>OX442314.1:60940082-63839531 GCA_949358305.1 Strigamia acuminata | reverse complement strand
CGTCACCGTCACAACCTTAACTGGTTGTATTATGGTTAAGGGAATTGGGCATTTATTGACTCGTGAATCATGATAAGTATGGGAAAAATTGTGATTGTCGCTCCCAACAATGAAAATTTGACGATTCGCCCGTAAAGTGTAGTTCTGCCACAATTTGAAAACAACGCGCCATTTTGAAACACAACAATCCAAATATTCGGACCAATCAAGAGCGAGGTGGATGTCAGGATTTAGTCACTTGTCATCCAAACAAACTCAAGCAAGTTCCAAAAACAACTGTCACTTCTGAACACAAGAATTAAATTACACACGAGGCTTCTCCAAGCAATAAGTCACAATAAACATCAAGAATTCAAATCATCAATTACAAGGTAAAAACGAACATCAGGTACACTGTAAAATTAACCCTCAGTGGGTGAGCCTATCAGATCGCTTGGCTTGTGAAGATGCCGACCTATTACACTTGTATTATTCAATTTATAGCTAAAATTCTTGTAACTAATTTTAATATTTACTTAATGGTTAACAGATAGCTTAACCAGCTCTAAAACCACGATGTTCATCCCGTTTCAGATGCAAACAACCACTCGGTTCGCACTCAACCCAACATGGCGCCGCATGTGAGCGAAAATCAATGTATGTGAGCTTTTGCAAAGAGTTGCAACGAGTTACACTGCGGAGATGAACTCAGGCAACAAACTAACGGTAAATCTACTCAATTCTAACTTTTTCCTATATTAATTCATCTTGTATCCCACGTTTCAGGCTCTCAATTTTGCTGGCAACTGTTCAGATGCGCACATGTGGCCAAGGTGCTTGACGAGATACGATCTGGGACTCATAGCGACCCACTGCTTGCCCAGAGGACCAAAGTAAAGATAAATTCGAATTCTGTGGTCTTTTTTTTACATCTAATTAACGAAAGTAAATTAAAAACGATAAATTACATTTTCTAGGAACTAATGACCGATTTCCCCGACAAGTGACAAGTGACCGGCTCATGATACTCCACGTTGCTCGAAACACAGTCTTCAGATTTTACTGCATGCCTGGCTGAGGTTGCCCGCACGAAACCACTTTATCAAGTATGATAGTTTAATAAGAACCACCTTAAGTAAAGCTGGATAACTACAAAGCAAATCCAGGTCCCAAACATTGAACGGCTTTGTCAGCAATTCTAGGGTATTTGAAGACGACGTATTCGTACTAACTTAGATTAACAATTTCTCATCCTAGCATCATTCAAACCTATAGCGATTCTAATTATCCAAACAATCGTGATGACAAAATATCAATGGCTGAAACTATTGTAATTCTTGGTATTCTGGCAATCGTTCAAACAATGAAGAGTCACATTGTTTACTACAGAGGCTGAATACATACTAGTAGCTGTATCTGACTTGTGAGTCTGTTAAGGATCATACCTGGATGATACATGTATTAACAGAAATTTTACAAAGTGAACAGTGTGTTGTGTTGAAAATATGAAAACTAAACATGTTGATGTAAAATATTATTTTGTACTAGAATTAGTTGTCAAACATGGACTAATAATTAATTACGGAGTATCTTAGTACTAAGAAAAAACATGCAGACATCTTAACAAAATTTGTTGATAGAATAAAACTACAAAAAGTTTGTGACAAATTTTGTTCAAATAAATAGAATAGTCCACATTGAGGGGGCTGAATTGTTAGTGTTATGTAGTCAAATTGAGTATTGTCATTGTTGTATTTTTTTGTTATTCGAATTAGAGAAATCTTGCCGCGACTTGCCGAGGGTGACTGTAATTTCAAGGAATATGACACACAAATGGAATAAAAAAAACAATCATATATTTAATTACTGCAATGTCATTTAGTGGTAATATCTAGTGGCCGTATTTACAACTTTATGGTTGTCAAACCGTCAAACAGCCTCTGAAACGATCACTTAGGAAACATTGCAGATTTATCTGAAGAACATATTTTATATCCACTAATGTATTTGCTTTTGACATATGTGAACAAACTTTCATGTTTTCCATCGTGCAATATGAATTCAGTTTATTTATTATTTATTTGTTTCTATATAAATGTAAATCAATTTGTGATTTTTTTTCATTCGATAATTCACTTTTATGCTGAAATTTTATTTTTATCCTCTTCATGCTGCACTGTTTCACCTTTATCTTCTCTAATTCCAGTCACCATTGGATAATAGCCACCTAAGTTATACCCCAGTGGTTGAAATCCACCAATTAAGTTATGTCTCACTGGTTGAATTTCACCAATTGCGTTATGTCTTTGTGGTCGAAAACCACCTTGCTGGGGATATCCACCTTGTTGGGGATAACCTCCTTGACCTGGATAACCACTTTGCCCTGGATAACCACCTTGGGGCTGCTGTCCTGGATAGCCACCTTGGGGCTGTTGTCCAGGATAACCACCTTGAGGCTGCTGTCCTGGATAACCACCTTGAGGTTGTTGTCCTGGATAACCACCTTGAGGTTGTTGTTCTGGATAACCACCATGGGGCTGCTGTCCTGGATAACCACCTTGTTGCGGATACTGGCCGGGTGGAGGCGTACATGGATTAGGCTAAAAAATAATGGTAATTGTCTTAAAATCAAACAATAGGCACGTTCAATTTCGAATCGAAAAACCGATTATCTCAATTTTCCTTGGCGTCATATTTTTGAGAATTGGATTCTCGAAAAACTGATTCTCATAATCCACGTGTGGGATGGATTCTTTGGATTTTGACCCGATTTCAACTCATTTTTTGACGGCCATTTTGAAATCAAATAGATCGGCAAAAATGTAAGTTTATTAAAATTATTATTATTATTATATTATTATTATTTAAGATTGGGGAATCAGCCAAACACTGGCCGCATTTGTGCGATCGAATGCGGCTGATTTCCTGTTCTTAAATAAATAATAATAATAATAATAATTTAAATAAACTTACATTTTTCTGTTCAGAACTGATTCTGGGATCAAAAGAACTTGATTCCAGAACACTTAAGTCATAACTGCGCATGCTCAAGATAATCAAAAACTTAATTATAGAATCGGTTTTTAACTTAAAAACTGATTTTATAATTAAGTTTTTATAATCTGTTTTTCACAATTTGTGCCTATTCTGTTTTGTAATTCTACATAGAACAGTTTTACTAACACTACTGTACAGTAGTACACCGAGGACAAAAAAAACTTCTCTGCAATCCAGTTGTATTAAGTTTGTCCACAAGGAGGCATAAAAACCATTGAGATTTAATAACATCATCATTTATCCGGTCTATATTTTAATATTGTTGTCAGGACAGAACAATAGATCAGGTCAAGAATGTTGTCAAATCTCAATGAATTTTTTCATTACCTGATATAACAACTTAAACAGCTAAATGGAAGTGAAGTTTTTTGTTCATGGGTGTAGATGAACACAGTGAAGTCTTATAAAACTACCATTTTCTAATGGCACTAAAATTATTCCCTGTATGAAACACAGTGACTACTTGCTTAAAAGTGTGTTTACTTGTTGGCAAAGCTACAGTCGTGCAGTTTGAGCCAAGTGGGTAAAAATTGTGACACAGGTTTCTATGATTTTTTTGCGAAGAGGATAATTAAAAGTGGGCAAAATTATTTGCTTTTTTTACCTGCAAATTTACCTGCAAGCATTTACCTGTATAATGACACTATTCTACTTCGGTGCAATAAACAATTTAAGACTTTTAGGTTTTTGTGTAAATAAATCTTGTGTAATTAATGTTTAAATTTGGCACCAAGATATTACATGCAGATTATAATAACTGGTATTAATTGAAAAAACAGTAGCTACTTTCAAAAAGTGTTTTCTTATATGGACAGCAAACATCATTAAAATTACGATTATTATGCAATAACATTTTTGTTTATCTTTGATGGTGTAGATCATGAAACGTAAGCATGACCTTTTTTATTTTTTATTTTGCTCATCAGCTGTGATTGGTCATTTTTAGCCGTCTTTGTTTTAACATTTTCATAAAAACCAGCCTCGCGTTGTGGTACCACTGCAAGCCTAGTTTTTCTAAATGGTGCTGAACTTGCATTGCGTTGTTTTTAGTGATTAGCCCTCAGAGGCATAACGGTAAAATGTGCCATTATGGTATAAGACATTCCGCATTTAGGAACAATTTTTGGATCAATTTGTGACGGTTATAAAACCGTATTATCCAATGTTCACACTAGATGGCGCTGTTTGTCTAACGCGCGCAGTTTAAACTCGATAAAGTTGCGAGTTATATTAAAGAATTAATATAACGTTGCGAATAAAATATACAGTATTTTATTGGACTAAGCTAAGTATTATTTACTTGAGATATTGATTCTATCGAATCAATATCCGGTTTTACTTACCTGTTGAAGATGACCAATCGGACTCTTCGGGACCCAGTTCAATATTAGGTCCGGACTAGTGATCCACGAATCCATCGATTCAGACACCTGATTGGCTGTCGCCAATCTGATTGTTCTCTAGAACCATATAAGCTCTGGTTCTCACGAGCTCCCCCCTTGGCTTGAATGAATATTGTTGTATTGCATTGTTGTTATCGTATGATCTCACTTTCTCTCACGACACATCGGGCCTCCTCAGCTCTCAATGGATATGTATTATTACTATCGTGTTATTGCTTGTTGTAGGGCCCATCTGGGAAGGCTAACCTTGTAGACATGTTTCACACATGAAATGGCCCCGTAGTGTTAGCCGGCTGTTCTAAGGGACAGTAGGATTTCATACGGTGGCGTTGTATATCGCTCATGCACGGGATTGATTAACCTGTTAAACAAATATCAAATTATATGATCGGTGATAGTCGCATCTATCTGCGCGATTCTCCGATCATAGGTCAGATGCTCTGCCAGAGCACATATACGGGAAGTCAAACCCGTCAAACAAATACGGGCAAACTGTTTTCCCAGGGTTCCGATGCAGTGCATTGGCCCTTCCGTTAAGTGGGCAAGACTTGTCCGAGGTCGGTAAAAGCCTTATTCACAGGCGACGCACCGGGTTGGTGGCCCGTGAGCAATTGCATTCATACCTTGCGCTAAACAAACACTCGGGTATTGGTAATGCCGATCTGGTAGTCCCCCAGGAACTGTTTACCCAGTGGTTGGTACCACTGAAAGCGACTCGTCGCAGAAAACAAATACCCGGCGCCTGATCACGAGATCTTGTCGTCGTAAGGCATGCTGGCGGATGGAGCTTCAACAACTCCCGCGATGGTTCCCTCGACTGTCGTGACTGTCCCCGCCCATAGAATAACAATATAACAATTCATTTGTTATATTACACTAATAATGTTTTGATGATTTGAATACGGAATATTCTAATGAATATTCCCGACCAAATACGAAGGATTCTTCGTATTAATAGATATCCGAGCTGCGGGACCGAATACGTCTCCGTAGCGCTAACTGTGACGATGCCGCAAAGTCAGCCGCACCACTCGAACAGCATCGCCCGGAACCTCAACCAGTGTAGCCGCCGTTACACTTATCCAGAACCCCAACTCCAGTTGTAATGTTAATAAACATGTAAATTATATCACACAAAATCGTAAGTTGTTATATTTGATCACATATTCACGTTGTACAGACTTCCGTAGCTTATCTCGGTTAGGTTATTTCTAGTTGTAGAAATGTCTTGTCTAAACCGATTTATCTCTTGTAATGGCTAATTATTCAGCCAAAAGTAGAATCGTCACAAGTGGAGGTTCTACCGAGATAGGCTGTCCAAATTTTAAATAAAATATTTGAAGTTTTGTGTGTCTATCGTGAATTCGAATAAGTGTAACTTTTACGGTGATTTTTGTGTGTAAAATAAGTTTCGAACGAAATTTATATTTGTGTCTAATTTATTTATTCCGTTTAAAAGTGCTTTGCAAGATAATAAATGTAATTCATTTGCATTTCCGATTTTCCGCCGAAGAAATTGTATGTTTTAAACAAACTAATAATTTCCCACCGCGTGGTCAGGTCTAATGATCCGACCACGAGAATTGGAAAATCTTGCCCGAACTTGTCGTTGTTACGTCCGCCCGTGATACGTCGATTCGCCGTCGTCGATTCGAGAAACCACGTGGTTGGGCCTAATGCGAAAAGTTCCACAAGTTTTATCGGGAATTCTAACTGAATTCCGACAAGTATTTGTAGTTGTTTATTTTTATAACTGTATAAATACTTGAGATTTCAAGTTAAACCTAACTCTATTCGCGTGAATAAAATACAAGGAAATTGACATTTTCGAAGGAATTAAAATTTATATTTTATTTCAAAGAGCTATTTTATTTACATACTTGATTCTACATTAAAATGTTCGGTCAAAAGTAGGATTTCAAAACTTTGAAATCAAATATCTACGAGTGAAAAAATTCATTCCAATGTTGGCGAAGAAATTCTCGTTTGTTGTGTTGCCTAGCAACCAATGCTTTGCAGCAAAGCCGTAGTAGTCGATAGATTTCACGCGCTCTTGTTATACAAAATTTCAGCGAAATTCAAATTGGTTATAAATAAGATTTTATTATGGAAATAAGTAATACTTTTTCGGTGAATTTGGATGATCGTCCATTTTTATTTTTTTTGACTACGTCATAATTCAGAAATCTGACTAGATCATGGGTCCGCGAAAAAGGTGAAATCCATCAATCACAGATAAGATTAAAATCTCGTGAGACTAACGTTTGAAGTTCGACCAATCAGAGAGGTTTACAGAGGTACTTGAAACCCAGAACGACCCAGTGAAACCATTGCTTCGTTTGCAACCTTCCAGATCGCTTGTGACTTCTTCGTTTATTTGTGAATTTTTTTGGAATCTCGATTTCGATTAAAAGATGACTAGTAACCAGCATTCGATGAATACCCGTGGTAAGGAGAGAACGTGTTTGACCGGTGGAATTAATTTAGCCGGATTTGTACCCGTTCCAGATGAAACGGAAACAGTGAATATCGTGGAAAACCACGTGGATGATAATAATGTTTCAATTGAACTGACTGACCCAGTCGCCATTATCGATCCAGTTGTGGAAGTAACTGATCCTACCCCCGTGGAGGAAATGAATCGTCCACAAGATGGATCACATTTAGGTCCAGCTGGACTTTTTATTTGTCGAGATTATTGTTTGAATCCAATTCAATTTGGAACAATGGCCGAAGTTTTAGATTTTGTTAACACACATCGAGATCCGTCGGAGCATTCTAGTTCTAGATCACAGACTCCACGTAATCAAGGACCGACAGATCCTGGTTTGAATACGACAACACCGATCACTCGGTATCGTCAGAAGACGACAGGACCTCCGACGACCAACCGGAAATCTCGTTGGGATCAACAGGATCCTACACCCGGCAATTTTGAACAAGCGTTTTATCGGCGAATGAATAATCAATTTGTTGCTTCTCATAAAAGAAGATTTATGGGTCTTAATAATAATAAAAACCCGAATCCTGGTTTTCCGAATGGAGCCAACAGTTGTCCGAATCTTGCTGCTGAACCCACGCATGGATTAAATAATGATCTAAGCGCGCAGCTAAGAGGAATAGTCGATCCAAACAATCGTTTGAATCCTTTTTCTGGAAATAATAATATTCCAAACCAATTGCCTATATCGCAAGGAAGTTATCCAGTTCAGCCGAACTTAAATAACTTAAATAACCCGAATAACTGTTCAAGTTTCGGTAATCAAGACCAGTGGAATAATTATTCACAACCTGGCAATCAGAACCAGTCGAATAATTTTTCGAATCAAGGTTATCAGGGAAATTCGAATAATCATTCGAACTTTGGAAATCAAGGTGGAGCAAATAATCATTCCAACTTTGGTAACCAAAGAAGACAAAATCCCCGTGGATCGAATAATCATTCAAATTTTGACAACCAAGGTGGACCGAATAACCATTCGAATCTTGGCCATCAAGGTAGACAAAATCAAGGAGGGTCAAATAATTTCAACCCCAATAATTTTAACGGCTCTAGTCAAAATAACTCGAGTCATTTTAATAATGGTTCGACGAATGATAATTCGCGACCAACAAGTAGTTTTGGGATGTCAGCAGACGACTTAGCTACTATTGCATTAAATATGCATAAACTAGCCCAAGTAGGAAAGAATTCCACCCCTGCAACACCCCAAACTATAAGTTTGAAACCTCCCGATATACCTGTATTTTCGGGTAAAACTGAAGAAAGCGAGCGCTTCCTCAGTATAATTCGAAACGTTGCGTTTCTACGA
The DNA here is from genome assembly GCA_949358305.1 of Strigamia acuminata. Taxonomy (NCBI): domain Eukaryota; kingdom Metazoa; phylum Arthropoda; class Chilopoda; order Geophilomorpha; family Linotaeniidae; genus Strigamia; species Strigamia acuminata. The sequence goes on along the minus strand of OX442314.1, from coordinate 63,831,280 downwards.
AATATTTCACTCGATGAAATGTTAGTAAAAGGCGTGGCTGGTTACTTAACCGACCTCGCATATAGTTGGTTTCAAGAGAGACGAAACGACTTTCATAATTGGGACACGTTTGAAAAAGCGTTTAGAGGAAGGTTTGTTGCCACATGCTTGGAACGAACAACCCAATTAACAAAGTTGAGACAGCTCGAATCAGAAAACTTGTATGATTATACACATAAGTTTTACCAACTTTGGTTATTACAAGATAACCTTAACTCTCAGGGAGCTGCGAGTATATTCTTGGGAAGCATTACTCCCGCCAACGATCTTCTCTTGCACACGCAAGGTTTAGATGAACTTCCCTTCATAGACATTTATAATGCTATTACAAAGAAGAAAGGACTGTACAGCCGTACAGCCAATGGGGTGAGAGTAAACGATCCAGTCGTTTTCCCACCTAGGAAACCGGACACTCGTTCGCAACCTAAAAATAACGCCAAGTCCCTGACTTTGGAATCAGATGAACAGATTAATTTCTGTACAGATGAGTTACCCGAAGAATGTGAACTAATTTACGCAGTAAATGGTGTAGTAGACCCCAACAGGAGGGGACAAATGGTTTGCTTTAATTGTAAGAAACCCGGACATTTCCGACGAGAGTGTCCAGATTTAAAACCCCGTTCGAATTTTAAGTCTGAAGACATTCAGAAGCGAAATACCCCAGATAATCCAACTTTGGATCCCTCTGCTAAGCGTAAACCTAATTGGGTAACCCAAGAAGTGTTGGATGCGACACTAGATGTGAAACTTGATTCCAAATTTAATAATTTTGAGAATAAACTGCAGTCGACGCTCACTAATCAATTAGCTGAGATAGTCAAACAATTGGCTAAACCTGAATCTAACGATTCGACTGATTCTAGTGCAAAAAACTAGATCCGGGGGATGAAGGATTCATTCAGCCCCCAGAAATAGCTGATGCTATGTCGGACTCGTTGTTCATGGACGTGGAAACTACGTTTCTAGAAGAAGCCACTAGTCATAGCGGTGGAGTAGATGAAAATCTACAAAAGATGACGGAGCAATTCAAGAGCTTGACATTGTTTCCACATAAATGTTACACGAAGAAATTTTGTAGACCTAGACGACTCAACAGAGTCATCGGGAGCAATAATTTGCACAATATTACTTTGGGTAATAATAAAGACGATCCTCGAATGAAAGTCACAATTGGTGGGCTCACCTACAATGCGCTCATGGACACAGGAGCTTCTCAATGTTATATTGGGGAACAGCTTTTGTCAGAAACTCAAGCTCTGCCTGATTTTTTACAAGAAGCACCCAGAAACATGTTGGTTAATGCTGTAGGTGTAGCGCACAAACCAGTCGGACAAATAACTTTGTGCGTACAGTGGGCTGATGAATGCACGCCGATGAATTTCATCGTTTTAGCCAAACGAGTCTGTGGATTAATACTCGGACATAATTTTATGCGTCGACAAAAGATTAGTACACATCCACATCTCCAAGAGTTCTCTTGTGCTGATAAACCTACTTGGTCCGCCCCTTATGTGTCAGAAGAGGATAACTTTGCAATGGCACCTCTAAATCGAATTACTTTCGAATATTTAGAAGAACTGGCGTCAGTTGCTGATTCAACTGAATTATCTGATGCACCCGTTTTAGAATGGGATGAGAAGTTAGTTGAAGGTAGTGATTGCACTCCTGAACAGCGCCTAGCGCTTCGAGAAGTGGTCAATGCAGTATCTAATGTATTTCGTGACCAAGTTGGATGTACGAATGTTACTCAACATCGTATTAAATTCAAAGAAGGGCATTCATTGCCCAGAATGCAGTACCGCATGTACAATCCGGCCAAGAGAGCCATTATGTCCAAATTAGTTGCTGAACTAGAACAAGATGGACTAATTGAAAAGGCCACTGGGCCATTCATTAGCCATCCTGTAATTGTTGCGAAACCTGATGGTACGTACAGAATGTGTATCGACTATAGGTGGTTGAATGCAATCACCGAATTAGATGTGATTCAGATGCCTAGTATAGATCTGCTTTTGCATAATACTGGACCAGGAAGGTATTTCACATCCATTGACCTGGTCAAAGGATATTACCAAGTCGAGATGTGTAAAGAAGATCGTCCAAAGACGGCCTTTTACACACCGAATGGTCCTTACCAATTTGTGCGAATGCCATTTGGACTTTGTAATGCTCCTTGCACTTTCCAACGATTGATGGAAGGCGTTTTAGGCTCAGCATTGCAAAACTACGCGTTAGTTTATTTAGACGACGTAATTGTCTATTCGAATACTTGGGATGAACATCTCATTCATGTCCGAGACGTGTTGGAAAAGCTTAATAAAGCTAATATGACAATCAATAAAGCGAAGTCTCGTTTTGGAAGAACAGAACTTAAGTTCTTAGGACATTGGATTAAACCTGACGGTTTATATGGAGATCCCGATAAAATTTCTGCAATTATGAAATTTCCGACTCCAACATGTGCTAAAGACATTCAACGGTTTCATGGAATGACAAACTTCTTCAGGAAGTTCGTTCCTAATCACGGAGCCATTGCTGCGCCATACACATGTATGATGAATGAGAAAACTCCATTTGAATGGGGAGATGCTCAAACTGAAGCTTTTAATAAAATTAAAGCGCTGCTTTGTAACGACAATTGTCTGCACAAACCAGACATGTCCAAACCTTTCGTAGTCATGACTGACGCATCCCACGAAGGCTTAGGAGCTGTCATCTGCCAAGATGTTGATCTTTTAGATAAAGACAAAAAGAAAACGGGCACGGCACCCAGACCTGTAGCTTACGCAAGCAGAGTACTGAGAGGAGCGGAGAAGCGTTACACAACGCCAGAACTCGAATGCCTCGCAGTCGTGTGGGCTATTGATCGTTTTAAACCATATTTAGAATATGGTACTTTTACACTCGAGTCAGATGCTGAAGCATTAAAATGGCTTATGCGAACGCCTGAGCCATCTGGAAAATTTGGTCGATGGGCCTTAAGAATCCAATGTGGTGCTTTCAAGATTGTATTTCGAAGGGGTGCTTATAACCAAGTTGCAGACGCACTTTCAAGAGCTCCATTAGGAGAGGAAGACATTCCTCTTCGTGATCATGTGGAACCCATCGAAATAAATCAGTATTGGCCAGAATGGGACGGCAATCCTTCGATTTCTTTGAATCGTGCTCCAGGAAGGTCAGAATATTTAGCAAATGTTCGTGTCCATTTTTCAGAAAATTCTAAAGAATATTCTGAAGAAAGGGAGGGGGAGGAGATACAAGAAACTTTGTATAGTGCTCTCACTGATGTGATAAAAGAAGTCCCACCTACAAGAAGGGAAATAATTGATGCGCAGTTAGTCGACACTGAATGTAAACGCATTCGAGAGTATCTTTTATTCGACAGAATTGTCGGAATTCCGAAATCGGAAATAAAAGAATGGAAAAACAAAGTTAGAAACTATTGTTTGGACAAAAAGGAAGATGATGGCGATCAAATGATCATTTTCTTTAATCCTTCATTTGAAGAAGAGCTCAACGACTCTGGTAATGGCTTCAAAGCGGTTGTTCCCAGTTCACTCATAAAGCGAGTGCTTTTCGCCTGTCATGGCCACCCCTTGAGCGGCCACGCAGGCATGAGTAAAACTCTCGAGAAAACTCGATTGATTTACTACTGGCCAGGAATGAGCCGAAGCGTAAGAAATTACGTTAAAAGCTGCCCCCATTGTAGTCAATACAAACCGGATCAGCAGAAAAAGCGTGCAGGTCCTTACGTACCTCATAACATGACCAACCCTTGGGAACATATTAATATGGACTTAATGGGGCCAAAACCAGCTGGGAGATCCCAAAACCAGTACGTCTTCGTCATAATTGACAACTGTACTAAATTTGTAGAGATTAAAGCTTTAACCAAAGCCACGAGCGCTAATTGCGTTCAAGAATTAAGATCTGTTGCAAATCGTTGGGGTCACCCAAAAAAGATTGTTAGTGATAATGGGAAACAATTCGTTTCAGATATTTATAATGAATATTGCGAAACTTATCATATCCGACCGGCTCATACGAGCACTTATCATGCTCAGGCTAACCCGACAGAGAGAGCCAACAGGGACATTAAGATTTTATTGGCAATTTACACGGATGTGCACACCCAATGGCCGCGATATTTAGACGAATTTGCGTTTGTAATTCGTAATAATAAATCGGATGCAACGAATTCGACACCGATGTTGCTTAATACGGGGAGAATTGTTACCTTACCTTTCGATCCGAGAATTCTCAGGCATGCCAACCCATTTGACAAGCATAACCCTGAGAAGTATGTTCGAGAATTACTTGACATATTACGTAGAGCGCATCAAGAGATGCACAGAAGAATTCAATTGAATTACGAAAGACATCGTAAGATTCACGAACAAAAGTTCACAATTATTGAATTCGAAGTTGGAGATTTAGTTTGGAAACAAACTCACATTCTCTCGTGCGCAGACAAAAAGATCTCCGCAGGTCTTGCTGAGAAGCGGGACGGTCCTTGGGAGATTGTCGAAATCCTTCCAGGTAGCGCGTATAAATTACGCAAACTTGCTGATGGTTCAATAGAAAAATCAGTGAACATTAAGGCTTTATATCCTTATACGCCGTTATATCCAATTGAAACTTGGAAAATAGGGCAGAAAACTGCTTCAAATACAGATCAGGAAAATCCTAAATGGATGGACGAAAGTAATGAACTTCCGTCACCACCTGTTCAAAAGGAAATAATTCCTGAAACTCCTACGGAAGTTCCGATGGAATTATCCGAATCGCCCCAAATACAGACTAAAAAATCTGTACAAGAAAAGTCTAAACATAGACATCGACAGCGATTAATTGCTGTGGATAAGAAAGCAGCAGTGGAACGAGGAGAACCTCTAAAGAAACCTCCTCGCAAACCACGTAAACCCCAGAAACTAGTTGAACGAACTAGCACGCGTCCTCGAAATATTCAGATGAAAATTTCGTGCGAAATATTACGGCAGTATTTAAGAAGCCTTACCAAAAATGAGATAAAAATCTCAAAGTTTACCTAGGATTTAATAAAGTTTTATTTAAAACTTGATGTGTGCTTATTTACATGTCTAAATTCGTGTAGAGATTTATAATCTCAACACCGGGGGACATAATAAATACACATTTTCGTCAGATTTATATTAAAATATAAATTTGTATCGGAATTGATTAGTTTCGATAGATTATCTCTTTGATTGACTTTATTTGAGATATGCAGGTATTTTTTATTATTAAAAAATACGAAGATTTACTTGAAACAAGTGATCTCGTCTTCTCACGAAGACACGTGATTATCGAAGTGCGATTAAACCTCGAACCCGATTAAAAGGGGATAAAAATCCCAGGGTTCATTGCACACACACACTTCAACACGTGGACACCGGTCTACTCGTCTCTACCTTTTCTTCGCACGTCGAGAAAGATTTAAACGAACGGACTTATCCATTAAGTGAGAGTTACAGAAATTTAGGAGTTCCTAAAGCGATAGTTACGTAAGTAAATTTTGAATTCTTTGTCAAAAGTTGTGAAAATATTCGTAACACTTGTATACGGCGTCCCGATAAAGTTTGATTAAAACTTGGAAAGATTCACGTGTAGTTATAAACGTGACTTAGCTAATTTAGCGGGGAAATTAATTATTCTATCGAATGAATTAGATGGCTTGAATTTAAACAAGTATTTGTTAACTTAAGCGTAGTAGCACTAATTAAATTAAGTCGCGGTCGAGGCTTGGGTAATTTTTATTCGTAATAAATTCTCAACCGAAGTTTATTCGGTATTTTATTTTTTTTTCACTCACACGTGGAATGGAATAATTAATTATTCAGAACTAGAATTTCTATTGAAAAGATAGCTAAAAAGAATTTTCGAGAGAAAACTCAACAAGTTGCGATTTTGAAAAAATCCTTCGGGCGAGTCTATTCTCTTGTCGGAAACACAAGGGGACATGAGTCATTAAGTGCCATGTGATACAAGTTATAAATAACTCGGTTTACACGAAGTTGTTACGAACGTAGTTTACAATTTTTTTGAATACAAAGAATTTTGGGAGTTTGAAGTGAAAATTATTTTAATAAATGATTTATTTGTTTAGAATGGGTTCGAATAAACATCATTCTAAACGCAGTCATCGTCGGCATCGACGAAGTTCCAGCTCCAGCTCGTCCACCTCAACGGAGGGAGAACAGCGTCGTTCCGCCGAACGGAATTTGATGAGGTTGCAACAAATTGCACCTGTGCCGACGTTCAACCTGACGCCGCTTCAATTGGCCGCGCTGAATTGGATTGGCTCGCACCCGGAATGTCTTCCGCCCGACATGCAAGCAAATGCTCCATTGCCAACGGAAGTCTTTCCTGGAATAGGTGCGCAGCTGACAGTTCCAGTGGCCCAGTTGGCCCCGCTCGCGCAAGTGGTACACCCACCGACTAACGTCATCAGTGTCCCGTTGGCTCCACACACGCCAGTGTTCCAGCCACCCGTAGCAAGTGTTCCGCCAATCGTCGCGAATACTTCCGTTGTTAGTGCCCCAGTTACCACTGTAGCTGCGAATCCAGGATGGATTCCCGCCGGAGCAGAGTCGTCTGCCTCTTCGTCTGGATGGACGGAACCTCCGCCAGGAGCTTTTCGGCTACCCGCGTCGACGACCCGTCCCAACGCGCAGCGCATGGCTTATAAAGCCAAGAAGAAGGACGAGGCGGCCCAAAAGCGCCGTGAGCAGTGTGCGCGGGATATTGCGCAGGGAATTCCCCACGACAATATTGTCACCGACCAAGCGACGGAGACCATCTGTCCATTTTGTGTTGGTTGTGGTTGGTGTTGCGGTGCTTCCGCCGGCTCTTCTCTTATGAGATGCCCCAACTGCCGAGGCACGAAGGTGCGACCGCGCTCAGAGCCCTGGCGCAAGGAGGTGGAACCCCATGTCGTGAAGGGGATGAAGCCCAACGAGAAGAGATGTTGGGCTCACTGCCCAATTTGTCGCGTGTTTCTCAACGCTCGAGGAGAAGCCGTTTACATCGACCCCAGGTTCCTCACGAAGGAAAGAGCCGCTGCCAATGCAGGACTGACGGTCGAAGCCTTTCGACACCCACCTTCGTCGAATGTATCCGAAGTTTCGGACGAAACGGTGCAAGAGGTTGAGAGCGTCGAGGAAGAAGTGGTAACTCGTCCGAGAACCATGTCTCGTGGGCGAGGATGCCTTACACTGGACAGAGCTAAAGCAATTGCCCAGGAGCAGCGACAAAACATCGTCGCTCGAGGACGAGCCCGTCGGCTCCAGAAGATTGTGTCGGAGCAAGGTAAAAAACCGGAGGTTCCTCCAGTGGCCAAGTCGGATGTTTCCGACGAGTCGAAGTACGAGGATGCCGAGGAGAATCCGATTTCTATCGTCGACTTCGTGGCTGATCTTTTTGAAGATTTGCCGTTCCCTCCGCCGAGTCCGGCGGAAGTGGAAAAACCCGAGGAAGCAGTATTTTCCGCCGCCTCCACTGAGGCAACTGAAGAATCTTCAGATTTCCTAACCTCGACTGAAGTCGAGAAACCTGTTGAGAAGTCGACCAACGTCGAGAAGAAAGAATAGAAGTAAAACATTTTTTTTTCCGAGTGGATATTTTAAATTTAAAATATGCCAAGTGTTGTTTGTTGTGTTTTCAAGTGTGATTTCGTTTATTTCCGAATTAAGAATAATTTGTTTAAATGTTTGAAGATTTTTGAGCTAATTATTAATATTCCTAAGAATAAGTTAATTTTGAAAATTGGATTCAAGTTTGAATTCAATTTATGTTGTTGATCTTGATTATTTTCATAATTAGATGTGGTTGAATTACATAAAGATTTGTGTGTTTTGTTTTCACTTTGATCAAAGTTTTAAAAGACTTCGAGTTGAAGTCAGTTTTCATTTTTATAACAACCGTAATAAAGAATGATTCGTAGTTTAGATTTGATAAATAAAATTTGCATAAATTTATTTAATGTCTCATCTGAATTATATAAACTACGGAGAAATTTATTTTGATCAGAGAAGTTAAGATTTCCTTTGAAATCCGCGCTGTCGAACATGAGAACGAGTTCGGACGAGTTCATTTCGTTGCTTGGCAACCGGGAGATGTGCTGTGCGGGAAAGCCGATTAGTCTAATCGTCTACGCTGTTCCTGAAAGAAAGTAGTTGATTAATTTTAAATAAATTAAAAAAGAGTACGAGTTGAGTCTAACAATTCAATAGAATTTGGTGAACATTTCTTAAGATATTAAGAATGACAATTAAAGAGTTGGAAACTCTATGCTTGTCACCGGGGGATGTGTGACGGTTATAAAACCGTATTATCCAATGTTCACACTAGATGGCGCTGTTTGTCTAACGCGCGCAGTTTAAACTCGATAAAGTTGCGAGTTATATTAAAGAATTAATATAACGTTGCGAATAAAATATACAGTATTTTATTGGACTAAGCTAAGTATTATTTACTTGAGATATTGATTCTATCGAATCAATATCCGGTTTTACTTACCTGTTGAAGATGACCAATCGGACTCTTCGGGACCCAGTTCAATATTAGGTCCGGACTAGTGATCCACGAATCCATCGATTCAGACACCTGATTGGCTGTCGCCAATCTGATTGTTCTCTAGAACCATATAAGCTCTGGTTCTCACGAGCTCCCCCCTTGGCTTGAATGAATATTGTTGTATTGCATTGTTGTTATCGTATGATCTCACTTTCTCTCACGACACATCGGGCCTCCTCAGCTCTCAATGGATATGTATTATTACTATCGTGTTATTGCTTGTTGTAGGGCCCATCTGGGAAGGCTAACCTTGTAGACATGTTTCACACATGAAATGGCCCCGTAGTGTTAGCCGGCTGTTCTAAGGGACAGTAGGATTTCATACGGTGGCGTTGTATATCGCTCATGCACGGGATTGATTAACCTGTTAAACAAATATCAAATTATATGATCGGTGATAGTCGCATCTATCTGCGCGATTCTCCGATCATAGGTCAGATGCTCTGCCAGAGCACATATACGGGAAGTCAAACCCGTCAAACAAATACGGGCAAACTGTTTTCCCAGGGTTCCGATGCAGTGCATTGGCCCTTCCGTTAAGTGGGCAAGACTTGTCCGAGGTCGGTAAAAGCCTTATTCACAGGCGACGCACCGGGTTGGTGGCCCGTGAGCAATTGCATTCATACCTTGCGCTAAACAAACACTCGGGTATTGGTAATGCCGATCTGGTAGTCCCCCAGGAACTGTTTACCCAGTGGTTGGTACCACTGAAAGCGACTCGTCGCAGAAAACAAATACCCGGCGCCTGATCACGAGATCTTGTCGTCGTAAGGCATGCTGGCGGATGGAGCTTCAACAACTCCCGCGATGGTTCCCTCGACTGTCGTGACTGTCCCCGCCCATAGAATAACAATATAACAATTCATTTGTTATATTACACTAATAATGTTTTGATGATTTGAATACGGAATATTCTAATGAATATTCCCGACCAAATACGAAGGATTCTTCGTATTAATAGATATCCGAGCTGCGGGACCGAATACGTCTCCGTAGCGCTAACTGTGACGATGCCGCAAAGTCAGCCGCACCACTCGAACAGCATCGCCCGGAACCTCAACCAGTGTAGCCGCCGTTACACTTATCCAGAACCCCAACTCCAGTTGTAATGTTAATAAACATGTAAATTATATCACACAAAATCGTAAGTTGTTATATTTGATCACATATTCACGTTGTACAGACTTCCGTAGCTTATCTCGGTTAGGTTATTTCTAGTTGTAGAAATGTCTTGTCTAAACCGATTTATCTCTTGTAATGGCTAATTATTCAGCCAAAAGTAGAATCGTCACAAATTAGTTAAAGCGCCGTTTCGGTTTTTAAAAGTTTGCAATTAATTTTATAGAGGGCGCTAGTTGTGGTCAGTAAAAAAATATATTTTTTTACTAACTAGTGGTTGTTTTAAACACTACTGGTGAAGGCAAAAAGCTATTAACTGAAGCGCTCTTTTTTAGGCAGCAAAGCCAGCATAATAGTTTTGCTGGAGTTTTAAAGGACAGAAAATTTGCATTTAGCATAATTAATTAAATAAATGAGCAATGACTTAAAATTTCTCCTGGGTTAAAGTTCAGTATGATATAAACAAAATCAGAAATTTTCTGAAAAAATAACTGAATAGAAAAATATTTTTCTTATTCAAGAAAGATGTTGTTCATAAATCTGTATAGCCTTATGCCTCCGAGGGTTAAATAAAAAATACCTTTCATTCTTAAAAATAAATAATTTCTAATAATTCTAATTACATTTTGTGGGGTATACTTAGTTTTTTCAGTTGAATTATTTTCAAGAGCTTTTAAAGAATTTTTTGTGGTTACAAGATCAAATTGGCTTCAGCATACCTGAGCGACTGTTAAACTACTGTTCATTGTGGTACCTGATTCGGAGGGTATCCACCCTGTGGCGGGTATCCTCCTTGTGGTGGGTATCCACCCTGTGGCGGGTACCCACCTTGTGGTGGATAGCCACCTTGTTGAGGATATCCACCTTGTTGAGGTCCTCCTTGGCCGCCTTGTGGTTGTTGTGGATATTGTGGTTGTTGCGATAAGACAATGTTTGAAATTGACAGAATTGCAAATAAAATAGAGAATAGAGATATCCTGTATTTGAGACACGTGATTCAAGCATTACACGATTTTTTAAGGTGAAATTTGAGGTATAAGGATGATACTTACATGTTGATTGATTGATACAGAATCGAGTTGCAAATTTGGAATGATTGCAGTGTTTATATACTTAAAAAAATGGTCCAATAATATGATAGGTCAAGTTAGGAATACTAATTATTGATTTGTTGTTTGAGATAACATTGAAATTGAAAGTGGAAATATTGATTTCATAACTTTAACTTTATTCTTTAAAAAGAATCATAAAAGGAAAACCGTAGTTTAATAGTAAAACACTCAACATAGGAACTGAAAGTCTTTCTAAAGCATGTTCATTGAACTTAATAATAATTAAATGAAATAATAATAATAATAATAATAATAATGAAAATAAATTTCATTATCTAAAATATTTTAAATGTCATTTTTGTTACTTCATAAAACCAACCATAAGGAACGGAATTTAATTTACATTTAATTGGTATTATTATCTCTCATTTTCTATTTCAAAATACAATCTGTAAACGGTTCATTAAAAGCAACTACAAACTAGGGATGAGAACGGGACCGGGACCGGTCCCGGTCCCGGTCCCGTCCCGGTCCCGCAGCGGGATTCGGGACGGGACGGGACTGGATAAATCTATTTCACGGGATTCGGGACGGGACGGGACTGATAATTTTTGCCTTATGCGGGATTCGGGACGGGACGGGACTTGGTGAAGTTTCATTTTATCATATTTATTGATCATATTTGATCATATTTGATTAAATTTGATCATATTTGATCATATTTGATCACATTTGATCATATTTTAACGTTATACGCGCGTATTACGTTGACGTTATACGCGCATATTACGTTCTGGACTCGAAAAATCGGCACATTTCGGGACACGGGACGGGACGGGACGGGAAAAATTTGGACATTCGGGACACGGGACGGGACGGGACTGAAAAAATTTGGACATTCGGGACACGGGACGGGACGGGACGGGAAAAATTTGGACATTCGGGACACGGGACGGGACGGGACCCCAAAATTGGTCAAGTTCTCATCCCTACTACAAACCCATTTTTTAAGGTCAGAGATATTGTACAACCCCAGGAAAAAGTCCTGCAACAGTGCAATTTTTTTCACTTACTTGAAACTTTATTGGCATCTAGCATCAAAACCATGATTTGCTAGAGCAATAAAAGTTTAAAAATTGAAGCCCTATCTTTTTAGACTAGAATCATTTTATAACATCAACTGAAAACATCTTTATTCAGTACGAAAAAAACAAAAATAAACAGTATGAGGATTTGGAAGTTTGTTTGGCCTGTCCAAATTGTGGCAAACTTCTGGATCTTGAATCCGTTTGAGGTGCAATAAATCCAGACTTGAAAAACTAAATTCAAATGTATTTTCAAGAAAACTTCTTACATAACAGTTTGCATTCTTTTTTCTTTTTTTACCATAACAACCAAGAAAACAATCTTTTTTACAACAATAATAGCTTTCTTAAAAAGGCTATCTATAATCATATCTTATCAACACAAACTAGACCCTGCAGAGTACTCATAGTAAACTTACAATATAAAACATATTCAGAGCTGTGATGTCTCGCAGTGACATCACTGCACATTTAGCTCTTATACTGTATTGCTCTCAATCTACTTTTCAATCTGAGAGCTAACAAAAAAAACCTAAGCATACAACATTTAAATCAATTCAATTCAATTCAATTCAAACATCAATAAAGGAATATAAATATGCATAAGAAAACAAACAACTGAAATGCAAAAGTACAACTAAATTCATCAGTAAACCAATCATGAATGTATTATGGGCGATCAAATCCATCATAAACTCAGTCGGGTACATACGTATATAACCAAATAACTAGAAATATTTCAATATAAATTACCACAACACATACGCTCAAAAGAATAACTAGATTATTTTTTTATAATCCATCCGTTGATGCAATGATTTATTTTATTCAGGGATAATGCCTTTGAGGTTTTTGAAAAACTTTGTGGCTTTTTGAAAAACTTTGTGGTTTTCTGAAAACTTTGTGGTTTTTTGAAAAACTTTGTGGCTTTTTGAAAAACTTTGTGGTTTTCTGAAAACTTTGTGGTTTTTTGAAAAACTTTGTGGCTTTTTGAAAAACTTTGTGAGCCCTGAACTTTTCTTGACTTTTGTTGACTTTTGTTGAATTTTGTTGAATTTTGTTGGCTTTTGTTGACTTTTGTTGAATTTTGTTGACTTTTGTTGAATTTTGTTGACTTTTGTTGAATTTTGTGAGAAAATACATAGAATCACATGATAGTGTGAGTCACATGACTCAAAAGAAAAACAAATAAACAAATAACAAAATAAAAGAATAACATACGAAATAATTAGGTGCAAATTAAATAAATATAGACTAAATCTAACACTTTGTACCATATTTAATCTTTTGTAAGTTATTTTCTTGTGTTAAATGCTTGTTTTTATATTTATTTGTAGTTTAACTACTGGATACATTGATGTAAGCATCCAGCAACATTTCCACACTATTGCACTGTCACTCCAACATTATACATTGCACTGTCACTCCAACATCGCGCTCGCACTTGCACATCATCGTGCATACGCTGTAGGGCTCAAGTACACAAGGAATAAGACGCGTGCACAAGCATTCACTTCCACTGCGCTAATAAGTATAAATACATGCTTATTATTTCATTTTCTGCCACATTCTCTGCCACGTCCCGCCGCCTAAATTCCCGATGGTCCGGAACTTTCGGCCGCAGCCTCGCCGAAAGGATCGGAAGACCCGTCCTCAACTGGCCAGTATCCGATTGTCCGCCCAGTCGACTACCCGAAGCCACCGTCAACATGCTCGACTCCTCAGTCCAAATGAAACTCTGCTGTTTCTTCATCTCTTCTTTCATGCGCGCCTTTTCTGCTGTTGTCTCTAATGTTAACCCACTATCCGACTGCAGTGTCTCAGACACCTTCGCGTCCAGTATGCCTACCACAAACCTATCCCGCACCAACTCGTCCTTCAACGTGGTATAATTACATGTCTCAATCAGCGGATGAAGCGCCGTAAGAAATGCGCCCACAGTTTCGCCGGGTTCCTGTTTTCTACAGTGAAATTTCGCCAACTCCATAAATGACGTTTCGCTGGTACCGCTCAAAACGACATACCCACTTCGGCCAGCCCTCGGCGCATTGAAAATCGAAATGCGCTGGCGGAATAAACTGAAAGACCGCCGCAATCTTGAATACCTGGACAAGCCTTCCGTTATTGCTCTCCTACACCTGGTCCTCGTTTTCCAACTTCGCCACTCCTCACCGCCACAAAAATGCCTTTATGGCCATGCAATATCCTTCATGAGCCACTTCTGACACCATGTAGGATTCTGTTTAAAGGACAGGTGATGTTCACTGTAAAAAATAAAGGTGTCAGAGGGGTGTTCAGACAAATTTCTGCTGGGTGTTTTCTACTAGGTTCTACTTTAAGTACATAAAAGGTGTATAATTACTCCTCTATATTTTTGTGGGTGTAAAAGTTTTCAAAATAGTACATCTTTGAGGGTGTAGGCTGAAAAATCTCCCTTAAGAGGGAGTAAAAATCAAGAGAGGGTGTTTTCTGCTCTTAACACCCTAGGGTGTTCAAAAAGCACCTCCAGATTGGGTGTTCTTTAGCAATTTTTGGGTGTTTCTCAACACTCATGAATGGGGTGCAAAATTTTGAGTGTTAGCTAACACCCTCAACAAAGTTTGTTTTGATGGGTGTTATTTTAAATCCATTTATTTTGATGAGTGTTTACCAAAAATTATGAATTATGCTTGAAGAATTAAATCAAATATGTCATTTGAAGCAATTTAAATAGAAAAGTTGCTAAAGATTCTTTCATTTTCCATTTTAATTTTGCAATTTAAACAATCACGCACCAGGGTAATTGAGGTGTGTTTCGATATCCACCTCCATACGAAATTGTATCAAATTTTCAACCAAGGCTTTGAATTCTTTATGCCTTCTCCAATGCTTAGGAATGCATTAAAATGCATTTAATTGTGACTTAGGATGTAAATTGAATAAATTGTGATTTCATCACAATTGATTGTTCAAAATGGCCGGTGATGGCTGCATTGGCGTTTGGGTTTGGGTTTGGTTTGGGTTTTTCATTATTTTGTCAAAATGTATTTTTATTATGTTTGTTTTACACTGCCTGGGTGAACAGCTAGGTTATGGAAATGAGAATGTAAAATTTCTAGTAAACCACAACTTTAACTAACACCCATCTAAAGGGTGTTTTGGAACACCCTACTCGGAGTAGCAAAACACCCTAATACTAGGGTGTTGAATGAACACCTCAAAGCAAGGAGTAAAAATGCACTGAAAAAAGTGTTCAGTTAGTTGCAACCTCAAAACACCCTAAATGGAGTTATTTTACACCTTTATTTTTTACAGTGTTGATGTGACATGTGTCGTTTATTGAATGGTGCTCTCTGCCTGCTCACAGGTCCAAGTTGTGGTGACCCGACTGGGGTGGGGCACAAAGAGTTTCTCTCGTGGCCTACATACGGGTAAAGAAGGGGAGTCGCACGCGCGCCTCCCTTCCCTCAGAGCATTGACATCCAGTCAATGGACGGGCGTCTGCCCTGGGGGAGTGGGGGAGATTCGTCTTCTCCACTATTGGGTGGCTTTAGTCACCTGTCACCCCCCGCTTTGTGCAAAGGAATTCGCCTTGCACTGAGCGGGCAGAACCAACACAAAAATCAACCAAGATACACGTAAAAGCCAAACGTCCTAAAACGATCAAGCCTAAGTACAAAGACTTCAGGAGTGACCTAGGACAAGGGACTTTCAACGTGAGTACGATTGATTTGTGTTAACCTCCGCAGAGTAACCTGCGAAACAAGATTACCACACTATTTTAGCAAGCCAGCTGGAAATAGTAAACCTACTCCAATTTAGCGAGTTGTGCAGACAAACGGTCGCACAAGCCTAAATTGCAGTAACCACGACGAGCGTTCCCGCCGCTGTGTGTATCGCCGGGAACCACCAAGCGTCCGCCGCTGTGTGATCGCCGGACACCTAAACAAAACCCTAAACCTAGACAACAGACCAGAAGTAAGACCTTTTAGGCATTCACTCGCGCCCGACCAGCGTGAGCCCGAAGGACCGAACGAGAAACGTGAGACGAGGACGCCATTCATTGCCACGCCGGCCCAAGACGACACCACGTTGCCACGCGGACGCCATCTTGGATCCAGAGCGCCAACAAAGGACGACCTCGACCAGTTTCCCGCCAACTTCACACACCCCAACCTTTTACCTTTTTATTCCCTTACATATTTTATCCCTTTTACCTGTACATTCCCGTATAATAAATACATTTATTATATTTACCATTTTACATTGTTTGCCGTTTCACATTATTTGGGTAACCGCTTGAGTAAAGCGGTATTGCGAGATTAGAGAGTGACTCATACCACGTATCAGCGACAGATCGAGTTGAGCGCGACACGTGGGGGCCTGTCCGGGATCGATTTAAACGACTCGAATAGAACTTGAGATCATTTTCATACCCAAAAATGGCAGACAATATCCGAGTAACGGATTCCGACTCCGACGCAAACAAGAGAGCCGGTAGCCGTAAAGGCGCCGATTATCATTTGCGATCTGGAGGTCCCTTACCCAAAGCCTCAGCGCACGAAGCGAGGCAAAAAAGGCGCAAGCCTAAACCCGATCGCAGAAGCGCATCAGAGGCATCGCACCCGTCTCACGCCGAGACGAGGCAGCGATTAAACGAGACAGAGCGGGGTGAAGAGCAATCTCACTCCAGACTGCCGCGTTCTAACCGTGACGGCGAGACGAGCGGAAACGAGGTTTTATCCCGTAACCCATCGCCTCGTCTAACGCACGACACCGAGGTGGGCAGTCCGAAAGCGGCGTCTCCGATACAAAAGACGGCCTCAAACACGACAGCTAATTCGGCACTAAACACGCCAATTACGCAAAACCGCCCAGCTTCGGTCAGGTCCGAAGGACACAAGTCCAATGCGTCAAAAACTGAGCGTGTTCCGAGCCAGCCTTACAGCGTCTCGGCCACATTGGTTGACACGATGCAGTTGGCACAGGCAGAAGGTGTACGATACACTCTGCCAACGGGAAAAATAACTGTGTACGAAACATTACAAATCGTACGTGCAGCTTTAAGAGCGCACAGGTTATCCCCAGAAATCACCGTTGTTGAAGGCGCATACGCTCAACAAATGGTAGATTCCGCTCAATTCGAAGCGGATGTCGAGAATAAGGCCCGACAAGCCATCCGCGAGAGAAAGCGGAAGCTGGCGGAAAGAGAAGCGCGAGCTCTCGAGTACGGCAAATCCCAGCGCGTTCCGACCACTCCAGAAGAGGTGGAAATAGTTGATCGAGCCTTACATGCACATCGTTATGCATTCCGTTCTCAACAAGAAGCTGAACAAGCTTTCATGACTAGGCTGCAACGAGACAAACCAAAATCCGTTCGCAAGCCAGAAGTTAGCTCGTCCGAATTGTCCGACGAGAGCGTAGAAGGCGACCCGAAGCGCACGCCGAAGGTCAGCCCCAAACCCGAGCGAAAAAAGGAAGTGCCAGTCACTCCACGCAAACGGGAAGTCTCGACCGAACAACGCGTTCGACCTCGCATGATGGCGTTAGACGATAACACTAACAACGCTATCAACCGATTAATAAATGCGAACAACGCGCGTCGTAACGAAGAACAGACTCACACGAGCCGACAACGCGACGACCCGCGGGGTAACGACTGGCAACAGCCGGTACCCATCCTCAAAGACGACGGACCTTCGAGAAAACATTCCGAAGACCGCACCTCGTCACGAGAGGAACGTCAACGCGAGAGAGGGCAGCAACAGTATCACTACGGAAACAGTGATTCGTCGTCGGATGAACTGGAGTCGAATGCACCCAGTCATCACGATTCGGAGAGAGGTTCCGGAGAAGGGAGAGAGAACGCGACGAACGCAGGGAACGGGAACGTGACGACCGTCGTAGAGGCCGGAAAGAGTCAAGCTCTTCACGGCGCGACCTGCCACGCCACTCACCGTCTCCCGACCCCAGCTCCGACCCCTTGTCCGACGACGACAGACGAAATGATAAATCCAGTAATCGCCGGAAGAGGTCCAACTCTCCGCGCGATAAAGAGAAACGACGTCGATCGGAAAATAGCGGCCACCGACGGGAGGAGTTTCAGGACCTTCCCCGACAAAGCGCGTTTACCGATTCGACGGGTCGGCAGTATACGATGGGAGAGCTTGGAAGAGCCCTGCTTGGCTCGTTAAAAGCCGAAGGAATCGATCTGAGCAAACGAAATGATCGTAATCGTAACACTGGTGACCGCGTAAAGAAAAAATACGCTGTCTCCCGACGTGACACCATGAGTGTTACCGGGAATATTAGGTGGCAATTTTATATTCAGAACCGTTTCGACGGGTCATGGAAAGCGGGAGATCGCTTCCTTGACGAAGTAATTCGAATTAAGACTGCCACTAAAGCCACCGTAGGAGACATGCTCACCCACGGTATTGTCGAGCTAATGACAGGCTCGGCACGTGAGTGGTACCAAGGATTGAAAGGCGTCAATTGGGACGACTTTTTAATGAGATTCGACCTGCGCTACGGCGAGACACCCGAAGAGGTGAGCCGAAAGATGCGAGGTCTTCGCCAGATGCCTGGTGAAACCATAATGGATTACGACATTCGCGCCAGATTGTTGTTCGAAAAGGCCCCGATGGAATTTCATGCCACGGGATTCAACCTTTTCTTTCTCGGCGGTTTGTCGGAGTACTCGCAACGGGTGCTACTTGAAGAAAGGGCACCGACAGGAGGTAGCTACGAGGAGATGAGCGCCTTCCTGTTCGAGAACACGATAGATATCGAGAAGAGGTATTATTCCGCTTTACCCGAAGCGGAGAAAGCAGCAACCGCTAAACGTCTCAAGTTGAGTGCGGAAAGATATGGGGCGACAGACAAAATCATGCGCCCTACTGAATATCTTAGCGGTATAATGGAGCTGGCAGAAGCTAGCGTTGGTTTACAAATAAAAAATAAACTGACATCCACGCTGCCTTCCAACCCTTTGGCCGCCCCTAAAAAGGCACCGACAGCGTCAGCCATGCAAGCGACACTGGAGGAGGTCAAGGAGGGGGAGGAAGCCGAACAAAATGTCGTAAAATCAGACGAAAAAGAAGAAAAAGACGATTATTCGACGGACGAAGAAATAAGAAGTTATCGCGACACCTTATCAACGGGTTGCGATGAGGAAGGACCGCTAGTACATCTCATCCATCGAGATAGAGCGGTAGAAGAATTTCGCGCCAGGTTAAAACCAAATGCCGGCCGAATTCCGAAGTATTTTCGAAAAAATTACACGCCACCATCGAAAGTAGACCCTGAAAAAAAGAAATCGATTGAAGCCCCAAGAGACAAATCAAATATTCGTTGTTTTAAGTGTAACCAACCGGGTCACTATTCCAATGAGTGCCCAAGAACAGCGAAAGAAGACGCTAAGTTTGACGCGATAATGAAGCAGATGGCAGAGATTAAACTCGCCATGGCAAAAAACGAGTCAAAAAACGAGTCAGCGCAGGCGGCGAAGAAATAACTTCTCGACCGTCTGCGCCATTCATGAAGAAGAAGGGGTTTAACAAAGGGTTCGATAAACCGCCACCAGTCAAAGAAATGGGTAGTGACATAGCTAACGCCCAGATCCAAGACAGGGCCAACAACGCTTTGCAGGTAATTACCGCAAACGCTGAGGCTGAGGTGGAAGGACCGAACCTACTGCTTGAAGAATTACCTCAAGTAGTCAACGAAGACACAGAAGAATTTCGTGTTTTCATGTGCAACGTAGCAGTCGAATATACCAACCGCCTATGTATGCTGCCCATGACAATAGAACGCGAAAAAATTATGGGACTGCTAGACTCGGGAGCAGATCGCTCGTTCGTTTCCGAAGACATAGTAGCATCATTGGGTCTCACCGATAAGATAAAAGGCGTTAATAAAAATGTACGTCTAAAAACCGCCAACGGAATGGCGCGTCCAAAAGGAGTTATATTATTGACCATGGAGTGGCTCGGAGGGGTAGAACAGCACCCTTTCCTGGTCCTGCCCACGTGCGACAGAATTTTTCTGTTGGGCTTAGACCTCATGGCGTCAATGGAAATACAACCAAATCCAATAACGAAATCTTGGAATTATATCAGAAATGATAGAGAAAGACCCGCAATTGTCGTACCACCAGCTCTTATCAAAGAAGCGGCCGACAAGACACAGTGGGAGAAAGGCCTAAAGAAATTCGTTCAAGACTACGATTTTAAAGCATTCGTAACAGAATTGCAACGGGACAATGTAGTGGAAACGCTTGTCGCCGACGCCGCTTTAGAATTAAACGAAGCGGCAGCCCTACGGAGGGTCCTACTTAAATATGAGGGGATCCTGTCGAAAAAACCGGGCCGAACGAATAGGGCTATTCACGAAATTAAATTGACGGATAATAAACCTATACGAGTTGCGTATAAGGGAATGAACCCGCAAAAACGTGAAATAGTGCAAAAAATGTGCCAAGAAATGCTAGACAGTGGCATTGTCTCCGAGGCCCAGGGAGAATACGCGACGCGAGTTGTGCTCGTGATGCGCCCGGGCTCGGACCCACGCCTATGCATTGATTACCGCCCATTAAACGCGGTGACAGAGATAGATCCCATACAGATGCCGTCTATCGAATCCATTTTGAGAGAGCTTAGCCCCTTTTCTTGGGTTACGACGATGGATCTGTCAAAGGGATACTGGCAAGTTGAGATGAGGCCAGAGGATAAGCTAAAAACAGCATTTTACTCGCCAATTGGACGGTTGATGTTCAACGTCATGCCGTTTGGTTTAGTGAATGCTCCCAGTACCTTTCAGAGACTAATCGAAAGCGTATTGGGTGATATCCTGCATCAGTTTGTGTGGGCATACCTAGATGACATAGTTATTGCCTCTAAAACATTCAAAGAGCACATTGAGCACATCGACCAAGTGCTCACCCGGCTGGCAAAAGCTGGGTTACACGTTCACCCGGGCAAGAGCAAGTTCTGTCGAAAGGAGCTTGCCTTCCTGGGTTATCGCATTGGAGTCAATGGGTTAGCTATTGGCCCCGAAAAAATCGATGCGATTAATCGTTTCCCACCACCCGAGGACGTTAAGGGTGTCCAACGGTTTATGGGAATGATAAATTTCTTCGGCAGGTTGCTACCGGGTCTAGCTGAAGTGGCAGCCCCAGTTACCGACCTCCTGAAGAATGAAAATGAATTTGTATGGTCAAATGAGTGCAACATCGCATTTAATGCGATAAAGAGGATGCTGACGGAAGTCGGCGTAATGCCTCTACCCGACTTAAACCGGCCGTTCATATTACATACGGACGCCAGCAGAGTTGGGTTAGGAGCGGCGTTGCTCCAAACACACGTGCGCGACGGAGTCGAACAAGACCTGCCGTGCATGTTTATAAGTCGCAAACTCCAAGGCGCTGAAAAAAATTACAACGCTACAGAGTTGGAGTGTTTGGCAGTTGTGTGGGCTATAAGGAAATTCAGAGATTATCTCGAATATACCAAATTTGTAGTCCACACAGATCATCAAGCGTTACAATGGCTGATGAAATTAAAGGAGCCAGCCGGTCGACTAGCCAGATGGCAGTTAGAACTGATGGCATGCGACTTGACCATTCAATACAAGCCCGGCAAATATAACGTCGTGGCTGACGCTCTGTCACGGGCACCAGTGTCAGATCCTATCGACGCTGACGATGATGGCGAGGATGACTCCCGCATCATTTATTGCCCTACGAGTCGTCACCGTTGGGATTTAAGGAAGATGAATGAAATTCCCACCGCGTCCCCAGCAGATGTAAAATTCTGTGGATTTTGGACGCGGTTATACCAACCAGCTGCTGACAATTACCCAGATGCAAAGAAGGAATTTAAGCTAGAGCGGAGAATAAATGACCCGCTTCTAAGCGCCTTCCACGCTCATGTCGGCAAGCAAATGCGAACCAATCCCCCGACAAGGGAGGAAATAATTGTGCAACAAAAATTAGACAAAAAATGTCAGGACAGAGCTAGATTCGTACTGACAGGAAAATATCCGCCCGACTTAACCAGAAGGCAGAAGCGTCGTTATGCGCACGAATCCATAGATTACCTATTGGATGACGGCCTTTTGGTGAAGCATCACCCAAATCACCAAGATGACTTGAGTGAATCGGACACCGCAGTAAAGGTAGTAATACCTGCTTCCTTAATCGGTCGCGTGCTGTGGTTGTTACACGGGCACCCGCTTGCGAGCCATGCGGGAGTAAGCAGAACACTCTATCGTGCTACACAGCTTTTTCACTGGACAGGGATGAAAAAAGATATTGCTCTTTTTGTCCACCAATGTCAGCGATGTCAAGCGTGCAAGCCGAGGAGTAAATCACCATTCGAAACTATTTTCTTAGGGCCTTACGCGCCTTTTGATTGTTTAAGTGTCGATGTGATGGGCCCAAAACCCGTTACGGGCAATAAAAATGCGTACATTATCGTAATAATGGACGTGGCAACTCGTTGGCCCGAGTTGTACGCCGTCGCTAGACCTTCAGCAGAAAAACTCGTTGAATGTATCTACGACGTAGCGTTACGTTACGGATTTCCACGTAAAATTATATCCGATAACGGACCCCAATTTATCTCGAAAATTTGGGGTAAGTTTTGTGAGAAATTCGGGGTTGTGGCGTCACATACTTCGACCTACAATCCCAGAACAAATCCCGTTGAGCGACTCAACAGGGACATTAAATATGCACTAAGCATATTCACTGACATCCACAATAGGTGGGATGAATACTTGAGGGAGATCGCGTTCAGCATACGAACAACAGTCTCGAGGACGAGAGATTTTTCTCCGGCCTACCTCAACTTCGCCCGAGAGCTACGAGTGCCTTGGGACCCACGAGTGGCAGAGTCAGTAAATGTGGTGGACCCCGAGAAACCACATGAGTACGTGTATAAATTGGAGCAAACCATCTCCAACACGTACAAGCACATGATGGCGCACATTTTTAATATGCGCGACCGCATTTTACAAGATAAAAGCGGTAGAAAATTTGTGAATTTCGAGATCAATGATTTGGTGTGGAAAGACACACACATCCTCTCAAATGCAGCGAGAGGAATCACCGCCAGCTTGGCCGACAAGAGAGATGGTCCGTATGTGATCATCGGCAAGCATGGCGGTAACGCGTATAAATTACGTAAGCTCGAGGACAATACCGAGCATAAATCGATACAAGTACGAGAGTTAACTCCGTACATTCCGGAATTCCCGCAAGAAATGTGGGCCAAAGGCCAAGTCAAGTCTAAAACTGACGGCCAAATCGTCGATATGTTCGCTGGCGAGTCGGAGAAAGCACCGCCAAGTGACAACGAGGAGTATTTCGACGCCCCTCCACCTCCGGTAAACGAGATAGTTGAATCCGTTCCGGATCCAATTTTGGTCGGGGGGGAAACAGGAGAAACTCCTGAAACAAACACAAAAAACACGGATAAAAAAAGAAATACACATGAGGAGGTACAGACACAAAAAACAACAAAAAATGTCGTACCTGTCTCGACTCATCACCTGCGGCTTCGTAGAAGTAATCCGTTTATAAAAGACGGAAAGGTCGTAGGAAAGGAGTAGAAAACGTTACGAGTCGATGGCGACGCTGAAAAACAAAAAAAATAATCGATCGACAGCGCTAGCCATCAAAATCCGAGACTCGAAAAATTTCGCTAAGTCCAACAAAGCGGATATCGGTCGAATTCACGTCACGAGATGGCGTGGAAACGCGGGACCCGTAGCAAAATTATCGGCACGGGTCGGATACCGCGTGCAAAAGACCCCGTAGCAGCGATCGCGCACGGGCGTAGAAACAAAGGAGCCCCGTAGCGCAACATGCGCGCGGGCTGTTGCGCACAAGTCATAAACACCTGGTTCTGGAGTAAAATTACCCAGAACCCACCACGATTGCCTCGTTTTCACCCGGACTTCCGCTAAATCAGCAGATCGTCGTCCGCACGTGATACGCATCGAGTTTATTTTTAACCGAGTTTTGATCCATTTTACGAGGAGTTTTTAAGTTTTTTCATCGTGGTCTGACTGAACGCGCAATCCTCACGATGGCTGAGGAAGGAGGGGATGAGGAAATGCTTGAAATCGAGCATCATGACGAGAATTGGGACCAGGACATTAACGTAGTTCCACCCGATCAGGTAGTAGTCGGCATCGCCGCACGAGATTTAGCTCCGTGCGGTTGAATTAAAGATACACTTGACTAATACTTGACATGAACGCTCTGCGTTCGAAATAGTGTATAATTATTATACTAATATCCACGATCGCGAGAGCGATTGTATTTTCTCCTATTATTTGTCTTCAAGGACGCGATAGCAGACAAACTGTCGCCTCGCTCCTTGAAGATGATTCACGACAATTGACACGAACGAGACAAAGGAAACGAGCTTTCTTTTCATATTCCAGAAATGGGAATAATTTATTGGATAAATTTTGGAATAATTTATAGAACGTTGTTTTCTATTTTTATTTGTTATTTTATTTGCGAATTTTTCCGATGACACTAATTTATTTTAGATTCGTTTTTAACTCGACTTTAACTCCGAATTTTGGAGTTATTATTAAATAAATTTATTTCTTTACAAGTTAATTCACGACAAGAACATTTGTTTACATGTTCTAAAATTGTCATTGGAGATTTTCACGAACGATTTCGCGAATTTATTGGTTTAATACGAATTTACAGTTTAATTTTAAATTAAATAATCCGAAGAAAAATTTCCGGATTAATACGCTCGATTCCGTCTCGTGGTTATCATTGGACGTGAACCAGATGTGCCAAGAAGACTCTTTTCTTCCTGACAAGGACGAATCAATGAACAGGAATAGGACTCGACGAACGGTCGCACGTTTCAGCGACGTTCCTCGAGCCCACCCCCTATTTATCTCCGTGTTATTGGCGATTTTATTAATTATTTTGTTTCCATCATTGCAGATGGAGCTCCGAGACACGTGGGGAGCGCTCAGCCCCGCATGCATAGTGCGAGCGGGCATTTATCGAGGCGTACTGCCCGATTTTCTGCGCCGTTGCTTTGGCGAAGATGCAAAGCCATACCGCCTGCGCGTATTATTTTCGCGCGCCCTCGCCAAGCGTTGGGTTAACGATTGTACACTCCTGGACGCGTTCCCGGAGTCGGTGCGAAACGTCGTCGCTGCAGAGCTCGCTCGCATCGATGACCCGAAGTCGCCAATCTTCCACCCGGCCCTGTCGAGCCAATACTCCGGCAGGCCGGCGGAGGAGCATGTGTTGTTCGCGTGGCAAGCGGCCGAGACCGAGGAGGCCCGCGAAGAAGTGTATCAACACTACCGCCAGCAGCTAATCGACACTGCGCCGGCGGTTGCAGAGCGGATTTTGCAAGACGACGGAATGAGCACCGCCGATATACATCTGTGGTGCGAGCAGATTCGGCAGGGAGAAGTTACGCCACAGTGGCGACCGAGAATGGGGATTCTCACGTCACAAGCTGAAATGTGGCAACTCCACTATTTGGGAATTCTCGGCCCCAAATATAATTTCCCAAGGAAGCGCAAGCGCTCCAAGGGAACCGGGGGCAGCGAATCGCGCTCCCCGGGACGGTCGAAGAAACAGTGCGTCGAACAGCACTCGACCGTCAACGATGGAGCGGGAACGTCAGCGCAGCCACCGCGCGACCCCGCGAATTACACCAGACCAAGGGTGTTCGTCAACCGTCAGATGAAAGACGGTAAAGAGACTCGAGAAGTCTGGATTTCGGGTGACGAAGAGCGAGTCTCTCGTCCCCGTGTCGGCAGACATCCGCTAACTCATCGTGAGCAGCGGAAACGAGACCGCAAAGAGCGGTATTTCGCTCGCTGCGAGGCGCGAGGAATTCCCCTTCCCGAACACGCTCTCAAAGCAATCGAAGCGAAGGAAGAGAGAGAGGCACGATCGAAGTCGAGTGGCCGATCTTCCGGGGAGCGTCGCGTCCTAGCGCCAGACACGCGGGACCTTCGCGAGATCATCACTCAGATGAAACGCAAGAAATTGTCGCGTTTCGACCCCGCGATGCAGTTCGCTCGCAAGATGGGCGTCGTCGAGCATGGTACCGTGATTCCACACGAAGTGGCACGGTGGTTAAGCGAATATGTCAATTCGCGACCGCGTGTAGAAAACGCGCCTACGGCCGTCGTTCCACCGACGAGTACTGTAAGCCAGCTTCCGGCACTCCAAGTCACGCCGACTGGAGTGCAAGCGACGCTGCCACCGCCAACACAACAGTCTTTGACGTTGCTGTTGCCGACGCAGTCATCAACGTCGCAACCGTTGCCAGCACAGCAGTCCCTGACGCTGCCGCCGCCGACACAGCCGCTGCCGCCGCCGACGCAGCCCCCGCCGCCGCCGCCGCCGCCGATGCCGGGTTCGAGCACTACGCCGAACTTGGCCGTCGACGACTCGGTGATGTTGCCCGTTCACCAGAGCATTGCGCGGGAATGCCATAACGCCCGCTTCGGAGAATATTACCCGAGCAAGGCAAGACACGACCGCACCGCGATGTGGTATGAACAGCGTGACGAAAACGCACGGCTGGCTCGAGAAGCAGCCAATCCGTCGATCGAAGAGCTCTTGGCCTTCGCATTTGTGATGGAGGACCCGAGGGCCGCCGCCGCTGCTCTGCAGGGCGCCGACGTCACTCAGCGCCATTTCATCGAGTGGGGGATTTCGATGATGCGGCACCACTCGCGCGCGTTCGCTGCAGATCCTGATCGCAGCAACCCTGTAAATCGGCGCAGTCTACAGCTGGCTTTGACGAAAATCATGGTCCAGTTATTGACCCCCTCGCTCTTTGGGGTCGGACGACAGGCGATGGCCTGTTGGTCCGTAGTAGACAGAGAGGGTGTGCAGATACCTCGCGCACTCGTTGGAGAATGGAGCGCCATTCTCCCCAACCCGGCGATGACTCGCTTCGAGCTGACCCGGGACGTGGTGAACCCCGAATGGGAGGGGTATAAGTTGCGGAGCATGGCCTTCCGCCACGCCGTTACCACGTGGGAGCCAACACCGTCAGCGCAGTCACACGCAATGATGGTCACGAGTGAAGAGCCGATGGAGAGCGACGCCGCCTCTTCGACTGCTTCACGTGGAGCCCCAACTCCACCTCCGCCGCCGCCACCGATGCCACCAGCGGCGACACCACAGACACCCGTCCTATCAAATGCGGCGGGTAAGCCCAGACGCCTGCTGTGCCGGACGCCGCCAACGATGTCCGCCGCTCGCCAGAGCCTGACGCCTCCCGCAGCCCAAGAAGCGCGGGAAGAGACTGTCCAGCAGGCAGTGGTTTCGAAGAGCGCCAAGCCAGCGAAAGCGGCGAAGCCTCCGACAAACTACTATGAGAAGTTATGCGACGAGTTCTCTCAACTGTCGATGACGACAGAGACGCGAAAATTCATCCTCGCTCAGAGAGACAAGGGGAAATCGGTTTTCGTTTGGTTGCACAACCAGGTACGCCAGACCACCGATTTGATCCTCCATCAGCGTTTGCTGAGGGCCCACCGTGCGCCTCGAACGGCCGCGGAGGCGAACGCGATCCGGCACACCAATTCCGGGTTTTCGGCGTTCATTCCGCGGGTTTGGCTGCATGAGAGGAGACGTGCCCCGTACGAGCCAGCCGGCGGCCACGCATTGTGCTTTATTTCCGAGCACGAGGACCCCCGCGACCAGTCTTCAGCCTTGGTTGGAGATCTGGTTTTGCCGCCCGGCGTTGTGCCGCCCGGCGCTGAGCCGCCCGTCCCTGGAGTGAGTTTCGCCCAGGCGATGGATCCAGCGTCGGGTCCCAGCAAGAAGGATTGATCGCTCCGAACACCGGCGGTCAGAGCTGGGAGGGGGACGTGTGGTGACCCGACTGGGGTGGGGCACGAAGAGTTTCTCTCGTGGCCTACATACGGGTAAAGAAGGGGAGTCGCACGCGCGCCTCCCTTCCCTCAGAGCATTGACATCCAGTCAATGGACGGGCGTCTGCCCTGGGGGAGTGGGGGAGATTCGTCTTCTCCACTATTGGGTGGCTTTAGTCACCTGTCACCCCCCGCTTTGTGCAAAGGAATTCGCCTTGCACTGAGCGGGCAGAACCAACACAAAAATCAACCAAGATACACGTAAAAGCCAAACGTCCTAAAACGATCAAGCCTAAGTACAAAGACTTCAGGAGTGACCTAGGACAAGGGACTTTCAACGTGAGTACGATTGATTTGTGTTAACCTCCGCAGAGTAACCTGCGAAACAAGATTACCACACTATTTTAGCAAGCCAGCTGGAAATAGTAAACCTACTCCAATTTAGCGAGTTGTGCAGACAAACGGTCGCACAAGCCTAAATTGCAGTAACCACGACGAGCGTTCCCGCCGCTGTGTGTATCGCCGGGAACCACCAAGCGTCCGCCGCTGTGTGATCGCCGGACACCTAAACAAAACCCTAAACCTAGACAACAGACCAGAAGTAAGACCTTTTAGGCATTCACTCGCGCCCGACCAGCGTGAGCCCGAAGGACCGAACGAGAAACGTGAGACGAGGACGCCATTCATTGCCACGCCGGCCCAAGACGACACCACGTTGCCACGCGGACGCCATCTTGGATCCAGAGCGCCAACAAAGGACGACCTCGACCAGTTTCCCGCCAACTTCACACACCCCAACCTTTTACCTTTTTATTCCCTTACATATTTTATCCCTTTTACCTGTACATTCCCGTATAATAAATACATTTATTATATTTACCATTTTACATTGTTTGCCGTTTCACATTATTTGGGTAACCGCTTGAGTAAAGCGGTATTGCGAGATTAGAGAGTGACTCATACCACGTATCAGCGACAGATCGAGTTGAGCGCGACAAAGTGACATTGTCAGGTGGGCATCGCCAGTCGCCATCTGGCGATCACCATACAGATCAATATTTTCTATAGGAATAACGCAATGTGTTAATTTTGCAGCAACGCGTTGCGGTATTGGAAAAAAACGACGCAAATTTCTACGACCTCAGAAGGATTATGCAGTCTAGAAGTAGAAACCGAACACGAGTGTCCCTGAGAAGGGGAACTGTTGAAACTGTCATTTAAAGGTCGTATCGAAAAGGAGGGGTTTTGAGGTGACGCCATGTTTGGTCGCCAAGATCACTTTGGTGACCCATTATGTACTAGTAAATGGATGATTTTATTTCGATGTAAAGGGAGGAAAAAATTACATTTGTATCTTTCCTGTTTTAAATAAAACTAAACACTGTTACCAATGTGATCATCACGCATGTGTGCTTTCTTGCTTTAATTTGAATCCAATTGAATCGATTTGAATCCTGCAACATCAGAACTTCATCAGTAATTGTTAGAAATTTAAAATACTTAGGGGAATCAGAAAAGAAATTTAAGTACTTAACTGGTTAAGTACTTAAGTGTGGATATGCAACTGAGCATGCCCAGAACATTTTTTAAAGTTGTTTTTACACACTAACTTAAAACACAGGCTGCTAAACACTTAACACCTTAAGTAAGAAAAACTTTTATTTGCAGAAATGGCTAAAAAAAAGGGTAGAAATCAATTTAAAATAAGGGAGGAAGAAAGAGTGTATATTTTAATTTATTTTGGGGTATTTTTGGGGCTAAAATAGACGTGGTGTTTATAAATACAAACCCTTAAAAAGATGGGTGCGGTGCTCCCGACTGTACGACTCCATATCCTTAGCTGCGAGATTCGCAATCTGGATGATTGGACGTTGTATTGTATTCACGTTTTTAGACGTCGAAATAAATATTTGTCATTTTTGATAATCGTTGCAATTTAAAATTGTATTTTAACTCAAAATTTGTTGCGAAAATTCAGTTTCGCATTTATTTATTACTTTTTGAAATTAGCGTTAATGACTACCATAATGACAAACGTCTGCGGTAAGTGAATTGGAAATTTTTATTTTTATTGTATACAAACTCGCATTTATTACAGTATTGTTCTTTGGATTTTTAAAAATGAATCAATTGCTGTTTAAACCAACAGATGGCAGCACGAGTATTTGCAACAATTTATGTTTTAAGAATTTAGTTTAGAGTGTAACTCAATATGGCAAGCAAATGAGACAGGTAATTAAGTTTAATTACTTTAGTTAATAAACGTGCATTTTTTTTGCTTTTGACTAAATTAGTATTCATTCATGAGGAATGAATATATAAATATACATAGTCTGGGAAATACCAAAATATCAAGTCGAAAAATTTACCTCGATTGAAAAGAATATTTCATTAAGACTTTAAACTAATAAAAATATCAGTTTTTAAGAAAAGAAATACAAAAAATAATTCGTGTTTTAAGAATATGTTGTTTTCAGCTTTTAATAATACCGTAACACAGTAATAAAATCATAATACCGGTAATATATAAAAATATTAATTTTTAAATCCTTGCAGACTATCTTGAAAGACTTTTAAGGAAAAATTCCTGGAGGTGGCGGAGGAACTCTTCTCATTCACTTAACTAGAAAACTTTGCCATGTACCGCTCAAAAGTACACGATGCATAATAGAAAAGAAAAAAAGATAAGTTACCTTACTCCCCTAAGTTGACGAGTTCATTAAAGACCATGTGCTGCTGCTGATTTATGTGTTTCTTTTTGTTTCTGATGAACCTTAAGAAATGAGCTGTGAATCACATTTTACTTCACAAAAAGTAGAAGAACTTTTTTTAATCAAATGCTAACTTAGATATAGAAAAAAGGAAAATATTGAGAATTTTTATTTGCTGTCACACGTGTGCGACCACAGACCACCTGCAGGTGAAAAAATTCGTTGTCATTTGTCTAGCGACTCGCGACCTTCGCATCAGTATTTCTATTTCCTTTGAAAGTGTGTGGGTTTATGACAGGTCCCCACATTTTTGCTGGAAGCACGCTTTTGATGAATGTCGCCATCAGAATATAGTGCCATTATATTAGATCACTATAATATCCATACTTTTTTACATGTAATAACACAGTGGAACGTTATATCTTAGACAATTTTGTTGCCTATTTATTGCAACGCAAATGAGAACAACGATTGAAAATCTAATTTTTATTTTATGCTCTGTTACATATGGAATAAAATGGAATAAAAGAAAGAAAGTTTAATTTTATAAATAGAATTATAAGCGCTCTTTACAAAAGTACGTAAAAGTAGGTATTAAAAAAAATTCGTAAATTGCAGATGTAATTTGGTGCAAATATAAAACAAAATACAAAACAAATGTGTATTTCATCAAAGGCCATGTGTATTTGTGATCGAAAGAAAGTCATATTACTGAATACTAATGATGGTGAAAGATCGAAAGACCTTTTGTGAGAACACATTTGTTTTGTCTTTTGTGCGACATTTGCACCGTTAATGTCATTTATTCTAACGTATAATATCGTGTTTCAAGATGTGCGCATTGAGGTAGAAGATTCTCTACAATGCAAATTCCATTTGTAAACACAAAACAAACGCGAATCTTGTCCGTAAAACCAATAAAAACATTCAGTAAAGAATTATTTTGTGCCTAATTTGTGAATTAATTTGTGAATTAATTTGTGAATTAATTTAAAAATAAAAAAATGAATGGTGAGGTTACATTTGGACGGAGATCCGCCTTCGTTGCGGCCGAAGTAGGGATCGTTCCAGCGGCCGAGACGAGAGAGCTAATCTTTGTCTAAATGTGCGGTCAACATTCGTAAAAAAAAATTATAAATCGTACCGGTATTCACTTTTTTACATGAACTTCTCGTTCTCTTCACAGTATTAAAAAATAAGGAGAGGAATCGAAGTTGGATGGAACTATGAATTAGAGCGTCGGTTTACAAATAATTTTCCCGAATCTCTGAATTTCACCATAAAAACGAAAAATACGTACTTTGTTTTTACTTTTTTTAAAACTTTACTTCTGATACTTTGCATTTGCATTACTTCTCCCAGGCGTTGTTTGGTTACAAATGGGTTTCCTTTACCCGTACGTGGCACTTTACTAAACCTCCCAAAAAAAAGAAAAAAAAAGCTCCTAATGACTTTGTTTCCTTTGCGTGGTTTTCCCAGATAAAGAGTTGTAGTGTTCGTACGAAGCGTGCCATCATCATGATCAGTGAAGAGGGTGCCGTACATAAAACATGGCCGGAGATAAAATTACACTTAACGTTTGCGATGATCAAGTGTGGGTGGCACTCTACTCTACCGCAACTATCACACCGTAGAAGAATTTTAAATAATTCCAAGTTGGCATTTCCTCCAATGGCTTATCGGTTGCTGGAATTGACAGCACCAACGTCGGATGTCGATGCTGGTGGCTGTCAGCGCAAACCTCGTGGGGCTCCGATCCGACCCCAAAATCATTGGAAAGTCACTTAATTCATTTTCACTTGAAGGGTGTTTTCCTGCAAGTACTCAGCACTCGTGGGATGCAAGTTTGTTGCAACTGATTCAGTGCGTGAAAAAATAATGACACCCACTTCCAACTTTAGCTGTTTAGCAGTTTCAACTACTCTGAAATGCTTTTTCAGCCTAAAGTCCCTCGTGGTGTGGCTGGTAGACTAAATTCCTCACTTGACGCTTAATTGCGGCAAAAACTTACACACATTTGTAGAATTAATTTTCTAGCGTTCTAACCTTCAGTTGAATGAAATTTTTGTTTTCTGAGGCGTACGCTTTGTCGAATCAATAGGAAAATGCATTTAACATGATATTCGTAAAATGGGTGCACGTGATATCGAGTTCACTTAAATCGAGAGGAATTTGCTTCCCCTCTTAACCTGCAATTTATTCTTTCGGTGACGTTCAAGTGACAAGCGCCTTTGTAAGAATCGAGCAGCAAAGCAAGCGACAAGCGCGCCGGATGCGACTTCCTTTTCATCATTCATTAATGTTTCAAGTGCATGTGTCGCAGTGCACTCGGCTTTCAAGTGCCTTAATGAAGCGTCGCGTTTAATCCAGCTCGACCGAGGTCGCCGCTGGTTGCCACGGGCAGCAACTCATACGCATACGAGGACAGGACGGGAGCGGGAGCTGGACAGGACGAGGCGAGACAGGCGTCCAGGGAAATTAACCCCGAGCGAGAGCCGAGACAATCGCATCGCAGCCATTTTGCCCGATGCCAGAGTGAATAAGTGAAGGACTAAATCTCCGTTCATTGCTCGGATTGCGATCTGCAGCAAACTTGATTTGAAAAGAGGTGGCCACGTGGACTTTTCAGTGCGGCTCCAGATTTCCCCCAGGGTTTGTCCTAACCCGATTTCAGCCAAGAGCGCAACATTTTCGGACCGCGCTCGTTGTGACGTCGGCCGCTTTCCACCATCACTCTATGGCCAATTGCGAGGGAAGAGGCGTGAATATTTTATTCTGGCATGAAAAAGAAAATAATTAAATTTTTACCCCGAGAGTGAGTGAGTGAGTGAGTGAGTGAGTGGAGAGGGTGGAAAAGGAGAACCATTTGCATGCAAACGTTGTTTTGTTTCTGTCCTAAAATGGATACGTATGCACAAAGTGATGTGTGCATCTTTAATGCATCTTACCACTACTCTTTTTTGCTCGCATACTTGTACAACATTTCAATTGTAATTTACCGCTATTTGAACAAAGTTTTGATGATCCTGACGGATTTTTCATTTCTTATTGTCCTTTTTTCTCCTCTTTTTTTGCACACACGTAATTCCTATAAAGAGTTGGTCTTTTGTTTTATTTTTATTTTTTTACTTTCTTTTAGAGTTATTTTCTGAATAATAAGCACGAGTCGCGCTATCATTTTCTTTTTATTTTCTTTTTTTATTTCACATCACCTTCTTTGTATCTGGTCGTTTGCGAAAAAGAAAAAAAAAGAAGAGAGGCAAAGTGCTTTTCCGTCTCACGTCTTTATCCATCATTAGATGAAAGAAATAGATGAGTATCGCATAAGAAGTACTTTCTTTTCAAGTCCACAAAGTGAACTTTTACGAGATAAAAGCGAACTTACACACGACTGTGTCGCATTAAATAAATAAATAAAAATGTCTTGCTCTTCGAATTTCATTTCAAACGCGAAAGAAGAGAGGAATAAGAAAAAGAAGAAGAGATGGAAAAAAAGAAAGAAAAAAAAAAGCAACCCATTATGTTGATACAGATTTATTAATACATAACTTCAACTATTGAATTTCTTTCTTTCTTTTTTTCACTCTTTCTCCCAAATGGCACGGCGTAATTGAATTTTGCACATGTGCAGCATTTTGCAGAAATACGATCCGCTTGATGCGATTTTACTTTCGCGTTTGCCGTATCCGCTTATGTCCATGCACATTTGGTATGCACCCCTTTTTTTTCCCGCCACCAGGCAGGCTGCGAAAGGCTGTAAATCCTCTCGCGTGGCCACGTGACGTCGGCCAGCCGCCCTGGTGTCTAAAGCGGTAATTGTGAGGCGAAGAAGATTACATTAAAGTAAAACTCCTTCTGCCTCGGATGAATGCAGCGGAGACGAGGAGGGGCTTCTTGCATATTTGATTTTTTCAAAATTGCATTTCCATGTTTTGCGTAGACAAGGTGAACTACCCGATCTCCCGCCGGCGCGTGCCAAGCATCCCACTCATCTACCCACTTCTATTGTATAAACCAAAACACTGGCAGCGCCACGGCACGGTCGCCCCTCCCCTTCCTTTTCCTTGCCTCCCGCCGCCTCTCTCGGTTTCACGATTCTGCATAAAAGCTTCTTTGATATTGACACGAGACTGTTGGTTATCTAGTTATCAAACTGCTTTGCTCTTGCTCTTGCTGCACTGACAGACATTGAGACTGAGCAAACAGCTGAATCGGTACAAAAAGCCCGAGTTGCAACAAAAGTTGCAAACTTGCAACATGAATATTTGAATGAAACATAAATGGATGCAATTTTATGATGGGTTTCAAAATCGGCGGCGGCCGCGTCTTATTTCTACACGAGTCGTTTTCAAAATGTTGCCAAACATCATTCGGCCGTTATTGGATTTTTTTTAATGTTTACACTCAACATTGACCTGTTAAAAAGCTTTGCAAGCTCGTGAGAGATTTATAGCCTAAAGAAACACTTTTACACTTTTCCCCTCATTCTTTTCAACTCTTAAAAGTAATGTGAACATCGCATGGAATGCACTCCACTTTTCTTTCTTTCTTTCTTTCTTTTCTTCCACAAAAGATACATTGGAAGCCTAACCTGGCTGCGATAGTGAGCAGAGATAACGTCAAACTATCACCAGCCAGCACCAACTCGTACTCTGTATTCCCCTCCTTCTCTTAGCCATATCCTACATCTGCCAGAGAGAGCTGCATGGAGAGCCGGCCGCATGCAGCGCGCGCGCGTGCGGGTTCTTATCTGGATGGGAAAATTTGTCATCGCTACAATCTAGCCGACTAAACCGTATAACCTCGTCCCGAATGTCACTCATTTTTTTCTATCCTGCAATTATACACATTTATACTGCACTTTTTTTCTCTACGTATAAATAAAACGAATGATTTGAATGAGTAATGTGAAAAAGAGTGAAAAAGTTGTCTATTCGTGTAGATAAGCGAAGATGTGGAATGGGAAATGGATACTGCTCCCTCCGTACACATTATCTTCTACTTTACATAAGAGATGATGCAGGGGTTGTGGGCAATGAGCAGCAAATAGCTTGATCCGGGGAAGTGGATCATTCGCAATCAAATTTCTCGCTGAATAAATAATGCGCTGTTATGGTAAATAAGTGATGAGCAACTTGAATTGTCCGTGTAGCGGAGTGATGTCACGTACAGGACGTGCTTCGCGGTACCTGTGATGTTCTATTGATGATCAACACAATGGGTCAATTGGATGCTAAAGAGTTTGGATTCATTCTTGACAAGAAAATAGACGCGTTTCGTCCGCTCTCTTTTTTTTACTTATTTAGAGAATTTTTCTGATTTTTCTAATTGTCTGTTACTGTATTGTTGGCGATAAGGACGCGTGCGTTTTAACTTTGTGCTGTGGAGCAGGTGGTGATGAGTTGAACATGTGGGATAATGGTGAAACTTGTTGGATGGTGATTTAATCTCGACTTGACCATTCTGACCCCTTTTACAGCCCATTTACAAATGTGCTTTTTCATTGATGTACTTTTCATTGATGTATTTGGGATAAAATCAACAGTCTTTTTGTATTCAAACATTTTAATACGAAATCAAATACAATTATTTCTTCACTTTTAATTCGTATACGTATTGTGATTGTCCGCAAAAGAGCACCGTGGTCGGCAGACAGAAACCAAAGTCGTTTCCCGTCCATCAAGCTTACATGAATCGATTCGATGGCACAGCAATTGAAGATGGCCGCCGAACCCGAATGGAAAAGCCAACCAACAGGAGTTAGGAGTTGGTTTTGTTTTGGTATTGTTAATGTAGAAAGCAATCTGTCTCTCTCTCTCTCTCTCGGACATTAAGTAGGAAAAGGAGGGCAACGTGGTGTTGCAAACGAAAAGCCGAGCGTGTCCGCATTATGTAGTAATCCATAATAGAGCGCTCGTCTGTTTTATTTCAGTTTGAGTACAATTGAGCGGTGGCTGTACTTCATTAAGAGCACTGCACATTTTTCATGGCATCCGAGAGATAATGGCGATTGATTGCTGCTTAATGGCTAACGTCTTATTATTTTGCAGAAATAAGCCAATTAATTGGAGCGTGCCATGCTTCATCTGCGCATGCGTGGGCTTGCGTTAACATTGTTAGTCT
This sequence comes from Strigamia acuminata, assembly GCA_949358305.1. NCBI lineage: Eukaryota > Metazoa > Arthropoda > Chilopoda > Geophilomorpha > Linotaeniidae > Strigamia > Strigamia acuminata. Next base: position 63,794,686 of record OX442314.1, on the reverse strand, counting down.
CCTTTACGAAATCCAATTAGGAGCTGACAGGCCCGGCGAATGATTGACTACACAGACCACGGCTCAAATTAAATTGTCTATGATAATAAACACCGGGTGCCACTGACTTGGCCATTGAATATTCATTTGCTTAATGGAACGCAATGCGATTTGAGCCTTGATCACGGGGCATGCGCGGAGCCACGAGGCCCACGACCTATCCTGCCTGTTTGGTGGAAGGAAAGAAGGAAGGACGGAGAAGACGAAGACGAAGAAGCCAGCGCGCATCAAGATGTCGCATCCCAAGTGGATTCATCTTTTATATACTTGATCTCTACTGGACCCCGGCTCGTAATTGTAAATGTTGTTTTCCCCGCAAGACCTTTGGCAAAAGTTGTGCATACGTACGAGTAGGTCTATTGATTAAGTAAATTAGAAATTTCTGCATGTGTAATCAGAAAGAGATTGAGCTTGAGCTTTGAATGGTGGATCTTTTCGTTTCCTTTCGTTTCCTTTCGTTTCGTTTCGTTTCGTTTGGAGGGCGCTCCGTGTCAAAAGCCATCCCCGCACTAAGTGACAGCACAACATATTGGCTTCCTAATTGAATAGGAGCGACTCATAAAATATCGCTTACGTCGCAAACAGAGGTTATCAATTTGTGCCGGCGAGTCCCTCGTGGTTATCGAGTTACTCACCATCTAAAGAAAATCTATTGAACATTAAACGCTCTTCAGGCCGAGCACAGCAGCTGGCACCACAGCTGCGTGCGCAAGCGCAACACGCTTCAATCATGATCCCAATGACGTCACCAATTCAATCTTCTTCAAAATCCTCTCTCCTCTCTCCCATGGCGCAATTCTTTTTATAAGAGCAATCACCAATCACTCTGCTCGTGGATTTAATGGAGCATGATGAGGGGTGTGAGACCAATTCACCCTCACCCCCTCCCAAGGGGCGGCAAATAGAAGGGGCGGGGTTCAACTATTTAACGAAAACATTATTTATAAATCGGTTTTAATCATTTAAAACATTTCTTTCTCTTATTTAACGCCTGCAAAGTGCCTGTGTTTTTAACGATTGAATATTTTAAGTAAAATCATTATTCTCCTCGTTTCATTCTTATTCTTTTCCTATTTTTCATCGTCATCATAATGAGGTGAACGTGCTTATAATAATTAATAAATTAAAAGAATTTGTTTCGTTTCTGTGTCTTTTTTGCATCCGTTTTATGTTTTCTTCCTTTGGAGGAATTTTTGGATTGTGTTTTTAATTCATCTTGAATTTGCATTTTCTTTTAGTTTATCTTGAACTTGGTTTTATTGCTTCTTGAATTGTCTGTGTATTTTATTTCTGAGTTTATTTTTATATTATATTTTGTCTTTTGTTTTTATTTCTTTTTTTATGTTTTGTGGTGGTTTTTCTTTCTCCTCGTCGTATTTTGAATTTTTTTCTAACAAAAAAATTAATACTGTAAAAACAAAAACAAAAATTGACTGAAGATTTGTTTTTAAATTTAAAAAAAAATGCATTCCAAAAATTGTTTAATAAAAATGATGCTGCATAATCTTTATGGTATTTTATGAAACTTTGAGGATGAAGTTTAATTTTTTATGACAAGTTCATTTAAGAAAAGAGAAGGAAAAAAAAATAAAGAGGTAAGAAAAAAATGAGAAAGTTGAAAATAAAAATTGCTCGGAGACTAGCAGTGACACAGAGCTCGTTAAGTTGAGGAGGAGAGATGGGACTTCAAGTGTAAAGAATCCCCAGAAGCTAGTTGTGTTTCTTTTATTGTCTATTTTTTTCCCCTCTCTATCTCACAGCCAAATGCGAGCAACGTGGGTGCGCGTTTGAGAATTAAATGGGACGCAGCATTCACTTGCGCCTGCGCGCCCACAAAGCGAATTTCTCACTGAGTTGGTGGATTCAATTTATTTTCTCCAATGTCTCGGCCCTGCTAGTGGCGCGCGAAGAGAACTGCAAACGCCTGCATTCTCTTGCTCCGCTTAATATAATCAAGACAACGCCAGACGCCATCGCGCGTCCATATCGTCCAATTGATTGTTTGATCAGTCTACCCACAATCCTCTCTCTACTCGTGTCTACAGTTGCCATTGCCAGGCGCAATTGAATTGAAGCCGGTATTCAATTTACTCCTCTCGCATCGCGTCCATAGGTTGCAAATTTTTTTCAATCTTTGGTTCCAAGGGCTCCACTTCGCTCTGAATTGCTAAGTAATCTATCAATGTCGAACGTCGGTTCACACTTGTGTAGGAGAAGAGAGAGAGAGAGGAGAAGAGATAGAGGAAAAGCGCCATCTGAAAATCATAAGTTGCAGTTGAAACACCGTTAAATATTCATCGCATGAAATTCACCAATCGCGAATCGTTCTTTCATTCCCGCTTATTAATGGGTGGAAAAAAGAGAAGGACAGGTGCCAAAAAGCGACTCATTAATAATTGTACATCTCTGCATCTTTACCAATCATGATTCCATCTTGGGAAAAGTGGAGAAGTGACTGCCGCGTATTATTCATTCATATTTGAAAGCGTGTGAACGCCTACAAATCTCGAGCAAACTCAGATGATTTTTTTTTTTTTTTGTCTTAAATTTAATTTAAAAAAATTTAATTCCCACTAATTGGCCGCCTCAACATCAAACTGGCTTCCCGTACAAAATTGTATTAATTTTGTTTTCATCGATTGAACCGATTGCAAAGTCGTCGCCGAGTGAAAAGTGTCACCTCCGCGTGTTTAAAAAGTAATTCAGAGTTAACTAGTTGTGCCATATCCGTACACAAATTAATTAGCCAAAGAGCTTTAGCTGCTTAATTGGTGTTATATGCCTGTCTTGTTGCTAAGTACCGATTAACTACAATTAAAGTTAAATTTTGCTCGCACTTTATAGCCTGTTTTAATTAAAATGGAGGCAATTAAGAAATCTCTTCCGCGAACGGTGGCTTCGCACGACTGCTTGGCATTTGCATTGCACGCGTTAACATGGCGCCGGGCAATTAATTGAGGTAATTGGAGTTTATTGTTTAGCCATAGAACATGGCGAGAAAGGGGTAGGAGTGAGAAATCAATTCGAATTAACCTAAACCAAACAAGAGTCATGAAAACACAACGCCTTGCCATTGCCATTGCCATTGCCATCCATCCATCAAATAAAACGAATAATCCATTTACATCAACGAGCGCGCAGACGACCTGATAACGACGCGCATCGAGCAATAACATTTCTTTTTTTTTCCCTTTCAATAATTCCTCCACTCGTCTGATTAATTAATCAAAAGACACTTATTGAGTGGCGCCGCATTTTTGCACGAGATCAATGTCTGCGACCCCCGAGCTGATTAGAAAACCTAGACACGCACGACACGCACCTCGTACAAGAGGTGATTATTTCTTGCTCAAACCATTCCGCATGCTTTATTTACAATCACAAGCGCATCGTCGGCCATTTTAAATCTCGCTCGAGCGATATTTCAAAAAGATTCGCCGCAATTTCTCGCCCATTTGCAAAAGCCGATTTTAAACGAAACGCAGTTTATTTGCGATGACGTATAATTAATTCTCGGTCGTGCCGCATTGTAATTGCGACGCAAAAAAAAAATCCGCCCACGTCTGTGCCGATCGTGGTTTTATTAGTTTCTGTGTGGGCAAAGTCGGACACCAAAAATGTTGGGGAAAAAATGGGTGTTCCGTCCATCCGCCACTTTGGCGTCACGAGCCTCGAAAAACAATCACACTCTGCTATTAAGCTAATCAATTGGCCGCGTCGCGAGTTGGTGTTCCAATTGAAGGCCTGCTCCTTCATTTAATTGATATTCGGGCGGAACTCTGGCTTGTTTCGAGAATTTTGCTCTTGTCTGTGAATAAAAAAGCAGCGGTAAAAAGAAAATTGCTGGTCAGTTTGATTTAAAATCATTCAACATTGCAGGGGAGCAGTGATTGGCAAAAAATAGGGGCGGTCGAGTTCATTGGCCACGTTTAAATACTCATTCAAGTTGCGCTATTATTTACTCCTAGTATGCTCAATTGAATTGAATTGAATTGAATTGAATTGAATCAATTGCTTGGAAATGCATGCTTTTACAATTCAATTAATATATATTAATAAAATAGCAATGCATTCATACATATTGAACGCAAAGTAGAGGAATAGGAGTGAAATATTATTTATTGGCAACAACAAAACTGTACGTGCAAAGACTTGAAAACAATGATCGAAATATTTGCATTATGTGCGTGCCATTAATCTATAAAAAGCCAGAACAATTGTGCTGCAGCAACAATCTAACTTTCATGTAAGGAAAACATGAAAACTAATCATGCGTATCAGTTATGAAAACACAATAGCAAAAACTAAAATCAATATGAATAAAAATAGAAATAAAACTGAAGAGAGATAGAGAGAAAATGATACAATATGAGACGACGGAAGAACAACAAAGGTAATCTTAAGTGCACTTTAAGGTGTTTTGAGTAGGGTGTATCTATGATTTCATAATGTGTGTGTTATGCATTAAGGAATCAAGTGCTCACGAGTGCCATCTTGATTTGTCAAAGTGAAACTTGTTCAAAGCAAATTTTCATTCGATGATTTATTTAATTATGCCTTTAGCATTTGTGTCTACATTTAAGAATGCATCGTCCAATTTACACAAGTTAGATTGTCAGAGAACTTACATTTTATAATACAATATTATAGCGAGATTTTTGTGCATATTTATGAATTTCTCAACTGAGTTCATTTACAGGGGGAGGTAATTTAATTTAAATAAAAACAAAACAAAACAAAACGAAATAAAATAAAAAGAAAAAAGAAAAAAAACCAAAGAATTAAAGTCTTATAAAAGGAAATGTACAAACTGTTGACATTTTCTACTTGAAAAGTCCAAATAACAAAACTTGTTGAGATTTGAACGATATCTAGGAACATGGCAGTTTTATGAGAATTTATTTTACATTTATTCATCTCCAACCTGGATCCATCGTTGATCAAAGTTCTCAGCAGATGGGAGACGCCAATGCAGGTGTGGGTAAGAAGGTTGGTCCACTTCTGGAGGGTGCATCTCCTTCTGAGCTGGACCACGGTTGCAAGTTCTGCAAGGCATTTAGTGACGCATTGTTGATGCAAAGAGGATCACGGGAATCATACATGCCAGCCTTGCTGAGGGCCTCCGCTTGTAAGGACATCATGAACCGATTGGCTGCCTGTCTTTCGGCTTCCCTTTCCTCCGCAGTTTGGCGCCTGCAAATAAACAATCGACAAATCAATAGACTCTTTTTTCTACATCTTTCTTTTCGTTTCTTTTGTGAAGATAATTATGGACACACTCCTCAAATGGGACCATCCAGCCGTGTACGTTTCACATCCTGAAAAAGTATAATGTATGAAAGACGCAAAGGAAGAGGCAAAACTCCCTTTGCTCAATGGATCACTTGGGCCAGACTATAATACAGAATGGTTGCTTGCGCACCAATCAGATGACATGTCATTGTGGACATGTAAAGAAAGGTAATCATAGTAGATGTTGGTTTAACCAGGAAACAAGGCGTTGCTCTGAAATAATGAAAAATCAAAAAACCGCCAATCACTGCGGATGTTTGCTTATTTTTGTTTGGACCCATTATAATTCCGAATGTGATGTGAAATAAAAATGAAAAATTTGCACTTTTTTTTTGCATCTGAAGGGACAAAAAAAATATTAATTTCAAGCATCATTTAGTGGTTGAGAATCGGGTCAAGCGAGTGAAACATGGCAGTGCTTAACAGAAAAGCATAGACATATGTAAAAAAAAAATTAACAAAAAAACAGTTCACAACAATATTTCAATCAAAAGCTCGATTAAAATACAAAAAAAAACCAATTGAGCACAAGAATTAGCGAAACAAGTAACCTTTTGATCATTTGTTAACCCTTTCTTCTTTGAAACATGTTTTTTCAACCGTTTCGAGTGACACAAGACACCCCAATTCAACCTTAACCACATCGAGGTCAACACACTTTTCAACAATCATTTCATAATAACAATATTTGCCATTTTCATCTTAAAAGGCACACCCCTCATTTTTTTGTTCCCTTCTATCCAACTCAAGGTAGAGTACATCACGATTTTTCACATTTCACATGAAAGGGCGGCCACCATTTTGTTCCAGCTGTCCATTATAAAAGGAGCGATTAATTAGTGGCAGAAAAAAAACAAAATGCAATAATTTTAAATTTAAAAAATAGAAAGTATGAATTGAGTTTGAATTTTCTTAAACGAATGATTCGGTTTTTGATTCGTTCGTTCGTTCCCCACTTTGTAGGTCCACAGCGGGTGGGGGCGGGGGGACACGAAAAGCCCATTATCTGCTAATTAAAGGGAACGTCCCAGCCACCAACACCATCTTTTGGCGTCAGTCGTCGGTTGTTGAAGGGAGAGGAGGGGAGAATTGAGAGTGGAGAGATCAAGCGCGTGACGCCTTTAAATATTTGACGACGCGAGGGAGAGATGGATGAAGAGGGAGGGAGGAGGGCAAATGTGAAAAATAGTTGAGAAAAAAAAATGTAAAAATGGGAATATGAAAATATTACTCCACCCAATCCCTCGTCGGAAGACGGAGGAAAGTGACTTGAGTCACTTGGCCGCAAGGTTGATTGAAAAGTGATTGCGAGTGTGCGCGCACACTTTTTCATTACCAGCATTTCATAATGACACGAGTATTCGTGACCTCGGCTCGACCTTGTTCCGTTTTGCGGCGTCTGTCTACAGCCATTGTAGTGATAAGGAGTTCTAAACTATAATCACAAGCGGGCATATTGCCTTACGTGGTGACTTCACTTAATCGGGGTCCTTGTATTTCGCACAACGAGAAATATTCGCGGCGCGAAATAACTGCACTTTTGCCGTAAACTGCAAATTGTTTGCGTTTTTAAGCGGCCGACGGTTCACATTCGAGCCCCGTCCCGATAAATAAAAATCGATGTTAAAGTTTGGGGATTTGCGTTTAATTTTCAAAAATAAATTGAAACGAATTTTTTTTCTTGTTCAAATGGTGGGTGAAAGGGGCGAACATCTTAGAAACATGCATCGTTCTTTGTCTGGCGGTTAATGATGGGTTTGTGTGTACGCGTGCAATATGACGCAAGTTTTTCTGGCGAAACTTTAATATCTCTTTTGTCATTAAAATTATATAAAAGAAAGAATGTAAAATCGTTTGTTATTACCTCCACTTTGTTCTCCTGTTCTGAAACCAAGTCTTGACCTGAGCATCCGTCATTTTGAGTGCTTTGGCTAAACTGGCTCGTTCGGCCGATGCTAAATATTTCTGTTTGTGGAAACGTTTTTCCAATTCGCAAATCTGCATTCGTGTGAAAGATGTGCGCGGTTTCTTTCGTTTTGGAGGTGTTCTGTTTTGGTATGGGTGTCCAATCCTTCTTGTCACTGAAAAAGGAACTGACAAAAGAAATTGATAAAATTACAATACAATTGGTTAAATTTGTGAATAAATTGAACAAACAAAACGCTCAATTTATTTATTTATTTATTTAATAAACAAATTTTCTCGACAGATTTCACAAACCTGTTAGTTTTTTACGAAGCACTGTTATAGTAATAGTACGTATATTTTAATGTGTTATTAGAGCATTCTAAAATTGTTGTCGAGTAATAGAATGTTTTTTTGCGCGCGTGCACGGCGTGACACGTTTTCGGTTAATGTGTGTGTCTGTGTACGGTTGGTTGCATGAATGAAGAGGTTTCCGATGCCCATTCGATTCGATAGACGACACGACCCGACCCGACCAGACCACTAACCCAATATCAGCCGTCAAGCAAATCATTCGCTTCAATTGCAGAAACGTGCTCATGTCAAGTGATAGCAATATTAAGAGGGCATTTAAAGGAGAGAGAAAAAAATGGTGGTATTTGGGAATAATAAAGACGACATTTCTTAGATAGAGGTAAAAAATGTAAAGCCATTAAAAAAAATGAAATAGTGGCGTGTATCTGAAATATTCGCGGCGAGACCTTGACGACAATTGCAGACACATTCTGTAATGGCTTCTTTGGTAGACAAAAGAACATTTAGGCGTGAAAAGCAGTAAATTGCATTCATGTTGAAAAGCTATGGCGTTAATATGTGAAAAGACTTTCGGTTGCGAGAACGCTCGGATAGGAAACACATGGCACTAGAATTGTGTTCGGCAAGATGTTTCCTCATGCACGCTTTTCCATTTGCACTTTCTGTACAGTGTACAAAGAGACAATAACTCGCGCTTTAATTATTAAGCATTTCTGCTCATGCTCAGTGATGATGCGAAACAAGGGAATGCTATAGTTTACGACATTTGATGCACGCGGCGAAAACCAGTGATTGGCTTTTCAACCGATCTTTTATTTAGGGATCACGGTCGCTCAGCGTTCTCACATTTTCATTACAATTATTTCCAATTGAGAATAACCGATTTAAAAATTTAAAAATTTAAAAAAATTAAAAAATTAATATTTTGAAGAAAAGATTAACGTTTTCATCCATTTCAGTTATTTTAGGAATATAGATTGCGAATGAGTAATAAAGTGCGAGAAGTTAATTTATTTTTAAATGTTAAATCTGCAATGCATCAAGGAGAAGAAGGAGAAGGGGTTTCGATAGGTGGAGTAGACTTGTGTATAAAATGAGTCCTTAGTGAAATTGTAGGAGAATAGCGTATGTCAGAGATGAGTGGGTTGCCGAGTTTTGAAATACGACCAGCAGCGAGTGCTCATTTAAATTGATTATAGCAGTGCAAGCCAGCTCTGCCAAAATACTTTTAAGAATATTGGTGAACGGAGGCAATTTTATTTCGCCAAGCGGCGCGACTAAACAAATTATTAGCGGTACAAAGTGAATTTAAGAGCGTTTGCACAACACGTAAATGTATGAGGAGCAGGCTGGGGTCTTCCCTTGCCGCTCGTGCACCGAGCCGGGCATAGTTAATTAATCGAGAAGTCTGCGCTGCTCTCACTAAATAATTAATATACCACCGTCGTTTCTAATTGCTGCATACATTATTAATTAACACTCAAATTAAATGTTGCACAAATACGAAAAGCGCTAATTTGAAATTGCTGAAATTACTCTCAACACTTTGACACTAGTCCAACTTTCCAGCTGCCAAACTAGGAACATAGAAAATAGCAAATAAATGTGAGCAAATTTAACAGTGTCCACAAATAAAAATATCAATTTTTTGGTCGTGAAACCGACGCGATTCGTGTTCTACCGCCGTCAAAGATTCACTTTTTGCGGCCGCAAACTTGAATTTTCCCCATCGAAAGGCAACAAGTCACCACTTCGATTATCGGTGATTTGCGCACAAAATATACCTCAAAGACAAAACGCTATTTGAAAACGATTTCGGTGTTTGCAAACTCAAGTCAATCGCTTCGAGTTTCGACCACCTTTGAGAAACCAACGGGAAAGCTTAAACTAACCTGTTAAGTCCTAACTTTTCCAAAATTACAAGGACTTTGGCAGTGATTGAAAGGTTTCAACGTAAAATTAAGCTACTGTAGGAGAACGGGCACGGAAGAGAGAGAGAGAGAGATAGAACAGAAAGGGACGAGGGAAAAGAGTGAAGACAGGCAAAAGACACCGCACCCATTAGCACGAAGAAAACAAACATGCTAACCCCTCTTTTTCTTTTGAGGGGGATCGTCCGACAACCAATTTGAAAGAGGGTGAAGAAAAGGAGGGGGATACACTTGATTGAGCCCTACACTAAATTTCATTCATGCCACCCGAGTTGTGAAAATCACATTTTCCCCTCTCCAAATCAAAATCGCAATACTGTGCAGTAATTGTGCTTTTTCTTTCATTTTTTTTTTTTTCATTTTTTCATTTTTTGTTCATTTTCACTTCTACTTGTATATATAGACATCACACTCAGACTTTTATCCACTCGTTAATAGATTCAATCAACATTTATACACCATGCGCTCGCCCGCATGAATACAAATTAAATCCACTTTTCATTTCTTTTCATTTTTTTTTTTTGTTTACCTTGTAGTCGATCTTTGACCAGTTGAGCACTGTTGGCGGGTCCCTGAGCATTTCCCATCGCATTTATCCAAGAGTAGGCAGAACCAAGAGTCAGAGGGGAAGGTCGATGAGCCGGTACACGAATGACGGTGCCATTCGCGCCGCCTAACAGGGGGTCGTAATGGGGAAGCGAGGACAAACCTCCCGTCGCTAAACTGACCGACGCCAGGAAGGCAGGCAACGGCCGCGGGACCGACGCGGAGTATGCATCAAACATGTGATTCTGCGTTGACACCACGATGGAGCCGTCGGTCACTGTCTTTTTCGCGTCGTCGTCGTCTTGCGCTTCGTCTCGTTCTCTGTCTCGGTCCCGGTCGCCGTCGCCGTCCTCGCCCAGGAGTCGCGAGATGCCGAACGAGAGTTTTGCGGCCGGCGTGGCACGACGGGACAGGGGTGTTTTGTGGCCGGGGTTCGGTAGTGGTGAGCATGCCGGGCTTATGGGGATGTGAACCGAAGGGCTGGAGTTGGAATCCACATTGAGTTCGTCCATGATGACACACGAGGCAATCATTAAACCGGACGAAAGGTGTGGAGACGCAAGTACAAACTCGCCTTGCCACTATATTAATAGCATGCTAGGTCTCGAGCTTGAAAGGTGGAGGGCGAGCGACAGATGCCGTGCGCTCACTCGTCATTGGTTCGCACCAACCACGAACACACTTTAAACGGAGCGCGATGGTTGCGCCTTTAGCCTCGCCGACAAGCTCCGCCTACACACCCGATCTACACGCACCGATACAGATACAGCTTTCTCGTCCTCTCTCGTGTGTTCTCGAAAGAAATTGCGTCGGATCATTTCGAATTGCGTCGTAGCTCATCAATTTCAGTCGAAACGTTCAGCAACCTATTAACTATTAATTAGTCACTTCGGAAATTTAATATTATTATTATTAACATGAAACATACGAGAAAAAAAATAAACACACATTTTGTCGTCTTGTTATGTTAAGTTTATTTCATTTAGAATAATTATTGCCCTAATTCACGTTAAATTCTTTGGATGGGATATTATTTTGTTTAAATTTTCAAGTCAGATTGTTGTCTATAATTAATTTGTTTGCAGTCACAAGCTAAACGTTACATAAAGAATAATTTGACTCGATACGGGTTAGCAGAAATTCTGCTGTTACCCGCATCAAGTGAAATCGTTGATTAATTTTACCTGATTACGGTATTATAATTATCCTGTATAATAATTAGCATGTTTTGGTCAAAAAATATTCGATTTTTTTTTAACACCGAGAAGATGAATGGGGATTTGTTGGTGGCGATGATGATATTGAAAATGTGTGATGTCGGATGAAAGCAAACAGGGGCTGATACATGTTTACGGTTAGGTTGGCTTTCATTTGCGCAGCCGCAAACGAGTGTTGCACTCCCCGCTTTGTAATTGATAGTTAATGGAGATGCATGAAAGAGGTTAATTGAATTGAAGACGTTAGCGGAGGAAGGAAATGTGAAAACAACCCGTAGGACCGTAATGAAATGCTCTTACTTCATCATCAACGTGCGTCTTTTGCGCGGTAATGAAATTAGGCGAGGGAAAAAAACAAGAAAATGCTCGATATTTCACGTCCACCATTTAAAACGAGTTAAGCAAAGTGAACAGAAGGTGCAGGAAATAAGTCTATTGGCCTGATTAAAGTGAACGCTCATTAATCACGGTTTGCAAGCGAGTCACGTGTCCAATTGTGGTGCTGCCATTATCACGCCCCAACATGTCACTTGATGGATTTAACAATTGAATAGAGTTTATATAATTGACTTGTATGTCAATTTGATTAAAAAGCGTACAAAGTGAATTTTTAAAGCATTCTTTCATTATGTTACAATTTCTCACGGACCTCGCTCGTTGCAGCCCATCCCCTAGTGGTAAGTTATCGTATTAGTCAAGTCAATAATATCTTTATAAAGGCGACCGTTGTGGGCGCTGAGCGCATTCAATTGGCCAATGCGACAATCACCACCATACACTGTGTTCTCTCTCTCGCGCGCGCTCTCTCTCTGTGTTTCGCTCATTAAAATCCAATCTCGCAGAGTGCTTCCCTTTCACGGCCCCTGGTGGCTTGGCTCACACCCCTTCCACAATGACTGGACAATGAATGAAGATCTTTTAACTCTTAACATGTGGACCCAATTCAACATAAATCCCTCGCCTGATTTCCATGTAATCCTCTCCATCATCCGCTAGGGAGGTGTAAAAAGGTGGAACGAATTGCCAGCTCCGTTGTGTAATCTTCAATTTCAAACACTCGTAATCCGTTTAAAAGGATAAATAAGTTTGACTCAAATTGTCAAACGCTTTGCATACACTATTGCATCATATAAACTACTCTAGAAAGAAAGAAAGACAATACAAACATGAATTTATTGCGCAGTACGAGAAAACACTGGGTGAGCAGAGTTTGTTTATTATTGTTGAATAATTTTGTATTGTTGTATTCGCATTTATTAAAAACGTGCATGATTTGTACGGTATGTAATATTAAATTACACTTACTTGCACGCCAGGGTTTAAATATTGCAAGCGGTATAAAAATGTCATTAAACTTCAACTACAATACCAATTTTCTCAGCAATATCACATTACCACATCCCTATCCAAAACCCCATCGATTAGCACACCCCTGCCCCGCCTGCCCCCTCAGCCTTCCCATCCATTTCAGCCCCACTAACGCTATTGTTCGGGTCACGTGGCTCTCAATAACCTAAAACTTGTCTCGATCATTGATCAGAAAAACGCCTTTCACATTATCCATACACTCTCATTTAAATGTGCCTGTTGTGACACTTCATCTTTCCTCTTGTCACGTGCTAAATGGGAGTGCACATGTTGTCATGTGGACAGATGTAGTAAGTAATATCATGATTGGATTATGTAGTTAAGGCGAAAACAGCACAATGCGCACGTATCAATGAACATTAAGTTTAAATGTGTCTTTATATTGCTACGGTCTAATATTAATACAGCTTTATGGCTGCTTTTGTTATTGCGTTCGAGCAATAACAAACAATGAAAGAACGAATAAAAGATAAATTAGTCGCTTCAGTTGTATTGATGCAATAAACTTTCATTTCATTAGGATAATTACACTTTGCTAGACGTAAATTTATTGCCATTTGTTGAGAGGTTGGAAAAAAAAAACGAGGGGAAAATACCAAAGATTCTCATTCCGACAAAGACGAACTTTCTCGAGTCTGTTTCTTGACGTGCGATTTGTTTTAATTGTATTTTTTTTTTCTCTCAGAGATACAGGAGTAGAAAAAAAATTGCACTTTTTTAAAAATATTTTTAATGTGTCAATTAGATGAACAACATTTGTGGCATCAAAGAAAATTAATTCACTTTTGCATAAAGTAAAAAAAATTAAAAAGGAAAAAAAAAAAACATCTACAACCTGATTCACTTCACCATTGCGCATTCAAATTTTCATTTGTACCTTTTAATGATATGGCTTTCAACAAACACCCACTAATTTACCACATTTAAATACACGTATGATAAGGTTTTGCCTACATTTTTTTGTGATCAAGTTTTGACTTTTGTCTGTTTTTATTCCACTTGTATAAACTAATAATAATAAAATTAAAAAAATTAAATAAAAAAAATAAAAAGGTTTATTCCATTTGCCAAGCTCCCCTTTTGGCTTTTTTTTTTATGCGTTCTCGTTCTTTTTCTGCGAGGAAAACTCGTTTTTCTTCCACCATTAAGTATAACTCAATTAATATTTTGGCACACTCATAGGCGGGAATAATTAATTAGCCGTTGAGATAAATGAGAAAGAAACGGATATTGTCGACGGAAGATGCAATTCCGTGATCTTTAATAATTTGGAGCACTTTGGCGAAGTAGTGCACGTGTAATTGCCTCTCCCTCGCTCTAAACGAAAGAAACCGCCTCGAGATTTGCGGAATGCCGGAACCACAACAAACAAACGCCTAAGACAGCCATCGCCATCAAACAACACGAAGGGGGAGAAAAATAAGAGCAGGGAAAAAGAAAAAAAAGGGGGAAAAAAAATTATCTCAATTAAGCGGAGAAGCAGCGGGAAAAAAATTATTCTTCCCATTCTTCGCCTCCAAAACACGATTAGTTGGTTGATTTAAGGGAATTAAGGCACTTAGATCATGAAAGCAACTTTGTAGCGCTGTGCTGCGCGTTTGCTAATCACCCAATAAAACGCCTGAAGCGTTTGGCTCGTCTCTGATGTCGGCAGCAAGACAATAAAGAGAGGCAAAAAAATGATAATAATAAAAGAAAAAGTGGAGAGAGAAAGAAAGAAGAAAAGAGAAAAAATATATGATTGAGCCAAGGTAGGTTGTTTGCTAGCTGGCTGCCATTTCCTCTGCATTGTAAGCAAACAAAAAGCTGCAATTCAAATAAGCCATTTGACATGAGCAACTTGGATGGCCCAAGTGTGTCATTAGCGGACTTAACAGCCATTATGAGATCCGAGCGGTCCTCCCTTTTCGTATAAAAGCAGAATTACCAAAGGATTCCAGTCATTTATCAAGAGAAAGAAATAAAAAAAACAAATGTCTGAAATTACTCCGTATTTGCATTGTCCGAACTGTAATAGTTTATATATTATCGCGGCGTAATTCAAAAAGCATCTGTTTACATCTCAGCAAACGCGATCCATTACAACAGTTTGTTTGTAAATTAGAATCAGAAATTAGAAATCAATACGAAATGACTACGGTAAGACACTATTATCAATTTCATTAAAATTATTTTTATTTTTTTTTTTTTTTTATTCTCCTTCATTTGCTTCATATCCTATATACTTAAGAGACAGCAAACTGAAAGAAAAAAAGTGATAAACCTGTAATTTGTGTATGGGCCAATATCACGCGACTTGTTTAGCGGTGTAAAAGCTCAGTCGACAATGGAATTTGCACTGGAGGTGCCAATTGAGTGGATATGGAACCCGCTATTCACCCCCGCAATTCAGTGGGGTCTCCATCATGCCATTAGCCTGCAAGCCGTCAAGGTGGCGTCTTAGTCTTTTACCTATCTGTGCACGCCACCCCCGCGACCCGTTTCGACAAAACACAAAAGTCTTTAGGGCACTTGAGGAGGAGGGCGGCCACTTTTGTTCGGTGGCAGCAATAGAAGAAAAGAGGATCCACAAACATCTGTTTGCTCGACTCGACCACCCAAATGCAGTGGATAGAGTTAGAGAGAGAAAAGTTTTCCTAGAATTATGCATTTGTCGGCCGAGTTAGACTTTTCAAACTGGTTCTCAAAAATGTTTCTCGTCTGACGTTTTACGGCGGATAAAGAAAGAAGTTTGCTGCAATTCAATTTGCCGCTGTAAAATATCAATCGCACTTGATGGCAGTTACAAATATGACGCGTCTATCTTTCTCTCTCTGTTCTCTCCCTGCTAAAAGTTTAAACACCCTTTTGAGTTAAAGAGAAATTTATTTATTTATTTATTTATTTCGTTTCTCTTTTTTTTTTTATATCGCATTTCGAGACCACAACATGGGTACACCTTTAACTACCGCCACGGCTACCCATTTCGTGGCGCCATCTTTGATGGCTTTCAGCCCGCGGCGTGTCATCTCTCTCCACATAACCACTAACGGTCACTATTAACATTTACACGTCATCTTCCATTTAAAACAGCGACTGCTGATAAGACAGACGCCTCACTTGTCATTTTTCATTGCCCTGCTGCAAATGGAATACAAAAATTGGATGGAAAAAACGAAAAAAGAAGAAAATGGAGAAATAAAACAAAACGATCATGTATTGCACTTTCGAAATGCAAATTACTTGACCCCGAATAATCGTGCGCGGTAATGGAATAATTGAAGCATCAATATTTAATCTGCGAGTGTTATAAATATTTGTAGGTGGGCTTCTCGGCCTTACATGCACCCGCGTGTATTGTGTATTCGATCAACTTCTTGTTTTGACTGCAAAATCCAATCTGACTCGAGTCCATTTACACCTAACCCAATAAAATTGCAGACACGGAATTAAACTTTCAGATCCTAACCCTTGTACCCTGTGGACACTGCACTCGAGCAAATGAACCGATACATTTTGCATAATGCAACGGCCAAAAGGCAAAAAGGCAAAAACTTTTGCCCAAACTTATCTTACGCCTCCATTACAATGGTTTGCATCACCATTTTACTCTCAGCGACCGACTTTCCTTTTCTTTTCTTTCCTTTCCGTTTGCTTTTCTTGTCTTTGATTCTTATCCCAAAGCGCACGAGAGCCTCTTCCTTTCCTTTACAATCTGCAGGGCGTCTCATAAATGAATCAACATCCCGCACACAGGTCGAGGGAGGCTCATATGTCTCCCGGAAGATGCTTGCTTGTTGTCAAGGCAACGACGGAAGGAAGGAAGAAGGAAGGAAACGTCTCGCTTGCATTTTTAATACGGCCTCTTTAAGATGCCCATTTATTTCCTGCATTTCTTGTTGCAACAACATGCTTTATTGTTTGCCGTGATAAAGATGGACTCGTTGGCTCTTTCCCCAACACGTTCCATCAGCTGCCAATCTCGCTCAAGTGGTCCGTCAATCACAGACTCCTCAAGGGAAAAGTCGCAGTCGATCGATCGCGGCCAAATCTCGGTAGTCTCGTTGGGTTAGTTGGCAAGAATTGACGTTTAAGTTTAAAACGCCGTGATGTTTGTTATGTTCAATCACACGACGCCAACTCATTACGGTGTCAATGACTGGATCGTGAGGCTGCGAACCTTGAGCAAGGCCATCTGTTTCTTTCTAATGACTTCCCACCCACACCGATCGCACGGCGTCACGCTCAACGAGAAACTATTACAAACTATCTGCCTGTGAAACTTGACAATACCGCCGACCGACCTTTTATTTTACGGCGCCAGGTGGTCTTGCAATCCCCGTATTAAAACAAAACAAAAAAAATACTTTAAAAAAAAAGAAAAACAGATATGAAATTTTAATTGAAATTTTTGAGCAATTTCGTGAAAATTATCAACCCTTTGAATTTTTTTTTTCATTTATAAAAACTCAATGAAATTTTAGGATTATTTTGTGTAGAAGTAGAGGTGGCAAAAGTGGAGGGAAAAAAAAGGAACGGCTTAGTCGCGTCTAGTCTGCACTGATGACATGGCAGAGCGGAAGTGCGACGCGCCAAAGAAGCCGCCAGGGGCCGGTGCCTTCAATTATCGGAGCCCACCTCGGCAGGTGACTCCCTTTAATACAAGGTCGAGTGACCGACCGAGATCGTTGGCACAACTAATCGCACTTGAGGCAAATGAGGATGTCACTCGGATGCCATATTTGTAATAAACACTCAGCAAATGAGTTTGTGCTGTCATTTTACATTTCTTTAAAACAAAAATTGAAAAATCTATGGTTGAAATTGTAATTCCCCGTACAGTAATTCTATTATTGAGTAAACATCTAATTAGTTGAGGAGATAAGCTTATCAAACTCTACCTTTTCAAACCAATTAGTTTCAGATTCTTAATAACAGTTCATTACCATTACAAAAGAACTGTTATAAAAACCGAACAAATAAATTGCCATTTATCTTAAAACTTATCTAGTCATTTAAAGGAGGGAACTAAAATTCTTTTTGTTCATTTTTTTTTTTTTTTGTCATAAATATATTACAAATTCATACACCATTAAAGGTAAATGACACTTTTTGTTTCTTCACTATAAAAAAAAAAAAAATCTTCAGGTGCAACTTAAAAGCAAAAAAAAGTGTATATCAAGGGATCACTGAAGCATGAATATTAGGCAATTGAAATCTAAACTTCAAAAAACCCTCCTGACAACGAACCAATTATTCCTTAAGGTTGAAATACCATTTATCGAGTCGTTTACCAACTTTTTTTTTTTATTTCTTTTCATTTTTTTTTTTATCGTCTAAAAATTGAACTTGATGTTGAACTTATCACGAATGGCACATCAAGTGAGGCCTTCACCGATAAGATTTTTATTGCTCTCTTTACGATCGCTAACATGAGTGGAAACATCATTGGCGTTTTAAGTCCAAGGAAAACTTAGTTTGCCGCCAAACCCTCCTTGCGAAAGCAGCCCAATTAATCACCGGCTGACCAAATGAAGAACAAAGTCATTAGAACTCTGAGCGACTCACGCCATCAACTTGTAACGCGAACTACATGCCTAGAATCCACAACAGGACTCTCAATTTAAACTTTAAACAACCTATTTTCTTGCCATTTACAATAAAATAAAATAAAATAAAAATAAAAATAAAAATAAAAATAAAAATAAAAATAAAATAAAATAAAATAAAATAAAATAAAATAAAATAAAATATACTTTGTAATGGATCGCGTTTTCTATAATGTAAATATACAGGTACGCGTTTTGAATTACGCCGCAATACAAAATATCTCAGGGAGCCTGGTATTAAACTTTTGTAACATTAAAAAAGATGATTTTGTTAAATTTGTTATATATATTCTTGTTTGTAACGTTTATTTACGCGCGCTCTTCAATATTCCATTCAAGTGCAGTGGATTTGAGAGGCAAAAAAGGACGAGCGACCTTCCAGTCAAAATATGACCAGAGGGAGAAAGAAAAAATGGAGAGCGAACACAACCGGTGTTTGTATGTGTATTTCTGCCATTGGCAGTAGCCCCAGGGAGGGGACGTGAAACAGTGGTTTTATAGGAATGGTCGATTGGCCGGCCGTAAAGTGACCGTTCCCCCATCTGCCATCAGTCGAGATGCACAATTCGCACCTCTGCTACAAAAGAACAATAAAAATCTCTCTCTCAGATATTCGCTCGATTCTTTCTTTTTCTTTACGAGGTTCCCATGCTTTTATCTGCTCGGGGTTGCAAATCTTTTTTTCTCGCCAGGAATGTTTCGATGCCAATTGCTGGTACTCGCTCCGAACAATGAGTGGCGCCATCGTCAACCACTGTTAATCACCGCACACTTGGGTGTGAATTTCTGTCATCATTCAAAACACCCTCGTTAACACCGATACATAAAGTGTAAGTGAGCGCCATAAAACGTCGCTTTGGTTTCTCATTAAATTCGCTTCTGTGCATCGAATTAGTAGCAGAAGTTTTGCCGATTCATAATTAATTTCTTTCTCTCTCTCGGAAATGATTACGAGTAGAGGAAAGTTCAAGAAACAATCGCGTTTGTCTCGGCGCGTAACAAGTAAACGGATAACATGAATAAAAGAAAAGCGGAAAAATGATGATGATGATAAAATAATTCTCGCATCAAATGCTGGCATTAAATATCCAATGAAGCAGCTGATTGGTTCTGACAGATATAAAGAGGTAGCGAGAAAGCCCATGCAACCAATCAATTGCATGTAAAAACACTCCTCCAGCGCACCGCACGCGCCAATACATCACAACAACACTAATTAATACTCATTAAACATTTTCCTTCATCAAAACTGTCCAGATTTGTCCATTTTAATTTTCTCCGCGGCCACTTTTATCGGAAAACTGATACGGGTGCCAGATCCCCACCTTAGACTTACATCCGGGGCTTAATTTGCTAAAAAGCCTTCCAACCTATAATGGGTAATTTCGGTAATTGGGTTTGGATAAGTGTAGGGCCCCTTACACTTTTTTTTCTTCCCTTCTCTTCTCGTCTCTAGCTTTTTACCAAGCGAGTGAGTATCAAGGTGGGTATTATGGGACCAAAGTGCATCCTCGATATAAAGTAGTGGCAGCCCTTTTTATTTCTTTTTTTTTAATCATCTAACAAGGTAGCCCTTTAGCATCATGCGCGTATCAATTTGGAGCCGGCGATACATTTGGTATTCAAAATTTATCACGTATTTTCCCACAATGCAACGTTATTGCCGCTTTTGCTGTAGCGGGGTTTAGTTTTGTATATTTTATCGTGCTCTTTTCCTTCCTTCCTTCCTTTCCTTCCATCCATCCATCGACCCAGACCAAGTTGCAAGGGGTGAAGGGGTGAAGGGAGCCCGGAGCCGGCTCCCTACGCAATCCCCGGAGACTCTTAACCGCTTCAGTAATCAAAGAGTTATGGTTGCAACGACGCGTTTTTTACGCCCTCCAGTTACCTGTTCTGCCTTTCTATAAAATTAAGCCTATTGGGGGAACGAAGCATCGGCATCGGTCTAGCTGGAGCGTATAGAGAGAATAAGCAAACGAGAATATAACTCTTGCCCCGCCCACAGGGATGCTTTTTAACATTTTTTAACTTATGTTTAAAAAATGTGCAAACTTGGCTATCTTTGATCAAATTCTCGATTTGTCTATTGCCAAAGAAAAATCGAGTGGTAAATCCAAGAGGCACAATATGAAAAATATGAAATGAAATGAAATAAATAGTCGTGAGTTGTTGCCCTCGACGAGTCGTGGTTTGAAAAGTTGTGAATCAGTCCCGCCATCTAGTGAACGGAAAATGCCTATTTCTTTTAGATTTCAAATTTTCAGCCTGTGTGGGTTAAGTAACTACAGTGGCGCCATTTATTAGCAATTTTTGGAACCACATAAAAGCTGATAAGTTCTGCCACAAGCGTGCGCTGTATTTTAGTGATAAATAAATTCAAAGTGATTTAATTTTAATATCTAGACACGGTTGTTTTCATAATAAGTATCATCATAATAAGTCTAATTGAAGCTATCAACCCAATAGTTACATGTACAAATTAAATTTTTCAGCTGAAAATGTATTTTTTTTGTTTTTTGTTCTTGAATGCATTTTACTTCACGTTTATCACTGCTTTGCTTAAAAATACAATATTTTCAATGGGATTAAAAATTTTGGCATTATTTTAGCTTATAAAGTCAAATATATTAATCGTCCATTGTAATCAAATAATGAATAGTCGTATCATAGTGTACACTATGGTCGTATTATTTTGCTGGATCTTCTGCTACCACAACTATAATCTGCGCCAGGTCTCTTGATGCCAAATTCAAATTCCAAGTCGAAATTTTATTTTTTGTGCATGAAAACACGAGTAAATAGCGACACTCATTTTTTTTTGCAATTGAGTGCAGAGACAGACACATTTTAATTTGATTTTAGGCATCAAGATCATTGGTGCAGTTGTCTTTTGTCTTTTACCTGAGTGAGCTCCATTCTCCATTCGCGTAATGTCTACGAGCCTTACAGTTACAGAAATAAATCGATTGGTTTTTCGTTTACGATTGATGCTTCGAGTTCAATTCCAGAGAATTTTTGTAGAACTGTGCGCTGCAATCCAATAAAATTAAGAAATTAAAATTTGCATGCGTGGCTTTACATTGTCAGTTGACCAGTGAACGTAAAAAGACCTGACAGAAGTAACGAGAAAAACAAATAGCTGCGTGTGGCTTAGGGTTTGGCAACTGTTTATTCGACTACGCCAAAGTCAACTAAAATATTCACCTAGTCGTTTAAATTAAACAAATCTTATAGAAAAGAATTATGGAGTATTACTTTTTAAATTGCTGCAAGAGTAGTTTCAGTCTTTAGATTCACGCCACTCGCAGCACTAGAATAGCACAAATGTATAAGTATCGACCAACCATAAACAGTAATTCAACTTTTTCTTACATCTTTAAAATGAATACACTTAAAAGTATTACCACGATAATTAGTTGTTGGAACCAAGGATTGATAAATGCATTTTAAACACGCCAGGATAAATTTTTGGTTCTAACATAACACAAACAACTCAGTTCAAATCAAAAAATTATTTTTCTTTTTTATTATTATTATAAAGTTTCGAAAACAAGAAATTATCCATCACATCCACTCTTCCGGGATGCTTGCACAAATTTGGGACAAACAATTAATGCCCGTACCTGAAATAAAAATAGAAATTTAGAAAAATGGAAAAAATTATTTTTCGTTTGTGGCCCTACTTCTGAAATTCCCATTCTCGGTTATCCAGCGGACAAACCTGTCGGGTCTTCAGCCAGCGAGAGATGCAGTGGAAATGGAACGCGTGCTGAATTACAAATTTAATTTTAGAAGAATAAACCAGCACTTTTCTACAATACACCGCATTTACATTACACACTCCCCATGCGACTGTGCATTCTTCGCTGGTCGCCGACGCTTGATTCGCTTGACATTCTATGCCTGAAAATTAATCCAAACTTATTTTATAAACAGTTTTTTACAGTTTTTAAAATACTTACATAGGTCCATAATGTGATTGCGACAGATTGCGCAATTGTCCACTACAATATCTGGAAATAAATCAACAATCATGTAGACTTTTGTCGAAGAAATGTATTTACTCGAGTATTTTACCCCACGCCCAAAGTGCCACGGCGTTCCACTGAAATGGATAAAGAAATATAAAAATAGAATTATAATTAGTATTATTCAGCGTTAAATGAAGGAAATGTTGTTCGTTTTGTTCTTTTTCACCTTTTTCACTTCGAATCGTTTCTTGTCTCCCTTAGCGGTGCTTGAGGTGGGCAATTCAACGTCTTCTTCGTCAACTTCCATAGCTGAAGCCATAAAAAACGATCTGTTTAATAAACTCTTGTAACTGGAATAAATCCAAAAACGAACCGAACGGCGATAAGATTTTATGAATGAAACGATCGGGGAATTATTACAAACCGGAGGTACAGACCGCTATACAATGGCGTAACTACGCGATCAATTGTTTCAGACTGGAGAGAATAGGCAAGACTAAAGTGAACGTTGCTGATTGGACGAAAGGAGAAAGATTGGCACGTTCTCTTAGCGTGCTGGCTGGAAGATTCGTTCTACATCCAACTTTGGACGAACCGAGGATTGAAAAATGTATTTTAAATACGCCAGGATAACTTTTGGTTTTAAACATAGCACAAACTCGATTAAAATTCTTCAAAAATAATTTAATTGTTATAAAAATCAAGTGGTTCAATTTCTTCAAAAATAATTTAATTGTTATAAAAATCAAGTGGTCAAAATTTTTCAAAAATAAAAATCAAGTGGTGCGATGGATAGATGGAAAATAAAAGCCAACTATAATTAGTTATTAGCAAAAAGGATTGAAAAAAATGCATTTTAATTAGAAGTTAGTTCGTGTTCGGCGAAATTATCCTAGCAACGGCTTCTTCCTAATTAGCGAGAAACGTGCATCGACAGTAGTTTCCAGAAATTCAATGAAAAATTCAATAAAAAATTCGAATTTAAGTTTAAAATTCGTTTCAATTATTCTCTTTGTTATTATTAAAATGTACTTTTAATTTGCTGATTTCTTCATCTATACAAAGAACGTGTTAATATATTGTTTGTTTCCAAGGAGGGGTGCCCCTCAACAGCCAAAGCCTACAAGGAGGGACATCCCAACATATAAAAGTATAAACATCAAACCATGAATGTAAACACAGAACAGAGTAATAAATCAAAAGAAAATCAGAAATAGCCTATAAATGCAGTCTACATCGATTTAGGTACAGCTCCATCGAATTGCGATATGCTGCCATGTTCCGCCCGATTATCTTGCATGGTTCTTCATTTTTCAAACTTCAGATCTTCGATTAAATTATCCTTCTCATCGAGACAATCTACTATTACTTTATTTTCATAGACAAGCGCTTCCCCGTTCTGGTGGCGACTACAGATGCCTTGATTATTTCAATATCTCCATCATTGTCTTCTTTTCTAAAATGCTTTTCGATTCAGCATTTTTTGTATTTTTAATTTCCTCATTCAAATTGTCGATTGGATGATTGAAAAAAAAAAAGTTTCCCAATTTAGGACCCGGTACTTGCGAATTTGGTTTCTGTTTTACATCACATTATTCAATTTTGTTCTTCAATTTACTTCTGCAATAAAATATACGAAAAATTTATCTTTATTTTTAGTAATTACCACGGTTACTTACTCAACGTCTAAAAATTTACTCAGTACTGACTGGTCTTTGCTATTTGGAGAAAAGAAAGACGAATTATTACGTCTTAGAAACTGGCACAAACGATGCAGAAGTTCCACTCGTGCATTTTCCTTCGCCTTAAGTGTGAGTTGAGCAGAATTGGCGCACTGATTTTCTAGCCAAGCCATAGTTTCTTCATTTTTAGTTTCATTGAGAAAGTCCTCACCGCATCTACAAGTTAAAAAAATCGTTAACAATTGACAAACTTTTTAATGGCTTTTTAAACTAATTTACGACGAATCCTCCACCACATCTTCTCGATCGGAAATAGGAATCCCAGCAATAAAATCATCGTCTAAATAATTCGGTTCTGAACTGAATTCAGATTTGCTCCATCCCATTCTTGAATTATACATTAAAACACACGATTTAAAATCCAGTCGTTAAAAACAAAAATAAAATAATTATTACAGTGGTATTTCTTGCGATTGGTAACTGCAATCAGCCGCACACAAATCGTCATCTGAACTTTTCTGGGCGAAAAATAAAAGTCATTAAATAAATCAGCGGTTGATATTCAACATTTTCTCCATTACCCATTCATCAAAGAGCTTTTTGACATCTTTCTTCATTTTACTCTTATTCACGACTTGTTTTTCTGCTGGCATGAATAAATCAGCAGAATCATCGTCCGTAGTTGAATCGATCCAATTGTTTCGCTCCATAGTCCCTTAGTTCTATAAAACACGTTTTAATCCAAATTATTAGTAAATTCAAGAAAGAAAATCATTTACTCCACCTTTAACTTGGTCTTTTTCGTTGACCCGATAGTTCAAACCGTCAAAATAAAACCGGACTAAAAGCCTGCTTCCTCGGGTAGTGGATGCGTTGAATTCATAGATAGAAAGTGAAACTTCAAATTCAAATTTCATTTTCCTGGTGGCGGGTCAGGGCCGCGAATCTCTCTGAATTCAATTTTCAATTTGTAGATGGCGCATCAGTGCCACCACAGTAAAAAGCCATGCAAAGCTGATACCACGTGACTGCATTTAGCGATCCCAGCTGCGATAATTCAGCGACCGTCCCAAGGACACGTAGAGCAGACGGGCACTTTTCCTTTTCGCTTTTGAATTAACAAGAAAATCGACATGCCGTTGAAAGTAGCCATCATCGGGTCTGGTAATTGGTACGTACGATATACACATTACATTTACAATTCCATCACCTCGATGGACTAAATAGAGTTCATTTTTTGAGTTCAAAGTCACCTTGTACTTTTTTTTAGATAAGACTTTTTAGAAATTAGAATTAAGTTTATCCAATTATTAATTTCAGGGGTTCTGCAATTGCCAAGATAATTGGCGCAAACGCAGCGAAATTTGATGATTTCGACAACTCGGTCTCAATGTGGGTGTTCGAAGAACTCATCAACGAGAGAAAATTAACGGAAATAATTAACACCGATCACGAAAATGTCAAGTATCTTCCAGGCCACAAACTCCCACCGAATGTTGTAGCCGTGCCAGATCTGGTCGACACGTGCAAAGACGCTGACATTTTAGTTTTTGTCATCCCGCATCAGTTTATAAGGAAAACCATCGACGTTCTCTACGGTAAAATCAAGCCCAGTGCCTTCGGAATTTCGTTAATTAAGGTAGAAACATTATACAATTAATCAATTCATTTTAATAGAATTAATTTGTTTTGTATTTTTTTCCAGGGTGTTGACACAACGCCTGATGGGATTCAACTCATATCGAAAATCATAACGGATAAATTGAATATTGACATGAGCGTGCTGATGGGAGCTAACATCGCTCACGAAGTTGCATCTGAAAGTTACTGCGAAACTACCATCGGTTTGTATTTATCCATTTCGTAATATTTCATAGTTATTTTCTTCTTTTTTCTTTTTCTTAGGTTCAAAAAACAAGGAGCAGGGAATATTATTTAAGAAATTAATGGAAGCAGATTATTTTCGTGTTGTTGTGGTTGAAGATACGGCAACGGTTGAAATTTGCGGGGCATTAAAAGTATTTGTAACTGTTTTGCGATTTTTATTGAGTTGAAAATGAATTTTTTAATTTGTTTGCAGAACATCGTGGCGTGTGCGGCTGGGTTTGTGGACGGAATGGGGTTGGGCGACAACACGAAAGCGGCCGTCATTCGTTTGGGATTGATGGAAATGATTCGATTCACGCAATCGTTTTTCGATGGTTCAAAAATCAACACTTTTCTCGAAAGTTGCGGCGTGGCGGACCTCATTACCACTTGCTACGGAGGTAGAAACAGAAAAGTCAGCGAGGCCTTTGTTAAAACGGGAAAAGTGTGAACGACAAATAATTAAAACAAATTTCAAAAATTTTAATTTTTTTTTTTAACAAAAATTTATTGAATTAGACAATCGAAGAACTTGAGACGGAAATGCTGAACGGCCAAAAGCTGCAGGGACCTGAAACTGCCAAAGATGTTAATGTAATGCTCAAAGGCAAAGGAATGCTTGAAAAGTATTGTTTTCAATTTTGAAATATTAATAAAAATAATTAATCACAAATAATTTCTATCGCAGATTTCCTTTGTTCATTGCGGTGCATCGTATTTGCATCGGAGAAATTCCTGCGAAGACTTTCATCGATCAAATTCGTTACCACCCAGAACACACGTAAGACAACTGCGAGGCCCATCAACGTTCTAGTCTTTTATTTTTTCTCTATAAAACCAAAAAATAAAAAATAAAAAAAAAATTTAAATTTTTTTTTTTTTTTTTTTTGGAATGTTTGAAAAAAAATAAACTGCATGCATGCGTTTGCACGTTGATAACATTTTTTTATGTTTTATGTTTTGTTAATATTTACTAAGTTTTTAATTGCGCTTGTTTAGGACACCTTTCAAATTATAGCATGAACGTTCTGCATCCCTGAATTTGGACGAGGCTCACTCTAACTGGCTTATAATGCAAACTATACATTCATTTTGTTTAACACCACTAATTTTGTTATGCAATTAAGTAACCTCACTAACAATTAAGAAATGAATTTTTTTTCACCGTGCCATATTTGTTAAATGTTTATTTTCCAATGAATGTTCCAAAGATTTAAAAAAAATTCACTGAAACGGTACAAAAATAAAATAATCACGTTTTGTTTGAACAAGGAATCTTTATTTAGTGAACATGGTAGCATCCAAGCAGAAACAATTGTTATTCAACAAAGTCTATATTTTTTTAAAATATGTTCAAATCAATTCTTTGTCAAGAATTAAAACAACATGAAATTTAAATTAATAAAAAATAATAAAAAAATAAATGAAGTTTATTTAGAATTTTTAGAATTTGCATAACAGCTGGCCAAAACAAAGAAAAAAAAGAAAGGAAAGGAAAAAGAAAAAATTATTTATTTATATAAGCACAACAATCGGAAATCAACTATTGGAAGGTTCGAGGTCGGATTCGTCGCTCACCGCACCATTACTGTTACTGTCGTTCTCTTTTTCCTCCAACTGCTCCTTGATCGTGTTAAGTCGGGACAGAATTGACTGATATTCGAACAATCCTCTCTTTTCGCCGAATGGATCCTAGGAAACAAAATTCATTTAAACATTTCATTGATTTTTCTCTCGATTCCATTTGGCAAATATCTACCAACATCTGCAGCCCGGATAAATTCAATTTGTTCTTGACAGAGTTTTCGTACGAGTCCCAAAACTCTAGGAATGATTTTTCCATCACGTCCCTGCAAGAAAATCAACGCAAGAAAATTACTCGCAACTTCTAAATCGCTGATTCGAGATTTACTTAAGCACTTTCGGACACTGAGCGCTGGCCGTGGAGCTGCCTTGTATCATATCACATACGGCCACTCTGATGGTTTCGTGCCTGATCACTTCGTTGTACCTTTGGCAATCGCCCCCGGTCCGTTCCTGATTTTATATTTCGTTATCACAATTTTATTAAGAGTTTGGAATTACGAATTAATCACTTTTTCAAATCCTGGTTCGTTGTGGTAAGGTTTCTCGTTCATCAACGACTGAATTGAAATTAGGACACTCGATAAACTCTGCGCCGGACTCCAAGCTGGTCCCGTCCACGTACTGAAACGAAAGCCAGTTGCTTTTAATTTTATCTTTATATTATTTTTGAAAACATACCCTAGAATACTGAGGCATATTTTTCCGTTTTTATACATGTTGGGATTAAAGCGAACTTTGCCGTCACCCGTTACCAGCTTCACTCTGGGCGGATGGATGGGGTAATCGGGTGGACAACGAATGACGAAATAGAAAAAACCGCCTTCGTAAGGAGTATCAAATGGACCCGTAATCAATGCGTGCACCTGTAAAAATAAAAAATAAAAAAGTAAGCAAAAATAATATGTAGAAAATCTAAGAAAAATGGAGAAAATTGTGTTGTCAATTCGTTCTTTATTTTTTTAAAAGGAAAATTGTGTGGAAATTTACGGTTGTTATATCTTGTTGATCCGGAACTATGAACATGCCAGGCGGTGGTTCGTTGTAGACAGTCATAATATCTCTGTCAATGTAAATAAATTGAGATAATTGAATATTTTTGTTTATACAATCACTTATTTTACCTCTTTATTCGAAGAATGCATAATTGTGAAGGCGTTTCCTTTTTCCAGTCTTCGCTCAAGTCCGGGTCCCACGGATGAGATATGTCCAACGGTGGTATCATGGACTGCGCTACACTTTCACTTGCCATTTCAATACTGTATGCATATATATAAAAACTAAATTGATTCTAGTGTACGCCGAGTGTTAGTCCGGGATGTAAGTAATGCGCCAACCCGAACAATCCGATCGATGATTTAACACGAGTATTATGTTTATTTTAATGTTTGCTTTTTGTACGGATAAACAGAAATCACGATTGCGCATGTACGGTAAATATGCTAATGATAATTACAATACATTCACGACGGGAAATAATGATAATTTTTTTTTTGCACAATTTTCACGTGAGTTAACAGGTGGATACTCGCTCGAGTCCTGCGCAGGAAACCGATGTGAAAAACGAACGACGCTATTGGTTTAAAACCGTCAATGCGAACCTGGTATTCGAGAATTTTATTTCCGGTTCCGCTGTAAACAAACCGACGGGATTGTTTAAGTTGTATGTTGTAGTGCCCTCTTATTTTATTTTATTTTTTTTCAAGCGAGCGATGCCGTCAGTTTTATTGTCGCAGTCGATAGCCGTCGAATTTGGAGGTGCAATGCGTATTTTTTGGTTAAATTATTTGAAATTAATTGAAATTAATTGTATATTTCAGCTTCCGAACCGTGGCCCGAAGATGCTAAATTATTCCAATCCTACGAAGGTACGATGTATTGTATATCACGCAGAAAAGGTGTATTTGTTTGTTTATTCATGGAATTGTTTTTACAGTTGAGCAGATTTTGCTGCCTGACAGCGCGACTTGTCTCGCAACTCAAGCATTTCTTAAAATGTGTGGTTTGAATTTTGCGGTGGAAATGAGAGCCAATGCCGAGAGCATGTCACCTTCTGGTAAAAAACAAAACCGAATATTTCTTTATGTTTTGAAATATTTTAATACTATTTGTATTTTACAGGTAAACTTCCATTTATTAAATGCGGCGCTTTTGTTATATCGGAATTTGAACCCATAACCAGTTTCGTCGCAACTAAAGTACGATTGAAATTGAATTGAAGAATTGAAGAAAATAGCAAATGACGCATTAATTTGATGCATTAATTTCAGGGCATCCATCTGAGTGAACATTTAGATAACGCTCAGAGAGCCGACATGCGAGCTTACATGTCTTTAATTAACAACGTCTTGGCTAACGCGGAGGTTTGAGCACTCAAAAATGAGATGGTCGGTCAATTTTAACGAATTTTCTAACTTTCTAAGTTGTACATTTGTTGGATGAACGGCGTGACTCTAGAAGAAGTGACGAAACCTCGCTACGGAGCCGTTTATCCTTGGCCGTTAAATCACATTCTGGCATACAGAAAACAGTTGGATATAAGAAGAAAATTATCCGCCTTGGGATGGGTCAAGAAAACAGTGGACGAAGTATTTGAATTTTTCAAGAATTTTCTAAGCAATTTGATTCAAGCGTTTAATCGAATCGGTTTCAGGTGTACACGGAAATCGACACTTGCTGTCACGCCTTATCGGAACGGCTGGATAAATTAGCATTTTTCTTCAATAATAAGTAATTCCATTCTATTTTATTTTTTTTGGTCAACAAGTTGAATTGTTGTTATTAATTACAGGCCAACTGAATTAGATGCCTTGGTTTTTGGGCATCTTTTCACCATTTTGACCACTCCATTACCGGATAATCGACTCGCGGCCATTGTGCGATCGTATCGCAACTTAGTTGACCTGTGCAAGAATATTGAGCAACGTTATTTCGAACGTCAGACGGAAGATTTCTCATTTATTTCAGCACCGCCATTGTCGACGTAGAGCGCAAAGAAAAAGGAAATGTGCAAATCTTGCTCGTTTGACTAATCATTTAACAGTATTATTGAATAACATGTTAGAGTTTAAGGGTTTAGAAGAAAATAATTCTTTAGCTAGGGACATTTCTCGTTCGCATTCTCGTGATTTATGACTAGGGGACGAACGCTAGGTGGTCATTCCGTGCTGCGTGTTCAGTATATTGAAATGACTTGTTCGAACTTGTCTTAGTGTTATAATAAGAAAATGAATTAAAAATTCAATTCTTTAATTGCAAACGTTGAATTCAATTTAATTTAATTTAATTTAATTCTGGGATTGGGACTTGTTTTTTAATTATACTGTAACAATGAGACTACACTAACATCCAAATGCAAAAAAACATTCAAAATGCAAAAACCTTCACGTTGTCTAAACTCAACCAATTCAAACCCAACAACGCAAATCCAGTGCCGGATTTCCGGATTACCAAATGTGCAAAGTATGCGAAAATATAGTGCAATCAACGTTCCCAACTGTGAAGACAGTTTTAGTTGGTGTAAGGTGATGATTTCGATTGTCTAGGGGCCTCCACTCGAGTAGATTTGGCTGATAGTGAAAGAACGATGCGCACCAAGATCACCGGTGACAGATTGAGAGAAGTTGGAAACATTAACCACTCGTTAATGATCTTGACAACTTGTATCGAAACTTTGTTAACAAGATGGTGCCGTATCGCGACGCAAAAAATTTACTTCAACGGTGGAGAAAGAGTGCGGATGATTGTGCGCATTAATCCGCGAGCCGACGTCTGTAAGTCGATTTTACCGACGATTTTGATGGATAGCTTTATATTTTTATCTTGTTTTTAGCATGTAATGCGGTTTTCCGAAACTTACGAATACATCACATTACTAATCCCCGTCACGATCTCAATCGCAGGAGATTCAGATTTTAGAGTTTTGTGTTGAAACGAAATTATGCGGATGGAAGAGGGATGCAAATTTGGGACAACGAGGCGGATGACGATGTGAAAGCTGACTTGTGAGTACGACTTTAAGCAAAACTATTAATTTGATTACTAAATAATTAAATAAGTAACATGAAACAATTTAATTTTTAATGTGCTTACGCTCTGGAGGGCCTCAAATCTTCCGGAAGAATTAAGTGAGTTTTCTGCTATTTTCGTAGAATTATTGATTTTTGTGGGCTTGGTCGCCAAGTTTTTAGTTAAATAACCATCGTTTATTTGTTAAAGGAGTCATTTGTGCTTGCTTTATTTGTCGGTTAGGTCAGTTGCTTCCCAAAGTGGGGTCTTTTAAATACTAATGTTGTCGGCCATCGATTGATTTATTATATACTCGAAAAACCCCATTTAATCTCGTATAATTCGGTAAGGGTCCGTGACACAAAAATAATGGTATGCTACAATACAAAGCACTGGGTTAGTAGTTTAAAAATGGCGTCATTGAGATATTTAAATGGGAAGAAAAAAGTTCAGCGCTTCATTATTTGGTGATTTTGGTATTTGGTGCATCCCTACATCTGCCTAGGTATTTGTAACTACCGTATTAGCATAAATAGATAGATGTAACATATAGAGAAAAAGGACAAAAAAAATAAAAATGGTGTTTTAAAAAATTGTATAAAAAGTTACAGCAATAAAAAGAAATATTTTAAAAATTACAACAATCATCAAAAGATTAGTTTAAAAGAAAACATTTACGAGGTCGGAAGGACGACAATCACAAATCGGTTTAGATATGGAACAGACATTATGTTGACCGCAGGAATTGTCATCGTAAAGAATTTCTCGAAATAAATGTTTCGTAAGATTTTTAGCCTTTAAAATGTTGTCAAGTCATTCACGAGTCAATATTTTCTCGAATTTGGTCAAATTTCTAGGATTTTACGATATCATAAAATATTAAGGCAGTTAGTCGTTGAAAAACGTTCTCCTGAACTCCCAGGCTCCGCCGGAGCCACTACTTGTACCACTGCTCGCACACACTTTTCTTCCGTCCTTGCTAAGCCAGTACGTGCCACCTTTAGATGAACTGCAACATCCCGTTAATTTCTTCAAGATAGAATACTGGTTTAAATATAAAATCGAGTAAAGATACAAATTGAGTAAAGATACAAATTATGTTCTTTGTAACGTAGCTATTGAAATCCTGGACGTGCCACCGCTTGTGGTAACAATATTAAATCGTAGAAGACGGTAATATTGAAATATCATTACCCACATGTATATCTACGAAATTGTTTATTAGATATTTTAGTCAAACCGAAGCACCGTGTTAAATATACCGCTACCAATAAAACAACAAATGGTACGTCCGCATACGGCCAAAAGAACATCTGCAATGTAAATGCGTAATGTAAAACTAGGCAAGAAAAATGTGTAAAGCACATTTACTCACTACTTCTGCTGCTATGTGAACGAACATTGAAAGTGTAATTATGAATGCTACAGTTATTACAATCTGACAAGCAGCAAGAAGAAGACAAACCATGACCGTTAAAGGCGATTCCTGAAATTGAACAAAATTGCACGTTTTAATTATTTAGTTAGCGTAGAGCGATTTGGCATACATATTTGAGTCCATACACTAAAAAAGGCAGAGATATACCGGATAGACTCAAATAGATGGCGTTTGAAGCAATTATTATTTCTATAACTTGAAAAGTTGTCAATATTTACTTCAATTATTTACGAGAGTGAAATCAATTCTGTGCCACTTACTGAGTACGAAGTCGGAATTTGACTCGTCTAATTCATAGGTGGAATAGATTATGCATTGACTCACAACCGTGATTAAATAGCGGGTAGTTAAAATCTAAAATAGAATATAAGACGATGGATATTTAGCAATACGGGAAATATGTATTTCGTTACGCAGTGGACTGTAGCAGCTGTAGCAGCTCCGTATTTAACCGTTAAACTGGTCATTAACCCGAAAAAATCCATGCCGCTTCCTATTTTGCTTCTATCTTACGACCTACAATGCGAGAAGGATTAGAAATCAACAATGGATAGGAGAGGAGCGAGCCCGAGCGATTGTTCGCACTTCGCACGTTTGATCATAGAGGAATTTACATACTGATCTGAATTAGTTGCGATTAACGTAACTTGTGCTTGTCATGTCATTAATTACAATTCATTACAAAGTTTCTCAAAGTTTCAATTAATTCATCATGGAAAAGAAAGAAAGAAAGAAAGAATCGATGGAAGACATAGTTATCAGCGGGATTTCAGGCCGCTTTCCGCAAGCTGACAATGTTTGGGCATTTCGTGATCATCTGCTAAATGGATACGATATGGTCAACGAAAACGAAACAAGATGGCCACTGGGTATCACGCTGTAAAATTGTTCGATAAAATGAAACAAAATATTAAGTAATTTTTTTAAAAAAAAAATTAGGTTTGTGGGGTCTTCCAAAAAGAAGTGGAAAATTAAACAAATTATCAAAGTTTGATGCAAGCTTTTTTGGGGTGCACGCCAAACAAGCCCACGCGATGGCGTCCGAATTGAGAATCCTTCTTGAAGTGACTTTCGAAGCCATCTTTGATGCTGGTTCGGGTTTATTTACTTATTATTTTGTTGGAAAAGTGATAAGGTGTATATTTTTCAGGCATTAATCCGGAATCACTAAGGGGATCGAACACCGGAGTGTTCGTTGCCGCTAGCACGGTCGACTCCGAAGATGCCGTGGCTAATAATCCGGACGCCATTAATGGTTTCGAGGTGACTGGCTTTTATCGGTGCATGTTGTCCAACAGAATTTCATTCACGTTCGATTTGAAAGGTGTGCAATGCGAGTAATTTTGAATTTGAGAATATCGATTTGTCATTTTGTTGTGATTTAGGTCCCAGCATGACGGTCGACACGGGCTGTTCGGCCAGTTTGGCTGCTCTTCAACAAGCATTGCTGGCTATTCGAAGCGGGGCGTGCGACGCTTGCATCGTCGGAGGTTCGAATTTGTGTTTAAATCCGGTCGTCACTTTGAAGTTTCAGCGACTTGGACTTTTGTCATCGGATGGAAAGTGCAGATCGTTCGATTCCGAAGGTACGATCCGTGAATACGATTCGTGTGTTTAAATGTAATCTTTTTATTGGCACGAGTGACAATTGTGGTCACGGTCAGGGCTCGGTTACGTACGAAGCGAGGCAGTTGCTGCTTTGTTTGTTCAACGTAAGACGCTCGCAAAACGAGTTTACGCGTCGATTTTGCATTGCAAATTGAATAACGATGGTTACAAAGAAGAGGGTAATTCAAATTAGTCGAAATAATGTAGATAATGATAGAATTGTTGTCGACTCTTAGGTCAAACGTATCCATCTGGAAAAATGCAGGAACGGCTTCTTCGAGAAACCTACGCAGAAGCAAACGTGAGTCCATCAGATGTTGTGTACGTTGAAGCCGACGGAACGGGAACGAGAGCCGGCGATTCGCAAGAACTCGCCGCTATAAAGAATGTGTTTGGCGAGAATCGAACATCAGTGTTGATGATTGGATCAGTTAAATCCAACATGGGTCATGCTGAAGCTGCTGCTGGTTTGTGCGCAATAATCAAGGTGCTTGTGGCTGCCGAGGCTGGAGTTTTACCTTCGAATTTGCATTTTAAAAGTCCAATGGCGGCCCTCACAGGTGTGAGAATAAAGGTAAACAAACTTTACGTAACTATATTTAGTACGATTAAAATTGGACAATTTTTTGACTTTTGGTTAGGAAATTAATATTGTATCTTTTGGTCGTTTGCAGGTAGTTAGTAAGAATACGGAATGGAATGGTGGATTGGTTGGCGTGAGCTCCATAGGTTTCGGCGGTCTCAATGCCCACGTCATTTTAGAGTGTTTCCGAAAATCTGAAGAGGTTCATTTGATTGACGAAATGCGGATTTTTCTGTCAGCTGGTCGAACTTTGCAAGCTGTAGACGTCACGTTGGGCTTTGTGCAAAGCAAAAAGAATAAGGATCTGTACAATATGTTTGTTGACTTGACGGATAAACAATGTCGCAATTTCGTGCATCGGGGCTTCACGATTCTAAACAGCGAGCACTCGGTCTCAAAGGTTAAGGTAAGGTTTGTCAACTTCATTTAGTCATATAGTCTTAGCCACGGTAGCACGATTACTACGCGCACTGTTTTATCGTTTAAAAATAAAATTTTAAAAATTATGGCACGAAGAATACTCGTATCACGTTTACACCCGACACCATTAATTATACGAGAAAGGGGGAAGGGATTATTATTATACTTGAGAAGAAACGAAATTTGTTTTCAATTGCAGGAATTAGCGAACGAAAAATTAGCAATTTGGTACGTTTTTCCTGGATTCGGAAGTCAATGGCTTGGAATGGGAGTTGACTTTCTGTCAGTGTTGTATCGAACGAGAACTAATAGTTCGCGTTTGCGAACTTAGTTCGAACTACGAACGCGAACTAGTTCCCCGTTTTGAAAGAACGGGAAAAACAAACGAAGTTTGTTTTTTTGACGCGAACTACGTTCTAGTTCAGTTCTAGTTCGTTCACCGGACGTTTTATGTCACAGCCAATTATTGACGATTTCTTTAAGCATGGGGCTCGATTGGAGGAATTTATCCAACACACAAAATCGCGGTATTTTTTGAAATTTACGACTTTTTTCTCGATTTTCGAACACGTGGCGACGATCGCCGAATTTTCGTTTTCGGTTTTTCGTCGTTTCCGGGCCAACGAACAGTCCGTTTGTTGTGTTCTTGGCACCAAATTGTGCGCCAAGACTTCATCTACAAGGTTTTGTGGATACTTACAATCGTTTTCGGGCCGAAATTTGGACTTTTTCGTCCGTTCGCGATCGGCGCGATCTCGTAGAATCGGTAGACGTCGCCCTGACGTTTTCCTTTGAAGGCATGGATCTGCTGGTCGATTGTTGGATTGAAACGGGGCTAACACCCCTGAATCTTCTCGATGAATTGTGGAAACGACTGGGGAAAAACACGGAGAATGGAGACCCCACAGTTTACAGTATAAAATGGTGTAAATAAAAATTTGAATTTGCAAAAAAATATTTGTAAAATGAACTGAACTAGAACTGAACTAGAACTGAACTAGAACTGAACTAGAACTGAACTAGAACTTAGTTCACTTGGAGTTTTGGGGGTGAACGGGAACTAGAACTAGTTCCCTAAATTGAAAACGGTGATGGACGCGAACTAGAACTAGTTCGCGATTTAGTGAACGAGATACAACACTGCTTTCTGTGCTTCGACGTTTTCAAGCAGTCCATAGCTAAATCTGGCGAGATTTTGAAAGCGGTCGACATCGATTTGCACGATTTGATAGTGAATGCTAGCGAGGAATCCCTCAGCAACTTAGTCAACGTGTTTGTCTGCATCACTTCGATTCAGGTTGCTCTCGTGGACCTTTTAAAGCACATCGGCGTGCGGCCCGATGGCATCGTCGGTCATTCGTTGGGCGAAACTGCCAGTGCTTACGCCGACGGCTGTCTGACTCAAGAGCAAACCATTTTGGCAGCTTATTGGCGCGGCAGATCCGTTTTGGACATCAATTCGCCGAAAGGAATGATGGCAGTTGTTGGTGAGTTCGATCTGATTTTGATTCTGATTTTGATGGATTCGGTTCGATAATTTGTAGGTGTGACGTGGGAAGAAGCTCTGCATTTGTGTCCACCGGGAATCGAAACGGTTTGCCACAATACCGAAAAGTTGGTTACCGTAGCTGGTAATAAGAAGTCGATGAAGGTTTTTCTGCAAGAGTTGGTTTCGAAAAAGGTGTTTGTCAGAGAAGTGGACACTTTGAACGTGGCGTTTCACGGTCGACTTATAAGAGATGCAGGACCAAAGTTTAAGGCGGCGTTGGAAAAGGTTTTTGAACGAACCAGTCGGTCGTGTAACAATACTCTATTCACTCAAAGAATTCACTGAATGTCATTGGCCAGAAGAGTCCTAAAGGTGGAAACACAAGGGAGCGGGTAAAATTTCAAAGCTTGCTAGTATAAGTTTAAAGATGGAGTCATTTACAAGCTCACTTGACCCGCTTTTGGATCACCAGCTTAACTGGCAAACTCAAGCTAGCTAGGTAGCTAGCCAGAAATTCCCGCCAAAATCTACTCCAAGAATTTCCTCACGATTCTGATTGGCTGTCAAAGTCACATGACCAAAACACCAACAAGCTCGAAGCTGGTAAATCAAACTCAGTTTGATCGGAGCGAGTCAGTACAAGCTCACTTCAAAACAAAGCTTTGAATAAAAATGCAAGCTTGTGTTTGCTCAACCAGGCGAGTTTTAGCCGCTTTTTCAAGTAAAAGCAAGCTTTTAAATTTTACCCGCCCCCTTGTGTTTCCACCTCTACAACTTGTTCTTTTTCTTAAAACTTTTTAAAACCAGCCAATGACAATGAGTGGATTCTCCAAGTGAATAGAGAATACAAATTAAGAGTCTACTTTTGTACGTATTTGTAAACCTGTTTGGATCCTCGACTGTCGTAGGCCATAAATGATAAAGTGGTTTTGGTTTGGATTAATGTCATTTTTTTTTTAATGATAGGTAATTCCTCATCCTAAACCAAGATCGGATAGTTGGTTGTCGTCTTCGGTGGAAGCAAATAAACGGGACTGTCCAGAAGCGATATTAGCCTGTGCGGACTATTACGTGAATAATTTATTGAATCCTGTCTTATTTTACAACGCGATCTCGAAAATACCAAAAAGCGCAATTGTGATCAAAATTGCACCTCACTGTCTTCTCTCGCCTCTTCTCTTCTCTTCGCTCAGCGAAAGGAACATTTTTGTGAGTTTTGCAAAACGAAGCGCAGCGAATCAACTTGAATATTTTTTTAAAAACATCGGAAAGTTAGTGAGAATACTAGAAGTCTTGCACTAAAGGTGTTTAGTGTTTTTTACTTGCAGATTGTACATTAATGGCGTCAATTTTGCCATAAGTAAATTATTTACACCTCCGAATTATCCGGTGCCTTTTGGAACACCCACAATTTCACCTTTGGTCTGTTGGGATCACTCGGACGATTGGACAATAGCTCCGTTGGATCACTTTCTAGGCGTGAAGAGATCCGAAGGGACCAGTTTTGACGTGGACGTTTCCTCGCCCGAATCTAAGGATTATTATTTCCTCGGGCATGTGATCGATGGGCAGCTGGTCTACCCTCCTGCTGGATATTTGGTTTGATTGAGAAATAGTTGCTTCGACAATTGATTGAAAACGGAATTAGAGTTGTGCTGCTAACACCAATGATGCTTGAGGTAGCCAGCAGAAATTTCTCTGCTGACCAATTAGAATTAATGGATACTCTGGGAAATTTTTAGACGAAAATGATCCAATAAAAGCAGTGTTGTATCGAACGACGTTTATTAGTTTATGAACGAAGTTCGTGAATTAGTTCACTTCTACAGATGAACGAAAAATTCGAACTTTGTTCACTTTTAGGAGTGAACTTGAACGAAGTTTACGTTCACCGCGTTTGATGATGAAAACGTTGCAAAAATGTTAAGTTTAAATGTTTAGATGATGTTTTCATCATCAAAACGTTCATTTCTAATCACTTTTTACAACAAAAACAGCCATGAAAGCGATAAAAACGACTACTTTACCAAAAAAAAGGTTTTTTTTTGTCATCTGCAATCCACAAAATGTAACAATAATCATTTTAATTTCTAAAAAAAAAATCTGAAAAATGAACGCGAACTTTTGATTAGAGTTCATGAACTTGAACTTACGAATAGTTCATTTCGAAAAAA
The DNA here is from genome assembly GCA_949358305.1 of Strigamia acuminata. Lineage (NCBI taxonomy): Eukaryota > Metazoa > Arthropoda > Chilopoda > Geophilomorpha > Linotaeniidae > Strigamia > Strigamia acuminata. The sequence goes on along the minus strand of OX442314.1, from coordinate 63,755,662 downwards.
AATTTTTAGTGAATGCAAACGCGAACGCGTTCTTATGGTCATGAACGCAAACTTGAACGGGTTTACAATTTAGTGAACGAGATACAACAACACTGAATAAAAGAATTATGACAAAAACTAGAGTTTGCGGCCAGTATCTTGATTGCAACCATTCTGTAATTTACTTTTCTTAATGAGTTTATTGTTGTTTAGTCCAATGTTGGGTTTGGCTGGAATTAGAAAATTATCTGCATAGAATGGGATACGCCATATGAATTTGGCATCAAGATACCGGGTGCAAACGGCGAATGATCTTTCCCTCCCTCCCTCCCCAAATTTTTTTTTCAATTTATCGTTGAACCAACTACAATTTTATTTTAAGCACTCACTTCAGAAAAAATTAACAGAAACCTATTTTCTCGTTTAATTTTAAGACTTTTGCTTGGAAGGCGATAGCAAATGTTAAAAAGAAATTATTTGATAGATTAGTTGTTGAATTTAAGGATGTTTTGTTCCATCGGAATGTCATTTTAACACCACAGGGTTAGTATCTACTGTACTATTATTCCATTGTGTATTTTATTCATTTTTGATTTGTTCTATTATAGAGCCAGTTAGATTTTTCGTGAGCGTTTCGGAGACCGACGAAAAATTTGTGATCCGGGAAAAAAGTATCGTTGTGTGTACAGGTCGTTTCTCTCTTCCAGATAATTTTGCACACTTGTCAGCATTGCCAACGATACCTGATTCCTCTTATTTAAATTCTCAGGATATCTACAAAAAGTTTTTGCTAAGAGGTTATCAGTACGGACCAGCATTCCAAGGGATTTTAAATGCGAAAATGGATGGCACTGCGGGAAATATAAAATGGGTTGGCAATTGGGTATCATTCATTGAAAGCATGATGCAGTTTTCATTTTTGCGCAGCAGTGCATCTGCTATTGTTGCAGGAATAGGAAAATTTAAAATTGATCCCCAATATCATGCGCAACAACAAAATCGAAGTGAGTTTAAGTAAAACATACAAGAAATAAAAATACTTTTAACGTTGTATTCTATTTGATTAGATTTTTCGGTTTTATTGGATCCACCATTAAAAAAATATGTCTCTGGTGGAATTGAAATTACTGGAATAAAAACGAGGAGTGCTGCGAGGATGAAAGATCCGGAACCGTGTCTTGAAGAGTATCGTTTTGTGTCTTATTCTGATGACCAGTGAGTATACAACCCCGAGCCAAATTATCAGAATATTGTGTAGTATTACATTTACTAAAACCTAAAAAGAACAAAACTATATTTTATGTTTGAAATTTCAGCTGCTTCGCATCATTGCCTTATTTTGAGAATGAAATGGCGGATTATTATTATTTGGCGTGCATTAATGAAATAAGAAGTGGGCTCACAAAATGGCTGCAAGTGATGCAATCATCCAAACTGCAGGACATTTTGAAGGAAGTGTCGAGTGTGACGAGGGAAGTTGCCATCGAGGCTGAAATGCCACTTATTAATCACTTGCAACAAATCTTTTTTTTCCCAATTAAATCCAAGCAAGAGCTTAAAAGTTTGGTCAATTCAATGTTGACGAGTAGATCGAGTGACTTGTGTCTCGATTCGTATTTGCAACTATTGTTTATGAAACCACTACTGGACGTAGTAAGGGATAATATCACACTCAATAAACTGGTAGTAACGGAAGCAAACGCCAGTGGTAGTCGCATGTCGCAAGAAATTGTCAAGTTGTTTAAGTCCCAGCCGTTGATTGACGTTGATTACATAGTGACTTCGCGGTCGAGAGGCGAATTGCCGGCAGTTGATCCGATGACTTTTTACGTAGATACGTGGGATGTGGAATCGCAACCGCTGTCAACCCCGGTCGATTTGGTCGTGGGTAGAAGTCTTTTGAATGGAAATGTTAGCCAGAATCAACATGTTTTGTCGATCATCATGGATTCGTTAAAGAACGATGGATTTGCACTGTTGATACAGCTCAAAGCGACTGATCCTTTGGTTAAATTTCTAGCTGCGATGGGTGAATTTGAAGTGTACGGCCAAGATCATTTGATCATGTTGATGGAGATTGCAGGCTTTAAAGTCATCTCGATTCGCTCAGATGGATTTCTAAATGATGCTTACTTGATTCGAAAGGTTAGAAAAAGAAATACATTTAACTGTTTTTGAATTGCAATGAGTAATTTGCAGTGTTGTATCTCGTTCACCAAATGCTGAACTAGTTCAAGTTCCCGTTCATCACTGTGTGAACTCGTTCGCTTTCACGTTCACGTTCACTATGATTTTTTTCAAAGTGAACTAAGTTCAAGTTCACGAACTTCAACCAATAGTTCAGTTCACTTTTCCAAATTTTTTTTTTAAAAATTGACAATTTTTTTTGCATTATTTTTATTTGAAGAAAAGATTTTTTTAATTTGAAAAAATATACAAATATTTAAATAACTAAATTTATCATTGAAAGTATCAAGTTTTCGGAATTTTCATCACTTACGATTACGCATTTGATACAACACTGGTAATTTGCAAGAATTGAGTTTTTGCTTTTGTTTTTGGCAGGCGAAATACAAAGAAACAATGGTACTGCGAGTGGATGAAGCAAATTACGAATCGTGGGTGGAAAAACTGAAGCAGCAGTTAAGACAAGTGAATTCAGCTCTCGTTGAATCGACACTGTGGCTCGTCTCCAACGACCAACCCAACTGCGGGCTCATCGGATTGGTCAATCATCTTCGCAAAAGCGACAAAGGCAAACGCGTTCGCTCCATTTTCAATTACTCGTTCACGGAGAGCAAATCGTGCGTGAATGTGGCCAACGACATCTTCGTCAAAGACTTGGCCATGAACGTCTACAGAGATCAGAGTTGGGGCTTCTTTTCTCACCTGCCGTTCATTTACGACGTGAACTCGGTGCCCTCTCGACTCGCCTACGTGAACACTTCTAGTGCGGGCGATTTGTCCAGCTTGAAATGGTTCGAATCGCCGTTAAAATTCGACGAGACCTCGTCCAACATGTGCTACGTTTATTACGCCGCCGTTAATTATCGAGACGTTCTGATTGGCACGGGGAAATTGACGTCCAAGGAAGTGGGCGCCAATCACCGCTTGGGCATGGAATTTGTCGGCAGAGAGTGATGGGGTTGCTTCCCGGCGCAGCACTGGCCACGGCCGTCGAGTTTGATCCGGAGTTGACGTGGTTGGTTCCGGACGTTTGGAGCATGGAAGAAGCGGCTACGATACCGGTGGTGTACACTATGGCGTACTACGCCTTGATGGTTCGTGGTCAGTTGGAAGAAGGGGAGTCGGTTTTGATCCACTACGGCAGCGGAGGGGTCGGTCAAGCGGCGATTCAGATTGCTCTTAGCATGAAATGTTGCGTTTACACGACGGTCGGGTCGAAGGAAAGGAAGAAGTTGCTCATGAACATTTTCCCTCAGCTTAGAGACGAGCACTTTGCTTACTCCAGAGACTCGTCCTTCGAAGATCACGTGTTGCGAGTTACTAACGGTCGAGGCGTGGACGTGGTTTTAAACTTGCTTAGCGAGGAGAGGTGGGAAGCCAGCTTGCGTTGTTTGTCTTACGGTGGGCGATTTCTGGAGATCGGAAATCGAAATTTCTCCGACAACAAACTCTTGCCGATGGCTGTGTTCGCTCGAAATATTTCCTTTCACGGAGTTTTGTTGGACGCGTTGTTTGAGAAACAGATCAAGTATAACAAAACGGTGAGTTCGCTCGTTGAGAAGGGAATCGAATCGGGTTCAATTCGACCTTTGGATCGAACCGTGTTCGCAGAAGATCAGTTGGAGGATGCGTTTAGATACGTGAGTTCTGGAAAACACTTTGGTAAAGTGTTGGTTAGGCTGAGGGACGAAGAGGAGGAGAAGACGACGACTCATTGCCGAGTTTTGGTGTTGGCGCAGCCGCAATGCCTTTGTCATCCGAGCAAATCGTACGTGGTGGTCGAAGGATTGACCGGACTGGGGCTGCAGCTGGCGCATTGGCTGGTGGAGAAAGGAGCGAAGCATTTAGTGATGGCGTCGCGAACGCACGTGCGCAACAATCACTTGGACTTTAGTGTGCTAAAATGGAGGGAAAAGGGAATCGACGTCAAAGTGGTCGTCAAGAATTACGTGGCGTTGGAGGAGACGAAAGAGTTGTTGAAGGAAGCGATCGAAAATCAAGGCGCTATTGGCGGGATTTTTAATTTGACCGCTGCGAGTTCCGGCGACGAACTCGAAGACGATACGTCGCTGGAACGAGTGAAATGCATTTACGACGCCAAGATATTGGCGACTCGGAATTTGGACGCGGCGTCCAGGATTTTGTGCCCGTCTTTGGATTGGTTTGTGGTGTTTGGGAAACGGAATTGCGGATTTTCAGATTCGACCGCGGAATGGATTTGCGAACGACGATGTTTCGACGACTTTCCGGCGTTGGTCATTCAGTGGGGAGACGTGGAAAATGTGGAATTTGGACCGGAAGAGGTCGATACGTGTTGCGAGTCGTCGGGAACTGCTTCCCAAAGAATTTCTTCCTGTTTTTCTACGTTGGAAAATTTGTTATGTCGAAATCAGCATCCGGTAGTAGCGAGCTTTGTTTTACCTTAAGTTGAAATACAAGCAGCCGTAACCGTGCCGTTGGTAGAGAAAGTCACTCATATTTTGGGTACGTACGATGAAATTATTATTCCATATTGTTATGCGTACGGATAAGCGGCCGATCCGTAGCGCTTGATTTGGCTTATAATTCGGTATTTAGTTGCTAAATCAAGCGCTACGGATCGGCCGCTTATCGGAACGGTCCGTACGCATAACAATATTGGTCATTTCGATTTGTGCTTGTAGGTATTTCTGCTACCAAAAGTTTGATTTCGGACTCGAGTTTGGTGGAATTGGGGATGGACTCGATTGTTGGGTTGGAAATTAGACAGGCCCTGGAAAGAAGCTACGATATCAATTTATCGAACGAAGAGATTCGTCGATTAACTATCGGGCAATTGAGACACATTGCTCAAGAGATGACGTCCAAGGAAAGTCTTTCTAATCCAAAGCTGTGGAGCAGTGGGAACGTCGTCAAGTGAGTTCAGTCGTAACGTGAATTTTTCTCGTTGTTTTATTTGTAACAATTGTTTGTTTCTGTAGTTATGATCTGAGGGAATTGGCTCCATCGCAGTGCATAGTCAAGTTGAACTCGGTCGAAAGTGTAGAAGTTCGTCCGCTTTTCGTCGTTCACTCGGTGGAAGGAAACACGTTTATGTTCAAAACGTTGGCTCAACAGTTATCAGTGCCAGTTTATGGCATCCAACTTGCTCCAACCGTGCCAAAGAAAGATGTCTCGGAGTTAGCACGGTTTTATATTCACGTAAGTTGTAAACATTTCCACGTCTCACTTTAATGCTGCTTAAAACTAATTTTGCCTTCCATCTCCATTTTATGGTGGAAATTGATATAATGTTTAAAAATTGAAATTATCAATTCAAAAATGTGAATATTTTAACATTTTCGGCCGGAAATTTGCTTTGTTTTTGCCCAGAACCAGACTGGCATTGGTGTGGCCAGACTATTTTGAAGGATCCCATTCTCCAGGTTTCAATTGTCAAACTTGGAAGTTAATGTGGTCAGTTAGCGCTAACTGTTCTGCTGTACTTATACTTATCTATGCTCTATGCCCACTCGTGGAGGCTACGACTGATAACACATCAAGTCAGTGTCCCATCCAAGTGCGAAGAAGGACTAGCTGGTGTCCAGGGCTGGACTGGGAACAAATTTAGTGCCGGGAAATCTGGATGTTCGGGCCACAATTAATAAAGTCGGGACGGGCCATGACGGGCCACCGGGAAATTCCCGGTATCCCGCCGTGAGAGCAGAGAGTCAAAGGTTTTTGCTGGAAGGGACACGGCTTGGTTTTTGTGTATTTGGTAGGTACCGGCAGTTGAAGATGTGACTCTTTACAGAAAATGCAAAAAATACAAGCTAGTCCTCTGTACAATCTGGCCAGCTATTCAGTGGAATGTGGCATCTTATTCGAAATGGCAATACAACTACAAAATTTATATTATGCTTTAGATGCAATGCGCTTCCTCGTGTTTTTAGAAGGTTGTGGTGACCCAGTTGGATAAGTGTCCCCCCAGGGCGGATGCTTGTCCTCTGAGTCACTATGATTGAAGAGTCGTTCCCCCCCGAGTTGGCTCCACCTCCCCATGGCAGGTGTGTGCCCCGAGGGGGAGGAAGCGGCTGGTGGTCAGCCCCCATTGGTTGATCGCCGGCCCTTCGCCCCACTGCATAAAAGGCTGTGTTTCCCGCCAACAAGCAGAACTTACACAAACGACACCAAGAACACAGCAACTACCTCACCGTCAGGCCAACTTCAACTACAAGTTAGGATTGATCGAGGATCGCTGAGTAAAGTGCAAACTGTAACTCTCACGAAGTCACTTGCGAGCTATTCCTGCGAAAGCACGAGAATAGCCCTTGTGAAATCACCCAGAATAATCGCCCAGTCGATTATTCGCCGAAGTAAGTGTCCGAGTGCTTTGTAGGGAACCCCAAAGTTCCTAGACGAGGCCTCTGTGACGCTAAACCAAACCCTAGACAACAGGCACGGATAGAAGACTCGAAAGAGCATTCCACCGCGTCCGTGAAGACGAATCCGTGACGAATTAACGACAACTCGAGACGCCGCCTTTGTTCCGCCGACCACGCGGAACCGACGACGCCATCTTGAGAAATCCTTTGTTCGACTCTGACCAAGTCGACTTTAGTTGTATACTGAGTGTATTTTAAAGGCATAAAGCCTGGTGAATAAATTACCTGTTTATTTACATACATTTGGTATTCATTTGGGTATTTGCATAATTGATCACAGGTAAAGTATTACACGTTAGCGCTATTTAAACCTATACAAAGTAGGACGCGACACGTGGGGGCCTGTCCGGGATTTAGAAATAAATCTCAAATCTGAACTTGTGATCTCTCAATAAGATAACCCAAATCGTAGAATTACCGAAAGAAAATGTCAGACAAAGATGAGCAATCCACGTCTGAAACCGAGCAGAGAATGCCCGAGAAGGGAAAAAGGACCTCCGACTACCACCTAAGATCGGATGGTCCCGTCCCTGAAATGTCCGCAAAGGCGAAAGCCCGAGCGAATAAAAGGAGAGCGAAGGCGCAGAAAGAGGAGCAAGCTGCATCGCTCGCGGCCCTAGACGGGCCAGAGCGAGAGCGGGTTCCCTTGAATATGCAACCCTTCGAAGATACCGATCCGGAAGCCATAGAAAATCGAGAAGAAATTCGCGACGTATCACCGGGACGAGTATCGATATTAATGACCGAGGAGACGAATGAAGCTCCGAAAAGAACGGTCACGATCAGCACGAACCCATCGCCACCAACGGTTCAGACGCCCGTAGAGCAAACCCCACGAAAAAACGACGGCGGGACCCCGATAACCCCCCGAGTTACGGCGAGTCCTGCAGTTGTTTCCTTCGAAGTAGCTCACCTAATGCGGTTGACGCAGCAAGCTGCTCAACTAAAAGCGATGATAGACATTCCAGTAGGAACATCAGTCTGGGAATCGATTACTCTACTCACGGACGCTATCTGCGCGGCACAAGCCCCGACGCCGGTCGCAAGACCAGCAGCGGAGACGCCCATGCCCCAGGTGACGCCCAGTGACACCGGAGGTTTCGCGCCAGACCCCAACCGAGCACTTCACGAATCCAGAGAGAAGGCCCGCGAAGAAGCCAGACAAGAAGCGACTAATCGCCAACGAAGACTGAGCGCAGAGCGGCGAGAACTCTGGAAGGAAGAGGAAGAAAGGGAGCAACGCGAGAGAAGAACCACCGAGAGAACAGAGAAACTGGTCCAAAAAATGAGGGAAGAACGAGAAGCTAAAATTCGAAAAGAATGGAACGCCACAGTAGAAGGGCGACATCGAGAAGCTCAAGAATACGAGGACCAGTTTCAAGCCCTCATAGCTCAAAGAAAAGCGGAAAAGCTACAGATGTTGCGAAAAGAAGCCATTTTACAACATCAAAAATGGGAAGAACAGCATCGCGAGAGACTGAGAGAAGAGGAAGTCAGAAAAGAAAAAGAACAGTTTCTGAAAGAGAAAGAAGAATGGGAACGAGTCAGATGGACCGAAGAATACAAAGCGAAGAAACAAGCTATAATAGATGAGCAAAAAAGATGGGAAGCCGAAAACTGGGAGAAGGAGACAGAAAAGTTCCAGAAAGAGTACGAACAAGACGTCTCGGACAGGAAGAAAAATGAAGAAAACCTGAAACGGAAGTCAGAGCCCCCCAGCGGCTCTGATACCGACACAGGAGAAGGTGCAACGAAGCCGGCAAAAACGGCGAAAAGGGGGAAATCTCAAAAGAGAGACGAGTCGGTCTCAAAAACAAAGGACCGTCACCCCTCAAAAAGATCCGAGACGGGAGCAGCCATCGACGCGTTACTCAAAAAGAAAAACGCAAATAAAAATCGGGAACGCCCCGAAAGCGAGGAAAACAGATGGCATTCTTTTTACGAGAACAACGACGGAGAGGAGCCGCCGCCATCCGGAGGCTCGAAACAGAAGAAGGCTGGCGGAGAGACCCCACCGAGAGGGCCGAGGTTTCACCCCCAAGGAGATCCCTCCGAGCCCTCCGATTCGTCGGACGACGACCATCCGAGTCGACCGTCTACAGGGAGGAGTCAAGAAGGCAGCGATGGGCACCGGTCAAACCGGCCGAATGCTTCAGACCGCTCCTCCCGGAGCTCCAACCCTCGTTCGGAGGAAGGGAACTTTCAGGACTCATCTGGCCGACATTACACGATGTCTGAGCTAGGCCGAGCCCTGCTGAACTCTTTCAGAAGAGAAGGAATCGATCTAGGCCATCCCGGCGACGAACATAATCGCGCTGGAGAGAGGGTTAAGCGCAAATATGGCGTACGAAACGAACCAAGTGGCGAAGCCACGGGTAACATCCGTTGGCAACACTACATACAAACACGATTCGACGGTTCGTGGAAGGCCGGAGACCGCTTCCTAGACGAAGTAATGCGTATCAAGAAAGCGACAAAAGCCACCGTCGCCGACATGCTAACCCACGGTCTAGTGGAGCTAACCACGGGGTCAGCTCGAGAATGGTATCAGGGACTGAAAAACCCAACCTGGGACGATTTTCTCGTCCGTTTCGATCTCCGATACGGCGAGACTCCAGACGAGATCAGTAACAAATTACGTGGTCTACGACAAGCCCCAGGAGAAACATTAGCCGACTACGACGCCCGAGCGAAACTCCTGTTTGCAAGAGCGCCGTATGAAATAAACCCCGCTGGTTTTACGATGATCTTTTACGGAGGATTATCGGCCCACTCGCAAAGAATTCTGCTAGACATGCGCGCACCCCGCACCGGCGATTACCAAGATGTCAGTAACTATCTTCTAACAAACACGTTAGAAATAGAACAGCGGTATTACGCCACTCTGCCCCCGGAAGAAGCTGACGCGCACGAGAAACGGTTACAGACGAGCGCCGAACGTCACAAGACCTCAGAGAAATTAATGAGGCCAAGTGAATATTTGAGCGGCATAATGAGTCTCACCGAAGCATCCTTCGGACGAATGCTGACGCCTAAAGCAGGCAGTATCCTTCCAGCCAACCCGATAGCTGCCCCAAAGAAAGCACCGGCAGCAACGGCGATGCAGGTGACCTCGACGGACTCCACCCAGATGGAGAAAGTCGAAGAGACAGCACCTCTCGCCACGGCTAAAGAAGAAGAGCCAGCGTCAAGCGACGAGGAAGCCCTAAATGAGCACCTCGAAAACTTATCGACGGGATGCGACGATCAAGGACCATATTTGCACCACACGCACCGAGCCCTAGCAATCGCACAATTCAGAGCACACGTGCAGGCAACAAAGGCGAGAGGAGCATTGGGAGGAAAAAGACGATTCCCGACGCCCTTCGTCCCGAAAAAACCGGGATTTACTCCCACAGGGGATAAAAGTAACATCAAATGTTACAGCTGCGGAGAATACGGTCACTATTCAGACAAATGCGAAAAAACCGTCAAGGAAAAAGGCATCATGCAAACCCTGATGAAAATGATGATGGAGTTAAATACTAATCTGGCAAAAAACTTCCAAGCGCAGGCGTCGCCGAAATAGATTCAGCTTCGTCTGCGCCAGCCGCGGAAATTAAAAAGAAGAAATATCACACTGGACCCGCAGGTCATGCCTTGGCAGAGGCACAGATCAAAGATCGCATGCAGACCATTCCGAAGAAGGAAGAAAAAGTGACGCTGACGAGTATGCAAGTGAGAACGAAGCCGGACCTCGACATGGATTGGACGGACCTTCTGTTCAATCTGGAGGTCGAACCTCAAAAGCTACGGGTATTTCACTGCAACGTCACGAAAACACATTGTGAAACTCTGTGTATGCTGCCAGTGGAGATAGAAAACCAAAAACTGTTCGGTCTGCTGGATTCAGGAGCGGATCGTTCATTCATATCCGAAGATATAGTAAAGGACTTGGATATTGAAAAAAAAGTGGCACAAGTGAACGCGAACGTAGAATTGCTCACCGCCAACGGCTACGTCAAGCCGAAAGGCGTAGTTCGCATCATGATCGACTGGAAGGGGGGGAACCTGTCCCACTCCTTCATAGTCTTGCCATCCCACGACAAAGTATTTCTCCTAGGGATGGATATCATGGCAAAACTGAAAATTCAGCCAAACCCGATAACCCGTTCATGGAACTGGATAAGTCCCGAGGGAGAACGGCCAGTCCCCGTAGTTCCCCAAAATTTACTGGACGAAGCCAAGGACAAAGAGGAATACGGAAGAGGATTGCGAAAATTCGTCCAAGATTACGATTTCGCAGCCTTCACTCTGGAATTACAGAGGAGTAACGTCGTGGACACACTGGTCGAGGAGGCAGCACTGCGTGTTAACGAGGCATCGCTACTAAGGCGAGTGCTTCGAAAACATGAAAGAATTCTGACCAAGACACCTGGTCGAACGACGGAAGCAACCCACGAAATAGTCTTAACCACAGACAAGCCGATTCGAGTGCCTTACAAGGGGATGAACCCCCAGAAAAGAGACATTGTGACGCAAATGTGCCAAGACATGCTCGACAAGGGCATAGTAACGCAAGCCCTGGGCGAATACGCCATGCGGATCGTCCTAGTAATGCGTCCAGGCTCGGAACCTCGACTATGCATTGATTATCGGCCGCTGAACGCGATAACGGTTATAGACCCGATTCAGATGCCGTCTATAGACTCGATCCTCCGGGAGCTGAGCCCATTTAAGTGGGTAACCACCATGGACCTGTCGAAGGGGTATTGGCAAGTGGAACTCAAACCCGAAGACAAACTGAAAACAGCTTTCTACTCCCCGATAGGAAGATTAATGTTCAACGTGATGCCGTTCGGGCTAGTAAACGCCCCGAGCACGTTCCAGAAATTGATCGAAAGCGTGTTGGGAGATATGCTTCACGACTTCGTGTGGGCGTATCTCGACGACATCATAATAACGTCGGACACATTTGAAGAGCATATAGACCACATCGACAGAGTAGTCTCTCGCCTAGCCAAGGCGGGACTCCACATCCATCCAGGGAAGAGCAAGTTTTGCAGAAAAGAGCTTGCCTTCCTAGGATATCGAATAGGAGTCGAGGGAATCGCGATTGACCCCGAAAAGGTTAAAGCAATAAACGGATTCCCCGCCCCCGAAGTAGACCTGTGCGCCGAAGTCGGCTTAGCCGATCCGGCTCGGCGGCTGGTCGGCTGGACCCCAGCCGCCGCCGCCGTCTGGCAATAAATTTCTAGCCGCCGCCGCCGGTGATTAGTCCGGCTTGAATCGGCTTGGAATTTTTTCTTTCTTTTTTTTTTAATTTCATTTCATTTAATTTTAGACCAAAAAATTAAATTTAAAAAAACCAATTTTAGGCCAAAATATACAATTTTAACTCAAAATATACAATTTTAGCCCAAAATGTACAATTTTAGGCCAAAATGTACAATTTTAGGCCAAAATGTACAATTTTAGGCCAAAATGTACAATTTTAGGCCAAAATGTACAATTTTAAGCCAAAATGTACAATTTTAGGCCAAAATGTACAATTTTAGGCCAAAATGTACAGTTTTAGCCCAAATTATTCAATTTTAACCCGAAAAATATCGGCTTAGCCGATCAGCTGGCTGGCCGCCGCCGATACCGTACGTCATCGGCTGAGCCGCCAGCCGCCGGCTCTTACGAACGAAGCCGATCCGAGCCGCCGCCATCTCGTGGCGATTAGCCGAGACAAGCCGCCGCCGACAAATTGGGCTCGGCGCACAGGTCTACCCCGAAGTTATAAAAGGTGTCCAGAGATTTATGGGCATGGTCAATTTCTTCGGCCGACTACTCTGGTCTGGCTGAGGTGGCCGCGCCTATAACGGATCTCTTACGAACGGATAAAGAGTTTGAGTGGACGGTCCAGTGCGAGGCCGCATTTAGCACTATCAAGCAAATGCTGGCTGACGTCGAAAAGATGCCATTGCCGGACCTAAACCGACCGTTCGTGTTGCACACCGACGCGAGTAAAATCGGACTGGGTGCAGCCCTTCTGCAGACCCACGTGTACAACGGAATCTTGCAAGAAGTACCCTGTATGTTTATAAGCAGGAAAATACAGGGCGCGGAGAAAAATTACACGGCAACGGAACTAGAATGCCTAGCCGTAATTTGGGCAGTTCGAAAATTTCGCGACTATCTGGAGTACACGAACTTCGAGGTTCAGACAGATCACCAGGCACTAAGCTGGTTGATGAAGCTCAAGGAACCTTCTGGCCGACTCGCAAGATGGCAACTGGAGTTAATGGCGTGCGATATAACAATTACGTACCGCCCCGGGAAGTACAATCATGTGGCCGACGCCCTCTCAAGAGCCCCAGCCTCTGACCCCCAAGGACCAGACGACGACGGCGAGGACGACACCCACCTCTTGTACTGCCCAACTCCACGCAGAATATGGCGCTTACGAAAAGCGAACGAACTGCCAGTGATGGAGCCCGAAGATAGAACGTTTTGTGGTTTTTGGACCCGAACGTACCAGCCAGCGGGGACGAGCGATTCAACATCCGAAATTCAATCTCCACCCCCCGGAGAAACCCACAAAACACTACTACGCGCCTTCACAGCAAAAATTGAAGAAAAAACGCAATATGCTCCACCCACGAGACGTGAGTTCGTCGAACACCAGGCAGCAGACACAAAATGTCAAATTATAACGCAGTACTTGCTAAACGGCGAATTTCCGGAAGGGATGACAAACCCACACCGCCGAAAACAGTTCGTCAAAGAAGCAACAAGCTACCTCATAGACGATGAACTCCTGGTAAAATACCACCCGACGTTTCAAGACGACCTCAGCGGAGCGGGAAATTCGGTTAAGGTGGTCGTACCGGCATCACTGCACACCCGACTGTTGTGGCTGATGCACGGACACCCGCTCGCCAGCCATTCCGGCATAGCGAGAACCCTTTATCGAGTAAAGCAACTTTTCTTCTGGCCGGGCGCGCGGCAAAAGATAACGAAATTTATCCGACACTGCCCCCGGTGCCAAGCGTGCAGACCGCGAGATAAAGTAGCCAGAAACGCCATGTCTCTCGGACCCTACGCACCGTTTGACTGCCTAAGCATAGACTTGATGGGCCCCAAGCCCACAACGGGAAACAAGAACATGTATATTCTCGTAATTATGGATGTGGCCACCCGATGGCCGGAGCTGTACGCCCTCGCGAAGCCCTCGGCTGAAAACATAGTCGAGTGCCTTTACGACGTGGCAATGCGATTTGGGTTTCCCAGAAAACTCATTTCGGATAACGGCCCCCAATTCCGATCAAGAATATATAAGGACTTCTGTAGAAAATTTAAAATGGATGCATCAAACACCTCCACATATAATCCTCAGACAAATCCAGTCGAGAGATTAAATAAAGACATAAAATTTGCGCTGACAGTATTCACCGATATGCACAATCGATGGGACGAATACCTGCGAGAAATCGCTTTCAGCATTCGCTCAACCGTGTCAAGAACACGCGAATTCTCACCGGCGTACCTCAACTTCGCCCGCGAATTAAGGATGCCATGGGACCCACGCGTTGCCGAAGCTGTTAACGTATTAGACCCATCGAGCCCACATGAGTACGTATGCCGGTTGGAACAGACTATATCCGACACATACCAGCATATGATGGCGCATATTTTCAACATGAGAGAGAGAATCGCAGATAAAGAAGGCGATCTCGCTTTCGCGAACTTTAAAGTGAATGATCTAGTGTGGAAGGAGGCACACACGTTGTCCAACGCAGCGAGGGGCATCGCCGCCGGTTTAGCCGACAAAAGGGACGGTCCCTATGTAATTGTGGCCGAACACGGCGGCAACGCATACCAACTACGCCGCTTAGAGGACAACAAAAATTTTCAGTCGATACATGGCCGAGATTTAAGGCCATATCTGCCAGAGTTCCCCCAAGAAATCTGGCTGGAAGGTCAGACACACAGCGGCCAAGGGGGCACCGTGGTCGACACGTTCCAAAAAATAAGTGAAGCTGAAAATATAGCGGAGGACGAGGATGAATTCTTCGACGCCGAACCTCCGGCCGACGAGGCTCCAGCATAGCCGGAGCAAGCAATTTCGGAGAGGGAGGAAGCAGAAGAAAGTACTTCTGAAATGGAAAATAAAAAAATAAATAATGAGAAAAATGCCAACACATCGGAGATGAACGAGCAAGTAGAGTCACGATCTACATGCACGTCGAAAATCAACCTTCGACCACGACGAAGCAATAATCCGTTCATTCGGGACGGCAAAGTCGTGGGGAAGAACTAAAAATAAAAGAAAATGTGATAACATGGAGCGGAGGCCTTGTAAAATAGAAAGATTTACTTACGAGAGCTGCTGCACATGTTGAAACGCGAAAATTTGGCTAAGTCCAAACTTCGCAACGAATTGTCGCAGTCACCACTAACAGACGAGAAGTTATGACGTATCGGGCGACCACGTGACAATGAAACCACGCGGTCGACCCCGTAGCGTCATTGCCAGCACGGCGGATCTCGCAAAATACGAGGCGCGTTCGAGACCCACAATTCTCAGCGTCGATAGGCCCAGTTTCCGACTGTTTTTAACACGACGAGACGTGTTTTTGCTTCTCCCCCAAAGAGAAAGACAAAGACCTCTCAAACAAAACTTCAATTTTCCTAAATTGAAATGGCCGATCGACGCAACCCACGATTAGAGCCGAGCGCATCGTCGAGAGACGAGAGCGACGGCCTAATCGTAAATGCAGAAGAAGATGAGAATTGGGACGAACAACCGCCGTTGCAGGTAAATTAGTGTGATTTCCCCAGAGAAATCACATAATTCTTTGAATCTGTTGCATCCAACCCAGATTGGAGCGTGACTTGTGACTGATATATTTCTTTCTGTTTTATTATTGATTTAAGGCTGGCTAAAAACCCGAGAGTGGACCCAGATTCACCTCGGAGTCAAGGCCGCCAAAAAACCAGAACAAAGGAAGTGTTCGCGGAATGGCGTCGTGGCAAACCAAAACCAAAACTAAAGGTTTTCTTTCTTTTAAAATTAAACATCGTAATAAATTAAAATACGATTAGAGTTAAAATAAAAAGTTTAACGTAAAATTAAGAATTTAACGATCGGTTTTGCCTGCGACCCCTTCCTAAAGCGGATCACCGGAGTTCGAAAAGTAGTGTTGGATCAGCGCTACGACGGCGGAGATCATCGCAGAACTGCGAAACAAGAATATAAGACCGACGGCCGCAACAAAAGAAAGGAGTTGCTGCCACCGTCGATCTTAAGCATATTTTCTGATCCCCATCGTTAACTGGGATTTATTATATTAATCTTGTGATCTAAAATTATTCAGGTCGACCCGCTAGAATCGTGGGACGCCCTGCCTTCGACGGTGTCAACCGCCAACAACATCTTTCGCGGAGCCCTGCCGATTTACCTGCGGCAGGCCTATCCTGCAGAAACCAGCGCCTGGAAAATCCGATTGATGTATTCCAGGACCCTCGAGGAAAAATTCGAGCGATCGAAAACGCTGGTCGAGTGCATGACGAAGGAGATGAGGGAGCGAGTGGGGCCGCGGATCCCACCCGATGCGGATCCGCCGAGCCCCGTTTACTCCGGGTATCTGGAAGAGGCTTACCCAGGCACGGTGGCCGAGCTGCACACCTCCCACAGGTGGCGCGAGGCCCCGACCTTGGCAGCCCGCCAGAGAATAGTGGACGACGAGATCAAACGCTTAAAGCGCACCGAGACTCACGGAGTAACCCGAGTTCTCGAGAGAAACGGTTTCTCCCCCGAAGAAATCCGTAGATGGCTTCGCGACATCGAAGAAGACCATTTGACACCCAGATGGATACCGCCGGCGAATTTTACGGCCACGCAGTCTGAGTGTAGCAGAGGAAAGCGGCGCAGTTCGGTTTTCACACCGAAAAAGGAAGCGATAGGCGTGTTTCACACACGTACGAGGCGACGACGATAACGGCAATGCGTACGAGACGGGCGCGCGGCTTAAGGCCGCTTATATGCGCTGGAGATGGACTAAAAGGTGTTCTAATAATGAACACTAACAACTAAAATAATAAAACATTTAATGGAAATGAAATAACTTACAAATAGGCTCCATTCTGGAGTTGAGAAAATCACACAGCACAAAGCACTGTGTGCGGCCATGTTGGAAGAAAACAAGAGAGAGTGGGACACACTCTGGTGGCGATGCATGGCATTAAAAGAACATAATACATTGGGAATTGAATAGAAAGTCTAACGAATGCATGGTGCTGCATGCATAAATACAATCAATGATAATAAATATCGAATATTAACAAAACAGACTGGATAATTATAAATGTATAAATATACACCGAAATGAAAGATCATTATGTGATTCTATATCACATCGAGACATGTCACGGTCTTATAGACCAACAATTCCCCCTATCGATGGAAATAGAATCAGGGGAAAAGCCTATGCAAAAACTGGAATTACAGTATAATTTACGGGAAAAGATAAATAATAAGGTCGAATCATCGAGCCGGGTACTATCATTGAAAAACGCTACGTAAGCCCGAATATTCCCTCAGAAACTCGATGATCCTCATAATCCGGTATAAGAAATAAAGAATGTCACGATAAGGTCTCGGTAAGAGTTCACAGTCGGAAGATGTTTGAAATTAGTGATCGCAGACGTTCAGAGCTGAGCCATTTGGTGAATATGTCTGCGACGTTCCGTTCACCGGACACTTTACGAAGATCAAAACATCCTGCCGTGAACCACTCCCTGAGCCAATGGTATTTGACGCGGATATGCTTTGTTTTAGCATTCTCCACGTCATTCGATGTAAATTGAATACTGGCCAGGGCGTCGGAGTAAATAATCGGTCGCGAGATACGGTCGAGGATCGGAAATTCGGTGAAAATGTGATCGAGCCAGTAAGTTTCTTTCACACATTCAACTAGGGCGATAAACTCCGCTTCCATAGTTGAACATGCGACCGTTGATTGTTTTCGGCACGACCAGCCAATAGGCACATTTCCGATATAAGTTATGAAACCGCCGAAACTTAAAGACGTAGCCAAGTCGCTTGCCCACGACGCATCCGTATACGCCCAGAGCTGACTGGACGTGCAGCCTGAAAGTTCGATGCAATAATCCATGGTGTTTGCCACGTATTGGAGTACTTGCAAAAGGGCACGAATGTGGGTTTTGTCGTAGCACGTATTGAATTGACTCAGCGAAATGACGGAAAATAAGATGTCGGGGCGCGTCCTCGAAGCCAGAAACAGAAGCGATCCGATCAGTGATCGATATGGAAAGTCAATCAAGTTGTCGGTGGGTCCCCTCACGAGTGTCGTCCCGGGTGTAACTGGGACTTTCACGAGTCGATTCGTCAATACTTCAAACTTCTTGACCAGTTTGGCAATATAGGCGCGTTGTGAAATAAAGGTGCGCCCCATATCTCGGATGAACTCGACTCCTAATAGTTTCGTGATGGGTCCGAGGTTGACGATATCGAACTTCGAGGTGATAAGTTGGATAATTCGGTTTAACACGGTGTCGGAAGCGTAAAACAGAACAATGTCATCGACGTACACCAGCATGACTGCACAATTGCCGTAGATATACACGCAATTGCAGGCGGGCATTTTCCGGAAACCGAGGGCTCGAAGTGACTCGTCCAACTTTTCGTACCACTGCCTCCCTGATTGGTGAAGTCCGTAGAGGGATTTAACAAGCAGCCATACGTTGTCGGGATTCGTACAGGTTGCACCTGCCGGGATGCGCATGTACACCTTGTGCTTCAGGTCCCCGTACAGGTATGCACACCTGACGTCGAGGTGCGCATCTTTCCACCCTTTCAAAACAACCAGAAGACAGAAGAAAAGTCGGATGAGCACAAAGTTTACGACCGGACTGAAGACCTCGTCGTAGTCCACTCCCAGGGTTTGTCGAAAGCCCTGGGCCACGAGTCTTGCGCGATAACGAGTTATGGTGCCGGCCGCGTCCGATTTTAACTTGAAAATCCATTTACAGCCCAACACTGTGGTTTTGGGCGGTCTCGGGACTTCAACGTAAATTTCTCTTTCTTTGAATGTCCCTAACTCCTCATCGATGGCTTCGCGCCATTTTGGGGCGTCATGAAATTTTGGGATTTCGGCATACGATGACGGTTCCGTGCGACATAGATGTGCGACGTGACGAGGACCAGGAATCGTGGGCAGCGTGTGTTCCATATTGCCGAAAAAGAACAGTTCCGGGTCGTAGGGGAGATCGTTCATAACACAGAATTCTTCAACGTCTCGTCTCGAACGCAGTCGAAGATTCGGTTCCGGGAAATAATAAACGTCGATATCGATGCAGCCGGGTCGTTGATCTTTCCGAAGATGCTCCTCCCGAACCCATCGTCTAAAGACTGTATCTCCGCCGATATAGCGCCAAAAGAAAGACGTTTTTCCCGCTGACGGGGCTGCAACATGAGTTGGACCAGGAGGTAACGGAGATAAAGCACCTTGATCGAAAATTGGCATCATTTGCTGCAAAACGTTTCGGCCATCTCTTCTACGTGTTGTGACAAAACGTAGTGGTGATCCCGGCGGCGAGAGTCCGGGAGAACTTGCTTGAGACGTTTCTGGTGAGATGTGAGGGGATCGAACTTGATGCAATTGTGCTGCGTCCGGTTGAATTGCCTCCTCGACGATCTGTCCAACATCTTCATCCGTGTCCTGTCCTTCCTCTTGATAAAGAATCGGGTATGATGCTGAGCGGCCCACGCTTGCTGAACTGGGCAATGCTAATGCACATGCATCTATAAGTTGACGTTCCGGAGTATTAAGTGGAGGAATGTGAACACAAGGAATGGATATCGATCTCGAAACCGATCCATTTCCATCGTCGTCATCATCATCATCAGATTCACCATTTGACGATCCGTCATCCGAATCTGTCCGTTTGGGCCAATCGACGTAATGTACGTCGTCGTCGAATGATACTCTTTGTTGTCGGTCAGCATCTGGATCGTCGAAAGTTTGATTTTGGCGACCATTACGATTTCTAAGCAATTTTCGGTAGGATTGATACTCGTCTATTTTAACGTGAATGGATTCCGTTATCGAGTTATCTATGGGGTTCCACACACGATATCCTCGTGTTCCCGTTGCATATCCAACCAAAAATCCTTCCCAGGCCCGAGCATCGAGTTTCTTTCGGCCTGGTGCAGTAAAGTGTACCCAACATTTGGATCCGATCTTTCTCAAATGTCGAAGTGATAGGGCACGTTGACGCCAGAGGATGTATGGCACTTCATTCTTTAATCGTGAATGTGGGCTGCGATTTTTGATGTAGGCGAATGTAACCGCTAGTTCAGCCCACAGGCCCTCTGGAAGTTGTGTTTCTTCGAGTATAGATCGAAAGTTGTCGGCCATCGTCCTGTTGATTCTCTCGGCAGTTCCGTTCATCTGTGGTGATGACGGATTTGTTCGCTGACCCTGGATCCCCTTTTCTTTAAGGTATTGAAGAAATTCATTGGACATAAATTCACCTCCTCTGTCAGACCGAATCGCTTTGATGCGGGTATTTGCAACCCGTTCGAGTCTGGCAACGAGGTCTTTGAAGCATTCAAAAACTTGTGATTTCTGTGCAAGGGGCGTTATCCAGGTGTATCTCGTCGCATCGTCGATGACGGTAAAGACAAAACGAGCACCACCAAAAGAGGTCACAGGAGCCGGCCCCCACACGTCCATGTGTAGAAGGTCTAGTGGTTGTGTCGTGCAAGGATGTGGATCCGGTTTGTGCGAAGCCCTAGTTGATTTTGCAATCCGACAGTGGTTGCAAGCCAGTTCTTGGCGTACTTCAGCTGGCTCGAGACCGTGCACATGATCGTTGTTCGCCAACAATCGCATCGCATTAGTGTGTAAGTGGCCAAGACGACTATGCCACAAACCAGTTGCATCTTTGATTGAAGCAGGATTGGCGATAACCTTCTTCGGGGATTGAAAAGGTTTCGGGATTATCTCTTTTTGTGACGGAGAGACATTGCAAGGATTGGAGATCACTGGCAAAGGTGTGGAAGGGATTTGCTGTATTACATCAGCATAGGATGGGGTAGGTGGCTCATTGTGGATAGGAGGTAAGGATTGCGGAATAGGCAATGGATTGGTCACTACCGGAATTGACTTCTGGTTTGGCATTGGTGGCATTTGAATTCTAAAGTCCGAAATGTCACGTTGCTTTGACTGTTGCTTTTTAGGCTTCGGGATGTTCTCGAATTCAACCTCTGTCGTTACGAAAGTCTGTACAGGCTCAGGTTGAGTGATTGGAGAAATCAATGTCGAGACAGCCGGATTAGAGCACAACCCGTCCACATAATAAAGGCCACTCTTCTCCCGTGCGCGTAGGATGGGACTCTCAATCGACGATTCATAGATGTTAACTTCACCATTATAAATGTGGATATGGTGACGGGTCTTGTCGATCTTGGACACCGAGATCAAATTGGCTTCGAAGCTCGGCGCGTATAAAACGTTCGTCAAGACCACAATACTGTCGTAATCGTCTACGCGTGTCAATAATTGTACGGTTCCTTTGCCAGTAACTTGGGATTTTCCCTGGCCTAATTCAATGTCGAAAGGTACAATGTTCGTAAAGTCGGAGAACCATGATCGTACATGCGAGACGTGGTCTGTAGCGCCACAATCTACAATCCACTCGTTGGATTGCATAAAGTGAGCAACCGGGCGCTCAACCACTTGCGGTGCGTTCACGAAGAAAATCGTCTTCCGCACAGGACGCGAGTTGCCTCGGGGACGCGTGTCATCAACTTTCGGCGCAGAATTCTTATTAGGCTTCTTGCTCTTACTTCTAGAGCGTTGGAACGAAGCCGAAGACTGATTTGGGTCAGTGCGCCGAGGAAGGGGACATTTGTTAGCGTAGTGCCCCATTTGGTCGCAGTTGAAGCACTTCACGGATGACAGCGGTCGTCGACGACGAGAATCATTCCGAGGTCGCGATTGGTCTTTGGCGGACGCGTGCACCGATGTTGAAGAAGAATTATGGGCCAAACCCATCGATTTGAGACGTAAATATTCGGATATCAACTGTTCTGAAACCTTGCTTGGCGTAAAGTCCGCCAAAGGCATGTGATAGATGGCGAATGTCACTTGGGCGTATTCCTGCGGTATGCGGTTTAAATACTGGTATGCATGATGCTTATCGGATACGTCTTCTTGAATGTCCTTAAGTTGGCGGACGTGGTGGTCGACACGTGCGATGAAATCGACCATTTCCTCGTTCGCCTCGAGGTGAAGACTCAAGAATTGCCACCGCATGGCTGCCTGTCTCGCCAGAGAACTAGGGGCGTAGATTTTGGATAACGCTTCCCAAGCCTCTTTGGGGGTGTTACAGACATCCAACACAGAACGTTTCGCCTCGCTCACGTGGACGTAGATAATGCCGAGTGCTTTATCCTTTTTCGTCGCGAATCGTTCTTTTTCTTTGTCGGTCAAAGTTAATAAATGTTCAGCCTCTTTCTCTTCTGTTACGTGCCTCCAGAGGCCCTCCGCTTTGAGGAGCATGCGCATCGAGCGCTGCCACGTTTCGTAGTTCGAAATGCCCAAAATAGGGATTTTTCCCATCGAGGATTCTCCTGACTTCTGCATGCTGGAGTAAACTCAGCTCACCGCACAAAACGCAAAGGCTCAGAGAATGGCGACGGCGATGTCGTAGCACTGCACACAATGAAGCTCTCGGTGACACGAAACGAAGCACTGTCAAAGCGGATATCCGACAAAGGGGAACTGATGCTATAATCAGTTGATAACCCAAAGCAAGTGTCCCCCTAGCGTCCTTTGTGACCACCTGGGGCCGCGGGAATGCTAGGTGGCGCAGGGCTCAGCCTTGCCTTGGAATACAACAACAGCGGTGGACGGAATGTCCGAAGAGCTGTTGCGAATCTAATAAGGACCCTCTCCAAAAATCTTAAAACTATCTTAATAATTAACAGAGTTTCACGACAGGGAAGGCGAAAAGGTCGGTGAATCTCTCGCGTAACGTCACGCGAGCTCGTGATAAAGGCACGAGCGGGTTTTCTCGAAAAACCCGTTTGAAAAACGCAATTTGGATTCGAAAATCCAAATTCTTCTCGAATAAATCGAGGCTCTTCACGAAAATACGCAAAAATCGTCGAAAAATCGCCGTGTTAATGAGTTCGGCGATACTGTGTACACGCCGGGGTGTAACACAGCGAGAATCGTCTCGTTTCGAGGAATAAATCGTCGTCGGGACGTTGTCGAAACAAATCGACGCGAAATCTGAAAAAAATAAAAGAATTCGCCTCGAAATTCGCGAGACCGCGGAATTTCGGACGATATTAGGCAGGAAAAACGATGAAATAGACAACACTGGTCGTCTATAAATGTCGGCAGTACGTCTCGAAACGTCCTCGACACGAATCTGGGCGAAAATTGACGAAACGTCTGCAAAAATAAATGAATTTGTCTGGAAATCCGCGAATCCCGCGTGATTTTCGACAAAATTAGGCGTCGAATCGTGTAGAAAACGTTGTAGGCAGCCGTGGAACGACGGCGACGCGTATCTAACGTCTCCAATACGAAACACGGGGCGAAAATCGTCGTAAACCTACAAATGAACAATTCCGGCGCAAAATTCGCAAATTTTGCGAATATTACGTCGAAAAATTAGCAAAACAAATGTGGATTAGCAAGGAACCATCCTCTGCTACCACTTGTAGCAGAGGAAAGCGGCGCAGTTCGGTTTTCACACCGAAAAAGGAAGCGATAGGCGTGTTTCACACACGTACGAGGCGACGACGATAACGGCAATGCGTACGAGACGGGCGCGCGGCTTAAGGCCGCTTATATGCGCTGGAGATGGACTAAAAGGTGTTCTAATAATGAACACTAACAACTAAAATAATAAAACATTTAATGGAAATGAAATAACTTACAAATAGGCTCCATTCTGGAGTTGAGAAAATCACACAGCACAAAGCACTGTGTGCGGCCATGTTGGAAGAAAACAAGAGAGAGTGGGACACACTCTGGTGGCGATGCATGGCATTAAAAGAACATAATACATTGGGAATTGAATAGAAAGTCTAACGAATGCATGGTGCTGCATGCATAAATACAATCAATGATAATAAATATCGAATATTAACAAAACAGACTGGATAATTATAAATGTATAAATATACACCGAAATGAAAGATCATTATGTGATTCTATATCACATCGAGACATGTCACGGTCTTATAGACCAACACTGAGATGTGGCAGTTATACCACGCTGGTATCCTGGGAAGTCGCCGCCATCACAGAAGATCGAAGCGTCCGGCGGAGTCCGCCCCACGCGGACCCGCACGAAGAAGACGGGCCGTCTCCCCAATAGAGGCCGGCCCGTCAACGAGTCGCGACTACCGCAGCCGCTCGAGCAGCTCCAGTTCCCGAACTCGAGTTGTCGTGCGCTCGGAGTGTCGCCGAGTAGTAACGCTCGAGCCTGCCTCGCCAGACGACGCGCGGGCTGAGCGAGCGGTCGAAACTTCCGCCCACTGGGCTGCGAGGACCGAGACACACCAAGATCGAGGAAAGAAACGATCCTCGTTGTTTATGGCGATTACCACACAGTCGTCGGATCGATCCTCGTCGCGACGAACCGTCTCATCACACCAGAGACCGGATTCTCCGACGGACGTCCCCCAGAGGACGGCCCAACGAAGATCCGTCGCAGCCAGCACCAGAAGGAACCGGAAACGCAAAGTACGTTAGAAGATACGTGCACAGTCCCTGATAGCTAAGGGACTAGAGAAGGAGCGAGAGATGGCCGCCGCAAAAAGGTCCGAACCCCAAAGTCTCGAACCTACGGCTGGGCCGTCCAGACTCCAAGCGGAGATCGATTTGAGCGAATTGACGGAGGAACAAATGTCCCCAGATGAGTCGGACAAGGATGGACCGGTTACGAAGCAGGATCTGGCCGTGGCATTGAAGAACGCCTTCCGAGGATATGCGGCCAATCGGCCGTCGGGCTCAACACCGGCTGTGCCAACCGCGCTCGTCCCCCCACAGGTACAGGCGCGATGGCCGCCACTCCTTGAGGGCACGAATCCAGCCGTCACTGCATGGACTCCTCCCCGGATGATTCCGGTGGGAGATCCAACTCCGAAACGGGTCAGATACGATGACCTACCCGGGTTGGGCCGTCCACCGTCACCCCCAACGCCACGGGTGTATCAACCTTATCGCAACGCCGAGTGGTACGCGCAGCGGGAGATGGACGCCAGATGCCGGCGTGAAGCGGCCTATCCTCCACTCAGCGAGCTACAGGAATATCTGGCCGAATACGAGATCCCCGCGAATGCCGAGTTGGCCATACGACAGGCCGACGCCGCCCAAACTCATCACATCAATTGGGCGATCGAGCAGATGCGGAAGCTGTCACAACAATTCAGTGACAATCCGGACCGCGCTCACCCCTGCCATCGGAGCAGTTTGAATTTGGCTGTGACGAACGTAATGGCCCAGCTGTTGTCCCTGGGCGTCTTCTTGGACAGTCGGCAAGCTATGGCGGCCTGGACAATTGTCGACCGTGAGGGAGTTCACCTTCCTCGGGCATTGTACCAGGTATGGGCCGGATGGACTCCTGAGCCCGCCTCGCTGCGCTTCGACCTGGCCAGAAATACGGAGAACCCAGGCCTGCAGTTTTCAAAGATGCGTTCGTTGGCCTTCCGCTACCGGGACCCCGGAGTCCACCCTTCCTTATTGCAAACAATTCGGGAGGCTCCGGAGATACCGGGAACGGCAGCGAGCCTCCCACAGGCCATCGAGACCGCCCCCCCAGAGGCGGCGGTCCAACCATACATACCGACCCCAAAGCCGGTATTCCCAAAGGAGAAGCGGTGCGCGAATCGACCCAAATTGATTCCGAAGCGCTCCAAGCGAGGACCCCGAACTCCTCCGCTGCCCTCTCCTTCACCACTAGCGGCAGGGCTGGCCGCTCTTTCAACAGAGCCGGCTACGCCACCGTTGGAGAGCCCAATGGAGATTCCGCTTCCACCATCGCCTCCGCCGCCCCCAGCAGCGCAGCTTTACTTGAGGTTGGGAGTGGAGTACCCATTTCTTCAGATGTCGGAGTTCACGCGACAGCGCATTATTGACTCCGATGATCACGGCGAGTCGATCCTCAAATGGCTGAACAGAGAGGCCCGATCTACCATGGATGCCGTCTTCCATCGTCGAATCCTGCGGGCCCACCGGAAACCCGGATCGAGCGCCGAGTCGCGAAGGATCCGACTTGTTCCCGATCGATTCCCCGCGTCCACCCGGATTTGGATCCATGAGCGTACGGGGTTGATCGGCGAGCCAGTCGGCGGTCACCCGCAGTACTTCATCAACGAGCGACAAAATCCTGCGGATCTGACAACCTCTCTACCCCCGGATTTACCACCGCCGCCACCGGCAGTGCCACCCGTGATCCTCCGCCCATGCCGAGGAGTGCTGCCAGCTCTTCGCAGAGGAGAGCGATAAGAAAATTGAGATCGCTCCGATCCGAGATCGAAGCTGGAGGAGGGACGTGTGGTGACCCAGTTGGATAAGTGTCCCCCCAGGGCGGATGCTTGTCCTCTGAGTCACTATGATTGAAGAGTCGTTCCCCCCCGAGTTGGCTCCACCTCCCCATGGCAGGTGTGTGCCCCGAGGGGGAGGAAGCGGCTGGTGGTCAGCCCCCATTGGTTGATCGCCGGCCCTTCGCCCCACTGCATAAAAGGCTGTGTTTCCCGCCAACAAGCAGAACTTACACAAACGACACCAAGAACACAGCAACTACCTCACCGTCAGGCCAACTTCAACTACAAGTTAGGATTGATCGAGGATCGCTGAGTAAAGTGCAAACTGTAACTCTCACGAAGTCACTTGCGAGCTATTCCTGCGAAAGCACGAGAATAGCCCTTGTGAAATCACCCAGAATAATCGCCCAGTCGATTATTCGCCGAAGTAAGTGTCCGAGTGCTTTGTAGGGAACCCCAAAGTTCCTAGACGAGGCCTCTGTGACGCTAAACCAAACCCTAGACAACAGGCACGGATAGAAGACTCGAAAGTGTTAGGTTGACGTTTTCCTGTTTGTCCTCGCATCCGCGTAGATTATCGGATTGCATATTGTGGATAAATGCAATCAGTGTGTTGCCATGTTGATGTCCCGTATCGCAGTCGGTTGATTCTGATTTTTAATCCCAATGCTGGTTTTGTACCGCAACCGACTCCTATTACGTGACAACACACACAACCTGTCATCTGCTCAAATGAGCACTTATTGTTTATGTTGTTCTGTTTGTTTTATCCATTAGTTTTGTCTTTCTGTAAAGAACAAGTCAGTGTATTGAAACAATGATTTGTTCTATGATTTCATTGTGTTTGAGATCGAGGGCGATTAGCCTCGAACCGGGTTTTTATGTAAGATACATACTTTTGTAATAAAAGATGGCGGACGCGTGTCCGATTTATCCGCCCAGCCAAAATGATGTTTCCGAGTTATTTCGACAGCGCACAGGCCATTGCAACTCTTCAAAGTGGTAGCAGAAGGTAAAAACGATCTGGCAACGACGTTTTTGGAGAAGAAACGGCCATTTTGCGACTACGAGAAGTCGCCGAGTGTGCGCCCGCCCAGCTCGTCGTAAAAACGAGTTTTCGGTGCGGATTTCTACGTGGAATCGTCGCCACAACGTGTGCGGAGGATTCCTCGCCATCAGCGGAACATTTGGATACGTTTTCGTCACGAAAATCGGTATTTTTCGTCGTTTCGACGTCGTGGAAATAAACGACGGTCGAAATTTGTGTTTTGTGTATTCTACGAGTGGCTGCAAGTGCCAGCGCTTCGTGGGATTTTTCAGCAGTGTTGTGTGGTCAATTACACCCACAACAGGATCTTTTTCGACGGTAGGAACATTTATTGTCGATTTCCGTGCGAAATAAGCACGTTTGGACGTCGTCATCGAAGATTTTCGCGACGGCGGCCATTTTCTTTTTGGATAAATCGTCGCGACCGACGATTTTTGCAACACGCAGAGAAGTCTGCGGTCACCGAGAAGTCCTGCACACGTTAAGCGTGTGTGCAGGCGTTATTTTCCGTGTTTCGAACCCCGGAGTCCGTCTCACGAAGGCGCGGACGAGCGCGACGTTGATTTTCCCGCGATCGCACGGAAGTGTGCACGCGGACGGCACGACAGCCCATTTTCCGTGCGTACGACGACGTGGGAGCAACGTTTCGTCCTCGAAGGACGTTATTGCGACGCTTTGCACCCGCAATTCGCCGCAACTTTACCAGCTTCACATCAAAAAGTGTAATATAATTTACTGTCGTGAAACTCTGTTAGTTTTAAGGTTTTGTTGTGGTCCCCTGTTAGAATCGGTGCTACCCTACGTCCAGTCGGGCACGTAGCACTGTATTCTTGGCTAGGCTTATCCACGGCCACCCAACCATCCCGCGGGCCCCAGGAGGCGCGAACGGAAGAGTTGGGGGATTGCTAGTCAAGGTTTTTCAATCTCACTTATTGAGATTCCCCGGGTTGTGTGCATTATTCGCCTTCACTTTTGGGGGAATTCTGCATCCGTGCGACGAATTTACGTGGTTTGTGTGACTTGTGCTTCGGTTCTTCACTAAATTTCGTCGCAAATTTCCCGAAATGGCGTCCTACGACCGCCATGATGATTACAAGGACGTGAAAAAGTTGGACGGAACCAACTATCCGACCTGGAGCGTACAGGTACAGCTCCTCCTCCAATCGTACGGTGTTTGGGGCCACGTGACCGGCAAGACAAAAGAGCCGCCGGCCGGATCACCGTTTCGAGAGACAAGGGATTTTGAGAAAGGCGAAGAAAGGGCCCGCTCCACCATTTGTTTGGCTTGCGGCGAGGCCCAACAGGTCGTGGCGGTTGCCCAGGCCACTGCTAAAGAAGTGTGGGAGGCACTGAAAGCTGCCTACCAGCCCACGACCCGGGCACGTAAAGCCCGTCTTCGCAGGGAATTTTTAGACATGCGGTTGCATGAAAACGAAGAGATGTTTGTTTTCACCGCACGTGTTGATCGGAAAGTAGTACAGCTTGCAGATGTCAAGATTCAAATTTCTGATGAGTTTCACGCCTTTCAATATCTTGACCTACTGCCACCCCAATACGAACCGGTCAAGCAGACGGTTTATCACTGGGGTGACACAGAGTTCACGGCAGCAGCGGTCAAGGAACGCCTGGTAGGCGAATACAACCGCCTACATGTAACAACCGACGAGTTTGGCGTGCCTTCCAAGGCGCCATTGGAGAACACTGGTGCCTTCTTTAACCAAGGCGGAAGACAACGCGGACGTGGTGGAAATGCACCCGGCGGCACACGCATCTGTTTTACTTGCGGTGGGACGGGCCACTTCGCCCGTGAATGCCCTACTCCGCCGAAACAGCAATTCCAACCGAAAGGCAACCAAACTGGACAATTTAGAGGCAATCCACGGGGCAAGGGACGTGGAAGGGGCCAGCAAAAGGCCGCTGTCACACAGGCTGACATATTCAGCGACTCTCCAGTCTCTTATTACTCCGCGGCAATTTGGCTTCAACAACAACCCCCTGTGCCGGCTTCCCACGTGTCTCACGCGAATTATGATTCGCAATGGTACGTCGACACAGGGGCGACGGACCATTTCTCCTTCAACAAAGACTGGTTCTCCGACTTCAAGCCATTAACTGGCCACGTGCAACAGGGAGAAGGAAAGTCGAGAATCGAAGGAATAGGAAATGTGACGTTGACATCGATTTATGGAACCCGCACCCGTGCAATTACATTGCATAATGTATTTTATGCACCCAACTTTAGGAAGAATTTGATTTCGTTGGGTCGCACGGATGAAGCTGGGGCAACGACCATGATTAAAAATGGCAAAATGGTTATTTATAACGACAAAATTGATGACCCTTCCATCACTGCGGAACGCACGAGTGATCGGATGTATAAGGTCAATTGTCGTATTTCTCCTGTGAACACTGCCGCATTACCTGCGCAACAGGCTGCGACAGTGTCTTCTAGTCCGCTTATAAAAGGCGATGAAGTTGTAAATTCGATACTAACATACCCTAGTTTTAAGGACGCATTAACCCAAAATTCGAGTGAGTCAGGGAAACCTGCACAAGCGATAAAGGGGCAAGCGAGTGTTGCGAACAACGCGCCTGCGAATGTTACGACTAATGCGCAAGCGAATGTTTCGAATAAAATTAAGGCAAAGATTGCCAATGCCTCTAAGGAGGCAAGTTCAATTGTGCAGAACAATGCAGACAAAGCAGAGAATGGGAACAATTCTACTGATGGGGTTAAAACTTTTGACAAGAAAGATAAGGCTCAAACGATGGACATTTGGCACTCCCGCCTAGGGCATTTAAATGCAAAGGGAATTGCGGGGTTAGAAAAGTCAACTGATGTTTTTGGGCTGAAACTCTCGAATAAGGAGTTGTCGACGTGTGACTTTTGCGCCAGGGCGAAGAGTACACGTGCTAGTTTTCCCCCAATAATTGGAATTACGACAAAAAGTATTTTGGAAATAGTGCACTTAGACGTGTGGGGCCCCGCGCCAGTTCAAACATTGGGTGGGGCGTACTATTATCTCATTCTCATTGATGATTTTTCCCGCTTTATGTGGATAATTATCATGAAACGGAAAAGTGACGTTTTAGGACATTTCAAGCGGTGGCTACTTGAAGTTGAGCGAACGACCTCTAAGAAGGTAAAGGCTATAAAAACTGATAATGGAGGGGAGTTCATATCTAGACAATGGGACGATTATGTGGCGACAATTGGGCTTAAGTGTATGAGGACTAATGCATACAGCCCAGAAATGAATTCGGTCGCCGAACGGACGAACCGTACCATTCTTAATGGTACTCGGGCACTTCTTTTTGAGAATAAATTTCCCGCCACTTTATGGGCAGAGCTTGCCGTTTCAGTTGTATATCTGAAAAACCGTTTTCCACATACGGGAATTGGTGGGAAAACACCTTATTCTGTGTTTTATAATAAGAAATTGTCCCTTCGCCATGTCAAGTGCATTGGCTCATTGACTTATGTCCATATCCCATCTCAGACTCGGGGTGGGAAATTACAAGACAGGGCATGGGCTGGGGCATTAATTGGATACGCCGCTTCTACACGCGGCTATAGAATTTGGGATCCGAATAAAAATCAGGTGTTTTTGTCTAAACACGTCAAAATTTTTGAAAACAATTTCTGGTTTGAATTAGGGACGGTTACGTCGCCTGAATTGGAGAATGACTTTGATACTTCGAGTTCGGACTCGTTCAATGGGTCATTTTCTGACGACGACAGTGTTGTCGGTGACCCAATTCCGGCGGAAACCCCGGAACCCCCTCCTGCGATACAGGAGGTTCCACAACCTGCTCCGCAGCAGAAAGTGAAACCCGCATTGCCCACGACCCCAAAGCCTACTCTGAGACCTGAATTGAGGCCAGTCGCTAAACAGGCAGCTCAGCAACCCCCACTCATGCCCGTTGAGGGGAACCCCATTCTTGGGGACGGGGATACAGGGGATGAGCCTGTTGAAGAAATTGGTGGGGCGAAGGGGGATGATGGGAATTACTTCAACATCTATCCTGACAATGATGGGGAACCTGAAATTCCTCCTGGGATTCAAACACGGCGTGGATCACGATCAAGGAAAAAGCAAGGGAACGTGATGTTACATCCGGAACTACTGCCGTTAAACATGGCGGAATGGGAACGACGCGCATCCGTCCGTAAAGACGGAGCGACGGCGGGACAAATAGATGTTGTTTACATCACGCCCTTAAAGGATAAGATAAGAAGTCGAGTTGATATCGCACGGTGGTGCGATGAAGAAGGGTACGCATATGATGCGACCTTATTTGACTTTAAGACATTAGAGGGGGACGGTGAACCGTTAGGGTTTGCAGGTTTCTGTGCCGTCGAGCCAGAAACCTACGAAGAAGCCATGTACCACATCAAGCGTCCTGATTGGATAAAAGCCATGAGAGAGGAGATTGATGTGTTCGATGAAAGAACGGTTTACAAGGAAGTTGACAAAACAACTTTAGACGAGGGTACGACTCTCTTGGGATCGAAATGGATATACAAAATGAAGCGCGACCACACGGGTGTTATCCAACGCTACCGAGCCCGACTCGTCGCACAGGGCTTTAAGCAAAAGCCCGGAGTTGACTTTACGGAGGTGTTCTCCCCCGTCGTCAACTTTGTGCTAGTGATAGTGTTCTTTTGCACTTTGGTGATACTCAAGGGATGGCGGGATTTACACCTGGATATCAAGGCCGCGTACCTTTACGGGGACCTCGATACGGTACAGTACATGGAGATCCCTAAGGGATATCGTACCGCCCATAATAAGCATAAATGCTGGATGCTTTTAAAAGCACTTTATGGATTACACCAGTCCGGTCGTATGTGGTACCAGGTCCTCCACATACGACTACTTGAATTGGGCTTTCAACCGTTGTTGGGTTTAAACTGTGTCTATGCCCTAGACAACGATGCAATAGTCATCTTTTACGTGGACGATATCGTGTTGTTTTCCAAGGATGACTATGTGGAACAATGCGTCTTGAAGTGGTTACGGGAATCGTTTGAAGTAGTGAGTCTGGGGCCCGTAACTTTACTTTTAGGAATTGAGTTTGATAGGTCCGGGGGCATGATTAAAATCCACCAACGGAAATATATTGAAAAGCTTTGTAAAGCGTACGGGATTGACTCGTGCCATCGAGTAAAGGTTCCAGTAACCCCGGGAACCATGATTCAAGGTGTAAGAACCGGGGAAAAAGCCGACACCTCATTCCCGTACAGATCTCTGGTCGGAAGTCTGTTGTTCATCGCCAGCCGAACCAGACCCGACATACTGTTTTCAGTAATAGTGCTTTCCCAGTATAACGAGACGCATTCGACGCGCCATGTCAATATGTTACTGCAGGTCCTGCGATATTTGGCCACCACGTCGAATTATTCGATTAACTTATCGAACTGTAAAAACGAGAATTTGACAGTTTACACCGACGCGTCGTTTGCCCTGGATCAAGACAGACGACGAAGCTTTGGGGGACATATTGTCTATATGGGTGGCATTCCCATCTCGTGGAATTGCCACAAACAATCGATGACCTCCCTGTCGATCATGGAGAGCGAATTTCTCGCCGTGGTCGATGGGGTGAAAGAAGTTATTTGGCTCGAGCGCCTTTACGACGCGAAGATAATGTTTCGTCTCGAGCGAAATACGCCCTGTGTTTTTGCGGATAGCCAGCCGGCTATCCAATACTGTAAGAATAGGATCGAGAACAGGGCAAATAAACATATAGACGTGAAGCTCCATTTCGTTAGAGATTGGTTTGAGAAAGGAACGTTTTTGATCGAGCATGTTTCCGGCGAATTAAATGTCGCGGATATTCTGACGAAGTGGTTAGCTAAATCCAGATTGAACGCGCTATGCGAATACATCTTTGTAATTGACAAATAGCTAAACGAAGGGGGATTTGTTAGGTTGACGTTTTCCTGTTTGTCCTCGCATCCGCGTAGATTATCGGATTGCATATTGTGGATAAATGCAATCAGTGTGTTGCCATGTTGATGTCCCGTATCGCAGTCGGTTGATTCTGATTTTTAATCCCAATGCTGGTTTTGTACCGCAACCGACTCCTATTACGTGACAACACACACAACCTGTCATCTGCTCAAATGAGCACTTATTGTTTATGTTGTTCTGTTTGTTTTATCCATTAGTTTTGTCTTTCTGTAAAGAACAAGTCAGTGTATTGAAACAATGATTTGTTCTATGATTTCATTGTGTTTGAGATCGAGGGCGATTAGCCTCGAACCGGGTTTTTATGTAAGATACATACTTTTGTAATAAAAGATGGCGGACGCGTGTCCGATTTATCCGCCCAGCCAAAATGATGTTTCCGAGTTATTTCGACAGCGCACAGGCCATTGCAACTCTTCAGAAAGAGCATTCCACCGCGTCCGTGAAGACGAATCCGTGACGAATTAACGACAACTCGAGACGCCGCCTTTGTTCCGCCGACCACGCGGAACCGACGACGCCATCTTGAGAAATCCTTTGTTCGACTCTGACCAAGTCGACTTTAGTTGTATACTGAGTGTATTTTAAAGGCATAAAGCCTGGTGAATAAATTACCTGTTTATTTACATACATTTGGTATTCATTTGGGTATTTGCATAATTGATCACAGGTAAAGTATTACACGTTAGCGCTATTTAAACCTATACAAAGTAGGACGCGACAAGGTTCACATCGCCCGGTGTCAGGTAATTGAAATTGTTGGTGAATTTCAGTCGGTGTTAGCTTTTATTTTGGTCCGCAGTTCCTTTCTTGCAAGGTGCCGAAGTATCGGATCAATTCCAGGAAGATATTTTGTCTTATTTTGTGTCTCGTTTCACACAAGTTGACTCCGTGCAAGTAAATGTGAATCCTGAAAAATGAATGTACACGCTTGTAAACACTTGTTGATCGTTTTATCTTAGGTGAAATCGAATCTAAGAAATTTGTCTTTATTGGCGTTAAAAGTGGATTACGTCATTGACACCATTATGAATTTAGGTTTACCATTGAAACGCGACAAGGTGAAAGTAGCAGTTCAGACGTTTGTTGCTTGCGCACAACTAGTTCAAGATTACTATCCACGAGAAAAACTCAAATCACCGGTGATTCTGTTAAGAGCTAGCAATAACGATTTTGTCGTAAACAAATTGGGCATCGACTATTCACTCGGCAAGGTGAATTAACCGGACAAGTTATTATCATTATCATCATTATTATTATTATTATTATTATTATTATTATTATTACTGTTTTGTATATACGGTAGGTTGTTAATTTAATGAAATTTAGGGAGGCTAAAGGTGGAAACACAAGGGAGTCGGTAAAATTCCAAAGCTTGCTAGTACAAGTTTAAAGAGGGAGTCATTTACAAGCTTAACTGGCAAACTCAAGATAGCTAGCTAGCTGGCTGCTAGAAATTCCCGCCAAAATCTTCTCCATGAATTTCCTCACGATTCTGATTGGCTGTCAAAGTCACATGACCAAAACACCAGCAAGCTTGAAGCTGGTAAATTAAACTCGGTTTGATCGGAGCGGGTGAGTACAAGCTCGCTTCAAAACAAAGATTTGAATAAAAACGCAAGCTTGTGTTTGCTCAACCGGGCGAGTTTTTAGCCGCTTTTTCAAGTAAAAGCAAGCTTTTAAATTTTTCTCGCTTCCTTGTATTTACACCTTTAGATTGAGTCGAGTCAACAGACTGATGTGGGGCGTGTGGGCAGTGGGATTAGGTCCTAACCCACAATTTGCGCCCAGTATCTTGATTCTAAATTCAAACTGCATAGGGTTGGATACTAGGCATACTCTTTGAAGTGTCCTATTGCGTACTCTTGACTTTTTCTTTTATGAACTCTTTTGCCGTCTTTGTTTGTGTAAAGATGTCGCACAAACGTTTTTTGAAAAGCTTTCTTTTAGCTTGAAATTTTATTAATTTACCTGAAATTGTGATTACATTGACTTTTGATGAATGCTAGGTGGCTCGTAGCGGTTGTTGCAATTGTGTCTTACAAAATATCTGGAGAAATGCAGTAGTGATTTTAAAAACAAGGTCATAAAGAAATGCAATGGTACAAAACATCGTCATTTTTTTGGGTTGCATATTCAGAACTCTCTTTTTTGTATAACACAATCTGCTAACCCTAGTTCTGCGCACGTTCCCGTAGACACTTATTATCAGCAAAAAGGCTAATATTGCTAAAACAAGAAATTAAATGCTTTCTAAACGATTTTTTTAGGAAAATCAAAAGTTGTAGATTTTATAAATTTTATTCAATAAGATTTACCGTAAAAAGGCAATTATCGGTCTATATTTCCAAATTGTGAAGGTTTGTCGCGCTCCAGTCAGAGTGGAAGTGATAGATGGCGAGCACGAGACGTTTTTGCAGGGCCCAAGTGTGGATCATCTGGTTCGCTTACTTAACAGATTGCTATGAAAATGATGATGTATTTTAACAAATCAAATTATTGTCTTCCATCCTACAAATGCAACTGTACAAATTATTAAAAGAAATATTTTACAATAAGTATTCTTGTTGTTCTTTGGACAGGAAAAAAAGGAATGGCTCACTTCTAATCTAGAAATAGACTGTAATGTTTATTATCGCACACAAAATTGTTTTTGTGATTTTTTTCTTCAAAACTTTTTCCTTTTCTTCGATGTTTGATGAATGAGAGGCGTTTTGTAAAGCCGATTCCGCTTCTCTCGTTTTAAAACTCAAAGTCTTTTTTCATTTTTTTTTTGTTGAATGAGTGGAACTAATGTAATTTTCTCTTGAGTTTGGATCGTTTTCATCTCTTTGAATCATTTGTTGAAGAAGCTGTGCTCAGTTGTGCCTGTCATAGGACATAATAGGGAATAAGTGGCTTCAACTGGAGGTTTTGCCCCTCAAAGATTTTTTTTTTAAATTTCTTGAGATGTACGTAAGTAGATTTGAAGAATCTTTCAATTTTAAAATGTAATGCAATAATTCTATTATTCGGTTTTAAAAAAAAAATATATTATTTAAGTGAAGAGTTACTTTACCGCACCACTTTCATTACACAAGTGGAAAGAAAATAAACGATCACCATTTTTCTTGAGCATCTAGACTCAAGAGATGCTGTTCAAGATAATCTTCCTTAGAAGAAGCTAGCTGGTTATTACGAAATACGGAAATGATGCAAATTGCTGTGGTAATGTAATTTTCTTTTTGAAAGTGAAAATAATCATTGCAATTTACGGCTGCTTTTCATAAGTTTGGAAAGGTGAGAAAAATTATTGTGTTATGAACTTCATGAGTTCAAAAGTTATGGATAAATAAAATTGATGAACTTTGGCTTTATTTGATGTATGTGAATCGACCCGTTCACTCATCAATGTCAAATATATGATTCAAAATTTCAAATAGTGAATATTTTGTGTGCAAAAACTAACTGTTTTAAAAGTTTGGAAAAATGGAAAATTTTTATCATAAAATCGGAATTGGCTTAAAAGATTTTCTTTCGATTTTTAAAAATTTTGGCCGTTTTATATTTTGCGCGTCATGAGACTAGTTGTAATAACAGTCACAGTCGATTGGAGCAGCACTAGTGAAGAAACTGTTCTTCTGGCTGTGTGCAATGAGCTGATGCATTGCCAAGACATGTCAGTGGCAGCCGGCAGGTTATAGGTAATGACCTTTGCCATGTGCTTGGCATTTGGTAATGTCAACTTGATGCAGCAACGTGTCAATCCAGTTTCCCCTTTGAACAGACATCATTTTAGATGACGCACAACAGCAACAAACGTAGAAATATTTTTGGCTGATCCAGATATCTTTATCTTTATTTCAAATTTCAGCTTCAAAAATATAAAATGTGTATCTTTTGATTGTATTTTGCAATTGGTGCAATAATTTGGACAAAATTATTTCATTTTGTTTCATCATTAAAAAAAAAGGGTTTGGCAATTTAATCATAGAGGGCAGTAGGAGTTCTTTAGAAGCTGTCAGCTCATCACATCACATCACATCACTTCAGCCAGTACTGTACAAGTACATTAGCCTGCAGCAAATGAGTTTGAAATGCATTAATGCTTTCTTCTCGTAAAAAAGAAAAACACGAAAGGCAGAGCAATTTGAGCATTCATCTCTTCGTTGAAAAAGAAATTATTCATGAAGTGCATTTCTCCCTCTATTTGCAGACGTATCCTTTTTTATCCATTGTGTGTTCTCTCATTTTCTCTCTCTTTCTCATCTCGTGCTGTCAGTCCAGCGTATTACAAACCAAGTTTGCGTATATGAGAATAATTTATTTTGTATTTTTTCTTTCCTTTCCATTCCTTTATACTTCTTTTTGGCTATGCAAAATGGTAATCCCACTTTCCCCTACTCATTCTTGCCTCAACTGGATAGTTCTTTTGTATTTTTCTTCGACACTGTTCTGTTTGCAATTGAAATTGGAAAGCATGGCGAGGGTCGCTAAGGGATTCATGGAACCATTGAGGAAAGCTAAGCCAGTGAATGCGAGGTGGAAATTGAATCGCCTTCATCTGATTTCCGTGTGCAATGCGCCATTAAAGCTGCGAAATGTTTATGTAATTTGTTTTGCTAGCGGCGTGCGAGAGCCCGCTATCTTTCATTTGCATCTCGTGTTAATTATCGTAATAACAAGTTTAGTTTATGCGTTAATTTTAGTTAGGGTTGCGGATTGGTTAATAATTTGCAGCCGTAATCCTGCCTTGGGAGAAACGGGGCAAATCTCTGAAGACACCGCCAGAATTAATGGCCTCCCGTACATACAGTATACTGCACATTGAATACTACACACAAAGAGATTGCTTCTGCTTATTCTGACGTGGCCGAGAATTCTATTAAAAAATTCACAACCTCGTAAAGCTTTTTGTGTTTTCCTTTCTTCATCCACGATTTTCCTCCTAGACGAATACGATGCTGCTTCGAAGTGTCAGCTTTCTGATTTAAAATTCATTGCAATGTGTTGTGTTAATATTAACGCTTACACTATATAAAATAAATGTGTCAGGAGAGGTATTTCTAAAAATTCCAAGCTTTATTTACTGTAATTTTTGTTTAAATATTGTTTCTGTTTGTACGAGGGGGCAGATGCCGATATCCGATTGAGTAGCGGTTACGACTTACGATCATAAATTGAAAGTGGATGTTTTTTTCTTTCTCTTGGTTTAGTCAGTGCTGCGTAATGCGTAATTCGTAATTCAGTTATATTTGACGGGGCATGGGATGGGGAAGTATATACTTTATGTGAATTGCTAAAACGAGAGGGAAATTGGCAAAGAGGAAGTAAATGCACAGCTGTAATTTTTTGGGAAATCTCTAGGCAGTATGTTAGCGAGAGATCTAATCAAGAGTCTAGGCCTAAAGAGGAAAAGCAATTTTATGTTTGTAACGTGAGTGAGTGAATTATTTCCAAGTTTCTCGAAACAAAACAAAAGGAATAGCAAACCATTCACACAGTAGTGATGGAATTAGGCGTATAGTGTGAGAATTGTGTTGTTAAATAGACCCGAATATTAATTGTGTTGGACTAATATCGGTAAATCGTGTTTTATACTTTGGGAAATTTAATTAAATTGTGTCCTTTTGTTTGCTCATAAATTGAATAGAAAAGCAATTTATTTTTTCCTTTTGTTTGACCCACTCGCTATACGCAGCTCGTTGCTCGCAATTCGGAATTAAATTTCAAATTGAGATGTAGTCGCACGAGCTCTTTGCATTTATGACAAAAAAACGAAACAAACTTGAGACAAGCCGACTTCAACTGATCTGCCGTGTTTTGCATAATTAACTCGTTACAAATTACAGTAAATGCTGCGTAGTATTTTTTTGGACGCATTTAAACAGATTCTAATTTATTTAATACACTTGTGTGGAAAATGAAAAGAATTTAAATGGGCACCGTCGCATGATTAAATTGTTCGTCGTATTAGTTGATTGAAA
The DNA here is from genome assembly GCA_949358305.1 of Strigamia acuminata. NCBI lineage: Eukaryota > Metazoa > Arthropoda > Chilopoda > Geophilomorpha > Linotaeniidae > Strigamia > Strigamia acuminata. Next base: position 63,716,543 of record OX442314.1, on the reverse strand, counting down.
TGCCCTAGAGATTCATTTCTATAAGGCGTATGACTTTTGCAGTATTTTTGTCAATAAATAAGTAATTGAATTGACTGGCCCGCAGCAATAGTTGAGTTATTTGATGACGATGCACATACTATACAAGTGCAGTGTACATGGATTCGCTTCACTGCACTACTCTCGTCAAATTGGTTGCTACTTTTTTGTAAGTAAAAAATTAAGATTATTAATTAAACATGTCAAAAACTGTTCTTAACCTTCTTACACCCAAAATAGATGAATTTTTTTGGAAATTAATGAGTAATTTTAATATTAAATTGAAGAAATAAAACACGACGTTCATGACTCGGTAAAAATTCCGTTTTGGAAAGAATTAAAAAAAATGACTCGGGTCGGACTCTGGAGATTAAACATAAAATTTAAAAAATGTTAAATTTAGTTTTTAATTATTGGTAAAACTGGATGGCGTCGACTGGCTGTGTTCTAACTAATTTAATAAACGACTCTTGTAGAATAGTGAATAATTTAATCGTAATTCTGATTGATTGATCGAAACGTGGACACGAAGCTGAATTGAGTTTTCTTTCTTGTTTTCTCGATTTCATCACTCGAGCTAATAGCTGGGAATGAGTGGGAAGTTTGTTAATTGATTACTCATTTACAGGAAATTGCAATGACGTGCTCGCAATTGGTTTTGTGTACCTAGGCCAAGTGAAATTCATTGGTGGAATTAAGTGAGATGCTTTCTCAGTCGATTCCCTTTGTCGTCCTCAGCAATTTTCAATCTGTCGTGGAAATGTGTAGCGTGAAATAGACTGGTGCATCCAAGGCGAGAGCTTTGGTCCGTGAAGGGGAACGTGAACGCGCGGCAGTTGGGAAAAAGAAAGAAAAAAAAAAGAAAGAAAGAAAAAAAAAAAAGAAAAAAAAAATGCGAAAGCTCCAATCCCGCATTTTGATTGACAGGGAAAAGAGGAGAAGGGGAGAGTGATTTCCCGCTCGTGTTTGCCATGAAGGGAGACGTGAGCTTTTCATTTTGAAGAAAAGAACCAACTGGAGGTTGCTCCCACTGAATTAAATGATTATTGACTCGATATTTATGAGATGCTGTTTTTCTCTTTTTACTTTATTATTATTATTTTTTATTTTTCTTATTTCTTCTGTACTTCTCGGGATTTATTGATTAAAGTGCGTTTTTATAACATCCATCTCGATTATTTGTCATCTGGTTGCGGAGATGTCGTGTAATGGAAAAGTTTGTAGCGGTTGATGTAGGAGAGTGGTCTGAAATCAAATAAGAATTATTTGGACCTTCCATTGTGACTTTAGTATGAAGAGGGGCTTGGAAGGACGAGGGGCTTGGAAGGGGACGGTTGACGCAATGTGTCAGTCGTGCTGAGGCCGGTCGGTCGCCCTTATCCTCATCTTCCTGTGTGCGCATCATTACCCCCATCTTTGTGCCGTCTGTTTGCACTGGGTGAATAACCTAGGGGTCAGTGATTGATGGTCATTTTCGCGAGAGTGATTTTTTTTCTCTTCTCTACCCCCGACGACTTCTCGTGTGTCTTAATCATGTTTGAATTGATTTTGCGCTTGTCGTTTTGACGCTTTTCGCCTTGGTCAAGAGCGTCTTTATTTCATTTGCTCGGCGACGATCTGTGCGGTAATGAAAAACAAGTAGTGTGAAAAATTGCCACGTTTTCATAGTTTGGTTGGGGGAATTAAGAGAGAGGAGGGTTTGCTTGCACACATGCCAGTTGAGTGGCAGGATTTAAGACCGAGGGAAAATCTTTTTTTTTATTTATTATTTATTATTATTATTGGAACAAAAGTTTTCACAGGGTTTTATTTCTTGTTTATTTTTACGTGTCAAGCGAAAAGATTTTATTATTTTTATTTTTATTTTAATTTTAATTTTAATATTTTTCTCTTTTTTCTTGCTATTAATTGATTTTTATGATCGAGAATTCTAGTCAAGATTGAAACATATTTTGACAGCTTCAGTGTCATTTTTCTCTCTCGTGAGCTCACTTCTGTTCGGTTATCACTCACAAATCACCCACTGTCGTATAATTGACGTTATTACTTCAACAAGCAGCAAGAAACGAGGACATTTGTAGATATTTATTATCATCCGAAAAACAGCAAGACTGTGGAGGCAAGCCAAATAAAGCCGCCCTCTCCTCGAAAGCGCAGAGATCAGCCCAGCATCCAAGCAAGAAGACCCCCGACCATCAAAATCACACCTTACTTGACCCTTTCGTATTTCTCGTCTATATTGTATTTATAAGCATACCGTAGTAATAAAAAAGATAGACACAGAGATTAAAAGATGGGTTGATTATTTGCTATTTTTAACGTGGTTTGTTCTATATCTAATCGTATCGGTTATTTTATTTTCACACGAAAGCAAATGTAATGAAAAGAGGGATGAAAAATTGGCGGTGTTATCTGCACTTTTCGACCAGGAGAGTACGAGTGGGCTGTTGGCAGGGACGGGGAAAAAAGGAGTCTAGTCCTCCACGCATTTTATCCCGCCATGCAGTTGTGATAAGAGAACGTCTGCTCTGCCTCTGCCTCTGCCTCTGCTCCTGCTGCACAGTAGTTTGGCGAGGGTGCATTAAGATTGTTAAGAGGCTAAAATATGACAGTCATTTAAGGCGGGACATATCATTAATGCGGTACTGCACAGTTTACCGCACGAAAAACTGATATGAGTTTTGCAGGAAATGTCAGAATAAAATGCGCTGAATTATCGCGCTGTTTTGCTCAAATATTTTTCCTATCGATTATAGATTAGGAAAGGAAAGGAAAGTAGAGAGGAGAGCAACGTGTTTGGGGCTATTGCTCTATCGGTTTATTATTAATTGGTGCAGTGCAAATCATAAAATATTCAGGCACACGTCAAGCCGGTCTCATTTGCAAAATGGACGAGTGTGTTAGAACTGTGTATTTTAGGTGTTGATTTTTTATATTTCGCATACACCGTGCGCGCAACACGCCATCAGGGTGCACGTATTGGCATCTTTATACCAATAAATTGAAGGGTGTGGCTGAAACCGCCACTCATTCAAGCCCCCCTCTCCTCTTATATGACCAACGGAAGGTTGTTATTAGTCACGAAACTGGGTCTCCTGCATACACGAACTGGTTAAATATTCCTACACACAATCATTCCCTTTTTTGTTATTAATTAAATACACCCTGTGTTTGTGTGTGTTGTGTGTGTGTGTGTGTGTGTAGCAATACAAACTGGATTTATTTTGATTAAGTTGCCTCGTTAAAGAAGATGGCTTTAAAGGATGAGAATCTTTTAGTTTATAAATACATGTTTTGAAATGTGTCTCATCCTAGCACTCGTATTTATTTATTACGTGACTGAATACAAGGCTGAGTGTCGTTGCTGAATGGAAAATAAAATCCTTTCATTTTCGTTTATGGATGTGGAGAAATGATGTAAGGGACTGATGATGCGGTGTACACACACTCAGGAAAAGTTTTGAAGTGCAGCGAAACACGACACATAGGCGGACCCTTCTCCCTTCTAATGTAATGGCCATGTTTAGTGAATTGAAATCAAATTGTGTTTCTTTTCGAGTTTATGATTGTGTTGCTAACATGACATGGCACTGGTTAATGAATATATCCTCCATAAATCATGAACGAAACGAGCGCAAAAAACTACCATACACTTTTATATTTATTTATTTATTTACATTAATAGTTGGATTGCAAATGTGGGAGCAGGAAATGTCCCATTGTGATTTTTTTTTCTCTTTTTTTTCTCTGAATTTCAGATCAATTTTAATGATCGCAACGCTTGCTAGCAGGAGCTTACTCACGGCCGTTTGGCTTTTATGAAGTGTTTTCCATCCATTTCTTGTAATCTGGAGCATAGAAAAAGCTTTGAAATCGGATTTCGACCATACAGGAAGCTTTAGACACGATTTCTTCTATTCTTTTTTTTATTTTTTAAATTACGGGGTTATGCCCGTGGATAAGTTTGTAAGTGGGTTTCATTAGAATTAAGACAGTAAATTGTGATTAAAAAAAAAGTGGTGCTCGGAGTTTAGCGGAGCAGCTGACGTTTTGAAATTTGGTTGCGTTTTTCCCAAATTACCCACTTTAGACGGGGAATTTTATGAGTATCTCGTGCTGCCAATTAAGCATCTGTGACGAAGGGTGGCTGATGGCAGCGAAGGTGCTGCTAGGGATGGTAGTGAATTTAGATGGCACTTTCCCTTTTTTAACGTTTATTCATTTGTAGCTAATTGTTGGTCGTGTTTTGCATTCATTTCCATGAGTTTGTTTGTTCTTTTCGGCTCGCTCATCAACAACATTATTGTGTGACTTGAATTTCAACAGCTGTTGCTTCCAAACTTTTGTCAAACTCCAACTGGGAATATTTGCACATTTTTTAATTTCCTTCCTTTCCCCTTCTCAAATTGTTTACGATTAGTTTTTTAATCATTTTTTAAACAAAAACTAATTTGTATTTATTTTAATTTATTTATTTATTATTCAACTACACACACAGCACTTTGTTTTGGTGTGCTGGCTGCCTAGCTCTGAGCTGTTTAATTTAAAATTCATAGAAATTTGATTGTGTAAACATTAAATATGGAGGAACATGGAAAAGTGTTTTTAGAATTTTAATTTTAAGTAAATGGAATTCCGAAACAAAAAAATATGTGTAATGAAATTACAAATTATTTTAATTAAAAGCAGTTAAAATGTCAAATTCGCCAGAGTCCATACTACGGGTTACGACAACATCCCAAATCCTAGAAGTAATGGTCAACAAAGTTTAGGCCTACTCTGGTAGTTAAATCCTGGGAAAATGACCAAAAAAATTCATGAAATAATTAAAATTATTGCATTATAAATCCTTCAAACATCTTATTTTCAAATGCTACCACATGCAGGTAATTTTAGTACGGTTAAAAAATTATTTCAGGAATTTACACTGAAAATAATTTCAATTTTTATATTTTAACCGAGTTCTCCTTTAAACACTTAAATAACTCAACAGGTATCCATTTTTTTTAAAAATAAAACTTGATTCTTGTAATCCATTAAGAACATGTGAGTAGACATTGCATTCCATTCCGTATCACGAGAGTTTTCATTTACATTCAGCTTGATGCCATGTTAAGTATACACTAGTCAAAATAATGAACCGCTGTTGTTGCTCTCGACTCCCCGTGGAGACTAATTTATGACACATTCCCATAAAAATATTCGGCAAAATAAAAGCCAGTTTTCAGGCCACATTCATTACGCTCACAGTTTAGAAATCACTTTTGCTTCATTACTAACAACAAAATTGTAATCTATCCTATTCCGTTTGAACAATATATTTTTTTATTTAAAATAAAATTCTAAAAATTCAAGAAAAAGATAGTAAAAAATAAAATCCCCTTAAAATGCAAAACATTGAACTTGTAGATCACGTCCTCGTAATTGTGATCATTTCAAGCGATAAAATTTTTTCCCTTCCTTTATTTTGTATTCCCCCATTTTGTATGCCCTATTTTGCACTGCAACAAAGTGAAGGATGGCATTGTAGCATAATGTCGTGTGGCCAAAGTGATGGAGCAATTGTAGTTGTTGATTGATAACCATATAGATGAATATCAAGTTTGTGTACGAGGGATGTGAGGTTGCATTATTCATATCGAAATTGTGATTAGCACGTTGTCACAGGTCAATAAATGCAAGGCGATAAGGGAGACACAAACGTTAATAAAAAACGGAAAGAAATATTGTAGAATTTTTGAATTAATTTTTTAAAATGGTTCAATTTTCATTCGTTCATAATTCTTTAATAGTTTTCTGTTTATTTGAAATGCACATGCAACCGATAGATGGCACAAATAAATTAGAGCGAGAGAGCGCGCGAACGGCGCACGCGCGCAATGAATTGTTTAAAACTTTGAACTTCCGATTCCGATTTCAACTACGCGATAAGTATTTTTTGTCCGCGCTTCGCGTGGATCTGTTGAAACATTAATGACATTCGGGCAGAAATTATTCAAGTTAGTGTTTTTCGGCCGTTAGTGGCTTCATGTTTTTAACCAATACATTCGGCAAACCGTATTTCTTTTTACGTTCCAATCGATTGCATTTACGAATCGTAAATAAAAGAAAAATCGCAGGCGCCCGCCCTTGTTTGTTTGGATCAGTGCGTGTCGCGCTCCACTCGACAATGCCAATGAATGATTAAAATTTAGAAATGTTTAGCCACCACAATCTTGTACCGCAAATACACGGCGAAAAAAAGATAATTAATTTTTTTTTTTAATTTCGTACATTTTTTCTAAATGTTTTTCAAATTTTTGACGTCATTTTCAAATGATGAAAAATGTGTCGCGATTCAAGGATTGGTATTTTCCGTTTTCTTCCATTTATTTGAAGACTATAGGCAATATTGCACGATCTAGTACGTTTTAGTGGCGTTTTATTGGTTTTAGGAACATTGAGTTGTAGGTATTTCGTATACTGTATAATGATTAGAAGCATAAAAAAGGAGGGAGAGTTTCTATAGCGTATTTTGGTTTTTGTATGCGGTCGAGACGTGAGTGGGTCATACAGTGCAGCGGGATGATTTACCGAATCCTGTATAGCAAAGTGTGTGAATATTCAAGGTGTTTCGTGAGGGACGTCCAGGTGCAATGAGAACTGGTGGACTCCAACTGAGAGAGAAATGAGAAATGCACTTTGATTTATGTGCGGTCGAGGTTTTGATGAAATTTTCGTTGCAATGGGTTCGTAAGAAAAAAAATTATTACTGTAATTTCAGTTGCATATTTTTGTTGGAACCGACCTTTTTTCCTCCCCTATGATATTTCATGGGTTAGTCATTTTTCCTTTCCACTTTAATGTGAAATTACTGTGAAAATGTCAAAATTTATTGTGTTAATATGTCAGAAAAGGAAGAAAATAATAATTATTTTTTTCTTTAGACAATTTGACTCGATGGAAATTCGATATTGAAATAGAGATTGATATTGACTTTATTTTATATTGACTTTATTTTTTTTTAAACAAAATGTATGCATAGACAATAATAAAGCACAGTTATTTTATATTTAATTCATTATTTAATTGGCAGTCCTTTGAAACGAGTTGACTACAAGAGCAGTAAATAATAATTGCCACCATCAACATCATCAGGAAAAACAAAGGTAGATCTTTTATTGAAGTAATTATTTTGACATCCTGCCGATAGAGGGCACGCGGCACTGTTTTGCTCGCCGCCATCACTGCTTAGGCAGAATATTTTACATCTCCGGAAATGCTTAAGAAAAGGCAAAAATGTGATAATATTAAGTTTATGGATTTTTTACTTATGAACTTATGTCACTGACACACCCACTCGTAAGTAATGTCACGATAGGGCAAGAACTCAAATACGCCATATTTTATTTCTCGGTAAGTATTTACGTCCGATCTGGCCCATCTAAGCTGCGCATGAATACCCGCTAGGGGCGAGCGGCGCATAAGTCTGGGCGTACCTATCCGCTCTTAAGCACGTTTCCACGCGTTTCTGATTCCCCCTGGTGCTGTAGTCGCTAGTGGAGGGTCTACGACTTTACGCCGTACACCTTCGGCTTTTCTTGATGCTACAGCACTCTACCATAAAGATCCAGGACCTGTAGGAATAAACAGTTATAATAATAATAATAATGGATACACAACATTATGCGAGATGACACAATGATGATGACCACAGGCTTAATTGTCAGGATGAGTTTTTCATTGTTTAAAAGAGAAACAATCTTGTTGAGTGTTTACTGACCAAATGCAGCCAAAATGCAAGAAAAATGGGCATTTAATATCTCAGAAAGTTGCAATATTGCAATAACAGGTGGTGCCTATGTATCATGTTTGTACGGGTAAACAAAATCACAAATTTTCAGCAAAAAAATGGATAGGAAAAAAAACTTTCCTATTCAAGAAAGAGCTTGTCCATAAATCCGTACAGCCTTATGCCTCCAAGGGTTAAAATAAAAATGGCGGATGGGAAGTTCTGTGGTCCGTTGTTCCAGACGAAAGTAAGCTTTGGATTGAATCGATCTTAATCGGTTTTATTTCGAGTCAAAAGTAGTAAATCAAATAGTTTGATTCTTGAAAGTAAAAAATATAAAAATATGGAAGAAATTAGTCATTTTTTAACAAATAAATGTTTCACAATATAATTAGGTAGGTAATTTGTTAAATTAGACTTAGACATGCACTCAGGCAGGCCCTGCGAGAGGGGGCTAGCAAGGCCACTTAGTCCAGGCACCCAGCCGGTTCGTTATTATTTATTTTGAAAAATAAAAAGGACTTTTTATTTGAACACTAAAAAGGCAACCATGTTTAGCGCCATTTTCACAAATTTGACCGACTTTCGTCTTTAAGTTATCTGAATACTTGTAGATAAAATTCAGTACTGCCATGCAGGTGTGAAGTTTAAAAGAAAATGAGTAATGGAATTGAATGAAATGTTGCAGTTAAATTTGCTAATTTGCTACTTGCTAATTTGTTGATGTTGTTGAATGTTTTCAGAGTTTTATTTTGTAAAATCTATTGAAGCACGAGAACATTTCTTGCCTAAACAAATCTGCTTAGCTTAACCGAAGTCAAGTTCTTATCATATGTCTGATTACTGCTACAATGCTTACATATAATGCTTATCCAATAGAATAATTGGAGGGAAAAAAATAGCACTTGATAAATCCATTAAGAAATTAATGAATTAAGAAATCAATTTGCACTGCCACATTTAAATAGATGAGCCTCCAATTTTGTATACGAAAATCAATTAATAGCTTTCTCGAGAAAGCATTAACTTCTGTTTGTCATTAATTGTATTTTTTTTTCAAAAAGAGTTTAAGCCTAAAAGTTTGTTGCTGTGCCACGACTATCTAATCCATTTAGCATTACTCAGCAGTCATTGTGCAGCGATAAGAAATAATTTAGTGTTATTTTTCGTAGTTTTAAACCTCTGCTTAAAGCTGTAACAATTTGTAAATTGTTAGTTATGTTCAAGTTCAGAAGCACACCAATTTAAGTTAGCGGACTGCAGAAAAAATATTCCATTAATCGAGTCGGGATGAGTTTATAAAATTTCAAGTAAGAAAGATAAGAATAAGATTTCTGGTCTTGCAGTTGTGAGATATGGTTGAAATATCAAAGTAGACGGTGGAAATGGGTGAAGGACAGGTTCAAATTGGAATTGAATTGTGGTTTTATAATCGATGGGTTTGTCACCTTTTTCTCTTTGTGACCTTTTAGCTCGTGGCAACACTATAAATACTAACGCACAAAGTCAGTGACATGTTCCTTTAAATCATTTGTACTCTCAACTTTTTTAATGGTCTATACAGACTGTGGTTTAAAGGAGCACTAAATCCCAAATCTAATTACTGTACGGTATGTAACTTTTCAAAAAATAGAAAAGAAAAGTAAAAGAAAAATAAAAGCTTAGAAACAATCTGCGTGATTAAACTGCTAAAGCATACTTTTTGAATAACAACGTTGTTTCCACTTGTTTGATTGAAATATCGAAAACGTGCTGCAGGAAACGCACAAAGACCCAGAAAAATAAGTCAGGTAGAATTGTAGTCGTTTACTACGTACGTTTACTAAGTAAGTTACGTCATAAAGAAAAGGTGTAGAGCTTAAAGCTGAAGGTATACGTCTGACGTGGTGACTGCTGCAACAACACAACGACTCTTGGCAGAGGACCAATAGGGGCAGTAGGGACAAGAGAAAGGTCCATTTAGTATTTGTGGTGTATTTGCACCACAAGGTATTTGCACCCAAGGCATCATGCAGGAGCCTTATGCTTAGGCATCATGCAGCTTCCATTGTAGTGACCCTAGTGGTCACTAAGGAAGTAACAGAAAAAGTCTGTAAAATTATATTTTGGTTTATTATATTTTAGTTTGAGTTTTTTATGCTTCCTGTCTACAGGCTAGAAAGCGGAGCAGAGTGGGAGGAAATGTGGGTGGTTGCCAGGGTAACCAGCCCACAAGCCTCTAAACAGGAAATGAGTCCTGAGAGGAGTGAGAACTCCTCAGTATGATCACAAACTTTGCCAGAGAAACAACACAAAAACCAACCAGTAAAACACTAGTATTTTTGTGAAAACCTCCGTGAAGTTTACATATTCCTGCATTAGCCAGTTGCTAATTTGGGAGTTTTCCTACTGCTGAAACCAGTCAGCAGCGGGATATCACGGTCTTGCCGCACAATTCACGTGCGGTGGGATTTTATTCTCATTCTTGAGTCAACTCAATTGTTGATTTGAGATTTCGCCTTGCCGTGGAGGAAATCCGGCTAGACGTTGCGAAGAGTCGCAAATACGTCGCCACGACGACGGAGTTGCGAGTACGAGAGTTTGAAGTGTCGGAAAGAGTCCGATTGATTCAGCGGGTCGTCGCAAGCCGACTCGTATCAGACGATTTCCGAGGAGTTCGAGAAGTTGAGTGACGGAATAAGTCCGTTTCACCGTGGAGCGACGTCGAGTAGAAAATCGAGACGAGCGTCGAAACAGAGCCGAAGAAACGCGACGAAAACGAGCCGTTATCGTCGCCGGAACGTTGGAATCGTCAAAATAACGTTTCCACGTCGATTTGAAGTTATTTCATCATTTTATCTATTATTTCATTTCTTATTTCCATTAAGCTTTATTTATCACTGTAATTTATCTTATTCTAAGTCAGAATAAACCATTTTGTGAGTTTAATATTAGAGAGTAGTTTTTATGATAAGTCTTGTCTAAGCACCAATGAGTGTTGGAATTATTCTTTATTAATTTAAGGAGTAATTCAGGCTCATTACACCTGGGGGCCCGTTAAAAAATTTGAACCTTAACAACTAAAATCAGTTGAGGGACCGCCATTTTGTCTTTTAAAATTTGTGTTAGAAAGTTTTCTGTTTCTTTCTTCTCTATTCTGTGTAACAAAAAATGTCGTTGCCACAAGATTCGAGGAGAGGGAGAGGAACGAGACGAGGAGTCCGCACAAGAGGCGGTACGGCCGGAGCAGCGGAGCCGTATTTTGATTCATCATCCAGCCCGGAAAGGGAATCGGACCAAGATCCAGAGCGGCGCCGACTGACCAGTCAAGATTTTTGGTTGGAAACGTCGCAGGAAACTCAAAGGGAAGAGCCCTGTGTTAACTCACCAGTCGACAAAACTCCGCCCAGCGTGCCATCAACTCCGAGCAGCAAAGTCGATTTAACGAATATGTCGTTGGAGCAAGTAATTGCCGTCGCTCACAAACGAGGGAAATTGATAAAACGTTATCACACCGCGGCCAAGCAAAGAGCGCGAGACGACGCGGAAACTTCGGGCGAAAATTCCCCGACCCGACATAAATTGTCACGAGTACGCCAGCGCATCGCCGATCTCATGCAGGAAAATGCAGACCGATTGGCAGAGCGGCAGCGTCAGTACGCAGAAGGCGTTACACTTTCCGATGAAGACGTTGCAAACATCACAAAGGCGATGAAAGACAGCACCCGACAGCTGCAAGATTTCCATCAGGAGGAATACGAGATGGTACGACGTCTCAAAATGGAGGAACGCCAAGCGCGCCAAGCGAAGTACGAGGCAGAATTGGCCAGACAAGCGACGGAAGACGAAATTCGTGCCAAAAAGGACCAGTCGGACAGAGAAATTCAAGCCGAAAAAGACAGAATGGAAGCCGAAAGAATCCGCCTAGCGACGGAACGTCAAGAATTACGTGATAGACGTAAAGCGCAGGAATTAGCAAATCGAGACGCGATACGTGCCGAAAATCAACGTATCGAGCAAGAAAAAATACGTCTTGCGAACGAGTATCGAGACTTGCAGGAGAAACGCTTAGCGGAAATAGCGGCTGATCGAACAGCTATGCAAGCCGAAAGACAGAGGATTGCAGCGGAAAGAGTCCGCGTGGAAGCGGAACGTTTAGCATTAATTGCAGCACAAAAGGCAGCGGAAACAGCAGAAAGCGAGGAGATCCACTACCTTCGTCAGAACGCTCTTGAAGCGCAGGAAGCAGCGGAAAGAGTCCGCCAAGAGAATGAGGAGCTCAAATATCTTGCACAATGCCAGTACGCCAGACCAACGAACATTCCACCACGCCAGCCGGAAGTGGTCAATTTATCACCAGGCTCGTCCGCAAATCCTTTAAAAAGGAGAGGTGATGTGGATGAAAGAAGAGATGCTAAAAGAGCATCAGTTTCACCAGCAAAAAATCCAGACGTGCTGGATGTGATTGCACAGAGAAATCGTCAGCGTGCAACGGACCAACCTGCTAGACCAATTAAAAAACAAGGTGCAGTAACAGGAGTGGACCCGGAGGATTTCCAAAAATGGCAGACAGCACGCAGAAAAATGGATTCAGACAACAGGGATCACCAAACTCCAATAGAAACTGAAAATGTCAGTAACCCTGCAACAAAAGGCGCGTGTGGAGGCAAAGCTTTGGGAGAATATCTTGAAGACGCTCGAGACGATGTCAACCCCGCCTATCGAAGGTCATATACGTTCATGGAAGCGGTTGAACAAGTAGCCGAAGCCAATGAAAGAGAAGACCGACGAAGATTGCGGGAAATACAGACGAAACAACAAGTGGATAGTCAACGCGAAATGAGTCGCGAAAGTGGAAAACAAAAATTCCAACATGATCAAGAAGTGCCGGAGCAAGATAAAAGCAGTAGTCAAGATGCTGCAACCGGACAAGATGGAGCAACTGGACAAGCCAGTTACACAAAAATCCGAAATTATGACGACTATCTACAGGGCAAATATTCACAGCAACCTGAAAATATAAATCCACGAAATGAGTCGTGTAATCGAGATACATCTCGCTCAAAAGACGATAGATATGTTGATCCAAACCCACATGTAGGACGAGAGACGAATTTACGAAATGAGTCGTACTATCGTCAAGAAGCCCGTTCACATGGCGAAGTGAGATTTGCGAATGAAACACGAGCACATAACGATACAGATATGCGAAATGTATCGTGTTATCAAGACGAACCACGCCAGCAAAGTGACGCCCGCTTCAGAGACGAGACTCGTCAACAAAGTGACTACGGTCCAACTGGACAAAGCTGTTATAATCGAAATGAGTCGATGAGTAGATGCGACCCACGCCAACAAAGCAGCAATCAAAGAGAGTCGCGGCGAGACGGAGGTTCGTATTGGTACGAATCCTATAGGGAACGCGATTCACACCGCCGACGTGATGATTCACGAGAACGAGGCGAAGACGAACGTAGACGACGAAGTGATGAATCGCGAAGATCACGTTCTAGTCCACCACCGCCACAAGGGGAATACAGGAGGTCACGCTCCAGTCCACCACCATCACAACACGAGTATGAGCGAAAATATTCACATTCGGATCAGTTTCGTCGTGAAGAGCCAAATTACTCAAGGCCACAAGGTGAGAGATGGGATAGAGGGAATTCCCGTTCGGATAACAGAGATCCGCCCCCACCAAATACATTACCGACTAGTTCTAGAGAATTAGAAGAAATCATCGCAAGACAGATTGACTCAAAATTGTCGCAAATTCCTTCAAAATCTCAGGAAATGGAGGAGGTTTTGAGAAAACTAATTCAAAAGTATTGCACAGGTAATTGGACACATCACTACAGCACACCACACCAAATTAAATGGGACCGCATTAATCCGGACATGTTCGATGGAGGATGGCAAATCGGAACCCAGTTCTTGGATGAAGTAATGCACGTAGTAACAAGTCACGAAATGGACCCAGATGTGACTTTACATAAGTTGATACCAAAAATGTTGGTTGGAGGAGCCACAAATTGGTTCCGAAAAAATAAATTCACACACTGGAATGAATTTGTAAAGGCATTTATGAAAGAATACGGGGAGTCCAATGCAATGATGATAAAGTATTGGGACAATCACAAACAAATGTTGGGCGAGGATATCCGTTCATACTTAAGACGTACAGAAGACCTGATCGCTCAACTCCCGTATCACATCAGCGATTTTGATGAAGATAGGAAATTCAGAAATGGTCTGACACCCTTTTCCGAGAAGGTATTAAGAATGGTGGATGCACCAATGGCCAGTTCTTTCGAAAAATTACAAGAATTTATAAGGAACAATCAAATGTATATTGATGACAGATATGCATCAGACCTCCCGCTAGAAGAGCAAAGAGCACGGGATGACTTGCAGCGACACCACTCAGACTATACGAGATCCGGTGCAAAAATGATGCGCCCACGCTCACAATTTTTATTATCATCTCGGGAGGAAGGGTCCACCAAAAAACAAGAAAGTGGACCATCGCCTTATCCTCAACCACGAGTGCCAACGCGACCAACGGTCAAATGGGTACAAGACTCGTCCGAGGCAACCGAATCAGTCGGTGATACACAAATAATGTTGACAGATTACTCGGAAAATGAATTAAATACTTTGATGGATGCGGCGAGCGTATTGTTCACGCGAAATAATCCAGCGATAACAAAATACAAGCCGCAAATGCAAACAAGGTTGCCACATCAAATGGTTGTGCAGCCACAGACACAAGGAAATTCGTCCTTTCCGACCAAACCGTACTCTGTCGACTTCAACTCAAAAATAGAAGTACAAACTCCACAATTAAGTGAAAATAAGGGACAGACTTCTACGCCAGGCGGCGCAGCAGATGGTAATAAGACCAGTCAAGTAAAATTGACACCTGAAAATGCACCATGCCATAATTGTGGCCAAGTTGGACACTGGGTACGGCAATGTCAACAGCCAAAGAGAATGTTGTCCAAAGAAGAAATGGAACATCTCATTAATTCTTTATCCGACAACCTTACAAAAAACTTGAACGCGCGAGCTCAGGAAAAGCAGTAGAGCTCGCGCTGACAAAAAATTCGGAAAAACTGCAAAGCGCCCAACCAACAACAGCTCTATCCGTAGAAGTAGTGGAGAACTCAGAAGGGTTATTGGAGGCCCAATCAATAGACGAAAAAGTAATAGAGACTTCCTTAATATTAAAAACAGTAGTCGAACAAGAAAATTCGATTGAAAATATGCAAAAGACTCAACTTACAGCGAAAACGCCTTCTGGATCACGATTCATCAAGGACAGTAAAACCGGAGAATATTTGCAATCGGAATTGATTGGAAAACCACGCAAAGTAATTGGAACTTTGGAAGGTGGTAGAGGAACAATAGTTGTTGATTTCGAAGATGGCGAAGTTGTGGGATTGAAATTTCCAGCTCCAAAAGTGGTAGCGGAGCCGAAACCGGAAGTAGCCGGGTATTCAACAAAACCAGAAATAGCCGAGTGTTCATCAAAATCGGACAGTTTAGGCGATAATGGACCACTGAAAAATACAACTATTCCTATAATACTCACGCCACCAGAAGCAATCGGCACAATGCCAAAAAGAGGTGAAATGATCTGTGACATGGAGTGCGGACAACTCGTCGCAATGAGATTTCCACCTCTAGAAATAAAAGATTGCCCGTCTGTAATACAAGAAGCTTACCGGTCAAATGAATTTGACAAATCATATTTCACAGTCAAAGTGACCGAAGCATTAAAAGATGTAAAATTGGTACAAGAAAATGAGGCGACTATTTTTTGGACAAAGGTAAAAAAGACCTATGAAGAAACTCCATCAGTAGCAGCTTGGATGACTGATACATCAGTTGAACCAGTGGACTGGGACCCACTCCTAAAGGAATTAACAACTTTGGAGCCAGAAGGACCAAGAATCAGAGTCTTTAACATTTTACTCCCCGAAGAAGATGTTTTAGAAGGGATGACGACGATTGACATCAAGACAGAACAAGGTTCGATCGCCGCGATGTTGGATTCCGGCGCCAACCGCAGTTGTATTTCTTGGCCACTGATTCAAGCGATGGGGTTGGAAAAACAGGTTTGGCCCCTCAAAGCCAACATGACAGTAAATACAGCGGACAAACAAGTCCAACCTATGGGGACAATAAGAATGATGATTAGATGGACTCATGGTATGATGCAGCAGTATTTTTTAGTGTTGCCTCACGACATGAAGTTCATGTTAATCGGCAATGACGCAATGAAGAGGATGAAAATACAGCCGAATCCACTCAACGGCAAATGGAATTTCATCACGACAATAGATGTACCACAACCTTACATGCCGCAGTATCTTCTTGATAAATATGAGCAAAAGAAAGAAGAGCCTGAATCGTCTTTGAAGACATTTAGAAAAGAAAGTAGCTTTTGTGCATTCGAGGCGAGGTTGAAGGTTGGAAATGGAGTCCATGACATGATCGAGGAAGCAAAACTGCAATTAACAGAGGCAGCACAATTGGAGCATGTGCTGAGAAAATATGAAAAGATACTCAGCAAGAATCCTGGAAAAACACACGTGCTTCAACACACGATAAACTTAGACACGGATAAACCGATCCGAGTTCCATTTAAATCATGGAACCCACAGAAGCGCGAAATTTTAAGGACCCTCTGCCAAGAGATGATCGACAAAGGCTATGTGTCGGAAGCTGAAGGGGATTACGCAACGCGAATCGTACTGGTAATGAGACCAGGTTTGGAGCCACGCCTCTGTATCGATTACAGAGCGCTAAACGAACACACCCTTTATGACCCACCACAAATGCCGACCATTACGGAAATCTTGAGAGAACTCGGCGAATTCCAGTGGGTGTCGACCATCGACTTAACGAAAGGATATTGGCAGATAGACTTGAGACCGGAAGATCGTCCGAAAACGGCTTTCTGGAGCCCCATGGGTCGTTTAATGTTCAATGTCATGCCCTTCGGGCTGGTCAACGCGCCAACAACCTTTCAGCGATTGATTGAAAAGGTATTAGGCGAAGCATTCAGGAAATATGCTTGGGCCTACCTGGACGATATAGTGATCGTATCTAAGACATATGAAGAACACATGAAGCACTTGGACTCAGTATTGGGAAAACTACAGCAAGCCGGATTACATGTGAATCCGACCAAGTCCAAATTCTGTAGAAAGGAACTCAAATTCCTAGGATATAAATTAGGAATTAATGGATTAAGTGTAGACTCCGCGAAAGTAGCGGCAATCTCAGAATTTCCAGCGCCAAAGAATTTGACTGAGCTCCAGAGATTCCTCGGAATGGTCAACTTTTTCCACCGTCTTCTGAAAGATTTGGCAACTGTAGCGGCACCATTACGCCCATTGTTGAAGAAAGGAATAGAGTTCCTATGGGAAAATGAGCACCAAGTTGCATTTGACGAAATAAAAAAGTTATTGACAGATGCGAAGACAATGCACTTGCCAAACTTGCATCAATCTTTCATCGTAAGAACAGATGCAAGCAAGAAAGGTTTGGGCGCCGCTTTAATGCAGATGAAGGAAATTGACGGCCAGATGATAGAATCACCATGTGTTTATATCAGCCGATGTCTGCAGCAGGCAGAACTCAATTATAGCGCCACCGACCTCGAGTGTTTAGCCGTCATATGGGCACTGCGGAAATTCAGACCGTATCTCGAATTCACGAGCTTCGTCGTGCAAACTGACCACGAGGCGTTGAAATGGTTGATGAGACTGGAAGAGCCAGCAGGCCGTCTTGCCCGCTGGCAAATGGAATTGATGTCTTACAATTTCCAAATTCAGTACTTAAAAGGGACATCCAACACATTGGCCGACGCATTGTCCAGAGCGCCAATTCAGATAATTTGCGACGCGGAAGACACAGGAGAAGCCGACGGCGATCTGAGATATTGCCCAACTGAGCCACGCAAATGGGTGGTGGGGAATTGGAATCAATTGCCGCGACCGATAAGCGAAGACGAAGAGGTCGCATCATATTGGTGTCAAATGTACAGTGCGCCTAGTGAAGAGTTGGAACAGAGTCCAAAAGAAAAGAAAGAATGGCAGTACATGCCAACTTCCGAAAACGAGATGGTCACGGCATTTATTGCAAAAGTGACGGAACAAGCGAACTGCACACCACCGACACGAGAAGAGCTCGTCGATCACCAGATCAAAGACCGCCACTGTCAGGCCATGCGACATTATCTGGAGACTGAGCAATTTCCAACATATGTGAAAACCCCGTTGCATAGGAAAAAATATCGGATCATGGCAACAAAACACCTTGTAGAAGAAAACCTTTTACTTAAATATCACCCAACAATGTCGGATGATTTGACAGAGGATTCGAGAGCACTTAAAATTGTAGTGCCGCGATCATTAAGATTTAGAGTTCTGTGGCAAATGCACGGACATCCTCTGGCAAGCCACTGCGGAATCGCACAAACACTTTATCGTATGCGACAAGTGTATACGTGGGAAGGGATGAAACGAGATACAGCTCGATTTATTAAACATTGTTCTCGCTGCCAAGCGTGTAAACCCAGAATAAGAACGCGAATAGAACCAGCTCAAATTGGCCCGTATGCGCCATTTGAATGTTTAAGTATCGATTTAGTAGGACCGTTAACTAGAACAGAAACGGGAAATAACTATATTTTGGTGATTCTGGATATAGCCACTCGCTGGCCAGAACTTTATCCGCTAGCAGACCCGGTGGCCCAAGATATAGCTGACTGCTTGTATGACACATGCATGGGCTGGGGATTTCCGCTCCGGATTATATCGGATAACGGACCGCAATTTAAAGCACGACTTTATCATGAATTTTGTAAAAAGTTCAAAATTGTGCCGCGATTTACATCACCATATCATCCCCAAGCCAACACAGTGGAAAGAACCAACAGAGACCTGAAATATATTTTGTCAATCTACACATCGATCCACAAGCGCTGGGACGAATATCTAAGAGAGATAGCGTTTAGTATACGCACAACAGCAACAACAGGCCGTGATTACTCGCCAGCATACTTAAATTGTTGCAGAGAATTTAGGATACCATGGGATCCTCGAATTTTGGATGGAATTTTGAAAATTGACCCAAATAAGCCGCACATTTACATCCAACGATTGGAGAAGGTCATTCGCGACACGTACCATCATATGATGGCGCACATCATGGACCTTCGTGAACGTGTAGACAACCATAAATTAGATGGGAAATTTCAAGATTTTCGAACAAATGACCTCGTATGGAAAGAAGATCACACTTTGTCAAAAGCGTCGCAGGGAATTTCTGCGAAATTATCCGACAAGAGAAGTGGGCCATATGTTATTATTAAAGTCCACCAGGGCGGGGCTGTCAAATTAAGACGACTTAAAGATAATAAGATCTTACGTTCCATTCACATGTCCGAGTTAACGCCATTTTTCCCGGAATTTAATCAAGAAATTTGGGAAAAAGGCCAAACACAAAGTAACCAGGAAGGAAAAATTATTAACACGTTGTTCGACGAGCCATCAACATCTGAAATGCAAGAAATTGCAAATATGGAGGGTTCGCAAAACGTGCAGAATGAACAAATTCAAGGCAGTAATTCAATAGAATCTCAAACTTTGCGTCAAATGCAAAATTTAGACGATTCGCAAAATCAAAGAAATTCAGAAGAATCACAAATTTTGGATCAAACACAAAATTTGCAAGATTCGCAAATTTCGCAAGAACGACAAGGATTACAAACAACACCAAGTTCATCAGACACGGAAAATAATGAGGAAAAAGAATCTACACTTCCAAGCGATCAGCAAGTCGAACAAAGTGAAGAAATTAATGAAGATTTGAGCGCAACTTTGCAACAAAAATCACAAGTTGATGTACCACTTTTTCCAAAAAATTTAGTTGTAGAAACAGACGAACAAGTTGCGTCATTTCCTAAAAAGGGGGGAGAAGTAGTGAAAAAAGTGAAAGCAAAGCAAAGATATAAAGATCTGCGCGAAAATCAACCCAAGACAATTAAAAAGAAAGCTGTCTTGAAGAAATATCCACTTCGAGACAGAGGGAGGATTAAACCTCCAGACTACCTCTAAAAATAGAAGGTAGCGACGTCACTCGGGAGTCCGGAAGTGGACGACGTCGCAGCTCGATCGTGATTGGTTGAACGAACCACATGTTGATTCAACGTGAAGTAAAGACCACACGTGTGGAGATATTCTTCAAAATAATAACAAAAACGTTGGAGTGATTTAAACTAACCACAAGCGATCAAACAACAAGGAATTACGAGGAAGTCCGGACGGAACAATCATCAACACCACGATGAATCAAGATTTTCGACCGCCGCCAAGACCGAAGAAACCAGTACACGAAGAGGTAGTAGAAAATCGAATTAAGTCGAAAAAACTAAGGATAAGAGATCCAAAATAATAGTTATCATTATTCATCAATTGTGCGTGTCATAAAAGTAAAAATTTATCGATGATCGTAAGAGACGAAGCGAAATAAGTCGTAAATACGGAGACGCGATCACAAAACTGATAAAAGATCGAGATAAGCATGGAATATCGCTAAGAAGGCTAAAACTAAGTTAAAGTTATCGGAAATAATTAGTTTTATGTGACAAAACTAGTAAATATTGGCAAAAAACTTGAGAAAAGCGACATGAAAATACGTCGCGATATACGAAAGAGCGCCATCTGGCGAGAATTTTATGAAACGTAAAAAAATTAAGAAAATGACACGCGCAATTGAGAATAATTTCGTAAAAGACAAAAAATTAATGAAAATTTAATTTATAGACAAGGAAAGCAATGGAATCATGGGACGCATTACCCAAAAACGCGAGAGTCCCACGAACCTTCTATCGGGGAAGAATCCATCGAAAGTTGAGAAGAATATTCGAGCAGAGAGGCTACAAACCAGCCAACGTCAGACAATTCATCTCATTGGCCATGCAACGACGCTGGGGAACCCTGAAGAGACTATTCAAGGGTTTCAAAACGTGTTTCCACGAAATGTTGCGCTTAATTTCGATATTAACGGACACACATGGACCAATTTGGAACGAATTGATAGGCGAGGATTTTCCGATGACTCCAGAGGAGGCGGAGGATTATGTCATCTATTGCGACCCGGCGACAAATCGAATCCAATTTGCACGGCAAGTAATGAATCGACTTCAGGAGGGCATGGCGGATGTAGCAGCCGAGTATTTGGAGAAGAAGGCGAAATGGCAGGCGGAGCAGGCATTGCTGGACGAACCAGATTTGGAAACTGTACCACCCTATTACGTGGACTCTCAATATAAAATGCATCAATTGACGATGGCAGGGGTACTTGGTGTCCACATCACTCCTGTATCAAAGGAGAAACCAGAGTTGCGAGATGACTTCGGACCTCTCTATTACGTAAAAAGGCAACGACTAGAGAAAGAGGAAAAAGAGCGTAGAGATAAAAGATCTCAGGCCGATCAGGAGCCAAGTCCAGAGCGTCGAAGAAAGACACCGCCCCAGACAACTCGAAAAGAAGAGTATTCGTCAAGACGACCACGAAGTACGGTGCAGCGAGAGAAGACTCCGCCAAAGAGGTCAGAAAGATCTACAACATCCACACGCCATCCAAGAAATCGATCAGCGTCCGGAAGTCAACAAAAATCGGAATTAAGTCCGAAACCTCATCATTCATCGAGAAGTCACCATTCTAGAGATAGAAACTACGATGAATTCCGATCTGAACAACATGAGTTAGTTCGAAGAGGAAGGGAAGCAAGGACCCGAGGAGCACTTCGGTACAGAGGAAGCGACAGACGGAGGAAAGAAACTCCGCCGAAGCAAAGTACGTCGAGAAACCGAAGTAGGGAAACAAGACCCCTTGAACGAGACGAAAAAATGCGACAAGAAACAAGGGAGCATCGAAGTCACTCGTCGGAGCGGCGTAAAGTAAAATATGTTTCCTCTTCTCGTAAAAGAGACAGTCGAAGTCCGGAATTAAGTCCGATAAACACAAAACGTCAGTTAAAAGAAAATCGACGACAGACAAGCAATAGTTCGACAGAAAAGAGGTCGCACTCAAAATCACGTCCAGTGAGCAGTCATCGATATTCTAAGATGCGTCCAAAACGAACTGTGACACAGGATGATGATGACATTTTACGAATCCAAGTGAAAGAAAGTAGTGATTCATATTATTCAGCATCGGAAAACGAGTACGTGCTTGTAGACGAAGTGCGGGAAATTTCATTGGAGTGCCAAGAGAAGATGCAAATTTCAGAAGAAGAAACGAAAGAGACGCAGCTTTCGCAAGAAATAACGTCCGCGATCACCTATGAACTTGAGGAAACGGAAAAAAGTCCGACAGGGCCAAGGACGCCTCAAGCGACCCCACCAAGATCACCAGTCATTGGTACCCATACACCGATTACGTGGACGCCCCGGTCAGTGCCTCCAACACCGACTCCAAGAAGGTCACCACCTGAGACGTACAGTTTTGTCGACCTACCCACGTTAGATGAAGCTTTGGCGATAAAACATGCCCAAATCGCGAAAGGGGTTAAAGAGAGGAAGTCGAAGCCGAGAATATTACGTCCACGAGGGAGGTCATCAATCATCCGCGGAGGAAGAGATCCGAGGAGACCCGTAAAGCCTCAAAAGGAAGTCAGACGAGAATCGGTATTGAGACCGCAAACGGAAGTAGAAATCCACAAAGTCGACGAATCACAAAAGGCGAAGGACCCACGAACAGCAAAACCACGAGAGCAGCAAGGGGTAAATCCACACACTTTGCCTTTCACGGAACAAATCCCCGAAGTAAACATCACGTTGCCCGTTCCAAATTTGGCCACGGCACCTTACTCGAATAATCCCGCAATGCAGCCTGAGGAGGGGTTCGATAAAGACTATCGTCCACTTTGGGAGATGTTTCTGCGATTTCCACTTTGCCACCAAGGATTATTGAAGGCAAATTTAGACGAGTACCAGAACGCGCAGATTCACGAAGCGGTCAACGACCTCAGAAGGAGAGCGAGAGAGTTCGTGCAGCAAGCAGTGGAACTACAAACAAAGGAGTGGCTCGGACAGTTCCAACCACTGCTGGACGCCGCGTTCTACAGAGTAATGTTCCCAGGAGTTTTCCCCTCAGTCGAGACGACATTCATCGCCACCACTTTCTTGTGGACGGCCGCGTTAGGAATCCCCAACGAGATGATCAGAAACTGGACATCCATCTTAAGAGATCCGCCAGCAGTACGAGCGCAGCTAATGAGGGATGTCCTGGGAAATGGGGAAACGCCGGACCAGTGTGCGATGAGACTACGGGCCGAGTGGGTGCAACACTATCAAAACGTGATGGCTCAACAGAAGTTCCGTACTTTCGTGGAGCAGAAGCAAATGGAGTGGGCTCCAATGGAACCACCTGCGCCCACAATCGAGGAAAGACCAACAATTCTGATGGCGACCACACCAGTGATGATGTCAAACGTACATTCGACTCGAGCCAAACCGGCTGCGACCTATACACCGATGGCCTATCAATTAGCTATGAATAGGTCAGCAAGAAATTCGGAGTCCGAGGCGTGTGGCAGTGAAGCAGATCGGAGTAGACGAGAAGGAATTGAGTCCTCGGCCAAAGAATCGGACGTCTCCAGAAAAGGGTTGGCCAACATCGACAAGACGCCCAAACCAGGTGCGAGGAGAAGTAAAAACCAAGATTTCGGGAAAATTCGTCACCTTTATCCGAAATTGCGAATATCCGAGGCCACAAGAACCATGTTGATCTACAGCAACACCTTGAGCCATGACGCTCTCAAATGGCTGGAAAATGCGGTTCGAGAACCAAAAAGGGTGACCCAGCATCGAAGAGTGATTGCTGTCCGCAAGGCCCCAACCGGCACACGGGAGAAATACGACATGGACTATGCAAGAGTGTTCCCGACGACCACGGACATTACTGAAGTTTGGCTCCATGTCAATAATGGAGCAGCGTCGGGTCCAACTCGAGGAATGCCCCGATTTTCAGTGTCTGAGAGTGAGGTACCAGTCCTGGACCCCACTGCTCAATACGAAGACTAGGAGTAAAGGAAGAATCAGGGATCCTTCCTAAAAAGGAGGGAGGTGTAGTGACCCTAGTGGTCACTAAGGAAGTAACAGAAAAAGTCTGTAAAATTATATTTTGGTTTATTATATTTTAGTTTGAGTTTTTTATGCTTCCTGTCTACAGGCTAGAAAGCGGAGCAGAGTGGGAGGAAATGTGGGTGGTTGCCAGGGTAACCAGCCCACAAGCCTCTAAACAGGAAATGAGTCCTGAGAGGAGTGAGAACTCCTCAGTATGATCACAAACTTTGCCAGAGAAACAACACAAAAACCAACCAGTAAAACACTAGTATTTTTGTGAAAACCTCCGTGAAGTTTACATATTCCTGCATTAGCCAGTTGCTAATTTGGGAGTTTTCCTACTGCTGAAACCAGTCAGCAGCGGGATATCACGGTCTTGCCGCACAATTCACGTGCGGTGGGATTTTATTCTCATTCTTGAGTCAACTCAATTGTTGATTTGAGATTTCGCCTTGCCGTGGAGGAAATCCGGCTAGACGTTGCGAAGAGTCGCAAATACGTCGCCACGACGACGGAGTTGCGAGTACGAGAGTTTGAAGTGTCGGAAAGAGTCCGATTGATTCAGCGGGTCGTCGCAAGCCGACTCGTATCAGACGATTTCCGAGGAGTTCGAGAAGTTGAGTGACGGAATAAGTCCGTTTCACCGTGGAGCGACGTCGAGTAGAAAATCGAGACGAGCGTTGAAACAGAGCCGAAGAAACGCGACGAAAACGAGCCGTTATCGTCGCCGGAACGTTGGAATCGTCAAAATAACGTTTCCACGTCGATTTGAAGTTATTTCATCATTTTATCTATTATTTCATTTCTTATTTCCATTAAGCTTTATTTATCACTGTAATTTATCTTATTCTAAGTCAGAATAAACCATTTTGTGAGTTTAATATTAGAGAGTAGTTTTTATGATAAGTCTTGTCTAAGCAACAATAAGTCTAGAATTATTATTATTTATTTAATAATAATTTGGGCTCATTACACCATATTATCCCCTAGCAACAGTTGGCCAGGTAATTAACAATAAAGGATTTTCACAAATCTTGGCTTGTTATTTTGCATCTAGACAAGAAAGATACAAAAGTATTTTTTGATCCAACGTACAGGGGTCCAAGGGTTTAAAGGGGTGTGTTACGATGATAAGAGTCGCCACCACGCTAACCATGTTTCCAATATTTTTCGGTCAGTAGTTGGATTTAAGCTGGGTTGTTGTCAGCACACGTTTAGAGACACTGACCCCTAGAGTAGACCCCTTAATAAAGGGCATAACCAAAACCAAACACAGTGTTCTAGGGTGCATCTAGTGTCTTGTGATCCTCTACTCACCACTTCTCGTCTGATTAACAAATAAGGAAGGATTAAAGGTCCTGACCTGATAGAGGTTTGAATTTTAGAAATCCTTGCAAGCACAGAATACAGGCAGGATCAGGTTATCCAGATTACTCCCTGTCAACCACAAGGGTAACATTTAGGAGTATTTTGTTTTAGATTTTGTTTTGTATCTTTTTATTTCTAATAAATGATAAGTTTCGTTACATTTGTTGACCAATAAAGGTAAACATCTGTTTATCTGAATTATGGTAATAATAATGAGAATAATAGACGTTATTTGTAGAGAATTCTTAGTTCATCGCAAAATGTTGCGATAAACTTGCGCACTTTCGCGGGAATGGTGGCGGAAGAAGGATCTCACGATTCCAAACCGTCACACACGGCATAAAGTCGAAGATATGGGCATAAAGCAGAAGGCATGCGCATAAAGCAGATGGTATACGCAGTGTTGTATCGAACTAGAACTATTAGTTCGCGTTCGCGAACTTAGTTCTTAGTTCGCGAACTAAGAACGCGAACTAGTTCGCGATTCTTAAAGAACGAAAAAAACGAACGAAGTTCGTTTTTTGGACGCGAACTACGTTCTAGTTCGTTAATTAGTTCGTTCCTCCGACGTTGTATTGCTCGGCCAATCATTGACGACTTCTATAGTATAAGACTAGTGTAATTTCTTAAAATAAAATAACTTGTGACATTCGACCCTGATAAGCTGTTGCGTATTTCATTGTTTAGTCGGATTTGGTGGATTTCCAACAATAGTCTACAATTCTATTTTGTTTCGTAATCGCTTTTTCCGAGGTCTGTGATCGTAATAATATGGAAGCTGAAGCTCAGAAGTTAATCGAAGCACGCAATAAACCCGTATACGACGGTAAGTTTTTTCAATGCATAAGTTTCAATGGGAAGAACTTTTCTGCAAAATGTGCTATTTGCGGATTGTCGATTTCGGTAGCAGCTGGAAGCACAGCTAATTTAAAACGGCATATCACAACAAAGCATGGGACTCTATTAGCGGAATTTATCGAACACACGAAATCAGCTACACCTGCGCGAAAACGAAAAGCAGTTGAAATTGATCCGGAATCGCACGGCAGCCAGAGAACTCTGAATTTCCCCATTTCAGATCGAATTTCCAGCAGTCAAAAGAATTGTGAAGAAGCTGTCATTCGTTTCATAATCATGCGTTGGCAACCTTTGCGATTAGTTGAAGATGATGAGTTTCGACGACTTCTTAAAACATTTAATCCGACGTATAAACCAATGAATCGTGTAACACTTGTGAAACGAATTTCCGAAAAGTATGATCAAATATTTGACCAGTTGAAAATTAATCTCGAAGCGCAAGATTATGTATGTACGACAGCAGACATCTGGACCTCTCATCGTAAAAGCTTTTTGGGGATGACCGTTCACTGGTTAAACGAAAATCTCGAAAGGAAATCGGCGGCAATTGCAGTTCAACGATTTACTGGATCACACAACTACCTTGAAATAGCTAGAAAATTGGTTTCAATTCACAACAAATACGGCCTGGATCCATCGAAAGTTACGAAAACAATAACCGACAATGCCAGTAACTTTGTGAAGGCATTTAGGTTGTTTGAACACACCGAGTCCGATGCTGAAGCTGAAGAAATTGAAGATGAAGATGAACCGATAATTCTTCAATCGGTTGGAGATATCTTGACTGGGCCAGAATCTATAACTGAAGTAGACAGTGAATTCGATTTCGATTTAGAATTACCATCGCATCTCCGATGCAGTGCACATTCGATTAACTTAATCGCTACAGCGGATGCTGCAACGGCCTTAAAAACGAACGTATACAAGAGGCGTTACAGCAGTGCAATGTCTAAATTCCAATCGATTTGCAACAAGATGAATCGTAGCGCACAGGTTGCAGAAAAACTACATGAAGTTTGTCATCGTTTCATTCCAACTCCTGGTATAACAAGATGGAATTCGTATTTCGACAGCATTTCTGTGCTGATCTCGCTGGAATCCAAGTTACCGAATATCTGTCAAATTACCAGTGTTGATGTTTTCACAAATCCTGAATTAGATTTTCTGAAAAGTTGGTTGCGAGTCATGCGTCCTGTTGCGACTGCGCTAGATCTAATGCAAGGGGAAAATGCGTATTTAGGAATGCTGTTGCCCACTTTAAAAGGCATCCAAGTTAATCTTTCAAATTTGCAGAATTCTTTACATTCCAATGATGTAATTTTACATCTTGTTGCAGCTGTTTCGAAAGGACTGACTAAGCGATACGATCATTTGTTCAATTACATCGATTCCGAGGGACAGATAAAACGTAATTGTTGTGAGTACATTCTTGCAACGTGCTCATTACCAAAGTACAAACTAATTTGGGAAACTAACCTAATCAAACGAGCTAAGTGCAGAGAACTTCTTTCGAACGCAATGAACCAGTTCAATGCACCTTCACTAACATTACCGAACCAATCTATAAGTCAAGACCTAGAACCGGACAATTGTCTTGATTATTTCTCGAATGAAAGTATAAATACTGAGACCGATGCGGTTGAGGACGAATTGAGTAGCTACTTAAATAATCGGAGTTCGGAAGTGTCATCTCTTAATAATTTTCCTCTAGTAATGAAAGTATTCCGAAAACACAACACGGCAATTGCATCATCAGCCCCCGTAGAGAGGCTTTTCAGCCGAGCCAGCTTAGTCGCAATTCCTAGGCGCAGCTTATTATCTGACGAAAATTTCGAGAATTTGATTCTTTCAATGATAAATTTAAATATTTAATTATTTTACATTTTGTTACAGTAAATAAATGTCTTATTCAAGTAGAAAATGGTATAAATAAAACTTTGAATTCAGAAAATAATTGTTCGAAAATAGAACTGAACTAGAACTGAACTAGAACTGAACTAGAACTTAGTTCGCTTTGAGATTTTGGGGTGAACGGGAACTAGAACTAGTTCAGAATATTGAAAATGTTGAAGAACGAGAACTAGAACTAGTTCGCGATTTAGTGAACGAGATACAACACTGGGTATACGACAGAGAGCCAAAGGTGTAGGACATAGAACCATGGGCGTGCTGTTTTTTTCTTGTAAAGCCGTTTAGACGTTTTGCCGCGTAAACCCTCCACTCCACTCGACTCGACTCGACTCCACTCCACTCCAGCAGTTTGGTTGTTTTTAAACTTTGCACAATCATGGCCCTAATGGGAGGACGTCTCTCCCGGGTATTGCACATATTCTCGTTAAACGCATCAATACAGATGAATTTTGTATTGGATTGAAAAAAATGTGTTGTACCGGGTAGAAAGTGCACACGATTTCTGTAAATTAATTAGTGATTTGAACGTGTGTAATTGTGTTGTTAGCTTGATGATGATGGTGTAATAAACACAAAGTTGGGTGAAGTTAGCGCTACTCAAATCCCCATGAGGTCTTTCCTCCTAATTACTGCACCTCACAACAAACCATAACTACAATCTGCTATGCGCTCTCGCTATTTATTTATTTCCGTACAAGTAGGAAGTAAATAAAAATAAAAATAAAAATAAAAAATAAAAATAAAAAATAAAAAATGTCTCATTATTTTAGCGGTGGGGTAAAATGTAAGTTTGTGGAATGGAAAATGATTAGAATTTTGGCAATGGACGGGAAAGAGATTAGCATTAAAAGGCGATGTTTTTGTCTTAGCTCGGAATCTTAAGTCTTTATCCTGGGTATTATATGAGGATCATTATTTGAGAGAGTCGCCCAAATGAGATGTTTTTCGGCTGGAAATTGCTTCTCATTATGCTATGTGCGTGTGTAATGGGTGCGTAGCAGTAGCGAAAGGGGTTTTAGTTTCTTACTTGAGATGTAAAGAAAAATTAAATTGATACTCATAAGAAGGAGAAATGAATGTTAGTCTATTAATTTTGGCATAAATCAAGCGGGGCATTTTTATGGAGCTGGCTGCGAAATTAAAAGGTTTTTACCAAATTGAAAAAGTTGGCAAACAATTGTTTTAAACATACTCGCTCTGTATTTTATTTCCTTTTTTCTCTCGTATTGATTACCACTGAAGTGAAATAAATTATTTGCGCGCTTCTTATCTGCTTAAAAATTGAACGTGCCTTCCAATAAGAGACATTTTAACTATTAAGGCTGGAGCAAACTTAGTGATTGAATGTGATTTATTCACTTCTTTTGCAGATATGGGCGAAGGGTTCAATCAAATTTGCAATGTTTATTGGCTTTAATTATTTGAAATTTGCTTTTAAGGGCTGCTGCTACTAAAATATGAAACTTATCATCTTTTTATGTCAAATGAAAGGAAAATACACATAAAAAATCTAGTTTTAAATGCTGAACGTTTTCAAAATGGCCAAAATTAATAAATAATCATAATAATAAACATCAAAGATGATGTGACAAAATTGTGTGAGAATGTCAACTTCTCTCTGCAATTGCAAATTTTGCATAGTTCTGCAAGTTACTCTGTGATTCTATTCTATTCTTATTGAATAAACCATTACTCCCTCAAGTGTGAACATTTCCATTATATGCTTTTGAGATAAAAGAAGAGTGGGAAAAACATCCAATACCCCCAGTCTCAACTCGCTCTAGCGCAACATTAGCAAGGCTAAGGAGAAATGGAATTCAATTCAAGTGGTCCTAAGGCATAATCTACATCAAAACATACAACCAATAAAAACTAGTCTATTAGCTTGCAAACTGGCCCGTAGATCAATAGAGATTAGAGAGAGGGCCTGCTTGTTTTCAACATTATACAACACAAGTTTACTACTGATTTAATTAATTGTTCTTTGTATGCTATTCCCCACAATTGCTTATTGTTACACAAATAAAAGGCATAGCATTTTCTTTTCCAGACTTCTTTTTCAATATGTATTTTTCTGTGACGTTTATGAAAAAAATTAATTTTCATCTTTTGGAGCCAAAATTTAGAAATTCAGTTTTTGGCTCAAAAATTTATTTTTTGACCGCAAACATTTATTATTAGACACAAAAAATGTTTTGAAATCAAAATTCAATGGTAGATAAAAATTTAAGAAATTATTATCCGGGTGAAAAAATATTTTTAGGGAAAAATTATTTAACCAAAATGTCCATTCCCTTGTACGTTTTGTGGAGCCGCCCCTGGTGACGTTTACAGGTTTTTAGAGAGCACTTCAATAACCTTGTGTGGTGACCCAGTTGGATAAGTGTCCCCCCAGGGCGGATACTTGTCCTATGAGTCACTATGATTAAAGAGTCGTTCCCCCCCGAGTTGGCTCCACCTCCCCATGGCAGGTGTGTGCCCCGAGGGGGAGGAAGCGGCTGGTGGTCAGCCCCCATTGGTTGATCGCCGGCCCTTCACCCCACTGCATAAAAGGCTGTGTTTCCCGCCTAAAGCCAGAACTTACACAAACGACACCAAGAACACAGCAACTACCTCACCGTCAGGCCAACTTCAACTACAAGTTAGGATTGATCGAGGATCGCTGAGTAAAGTGCAAACTGTAACTCTCACGAAGTCACTTGCGAGCTATTCCTGCGAAAGCACGAGAATAGCCCTTGTGAAATCACCCAGAATAATCGCCCAGACGATTATTCGCCGAAGTAAGTGTCCGAGTGCTTTGTAGGGAACCCCAAAGTTCCTAGACGAGGCCTCTGCGACGCTAAACCAAACCCTAGACAACAGGCACGGATAGAAGACTCGAAAGAGCATTCCACCGCGTCCGTGAAGACGAATCCGTGACGAATTAACGACAACTCGAGACGCCGCCTTTGTTCCGCCGACCACGCGGAATCGACGACGCCATCTTGAGAAATCCTTTGTTCGACGCTGACCACGTCGACTCTAGAATTATTACTGAGTGTATTTTAAAGGCATAAAGCCTGGTGAATAAATTACCTGTTTATTTACATACATTTGGTATTCATTTGGGTATTTGCATAATTGATCACAGGTAAAGTATTACACGTTAGCGCTATTTAAACCTATACCAAGTAGGACGCGACACGTGGGGGCCTGGCCGGGATTTAGAAATAAATCTCAAATCTGAACTTGTGATCTCTCAATAAGATAACCCAAATCGTAGAATTACCGAAAGAAAATGTCAGACAAAGACGAGCAATCCACGTCTGAAACCGAGCAGAGAATGCCCGAGAAGGGAAAAAGGACCTCCGACTACCACCTGAGATCGGATGGTCCCGTCCCTGAAATGTCCGCAAAGGCGAAAGCCCGAGCGAATAAAAGGAGAGCGAAGGCGCAGAAAGAGGAGCAAGCTGCATCGCTCGCGGCCCTAGACGGGCCAGAGCGAGAGCGGGTTCCCTTGAATATGCAACCCTTCGAAGATACCGATCCGGAAGCCATAGAAAATCGAGAAGAAATTCGCGACGTATCGCCAGGACGAGTATCGATATTGATGACCGAGGAGACGAATGAAGCTCCGAAAATAACGGTCACGATCGGCACAGACCCATCGCCACCAACGGCTCAGACGTCCGTAAAACAAACCCCACGGAAAAACGACGGCGGGACCCCGATAACCCCCCGAGTTACGGCGAGTCCTGCAGTTGTTTCCTTCGAAGTATCTCACCTAATTCGGTTGACGCAGCAAGCTGCCCAGCTAAAAGCGATGATAGACATTCCAGTAGGAACGTCAGTCTGGGAATCGATTACCCTACTCACTGACGCTATCTGTGCGGCACAAGCCCCGACGCCGGTCGCAAGACCAGCAGCGGAGACGCCCATGCCCCAGGTAACGCCCAGTGACACCGGAGGTTTCGCGCCAGACCCCAACCGAACACTTCACGAATCCAGAGAGAAGGCCCGCGAGGAAGCCAGACAAGAAGCGACTAGTCGCCAACGAAGGCTGAGCGCAGAGCGGCGAGAACTCTGGAAGGAAGAGGAAGAAAGGGAGCAACGCGAGAGAAGAACCACCGAGAGAACAGAGAAACTGGTCCAAAAAATGAGGGAAGAACGAGAAGCTAAAATTCGAAAAGAATGGAACGCAACAGTAGAAGGGCGACATCGAGAAGCTCAAGAGTACGAGGACCAATTTCAAGCGCTAATAGCTCAAAGAAAAACAGAAAAACTACAAATGTTGCGAAAAGAGGCCATTCTACAACATCAGAAATGGGAAGAACAACATCGCGAGAGGTTGAGAGAAGAGGAAGCCAGAAAAGAAAAAGAACAGTTTCTGAAAGAGAAAGAAGAGTGGGATCGAGTCAGATGGACCGAAGAGTACAAAGCGAAGAAACAAGCTATAATAGATGAGCAAAAAAGATGGGAAGCCGAAAACTGGGAGAAGGAGACAGAAAAGTTCCAGAAAGAGTACGCACAAGACGTCTCGGACAGGAAGAAAAATGAAGAAAACCTGAAACGGAAACCAGAACCCCCCAGCGGCTCTGATACCGACACAGGAGAAGGTGCAACAAAGCCGGCAAAAACGGCGAAAAGGGGGAAATCTCAAAAGAGAGACGAGTCGGTCCCAAAAACAAAGGACCGTCACCCCTCAAAAAGATCCGAGACGGGAGCAGCCATCGACGCGTTACTCGAAAAGAAAAACGCAAATAAAAATCGGGAACGCCCCGAAAGCGAGGAAAACAGATGGCATTCTTTTTACGAGAACAACGACGGAGGGGAGCCGCCGCCATCCGGAGGCTCGAAACAGAAGAAGGCTGGCGGAGAGACCCCACCGAGAGGGCCGAGGTTTCACCCCCAAGGAGATCCCTCCGAGCCCTCCGATTCGTCGGACGACGACCATCCGAGTCGACCGTCTACAGGGAGGAGTCAAGAAGACAGCGATGGGCACCGGTCGAACCGGCCGAATGCTTCAGACCGCTCCTCCCGGAGCTCCAACCCTCGTTCGGAGGAAGGGAACTTTCAGGACTCATCTGGCCGACATTACACGATGTCTGAGCTAGGCCGAGCCCTGCTGAACTCTTTCAGAAGAGAAGGAATCGATCTAGGCCATCCAGGCGACGAACATAATCGCGCTGGAGAGAGGGTTAAGCGTAAATATGGCGTACGAAACGAACCAAGCAGCGAAGCCACGGGTAACATCCGTTGGCAACACTACATACAAACACGATTCGACGGTTCGTGGAAGGCCGGAGACCGCTTCCTGGACGAAGTAATGCGTATCAAGAAAGCGACAAAAGCCACCGTCGCCGACATGCTAACCCACGGGCTAGTGGAGCTAACTACGGGGTCAGCTCGAGAATGGTACCAGGGACTGAAAAACCCAACCTGGGACGATTTTCTCGTCCGTTTCGATCTCCGATACGGCGAGACTCCAGACGAGATCAGTAACAAATTACGGGGTCTACGACAAGCCCCAGGAGAAACATTAGCCGACTACGACGCCCGAGCGAAACTCCTGTTTGCAAGAGCGCCGTACGAAATAAACCCCGCTGGTTTTACGATGATCTTTTACGGAGGATTATCGGCCCACTCGCAAAGAATTCTGCTAGACATGCGTGCACCCCGCACTGGCGATTACCAAGATGTCAGTAACTATCTTCTAACAAACACGTTAGAAATAGAACAGCGGTATTACGCCACTCTGCCCCCGGAGGAAGCTGACGCGCACGAGAAACGGTTGCAGACGAGCGCCGAACGTCACAAGACCTCAGAGAAATTAATGAGGCCAAGTGAATATTTGAGCGGCATAATGAGTCTCACCGAAGCATCCTTCGGACGAATGCTGACGCCTAAAGCAGGCAGTATTCTTCCAGCCAACCCGATAGCTGCCCCAAAGAAAGCACCGGCAGCAACGGCGATGCAGGTGACCTCGACGGACTCCACCCAGATGGAGAAAGTCGAAGAGACAACACCTCTCGCCACGGCTAAAGAAGAGGAGCCAGCATCAAGCGACGAGGAAGCCCTAAATGAGCACCTCGAAAACTTGTCGACGGGATGCGACGATCAAGGTCCCTATTTGCACCATGCACACCGGGCCTTAGCAATCGCACAATTCAGAGCACACGTGCAGGCAACAAAAGCGAGAGGGGCATTGGGAGGAAAAAGACGATTCCCGACGCCCTTCGTCCCGAAAAAACCGGGATTCACTCCCACAGGGGATAAAAGTAACATCAAATGTTACAGCTGCGGAGAATACGGTCACTACTCAGATAAATGTGAGAAAACCGTCAAAGAAAAGGACATCATGCAAACCATGATGAAAATGATGATGGAGTTAAGAACTGATCTGGCAAAAAACTTCCAAGCGCAGGCGTCGCCGAAATAAATTCAGCTTCGTCTGCGCCAGCCGCGGAAATTAAAAAGAAGAAATATCACACTGGACCCGCAGGTCATGCCTTGGCAGAGGCACAGATCAAAGACCGCATACAGATCGTTCCGAAGAAGGAGGAAAAAGTGACGTTAACGAGTATGCAAGTGAGAACGAAACCGGAGGTCGACATGGATTGGACGGACCTTCCGTTCAATCTGGAGGTTGAGCCCCAGACATTACGCGTATTTCACTGCAATGTCACGAAAGCACATTGCGAAACTCTGTGTATGCTGCCAGTGGAGATAGAAAACCAAAAATTGTTCGGTCTACTGGATTCAGGAGCGGATCGTTCATTCATATCCGAAGATATAGTAAAAGACTTGGATATTGGAAAGAAGGTGGCACAAGTGAACGCGAACGTAGAATTGCTCACCGCCAACGGCTACGTCAAGCCGAAGGGCGTAGTTCGCATCATGATCGACTGGACGGGGGGGAACCTGTCCCACCCCTTCATAGTCTTGCCATCCCACGACAAAGTATTCCTCCTAGGGATGGACATCATGGCGAAACTGAAAATTCAGCCAAACCCGATAACCCGTTCATGGAACTGGATAAGTCCCGAGGGAGAACGGTCAGTCCCCGTAGTTCCCCAAAAATTACTGGACGAAGCCAAGGACAAAGAGGAATACGGAAGAGGATTGCGAAAATTCGTCCAAGATTACGATTTCGCAGCCTTCACTCTGGAATTACAGAGGAGTAACGTCGTGGACACCCTGGTCGAGGAGGCAGCACTGCGTGTTAACGAGGCATCGCTACTAAGGCGAGTGCTTCGAAAGCATGAAAGAATTCTGACCAAGACACCTGGTCGAACGACGGAAGCAACACACGAAATAGTCTTAACCACAGACAAGCCGATTCGAGTGCCTTACAAGGGGATGAACCCCCAGAAAAGAGACATCGTGACGCAAATGTGCCAAGACATGCTCGACAAGGGCATAGTAACGCAAGCCCTGGGCGAATACGCCATGCGGATCGTCCTGGTGATGCGTCCAGGCTCGGAACCTCGACTATGCATTGATTATCGCCCCCTGAACGCGATAACGGTTATAGACCCGATTCAGATGCCGTCTATAGACTCGATCCTCCGGGAACTGAGCCCGTTCAAGTGGGTAACCACCATGGACCTGTCAAAGGGGTATTGGCAAGTGGAGCTAAAACCCGAAGACAAACTGAAAACGGCTTTCTACTCCCCGATAGGAAGACTAATGTTCAACGTGATGCCGTTCGGGCTTGTAAACGCCCCGAGCACGTTCCAGAAACTGATCGAAAGCGTGTTGGGAGATATGCTGCACGACTTCGTGTGGGCGTATCTCGACGACATCATAATAACGTCGGACACATTCGAAGAACACATAGACCACATCGATAGAGTGGTCTCTCGCCTAGCCAAGGCAGGACTCCACATCCATCCAGGGAAGAGCAAGTTTTGCAGGAAAGAGCTTGCCTTCCTAGGATATCGAATAGGAGTCGAGGGAATCGCGATTGACCCCGAAAAAGTCAAAGCAATAAACGGATTCCCCGCCCCCGAAGATATAAAAGGTGTCCAGAGATTCATGGGCATGGTCAATTTCTTCGGCCGACTACTCTCTGGTCTGGCTGAAGTGGCCGCGCCTATAACGGATCTCTTACGAACGGATAAAGAGTTTGAGTGGACGGTCCAGTGCGAGGCCGCATTTAGCACTATCAAGCAAATGCTGGCTGACGTCGAAAAGATGCCATTGCCGGACCTAAACCGACCGTTCGTGTTGCACACCGACGCGAGTAAAATCGGACTGGGTGCAGCCCTTCTGCAGACCCACGTGTACAACGGAATCTCGCAAGAAGTACCCTGTATGTTTATAAGCAGAAAAATACAGGGCGCGGAGAAAAATTATACGGCAACGGAACTAGAATGCCTAGCCGTAATTTGGGCAGTTCGGAAATTTCGCGACTATCTGGAGTACACGAACTTCGAGGTTCAGACAGATCACCAGGCACTAAGCTGGTTGATGAAGCTCAAGGAACCCTCCGGCCGACTCGCACGATGGCAACTGGAGTTAATGGCGTGCGATATAACAATTACGTACCGCCCCGGGAAGTACAATCATGTGGCCGACGCCCTCTCGAGAGCCCCAGCCTCTGACCCCCAAGGACCAGACGACGACGGCGAGGACGACACCCACCTCTTGTACTGCCCGACTCCACGGAGAATATGGCGTTTGCGAAAGGCGAACGAGCTACCAGTGATGGAGCCTGAAGATAGAACGTTTTGTGGTTTTTGGACTCGAACATACCAGCCAGCTGGGACAAACAATTCAACATCCGAAATTCAATCTCCGCCCCCCGGAGAAACCCACAAAACACTACTACGCGCCTTCACAGCAAAAATTGAAGAAAAAACACAATACGCTCCACCCACGAGACGTGAGTTCGTCGAACACCAGGCAGCAGACACAAAATGTCAAATTATAACGCAATATTTGCTGAACGGCGAATTTCCGGAAGGGATGACAAACCCACACCGCCGGAAACAGTTCGTCAAAGAAGCAACAAGCTACCTCATAGATGATGAACTCCTGGTAAAATACCACCCGACGTTTCAAGATGACCTCAGCGGAGCGGGAAACTCGGTTAAAGTGGTCGTGCCGGCATCGCTGCACACCCGACTGTTGTGGCTGATGCACGGACACCCGCTCGCCAGCCATTCTGGCGTGGCGAGGACCCTTTATCGAGTAAAACAACTTTTCTTCTGGCCGGGCGCGCGGCAAAAGATAACGAAATTTATCCGACACTGCCCCCGGTGCCAAGCATGCAGACCGCGAGATAAAGTAGCCAGAAACGCCATGTCTCTCGGACCCTACGCACCGTTTGACTGCTTAAGCATAGACTTGATGGGCCCCAAGCCCACAACGGGAAACAAGAACATGTATATTCTCGTAATTATGGACGTGGCCACCCGATGGCCGGAGCTGTACGCCCTCGCGAAGCCCTCGGCTGAAAACATAGTCGAGTGCCTTTACGACGTGGCAATGCGATTTGGGTTTCCCAGAAAACTCATTTCGGATAACGGCCCCCAATTCCGATCAAGAATATATAAGGACTTCTGTAGGAAATTTAAAATGGATGCATCGAACACCTCCACATATAATCCTCAGACAAACCCAGTCGAGAGATTAAATAAAGATATAAAATATGCGCTGACAGTATTCACCGACATTCACAATCGATGGGACGAATACCTGCGAGAAATCGCTTTCAGCATTCGCTCAACCGTGTCACGAACACGCGAATTCTCACCGGCGTACCTCAACTTCGCCCGCGAATTAAGGATGCCATGGGACCCACGCGTTGCCGAAGCTGTTAACGTATTAGACCCGTCGAGCCCACATGAGTACGTGTGCCGGTTGGAACAGACTATATCCGACACGTACCAGCATATGATGGCGCATATTTTCAACATGAGAGAGAGAATCGCAGATAAAGAAGGCGATCTCGCTTTCGCGAACTTTAAAGTGAATGATCTAGTGTGGAAGGAGGCACACACGTTGTCCAATGCAGCGAGGGGCATCGCCGCCGGTTTAGCCGACAAGAGGGACGGTCCCTACGTAATTGTGGCCGAACACGGAGGCAACGCATACCAACTACGCCGCCTAGAGGACAACAAAAATTTTCAGTCGATACATGGCCGAGATTTAAGGCCATATCTGCCAGAATTTCCACAGGAAATTTGGCTGGAAGGTCAGACACACAGCGGCCAAGGGGGCACCGTGGTCGACACGTTCCAAAAAACAAATGAAGCTGAAAATATAGCGGAAAACGAGGATGAATTCTTCGACGCCGAATCCCCAGCCGACGAGGCTCCAACTCAGCCGGAGCAAGCAATTTCGGAGAGGGAGGAAGCAGAAGAATGTACTTCTGAAATGGAAAATAAAAAAATTAATAATGAGAAAAATGCCAACACATCGGAGATGAACGAGCAAGTAGAGTCACGATCTACGAGCACGTCGAAAATCAACCTTCGACCACGACGAAGCAATAATCCGTTCATTCGGGACGGCAAAGTCGTGGGGAAGAACTAAAAATAAAAGAAAATGTGATAACATGGAGCGGAGGCCTTGTAAAATAAAAAGATTTACTTACGAGAGCTGCTGCACATGTTGAGACGCGAAAATTTGGCTAAGTCCAAACTTCGCAACGAATTGTCGCAGTCACCACTAACAGACGAGAAGTTATGACGTATCAGGCGACCACGTGACAACGAAACCACGCGGTCGACCCCGTAGCGTCATTGCCAGCACGGCGGATCTCGCAAAATACGAGACGCGTTCGAGACCCACAATTCTCAGCGTCGATAGGCCCAGTTTCCGACTGTTTTTAACACGACGAGACGTGTTTTTTGCTTCTCCCCAAAGAGAAAACAAAGACCTCTCAAACAAAAACTTCTCTTTCCTAAATTGAAATGGCCGATCGACGCAACCCACGATTAGAGCCGAGCGCATCGTCGAGAGACGAGAGCGACGGCCTAATCGTAAATGCAGAAGAAGATGAGAATTGGGACGAACAACCGCCGTTGCAGGTAAATTAGTGTGATTTCCCCAGAGAAATCACATAATTCTTTGAATCTGTTGCATCCAACCCAGATTGGAGCGTGACTTGTGACTGATATATTTCTTTCTGTTTTATTGTTGATTTAAGGCTGGCTAAAAACCCGAGAGTGGACCCAGATTCACCTCGGAGTCAAGGCCGCCAAAAAACTAGAACAAAGGAAGTGTTCGCGGAATGGCGTCGTGGCAAACCAAAACCAAAACTAAAGGTTTTCTTTCTTTTAAATTTAAACATCGTAATAAATTAAAATACGATTAGAGTTAAAATAAAAAAGTTTAACGTAAGAAATTAAAATTTAACGATCGGTTTTGCCTGCGACCCCTTCCAAAAAAGCGGATCACCTGAGTTCAAAAGTAGTGTTGGATCAGCGCTACGACGGCGGAGATCATCGCAGAACTGCGAAACAAGAAAATAAGACCGACGGCCGCAACAAAAGAAAGGAGTTGCTGCCACCGTCGATCTTGAGCATATTTCTGATCCCCATCGTTAACTGGGATTTATTATATTAATCTTGTGATCTAAAATTATTCAGGTCGACCCGCTAGAATCGTGGGACGCCCTGCCTCCGACGGCGTCAACCGCCAACAACATCTTTCGCGGAGCCCTGCCGATTTACCTGCGGCAGGCCTATCCTGCAGAGACCAGCGCCTGGAAAATCCGATTGATGTATTCCAGGACCCTCGAGGAAAAATTCGAGCGATCAAAAACGCTGGTCGAGTGCATGACGAAGGAGATGAGGGAGCGAGTGGGGCCGCGGATCCCACCCGATGCGGATCCGCCGAGCCCCGTTTACTCCGGGTACCTGGAAGAGGCTTACCCAGGCACGGTGGCCGAGCTGCACACCTCCCATAGGTGGAGCGAGGCCCCGACCTTGGCAGCCCGCCAGAGAATAGTGGACGACGAGATCAAACGCTTAAAGCGCACCGAGACTCACGGAGTAACCCGAGTTCTCGAGAGAAACGGTTTCTCCCCCGAAGAAATCCGTAGATGGCTTCGCGACATCGAAGAAGATCATCTGACACCCAGATGGATACCGCCGGCGAATTTTACGGCCACGCAGTCTGAGATGTGGCAGTTATACCACGCTGGTATCCTGGGAAGTCGCCGCCATCACAGAAGATCGAAGCGTCCGGCGGAGTCCGCCCCACGCGGACCCGCACGAAGAAGACAGGCCGTCTCCCCAACAGAGGCCGGCCCGTCAACGAGTCGCGACTACCGCAGTCGCTCGAGCAGCTCCAGTTCCCGAACTCGAGTTGTCGTGCGCTCGGAGTGTCGCCGAGTAGTAACGCTCGAGCCTGCCTCGCCAGACGACGCGCGGGCTGAGCGAACGGTCGAATCTTCCGCCCACTGGGCTGCGAGGACCGAGACACACCAAGATCGAGGAAAGAAAAGATCCTCGTTGTTCATGGCGATTACCACACAGTCGTCAGATCAATCCTCGTCGCGACGAACCGTCTCATCACACCAGAGACCGAATTCTCCGACGGACGTCCCCCAGAGGACGGCCCAACGAAGATCCGTCGCAGCCAGCACCCGGAGGAATCGAAAGCGCAAAGTACGTCAGAAGTTGCGAGCACAATCCCTGATAGCTAAGGGATTAGAGAAGGAGCGAGAGATGGCCGCCGCGAAACGGTCCGAACCCCAGAGTCTCGGACCCACGGCTGGACCGTCCAGGCGCCAAGCAGAGATTGATTTGGGAGAGTTGACGGAAGAGCAAATGTCCCCAGATGAGTCGGACAAAGATGGGCCGGTTACAAAACAGGATCTGGCCGTAGCATTGAAGAACGCCTTCCGAGGATACGCGGCCAACCGGCCGTCGGGCTCAACACCGGCTGTGCCCACCGCGCTTGTGCCCCCACAAGTGCAATCGCGATGGCCGCCACTCCTCGAGGGTACAAACCCAGCCGTGACCGCTTGGACCCCTCCCCGGATGATTCCGGTGGGGGATCCAGCTCCGAAGCGGGTCAGATACGATAATCTACCCGGGCTGGGCCGTCCACCGTCACCCCCAACGCCACGAGTGTGTCGACCTTATCGCAACGCCGAATGGTACGCCCAGCGAGAGATGGACGCTCGATGCCGGCGTGAAGCGGCCTATCCCCCACTCAGCGAGCTACAAGAATATCTGGCCGAATACGAGAACCCCGCGATTGCCGAGTTGGCCATACGACAGGCCGACGCCGCCCAAACCCACCACATCAATTGGGCGATCGAACAGATGCGGACGCTGTCACAACAATTCAGTGGCAATCCGGACCGCGCTCACCCCTGCCATCGGAGCAATTTGAATTTGGCAGTGACGAACGTCATGGCCCAGCTGCTATCCCTGGGCGTCTTCTTGGACAGTCGGCAAGCTATGGCGGCCTGGACAATCGTCGACCGTGAGGGAGTTCACCTTCCTCGGGCGTTGTACCAGGTATGGGCCGGATGGACTCCTGAGCCCGCCTCGCTGCGCTTCGACCTGGCCAGAAATACGGAAAACCCAGGCCTACAGTTTTCAAAGATGCGTTCGTTAGCATTCCGCTACCGGAACCCCGGAGTCCACCCTTCCTTGTTGCGAACAATTCGGGAGGTTCCGGAGATACCGGGAACGGCGGCGAGCCTTCCACAGGCCATCGAGACCGCCCCCCCAGAGGCGGCGGTCCAACCATACATACCGACCCCAAAGCCGGTATTCCCGAAGGAGAAGCGACACGCGAATCGACCCATATTGATTCCGAAGCGTTCCAAGCGAGGACCCCGAACTCCTCCGCTGCCCTCTCCTTCACCACCAGCGGCAGGGCTGGCCGCTCTCTCTGCAGAGCCGGCTACGCCACCGTTGGAGAGCCCAATGGAGATTCCGCTCCCACCATCGCCTCCGCCGCCCCCAGCAGCGCAGCTTTATTTGAGGCTGGGAGTGGAATACCCCTTCCTTCAGATGTCGGAGTTCACGCGACAACGCATCATTGACTCCGACGATCACGGCGAATCAATCCTCAAATGGCTAAACAGAGAAGCCCGATCCACCATGGACGCCGTCTTCCATCGCCGTATCCTACGGGCCCACAGGAAACCCGGATCGAGCGCCGAGTCGCGAAGGATCCGACTCGTCCCCGATCGATTCCCCGCGTCTACCCGGATTTGGATCCATGAGCGTACGGGGTTGGTTGGCGAGCCAGCCGGCAGTCACCCGCAGTACTTCATCAACGAGCGACAAAATCCTGCGGATCTGACAACCTCTCTGCCCCCGGATTTACCACCGCCGCCACCGGCAGTGCCACCCGTGATCCTCCGCCCATGCAGAGGAGTGCTGC
This sequence comes from Strigamia acuminata, assembly GCA_949358305.1. Classification (NCBI taxonomy): domain Eukaryota; kingdom Metazoa; phylum Arthropoda; class Chilopoda; order Geophilomorpha; family Linotaeniidae; genus Strigamia; species Strigamia acuminata. The sequence continues at coordinate 63,674,150 of OX442314.1, read as the reverse complement.
CGGCTCTTCGCAGAGGAGAGCGATGAGAAAATTGAGATCGCTCCGATCCGAGATCGAAGCTGGAGGAGGGACGTGTGGTGACCCAGTTGGATAAGTGTCCCCCCAGGGCGGATACTTGTCCTATGAGTCACTATGATTAAAGAGTCGTTCCCCCCCGAGTTGGCTCCACCTCCCCATGGCAGGTGTGTGCCCCGAGGGGGAGGAAGCGGCTGGTGGTCAGCCCCCATTGGTTGATCGCCGGCCCTTCACCCCACTGCATAAAAGGCTGTGTTTCCCGCCTAAAGCCAGAACTTACACAAACGACACCAAGAACACAGCAACTACCTCACCGTCAGGCCAACTTCAACTACAAGTTAGGATTGATCGAGGATCGCTGAGTAAAGTGCAAACTGTAACTCTCACGAAGTCACTTGCGAGCTATTCCTGCGAAAGCACGAGAATAGCCCTTGTGAAATCACCCAGAATAATCGCCCAGACGATTATTCGCCGAAGTAAGTGTCCGAGTGCTTTGTAGGGAACCCCAAAGTTCCTAGACGAGGCCTCTGCGACGCTAAACCAAACCCTAGACAACAGGCACGGATAGAAGACTCGAAAGAGCATTCCACCGCGTCCGTGAAGACGAATCCGTGACGAATTAACGACAACTCGAGACGCCGCCTTTGTTCCGCCGACCACGCGGAATCGACGACGCCATCTTGAGAAATCCTTTGTTCGACGCTGACCACGTCGACTCTAGAATTATTACTGAGTGTATTTTAAAGGCATAAAGCCTGGTGAATAAATTACCTGTTTATTTACATACATTTGGTATTCATTTGGGTATTTGCATAATTGATCACAGGTAAAGTATTACACGTTAGCGCTATTTAAACCTATACCAAGTAGGACGCGACACTTGTTAAGATACAGCTAGATGAAATTGCTTATATTCAATGAACGGTCCCCTTCCCTTCATGGCTAACGGCATAGGAGGAACTATTTTTTCATTAACGTTGTGTGTTAGAAAATAAGTAAAGTGCTAAACCTTTAGCTTTATCTTGTGAATGCCAATGCAGGGTCCTACAGGGTGCTAACGTTCTGTATTCACCAGCAGACTAATTTGGGTTCCGTCCGTCTGTCTGTCTGTCCTGCATCCGAAAGATACAACTGATTTTCAGGATACTACAATAAGAAACGATCAGAACAGATCAGATCATGAGAAATCATTGAACCGAAAATGTGTTTCTCACTGTTAGAAACTGCTAAGTAGAATGAGAGGAAATCAAATGAGGTCTGATGATTGTGAATACGTCACTTCCACAGCCTTTGATAGGCATAAGCGTAGACACCAATACTCCGCCGTCAGTCAGAAGTGTGAGAGCAACTGCAATTTCAAATGTTAAGAAAGAACATCACGGCCCTGCAAATACAACCGTAAAAGTTGCAACAACTGCCACGAGAGCGCACCGCATTTTAAAGCAGGAAACTCGAAAGTTAATAATGTAGAAATGTGAATAAATGATTGTTTATTAAAACTAAAAACACATTGTTGCATATCGTCTGTCGCCATTGATATCGACCTTTCATTAACAATACCATTGTTTCTTGGGTTGCTAGGGCACAGTTGTCTAGCAACCCAGCCTTTTGTTCATTAAAGAAACCAGTCGACTTGCCAAATCATGTAGTGTGTGTTGTGTCGCTTATTGCTGGCCAGTTAGGCCTCTTAACAGACATTCTATGATGACTGTTTCGTGCTACAGTCAGAATATGTTCACCATCAACATATTACACATGTTAGAACAAACATTCTTTAACGGAATCCATTTAGGATGCAAAATTGGGTATTACGAGCAACTTTCCAAAAATATTAAAATAGTCTTTGAATGTTGGCCAGCGCCTCATTACCAAACTGTCCTGACTCCTGAGTATCCAGATCCTGTTGATCAGGATTAAACGGATCAATGATAATGAATCCTTGAATTTCATTGGAGATTCAAGATCTTATTGATATGTAGGGTATATTAGCTTATATACGCTGTTGAATTTCCCTAACAAAATTGCCTAAAAAATCGTTAGTTTATAAAGTAAAGTAGCAAACTGGCATTACTATTAAGTCGATGTCATTTCCTACTCATGAGGTTTATGTGAGGTAATTGTGAGGTCTCTGTGAGGCCCGTGGGAGATGAGCACTTGAGATAAAAAGTTCAGTGATTGGTTATGCACAACCGATCCTCCATAGGTCGCAGGTGGTTTGTTTGGAGCTGACTGATGTTTCTGCTTGTCACGACTGGCACCACCAAAATCTTAATATTTGTAAGTTGCAAATTATATTGTATGGAATGGAAGGCTTAAATTAATTATTAGCGGTTCGTAAACAAATATAAGCTGTATATTGGAAACGAAACAAATTGGTAGATAAGAATTGTCAACTTTTTGTGGATGGAGTGCAGACGTTTAAGATATTGTTCGGTTTTTCATTAAATTGCTGCATTCACTCCAAATTCTGTTCATGGCTTGAGCGAAGCACGCATGGCACCACAGATGGCGGCTGGTGGTCACAAAATTATGTGTAAGGAATTGTCTGGTAGAATTTATCCTTGAATAATTTCTTACACACATTTTTCCTCTCAATTAATCTTGACGCGCCCTCTTTTTGGTTACTTGAACCCATCTAATGCGGGTGTAACTCCGTGGACACAATTTTTATCGCTTACCTTAATTAGCTTACTAAACCCACTAAATGACATACACAAGACAGAAATGATTAATAGAGAGAACATTGTTGGTAGTAGTCTGCTGTTTGACAGTAACTAGTGTTAGTTCTAAGTGAAGATTGAAGTTGAAGAACAACAGCAAGGAGAACCTAATCTCAGCATGCGGAATTCTTTCCGAAAGAATTACCCGAATTGCTTCGGATCTACTCACGGGGTAAGAAAGACGCCATTTTTGCCCCACGCGACAGACATCCGACGACGTTGTGTCACACTATTTCATATTATTTAACATTTATCATTATTTTAAACCTAGTGTTGTATAATTCATCATTTAATTATGTTTATCATTTTATTTGAAAATTTGTATTAATTATTTCCAAGCCAGGAAATAAACATATTGCGTTGTTTTGTGAAACATTGCAGTTTTCCTTTAATATTTCAAACTATAAGTCTTCAATGAAGCACCCGTTGTAGGCAGTTTTATTTACGGTACTTCATTAATAAACAAGGCGGGTTACAACAAACTTTTCTAAAATAAAAAAGTGGTAGGCATTAGAAATAGAAGGTATTAAGGAAAATATAGGGAAATTATTAAAACATGAACATGAACACATAGTGTCTTATTAGTAAAAAAAATTGAAAAAATATTAGTGAAAAACACTAACATATTAATTAAAAAATTCCTTATGTGGTCTTTTTTTCTCTTTTATTTGCCGAACAAATGGTAAGCTTAGCACCATTATTCCATTGCATTGCAGCCTGAAAGTTCTTTAAAACTTCGCTGATTAAAACTGATGTATTTTAATGCATTAGAACTGAAAGAGCAATTCCTTTTTTTCCCGAAGTACTTGTACTGCGATATGTGCCAAAATGTTGGGAACATTTACAATAACGAAATTATTATCTTTAAAACGACTAACAATAAATATTTTTGAATGACATGATAAGATTGAAATTTGAAAATTTGCGAACGAATTTCATTTCAATCGCTCGACTGTGCGCGACTTATAAAAACCAAAGTCGCTTCTTGACAGTCTTCTTGATTTTGCTGATTTGACGAGCAAAATAAAACGTCGCTCGCAGTTCCGTTATGTTAAAGTCAACACTTGTCCAAAAATATCAGCTTACATAAACAAGAAAACCGAAACTGGCATCAAACAACATTCCAGCTGTCTTAAAGCTCGCATTCCTCTGAATTGGACACCGTGGAGAAATTGCCCTTTTAATTTTAGTTTGAATCTAATTAATGAGTTCAAAGGGGTGGACATTGAATATATCTCGTTTCTGCTGCGACCACAAGCCCAGTGAATTGCCCGTTCTCTCTCTCGGTGAATTTACAACGTGTAAATTGGTGGGGCGCGCCGAGATGCTCAGCCTTTTGTGTTATTAAGTGAAATCTCAATTTATATTAAGAATTATCCTCGAAAGCACAAAAGGCTTTCCGAGCTGTGTTTGCGATGAATGCTGCTACCGTGTATCAACCCCACGAGCTTTTCGTTTTATTTGTTGGTAACGGAAGGATTCAGCCATTTATCTTGTTTGCAAAAGGGTTTCGAGTTGATGTATAAATCATTTCTTTTTTTTTTAAAGTTGCTCTTTTCCCATCAATGGTCACTTTGCAACAAAAAAAAACTAAGACGAAATATCAACGGAATTGGATATTAGCGAAACCGGAATCGGAAATCACTATCAATTACTTTTAAAATACCAGCAATAATCCATTCGAAACGCATAAAGTTGTAATTAATTCTCCACAAAGTTGCAAAATGAACATTTGATTGGCACTTAAAAAGTTTTATTGATTTAACTGAGCAATTATTTTTATAAAGACATTCTTTGCAGCTTGTTAATTTTTTGATGGCTTTGTTTGGATCAATACTTTTTATTACAAACTTGGCAAACTGACACTTGTTAAGAGGGAGTTTATAGCCTCGTGTGCCTTGTCCACTTGGGTGACATTAAATGTCAGTGCAAGTCACTCCCCCTTCCTCTTTGCCAGAAGATGACCAAGTTGCAAGAGATGATAAACTGTGGAATGTCATACAAAATTCACTCCACCGACCTGACAAGGCAGGGAAATAACTAAAAGGTTATCAAAGTTTTAAGCTTAACTTTTTGACTGTACACACCTTTTTATTTCTTCGTGATGACAGTGCCAACGACTTTTTGTCAGTTGCAACAACAAGTCTTCTGACAAAACTGCAAATTTGAAGACAACCTTTAAACCTGTCAGGTTTTGCGCACTAATGAGATTAACCATCGAGGCAGCTCTCCACACTAAAGATGAGCTACAGTGGCACGTGTGCTGTTCAAATTTGATTTGTAGTTTATTTTGAATTGTTGAGTGAGTTCATCCAAATTATCCACAAGCGGCAGGGCTGACCAGCGTGATAAACACACAAACTGCATATAAAATCAGAGCACTGTGGATGCTTTACGGCATCACGCAGCGCTCTGGATGCGGCCCCTTAGTGCTACACTGCAGCGCACAGCTCATACTTACATACGAGCCATTCAAAACGGTAGAAAAGCACACCATGGCGCACATTTCAAGAATCATGAACAACTTCTGGCAAGCTTTGTTAATTGAAATAATATTATGAAATTTATTTTGGCATGCTAGTGGATTAACTAAGTGGGCACAAAAGAGATTTGGTGAAGAAAAGAAACTCGACAGGAAGTGGTACTGCACTGTACACAGAGTACGGTAGCAGAAGTCAGATTGATTTGAAGGCCACTGCAGGTCCCCTTGAAATGAACTTGGACGTTGTGAATGGTCCACGTCTGAACCGATGACATAACACTCTTATAAGGTTTGTAGACTCTATGATCATTTCAGTACCAAATTTATTAATAGTAAACCAAATGCATTTTATTTTATTTTTATAATTAATAAAAAAAATATAACTTGTATCATTGGTCCATACCATCCAAAAATCAGAATAATTGCTTGCATTTTGAATACGTCGAGTGGAATTGATGTTATATTTCAAAAAAAGCTGTCAACTTCACACGAGTTTCAGTCCGAAATATGATAGGAAACATCAGCGCAACTGTGCTAATTACATAATAACAGAATCTGAAACAATTAAAGGGAAGAAAGGGGAAGGAGTTATGTAACACTGATGGAAAGGTGTATAATTAGCGAACAATTATTGTTTGCGTCTTATTTACCTTCATTTATTTTGGGTGAAAATGAAAGAAAAATATTGGAATAACGATTTTGTGTTACAATTAGTATATGCACAAGTTTTTTTTTCTTCCCGGATAAACTGTAATTGCGGTTTAGGTATAATTAAAAAATTGAGGCCAATAATATTGCACAACTTTGTACACTTTGTGCGACCTAGGTTGTGTGCAGTCTAAAGTTGAGTAGAATTTGCACCGATTGCACGTTTCATCACGTGCGGAATTCCGAATTGAAATATTTTTATTTTAGTTCCAACTTTAAATCGATTCGACCACACTGTTTGTATAAAAATTCATCATTCGCACAAACTTTGCATAACGTTAATAGAAATCTTAAGTAAACCAGGTTTTGTTTTTGTTTTTGTACAAAGTGAGGAATATACCGTAACGCTTCAAATTGGCGCCGGGTTCTGGTAGGCGCCAGGGCCGCAATTTGAAGCGTTACGACACATCTAATTAAATAAGGTTTTATTTGTTAACTTTCCTAAATGCGTAGCATTCCGTTTATATGGTAAAAGTAATTGTTTTTACTGCTATTTACTTTTATTAGGAAATTGTGATTAGATCTAAACAGCATCTCGGACAAACCTTTAACTTTGTTCTTTGGTTTCTGGTCCTAGAAAGGTTGAAAAACATTGAATTACTTGATATCAAACAAGGTTAACCTTTTTTAATAAAATAATGGAGTCGAGAAGCTACATGAAAGAATCAATCCATTTTAGCTAAGAATTTTTCATTGGCAATAATAAATGCACGCTTTAGTGAAGTGCATTTGATGATCGCCATAGCGGTAGTGTAGGGTATCTTGAGTTGACAAACGAGTCGAGTTCTCATTAGTTGTAAGAGGTCCATTTTGGATGTCATCGGTTTGGTAAGGAAAGAAAATAAACGGTTTCTCCATAAATTGAAGCGGCTTTTGTGTTTTAAAGATTGATTTGAAACCTTATTTAGGGCTGATTAAAATGCTAAATGCATTCATTCAAAGCGGGTGCTTGATTTTGGCTTCCGTGTTGTGGGTTAATCTGAATTTGTCTGACATCGCCGGGACGAAATCAAATCTAATTTCATCTTTTATCATCTTTCTTTGCCATCCCTAAACTCGAGATTTTTCATGTTTCTTGTCAAATGTAATTTACTGTCTTGACAGATTGTGAGTCGAATTGGAAGTGTGTTTTCTTAGAATATTGACTTCTTTTTTAACTCTCCCCTTTTTCTTGCTTCATAGCAATCTGGAGCTTTATTGATTCAGTGTGAGTCAGTTGGGTCCAATCAGAAGCTAGGGCGTTTGGACGAGGTGTGCTGAGATGGAAGGAGGTGTAGCCGGGGTCACTGGTATGAATATGATGAAGCTTACTACAGCACCAGCAGATTAGTGGACCGGCAGATAAGAGAATAAGGTGTGATTACCACAGAAAGAGCTCAGGCCAGTGAGTGAGTGAGTGACTATACAAGTTAGTTGCAAGCCTTTGTGTCATGTGAGCATGAATTTTCACTCGACTTGGTTCGGTTCGGATGTGTGTTTGAAATGTCAAGAAATTAGATTGGAAACAGGAGATGGATGGTTAGGACATTGAAACTGGTTGGAATGCTTTAATGGAACCTTTTAGGGGGAAATAAGAAACCTGTCTCTAATGAGATTGTCAATTTTCCCTCTTACTTTTATGTTCACTGGATGCGCAAAATTGGTTAATGAACACATTTTTCGCTTTTTTTTTCTTCTCGTCCAGAATTTATTCATTTTTATCGTCACATCTAATAAACGCCTTCCTCGAATAAAATTTTCAGAATGAAAATCTGCTCCTGTATAAATGCTAACTATATATTTTGTTTAGTTAATTTGTACAAATATTGTGAATATTTTGTGAATATAAAACATAGGTAAGTTTTTTTGTTTGCTAGTTCACATTTCTGACAGGAGAGAGCAAGTCATGCGAGCGATTGATTGCATGCGAACAGTTTTCAGGGAAGTCTAAGAACTAAATTCAAAACTTTTCCCCGGAAGGGGGTTACATAGATTCATTTTTGGCTACGCTAATGCCAGTGCTGTAGTCGTAAGGAAAGCAGATGATATACGATGTGTACCACTCATCCGCGTATAACATTTACTACAACATGCGGATACTTGAAATTGTTATTAAAATGTTGTAGAAAATAATTGTTTAAACACGCATTTATTTAGTGTGTATTTATTTATTTGATGAGATATACATTTGAGTAAATTCTATTCTACAAAGAGTTTTCTTGATGTGTCAGTTGTAAACAACAAATTACGATTCACAAAACCTAAATTTTATTGGTCATGAATAAATTTTATTTTATTTTATTTATTTATTTATTTTTTTCATTTATTTTTATTACAACTAAATACACAATATGAAACAAATATTTAACAGTGGTTAAATGTTCCCGTTAAGAGCGCTGCCAATGCTGCTCTGCGATTGGCTAAAATTTGAAAAACATTTAATCAAAAGGAAAAATTAAAATATCGCTTCGAAAGAAGCTCGCGTAAATTTTAAAACAATTAAATGAAAGAATTTATAATAACTAAAACACCTTTTACAACAGTTTGAATTTTATGTCACGTGATTCGATGATTTCACGCCATTTCCGTTTAGATTTTCGCCGTTATGTGCATAGCCGCGTGGTGTCCCTTCCCTTCCGTCTTCTCCAGCTCTCGATTTTGTCACATCAGCAACAAAACATGAAGACATTAGTTTGATTCATTAATCATTCACCTGAGACCAGTTCATTAAGGGTAACTTTTGTCAGAATAAAAAGACTTTTAATCTGATTTTTTCTCTCTCTCGAAGGACGTAGTAGGTGTTATCAACGAACGAGGGCTAATTTTCTACCAACACTGGTGGGCAAGTTTAGTATAGAAGTAAGATTAGTTTTCTGCGAATATCACGGGTCACTAACCATGTTTATCTTTGCATTTAAAACGAATTGGATCGCGTGCAATTTAATCAGGATCAAATTAAGTGTCAGTGGCGTATTTTTGATGAATTATTCATGCCAGTGAATGAACGTGCGTTTATGTACATCCAAAGTCAAGTTTAAACAAACTTACTGTACCGTACTGCCTCGATTTAACGCCGGTCGTATCTAAACGCCGGCTCCTGATTAAGCGCCGGGCAAACTGAGGACGAAATGGCAATAAACGCCGGCCTTAAATGAACGCCGGGTTTGTTTAAACGCCGGGTTGAAACGTTTTTTAAACGTTTTGAGAGGTCTTTTGGTCGAAACATCGAAGAATAGCTAGCAATGAGTGGCTTTCCAATTTTTTTTTTCGGGTAGACGCCCGGCGCGAATAATCGCCGGGCTTTGAATGAACGCCGGGGGGGTCAACTAGAAAAAATGAATAAACGCCCCGGCGTTAAATCGAGGCAGTACGGTATTAACTAATACTAAAACAAGAATATTAATTATCCCAAAGCCCGTACAAACAATGGCGCCGAAGGGTAAATTTTAAACTGCGCCATTTTTGGCGTTACTACCCATAAAAATTTGTCAATTTTGTCCGAAAATTTTGCTCTTATAATTTACCACTGACAATGCACAAGTTTGTCAAAATGTCACCCTTGGAGGTGCACCTGCATCTTTGCACCATCCAAAATTTTAGTCACTGATTTGGAGATACCAATTTACACAATTGCATTAACGGTAAAAAGAACTGGCGATTATTTACATTGAACTTTGGACCGAAATTGCATCGACCTCAAATAAGACCAAAATAAGCATAAAAACGTTTTATTTTCTGTTAACAAAAATGCAGTGCTGTTGAAAGTAACAAAACTGTGGTTTTAAATGCTCGAAGGTTGGGTGAATGCAAATGAACGACACTTGGTTAATGTTCGACAACACTGTTTCTTGCTTTCAAAAGATACAATTAATATACCTATGTGCTTGACTTTGATTGGTCAGCACAATACGCAGGTGAGAAGTTTTTAACCTGGCGGCACTGTCACGTAAACGTGATGTGAACAAACACTTAAAACCAACAAAAACAAAGGTAATTTCTACTTTTTGCAATCAATCGCCTCAGTAAACTGATCAACCGAAATGGTACCCTTAGAAATGTGCGCCACTTTAATGTTCAGACCGAAACTACAAGCAAAACTTTTTTTAATGAAAAAGGAAATTACAATGCATAACCGAATGTTGTATTTGGTTTTTTCAAACTTAAAAAGTTTAAATGTAAAAGAAAAAGTGTACATTTAGTCTTGGATTTGTCCATGATTTCTCCAGATGGTCTTCAGTTAGGCAGCGCCTCCCTGGGGCTGAGTCAGGAACAGATGCTGGATTCAATTTAGCATTAAGCTTACTTCCTTTTCTTCTTTGCATAAAGTGGGCTTTTGAAAAATTTAAAGTCGAGGATATTTTTGAAGTTTAGGGCTCTTGTCATAAAAATTTGTTCTTTGATAGTTCTTTTATTTGCTTAACTTTTTTACATTTTTTATTTTTTTTTTTAAAAATATATATTTAAAATTTGTTCAACAAATAGAAAAAGAGAACATTAAAAATAAAAACATTAAGCTGTAAAAAGATAATTTCATTCTTCTATAGTTTTATTGGTAGTTACTACAAGAAAGTTTAAATGCAATATCCTTTGTTTTTTCTTCTTTCCTTTTTCTACTTATACCTAGAAAACAGAAATTGATATACTGGAAAAACAAGCGATTGTAAAAGTTATTGGGTGTTTTTATGGAATGGGTGAGAAGAATAAACTGGTAATATAAACCAAACAATTTTTAAAAAAAAAATGGAATTGTTAGAATAACATGATGAAAACACATGCCAGGTACAAACAAGTGTTAGCAAATTTTTACAACATTTTTTAAATGTAATGCAATTTTATCTAATTACTGCAATTATGGATTTTTTTTTAGGTGGTGGCTAGACATCTCGTGTTTCTTGTTTGCTTGTCGTTTGATGTCAGGGGTCAATGCTCGTAACCATCCATAAAACAAGGTAAGATAATTACACCTTTCAGAGTGAAAATGGTTATAAATTTGTTATTTGTTATCTATATCGAATATCAAAGGATGGCTAATGCTTATCTTGGGAGTTAGGTTGTGTTCAAACACAAAATCACCTCGGCAATGTTTGATCAATAGCTTTCAATATTTCGAACCAAATATCGGATTTCTCGAATTTAAAGTATCAGTTGCGTTGGAAACATTCATTGATGACAGTTATAAACTGAACAAACCATGACATCTTGATACTCTTTGTATCTACGATAGCACTTTGGAAACATTGCTGGTAGTCTTCGCTCGTCAAAATGACAGTTGCACCAATATATTTTTCATTGTTGCTGTGTTTTAGGGAGGTTGAAAAAGTGGTGGACCATAAATAGAAATTACTAAGCGCATACAATAAAGATTGAGCACCATTTGTTAACATGTGATGGTGTTTTTTAATGTTAACTCTTGCTACAAGAATTAACTTGCGATTCTCGTGGCCAAAAATGTCTCTAGAGGTCGTCCTATGTTTTCTGTGCCAAGAGGAATAAGGATTTTGCACGATATTTCCTTGTTTAAAACAAACAAACGTACGTTTCCTTTTTAGTAGCATATTTTGGCCGTTCAATTGGGGCAAACTGGCTTTTAGTGGCGTGCCAGGGAAAGTGCGACAATACGGCGAGAAACTGAGACGTACAGTCGTGTTAAAAAAAACTGGACCCTTACTCTATGCTGGCAATTGAACTTGTGAGTAATTTTGTGTTTTGCCACTAGGTGAAACACCAGTGATAATACTTGTATGGCCTTATATAGCCTTGTCTGTATTATAACCCGTTGATGTCTGGTGTGACAAAACACAAAATTACTCACAATTTCAATTGCTAGCATAGAGTGAGGGTCCAGTTTTTTTGAACACGACTGTATATTCCCACGGGTATAAATATCGCACACAAGCATTTAGCAAGCAAAACAAACATACAGTATTGAATGTATGTGTTTTGCAATGTAAGCTCGATGTTGACTTCAGATTGAAACGCGTGTGTTATAACAATTAACACTTGTTCCGTTTATTACTTTCTCATAAGTCACTAATAAATAAACACGAAAAATGCACAAAGAATGAAACTTTAACGAACAATAACAATAAAGGCAACAATAATTAAACAAATCAAGCTAAAAGGCTTTCTTGGTTAGGCCTAGAAAACTTAGAATGCTGCGGATTTTAATTGTTGCGTTAATTTTTATTAGAAGTTTGTTCACAGTGCAACGAAGCGAATTCAGAATTGAACATTTTCAATTCACTTTTTTCTTAACAATTTATGCGCGAAATATTGCACATTTTCTAAGCTTTGCGGCATTGTAAAACAAAAAAGCAGAAACTTAACTCTTGGATAAAATATACACAACTTGATACTATAGCTAAAGTTGCAACACATTCCGAAAGAAGACTTTTATAAGCAGAATAAGTGAGTTGTATTCCCAGAATTGAACAAACCTTGTGATTAGTGAATGTCGTCTCTTGAGATTTGTACAACTTGACGTGCTTTTTTAAAAATTACTTTTCTAGGTTCTCTTATTTTCTCGAAAGGAAGTACGAGTAGAGCGAATCTGAAAATTTTAAAAGCAATGCTTTTTGCAATAAACTGTCTTGCAAGGTTGTCATTTTTCAACGATGAGTTTGACTCAACTTCCGGCTTTCGAGCAACCAACAGACAAGTTACAAATGCAGCCAAAAGTTCAGTTTTCTGTCAATAGATATTGCACTTTAAAACGGTTCAAATATTTAGCAACCGATGATTAATGAAAGTTATGAAGAAAAAAAAATCCTCCCAGCGGTTGGATTCCATTTACTCGGGAGAGAGGAAAAAAAGAAAAGAAAAGAAAAGAAAAAAGAAGCGTTATTGACTGTCTGAAAACAAAAGAGCGAGATTTCATGTGTTGTGGTGTGCGTCAAAATATAATTGACACAATTTTTATTTCTTTCTATTTTTTTGATAGATAAATTTTTTTATTACGTGGAAAAGTTTTGTTTTGCTGTTGTTAGTCGTTATTATCTTTTTTTCCTCTTATTTTCGCGGCTAAATTATAGTCGTATGTACAAAATCTATAAAGCACAAGTCGAAAAGAGCAATAGAAATAATCCTGAAATCGAGTCTAGTCGTGTTAATACGGCGTGGGCGGTTTGGTTTGTGTGATTTATAAGGTAAGCGTGTGTGATCACGAGTTATGGCAGATGGCACATAGTGGGTAAGAAGAAGAGCTTTGCTATTATTTCTCGTGTCGATGGAAAACCACAGGAATTGCACAACCATCCTTCAATAGTAATGTGTTTGGCAATACATCCATTTGAATTCGCATGATTTAGTTTGCAAATAAAAATGATTTATTCGCAAAAAAGATAGAGAGGGGACTTTCAACACTTTTCAATTTTTCTTTCTTTCTTTTACTTTTCATGTTGTGGGTGGACGCTTGTTTGACTCAAATTGAGATGTTGAAATAAAAATTGAGTCTTCCTTAATTGCCCTTGAGAATTATTACGTGAGTCAAGCTAAAAACCACGTAATAGTACTTGTATTATCAGGAATGAATAAATTAATGACTGATCAGTTCAATAGTTAACTAACAATACGAAAGTCGTACGTTCGATACAGCCAATAACACGTGTAGTTTGAAGTAGTTTCACTTTGTTCTTGTTTATTTTACCGTAAATTGTCTGTAAATGCGCGGACGCACTAATTGGTGAATGCCTGAATGCAATTTTTCTTTCGTGCCGTAATGGATCCCGCGTTTAACTCGATTTACGGCAGTTTTAAGCCAAGTTATGTGGTTCGGGGTCTGGGGTTCGGATAAGACCAATTTAAATCCGCTTTTTGTTTCAAAAAAAAATTCTAATAATCTGCACCAGTGTTTCCGATAGTTTGTTCAAAATTATCATTCTATGACGCCTGAAAACGTCACCAGGTTACTGCAGGCACAACCGATATAATTTGCCATCGATTTAGGGTCTTGTATCTATAACATGTTTGGGTCAAATCAATTTTCAGCAAAGCTTATTTTAATGGCTTGTACGTTACGTTTGTAAATAAATATCATTAACATAGGGTCAGTGCTGTAGTCACGAGAAAAGCCAAAGGGGATACGACATAAGTTAAATGTGTATGTCCATTACTCAACTAAGTTATACGGTGGAAAGTTGAAGGTCCAAGGCGTATAATCCAGCACTGCACTGCAAATTAAGCATCGATAGTTAATTGGGAAAAAAAGAGTGTATTGTTACGCGTACGGACCGTTCCGATAAGCAGCCGATCCTGCTTAAAAGAAGTGATTTATTCCAAATTGGTCTTTCTTGGGTGAACTACTTTTATTTAATTGGTCTTTCTTGGGTGAACTACTTTTATTTAATTGAATTACAAATGTGCAAATACTTCCCGGACTTTCTTCACGAGGGTATAGAATGGAATCTGATGAAACAAAATGACAACTAAACAAGTACAAACATTATGAAAAATTCACAAGATTTCACATAATTGGAGCTGGATCAATATAATGTTGCAACCAATTTGCCGATTTGACTGATATCTGTGTTGGATATCGGCCAATGATTGCAAAATATTGCTACGGATATTTGGAGACTGCTGCAATAATAATGAAATACTTTGTTTTTAACCCGATACATTGTTAATTAGCCTGAGACAGGGGAATTCGTCTGGTTTGTTTGAACTTTACTGCGCATCGTGGCACCATCTGGGGAAATGAGGAGGAAGATGGCCGATAAAACTATTAGATCTGTTTTTAAGACTTATGATGGTCCACGGATTATAATAAGAAGTACGACACTAAAAAAATTAATACAGGAATAAAAATATTTTTTTTAATGGTAAATATTAAATTTTATTATGGAATTAGCTTTAAACTGAAAGAAATAACCATAAAACGTAAGTAAAACAAGAAAAAACTCTTAAAACGCTCGTTTGAAATTTGAGCTTTAAATATACTTGTACAGCAATAATGTGTAATTTAATGATTTTGTGTCCGTAATTGATGATTTTTTTCTTCTTCTTGTGTGAACGTCTGAATTTAATGCGCGTGTGGGCATGTGCAAGTTGAATCGAACAGTGTGCAAAAGTTTGTTATGTATTCATTTGGTTATCTGGCGTCGTTGGAGGGAGTTGGGCCGAGTGTCTTTGTGGCTTGTTCATTAGTGGGTCATAAAATATGCACGAGCTGCTTGTTGTCAACGCAGCCCGATGACCATAACGAGGTAATAATTTCTCGTTGAATGTCGGCATTGGAGTCGAGCTAATGCCAAAGGGGCGGCCGGAATTACAACTTAGACACAATGTTAATGGAAGAGAATGGAACACAATGACCTGCTTATTCCACTCCCATATTATTAACTTGCTGCTTTGGAATAATCCATTTATTTTCTATTTTTGCAGCTGGTTTTTTTTTTCTCCCTTCCTAGTTTATTCTATGCATGTTATGTTGTGAGGCTAATGAGCCACGTTACTAACTTTTGTTGCTTGATTTTTATCTCGTTGTGGACAAATTTATATCATGTGCTTTTGTTTTAGCACTAAAAATAGTTTGTGACTTGCAACTTGTGAGGAATGCATACACAATAAAGGTTGAGTTAGATTGTTAAAGAGGCAATTTTTTTTTTAAATTCAATGTGGTGGTGAAAAGTTCAAGTTTGCAAGAATAAAGACGGATGGCGAATTAATTTAAGTGTTCAAATTTGTTTTGTGCACGGCGATGTTTGGCAGCCTAATCAATCTATTGGCTTCACGGTGCTTGTTTGCTATTGATCGTGTGGTAATATTTAATCTTCGGTGGAATTTAGTCGGCAGGGAGTGTACCGAAGTCATCCAAAACGTATCGCTTCTTAACATTGAAAACGGATAAGAAAGGCTTTCCTGTTCCCGTCAGAACACGAAAGTTAAGCAGCATTGGGTCTAGTAAGTACTTGGATGGGTGTCCTGCTGGGTATCTCAGTAGTTTCTCATCATTGTTCAATAGACCTTTGGAAAATAATGTTGTAATGCCCTTTGGATCCGCCCACAATAATGTGACGTATTTTGAAATTGCATTGTGCATGGTTTTTCTCCTAGAGGAGAGGGGGGCAACAATTGTTTTAAAATACAGGAAAATGCAGGAAAAGTGCAATTTTTGTGTTAAGAGCATCTGCTGCTCGCCTCCGACTGGATTTTCGGTGGTTCCCCAGTTCTCGATGCAAATGCAAGGTTGGATCCTTAAGAAAGTTGATTCGTCCCGTGGATCGTAGCTTGCACGGCCTAAATCTCCAGCATGCTCTCTGCTTGAGGTGCCATAACTGTGATGCATCAAAACTAAAAATACTGACAATAAAATTGTGAATGATGGTCAGCTACGGTGGAAAGAACTGAAGATCACCATGAAACATTCATACTAAAGAAAGGGATCCTGAACAACAGAGCATCAAAACAGTAACTATTATGTGACCGATAGACTTTAATTTAAGTTACCTTTTATCTTATGGTTATTGCAAATATTATTGTTTTTCTTTATAATTAAACCTTTATTAATGTTTTAAGAGACTCTTATTTCTTGAGTATGCAGAATGATACACCCACATCATTCGGTCGGGGTGTACATCACAACGGGATTATACTTGGAAAAATCCTACAACGTACAAAGATGTTGTTTCAAACCCCGAAGGAATAACTACCCTAAGCGGATGGATGCTTTATTTAATTCTTGTCCACTGCATTTAATGCTTGGTTTGTTGACTTTTAAAAGTATTAAAATATGTGTGTTTTAACTTTGTGATACAAGATTAGAAATGAATTTGTAATTTTCTCGTGTACTTTGTTCTCTGATTAAAACATCAGTAGAAGCAGAAGCTTGCATGCTGATGCATTTTCAATTGCAATCGAGCTGAATTCATTATGGGGAGCAAAATTTGAAAGGAAAGTAGTCTCTATCCAATTATTACCTCCAAAATGCAATGTTGATATTAAGGGACAAATTGCGAGCTTTGCAGTTTTTATCATACTAATCTTGTACACATAAGTACGTAACATTAATAGGATTGCTTAAACATTTCCATTTAAATTGGTGGTTAGATATGGATCTAAATCATCTTTTTTGTTTTTACTGCGAAAGTGCAGATGTTTCAATAAGATGAGTTGCATATTTTGGGTTAGACTGTATTTTTTTTTAAAAAAATCGCATAAAGACAAGCAGGAAATAATTAGAGAAAACGATCATATTTGTTGGAAAGATTGTAATCTACTAAGCATGGTCAGATTGACAGCCATCGATCTTAAGTAATGACTAAAACAGTAAAATTAGATTATAGTAGTAGGATTATAAAAGAAACGACAAAATGATTTGCTTCAAAAACTGGGGAAGTTTTCCCTTAAATAAAAATATGTCCAGAATAAAAATATGTCCACAATATGGAGAGGAAGTCACTAGTGTTGGCTAAAAATGTCGGCGGATTAGGTTCTACTGACAAGCTTTTTCTTCATTACAGTGAACGCAAAATAAGATGATATGAATAAGGCGCTGGTCATGTAGACAACCATGAGAATTCTGGTTAGAATTATTCCTCGTGGGTTGCTACACACCATGAAAGCGCACTCTGAAACTCTCAATTACGACGAGAGCTGTTACTAAGTCGGAAGCGAAAGTAATTCTGTCTAAAATTAGGAATTTAGAAAATGAGGAAACCTTTGATCACATGTTCTTGGCCAATTTTATTTTTAAGGAGAAATAGCCCAAAACAGGTGATTAAAGTTAAATATTTAAATGAGAAGAGTATGCATAACTTATAAAGAGAGCCAATTTCTCATGATTATCCCAGGAAATACTCCAAACTAGACAAAAAGACAGATAACATGAAAAGAATAAATAGGGGCAAAATAATTTACAATAAGGTACAAAAATTCAAGAAAAAATGAAGTTATATAAGAGGTCAAAATTATTTCCAACAAAAATGAGGAAAATAAAGAAATGGCGCAAAAAAATGCGCCAAATTTTGAATTTTAAAACTGCGGCAAGCCAGGACACATTTTCTAATCTTGATTTTTTTTTCCATTTTTAATTTTTTTTTTTACTTTATTTTCCAAGAAAACTTTTTTTTTTTTTTTTTTTTTTTTAATAAATATATAAGAAATTTGTTTTCAAACTTTATATGAAACAATATTTTTCATTAAACTCGAAACTCTTAATTTTTCCCTCCCTAATTTTGTTTGTGAAGACGAGAAATTTGTACACACTACGAAACAAAATCATAAACGAGATTATAATTTTTTAGCGTGCAAACTTTGCCTAGTTATTGGACTCGGTAGTAAATAAGAGTTTAAGCTATTTATCCTGTTCCCTGTAGAGTGTATTTCTCTTTTTAATGATCGTCCCAAAATTGGGAGCGAGAAAGTGAACGATGCAAGAACCGCCACATTTTTTTCCCCCTTCACTTTTTTTTGGGATAAAGTAATTTTGCAAAGTTAATTATAAATTTCTTTTGCTCGATAGCAAAACCGTTAAGCCCGGCCTTTAAAATTCTCTCGGCTAATTGGAGCTTATGATTTGTTCTGCGTATAAATAAGTTGTGGAAGTGGCTTGTCAAGACAATGAATTGATGGATGGCATAATTAAATTATTTTAAAATAAACTATATGGAGATTTTTTTTTTTTTAAAAAAAAGGAAAAATTTAAATTGAATTTCCAAGTTTTCTCGAAATAGTTTGCGTTGGCGCCTCCAGGTTTGTGAAATAAGTGATTTTAATCATCGGCTGGTTTGCTTGCACGCTTTTAATTTTTAATTTGGAATAGTGAATTTCGTTTCGGGTTTAAAATTTGGAATCATTAGTGTTTGCCTTGCTTTAGGCAAATACTGCGATACTGATAATTAATTTGGACTTAGATGTTGTGTGAACAAATTTCTCTGAATTAATTTTTGGTGAAAAATTTGCATTTACCATCGTCAAATATTAGCCAACTAAACCGGCGAGTTTGCTTGTGCAAGCAGTTGAGATTTGAAGAAAGCCAAAGCGAAGATCCATGGACTGCATTTCGTATTCCTCCGAGTTATTCGCACCTGGGGGGTCATTGACATGGTCAACGTTGGTCAGAAGCAGTCGGGCAAGAGAGCTTCCGATCGGAGCCAGGACTCACAAGAGACCGGGGAGACAGGAATATGGAAAGCAAAGTGTAGTGAGATTGACAGCCATCAATCTGAGAAGTGACTAGAAAGTTGAATTAAATGTGCCTTATCATTTAATTTATCACTTCACTTAATTATGAAGTGCAGCCAAACAATCGCACAATCACCATTTGCACAACATACTAGGCACATTCAATAACTTTTCATTTAAATTTTCGTCTCAAACGAATTTTTAGGCGAAGTTTTGTTTCTGAATGCAATTGTTTATTTGGTAAATAAAGGATTGTTTCATTGCAAAACTTAATCTGGGATTCCAGATCAAGTTCCAGGTTCCCATACGGCATACGGGTATTTTTTTCTCGAGATTTTTTTTCCTCGCTTTTTTCAATTGTTTACAGTCCCAATAATTACTGAAGTGATGTTAAATATACAGTGTAGGCTGCTTAGCCCGGACATAGCACCGTCCGGACAGCTGTGTGGTTCGGACAGTTTGGAGGGCCTGATTTGGTCCCATCCAATACCCAGCAATATTAAATCTCCTCTCCCATCCGGACATTTCCTAGACCGGACAAGTTTCTGGGTCCCGTCCTATGTCCGGGCTACGCAGCCTACACTGTAGTTGTTTACTCAAAGCAATAGAACAACTGCTGCAAAATTGTACTTACAAGTTAGAGCGCTGATCGTGGCAATCGATCTAACGAAAATACAAGATGGCGGCCAAAATGTGCAATTTGAACGAGAAAACTTGTTACACGGAGATTAAAACAACTTATCTATACTCTGGCTCACTGTAACTTGGGCCTATTTCCCATTTGCTGAGCCTCATTACTCCTAACTGGTCTGTGTGCTACAACCAGGAAAAATAGTTCAGTTTGGTTTTAAATTTGTTTGATAATTTTAATCATTGAAATGATGTAATATTATTTGTATTTTCTAAGAAAATGTATCTTCAAGTCGTAAAATAAAGATTTATGCTGGTTTATTTCAACATTTATGTTTATTAAGTTTCTTGGTTGCTTTTTCTGGAAAGCAAACAATTTTCTATATTTGTTATTGGTTGTTTTGTCTGGACAGCATTCAAAATGTGAGCGAGTGTTTTGATCTATGTTTTGGTAACACACTACACAAGTGAAAAGGCTCAGCCAATGGAAAATAGGCCCAAGTTACAGTGAGCTAGAGTATAGATAGTTTATTTTCAGCTTTTAAACGAGAATCTTGTTTAAAAGTCCATGCAAACGGGTTTAAACGGCCGTTTATGTGTTTTTGAATGCGCCTACTATAATCATTAACAAAACCCAAATTTCACCTGCAGTCTAGGTTTTGGCGTTTTGTTCAATTTAGATATTGAATTGAGTCGGTTTGGTTAATTTAGACCGGCGCGTTCAATTAGCATCCTCGAGCGCGCTAAATGAGAGCATTTATGGTACTTCTATCTCTGTGCGCTGATCTCAAACGTGTAAATTATGATTAAATAAAGCACACCGCTGAGGATGATCTCAAGATTGAAAGGCTTTTGGTGAAAAATATTATTCTTTTTTGTTTTGATTAGTGCTAGCCATTAATGTCATTGTTTTCAACTTAAATACTCAACAACATGTTTGACTTCAATTCTAAACATGCCTGTGGAGATTTCTTTTCTGGTGTTGACATTTCCTTGTTTTGAAAAGTAATAAAACATGGTAATTAATGTCTAACGAAATTAGAAATTGAAAAATGAAGTAAAAAAGTTGGAGGGACGAGTGTTTCCAAAACCAAAACCAAACATTGTGTGGAAAGATTCAACTTTAACAATTGTTGTAAATTGATTTTAATTTTTAAACCCGTTGTGAAATATCGGTTCTCACCGTCTTTTCAAGCTTGTAAATCTAAATTTGTGCACTGTAATGTCTTTAAATTGACACAGTATGATGGATCGTGTCAACTTCGACAACACCAAAGTCGCAACTTTTAAATGTATTCTACATGTGCACATCTAATTTGGGATAAATCAATAAGCACTTTGAGATGTCTTGGACGAGACTTTAATTAGGAAAATTTTACTAGAATCGTACATATTCTCGCTTGTCTATTGCGGATCGTGCGCACTACTTCCAATTTCAATCGCAGCTGCGATTTCGGGAATTTTGGCTGAATTTTCTCATCTACATGCAAGTTTTTATTGTCTAGAACACCGAAAATAAACCACACGCCTAACGTGAGATGTGCATTTCTGATAAGGTGTCAAATTGATCCAACGCCAATATTTTTTTTCTATGGAAATCCAGCAAATCTGCGTATGATTTGCAATTTCTTCACATTTTTTCTCACTCAAACAACTTCCTGAATTCGGGTACTCGTGTTTGATATGAGAACAAGGCCCACAAGCATTTTCCGTCAAGTTCCAAAAAGAATTCTTATTCTTCTTATTCTTATTATTTTGCCTTATAATTTTGCTGCATGATTATTTTTCTAATTCATTTACATTATATTTTATTGATATGTAAAGTTTAGGGACAAGTGTTGTCACAGTCAGTTCCGATTTACGATGGAGAGATTACTTCGTGCGTTTCCGGATTAGCACGATTGTCCCGCGATTAGTTTATCATTGTATTATGTCCCGGAATTGCAGATCAGTTGTTATTGCTTTTTATCTAATGCGTGTTTCGTTACCACAACTGATTTACCTTTATATAATGATTTGTCTAATTGTCGTCTGCTCTTATGAGCATTTTGCATTAAGAACTTGTTCTGTTTTAAGTTGTTTATGTTTAAACATTGTACAGGACAAATCAAATTGAATACAATAGTGATTTGTCCTTCTTATAGTTTGTGAGGTGAAATAACCTCAAACCATGTATCATTTGTTCTCACATGTTTTTCCATGATATTAAAGATGGCGGCACAATTTGTGCTAGTGTTACAAAACATTGAAAACTGCTTCAACTCACCTTATTTAAGATTAAAGGCCAACAGTGGTAGCAGAGGATTACGTTTCTGGTGAGTTGCTATTGTATAAAGCAATTTTTCGGCGATTTTCCACGTCGCGGACGGCCACGACGCACGGAAAACGGAGGCGGGGCGACACGGAACGTTTCCCGCACGTCGCCGAGTAGCGCAGCCAACATCGGGGGTCGGCGGAGTCGAAATTATTCGTTTTTCGACGATTTTGAGCGGTTTTCAGCGTGGAGCGGCCAGCGTTTTCATCACTAGCGGTGAGGACAAGATATTTTCGTTAAAATATCCGGCATTTAGCAGAAGGAAACTGCTAAAACCACGCGAAATTGTATTTCCCAACCTGGATCACATTTTCGGAAATCCAAGATGGCGCCGACCAGGTGTTAAGTGTTTTGGCTGTTTCCAGCATCGTTTTGCAGCGGTTTTTGGATTCTACGAGCGTTTTCAAGTAACTGTATTTGTTATTTACACCAGTGTGAGGTGTTTTGCGTGCATTAGCACTAATTTATCGGCGAAGTTCGTCGATTTTGTGCATTTTTCGCCAGATACGAGTGCGGCGGCGATCATCGCGAATATTTCGCATCACGAACGATCAACGTTCACCACGTACGTCTCGAACGACGTACCGTCGTTGGAGAACCCGTGCGTACGGAATACGCACGTGCATTCGACATTGAAGAACCGCAATTTGCAATACGGCAATTGCGAAGGCGCGGACGTGCGCGAAGTGTGCGAGGTTATTATTGCCGCACACACACAGGTTAGCACCCCGGTGTGCGCCTGTGCTCCGAGGGAGCTCCAAGCAGCCAGCGTTGGACTTGCGACGATTCCTCCCGCAATTCACACATCAACTTGCCATCTTAACATCTTAAAAGTGTATATATTTGGGTTCGAAATTATTTGTGAATATTATTAAGGTTTTGTTTGGGCCCTTTAATATATTCGGCACCCTTTAGGCATTCGCCTAGTGTCGTCTTATTTTCGGCTAGGCTTGCTCGAAGCAAGGGGATTTTCCCGCGACCCCAGGTGTGTCGGTCGGAGGTCCTTGTAGCGACTAGTCGGAGAAGTTGTGCTCACTTATTGAGCTGTACCCCGGGTGGAATTGTATTATTTTTCGCCTAATTTTTGGTGGGTTAAGTGTTATATTTTGCAAGTGTTGTGATTCTAAGTGATTTTGTGTATTGTGCTACGCATCGCATAATGGCCAGTGAAGTGATGGAAGATTTTTCCAAGCCATTTAATGCAAACATTCGCAAATTAGACGGCGCAAATTATGAGTCTTGGGCCGTCGACATGCAGCTTTACTTAGAGCACCAAGGAGTTTGGGCTCACGTAATTGGAACCGAGCCAGCGTTGGCCGTAACGGCCTCCCCGAAGGAAAAGCGTGATTTCCAGGCACGTGAATCCCGTGCACGTTCCTCCATTTGTCTCGGCTGCACAGAAGCGCAGAAAGGTGTTGCTGTCGCACATAAAACGGCAAAAGAAGCGTGGGACGCACTGAAAACAGCGTACCAGCCGACCACGATGGCGCGACAAGCCAGGCTACGCCGGGAGTTTTTACAGCTCCAAATGCTTCCAGGGGACGACATGGTCGTGTTCACTTCTAGGGTGGACAGGAAGGCGATAGAGTTAAAGGACGTGGATATTACTTTAACGGAAAAGGAAATCGCGTTCCAATATTTGGATTTCCTCGGGCCTGAATACGAGGCATTAAAATCCATTGTGTACCACTGGGACAAGGCCGACTTTACAGTGGCCAAAGTTAAAGAAAGGCTCCTTGCTGAGTACAACAGAACTCATGGTGGAACTGCGCCAGGAGACGCATCTGCATCTGGTGCTTATGCGACGAATCCGCAAAAGCCGCAGCAAAAAGGAGTTGTTTGTTACAACTGCGGCGGAAAAGGACACTTTTCACGCGATTGCCCTTCATCGAAACAGGGCTTTACGATTGTGCCGACCAAATCTGCATCGAATATTTCTCAGTCTCGTGGACGCGGCAAAGGCCGAGGACGTGCACGGGGAAGAAAAGCTAATCTGAGCTCTTCTGAGGAACTGGAAGGATTCTACACATCGCTTCAGCAGACTATTGGACAATCAACGACAACCGTGTCTTCATTTGTTACATCATCGGGGGTGCAAGACATGGCTTGGTATGTGGACACTGGCGCCACCGACCACTTTACCTTCACTAAACATGGTTTTGTGAATTACAAGCCTCTTTCCAATTATTCAGTGCGATTGGGTGAGGGTTCATCCAAAATTGACGGGGTGGGAGATATTAAACTAGAATCACGGGATAAATCTCAAGGGCACCCATTCATATTAAAGAATGTGTTTTACGCACCAAATTTTACTAAAAATTTGATTTCCCTCGGTCGCACTGATGAGGCTGGGTATATAACCCGAGTTGGTGAAGGGAAAATGGTCATTTTCAAACAACGGATTACGGAACCAATACTGACAGCCATGCGTCAGTCGGACAGAATGTACAAGAGTTCTTGTCAGATTGCGGTTCCTTCTGTAAATGCAAGTGCAATTCCGACGCATGCGGATGCACTTAGCATAAGTAATCCGATTACTAATACACTGAATGTTACTGAAAGTGTTAATGTTGTAAATACTAGCGTATCCAATACTAATTCGAGTGAATGCGTAACGCAGGCGAGCGATACTATAAAACCGTCTTATAGTGAGGTGTTAGAAACACCAAAAGGCATCAAGGGCAGTAAAACTCCAGGGAAAATAGTTTCCGGCGCGACAGACGCGAGTGCACTTCCGGCCAGCGGAATTAATGGGGTTCAGCCTAATGGGAAAGCGGATAAAGCGTTAGATATTAGTTATTGGCACGGCCGTATGGCACATTTACACACAAAGGGTATTGTTGACATGGAGAAGTCAACAGATATTTTTGGAGTGAAATTGTCTAATAGAGACATGGACCAGTGTGACGCGTGCATGAAAGCCAAGAAAACACGCGCTGGATTTCCCCCAATAGGACAGATTTTGACCAAAGGCATATTAGACCTTGTCCATATGGACGTTTGGGGAGCGAGCCAAACTAAAACCCTTGGGGGTGGGAGTTATTTCCTACTTATAGTGGACGATTTTTCACGTTTTATGTGGATATACATCATGAAGAAGAAAAGTGATGTATTAGGGATTTTTAAGATTTGGCAAAGAGAGATTGAACGCACAACGTCTAAAAAGGTCAAAGCGATACGAACTGACCGAGGGGGTGAGTTCGTATCCAAGGAATGGGAAGATTATGCTCAACAAGAAGGAATTAAATGCGAGCGGACGAATGCCTATTCGCCCGAAATGAATTCTGTCGCAGAGCGGGCCAACCGCCTAATCTTAGAGGGGGTGAGAGCAATGCTAATCGAAACGGGTCTTCCCAAGAGATTGTGGGGAGAGTTAGCGGTAACTCTTGTTTATGTTAAGAACTTATACCCACATCCGAAATTGAACAATCGTTCCCCCTATAATGTATTTTATAACAAAAGGGCTTCAGTTAGGCATTTAAGATGCATTGGATCAAAATGTTATACACATATCCCTGCCCAACAACGCCATAGCAAATTGGAACCAAGAGCTTGGGTTGGAGCCCTTGTAGGTTATTGTACTGATACAAAGGGATATCGCATATGGGACCCAACACGTAATAAGATTTTTGGGTCAAAACACGTGACCATTAATGAAAATGAATATTGGCACGAGAAGGGGAACCACATTCCTAAAAACGGAAAGGAACAGACACAAAGTTTTGAATACTTTAATGTGAGTGACTTGGGACTTGAGTCAGATGACGAAGCACCAACACCAGTGAGGTTAGCACCTGTTCCTATACCAGGTCAAATTTTGCCAGGTCAAGTTCCCCCAATTCAGGGTTTACCTGTCCAACAAGCCGTGCCACCTGTTTTAAAGCCGCTTCCACCAGCTGTGGATTTGACACTTGGTAAGCCCCCATTACCAACAACCCCTAAACCCCTGGTTTTTAAGAAACCAAAACTAATTGAATTTACTGGAGAACCAACTGACGAAGTCAGTGATGATGAAGAGGTTTTTCAAGAAGCACTGTTAGCTTCTCCAAACGTAAGAGGGGGCCAAGAGGCTGTAGCAGTTGGGGGTGTTCCTTTGTTAAAATTGAATATGAATGATTGGGATATCAGACCATATATTAGGCAAACAGGAAGGGATGCTGGGCAAACCTATGCGCATTATGTAGCGCCAGATAAGAAAAGGCTCCGCAGCAGAATTGAGGCATTGCATTGGTGCCAAGAAAACGGATACGAGTTTGAGGCAGATCTGTTTGATTTCTCAGGGAAAACTCAAAATGTAGAACTTCCGAACCCATTTGCGGGTTTTGCGGGTTGTTGTGCGCTTGAGCCCAACACCTACGAGGAGGCTATAAAAGGCGAGCGAAAGTCCGAATGGGTTGGCGCAATGCAAGAAGAAATTGACATATTTAATGAAAGAAAGGTATATGAAGAGGTTGATTGTGAGAAAGACCAACAATTGCTAGGCAGCAAATGGATCTATAAGATCAAGAGAGATAATACCGGGGAAATAAGACGTCATCGAGCGAGACTGGTCGCCCAAGGTTTTAAACAGCGACCGGGCATAGATTTCACCGAGGTGTTCTCACCAGTGGTGAATTTTGTTGTTATCTTGGTGTTATTTTGCATGTTGGTCGTCCTCATGAATTGGAGAGACACACATGCGGACATAAAAGCCGCATATCTCTACGGAGATTTGGACGAGGTCCAATACATGGGAATTCCAAAGGGGTTTCAAACGCCACAGAATGTCGGCAAGTGCTGGAAGCTTTACAAAGCTTTATACGGCCTGCATCAGTCGGGCCGTATGTGGTTCGAAAAGTTGCACGACAGACTGTTGCACATAGGATTCAAACCGGTCCCTGGTTTTAACTGTGTTTATTGTATGGACAGAGATGTAGTTTTAGTCGTGTATGTCGATGACTTAGTCATCTTTTCACGCAACGAAAAGATCGAGAAAGATGTCCTGTCCTGGATTACAGAACACTTTCAAATGGTAAACCTTGGGCCAGTGACCCATTTGCTAGGCATAGAATTTACGCGTGTGAATGGCAAGATTTTGGTGCATCAGCGCAAATATATCGAGAGATTATGCAACCATTTTAAAATCGATGGGTCGCATAAAGTTCATTTACCTGGGGCTGTAGGTACTATGATAATGGGGGTGAAAAAGGATGAACAACTTGACACCGTGTTCCCCTATAGATCGCTGGTTGGTAGTCTTCTGTTCTTGGCGTCGCGAACCAGACCAGACATACTATTTTCCACCATTGTGCTCTCCCAATACAACGAGCGACATTCTCAGAGACATGTTAATATGTTATTGCAGGTACTCAGGTACCTGAAAAGTACTGAGGATTATTGTATTGATCTCTCGAGATGCAAAAGCGCTTTGCTAACGGTATTTACCGATGCGTCATACGCTACGGATGTAGACCAACGAAGGAGTTTCGGAGGTCATGTGGTTTTCCTGGGCGGTGTTCCGGTCTCGTGGTCGTGTAGAAAGCAGAAGATGACCACGTTATCCGTGATGGAGTCAGAGTTTGTGGCCATCGTTGATGGCGTCAGGGAACTGATATGGCTTAAGAGGCTCTTCAACATGTCGGTAATGTTCGACTACTTTGGGAATTTGCAGCCCTGTGTCTTGGCTGATAGCACAGCGGCGATACAATATAGCAAGAACCGCGTAGAAAATAAAGCGAACAAACACATCGAGGTTCGCTTTCATTATTTACGCGATCTGTATGAAAGCAAGGTCTTCGACATCCGGCACGTTTCTGGAAGACTGAACGTGGCCGATTTATTAACCAAGTGGTTAGCCCGACCACGTTTGACTGAATTGTGTGGACACATCTTTGACATGTGACACAGTTGTCCAGAGGGGGTATTGATATGTAAAGTTTAGGGACAAGTGTTGTCACAGTCAGTTCCGATTTACGATGGAGAGATTACTTCGTGCGTTTCCGGATTAGCACGATTGTCCCGCGATTAGTTTATCATTGTATTATGTCCCGGAATTGCAGATCAGTTGTTATTGCTTTTTATCTAATGCGTGTTTCGTTACCACAACTGATTTACCTTTATATAATGATTTGTCTAATTGTCGTCTGCTCTTATGAGCATTTTGCATTAAGAACTTGTTCTGTTTTAAGTTGTTTATGTTTAAACATTGTACAGGACAAATCAAATTGAATACAATAGTGATTTGTCCTTCTTATAGTTTGTGAGGTGAAATAACCTCAAACCATGTATCATTTGTTCTCACATGTTTTTCCATGATATTAAAGATGGCGGCACAATTTGTGCTAGTGTTACAAAACATTGAAAACTGCTTCAACTCACCTTATTTAAGATTAAAGGCCAACATATTTCAGTATATTCAAAAATCAAATGAAACAAACCTGTTTATCTACAAAGTATGGCGGCCATTGTTATTAGCAATGGAGTAACTCGTGGAGCCACCTGGCGACTAACTCACTTGCCATCCATTTCGTGGCTAAGATGGAACGAGCGTGGCCCACTTTTTGAAGGAAAAAAAAGAAAGTTACTTTTTAATTTAATCATTTATTTGGCTAAAAATAGAATAGAATTAGGCGATGGTGATAAATGAATAGGTAGTGAGTATTTTATCTTGGCGCCGGCCATTATTTATGATTACCTTTTATTTTTGAAAAAACTTGAGTTTAGTATCTCGTTTTGCGATGATAAGCGCATCTCAGATTCTTCGGTGTGATATCGGTGGGTGTTCCATTTATTTCTGCCTAACTTGGCACTGGTCCTTCTCATCTTGGTGGATCCTGCGGTAAAAAGGGCGGCAAAAGAAGGGCAGGAATTTTACGAGGGAAATAAAATTCGCTCGCAGGCGCCGTGGAGGCTTTTAAACGAAAGATGAGGCGGTAGATCTGTTTTACCTGCTGCCAAAGCGATCTAGGGCAGACGCAAGCATCTTCTTCTTCCTTCTGCCCACCCTCCTCCCCCTCCTCCTCCTTCTCCTCCTTTTCCCTTTCTCATCCTCCGCCTTTTTACACTTTTCAACCCGCGTTTTTTGAGTTGAGGCCTGTTCAATGCCCCTGTGACTAGTTGCACCGGGTACTTTCACTCGGAAAGTGAGTCAATTGAGGCAAAAAAGAAAGGAAGAAATAAAATAAAAGTATTGAACAAAAGTCTCATTTCTCTTTTTTTTTCCTCTCCGTCTTAGCCCTAGTGGGAAAAAAAAGTTGAGTGGTGCTAAAGGGGTTGATGGGAAAAGGAAGTGGTTTAATTATTGTAGAATATGTCTTGTTTGTTTGCAGACGTCGGTGCCACGGGGGAGGTGTGTTGAGGAATGTTTTTTTGGCAGCCAAATCCTGCAGTTAATTGGAAAACCCGGGGGATATTGAATAGGTAAGATTAGATTTGCTCATTAATAATTGAGAAGATTCACTGGTTTATTTGAGTTGCCAACTTGTTTTAATCTAAAATGCATATGTTAATAAGACCTGTTTTTTTTTTTTTTTTTTTTTTTTTTTTTTCCTTTTTTCGGGTGCCGACGAATTCATTAATTTTTATATCTTCTCTCGTGGTGATTCTGATAAAAGTGAAAGGCAATTCGAATTTCAAAATGGAAATATGACAGAAGTGAATCAAGTTTGTGTTTTCTGAATTCCACAATGCTGTTTTGAGCAAAAAGTTGTAAACGCTTTTCAGAGTATGAACGGTTTTAGCTGGAAAAATGATGTTTTTAGATGGAAAAATGATGTTTTTAGCTGGAAAAATAATGTTTTTAGCTGGAAAAATGATGTTTTTAGCTGGAAAAATGATGTTTTTAGCTGGAAAAATGATGTTTTTAGCTGGAAAAATGATGTTTTAGGCCTAAAAATAAATGTTTTTGGCTTAAAAATAAATGTTTTTGGCTTAAAAATAAATGTTTTTGGCTTAAAAATAAATGTTTTAGCTCAAAAACATGTTTATAGCCCGAAAATCGATATTTTTGACTCGATAATCGATGTTTTAGGCCCGATTTTTAAGTATTCCAACCACTATGGGCGCCAGTGTCGCAGGTCAAGTGACCTAGTTACCAAAAAAAAGTGGAGGGTGCCACCTCTTACTTTCTTTACTTGTACTCTATGATGTTGGTTTCTCAATCATTCCAATAACACACAAGTACAAAGTGCTAACAAAATAGGCTTGTTTGCAAAATAAATAAACAAATCTTGTTCAACCAGTTCTAGCCGCGTGAATATTGTGGTTGGGCCGGTATTGGTTGCTTCGAGCCATTCCAACGTGATTTTCTCGATTTTAAAGTTTAAATAGTGAATTTTTATTTGTAAATTATGCGATGAATCACGACCCATCAAAAATGTTAAGCCACCCAAAGTTGTGGCGTGGGGGCCATTTTAGATTTGGTTGTTAAAACCCAGCATCAGTTCTTGTCCGCATAAAAGAAGATGGTATCTCCGACGAATGACGTAAATCTTTTATAAAGTCATAAGTTAAGCTTTAAGAGCCATTTTTTGTCGATAACCGTGCACTAGTATGGTTTATAGAATGTATAACTCCGAGGCTTCTGGTGGTTTATTAATTTATTTTTTAAATGTTGAAGTAATGACTTTTTCAGGTTATTGCGTCAAATGTTCTATTATCTAGTACACATTTACTGTAGCCTATTATTTTAACATTAACAAAACAAAAAGTAGGGTAAAGATTGGGAAGAGTGTATTGTGTATTGTGGTTCGGGGGATGAACGAATCCACTTAACAAAATGAACTAGAATGACTATCTTAAATATAAATGAATAGTCTATTAATTTATAGAGTTGGAAATCTGGGTGATACAAACCAGATATCCGGTTTAAGACTAAACTGTACACAGTATAAGATTACATGATTTGTGAGCTATATAATCTATTGTCTTAATTCTAGCAATGAAACGATAAGAATTACAAAGCATACAAAATATAACAAATAACTAATGATCTAAAAATGCGCGTTTAAGACAGCTGGTTTACGGTGTGGCTTATCCGCGTGACAGTAGGCGCATTCGAAAAGTCATTAAAACGAGTGTAAACGTGTTTACACTCGTTT
This sequence comes from Strigamia acuminata, assembly GCA_949358305.1. Classification (NCBI taxonomy): domain Eukaryota; kingdom Metazoa; phylum Arthropoda; class Chilopoda; order Geophilomorpha; family Linotaeniidae; genus Strigamia; species Strigamia acuminata. The sequence continues at coordinate 63,643,103 of OX442314.1, read as the reverse complement.
TCACACGACATTTACACGAATTAATTCGTGTAAATGTCGTGTAAACTGGTTAAACGGAAACGGCCTGTACGCCACGTTTCCGTTTAAAATCTCCGTGCAACGAGTTTTCTCGTTGAAATCGGGTCTTGCTGGCAGCCATCTTGGATTTTCGTTAGATCGGTTGGAACGATGTCGATCGCAAGAACAATTTTTTAGCAGGTATTAGCCGCATTCTTGCGATCGAATGCGGCCGATGTTCGACCGCATTTGTACGATCGAATACGGCCGACGTCCGACCGGCGTTCGGCCGCATTTGTACAATCGAATGCGGCCGACGTTCGGCCGACGTTCGGCCGCGTTTGTGCGATTGAGGCGGATGTTCAGCCGATTCCCGTTCGGAAATAAATATTAATAATACAAATAATTAAAATAAATTTACATTTTATAATCATGTTTTTATAATCTCCTGTTTTTTTTTTTAGAGTAAACAACAACAATAATGACTATGGTTATTATTTGGACTAATTTAATATTTACACTTGAATTTACACTACTGAATTTTACACAGAAATTTATTTTGAAACTCGAAAATTGGGTCGTTTAACTTGAAATTTACACTACCAGTTGCACTGGTCGTTTAGTGCAAATTACTTTTTGAATGCGCCTAGTATTGACAATTTGCAGGTGTTTCCAGTGCACATCTGGGCAAATACACTAGTGTCAATTGGCAGTGGATTTCACTGTTGGAGAAAGATTTTAAAATTCATTGAAATTTGTTGGATAAATAAAAGTGATGTTCTGATGTATGTTTGTTCGGTGGTTTAAAATTCTCTTTAAATTTTCAATGTGAAGTGAGTGCTAAAAGTAAGTTGAATGTAAAAGTTTGTTGGCAATTGTTGAGTCGAATTGTTTGTTATCCTTTGCAGATGCGCGGTTTGGCTGAGCCATACATTAGCCGAGTTTTGTTTTGATAAGAGTTGTTGGGCTGCCCAGTCCTTTATTCGAATCAAAGAGGTTGGACGAGGGAGAATAGACAAGTGTCGCGATTGCTGAATTCAATGTGTTATAGTTTGTTTTCTTTTATATTCAGACGGGTTTAATTGATTTTCTAATGTGGTTTTCCAATGAAGGCTGACAGCTGGAATGGAAATGATGCAAAGTGTGGACTATAGCTGGGTCCCCATTCTCACTAGCAAGCGACAAAGCAAGAATGACCAAAAGGAAACTTCTTGCTGGCAGACTGGCAAGCAAGCATGTTTACAAATGTGCTCAAATGGGGCGAGTGTACGTCTTGATGATGACCCCAGTGTGCTAATACTTGTACTAGATCAGACACAACGCCAAGAAACATGACGCAACAAAAGTTGGTTGAGGGGAAAATTATTCCGCTCATTTTTTGGGTTTCGAACCGATAATTTTTTCTGCACTCGTGGTATTGCTCGTGAATATTGTACGAAGGCGTAACATGCAGTTTTAAGCCTGCCTTGTGCTGTGGCTTGTGTCAAGTCAACAAAAGTGTGAACCCACCAACAACGATTAAATCTCACAATCTTAACGTGGTTGCGATCTCAAGAGCAGAAGGGAAAGAAAAACTCAACAGAAGGTTTTCTTGGAAGTCGAGTCATTTCCTCGAATCCCGTTTCATCGAATTGCATTTTTTTCAATGAAACGTACAAATTCTAACAATAAATTCGATGAAATAGTACATTAAAATCCAGATAAAATTCCATCAGAAAAACTAAAAAACCTAACCTGACCTAACCTGACCTAACTTAACCACGACAGCCAAAAAATTTGATGAAACGTACCAAACGAGCTCTCGGATTCGATGAAACAACCCCCGATTTTCACAAGTTCAGAAAATTCCAAATTTGATGAAACTGGATTACAGCAAACCCAGTTGTAGGGACGACCTTGGGCCCAACTTGATGAAACGTGACTCCATCTGAAGGCCCAGCAATGCCCAAAAGAAAAGTTGGTTTTCACCAAACTTGTCCCGATTGAAACAACAGACCCCCATTGGCTGGAAGCAGGCCAGTAATGAAATGAACGCAAGTTTGCAGCAGTCTTTGTAAACAAGAAAGACGTCAAACTATCAGGTGGAATTTGCTTAGTCCCCTTCCGTCCGATGTCTAGTTTGCACGTTGATGCCTGAATCTACTTGAAATAATTGAATAAGTTTCAATCCCATAAATGAAATTACTCTTTCTATATATTCCGAATTCGTTTGAAACGAGACTTTGTCGTTTTTTGTCCCCATGATCCACTGTTGTTAGCGCCAGTGGGAAGAATGGGGATGGAACTCAGCCCAGGTCTGGGCCTGGAGCCAACAGCTGTCAGGGTGGCCCTCGGTGATGTTTGCAATAGGAGCAGTGTAAACATGTGCTAAGTCTGTCGAGAGAGAGGAGAAAAAGGACTGCCTAGTTTATTACCACAACTCGAAGCTGCAGCCAGTTGACAAGTGAAAGTTTTAAGGGAGTATTTTTTGAAAAGAAAATGTATTCGGCATGTGATTCAGAGCATAGCTAAAGACATTTGAGGGAAAGGAAAGGAAAGGGCCTTTTTGAATTATATTTTTTTTCCCCTTCTGGCACAGGAAGTGAAATGGTGGGGGGTTGCGAAAGCGAAGGCGTAGGCGAATGGAGAAATGATGGATCTACAGCACTGATTTGTTCGCTTATTTATTCAGACTGCAAGAGGATATGATGTCATAAACAAGAATGTTGTGAGTGTTGGTTGACATTCAAGTGGGTTGTAATTTTGTCCCTGTGGCTTTTTTTTTTTATTACCATAGTCGGTTTTTTTTTTCAGGGGGAGGGCGGGTTGTTTGTTTCATTGGCTCTTGAATTGTAAACATGGAAATGAGATGGGAATAAATCATTGCCTGTAATTTGTGTAATTTATGTTTAGTTGTGGGAGAATAATGGCTGTTTGGAGTTGGAGATGTTGTTTTGATTTTTTGATGGGAGGTCGGGAAATTAATTTAACGATTGATTTTTATTATCGAGTTTGTGTTTTTTCAGCGAAAGTGTATGCAAATCGATGGTAGAATATGTGAGTTTTGATTATGGTGTGTATTGAATAATTTGGCAAATTTATTTTGTTTAAAAAAAAAATAAGTTTTCATTTTATGATTAAAAAAAGAAGGAAAAAAGTCCAATTATTTTATGTAAATTGATGCGATTCGTTTGTACGGAAATCGACTGTCGTCTCGGCCGCTCGAAGCTCGTTTCAAATAGCGCAGGCCAAGTTCAATTTCCGCATATTGTGTTTTGGGTTTACTTAGAAATAAATCAAACTCGCAAGTTGGTTTTCCAACCGTATTTTATATAATAAGGGGTTTCATTAAATGAGCGATTAGTTGATTACTTTGATTACTTTGATTAGTCGATTACTTGATGTATCATGTGACTGGATTCAACCAATCCCGAGAATAATCATTTCATCAAATAAGCAACTAAGAAACTAATCAAGTAATCACCCCAAACCATGATTTTCTGCTGACTTGGGCCGATTATAAGTGCGCTCTCAACTGAAACCAACATGGCAGCGCCAGACCCGCTTGTACTACACAAGGTCATAATATAACAAATTGTGCTCAGTTTAGGTTAAACTGAACACATGAAACAGAGTTAGGTAGTTGCAATTATTATTTGTAGAAACCTTTTTATAAACAATTGCAACGTATTTAGGTTACAATTTAAACAATTCTGTCCATCAGAAATAATCACATAATCAGATTTTTGTTGGGCTCTCAATAATTAAGTGATTACGATTATTGCAATAATCAACTTATCACAATAATCGCTCATTTAATGAAACCCCTTAATGAAAATGTTCGATTAAATCATCGAGTAATTTTTAACATAAATCTCCTTCTCCTACACAATTTTCCTTCTCCTTCTTCAGAAAGTGGAATGGTACAAGTTTGTCAACAAACACGAGCCGCAGGTAGCGGCAGTGCAGTATCATTTGAGGTGAGCAAGTTAAAGAGAGAGAGAGAGTCGGAGAAATAATAATAGAGTGAAGCAATGTGTCTTGCTTTATTTCATCCTGGACTTAGTAGTTTGTGGCAAGTCGGTCCCTTGTCTCCCCTGTCTTTGTTAATTGATTTATGGGGTCTGGGTTTTAAGCCTCTTCTCTCGCAATTGGACATTGCTAGCACAAGTGGAGCAACACCCTGGGGCATGAACGCACGGGTCTGCCACCAATTTGGTGGGAAATGGGAGCAATCAGGTGGCTACCCAACACTTCCTCCCTCTATCCACGCACGTCTCGCCGACCCTAAACGCTAAGTTTACGTTTCGAAAACATCACTAAAAATAAAGAGCCGCTGGGACGGCGGGGAGAAAAAATAAATAAAAAGAAAGAAAAAAAGAAAAAAGGAAAAGGAAAGGAAAAAGAAACAAGCAATATATAAACAAGTGTTTGAAGAAGAGTTGCCACGAGGTGGAGTTGTGATGGCCCCAGAGTCTGCACTCTTGCGGCTTTGATCCAGAGCGGCGAATCAGCAGGGAGTCCGAATTAATGCCATCAATCTTTTTGCCATCTGGCGAGTCAAGTTGAAGTCGTCATCTGCTAATGGTGGAGCGATTGGTCTTGGCTGCTTTCTCGACTTAAGTCATGGCTCTTAATGAGGCGCTGCGAATTCAAGTGGCAGGTGCATGATGGGTGGTTTTTTCTTTCTAAAAAAAACGTCTTTAAGGAAATCGACGGTTGTTAAACTTTTCTCTCTCTTTTTTTTTTAAAAGGTTAAAGGAGAAATATTAATGTTCGTTTTTTTTCTTTGCTCGGCGTGTGGGTTTTGACTGGAAATAGAGGCACGTGAAGGAAGTAATCGATTATTTTCATTTGAATGGTGGGTTTAAAGGGGACGGGTTGGGTTTTCACGGATACTCGCGACCGGAATTAATTTCTATTCGATATTCAATGGAAGGTGGCACCTTCGATAGTAATGATTGTGTCGCGATTATGCGCTTCGCAGCGGCGAAATTGTCAATCACGTAGTTGAGACTCGTTTTTGTGAGTATATTTTTATTTAAATTTTATTTTATAGCGAAAATGGCGAATATCGGGAGGTTGCATACTGGTACTGGAATGATAATTGGTCGGTAAATCTTGCTCTAAGCTAGGTGTTAGTGTCCATTACGCGTTTAAAGGGGTCGCTTGAATTTGGGTCCTGGAATTAAAAGCCGGTTTATGGGAGTTGTATCGATTTTACGGCTCGTTTTTGGGTTTGGCGATAAAATATGGAGTTTTAAAAATTTGATTTCTTTTTTGTTTTGTTTTCTAGGGCATTTTCAAACGCTGTGTTCGGTTTGATTTATGCACTGACAGAGACGAGGATTGATGGGAATGATAATAGAACGTGATCTGGCATAGCGGTTTAAAATAACAGCTTAAACGCGGATTTAATGTTGTTAGCAAATTATCATGATCACTCGCATCTGTCTGATGTTTATGCAATTTACAACGCGCTAAACACAGATTTGATTCACTGGAAAAATGGATGAATGTCGAGGGGGAAAAAATAAATAATCGATTTTAAAAAAATGCAAAAAAATAGTCGATTTTTGAGAAATAATCGATTTTGTAGTCATTGGTTGTTTTCATTAGAGCTACTTAGTTTCAGTGGTTTGGCCATGGTGCAGGTAGACGAACGTAAATGGCGTAATTAACATTAATTGATTGCCTTAGTGAGTGTCCAAGAAGGTCATTTAGACGTGCAAAGGGGTATCACGAGTGTCTGAAGACGATGTCAAAGGTTTAGAAAGGGTCGTAAAATTACTAATTGAGTTTGAGTGCATTAATTGTGTATTAGCATTAAAGCTGGAAAATTAATTAATTTTTAAAAAATAAGCTTATTATATTTTAAATTTAAATTTTCGAAAAGATAAAGAAATGCAATGGAGTTTTCGCTGGGAGTCTCGGGCTGGAGTTGAGATATAATCTTTGGGTTGTTTCTTGTGGGGATTTGCTAAAATCCGAAAAGATGTGTCAATTGTCCGCAAGTATTTGAAGTTGTGGAAAAAAACGACCATTTCACATTTTGGACGGAGATTGGCTTCCATCGTGGCCGCCGCTATGCACTTAAAGCCGGCTGCAATGGAGGCCGATATCCGTCCAAATGTACTATCATTATTATTTTTTATTATTTTTTTTTTATTTTTATTATTTTTTTTTTATTTTTATTATTTTTTTTTTATTTTTATTATTTTTTTTTTATTTTTATTATTTTTTTTGTTCTTTATTAAAAAATACCAAAAAATCTAAAACAAAGCAAACAAAGAAAGAATGTATAACGCTGTCGTTACAAACAATGCATGTGTTGAACACGCATTCGCAGGTTCGCGGATATTTCTTCAAAACGAATGACCTTCAACGTGGGTGTCGGTCATTTAGAAATCTCCAATTCCGTTGAAATTTATTGCGACTCGATTCGTGTTATCGAAATGTGTTTAGGACGAAATAAATCGACTAAATCCAGATAATTCGGTAGCTCAAATGGGGCTTCGAATGTCACCGGGTGGATAAAAAGGTGGGAGTTAGAACGAGCACGGTTGGAAAATTAGATGCGAAAATAAAGTTGACTTGTGGTCCAAATTGTAGTTGGTCGCGAAGTGTCGGAATATCGACACGTCGCGATATTTATAACAATCGGTCAGCTGATCGATTGATCAGCTGATCGATTGTCACATGACCCAAATTAACAAATGAGGTTAAAATGAAAACCGCGACAAGGTCGCGCGCATAAATTAAGAATGAGAACAGGTGAGGAATAAAATTGAAATTTAGGAATTGGGAAAGCTCACCCGTGACATCCTCCGCCACCCAGACTTTTATTGCATCGTGAACAAAAGAGTGGGTGATCCAAAGGATCGCAAAAAATATAACATCAACATAAAAACAACATTTGATAAAATTAACAAAGGTACCATGGTACTTAAGAAAAAATGATTAACAATCAATGAGATCAGATACAGTAGCGATGATTTTCGCGGATGGAATTCAAAATAAAATAAAAGTGATGTAACGTTGCGAAACCCTTCGCGAAAATTAAACAATTATCAAATGAAGGGGTCATATCACGGATTAGAATCATCAACACTTCCCGTGTCGGTATCAAAAGGTAATAAAATAATAATATCACATGGAATAAAAGTCTGGAAATAAAATATTAATTAGACTAGATTAATGATTCAAAATTTTCAATAAAATAACAACACTGGACATTAAAATATGAAGAGAAATAAAAAACACTTTGATTAAACTTATAAAATGATGATTTGGCACTTCGAAAATGTGAGTTCACATTGGAGGATCGCGAATATTTCGCGAATTTCACACAATACCACATTGGTATCATAAATGTCCACATGTAAAATAAAATAGTTCCAATTTCACACGAAGTTCGTCACCATGGTGATGTTAAATGTTCACAATAGTCTTTCTATCGCGATGTTATGCGAGTGTAAAAACAAAAGTAAATGAAGACAGAAGACAGGACAGATTACATAATTCAAATAACGGAATATGAAAAAAGAAAATAAATGAAACACTTCGCGAAAATAAACACATTTAAACACGGCACTACACTAAACAAAAATCACTTTTGGGGAGTATTCCCATTCTGCCGGAAGGTCGCACTTTGGCCTGACCGAGGGTTTCCCTTCTCGACACCATCCGGCAGATGAAAACTTATGCCACCATTTCTTGATGAAGTTCTCGAGCATACAGGCGTTGTTCCGGATCTGAGTAATGTTTTACCAAATCGAACGCCACGTCAATGATGATTAATCGGGCCCGGGCCACATTTGCGGCCCCTCGACGATTGATTTCCTGTAGACATAAATCAATAAATGCATCGCGAAAGTACGTGTCCATCAGGTCGATAATTTCCTCAGTTTCAGGAAGGGTCAGGTTTAAATCTGACAGTGCCAGGGACCGGAAAAGAGCACTCTGCGTGTGATAAGGGATCATCAACTTCGTGCATCTGGTGGGCTGGAAGGTAAAATCACATATAATGTTCATTGATGGGATGATAGTATTTGACATGAGGATCGTTATCTCTGGTTTCTCCTTAGAGCCTGGAACAGAAATGAGGTCCTTCAACGACTTATCAGTAGGTGTGGGTGCCATGTATCGCGAAGAAACCGCTAATTTCGACATCTCCTGCACCTGAATTTCTCGAACTCTTTTCTCTTCATCGATCCTCTTTTGAAGTTCTTTTCTCTCCTTTTCTTCCCTTTCCTTCCTGACTTTCTCCTTCTTTTCAAATTCGATATTCTCTGCAGCTACTTTGGCCGCCTCTTTCTTCTGGCTCTCCTGGACGGCATATCGTTTTTTCTCCCGTTCGACCGCAAATTTCTTGACATATTTACCCATTATTAAATGCGTCTCCCATACCAGCACAGCGAAAAATCGATCTTCATCCATGTGGATCTCTTGGTCCATTCGACTTTCGACATTGGCAGCGATGTTCTTTAGTTCTTTAAAAGTCGCATTTTTGACGGGGTAAACGTCATATTGATTTATGTCGAAATCTCGGGTGGCCATCACGTTGAATAATTCCCTCCAGCCCCTCGGCTCCAACTCCATACGAGAATTACTGATGGTAGTATTCCTCCTAAGTACCTGCAGTTCGAATGGTTCGAGGATGTCTCGAATGTAATGAAGCGTAAAAACGGGGCAATTTGAAACTCCGTAATGGTCCGTTTGTGTATAATGGGGCGGACGAGAGACAACCTTGGTGGTTTTGGTGGTCGAGAGAACGCCATCTTGTGATGATCCGCGAGTTGAATCGGTTTGAGACGTGGATATGGAGGTAGTCCCAGTACTAAGACTTGCAGTGGTGTTGGTGACGGAAATCGTCGTCTTCGTCGGTAAATCAGTCGTCCTTATTGGAATTTGACTTTTAAAAGGTGTCGGCACTCTCTTGACAGAATGCTCGGTAGAACGCGCATCAGCTTTGGATTCTTCCTTCAGTTCTTCCTTCTCTTGATCTAATCGCGAATTGTCAATGTTTGGTACAATTTTTACCTTTAATTCCTGATCGGTTGCCTGAGGTGACACATTTAGGAATCTTATGTCCCGGTTCCGGTCCATGTAGTCGTCCAATCGGCGTTGTGACGGGTCTGGGACCGATTTTAACGTTGGGACGGGTTTGATCGGTTGTGGAAAGTTCTTCATTAGCGTTAGAATTCCCGGCCGTGCTGGTTGCATTCTATCAGGGCTGATTTCAGGCGAGTTATCAATTGGTTTGGGTGGAATTTTCTCCAAAGTCGTGATTTCATCCTTTTTGACCGGTGTAGTTGGTTGTACCGACTGTACAGGCTTCGGAGCGTAGCGGACTCCTGGAGCGGATTGGGCATCTCGCGAACGATCTCTCGGCAACGTTGTGCCACCCATCATTATGGCTTGGGCGACGTGGCCACCGCTCTCCTTGTAGCGCACGGCGAAGTCTTCGTTTCCTTTTGGAACGTATAATAGTGGTTCAGGCATCGGTTGCAAACGTGCTTCGGCCGTCAGTAGATCGATTTCACGATTTAAATCCTCGATCCAAAGTCTCGCCTGTTCAGTCGTGGCGTTTGTACCCAGGAATGCAGGCAAAGTTTTGATCATCCCGGAGAACTGCAGGTCTGTGAGATACTGCTCCCTCGCATAATCAGTCAAATTTGCGATTTCCTCGTTCGTCATCCTGGGGACCGCCTCATGTTGGCACCTGATCGCGTTTCCCATCGCGTAGATCCATCGGCGGGGTGCTATACCGCGTTCCTCGGCCAGTTGCTGGACTCTGGCCCAGTACCAATAATGGGTAAAACGAAACCTCAAAATCGCGGCGATGCTTCCTTGTACAATTCGCGTCGGCGGCAGGACCCACTCATAAATGCGCACTCCGTCTGCGTACTTGAAACGGAGGACCCAATTGAAATAGATCCGCATCCATTCCCTGAACTTGCACCGGCGCAATTCGCCTGCGCCCCCGCATGCTCGGCACACAATTTCTTTGACTGGCGGCGTTGTCTCAACTCCCCATCCTGAACAAATACAGCAGACTTCAAAATTTGGGAAAGATTGTTCGAGCGGTTCGTCTGGGTGAAAGTGCGGATATATCCACTCTCCCTTAGCATGAATGGGTGGAATGGGCAGGTTTTTTGGATATTTGAGTTTCTTTTGTGGGTCGCCATTTTGGTGTTTACTATTTGACATGATGGTGGTAATTCGCGAATAACTATACGGTTTTTTAGAGAATGGAATAAAATTAAATATCAATTTGGTAACAATGGGAAACACTTAATTAGTACTCACATAAAACGAAATGCTATAATTGATAGCACAAAATACGGCACGCGATAAACTACATAATAGACAACACGGAATGTTCGCGAGATCAATCGCGTGTTGTAAACTAAGTACCGGCATGTACGGAATAAAAGATGCATGGCCTTAGAGGCTAGCTCTCTAGGATTGGTCAGTTTAAAGAATGCTGAGTAATCATATCTGTTTCCAGGCGCAAACCAATAAGTTATTCCCCCAAAAGGTTTAATTCTTGACCAAATTTCTTTAAAAATAATACGCATAGTTTAAATTATAAAATAAAAAATAATAATAAATTCATTTGATTATTAAAATTAAGCTTCGCGACATTTCATTCGTCTATTAATTGCATGTGCCCTGTGCGAGGCTAAACCAATAACGTCACCTAGTGACAAAAATGATAACCATAAACCTCAGAGTAGATAGTTTAACTTTTATCAATACCACAATGCAACACAAAAAACGACAAACATTGTACGAAACATTAAGTTAGTTAATGAACGGAAACGAACACAAATAAACGAAGACAAATGAACGAAACAAAACGGAATCAACGAAACTTTAGACACATAAATAAAAATTTCAATTAACAGAAATTACAAAACCCAAATTAAAATCCGCATGGCTACATTCGTTTTTTTTTTTTTTTTTTTTTTTTTTTTTTTTTTTTTTTTTTTAAACTTTAGATGCAATCACATGAGCGGAAAAAATGTCAAAAGTTGTTAAAATGAATTTTTCGACATGTAAGTCGATTAAATTAATTTCTTCGATATTTGGTGCTTCCGCATCATCAAAATGCCAATGTCTTAATTCGATTACATTATATGGGGGTGATTTTCTCCCCTCATTGTCCATTAATATTACAGTGTTCGGACCAACTAATCTGTGGATAATATGAATTCCCTCAGTTCGTTGTCGCAATCCAGCGGCAAATTGGCGATCGGCAGATGATTGCTGGCGATTTTTTAAAGTTACCCAATCACCTGGTTTGAAATCATGAGGCCTTCTGCCACGATCAAACCATCGTTTGTGCCTGATTTTTGCAGCTTGCAAATTCGCCGCTGCTTGTGAACGTAAGGTTCGCATGTATTCGTGTAAATTCTCCGCCTCTGACGGCGGCAAAGGTTCACCATCGTCCGAATCGCTGTCCAAGTCCCCCGGAAATCTGGCCTCTTGGCCAGTAACCATTTTAAAGGGCGAGAATTTTAACGACACTTGATATGCGGAATTTATCGCGAGTACAAAATATCCGATGTGTATGTCCCATCTTGAATGATCATCAATGTAGGCCAGGATGCAGTTTTTTAGCGACTGATTTAATCTTTCTGCCAAATTGCTCTGCGGATGATACACCGCTGTGTACCTGTTCACTGCTCCTAATTGTTGGCATTGATTTTGGAATTCGGGGGATCGAAATGTTGGTGCGTTGTCACTTATTATGACCTTCGGGAACCCCCATCTTTTACAGAATTTGACAATTTGTCTAACAGTAGTGGGAATATTCGCGTTTTCAGTGAGTCTTACGTCCAGCCACCTGCTTGCAGCATCCACCATCACGAATGCATAGCAGTTTCCACCTGTCGAGCGGGGCTTTTTGCCATAATAATCGATATAAATGGCCGAAAATAAATGTCTTGGTTTAGACATCAGCAATTTGCCATATGGCAATCGGTTTAAAGGTTTTGCTCGCTGACATGCGTCACAAACCAATACCCATGTTTGCACATCTTCGCGCATTTTCGGCCAAAAAACTCTTGATTTGAGTCTTTGCAGGGTTTTTTCTATTCCCATGTGCCCTCCGATCGGTGGATAATGCAGCGCTCGAAAATAACGTTCGCGAAGTTCAACGGTCGGCAAATAAATTTGACGCCGTTTGCGAAACTTATTTATGTCAACAGGGGGAAAACGACACAACAAACCTTTTGACATGCCAAAATCATTGCAATTGTGCAAAATAAAATTGGCACGTTCCGGTTCATCTGGGAGCGTGTGCAAAGTCAAGTATTCTATCAATTCCCGTGAGTCTTGGTCAATTTGTTGCGCTGCGATGATTTCTGCTGCGCTGGGTAGGACTACGAATGCTGGATGGTCCACTGGTGGGTCGTGGTCCAACTCCGCCTGTCTCTCCAATTCGTTTGGTGGTTCGTCACCCTCATCCTCATCATAATTCCTTCGCGGTCTACGTCGTGGTCTCGGAGTTCTTCTCTGAGTTAATGACGGACGAAAATAAATTGTTTCGGGCGTTTGCGTGCCCAAATTCGGCCCGTAACTCTCGTCTGATGATGATTCGGAGCTGTCCGACGTCGCGAAGGAAGGTTCGGGTCTGTAACCCGATGGTCCGGCTTGTGGCTCTTCTGGTTCTACAAAAGGCTTGGAAAATGGATGAGGACTTATGGGTGAAGGAATAGGAGAGATTGGTGGTGAAGGTGTATAAATTGGGGTAGGAGTTGGTTTCAAAATTGGTTTAGGTTTTCCAATTGGTATTGGAATACCAGACTGTTTTTTACGTGGTCTGCCAACTCGACGTTTTGATGGCACCTCTTCAGGTGGCAGCACAGGTGCCGTAGGTTTTCGTAACCTTGGTGACGGCACAATTGGTTCCGGAATTCCTGTCTTACGCTTTTTTAGACGTCCTGGCACTCGTTTCGGAACTATTTCCTCTGGTACCGTTGGTAGAACTGGAAGTTCATCATCAGGAAGCGGAGGTGTTGGCGGCGTAACAATTATTTGTGGTGGTTGTGGCACCCCAATTGGTGGAATTTGAGGCGGCACAATTAATTGTTTTTTAGGCCTACCAACTTGCCTTTTCACCATTGTTGGTGGAATTAAACGCCGTGTTTTTGGTGACGTATCCACACCGACTGGATCCGCAGCTTTCCTTTTTCTAGGCCGACCCACAGGACGCTTTCCAATTGGTGGCGTCGGTGGAGGTGGTGTTGGAGGAACCAGTGTTGGATCCTGAATTCGTGCTCTTGTTCTGGTTGAAATTGCACGACGGGATCGCGGTGAAAATGTTGGGACTGTTGGGTCCTTTTTGGGTCGTCCCACTGGTCGTTTTAATGGTACCACATGTTTTGGCGACATCTTCTTTTTCTTTTTTGATTTAGTTGGCGTCAAAGCTAAAATAGAATAATTTCTATTATTACGAAAATTATTTTTTGACTTACAGTACGCGAATTGGGGTTCATCAATTAGGTCTTCGATTACTCTTAACTCTGGCCAATCTGAAATGTCGTCAAAAAATGCAAGATAGCATGCTTCATCTACAAGAGGACTATCATCTTCCTCCTCTTCTTCTGCAGGATCGACAGGTGCGCGGCTTAGTGCATCTGCGACACGATTTTTACATCCAGAAATGTAGATGAATGTAAAACGATATTCACTTAGGGATAAAACCCATCTTGCCAGTCTACCTCGTGGTTCGCGCTGTTGAAAAAGCCATTTCAATGACATGTGGTCACTTTCCAAATAGAAGTCCATCATTTCAAGGTAGGGTCTAAATCTTTTAACCGCCCAGACAGCCGCAAGACACTCAATTTCAGTCACTGGATAATTTTTTTCGGCGCTATTTAATGCTCGCGATGCAAATGCGACTGGATAACGATTTCCTTCATTATCAATTTGCATTAAAGCAGCCCCAAGACCTGAATAACTTGCGTCAGTCTGCAGGATGAATGGTTTTTTCCAATTTGGGAAACTACGTTTTAAAGTTGGTTCTGCAACAAATTGTTTTAAATGTTCAAACGCATGTTGGTGAGCGTCAGTCCAAACCCAAGTGCAATCCTTTTTAAGAAGAGGGCGGAAAACTTCACAAATTTTTGCAAAATTTGGAATAAAAGTTTGGTAGTAGCCCACCATTCCCTTAAATCTCTGCAGTTCGCGTAAGTTGGTTGGTGCAGGATAACTTTGGATTGCAGTCACCTTTTTTGGATTTGGAGTAATTTGGCCCGCCTCGACGATATGGCCCAGAACCTCCAAGCGCCGACGACACAGTTCTGTTTTGTCTGCATTCATTGTAAATCCTGCATCGTATAATTCACCAAGCACAATTTTTAAATGTTCAACATGTTCTTCATATGTCTTGCTGAAAACGATCACATCATCCAAATATACAAACACAAACTTATACAGGTGTTTCGCGAGAGTCTTGTTCATCGCGCGTTGTAACGTTGCCGGTCCATTAATGGGCCCAAAGGGCATTCTCACGTACTCAAAGAGTCCACGGTGAGTTATAAATGCCAAATATCTTTCATCGCCTTTTCTGACTCCGAGTTGATGAAAAGCTTCGCGACCATCAATTATTGAAAACCAATGGGCTCCACCAAGGTACGCGAAAATGTTGTCAATGTCAGGTAATGGATATACGTCAGGGACCGTTTGAGCGTTAATTGGGCGAAAATCCATTGCAGTTCGCCAATCGCCCGTTTTTTTGGGCACTACGACCGGCGCAACTGCACAATCACTCATTGAACGCCTAATTATCCCCTGTTTTAATTTTTGATCAATGTACTTATCAATTATTAGTTTCTTGGCTGGATTCACTGGCCGCACTGGAACATGGACGGGTCGAAATCCTGGCTTCAAGTTGACCTCGAACTCGGTATTGTTGCAGAGTCCGACTTCCTCTCGAAAAACATTCGCAACTGGTTGTAAAGTTTTGATGAGAAGTTGGATTTGTGGAACCGTCAGTTGATTCCAGAGCTGATGATAGATCCAATCCAGACATGTTGGGTCTTCATTTGGCTGATAAGATAAAAAATTACATTGATTAATATGTTCGATACTGTCACCTTCATCCTTAATCTTCTGCTTTTCAGCTTCTTTGAGAATATCTTCTTTCAAAAGTCGCGATGCTTGTTGATTCAATTGTTGAACAATTGGTTTAACTTTAGCAATACGTTTGGATTGTCGTTTCCAACGTTGAACTTGGCTGAATGATGGTTTTATCTGAAAACTAGAAACTCTACGCGAAAAAGAAGTTGATCTTTCTTGCCGTTTAGGCGACCAAATATTTGACCACTCATTAGAATCGCGATGTTTGATCTTTTTAACACGAAATTGTGCATCATCGTTTGGATATTCAAACACTTCTCGTGCGAGTGGGCGATGGTCAAGCAGAACACAATTGATTTTAGATGTAGGGGCAGGTAATATCGCTAATTTGGGTTCATTGCTATATTTTCTATCAATTGGTAGCAATAAAACTGGTTCTGATCGTGATGCCTCGTCAATTGTCAAAAACTTACGTCGTTCTTCAGATCCCTCTAAATACCATTCTTGCCGACCATGCAACGTGCAGAGGCCTACTGCACGGCAAAAGTCGCGTCCCAAAAGCAGATCTTGAGATGTTTCGGGAACAACAAGACAGACAAATTTAATAATTGCGCGGGGTCCTCTAACTGCAAGTTGTACAGAGCCTGTCACTTTGACAGTGTCGTTCGTTGCAGTTCTGACAAATTCATTTAACGGCATCATTTGCAGTTCCATTTTATCTTTTAATTGATTAAAGAGTTTGTCCGACATTATGCAGGTTTGTGCTCCAGAATCGAAAATCGCGATGAAAGAGACGTCCGACCACGCAATTCTTACACATGGTGCATCTGCCTTAAATCTATCGCGTTTAGTAATTTCAATTATGGGTTCCTGCGTTTTAAATAACTCCGCGGGTGATAACATCACAAATTTCGCGTCCACTTGGTTGATCGAGCCATGCGGAGGCAAAGTCGCGGTGCTAACTCTGGAAATAGTATTAATAAATTCATTAGTGATGATCTTACTTACCACTTTGTCCTTATTTTCAGGTTGAAGAATTGTCAACTTGGGTTTTTCCGGTTGCAGTGTGATGATGGGTGATTTTGGAATAACAGAAGTTGATTTCTCTTGAAGTTTAAGCTCCTGGGGAGCGATTGATGAATTGTTTTGAATTAAAGTTTTATGAGTAGCGCTTGCACTCGTCAATGTTGGCGCTGGTGATTGTGTTGTACTTTCTCGTGTTTCTGCACAGTTTTCGGGTAAGTCGGGGCAATTGGTGTTTACTTTTGGCCTGGCTTTGTTGCCCCGCTTCCTGGCAGGCCTTGGAAGTTTTCCGACCGCTCGAAGAGTTTATGACAGATTAGGCAAAATGGACGCCATGTGTCATTTTCGACCATATACCAGCGGTTCTTCTTGGTTCGGCGCCAAGTTGTGTGATCTGGGCGCTTGACCGATTCCGGTGGCGATGGCGTTGGATCGAAAGTGGTAACGCGAGTCGAGCAAACATGATCCTTTGGAACGTTTGACGGAACTTCAAGTTTTGTCGTCGCGATTTTAACTTCATTTTTCGCGGCCGCCGTCTTCGTTTCCGTTTTGACAGCTGCTGCTGCCACATCCTGTTTGATTTCCTCTGGGTCATATCCACTACTTTCCGACTCCTCATCTGCTCCATACGGGCGAGGAACTTCCGGCTGGCCTTCCATTGCTAGCAGAACCGCCGCAATTTGTTTGGAAAGCTGCTGTCGCGAAAACTGTCCAGATCTAGAAAAAGTAGAAAATTTGGGCTTCTCCACCTTAGCTTCTTCCACGGGCTTCAGCATCGTAGGAATAGTATACTCCTTAGGAAGGGGCATAAAGGCCTGATCTACTATTCCACTTTGCTTAAATTCGAGCGATCGCAGTGAATCAAGTTGCAACCTATTGTCCACATCATTTCCGACTCGAATCGCCTTTTCAAGACTATTTACTCCCCAATTTCGCATCAATAATACTACCTGCGTTTGCAGCATATTTTGGGCCTTTTCCCACCTTAGTGTTCTTTCTTTATAGCCTGCAATTTGCAAATAATGAGCAATTTCACTCAAAAATGCAGTTGTAGACTCGCCCGGTCTTTGCTTGCGTTGGCTCAATTTAGCATTCGCTGCGGCCGTATTCATTGAATATGTTTGTCGGAAAAGTACTTCAAACTCTTTCCAAGTCTTGGGTTTAAGTTTCATAGTCGTCCACCAAGTCAACGCGCGACCCTTTAAAGCAGTGGCTGCATAAGCCTTTAAATAATCGCGCTCCGGAGCTCCCACCTGCCACATGTGTGAAAAAAGCTCTGCCAAAAATGAATTCACTGTATCAAAGTCTGTCTTGTCCGGATTAAAATGCGGAATTCTTTCCACTTTCCATTTTCGACGACCAGCCACGTCATCCGAATCAGGTAAAGATGGGAGCGACAACTGTTCTTTAGTTGCTGGCTCTGGCTTTGGATACTTCATTTTTGAATACAAAATTGATGACATTACCTCTTCATTAACTTTAGACGCGTCATCGCGCGCACTTTGAAGCGATGGTGGGCTTTTAGCATGTTCACGTGGAAGTCCTTGATTTCTGTCTATGCCCGCTCGTGGATGGCTTGTCGACGCGGATCGATGTCGTGGCTCCGTGTTCGCTTGATGATGCGATGCTGTTGCCGCTCGAGTCCTGCCCGTGGAAGGCTCTGCAAATAATGAAGACGTCTTCCTCCCACTCGTCTGTTGGCCACGGGTTGCCGAATATCCCTCTGAATGTACGGACCCAGGAGAACGCGAAGCGGGCTGTGTTAGAATGCTTTCCCTGCAATCCCTTAAAAACTGTTGAAATTCGGTACGCAGACCGGCAAAAAATGATGCTTGAGGATTTGTTTGCCCCCCATCACCAATTGGTGGTGTCGACGACACGCTGACCGTTTCAGTCGGCGACATTCGCGACATTGTTGTGTTCACAACCATTGGTTGCACCCTTGCGCTAGCTGGACTCGCGACTGTTGTTAATATGTCGGTTGAAAATGTCACCAACGGTGAAGTTGTAACATTTACAACCGTCGTCGCTCGCGCTTGCCTTCTGTTATCGCGCATTTCCTCCAATAATTCCAACTCGTTTATGTCAAAAGGGTTCAGAGCTGTATATGAAATACCATTACCTTCTAACGGTGACGCCATGATGAAATAACGTGAAAAAGAAAATTATAATAATTAATGAAAAATGAGAATACTAACTATCTCGCTGGTTCCCTCGATAAAGCAGAATCCTGTCTAGCTCGCCAAGTTTATAACGCTGTCGTTACAAACAATGCATGTGTTGAACACGCATTCGCAGGTTCGCGGATATTTCTTCAAAACGAATGACCTTCAACGTGGGTGTCGGTCATTTAGAAATCTCCAATTCCGTTGAAATTTATTGCGACTCGATTCGTGTTATCGAAATGTGTTTAGGACGAAATAAATCGACTAAATCCAGATAATTCGGTAGCTCAAATGGGGCTTCGAATGTCACCGGGTGGATAAAAAGGTGGGAGTTAGAACGAGCACGGTTGGAAAATTAGATGCGAAAATAAAGTTGACTTGTGGTCCAAATTGTAGTTGGTCGCGAAGTGTCGGAATATCGACACGTCGCGATATTTATAACAATCGGTCAGCTGATCGATTGATCAGCTGATCGATTGTCACATGACCCAAATTAACAAATGAGGTTAAAATGAAAACCGCGACAAGGTCGCGCGCATAAATTAAGAATGAGAACAGGTGAGGAATAAAATTGAAATTTAGGAATTGGGAAAGCTCACCCGTGACAAATGGAAATTGAAAAACAATTGAATCAAAAAGAAAAAGGAGAAAAAAAAAGCTTTTGAATACGATTCCTAGAAGACCATGAAGATTTGAATAGAAGATTTGTTTAGTAAATAGACCTGCTTGCTTATTGGATATTGACAATAGTAAATTGCTTTTTACTCTGAGTAAAGTTGGCCCCTTTTTTTATTTGAGCATTATGGTTTTATTTTATTTTATTTTATTTTTTATTTTCGTAAAGAAAAAGAAGTAGGGTGACTGATTTGAGGATTAGGATCTTGACAAGCCCGCCTTTTCCTTATTTGTGATGGGACCGTTTCTGGAGATTTTGGTCCACATTATCCAAATTGTCGCTCCTTAATCCATTGTGTCAGCGCTGGATTTGGCCAAAGCCTGGCTCGGAGAAAATGGTTTTGGCCTCGGTTCAAAGTTTCTCACCGAGGAAAGAGAATGAAAGTGAGAGGGCAACGAAAAAATAAACGAGAGAAGAGAAGAGAAGAGAAAAGAAAAGAAAAGAAAAGAAAGGAAAAGAAAAGAAAAGTAAAGATGTATTTTGAAATTTGTTAATTTCCATCTATTGATCATAATTGAGAAATTTTTCAGCCACGGCTTTCTTTTTTCTACCTACCCTAACCTAAACCAGTCCTACATACACATCAGTATGAATTTTTTAGTGTAGAAATAAGGAAAAATAGTGTACAAATAATATAATCTCATAGGAGAAATATGAAAGATGGGCATCTAAAAAGCCGAATTTTTGTTTCTACTTCGTACTTATTTATTTTTCGTGGGAAGATTTGATTAAAATGCAATTTTCGCCATTTGGATGAAGCAATTGCATGTACTGTAGCAAAGAGGGAATGTTGTTTTCTATTTGATGATTGGCTGGAGTCTTTTGACTCGGGTGATGTAATTGTCTCTTGTTTTTGCCTCGTTTTGGTGACTCGTTAGGAGTTTTTCTATTAGATTTGGTCCCTTATCGAGTGGCACAATTGGCTCTAGTGCCTTCAATAGTGACGTCGTTAGTCGCCCAATTTAAGGGCCCTTACTCTAGGGGGCTTTGCCAATTAAAATGTCACTTTAATTTTGATTAAAATGGCACTGTCCATACTTGGCTGCTTGATAAGGGATAATGGAAAGTTGAAAGTGTGGAAATGATAAGTTTCTCTAGAGAAAATGGACGTGTGTGTTGGTGCAGCTTGGAAATTGGCTCAATTTTAGGATTAAATTGCTATGGCTTTTCCCACTGATTGACTGATTAAATTAAACTTTTTTTTAAAACTTTTTTTAATTGTGTTTATAAAATGAAAAAACGATTTTAAAAACTGAATTAAACGAATAAATTGAAGAGAATGTAAGAATTAATTGAAAATTGTGCTTGTGCAGGCATTTGGATTAGATTAGTCCACTGTTTGCTCAACTAATGTATTGTTGAACTGGATTCAGACATTGGTCTTGTTTGTTTGGTCGTTCCTAGCTGCTTAGCTGCTTCCATTCTTGTTTCTGCTCGCATGTTGATGTTGCTGGAATTCTAAGCTGTCAAAGTTTACTCATATTTCACGTCGCACTTCAAATTCAGTTCCCAAATTAAGAGAGAAAGAAGATTGTGGAGTTTTGTGACGTGACAAGTTTTAGTCTTTTGTTCGACTTTGTGCAAAAAGTTTGAAGCATTTCTTTTTTTAAAAATAAATCAGAAAAAGAGAGACAAGTTGTAGTAATCCTCAATTGGGTTTCAATTTTTTTTCTTGCTCATCTCTTAATTTTTTCCCTTTACCTCAGGAAATTTGTTCCTTTCCTTTGGGCTCTTCTGTGATTAGTTCATTGTGCTCTTTTTAATTTCCTAGAGGGAAAAGAAAGAAGTGTTTATTTAGCTGCTAGTTACTGCTGATCAAGTATTTATTTAGTTGTAATTTCCCATTAGGCAACTGGAAAGTGGAGTCGAATGAAATAGTTGTTTTCCCATTTATCGATTCGTTGTTTGAACAGTCCTCGTCCATTTAGCTGCCAACCTACCACTTTATGCAGTAAATTTTTGAGTTATGTAAATCCAAGCGTTTGGAACGAAAGTGCTTGTCAGTGTACTTTTCAGTTTGAGAGAAAATTTGTTGTCTCATGCTGCCAGAGAGAGAAGTGTTTGGTTAAAAATGACCACTCTGTTTGAGAATATCACATCATTTGTTCACATTTGCAATAACTTAACTGCTTCAGAAGGCTGGGATTTGTCAACTTGAACAAAAACATGCAACAATGGCCACTTCAATCTAGTAAATGCAAATTGCCTGATAGTCAAGTGATAAAACTCGCTTTAATGCTTTCATTAAAGTTGATCCGCAGTCAATGATATTGAAAGGTCCCCAAGCAGCGCGGTTATCACCACAACAAAGGTCTATATTAAATAGATATTAAGACATGTTATGACTTGGGTTGCTATTTTATCGATAAAGAAATTCAATGTGTAGAATGTAATGATTTTACCACAAAGTGGTACTAGTATAACTAACTTATGTTGGTACAAAGGCGCTGACATGTTAACGGTACGTGAACAGCTTTTAGTATTGCTTGGATAATTACAATTCACATTATACTCTTTGGGCTTTGCTGAATAAACTCGATGCGAGCAGAATTTAGCAGAATCTAACAAGAAGACCGCAGGAGTGTGTAATCCACAATTGTTAAAAATGTTTTTAAAATAAAGTATTCACATGACTTAAACAATGTTTTTTCCTTATATTTAAATGCACCTCTTTCACATTCACGTTTTGAACAGTTACAACACAGATTTCTTTACTGTAAGTTGTAACACTACTTTTTTATTTTGTTCTTCCCTTGCAAGCGAGCAACCATTCCGGCACCCCAGCGTCTTTCGGTTCATCCGGTTCATCGGCCGGGTCGTCCACTGCTGCTGCTGGAACTGGTTGGTTGTTTGGTCGAACGGGTGCCACGACTGTGTCATAAAATACCCCCAAATCTACCAATTACATCGTCTGCAAGAAGTTTACCACCCAAACACATTTCAGCAAACATAACATTGTCGGATTTCGTAATCTTCCCGGTATCCACCATAAAAAGCCTGTATCCTTTACGCTTCGAAGAATACCCTACCATGATGCCAACCTTCGTCTTCGTATACAACTTGTTGTGACGAAATTTGGGCTTAAAAACATAAGCCATGCAACCAAAACGCCTCAAATGCGCGACTGTCAGCACCCTTCTTGTCCAACGTTCATACGGCGTTCGTCCATGCGCACTTGTCTTACACCTGTTTCGCATATACGTTGCCGTAATCATGGCTTTGCCTCCAGAACTCTTATGGCAACTCAGAATCGATGATCAACGTCCTCATCGACTTGGTGATTGTCTTATTCATCTATTTAGCATTTCTGTTGCTCTAGGGCATGTAAGCAACTGTCAACTCGTGCATAATCCCCTTCTTGGCAAAGTAACTGTCAAAGCTCTCATTCAGAAATTCTCCACCATTACAATAAACTTGTCATCTACTCGTCGCGCAGTTAAGATAATCTTCCCTTCGCTGTCCTGTGAATGAGCTTCTTGTGAAAGACACCTTCAATCCCATGTCCACCATCTGCAGATAGTAGGCTTCTCTGTAACATAGGCACTTACAAAACGCTCCTTAAACGCAATGTGGTTCCAACAGAAGTCTCGTTAACGTCCACGTTTCCTCACCCAGGAAAGTCCGCTTCCAAGCAGAGAGCTTGGCAATCCGATGCTCTGCGAATACTCCTCTTAAGCATTGAAAATCTCCAGGTCGGACGACATGTGGCTAGTGGCTCCCGAGTCCAGCAACCACTCTTTGTGTTTATCATCTCCCTTAACAGACTGAACACCATGTAAGTCCGAACATCTCTGCCGACTCGCACTCGCCGTGATCTCCATCTTGACCAATACTCGAGCTCCAAATGAAAACTCCCCTTGCTCGCCACCTCACGGATATGCCTCGCTCCTTGCATAATGTTTACCCAGTATGTTCACTCCTCGACCTCTGTTCGGCACTTTAGCCTTGTTAGCAAGTCCACGTGAACTGTTGTCCGTTTTTGATGCAACGTTCGCCTTATTTTTGAACCAACAATCCCTCGCATAATGTTCCACCTTGTGTTAGTTGAAACACTCGACATTGGTCTTGTCCCCGGTACGCACTCTCTAAGTGTTTTCCATATCGTTTTGTCCTTCTTCTCTCGCATCCTTCTTTCCTCGGCTTTGAGCGCGATTGCACTGCATCTCAACTGATATCTGGTTGTCCGTCAAAAATGCGTACGTTGTGCTCAAATTCCGCTCTCAAACCCTGAGTAACGCAACAGACTAGTTCTCGGTCGGAAAATATCCTTCCTAGGTTTGCTCCCTTTGTTCCAATTGCCTCACCCCTTTTTATAAGTTCATCCACCGTCTCTTTGTCGTTCATCTTCACCTTGCCAACTTGACTCCACACTTCACTTTTGCATACTCGGTCTTCAGCCCTATGTGTTTCTATATTTTCCCATAGTCGTTTGGTATTTGTCTCGGCACTGCCTGTTCCACAAACTGATAAAATTGAAATTCCTATTGCATCATCGTTCTTTTTTTTCTCAATCATCCTAGATTGCTCTCATTTGCGTGTTATTTGCCTTTTCCTGGCGTCCTTTCTTTGGT
Source organism: Strigamia acuminata (assembly GCA_949358305.1). Taxonomy (NCBI): domain Eukaryota; kingdom Metazoa; phylum Arthropoda; class Chilopoda; order Geophilomorpha; family Linotaeniidae; genus Strigamia; species Strigamia acuminata. The sequence continues at coordinate 63,619,599 of OX442314.1, read as the reverse complement.
TCTCTTATATCAATCGCTGTCTTCCACAGCCCCTTGGTCTTGAGAACAGCTCTCAACCTCGTCATTCATAGGAAATAATTCTTGTCACTTAAACGCTACACCAGCAGTGGTTGAAGAAACATTGGTGAATGCCTCCGCCATCTGTTGCCAAAAACTTCAACAATCCACAAAATCGTATAATTTGCAACAAAAAACTCTGATTAGGCTTATTACTTTACGACATCTTTCTTAACTGATACGAATGATAACTTGCGCTTTCACTTTGACTTCAACCGCTCGTAAACCATCCTTCTGCTACCACTTGTTGATGGAATAGAGTCAGCCAGATTGAACACAAAAAGAACAGTCTTATTTGTTTTGTAATAATAACCACAGTACACATTGCATAACAATAACACGTGCTTTTTGTTTCCCTAGGGTTAAAATTCACATTCACATTTACGATGTCTTGAAATCCTTGTTGCATCAAGAATTTAGTAAGGTGATTTTATTTTTGTCAGTAGTCTATTTTTATTTTATAAACTTAAACTTCAGCCGTTCTGTACGGAATGATGAAATGCAACATTTATCCACATTTTGTGAGTTGATGAAAGATAGATGCAAAGACTAGTTTTAGTTCTCATGTATATTTACCATTTGATCCCGGTATTTGTCCTGTATAAATAAATGTTTAAAAAAATCCATTAGAAAAACTTTTCAAAGCAAAAGGAAAACAATTAGAATTTGGTTACATTGCAGCAAGCAAGGGGTGCCATTAATTATCCAAAAGTAAACAGTATTTTGTGAATATTTATTGCAGCTTTAGTTGCACATCACTTTGCCAAGTCCTATCGGTGGATAAAAAGACGCCACTAGGATTAATGGTAAAAAAGTGTTTAATAATTAAAACGTCCTAAAAGCTCTTCCAGATAATCAAATGAAGAAAGTTTTAAAAGTGCACATTTTATTTTAAACTGTCGTCTGTTTAAAGAAGTGAGCGAACTCTAGTCTGTGTGTTTGTGTTGGTTCATTGGAAACAGTTACTAAAAAATTAAAGACAAACTTTTTAAAATGTCTGCAGTTTGCTGCTAGTTTTCGGCTTCTGAATTATTACTTGTATTTATGGCAAGTTTTATAGTGGTACCTGATGTCACTTTGCAAGCAAGCATAATGGAAGGAATTTATCTCATGTGACGTTGGCGTTTCAAATTTTTATTAAGTGCAAAGTTGGGAGTACTGTTTTAAAGAAATTACCAAATGGGAACATCAGCTTTTCTAAAACACGTGTAAACTTGATTAATAGAATTGTTTGCGTAAACAGCAAAATTAATGTGGCCATCAATTTGGGAAATTTAATTTCTTCCTCGAATCCAACTTGGAAATACCGGAATGTGTTTAATCTTACTCTTGAGTTTTTATAAAATTAGCCACTTTTTATGCGTGGATTGTTGCTCTTGGTAATTATTCTGTTCTTTTATTGAATTATTTCCATCTAATGTTGGTGAAATATTTCAATTACAATGTTTATTGAATAAACAATGTGATTCAAACACATAAATAAACTTTATTCATTGCAGTGTTTGAATCGCATTGTTCAAATCTAGGACAGTACTTTCAATCTAGGCCATTTTTCTGTCAACAATGTTGTCTTGAACAAACGTGATGCGCACACCATCTGTTGCTGCAATATGATAACTTAACTCATTGTTGGCATTGTCCACAGACTGACGTCATTTTGGGTTTGTACTGCTAGACAAGATTATTTTACTTTTGAACAATGATGTAACGTTCTGTTTTATTCGACCGAGTTCATACATTGTAGCATATAGGCTTTTCCAACACTTGGATTGGATCTTGTCTTGGCACTTGACAGTCAGGTTATTGCCGAGAGGCAATCGAATTCAAGTGTGACATACAGATGTACATTGGGACTTTTACGTTTTACTTGAGAAGGATGATTACTATAGCAAAAAAGTTGAAGGCTTTAAGCATTGGCTCTTGCTGATTGCAGAAAGTTAGCTGCAAAAGTTAAAACGTTAGATGATCGGTTCCCATATTAAGTACAAGATTGCCCGAGTGATGCTAAATTGTTTTCCGGACTTCCAGAATTAGTCGAATTAGCAAGAGCTGATTTCAAGTAGTCATTTTGTAATTGAAATTAATTGTTTTGCCTGAAAAATCGAACTTTAATTTGATGGCGTCTGATGGAAATGAATGAGCATTATGGAGTGTCTCGCACTCCATTGGTCACTCTTGACCATTGTTTTATATTGTGACGCTGCTACTACAGCGCCACTTATTTTGTAATAAATTCACTCTTGTCACCCATCACCAACAATGACACCATCATGAAAACCATCAGCAGAAAACACTACACATTACATTGTCGCAACTGTATGCATGATGAAAGATTTCGGGATGTTCTTCCAGCAGTTATGAATGTCATTTGCCTCGAATATGGATTTCTTAGTGTTTCAAAATATGTTAGATGATGTTAGGACAAGTCAATTTTTCAATGAAAAACAATCGAAAACACATTTAAAATCATGAATGAGTTTTTTGTCAAACCACCAAATGGATGTTTTGAATTGATCCACTCAATCTCTGGATTCTAACGACTTGAAATATGTATGAGACTGTAAATGGGCAAACTTGATTGAAAAGCTAAGCAAAAATGTCAAGTTTGTAGAACATAATTTGATTCATTCTTATGTGAGCAATTTGACTGATTATTAAGCTAATGTTTAGATCCAGCAGATGTCAGCAAAGCAGTTTATTGGAAAAACGTTTTGCCACAAAATATTGGTTATTTTATCTTACAATAACCATTGAAATGAATAAATTTTGCTTTCTCTCCTTTTTTGGTGTTTTTCTTGGAGTTGCTTTACTTTTGTCTGATGCGTTTTTGAGGAGGCGAAGATCAGGTGGTCCTCAAATAAAGAGAAACTTTTTAATTAAAAAATCCTTTTAATTCGTACATGTTACTACATTTCCATGAATTTGATATCTGGGTGAGGTAATTTGGTGCATAAATCAAGGAAAAAATGGAACCAGTTGCATTAATTTTTGTCGCAACATATCCAAATTTGCTTGTCAAAATGGCGCCAGCAGTAATTTGGTCGTAGATTGGTCATAGATGGTCATAGATTGGTCATAGACACACTTGACTCCAAACTCCAAAAGGTTTGAGTGCAGTATGTATTTTTAATCTTGTAGATACACATTGAAAAATACTCGCACACTTGATCTTTAATCGAAAGAAGTCAAATAGTTGCCTCAAGGATAACTAATGAAACAAGAAGCGCAAAGGAAAAAAAGGGAAACAAAAGAAGCTTGAAAAGGCACTGCCGGCACAAATCAAAACAAAACAGAACAGAAGAAAAATCACAACGGTTGATTTCTAGCTCGACAACAAAGACAAGTGATGATCGACCGGGGCAAACGAGAAGAGAGTTAAGACTTTTCACCGTTTCCTTAATTTGAAACCAAACAGAGATAGACTACAGTAACTCGAGTCAAGAAAAAGTTGAACATCTTCAATGAGTCAGAATAACAATAGAAATAGAAATAGAAAAATGAAAAAAATTACGAAGTATTTTTTTTTGTCCATTCTTTATTCCAGCTTAAATATGTTGTAATATTTGTAATTTTTATAATTGTTATCATTTTTGTTGAGTCTGTATGAAGTGTTCATTTCAAGCTTAACTGCACATTTAATTGGTTTTTTGAATTTTTAAATAATATCTAATTTAATTGATTAGTGAGAACGTGGTCAAAATGTTGCATTTGGTTTTAGTTGTCAAGGGAATAAGAATAGGTGCTAAAGCTGGCATTTACTAAGTGGATTAATTGCTTTGTAAAGTTTTGGTTTTAATATGAATAACTTTTATGCATTATTGATTGTAGAACTACTGTAGTGAGTGCGAGCCTGAGTTTCTCATTTGTCTGCGGTAAACTCAAAAGAATTCACGCTTAATGATTTTATTTCAATATTTTTATCCAAAATTTGGGCACCGGTATAAATTCTAACGACGAATCAATTACAAGAAACACATTTTAGTGGCAAAGATTTAATTTTTAGGTGTCTTTAAGTGAAAAATTGGGCTTCTTCATGTGGAAAAATGCACATTTTTGAGTGAAAAAATTAATCACTGTCAAAATAATGGAAAGCTGGGGTCCGTAAGTTTTGGGGGCCCCTACAGAAGTACAGAAATCAACACCTTAAATAAAAGCAAGAAGTCCAATAGAAGAAATATGATTTCCAATTGATGAAATATGACTTCCAATAGAAGAAATATGACTTCTAATAGAAGAGATGTGCTGAATTTGTGAGAGAAAAAACTGAATTCATTGTGTATTCACTAGTTGACTCCAGGAAGGAAAATATTATCAATTGAAATGTAGAGATAAACATTGGCAAGAGGAAGAATTAGTTTTGCATGGACATTGAACACTAGAGAAGAAGCAAATGGAACACTGGTAAAATATTTGAATTAGAAAATTCAAGTTGCATTTGTCACCAACAAATTAGCGAGAAGGTTATGTAGAACATGCTGTGCTGTGTTTAAAAAATTCAAAAAAAACATTGAATTTAATTAAGCAATTACTGAAGAAGACATACGACACAGAATAAAGAGAATGAGCATCCATAGGATTTGAAACTGAAACCCAAGATACATATCTCTAGCAGTGAGAGAGAGACACAAGAGAAACAAGAGCTGTTTTTTTAGTGGTTAGTCATATGCACATGTGAGAAAGAATTAGAAAATTCGTCCCGTTTTTGGCCGCCTTGGTAATTTTCAAGTCTCAACTTTTCAGAGTCAGAGCTGATCCGGCTTTTTCAATCGGAACTTTAGAGGCTGGAGTAAAGACCATGAACTTTCTGATATACTGGTATATTATCTGAAAGGTCCTGCATTGGAAACATTTATTTAATAAGAATACTTTACTTATTAAACATCATACTTAGTCAATGACGTGGAACGACTTACGATCCACCATCTTTGACTGCTCATCCTCAAAGTGCATCTCCCACTGCAGGCACCTTCACAGACGCCTCCACTCCTTTATTCTTAACGAACAAATTTTGAATGTCTAATTTCCCTGTAACCTTTACTCCTTAGGAGTCACATTAATAAATAAATAAATATATGTATAACAAACTTAAAATGTTCACATAATAGCGTTTATTTGTTTTTTTCTTTAGTTTTTTTCTTCATTTTGTGTTTGGAGAGTTGCAATTTTGGGTTGACATTAGTGGAATTCTTTTCCTCCCTCCCTTCTCTTTGAAGGAGAATATTGTGGAGAAAATATGCACAAATGGCATGTTTTGTTTACAGTCAGCAGTCAAGTCACCTAATACATTGCTATTGCTTTCTATATTTTAAAGCCTAAGCTCTTAGAAAACAAAGCGGAGCCCAAAATTGTTTTATCTGTTAAATGCAGTATATTGATACAACATGAAGGTAATTTAGTCTACTCACAAAGCAAATACGGAGTAGTTTACTTTAGGGTATTTGTTTTAATGCTTAGGTTTGTCAACGTGGTCACTGTGGCCACAAACACAACTCGTCACAATACCTAAAAATGTAAAATGAACACGGCAAACACGTAATAAAAAGGCTATTACCTTAACAGCAAGATACCTTGATGATCCAACATAACAAAAAGTATGCCATTAATAATTTAAGCCGTACAAACAACTTATTGCTCAAACTAATAGAAAATACATGATATGTCGTTTTATACTGAAGTGGATCAGAACTCAGGGATGTTGTTCAGGAGTTTTCCCCAAAAGATTAGAAGTCTTCAACGAAGTTTTAATCATGCAAATATTTCTGAGATTTTGTTCTTTGTTTGCTTTGCATGAAATTTTCACCACTTTTCAAGAAATGATGGTATTTCCCGCTACTGAACTATTAAAAATTTGAATTTTTTTTTGGAAGTACGGTAAGTTGATATGTTTGGGAAGCTGACAAAAAAAACTAGGGCTTGAGCCAATTTTGCTGGCCAAATCACTCTTTTTTAAATCATGTTTTTAGTTTGAAAAAATTCTAATTCAAAGAAATCCAGTTTTAAAAGTAGGTAATTAAATTGCAAAAAGTTTGCAAGTGTGAGGAAATTTTTTTTTTTTTAAATTGAAATTTTATTGTTATTTCTTAACTTTGTAAATATTGTACACAAATATTGTACACAAATGTTTACAGTAAAAAAAAAATGTTTGTAAACATCAAGTTTCAAGCTGCGATTGGATAAATACAGCAAAAACAAATTTGCCACCGCAGTAAATTGAGACGACGAAATACTAGAAATCAGACCTCGCCTGTTCGGTGGAAAAGTCATGTAAATGTAAAAAATAAATAAATAAATTATTTGAATCAGAAATTATTTTTTTCGTAATTTTATTCTGGTGCGTACAACCCTTTTAAATTGGAGCAAGTTCATAACAATGATGAAAACATTTTTATCTCAACCACATTGTCAATTAGTTGAACACAATACACATAAAGTGCAATTTCGTCTCTTCTCTCGCCACTAGTGCAGCTACTTGCTCAGCAGGACCAATTTCTGGAGCCGAAAAAAAAATTATTTTCCTCTCTTTTACTTATTTATTTATTATCTTTTTATTTATTTTTTTTTCTTTTCTTTCCTTTCCTTTTTCTATATCTCTGGTTTTTTGCTTTTTTTCATGGCGGTTTCATCGTCTACATTTATTGTCACCATTTTTGGCATTCGGCCTCTCTTTCCCTTATTATCAGCAAATCTTTTCATGTGGCAAATGCCATTTTCTTTGTGTCCTTTTGTTCCTGTTTGTGGGTCTGAATGAGGTGGCAAGTTGTTGGGTTAGGGTGGGGTTTTGTGAGGCGTGGATTTAGTGGCAATAAGTGGTATGTGGAGTGTTGGTTTAAGGGAGTAGATAAGGAAGTGCTGTCACAGATATGAAGGTAAGGGTAAGGGGGATCCTGCATTACATTCTTTTTTTGTTTTTTAATTTTTTTTTTACTTTTTTTTTAAATTCTGGACACGTTTGTTGGCCTTAGGTGTGATTTGAATTGGTTTATTAAGTATTCATCAGTTGTTTCATGGTTGCTTCTGTTTTGTTTTGCTTTCTTTGTGTATCTGTGTTTGTTTGATTCAATTATTCACGGAGGTAAAGTTTAATGTGGTTTTGCATTCGAATTTGAAAGGAATTTTTTGTTTTCCAAAAAAATGTACAACTTTATGAAATTAGTGCGTTTAAATTAGGTTTAATATTTAATGTTGTTTTTAGGTAATTAGAGTTTTATGCAAATTTGGTAAATTTATTTTTTAATGAGTGTTTTTTCTGGAATCGTTGGGGTTGTGTAATATTTAGATTATTACTTTTTTCATTTTTGAGGAAAAGTTAGTGATCGATGCTCACCGTGAAGAAAAGAATGAAGGCAGAGATGAGAAAAATGTCTCGGGATTTGCATTTTTGTATGATTTTTCGCCATTTAATTGCTAAACTCGCAAGTTTTTAAAGGCGCACGGTTGAACTGTTTTAGTTGAGAGAACTAACACGGGAGATTTGCAAATAAAATATTTAGACGTTTTTTAATCGAATTCGGTAAAAAAGGAGCACGATAACCAACCTGCTATTTTCGTTGAAGCAACAAAAAATATTGACGTTAAAAGTATACGATGCGATTAATTATTAACGATAGCAGGGCCGTCAAATATTACTGTGGAAATAGAAAAAAAAATCGATTTTCTCTGATTCGTTAAAGAAAAACAATTTTTTTAATTTAAAAAAATTTAAAAAAATAATTGCGAGATGAAAATCAATGAAAAGAATCGAAGATAGTTGTATTGTATACAGGATGGTAAAAAAGTCTGTAACTCTACCATCATTGGATTAGATGCACTGTTAGCACTTTCAGAAATATTTAGTAAAGTATTAAAATTGGGTGGGGCAATTTTTCGGTGACCCAAAATTTGACCTTGGGATGTTCCGTCAAGGTCATTGGAAAATTAGAGATAGACAGAAATTTCCAATTGTATAACTTAACACCAGTGATCGACATGTGCGCATCTTGAACGCAATTTGATGAGAAAGGAACGACGTCTTGTGCCATAGTTAATTACTTTGCTAACACAATGCAAAGAGAATTTGGTTAATCTGTAAAAATGTAAAAGTGCAAAAAAAAAACAAGGTGGTTTGGAGAAAGAAAGTTTTTTGTAAGCGGTTATGGAAACACCCATGTAGCCATAAGCAGAGAGCGACTCGTTTTAATCTCGTCGGATTAAAATTTGAATAAAGCTGACGTTAGTGTCTTTTGTTCTACGACCTGAGGAATAATAAAAAAAACTAATAAAATAAAAAAAGAAATTGCTTCCCTTTGATATGAAAAGGAACCTAACCATTGTCATTAACTCGCGTTATCACCCCGTCTTTTGCAACAGCTGCTGTCAGCAGAAAAAAATCAGTCCGTGCTAAAACCTGTACTTTGAAGACATTTCATGGCTTAAGGCACACGTGACATTGAAGAGTTTGAGGTGAGAAACGACAGAGCGATCCCAACTGGACAATTGCATGGTTTGCGATAGGAAAGATATAAATATACTTCTTTTTTATTTCCACGGATTTGTCAGACCTATATTTAAGGGCCCTGCCCAAATGATGAGTTTTTGTGTGTGTGTTTTTAAACACCACTTTATTCCCTTTTATCTTTTTACCACTTGGAATCGCCTCGTCTCTTTCATTTCACGGCCCTATCCTTTCTATCAAAAGAAAATAAAAAATATATATAAAATGCCTATTTACATTACTTTAATGCAGCCAAATGATTACGAGGAACAAAAAAAGGAATTGTGCATTCGGCCGGCGAATGGGTTTTTGTTTTTGCAGTTACTGGCAGTCTGCGCGCGGAATCTTGATGCCAGATTGCAACTGCACATTCCTTTGTGCGCACATGTAAACACGCGAGGAAATACTAGTGTTGTGTTGATGGCGAGTTAAGAAAAAATTTCATTGATCGAGTGTGGCGCGTTGAGCTTTAATTTAACGCGTTGGCTATTATGGTTTACAGTTGACGCAGTTGTCATGGCGATTTGGTCGGGGATTCCCCTAGCAGACCGTACGAAGCTTAAGCTAGCGTGCATTTTATAATTTGATGCACAGCCCAGCTGGCTAACTTTAAAGCCGACTGCAATTCAGCGCAATTAGTATTAGATTTAATAATGACTAACTTATGGCATCTGCACCACAATGGTTTCCGTTCGAAGCAATAATTTGACAACAAAGTACTGCTGTTGGTTGGCTTTTACAAATAAATGAAAATGAATATTTCTTCATTTTCACCCCATGATTATGGCCCCACTTGTTTCAACACGATTCTGCTTTCGATCAATTTTTGATGGTCTAACTTGTGATCTAACTTGTGTGGCAGCCATTTTGAATTTGGTTGTAAGATTGAAAACCATTCTAGTCGTGGTTTCTGTTTTTGCAGTTTCTGATGATGGTTTATGGCTGTTTTTACTGTCAACAAAAACAGAAAACCTGCGAAATACAAAACCAAAAACAGTGCTTTAAAGTTTGAATTTTTTGTAACACATTTTTTTTGGGATGTAAAAAAAAATAGAAATATACGCTTAGAAAAACTAAGAAATAAAAAAAATCGAGTCAAAGAAGTGGCCATAAGCACAACACACACAAAAAAATCTAAGAATAAAGAAAATCGAAGCTTTTTTGGTTGGCGAGTAACGGGCCGAGCCTTTGTGATTATACTTTTCCAGCTGAAGTGTAATGGAATTTTATAACACGAGTTTTGGGTGAAGAGTGAAGGAGGGAGGAAAAGGGACTAACACTCTCTCTCTCTCTCTCTCTCTCTTTAATTTGGGCGCAACACATGAACTTTGATATTTTTCTAACGCTGGCTGGGTGATTGTTGGAACGATGTGTAAAAAGCAGCAACTTTTTGTTTGCCAGTCAAGAAAAGATATCTAATTGGTAATTGGTGGGTTCCATTAAAGAGGCATTACACGTGGTAGTTGTTTCTTTAAGGTTGAGTTGCTTCTCTCCTGCGTTTCGATAAATGTGTGTCTGGCGCCCATGGGAGCTGATAACATCGAAGGAGGCGCTGGTAAATTCCATTAAAAGCAGCAGGGGATGAGAAAAAAAAATTGTGAAAAGAATAAAAAAATATAAAAAATACTGTAGTGCGTTGTGTTATGAGCACACACGGCGGTGAATGGAGTGAATTAGAGACCTGGAACAGTTTTGGTGTTGATTATCATTGCGAAATTAAAATGGTGCGCAAGTTTACGTGAGAGCACAGTTGGGATGTTAATTAGGGGTGAAGGTGAGTTGGTTGGAAATTAGAATTTTTGACATTATTTTGCTATTATTTTTCTCGAGCTCTTTTTAATCGAATACGGTAACAACATCGTATAATTTGAGTTTTTAGTTTATGCAGAAATTGATCGGTTCGCAGGATGCCTCGTTATTAATATGCATCGCATTTTATCATTGTACATTGTTGTATAAGTCATTTTAGGAGAGAAAACAAAATTATCGTAGCAACGTTTCAAAGGAAATCTCGATTTTCCGTACAATTTTCTGGTATCTAGTAAAACAAATGTCGATGTCTGTTGGAACAGTTTCATTCATGTAATTATTATATTTGATGTATCCAATGTGTTATATATGTGTTGTCCGTATCAGCATTCCGTAGTTTATTTGTTTACGTTATTTTATTTGCTCACCAGAGCACTCTTTATGTGTAAGATTGCGATTAAGCACACATTGCTTTCCTTTCATGGAATAAAAGGTTTTTAGTGCTTTTATCCAACTGTGTCAGATCTATTTAGTGGTGTATTTAGATTAATTTGGATCCAAAACACTCACAATGTCGCTTTCAGGTGTCACCACGTTGGAAAAAGTCTCGTCTCGTCGAGCGCGAGATCCCACGGGAAGTGCGCGACGTTTGACGAGATATCCACGAGGTTTGGCACGAGATCGGGCACGGTGATGATGCTACTGAGTAGAACTGATCGCTTGCAAGAACGCAAAAAAAAGGTCACGAGATTTCTGTCGGTACGAAATGAAACCGCTTCACATTGGAAGAATGAATTTGTGTGGCGAAGTAATCCTACAAACACCACAAGTTGCGAGAGCTGGAGGATTATCGATTTCAGTTGATCCCTTACATTTTTGCCAGCGTAAACCAAGCGTGCCCGTGAAATTATCGATAAGACGTTAGATAATCCCCCCTATCAAGAAAAGTACTTTAAATTTGAAACTTTTTTTTTTTAGAAACACGTCGTCATTGGTCAAACGCATGGGTGTTTGGTTCGTTTTGTCAGTGAGAAGCGGCGCGAAATGATCGATAAAGTCAAGTTTTTGAAGTAAATTTGTCGACTGGTTAATTGAAATTGATTAAATTGGTACAGTGCAGATAAGAAGGGAAAAAAAGGAAGTGCAAGTGCATAAATTCACTTTGCCTCTACTTTTTACATTATCCAATTCCTTTTAGTGCATTAATGCATTCGTTAATTATTTGAAACTCGCCGAATGACATCATTATTTGTATATAAAACGAGGTTTAGTCCGGTAATTTAGTGGGCCATAACGTGGCAGTGGCGGGTAGTTGCAAAGAGGAAAATGGAGGGGACGAGGGGGATTTTCATTTTGTCGTCGGATTTGATGTTGGTCTTTTAATTGCGTTTGAATGCAGGCTTTTATTTGCATCTTATACTGCCGCGCTTTGCGCTGGGCGCTGGGCGCTGGCTGGGCGCTGCTTTTATTCGGCTTTTATTGAAGTTGTAAATGAGATTGTGAATAGAATATTCAACCCGCTTTTCTCCCGAATTCGTCCGAATTGATCCTAGATAGATAGATAACTTTAGAGGCACAATGCATAATTTCTGCGCCCCCCTTTTGATGGATATGTGACCACTGACCACGCACAAGTGCTCTCTCTCTCTGTGCATCGCAATTTACGAGTTTGTTGATGCAGTTTGAATCGTTGTTGGTGTTGTTGTTGTTGCCTGTTGCATATTCAGTGCGAGGTGATAAATTTCTATTAATGTTGGGAGGCTGATGATGGGCATCAGAGGCATTGAGTGAATGACGATTGTTTTCACTTGTGATCGTGATGGAAACGAGCGATTGTCCCTTTCTTTTGTCCTCGCTGCTCGTACTGAAGGGAAGGTATCCATTGAACCTTGCACTTTATCTTATTGTATTTGCTAGGCATCCATTGAATTGGTGGTGCCAAAGAGAACGCTCGATTAGTTGACATTACTTTTACTTTAATAAAATATTTCTTTTTGTTTAGGGAATATTTGGGATGCATCGAATATTTGCCAAAAAATGACACTATTTTTTAATCAAATATTTGTTCTATTATTAACTTACATGCATTGCTAGTGGCCGTCTATGCTCGAACCAACTACAAGTTGGTCCTTTTTCTCATTGGGCGAGCCTCATTACTCGTACTGCACTGCCATCAGGAAAAGTAGTTTTTTTATTTTTTGGATTATTCTAATGATTAAAATGATGAAATTTTATTTGTATTTTATAATAAAATGTTTTTTTCTATTTATGAAATTAAGTTTTATGCTGTTTTTAATTCAATGTTTGTTTAGTTTATTGGTTGTTTTGTCAGGAAAGCAAACAATTATTGAATTTTTTTTTTGATTGCAATGTCTATACATCAAGTGCAATTCTGGTGGTTTGGTCTATTTTTTGTATCACTACGCAAGTGAAATGGCTCGCCCAATGGGAGAAAGGACCAACTTGTAGTTGGTTAGAGTATAGGTCCAGGAGACGAGGGAATAAAGATTTAAATAAATAAATAATATCTGGTAAATATTCGGTAAATATTCAGTATTTGGTATTTGGTGCACCTCTAGTTTTTTTTTTAATCCTGCTCAAGTATTACAGGGGATTTTGGTGCAGACATGACATGCAGTGAATAAATTGTGGACATGTGGATTGGTTCTGGGTAATTGAATAACATGGACTTTTATTCTTCGGTAAGCTTGTGGCCAATATTATACAACTTAGGTTGCATTGCATCGAGTCAAAGTTTGTTGAAAGAAAGAAAGAAAAGCTGTGGTACTGTAATAAGTGATATATCTGCTTTGTTTCATTATTATTTGCCAGAGTTTGGGAACATTTATCATCATTATTTCGCTCCGGTTGCATTGTGATAAGCAGGTGCATAAGAATCATGTGTTAGGAGTGACGGCTGAAAAATGTTTCTCAATTTTTGAGATTTTCTTATTGCCCGTTGGAAAGATTTGTAACAATTTTTTTTAAATCTTGACTTGTTGTGTTGTTGTTGTTGCTGAATTATGATTCTCTAAACGGGAAAAAAATTGTTAAGGATTTTAATTTTTTTTTTAAACGAAGAAATACAGATAAACATTTAGAGGTAAAATCTGTAGGAAATGTAATTAGTTATCGAGTTATCAATATTATTAGTGTAATTGGTTTACAGTTTTAGAATTGAAACAACGACATTAATAGCTCTGTGCACACAACTGACGATGATCGCAAGATCTAAAGGCTTTCGGTGACAACTACTAGTAATGTCTTGTTTTGATTAGTTTAGTCATAACGTTATTACTTGTAATGTCATCATTTTAATTTTAAAATATCATGTTTGAGTTTGTGTTGTGTCTTCCTCTGACTCGACATTTATTGAATTAGTAACTATAAACAATGTACAACACTATCGCGAGTTGCTAGGCCATAATTGCCTAGCAACATCGCTCATTGCTTTTCGTATATTAAACTTCTTTTTAGTGAAACTGCTAATATAAAAATCGCCAATAACTGATATAGTGAGCAAAGAAATAATAATATTAATCTAACACCTCTGAAAATCATTTCTAATGACCAAACACCCAAACAGGATCATATAGAAACTGCTTGTTTTCAGAATCGAGTAAAGCTGGCCTAGACCTGGAGCTTCTTATTAAAGCCACACCTTTTCAGAAAATCTCGAGTTTATCCTTCTGAAAAAAAAACAAACAAAAAAAATACCTGCTAGAAACAACCAAATTTAGTTGTTTTGGTAATTTATTTTTGAACTAAATTTGTGTAAAATCATAAATCTCTGATTTCATGTATTCTTCAATTTATTTAAGATTTCCAGTTTTATTGATTGATTGATTGGTTGATTGATAAGCTTATTGGAAATGGAAAACTCTAATCGACCATTTTGAGTTTTTATTGATGGACAGTCAAGAAGTCCACTAATCTTAAATATATTGAAGATGCAAGAAATTAAAATAAAATTAAAACGGCATTCCACAATAAACAGACGCGAGAAAATCTTTTTGAATGTAGAAATATGAAGCAGGATATCTTTACTTAATAGGCACTTTGAAGCAAAGCATACTAAAGACTACAAGTGTAGTCAGTTTCTTAACTTTTTTCAACCAAATAAACTGAAATATTCGCTCGAGAATGATTAAGCGGCCAAGTGCCAATTGGAGGATTTATGATAATTAATGAAAAATCTTCAAGCCCATTCAGTCCTATTGATTTACTCTTGTTTGAACAAATTAAACCAACAATCAATCACTCGATTCAAATAGGATTTATTAGGTGCCACAAAAATGGAAATAAATTTCAATTTTCTAAACATGATAGGTATTATTGTTATCATTATCAAGGAATGGTGCAATTTGCTTTCAAAATATAATATCTAGTGGGGCGTATTCTGGAATATAGCTTGTCGTACCACAAATCCTTAAAGGTTTATTGACATCCAATGTGTTGTTGGAAATGAAAATGTGTAATTTACTATTATCTGATGATATATCCCATGCAGTATTCACTGGAAGTTGAAACACGAGTGAAACAGCTATGTTGGGGTTTACTCGCTTGTTTTGTTGTGGACTTTTTTTTATCGTGCGATTCGTATCCTTGAGTGGAACCATCATCAGTTAGACATCAGATGTGCACGTCTTGATGAGTGAAACAGCTTGAATGTGGCTTTTTTGATGGAACGACGCCCTAATTAAATGCAAAAAATAGCAATTGTAACTGGAAGATAAGTTTATTCCGTTTATTTTAATTTACCAGGGGAATTAACTCTGGCAAATTACCTTACAATTTTGTTTGTTGATATGAATAGGGTTGTGCACAATTTCCGGTCATTAATTATAGTCATTTTCAGCCACCAGACATCTTGTATGCTTATATGTTACCGCATACACAACCATCTTATAATTATACGTATTTTGTTGGTTAATCAGCCGTTATTAAATTACTGCACTCATTTCTTGGTTGATGTTAATCGTATAACTTCTTGGAGAAAACAAATCACGTAAAAATATTTATTTATACAGCAACAATAAAACGCACTTTAGGAATTACGTGATACGGGAATGCCAATTTCAGCTTGAAAGGAATTGTCGCGATAAATCTTGAGAAAATAGGTAACGAGATGTTACGTTAACACCCCTCAAGATCAAGGAGATGATCCGAGACATATCTTGACCGTTTCGTGCTTCCGCTTGATGAAAATCGTGACCATTCAAACAAATGCCAAATGGTGCGCATGATAATCCAGTTAGAGCATTCTTTAGTTGAATTTATAGTAAAAAAAAAAAAAATATTTACAACAAAAGTTTTCACATACGTGATGATAATGCCATTGTGCTAAACAAATAAAGCTGTACAAATTTGCAATTGGATATTTTTCTCTAACGTTTATGGTTTTTGAGATACCGATTAGACACCCCGTGGTCAAAGATCATGCGATCATGGACCATTACCCATAGAATCATGATAACCAACGGCTTTCCCGTCCGCAACTTTAAGTAATTCCACAATAATCAGTTAGTAAATGGGACGAAGAGTACAATTGGTTGAATACAAAAAGGCAGAAAGCCTGTCAGGCATTATTTCTGTACAGGCCGAGTCTGAGTTGGGAGAATCTTGTGAAAAGGGCTTTTTGATGGAGCCAGAAAAAGCCGACGAAAAGTATTCATTAAAGGGAATGGCATTCTGGCAGATGCGCTGCACTTTCGAGTATCAAAGAAGTGGCCGAGCCAACTGCAACGAAACGTTGCGAGCGCAAAACAGATCAATCTGATTAGCGATTGCTACACTAAATATAACTTTTAATTCCAAAACCTCGATGCCAGTAGATTTGATCAAAGGGCTGTAGCGTGTTGTTGTTATGAGTATATGCTTCTCTTCTAACAACTTGTTTACTGCCTATTGCACTTGAAGCAGGTCATGTTGGATAAAAGCAAACTTAAAGCTCTTTTTGTAGCCTTTTTAAGCCATCTCAAGTTGGTTTTTTAGGATTTCTTTTTCACAAGCATCCATTCCTTTTTACAACGACCAGCTGGAGTTTGCTACACTTTATTAGGGTTTTCAAACAGGCAAAAACACCACTCCGTCTAGATATCATACCCAAACACAAGATATCTCACATTTTATTATTTATTTATTTATTTATTTATTTATTTATTTATTTATTTTATTTATTTTATTTTATTTATTGAGATGAGTGATTGTTGTTGTCTGTTGCAATTGCGAGTTGGAAACAACTTCTTGCGGCCAATTACAGGTCATCAAGTAACCGTGTGCCATTAGGAGATAGTCTAGTTATCCATCCTGGGGGCAATCTGAGGCTGTCATCTAATGTCTTTGGATCGGTCAGCAAAATGTTTCCGCAAATGGTGGACGTGAAATTTCTTCTAAATGCGAGCGATTATTCTTTGGAGATGACAGCTGGACCCTTGATGATAAACAGCAATTTCTATTTGTCCATGTCAATAAAAAGTGATTCTCTTTTCTTCACATTAGATAGTGCGTTTCCTGTTGTCTTTCGGGCTAAAATCAATGATCTATTTTTGCTCCCATGTTTTCTTCTCTCTCCGTGCTTGTCCTCTCCACCACGGACAAAACTTTTTGTCTATTTCGACGAAACCTCGTCAAGAAATGAAGCAAACATCAAATTAAATCGCAGAATTAAGTCAGATAATTTAGAATGATTGAATATTGAGTAATAATTGTAAATGAATTTGTTGCCGGGCAGATGGGCACTTAATTGTCAGATGGAAAGAGTAAATGTGGATGGAAGAGAATTGAGTGTGCATTTGTAGGGATGAGGGGCGTGGGGTTTTGGGTTGTTGTTACGTCAGATGGAGAAAATCGAAATCTAATTTCGTGTTGTTGACGACGCGCGTGTTTGTCTTGCAAACCGTTTGCTGTTGATTTAGTAAATTAATTTGATGTAGGTTTTGCGAGCCGAATCGATGTGTGGAATAATGATGACAGATTTCTAATTAGTCCTTGTCATATTCTCGCCATTTTCATTACGTTTCTTGAGTAATTAGCTGCCGTATTTGGTTGAGTTTCGAGTCATTAGGGCAGATTTTCTACACGCAGGATATTTTGTTATTCTAAATCATGTTTGTCTGCGTTCGCGGCGCCATATCTACGTCGTTTGTCACAAACTCTTACCTGCTTCGCCTTGTTCCGAACTTGAATCAACACGTTGTGCATATCAAATTGGCGCTGTGCACACGCCACTTCTGATTGGGCAGATACAAGTACTCTAGAAAAAGTTTTATTCAACAAACTCGCTTCACTTAGATTTTATTCATCGTTTCAAAGATAAATGCTCTCTTTGTTAATAATTATTGCTTATTGCGCCAGGAAATTGACGGTGGAATGACTGGACTGGGTTTGACAGCACCAATTCTGCAATTTATAAGTTTATTCTATACTATGCAATTTACTGTATATGGTTCAAAAATACATTTCTCAATGTATTTTGATTTGTTCAATTAATGCATTCCAAAATGCATTCCAAAATGCATTTTATAATGCAATTGAAAATATATATTGTGACAATTGACAAAGCAATTTAAATATATTTTAAAACATTTTGTAAGATGTATTTTGACAATGCATTCATTCATATTTGACAAATAACAATATTGTGGAATGCATTTAATAATATATTTTACAAAATGTGTTATAAAATACATTTTCAAACTTAATGTATTTAACAATAGAATCGATTTTTAACGCGTTCAAAGTTAAAAACCGATTTTTTAATTAAGTTTTTAGAATCGGATTTTATAAATTTGGAATTGAAAGCACCTATTATATTTTGCATTCTAAAATGTATCGCATTAAATGCTGCAATTGGGAGCGCATATTATGTATTTAAAGACACATTGTTGCAGTATAATTTTAATGTATTTTTGTACTACATATTCTTTATTTGATTTGATAATGTTTACACATTATTATGTCAAGTTGAAAAGTTTTCAAATTTCAATTTGGGTGTGCCAGTTGGGTTGTTCGGTTGGGATTCGGGCACCTCAGGTTTAGAACTGCTGAGTTAGTGGTTTGATTATCTAGTTTGATGGTGATAGAGCTTGCAATAAATGTTTTCAGTGGCGCTCGATCGGAAATTGGCAAATTTTTCATTTCTCCACTGTGCCATCGCCTGGAAGAAGCTCGGATCAATTGTTTCACAAATTGATGCGGGCTAGGAGAATTTTCTCTGAATTATTGTCAGCTAATAAAACAAAGTGCTTTATTTTGCTTGTATCGTGACACAATTTTTAGTTTTCAATTAGATGTTAGTGGTGTTCTAATAAATAAAACTAGGATTGCAGAGTGTGTTGTTACAGAACAACTAAATATGTCACAATAATCACCGCAATAAGTTACTTTTGGACAACAAGTCTCACAACAGTCTGTCTTGGGTTATAAACCATGTTGGCAGATGGTTGCATGTCATGGCACCACTGAGGAAACGAGGTCAAGTATATTAAAGGTGACAAATTTATATATCATAATACGAACGTTATTTTAGCCCAATTTTAAATATTTCTATTTTTTGCCTGTATTCTGCATTATTCAGGATTGCTGCCATCTGCTGCTGCATGAAATCGCGAGGGGGCGACACTCCAGGTGGGGTTAATGAGGGTATGGAGGCTTGGAAATGAGGCGAAGGGGCGGCAGTAAACTGATAGTTCGGCCTATGTCATGCTATTCACTTCTCATGAACTTTTTCATTTTTTTCTTTAAACTCTTTTTTATCGTTGACATCAACGGATGTGATTAGAGGGTTGGAATTTTCTTTTGGGTTATTGATAAACAGGAGACGACGTTGGAATAAGTTTTCGAGATTTTAAAATTGATAGTTTTAAATTAACACCTTTTTTATAATTCAAAAAGAGGCTTGCGCAGAATTATAATGAATTAGAAAAGAAGTTTTCAAGTCATGAAATGTAAATTGGTGAATTTGCATGCTGACACATAAAATTCAGATCGGAATTTAAATAAATAAATAATTTGAAAAAAATGTTCTTTTTATTATTTTTTTTTTAAGTTTTATTTTAATTTTTTTTTTTTTTAAATAATAATAATCATTACAGCTCGCAACATTGAATATTCACTGTCTAGTCTACAACGTAAAATGTGTTGAAGCGCAATTGTTTTTTTTAATTTTTTTTGTTAGCAGAATTACAATTACATAAGTAATATTGTTACGCGGCTGAGTCATCCCATAAGTTAATTATTTGTTTGCATTTGATTTGACTTGTGTTAGTGTTTGCTTACTTCTTATTTAGAATTGATATTCAAGTGGTACTTTAATAAAGAGTTGAGTTTATAATTTTAACACTGAGTTGCCCAAGTTATTTTACAAGTAGTCCAAAAAGTTAATTGTCTACCTGGTCACTGATCCCCGGGCCACGTAGCAATATTATAGGATTTCGACAAACGTTTGAAAATCAGCAAATTAATACGTAAATCGGTCCTGATGGAGTTATATTGCATTGAGCGGAGAAGTGATGCTAAAGTTGTAACTAGAATTTCTGTAGGATTTCATATCCGAGGTTTGCGGGTAACATATTGGCTGTATAACATGATTGATTTGCATTTTGCAATTTTAGGCAAAGGGAGATGGATGGATTTACATTTTTTTGAACTAAGCCCACAAAAACAATCCTCCTGCCTTTTCCAGAGCTTTAATCAAGTTTCCACTTTTTTTTTCTTTTTTTTTCTTTTATTTTACTTTATTTATTCTTGAAAACTTTTTCTGGCATTTCTTTTAATTTTAATTTCAAGCTAATGTAATTTGCTGCACGCTGTAGCATTGTTAACTGCGCGGGGTTTAATTTGGGGCTAGTCGGTATGGGAAGAAAGTTTAGTGCAGCCGTATCAATAATTCATCTTTTGATGAATTTTTGATACGAGGGCTTCCGGTGCAAGTCTCTAGTGAATAATTAATTATATTATTTTTTGATCTGCTTGTTTGTTAGTTCATTCATTTACACGGGTTAATTTAATTTGTCCGCTTTTAATTTCTAATTGCATTAAACTGTCCCATTGTAATTATCCCGATCGGGAATTAAAAACTGAAAGGGAAGAAGGAAAAAACAAATCTACAATTATATTCAAAATCGCAAACGAAAAGAGATGCAGGTAATAAAGAAGAAAGGAAGAAAAGAGAAAAAAAATGGAAAAAATGGACGGGTAATTAACTGTGTTTATTTTAGCTTTTCTTTGGCTTCGTCTCATAATTTTCTTGGCAGCTCTTGCGGTTCTTTTCGCAAATTATTTTTTTTATGTCTTTGGCATTTCTCCCTGTCACTTAATGAGGGAAGAATAGTCAGTGAAATAAAAAAGGCGGTATTTCTAGAATGTGTCCATCCATTTATCTTGTGTCTGCTTAAAATGTCTTTTCTTTTTTTTTGCCATTGGAATAAATGAAATGTAGGAAAGTGATAATAATGTGTCATTGTAATTAATCAAATTATTCTTTTTTTCTAGTTTTGGTATTGTTGTGTTATAATTTGATTAGTTGGAAGCAGCCTTTCCTTTTCTTTTTCTTTTTCTTTGAAATGTAAATTTCACAGCGGGTTATTAAGTTTGGATCTAAATTTAGCGGGGCTTGTTATTGATGTTTTCTAAGCATAAATCTCAGAGGTAAATTGAGTTTTCTTCTTTCTGTGCTGTCAAAACAAAATAAGTAATTAGAATTGTTAAGAGGTTATCATAACGGTTGCATTTCGCTATGGGATTATTTCATTCGTTTCTTCTGCGAACTTGCAATTTCAGAAATTAGATTATCAAAATCTAGAATTTTAATTCAAAAAAATCTAATAGTTGGTACTTCTGTCTACTTACGTCAGCGGTTCAAAACCCTTAGTCCTTACTAAGCTATTGCTCACTTCAGGGTTGGAGTTGCAATATTTGAACTCAAGTAGGCACCTCGCACACAACTGTCACCACTTTAAAACGCACTAATATTAAATACTACACAATAAAAGTTTTCCATCTTTTATATAACCATCTTTAAGCAGAGAGAGAGAGCTCTAGCAATAATGTTATTGAAAACATGTTTTGTGTTAGAAATAATAATATACCGTACTGTTAATGTTGTGTTTTAATTTTAATGACCTACATATACTGATACAATACGCCATGTTAGTACTCCAAAAGCCTTTTGGTCGTTGCTGGTCATCTTCAATGTTATATTTTGATTGAAATACAACCTACCGGAATGTTGAAATAATTATATATCAATGTTGTGTATATTAAATGAGTAACTTTGAATGGCAGTTTGTGATTATTATCCAAGCCAGAAAATATTGGGTAAAGATCAGTATCTGCGACTAAGTCTAAGTCTATACTGTTAAAACTGACGTATTTTGTTGATCGTGATGAGTGAGCGGCTTGACCACTGGGGTCATTTGACCATCACAGGATGGAATAACCTCTAAAAGGGGAAATCAGAAAAGTGTAAATCCTTATCCTTTGACCCAAATAAAGGTGAGTATTATATTCTCGACTTAATATGATGTGGATCAGGAAACTAAATCAATATAGTTCTTCAAAACTCTCCAAATCACAAAAATATGGTTTTAAACTGCAAAGAAGTTGGCATGATGCAAGCAGGTTGACAACTACTGACTCACTTTTATTCTTAAAACAAGAGGTAAAAAAGGCGAGTTTTAATCCCCACATTCCAATTATCACGTGACCAAAGGGTCAGCAAACTGGCTTTCAAGGCACTCACAAACAAATTGAAATTTAATAAAT
Organism: Strigamia acuminata; assembly: GCA_949358305.1. Classification (NCBI taxonomy): domain Eukaryota; kingdom Metazoa; phylum Arthropoda; class Chilopoda; order Geophilomorpha; family Linotaeniidae; genus Strigamia; species Strigamia acuminata. The sequence continues at coordinate 63,597,557 of OX442314.1, read as the reverse complement.
CAAGCACAAAATCAAATCAAAACACATCAAATCAAACATTAATGTAAATTATATTATCAACAAATCTATCAAATCTAAACGAATAAAAACAATAAATTCACTAAATATTTCAAATGATTAAAGCAGTCAAAAGACAACACAAACGGTATGAAAACGACATAAATTGATATAAAACGACATGAATTGACACACCACAACACAACTCTTTTTCACAACTCACTAGTTTTAACGGTGAGATCTCGTTTAAATCTTGACCTGTGCGTAGGTGCAATTTTTGAGAGTAGCTGGCCAAAGAAATCAATACGTGCATTACAACATCCATTAATTTCAAACACACAGGCAGGCGATATTGATGGCATGACGGACGAGTCAAACTTTTTTTGTTATTTTCACAAAACTATTTAAAAAAAAAAAAACTTGGAATTGTTTATCGTTGTGTGGAAGCGAATATAAATTGCATTGCATTTTTGTCCCATGTCCTGGGAGAGGTTATTTATTGCGGTATGTTATACGCAGAAATGATATATGACGGCATAACTTGTAAAATGTTATAAACTTTGCGTCCTATTGCGGCAAAATCAAAATAATAAATTATCAATGAACGGCAAACTCAAACAAACGCTTATCCATGTGGCCACATTAAAGATTTGCATCGATGCAGATCGCAAACGAAGTCGAAGACGAAGACGATCCTAAACAAGCCAAACTCTAGGTCGAGGCATTAGTGACGATAGCGAAGGATTAAGAGTTGGATTAACAAGTTGCACAATCTTTGCCTAATTCCCCTTTTAAGCCATTAACCCTCAAGTTTGGCAGCGAGTGTCTTTGCACTGTTAAAATGACCAATTAGTTTGGATTTCTGCGCTCGTTCAATCTCATTTCCTCCCTTTCTAAAGAACCTTAACAAATTTACGCTCGATGCCTATCATTTGATTTATCTAAAGAGGGAACGGAGAGGATTTAAAGCTCGCTCTAAGTGATGGAAAAAATGTAGGTAGAAGTTGCAGGGGGCAGTATGTAACCCCATAGACCGTTTGTGAGCTTCTGAAATGACCTATCGAGTGGCCCACGATATATTTCACTGGCCAAACGGCGTGGAAACTGTGGAAAGAGCCAGTTGGTTTATGAACTTACTTTTTTATTTATTTTTATTTTTATTTTTTGTATTTCTTTTTTTTTTAACCATTTATCTCTTTTTTCTTTTTCAGGGCCAATCTTGAAACTAAAAGAATAATGAATCGATGGAAATGAGCAGGTAATTTTATTTTTCTTTTCTTCTTTTCTTTTTTTCTTTTTAATAGTTTGAGTGGTCCTGCTGGTTGAACACAAAAAGAGGTTGAATGAAGAGCGAGTTGAATTAATGGTTCTTTATCATTAATTACTGGCTGAGTTATCTCGATGGAATGTTTTTTTGAAAAGACGAAAATTGCTGAATCGTTTGACGTGTGGGAAAGAAAGTGCAGAAAAAGTTGAATTGTGATTAGAAAGGGAATTTTAATCAAATGCTAGTTTATAACTATTTTCCCGTGTAATGGGGGGATAGATCGATAGGACTTAATGATGCAGGTGATTACTGGGAAGACCACACAATACCTACGAGGGAAAAACATTATGGAAGTAATCCAAAATTGTTGAGGAAAAAAAGAAAGGAATGCATTTTTGCAAAAGTTGTGATGGCGATGTGAGTTGAACCAAACCCAAGATTGATTGTGGCTATTCATTAGAATGTTGGACTCACTGATTGAAATAAGTAGCTAACTTAATCCTCATCAATCCCAGTTGTAGCCTTTTTACAAAGACAAAAAGACGAGATTCCCTTAGTTGGACGAAATTGAGGAAGATCCAATGCGCGTGACAAGACGAGAGGCGTCGTTGAATCTATTCCACGACTCTGTGATTTACGACCCAGTAGCTGGCCCCCAGCAGACCAACCACCAGCCGGAAGAGGATAGATTCAATCTGCAACTCCAACTGTACAGTCAAACAATTAATCGGATTGTATTCCGAAAACCAATGTCATCGTAAATTTTTCAATCGACGGTGACACGATTACGACAAAATCTAAGCGAATACTTTCGAAAATCACTTACTCGCAAGCCAGCGAAATGATTCAGAGAAGTTATTTCGTAGTGTGTGCAAAGTTTTGAGAAGTTAACGCTAAAAATTACATCTGATTTCCTTTATTTATTCGATATTAGTATTATTTATAGTTTTATTAACCCATGCAAATATATAGTGAATTCTTTGTGCTTTATTTCTGTAATTTATCTGATATTTATTCTTCCATCACAGGATAAATATGAGTTTTATATTTTACCATAACAATTGTCTTTATTCAAATTTTATTTAATTTTACAAGGAAATAAGACTCGATAACATATACGTACAGTACAACCTCTTGACAGCCATTTTGTGTTATTATTTATTAGAAAGTAACGTCGGGAACGTACAAAGTTTTAAATACACTATTGCAAAATTCCTTCCAACCTATCTTTTGGAACTTGTATTTTGAGTTTCAAATGTCTTTTCCTCTTACTTTAACATTTGAAGTTTTGCAGAACCGCACAGATTGTTCCACTTACAAGTTAGACTGCACCAATGTAGTATTCTTGCAGGTACTACTAATCAGAAAGGCCGTCGAAGGGTCTTTTTCAGATTGCAACACAACTAGGGCTTATTTAGGGCTAAACTGCTAGTCAAAATAAATGTCGTTGACACGTTCAAATTTGCATCACGAGGAGTTTATTTATGTTTGGGAGAGTTGCTAGGCAGTAAAACTTCTAGCAACTTGAGTGCAAGATAGTTGTTTGTTTTACAGCAAGGTATTGTTATCAATTACAAAATGCATATGGTGCACCCGCATACACAACATTTACTTTTAAAGATATGTTGATTAGTTATTACATTCTAACTAGCGTAACGACAACTAAAATTTCCTATTAGTGAAATAGGTTAAAGGTCAAGAGCACCGAGTCAAACTTGTGACTAATTAAAATAGGCAATAAATCAGAATCACCATATTCCTGAAAATTATTTTTAAATGTCATGTCAAATACAAATAGCTCACTCGTGTAACATCAAGATGGAAATGTTGAGAAATGGTTGTTCCAACAAAGTCTTTCTCAAAACATTTGGTAAATAAGTCTAACAGTAGGATTGTTTAAGAATAAGAATATGTGACACAAGTTACGCTCCGAAGTTTAGAATAAGGAGAAGTATTGTCTCAATTCAGCTTTGCAGTTTTTTCTTTATTTGGGTTTTTTTTTGTGTATTTCTTTCTTGGGAAAGAAAAAGCTCTCGTTAGCATCTGGTATTTGATGTTCATATTAAAGCCGCTTTAAAAAGAAAATAGGATGAAATTCTAGCTTGTGATGTCTAACGGTTGCCGTAGTCTGGGTGCAATTAATGTAATTGCTGGCGTTAACGATAAGGAAACATCATCTGAAAATTTTGCTGAAATCGGACCTCTCACACTTCCTTTGAGTAACAGGCCACCAAGGTTGTTTCTTTTAAAACCCAAAAAAATAAAGGGAATAAAAGTTTGCTAAAGCTTATGTTTAATGGTTATTATTGTTGAAATTATGCTAGAGTTTTATAAAGTATTAAATCTGCAGGGTAATAATGCGTTGAAGCCGAGAACAAAAGCTTCTTATTTTGTGCAAAATAATAAAATACGGTAGTTGTGTTCTAAAAATAAAACCAACTTCTTTTTAATGTTTTAGTGTGATTGCGCCACCTTAATTTACGAATGCTACTATTGTCCGTTTTAATTGGTAACATGATTAACACTCAGTACGCTTGACCTATATCGAGTTTTAAAGTGCTCTTTGTATCACGTTTCATCAACAATTAATCAATCAAAAGGTTCTTGATATTTAAAATTTAAATTAAATGAATTGGGAGTCTGAGGAATTCAATAATGTTAAATAAATATAAAAATGTGAATTTTTTAATATATTCGAATAGAAAATATTTGCAATATTAGAAAATGGTTGTAATTTAATAAGCAAGCAAAAATGATCTGAATGTCGGAATATAGTTTCAAAACTTAAAAACAAAAAAGAATATAATAAATAAATATAATAATAAATGTTTCATCCTCAACACAAGGATTGAAGGGGTGCCTACATTCAAAGCAAGACAAAAATATACAAAACATAATACATAAGATAATACATAATCAGGAAGCATTCTCATTCACGGTGTTTGCCAGAGTGCAAGAAAAAATATCTCTCCCAGACAAGTAACAGTTACAACAGTCCATGATGCGGCCAATTGGCGATTGCAGATCACCAGAAACAAAAAGATGAGCAACGGGACGGGTAGGACTTAAGGAAGTCTCAGGCAAAAGAACATCAGAATGTCACGGGCATACAAGAGGCCCCTAAAAATACGAAGACACAATCTGCCCTCCGCATTGCGAATGATATAGTAGTTAAATTCAACCGCCTAAGAATGGAGACGTAAGAATAAGGTACATCCACGCCCTGAAAAATATTCCAGGCAAAATGCCGCTGGACCCCCTCCAATCGAAGACGCAAGTATGGGGTACAGCCGCACCAAAAGAGACTGGCAAACATTAAACGAGACCTAACCTAAAGCATGAAAAGGAGATTTAGTGGAAAAAAAGAATTAAAAGGAAATGAAAGCTTATAGATAATACCCAAGAACCTGGCACAACGTGCAATAGCTCCAGCAACATGGAGACTAAAAGTCAGACTCACATCCACGATAACACCCAGATTCTGAATAAGATGGGCATTGGGCAACGATGTATGGAAACATTGGCAAAACGATAAGGAAAACAGATCTTTACTGTCTTTCTGGAAAAAGACAAAACCACAGACTTCTCAGGGTTTACAGATGTGGTTCAAGGATCAAATCAAGGCTCCGCTGAAGACGACAGCAATCCTCCACAGGCCGGACCTCAACACCCAACTTAGCGTTATCTGCAAATAAAGCATGATGAAAATCATGAATGAAACAAGAAAATAAAATAGATTAAAAGAAGAATAGGCCCAAGGAAAGAGCCCTGAGGAACACCAGTTGCGCAACTAAAAGAATCGGTATAGACACGACAGTCACCACACTTCACATAGGCAGAGCAGCAACTCAAATTAACTCCGAAACCAGTTACAGAAATGAGTGGTCATACTATAGAAGGATAAGTTTTCTAATAGCAACGAATGGTTAATAGAATGTCTGGACCAGATCAAGGTAGATGACATCATATTGGCTTTGAGAAAGAAAAGACTTAAAAACTGCATTATAGAAAAATAAGAGACTCAACTCCACCGATTTTTCCTTAACAAATTCGAACTGACAATAAATAATGAAACTGTCAGTCCAAACACGAAATTTAGATAATATCGATAACTCAACAAGCTTAGCTACAGAGTTGAGCAAAGAAATAGGACAATAATTAGTGACCACCACTCTTAAAAACTGGAACAACCAGAGCGGTTTTCCAGTAAGAGGGAAAAACACAACTGGAAAGTGAACGATTGAACAAATACAGGTAAACCAACGGAGCAGACAAAACTTTGATGCACCCCTTCAGAATAAAACTCAGGATCGCATCCACACTACAGGACTTCTTGGGACGCAAGTGCCTAGAAGTAGCAATAACACCAGAAGTCTTAAGACAAGGCATGTCAAGGCAAATCGTAGGAAAAGAGCTGGAACAATTAAAAACATAATACTGATGGCACACATAATTCGAAAAATCCAGATCCTCACCGGGCCCGACCAACCACCGAACCAAAAAACTTGGTGAATGCTCTTCCCAGGGCATAAACATCTGAAGTAAGGTTACCATGGATATTCAGGAGCAATGTCGAAGTGGGCCTCCCTGTAACGACTACCCACAAATTTTCAATAGTTTGAGGGATTATGACGAACCGAATCAGCAATAGATTGAAAATGGCCAGCACGATCCACATGCAGGAGCCTCTTGGCCTCACTACGACATCGGGCAAAACCCAGATAATCAGAAACCCTATTCAAACGCCTGAACCTGCAGAGATAAAGCCGCTTCCACTGGAGCACACGCCATAATGCAGGAGAGAGCCAAACACGAAAACTAGAACTAAAAACTGTACGGCGAAGCACAAAATGAGTAATAGCCTCCCAAAATATTTCTGAAGGCAACCATCCCAGCATCCACATCGGCAGCAAGCACAACAGGAGACCAATTTGCCCGCATGGTAACAGCGAAAAACTGCCAGCAAGAGTCAGGAGAAATAGAAAGCACAGCAAAAAGCAAAACAGGGTGGTATCTGTCGACCGGAACAACACTAATAGGAGAAGAGGTCCAGCAAATGTCCACAAGGTTGGAGAAAATTAAATCCAATAACAAATAATAAATTCATTCAGATTCTGCGAATGTGCAACATCCGGGTTCTATGGAATTCCAAAAGAATTTGGCAAACACATGTTTTTGACCACAACACACAACATTGGATTTATGTCCTTTAGACTCCTGAGATGGGTCTTTTTTGACCCAGTTAATCTTTGGTTTCAAATTACAGACAAATTAAAAAAAATTCAATTTTAGTTTAGTGTCTAGTGATGTTTCAAAGGTTCAGTCAGCAAAAATCAGATAAAAAAAATTATTTCACATAAAAATAATGATTTTTTAAAAATGTTGTCACAAAAAGACCCATCTTAGCGTTGGAAGGGTTAAAAAAAACAATATTATCAACACTGATATCAAATTCAAAATAAAAAACATCCATAAAAAGCAAACTGGCAAGCACTGTCATAACCAATAATAACATAAACAAATCAATAACAAAATGTTTTTTAACAATAATAACAATAATAATAATAATAATAATAATATTAATATTAATAATAACAAAAAGAAAAAGAAAGTGTCGTATTCCTTTTTATTTATCTTTTGAAGTGAACTCATTAAAACGCCAGAAACTGATGATTTGATTACCGAATGCATCAACGGCTGTTGACATGTTTGGTAAAACACATTTTTGTTGTCTTTATAAATTATTCTGCGAAGGAAAAACCAAGAAAAAAAGAAGAAAAAGAAGCAAAAAAAAGGAAGATGTTTAGCAAGGGAAGGAATTGAAAGTTATTCTCAAGAGGAAACGACAAACTTTTAAAGTGTGCCTATTTTTGCCAACCGGAATGAAGGCTCGGATTGGCCAATTCCCAGCGGATAAGGTGTAAATTAAGTTTGGACTGACGTTTGCCAGAGGCGCATGTTGAGATGCTTTGTCAGCCGTAGTTGATGATGCCAAGAGATGAGAATGTAGACCTAGTTATGTTCATTTAAAATTCATGCAAAGCCAAAATATACCTCTTGTAACTACCTCTCGAAAAGTATCGAGTTGTATGCAGAAGCGAGAGAGAGAGAAAGACTCAAGTTTGTCCGCCCATCTTCAGGTGGGTGGCCCCGTAGCGGCTCAATTGAATTTGCATGGCCAATTGTGCCAATACGCAGCTTGCATAAAATATGCTCTTGAGAATTATGTCCTATTGACCATATGTCTAGTGATTTGAGAGAAAGCCAGACGTTTTGAATACTAAATCATGTGAAAACATGTTGAGAAATTTGTTAAAAGTTTTGGATTTAAAAATAAAAATTGTAGTGATACCAAAAATCACTATCGCTAAAAAAAAAATTACTTTATGCATTTTGGAGAATAAATGTTAAAATATTTAATATGATTGAATATAATCTCCAGTCTAAAAATCACTTTGAAACCTGCAACATCTTAACTTTGTTACTCTTGAAATCAACACTTATTTCTTGGATTAATCTGAGATTGGATCCCGTGTTTGGACTCATTTTTTTCAGTTACGCTTAACTGATCGAGAACAAAGTGGTTTATTCTTTCCAGTAAAAAAGAAGGAATTCCTTATCCAAAGAGGAATTTATCTGGCTTGATTAAGCTAGAGTTTCAGCACAGCCCTGCTCGCATGCAGACCTGCGTCGTCGTCGCAAGACTGAACTTGTTAGGTGTTTCGGAGACCTTTGAGAAGACGGAATGCATTTGTAATGTACTCGCATAATCGGGTATATCCCGCGATTGCTTTATCGCAGCAATCCGATTCACGTTCAGACAGAAGTAACGTCGCAACAACGAGCGACGACACTGAGATAATCGACACCATTCCAATCTGCGAGTTGATGTCGTTTAACAATTGTTTTATCCTATTAGTTAGTTTATGTTTCCTTTAACGAAGTGGCTACGTTCATGTCCGACATGAACGTATTATTTTCATGACGCGCTGTGATTGGTTGAGAGATGCATTGAAATACATTGACGAAAATCCTCATTTTGTCAACTTTGCTAAAAACGGATAAGGTTAGGTCTGGGGGGTCAAGGGGGGGCTAAGCCCCCCCTTGTAAGAAAAAAAGAAGCTAAAACCTCGAAAACATTGAATTTGAGAAAAATTACGTTGAGGAAACAAACCGACCTGAATAGATCTCAGCCAATCACAGCGCGTCATGAAAATAATACGTTCACGTCGGACATGAATGTAGCCACTGCCTTAATTTAACAGTATTAGTTGTATCAGTTTTAAGGGCTAAAGTTTAGTCATTTGTAAATATTTCAAGTCTAAATATGAGTATGTTTATTTTATAAGTAGCTATACAGAATAAAATAGCGTCTTATTTTTATTGATAACTATTTGTAAGACTTATTTTAAGCAACCGTTTGCACTCTACATAATTATTAAATCTAGTAATTCAGGATCGTAAAAAAATAATAAACAAAAATAAACAAAAATAAAATAAAAATAAAAAAATCAATATTTTTTTTATTTTTATTTTTTTTATGTTTTATTTTTTTTATTTTTATTTCCTTGAGGGAATGAAGCAATCAGAAGCTGTGTCTTTGTCTCTGGTGGTCAAGATTTTTTCTAGAGGGGTCTGAGGGGGTGTGAGTATAGTGGAGCAATTTTGTGTGTAATAAGCTGGACTTTCCCTCTCTTCAATTGCGTTGACCACGTGGTTTTGAAGATAAAGTTCAATCATTGGGTCATAAAAGTGTCTCTATCAGGGACAGGAAAAGTGTGGTATATACGAAAATACAATGGATTGATGCCGGGTAATGGAATTTTCAGAAATGAAAAAAAATAAAAGTGTGGGAGTGAAGCTACATACATAGAGATGAGAAGATTAAAAATTGGATTTTCTTTTTCTTTTTTTCTTCTCTGCATTGTTTATTCAGAGATTTGTGGTGCAAGAAGGTGTTTCATCAAGATTTCCAAAAAGAAAAAAAATAGAAAAAAAAATCAAATTTTATGAGATTGCAGATATTGATTTAATTTTCAGCCTGATGCATATGTAAAAGATTTCATTATAGCAGATGAAATTGTTATAACGGAGTCATTAAATCAAGTTTTTACAAAAATTGATAAATTTATGGCCAATCTCTAATGAGGTTAAGAAGCGTGGTAGAAAATGGCAACATTCTGCATAATTTCTAATCGCTATAAGAGAAATTTTTCTAACACAAATATATAATTATACTCTGGCAGAGTATAAGAGTGCGCTAATTTTTCATTGGTCCATCCTGATTACTCCTAACTGTGGACTGTGTACTACCACCAGGAAAAGTAGTTTTGTTATGTTTTTAATTTGCGAGATTATTATAATGAGTGAAATAATGCAAGTTTATTATTTTTTTTTATTCAATTCAAAAAATAATGTTTTATGCTGTCAAAATACATGTTTGTTCGGTTGGTTCAGCTTATTAATTGCTTTGTCAGGAAAGCAAGCAATTTTTGAATTTTTTTATTGGTTGTTTTGCCTGGAAAGTATTCAAAATGTCAGCCAGTGTTTTGATCTATTTTTTGGTATCACTACACTAGTGAAATGGCTGGACCAATGAAAAATTAGCGCACTTTTAGACTCTGCTAGAGTATAGATATATATATATATATATATTTCTAAATTCTAATCCACTTAACGCTGAAGAATTAAAAGTTGTGTGAAGAATAATAATTCCTTGATCCTTATGTTGAATATGAAATGTCAAAGTTGAACTCGAAAATGTGCATTAAACCGGTGGAGGGAATTTTCAGCTTTGCTGGTCCTCAACCATGTTCGACTGGGCCAAGTTCACTAGTTCAATATTTATAATGAAGAAAAGTTGGTTTGTTTTGCCTTACAGTGTCAGACAAACACTGCTTTTACTACTTTATGGAGCTCACACAATTCGATAGCACAGAACCTCAGACTCAGACCTTGCTGTTCTAGCCTCCAGATAAGCTGCAAATAAAGCTGCCTTATTGCAGGTTTAATAATCACCACAAACAATATTAAAAAGAGCAAGAACGGAAGAAGAAAAGTGTTCTCTTCTCCGATGCCTTCAATTGCACATATTGGAAATGTGTTATTATGGTTGGGGGATAATATATAATAATGTGCAATTTTCTTTGTTGCCACTCGTGTGTCATGTTTTAGCGCTGGAGATTTTATTGACCAGAAAGGTGGTGGTGTTATTAAGTAGATCCATTTGTCTAATCATGTTGGCTACTTGCAGTCGTAATTAAGTAAGTGAGATTGTAATAATTTAATGCAATCAGTTGTATAATAAATTGTAGTTTGGAAATCGAATTACACCTTGCGAGGAAGATGGGCTTGGCTAGCTTAATGTGTGATTACATGTTATTACGGTTGCAAAGAAATTAATTACTTTTCCGCTTTAAAATTGGAGTTTTAAAATTAAAATTTTGGGAGGATGATTATTATAATTTGAAACATTGATTAAAAAATAATCCGCCCGAGTTTGCGCAGGCTGCACGGCGTTGGCGTTGCGTTTGGAGTGGTTCGACGGGGAATTGAAACGTTATTTGTAAAATTTAAAAGGCGTGGTGAGAAATTGTGATCGCGAGGAAAAAAAAACGCCTCATTCTTTTGCTCTTTTGCCACGGTTCCTTCGACCGTACGAATATATCTTGGGCAAATATTCTGTTTGATGTGTGCAACATCACGGTCAATTGGAACTGGGTGCAATTTAGACTTGAAAGCTTTTTTTTCTACCCTCGTTTTCCCCTTATTCCTATATATCCATTCCCCCTTCCTTCTGCTTCGTCTTCTGCTCCTTCTTCTTTTCCCTTTTACTATTAAAGATTAAAATTTCACGTGGGTCTCATTTGGAAAGTAGAAGCGGAGACGTTTTTCGAGTCCAAACACGTCTGAGTTTGGCTTTTTACCGTAGCTTGCAAAAAAAATTACTTCATACATCTCGCGAGTAGTTTTTTTGAAACGCACCATATGCTGCTTAATGCGTTCCGGTTAAAATGTTGACCAATTTTGAAAATGTAATTTTTATGAAGCTGCCGAAAATACAAATGGGGAATTAAAACATTTTGAAAAAGCGAATAAATTTTTAAATTTTAAATTTTAATTCTTTGATTTTTGACTTTGGATGTAATTTTGGTCCACAATCCTGATTTGCACAGTCCACAGACGTTCAATAATGCTTCTCCATTTAAATTCACGTCTCTTCTCGGAAATTTACATTGATGGGCTGCCCATTTTACATTCAAACACCATCTCTACTTGGGGGGACTGGGGACGGGCGCGCTGTTGGGCGGAATAATGCCAACAATGGCAAAGAGGACACACATCCATTCTGACAATTTCCAACTGAATTAAATAGGAATGTTTTAATTTGATATTTATACGCAGAATGAAAGAAATATTCTAGAATTTCGTAATGAGATTTTCGACTGAAAAATCGTATGCCAATATGTCGATTTCCTTCCTTCCAAATACTAGTACGAGGCATTTTATTTATCGTATCGGTATTATTTATTTTGAGAGGCGTATTTTTAGTGTTTTAGGCGTTTCTCACCGGTATATTTGTACAAATGAGATTTATTTTATTGAGTATCAGCATTTTTGAAAAGATTGTAAATAATTTTTTTTTTTTTCTTTTTTTTTTATTTCGTCTCGATAAATTTGTGAAGTGAAGCTTAAAAAGTAGTCGTTAGGGCCGCGCTATGTCATTATCGTGAGTCATGTGATAAAAATCGAGCCAAAATAGAGATTTAGTTGAAAAGGTAAGTGAATAGGGTGCTGGCAGGGGAGTGCTGGTAAAGATTTTTATGTCATTCGTGTGAGCCGATGGCAGGCTGATTAGGCCTCAAGAAGAATTCTTTGAGTTTGATATGGAAAACATTCATTTTGGGCTTCGTGACCACTCGCTATTTGTCAGCGTGTAATTTGTGAGTCGATGGCGTTGTTCTAACCATGTTTGTATTTACCTAGTAAGAAGGAGGGGTGTGGGCGAGTGGGCGGTTGCAAATTTTTCCTTTTGTCGACTCAATAAATCAATAAGAGGTGTTGTGATGGAACGCAGGTTGTACGACCTTTAATGTGCTTCTGAAATGGAAACACGAGTACATGTTAATAAATCTTTTTTTTCTTTTTCTTTTTTCTTTTTTTTTCCTTTCCAAAATTAATTGTGTGTGAATGCTTTATACCTATGCAATTTGTTGTTTTGTTTTACTCGTTTTATTCTGCTCATTTATATATGCGAAATTGAAAGAAAGAAAGAAAAAAGCTATTTGTATTAATGGATTAAAAATGTAGATTTTATTACTCGCCATTATTTGGGATGATTGAAAAGAGTGACATTAAATTCTATTAGAATTTGATTTTAACTTAACGCTCTTTCTGGTGGAAAATTTTAATGATTTGGTTTTGTCAATGAAAAGTCGAATTTTAAGATTTGTGGAAGGAGAAAAGAAGAAAAAAAAATACGACTTGTAATGACGCTCCATGGCGGTGGTAGATAAAATTAAATTTGCTGCCACATAGCTGCATCGTCCTTACGCTAGACTTCATCCCCAATGACATCACGAAAAATGGCCACTTCTTAAACTCGAGCTTAAACTCAATTTTCACCTTCAGTTCACTCAAACTAAAACTTAATGCACAAATTATTATTTATATATACACTTTTAAACGTTTATTATTATTATTATTATTATTATTATTATTATTTTTTTTTTTTTATTATTTATTAAAAAAAAATTTAAAACGGATGTCCGCATTAGTCTGATGCTAGACACCCATCGTCAAACATGGCCGATTCCTAAACTCTGTCGTCCGACTTAAATTTAACTATATAAAATGGAGCAAATAAAACATTCACTTAATTACGATAATAAAAATTTATTCTGATTCTCTATTTTGTGTTTCTTCAGTTTCATGTTTATTTCCTGCTCTTAAGCACGTGACATTACTGATGGTGTTTTGCAAACCAGTTAGCGGGTCTAATCTCATACCTTCAACTAATTACCTTGTAGTTTTTTCTAAGAATTTCTTTTTATGGTTTCTTAGTCGTGTAATTAAAACAAAAGGAAAAAATATTTAAAAATATAAGATCCACAAAGAAAAATGAAAAAAAAAATATAATTCTTTTTGGGAAAAACATTGGCAACATTTTTCACGTGTCTTTTTTCTGCACGTCTTTAATGATTGATGTTGCATAGAGAAAAGAAGGCAGGAAAAAAATACTCGCACACCCCCATCACCCTAGGGTCTTTTATTTCCCAACATTCACGTCTCTGAGTCTCTCACCCCCCCGTACGTTCGGTGAGAGAATGTGTGGGCCATGTATGAAACCAGTGTTGACTACTCAGAGCACGGAAATGGAAAATTAACAACTGAATACGAAACATGTTGCGCTGTTGATGCAATTCGTGTAAGTTAATACTCCCTCTGTCCCAAATTATGGTATACATTTGGGGTGTTTTTTCTGTCCCAAATTATGGTATACATTTCTGGTTTTATTTGATTTTTATCATTAAAAATACAACATAAATACAAAATTAATTTAATTAAGTTAAATTATTAAAAAATTAAGTCAACAATAAACAATGTGGAGTAAACAATAACAATAAATAATACTCCCTAACAATAATAACAATAGTGATTAGCAATGAAAATTTTGTCGTGCAGTTTCAATTGTTGCCACCCTTTGCTGTCATCACTGACTCCATACAGCATTGTAGTGACAAAAATACGTTTGTCTTTGTTTAATTCATTGAATGCGTTCTGTACACATTCAATTAATTCGTCAATTGTTTTTGGTGAAGCTTTGTGTTGTAGTGATTGAATTGAATTGAAAAATCCAAGATCTAAAACGTTTAGGTCTGGACTATTTGGTGGCTGCGATTTAAATTGAATACACCATCCATCTTTTGATCCTTCGGCCAACAAAACAGCATCATTGTCACTAGAATGGGGGTTGGGCGTAATTATTGCGTTTTCGGCCACATTTATTTTTTTTGATGACACATCAGCAAGAATATGTCCTTAACTTCTTGCCAAATTCGTGAAACAGTTAGTCTAGTAACTCCAAGTTTTCCTGCAATTTCATTAATGGCGCCACGACTCAACTTATTTCTTACATTGCTTCGTTTCAGCAAGAGCTGCAGTATATAATTTCGCTGATTATCAGTTAATTGCTTCTTTTTGGTCACTTTTCTTTGCAAACAGTCATTTTCTGAATTCATTTTTATTTTATTTGAAGCACAACAGGTGCCATTTAAATTTGAGTCCATTTTGGAAATATTCAACTCAGCAATAATGGAACGATAAATTAATTACCCATAATGCCACCTAGTGATCAGAAAGTCCACTTAATTTGAAAGGTTATTCAGTGAAAATATCTTAAAATTATACAAAACTAACGATAATCGAGAATTTTTTAGAGAAATGTATACCATAATTTGGGACAGAGGGAGTATCTTTTATTTCATTTATTACGAAGGTTTTTGTAAATAAAAGTTAATTCATTTTATTACCAAAGCTAAATAACTGTTAAATGTACATAGTTTCTGCTGATTTAGAATTTTTAACATTTGTGAATATATGAAATAGTGTGCAAGCATTTTATTGATTTTGTGTACTGTAAGTGTTACGAAGTTGTCCGCTAGGCGCTGTACTAGCGCTTTACTAGTGTTTCCGGTTTAATAGGTTTAATCATGGCGTTGTTTTTAACTTGGCGATTATCGATTTGGAAACAATTTTACAGTAAGAAGATAGATACATATTAATTTATAATGCGTGAGCCGTTTATTTTTTTATTTTAGGCTGAAACTGGAGGTCGAAGAAACACTCGAACTGTGTTTAAATATCGCATTTCTCATCTTTTTCGTTGGGAAGTGGGAATATAGCCCATAGGATTTAACAGCTTGCAGGTGAAAATAGCGAACATGTATGAATGCGAAATGTGCTCGCATGTTTGTCCACGATAACTCAAAAACTCGCACAATTTTGATAACTTTTATGTCATTTACGACCTGTTCTTTTTTTTATGAAATTCATTAATTTCATTAAATATTTTGTCAACCCATGATTTCGGTTATAATTTCAACCAAAAAACGGAATAACGTTGGAATATTAAACTTGTGCAATTTTAATCGGCGGACAAACAAGTCATTAATGTCAAATGTTAAATTTCAACTATTTAGGTTAATGTAAATACACAAATGTTTGTGTGGAAAGCAAAAATTTCCGCCGAGTTAATCTTATTAGTTGTTCAATAAAACACATATGGCTGGTTGAGTTATGTGTATAAAATATCGTTTACCATAAGGCCATGAATAGATGTGCTCTTTTGTGTTGAATGAGATGAAAAGTTGAAGATAAATTAAGTAAGGGAGAAATGAAAGTTCAAAGCTGCAGGGACTGCGTGAGCAAAAATGTGTGAAGGAAGAGCATGATTGGTTACAAACTTGAAAGAAATGGTTAAAATTTACTTCGCTTTTATTCTCCGTCTTTTGATGTTGTAGAAATGAAAAAATGATTTTTTTTTTTCCTTTATTTTTTTTTCTCCATATTATTATTGTTACTTTTTTTCTTGAATATTTTAAGACGAAAAAAAAATAGAAATTTTGATTTAATCTAGAATAATTATTTATGGTAAAATTTAGTTTTGAAATTAATGAATGGAATTTGCTTTAATTTTTTTTTGTTGAGATTTTAATTTTGTTTTTTTTTTCTAAAAAATACCAATGACTTAATGGAAGATTGAATTACTAATGATAGAGTTTAAATAATTATTTAACTTAGACAGTGAAACGGATTCATTGAAATCTATTTTTTTTCTCGTTTTATATTTTGTTCGTTGTGGAATTTGTGCGGCCGGCCACACCTGGATTTAGTTTGATATGAAATTCTGTAGATTATGAATGTTTATGGTGAAGTAAACACAAATCCGCTGAGAACGAGGCAGGACTGGCAGGGGCCATCCATTTTGGACGAGGTTGTCTTCTCCATTCTGAAAGTTTGCTGCGTAAATTTCGTTTTTTCAAGGTGAGATTAAACCTGTTTGGTCCGTCTCCGAGGGTGAATTACAGATGAAATGTGCTATTATTAGCAATTAAGAAGCGACTAAAACATTGTTCGAATGCAGCCTGTAATTCTAATCGTCATTTTAACCTGACCCCGGCTTCAGAGCTCGGATGATTGTTTTTTAAGCGCATTTTATTGTTTCTCATGTAAATGACCTAAAACGTGTTTATTCGACGCCTCAAAGATTAGAAGCAGCCAATATACGAGGGCAAATACTGTACGTGCAAATACGTTTTGGACTACGTTTCAAAAAATAATTATATTAGGAATTGAAGAAGCGCGAGCCATCTTTAATGGTCAAATCACCCCTCGTTTGTCAAGATGGCGCCTGCACGGATATTTATTTCGTGCACTCAAAATTTCTTTGAAAAAGCGAAACAAATGTTTCACGATTAAAGTTCCATTTTAATTTTTTTTTTTTTTTTTAGATTTTTATTTCGATATTTGTTTTTTTTTCAAAACAAAAGTTGAATGAAAGAGGCTGAGTTTAAAAGAAATGCAAGGCCATTGAAAAAAAATCTAAAGATTGCAGAGTTGATACATTAATTTAATGGGCCTAATGCATTAACACTTAATTAGATATTTCATTTTTTGTGCGATGATAACTCATCTGTCTAAAAGATCGTTTTTTCTTCTCTCTCTGTGATTTCAATATTCCATCACAAATAATGAAGAATATTTTATGCTACAATTTAAAAAACTGAAAAAATGACTGCAAATTTCAAGGTTTATTTTAATGATGTGCATTTCATATTTTGCTTTGAAATGTGCATTTGTACCGTTTGAGTTAATTGAGCAGATAAAAAAGGTTAGTTCATTAAAAGCGTGACGGAATTGAGATTTCATTCAATGCGAAATTGAAGCCATTAGCATTGCAAGTTGGTGTGAATATTAGCAAAGTTTTAATGCGAATGCAAAAGCAAACTTCTCATCGATGTGTACAGCGCCACGTTCAAATTATTATTGAACTAAAGTTGCTCTCGCCGAATTGCACATCGACAGTGCAACGAAACCGATCATTGCGAAAAAACACGAGTAACTTGCTACTTGTTTTTCTTAGTATGTCAACAGGAATATCTGCTGCTGACATTATTCATTTGTTTATTTGCATTACTGCAGTGGAGTTGCATCTGGAACTGAATGGGAATGGAGAAAGAAGCTTTCAATCTACTTCAACAACATATTGCTTCGCTCCAGTTTGGCATCTGACAGCCAATTGATTCAAAATCCCATTCGACTCGACGGAAATTGTTTAATTTACAACAACTCGAGCGCTCCTCGCGTTTCTTTTTTGCATCTTTGATGTTCCCATCAGAAGACGGACGTTAACCTTCCCATAGCCATGCCTGGTTACTACACATGTGTAGCTATGGTCGGTCATTTTTGTCTTCTTTTCAAAAATCCTTCTGCACATGTGCACAATCACATTTTTCCAGGTGCAATCGCATTTTTCCTGGCAGAAGCACATGTTTTAGAAGTAATTTTAATACGCCATCTACCGTAGTGCAAACAGATGGCAAAACGGTATACGGTGCTCCCATTAGGGTGTTTTGTGTCATAAATATTCAATTATCTTAATAATAATTGAAAAACTATTCGTATTACCGGTAAGACATTATAAAATAAGAAAAAAAAATTTTGAGGAATAAAAGTTGACCACCTTAATTAATTTTCAGTAAAAAAAGAATTACAATAATTTTACCATTTCTGTAATTTTTTTGACCCACCATGGCTGTAGGAAGGTTAAGCAGCATTCGGTTTAGTCGCTACTAGTACTGTGTTTACATGTACGGACTATTTCGAACGAGACGAAATACTCCGTGTGCACAACTGGCATGTAAACAGGGATGACGAGGATTATTCGAGTAGTGAATAATTCCTCGCAGAAGGTTGTTTAATTTGAGTGAACTCAAACTATTTTTATTGCGCATGCGCGCATTGCTTCCGGCACTTCCCCGTTGGTCGAGAACCGAAAGTGATCACGAATTATTTTCTGCATGTAAACACAACAATTCGATTTTTTCACCACTCTAAGTATTCGGTGCGTGTAAACGTAGTAAAAGTAGTTTCTCATTCTCGTCGGATTACGTTACTGTTTCTATGGCAAGAGCAGCTGCCCTTCTGCCCTTCTGCCCTTCCCTCGCCTCCAACTCGATTTTCTCGGTGTGAATGCAAAGTTTGGTCCCGGATAAAGTCGTCCCTTTCACATTCTGAGGGGTCGTGACCATGTTAAGCGTGAAAAATACAAAAACCAAGGGTAATGCTGCTCATTAGTGATAGTGACTCGTGCGTGGCCATTGCAGCGTTTTGGCTCGTGGCTGTATCGGAGTCTGTTTGCAGGATGTGCGGCTTAGACCGTCGTGGAGTGGACGGTGCAATTTGATTTTCCCACGGGTAGCTCAAGCGGGAGATGTGGGTTCGACTCCTTTGGGGTCCGGAGCGTTTCGTGCTTTTAATTATAAGGCTCAGAATGACTACGGTTTGTCCTAATTAACGTGTGCACGATTGAATTACGTTCAGTAATTACAGTTTCGATGTACTAATTGAAGGAGAAAATAAATAAATGCACTACTTCCTTAATTTTAATAGTGATTCTTCATTTAGCCCTGTAAATGGCAATCACTTTGCGAGACCATTTCTCAGGGGTGATCTTTATTGCTCGCGCGGCCACTGCGGATTCTTTGAGAGAAAAAAAGAAAAAAAAATGACAAACCGATTCATAATATTTCGAGGGTTCCATTTATTTGTACACTATTTTCCCTTATTTTTACACTAAAAAAAACTAAACTTTATACGAACCGCTTTCTTTTTTCTACCCAACCTAACCTAATCTAACCTAACCTAAACCTGTCGTTGATGTGTATGAATTTTTTTAGTGTAGAAATAAGAGAAAATAGTGTTGGTATTCAGAAATTTAGTGTTAAAGTCAGGAATTTTTAGTGTAAAAATAATATAATTTCATATTTCGATGCGTCTGAATGTCAGAAGTACAATTACTCATGTTTTTCTATTCATTCGCTGTCCGAAAGATGAATGATTAATTAGTGTGTAACAGTCACTAACGTTGAAACACATTGTAATTAAAAGTTGTTTGTTGTTTGACCGGCAAAGTTGGCACTTTATCCCGGTTATAAGGTGAAATATGTACATTTTGCTGCTGGAATTCTTTTGTCATGCGAATGCGCGGGAGGTGTTTGGCTGGTCAAGTTAATTATAATGTCGTTAATCATTGTTTTAGCACCGAGTTGAATGCCATTCTTTTCATCAGGAACAATGTGCTGATTCATATAGTGACTCACACTTGCAAAGTGTAATTTGCACTCCCATGGCCACATCATGTGTGCCTGCAGACCAAAAAGAAAAAGGAAAAAAAATTGAATATTCAAAATGGAGATTAAATGCGAAGGAATTTAATTTTTTGTTTTTTAAATTTTTTTTAAATTTTTTTTTCAATTGGCCGATAATTGTAAATTGAATTTCGTGTTGACCTCATCTCGTCTCATCGCTTAGTGGCACTAAGTGTCGTCATAATTCGGTTTCCATTGATGAATTTTCGACGAGTCGTCTCGGGCGCACCTGGTCAGTGGCAGAAACACCTGCCTTTTAATGAGCAGGTGTGGACCTCGAATTTTGGCTCAATCTTTCTCGACGATAGAAAAAAAAACCCGTTTGTGGGGTTTCATTTTCCTTTTCTTTTTTTGTCCATTCTATTTTTCCTTTTTGTATTGTGCCACTGGGTTGATATGGTCTCCATGGAGACAGAACAAACTGTCGGTTGCTATGCTTCTTTAGATGAGGTGTTATCTGTTTCCATGGCAACAGGTAGTCGCTGTGATTCACAGGTTTGGGATGAACAAGTCGGTTTATGGCAAGATATGACGCTGTTTTGCTTAGTGCTCACATTTTTTTTTTTTTTTTTTTTTGGTGAGGGGGGAGAGTGGGTGGGTTAATAGGCTTATCGATTTGTTGTTGGAATGGATTGGAAGAATCGGTTTTATGTGTTCTTTGATTCGTGTAATTGGTATTTTGACTCGGTTTGGTGTTGCTAAAAATCCAAACAGACAAAGCGTGAGATTGGTGCTTGACGCTTTGGATATTTTTTCCCCCTTTTTCTTTTAACTACTTTTTCCTGCTTTCTTTCTGCTTTTTTTGAAAGGTATAGGAAGAGAGCGGCTCAAGTCGGTTGATTAGTTGCAGAAATGAGCTCAAGTGTATGGTGGAACTTTATATTTAGAATGTACTCACAAAGGTGTAATAAATTAGAGAGGTATAGCTGTCTAGGGGTAGAGAAAAATTAAGTTTTTTTCTTTCTTTTTTTTTTTCTTTTTTTTGTTTCAAGTTCTAAGAGTTGTGGAATTCATATTGAAAAGAATTTTTAATCTTGTCGTTTCTTTGATTAATTAATGGCAAAAGAAGATTTGATTCTCATAGGACTATAATGCTCTTTCATCACTTAGTGTGTTGAATAAAAGAATTTTTAAATTTGATTTAATTTTTGTTTCGTTTTAATCAGTTATAAAATGGCAATGATTATATATACTGCAAAAAAAAATCATCTTGAGTTTGAATCGGCTCATGTGGTTGCTGATCGAATATTTTTTGTCAGGAGTTGTAGTTATTTAACCAAAAATCAAACCTAGTTACCAATCATTTCCGTTACTTCTTAGTGAGTCTAGTTACCATTACCGTTACGTTACCTTTATATTTTAGAGTTTATTAATTTGAAGATAAAAAAAACATGGAGAGGATCTGGTTCTAGAAAAAATCCATAATTTTTCAGAAAAATGCAGATTTAGGTCCAAAAACACATTTTTTAGGTCTAAAAACATTTTTTCATGTCCACAAACATATTTTTCGGGTTCAAAAATATATTTTTCAGGTCCAAAAACGCATTTCTTATGCAGAAAATTGCAAATTTAGGCCTGAAAACACATTTTTAGGTTCGAACCACAATTTTAGGTATAAAGTTTTTTTGTAACTGGATTAGCAATTCGTTATTCCTAAAATAAAATAAGAAATTTCTATTAACGTTACGTTTTCTTCAATATGCAACACATTATCGTTACAGTTACGTAACGAGCTACAATAATCACGTTGTGATAAGACATCAATCCGGATGAATCACTTTCAATCGATATTGCATTTGAAAAGAAAACGAATTGTGATTAAAAATTAAAATAAAAAAAATAATTGCAATCGAAAAGAATTTCTGATGATTCCTAATGAACGATGACCGATTTACCTTCCTTGCACGCCGTATGATTTATAAATGCGTTGACCACAATCTTGTAACCGAGTTTAGCTTTAAAAACAAGTATTGAAATATTAAAAATATTTCAACTGCAATTGCTATTGTGTAATTGTTTCGTTAAATATTTATATAACGGAAATTTTTCCTTCTTAATACTCATCAGTCGAAGCAGGTGCTTCCTTCCGAATATAATGGTACTCGGTGAGTATAAAAAGGAATTAGACGTTTAGCGAAAAGTTGAATGCGAATCACGCGGTGTAATGGAAAATTTGCGACAAAAGTTTAACAAAAATTTATTTCTTGAACTAATTTCGTAAGAAATTCAAAAGGAAATAAAATGTCAGCTGTTGAAATTAAAAAATTGCCTTTTTCTCGTGTATTTCAATTTCCATTTTTATTTTTTTTTATGCTGAAAAGAAAAATTAAATGAGATTCAAACTGTCTCGGCCATCAACGTGCAATTTCGAACGTCAAGAAAGTGTTTTGCAGTTTTAAAATTGAATAATGTTGTTTGGAAATGTCAATGCACTTTTTCAAATAGTTTTGTTTCATTCGCTATCAAATTGAAAACATGTTTGCTACAAGCTTTTAAGCCACGGTGCTTCCAACATTTCGTTTTTGATTAAAATTAAAGAAACTAAACGTGATGACAACTCTTAAATGCTATTTTGATGGAAATTGAATTGCATTAGACAATTTCTATTTGCATTCATTTGCCGGCGAAATGACGCGTATTGGAGATGATGTTTGAGCTTGTTCAGATTATGTTCCACTGGATCCGGGCACAAACTTCCTAATGGGTTTATAATGGACGATGGTAATTGAAAATGGTTGACAGGACTAAACAAAGAGATCAGTTGGAAAGATCTAACTCGGATCAAGTGGGATCAATTGTGGATATAAGTTAGATCAAACTTTTTGATCTCATTTCCTGTTTATCAAAGATCCACCACCCTTATCTTAATTCTTCATCTCTCATTTTCTTTTTTTGTCATGTTTTTGAAGTTTTTGAAGAAAAAAAAATTTTTTTTGCTTGAAAATACAAAAAAAATGATTTTTTTGAAAATTGGATCTACCAGAAGTAATAAATAAATAAATAAATAAATAAACTTAGTTTGATCATCTTTTTGGAGTTGGTGCTGCCCTAATTGGCTGTGACACTTATTAGAACTAGACACGGTGCTGTGGGATGAGAAGAATGAGAATTAAAATTTGTAGAACCGCGGAAGGTCGAAACTTGGACCGTGGGGACGTTTTAGCGACGTTTTTCCCTCGGTTTCTTTGGCTTTTCGATGTATTTTCTTGTTTCTTCCTGGTATTTTTGGGTTGTGTGTTTATTGGGGGGGGTTTATTTGGTTTTTAAGTGTTTTTTCCGTTTTCTTAGGTTTTTAGTAAGGTTTTTAAGTGTTTTTTTTCTGGACCTCGATAAAAATTTTCAATAGTATCCGGACCCCACTTAAAATTATTTGCCGACCCCTGTCGTAGAATAATAGATGCATAATTTCTGCTTTAGTTGTAGTTGCCAACCTGCTGCTTTCGACTACCTGTTCGTTGTACACGTGATTTATGCAAAGATTTTGGTTTTTACCTCTTAATGGGTTTTTCCGTTGCTTAAATAAACCGACTTCACATTGCATGAATAAATTTCAAGACATTATAGTATTATATAATATTTTGAATCATGTTATTATTTTTTTTTTTAACTTTTTAAGGTTTTTATAGATTCAAGAAATGTAATGAGATTCTAGAGGGTTTTTATTTTTATTTTTATGCTAGCACATCCTATACTCATCAGATCTGGTTTTGAGACGCTGATGGAGGCTCAGAATGATTTATGATTGCGGGCCATGTTTTCCTTAAGCAACATTTGCTTTAAACAATATCAAATAGAAGAACATCCTCTTTAAATCGCACATATTTGCATTTAAGGTGAAAAGTTTGCTTAGGTTCTCTTTTTTTATCCGTGCCATTTTTTTTTCTTCTTTTTTTTAAAAAAATTTTTTTAATGAATAATGGATTTTGGAATGCTTAATTGGTAAATATCTTATCTTTTTTCCAATTCCTCTTCATCATTTCCTTCATTTCAGCAAAATTGGAAAAAGAATTTAAAATTTTCCTCTTAGATGAGTCAGCAAGTTAGTTATTGATCTGTTTAAAGCCAGACTGCATTTATTTGTGGTTTATCTAATTTGTCACTATGGGGAATGGTGCAATGTGACGTCACAAGTGAGAAACATTGGGCGAGTTCAGTTTTATTTCACTTTTCTGCGTGCCATCCATCCATCCATCCTTGCTTTTGAAATGACATCATTCTGATGAAAAGTCGAGCTACACTTTTCATAAGAATGACGTAATTTTCTTGTTTAAAAAGTAAAATAATATTGAACTAATGTGTGTTTGATGAAGCGGTTTCCTGTGTGGAAATGAACGAATGAATGAATCATCCATTGGAAGCGAGCGAAGAATTCATTAAGTGCCATTTAAAATTGAACTGCTTTTACAATCGTTATCAACTGGTTTGACAATCCAATAAATGAATTGTACAAACATAAACAGCGAGGGGAAAATGCCTTAATTGCATTTATGTGAAAAACAAAAACAAAATTAGTTGTTGTTGTTGTTTAGCCTCGATGCAATTTCTAGATGCGATTATTGAAAGTATTGGTGATTGATTGATGCAGGAAGTGAGGCATGTCAATCTTTGACCTTGAATGTCGTCTTCGAGAGTGAAAAAGTGAAAAACAAATTTTTTTCTCTCCTCGTTAAAGATGAATGATTTATCGGTTGATAATCGTCTTTAAATTTGCCGCTGCAACAGTGCGTTCATTTTCTTTCTCTTTGTTTCTTATTTTTCTTTTTATCTCGTCTTCAACTGACATCTCATCTAACCTTTCACCGATGAATTCTTTAGGAAAGAAATGAATAATAGAAAAAATGTAAAAAATTCATTAAACAGATTTAGAAATAGATTTTTTGTGTCTCGTTGCAGCGAGGGCGTTGGAGGAAGTGTTCTCTACAGCGAGGTTTCCATCAGGTGTATGGTGCAGGTACATTTATTTTTTCCCTTTTCTCTGGCACACCCAAACATAATATGTTGGTAGGTGGAATAAATTACTTGGTGGGCTGCTGTTTGGACATGTATGATGTGCAGGGAAGCCCATCTATTACCCATCTCGCTTGGGTGCTAGATCTCTATTATCTAATACATCTTTATTTTCAACTCGCATCCTTTTAATCGTGGAAATGCCATGAGTTGTGCGAGCTCGGATGCTGAAAGCAACAATTTCACTCATGCGCAGCCCCGTAATTGCAAATTTCTATCACGAACGCCTTAAAAGGTCAGATATGGGAGAAAATATTGAAAATTGGTTTCGTTTGCATGATAAATTAACTACGATTATTATTTGTGGGATTTTTAATCAAAAACAAAGTCCAACCTACCCATATGCTTCACAAATGTATTGCAATTTATTGCACTGTAATTTGAAGTGGATCAAGTTTCGCGAGAATGCATTTCGAACCACATTTTTGCATTACTATTGGTATTGGTTTGGCATTTGCAAGTGATAATAAATTCATGCATTCTCCAATATTATTATTTTTCAAATATATTTTAGACAATTTGTTGTTACAGAATTGCAGATGCGTTGTCACAGTGTTTACCGTATTTTATCGAAACGGCCATTTTTGTCAGCAATTACAATTTCGGTTTTTCGTTTGTTACATTTGTTTAATGTAACAAACGAAGTCTGAATGTTACGAACAAAGCATACGTTCATTGTTTGTGAGGTTAAGTACGAAAACAATAACGTACTTTTGCAAAAAGACGATATTTTTGGTGTCTCAGCTGCAGCTACTATTCGAGGGCGACTCTTAATCGGTAAAATATGGTATATATTTTCGTACAATATTCCAAAAACTCTCACCAGATGCTGCTATTCATGCCATGACTGCGCGTGCGCGATAAACACTACAAGTTGTAAAATTATCGCTCTCTGGTGTCAAGAAACAGCAGACAAATATTATAAAATACATAATAATTTTTTATTCTGAAAATTATTTGGTTTTGAAAATGCGTGCGAATTAGATCATTGAAACGAGGTTGCTCCTACGTCCAGGTGATGATTTTTTCATTTAGTAAACGGTTGCTGCTATTGTACGTGCTTTGGCTGCTGTATTCGAAAGAAAAATTCCTCTTTTTTTTTTTTCTTTCTTTCTTTTTTTATTTTCTTCAGTTTTCCTCTGGGATACATTGGAGTTGAATTTCAAGATTATACTTGGGCTTAGAGGGTTCGTAAGTCTCGTGGATTTGGAGGAAGGGAAACAAGAAAATTGACTCCAGATGGGGATTTAAGAAATTAAAAAAGTTTGATGTTTATTCTCAATAAGAAGTAGCTTAAATTAATTTTAAGCTGAGGACGAAATGCGAAATGAAATTTGGTTGGAGGCCATGTGGTGCTGCTGCCTCGAGGCCAAGGGTTTATAATTTCCCCTGAAACCATTTGAGCTTCCTGTTAGCTAAGTTGGCCTTTTAGCATTGCCCCAACTACTGACAGCAATGAAAGCATTAATTGGAGTCTTGAGAAAATTGCTCCAACCAAAGGACCATTGTAGTTTTAGGACATTATTAGCTGGACTTGACTCTTGCGCGAGGGTTATTCTTAGTTGAATTTCTAAACGCTCGGATTATTCTAATACGAACGGGATTTGTTCTCGAAAAATGAAGATCTTTTTTAAAGGCTTTTATTTAACTTGACTTGAACATTTGTGTGTTTCAACTTCGGGTTTGTTTCAACTTCCGGTTTGTTCCAACTTCCGGTTTTAGTTTTTTTTGCGATTATCCGTAGGAATACGGCATAAAAGCCTTTTATTTGTTTTTTCTTAGCGTCAAATAACAAATTTGGTAAACCTCAACAGAAAATGAAATAATTAAAGTGTGCAATCATTTTCATAAATTTTCTAAAAAAAATTGGCTTGAGGTCAAAAATGACCCGGGTTGGGTGATAAGTTAAAGGATTTTTTTTTAGGTTGGGGCTCCTCAGGTTAAAGAGCAGTTGACATGAAAATGTGATTAAAATGTAGCAGTATTTTTATTGTTGGAAATGAAAAGTCAAATAAGAATTTTCTTTCTGTTTAATGAAATCGGATAATTGCCATCCGTTCATTTTTTTTGTTTATTTTTAAATGCTGGTCCACTCGCTCTTCAACCCAAAATGCAATTAAAACCTGCTCACGTGGAGTGGACAAACATTTCTAATGGCAGGAATTTGCTATAAACTCAGCAAACATGCAAAATATTCTGTGTCCTCAATAAAATTGCAGATTAAAGAAGACGAGAAGGGGAGAGTGGGAAAAAAATACATAAATTACCATTATTGATTTTCAACCGAAGTGAAGAAATAAAATCAGTTCCTATCACTTTTTTAAATATAAAAAAAAAAATTCCATTACCATATTCCATCCTTAAATAATTACAAAGGATGGAAAATTGTTAATCCACACATCTGTTCCTGGAATAAATGTGAATTGTATGCAAATAGTAACCGGACTGGAGGGAATTTAGAAGTTGTCGCGGGAAAAGAGCCCCAGAATTCCTTGAAAAAATACCGTATTCTATCGATTAAGAGCCGCGGCTCTTATTCAAAACTGCCCCTTTTGTCAGCAATTACAATTTTGGTTTTATTTTTGTTACATTTGTTTAATGTAACAAACGAAGTCTGAACATCACGACCGAAGCGTACGTTCATCGTTCGTGAGGTTAAATACGGAAACAAAACCGTACTTTTGCAAAAATACGGTATTCTCTGTGTCTCAGCCGCGGCTACTATTTGAGGGCGGCTACAATTCGAGGGCGACTCTTAATCGGTAAAATATGGTAATTGTTGGAATTTTTCGCGGGCCCATTGAGCATAAATCCGGCTCCCATGCATTTCGAGATTGTGAAGTGACTCACACACCCCCTGTCGCGATTAAACGCATTTTTATTTCTACATCGGAGAGGATAATAGATAAGATAATGTTGAGCACACACGTATCAGCTTGTGTTAGATATCCGTCAAGCGCAGACATCTTATTAATGTGATGCGAGCCAAGCCGGGTCTAATGATTGTGTTGACAGCTCTTCCATTTGCTAATATTCTCGCACTCTCTCAATGTGTGTTTGATGGGACATTCATCTTCGTCAAGCTGTGTCGCTCTCGCTCGTGGCTCTGGCTCCTGGCCGACCGGACAGTGGGCATCAAGGGAAAGATAATTTCTTGTTTTGATCAACGGTGTGTGTTTGCTGGTCCGTGAAAGAGTGAGAGTGAGAGAAGGATGTTCGATACGAAGGGGGAGGCGTTTGAATGTTGGCATATGTCAGTTGCATTTGTCAATTCATTTATCAAGTTGGGCAATGCCAGTGCCGGAACCCTGGGGACGTGTGAATGGAACTTGCTGAGATTAAAAGTGCATCTTCCATCTTTTTTTTCTCTTTAAGAAATTTGATTTGATTTGATTTTTTTTCTTTCTTTTTTTTCTTGCTTTTTCGTTGCAGGTAACTGCTAATTGAAAGCTTCTTCTTTGGCTCTTTTGTCTTTGGTTTTCCTCTCCTCTGAGGAATTGGTTGATGCTCTAACCATTTTTTGAAAACGAAAGTGTTTTTGTTCGTTTTTTTTTGTATGTTTTTCCTGTTTGTATTGTAATTTGTTGCACTCGAAATCGGGCTGAAGTTGGCACCACATTCACATTCGCTCAAGTTACAGATAGAACAAATCCACAAATTTCAATGGTTTTTACACCAAAAAATAGAGGACTTTCTCCTTAACAAACCCTGAAAAGCACAAGTTTCTACTCCTCTTAGTTTTCGAGCAGCTACCATTTGAATATGTCGCAACTAAAATTACAGAATCCTGAATGTGGTGCATTTGAATAACGTTAACTTGAAAACCCATATCGGGTTAACTAACATCTGTGGCAAACAATTCTTTTGGGTGCCTCCATAATTTTCTTTTTCTACATTTTGTAAAAATGAAACAGTTGCAGTCAAGATTTGAAATGTCGTGTCACGTTATTTTGAAAGGTGCTGCAGTATTTTCCCGCTTGGACAGCTTAAGAATGAGTTTGAAAGAGACGTTCCTTCAACAAATCGTCCACAGGCGAAATTTAACCATTTCTTTATGCTTTAAGTTTTCTAGAGCTTGGGAGCTTATTCTCTGAGTGTCGGTTGGAGAATTATAAATTAAGCTTGCTAATTGTGCATATCTGGTTTGCTGTTATTGGGTGTGATTAAAGTTATCTGATAATTTTTTTGTGTGCAGCTGATGTCAAAATAGTGCAGGAACTAATTAATCATGTTACTGGTTAAACATTTGCACAATACATTGCGAACGTATGCAAGTGGAAGCGGGTGTTTGCAAATCTGCCTAGAACGTTTTAAAGTTGTTCAACCATCGCTGGGAATAATTCTTTAGTTTTTGCAATACAGATTGACAAAGTAAATCGATTTTGGAAGTATCTGATAAATACGTGCAAGAGTGCAAATAGATTTGGTTAATCTGGATTGGGTATAAGATGGTTTTGATGGTCGGGGAAATTCATATACTCTAGTCTACAGTCAATGATTCCAAATTCAAACACTAAATTCAAGTTTTTGTACGCGATAACACACAAGTCTAAAAAAAAAATTTGAAAAGTGAACTGAACTATTGGTTGAAGTTCGTGAACTTGAACATAGTGAATGTAAACGTGTTCACAGGTTGATGAACGGGAACTTGAACTATTTGGTGAACGAGATACATACAACACTGCTCGTTGAGTATGATATGTCTATTACACTTGGACGTAACAATATTATGAGTTTGAACGATTTTTTCTGTCGTATCGAGTCGGAATAGCGAATAAATCAATATTTAATTTCACAATACCGTCCAATGGAAATGGATGCTGTCAGTGATATTTCACATGAAACGAGAGGATTTTCTTTTTAACCAGGACATAAGTTAAGGGGGTTGCGATGTCTACATGACCAGAAGATTCCCTTCAAACGTGGAATCTGCAGAAATATTCTTGACGGGTAAACATAGTGCAGGTTATTCCCGTGGGACGAAATTTCATGTTTCTAACTAAACATGTCAGACGCTCAGATCCTGCTACTCCGCCACAACAGTCCATCCTCATCAAAGTTTTCTCCTACGAATTATCGCACTACACTGCGTTTCCTCTAATTAGTTAATTTAGTTTTCTGTACGAGTTTGCTACTGGCAAGGGCGCTTCTTACCTACGCCAGCTTTAAAGGTAACTTAGTTGAGAGTTATTTTTTTTTTACATTTAGCTTTTAAGAGTACCGGTAGGTATATTTTTGTGCAAAGATCTTTTGTTCCTGAAATTAATTTTCGACAACAAATGAGTGGAAGTGAAATAGCTTTCTCGCAGAAGGATTGAAATGAATAGAACAGCTTTACTGCACTTTAAAGCACTTTAAAGTGGTCCTCCAAGAGCGGGCGAAGGATGGAGGTGAGATATACTCTGCTTCACTTTATTGATTAATTAAAAACAATGAGAGGAATAAACAAGGTTGCAAACCAACAATTTTTCTTCTTTTTTTCTGTTTATTTTTTATTTTTTTATTTTTATTTTTTTTATTGGGTAAAAAACAAAGATGAGATGATTTATTTATAAACATTATGTTTATAAAGTGTAGCTAGCACTTTTTTATGGATTTAATATGAGATAGAGGTGATTGACTGCAAAGTGCGACGTCAAAAAGGAGTCATCATTTCACCATGTGCAAGATTAAACATGTAGTCAGTCATCTGGAATTCCTTGGATGGCTTTGCTGTTATCTAGGAGGTTTATAAAAAAAAGTTGAACTGCTAAGCAAGTTTGGGGAGGACGAAGGGCTGCACTGCACTAGATGGCGCCATGTTTAGTCGGCGCATCTACAAATACAATCAAAATTGGTCGTAATTATCCTCCTATCCGAGTTTTGTTAAAGGCCACTTTGTACAGAGTTTATTAAATGTACTAGTCTGACTTGGACTAAGTATTTGAAACTGTAATGGACCATGCATTGGTGTGGTTGGGATTTACATAACTGACTAGTTTATTCAAAGTAACATATAGGTGGCGCTGCAGAAAGGCAGTGTCACAAATTATTTTTGATGACCCCAAAATCAATCTGATGTAGAAACGACAAGTTTGATTCTACGAGTCGTTTCTTGGGCAGTTAGATCGATTTTGCTTGATTTTGTGATTTTTCAATTATTCGCCTGATTGACGGAACTGCCATCACGTGATAAACGCAAAAGCGCAAAGTTATGAAATTGCACAAGCGCGAAATAGGCTCTGTTTATTTTATGTCACGTGACCAATTGCAGGACGACAGCTCGTGCAAACTGATCTGCGTAAACATTTCCATCCGCAGAAGCTGCGAGGAAGAAAGCTGGTTATCTTAAATTCGTAATCCGAGCGCGATTGGATGGTCGTACGAAAACCCACCTTTAGAATTACCGCAGCTTTGGTATATACCATCAGCTTTGCCAGGAGTGACCGATCCGAGATAGAGAGAGCACGGGGTTTTATATCCACCATTTATTACAGACTTGGGGCAGCCGCGCAAAGGCAATTACAGAAAAATGGAACACTTGAAAAGCCTTTCAAGTCCCGAAAGTTGTGCACGAAAAAGTGGGCAAACAAAGCAGAAATGAGAAATGTTTGATTCGATTCTATTTAAAAGAAGAGAAGAAAGAAAGTTAGTAGTTGTAGCGTTGTTTTGCCGGTTGGCAGTTCTTCCTCCCATTCTTTGACATGAGTAAGAGGAATGTGCAATGAATTAAGCTTTTATTTTGTCGAATTCAGTGCATGTGCCGAGTTCTCTTTGCGCTCTTGTCTACTTTTGAGTGATGTTGAGTGCTCAGCATTCTAAATTGCTTTTCTGCTCGTGTGAGCCTCTAAAAGCGCCGTTTATTTGTCGTGTGGATCTCGTAAGGTGTTTGCGGCAGAGTGGAAGTGAGCTACGTGTTTGTCTCCGCCGCCTCCTCTCGTCTCGTGTCGTGTCGTCTTGGCGTTTATTGTCATCTTTCATTTGATGGCATCTTTTCTTAACTTTCAATTTTTCACGCGTCTCTACAAATGGGTGCGAATACGACGACGGGCTTGTTACGTTCGCCATGTGTCATTTCGCCGGAATTACGGTAACTAAGATTTTTTTTTCTTCTCTTTTTTTCGCTTTTTCTTTTTTTTTAATTTTGAATTTTATATCCTAAAACGTGAAACGAATGTATCCGTCTTGTCAGGCGACAACAACGTCGTTGATCTTAGAACAGCTGCGTATTCCGATTTTTTCTTCTTTTTTTTTCCTTTTACAGCATTCATTAAGCGGCTTTGTTAGCGTTAACGGTTTTAACCCTACCCGTGTTGTGTTAAGTATATTGTTAATGCGTGTTTTTTCGTGTTTGGGTCGAGCTCGGATGAGGTGCAATAATAAACTCACCTGTAAGTTGAGAGATTTTCCCGTATTTACCGAGGTGTGCGCAATAATATTTATTTTGTCGTCTCCTCCGAAAGCAATTAAGAGGAAATTTGATGAGTTTTCAAACATATTTGCGCGAGTTTTTCGCAACTCGCTGATATTTATGCGGGAGTTATTGAGTCAAAAGCACAAGCAAAAGTAATAAAACTCGCCGTTCAAACCTTTTAAATTGAAGCACGTGTACAGTTATTTATTTTTCTGGTGCATGCGCAGTTGCGGGAAAGGAAATGCGATGGTTTGAGGAATATTGGAGCACTCGAAACGAGTGAAATTTAAGAAAGTTGATGTTTACATGGTTGGAAAAATTTCTTGGTCGAGAGTTCAGACATAGAATCTGCGGAATTCGCCTGGCATGTTCAATGTAGTGATAGTGAATTGGGTTTATTAGAATCCAATTTTTTGAAATTTACCGTTATTTATGTCGTTTCTTTCCCCCGAGCCGAGAATCCAAGGAATCTAACTCAACTCCTTGCTAGGTACAGGGGGTCACAGAGTGTAGTAATAAATCAGCTCTTACTTATTATATTGGTGCGTTTAGTTTAAACTGAATTACGCGGGCACGGTGCAACTGTGTCGGCCGGTTTTAACTCGTATAATCAGCTTTTGGGACTAGGGAAATGCATTTTTCGAGACGTCGGAGAGGAAGGAAACCATTAAAATTGTCATTCATTTGAGGGATTAACCTATTCAACCGCAGAAAAGCCAATATATTGCTACAGCACGGAATGTCCTCGACGTTGCAAAGAATGGAACACGCAAATGCATTAGTCTTGTACCATCCAAAGACTCAAGTTAAGTTCTAACTCCAAAGTTTATTGGAAATTCGCCAATTTTGGAAGCGCTGCAATAAATTCGAATTTACCGGTCACTTGGTATTTCGACGAGTGTTTTTAAATGTCGTTGCTGCTGCCAATACGAGAAATCTGAAGTGACTTGTTGCATTTTCAACAAATATTGCAAATATTTGCAGAATTAATCATGCACAATCATGAATTAGCAAAAAAAAAAATAGTTTTTTGTATAGAGAAATCAATTTTTGCAACTAAAAATGTATTATTTTTGCTGCAAAATCAATGTTTGCAGCGAAACATGCATATTTTGACCTGAAATGCACGATTGTGACCTACAAATCCGTTTATTTTTGTATTGTGTATTTTAATTCGGTCACTGCTTATTAACCCCTGATCTTTTGTAATGAACTGTTGTTGGCGGTGTTTCCGATTGAGTTTGACAGCAGATGCCAATATCAGAAAATCGATTTGATTTTCAATTAATTTATAGCTCCTAATGAATTTATTAGGAAGAGTTGCATTCGTGTTTAACTAATTGAGGTTGGATGTTATTGCCGCCAATAAAACGTTTATCTTTCTAATTTTTACAACCCACAGTGAAGGCATTTAACGATTTGTCACTGCCCTAGTTTTGCAGGGGACGAGCACATTCGCAGGCGGATCTTAATGAAAATCTGTCAAATTGCTGTCAGGTATCACCATCTCATTTCCTGCCCTAATTTCCCAGAAATTTAATTTTTTTTGTAATTTAATTTTTAATTTACAATTTACATTTTTTTTTTGGTTATAATCGAGAAAACAAATGTAAAAGAAAAAAAAAGTTGTGTAATTTTTTTTCCTTTTCGTTTTGTTGCTGTTTGCTTATATGCAATTTGTAACAAAGCGTGACATTTCAGGGGATCTTAAGCTGGCAAAAGTACATTTCGCTTACTCGGAGAATGACTAGATAAATTCTAATCATTCTGATGCACTTGACAAGTTGAGTGGTCTTTTTTACGGCCTTTTGCTAACTGTTGCAAGGCGAGATTGCGACAGTATAGAGAAAAATCTCATTACTGAAACATGTGGTAAAAACATGTCCTCGGTGGATTGAAGATGTACATTTTGCTTTTTAAAAATTCTCTCGCTTTTATTCGTTTTTGATAATTTATTTTTTTCATTTCTGACTTTTTATTTTTATTTCATCATTTACTATCAAAGTTTAGTTGGCAATCAAAAACGACCTAAACAGTCCGAATGGACGCGAAACTAATTGGTTTTAGTGCAGTAATATCCATTTCTTGTAATCCTTTCCAAATTACTCAGCGTGATTGTTGTTTACATTTAAGCGCAGTTTGTTTAATTACAAAGAAAGTTGGTGTATTCAAGTTGACTGCTGAGTGCTGAGCGTTGTGTTGTGTTATCAGCAGCACTCGCTATACGACTAGGATTACTTGACGAATTGTATACCCTAGCTAACAGATTTAGCCAACAGACAAATGTCCACAAACTCGGGAATCAAATGTTGATTAGGTGGGGCCAAAAGGCAGTAAAGATAGGCCAAAAAACACACAATTAACCTAATTCTGTGGTTTTCAATTGGCTGAGTGGATGTGACGTGTTTTGGAAGTGGGAAACTTCTAGAAGCGGCCCAGGGGACCACGAGACGGTTTTCGACTTTTCTCCATCTCCAGCCATGATGCTAGCAGGTGTTTTCTGACAGGCAGACGGATTGAAATGTTTTGGTATTTGCGGAATTTGTGCGCGTGCAACGGGAAGTGACGTCATACACAGGCTGTGTTTATACAAAAAAATGTGTCTAATGAATTTGTTTTCTTTTTGACCGTTTTTGGCGTCCATTCTGTTTATACAAACTCTAAAAACGTTGAATGCATTATTTTTGATGAGTTTTGCACTGACCCTGTGAACTGATTGCTGGGAATTTCTGGGATTTGATTTGTTTTTAACTTTCGTTACACCAAAATGAAATTACTTCCTTGAGTGTATTAGGTCTGGTTTGTTCTCACGAACGCCATTGTGTGAAAATCGAGTGATTTTACGCGTGATATAAACTATTATTTGAATTGCTATTCTCATTTTTGAATTGTTGTTATCTTTTATATTTCAATGTGTTGATTTGTCTTGTGGTTTTAGTTGTTATTTGTGTTTCATTTACATTGCTTTACCATTTTATTAGATTGAATAGTTTAATATTGTTGTAATATTTCTTATTTTAATGCTTCAATATATTTGTATTTCTTATTTGAGTGTTTGACCTGTTCCTCATTTGTAGTACCTTGCCCTGTTAATCCCTTAATTGGTGTGGGTTTTTCCTACCTCTTGAGCGCCGTCTCATTGGCGCTCTGAACGCGTCATCCACATTCCTCTACCCCTTTTCCCATTGTGTTGAAAATAGAATAAACTTTTAGTGTACTTTTTACCTCTAAAACGTGTGGTTGTGCTTTTACTTTGCTCCAACGCCATCTTTGAATTTCAACACAACCTCAACTTTATCCATCATTTGTATCCAGGAACTTTTAGAAACTTGTTGCTAAGTTTGTATTATTTTTATCTTATGCAAATTTAACATTGGTGCCGAAACCCGGGAGCTACTTAATTTCCCATCTAATCCAAATTATTCAAAATGGTGAGAGTATTTGAGCTGAAGAACAGGGCGTTCCGAGCGGCCATATTGGTCACCGAGACGCTCTTAACCACAATAACCGCCGCGCTGACCGGACGAGCAGCGATACCGCAAGCCACGATTGAACTGTGGATGCAGCAGCTCGAGCAGAAACACAAACGAGCTCAAACAACGTTCGACGCCACCTTGGATCAAGCCAAATCTGATCAGGAAATCGACACCACGGTGCAGGCACTCGACGCGTTGGAGGACCGTTTGGCAGCAGCAAGAGCGGAGTTAGCAAGGTACATTCAAACATATTTTCCACCTTTACCGCCCCAAAACTTGCGACCGGACGCGGAGGCGCAACCGACGGCGAACATCGACGCACTAGCGGCGGCCATTACCGCAGCAGTGTCGGCGGCGACGCCACGAGTGACCCCAACAAACGGCCAGCCATTCATCAAACGCAAACCGCTGGAGATTCCCAAATTCGACGGGCGCAAACCTGAGGAGTGGGGAGGATTTTGGAAAACATTTTCCATTCAGGTTGGCGACGACGAGCAACTGGATGCAACACATAAACTGTTGCATTTGAGGACATATTTGGTAGGAGACGCGTTAGATGACATCAAAGCGTTGGAGATTACAGCTGGCAATTATAATACTGCGGTCACACGCCTACAAAAAAAATATGGCGACAAGATCGTGCTTGAAAACAAATATTTGTCAAATTTAATTAACCTACCTTTAGTCAACAGCGATCGAGATAGGATGGGGCTCCAGAAACTGCACAGACACGTAGAAATCAACATCGAGAATTTGGCGAACATCGAGGTACCATTGGCCGAAATTCAGCGTACCATTTTCCCCGTGCTGTCGTCCGCCATACCACGCAACGTGATTATGGAGTACGACAAAGACTGCGACGGAGAGAGGTCGGTAACGAGGCTAATGGATTGGCTGAGCAGTTACATCGCTAAACACGCCAAATACGACATGATGAAAACTCAAACAAAACCTGATGCAGCAACAAACAAATCGTCATTCACGGATAACGCCCACAACAATAAGGGAAAATTCAAACGAAAAGAAAAGGAGCCTCGATCTGGATCAGCGTCACAACTTTCGGTAATAATAATAAAATGCCAATTTTGTGATTCCACAGAACACAACCGAAAGCGATGTCCACTCTCGATGGAAGAGAGACGTAAAAAGTTGCAAAAAAAGGGAATTTGCTTGCGATGCTTGGGAAAAGCACCCCACAAAACTGAGGAGTGCAGGACTCGCATGAAATGCTACAGCTGCGAGGGAGCGCACCACACACACGTGTGCGACACGCCAAAATCTACGGAGGTCGTCGAAGGAGTCACCCATTCGAACTCAGTAGTCACCACCTGTCCTCCCAAGTCCGAATTTTTGATGGTCCAGATGGTGAAAATGGCCGGACCAAAACTGTCGACGTCGGGAGTGTGTTATATCGACGGGGGAGCTCAACGCACATTCATACGGTCCGAATTGGTAAAAAAACTGAACTTAAAAATTTTAGGGACAGAAACCATCAACTTGGCCGTGTTTGGACAAGAGCCGAAGTCAGAAATACGCAACAGAGTCGAATTAACTCTCAGCCCCGCCAATTCGAAGTCACCAGCTGTCACAATCGAGGCCATTGAAACTGCCCACGTCACGTCCACGCCCGGAGAGCAGCCAAATGCGCAACTTAAAGCCGAACTACATCGAAGAAAAATCGAGGTGGCCTGTAAACAAGTCGCATTGCATTCGAAGGAAGTGGACCTATTAATTGGAGTAGACCATTACTGGCGTGTAATGACAGGCCAAACGGAATTTTTGGAGGAGAATTTGATTGCAGTAAAGACCAAATTCGGTTGGACACTGCACGGACAGACCACGAATGGGACAAGAGTCATTGCTGCGCCGGTAAGAATTAACAAAATTACGCTTACCCCATCGACAGATGACCTTTTACGCCGGATGTGGGAACTGGAACCGATTGGAGTGCGCCACGAGTCGGTCGAAGACAGCGACGACGCTGAAACGCTGCAGAAGTTCGAAAAAACTATCAAATGGACGGGTTCAAAGTATTCCGTGGAACTGCCGTGGATCGTGGACACCAACGAGCTCGACGACAATTATCGAGGAGCAGAACAACGCATCATGTCGCTGATTCGTCGCTTCCGAAAACAACCAAACCTCTACTTAGAATATAAAAAGGTTATCGACGAGCAGTTAAAAATGGGAATTGTCGAAGAAATTCCGAACCAAACTTCGACAGGGCCGGTCTACTACATGCCACATAGTCCAGTGATCAAAGAGGAACGAATTACCACAAAGTTGCGAGTCGTATTTGATGCATCATCACACCGAAAAGGCCACCTTTCCTTGAACGATTGCCTATCAAAAGGTATAAACTTTCTACCTTCACTAATTTTCGTATTGTTAGGATTTCGTCTTGGGAGAGTGGCCATGATGGGTGACATTAAAAAGGCATTTCACATGATCGAGATCGCTCTAAAGGACCGCGACGCAACGAGATTTTTCTGGATTGATGAGTGCTGGGACGGTATAGGAAAGGCATTGTTAAAAGTATTGCGACAAACTCGAGTGTTATTTGGCGCCACACCAAGCCCATTTTTGTTGAGCGCCACCATTCGACATCACTTGCGCAAATACGAGAAGAAATATCCAGAAACTGTAAAACTGTTGTTAAAGTGCCTGTACGTGGACGACTTCATCTCATCCCTCAAAACCGTCGCTCAAGCACTGGTAACATTTCGCCAGTCTAACCTGATTTTTACAGAAGCCGGCATGGAACTCGCCAAGTGGCAAACCAACTCACCGGAACTCAGAGCCAAATTTCGCGAGGAATGCCCCTCTGACACACTGCTGACATCAGATGAAGATACAAAAGTGCTGGGAATCAGATGGAATCCAAACTCGGACGAATTGGGACTGGCGGTGGAGAAAACTTGCTCACCTTACCAAAAAGCGACAAAGAGGGAGTGTCGTGTAGCTCCTGTCAAACCACTTACGCTGCCACGACTCGAACTCATGGGAGCACTGGTTGCTGTACGCCTCGCCGATCAAATCAAGGAACTGGTGACGCCAAACGAGATATTTTTTTGGACGGATTCGCAGATTTGTCTGCATTGGATAAAAAACACGTCCAAACGACCGCCAACCTTCGTGCACAATCGGGTACTGGAGATAAGAGAGAAGTCAAGAGTAGACGAGTGGAGACACGTGCCAGGCGTCGAAAATCCTGCCGACCGCCTGACAAGAGGAATGGACGCAGAGGCGATGATTGTCGAGCGACTTTGGTGGAAGGGACCAGACTGGCTGCGCGGAAGTCGTCAGGATTGGCCAAACCTACCGACAGAGACGGTCGAAGAACCGGACGAGATGACTGAAATCCACGTCGAGGCGGTACAGACGACAATAACTAATGTTTTTCCGTTTGCCAAGTTTGGATCGCTTTCAAAGGCTATCCGAACGTTGGCATGGGTTTTCAGATTCGCTGACAACGCTGGGAAGCGACAACAAGACGCCAACCAGCGAGGTCGAGGTCCATTGGTCGCAACTGAGTTGAAACGCGCGAGATTCGGCCTAATTCGAATCGCGCAAGCAGAGGTTTATGGCCAGGAAATAAACCAATTGAGGGATGGAAAACAAATTCAGAGGGATTCGAAATTGCGAGACCTGAATCCACAGCTGAACGATATGGGGTTGATTGAACTGCAAACTCGACTGCAAAAATCACGAGATTTGCACACAGCTGTGCAACCTTTGATTTTACCTCCAAACCATAAACTCACGAAATTAATTTTACAACACTCTCATTTACAGGTCCTTCATTGCGGATTGACAGCCACATTGTCGAAATTTCGAGACTTATACTGGACACCATCCGCAAGGAGGACCTTAAAATCGATTTTGGACAAATGCGTCGTCTGCAAAAAGATTCAAGGACGGTTGATGCGAGAAGTGCCAGGCCCCCTCCCAGCAGACAGGACGACTAAGTGCCAACCATTCGCGGTTACTGGGGTCGATTTTGCTGGACCGATAATAATAAAGGGACGAACAACCAAAGCTTACATAGCCCTTTTCACGTGTGCAACCATTCGAGCGGTCCATTTGGAACTGGTTCCCTCATTGTCAACAACAGACTTTTTGGGAGCTTTTGAACGATTCATCAGTCGTAGAGGCCTCCCAAAGACGATGTACAGCGACAACGGGTCCACCTTTCGCCGCGCTCATTTAGAACTTTCATCTCTTTTACGCTCCACCAAAGACGAGGCGTTCCAAAATTATCTGGCTCAAAAGGGAATAGAGTGGAAGTTCATCGTGGAAAATGCACCATGGTGGGGAGGGTTTTGGGAGAGGATGGTACAGACAGTTAAACGTTGCTTGAAAAAAGTAATCGGATCTGCACACCTCAACTTTTATCAATTTGGAACTTTCTTGGCACAGACGGAAGCGGTCATCAACCGTAGGCCCATCACATACGTGTACGAGAAGCCAAGCGAAGCCGAACCACTTACTCCAGCACATTTCTTGACGGGAATCATGCAAACGCACTTGCCGGATTCAGGGTCGACTGAAATACTCGAACCGACTCAAAAGGAATTCGTTCGACAGTGGCAATATCAACAACGCATGTTGTCAACATTTTGGTCACGCTGGTCCCGTGAATATTTAAAGGACCTGAAGGTGCAAACGGGAAAATCAGACAAACGTGAGCTGCAAATTGACGACGTTGTGATAATTGAGGAGCAATTTAAACCCCGTTTGAAATGGAAGATGGGGAGAGTGGTCGAAGTCAGACGAGGTCGCGATGACAAAGTTAGGTCATGTGAACTCGTGCTCGCGGATGGGGGAAAATTACGTCGACCAGTTCAACGTCTCGTGCGTTTGGAAGTGGGGTCAGACATCCCCTCCCCGCCGGCAGTGTGAAAATCGAGTGATTTTACGCGTGATATAAACTATTATTTGAATTGCTATTCTCATTTTTGAATTGTTGTTATCTTTTATATTTCAATGTGTTGATTTGTCTTGTGGTTTTAGTTGTTATTTGTGTTTCATTTACATTGCTTTACCATTTTATTAGATTGAATAGTTTAATATTGTTGTAATATTTCTTATTTTAATGCTTCAATATATTTGTATTTCTTATTTGAGTGTTTGACCTGTTCCTCATTTGTAGTACCTTGCCCTGTTAATCCCTTAATTGGTGTGGGTTTTTCCTACCTCTTGAGCGCCGTCTCATTGGCGCTCTGAACGCGTCATCCACATTCCTCTACCCCTTTTCCCATTGTGTTGAAAATAGAATAAACTTTTAGTGTACTTTTTACCTCTAAAACGTGTGGTTGTGCTTTTACTTTGCTCCAACGCCATCTTTGAATTTCAACACAACCTCAACTTTATCCATCATTTGTATCCAGGAACTTTTAGAAACTTGTTGCTAAGTTTGTATTATTTTTATCTTATGCAAATTTAACACATTGTTATATCTGGTTCGTGTGGGAGTGAGCAGAGCAGAGGCATTGAGCTAAAACTGCAAGCAAAGTTATAATAAAAGCTTGCGGTTTTCGTTCCAACCATTGGATACTTTGATGGAATTCGAGAAATGTTTGATCGTGTGATGAACGACTTTGAAAATTGACAAAACTGAAACGAACTTTGCATTTCATTACATTTCTATGCGAGAAGTTTTATGGCGCCATTAAAATTGGCGTGTAGCATTCGCGCACATTTCATTGTGTAGTGTACGCGGGTTTGATTGCGCAGCGCACCTCTCCTTTTAGCGTTGCAGACAATGTGGGTCAAGAACACCGAACGTCTAATGTGTGTGCCATTACTGATGGGAAGTGGGCATAATTAAAAATTTTAATAGTCAGCCCAAAAGCAAACGAAAAAGCAAACCGAAAAGACGCTGCGTTTTTCAAGTAAGGTTAAAAAGAGTTAGTGAATCGTCTCTCGCGGGCCTGTCTTGGGTGACCTCGATTTTCGTGCGAGTGCATGACGAATAAGATCAATGACTTGTTCATTAGGCAAGTATTAAAAACGAATCAAGTCTGAGCATGACATTTTATCTTTTAATGGTCCTCGATAATAATGTTAATATGAAATGAATTATTGGTGCATGTAAGTGCAATTAGTTGTCTTTCAATTTGCTTTAGTGTATCGGGTTTATGGTGTATTTTGAGGTTTTGAAACTGACAGTTGGAAACGGATCTCTTAGTGTCATTTTTCCATTTAAAACTTATGTCAATACCAACTAAACGTGTGTACAATGTGTTTGCAATGTTGAGCAATTTCAATTTTTTTTTTAATTGAGAAAAATTCAAAAATTGGAAATTGAAATTCATTTATTTACCATATTGATTAAAATCCATCGGTTTGTGGATTTTTAATTACGAAAAGTCGAAATTATACGTGTAGGTGTCAAAATGGGAAGAAGTGAGTTAATATTTAACTCTGAGCATTATTATGCAAGTGAAAATTTCATTAATGCTTAAAGTGAAAAGTAATAGAAAGTCGGTGCCATTTGCTCTGAAGTAATAAATCGACTCACCATTTTCTTGAGGTGAAGTCTGCAAACAGTAAAAAAAAAAATTATTTTATTTTATTTTATTTTATTTTATTTCTTATTGTTTGTCAGTGTGTCAATAGAGGATGGTAATTATTTGGTCATTAGCAGATGTGTTGACCTAGTGAACCCAAACATGATGAAGAGGGCACTGTTGCACCACTCCCTGTTCTGCATCATTATTTTGTTATGCTTGCTCTAGGAAATAGGCTTTTCTGCAGGGTATCGGTGGTAAAGGAGAAAATATAAAAGGTGAGGAAAATTTTATTTATTATTTCCAACATAAAAACAAAAAGTCTCGAAATTTCTATTCACATTAACTGAAAACATGTTTTCTTTCGGTGATTGCTTTTGGTGGCAAAACGGCAACACGTTTTAAATTTTTTTTTCTTTTAAATTTTGCAAAATAGAATATTGAATTTTGACTTAATAATTGAAGGGTTTTTCTTTGTTGCTTCCATCTTTTGGAACGAAACTGAGGTTGTGGGTGTGATTTAGTTTTCACAGATAATTAACCTTAGTCCTTTCCATTGTCTGGCTGTATGAAGAGCGGCGAGTGTGTGTTTTTCGAAATGTTTGGGAGAGGCAGGTCATTTCCTAGCAAGAGAGAGTGTGTATGGTGTTTTAGAGTGGTGCTTCTGCTCTAACTGCTTCTGGCCATATGCTGGCAAGAAGTGGTAGGGGCCCTATGTATTATTAATGATGGATTAGTCACGCCCCATTTTCTCCAAGTAATTTCTAGAGTTGTGACGGGAGGGGAAAAAAAATCTCCCCTTTCCATACTTGGCTCTGGGTGAACAAAAGAGGGAATTTATAAAATAGCCAAAGGGATTGAGATAGAGAGAGATAGAGATAGATGGAAGGGTGGGAAGGTGTTGGGTTTCAGTGTTGTGCGTGTGTTTTATACAGGGAATTAGCTTGCTTTGCTCGAGATTGG
Organism: Strigamia acuminata; assembly: GCA_949358305.1. Taxonomy (NCBI): domain Eukaryota; kingdom Metazoa; phylum Arthropoda; class Chilopoda; order Geophilomorpha; family Linotaeniidae; genus Strigamia; species Strigamia acuminata. Next base: position 63,554,511 of record OX442314.1, on the reverse strand, counting down.
ATGAGGTTTCTCGCACATTCGAGGAGGATTGTGAAGTGTATCATTGCAGTTGCAGCGTGTGTGTAACTCAAAGTCGTGTGTGCTTGGCCAATTATTTGTATTTAAAAAGTAATGGCTAGGCGGTTTGTATTAAGCTAAAAGCAAGCTATTATGTTTATGTGAGCCCAACACCGATAGCATTTTTTACATTAACAAAAAATTAAACAACTAGGACAAATCGTGTTTACAAAGTATGAAACACATGTGATTCGCAAGTATAAATTAAACATTAACTAAAGTACGAATCTTACAACTAAGGTCATGTATTTGGACCGGCATAGAACATTTATCAAATGCGCGTTACAATATAAGTTTTCTACTGTAAACCATACAAATACATTACACAATGACTGTATACAAATAACCGACATATTACGTACATCGACATTAGGAAACACATAAACTTTGGGGCTATGAAACGCAATACTGAACCGATTAATGTAACATTACGCCAAACGCGCTAAACCGGAAACACACGTCTTTAAATATCGACATAGTCAATCACAAATACGATATGGTTTCCCAACAGTACAGATGTTATAGCATCATCATTTGGTTTTATTACAACGTCAATTCTATTTTGCATTGGTGTTAAAATTTTGTGTAATTTCGAGCAATGATTTTTTTTTTTAATTTCTTTACAAATTGGGCTACTTCAATCTTGTGATACCGTACTTCAATAATTGCTTAGTTGTCTTCTGAACACAAAATGTTTTTATTTTTTGTCAATGCAAAAAGTGAAGGTGGATGAAAACTATTGGTGTTATGTGTTATTGTGTTACGTTGATGCAACTGGTTTGCCTTTGTCTGTGGGAGTGAGAGTGGGCAGAGGGTAATTTGTATCCTGAGCACTTTATTGGTTGAGTTATCGTGAAATGGTTCGATTTTGTGGAAAATGATTATGGTTTGTCGTTGGAATAATTATTTTCTAGAAAAATTCAAGAATAATAAGGTAATTAGTTCAGTAAAAAAAAAAAATCAGGTGGCAAAATGCAATTACTGTAAGTATATTTATGTGTTTTCTATGGACAGAATTAATCGGATTTCGTACTTGTTTGTTGTGACAAAATCGCATTCGAAACTCACAAAAAGTCATTTAAATCTCACAACAACTCATTTAAAACTCACAACAACTCACTTAAATCTCACAACAACTCAGTTAATCTCGCAAAAACTCATTTACTCATTGAATCTGGCAAAATCCCACGAATTTTTGCGCAAACTCATGCCAACATGCAAAATGTCGCCAAATCTTGCAAAATCCTGTTCATGATTTTGCCAAAAGTTCTGCTCTGACGAAATCTGGTTAACCAAAGCTTGAGGGTATTAATTTGCCGTTGATTGGACAATTTTTGAGTATTTCTTGCTCTGTAATTACTAATTGGTTCGTTACTAGACCAGCGAAACAATTACAAAGTTTAAATTTTATTCCATTCCAGACTTTCCATTAGACATAGAAGCCGTTATTGAAATTGTGTAATATTTCCTTTACATAAAATCCAACGAGTTAAAAAAAATGAAAAATAAAAACAGATTAGACAACTATTGCCCCTTCATCATAAATATTGGAATGGATATCTTGCCTCAGCCTCAAGCCACAACACTCCAATTGCATGGCTACGTAACTCAATCAGACGTTGTCGGTGGCTCAGAGCAGGGATGGGTTAATTGCAAAAAATTATTTCTCTCGGGATGAATTTAATGGAGGAAAAATGTGAAAAAGTGGTTTTTAAAATGATAAATTTCCCTTCAGTTTGAATTGTGGAGCTGTGACGGGGAACAGGGACAGCAGTCTGCCATCACTTGCAAACGAATGCATTGGCTACAAACAAGTGACAAATGTCGCCCATTATCACAACTGGCGCTTCTTCGTCACGTTTGTGGTTGTGAATCATAGTCGTAGGGTTAAGGCGATGGTTCATTAAATTCACAGACTATTATTTTATTTCTCCAAGTTGGAAACAATGGGGACGATCAATCGTCCGTGATTACTTGTTCGATTAAATGTAAATTTTGCAACATAAATTTCAATGGTGTAATCACTTTTAATTGAATTAATGGCGTTATTGAAAAAGTCTCGTAGTTTATCGTATTTGTAACGAGGAACTATGGGACATCAACTTTTGCCTGCTCGTAAATCATCTTTAAGTTTGGGCTTAGAAAAAATTTATTTTTTGAATTTAATTTTCGGGCAAAGAAATTATATAAATTGAGAAAATTATTTTTAATTTTTTATTATCATTATTATTTTTTTTTAAGAAAACAAATTGATATTAAGTTGATAGGTAATTTTGGACAAGATGACATGAGGAAATTTAGAAATATTGGAGGAAGAAGAAAAAAATTAATTTACAGATTAACTGACATTCAAGAGACTGGTTGTCTCGGCAAATTATGTTTCAATTCGCTACGTACGATTTTAATGGAAAAGATTATTTAAGGCCGTGTAAAAACTCGGTATGTAATTCTAATTAGTTTCTGCTAAAACCGAATTTTGTTTGCAACGAATGTAATCATAATCAGATGCTTTGCAAAGTTTTTCTTTTATGAAATGCAATTACGAATTGATCAACAAATAAATTCTTTGCGCAGCAGTGGTTTAGCAACTGATCAATGGGCCTCCTCCTGCAAATAAAATATATTTTTTTAAATTTTTGATATTTTTTGAGAAATTTTAGAATTTAAAAAAAATTTAGAAAAAAAAAATATATTTTGACAAATTTGTCAAATTCCAATTTTTTGTCTTTTGCCAATTGGAGACGTACTATATTTTAATAATTATTTTTTATTTATTCGTATATTTATGTTTTTTTTTTTTAGCATTGAATATTGGTTGCTCAGCATTAGGCTGGAGCGAGATAAGAGTGTGTTCGGCTGATGATCAATACTGTTTTTTAACCCGGCCACATTGAATGGGGGTTTTAACCCACATTTTAAGCGAATGGATGCTGACTTTGCTCGATACTAATCTCGGCGTGCCACAAAAACGAAGTTAGGATGAGGGAGGAAAAAAATCTTTCGAAATCTCATCTTAGGTCAGGCGATATCTTGGTGTGTATCTTTGAGAAAGAGTGCAAACTTCCACACGGCACGAGATGTTTGTCTTTCTTGAGCCATCTTGATATTTTTTATCTCACAACTTTCTTGTTTTTTTTTAAAAATAAGACACACATTGATATTTCTTTTTCATTTGCCGTATTTTACAGATTAAGAGTCGCCCTCGTTTTGTAGCCACTGTCGAATGGTAGCCGCGCGTCAGAGAGGCGGTTTGAAATAAGAGCCGTCCTCAAATAGTAGCCACGGCTAATATTTGAGGGCTTTGATAACCAAACAGGAAACGGTGAATGAAACATTCGTTGATGATGATGGTTATTTAGATAGAATTTTTTTTTTAAAAAAAGTGAAATTTTAATGGGAAAAATTAAAATTTTATTGAAAAATAAAGTTTTAATGAAAAAAGTGAAATTTTAATACAAAAAGTGACATTTCAATAGAAAAAAAGTGAAATTTCAATGGAAAAAAAAGTGAAACTTCAATGGGAAAAAAAGTGAAATTTTAATGGAAAAAAATAATTTGTCAATGGAACAAAGTGAAATTTTAATGAAAAAATTGAAATTCCAATTAAATTATGATAAACAGCTTTAAAAGTTCTAAAAATCCAAAAAAAGTTTTATATTTCAAATTAATTATTCCGCCTTTTCACGGTCAACTTGGAGCAACCGTTAAATCATACGGCGATACCCACCATTTATGTTTTTAATTTTTTTTGTTTAAATTCTTTTTGAAGCGAAACTTTATCGCTTGAGTTGCAGACCTCGAACAAAAAAAGCACACATTCATTCCTCCCCCTGCTTATTCTTTATTTAACCTCCAACTCGTGTTTGGTGAATGACAGGTGATTTGACTGGAAAATGATGGATTAGTTGAGTTTAGAGCCCACCACTTTATTAGTCCTCGACTATTGTGTGTGATTATGGTGAAATGAACGTATTCTCGTTTTTTCATGCGATAGAAAATCAGTCGTTGCACGCCATTAGCGCGGAGGGGGTCGGAGATGCTTGCTTAGTTGGTTTTGTATATATTTTTATTGAAAAGTGCAATTAAGGTATCCATCAAAATAGAACTGTGGGTGTGTTATGTTTGCAGAAGCCTTTTGTCATTTAAGTATAAGCAACTTGTTCTCAGGTGATTAGGAGGTTTCGAATTGATTGTTGCCATATATGAGTAATAAGCACAATGCGAGTTCTAGGCTTGCAGCGAAGCTTTAACTCTGGTCATTGTGGTTTTGAGTCGGCAAAAGTGGTTGTTAGTTTAAACATATGTTCAAGTCGCTCTTAAATCTCCCCCACGCTTAATTCCTACGTACGGGGCTGTATACTGTGTATAATGAGACGTAATTGGTGTATTTTGGACCGTTAATCGATATTGTATTTTTCTTTAGTATTGTTATTGGGAGTTTCATTCGGACTAAATAGGAGCGATATGAAATTCATTAAAAGTAGATGGACGGGTGAGATAAGAGGAAAAGTGGCTGCGAGTTGGCCGGGGTTTATGCCTTTCGTTTTTCAGCACCGGCTTTTATTACATTCTGCGTGGAAATGAGCGAAAACAAACAGTTCTCTAATTTGAAATCACGCTTTTGCATTACGAGTATGTTGCATGCAACGGGTATTTGATAGCAATTATGCATGGAATGTCCAAACAAAACCGCAAGCTGTGCACAAGTTTGGGCTTCGTGGTCGTCATGTAGTCGAAGGATGAACGATTTCGAGTGCCGTCAGCTGATGGGGTTTAAAGGCCTAAAAGGGGGAATGCTCAATCCAAATTGGAATTACAACAGCTTTACTTTGAGCTGCGTTCATGCTTAAAAACAGCTGGAAAAATACATTTCAATTTTTTTTTTCGTTTTTGCTTTCTGTTTTGAAAACATCCCTAATCTTACGTCATTAAGGGATTCAGGTGCATAAGCATTGACAACAATAACGCTGGTCGCCCATTTCCATTAGAACACACAAGTTAAGCAGTACGGGGCCTGGTCACTACTTCGGGGAATCGCAGTTGTTTCTCAAGCTTGCCTGATTGATTGATTCGAGCTGTAATGTTTCTACGGCAAGAACAACTGCCACTCGCCACCAACTAAGTGGCGCTGCAGAAGGCAGCGTCACTGAAAGATGAGAAAGTGTGGTGTATTTGCACCACAAGGAATTGTGCAGGTTTGAGCTGCTAGAGATTTACATTGCATTGTTGTCAATACAATGTATAAAGCATCATGCGGATGCAAGGTGCTCAAGGCATCATATGCAGCTTCCATATTTTTTCCTAACAACGGTTGATCAGGTTTGAACAATAAAGGATTTCCATTTTCAGTTAGAGAAATAGAAGAGGCAGAAGCTAAACCTTGGTCTGTTATTTATTATCTCGGACTAAAGATACTAAAGAAAGTAAGTTACAAGTGATTGACATTTGATTAGAAATGCAAAGAGCAGTTAACTTGTAGTGCGAATCCAAAGCTTTTTGCAGGATGGACTTGCAAAATGCCCCGACTCTTTTGCCAAATGGCGGTTTACCTGCACACACTATCGTAGTCAAAATGGACGAAGAAGGAAGGAAAGGAAGGAAAGGATCCAGGACCGGGAATCGAATCGAACCGCAAGAATCGTTTGCCACACAGTCGCACCAACCTACCAACCATTGTGCTATTCGGGACTACCATTAAACCACAAATAGCAAGCTTTTAACGGCCACGAAGAGGCACGTGCAACAAGTTATGAGTGCAAAATTAAAGATTGGTTGTAGTGTGGTGTGGTGTGGTGTGCTCCTGGTCCTAGTTTTGCGTCTGTGTGGAAACTGACGGTTTCCAAAAGGAACCAATCTAGTTGCGCACTTAACCACCGTGGTACAGGTGTAAATTTACTTGTGACCCACGTTAGATCAATTCCGAGAAATAAAGGGGTTTTAATCCCCTTCCTTTGTAATTCAGTACAATGAATAAAAATTTAGTTCTATTTTTGTAAATGTAACTGATACATGCGTTTTCCTTGTGTCCGCCGTTTTCAAACTTAAATCCGACTCCATCCGTTCTTCAAGATAAGTTTTGTGAATTATTCATTTATTTAAGTTACTTGAGTAACTATAGTCTGTGACCAGTTGCTATTTCGGTAAAAATTTCGAACATTTGCACTGCAAAGAGGCCGGCGTGTCTTTAAATTTTCAACAAGTGTCACCAAAAACAGAAGCAATTGTATACACCACGAAATGTAATTGGATTAGTGTTGAAAGCATCGTTTTGCCCGAGGAGGAGAATTTTGATATTTCATTTTGAGGTTGACTTTGCCGCTTCGTGCTGGTGGGGATTGGCAACGAGGCTGGACAGTTTAGTTGTAAATTTGGTGATGTTGGGTGGGATTAATTAGCACTGATGCAGATAAGACAATTAGTTTTATTTCGAGAAAATGCTGATACTGTGCCGTTCATTTCGTGAGTTCCTCTTGACTCTGTCAAAACGATTGAAGCGTGTGAAAAGGAAGTATCCGCCATTTTATCGGTCTCCAAAGTGCCCTTAAAGGGTAACAGCACGTGGTTTGGTCTATTTCGTATGATTTACCTCCGTTTTGTTTTAGATGTTTTATAGGAGCAGGTGTAATGCAGCTGCAACTCATATAAAATAAAGTCTCATTTCCATTCAAACTTTTTCTTTAAGTTTCTTATTTTTTCTCAATAAAAATGAGAAATAAATAACAACAAACATGTTTTTCGTGCTTTTATTTTATGGAAAAACAAAAATTATTTTCTCATTGTATTTTTTTTGTACTTTTTCTTTTAGAGGGGATTAAAATGAACATGGTGCTGATGCCGGTGCACTGAGCGGGAAAACATTTAAAGCTGTGACAGACCGAAAATTGCGGTACGTTTAAATGTATTTTTTTTTTTAAAGATTTCAAATGGGATTGCTAAGAGACTTACCGTGAGTTGAAAGCAAATGAATTGAAATTGATAATTTTTTTTTCTTTTTAATTAGTAAAATTTTAGAGGGGGGAAAAAAAAGGAAAAGTTGAATGGGTTAATATGGGCAAATAAAAACAGGGTTTATAAGATTAGCTCGTCTTATTCTCACTGCATCGATTTTTGGGAATTCAGAAAAATGCGGTGTAACAAAGATGGTGCCTCGCAGAGCTCCGTGCTGGGTTTTGATTGTGAGTGGAAAGTCTTAATTGAGAGTTAATTGATGCATTAAAGGTTACTTTGGTTCGGGGATATTTGTTCTATTTTTTCTGCTCGAAAAGAAAATCGACTTTCAACATTTCTCGTAAACAATTAGTCGACAGTGCGCATTTTATCAACAATTGGAGCCTTCCTTGCCTTTCTTTTCATGTGGTGCTCAGTTTATCTTGGGTGTACACACTGCTAATTACTAATCACAATTGGCTGGCCAAATACTCGCACTTGTGAAGAGAAAACGGATCAAAAATATTGGAAGTTTTAAGCTTAACGAACTGGAACTCATCAACACCGCTCAAACTTATTATCTGTGATTGATTGTAGATAAGATTTCGCCGCTCAAATGCTGCGTTTTCTTCGCTTTAATGAGAATGAATGGACGAATTTACTTGTTTGTGAAGTCATTAATGCAAATCATGCGCAATCGGTTCAAAGGGAACTTGTTTGTTATTGATTGCAACTCAAATATTTTCTTTCTTATTTTTATTTTTATTTATTTGGGAGACATGGATGTGGTGAAATGGAAGGTAACTTATAATATGAGGCGTGTTTCAAATGATAAAGTCACTCATTATACTTGTACTATAACTATTCAAATTAATCGAAAGTCTAGCTCAGAATGAAATGACGCGCAGTGCAGAAAATCGGTTGTGCGCAACATATTGCACATAAATTGTTGACAAAATAGTGAATTAAAAATGTCAACTGCGCAACTGATTTGCTCAGGTTTGCGAAGGTGTTGATTGTGAACAGTGTGAGATTTGCATTTTAACATTTATAATATTTTATATAATATTTGTTAGTCACGGTATCCTAATGTTGAATTTATGTCATTTGAAGGAGTGCTTATTTTTAGTTATACTAAGTTATGTCATGTGTGTCAGTATAGTACGTATGTGTCATAGTATTGTTCTTTTGTTGTATTAGTTTACTTTTTTACAGAGTAATTTAAACATTATGCTTGTACAGTTGCTGTTTTGCCTAGCTAGTAAAAGGTTTTGAAAACATTTTGTCCCCATAAGGAGACTTTATATTATTTCTCAGTTGGTTTTTATTAACCAACAAGAACCCACCGAGAGGAAAACCAAAACATCGCAAAAATCAGATTTTGTGAGTTGCTTCAATAATGTTTCTTATACTTGTTCAGTATTTATGCAGAGCTTTAGCGGAGGGTAAATGCGGGTATACGTTTGGCTTCACGCCGTGTAGTCTTAGGACATTTAGCATACGGTATGTGGAGTTTACCTGGGTTGGCACGGTTCAAGAGGTATTAAGTTGTTGAAAACTTAAGAGTTTCGGCCAGAGGAATTAACATGAGAATTCCAGCAGTAGAGTCTGGAGTGTTAATAACACGACAAGACGCAGGGGCATTTGGCTCGCATTAACAATTCTGTTGAAGCTTGACTTTGCATTTAAGAAAGTAAAGGCCATACTGTGGAAAACAATGTTAGAAGCCATCCAGCTCTGTTTGTAATGACCAGAAGGTCATTTCCACGAGACTAGATTCTAAAGTCAAAGGTCTGCACAAGAATTTGGAGTAAAATTGATTGATTGCGTGGAAAAGAAAGGATAAATGGAAACTAATGTAATACGACTTGAAACGTAAAAAGTTTTGTTTTTTTTACTTTCTAATCCTATTGGCTTTCTTTTTTTTCTTTTTTTTCTGTTTTACCCTTTTTTCAGCTTTGTGGTCTTCACTCGCTTCCAGATTTCATACTGGATGGTCAGATTTACTTTTTTTATGGCATAAACTGTCACATGGTCGCTTAGCGCTACATTATTGATATTTGCACGAATTTTAATCAAAAAAGCGGAGATTTTAGAGCGCGGGCGGATATAAATGTGAAAATAAAAATAAAAATAAAAATAAATACGGGGAGTAGTTTTTTTTTTTTACTTAATATTTTTCTTGCCTAGTTGATGGCAAAAAGATTGCATTAGCCGGATGGTGCATATGATAGTTGGTTGAGCAGATCAATGTGTAAAAGCCGATCAGAAGAGATTGCAAGGGGATTTTTTTTTTCGGATCGATGACTCGCAAGTAGTTTGAAGATGGCGACTAAAGTTGTTTGATCGATATACATTGATGTCTTGTTAGCTCTTGGCGACGGGTTAATGAAGATTTTCTCACCTTATGAGAAAATGGACACGTGCAGATGGCTGCTGCTGACCGCTTGATGTATTGATCTTATGTCCATAACCGGCTAGTCAATAATTCATGCGCCAAACTTTTGCTTTTCAACATTTTCAAACTTGTCTGACCCCGGATTTTGCATGCGTGAGATTAGCGAGGCTGTTTTTCATACTTCCCCTTCCCCTTCCCTTTCTGCTTCTATATTAAAATCATAAATTTCATTCTCGAGTCTGGAATACAAAACGGCAATAGACATTTTTTTATTTTCTTTATGTTTTACTTTTTATTTTTATTTTTTTTTTCAAAAGGAAAACCGAAAATTCACCTTACATTAAGGTTTCGTATTAAAAAGCATTTGTTTGCAACTAAAATGTGGAGTGTTCGGCACTCCAATTTTTGTCGCGTCACTCGGTCATGCAAGATTTACATGTCTGCCAATCAGTGACCAGTGCTTTTGACCTATTTAACCCTTTGTATTTTTATGAATAAAGACATTATGCCAATGCGTGTAACTAAGATGGTCGCATCGTGACTCTTTTCCCACAACTACATCCAACTCCATCGTTTCTATCCAATGCAATCAGAAGCAAGAACACAAGAATGGATCTGGACTACGTAGTCAGAGACATGGCGTGCTGTAACGTAACATTGGAGTTCGAGATTTAGACGAGGCTGCATCTTATTCAGGTGATTTCCATGTGTCACATCACGGAAGCATTTAATTTACGTTGCATTCATTGGAATTCCCCTCAATATTCAAATCTAATCCATTGTAATATTGAATAAAATAGTGGATTTTGTGCTGGTGGAATTTGTAAATCCTGAATGGAGTTTTGTTTATTTGCATGGATTAGGGAGGCGATTGTGTTCCATTAAGATGAGAGAGAGAGAGAGGGGTGTGTTTAAGATGGGGTTGGGGAATATATTTTAAAATTGGTCATTTGTATGCAAGTTAAGGGAAGGAAAAGCAATTTTCTTTGGCCAAGTGTGTGTGTGTTGGCAAGGAACCTTAACTCAATTTTTTGAGTAGTTAGATATACAATATATTGTGGGGAGGTTCATCAAAGGCTTGAAATACTGAGTTTCTGCTGCGCGTGTGAGAAATTTGCAGTTATTGCGAACAGCAGGAATATATTGACATGTTTTGTGCTATGAGTAGTTGTGTTGAGCTGTGGTGTCTATTTTCAACGGTGGCAGCTGCCCCGATTCCCATCTCGTGTGGTTCTAGGGCGCCCTAGGCTCTTTGTCAGATGCTTCCAGATTGTCTCTCTTTTCTTACTTTTTCCTTTATGATTGAAATCCTTTTTCTTTTTTTAATTTGAAATCTATGTAATATATATAAAATGCAAATGTTTGAATTGCTGATTAATTTTCTATCACATTTTCACACTTGTTGGGCCTGATTTAATAGTGAATACAATGGAGTTATTGTTAATTAAATTATTCTGAGTTTTCTCCCATGTTTTTATGTTTTTAAGTATCGTAAACAGTAAAAAAATTGCACCTTCTTAACTGTAAAAACGCGAACGAGATGTTATTTAATGTTTTGCATAAAAAAACTGATGATATAAGATGTGTACTTTAATCTGACCAATTAAGTCATATTATTTCGCACAACCTTTAAAGGTGGGTTCACACTTGGAAGTAAAGTAAAGTAAAGTAAAGTAAACAATGAGGAAGTAGAAGTAAGGTAATACAAGTATGTTCACACTTGTTTGAAGTTGAAGTAAGGATTATCCAATGCGAATTAAGGGGCAAAATGTTGATCCAGAAGAATAACTGTATTGTATGATCATTAAGATCCACTGTAGACACAAACGGGTGTTTTCTTTTCTTGTATTACCGAAGGTCGAGTTGGTGCGGCCAAAAGTGGAGCCGAACACTTTGATCATTAACAAATACCAAAGTTTGTCTGGGTGTGGCAGTCAAAGAGGTTTTAGAATTTCTCTGTAATTCTCACCAGATGCTGCTGATGGTAACAAATTAGGCTTTTCTTGGTAATTCTCCTTTTAGGCTCAAAGGAATGACTTTTTTTTTTGGACTTTTTCAAAATTGAGGGAATTTAAAGTTTTAAAGACAGGTGGTGTAGGATGGTTCTAACTGAAAACAAAAAAAGCGGAAATATATGTAAATTGCAGAAAATATTCTAAATAAATATAAACAATGTAGAAGAAAAAGTAGAAGGGAAATTGATATTCAAATTGGTTGTTTTTTAGGTGGTGAGAAAAGTATTTGGGAAAGAAAAACATCGAGTTTTGGGAAAATAATGTGTTTTTGGGAGTCCAATCTGCTGCGTTTGTTTCTCATTTTAAAGCACAACATAAATTTTACTGCAAATTTGGCACCGCTATTGTGGCATGATGCATTACCCATCCACATGGTGCTCTCTCATACCACCTTTTAAGATGTAATCACTATTAAAAACTATTTAATCATTCAACTATTCTATTGGAAGTCGTTTTATGCCACTATAATTATTAATATTTTTTTTTACTTGTACATATTTTAAAAATGAGAATATTTATATTGTGTAATTTTTTATTTGTTTAACACTTACGTTTTAAAATCAATATGAATTTTTTTCTCCCGATAGGAAACAAACAAATGTAAAAAAAAAAAAGAAAGAAAGAAAAATTCGAAATATCGAATTTCAAAATGCATTAACATCGATATTTTGACAAATCCATTGGAAACTTATTTTCAATTCCAGAATTTCAACAATTTCAAAGAGAAAAGAAAAGAAGAAAAAAGAGAAGAAAGAAAAGAAAAGAAAAGAAAAGAATTTTTTGTTTTCCAAATTGGAAATTGCACGGTCGCTCTGCGCTCGTGTTTACTCCTTTTTCTTTTTAATGAAGATGAAATTGAAAATGGGAGTTCAACAAGTAACTCGATCCGAGCAGCAGTCAATAAATTGTAAACATATCGGAAGGCTTGGCTGGTGCAGTGAAAAGGGGAAGTGAGATTGTGTTCGATCTGAGTTGACGTTTGGTAAGAACATATTTCCTCCTCGCCGAACGCACGTTGCGAAAAATCAATAAAAGGCCTCTGCGTGACCAGGCTTTGCGCTGCATTCTCTAAGACAGTTGAAAATTGCTGACACTAGATATTTGAGCCCGCTTTATTTTGTTGGCTCCACTTTATTTACTCAGTTTTCCCCGAGCCAAGCTTTCCAGCCGTCTGTGCGTTTTGCACAAACCGGACACTTTTTGGCAAATGAGAATGAGTCAATGGGTAAGTTATGCCTGTAGAGCCGTGTCAGGGGCAAATAACACGGTTTTGTGGCTTGTATTAATCGTCCTCGAGGGAGTTTTAAGGGGTGGTTGATCGCGATCCGGGTGTCTAAATGACGCCTGAGTCATCGTCATCCCGCTTTCAACCATATTGAATTGACCGTTTGAACAAAGAACTTGTGTACTGCGGGCTGATTTTTTTTTCTTCAGCTATTCACCCTTTGCCGCCTTTGTTTTATCCCTTAAAAATCTGAATCCGCCTCCATCGATTCGCAATTCTGGGTTTGCGGTCACTCGCCTGACACCCCCAGCGTGATCCAACTCAGCGTAAACTCAACCGACTCATTAACTGAGAAATTCGCGCAAAGAATTCTGCATGATTCTGCAGAACCTTTCTGTCTGTGTGTGAGAATACTGTGAAACTGATCACGTAGGAGGATGCTTGTGCCGTGACAAAACTCGCCGGAATTGAAGTTTGTGACTTCAATTTTGATGCGCTAATAGACCGGCACGTCGGCAGCTGGAAAGAAAACATTTTGTTCGCATAATTTTGGCGCGAGCCGTGTTTGAAATTCAGTATTCATCAGTTTTGCTCTCTAATGCAGCTACAAAGGATTTGACTCAACTTTACATTCTCGTCGTAAGTCGTGTACTCGTATAGGGTTATCACCCCTCCTGTTTTTAAAGCGTGTGTAGCCGCGTTTATCTCGTCTTGACTTTGTCCTCTGGTCTTTTTAACAGATTTTTTTTCCACCAGGTATGCGTATAAAATAACACATTTAGATTTTTGTGGGGGATAGACTAGAGAGAGGTTTGATGTATGGTTTATGATGCTCGGTGCTGATTTTGTTGCTTTAGTATTGAATAAGTGGATATTGTTATGGCCGACTCAACTAAACGGGCATTTCAAAAGAAAAATATTGATTTTTAGCTCTCTCTCTCTCTCTCTCTTACGCGATTATTATATGTGTGGTGACCCAGTTGGATAAGTGTCCCCCCAGGGCGGATACTTGTCCTATGAGTCACTATGATTAAAGAGTCGTTCCCCCCCGAGTTGGCTCCACCTCCCCATGGCAGGTGTGTGCCCCGAGGGGGAGGAAGCGGCTGGTGGTCAGCCCCCATTGGTTGATCGCCGGCCCTTCACCCCACTGCATAAAAGGCTGTGTTTCCCGCCTAAAGACAGAACTTACACAAACGACACCAAGAACACAGCAACTACCTCACCGTCAGGCCAACTTCAACTACAAGTTAGGATTGATCGAGGATCGCTGAGTAAAGTGCAAACTGTAACTCTCACGAAGTCACTTGCGAGCTATTCCTGCGAAAGCACGAGAATAGCCCTTGTGAAATCACCCAGAATAATCGCCCAGACGATTATTCGCCGAAGTAAGTGTCCGAGTGCTTTGTAGGGAACCCCAAAGTTCCTAGACGAGGCCTCTGCGACGCTAAACAAACCCTAGACAACAGGCACGGATAGAAGACTCGAAAGAGCATTCCACCGCGTCCGTGAAGACGAATCCGTGACGAATTAACGACAACTCGAGACGCCGCCTTTGTTCCGCCGACCACGCGGAATCGACGACGCCATCTTGAGAAATCCTTTGTTCGACGCTGACCACGTCGACTCTAGAATTATTACTGAGTGTATTTTAAAGGCATAAAGCCTGGTGAATAAATTACCTGTTTATTTACATACATTTGGTATTCATTTGGGTATTTACATAATTGATCACAGGTAAAGTATTACACGTTAGCGCTATTTAAACCTATACCAAGTAGGACGCGACACGTGGGGGCCTGTCCGGGATTTAGAAATAAATCTCAAATCTGAACTTGTGATCTCTCAATAAGATAACCCAAATCGTAGAATTACCGAAAGAAAATGTCAGACAAAGACGAGCAATCCACGTCTGAAACCGAGCAGAGAATGCCCGAGAAGGGAAAAAGGACCTCCGACTACCACCTGAGATCGGATGGTCCCGTCCCTGAAATGTCCGCAAAGGCGAAAGCCCGAGCGAATAAAAGGAGAGCGAAGGCGCAGAAAGAGGAGCAAGCTGCATCGCTCGCGGCCCTAGACGGGCCAGAGCGAGAGCGGGTTCCCTTGAATATGCAACCCTTCGAGGATACCGATCCGGAAGCCATAGAAAATCGAGAAGAAATTCGCGACGTATCGCCAGGACGAGTATCGATATTGATGACCGAGGAGACGAATGAAGCTCCGAAAATAACGGTCACGGTCGGCACGAACCCATCGCCACCCACGGCTCAGACGTCCGTGGAGCAAACCCCACGAAAAAACGACGGCGGGACCCCGATAACCCCCCGAGTTACGGCGAGTCCTGCGGTTGTTTCCTTCGAGGTATCTCACCTAATTCGGTTGACACGGCAAGCTGCCCAACTGAAAGCGATGATAGACATTCCAGTAGGAACGTCAGTCTGGGAATCGATTACCCTACTCACTGACGCTATCTGTGCGGCACAAGCCCCGACGCCGGTCGCAAGACCAGCAGCGGAGACGCCCATGCCCCAGGTAACGCCCAGTGACACCGGAGGTTTCGCGCCAGACCCCAACCGAACACTTCACGAATCCAGAGAGAAGGCCCGCGAGGAAGCCAGACAAGAAGCGACTAGTCGTCAACGAAGGCTGAGCGCAGAGCGGCGAGAACTCTGGAAGGAAGAGGAAGAAAGGGAGCAACGCGAGAGAAGAACCACCGAGAGAACAGAGAAACTGGTCCAAAAAATGAGGGAAGAACGAGAAGCTAAAATTCGAAAAGAATGGAACGCAACAGTAGAAGGGCGACATCGAGAAGCTCAAGAGTACGAGGACCAATTTCAAGCGCTAATAGCTCAAAGAAAAACAGAAAAACTACAAATGTTGCGAAAAGAGGCCATTCTACAACATCAGAAATGGGAAGAACAACATCGCGAGAGGTTGAGAGAAGAGGAAGCCAGAAAAGAAAAAGAACAGTTTCTGAAAGAGAAAGAAGAGTGGGATCGAGTCAGATGGACCGAAGAGTACAAAGCGAAGAAACAAGCTATAATAGATGAGCAAAAAAGATGGGAAGCCGAAAACTGGGAGAAGGAGACAGAAAAGTTCCAGAAAGAGTACGCACAAGACGTCTCGGACAGGAAGAAAAATGAAGAAAACCTGAAACGGAAACCAGAACCCCCCAGCGGCTCTGATACCGACACAGGAGAAGGTGCAACAAAGCCGGCAAAAACGGCGAAAAGGGGGAAATCTCAAAAGAGAGACGAGTCGGTCCCAAAAACAAAGGACCGTCACCCCTCAAAAAGATCCGAGACGGGAGCAGCCATCGACGCGTTACTCGAAAAGAAAAACGCAAATAAAAATCGGGAACGCCCCGAAAGCGAGGAAAACAGATGGCATTCTTTTTACGAGAACAACGACGGAGGGGAGCCGCCGCCATCCGGAGGCTCGAAACAGAAGAAGGCTGGCGGAGAGACCCCACCGAGAGGGCCGAGGTTTCACCCCCAAGGAGATCCCTCCGAGCCCTCCGATTCGTCGGACGACGACCATCCGAGTCGACCGTCTACAGGGAGGAGTCAAGAAGACAGCGATGGGCACCGGTCGAACCGGCCGAATGCTTCAGACCGCTCCTCCCGGAGCTCCAACCCTCGTTCGGAGGAAGGGAACTTTCAGGACTCATCTGGCCGACATTACACGATGTCTGAGCTAGGCCGAGCCCTGCTGAACTCTTTCAGAAGAGAAGGAATAGATCTAGGCCATCCAGGCGACGAACATAATCGCGCCGGAGAGAGGGTTAAGCGCAAATATGGCGTACGAAACGAACCAAGCAGCGAAGCCACGGGTAACATCCGTTGGCAACACTACATACAAACACGATTCGACGGTTCGTGGAAGGCCGGAGACCGCTTCCTAGACGAAGTAATGCGTATCAAGAAAGCGACAAAAGCCACCGTCGCCGACATGCTAACCCACGGTCTAGTGGAGCTAACCACGGGGTCAGCTCGAGAATGGTATCAGGGACTGAAAAACCCAACCTGGGACGATTTTCTCGTCCGTTTCGATCTCCGATACGGCGAGACTCCAGACGAGATCAGTAACAAATTACGTGGTCTACGGCAAGCCCCAGGAGAAACATTAGCCGACTACGACGCCCGAGCGAAACTCCTGTTTGCAAGAGCGCCGTACGAAATAAACCCCGCTGGTTTTACGATGATCTTTTACGGAGGATTATCGGCCCACTCGCAAAGAATTCTGCTAGACATGCGTGCACCCCGCACTGGCGATTACCAAGATGTCAGTAACTATCTTCTAACAAACACGTTAGAAATAGAACAGCGGTATTACGCCACTCTGCCCCCGGAAGAAGCTGACGCGCACGAGAAGCGGTTGCAGACGAGCGCCGAACGCCACAAGACCTCAGAAAAATTAATGAGGCCAAGTGAATATTTGAGCGGCATAATGAGTCTCACCGAAGCATCCTTCGGACGAATGCTGACGCCTAAAGCAGGCAGTATTCTTCCAGCCAACCCGATAGCTGCCCCAAAGAAAGCACCGGCAGCAACGGCGATGCAGGTGACCTCGACGGACTCCACCCAGATGGAGAAAGTCGAAGAGACAACACCTCTCGCCACGGCTAAAGAAGAGGAGCCAGCATCAAGCGACGAGGAAGCCCTAAATGAGCACCTCGAAAACTTGTCGACGGGATGCGACGATCAAGGTCCCTATTTGCACCATGCACACCGGGCCTTAGCAATCGCACAATTCAGAGCACACGTGCAGGCAACAAAAGCGAGAGGGGCATTGGGAGGAAAAAGACGATTTCCGACGCCCTTCGTCCCGAAAAAACCGGGATTCACTCCCACAGGGGACAAAAGTAACATCAAATGTTACAGCTGCGGAGAATACGGTCACTACTCCGACAAATGCGAAAAAACCGTCAAAGAAAAAGGCATCATGCAAACCTTGATGAAAATGATGATGGAGTTAAATACTAATCTAGCAAAAAACTCCCAAGCGCAGGCGTCGCCGAAATAAATTCAGCTTCGTCTGCGCCAGCCGCGGAAATTAAAAAGAAGAAATATCACACTGGACCCGCAGGTCATGCCTTGGCAGAGGCACAGATCAAAGACCGCATACAGATCGTTCCGAAGAAGGAGGAAAAAGTGACGTTAACGAGTATGCAAGTGAGAACGAAACCGGAGGTCGACATGGATTGGACGGACCTTCCGTTCAATCTGGAGGTTGAGCCCCAGACATTACGCGTATTTCACTGCAATGTCACGAAAGCACATTGCGAAACTCTGTGTATGCTGCCAGTGGAGATAGAAAACCAAAAATTGTTCGGTCTACTGGATTCAGGAGCGGATCGTTCATTCATATCCGAAGATATAGTAAAAGACTTGGATATTGGAAAGAAGGTGGCACAAGTGAACGCGAACGTAGAATTGCTCACCGCCAACGGCTACGTCAAGCCGAAGGGCGTAGTTCGCATCATGATCGACTGGACGGGGGGGAACCTGTCCCACCCCTTCATAGTCTTGCCATCCCACGACAAAGTATTCCTCCTAGGGATGGACATCATGGCGAAACTGAAAATTCAGCCAAACCCGATAACCCGTTCATGGAACTGGATAAGTCCCGAGGGAGAACGGTCAGTCCCCGTAGTTCCCCAAAAATTACTGGACGAAGCCAAGGACAAAGAGGAATACGGAAGAGGATTGCGAAAATTCGTCCAAGATTACGATTTCGCAGCCTTCACTCTGGAATTACAGAGGAGTAACGTCGTGGACACCCTGGTCGAGGAGGCAGCACTGCGTGTTAACGAGGCATCGCTACTAAGGCGAGTGCTTCGAAAGCATGAAAGAATTCTGACCAAGACACCTGGTCGAACGACGGAAGCAACACACGAAATAGTCTTAACCACAGACAAGCCGATTCGAGTGCCTTACAAGGGGATGAACCCCCAGAAAAGAGACATCGTGACGCAAATGTGCCAAGACATGCTCGACAAGGGCATAGTAACGCAAGCCCTGGGCGAATACGCCATGCGGATCGTCCTGGTGATGCGTCCAGGCTCGGAACCTCGACTATGCATTGATTATCGCCCCCTGAACGCGATAACGGTTATAGACCCGATTCAGATGCCGTCTATAGACTCGATCCTCCGGGAACTGAGCCCGTTCAAGTGGGTAACCACCATGGACCTGTCAAAGGGGTATTGGCAAGTGGAGCTAAAACCCGAAGACAAACTGAAAACGGCTTTCTACTCCCCGATAGGAAGACTAATGTTCAACGTGATGCCGTTCGGGCTTGTAAACGCCCCGAGCACGTTCCAGAAACTGATCGAAAGCGTGTTGGGAGATATGCTGCACGACTTCGTGTGGGCGTATCTCGACGACATCATAATAACGTCGGACACATTCGAAGAACATATAGACCACATCGATAGAGTGGTCTCTCGCCTAGCCAAGGCAGGACTCCACATCCATCCAGGGAAGAGCAAGTTTTGCAGGAAAGAGCTTGCCTTCCTAGGATATCGAATAGGAGTCGAGGGAATCGCGATTGACCCCGAAAAGGTCAAAGCAATAAACGGATTCCCCGCCCCCGAAGATATAAAAGGTGTCCAAAGATTCATGGGCATGGTCAATTTCTTCGGCCGACTACTCTCTGGTCTGGCTGAGGTGGCCGCGCCTATAACGGATCTCTTACGAACGGATAAAGAGTTTGAGTGGACGGTCCAGTGCGAGGCCGCATTTAGCACTATCAAGCAAATGCTGGCTGACGTCGAAAAGATGCCATTGCCGGACCTAAACCGACCGTTCGTGTTGCACACCGACGCGAGTAAAATCGGACTGGGTGCAGCCCTTCTGCAGACCCACGTGTACAACGGAATCTCGCAAGAAGTACCCTGTATGTTTATAAGCAGGAAAATACAGGGCGCGGAGAAAAATTACACGGCAACGGAACTAGAATGCCTAGCCGTAATTTGGGCAGTTCGAAAATTTCGCGACTATCTGGAGTACACGAACTTCGAGGTTCAGACAGATCACCAGGCACTAAGCTGGTTGATGAAGCTCAAGGAACCTTCCGGCCGACTCGCAAGATGGCAACTGGAGTTAATGGCGTGCGATATAACAATTACGTACCGCCCCGGGAAGTACAATCATGTGGCCGACGCCCTCTCAAGAGCCCCAGCCTCTGACCCCCAGGGACCAGACGACGACGGCGAGGACGACACCCACCTCTTGTACTGCCCAACTCCACGCAGAATATGGCGCTTACGAAAAGCAAACGAACTGCCGGTGATGGAGCCCGAAGATAGAACGTTTTGTGGTTTTTGGACTCGAACGTACCAGCCAGCTGGGACGAGCGATTCAACGTCCGCAATTCAACCTCCGCCCCCCGGAGAAACCCACAAAACACTACTACGCGCCTTCACAGCAAAAATTGAGGAAAAAACGCAATATGCTCCACCCACGAGACGTGAGTTCGTCGAACACCAGGCAGCAGACACAAAATGTCAAATTATAACGCAATATTTGCTGAACGGCGAATTTCCGGAAGGGATGACAAACCCACACCGCCGGAAACAGTTCGTCAAAGAAGCAACAAGCTACCTCATAGATGATGAACTCCTGGTAAAATACCACCCGACATTTCAAGATGACCTCAGTGGAGCGGGAAACTCGGTGAAAGTGGTCGTACCGGCATCACTGCACAACCGACTGTTGTGGCTGATGCACGGACACCCACTCGCCAGCCATTCCGGCATAGCGAGAACCCTTTATCGAGTAAAGCAACTTTTCTTCTGGCCGGGCGCGCGGCAAAAGATAACGAAATTTATCCGACACTGCCCCCGGTGCCAAGCATGCAGACCGCGAGATAAAGTAGCCAGAAACGCCATGTCTCTCGGACCCTACGCACCGTTTGACTGCTTAAGCATAGACTTGATGGGCCCCAAGCCCACAACGGGAAACAAGAACATGTATATTCTCGTAATTATGGACGTGGCCACCCGATGGCCGGAGCTGTACGCCCTCGCGAAGCCCTCGGCTGAAAACATAGTCGAGTGCCTTTACGACGTGGCAATGCGATTTGGGTTTCCCAGAAAACTCATTTCGGATAACGGCCCCCAATTCCGATCGAGAATATATAAGGACTTCTGTAGAAAATTTAAAATGGATGCATCAAACACCTCCACGTATAATCCTCAGACAAACCCAGTCGAGAGATTAAATAAAGACATAAAATATGCGCTGACAGTATTCACCGATATTCACAATCGATGGGACGAATACCTGCGAGAAATCGCTTTCAGCATTCGCTCAACCGTGTCAAGAACACGCGAATTCTCACCGGCGTACCTCAACTTCGCCCGCGAATTAAGGATGCCATGGGACCCACGCGTTGCCGAAGCTGTTAACGTATTAGACCCATCGAGCCCACACGAGTACGTGTGCCGGTTGGAACAGACTATATCCGACACATACCAGCATATGATGGCGCATATTTTCAACATGAGAGAAAGAATCGCAGATAAAGAAGGCGATCTCGCTTTCGCGAACTTTAAAGTGAATGATCTAGTGTGGAAGGAGGCACACACGTTGTCCAATGCAGCGAGGGGCATCGCCGCAGGTTTAGCCGACAAGAGGGACGGTCCCTATGTAATTGTGGCCGAACACGGCGGCAACGCATACCAACTACGCCGCTTAGAGGACAACAAAAATTTTCAGTCGATACATGGCCGAGATTTAAGGCCATATCTGCCAGAGTTTCCCCAAGAAATCTGGCTGGAAGGTCAGACACACAGCGGCCAAGGGGGCACCGTGGTCGACACGTTCCAAAAAACAAATGAAGCTGAAAATATAGCGGAGGACGAGGATGAATTCTTCGACGCCGAATCTCCGGCCGACGAGGCTCCAGCACAGCCGGAGCAAGCAATTTCGGAGAGGGAGGAAGCAGAAGAAAGTACTTCTGAAATGGAAAATAAAAAAATTAGTAATGAGAAAAATGCCAACACATCGGAGATGAACGAGCAAGTAGAGTCACGATCTACGAGCACGTCGAAAATCAACCTTCGACCACGACGAAGCAATAATCCGTTCATTCGGGACGGCAAAGTCGTGGGGAAGAACTAAAAATAAAAGAAAATGTGATAACATGGAGCGGAGGCCTTGTAAAATAAAAAGGTTTACTTACGAGAGCTGCTGCACATGTTGAAACGCGAAAATTTGGCTAAGTCCAAACTTCGCAACGAATTGTCGCAGTCACCACTAACAGACGAGAAGTTATGACGTAGCGGGCGACCACGTGACAACGAAACCACGCGGTCGACCCCGTAGCGTCATTGCCAGCACGGCGGATCTCGCAAAATACGAGACGCGTTCGAGACCCACAATTCTCAGCGTCGATAGGCCCAGTTTCCGACTGTTTTTAACACGACGAGACGTGTTTTTGCTTCTCCCCCAAAGAGAAAGACAAAGACCTCTCAAACAAAACTTCATTTATTGAAATGGCCGATCGACGCAACCCACGATTAGAGCCGAGCGCATCGTCGAGAGACGAGAGCGACGGCCTAATCGTAAATGCAGAAGACGATGAGAATTGGGACGAACAACCGCCGTTGCAGGTAAATTAGTGTGATTTCCCCAGAGAAATCACATAATTCTTTGAATCTGTTGCATCCAACCCAGATTGGAGCGTGACTTGTGACTGATATATTTCTTTCTGTTTTATTGTTGATTTAAGGCTGGCTAAAAACCCGAGAGTGGACCCAGATTCACCTCGGAGTCAAGGCCGCCAAAAAACTAGAACAAAGGAAGTGTTCGCGGAATGGCGTCGTGGCAAACCAAAACCAAAACTAAAGGTTTTCTTTCTTTTAAAATTAAACATCGTAATAAATTAAAATACGATTAGAGTTAAAATAAAAAAGTTTAGCGTAAGAAATTAAAATTTAACGATCGGTTTTGCCTGCGACCCCTTCCAAAAAAGCGGATCACCTGAGTTCAAAGGTAGTGTTGGATCAGCGCTACGACGGCGGAGATCATCGCAGAACTGCGAAACAAGAAAATAAGACCGACGGCCGCAACAAAAGAAAGGAGTTGCTGCCACCGTCGATCTTGAGCATATTTCTGATCCCCATCGTTAAACTGGGATTTATTATATTAATCTTGTGATCTAAAATTATTCAGGTCGACCCGCTAGAATCGTGGGACGCCCTGCCTTCGACGGTGTCAACCGCCAACAACATCTTTCGCGGAGCCCTGCCGATTTACCTGCGGCAGGCCTATCCTGCAGAGACCAGCGCCTGGAAAATCCGATTGATGTACTCCAGGACCCTCGAGGAAAAATTCGAGCGATCGAAAACGCTGGTCGAGTGCATGACGAAGGAGATGAGGGAGCGAGTGGGGCCGCGGATCCCACCCGATGCGGATCCGCCGAGCCCCGTTTACTCCGGGTACCTGGAAGAGGCTTACCCAGGCACGGTGGCCGAGCTGCACACCTCCCACAGGTGGAGCGAGGCCCCGACCTTGGCAGCCCGCCAGAAAATAGTGGACGACGAGATCGAACGCTTAAAGCGCACCGAGACTCACGGAGTAACCCGAGTTCTCGAGAGAAACGGTTTCTCCCCCGAAGAAATCCGTAGATGGCTTCGCGACATCGAAGAAGATCATCTGACACCCAGATGGATACCGCCGGCGAATTTTACGGCCACGCAGTCTGAGATGTGGCAGTTATACCACGCTGGTATCCTGGGAAGTCGCCGCCATCACAGAAGATCGAAGCGTCCGGCGGAGTCCGCCCCACGCGGACCCGCACGAAGAAGACAGGCCGTCTCCCCAATAGAGGCCGGCCCGTCAACGAGCCGCGACTACCGCAGCCGCTCGAGCAGCTCCAGTTCCCGAACTCGAGTTGTCGTGCGCTCGGAGTGTCGCCGAGTAGTAACGCTCGAGCCTGCCTCGCCAGACGACGCGCGGGCTGAGCGAACAGTCGAATCTTCCGCCCACTGGGCTGCGAGGACCGAGACACACCAAGATCGAGGAAAGAAAAGATCCTCGTTGTTCATGGCGATTACCACACAGTCGTCAGATCAATCCTCGTCGCGACGAACCGTCTCATCACACCAGAGACCGAATTCTCCGACGGACGTCCCCCAGAGGACGGCCCAACGAAGATCCGTCGCAGCCAGCACCCGGAGGAATCGAAAGCGCAAAGTACGTCAGAAGTTGCGAGCACAATCCCTGATAGCTAAGGGATTAGAGAAGGAGCGAGAGATGGCCGCCGCGAAACGGTCCGAACCCCAGAGTCTCGGACCCACGGCTGGACCGTCCAGGCGCCAAGCAGAGATTGATTTGGGAGAGTTGACGGAAGAGCAAATGTCCCCAGATAAGTCGGACAAAGATGGGCCGGTTACAAAACAGGATCTGGCCGTAGCATTGAAGAACGCCTTCCGAGGATACGCGGCCAACCGGCCGTCGGGCTCAACACCGGCTGTGCCCACCGCGCTTGTGCCCCCACAAGTGCAATCGCGATGGCCGCCACTCCTCGAGGGTACAAACCCAGCCGTGACCGCTTGGACCCCTCCCCGGATGATTCCGGTGGGGGATCCAGCTCCGAAGCGGGTCAGATACGATAATCTACCCGGGCTGGGCCGTCCACCGTCACCCCCAACGCCACGAGTGTGTCGACCTTATCGCAACGCCGAGTGGTACGCGCAGCGGGAGATGGACGCCAGATGCCGGCGTGAAGCGGCCTATCCCCCACTCAGCGAGTTACAAGAATATCTGGCCGAATACGAGAACCCCGCGATTGCCGAGTTGGCCATACGACAGGCCGACGCCGCCCAAACTCACCACATCAACTGGGCGATCGAACAGATGCGGACGTTGTCACAACAATTCAGTGACAATCCGGACCGCGCTCACCCCTGCCATCGGAGCAGTTTGAATTTGGCTGTGACGAACGTACTGGCCCAGCTGCTATCCCTGGGCGTCTTCTTGGACAGTCGGCAAGCTATGGCGGCCTGGACAATCGTCGACCGTGAGGGAGTTCACCTTCCTCGGGCGTTGTACCAGGTATGGGCCGGATGGACTCCTGAGCCCGCCTCGCTGCGCTTCGACCTGGCCAGAAATACGGAAAACCCAGGCCTACAGTTTTCAAAGATGCGTTCGTTAGCATTCCGCTACCGGAACCCCGGAGTCCACCCTTCCTTGTTGCGAACAATTCGGGAGGTTCCGGAGATACCGGGAACGGCGGCGAGCCTTCCACAGGCCATCGAGACCGCCCCCCCAGAGGCGGCGGTCCAACCATACATACCGACCCCAAAGCCGGTATTCCCGAAGGAGAAGCGACATGCGAATCGACCCATATTGATTCCGAAGCGTTCCAACCGAGGACCCCGAACTCCTCCGCTGCCCTCTCCTTCACCACCAGCGGCAGGGCTGGCCGCTCTCTCTGCAGAGCCGGCTACGCCACCGTTGGAGAGCCCAATGGAGATTCCGCTCCCACCATCGCCTCCGCCGCCCCCAGCAGCGCAGCTTTATTTGAGGCTGGGAGTGGAATACCCCTTCCTTCAGATGTCGGAGTTCACGCGACAACGCATCATTGACTCCGACGATCACGGCGAATCAATCCTCAAATGGCTAAACAGAGAAGCCCGATCCACCATGGACGCCGTCTTCCATCGCCGTATCCTACGGGCCCACAGGAAACCCGGATCGAGCGCCGAGTCGCGAAGGATCCGACTCGTCCCCGATCGATTCCCCGCGTCTACCCGGATTTGGATCCATGAGCGTACGGGGTTGGTTGGCGAGCCAGCCGGCAGTCACCCGCAGTACTTCATCAACGAGCGACAAAATCCTGCGGATCTGACAACCTCTCTGCCCCCGGATTTACCACCGCCGCCACCGGCAGTGCCACCCGTGATCCTCCGCCCATGCAGAGGAGTGCTGCCGGCTCTTCGCAGAGGAGAGCGATGAGAAAATTGAGATCGCTCCGATCCGAGATCGAAGCTGGAGGAGGGACGTGTGGTGACCCAGTTGGATAAGTGTCCCCCCAGGGCGGATACTTGTCCTATGAGTCACTATGATTAAAGAGTCGTTCCCCCCCGAGTTGGCTCCACCTCCCCATGGCAGGTGTGTGCCCCGAGGGGGAGGAAGCGGCTGGTGGTCAGCCCCCATTGGTTGATCGCCGGCCCTTCACCCCACTGCATAAAAGGCTGTGTTTCCCGCCTAAAGACAGAACTTACACAAACGACACCAAGAACACAGCAACTACCTCACCGTCAGGCCAACTTCAACTACAAGTTAGGATTGATCGAGGATCGCTGAGTAAAGTGCAAACTGTAACTCTCACGAAGTCACTTGCGAGCTATTCCTGCGAAAGCACGAGAATAGCCCTTGTGAAATCACCCAGAATAATCGCCCAGACGATTATTCGCCGAAGTAAGTGTCCGAGTGCTTTGTAGGGAACCCCAAAGTTCCTAGACGAGGCCTCTGCGACGCTAAACAAACCCTAGACAACAGGCACGGATAGAAGACTCGAAAGAGCATTCCACCGCGTCCGTGAAGACGAATCCGTGACGAATTAACGACAACTCGAGACGCCGCCTTTGTTCCGCCGACCACGCGGAATCGACGACGCCATCTTGAGAAATCCTTTGTTCGACGCTGACCACGTCGACTCTAGAATTATTACTGAGTGTATTTTAAAGGCATAAAGCCTGGTGAATAAATTACCTGTTTATTTACATACATTTGGTATTCATTTGGGTATTTACATAATTGATCACAGGTAAAGTATTACACGTTAGCGCTATTTAAACCTATACCAAGTAGGACGCGACATATGTAATAAACAAAGAGAAGGAACCTTGAAGGGCATCGGAATTGGATGAAGAAAATGTGCAGCAGGGGGGCTTGCCTGCGAGCCAACTTTAACTTTGCATTCAATTCAGAATTATCGATGCTCTTTTCGACCTTCTACTTATTTTAATTTTTTTTTCTTCGTAAATTGCTTCAATTTCTGCCCTACATGTGTCGATTAATTCTTATAAAAGTTAAAATTAATTTGTGTTTTTTTTTTAAAAGATTTTATGGAAATCACACTGACACTCATTAAATCTGCATTGCCATCGAGATTTAATCGCGCAGTGCATAAATTAATAGTCGCTTGACTCATTTGACAGTCGCCACATGATGCCTTAAACCAATGTTTACATTATACATCAATGGCGAACCCTTTTTTTTCTTAAAGTGGTCTGCTGCAACTATTTTTTTTCTTTTTCTGCACCACGTTCTGTATAAAAACTCCCTGAAGGGAAACTCGTTCCTCAATTTGTTAGTGGTTCCATCGAGATTCTGATGGGTCCCTCAATGGCCACTGGGGTTTCACATTTTGTGCTACAATCCGAATTTCCTTAGAGAGGTTTAAAGCAAAGCAGATGGAAAACGTGTTCAGTGCTTGTGCTCGGCCAGTAAATAAGTTAGCTTTTTCTATTTTTTTTTCCTCCTTCTTCTTCTCCTTTTTTCACAGAATGGTATTTTGGGTGAAGATTACTTGTTCGAATTATTACTGCAAGACCTCTGAGCAACTCAAATTGCACACAAATTAACGCAACTGATACATAATTCACGCCGGGTTCTCGCGGCAGAAAATGCGCGCAGATTCTTTTGTTTGCACGAGAAATTTGTTGGAATTGCAGGTCTTTGAGCTGGAATATAACCGAACGCTTTTCGATTTTCTGCACATGGTTATGTTTGTTGTGTAATATTAATCTGGTCGCATTGAAAACGTTGTCCGGAATTGTGTGTATTCTTCTCGTGTTGAGCCTTCTATTGATTTTATAATTAAACCGGCGTTTTAAATCTTGATCCACGCCTATTTATATATGTGGGGAACGACTAAGCAAACCCGGGCTGTAAACGAATTCCAAGAATTCTATTCATTTGCGGATCCGGATTGGCAATCTAGAAAAAGACCTGGATCTGCATGCATATGTCTGTATCAGTGAGGGGTTAGCTATTTGCATAAATCTTCGTTTTAGTCGTAGTGCTTGACCGCGAGTATACGGAATAAATCTATTTATGTCAAACAAAGCCAATAAATTTACTACAAATCCAAAGATCTATTAAATCTATACTGGAAATCTTTCAGACTTTAAAATGAATGATTGATCGAAACCTCACGAAAAGATGCGGAACTGTTAAAAAAAGAAATCAATTCACATTTCAACAAATATACAAGAACTGTATCAAGTTAAAAGCACATCCATATAAAATTCATAGTAAATTCCAGAAATCCATAATAAATTCCAGACATTCATAAGAAATTCTAGATATCCATAGGAAATTCTAGATATCCATAGGAAATTCTAGATATCCATAGGAAATTCCAGAAATCCATAGGAAATTCCAGAAATCCGTAGGAAATTTCAGAAATCCATAGAAAATTCCAGAAATCTATAGGAAATTCCAGAAATCCATAGGAAATTTCAGAAATCCATAGGAAATTCCAGAAATCCATAGGAAATTCCAGAAATCCATAGGAAATTTCAGAAATCCATAGGAAATTCCAGAAATCCATAGGAAATTCCAGAAATCCATAGGAAATTCCAGAAATCCTTAGGAAATTCCAAAATCCATAGGAAATTCCGAAATCCATAGGAAATTCCAGAAATCCACAAGAAATTCCAAATCCACAAGAAATTCCAAATCTACAAGAAATTCCAAATCCACAAGAAATTCCAAATCCACAAGAAATTCCAAATGCACAAGAAATTCCAAATCCACAAGAAATTTCAAAATGCATGGCTTCTGTTCATCCATTGGCTTGTGCCGCGTCATCCTGGATTAATGGATTAAATCACACTGTGAATAGTCCAAGGTGTAAATTGGTTAAACATGACAAACTGCGCGAACAAGTTTTTTCGGAAGCTTTGCGCATGCAAAAAAAAAGCGAAGTACATAGAAGTTAAAATAATAATCTTTATTCTAATATGCTAAAATCTCACTTTTCCACATGATACGCCATTTGATGTTAGTGATATGAGACTGGGGGATTTGGAGATCTAATCCTAGAAAATCCACCCATTAGCTGTTAAGTCATCTCAATTTCCCACTCACGAGTGAAATACATCCCATTTTTGCACACTCCTTTGAACACCGAGACCATCTCTTATTACCCCCGTGCTGCTGATGGAAACCTGATCCAGCCAAGGTAACCTCAACTCCATACTGGGGCTACCTCTAAAACCCCTAATGACCCTGGTCGACACCTCGCTTTGGCTTCCCCACCACCAGAATACAAAGACTTGCATTTTAGCAGCTGCCGCAAGGGGGAGAGCACAGACTTCATTAGCAGGCTGGGCGACAGCTGGACTCGGTTGCAAAAGGGTTCATTAGCCATGAGTTTGCCCCGTTTCTCTATTGATTTAATAGATTAATTTATGGCCACGATGAAAAGAACTCAAAGAGAAAATAAAACGAAGAAAAAAGAAGAAAAAAATCCTTTGGGTTACGCCATTATTATTATTTATCATGTGTTTGAAGGTAGACGCACTAACCCTTAACACCCGAGTGAAATAACTCGATAAATTATGATTTGTGAGAGACATTTTAAGGTCTGAATGGCCTTGACCATTGCTGCTGCTGGGAAACCTTGAATCACGAGACAATTGTTGATAATTAGCGAGGAGGGGACAGCGGATTGGTGATTATCATCATTTTGCTGTGTGCACAGGTCGTCTTTCTTCGAGAGGGTTTGTTTTACGGATACGCCCTTAATTGGGGAAGTTGTTCGGCTATGGGTTTGTGCTAGATCCCAATTGCACCCACTTGGACTTTGCAAGTGAAAGAAAATTGCGGATTTAGCTGATTTGGCCCTTTGTTCGCGTTTGTTTGCATTTTGCAATCGGTTTTGTGAATATTGTTATTGATTTTGTTATTAATGATGTGTTGCGGCGTGCCTGGTGTCGCGAAGGTCAGGAATTAATCGTTTCGTTCGTTTAAATTCCGGAGTAAAGGTTGAGAGATTGTCGAATTTAAAGTAAAAATTCATTTTCCCGAATAAATCGAGGAAAACTCGTGTTAACGAGCCCATAAAGCCGATTGAGCGAACATTATTTTTTATTTCCCACTGCTGATTTACAGTTGACAAAAACCCTTTCCCTTTGTCCACATTCTTTCTCGAGGCACCCAATAAATTAACGGTCGGCTATATTCTCTCGTTAATTACAGGTATGGTTGAGAAATTTATGGATTAACCTTGTAAAAAACACGGAGGCTTCTCGCACGCGAGGAGACCCTTATTCAAACTCGTTGTGTATGGCCCCTCCAACAAAGTGTTGTCCAAACCTGACTGAAAGCAACTTTTGTGCTTTCCCCCCGATTTATACTTTATTCACTTCTCTCTCTCTCGTTCCCCTCCAAGCCCACTTCCTTTCCCCCCTACCCACATCCAATGCGTTGGCTCCGCTCCTTTGTATATATTGAGATGTATTTCTTCCACTTTATTCATGTCGCATCATGGTGCGTGGTTGCATGGTCGCATGTACATGGTGATGATGATGTATTCCTTCCGCTGCGAATTCCTCACATTTTTCTTTCCCTCTAAATTAAACCAACGAGATCGCTCCGATTCGTCTTCGTTTACAAGTGAGATATCTCCCACTCATTTTTGACGCTTTTTTCCTCACACCTGAATCTGGACTTTGCTTATGGTCTTTCTTCGCTGGCAACACAACACGAGAATTAGAGCTACTTTTGTTTTCCTCGCATCCAAATACATTGAAATACAGTATTGCAATTGAAAACGTCTATATTACTTTGCGTTTTTATTAAAAAGAATTAAATGCATTTTTCCATTTGTATTATGAATGCATTATTTAATGTACAAATAAAAGGCTACACATTTTTCGAATGCAATAAGTAAAAAGCCATATTTTGTTAAATATATTTTCGAACAAAACTCGACTTTTCAGAAGCCGTGTTATTTTTGTCAAAACGGGATTTTACACGATGTTCTCGTGTTAAATACGGTGACAAGGCCTAACACTAGGTACACGTGGTTCGTTTTGAATGCGCCTAGTGCTGAGCCAATGAGAGAGATAAAAATCGCGCTATCCATAGCACGAGAAGTGGTCTTCATCACCTCCCCAAGGCGAGGGGTGGCCGAGGCCTCACCTGGAGTTGGGGGGGCATTAAGCAGGTTGCATGCGATCCCCGCTGTGTGTGTGCACCTGGAATAGGTGAGCTATTTGCTGCGAATCTTGTTGTCGAGCTAAGTTGGCACTGACTGCTTTCTGCGAGTGAAGCCAGATGGAAAGGAAGGAAGAGGGGGTCCACACAAGGAGTCTTTCTTGAAGTGCAGTCAAGAGAATGAACATCAGTGCCTTAACCCTCGCCTTAGCCTTCATTATAAGCCATGTGTACAACAGGCGCCTTACTTTTTTTATGGATATTCAACGCCAAAGTTGGGAGACACATTTTTTTTCGTCTTTATTTTAAGGAGTCGAGTGTCATAAAATTATCATTTTTTTATTGCCGAATGCAATTAAAATGTATTTTTAGTGCTAAACATAGTTATTATCTTTGATCAGATGATCACGTGTGCGGTGGACGCCATCTTGGTTGGGCTCTGAACGGTTGAATTTTGGGGAATTTAATTATTTGGTTTTGGTGATTTTTATTGGAAATGAGACAATCTCGTTCGTAACGCTTTAAAAAAATTGATTTTTTTTTTGTTTCTAGGCTAGATAGGTTTCTTTTTTTATCTTTTTAAAATTTTTTTTTATATTATATATAGTACGAGATATGTATATATAAAATTTAAAAGGAAATGAGCCGTACCGCCGTTGGAATGTAGAGTAAATTATTTAAAACTTGGATTGATTCGGTGCATTGGTGGTTCCTGACTCGGGTATGGAGTCGTGTAGTCAGTGCTAAAAATAATTGAATTTTTTTTTTCTTTATTTTTTTCTGGAATAAAATATTATAAAAATGAAATGTTGTTTATCCCGCATTGGCTCGGGTATGTATATTTCTGCATGTACATAAGTGTAATTGCGATTCCATGTAAAAGTATTTGAGCGAAATGATAAAGTTTGACATTTGTAGATTAAAGTGAAGTTGCAAACCTCAAAACAGCAGCTCACAATGCCTTCGGGCACAAATGTGATTGACACAAGTCAGTGGAGGGTAATAATTGACATCCTAAGCTGTTATTGGCTAGAAATTAGAATTAAAGGCGACGAAAACGAAAAAGTAAAAAAAAAATAAAATAAAAGTTGTAAAAAAAATATATAAAATGAGCAATTATATTGTTAGGTTGAGTTCGAATGGCACCTGGTTCACTCGAAGGTCGTTTAAACGTTCGTGGAAAGGGTCCGGCCAGTCCTCGCGGCAGTTAATCGCGTGACGGCGACGGCAGATGGACATGGCAATCTTGGGCTAATTGTGCAATGGCTTGGAATCAGGGTTCCGGTCCTGATCACATTCACAGATCACAAAACCCCGAAAGCTTTGCATGTTTCGCCTATTCGAGCTGGTGGTCAATATTTCAAGAGTGCCTTTATTTTATGTGACCATTGCCGGCCGCCCGATTCGCCCTGCAAAACCCATAGGGCTAATTCCGGCTGTTTTGTGCACCACTTCACTCGTAGATCCCACGAGGGCTGCAATTTTTACATTCTTGGAAATTCAAAAAATAAACAAGAAAAATATTATTTTTTCCTGATTTTCTTAATTCTTTTGTCATTTTCGTGAAGCTTGCTGGTATGGAGATATTGGTGGAAAAATGTCAGTCTTTTGGGATTGAGGGGCTAGGCAACTGGTTTAATATTAGTTTGATTTGATTTGATTGCTTTATTTTGTATAACTTAGTTTAAATCTTATAATTTAAAGGCAGTGTAATATCTGTAAGAATTCCATTGATTAAGTTAACATCAAACATTTGCACTTAGCAAATGTCCGACTGGTTTTAATAAAGCACATATTTTCATACGAACAAACGTCTGAGTCCTTCAAATATTAAACATAAGTTACGTGAAAGATTAACAACCCCAAATCCACGTAACAATATCGTATACTTTCAACACGAGACAAATGAGAAGAAATCACTGTATATTCGACAAGTGCGCATTTCGCATAATTTGCGCATGATTTTCCTATCCGTCAAAAGAATAAAGAAAACAAAACAAATATATACGCAAGCTTAAGTCTGGAGAGTTGTTGTTGATGCAAATAGTGTTTAGAGTGTATGTAGGACGCGCTTGAGATCCACTAGATCCGTTAAAAGGAGATTTTTGATGAAAGGTTTTCCACCCGTACTCTCTTTTTTTTCTTCTATGGGTTTTTGTGCCAATTTCATTTCATCCGACCAAGCGTTGAGCCCACACCCTCCTCGCAGGAGTTTTACACACCAGAAATTGCTTATTGGAGCGAGGAAAATGCACGTCGTTTGATACCCCTCAATTACAGATATTTTCACAGACGCCGGAAGTTGATCTGGAATCGAGATATCCGATTTTGAAAACGGTAGCAAAAATTCCTCTTCTCCCCTTCCTCCTCCTTCTTCTTTCCCATTCTCCCAAGGTGTGAACGCGCAGTTGACATCAATTGAACCTTAATTTTGTCATCGTGTGAGAATTCTTGCCGATATCGAGTTTCGCATTCCGGCCGAGTCCATCTATGCCAACTGCCAGGCTATCCGTTTCACCTGGACACCCCACTTTCCTCCTGCCAACACCTTCAACTCTGCAGTCTCCTCTCCACTGGTGAAAGCACTCGAGCGTGGGCTGTGAATGGGACAAATGAAGCAAGTGGAAGCAGGTGCCGCCATCTTGTCTACCGCGCGGATAAAGGTGCAGCAGGAGGGAGGAAGGGGACTCTGAGGTTTAGCTCGTTTCTCGACGTGTCCGAAGAAAGAAAAGCGGTCTGGGGTGAGAGTCGCTCATGTGTGTGTGTCCACTTTATTCCCGCGACCGATGATCGAATGCGGGAAGCGAGTTGATGTTTCTATTGTGAGGATTAGTCAGGGGATGCGATAATCGGAAATTGGTCTTGCCATTGTGCGTTTATGTCTTTACCCCCCTCGGACTGACCCAGTGGGTGAGGGAGGGGGGTTAATCTAATGAGAGGTCAGTTTTGGAGTCGGGAGGGGGGGGATTCAGTATTTGTGATTTAGTAATTGCGCGTGCTCGGTGCCCCGTGTGGCTTATTAATAGACGAGTGAGTGAGTGAGTGTGCGTCGCGTGCTGTTTGTGAGTGCAAACAAATGGATTAAGAGAGACAAAGGGAATACAATTAAATTATAACCTTCGAGATGAAAGATTTTTGTGTTGCGAGTCCGTGGGGGGGTGTAGGGTGGGGGTGACGGCGGATGAGTGTGCAGTGGATGGAGGGGCCGTTCATCAAATGCTGAATCCAGGGTGCGGGGAAAATGAAGTCATCAGAAAAGTGCCACTGATTCATGCAATCGATTCGGCTAGGAAGCAGTTAGGTGTGAGGTGTGAAATTAAAAAGAAATATGATAGAAATTTTTAGAAATTAGTTGCGTGGAAAAACTGGGGGTGAGAAGTGTCAATCAAATGTGTCAGCGATTGATTTTTTTCTTTATTAAATGGCGAATTGCTGGAATTAAAAAGAAAAATTAGAAGTGATTTGTCTGCACTTTGGAACCAGCCGGTGTGTACTGTGTACAATAATAATAAATAAATGCAACAAATGGGTCAAATTCGAGCTGCCGTCGTAAATCTGAAAGGGAGGGGGGGAAATACAAGTCAGCAGAAAAAGTGACAATAACCAAACCCAAACACACAACATCTGATTGAAACAACCCAAAGACAAACACAAACAAACAGTGAAGCCACCCTCTGGATGGAACCAGACGCAATTCTAAATTTAAAACCACAATGATTTACTTATTTAACACAATTATTCATTAAACTGTCTATTTTGCCAGAACTGCTAATCAAAACAGTTCTGGAAATAATCTGAAAAACTTGACACAAAATTATGGCAATATTTGCACTTAAAGAACGACATCCAAATCCAAATGGATGTCCATTTTACATCCCTATCCTATACTGGACGATTGCGGCTGCGACTTTTCCTTTCTAGTTATGCTTAATTTTATGTTATAAATAGTGTAACGGAAAAGAGAAAAATTATGATTTACGGTATGCATTTTTCCCTTATAATTCTAAAAATTTGCTCAAAGTTTTTTCCGTGATTCCCGCAAATTTTACGATTAACTCTTTGTTGCCATGGCTTCATAAAATAAATAATATTTAAACAATCAAACTTACCGATAAATTATTACGTGTGCCTGTTCTGCTTGATGTGGAGAATTGCAAATGGCGGCAATCACAAGTAGTCGCCATTTGCAATTTTTTGGGCAAATTACCGGATTGGTTGCGCTATTTCCAGTTATCCTCCTGTAAGCTAAGTTCCACCACACTTATACGTGTATCGGGAGTTTTTATAAGGAAAAAGTGGCTGCCGCAAACAGTATAATTGCTCAATTGTAGCACCTTATGGCTTGATTTGTTGTCAAGAAGGAAAGCCTGTGTTTTGTGCGTTATGTTGACGATGAATACTCATCATGTACACAGTATAAAGTCGATATATGATTGTAAATAAATTCAATATTTATTCTACTGTAATTAGTCAAGTTTAAGTTTAACCGTCACAAATCAATCAGAATAAAAATGTTAATTTGAAGTCAAATGGCAAAATACATGTTTATTATGACATGGCAATCGATCTGACCGAAATCCTAGATGGCATGCGCAATAATCTACTTTGTAGTAATCTAATTCATCGGAATAATCGGTTTAACTCGGGATCTGCTGTTTTAGCAAAATAACATATTTGAATGTCGCTGAATCAATGGAATGCGAACGAAACTACAGATAAGATTAAAATATTGGAAAGAAATGCGCACACCTTGGTTAGTCATTTCGACCTTGCACTTTTTTGATGGGTTCATTGTGAAATTAGTATTTTTGTGCGCAGGAGATTTCTGAGATAGCGACTTCTTTATTCCATATCGACCAATTTTTCACTTAAACGCGAGGCATGCGCAAAAGGGGCCACGAGTGCAACTCGCATCATGTCAAACTTGCCTCGTGGCTTTGGCTTTGGCTCCTCTCCTTTTATTACGACCTGCTTCGCTCCGTTCATATTCGCGAGCCGTGCGCTGGCCCGCTTTTGTTTAGCACTCAAAGCCAGTTGTTTGTCCCACAACACCACGCGCCGCGCTCCTCGCCCACCCCGAGGCAACGAGGCGGCGTTCCTCTTTTCATTAGCGCGTTCCCTGACCCACGACTTGCTCTTTTCTCTCTCTCGCCAATTGATAAAGCAAAAGGGGTTCTTGGCTTTGCTCTAATCAACACATGAGTCCTAAGATGGACGTTTAAGACAGTTTTCTTTAAGAAAAAATATAAAATAAGGAAAAATAAAAAAAAAATTGAACATGCCATGTTTTCGGAGGTCTATTTGTGTAATTTAAGACGCTTTTCAACTCACCCGGTCTGCAGTTTTGCTTTGATCTAATTATAAAAGTGAGCGGAAACAGAACTTAGGAAGAAGAAAAAAAATTATAATAATAAAAATATATATATATATACATATATTTTTTTTTTATAAAATATTTTGAAAAAGTTTTTTTCTTTGGGGAGGGGGGGGGGGGTTTGAAAAGGTGTATAGATTTGTCCATAACTTTTTTTTTTTAAATGGGTCAGGGTAAGAAATCGGTTCACTTGAATGTCGGCCTTTGTATTCAACACTTGCTCAATCTGGAGTGGAGATCGCGTCTCAGGCCTTAGGATGGTCGCTCCCACACATTGACGCCCGCGTTCACCGCCTCCGCTTCTTATCTCCAGCAGTTTTTTTTTCGTTCGTTCTCTCTTTCTTTTTCCTCACTTCATCGATCCCTGCGAGAAAAACCCGGGGTCGCGAACACCGGTTGGTTCATAAGTTGGACCGAGCCATGTGTTGTCGTTACATTTGGTGAATTTGTTTTTATCGGGTTGTAGATTAAGTATGGAGTAAAGGTTAGTCGGGTTTGTGCAAGTGGCGAAAGAGATGAGTTCCAGTTGACCGAAAAAGGAAGGGAAAAAAATGAATAAATGGAAAAAATGGGCAATTTTTTTTTTCTTCGTTTTTTGCTCGTTTATATACATGAGAAATTCATTTCGTATTTCGTCACTTTCTTATGAATGAAAATTCGATTTGTTACTCGCGTCTTTTGTTTTGAAACTTTGTATAAACGCTGACTGATGGTGCTCTCTCTCTCTCTCGCCCTTGTGTACTTGAGATTATCTTATCTTTCTCGAGATAAGATTGGATTGTGGACTCGGGACGTGACGAACCCATCGAGGAACAAATATTCCGCACTTCACGATCCCATGATCACGATGCAGATAAATTTGCTCAAATTTCGACCGCGTAACAACATGAAAAATTAAAGTGAATTTTCCTTCAGCAATCGTGAAGGAGGAATTCCGCGCGTTGGGAATCCACCAAACAAGCGTGGAAATGACTATAATAGAGAAAAACAGCATCCACTCGGTCGTTACAGCCGAATATGTCGTGCAGGTAGTTATTAGTGGGCTACTTTGCTCTTGTCCCAACCCCGGGTAGGAATGCAACAATTTAAACCTTTCCACCTAAGTAAATGCTTCGCCTCGGGTTCAGCAGGGGTTCTGCAGATGGTGCCTTATTACCGGCTGCCATTTATTTGTACACTATTTTCCCTTATTTTTACACTAAAAAAACTACAGTTTACACCACTTTTTCCTACACCAAATTCATTGACAAGACACACTATTTTTCTTATTTTTCACACTAAAAATCCCTGACTTTTACACTAAAAATTCCTGACTTTTACACTAAAAATCCCTGACTTTTACACTAAACTTCTGAATACCACGTGTCGACTTCCGCCAGTTTTTCTCGAAAAAAACTGCAAATAAACGCATAAAATCTCTAGATTTTGGAAAATTTAAACAAATTTCCGTTGAGATTATGTGTGGATGGGATTAATTTTACTTTTACAGTATTCCGAAGTTTAGTGTAGAAATAAGTGAAAATAGTGTAAAAGGTCAGTGAGTGTAAAAATAAGGGAAAATAGTGTACAAATAATATAATCCCCGTGGGGTCGGGATGGATAGAGACAACTTTTAATCCAATCAGAAGCTTCAGACAATCCCCAGCAAAAATTTAAAACGCGAGATTTTCTGCATTTTGATTTCGTTGAAGTGTAACTTACGGACATATAATGGAAGGAAAATTGCATATCTTTCTTTTTCTTTCTTTTGGGCAATGTAATATTTAAGTTAGTGTTGGTGCTTCTTTTTACGTATTTTTATTTTTTAAAAAAAAAGTTTTTTTTTTTTTATTTTATTTTATTTCACTTTTTCTTTTGCTTCATGTTCCATTCCAGCAGAGTGCAGTGGAATTCAATATTGGAAAAGC
The DNA here is from genome assembly GCA_949358305.1 of Strigamia acuminata. Lineage (NCBI taxonomy): Eukaryota > Metazoa > Arthropoda > Chilopoda > Geophilomorpha > Linotaeniidae > Strigamia > Strigamia acuminata. Next base: position 63,516,426 of record OX442314.1, on the reverse strand, counting down.
CTTTCCGCTTCTTTTTTTCCTTGGTTTGGTGCTTTTCTCTTTACTTTTCAACGCTCTTTTCTTTTTCATTTCTGACACCCTCCCCCGAGGGGGTTCTTGGCGTTTGTTCCTCCTCCTTTCGGATATACCTGGCGTTATATTCTGCTCCGACTGTTTTAATATTCAGCCAATAATTCGTGCGAGGTCTCTGACGTGGACTTAATTCCATTTCATCTCGATTGTTATGATGTCTGTCAAAATTCGCCGCGCCCCATTTGCAACGACCGGCCAAACTGTCAATTAACCGATTTTACAATCTTCTCAACGTATTTATCAAATTATCCGACTGATTTCCCCGCAATTTCACTTGACCAGTAGCACACAGCTAGTGAGAATCGGTCAAAAACTGGTTAGAGGCATAAATTGACGCGAGTTTGCCGCTTGAAATTGGAAACATCGTGTCAAAGTCAAAGTACAAACTGGAATTCGGGAATGAGCACAATTTGAAAGTCATTGTGGAATTTTAAAAAAAAAAATCCCGTTTAACTGACCACAGAAAATAATCGGACGAACCATTGTGTTTCACAAATTAAACACGCGTTTCCCATCGGCTAAATTTCAAGCATCAATGTCAGAAAAGCCAAACCATCAAATATAAACCCGCCGCAGAGCAGAGCAGAGCAGAACTGAGCAGAGCAAAGCACATTTCACCACAACTCTTGATTTCATCCTCAGCTTTGCATGCATCACATTCAACATTAATTAGTTAGAAATTTTTAAAAAAAAATTATAAAAATAAAAATAAACCATGTGAGGAAAAGTTGTAGAAAAATTGTTAATTTCTAAACTAATGAAGGAATGAATTATTTGTCTCACTTAAATGGCATTTCCATGCGCATGTGTTGCCCCCAGTTTTGTCGCCGGGCACACCTCAGCTCATTGCATCGACCTGGTGGTGGTTGGCTGGCTCGTGAGTCGAGCGCGCAGCTCCCTCCTTCCCTTCCCATCCATCCACTTCCTTTGGATTGTATTCATTGCGCGCGCCACCCCGCGCACCAGAGTGAACTGATCCGGCGCTTAACAGAGCCAGAGCCCGCCCGAGCGTGTCTCTCTGTTCCCGGTGGCCAGTTGACGCGCAGTCAGCGGCATGCGAGGAGCTCTGACTCGGTCGTCCTAGTGCATTCCACTCGGGATTTGATTTGGTTTGTTTTATTTGCTTTATTCTCGTCGGGAATGGAATGGTGACGCCAACTGTTTGTAAAACCGAGGATTTTTTAGCATCTGGATTGAGTGCGATACACGGTAAGTGCTACAACTTCGTCCGCTTTATACACTTTTTCTTTCTCCGCCTCCCATTCCCATTGTTTGCGCTCGAATTTGAATGACAAATTGAGTGCGAACGCATTAAGCCGTAATTCACTTTTTGTTTATTTATGTCCTTTCCTTTCGTTTTGTGGGGTCCGCGCGCTCATTCTGATTGGGGTATCGGCCTTGGAGTTGGTCAAAGTCCACTTGTCTTGCATGAGATTCTTCTCGAACGATGTCGTTTATCTCACTTGATTTATACAAAGGGGGGAAAGGCAAGACAGGCTTGCAAGAACACGGGGAGGTGAGCTGAGGCGAAGTGAGGGGAGGAAAGGGGGTTGCCGGGATTAATTGAACATCCACTGTGAAATCTGGTCCCACTTGGGGTTTGATCGCGACCAACTTGCCGTATAATTATTGAATTTGAGCCGTTGCAAGGCGCACGGCGCAGGGGGCAAGGCGCAAACGATTACCGCTAGCCATTGTTTGTTTGTTTTTTGAAAAAATCTTTTCTTCTGTTGCAACGAAGTTTTATTTTATTTTATTTAGTTGTGATTTGGGAAATTATGCGGAATTACGTGGGATTTTGTGTTAGATTCGCTTAATTTAAACAATTAGTTAGTTAAATATTAGTATTCGACTGCGGGGACGTTTGTAACGCAACGCAACAGTATATGAATTATTGCCGAAACGAAGTCGCGGCTTCAAACCGCATTTTAATTCAAATTTGCAGTCGAGTTTTAAAAATGGGATGAAATGCAATCAAGTGTAAGTATACTTCTAGGGTTTTCGGTCTCGCACATATGGTTCGCTTTGGACCCCTGTATAACTAACTCCCTTCTCTGTCCCTGGTGATGCTGACGAAATTAATCATGTTTTAGCTGGGAAAGGCATAAAAAAAAATGCAGGCAGCAGTAATAGAATTTAGTTACATTTTTAGATCTGGTTTAAGTTATTATCGCAATATAGGAGTGTTTCTCTAATACTGGATTGCGACCCCCGGGGGATCACGGAATTCGCAGAATAAAAAAAAAGGAAAGAGAAAAAAAGGTCTACTTTAATACACCGATAACCGGTACGAGGTAGCAAAGGAAATAAAAAGTTTTAAAGCTTCTGCAACTGATTTTAGGGGTTTCGTTTACATTTATTCCGTGTTCCTTTCTGTTTAAAAAATAATAAAAGGCACATTTGCGAATAAATAGCCCTCCAACACGACTGTAGTGAATTTAACTCGGACGGGAACCGGTGTTTTCAGCGTGGTATGGCCGTTTATGTTTAAGTTTATGTTTTAAGTGTTTGAAAAGTAGCAAATGTCCATTACGGTATGAATTCCAAAATATTGACGTTCGAACGAGAATCAACCGGTGTTTTGAGCGTGGTATTGCCGTGTCTTGTATTTGGAAAAGTTGCTAACGCCCGGTATGGTAAGAATTGCGATAAGTGCGTTTTCAAGCATGTGGGCATAGGTGGTTTGGATTGAGACGTTTGTCGGAGACCGGGACGTGGTTTTTGGGAAGGTTATTGATGGCGTCAGGACTGTTAAGCGAAGATATATTATAGAGCAAATACAGTGCACTCTGGCAGCATTTATCTTTAGTGCTGGCCTGTTGCTCGTGGCCTTTGCTAGCAGCAGTTTATCTACACGAGATTTTGTCATCTGTTTTGTATCAGAGGTAAACGGATAGGAATTTGGATTGAAGTGTGTACTTTGGTTGCATTTGCAGGTTTTGATTGTGTGTCCCTTTCTGTGTTGTGGGAAAGACCAATAGACGAACTGGTAGTGTGAGGGCGGCCCCACCCATTTCCTGTTTCGCCACTTTTGTGGCAAAGTTCAATATTTGTATACGGGGATTGAGTAAATCGAAGCGAGGATAAATGAGGAGACAGTTGACAGCAATTGCAATTGCTGGTGCAGGCAAGGCAAGGCGAGCAGGCAAGGCAGGCTGCATTTGATCTCGTTTAAAGTGCCACTCATGTGAAATTAAAAAGTTTAAATTTCCGAATGGATTTTGAGTGCCAAATGGAACAAAATTAGAAGGGAATTGAAATTTTTTACCATTTCGGAGGTAAAAAGTGAGAAAATTGTCATTTTTTATCCCCACGACGTCACAAATTGCAAAACTGCAGCAAAAATGTTTGAAATTGATAAAAATTGAAAGACGATGGATACCGAAGTGACGATGACCGAAAAAGTTGTTTTTCTAATCAAATTAAATGAAAATGAAAAAAAAAAAATTAAATGTGCGTGTTTGAAATCTTGTAGAAAATGTTTTGGGAAAAAAAAAGACAATAATTTTTTTTCCTGCCCTTTGGCTGGAATTTTTCGGGGATAAGAAAATGAAGATAAGATGTTGTCGTCTTTTATCCGGTGTTTGCTCGAGGGTGGAATGAAGTCAACAGTTTGTTTTCTCACCTGCATTTTCAAGAGTCCACACCTGAAAGATGTATATGACGAGCGGAAATGGAGAGGAAAGAATGGGGGATTCGTATTTGCCTTTCGAGTCACACACCTAAGCATTTGTCTCGCTTGTCTGTGCCCCTTAACTTCCTTTACCCTCCCCTTGTTCAAACGGTTTTACCCTTATGTCCCTTAGCCCCATCATCCTTGTTTTTTTAACAAGGCGAAGCAAAACACCTGCGCCCTCTCTCTCCAGTGGTCTTCTCGGGAATATGAATTGATTACTGTTATAAAACGATGCAGGTGGAATATGTTGAAGGCAGCAACGGCCAACACTCGTGCTAGGGGTGGAAACGGATGGAAGGAATGGAAGGAATTAAAACAATTGACCAGGAGGATCGGATCAGACAAATTAATGGGTGGATCAAGGCGGGTTTGATAATGGCTTGATTTAGGAGTGAGGGAGAGATAGAGAGGACTGGCTAGAATGCTGCAATGCAGGCCAATGGAAATTTAAAAAACACGCTTGGAAATTTTAATAACATTTTTTCATTTTTTTTTTTATTTATTTTTTTTTTTTTTTATTATTATTCAAATAAAAGATGTCTGGAAATTCAATTATTCGATGGGAAAATAAACATTTTGTATTTTTGATGAAAAGAAAATGGAAAACTTATTAATATGAGTTTGCAAGATGGAGGAATAATCAAACAGTGCTGGAAAATCGTGCACAGGAAAAGTGCTTAGAAAAAAAAATTGAAAATTTAGGAATATTTTGGTCTAATGGGAAATTTCCGGTTTCGTTGGACAATTACAATTAGAATGATTTGATGTAATGTAACTATGGCTTTTCTGCGTTGGCTCGGGGGAAATGTTTGCTTTTTGTACACAAGCACACACACAACTCTCTTCATTTACGAAATATTTCGCTACTTGTCGTTCATTTACAGTCAAACTGTTGCGACTGGCTTTTCTAATTTACATGTAAAGCATCGGCAACGGTGTTGATTTTATTCTATCCCGTAAGCCGAGGACTAGATTTCATGTAAATCAGGTCCGCACATGTATTTATAAATTTAATTTCACATAATACTTTTTATGCCAACAATGACGGAACGAAATTTTGTCACAACTCGATTGTGTCATGTTTTCTTTTTGCTGTTCAAACCGCAAATTTATTTCGACACATTTTCCATCCTCAAGCGAGGACATTAAACTCTTAATTGCACATTAAAATGGCCGAACCACTTCGATACACATTCACAAATACACAGCTCCCTCGAGAGAATAAATGTTTCATTATTTTATTTTATTTTTATCTAAAAAAAAAGGTGTTTGTTGTCCCCTTGGTTGTGTTGTACATGGTGATTATTAATTTATAGAATGTTTGGAATAATCAATAGATAATTCAAGGCCTAGCCGAGGCTTATGCATTATGCATTTCCCGGCAACTCAGAAAAATTACAACGCGACTGTTGCATTTTTTATTCTTCTATTCCACGTAATGTCACACACCGAAATTATATGCATAATTTATCTCTATTTTTACATTTTAATTCGCGGAAGACTGGCAATTATATTTTGATTGGACACAAATCTAAATCTCAAGGACTGGAGGACAGCATTTGTCACGGCTTCGGTCGTTGGGTGTATAAAGGTGCGTTTACACTTGGAAGTAAAGTAAAGTAAAGTAAACAATGAAGAAGTAGAAGTAAGGTAATGCAAGTATGTTCAAACTTGTTTGAAGTTGAAATAAGGATTATCCAATACAGCAGAGAGTGTGTTGTAGCACATTGTTCGTGCGCCTTCGAATCGCAGCGAGAAGTCGGCTAACCGCGGAAAAGCCTGTTAGGAGTCCAAGTGACAGATGGGCGTTTGCCATGGAAACGAGCAAGTTGGAATGAGACGAGGTACAAGGATAGGGTCACTTAACACTGACCGGGGCCCGCTGCTGCTTAGCTCGTGTGGTCAAATGGGAACAGGTGATCGGCATGGTGAGCCGTTACTAACCTATTTGTGCGAAGCATTTTCCACTCGTTGAACTCGCACATAACTTGGAATTTGATGATTTTATCATCCGACTGAATTAAGACGTATATCTGTCTGTGGGGCTAATCGCGGGTTTGTGCTTTGCCGGTTGCAAACAACATTTTTTGGCTGCGGGAAATCAGCGGCAGAAACCTTTCAGTTTTCCCCGCCAAGCACACAATACACTAAACAATTACCTAATCAATTGTGGTGGCATAAACCGCTGCCAGTTTAATGATCTGCTGCACTGCACTGCACTGCACTGCACCGGAGAACGGACTCGAGTTTTCGCGTTTTTACAATTATTGAGAAACAATTATCGAGCGCATCGACAAACCAAACGGCGTAAGGTAGTCTAATCTGTGACATTTATCTGGCCCGAGATTGATGGCAAATCTGTTGATGAAGTTAAGTCGTCATTTCACTTCCGGCGTGCGGAATGCGTCGAACTTGCGCGACATCATCTTTCTTCGGAGAGCCTTTTAATCGATCAAACTGTTGGGTGATGGACGCTCGCACGAGGCCATTATTCAATGAGAATAGACGCAGGGACGGGGACGGGAACGGGGAGGCATTCGTTGGCGGTTGTGTTGGAGATGCAAAACAAAATCCCTCTAAATACATTGGTGGAACGCCTCCGACACAGCGAGCTGAAACAAAACATGCTTAGAGCGCATTTTGGCTGCTTTCGAGCTCCAAACTCGACTCGATTCTCTCTCTCTCGGGTCTTGCGAATCATTCGAGTTAAAAATTGAAGTTTGTGCTCAAGTACTAAGACTCGAGACTAATGAGGATTAAATTTAAGTTGTTTCGGCATCAGTTTCCACGAGTATCACGACTTCTTTTCTGATAATCGATAAGTTTGATTAGTCGCTGAAACTCCACTCGCGAGTGAGTTTTATTCAGCTCGTAGCGCGAATTATCAATTATTAACGCATTGCGCGATTGGTATTCGAAAAGGTAACATCGTGGGTGGAGATTACAGCGGTAATGTCTCTCCCAGATGACCAACCGGAACACTCGGCTCGTATTACCAATGGTCTTTCTCGCATTTTTCTTCAAGTCGCTGCTGCAGCTGCTGCTGGAAAAGTTTTAATCCCCGACTTTAAAATTCCGGCAAATGTTTGCAACTTAAATCCCGCCCTCTTTTCTTTTGCAATCTCGAGGGCCACACGTGCTGGAGTTGAACAATTTGAATGAAATTTTTATGCTTTGTGGAGAAAGATTAGTTAATAACTGCAACCGAAAAGTGAATAATTGATGCCGACAATCAGACAGGTTGTTGCAATGTCCAAAGTGCTCCGTGGACTTCCAACGAGCAATTTAGCCTCTTCAAATCTTTAGAAATGCCTCGGAATGCTACAGCACTGTCGGTGCATCTCTGGAAGCTGCATGATGCCTTGTACATTGTATTGTTAGCAATGTGCTCTAACCTGCACAATTTCTTGTGGTGCAAATACACCGCAGAACTCGAAGGTTTATCCACAGTTAATAGTACCATTCCTTTTTCTTTTTCCTTTTCTTTTTCTTTGTCTTTTTTTTCTTCTTCTCGTATTGGTGTTTTCTGCTGAATCACTCTCGGTACATTGGAAAAGTCATTTATACTGGTTTATCTGGTTTAAACCTGTCTAAATCAATGTTTGAGACAGTCGTTTTTAATATTGTAATTGGTAAAAAAAATGTTGAAAAATTAATTCCGGCAATAAATGCGAAAAAGTGTCCCCCTGCGTTCGTGTTGCCGCGTTGAAAAGAGCGAAAGCAACAAAGTAGACAGGAAACTGCGGTTTGCAACAGCTTAAAGGACAAAAGAGAAACAAATTTTTGTTAAACAGGAGACCGAGGTGATGCATGCACGCTTCTCTTCTCTTCGTTTCTTTTCTTTTCTTTTCTTTTGATAGAAATTTTCTTTTTCCCTCTTCTCGCGAGACCAGTCAGTCTGCATTTCTCCCTTCACTTATCCCCATCGATTGTCCACTCGACCACACCCCACTTTCTACTTGATGAAAACACCTTTATTCCATTTGGCTCTCTTGAAATCTTCGCCATTTTCTTGAGGGACCAATTAAGCGTTGATGAGATGCTCAGGTAAAAGGCACTCGGGCGCTGATTTATAACGCGCCAGCTCCCGCAGGTACCCGACACACGCGGGTCTAAATATGCAAAACTAAAGGTGCAAAATATCATCTCGCACGCGCCAAACAAGCATCCGAGTGTGTTGGGCCGCGATGAATCCTGCGAGGTGATTTCACACAGACGCGCAATGAAATAGGAAGGCAATCTAGACAAGTCGGATGCTACAACGCCAAAATCGAGTCATTAAGGGACCCCGGTGCAAAGAGGACATTTGCAGCTAGTGCAAAAGAAGAGAGAGACTTATCGCCTTTCTTTAACACCGAGAAAACTATTTTCCAATTTTTTTCTCCCTTCTTTTTTCCTTTTTCTTTCTTTCTTTCTTTCTTTCGTTTTAAAGAAGCTAAAATTTACATTTTCAATCAAACCTATAATCCAATTGCAGAGGGTAGTTCTGCATATGAAATTAATTAAGTGCACACGGTTGCTCCGAGTTGAATGGAATTTGCTGCTGCTTTTTTTCTTCTTTTCTTTTTTGTCTCTTTTTTTCTTTAATTTAATTTGTGTTTGGTGTTTACTTAGGGGTATTGAAGGGCTTAAAAATATGGATGGCAATTGGCAACGGCTTACCATGCTGATGTGTGGTGATCTCAAAATATTCACCAACTTAGAAGATTAAATTAATTATCTTCTAATTAATTTGACTGTGGCACACGCCAAGTCAGATCATGTGACCGAGGGGAGAAATCCTCTCTAGGCACATATCACCCCAGGTTGTCCGGGGTGAAAACGGTTATTAGCCGTTATGGTGCAATATGGTGTAATAACCACTAGTTGCACCCATTTGAGCTAAGTGCGCAGGTTTTCTGCGCAATATTGAAGCGTGCTGGGCTCGCGTCTTGGCTCAAATCGGGACTCTGAAAAATACAACAACAACCTCAACATCACTGCTTTTGCTCCTGAAAGAAAAGTATTGATAGAGGACCGTTGTAACTCAGTTTCACCTGCTATCTTTGTGTATCAAACGCACAAAGCCAGCAATCCTGCTTGAATTAGCCGTCGCTAATTCCAGCAATCGAGAAGAGAAGATTCCCGACGATCGTGAACCATCGCCGTCGCTGTTGCGCGAACGACAGCCACCGCCATCGTACGAAAGCCGGACGCCTACAGCCGTCAACCACCGCCGCCGAGCCGTCGCACGAGCCGTAGAAGGAGCCCACGAGAACCATCGTCTTCGACCATCGTTCGTGAGTTCGTAGAACGAAGACAATTTGCCTTCGCCTAACAACTTCAAGTTGTTTAAGCGCCATTTCTGACGCTTTGTAGCTTGCAACAGTCGTTGCAAGCCCTTCCTTTGTTTCATTGTTTCCCGCTCATTTTATTCTGTGATATTCATAATCATAATTAGTATATATTGTAATTTATCGAATAAAACATTTGTGTGATTTTTATTACCATAATAAACTGTCTTTTTATTCCTATTTCCGTAAACTTAACCCTAGACAAGTTTCGGCCGCGATATAAGTCTTGTAAAGCATTCACCTGCGGTTTCTGCTTAATTTATTAGAAATTAAGTGGATAAAAACCCGGATCGCAGCACGTGGGGGCCCGTCCGGGATAGTCATTGTATAACTTTGTTAGTTAAAATTTACCCGCCATTTTTATCTTGCTTATCTTTCTTCTCTATCCTTTCTAAATCCTCATTGAAAAATGGCGACTCCTTCAGAAAAGAGACCGAGAGGCAGACCAGCGAAGAGACGAGTGGCGATCGATCTACCAGCCGTGGATCAAGAAGTGACTGAGTCACAAGAACTGTTTGAAACTATGGATCAAACAGCTAACTGTAACTCGGCACAGTTAATCGTGAATGAATTCACGCAAGCGTTGGAGCGACAAAAGCCATCCCCGCCAAGCGGCCAGTTGGACTTAAACAATCCAACTGGAAGTGGCCGTTCCAAGTCGCAAAACGATGATTTGAATTTACGAATTCAATCATCAAGTGCGGAGCACTCGCTGAATTCATCACCGGTTCAAGGTGCAGCACAACAAGATTCTGAGAACTCCAATATGGAAGTTTCTCATTCTCCCGTGCGTGTTACCATGATGGACGCACTCCGTGAGCAAGCTAGGCTCGAGGGAGTAAAAGTCACTAGCGAAATGACTGTGGAACAAATCCACAAAGCTATGGTTCGCAAACAAAGCCAAAAAGACGTTGAAATCGTCAGAACAAGCTTGCAAGCAGAGTTCGAGCGAATGCGTGCAGAAATGCATCAGCAAAATGCCGAACTAAAACAACAACGTGCGAATGACCATGTTAAGTTGTTACAATTAGAACAGGAAAAAGCTTCCTGGCTAATTACTGACGAAGAGCAACAACAAAGGCTCGAGCAACTAAATCAAGCCCAAAAAGATTTAGAAATTGCTAATGAAAATTTGAGATTGGCCAACGCAAATTTGCGAGAAGCCAACACAAATTTAATGACTGCCGAACTAACCGCCCCAGTTCGAGCGAGGGAAGTAATTCCCTCCACTTCTCGAAATTACGAGAATCATGCTGCAGAGCAAGCAGCAAGAGCTAAGAGATTAGCACAACGAGAAAACGAAGTATTTCTCGCTCGACAGCAGTCCGTAATTGATGCTGGTCTAGCCGCCAAAAGTCAAAGTACTGCAGAGCAGTTATTACGTGCCGACTTAGCTGCGCAAGCTCGTGAAAACGAAATTCTTCGCGCAGATCTATTGACGGTACAAGAGAACTTTGCAGTAGTAGTACAAAAAGTACAAGACGTTTGTGGCGAAGATAATTTTGCAAAGCCAGCCCCAGTTTTGCAAAAAGGTGCTTCCAAATCACCTGAGTTGATTGATTTAACATCAGCTAAACCAAAAGTCAGTCGACAATCAAGTTGGACTGACAGTGATGACTCACGCAGTAGTCGTGGAAGCCGTAACAGTCATCACAGTCGCAAAAAGCGAAAGCGACAACCAGACCCGACCGAATATCATTCCCCAAAAGTTACGCAAGATTCGGATCGATTCTTTAGCAATAGCGACCGATTAATCGGAATGCTAGAGAAAAAGAATAAAGAACGTGAGAAACCACACGATCGTGGACGGTCACACGATAATCCGCGAGAAGGCTCACCAAAACGAGATTGTCATAACGACATCCGTGATGGGCCGAGATACCGTGGAAATCCGCCAGGTGGTGACCCACCAGGTGGAGATAGTTCAGATGGACATGGAGGTGGCCACTCACGTGACCACAATTCGAATGGCAATCGAAATGGAAGGGGACCACCAAATGGAGACCGTCGTCCGCCAGATGGCGACGATCCTCCGGACCCTGATCCGCCGCCAAATCCGAATCATGAATCTGCGTCAGATACAGATTCCTCGCGTCCCAGTGTGAGAGGGCGATCTCGTCACAGAACACGTAGTAGAACTCAAAGACCCGATTTCTACACGAAAGATGAGATTGACCAGTTGTTGAGGCAAAATGCTCAACAACAGCGAAAAAGCAGAAGGGATAAAATTATTTTGCAAAAAATAAGTGAATTTACTTCTGATAAATGGACTCATCAAACAACAGATGAAAAGTTCATTAGATGGGATCGAGTTATCCCACATGCCTATAATGGAAATTGGCAAGCAGGGTCAAACCTCTTGCTGGAAATATTCGAACTAGGCAAAGTTCACAGTTTTAGCTGTGAAGGTGCATTGGCCCATCTAGTACCAAGAATACTAGTTGGCGGTGTCAAGGAGTGGTTTCGCAGGAAAGACTTCACGAAGTGGGATGACTTCGTTAAACAATTTATGTTTAAATTTGGTGAATCGAGCGAAGACATCAAAACGCTCTGGAGATGTCTTAAGCAACGAAAAGGCGAAAGCTTACATTCGTACATGCTAAGAGCAGAGAATCTGCTTGGCAGAATGCCACATGCTGTTACTGATGCAACAGCAGATGATCAGTTTAGAGCTGGCCTCACAGAATATAGTAAAAATATTCTGATGATGTCGGACGCTCCCGACCCGGGGAAATTCTCCGAGTTAAACGAATTCATGGAAGTCAATCAATTGCGCATTGACGAAAAGTACAAAGCTTATCTTACAGAAGCCGAAAGGTCAGCGTACTTAAAGCGAGAGAAAAGACTCGCTGAGCAAAACAATGAAACCTTTAATGGTTTGAAATTGTTGCAGCCACCTAGTTACGAAGACTTTCTAGACGAAGTGGATGAGAAGAGTTCGAAAAAAGAATCTTCCAAAAAGGACGTCAAAAATCCTCATTCAGTCCCTAAGTTACACGCAAATATAACTGGAGCTGAAACTCCGTCGTCTGAAGCTGAAGAAGCTGAAGAGGAGGAGGAAACAGGAGACGAGACGATGGCTTTATTGGCCAAAGCAGCGGCGTTGTTAGCAAAAAATAACCCCGTTGCGGGCAAATGGAAGCCAAGGATGAAACCAAAAAATGTTTCATTTGACGCATCAAAGGTGAATACCGAAAGGAATTCAAAGTCACCTGCGGTGTCGCCAGAGCGCCGGTCTGACGCTCGTTCTCGTTCTGCCTCGCCAGCAGCAACGAAAAAGAAATCGCCTGCCACTGATCCATGCAATTTATGCAAAAAATTAGGGCATTGGCAAAAAGACTGCCCTTCCTCTAAAAAGGACAAACCAGTGTCAACAGCTGAGTTTGAAAAAGCAGTCAAGATCATAACTGACATGTTTCGAAAAAACTTGTAGACGCAGATCCATCAGGTCTAGTGGACGCTGCGTCACCTCCGAAATCGGAATCAGAGAATGAAAATCTGAAGATAATGGAAGATGTTGGAGAAGTTATTGATGAATTAATTCGTCAAACAGAACTAAAAGAAAAAGGATCTCTTGATGTAAAAAAGGAGATTGTCGGCGAAACCCCGACTGAAGAAGACACTTCCAATATTCAAGATAAAGTCGAAGTTAAAGACGATAGACCAAGCTCAGTTCCAGAGACACCTGGAATTGAGGAATGCATTAAGTTATTTGCAACTACAACTCTTGATACCAATGAGTTATTAGATGAATTGCCTTTGGAGCCTCCAATTACAATTCCTCATAAATTGCGCAAGTTTGAGTGCAAAGTGGCTGGAATACCAAACAGCCAAGACCTTCCGACGTTAAAGTTAGAAACGTTAAAAGGTGTAATAACCGGAATGTTGGACTCAGGAGCAAATAAAAGCTTCCTAGCCACTTCAGTTATTAATCAATTAGGTCTAGAAAAATATCTACGACCTATCGGACCTGGTGTCAGAGTTACGACGGCAAGTGAAGAAGTCACTCCAGATGGAACCATCCATCTTTCATTTCGATGGACACATGGCACGTTACGTCATCCGTTCATCGTAATACCAAATAAGTATCCAATGGTACTATTGGGTTGCGATTTTATGAATAAATTAAAAATCCAACCTAATCCACAGACGATGTCTTGGAATTTCACGCAACCTATGGATGCAGATTTACCCTACATTCCACAAGCGTTGCTGGATCGTTATTTGGAGAAAATAGAGGAACCCGATTCCTCATTTATGACCTTTGCAAAAGCTTACGCTGCAAGTGTAACTCAAGGCAAAATTGATGAAGAGAATTTCATCCAAAAGTTAGTCGAAGAAGCTAACTTAAATTTGGAGCAATCCAAATTATTAGAAAAGATGTTATCCAAACATAAAAGGATTATTTCTAAAGATCCAGGTAAAACACACCTGGTTAAGCACAAAATTGAGCTTGACACGGAGAAACCCATCCGTGTCCCCTTTAAGAGCATAAACCCTCAAAAAAGGGAAATAATCAGACAACTTTGTCAAGACATGATTGACAAAGGCGTAGTCGTCAAAGCTGAAGGCGATTACGGAATGCGGCCAGTCCTAGTCATGCGACCAGGAAACGACCCACGCTTGTGCATTGATTTTCGCCCCATCAATACACATACTAAGTACAACCCACCTCAAATGCCAACAATTGAGGAAATTCTGCGAGAAATCGGAGAATTCGAATGGGTCAGTACTATAGATCTGACCAAGGGATATTGGCAGATAGAATTGCGACCTGAAGACAGAGAAAAAACTGCCTTCTGGAGCCCAATGGGAAGACTAATGTTTTTAGTCATGCCTTTCGGATTAGTAAACGCACCAACTACTTTCCAAGAATTGATGGAAAAGGTTTTGGGTGACGTTTACAGAAAATTTGCATGGGCATATTTGGATGACATAATTATTGTATCCAAATCGTTCGAAGAACACATTAAACATTTAGATATAGTGTTTAAAAAATTGGCAGAAGCTAATTTACATGCGCACCCTGGCAAGACGCATCTCTGTAGAAAGGAATTAATTTTTCTAGGCTACAAAGTAGGAGTAGAAGGACTTGCAGTAGACCCTAAAAAAGTCGCTGCAATTACGCAATTTCCGGCTCCTACCAATCTTAAGGAATTACAAAGATTTCTAGGCATGGTGAATTTCTTTCACCGCCTAATCAAGAATTTGGCCACAGTGGCAGAACCACTAAGGCCTCTCTTGAAGAAAGATGCGGAGTTCGATTGGGAACTGCATCATCAGGCAGCATTCGACGCAATAAAAGACTTGCTTACGAATGCTGAAACAATGAAGATGCCTGACTTGTACATGCCATTTATTGTTCATACTGACGCCAGTAAACAAGGGTTGGGTGCAGCCCTTACACAAAAGAAAATTGTGGATGGCCAAGAAGTCGAAATGCCATGCGTGTATGCAAGCAGAAGCTTGCAACCCGCTGAAAAGAATTATACTGTGACAGAATTAGAATGTCTCGCAGTAGTATGGGGATTACGCAAATTTCGCCCATACTTAGAGTACACTACATTCACTGTACAAACGGATCACCAAGCACTTAAGTGGTTGATGTCGTTATCTGACCCGTCGGGCAGATTAGCTCGTTGGCAAATGGAGCTGATGGCGTATTCGTTCGAAATACAATACGTCAAAGGTCCGCTAAATGTAATAGCAGACGCATTGTCACGTGCACCTGTCAGCGCACCTGACGAACCAGAAGACGATGGCGATAATGATGATTTATTATCATATTGTCCATCTCCTTGCCGAAGTTGGCAAATGGGAAAATTGAACGAATTACCCAAGTCAATAATAGTTAATGACGACGATCAAGCATTAATTAATTTTTGTATTAACATGCATGATCCGTCAGGAACCCCTGACGTCGAATTAAGAGCTATGATGGCTAAAAAATTCGAGCTGCCAACAACAAATGTTTTAATTAAAGCATTTGCAGCTAAAATTGCGAAGCAATTAGAATGTGATCCTCCAACGAGAGATGACATTATTGCAGCGCAAAAAGCAGACGAATTTTGCCAACATATTCGCAATTACTTGCTAAACAAGCAATATCCAAGTTACATAGTAACTCGTCTTCAAAGAAGAAACTTTGAAAGACACGCGAGTACTTATCTCATTGAAGAAGATATGCTACTCCATTATCATCCTACCTCCACCGATGAATTGGGAGAGGATGGTAGGGCACTTAAAGTTGTTGTGCCAAGAAAATTGATTTATAAAATCATTTGGTTGATGCACGGACATCCACTGTCCGGCCACCCAGGCATTGCGAGGACAATGTACCGAACTCGAAGAGTTTATACCTGGAAAGGTATGAAACGTGATATTACACGTTTTATTCAACATTGTCAAGGATGTCAGGCATGTAAGCCGAGATCAAAGACCGAAATTGAAGGCGCTCAAATTGGACCATTTGGACCATTTGACTGCCTCAGTGTGGATTTGTCTGGTCCCAAACCAAGAACCAGAAAAAACAATACCCACATTTGCGTCATCGTAGATGTCGCTACACATTGGCCCGAATTATTTCCAATGTGTAATCCAACGGCAATAAAAGTTGCCAACACAATTTATCACTTATCAATGACTTTCGGATTTCCGAGACAAATCATAAGTGATAATGGACCACAATTTCGATCACAGGTCTATAAAGAATTTTGCAAAAAATTCGACATGTCGCGAACACCGACATCGATTTATCATCCACAAAGCAATCCTGTGGAGAGAACCAATCGAGATATTAAATATTTAGTTTCGATTTATTTAGATATTCATGACCAATGGGATGAGTATCTACGCGAATTTGCATTCAGTTTGAGAACAACTGTAACAAGAGGCAGAGATTATTCTCCTGCTTTCTTAAATTTTTTCCGAGAATTAAGAATTCCTTGGGATCCAAGAATTCCGGAAGGAATTTTAGTCATTGATCCAAAAAATCCGCATTTATATGTTCAGAAATTAGAAACAATAATTGCAGAGACGTATCAGCATATGATGTCTCACGTCTTAGATTTGAGACGCCGTGTCGAAGCTGAAAAATCAGATAAGAAATTCGACAACTTCAGACAAAATGATTTAGTCTGGCGAGAGTCTCATATTCTCTCAAATGCCGCTAAAGGAATAGCAGCAGGCATTTCACCGAAAAGGAATGGGCCTTATGTAATTATCAAAAGGTTACAAGGAGGCGCCTTTCAACTTCGACGGCTGAGTGATAATAAAATTTATCCAGCTGTTCACGGCACTGAATTAATGCCGTACTTTCCCGTTTTCAACCAAGAAATTTGGCTGGAAGGGGAGGAAGTGGGTCAAAAAACAAAAAATATTGTTAATACCTTGGATGATGCTAAATTATCCAAAATTCCTGTCGAAAACACGGAATCGAGTAAAAAATCGAAACTCAAAAATAACGAAGTCGATGAAATAAACCAGCGACTTGAAAATGTTTCTCTTGATGAAAATCTAGAAAAGGAAATGTTTTTAGAAAAAGAGA
This sequence comes from Strigamia acuminata, assembly GCA_949358305.1. NCBI lineage: Eukaryota > Metazoa > Arthropoda > Chilopoda > Geophilomorpha > Linotaeniidae > Strigamia > Strigamia acuminata. Next base: position 63,499,799 of record OX442314.1, on the reverse strand, counting down.
AAATTTCAAACAATGAAGTATATAACTCATCTGACATTGGAGACGATGCTGATGACAATCTAAACAAGTTGGATTGTACTTCGCGAAAGTCAAAGTACAACTTGAGATCTCGCGTTCCGCGAGCCAAGACATAGTGTTGTCTTTCACCTTTTGGGTTTACCCAAAAGATCCGAGAAAGCAATCTCGTGACGTCATTCGTAGTACCCACTCGAATGACAACGTTAATCATACGTTATAATTAGTGACGTCACAAAGCGTCTCTAATCCAAGTTCGTGTTTGCAATCAACGAACTTAGTCACTTTTTCAAAAGTTTCGAGAGTGTATGCATCGCATCGCCTACGTTACGACCCGAATAGTTCGACAACCTGATCGTAAGTAATTTTTCTGTATGAAAAATTTGATAAAACATAAGATTTATGTATTATTTCTCTTTCAAGACGAAAGAATTTCCGAAATTACCGGAAAACGAAAGAGAATGGACGAGGAAGCGATCCAACTCCAGGCGGACGGAGAAATGCCCATGGAAGGGGCAAATGAAGACGTTCAATTGACGCTTCAACAACGGGTAAATTATTAGAATAAATTTTTACCAAGTGTTTAAGTCAGAAAAATTGAGTAATTTCACTTTTCCTGACTTCAAACACAAGCCGCTAAAAAATAAAAATGGCGGCTATAAAAGTCACGTGCTTCAAGCATGTGCGAAGGGAGTTGCCATGACAACCAACATCCCTTAGTGACTCACAGCCACAAGCGCTAAGCTTAAAAAATATTTCAAATAAGAAATTATTTGTTTATTTTTAAATAAACTAATTTATTTATTTTTCTTCGAATACAGATCGAGAGGGATCGAGAAACGCCATTCGCGCTTCCCGATCACGTGCCGACTCAGCACCCGCTGATTTTTCGAGCGGCATTGCCCGAAAAAATCAGAAGACTGAAGACGGCAAACAATACCTGGTGGAAGTTGCGCCACGACTTCAGCAGATCAGCGCTGCAAGGATTTGGTGCAAAAGGAAGATTCATCGAGCGCCTTCACGTGGACGGTGTCGACGAAATCGAGTGGACGCTCGACGAGAGCCCCCCAGGACCGCTTGCAGCAGAGTTGCTGCACAACCAGTGGCCAGTGACGCCACGAGAGCGTCACGAGCGCAGAAGAGCGCTAAAGAGTACCGGAATTAATTACGGTGCTCTAACCCAATTGAGGAAGAACCTCAAGACGACACAACGCGAAGTCGTTAAACGGTATCGCAAATCCGTTCGTGACGGGAACCCACAACTTCCCGTCACACAAACCGAGCTCCACCAGTTGGCGCTCGCCGGGTGTTTTAACGATTTTCCGGGATTTTTCCCGTCCAAAGCACTCCGAGCTGCCGCGGTGCAGCTTCGCGTCGACGAAAATCGACAACTGGCTCGAGAACACGAGGCAGAGGAGCAAGCGCGTTGCGCTCTCCCTTTTTATCAAGAAGATGAAATTCCGGCCCCAGCGGCCATCAATCCTCCGCCGCAAGACGAGGATTTGAGGGTGGGGCAACTCCCTCCGCCGGTTCCAGTCCGACCGATGTTCCGCGAATCAAGCCGCGATCGAGAGGAACGTCAGAAGCGATCACGCCCATATTCGACTGACGCGCAGCCATCACGCCCGCAGTCGCGACGAGGACGGACACCAGAGTCGTTTGGCTCGTCGTCTTCGCTGAGTTTTGAATCGGACTCCACAATTAAGTCCGCCCGAAGTAGCCGAACCGCCTCCACGTTCAAAGTGGACAACTCGGCTACTCCATACGCCATGAGACGTGTTGTCGGTGATATTTCTCCCGACTGTAGCGTGCCAGTACCTGGACATGCTAGCCGCTTGCCCGAACAAGGATATGTTTCCCGCTTGCCGGCTGGAGTTAGCAACCTGCAACTCCGGCCATTTTTTAGTGAGTCATTCGGCCCACAATGGACCTGCTACGAGCAGCAACCCATTAGAGCACAGCAGGAAGTGCTCCAGAAGCTGGACGCATACCAAAGCGCCCAGATCGCCGAGTCGCAGAAGGACTGGCAGAGACTAGCTGAAAGGCTAGAAGTCTCCGACATCAATACCATTGATGATCCCCGTCTGATGGATTTTCAGCGTCAGCTAATTCCGGGGATGACTAGGGTGTTGTACCCTGGTGTTCTTCCTTCGCCAGGACAGGCGTTAGCGGCCATAACGTACCTTTGGACCGCGCCGATGGGCCTGTCGGAGAAGAAAGTCGAGCTGTGGTACCACCTCAGGCTCGACCCGCCTACGATCTTAGCCGAGCTAATAAAGCAAGTCGTAGCAAACGGTGAGACCGAAGAAGAGGCCGCCGTTCGGTTGCGAACCGAGTGGTCCTTTGCGAAGGCCACGGCGCGAATGACCGGAAGACCACCGCTTCCAGTTACAAGCGCCACAGCAGCTGCGTCACTGGCTGTTTTCCAGTCGGCCCAAGAGGGCGCTGGATGTTCATTTTGGCCAGAGAACGCCGGAAGTTCTCAAACTCCAGCCGGAGTTCAACGGGTAGTCGAAACCCGTCAGCTCCCCGGTGTGGGTCGAGCACCGGGACGAGGCGTCACACCCTCGTCAACCTCCGCACCTGCGTTGGTTTTCTTGGGCCCGCAGTGCCAGTTTGACGATGCCACGACGGAAGACTCACGTCCGCCGCCGCCGCCGCCAGCCAAGCCGGAGACGAAGGTCAAGCCGCTGAAAAAAGAGTCGGCTTTCAAGACCCTAATGCGCCTGTATCCGCACTTCTATTTGACGCCGGATACGCGAACACTGCTTAGCAACAACCACAAGTTGTCGAGGCAGGTGTTTATGTGGCTCGAGGACCACATCCGGGTGTTAAGCCCACCATCGGTGCTCCATGATCGACTCCTGAGAGCACGATTAGCGCCAGAGGATCCAATCGAGTTCGCGGCGCTAGGATTCTTCAACCGAGCGAACTCGGCAAGAATCATCCAGGTTTGGCTTCATGTCAACCCTGGAATGGTCTCCGGACCAAACGCAGGTCGCGACCTGTGTACGGTTAACGAGCGGTCCAACCCGAGGGACGACACCACGGATATGATGCGCCCGTTGACGCCTGAGCGAACTCAGACCATGGACGAATCATAAATTGGTTCGTTCATTTTCTCTCCATGTAAGATTCGTCTTAAATGGGGGGATGTGTGGTGATCTCAAAATATTCACCAACTTAGAAGATTAAATTAATTATCTTCTAATTAATTTGACTGTGGCACACGCCAAGTCAGATCATGTGACCGAGGGGAGAAATCCTCTCTAGGCACATATCACCCCAGGTTGTCCGGGGTGAAAACGGTTATTAGCCGTTATGGTGCAATATGGTGTAATAACCACTAGTTGCACCCATTTGAGCTAAGTGCGCAGGTTTTCTGCGCAATATTGAAGCGTGCTGGGCTCGCGTCTTGGCTCAAATCGGGACTCTGAAAAATACAACAACAACCTCAACATCACTGCTTTTGCTCCTGAAAGAAAAGTATTGATAGAGGACCGTTGTAACTCAGTTTCACCTGCTATCTTTGTGTATCAAACGCACAAAGCCAGCAATCCTGCTTGAATTAGCCGTCGCTAATTCCAGCAATCGAGAAGAGAAGATTCCCGACGATCGTGAACCATCGCCGTCGCTGTTGCGCGAACGACAGCCACCGCCATCGTACGAAAGCCGGACGCCTACAGCCGTCAACCACCGCCGCCGAGCCGTCGCACGAGCCGTAGAAGGAGCCCACGAGAACCATCGTCTTCGACCATCGTTCGTGAGTTCGTAGAACGAAGACAATTTGCCTTCGCCTAACAACTTCAAGTTGTTTAAGCGCCATTTCTGACGCTTTGTAGCTTGCAACAGTCGTTGCAAGCCCTTCCTTTGTTTCATTGTTTCCCGCTCATTTTATTCTGTGATATTCATAATCATAATTAGTATATATTGTAATTTATCGAATAAAACATTTGTGTGATTTTTATTACCATAATAAACTGTCTTTTTATTCCTATTTCCGTAAACTTAACCCTAGACAAGTTTCGGCCGCGATATAAGTCTTGTAAAGCATTCACCTGCGGTTTCTGCTTAATTTATTAGAAATTAAGTGGATAAAAACCCGGATCGCAGCAGATGATCACCTGTTTCCATTAGGAGTTACCGGTAAGCAGTATTGGTTCTACTGCAGCCAGTACTTGTTTGATCGAGATATATCTGCCACCATTTAATATTTTTTTTTAAATATAAGATATATATTTTTTACTGTGTGTTTTATATTCTCCTCGTGGGTCGCGGAAAAGCGACGTTTGCCTTTTTGTTTGTTTGTTTTTCAAATGTTGACTTTGTCACTTGGAATTGACATTTTGCAATGTTTGCTTAATCTTTTGGTCGAGTTGAAAATGTTGATTTCTATATACATTTTTTTTTTTAGTGGGTAGAAGTTAAAAGTGTTTTAATGATGTATAAAATAAAAAGCGTGAGTTTTAGTGTTTAGATTTAATTCCAATTATTATATTTAATCCGTGTTTAGCAATGTTTGTTTGTCATTTATGGCACGTCGAGGATAAATTGAAGAAAGTTCAAACGAAATGATCTGAATCGAATCAATATCACCATTTTTCTTGTCAAAATGGTAACTCAGATTTGACACATCACATGTATTGGAATAACATTGAACGTGGGTAGTCCCCACTCACCAAACCAAGCAGGATTGTCGTGCGGAATAATTGTAAAACAAATGTTATGCCAACCAAAATCTTCCATTTTTCTATCCTGCTAATTATAACATTAGATTTAGCATAATTTATTAATTTTTTTTTCTTTTAATTTTAAATTGGAGTATGCAAATTTCCTGCATGAAATCGACCTTTTTGAGCCATTTTACTGAGCAAAAAATTATCATAATCAAAGGAAATGAAGATTCTGAGAAAATCCCGTCAAGTTATTGTTTTTCATTTCGATGCGTAATTATATTATGGTTGCGAGCCTTCCTTTTTACATACCTGGTTTTTCATGTTGAAAATTTAGTTCGTAGCCATCTATATTGCAATAGAATGTGCTGAAAATCAGAAAAAATGAAATGGCGAAATGTGTTGTATTCATACAAGAGAGCGCGAGCCACACCCAGAAGTAGCGCTGTAGTGAGAGAGAGAGAGAGAGAGACCTAAGAATAAAACTCACTCGCCAAGGTTGAAAAATCAATTGAATATCCAAGACTCCTGACAGGAATCACACCAGATGAGGACGGATTATCGACAAAGCGAATAAAGAGAGGCGAAAAATAATTCTAAGCATAATATTTGATACGTGTAATGGGTGGAATATTAATATTTAAGAGAATATCGATCGAGATTGCACAAAAGGCGCAATTCGTGGCAGAATCAAATATATATGTATTTGAAAAAGTTTGGGTTTCTTCGGTTTCTTCATTATTCAACGTGTTGTGCAAGCGTGCGAGCGAGCGGTGGGCTTGGTGGATGCTGTGCGAGTTAATTTTGATGAGTGAGTTTTGGGTCACGACATGAGTGGGCTTTTTGCCTTTCGTGGCTCTAGTCGCCAGCTTGTCTCGGCCGGACAGCCTAATTGGCAGGTACGGGAGCCGTTTCACTGCTGGCGGTGATGATGACAGCCTGGCGACCAAATCCCAAGTCAGATTGCATGCATTATTAACGAGCCAGCACCCCTGTTCTGTGTAAATGTAAATGATATTCACTAGACTGGCGATGGCAACTAAATTATTAATATTTCTTTCTTTTCTTATCTGTTTGAATAAACCATACGTTATTTTGTTTTCTCCCGACCAAAATGAATTGCTAGCTCTTGCTCGCCTTTTAACGCGCTTTACTCATTGATGCACCCGACTGTTAATAATATTACCACAACAAAATCTAGTCTCCATGCCAACTTGGATTAGTGCGACTGCAGCGTGACGAAACGACGCTTTTTTTTTAGTCATACAAATCGATTTAGTATCGATTTTTCTATATCGGTTGTGCAAATTTGAACGAATGTTTGTTTTGATAATTGTGAGTGTTATTTTCGATTTGAGAAATTATTTCTAATCGTTATTTTGAATTTTTTAATACTAATAGGTGTGAAACGGCTTTAGAAGACCTTTCTTGTTTTTAAACTTTCGATTATTTAATAACGCTTAATGGTAACTGATGTGCAGGTGATAGGCGCCCTCTTTTTTCAACATCCCAACTCATATCGGATGTTCACTTCCTCTACATCGTTACGTTTTTTCTAGAAATGGTCACAAAATCGTCATTTTTTTTTTACGAAACTATGCAAAGTGACGAGTTGAACTTACAGCACCTCGTGCTAATTAATCGTCATTTGTCCATTTAATTTCAGTTTCTTTTACTTTGAATATCGATTACTTTCTCAGTTCTCCAACTCGCATAGAAAAGCGCAAGGGGGCTTGGAAAAAAAAGAAAAGAAAAACAAATCAACAATAATATTTCTTGGAAATATCAATAGTGTTGGGTAATAATAAATCAATTAGACAACATTGTATAAGAAATTCATTGTAATGAGAAAAGGGTCTCCCTAGTGACAAATAAAAGAGATGTTGCAATAAGTTGCAACCATACAATACAGATGTGTTAATATGAATTCCATGGCTAGGGTTAAACTGTTAGTGCGAAGGAATTATTTATTTTAATTAAAAGAGCAAATTTAGATTTGCTTGCAATAGAGATCGATTCGAACCGTCAAAACCTGTAGCATCTTGGATCTTGTAAGTTTCTCTAAGAAATGATTGCAGTACAGAGGATATAATGCACCGTATTGTATATAGGCTTTCGGCTTTTCTTGCGACTACAGCAGCGAAGCAAAGGAGTGTCGATGTTATCATTAATCGATAAACTATATCGTTTAGTAACTGCGGCTTGATGTTCTTTTCGGTTTTGTTTTCGGTCATTAGTTTATCGATCGTTGATTCCTTTACGACCAATGTCATACATCCGGGAATAATACGACAACACATTAAACGTTGCACTGACCCAAAGCGGCGAAACAACGCGATTTGTTACTCGCAATCGCAATCCGCAAGCACCTTTAAAGCTCGGCGTTTCGACCAGAGCACTCATGCACCGAATCAGCATTGTAGAGTATCTTGCTGATTCGATTGTTTGTTTGTTTGATGTTTGTACGTACAGCAGTGGGTAGTACGTGTCATGTGGGGGGAAGACAACATTTATTGATCCTTGTTCTCACTCCACACGCCTTCTGCCGCCCATCGGGAATGATTGAGCGCTCCCTGCCACTGCATTTCAATCAATAACGTCATCAGAAAGGTACCCTGGGGTTGGGATGACAAAACCTCCTACAACGAATCCATTCGCGTTCACACGTGTTGGACGTTTTTTCGCTTTCTTGTAGGGCGCGGCGCACAGCCGTTAGGAGGTTTTGATGGACGTGGCAAAAGAGCAAAATCAAGTTAAGGATGTTGTGTATTGAAATTCTTCCCCGATACGGCGCGCCACTATTATGTTATGGCCCCATGAGTTGACATTAAATTCATCTTTATTGCTCCTGCTTTTCTTAATGGCATGTGAAAACGACTGGGAGAAGAAAAAACAACGTTTTGCTTAAAGCTCCGTAGTGTGCATGAATTTGAATTGATACACGAAACGAAAGCGTTAGTTAATCTCGGGTTTGTGCTGCGAATCCTGATGCCCAATTCAAACTGCACGAGAGAGCAGAGCTGGAGAGCAGAGAATAGAGATTGTCGAGGAATCCATTATTTGTTGCGGTTATGTCATTACGGGACGTGTCGTGTGTGCGCACCAACGAATCTACACCACTTTGAATTTGCCAACTAGAATTCGAGATTGATAATTGATTCCCGGCACTCCGCTCATTGTTGAGTGACTTTACTTTTATATTTTTAATATTTTGAATTTTTGAATTTTTGAATTTTTGAATTTTTGAATTTATTTGAATTTTTGGATTTATTTTTTCTCTTTTAAATCTCGCTTCTAAAATGCAAATTTCGCGTGATAGATAAGACGATAGATAAGGTCATCAAGTGGAACGGTGTACGTACGGTATTAAATCTATTTTGAATGGTGATAAGAACAATTAAAACCTTTGTTAGGGCTTTAAAATATTTGTATGTCGTATCAGTTTTCCAATCCTGTACAATAGTGCTTTCTTTGTGCGTGAAAACACTCGTTGCACAAATGATGCGATCAATCACGAAAAGTGATTGATTTTTCTTTTTACTCATGTTTTGCTATGTGGGCCATTTGAAAGACAGGCACTTTCATGAGTTTTTAATGCTTGTGTAGCAGGTCGCAGACATAAACAGTCTGCGAGGAGTATCTAAAGCAGGTACAGTGAATCACCGTCAGAAATTGGGTTACTAACAATTTCGACTCAAATTTGGAATAAATGGAATTCCTAATGTCTCGCATTCCATTGCACTGAAACTAATAAAATGTCTTTACGGCACGAATTAAACACAATGCGGAGAATTCAGCATTATTTGGTTTTCGGTCGGATTGGGAATGCAGAAATAGAAAGAATGAAAGAAGGAAAGGAAGGAAGAAAAAAGTCTTTTTTTTCCTGTGTAGGGGGAAGATACAAAGAATCGATATAAAGCTAAAAAAGAAAAACATTTTTTGAATCGGTCAGAGTATAAGCGGTATTTTGTGAAATCAGTTTCAAGTCACGAATATAGTATACTGTCGATTTATTTATCTACCTATCTATGAGTATCTATCAGTCTATCTATCTATCTATCTATCTATCTAATCTATCTACCGGTATGTATGTATCTATCTATCTATGTATCATCCAACATTTGAAGATGCCCCGCAAGAGTTAGAATAAGCAAAATGGCAGCGATGATATTTAAATTTGTGCTGAGTTTGAGTGTTAACAAGTCCAGCTTCGACGGCTTGGTTGCTCGCGTAATTTTATATTCCCATCTATCCGATGCCATTGAAAATGTGCAAGACGGTAAATATTGTAATTCTTTAGAAGCAACGTCATCTGATAAGATGTTTTTGCAAACGAGGTTTTTGCACAAGAAGGAAATTCGAGAAGGGGAGAATGGCTGAAGGGGTTGCTGAGTAAACACGATAAGTGGATGGAAAAAGAGTATGAGAAATTATCACGACACAGTAGTGGATGGCGGCGCTTGCAAGCGTTTATTATAGCACATCACATCACATAGTGCTGCAGCGTCCGTTGCACCAGCGAGCGGAGCGATAGGGGGCAGTGGAGAGAGAAAGAGGCAGTTAGGCTTGGTTTCGTTCGTTGCGCCACCTTTTGAATCCGTCTTCCGCTCATTAAGAAAGAGAAAAGATTAGCGATGGCCTTCCTTCGTTTGTCACGAGACGCCGCGAGGCGTTTCGGGGATGGTGCGGCTACATGAATAGAATTGTTTGTGTTTTATGCACTGCAAATTGCACCTTATGCACTCTACACACTCCTACTTAAACTAATCCACATGTTTTGATTACTAGATTTCCGAGAAAAATATTTTTTGCACGGTAAGGGTCAGTCTGCTTATTGTTGAAAGGCCACTGCAGTCTAGTTAGGGAACCTGCGCTGTTTCCGCTGACAGTGCCAACCGCCCACGCTGTGGTGCCAGATGGACTTTAGCAAACAAATAAACAACTTGATTTATTTTTCTACTGCTGTCTGCGAGGTGCAATTGGTAGCAGAGGATGGTTATTATATTGCTTGTTAAAAATATTATTTATTTGACAATTTTGCTTCTTTGACATATCTGCATATAATTGCACATTGATTGATATTGTGTAATTTAATGTAAAAGACAATTCAACTTTTATAATTTTGTGAATCAAAGTTGGTTTTATGGTTAATAATGGATTCCGTTATATTTTTATTTCTATTTTTATTGTAGTGGGATTTAATAATTGATGATAAGTAGTAAACAAAGTACTTCTAAATGGAATGTTTCTTCGGGGAGTCTGTTGGATGCAATTTGGTCTAATGATTTATAAATATTGTGACAAGCTGCGAGAGAACAAATTGGTTTCGATTTATATTTAGTCGATATTAAAAATTGATTTCATTTCGAAGGGAAAATGAGAGGAATAACACACGGCAGACCTAACTTGGCAAACCACATGTTGGGAAATAGGATTAGTTGGATTTTGATTTGTATGTACGTTGTTAACGTGGATAAACGTAACATCAAACGAAAAAAAAAATCGATTAGGCTTAACTACGCCGCACAATGCTCAATAATTAAGCAATTTTGTTTCCAGCGATTAAAAATCGATATTTTTTTGACAAGCCTAAATTAAGTGTTTTAATATAAATAAATAAATAAATAAATAAATAAATAAATACGAGTAAAGGGACCACCTGTGTCGGGGCACATTTGTTTCGGCACCGATTTAATATGGCGCAGGTTTTTTCAACCTCCTGGACCACCTGTCCAACAGGCACTTGTTTTCGCACCCATTTTGGTAATTGAGACAAAATTTATAGAGAGCAAGATTGAGTACGAAGTGTAGAAAATTGGGAATAAAAAATGGTGTGAGTTGAATGATTTGGTGGGAATTTGCGCGCTCATTTCTGACATTTCTGAATTAATTAATATCCGGTGATGAGAAAGGCGGCTCGTTCGTTTGCTTCGTTTCGTTCGGTTCGCTCGCCCGCTCCCTGTCGCGTCGCTCTTCTTCCCCTTTGGATGAAGTGGCCGCTAGAATGCTGTGGGTGTCCGCTAAGAAGTATCGATCTGTTGCCCCTGTCCGCCTTTGAAATGCCGAAATGAGATTTCTTGTTGCCTCCTCTCCATTCTCGTGTGCTAATGGCAGCTGAGTGCAATGTTGATGGAAACGTACGTGATGTCACTAATCCCTCTTTTTTTTTCTTTTTCCTTCTTATTTTGCAGGTGTCGTTTGATTACGCTTTTTGGTTGACAGATTTCAGCTCTGTGATAAGAAAACACGATAGGAAGAAGGCAAGGGTACGTGTTTACATTTCAACTAACTTAAAGGGAATAGGCAGGGGAAAAGGGAACCTAAAATTAATATTTATTCTCCTAATAATATGAAATTAATTATAATATTCGACTGGTTATACATGTGTACATACCGGATTTTACCGATTAAGAGGCGCCCTCGTTTTGTAGCCGCCCTCGTTTTGTAGCCGCGCCTCAGAGCAGCGGTTTGAAATAAGAGCCGCCCTCAAAGAGTAGCCGCGGCTACTATTCGAGGGCTTTTGTAACCAAACAGGAAACGGTTAATGAAACATTTAATGATGGTTATTTAAATAGAAAATTTTTAAAAAAGTGAAATTCCAATGGAAAATAAAATTTTAATGAAAAAAGTGAAATTTTAATCAGAAAAGTGAATTTTCGATGGAAAAAAAATGAATTTGCAATGGAAAAAAGTGAATTTTTAATGAAAAAAAGTCAATTTTAAATGGAAAAAGTGAAATTTCAATGGAAAAAAGTAAATTTTCAATGGAAAAAAGTAAAATTTCAATGGAAAAATGTTAAATTCCAATCAAAATATGATAAACAATTATAATAAGAGTTTGTAATTGTAATTGTAATTAAGAGCCGCGGCTCTTATTTGGTAAAATACGGTATATATAAAGCTAATTTCCGATTATGCGAACAAATGTCAGTTTTATGAACACCTAGGTGTCGCTTTTTGAACATTTCGTCATTATTCATTACCATAGGGGTGTTTTTATTTTTGGAAGGAAAATTGTAAATCTGGACTGCAATTATGAAGGTAGGGGCCCTGCCCTGCCCTGCCCTGCCCTGCATTCGTGCTTGTGGCAACCCGCAACTGTATTTGGGGTGTAATGACATCCGCAAACACCAGACGGCGTGCACGCAGCCGCTTCTGTTTGTGAGCATGCTCAGTTGTTATCTTCAGCAGCATCTGGTGAGGATTACTAGAGAAATTGTAACGACTCTTGTGCTTCTGCTAATTGATTTAAGAGCCCAGGCATTGAGATTGATTTTTCCGGGTTCATTCAACATTACAATTCATTATTTAATGAAAACGATTTTAAAATATACTTTAATTAACACGCTCGTGTAATTGGGTTAACTACTTAACTGTGAACGCGGCAAACGCGTTAAAATCTCGTTCGGTGTTCAGTTACTAGCAGGAGTAGCAATTAATGCGGTTTTAGTGCGTTTACTCGCTGTTTTGTTGACGATGAATGGTTTGGTGTTGCGTGGGGTGCGATGGGATGGTTGTATAGTACATGGTAAGACTGGGAAATGAAGAGGAAGAATAAACTGCAAACTATGGACACTCTGACTGGTTTTGTTCATAATGAATGCGATTACAATTCAAGCCCAATTGAGGAGTTAATTAGATGAGGAAAGGTGATGGAAAGGAGCATTGAATTACCTATTTATATATAGCATTACCACCACCATATTAATTGTTAATTATATATTCTCTACCAGTTGGCCCTCAATGCTGCAGAACCAACGGTGAAATTTGATTGCCAAAGCTTAAAAAAAAAATTGAAAATTTAAATTTTAAACTTATAAATATTATATTTAATTCAACGTGTTTTTTTTTTTCGGCCATTTATTATTAAAGCTGCTGTTTTTCGTTTACTGCGCTCCCAGAGTTCGGACTGTCAATCTATTTCGTGAATATTGATTACAACTTTCTTCATGCGAAGAATTAATCTGATTTTGCGCACGAAAACTTTCATATGCCTCGGCCTCTGTGTAGATTGATTTGTGGGAATGAAATATTTAAAGAAAATAAAGAAAAGAGTGTAAGATGGAAGACTCAGAGTGATGAATGGCGGATTTGCATATGGGCAAATGGCGCGTCTCATCATGGTCATCTTCTTTTGTGATAATTCGATTATTTAACTGATCGCGTCACGTGTGTTGGGTCAAGTGAGTTGAATAATAGCTCGGTGGACTTTTAATGGGATGGTGCTGGCACAAACTATCTGTTTAGAGCGTCACGTTGGATTCATAGCAGTGGACAACGCGACAAAGGCATACATGTGAACATGATGAATTTTGGCACACAATAAACGAAGGCTTTTCCGATCGATGGACGTTGGCTTAACTCAATTGAGCGTAATCTTATACAAATTCTGTTTTGGAGGGAAACACGCTGAAAAATAAGAATGTTACGTTGTTTGCCCAAAACGAAGAAGACAAGTTTGGCCGAAAGCGCAATGGGTGTAATTAGTTTGAGCATCGTATATTTTTTTTTTCGTTCTATCAATTCATTAACGTTCAAGACTTGGATTCCAAACCCAAAGAAATTCATCTGTCATTGCAAACCACGATTTTCCAGAGACTGTACAACGCATAACCAGTTGGAAACTGATAAATGTCAGCGGCTGAGAGCGGACAAGTTTCTGGGACCCGTCCTATGTCCGGGCTACACAGCTTACACTGTATAACGAATTATTCGTTACAACAAACAAGTTTTCATGTACACTGTAATACTCACAAGCCCTTGTTTTAACGAATTTTCAAAACTGAGACTCGGCAACATCCGATGCACATATTTAGAAACCAAAGGAAAATGAAAAATGTACTGTTTTAAAATGGCTGCCAAACAAAGGGCAATTTTGATTCAGGACAAGTCGAACATTATTAATGCCATTGACAATGGCAAGAAGCCATCAGTTGTAGCAGATGAGTTTAATTTGTCCCGTTCTACAGTTTTCAACAATATTAAAGAATTGGGATAAAATTAACATGAAACTTGCATGTCTATGAATAAATAATACGGAGTATTATTTATGATATGATGAAATTTAATTTTTTTAGCTAATTTGTTTTAACAAACTCTCGTTATGACAAATCGATTTTTTCGGTCACTTGCGATTCGTTTTAAAGAGTTTCGACTGTATTCAAAAGATGGAGGCGGAGTCTCCCAGCGAAAACACTGGTTGCTTGAATAAATAGAAAGAAATTCTATATATTTTTCAGCTGACCACATTGCACTCATTTAACATTTTCAGCTCTGAGAGAGAGAGAGAGAGAGAGAGAGAGAGAGAGAGAGTTAGAGTAGGAGTATGGTTGATTTGATTAGTGGTCTCGTGTGCGAGAATAAAGTACGCCACTCAATTCCATCGCGCTAATTCATTTCTGCTAACCGATCTCGCGCGATCTCGTCCTTTCAACTGATGGACCAAGTATAGAGTTGAGATTGAGATCAACTCATTTGTCTGGCAGTGGCTTAATCCAAAAATCCTTGCTGCTTCGGATTACACCATCAGATGTGTCGAACTAAAAGCACAAGAAAGTTTTCATGTCACGGGCAGGATTTTGTTCCGCGGTGTCGTGTCATTAGTAACGAGAGATCGAATCCAAAATTCGAAATTCTATAGAACTAAATACACCCAACAGCTGGTTAACACCTGGGTGAGTCTTTAGTCACTTTTGATAGACCCTACAGACCCCCTTTGCCACCATTACGTCATCATAATGGAAACCGAAAATCGGAACAAACGTTTTCAAACAATTATCCAACTTTTGCCACGGATTTGGTGAAAATGAAAGCGAAAGTGGCGGAAGAACACTCGCAGCCTGATGCATCATCGTGCACACAATGCGCACTTTTTCACCTTTTCCCAGCCTCATATCCTTTTAATATCCAAAACCCGAGGCATCGAAAGAAAACCGGAAATATTATACCTTTTTTTCTTTTTTTTTTGCAAAAACATGACATCTCACGCACAGGAAATAACAATTTTTTTCCACTCTTATTTCTTCCCTTCTTGTTGAATGTTTCATCAATACCGTAGGCATTGTAAACTCCAAAAGAGAAAAAAAAGGAAAGCAAAAATGAAAAAATCACTTAATCCCGCGATATATAAGTCAAGAAAAATGGAATGCAATTGAATAAAATATAAATCGCAGCGCGCGACGCGAAAAAGACAAATAATGTTCCGGATTTGGCCGTTTTTCATCATGAAAAATGGAAAATATGAAAATATTGCGTCTTGGTTTTATTTTTACCTGAATCTTGTAGTCTCATTTGCGGTATACTTTAGTAAAGAAGGGAAAAAAGCGGTTAAGATACCACATTGTGATAGTGAGTGTTAGATGATACAGAGTTTGATGTTTTTATCAGATGGCTGATTGGTTTGCCTGCTGCCTTTGTGCGTTAGATGGAGATGTTAGTGGCTTGGCACTGGCCATTGTGCCCAGGTCTTTTCACGTCACCACCTGGAGTACAATATGGCGGTTCGCAACCCCCCCCCGACCGGCCAGGCGAGGGCTTCTAATGTGGAGCTGTCGAGGGGAGTTAGGGCGAGAGAGAGAGGCCTTTAGACCAAATCTGTCGTGAGTTATGGCTAGTGATGGTCTCTTGTTGCATTCGGAGCCTGCAGAGAAAAGAGTCCTCTGGGGTTCGCATTTACCCCCACATGGCGCATGGGGGCATTGATGAATGACTCTTGTCTGCGCATGGGCGGAATGTTCAACTTGTTTCATCAACACCCCCCTGCATTTTTTTTTATGTGTACAAAATATTTTTTTTTTAAATAAAAACATGGAGAATGTGGGGGTGACAGATTTGGGTTATTTTAGGTTTGATTTTTTTTTTTTTTTTTAAATAAAGATAAAAAAAAATTATTTATTTAATGTCTTTTTTGAAATTGGACCTTGGCAGCCACTTAGACCACATTCCCGCCTAAATACTTGCCACAGGGGGTCATGCAAGTTGTGTCCCGTCTCGGACTGGGAACTCCTGCTGGCAACTTGTCTCCAGGAGTCTCTTGTTTAAAGATTATATAGAAACATATAAAATACATATTTGATATTGTAAATTAAAAATAAAAAAAATTAAAAAAAAATATATATTTTTTTTTTAAATTTTTTTTTTGTATTATTATTATTTTTATTAGTAAATAATTCACTTTTTTGGGTGTAGCCCACGAACCCTTTGGTGCCACGAGCGACAGGGCGAGGCGTGTAATTTGGGTCTTGGTAGCCCTCCTCCCTCAAGCGGTGCAAATACCTGGGAAACAGGTGTTAAGAAAGTGGATAGACAAAGAAATGCGAACGAAAAAAAGACGTGGAAAAAATGGTCGTTTTTGAGTGCTTAATTGCCTTCTACTTAGAAGTTGCCTGTCTTTTGTTTCCAGGCTTGATTTACAAGCGAGGGACAGTCGGGGGACAACGAGCACAAGGTAGTGGCAGCGAGGTACTTAGGACCCTCACTTGGCCACTGGTCAATAGACATTTGGCCATTGTTCCTCGAAGGTGGGTGAGTTTTCAAGAGTGATGATGAGCATTGAGTGCAGTTGGGACCCGTCATTATCAGGCCCAAAGGGCTCCTCGTGATTCGGGTCCAATGAGGTCATTGATTTGGGTGTCCCGAGGCCACTCTGCTAGACTCACTTTCTTTTTCTTTCTTCTTTTTTTCTTTCTTTCTTTTTACTGCGGGCCAAAGTTTGTTGCTTCGAACTTTTGGTAGTTGAAATCCTGGACCAGACCCAAGTTGGGCAAAGTAGGACAGAGGAAATTACCGATTAAAAAGTGGTTTAAAGATTTTATAGATTTTTTTTTTATTTTTTTCTTTTTCTGCTGGAAAAAGTTGTGTGGAATTTTGAATGAGCACAGACAGTTCTTGTATTTTTTTTTTTTAATTTTTTTTTTCTGCGAGGGGAAAGTGTCGAATGTCTTTGAATTTATGTATGTGATTAAAAAGTGGGACATCGGTTCAAGGTTGTATGTTTATGTTTAATTTATCAAGTCAGCAGATTATCAAGTGTATTGTGACTTATGAGCAACTGGGTTTTATCGATTCGAATGCAATTGGAGGTTTCTGGTCATTTTACGCAACCAAAATCAAATAAATACGGAAATTGATTGTGAAAAAATTATTTTTCTTGGATAAATTTTTTTTGAAATTTTTTTTTTCCACCGACTAAAAATCGAATGTTGCCTTGTTGTTGTGTTGTGGAAACATCACGTGATGTATCCACAAAGGATTTTAATCATAAATAATTATAGTTTACCTAGGAGATGCTTAATTGAAATAATCGGCTTTAATGAAATTAATCAATGTGATTGAATACCGCTATTGAAACGGCTGCCCGCTTTGCAAAGGTGTAATATTGTAAAATCTAGACTGATTTAATTTGTTTTTAATGTTTATTCATGTATTTGATTTTAGTAATTTTGTCTTAGTTTAATTATCGATTGAATTTAGTGATTGATTTGTGTTTATTACAATTAAGTGTTTTGTGTTTTGTTTTGTGTTTTGTGTTCTTTTTCATTCATTGTGCCTTATTGTGTATTATCGTGTTTAATTGTGTTTCATCATGGTTTTTGCTGACTTTTCAGTTGTGTTATTGCATTAAATTGTCTGTGTTCTTTTTGTGTTATATAAATCGCTCGAGGGTCTTTTCGAGAGCCCTCTTTTATGTAAATTGGGTATCTTTCGGCCCTTGTTGACCGG
The DNA here is from genome assembly GCA_949358305.1 of Strigamia acuminata. Classification (NCBI taxonomy): domain Eukaryota; kingdom Metazoa; phylum Arthropoda; class Chilopoda; order Geophilomorpha; family Linotaeniidae; genus Strigamia; species Strigamia acuminata. The sequence continues at coordinate 63,482,391 of OX442314.1, read as the reverse complement.
ATGTAGACCCCGTTTTTTCTATGCACCACACATTCCACCCTCAACTCGCTGACCACGCGTCACTTGTGAAAAAGAATGTCATTTTTCAACTCAAGTAAAATTAAAAGTTGTTAAGTTTTATTTCGACCGTCGCTTTTGCTGTTTTACAATTCATCACCCATCGTGAAGTTCATTTACAATTCGTAAATTGGTGCCGAAACCCGGGACATCTTTCCAGGGAACAAACTCGTAACTTCAATCTGAAAAAACTGCAAGTAGCATCTCGAATTTAACAATGGCCGACGACCTCGCCGTGTTGAAGGCTCAGCGTGCAGTAACCCGTAGGCTGACCACCACAACTATAACGAAGGCCAAAACAATTCTCGCTGGTATACCTATAAATGAACTCGATTTAAAAAAGATAAAAGTGCATCTACAAGCAAAATCAAATGAACTCAAATCGCTCGACGCCAAAATCTTGGCCATGCTCACCGACGAACAAGAGATAGATGAAGAAATCACTCGATCCGAGACTGAATATCACGAAAAAATTATTGATTGTGGTGTCGAAATCGACGAGGCGCTAATTACTTTCATCGCGCCCCCAACCACACCTGTACTCCCGCCGATAACAAATAATTACCACGGGACCGCGAGTGTGCCACAAGACTCACCCATGCGACTGCCCAAGTACGACACAATTAAATTCAAAGGAGATCCGCTGGACTGGGCTGACTTTTGGGGTAATTTTGAGATCTCAATTGACACCAAAACGAACATTTCTGCGCAAAGTAAATTGGTGTATTTAAAGTCGCTCTTGGATGGAGAAGCAGCACTCGTGTTGAAGGGATTACCGCCAACAAATGAAAACTATCCGATCGCTAAAAAATTGTTGCTCGAACGCTTTGGCCGTACAGATGTTCTTCTCAGCGCACATTTACGCTCCCTAATGAAAATGAAACCCGTACGTGATATTCTCGATCCTATTCCTCTTCAAAAATTGTACGATGAGTGTGAAACACACGTACGCGGTCTGAATGCGGCAAATATGAATGTTGATGCCATTGACGCAACAGCGTGTCCACTCATTCTAGGACTAGTGCCACGACAAATTTCGCTGGAATTTTCACGTCAATATCCCGACGGGAAATACAAAGCTAAAGATTTGTTGGACATGGTGCGTAACGAACTCGTGCACCACAATAAAATTGAGAACTTTCAAGATCTTCACCGCTCAACAGAAAAAAGCAAACCTGAAAAAGTTGATGTGGACAAGCCTGTTCACAAAACTCACAACCGCGTGCCGTCTGCTCGTGTTTTGAGCACAACAATCAGCAATTGCATGTTTTGCAACAAGACTCATGAGCGTGACGGGTGTTTAACGACGGCAACCGAGCGTAAAGAATTCGTCAAAAAGGAAGGTCGCTGCTTCAAATGCTTAAAAAAGGGACATTCGTCTCGAAACTGCACCTACCGTGTGACATGTAAACTGTGTCAACGCCATCACAACCAACTCGTGTGCGAAGGACCATCTGAGACACCAAAAGAAAAAGTCACTCTGCTCGTATCAACCAACGAAAATCTCGCTGCGTACGCTCAACCTCCGACCACAACATTGGCAACAATATTCGTAAAAATTCAAAACGAATCTCGTGAGTCCACCGTGCAATGTTTGATCGATCCCGGAAGCCAAAGTTCCTTCGTACTGGCTAGTTTGGCAAAAGACATGCATTTAAAGCCGAATGGAGAGGAACATTTAAGCGTGCACACTTTTGGAAATCAGACACCATTGAACACTAAAGGAAATCGATTTGAACTCAAATTGTGCAATGTTGGCGACAAAAATCGATCGCTCTGCGTTAATGCGCTTGAAACGCCATGGATTACAAAACCCATTTGTACCAAATTGCAGGCTGGCTTACGAGCCGCCCTCGAACGCGATCAAATCGTGATTGATTCTGGAAACAATACTAATTGCGATATTTTTATTCTTTTAGGCGCAGACTGTATCGCGAAGATACTTACGGGATGCATACGAAAAATCGAGGAAAATTTGATCGCCATAGAGACGCTATTTGGCTGGACTTTGATGGGGTCATCAATAAATGTCACGACAATGTCCACACTAGTCACCCGCGTGTGCAGTGTGCGTCTCGAGGAGCGACTGGACGAGAGTCTGAAAAAATTCTGGGAGCTCGAATCCATCGGCATTCGCCACGAGAGTGAAGACGAAACATTGACCGATCGAAATTCCTGCGCAATTCGTTTTCGCGAACAAGTGACGAGAGAAGAAGGAAGATACGTCGTCGCATTGCCGTGGTTGGTCGAACCGAGAAAACTTCACAATAATTACGAAATTGCTGAGAAACGTTTTTGGAATCTGGTAAGAAAATTTAAGAAAAATCCAGGATTCTACGCCGCCTACAAACAAATTTTCGACGATCAAATACGTGATGGAATAATCGAAGAAGTTAATGAACCGCAACATGAAAATTCGTACTACATGCCACACCGAGCCGTTATTAAAGAAGATCGCGTCACGACAAAGATTCGGATCGTTTTCGATGCCTCAGCTAAAGGAAAAAATGAACTTTCACTGAACGATTGCCTGGACAGCGGTCCTAATTTGCTGCCAGAAATACTTATATTGCTGATTTTGTTTCGAAAAGAACCATTTGCTTATCTTTCGGACATAGAAAAGGCGTTTTTACAGCTATTGCTGAGAATGGCAGATCGGGATTTCGTTCGTTTCCTTTGGACACCGGAAGAATGGGACGGTCGGCAGTTTGTGAAGCCCAGAGTTATGCGCCAGAAAAGAGTAGTATTCGGAGTCAAATCAAGTCCCTACCTTTTAAACGACTCAATTCAACTACATCTCGACAACATGCGTGAAAAATATGAAGAAACAGTTGCTCAAATCAAAGATAAATTTTACGTCGACGACTTGCTCGGTTGCGCCAAATCCGAAGGGGAGGTGGAAAAAATATTCCACGAAGCTCGCAAATTGATGATGGAAGCGCACATGCCCCTACGCAAATGGCAATCGAACTCACAAAGCTTGCGAGAACTTTTTGCGAGAGAAATTCCGTCGGACGCAAATCTGGTCGACGCCGACAAACACTCGACGTCCGTGTTGGGACTGATCTGGAACTTTATAACCGACCACCTCCTGCTCGAAATAGGCGAATGGGCTGACGCACAAGATCAACTCAAGGAATCAAAACGTTTGATCGTTCAGTCCGTGGCAAGGATTTACGATCCATTAGGATTTGCGACACCATTCGTAATTGTCGGCAAACTGATGTTCCAGGAATTATGGACTCGAAATATAGGTTGGGATTCGCCATTACCCCCCGACATTTCAAAACAATGGTCAAGTTGGCGACAACAAGTCGTATTGCTAAGAAAAATTGCCGTTCCTCGACATTACAGCGCTGGACAACAATCAAATCCAGATCGTGAATTGCATTTGTTTTGCGACGCAAGCCCCAAAGCATATGGAGTCGTGGTCTACATTCGAACAAAAAATGAAACATCCGTAGAAGTCACACTCTGTATGTCGAAGTCGCGCGTTGCACCACTGAAGTCTTTAACGCTGCCCAAACTCGAATTGATGGGCGCATTGCTGCTGTCGCGAGTTGCCGTGAAACTCAAGAAGTTAGAAATTCAGCGTGTTTTCTACTGGACCGATTCGTCCATTACATATTTCTGGATTCGCGAGCAACAGAAGAAGTCAAATCCATTCGTCTCGAACCGAGTCCGCGAAATCCGCACGAACACCGAGGTCGCCTGTTGGCGTCATTGCCCGGGGAAGGTCAATCCAGCGGATAAGTTAACCCGAGGAATGGAGGCCGACAAATTGGTTCAAGACATCGAATGGTGGAGCGGCCCTGAGTGGCTGAAAAAGGACGAGACACATTGGCCACAAAAATTCGACGAAGAAACAGAGTCCAACTTTGAAGAAGAAATTGAAGAAATAGATACTCGCGTAAATGTGACTCGATCAAGTGAAGAGGCGATTTTCGATATTGAAAAGTACAGCAGTTGGACCAAAGTCAAACGAATCACCGCCTGGATTTTGAGATTTTGCCACAATTCAAGAAAAATCGAAACAGTCATCGGACCGTTAAAGACGGAAGAGTTAGAAACAGCCGAAATTTATTGGTTGCGCAGTATACAAAAACAGAGATTTTCGGAGGAAATATATAGCTTGAAAAATTCAACGAAACTGAAAAGCGATTCACCCCTAGCAAGCGTAGCCGTAGTTCTCGACCAGAATGAAATTATACGAATCGACTCGAGAATACGTTTTAACACGGGAATAGAAAATTTTGTGAGCCCCATCGTTTTGGATTCAAATTCACCGGCTGTAAAATTAATAGTCGAAGATTGTCATCATAGAACTTTACATGGAGGACTAGGCAACACTCTGTCAGAATTTAGAGCGAAATACTGGGTTAAAAAAGGAAGAAAATTCATCAAGACATTGATTTCCCGATGCGTGACTTGTCGAAGAGTGAACGCAAAATTGATGACTCAAACGGTCGGTCTGCTACCTGCGGACAGAGTGAATCGTGCGGAGCCATTTCAAATTATTGGCATAGACTTCGCCGGACCACTATACACTAAAAACGGAAAAAAGACTTACATCGCTCTGTTCACTTGTGCCGTGGTGCGAGCTGTTCATTTAGAACTTGTATCTGATCTCACTACGGAGAAATTCATTCTCGCATTTAAACGACTTATTGCAAGAAGAGGAGTCCCTGGCATTGTCTACTCAGACAATGCTAAAACCTTTAAGCGAGCCGAAAAAGACTTGTCTTTATTCATCAACAGCTTCTCGCACGAGCTGTTCCAGGGGTTCTTGTCAAAGCAAAAAATACAGTGGAAATTTATCGTCGAATTGGCTCCGTGGTGGGGCGGATTTTGGGAGCGACTGGTCAAAACTGTTAAACTGAGCTTAAAAAAAGTCCTTGCTCGATCATCGTTGGACTTTGAAGAACTGTCGACCGTTTTGACAGAGGTCGAAGCTGCGGTTAATTCGAGACCAATCACTTACGTTACGGACGATCCGTTGGAGCAAGAACCGCTGACGCCTTCTCATTTTTTGACCGGAGGACGTCTCATCACGCTTCCAGACGTCTACAGTCCAGAAAGTCGTGTCGACAATTCATTTCGACCCGAGCTCGTGAAGCGATGGAAGCTGCGTCAACGTTTGATTAATTTGCTTTGGCGTCGTTGGACGCACGAGTACCTTGTCGAGCTTCGTGAATTCCGTCGTGTACGAACCTCAAAAGAAGTTCAAATTGGGGATTTGGTTCTCATTCAAGAACAAGGTCAGCCTCGAATGTCATGGAAAATGGCAAGAGTTTCAAATACCTTTATCGGACGGGACGAAAAAATACGCTCTTGTGAATTGACTTTGCCCGAAGGAAAAACTTTGAGACGCCCAGTACAAAGACTGTGTTCTTTAGAGGCTTCAGACTAATTGAATTCCCCCCCCCCCCAATGTAAAATCTAGACTGATTTAATTTGTTTTTAATGTTTATTCATGTATTTGATTTTAGTAATTTTGTCTTAGTTTAATTATCGATTGAATTTAGTGATTGATTTGTGTTTATTACAATTAAGTGTTTTGTGTTTTGTTTTGTGTTTTGTGTTCTTTTTCATTCATTGTGCCTTATTGTGTATTATCGTGTTTAATTGTGTTTCATCATGGTTTTTGCTGACTTTTCAGTTGTGTTATTGCATTAAATTGTCTGTGTTCTTTTTGTGTTATATAAATCGCTCGAGGGTCTTTTCGAGAGCCCTCTTTTATGTAAATTGGGTATCTTTCGGCCCTTGTTGACCGGATGTAGACCCCGTTTTTTCTATGCACCACACATTCCACCCTCAACTCGCTGACCACGCGTCACTTGTGAAAAAGAATGTCATTTTTCAACTCAAGTAAAATTAAAAGTTGTTAAGTTTTATTTCGACCGTCGCTTTTGCTGTTTTACAATTCATCACCCATCGTGAAGTTCATTTACAATTCGTAAAAATATAAAGCCTTTGCAAACTCAATCCGAGCGAGATTCCTAATTTGTGTTTTGCTGCGTCCAAGTAAAACCTAACAATATGGCCGCTCCATTTCACTCGCTCAGTTTGGAGCAAATTTAAAAATTAAATTAACAAAAAATTCCGCGAGTGATTAACTGTTATTTGATTTTTTTGTTATTTTTTATTTTTGTCTCCTGAATCCTGATGGATGTTTCGATTTTTTGGCGTGAAATCGGGTGTTGATAAATAAACAAATTGATCAATGTTGGTGTCATTTTTATTTTATTTGTTGTTGCGTGGCGCCACCCATTTGAAACCACGTACAATGTACACGAATTTGTTTAATGCATGATATTTTTAAAATATAATGACGGGTTCCATTTCAACTGACCGTCATCTATTTTTAAATTTATTCGTTTGAATTTAAATTTCATTCTTTATCGTCCGTTTTAATGACACCGGGCACCATTTTTAAGCCAAACCGGTTCGATTACCTCGAGTGAGCAACCGATTGCGTAATATCATTGAAAATAAAAGACCGGTTCCCGTTTTTAAATAACCGGATGTGTTTCTAGATGACCCGCAATGATGGCCGCTCATTAAAGTAAACATCACATTTTTTCCCCCTTTCATTTTTATGCTCGAAAATTGATTATCCGTGCAAATTTCCGTTTTGTATCAACTTTTATAAACCGCTCCTTAGTTTATAATTTACAACCCCGCACAAGTTTTACAACATTATAAAATGTTATCGACACTGCCATCGATTTTTTTAAATAAATAAAAAAAAAATAACAATAATAATAAAACATGTCCATAAATTTGCGAAACGAAAGGATAATTCCATTCGATTTTGTTTTATTTTCTCTCTCTTCCGTTTTTTGTTGTTTTGTTTTGTGTTCGAAAGAGACCACCTTTTGTGTCTTTGCCCCAAGTCAGGCCGTGCCATTAACGAGGGTAGGTTGGTAGGTGAAAACATCAACTTTTATCCTGCAGTGTTACAAACTGGTTTTCTCAGTCCACATTTCACAGTCAGACTCGGTGCATGTTACACGGATTTCACAGAAGGAAAAAGCAACAAAAAAAAAATAGGAAGAGAAAAAAAAATACGAATGGAGTTACAGGAAAATGATCAAGTTTGAACATCGTAGTAGTATAATAGTACGGTGAGTTGTGATTTGTTTTCATTCGCGTCGAGTAAATGCAAAAAAGTGCGGCTGATTTCTGATTTGTGTCCGGGCATAAATTCGCCAACCGGTTCAAATGTGCTGCAAGTGCATTTCTCGAATATGCGTTGCGACGTTCGTCTCTCCGTCTTTTCTCTCCGTGCTTCTTTCTTTTTATGGTCCGTGTGTGCAGATAATGATGACTGGATGTGCGCTCAACATTTTCCTGACATTTATGCGACGCTTTCGCGCACGATGCGCCGAGCGCGAAACTCCGAAACAACCCAGCGACCGGAACTTTTCTACGGCCCCGAACGGCTACATTAGATTTATCTTGTTTTAAGGTTTTATTTCCTGCTTTATTTTCGTATGTTTTGGGAGAATTTCAAATTTATCGCGGTGTGATGATGATGATGATGATGCGCCGCGGTGTGGTTGACGGGGTTGGTTGGGGTTTTGGGCGGGCGACGCTCGACTCGCTGCGGCAGCCCGGCGACCCGGCATCCCGGGTCGTTGTTGAAGTTCGGCGAAACGAGTTTTTTTGCAATTTTTAAGTGGATTTCTTCAGAAAATGCCACGTTTGATCGTATTGTGCGGGAATAATGGGAAGTTTGTGATGACATTTTGAATTAAGAAATTATTCTGGTTGATTGCGAATTTTTAATCGAAATTGCTGCGCGTTGATTATCGCGATTAAATATTTAAAAACTTCCTATCTTGGTGTAGCGTTGGAGCTATTTAATCGTTCGGTTCTAATCTAATTTGATTATTCGGATCAGAAATTGGAGAATAATCGCGTCGATGGGCAGCCATTTTGCATTCCTAATTACAAATGGCGGCTGTTTACGCTCCAAAAACAAAATTATTTCAACAAAACAACAAAAAAAAAAAATCTGTTTTGTTTTATAAACAGCATGAAATTTTTATGTCCAAAAATACACCATTAAATCCACTCTTGATTTACTCAACACTGCGAGATAATGTTGGGGTGTGTTTGAAAGCACATTTCCCTTTTTAGCCACTGAGGGGAGAGAGAGGGGAATCAAACAGATAAAGAGTGGAGGTGGGGACGGTTGCTTGGTTGGTAAGTAGAAACTAGAAAACACTAAAAAACACCGAATTTCGCAGGTGTTGACTGTTGAGGACCTTGAATTCTTAATACAACTTGAAAGGGGGAAAAAATGTAATAAATTAAACATTTTATTTCATCTAATTTTTTCAGTAAAAAAAAATTTTTTTTTATTTACTTATTAATTTTTTTTTAAATTTTTATTTCTTTTTTTTATTTTTTTAGGTTGTGATACCCGAAGTCACGCAATGAAGATCTTGCACAACGTTCTAGTCGTCGGAATAATTTTAAGTTTGGGGACCGCGGTCGGTTCGTCGGATAAAATCGGTAAGTTTTTCGTTCCATATTTATTTTTTGGTATTTCGACGAATAAAGTCCTCTAGGAAAAGTGTCTATTGCATACATGGATGATTTAATCATTTTTTTGGGTGATGTTGAAGTTTCGGGTGTTTTGAGGCGGTAATTATCGAGGAATTTGATAATGAGGGTTGTTGTTGTGGTGCTAGTAAATCATGTGGTGGAAAACAGCCTGAGCCGGTGCGTCGTTTCGTCTTCCCCTATCGTGCTTCGCCTTCCCCAGCTTTAATTTTGAAACGTTCCGTTTGAAAACGCCTCCATTTTGCACCCTATTTTCAAGTTCCCATTAAAAAATGAAGATTTTTTTGCTTGACATTTTGTCGATACAAGTTATTTCTGGATCTAAACGGTTTTCGTGCAGTTTTTTTCCCCATTTTTTTGTTTGCAAATCCAATTTCTTTAAACCCATGCAGGTATGAGTGACTAATCACGTACTACCGCACTAATAATTACTTTTTTTTTACATCTGGAATTGGTTTAACGTGGAAAAATGCCCATATTAAGGGTTTGAAAAATTGTTGTCACTTTTTTTTAAAATTTTTTTTTTTTTTTTGCTAAAAAAATCAAAATTCCAACCGAAGTTGCAACCAATAAGTTTCGACGTGCGGTGATGGATTCTCAGGCGGCGTGTAGTCGTCTTGACGCGGCAGCGAAATTCAAACTCCGTACAAACCAAAAAATGTAAAAAATATATTTTTTATTAACAGGCGCCATGTTGTTTTCCTGATTAGGTCTGACCTTCTATTCGTAATTTACGGGTTTTATCGCTCCACCGGTCTTATTTTCTCGCGTACACTTTATTATACGTTTTACCTTGGATGAAAAGTGCGTAGAACAGTTTTCAAGGATTTTTATTTGATCGTTTTACACTATTTATGCGTCTAAAATATTCAGAGCGCGAAACTTTTTTGGGGAAAAGCGATTTCTTTTTTTTTTGTTTGGAGAAAACAAATTTGAAACCTCGCAGGTTTTTGTTTTCCACTGACACGTACAGGATAAAAAATGCAGGCGTCAAAGTGGTGTGAAAATGAAATTTACACGATACAAACGGGAGGGCAAATACTTGTAAAAATGGAGTTTTAAAGCAAAGTTTTGCATGAATAAAACAGAGAGAGACAAGTTTGCTGCTTGATGGAGGCTTTGCAGCTCCAAATTTTGTCCCTACGGCGAGGAACAGTCAGACGTGAATGGTCAAGAAAGGAATGTGGACACGGTCAGTGACATCTGATGGACAAATCCGACTCCATTTTGATTTTTTTTTTTAATTTTTTTTTTTTTTAATTTATTATTATCAGTTTTATGTTGAGGAAGGTGAAGTCAAGGATGTGAATTTATTTTTTAAATTTTAAATTTTTTTTTTAGATGTTTCATTGTATATAAAGGGTTATGAAGTTTGGGTATTTGAGTACGGTAATTGCAAAAGTTGTTGAGAAGTGATTTTTTTTTTAAAGAGATTTGATTTGAAAGTGAGTGAGTGAGGAAAGGAAATGAAAGTATTTTTTTTCTTTTTCTCTTTTATTTTATTTTATTTTACTTTGCTATTATAATACAATGCATGGAAATTGAAGTCAATTTTGCAAGGGCCGTTCGTTCAAGAGGCATGAATAAAAGAAGACATTTTATATATATATCGGGGATTCTGTTGGCGTTGCAACTCTCTTTCATTCCCCAATTCGGAAAATAATCTACATAAATAGCAAGGTGTTTTATTGATCTGTTTGCACTCACCTGGGTGCCCCCTCTTCGCATTCTCTATTCATTGGCCGCCTTGCTTCCCTTCCCACACCATGTGCAATATGTTTACCAACATATTGAGCACTTGCACTTTATTTCCTTTCTTTATAGTGTGCGATTTAAATTTAAAATTAAAACTATAATTTATAGGAAAAATTCATTTGCTTTTTAAAATAATATATATTTTTTTTATTTATATAAAAAAAAAAGTTATTATTCCATAAAGGGCTTTATTTTATCAATAGGAAAATGAATAATTTATAAAATGAATTTTGAAAATGGTTTTAGTTTTCATAAATTTTGTATCAAGTTGCAAATTAAAATGTGAAATTTGTCTTCATCAGTGACCGAAAAGATATTGGATGAAGTATTTATTCCCATATTGAGGTTTTCAAATTAGGTTTCAAGTCGTTTGGTGTATTAAACCATCGGTACCGTAGTTTGTTAGCACGGATAAAAATATATTGTTTTTTTATTTTCTATTAATTGTTTTTTTTATTTTCGAGTCCCTGTTTTATCTTTTCTTTTAGTTATTCATGGTTGTGTAAGTAAATAGCATAAAATTTGTATTACGAAGATTTGGGTCACGATAATCAGATTACTAGTAAAAAAAAAATGATTTTTTTGTTGGTAATTTTTTAAACGCCGTAGTTGATAGTAAGGAGTAGATAATTTGCATGATTTATGTACGAATTAAAAGGGGATTTGATATATAGATCCGTAAATGGGAAAATATTATTATTAAAATCCATATTTATTGTTTTGAAATGGAAAACACGTAAAAACGCCAAAAAGTGTTTAAAATTATCTTGTTGCGCGACGAAAGACGACGAAATCGGCGGCCATTTTGAAAAGTTAGATCATTAAATTTGAAATGTGTTGTTTAGTCTTACTAGTCTTTGGATTTGTTTCGTCTAACAAGAATGGCGGCCGAAATAGTTTTGTTCTCAACGAGAAGACACACGGTAGCATCACACGATGTTGTTAAATTTAATGAGCATTTTGACCGGTTCAAATCGGATGAAAGACTTGGCCGTACTCGTTAGCCAACCAGAAAGGAATAAATTTGACTTCGTGAGCCGAACCAATCAGAATTGTCCGCCCGCGATAATCAACCGTGGGAGATTACCCAAAAGAAAATTGAAAACAACATTTTGGCAATTATTGTTCGAGGCACGAGCGATTTGTATCGCGTTTATTTATTCACTTATTTATTTATTTGCACTTAAAATTCAAGGATGAAATTAAATGTGCGCGAGTGTCGTCAAATTGCAGGTTTGTCTTAACCTCCACCACTTGTTTACCGCAAGCCGCCCTCCTCTGCTGTGTTTTTCGAGGTTATTCCACTATTAATCACTTGATGAAGCATTAAAAAAAGCGAATAAATCCTCGAGATGAGGGGGTTTGTCGGAGTGGACACATTAATCAAGCGGCAAACGGATTGGTCAGGTGAGACTGCAGAGAGGTCAGTCGCCTCCTTCCATTCTCATTAGTATGCAACATTGTTGCTGTCAGTGCTCATTAGGGGTCTCGAATCAAATGTAAATTAAGAGAGTGGCCCCACGAAATCGGCTTACGTTCGGCTTAGGTCCTTCGACTGTCACGTGATCTTGCAACCAGCTTTTTTCTACGCGGGATTAACTTGATGAACCGTAATTTTTTATTCTTTAGCATCATTTGCATTCCTGCCCCCTTGTTTAACTTTAATTTTCTTGTTGTTACGGCAACAGGGTGTGCTTTTTTCCTCTTCTTTTCTTTTCTTTTCTTTTCCTTTTATTTTATTTTATTTTTTTGGGAATTGGATCTATGAGTAATTTGTGAAAGATGTATTGTGGCAAATGTGTTTGTTAATATTTGATGAGTTGGAGATTATGTTGTGTGCAGTTTTCTTTCTTTTATGTGTTGTTTGTGTGATAGTGAGAGAAAAGATATGTGTACTTTTTAAAAATGTTTTTCCATTCCACTTATCTATGATTGTTCGGTTAAAAATTCATACTTTTTTTCGAAATTGTTTGTTGGTGATTATAGGAGTTGCGAAAAGGGTGGTTTTTATGTTGCTAAAATTAAAGAAGTAATAAAAATTAATTTTTTTTCATTTTTCATTTTTTTCTTCTTATATTGTTATTTTTTTTTGTTTTTCTTTTTGGTTTTAAAATTTAAATCTCTTAATTGTCACTGCAGTTTCCACAATTGTTTCGTTTTGGCCCCAGTCCAATTTTAACTATTCAGCAAATGTAGTGGAAATTGAAATGCTACCGCCATGAAATTAAAAAAGTAAAAAGAAGAAAAGAAAGAAGTGTATTAAACATGTATAAGTGATGACAGAAAAGGAATAGATGCGTTTAAATTGCTTAAGCAAGTGAAATAAGTGAAATAAACGACTCTCTACTGAATGCTCTTGCATGAAATATTATTCTAACTACCGAGAAGACTGGACCTCGATAAAATTTTTTAATAGTATCCGGACTCCACTTAAAATTACTACGGTTAGCATTGACCCAACCGTTCGTAATCACTTGTTGGGCCAAAAGTTGACTCGCTGTGAGCAGAAGATTTAAACTCCGTCGAGAAGAGGAGTGGAGGGTTAAGGCCGTACGTGCCGTAATCTGACAGAACCGAAAGAAAAGAAAAAGAAAACAAGTAAGAATCGGAGACGGACGGTAACAAGCTTAATGCGGGGAAGGGAAAATGAAAGATTTTCACATTTCTCGGAGAAAGGGTAAAAAATTGAAACAAAATGTGTATAAAGATGGCAGGGGAAGTTGATTGTAATTGGAATTCCAACGATATTGCTATGTAGTGGATCATTAACGCAAGTGAGACGCATGTCTGAGGGAAATTTTATGTTCATTTTTCCTTTTTTTCTTTTCTTTTTTTTTTCTTTTCCTTTTTATCCTTGTGCCACACAAATTCCTCGTTGTTCTTCTCTCTTTTCTAATTACATTCTTCACATGGTGTAATTGTTTTATGATTATGTCGCGAGATGTCGCATTTAATTGAAAATTTTCACATGTCAAGAGAGTTGAAATTTTATGAGATTTTTTCTCTCTCTCTGTCTTTCTCTTCTTTTTCTCTTAAATAATTCCGTGCTTCGTGGAAGTTGCAACACTAGAGGGACTCTTAAACACGATTTATTTGCTTCTGCTTCTGTTTTTCTCGTTTTTTCTTCAATTGACGGCCAGATTGACAACGCTTGATTGAAGTGTTTGTAAACACGGTATGTAGCTGCATTTCGAAAAGTCATTTAGTCTGTTTATCTATTTAACCTGTACTCTAAATACACATGTTAGCCAACAAAACTTCATGTTATATAAAAGCTGTCTGAATGGAATAAAGCATCTATGTCAACGATATACAAATGCTTTCTGGTCAGGTACATTCTGTTTTGTGATTTCAATCACATTTTACAGCATATAGGTTAAAAATTCATTTAAAAAAAAAAAATTAGCCCAATGTTTGTTCTTTAAGTTAAATTTATTTGTTTTGATTAGAAGCATTTTTTAGGGTTTGAATTTCGCCATTTTATTTTTTTTAACATTAAAAAATACGTGCGGCCCAATACACATGGGTGCGGGTAGTATTGTTACGCGGATTAGCCACACCGTAAACCGGCTGCGTTAACCGCTTTGTAACGAACACCAGTTTATATTTTAAGACAGTCATTCTAATTAGTTTGCTGACTTGGTTCGTTAATCTCCCGAACCACGTAGCAATATCTTTGAGCTGATCGAAAGATCGAATGGCCTGTGGTAAGTAATCTGCACAAGTTTGCAGTTTGTATTCAAAATCGATGTCAATAATAAAAATGTTGTGCAAAATACCTAAAACCGACAAGAAGCGTCATTATATTAAAGTGACGTTGCCTTTGCGACCGAAAGCCACTTTAACCGCTTGTTGAAATGTTTAAAAATGTTGTTTGGTCTAAATGACTTTTCGAATGCAGCTGGTGTACAGTACACGCGTATATTTCTTGACCTTTAATCAAAAAGTGATGCAAACCTCGTCCATTCGCTGAATGAAATGAACCACTAACCGGCGCTTCTTTAGTCGCGTTCTGTGGTGCTTGATGTAATTTACAGTGACATCTTTTGCTTTGCCTGCGACTTGTTGGATGCAAATCTTGGCTTGATTCAATTATAATGCTGAACTTTTAAATAGGAATTAGAGAAAGAGAGGAGGACAAAAAAAAAGTTTAATTTAGAAGTTGAAAATATTTATGTAAACACATCTTTTATTGAAATGGAAGTGTTTAGTTAAGAAAATGAGGTCAGTGCTGCAATATAAATATGCTTTTCATTAACAATTAGCTTCAGGAAGGGAAGGTTTATGTTGCTGAAATTTCATTAAAATTTCACATTGTTTTTTTTTTTCTCTTTCTTCTTTTTCCTCCCTTTTTTAAATAGGCAGTTTTTCAACATTTATTTATTTATTTCGTAAATAAGAATACAAAAATACAATCATGTGACACAACGGCTGTCCAATTTGAAGTTGAGTGGCATTGTGTCTGGGCAGTAGTTGGATCGGTAACCTCGTCCTCGTCTGATTTAACTCGGTGTTCTCGAGGCAAGTACATCTGCCACCCGCTTTTTAACTGGGTTTTCTGCGGTTTTCCGAGTTCTTTGTGCAGATGCAGGGCTGGTTCCATCAAAAAGCCGTCTCGCAGGACCCTCCTTGGATGGCCCAATGCCCGGACAGGCGCCTCACTCGGGGTCATGACTGTGGGAAGTTGAACGTTAATAATAATAATCACAATAAACTGTGTCTGCTCGCTTGTTGCCGGCAGCATTGCCATTGGTTGGCCGTGGTCACGTGACAAAAGGGGATGGAGATCACGCAACGGGAAGGAAAGAGAAATCATAGGTTAGATGTACTCACTCTTATGTACTAGGCACATTCAATAACAAAAAAATAAAACCAAATAAAATAAAATAAAAATAACATGAGTGTTCGTTGAAATTTGTCACTGTACTCTGGCTCACTATAAGTTGGGCCTATTTTCCATTGGCTGAGCCTCATTGCTTCTGTGGACTGTGTGCTACCAGGAAAAGTAGTTTATTTTTGTTTTTAATTTTTTTGATTATTCTAATAATTGAAATGACGTAATGTTATTTGTATTTTATAAGAAAATGTTTTTTTCAATTCATAAAAAATGTTTTTATTTCTATATTCATGATTATTCAGTTTATTGCTTGCTTTGTCAGGAAAGCAAACAATTTTCTAATTTTTCATTGGTTGTTTTGTCTGGGAAAGCAGTCAAAATGCCAACCATTGTTTTGATCTATTTTTTGGTATCACTACACAAGTGAAAAGGCTCAGCCAATGGAAAATAGGCCCAACTTTAAGGTGCTAAAAAAGCCAAACAGCTGAAGACAAGGTGTGACTTGTTTATAGCCAGGTGCGTGGACATAATGACACGTGCGTGGCCAGCTACTCATTTGATGATTTGCATCTTATGAAAACTGCACCGGAAATGATATAGCCCCGAGCCGTTGTGCCGTGCCTCGGCTACTGTTAAGCAAAACCCTTCCATGACTTGAATTGAAATAGGATCGGTGCTTGGGAATTGCACGGCCTCGGCCAAACAAACACGAACACGAGACGAGAGGAGAGGCGAAAGCGCACTGCCGGCGATGAATCTCGGAATTCTTCTCCTCTTCTTGATAATCGCGAGTGACCTTTGCGGCGTTGACCTTCTACCACTTCCTTTGCTTGTTTTCTTTATTCTCTGGTCTTTAGTCTCTTTTCTTGTGCATCTGCAACTCGATTCTCCATTTCTCCCCTCCAAGATGAATGTCTCCTGCCTTTATTCACTTTTTGACAGTAATGTCCGTCTTCCCCTATGGTGTCCATCCTCATTAGATTCTTGCCTCCTTTTGAGGTAAGGTTGAGCATTGGGTGAGAGGAGTGTCTTGAAGACGCCGTCCCTTCGGGCTACAAAGTGTGAGCGCGCAGGAAAAAAAAATACATGGTACCTGTCCTACCATTAGTTGGGTGAACCGCCATTTTAGGGGTTCTGGACTGACTTGTGACGAGTCTATTTTTTTGGGGCGTTAGGACTTGAGGTATTGGGGGGGTTTGGTTTTAATTTGTGGATAGCAGATGTCATTGAATTTGTGATTAAGCGTTTTTTGGTTTTTGGTTTGTAGGTGTGTAGGTGGGAAATTGATGGGCGTGAAAGAAATGGAGGAAAAAATTAAATTGTTGCATGTGATTAGCGCGCAGTTGGAATTTTTGTTTTTGAATTGAAGGACGTGGTGTTGAGAACAGATGGAGGCTTGTACGATGGCTGGGTCAACATATCTTTGGTATTTTCAGACGTTGGAAACAATTTTAATGAAATAATTTTTCATTTCCACTTGAAATTACGCTTGAAAAAAAAAAAGAAAAAAAAATGAGGTGAAAAAAAATGGCTGAAAGTTCAGTTTGAAGCAAAACAAAGCAGACTTGACATTTTTATTTAGCTGAATATTAAATTTCCGATAAGCAGATACGTTCGGTTTGCTTAAATGAATAAAAATAAGAGAAGTAAGTGAAATTCTAACGCGCAGGCTTGTGCGCAGCTAGGATCTGAAAAATTATTCAATACTTTATTTTAAAAAAAATTAAACAATTGTGAAATGCACACTCCAACAGACCATACAATGAAGTTACTTAGTCCGACAAACAAGCCTCGGATCAAGTTGAATCCGGATTAGAAAGAAAGCAGAACGTGTGCAAGTTTGAACTCGTTGCAAAGTTGAAGGGTTTTGCACATGACTCAAACACGGTAAACCCAGTTTGCGAGTTTGGCGAAGTAAAATCTAAATATGAAAAGAAGAAATTTGAATACAATGGCCTCGCTCGCGCAGCGAAAAGAAAATGAGTTGTTCGTTTGAGGTCTTTGGTGTTTGACACAAAAACTAATCAAGCCGAGAATAGTTATTACCACATTGGACCGCGAGTCCGTGACCTCAGGTGAGTGAAATAGGGTGAGAAAATAGCACACAATAGTTGAATAATTTGTCGACAAGTCGTTGATTTGCGCGCGTGGGCGTGATTGGAGTGAAGTGTACTGTACAGTTGGCCCAGCTGGAGTCTGGAGTTTGCAGTTTGCAGTTGCCGGGGTCTCAAGGAGTTGGAACTGCTTGCTTGGCGTGATTAACTAACTCACCCGGCCCAACCTCTTTGAGGAGTGGCGTGCAGTGTCCGTGACGTGAGTCTGATTTATTCGCGCCAAATATTCCATAGCATAAGCACGAAAATGGGAGAAAAGAAAAATCTCTTAACCAGTGCAGCCATCTGGAGCACGTGTGGGGCTTGTCCAGAAAAAGACTTAATCTCTTCATTGTACGTATGGGGGAGTGGAGTTAAGAGTAGGAGGCGGTTATGGCAATTATTATTTTTCTTATCTTTTTAATTTTTTTTTCTTTGCTGGTTTTAATGTTGGCTCACTTCCTGTCCAGGTGTGGATGTGTGCTGGGGGTGAATATATTTCGGTGTTTGGAATTTCACTTGAATTGATACAAAGTAGATTCGAGTGCCGAGAAATGAATATTTTAATAATGTAGATATAATGTTGCATTTTATTCTGCCTTCGCAGCGACAGAACGGGAATGTTTGGCGATAATAAAAAGGGTTAGATGGTAAAGTTTGCAGAAACAGGGATTATTCAGGGCATGTGAACTGGAATCTCTTAAAGTTCTCGAACAATATAAATCTTGTGCCTGGCCTAGAGCTAGGATGTGTCGATGAGTATTGGATTTTCTTCTACTGCTCGTGCGCAGTATCAAGCTAGAATTCGATTGAGGAGACAAAATTTTTACTTTTATTTTTATTTTTCGTAAACTGATCAACCGGAATGGGGCCGCTAGATGTTTGGGCCCGTATTAAAAGCAGGGCTGTTAGTGGGAGACACATTGGACAAACTAAGACAATTCGCTGACGTTTATTAAAGGAAATAAATTAAAAATTGCAGTGTTTCATATTTGAGTATTCACCCTCTATGCCATGAACCGAGCAAGTTGGCTCTTTTTATTTTCTGGGGAGATGTAATAATTATGTTATTAGTTGCGCCATCTGTCGGTTGAATTCGGCGCATTGGGAGCGTCGTTTGTTTTTATATTATATTTAAAAATGACGGTTTACAGTGAGATTTTTTTTTTGTTTGCCACGAGTTTTTGAGTTGTTCTGTTGCCGGGATTGAGATTATGGAAATTGCTTGTCGCTCTTCCGACAGTTTGGTTGCCGCAGCTGCAGCAAATCGCAATCAGGCACCGCTACAGTCGTTATGGAAATCTCCCGTCTGGTTTAAATAACTTTTTTCAATTAATTGTCACTGACAAAATGATGTATTAAAAATGAATTATGACACACGAATTAATGTCATAAAAAAATGATTCTCAGACTACAGCGGCGTAATGGAATGGAAACTGGAAAAAGCGAAAATTGTTTATATCTTTTTATAGCACCGGTTTCGAAGAACGGGCGAAATAAAAGCCAAGATTCTAATAAGCGCGCCTATCGATTCTAGGGCCCCAGATGTCTTGGGGCCCCATTTTGGTCGGTCGATAAAACATATTTTATGCTTATTTTTGTTTCATTTTATTAATATAAATTGACGATATCGACGTAATGATAGGAAAACATCCGTAACACGTAGTGCCACCTTGGTATCCCATCACTTCTTCGAAAAAATGAGTCCTTTCTTCGATATTCATTTTACTTCGACACAAGATTCGGAGGCGCGGGTTAATCAAGATGGCGGCTTCATTTTCTTCTTCTTCGACATGACGTTGGAAAGAACAAAGACAGCGCCTCCGGCCGGTGTAGCTGCTAATTAGGTTTTAAAAAAGCAGAGGAAATGACAGAAGGAAAAAAAGAAAAAAAAACGAGAAAAATCCAATCTTTATATTTGCACAAAATTTATTTAGCAGCATTAAATTTTTAAAGTAATTACATGTAACGGTTGACCCAACCTCAAATTTCGTTACATAACCGGATTCGAGGATAATCGTTTCAACATTTCATTTTCTCGTATTTTTTTTTTCTTTTTTGAATTGACAAATTTATCAAACTAGGGTGAAATTAATAGCGAATTTAAAAGCAAAGTTCACGCATGTCCCTCGTTGCCCACTCGGATCTCTCTCTCTCTCTCTCTCTCTCTCTGTCTCTCTGTCTCTATCTCTGGCAATATAGTGGCTCCCCTTCGGCCATTTTTGGACGGCGGACAATTGCGGCGCTATAAATCCAGAAGCTGCTCTGATGACATCCTCCCCTGTCGGCCTCTGATTTTTCTCCAATGGGCCATAAAGCAGAGACGCGGCGTTGGGTCGGCGTTTTTTCACTGACCCCTGGGCCAAGTACAGGTCGTAGAATGGACGGAATTCTCTCATCACCCCTGCACACCCCGAGTTATTCTTCCTGATTTGTGTTCAGAACTCGTTTGGCCAGCCCTCTCTCTCGCTCTCTCTCTCGCTCTTTCTCTCGCGCTCCCCTTTCCTAACCTTTTTTCTTTTTCTTTTTTTTTTCCTTTTGGTCTCGAGTGACCTCATCTTGTTTTTCCAGTTGGAAATAATTAAGACGGTGAAAGTTGCGAGCAAATTTTGTCTTCCTTGCTTAAACAGGTGTTGTTTTGGTCAGTTTGTGCAATGAGGTTGTGGTCGTTGGTGTGGACGAGTTAATTGGTGGTGAAGAAATTTATTTTTAAAGTATATTAATATTGATATTTAAATATGGTCTTTTCGTTATTTGACTGGCTTCGTTCATTTGGGACACCCTGTACATATCTGTATTTTTATTATTGAAATTGATTGGCCAATAAGACGGAAAGAGCTGGAATAGATAATCGATTTGAGCGCTCGGATCGATTTGACTATAGATTTTTATATTAGGAATTTGAATCGATCATATCCGACTGATTTTTTTTGGTGGGTTTACGGATTTGGAATTTGGAATCAGGTCGTGTTAGAATCGCAATTTCGTGCAGCGATGAAATTGTTAGTTTGTTTTCGTTTGTTGGCTCGTTTGTGGCGATAAGCGATGTCGGATACGGATACGGAGTTTGCGGCAACAACTTTTTCCTTATAATTACGGTGGATTTTACATTGCAATTAATGTAATGAAAATGTTGTGCTATTTTGTTTGCGGCATGCAACTTTTTTGTTGCGAGTTGTAAACTGCTTAAGTCACGTGACTGGTCGAAAGTGGAAGCTGTTTTCTTCTATCAAATTAGAAACACTTAGCGAAACAATCATACAGCGGTGTAATTATTGGTCATTTCATTTCAATCGTTCGGTTTAATTGTTTTTAGGGAGAAAAAAAAAAAAAAAAAAACCCTGGATTCAATCAAGGTTCTGTTTACATGCATTTTGGTGTTTCTATAAACTGCAAAAGCAGAATACTTGCTAAATAAGAAAATGTTTCGACACTTTCACTCAGAGGCAGAGTATACTCTTGTTCGAGTCAAAAGAGTCCTTTCTCCCATTGGTTGAGCCATTTTACTGGTGTAGTGATGCAACAAAATAGACACAAACACCAGAATTGCATTACAATGTGCAGACATTGCAATCGATTACCTATTGTTAGGAAATTGTTTGCTTTCCTGCCAAAGAAACCAATAAACAGAGCAAACATGAATTTTAAATTAAAAAGTGCATAAAACTTTATTTTATAAATGAAAAAAAAAAACATTTGAGAAAAAAAAACAATCAAAATTATATCAATTTAAATGATCATAATAATCTCAAAAATAAATAAAAATAAAAACTACTTCTCCTTGTGGTAGTATACAGCCTCGAGTTAGGAGTAATGAGGCTCGGCCAATGGGAGAAAGGACTCTTTTGACTCGAACAAGAGTATAGTAACTGTGCGACAACGTAGAACTACTTGGGAAGAGGATTGTTTGTTGTATCCTTATTGTTATTTTGATTTCGACTGGTCAGACTTGGTAGTTCCAGCGTCATCTCTTGATGGAATTGTTTTTTTATCGTGGCATTGTTGTCGTTACTTCCGGTGGATGGATGGTGTTGTAGTTGTCTTGTGGAAAATGGCGGCGAAAGAATATATTTGTGTTGAAACGAACAAATTAAATGTTGTAGTTGATTGCAGTGGGCAGTCGCCCTTTAAGAATCCCTAAAACTTAGGCCCAGCGGTATTGCAATCAATAGAATACAAGTTTGGAGCAGTTGAACTTGATTTTAATTAACTTTAGTGCATTCTCACAAGTACATCGGTAAGAGCGAGACATTTTAAGCAGAAATCCACTCCAGCACGCAATCATCAATTACGTATAAAACTAATGACCTACGGTCATTTGGCTCATCTCATCGTTGGGGCAACCACCTCTTAAAGGGCTCGGCATTAACCATTTTATCATTTACGATCCTGTGGTATTTTTAGATTTTTTTTTCTTCTTTAGTTTTTAATTGAAAAAAAAGAAAAAAAAAAGGAAAGAATGAGGGGAAAAAAGTTTCTTTTTGCCATTAGGAAAACACTCATTAAGAGCGAAATTGGAGCTGCGCAGATAGTTGTGGTATGCAACGGGTGAAATGAAGATAAGATGGATGCGTGGGGGAAATTGTCACATCCCTCTAGCGTCTGCTGAATAACGTCATGTACGTTATCGAGGTTTGGCTAGATAATTTTCTATTTACCTGAACTTTAGCAAAGGTTAATGATTGTTGCTCCGCAGATGATGATGGATTGTAATGAATATTGCGAATGTCACTCGTGATATTTTTACGCACGCCGGGCACTCCGCTCGTGTTTGCTAAATGTCAAACATTTTTCATAATGACGACACTGGATGATGGCAAATTTGTCTTGCAAATCTAGAGATGGATCGCCTTTGCCGCAGTATCCGTGACTCATATTTCCTTCCTTTTTTCACTCGACGTTTAAATTAAGATAAATGATGGAAATCTCTCGAACTGAGTGAGAAGTGGCGCCAACATGTTGTACAACCAAAAAAGGTTTTATCTTGTTGTTTATGTTTTCTTAATTAGTTCGCCGGTTTAATTTGTCAATTACCTGCAGAAATGCTCGTTTTTTTTGTTTATTCAATTAACGACGATTAATAAAAAGTGTGTACTTCGAAAACTTTTACTTTTGTTTAAATTGACTGAATTGAGAAATCAACGGAGCGGGTAAAATTCCAAAGCTTGCTAGTATAAGTTTAAAGATAGAGTCATTTACAAGTTTACTTAACTGGCAAAGGTAGCTAGCCAGAAATTCCCGCCAAAATCTCCTCCAAGAATTTCCTCACGATTTTGATTGGCTGTCAAAGTCACATGACCAAAACACCAGCAAGCTCGAAGCTGGTAAATCAAACTCGGTTTGATCGGAGTGGGAGAGGACAAGCTCGTTTCGAAACAAAGCTTTGAATAAAAACGCAAGCTTGTGTTTGCTCAAGCGGGCGAGTTTTTAGCCGCTTTTTCAAGTAAAAGCAAGCTTTTAAATTTTACCCGCTGATTTAAGCGTGGAATGCAGTGCGCGATTTTTAACGCGTAACAATATTGCGACTTTATAAATACGAATCATTTTTCATCTGAGTTGGCTGGCACAGTAGGGAAGAGGTTATTATCAGTTCAGTGGTGTAACTTGACCCAACTCGTGAACAATGAAATGGAAGAGTGTGAGACTGCATTAATACGTGACTTGGAATATTAAAGTGATTTGAAAACCAAGAATTGTCCGATAACATTTTTTTCTTTCCTTCTTTTTTTTTTGCTATTGTTTGGTAGAATTTCTCGTGGAATCAGTAAGTGTATTAGATTTCTCCTGGTGGGGTGATAAAATAAAAAAAGGCTGGCGATTTATTGGACCAATTTTTCCGAGTTTAGCCGAAGCATTTTGTGCTGATTCAGATATCGATGAAGTACATCGATCGTTTGCACCTTGTAGGTGAGAACGAAATTGCTAAACAGTTTGGAAACGTCTTGAGTGCGAGTGTAGAAAATGCTGACATGTTGCACTCGTCGAAATGCTAAAATAAAATTCTCGAAAATTTATTCGAAATGTTTAAAGGAAAAGTGTGTGCGGGATCAAAGTTGACAGCGGAATTTGTAATTTTTCTTGTAAATCACTCTGAGATGTTTTACGGCGCTTCGAGTGACACGTACAAAGTTGAGAAATGTCGAAAAATTTTGAAATTAATTAAGAACACTGTTGATAAACATCAATCGTGATGCGCTGGGTCGTCGTTTAAATAAAATTGTGCGAAAATTTGATGAGTTAAGGCTCGAGAAAAACTCTATTGACATTTGAAATTGCTATTTGGGCCGGCGGATGATTCATGGTTCATGATTAAAGACTGAACGTTGAAATTAGTCCCAAGTTTTATAACGTTTGCAGTTGACCTTGGAGGTGCGAATGAATCAATCATGACAGTGTTTAACTGAAGGTGAAATTCTTAACACAAAAATCCATTAAGTACATGATACAAACTGTTGCTGCAATTTATCACCAAAGAGTGTGCTGGGCGCCCACTTTTCAACCCATCTCAACCAAATCTCATGATTTTTCATCAAAATTTGCCTTTAACCTGTGCGCAACTACACGCCATTATCTTGATGCTAAATTCAAACTGCGCAGCACATTCTGCGCGTTGCGATTGTCATGCTTGAAATTAAATATATTTCTATTAATGAGTTTATTCTTGTTTATTTACTTCATTTTAGCATTATTAGCCATAATACCGGGCTTAATTGTTCTAAATAACGACTGGAATTTGGAAATCAACGATGCAGAATGGAATGCGCAAAATGAATACATGAATTTAACGCCATCTTGCAATTGGTTTTCTTTGCGCAGTGTTTTCAAGTTAGGCAACAATGCCCGCGCAAATTAGCAGGTTGATTGATACAGTTGGATTGCAGCTTGCCGACTCCTTGAATTTGGCTAGTTTGGATGAAGCCGCGATGGGTCTGTTACTGATTGACTGGCTGACAAGACTGTTCAATTAAGTGCATTACTTCCCTCATTTAAACACTGATTCTACACTGCAAGTGGGAACGAACCCTTCAGGGAAGCAATCTCTAATAGCAATTTGCATAATTCTATCGATATTTTAAAAACGGCCATCTATTTCAGCTGCGACTAATTACAGAGTCTTTTGATGCACCAAAATGAACGAGTCGATAGTTTTTAAATTTTTGTTTTAAAAATTCCACAATTTGCAAATAGAAAAACGATACTTGAGTATAATTTTGGTTTTACAGACTGCTGTAATTAGTGAAGGTTAGACAAGGGTATATGTCGTCTTCGCGCCTATTGCGAACTATGCGTTTCTTAGGCTACACATTTGGATGTTAAATGTGCTTATTTATACGGAGACTTGGTTATATAATTATATATTAGATGCATTGTCAGCTCTTTCAGAAATATTTAGTAGAGTTACAGACTTTTTTACCACCCTGTGTAGACGCGGGTATAAGCAGTATTTTTAGTTTTATGCTGGATTGAAGTTGATAATTTCGGCGTCGCAGAGTTTTGTAGTGGAGATTGCTTGCGATATAGGTTTGGCTCTTCTGACAGCAGCGAGTTTTGATCGTGTTTTTAGTTTTTAGTTTATTTATGATGCCTGACAAGATATTGGTGAATATTGTGCGTTGATGAATGTGTGCGGGCGCCTCCTGTTGCCTCCATTAGTTTGTGACTGGTGGTAGCTGGTGCCTGCCTCCTTTATCGATTACCATTTTAAACGGTTCACGTTGAAATATCGATTGACGCGCCATCGATTTTTACTTAGCACGCATTGCCGAATGCATTGTGAGCGAAATTGGCAAATTTGTCTTATTTACCTCGCAACTCTTTGGAGACTGGGCCCTCGACTCATCTCATCGTGCCAACACAACACAACAACACAACGAATGCAACAGCCGAGCGTTAAGATTTTAATACGGCCTCCAACTCATCCAACAAGGGACCTTGTCACAAACAGATGGAGCATTTGGCTTCCATTAGCTTCAGATGTTCTCTTGAGGTTTGTCGACCAGCGAGTGACCCGTTTCTCCCATCCTCATCTTGAGTGTGTCGTGTTTATGGCGCCTGTTGGTGAAATAGGGTCATGACTTGGCACTTAACCAAACTCCTCTTTTTCTCTTCACCAGTTGATGGACTGGTCTCTGCTCTGGTCACATCCTTATAGTTTTTAATCTTTTGGGTGTTTTTTTTTCTTCTTCTTTTTCTTTTTTCTTCCTTGCTAGTCTGTAGGAGTCGAGTGCGAAGAGTTTCCCAAGCTGCTCAAGTGGCTTGCTCCTTCCAAAATCCAAACGGTGCTGTCTGGGCATGTTTATGGGACCGGAGTAAGAGAAATGGGCTCTATTTCGTGTTTGGGAGTCTTGATTATATATCTGCTTCTTTGAAGAGTGAAACGAGTTTGCCCTTTTTCATTCGTATCGATTCGATTAGAAAAATTATGATGTTTTTAAGATTTTTTGGGGATTCAACAGTGAAGGGTGTCTGCGGTTTATCACGCAAAGTTGGGCCTTTCTCCCGTTGGGTGAGCCTCATTACTGCCATCAGGATAAGTAGTTTTGTATTTTGTTTGTATTTTTTTTTATTATTATAATAGTTAAAATGATTAAAATTTATTTGTATTTTATAATGAAATGTTTTTTCTATTCATAAAATTAAACTTTATACTGTTTTTAATTCATCATACATGTTTGTTTAGTTTATTGTGTGCTTTGTCAGGAAAGCAAACAATTTTTTAATTTTTTTTCGATTACAATGTCTGTACATCAAGTGCAATTCTAGTCTATTTTTTTGTATCACTACACAAGTGAAATGGCTCGCCCAATGGGAGAAAGGCCCAACTTATAGTTAGTTAGAGTGTAGCGGAGGTTATATCGCCGTATATTTTGGGCTGGCTTTTCTTCCGATTACAGCAAATGGTGTTCTGCTTTGCTTGTTTATCTTAATTACCACAAGTGGGATCACATTCTTCTATCTTTTATGCTTTTCAATTGCTAGACAAGGGTTTAAATGACGATAAGATGTGTTTGTAACAAATTGGATTTTTTTCCCTTTATTCTCTCGCAGCTGATTGATTTTCAAATAATTTTTGGTTTCCAAAATGTCAAATGAAGTTGCGTTTTCTCGACGCCACGCCAGTAATTATCGTATGACAACCTTCCATCAGTTAATTGTCCCCTTTCTCCGTTCAGTATCGAGCGTCGTTTTTTTTTCGTGGTGTAATTAGTGTCATAAAGATTAATATTAAAGAATATTGGTGTCTCTACGAGCGGAAATGCATTTTGCACTTAATTTATACTCAAAAAGTCGAACTAGCGGCGACATCTAGCGAAAGAAAAATGGTTAATTTTTGCAAATTGGAACTAACGAATTCTATTTGCTTTTATTTCCAGACCGGCCGAAATACTTCACAGCGTACGCATGCGAGGGAAGCATATTGACGATACAATGCTACGAAGGACACACAATCGACTTAATCCGGGCTAATTACGGACGATTTAGCATCAGCGTTTGCAACGAACACGGCGTGCAGGACTGGAGTGTCAATTGCATGTCCAACAGATCTTTCAGGGTCCTCCAAGAGAGGTATGATTAAGAGCGTAACATATTTTTTTTTATTTTTTTATTTTCTTTCAACAAGAACCAACTTGATGACTTCAAACTTCTATTTTTCAAGCATTTAATTCTGACTTGTTTATGATCCCGCTCACCCACCCCAACACCCTCTTCAAGCTTATTTACGACATGCTGATCCTCGGCGATAACATGACCCGTTTTTCTTTTCCATTTTTCTTTTCCTCTCTTCGCGAACATGGAACACAAAACGCAAGTTGATCCGCGTTTATTTTTCCTCGCGCATATTTTGTGGTGATGTTTTCCAAAGTGAAAAATAAAGTGGGGGGATGGGGGGGAGTAAAAAAAAATTGTTTTGACAAGGAAAACAAGTCTCAAAGTGCAACCAAATAATGTGAAACAAAGACGCATTTATTCGAGTGACACTCCCATGGCAGCCGGAGAGAGCGGAGCCAGCCACTGACCTTGTTCGAGGGCCCCGAGGATAATTCCTCCCAACTTGATTATTAGTTGGGGACCGTCAGATGTCACTTTTCAACACGGAATTTTTTCGCGCTGAGTTATGCATCGTTTCGTTTTGTACATTTAAATCTTTGTTTCTCTCTGAGGAATTATTCGTTTTTTGGCTGCTTCGAGTCTTCGACGCTGAGAGAATTTTTTTGCGTTTGCATTTGCATATGTATTCGGGTTAAAAAGGATGAGATTCATTAAGTTATTAAGGGGGAAATTATAATAAGGTAATAATTTAATGTTAAATAATTATTATGATTTTTTTTTTTGGGTTAGAATTTTAGAATCGTATTAAGTGGTCTGTAATTAGCAATTTTGGTAGCGGGGAAGAAAAAAACAATTAACTCACAAGGGAAATCTTGGAATCTGCCTGCATCCAATTATTCGTAAATCCACTGTATAATGATAGGTGGGTTAATCTCTTTGGATTTTTTTTTCTTTTCTTTTTGTCATGTCTCGAAGTAATGAATAAAGTCGGTCGAAAAATTAATTTCACAAATTCAATAACACTAATTCGGGATTAGGCATTGGAGTTTTTTGGGTAACCAAATACGAAATTAACCAACAACAATTTGTTGATGCATTTTTTATCAACTTTTAAGCTCAAAAGATAAAATTAAAAAAAAAAAACATCGAAAACACATAAACACGTTCTAAGCATTCATCAACATATTAGTAAGGCCCGGATAAATGCATAAATGCGTAGGAATTATTTTTATTCAATAAAAAGCCGAAATTGGCTATAAATGCATATTTTCCGAAAAACTAAGGACTTTGCCAAAAACAGACACCAGGGGAAGTCACTAAAATAGTGTCTGGAAAAAGTTTTAAGAAATAAGCAAATAAAAAAGTAGAAAAAAATGAATCGTAATTGTTAATTAGGTATAATTCATTTACATCAAGAACACTATGAAAAGGCATTAAGTTGTTATTTAACAACTGATTTCACTAGAATAAATTTTTTATTTTACTATTTTTATTGTTATTTTGCATGAAATGGAATTTTTGGTGCATATAATGAATTTTATTTTGCATAAATATCCGGGGTCTACATATTACCAAGAACCAAAAATGACATAATTATGTGTTTTTATATATTTTGGTTAATTTGTTAATTTTATTGAGTCGAGGGAATGTGGACAATTGGATATGAAATTGGTGAGTCGCACGTAGTGAGGCGTCAAATGCAGATTATTGTCCAAATAAGTTTAAGAATTTCAATTTCAACTGTCGACATGGCGCAGCAACAGTCGTGACACTAAGAAATTGGATTTGAGTTTTGTGTGCATATAATCTAGCAGAACACGGCTTCATCTGCAGAGCAAATTTGATTTTTCATCTCGCGAATGGAGCGGCGAGGCAGCAATTGATTTGGCCATCGCCGCTGTCCAATTTCTCTTCTCTTCTCTACTCTTCTCTTCCCCCTTCACTGTCAAATGTGCGATTTGATTGCAGATGTAGGTCCAAGTCGAGCTGCTCACTCGTGGTGACAAGTGCCATTTTGGGCGATCCATGTCCGAACACGGCCAAGTACGTTGAGGCGCATTACTACTGCAGAGGTAAGCTTCACCACCACCCCGTTCGTCAGCGTACACTTGTGGCTAACATATTGCACGTTTTTGGTTTTTCAGATGACGTTGAAAAAATGACAAAAAAAATCCCCCTTTCTTCCCAACCCCATCTATTAATTCTCTCTGTTTCTCGCTCTCTTTCTCTCACCTCTCTTGACATCAATGTTGGTTTTGACACGTCCAAGAGGTGGCAGATCGAGTGTTCTAATAGCCCGTTTCGTTTGAATTTGATTCCCTTAGATGTAGCCAACAGAATAGTTGCAGCATCCGGGCCGACACTCAGGTGTTTAGCGATCCTTGTCCCGGCACGTGGAAGTACCTGGAGGCCCATTATCTATGTTCACCAGGTACTGCCCAGTGGTACCTTAATACTGCTTGATAAAGAAAAGAAATGAAATGAATAGAAAACGCTTGGTGGAATGTTTCACTGTCGCTTTCTGATAATTATTTTATTCTTCGTTAATTGGAATAAACAATTATTGGAAATCGATCTGTTTTTGTTTTGTATGTTAAAATCCGAGTTGTATTCGACTTAAACTTTAAACTTCTTGACTTACAAATGGCGGCTCATTTAGTCTGCTTTCAATATTTAAACAATTACAATTTTATTCGAATGCAGCTCCTGAGTTTCAGGCTTTTCATGTTTTTTTAAAATGTTTTTGTTTTGTATTTTTTTTTTGTTCAATTATTTGTGGCTTTAACTGAATGCTTTTTTAAGACACTGTTTGGAGCATGAGCACTGAAGATTGATGATGTTTAAAATAGAGTGAAAAATTTTAAAATGATATTTTTGTGAAATTGCTGGTTAGGAATTTGAGTGAAAAAAATGTAGAAATGTTAAGTGCGTTCAAAACTTCTTTAATAAAAATCAGTCGCGCATGAATTTTTCACGCTTTAAGTGGCTTAGCTTGAGAGACAGCTAAGTCCACTTTGCCTCACCGATGCAATAAACCATTTTGTTGTTTTATGCCAATTTTTCGTTTCGTTTCAAGTTGAAATTTGTCGAATGCACATTTTTATCCAAATGACAAAAGCATCACTTCATACTGCTCGTATGAAGTGTGTCTGTTTTTAAATCGGTTGTTAGCCGCCTCGAAAAGTCATGTATGGAGATAGAACGCACTTAATTCGATCATTTAAAACCAAAGTGTTATGTAGTATCACTTTGAACTGCAGATTTATTGGCACATTTCATTACGACCGTGGCTGTGGGGCTCGTGGCACGATTCGGCCACAATCCCCATCCGGGTTGAACATTTTTTTTTCTAGTTATTATTTTCTTTTTGTTTCATTCTCAACAAACCATTTCCATTTGCAGCTTCGACGTCGCCGCCAACAACGACGAAGAAGGCGATCCCTCCGTGGCTCTTGACCCGAACCACGCCCGCCTCCGATTGGCTGTTGCCCACAACTACTTCGACCACTCCGACGACCACCACAACAATAGCGCGGACGTCCACGGACGGCCCCACGAGCCATCCGCTGTTCACGACCACCTCTTCGACCACCGCCGCGCCGAAAACCACGCCGGTGACCGTGGAAGAGCCGCTGGCCGAGGCTACCAAACCCACGCAGGTGACCAAGAACTCGCTGTCGATGGACGATACCATCACCGTGGCGGTGCCCACGCCGCCCGTCAACCTGGAGATCGACCACTGCCCGCCGACGAAGGCCAGAGGCGTGCAGTGGGACTGGACGAAGCGCGGCGAGGAGGCCGTGGTCGCTTGTCCGATCGGCGTGTCGGGCACTGCGCGCTGGAGGTGCGGCCTAGACCCCGTGCAGTGGGTACCCAAGAACCCCGACCTGAGCGGCTGCCAGCTGGCGTGGATCACCGACTTGGCCGCCGACGTGGATTCGGATAAGTTCGCGGTCAACATCGCCAGCGAATTGGCGTCGGTCACCAAGAATCAGGCGCTGTACGGCGGCGACACGCTCTTGACTTCGGCTATGCTAAAGAAAATGGCGGACAAGATGGAGGAGAAGCTCAACTCGTTGAAAGTGAAGAGCAAAGAGGAGGTTATCACCGAGTTGATGCAGGTATGCGCGTATTCTGAATTGAATTTGGTTTTGTATTAATCATATTGTTTGTTTTTTAGTCGGTGATTCAAACGAGCAGTAATCTGTTGAATCCGGATCCGAAGCAGAGACTTTCTTGGCACGATTTGAGTCGGCTGCAGCAGATGCGGGCAGCCACCTCGTTGTTGGAAGGCTTGGATCAGAACGCGTATTTGTTGGCCGATCAGATCGACTACGAGAAGGTGCTGGTGCAAGCGGCGGACAAGATCGTCAGTAAGTACGCACAGTCTGCTTACCACTCTGGGTGTTGGTAGTTTTCTGTCGTTACATATTACGTTTTTGTTGTG
Organism: Strigamia acuminata; assembly: GCA_949358305.1. Taxonomy (NCBI): domain Eukaryota; kingdom Metazoa; phylum Arthropoda; class Chilopoda; order Geophilomorpha; family Linotaeniidae; genus Strigamia; species Strigamia acuminata. The sequence continues at coordinate 63,451,076 of OX442314.1, read as the reverse complement.
TTGTGTTGTTGCCTGTTTGTTGTGCCGTAATTCGTCTCTTGACATTTTGGATGCAACTTTCTGCTTAAGCACTATACAATTTCAAATATTTTTGTTTGTTAAATTAAATTAAATTGAATTAAATTAAATCGATTAATTTGTTTTTGATTTGTTGTTTTGTAGTGATGTCCATGAAAGTTTACAAAGTTCAGAACTTGAAGGAAATTCACTTCCCGACCAACGAGGATCTGAACAACGTGATTTGGGATCAGGCGACGGATTCGATAACACTCCCAGTGGACGCCATTTTGGACAGAACTGAGAAAGGTAAACCAATTATTACAATTATTATTATATGACATTTCTTAACGAGTATATTTTGTGTTTGCTGCAGGTTTAGTCAAGGCTATTTTTTTCACCTTCGGAAATTTAGATGAAATATTACAAAATTTTGAAGACGACTATTTTAACGATTACGGTGTCAATGTGTCTCGCGTTCTCAATTCCCACATTATATCGGCCATAGTTGGCCGCGGCAGCAATAACCTACCCCTCAGCCAACCCGTGACTATTAGTTTCCGTCATTTGCGAGATGACAACATTTCTAATCCAACCTGTGTCTTTTGGGACTACGACAAAGAGTAAATGCTCCAACAATCATTCATTCATTCGTTTTATTTATTTTATTTTGTCGATTTCAGTACTTGGTCCGACGACGGCTGCAGCGTCAAAATGACGAATCGAACACATACGGTGTGCAGCTGCACCCACTTGACGAATTTCGCCGTTCTCATGAACTTTAAAGGGGTTCAGGTAATGTATTGTTGGATTTAAAACAATTTGTTCTCCGTTTATCCCGTTTAATTTAATTTAAAATTGTAAAATTGTAAATTAATGGATTTAATCGTTGCAGGTGTCGGCAGTGCACGAGGCGGCGCTCGAAACCATCACGCTGATCGGCTGCGTGGTGTCCATCGTGTGTTTATTCCTGTCCTTTCTGACATTTACCATATTCCGAACTCTGCGAAGCGACCGCACGACGATTCACAAGAATCTGTGCGCTTGTCTGCTCGTCGCCGAGATCATCTTCCTGGTGGGCGTCGGGCGCACCGACCAACGCCTCTTGTGCGGCGTCGTCGCGGGATTACTTCACTTCTTTTTCCTCTGTTCCTTCGCCTGGATGTTCCTCGAAGGGTTCCAGCTTTACGTCATGCTCATCGAAGTGTTCGAGACTGAGAGATCGCGCGTGCGCTGGTACTACGCTCTGGCGTACGGCGTGCCGGCTTTCATAGTGTGTGTTTCGTGCATCATTGACCCCTGGAGTTACGGTACCGACAGGTACTGCTGGCTGCGATCAGACAATTACTTTGTGTTTAGTTTCGTCGGGCCGGTAATAGCGGTCATAATTGTAAGTTTGCTTGATCCTTAGTTATTGAGTTGGGAGCAAAAATGAAAGAATTCGATGATTTTTTGTTGCAGATTAATTTCTTGTTTTTGAGTGTGGCGATTTTCATGATGTGTCGCCACAGTAATTTAACTACGACGCTGAAAAATAAAGAACAGACGAAATTAGCTAACATGAGGTGAGATGATTGTTTTTTTCTTGCACTATTTTTATTTATTTATTTATTTATTTATTTATATTTTTGTAGGATGTGGATTCGGGGTGCAGTGATGCTCGTTATTCTACTAGGTCTCACTTGGACTTTTGGACTTTTCTACCTCAACCAAGAAAGCGTGGTCATGGCTTATGCTTTTACGATTCTCAACAGTTTGCAAGGACTATTTATATTTATATTTCACTGTGTCCAAAACGAAAAGGTAGACATTTTGTAGCAAATTTTTTATATTTTTAAAATTAAATTAAATTTTTGGTTTGTTTTAATTGTAGGTTCAAAAAGAATACAAAAGGCTACTATGGAAGTCTCTGTGTTTGGCCATGTGCATCAAAAACAAAGGAAGGCGCTCTAGTTTCTATATCAATTCGAACGGCACTTCGTCTGTGCCGGTTTCCAACTCGAACGGTGCCGTACAACAAAATGTACGTGTTGGCATTAATTTGTACAATTTGATTAATTAATTTAATGCATTTAATTTATCACGGGCAGAACTTTAAACGATTCTGGGAAGGACCAAACTGCAAAGGAAACACATTAGGACGCGTGGCGGGTCTCCCGGGCGGCAACCATCACCCGAACGACGGCTTCCCCGAGTCGGAACTGGAAAAATCGTCGTCGAAAAGCAGCAACAGGGACTCCGGTCACGGCGGATCCGATCGCGAGGACTCGACCGCCAGCAACCCGCCCGACCTGTCCGGCGGCACGCCCTACAACCACCGACCCGTCGTCGACTACGGCGGACTGACCAGCGAGCTGGAAGAGCCGCAACTGCTGACCGACTCGTACTGCCAGAAGAAAGTGCGACAGGAACAGCTGCAGCAGCAACCGCTGCCGCCGCTGCACGACCCGCGGCTGGCGAACCGCCTGCACCGGCCTCTGCGCACCGTCGTCCACCCCGTTCGGCTCAACCCGCACAACCACATCTACATGGACATCGACCGACGGGAAGAGGGCATCGCCGAACCGGTCTACGAAGAAATCGAGCGCCAGAGACCCGAGTTGCTGGCGCAGTCGGACGTGAGCGACGAGGACACGAAAAGACGGAGCGACGTGAGTCGACAGTCTTCCGGAAGCTACGGCGACTCCCGGCCGCTCATCCCGCCGCAGGGCCAAGTCGGGCCGTCGGAAAGGTGGACGAATCGCTCGGCGAACCAGCCGCACCATTATCCGCACCGCGCGGTGCCATCCGTCGAACCCACGCTGCCTTTAGTCAATCACATTCGTAATAGTGAGTATCCTCGTGCCGTTTTGCCGGACGTGACTTGTCCGAGCGGGGAAGAGAGACACGGTGCTCGCGGTTCGTTCCGAGGCGATCAAGGCGAGCAGGAGCAGCGCAACCCGAGTATGGACAATGGGTTGTTGGTCGCCATGTTCGATGGACGCAAAGTTGTGAGTCGGCTGCAGCCGCACCATGTAAAGAAAACTCCGCAGCCGTGTAGGACCAATTCGTTCAGCGAGTGTTAGTTCCCAAAAGGATAGACTCATTTTCGATGGATGGATGGATGGATATAAATCGTTATAATTATATTATTAATGACTTGATCATTTACCTTGCAACTTTTGATTTCCATTTTTTCTTTCTTTCTATTTTTCTTTTAAATGTGGGGGTATTGCTGAAGAGAAAAAAAATTTGTACATTTGATATTTGTAATACTCATTAAAGAGACTGAAAACTGTGTTTTGCTCGGCTCTTTTCGACGTCTGTGGTCTGCGCTCTGAAGATTTCTTTGTTTTTCGTGTTTGTTTGCTGTGCAGTGGAGTTGGTGGTGAATAGTGTCAACAGGCATACAGTTTTCACTTTTTAGTCAGCACAAAGTTTTTACATTCTTATGTAATTTCTACAGATGTAAAATATTTTGAATATTTTGAACTATTCCAAGCTTTTCATCTGAAATTCTCTTATTATTTTATCTATTTTTACTTAATTTTGCCGATTCATTCCCTGTAATGTATGCGCAAAAGATCTATGCGCATATAATTACTCTCAACTTCACATTTTGTTTGCCCCACCTCTGATTACAGTTGGCATAGCTTGTCAATCAAGTGATCAGAGGTGACTTATCGGCTACACTCCCTTGATTAAATCGCTTCTTGCTTATCTGTCGAAGGAGATCCATCTCTTAGATAGATAGTTTGAACGTCATTTTTCTACGATGGGAAAATTAGCTTTTTTCTGAGCATACTGAATATTTTACTTCATCTTACCAATTATTGAGAATCTAATTATTACATCCATTGAGATTTGAATAAATTGTTTTGTAGTAACTACTAACTACACGAAAGCATTCGTCCATTTTCTAGAATAAGAAGGACTTTTCCCTTAAGTTTAAGTAAAAAGAAAGTCCAACCAAAAAAAAATCTTAAAAATAAGGTCAAGTAAAATGTTTCAATGTTTTTAAGGTCTTAAGCATTTTTTATTTCCATTAGCAAAATACTTTTCACCATTGCAGCATTTTTAAGTTTGATGTCCACATGTTACTTAATTAATTACTAGCGCAAGACAGCACATAATTCTTGTTTCAACGGCTTTATCACAGATGCATATTGATAATCCAATACCACATCATCGTGTTTTGTGAACGTATAATGTTGCAGAAGCGATGTCAAATACAGAAATAATTCCATTCGCGCCAACGCCTCCCCTGCACATTGTCTTCTGCCTGTGAATTAATAAATAAATAAATAAATAAATAAATAAAGTGATAGAAATTTATATCGTGTACCAAGAGAAAAAGGAATTAATTCTTCCACTCGTTTCACTTGATTGTCTTCACTTAGAAAGCGTTCTGGCATGAAGCGTTCTGGTTGAGCAAATATATCTGGATCTCTATGCAATGCCCACAAATTCGTGTAAACGGTTGCATCCTTCGGGATACTGTAGCCGTGAAATTCGGTGACATCACTTGTGCTGAAACAGTGAAAAGATTTTGGAACCAACTCCAAAACGAAAAATATTGAATTACCAACCTGCGAGGATCACTTAATGGCGCAATCGACGATATTCTGTTTATTTCCATTATGGTCGCTTGAGTGTACGGCATTAGTTTCTGATCCGACATGGTTGGAGTTTTTTCCTTTCCGATCACATCATCAATTTCCATTTGAACTTTTTCTTGAACTTTCGGATGCTTTATTAAATACAAAAGTCCCCATTCCAGCGTTACACTCGTCGTGTCGCTTCCAGCAATAAATAACTCACAAATTACTTGAGCTAGCTTCTCCTCTGAAAGTATCACGTTCAACCCAATTTAGAAACATTTAACGAAATCTGTTCAATTTAATTTTATACCCGAGTAAATCGCTTTGTTTGCCGTCGATTTGTTGGCTTCGGTTCTCCACGAATCGATGAAGTTTTCTGGATTATTCGTATTTTTGTTTTTATCAGAAATTTGAACTTGCTCCAAAACCTTTCTGTAGAGCATTGCACCTGAATATCTGTATACCGTAAATTGATTAGATTCCGTAATCGATTGCGATCTTTATATTTTACTTACTGGGGCGTTTTGATTCCAAGCAAATTTACTAGAAATTGTGGTAAGTGATCGGACCACTGGTTAAGTCCTACTGAGCTTATGTAAGCTTTGGACAAGTTTAGTAATTCTAGAAACTCTGGTTCATCGTAATTCATCCTTTTCCCGTACAAAATGGATACAATAACATTTGTCACGCTCATTGAGAACAAATTGTGCAAGTCGGTTTGCTGTCCTTTAAGTGCTGCAATTTCTTCAATCATACAATTAATTTCACTCTAAAAAGACGGTTCCAAAATTATTATTTTTTAAAATAAATTATTTCTATTACTCGTGTGAGAGTTATCAATTAGCAACGACAAAGAACATTTTACCAAACCTGTATTTGAGGTTCCAGACTTGTTTTTCCTATTCCAAAATTTCGAAGCGTAGTTAAAACAAAACGGCGAAGTTCTACACGAGTGGCTCCATAGCCTGAAAACACACCTTTTCGGAAAAAAAGGAATTTTTTATAAGCTTAGTTTCACACGTATGTAATTTAAAATTCACTGTTTACCTGCTTCCGGACCAAAAGTAGCCAAAGCTCTCATCAGTGCCGGTCTTTCATCAAACACTTGCTTAATTAAGGCATCTTTAATTAGCTTAAATGAACTCAGAACAATAACTAGTTCTCCACTGATATAAATCCTAAATTTGTATTTCGAAAATTTTGTTGACCAACAGTAATAAATTCTGTACGGAGTAAATCAAACTTACCTAAATATGTCCCCATATTTTTTCCTTAGTTCTGTAAGAGTTATATTAGGTTTGCTACCTAAAAAAGGCAAATAACCAAAATACGGCAATCCTCTAGGTCCTGGTGGAAGATTTTTTGGACGTTTTAAGTATGTGAAAATAGACCATAAAGTTATCGTGATCAATAGAATTAAAGCAGTATTAAGCACTGCATTATCCTCAATCAGGCTTGATACGTAGTCGGTAGACATACTAGCAGTCTGATCTGATCTGATCTGATCTGATGATGAGAATGCAAAATTAAAGTGGCTATCAAGGTTGAGGTGATAATTACCTCAACCTTGATATCCACTTTGTAACTAAGTGTAATTAAGTTAAAATAACAAGGTAGCTATCAGGAAAAATTATCTTTGATGATCGGAAATTTCATTTGCCAAGTTTTTATTTTAATTTTAATTTTCAATTAAATTTTCAATTAAATTAATATTTTTAAATTTCGTTCTCCCAAAATAAAATTATACTCCGTATTAATTATTATAACTACCTATTTCCAAAACTATGTTTTGGGAGCATGTCCCGTTACTTATAAATAGTCAACACAATTATATCAAGGTTATTTCTACACCTTGTATTACATCTGCCGTCCATCGCAACAATTTCCTGTTGTGATTTATTTTCCAGCATGTCATTTTCTATTTTTCTGTCCTTTTGTTTATTCTGACATTTTGCAATTATGTCGGTAGGTGGCTGCTACACGCCGACCGAAACATTGTCGCGGAGCTGTTGTTAATGGCGAGCTTTAGCGGATACTACGAACTGGTTAGGCACCATCGATTGGCGGAAATCTGCTTTAAAACGGTAGGACAATGCTAGTTTGGTTTTTGATTACTTACATTGAATTTTTTTGCCTTAAATGCGAATAAATATACATTTTTTGACACCGTAATATACATTCACAATGCGTATTTTAGGCCTACACTTTGAATTTTTATGCCTGAATTTTGATAAATGTGTGTATTATTAGTTTTAGTTTTCGTCCTGTGTGTTGGTTTGTGCTTGTAGGGGATAGGTGAAAACGTGGATGTTTTTCATTTACGTTTCCCACGATAACCCACGTTCCGTTGATCGGGAAGTTGCGTGGTCTCTGCGCATATTTGAGACCATGTACCAGTAGTTGCCATTATGTCTAATTACTTTTAAGGTCTGGTAGTACACTAGTACGTACGTATCCTGTGGTGTGATTGTCACTCGCCTAAATGTGATGGGTTCTCAACACAGATTGATGCAGTTGGTCCAGCTCAATTTTCAGGCCATGGTCTAATAAAACCTGTACAGCTCCGAATAAACGCCAAATACCGGTAATCTTTTTTGAGACCCACCTAATGTTAATAATGCACCTAATTTTTTTATTTTTTAATTATTAAGTACTGTTGATTTTTTCATTGGACAGTGAGTATACTTTATTTGATCAGCCATAAACATTAGAGTAAAGCACAATATATCGCTATACTAAAAAATGAATTGTAAGTTAGTATAAACATTGCAATTTGATTCAAGATATTATTATTGGGGTAAGGTGCACACCATAAATATAGAATAATCAGTTTTTTTTTAATATATATTTTTTTAGACTTCATCTGGAATCAAACCAATTTTTTAATCAATATATTTTGTCATTAGAATTCATTTAAAATTAACAGGTATATAGTTTTTCTAGAAAAATTAATTTGGCAGTTGATAAGTTCCAAATTGGGTCATTCGAACTCGTACACATGTTTATTCATCAGATCTCGTCTCTGCTGCTCTCTGTTATACATCACCATAGCAAAACACAAAATAATGTACCACATTTTGATTGGATTTTATGTAAAATCACTGCCAAATTAATTGTTCTAGAAAAGTAATAAACGTGTTAATTTTAAACGAATTCTAATGACAAAATACATCTATTAAAAAATTGGTTTGATTCCAAATGAAGTCTAAAAAAAAGGGTTCCATTTAAAACCCCACTAAAGTTCCTTGGATTTCCACTAAAAATAAACTAAATTTGACACTGACTGGTTTTTCCACTATCGGTAATTATTTGTACCACTAATTTAACTAAGGCAAAAAAAACTATTTTTTCCACTATAATTTAATTGGACAAAAAAAAAACTGATTTAACCACTAATATTACTATGTTGTTACGATAATTTTTCTACGACTTTGCGAACGTTTTGCTAACGTTCCGCAGACTTTTTTGTAACGTTTGGCATACGTCCCGTGTAAGCCTCAGGTATATATACACGGGTAGTTTATTTTCAAATCATAATCGTTTGCAATGGCATCTCAGAGGGTCGTGTATTACAACTCGGATTCGGAAAGTGGTGATAGCGATGAAAACAGCCAGCCACCATGTAAGCGACGAAGAGGGCCCGAACTGGAGTGGACGAAACTTACCACTTTCGACAGTTTAGGTGAAGCCAAAGCCTCTGTGAAGCATGAAAGTGCTTGGAACATGCGACGTAAATACACCACACATCCTCAAAATGTGAATGCACAACTATTTGCCGTAAAACCAAGAATTAATCTGAATCTTATGACGGAAGCATATAACTGGAAACGTTCGAAACCGGAAATAATCTCCAGTGAAACAGGTGAATTGAAGTCATACTTTATTGTTCCAAAAGGGCAACCGACAGCGAAGGGTAACGACATAAACCAGTATTTGCGCCAGATGGAAACCCAGAATTGGAGGCGTTTTGAAACGTACAAGAAGACAAAGAATAGATTCAGAAGTGGGAGGAGGGAACTTGTTCTTGTCCGATATTTTTTAAGCAATACATATGCAAACACATCGTGGGTATTGCTATTATCGAGCAGTACCTAAATGTTCCAATTGAGGCCAAGAACGTGCCTTTGGGTGAGAAACGTAAGCGAGGTAGGCCATCGAAAGCCAAGAAGGCTTTAGTTTTATAATAGTGGGATTAGTGGATGTAATAAGATTTTTTAGTGGAAAAATAAGTTTGGTTTAAATAAATACTTTTAGTGGAAAAAATAGTTTTTTTTGCCTTAGTTAAATTAGTGGTACAAATAATTACCGATAGTGGAAAAACCAGTCAGTGTCAGATTTAGTTTATTTTTAGTGGAAATCCAAGTCACTTTAGTGGGATTTTAATTTATACCCTAAAAAAAAATATTACCTAAAAACTGACTATTCTATACTTATGGCATGAAATTTAAAAATGGGCTTTCTACACAAGTAATATAAGACTGGCAGATATTTCTATCTCTTAGCGCACATTAGCACATATTTTTTGGTGAGTTGGTTCTAAAATTATGGCATACTTATAATCCAACACTAATTCTTTGTGTTTTGTGAACGTAAAATGTTGCAACAATGTTGTCAAATACAGAAATAATTGCATTCGGGCCAAAGTTTCTCCTAAACATTGTCTTCTACCTAAAATTATTTAAAAAAATTATTTAGTACCGGTTATTAAGTTACAATAAGTGCGGTAATACGAGAAAAGTAGAATTATTTACCAATAGAAAAAGGAATTAATTCCTCTACTCGTTTTACTGAATTGTCTTCATTTATAAAGCGTTCTGGCAGAAACTGTTCTGGTTGAGCAAATATTTCTGGATCTCTGTGTAATGCCCACAAATTCGTGTAAATTGATGCATTCTTCGGAATGCAGTAGCCGTTTAGTGTAGTATCCTCAGTTACACTGAAAAAATGTCAAAACATTGTTAAGTCTCAGCACACATTTTGAACCATGATCCACAATAAACCAGTGAACGGTACTTGTAATACAATATAATATATCAAATTCAATTTGTAGTAGTTATTGTTAATGAACTGTTTAACGTTTAAGCTTAAGACCTTTTTTAGTTTGTGCTTTCCAAGTATAATTAGCGCTAAACCAGAATTATCTTAAACGACAAGGTAGCGAAATTTTATAGCATTATACCGAGGTTTTGTCACGACTAAAAACAGATGAACTAGTAATTACCAACTGTGCGGATCATTCAAAGGCACTATCGACGATATTCGAACAATTTCCATAATAGTTGCTTGAGTGTACGGCATTAGTTTCTGATCTGACATGGTTGGAGATTTTTCCTTTCCAATCACATTATCAATTTCCATTTGAATTTTTTCTTGAACTTTTGGATGCTTTATTAAATACAGAAGTCCCCATTCTAGCGTTACACTCGTTGTGTCGCTTCCGGCAATAAATAACTCGGTAACTGATTGAGCTAGACTTTCCTCTGAAAATATTATATTCATATAATATCATTTCATATTCACAATTTATAAATAATATAATCTATAATAGGTGAGTTCAAAGTTTCGGTTTATACCATTCAGTATGCAAGAAAATAGTATGCAAAAACTTGCCTAGCCGTGAATGTGGGCTCTGAACAAAACGCAGGGTACGCCCAAAATGGGTACCCAAGTACAACGAAATTTATTTATTTAAGAAAAAAAAGTATCACGTTTTTAATATTTCTTATTATTTGACATCATTTGATGCATTTTTCCAAGATAACATTGATTGTGAATTATTTTTTTCACAAATACACAGCTATTTCGTTTTTTTAGGTAAATCATTTCTCGTTCTTGGTTTTACAAAACCAGGAAGACTTACTAGATCAATCGGAAAGATGTGTCTGCCTGTTGTCCCATATGATCAGAATGTCATTTCTCATGATTTTGGTTAGAAAAATGTCAATATTTAGTGATACACATGATTGATACACATTCACATGTCAATATTTCGTTATTTCACATGATTGGGAGTAAAATAAATCACCTAAAATGCAGACATTTTGTTATTTCACACAAAATCTGTCAAAATCTTTATTTTACTTCATTCCCATATATTTTGTATGCTTAATTGGAGGCACATCTAACGCTTTAACAATTTGCCACGAATCAAGCATTAAGGGTTGCCCCAAATATTCGGTTTATATTTCGTTATTTGGCCTAAAAACCAAATATTATGTATTCGGCCGAATATCAACCTGTTATTCGGCCGAATACATAATAATGATAAAATTAGAAATATTTGAATTTTTTGGGTCAAAATTGAATTTTTTGGGTCAAAATTGAATTTTTTATACAAAAAATTTAATTTTTTCTACTAAAATGCAATTATTACCTAAAAAACACAAATTGTACAATAAAAATTAAATATTTCTTTTAAAAATGAAGTTTTTAAGGCAATAATTGCATTTTTCCTGTAAAAATTGCTTTTCAGAAGCAAAAATTTCACGATTTAGGCAAAAAGCGCACTATTGAGGCAAAAATCACTATTTTTAGGCAAAAATTGCATTTTTTTCAGAAAAAGGACATTTTAAACATAAAAAATTATATTTTTTTGGTAAAAATAATTCTTTAGGACCTAAAAACTGCATTTATTACGGTAGATAAAAAGTAAATTTTTTTTACCCCAAAATGGTTTTTTTGACCATAAAATTTTTTTTATTTATAAATATTTGATTATTCGGCCGAATACCGAATATTCAGCCATGGTATTCGGTTCCGAATATTCGGTATTTGGTTGTTCGGCCTTTTTGGTATTCGGTACAACCCAAGGTGATGGTTTTGGCTGTTTTTGATGCCATTCCGTTTATAGAAGCGGTAAAAGCCATAAAAACCGAAACTTTGAACGCGCCAATTGGGTTTTTCTATAAAATTTGTTTTTGAACCAGTGTATGTTGCGTTGGTTGCGGTCGATTTTTCTGCTTCAGTTCTCCACGCCTCAATGAAGTTTTCTGGATTATTTGTGGTTTTGCTTTTGTCATAGTTCTTAATCTCCTCCAAGACCTTTTTGTAGAGCAATTTACCTAAATCCCTGTACAGAAATTGACAACGTTTTCCCATCTGTTGCAAAAGTTATTACTATACATACAATGGAGTTTTGACTCCCAGCCAGTTCAGAATAAATTGTGGTAAATGATTACTCCATTGATCCACTCCTATAGAGTTTAGGTAATTTTTGGACGAATGTATTAGTTCTAGAAAAGATGCTTCGTCATATTTCTTCCTTTTTCCGTACAAAATTGATATTATCACATTGGTCACGCTCATTGTCAGCAAGTTATGCAATTCAGCCGGTTTGCCTTCTAGTTTTGCAATTTCTTCAACCATACAATTAATTTCATCCTAAAAAACAGTTGCAAAAATTAATTTTATTAGTAAAAAACATTTATTACCACAAAGTATACCATCAAAAAATACATTAAAGAGTGAAAATCCAGGTATAGATCAAAAGACAACGCAACAATTTTGTAGAATTAACTACGAACTCTTTTTGTTGCCTTTACTAAATTTAGCTGAGACAACAAAATCCTAAAGTTGTCTTTAATTAAATGTTTAGTTCTCTCTCAGCCAGCAAACATTTCGTTAAAACCAATCTAACTGTTTTTAGAATGCGGCTATGTTCAAAAGTTCAAAGTTCAAAGTTTGACACTTGTTTACCTGTATTCTTGGTTCCATATTTGTTTTGCCCATTCCAAAGTTTCGAAGCGTAGTTAGCACAAAACGTCGATATTCTATACGAGAAGGTCCATAACCTGAAATCACACCTTTACAAAAAAAAAGTCATTTATTATTAAAATTTCCTATTTTATTATAAATGAAATACAGTATACACTATCTTTATATGTACCAGGATCTGGACCAAATCTAACTAAAGCATCAAAGTGCGTTGGTCTTTCTTCAAATGTTTGCTTAAGTAAAACCTCTTTAATGAGTTTAAATGATGACAAAACAACTATTACTTCACCGCTGATATAAATTCTAAATTAAAATTTGCAATTGCAACTACATTGATAAATAAACAGGACATGATGATTAAAATATACTTACTTGAATATGTCGCCGTATTTCTTTCTTAGTTCTGTGAGAGTTATATTAGGTCTGGCGCCTAAAAATGGCAAATAGCCAAAATATGGCAATCCTCTTGGTCCCGGTGGAAGGTTCTTTGCAGATTTTAAATATGTGAAAATAGACCACAAAATTGTCGTGATCAATAGAATTAATGCAGTATTAAACACTGCATTATCCTCAATCAGGTTTGATACATAGTCGGTAGACATACTAGCAGTCTGATCTGATCTGATCTGATGATGAGAATGCAAAATTAAAGTGGCTATCAAGGTTGAGGTGATAATTATCACCTCAACTTTGTAACTAAGTGCAATTAAGTTAGAATAACAAGGTTGATATCAGGAAAAATTATCTTTGATGTTCGGAAGTTTCATTTGCCAAGTTTTTATTTTAATCTTAATTTTCAATTAAATTTTCAATTACAGTAAATTAATATTTTTAAATTTTGTTCCAAATAAAATTATAATTAATTATAACTATTTCCAAAACTATCTTTTGGGGGCATGTGCCGTTACATTATTTATACTGTAGTGAAGACAATTATATCAAGGTTATTTCTAAACCTTGAATAACATCTGCTGCCTATCACAACAATTTCTTATTGGGTTTTTTTTCCATTATGTCATTTTCTGTCCTTTCGTTTATTCTGACATTTTGCAATTATATCGGTAGGTGGCTGCTACACGCCGACCGAAACATGGTCGCGGAGCTGTTGTTAATGGCGAGCTTTAGCGGATACTACGAACTGGTTAGGCACCATCGATCGGCAGAAATCTGCTTTAAAACGGCAGGACAATGCTAATTTGGTTTTTGATTACTTACATTGATTTTTTTTGCCTTAAATGCGAATTATACATCTTTTGACACCGAAATATACATTCACAATGCGTATTTTAGGCCTACACTTTGAATTTTTATGCCTAAATTTTGATAAATGTGTATATTATTAGTTTTAGCTTTCGTCCTGTTTATTGGTGTGTGCGAGTAGGGGATAGGTGAAAACGTGGAAGCTTTATATTTACGTTTTCCATAATAACCTACGTTCCATTTGATCAGGAAGTTGAATGATCTCTGCGCATGTTTGAGACCATGTACAAGTAGTTGCCAGTATGTTTAATTAGGTTTAAGGTCTGGTAGTACGTACGTATCCTATCGTGTGACCGTCACTCGCCTAAATATGATGGGTTCTCCAACAAAGATTGGGTCAGTTCAATTTTCAGACGATGGTCTAATAAAACCTGTACAGCTATGAATAAACGCCGAATACCCGTAATTTTTTTTTAGACCCACCTAATGTTAATAATGCACCTAATTTTTTATTTTCTAATTATAAGTACTGTTGATTGTTTCATTGAACAGTGAGCATACTTTATTTGATCAGTTATAAACATTAGAAATAAGCACCCTATACCTTGTTCCTTCAGTGGAGCGGTTCTGCGGTCAACGCTGGCGATAAATACTGCCGTCTCCCGTCCGCGAGATGTAAGACGCATGTAAGGCGCGAGAATGCGTCCGCTGCCATTGTTGAGTGTTGCAACTCTCAACAAAAATATAAAATAACGGCAATATTGTTATTAATAATAAGTGTTCAACAGTATGTACTTTTATTTTCCCTAATTAATGATAGGGCAAACAATACAGCGTGCTGACGATGAGGAAATAATGGCGACCTTGGTTGGACATTTCTCAGCAAAAACCTGTTGACCTCAACCACTTGTGGGACATCAGGAGAGAAATGTGTGTATGTGTGGAATTATATCAAGAGTCCCGAATGATGCAACGTGGAATAAAATGCTTTTATTATTGAAAAGCACAAAAAGAATTACATTCATCATGACAGCAGCTCGCTGCCATGACAGGTGCGTCGTCCACGAAAAAGCAACAAGAAAGAAAAAATGACGTGTGATTGACAGCACTATCGAATTCCCATAGGGCTGCTCACAAATTATACACAGGAGCACACAACGTAATACAATATAATAAATAATAAATTGGGAATTTAAATATCTCAAACGATGTTTATTTTATCCATTTTTGTGTGTCAAACCTGAAATATTCTATACCTAAGTCATGTCATCCCCATTTTTATGTAAAATCACTGCCACATTAATTGTTCTAGAAAAATTATAAACGTGTTAATTTTAAACAAATTCTAATGACAAAATGCATCTATTAAAAAATTGGTTTGATTCCAGATGAAGTCTAAAAAAAAAATATTACAAAAAAACTGATTATTCTATACTTTTGGCATGCATTTTAAAAATGGGCTTTGTACACAAGTAATATAGACTGGCAGATATTTCTATCTATTAGCGCACATTAGCACATACTTTTTGGTGAGTTGGTTCTAAAACTATAGCATACTTATAATCCAACACTAAATCTTTGTGTTTTGTGAACGTAAAATGTTGCAACAATGTTGTCAAATACAGAAATAATTGCATTCGGGCCAAAGTTTCTCCTAAACATTGTCTTCTACCTATAATTGTTAAAAAAAATTTTAGTATTGGTAATTAAGTTACAATACGTATGGTAATACAGTTGAAACTCTTTATAACTAGACCCCGGATATTTATGCAAAATAAAATTCGTTTTATGTGCATAAAATATGCACCAAAAATTCCATTTTATGCAAAATAAAAATAAAAATATGCAAAATAAAAAAAGTTATTTGAGTGAAATCAGGTGTTAAATAACTACTTAAAGCCATTTCAAAGTGTTCTTGATGTAAATGAATTATAATTAGTAATTACAATTCATTTTATCTATTTTTTCATTTGTTTATTTGTTTATATCTTAAAACTTTTTCCAGACTCTAATTTAGTGACTTCCCCTGGTGTCTGTTTTTGGCGACATCCTCAGTCTTCCGAACGCAAGCATACATATACGATACGTGTCTTAAAAAATGGCAAAAATTGATACGTACGTGTTACGTATCGTTAAAAAAAGACATAAATCGCAGTTTTTTCCCAGAAAAATGGCGATTTATGCATTTATAAATCGATTTTCGGGAAATATGCAATAAAAGCCAATTTCGGCTTTTTAAAGGCTTCTATTGAACTTGACTTGAACGTTTGTGTGTGTGGTTCAACTTCCGGTTTGTTTAATTTTGGGTGTTTTTTCCAAAAATCAATTCAGCATAACAAAAAATTAAATTTTGGCCGACGTCAAGCCCTAGAACAGTTCATTTCACACATTATAATAAAAAAAAATTAAAAAAAGACTCATTTTTTAGCGCTGTGAAGTGTAAGTACGAATGCTGAAAACTCTGATTTACGGCAAACTGTAAGCAAACCGGAGCGCCACCTGGGACAACACGTCGCCAGGAGGCGATTGGACGTTACACGTCTGACAAAACGTCCAATAGACGTTTTATTGTAAATAGCCAATCAGGGCTGACCAGTGAGATATATAATTAGTTGAATTTGAATAAAGAATCACTTTGAATTGTAACAAGCAAGCGTGTGTGTCGTCAAAATCGTAGCCGGCGACCGCATGGTCAATTTAGTAAGAAATTTGAATTTGACCATAAAAACAAAAAATATGGAAAATTAACAGTTTAAAAAATTAAAAATATGTTTCCTGTGCAGAATTTGCCGCTCTTTCAAATGATGCTGATAACTTTTTGATCTAAGCTACATTTTTTTTTATTTGCTAAAAAACGATTTGGCAAATTTTTAGTATGGATTCAAATTTCACAGGGATACAGCATAAAAGCCTTTTTCAAAAACATAGTTTTTTTGGTTTACTTGTTATTGAATATAAATATATTGTATGCATTTATCCGGGGTCTATTTATAACGAATCGCAAGGGACCGGAAAATCGATTCGTTATAACGAGAGTTCGTTAAAACGAATTAGCTAAAAAAAACTAAATTTCATCTTAAATAATAATACTTATTCATAAACATGCAAGTTTCATGTTTATTTTATTCCAATTCTTTAGAATTGTTGAAAATTGTAGAATCAGACAAATTAAACTCATCTACTACAATTGATGGTGTCTTGCCATTGTCAATGGCATGAATAATGTTCAACTTGTCCTGAATCAAACTTGCCTTTTGTTTGGCAGCCATTTTAAAACAGTAAATTTTTCATTTTTTTTGGTTTCTAAAATATGGGCATCGGATGTTGTGAGTCCAGTTTTGAAATTTTGTTATAACAAGAGCTTATGAGTATTATAATGTACGTAAAAACTTGTTTGTTATAACGAATAATTCGTTATATTGAAATTCGTTATATCGAAAATATTTAACATGGTGTTCTACGGCTGGCCAACCAAATCATTTATAACAATTCGTTATATCGATAATTTGTTATATCGCGATTCGTTATAAAGAGTTTTGACTGTACGAGAAAAGTAGAATTACTTACCAATAGAAAAAGGAATTAATTCCTCTACTCGTTTTACTGAATTGTCTTCATTTATAAAGCGTTCTGGCAGAAACTGTTCTGGTTGAGCAAATATTTCTGGATCTCTGTGTAATGCCCACAAATTCGTGTAAATTGATGCATTCTTCGGAATGCAGTAGCCGTTTAGTGTAGTATCCTCAGTTACACTGAAAAAATGTCAAAACATTGTTAAGTCTCAGCACACATTTTGAACCATGATCCACAATAAACCAGTGAACGGTACTTGTAATACAATATAATATATCAAATTCAATTTGTAGTAGTTATTGTTAATGAACTGTTTAACGTTTAAGCTTAAGACCTTTATTAGTATGTGCTTTCCCAGTATAATTAGCGCTAAACGAGCATTACGTTAAACTACAAAGTAGCGAAATTTTATAGCATTATACCGAGGTTTGGTCACGACTAAAAACAGATGAATTAGTAATTACCAACTGTGCGGATCATTCAAAGGCACTATCGACGATATTCGAACAATTTCCATAATAGTTGCTTGAGTGTACGGCATTAGTTTCTGATCTGACATGGTTGGAGATTTTTCCTTTCCGATCACATTATCAATTTCCGTTTGAATTTTTTCTTGAACTTTCGGATGCTTTATTAAATACAGAATTGCCCATTCCAGTGTTGTACTTGTCGTGTCGCTTCCAGCAATAAATAACTCGCTAACTATTTGAGCTAGACTTTCCTCTGAAAATATCATATTCAGCACAATTTAGAAATAATATAATCTATAATAATTAGGTGAGTTCAAAGTTTCAGTTTATACCATTTAGTATGCAAAAAAAATAGTACGCAAAAACTTGCCTACCGGTAGCCGTAGATGTGTTCGTTTTTAGGCTCGTTTGTTGTATCATTTTTGCTTTGCGCTCGCACGAGTACGTGGCGCATAAAAATTCCATTTCTTTCACTTAACCAACCAATTGTGGTTGTGACTCCCTTATTTAACGTTTGAGGCGGCCATTTTTAATTTGGTTGTTAAAACCAAATCCAGGCATAAACTGATTTATAAACCACTTCAGTCGTGCTTTTAGTTTTAGTGGTTTTTGTGATGGTTTTGGCTGTTTTTGATGCCATTCTGTTTATAGAAGCGGTAAAAGCCATAAAAACTGAAACTTTGAAAGCTCCTATTGTTTTTTCCTGTAAAATTTGTTTTTGTACCAGTGTATATTGCGTTAGTTGATGTCAATTTTTCTGCTTCAGTTCTCCACGCCTCAATAAAGTTTTCTGGATTATTTGTGTTTTTGCTTTTGTCATAGTTCTTAATCTCCTCCAAGACCTTTTTGTAGAGCAATTTACCTAAATCCCTGTACAGAAATTGACGTTTTCCCATCTGTTGCAAAAGTTATTACTATACATACAATGGAGTTTTGACTCCCAGCCAGTTCACAATAAATTGTGGTAAATGATTACTCCATTGATCCACTCCTATAGAGTTTAGGTAATTTTTGGACGAATATATTAGTTCTAGAAAAGATGCCTCATCATATTTCTTCCTTTTTCCATACAAAATTGATACTATCACATTGGTCACGCTCATTGTCAGCAAGTTATGCAAGTCAGCCGGTTTGCCTTCTAGTTTTGCAATTTCTTCAACCATACAATTAATTTCATCCTAAAAAACAATTGCAAAAATTAATTTTTTTAGTCAAAAATATTTATTACTGTTAAGTACGGAGTACCATCAAAAAATACATTAAGGAATAATAATCCAGGTATGGATCAAAAGACAACTCAACAATTTTGTAGAATTAACTACGAACTCTTTTTGTTGCCTTTACTAAATTTCGCTGATACAACAAAATCCTAAAGTTGTCTTTAATTAAATGTTTATTTCTCGCTCAGCCAGCAAACATTTCGTTAAAACCAATCTAACTGTTTTTAGAGTGCGGCTATGTTCAAAAGTTCAAAGTTCGAAGTTTGACACTTGTTCACCTGTATTCTTGGTTCCATATTTGTTTTGCCCATTCCAAAGTTTCGAAGCGTGGTTAGCACAAAACGTCGATGTTCTACACGAGAAGGTCCATAACCTGAAAACACACCTTTACAAAAAAATTCATTTATTATTAAAGTTTCCCATTTTATTGTAAATGAAATACAGTATACAGTATTTTTATATGTACAGTACCAGGATCTGGACCAAATTTAGTTAAGGCGACAAATTGCGTTGGTCTTTCTTCAAACGTTTGCTTCAGTAAAACCTCTTTAATTAGTTTAAATGATGACAAAACAACTACTAGTTCTCCACTGATATAAATCCTAAATTAAAATTTACAATTGCAACTATATTGATAAACAAACAGGACATGATGATTAAAATACACTTACTTGAATATGTCGCCGTATTTCTTTCTTAGTTCTGTGAAAGTTATATTAGGTCTGGCGCCTAAAAATGGCAAATAGCCAAAATATGGCAATCCTCTTGGTCCCGGTGGAAGGTTCTTTGCAGATTTCAAATATGTGAAAATAGACCACAAAATTATCGTGATAAAAAAAATGATTGCTGAATGAAACACAGAATCATTCCACATCTCCATTGTGTGACCTGTGTAACGTAATGATACTGGTTAAACTTTTGCAAGTCTGACTTGACTTGCAAAAGGTCATATTTATCAAGGTCGTATTGATAAAGCGCCATAAGTGCCAATTATTTAATCTATGCTGTTAGACGCTGCACGGGGATGAGTTGAACCCGTCGACAAAATGACAGAAAAAGAAGAATAGCAACATGCTTTTAAATCTTTTGATGGTCTCTGTGAACCATCCCTTTATTGTATGGTTTTTTACACTCATGGAAACTTGTATAACAAATTTCTGAATAATATTGTTTTACAATCTAAAGTTATCAAAAAAGTCTATTTTTTATTTTTATCTTATCTAACTGTCTAGAAATTCAACCCAAATTATATGATCCTGCCAGTAGTGTTGAACATTATAATCAGGTTCAGCCAAATTCAATTTATTCTGATTAAGGTATTGACTCGATATAATACTACTACCTGGTCCATACCTGGATTATTATTCTTTAATGTATTTTTTGATGGTACTCCGTACTTAACAGTAATAAATATTTTTGACTAAAAAAATTAATTTTTGCAACTGTTTTTTAGGATGAAATTAATTGTATGGTTGAAGAAATTGCAAAACTAGAAGGCAAACCGGCTGACTTGCATAACTTGCTGACAATGAGCGTGACCAATGTGATAGTATCAATTTTGTATGGAAAAAAGAAGAAATATGATAAGGCATCTTTTCTAGAACTAATACATTCGTCCAAAAATTACCTAAACTCTATAGGAGTGGATCAATGGTGTAATCATTTACCACAATTCATTGTGAACTGGCTGGGAGTCAAAACTCCATTGTATGTATAGTAATAACTTTTGCAACAGATGGGAAAACGTTGTCAATTTCTCTACAGGGATTTAGGTAAATTGCTCTACAAAAAGATCTTGGAGGAGATTAAGAACTATGACAAAAGCAAAAACACAAATAATCCAGAAAACTTTATTGAGGCGTGGAGAACTGAAGCAGAAAAATTGACATCAACTAACGCAATATACACTGGTACAAAAACAAATTTTACAGGTAAAAACAATAGGAGCTTTCAAAGTTTCAGTTTTTATGGCTTTTACCGCTTCTATAAACAGAATGGCATCAAAAACAGCCAAAACCATCACAAAAACCACTAAAACTAAAAGCACGACTGGAGTGGTTTATAAATCAGTTTATGCCTGGATTTGGTTTTAACAACCAAATTAAAAATTTATTATTAGTTATTTTGAACCTATACACATGCACCAAATAGCAAATTGGAATATTTACTGAATATTAAAATCCCAATAACCTAACAGTATTGTCAAATTTGGAAAAAAATTTCGTAGCTTTTAAATGAAGCCAAGCCCATGCTAAAAAGCTGCTTGTTTGTCGTCGATGACGTCATAAAAAGCGCCACCAACGGCAACTTTTGGAAACTTTCGAAAACTAAAAATGGAGGACATTTGAGAATTTTCCAACGTTTAAACGAACGATATAACAATCTTGAAACAATTGAACACGTATAAACAATGGATTTGGTCTAATAATGACATAAATAATCTTCTCCTCAATTTTTATTTTTCTCTTCCCATTAATATAGTAAAATACGTGGTCCTCTATTAGTACTTTGGGCAATAGATCAACTGATCTACCACTTTGTTACGTGGCCAAACGGACTACTGAATGACCACGTATTTTACTATATTAATAAACTGCATTTAACGACTAGGGGTGTAATAAGAAGGACTCATTGTTTTGTATTCAAAATATAAAAGTATCTTTATTCAAATCATAAAACAAATAGCACTTTAATAAATAATCAAACTTAAGACTAACTTAAATCTAGAGCATCTGATTTATGTCTTAAATCAACCATGAGATGCCAACACATTCACTGCCTGACAACCTCTCAGTATCAATACCTGGAGAGAACTTTCGATAATACGAATATAAACCCAAGAATCCTCTCAACTGCTTTAAATTTGTTGGTTCCGGAAATTTGAATACAGATTTCAAGTTCCGTGGGTCGGGTGACACTCCTTCAGAATCAACAACATGGCCTAAATAACGGATGGTATTCGACTATCAACTGATCAACAATAGGAATATTCTCGCTCTGGAAATAAACAGCTCCATCTCTCACTGGTCAGCACTACAAAAACAATATTATTCGGAATATTTTTTTATGAGTTTCCACCAATGTAGCAAACTACATACACAATAAACAGACGGTTCACAGAAACCATCGAAAGAGGCAAAACCACGTTGGTCTCACACTTTTTCCCGGGACTGTAATCTCAATTATAAAAAGCGAGTAAGCGACGAGTAATTCTGAGTAGTTTTTGGTATCAATAGTGAGGGGTAAAGCTGATCATCTTCTAGACTAAATTTGCAATACATTGGCTCGGAGAACCTTCTAGTGTTCAATTACTTGTATAATCAATGATACTTACTTTATGTTGCCTTACTTAAGTTTGACACTAAAGAAGTCAGCTCTGCTTCTCCCTTTCACAAATAATAGTTTGAGTCGACTATCCATAACTCATCGATACTCTTGCACGCCTTCTGGTGACAAAGGAGTAACTTGCTCAATCTGATGCTCATTTCAGCTCTCCGGCTGAGCTATTGGTGTGACCAGGAAGCGTAACCAATATGTTCAACCAAAGCGATATCTTTCAACCTGTGGGTATTCCTGGGATTTACCTTTATGATAAAAACTGAATAATACGCATTTCGAGATGGTGGCTCCATAATTGAGTAAAAATCAATTTGCTCAATTTTTACCCATTTCATTTTTATTCAAATTAAACTATTGCTACAGATTTAGCGAGCAATGGCGCTTATTTTTTGATGCAATGGTCCAAGCAAGATTGCGTAACGGCAATCCAATAACACATCATCTTGTGTAGTGAATGTGAAATGTTGTAAGAGAGATGTCAAATAGAGAAATAATTGCATGCGAGCTAACGCCTCTCCCGGACATTGCCGTTTACCTATATTTTCGACAATACTCAGTATTAGCATTCAAGAAAGTGTTGTATCATTTTACCAATTGAAAATGGCATCAGTTCCTCCGCACGAATCACTTTGTTGTCTTTAGTCAAAAACCGTTCTGGTCGAAATAATTCAGGTTGAGGAAATACTCGCGGATCTCTATGCACCGCCCACACATTGGTATAAATAGTTGTATTTTTTGGAATAAAGTAACCGTTCAGTGTTGTTTCTTGACAAGTACTGGATATTATACAATAAAATTTCATTAGACATTAATTGAATAAACAATAACTTTTGATGACTAACCTGTGAGGGGTACCTAAAGGTGATATAGATATTATTCTGTTTAGTTCCATTACAGTCGCTTCGGTGTATGGCATTAACTTTTGATCAGACATAGTAGGAGTTCTGTTTTTTCCTATCACACTGTCGATTTCTTGTTGCAACTTTATCTGGATCTTTGGATGTTTTATTAGATAGAGCAAAGCCCATTCTACGGATGTTCCCGTCGTGTCACTTCCAGCAATAAACAATTCACTCAGAACCACTGCTAGCTTTTTATCTGCAAACGATTGGAACATTATTGAAGTTGGTTTGCACTGCATCTGACTGGAATCTGGATACAAACCATTAAATATTTCAGGTTTTGAATTTGGCTTATCGGCTTCGGCTTTCCAAGCGTTGATAAAGTTTTCTCTTTGCCCATTTCCTTCACTTTGTTTTCCCAATTCTTCCAAAATTTTTCTGTACAGCAAACTGCCAATACCTCTGGAAAAAACCAAAAGCCTTTTTATTATTGTTATTATTATTTTTTTTTAAATTTAATAATATTTTACTTACACTGGAGTCTGGATTCCAAGTAAGTTGATTAAAAATTGTGGCAGATATTGTGCCAGTTGATTGACGCCCATAGATTTGACATAATTTTTGCATATTGTTAAGAGTTGTTGGAAGTCTTTATCATCATATTCCATTCTTTTCCCGTACATAATTGCACAGATTACGTTGGTTACACTCACAGTCAATAGTTTATCAAGATATGCAGGTTTTCCTTCAAGTTTTTTAATTTCTTCAATCAGGTAATCAATTTCATCCTAAGAAAGAAAAAAATATTCGAGACAAAAAATTAATTAACTTTTAAAAAAAAAACAGTAGGTGCATTCAAAAAGTCTAAAACGTATGCAAAACTCGTTTCGTGTTTGCACGTGACGTCATTCCCATTCCCATTGAATAACATGTTATTCAATGGGAATGACGTCACGTACAAACACGAAACGAGTTTTGCATACGTTTTAGACTTTTTGAATGCACCTAGTACAATTTTTGTTTTATTTACAATGATTTTTGGCTCCAAATTTGCTTTTCCCATTCCAAAGTTTCGCAATGTATTTAATGTAAAGCGACGAGTTTCTATCCGTGGAGCGCCATATCCAGCAAACATACCTTAAGGATACAAATAAAAACGAATTGACCAATTTTCCATACTGAAAGCTAGAAAAGTACAGGTTTACTTAATTTTTATGAAAAATTAATACAACTTACCCTCCTGAGAATCAAATCTTGCAACCGCACGATAATTTTCCGCTGATTCCGAGAAATTGTCCCCTTGCTTAATATAAGCTTCTTTAATTAGTTTGTACGATCCCAAGACAATGACTCGTTCCGTGCCCATATAAATCCTGTAAATTAATTGCTTTTAACCACATATAAGACACATACCCGTTAAAATATAGTTACGTTAATATATCCCCATACTTCTTCTTTAACTGTGTCAAGGCGACGTGAGGATTTTTGCCTAGAAATGGTAAGTAACCAAAGTATGGTAATCCAATTGGTCCTGGTGGAAGATTTTTTGGGGTGTTTATGCATTTTAAAGCAAACCATATTACTACTGCTATCAATGAAATTACTATTGTATTCAGTACTGGATCGTTCAACATCATGCAGACCAGTGATAGAGCTAAGTTTGGCCTGGCGTCGTAGATGATGAGCATGTGTTGATTTGATCAATTTCATTCAAGGCTGAATTCATAGAGTTTAATCATCATAGAAAAAAGATAAATGCTTTAACTTACAAAGGATTTTATTAATTTTATTATCTTAAAAATGCAGGCCTTAAAGGTGATTAGTTTTGTCAAATTAAAGTTTTAGATTTAATGTGTGCAAAAATTATAAATGAGCTTAATGATATTATTATTGGGAGTCTAGAATTGTTGCCAACAAGAATAAAACACTTTTTCAACTGAAGGGAGGCAGATGCAAATCACAAAAGTCACTGCGAATTAGTAGTGATAATAATTGTTTATTATTTTGTTACAATTTATTAAAATTATATATGAAAAAATTAATGAGACTGTTTTGTTGGTACTATTCGTCAATTCGTATACAATGTGTAACAAACTACATATGGTAACTCAATTCATACATTGAGTATGTATGGCACCGTATTTCTTCAACTCTAAAACGCCATCAATTGTAAGACACACCCAATTTTTAGATGTTAAATGGGAAAAAAACTGCGTGTTAGAATCGAAGAAATACGTATTGTTACGCGTACGGACTGTTCCGATAAGCGGCCGATCCATAGCGCTTGATTTGGCTTATAAATTCATTAATTAGTTGCTAAATTTCACCCATAGATGGCGTTGGTGGAGTTGGATTTGGAGAGGTGTGGAAGCGCAAATAAAGGTGAGAGCAGTGGTGAAATGGTGCTGGACACCGCATTTTGCGTCCGCCAAGTTGCTTTATTAACAGAACGAAAATGCGACATGAAATACACCGTTTTGAGGCTAGCTGCACACAAAACGTCAATACATGATTAGAATAGAATAAATCATTGTTAGCCAACATTGATTTATTCTCTTCAGAATAAGTAATACTCAAACTAGACTAAAGCAATCGATAATGCAAACCAAACGCAATGTATAACTAAACAATAAGCGCTCTTTCTCGAGCAGACGACATGCTGGCATGTCATTAACTGTGAATCCATATTGGTTGCGGTACCGTAACAAGTAATGGGTTAAAAGTCAGAAGCAACCAATATAGCTAACAATACAAAACAGCAATGACACGCGAAATACAACTGAATTAGCTCAAATAATTTTGTCATTACCTCGTCATCGGGTCAAAGAATTAGGGGAGAATAGGAGATTTCCTATTCCCCCCTATTTCGGCCGCTTATTGGAACGGTCCGTACGCGTAACAGTATACCATTCATGTACAGTCGTGGACAAAAAAAAGACTTCCCTTCAGTTAAAGCTGTTTTATTTATCATTATTTGCCAGGTCTGTATTTTAAAACTGTTGTTAGGGCAAGACTAATGTCATTGAATCTCCATGGATTTTTATGCCACCTGGTAGATAAACTTAAAACAGCTGAACTGAAGAGAAGTTTTTTTTGTCCACGACTGCACATTGAGTAACCAAATACATTTAATAACTATCAAAAAATATTGTTTACAATTTAAAATATTAGTTTATCAGGCTGAACATTGCATGCTAATGCGATTTTATCACGAGTAGATGGTGAGTCTAAGATAAACAGTACAGGAATTTCCTTAACAATTAAACAATTTAAAAGTTAAAACCACTGCTTACTCATTGGAACCCACGAATGATCTTCATTATCTTTCCTAAACTCATGTACAGCATGCTGAACTGCAAACAATACTGAACAGCTCATACATAATGGAGGTTCTCCAGCAGCTAGTGTAGACAATTTAGTAATAAAATATAAGGCTAGATTTTGCATAACCTACTCTTTGATTTAAGTACTCCCGTTGAATTCTTGGAATTCTGTAACATTGTTACACGGAAATCCACTGGAATGTCTTTTGTCGTAGGTACATGATATTCCTGAAATAACAAAATAAATCCGTAGAAATTTTAAATTTTTTAAAACAATGGACACCATTGGGATTACTACAAATATTGGTAGAGAATTTTTTATCTGCTGATATTATAGCCATTGTTTCTATCTGACACTTACCCAAGTAGTGTTGGTTATATTTCTGCCTGTTTCGAAATCAATTTTTGCATTCTCAAGTAAGAATAGTCCCATTCCCATAACGAAAGAACCTTCGATTTGTCCAATATCTATCTCAGGGCTCAAACTATCGTATTAGGAAAATATTTTATGTTTAAGTTTTTACCAATACAAATACAGTGTAAGCTGTGGGGTCCGGAAAGAATCTCACATGGACAATTGAGCCAATTTGCCCAATTTCGCCACTTGCACATTTCTTGGTTCAGACCAAACAGCTTAACCGTACTTCTTGAACTGTTTTATTTGTTTTGTGATACCTTTGACCACAATCATATATTAAATCTACTCTTGAAATTTGAGTTTCTCCTGTCAATCCGTCAACTTCCGCCTCTGCACAAGTTGCACCGTATACATCGTACTGTTCTGGAAGGTTCAATGGATGACCAGTTCTAAAATATTTAAAAAAATTATAAGTACCTGAAAAAAATGATTGTGTGAATAGCATGCCTGGTGTAAAAAAAGAACACAGCAGTTTATTCACTTTCTACTCACATTTAAGGTTTCTTAAAATATACCATCCTTCTAACACGAATACCAACCTAGTGGGCATAACAAATACGAGTAATCGGAAGCACATGTAAGACCCTGAAAATTATGTGACAATTTTGATGTAACAACATAATTTTCGAGAAATATTGCATGTGCCTACATTGCTACAGTAAGTGAAATGCACCAAGTTTACAATACAACCCCTTTTCAAAAATTGGCAATTATTACCAGTTTTTGTATATTTGGAACCATTACAAAAGAATATCTCTCACCATAACAAATGGAGTAAGGTCAATATTTTCAAACTGCAAGACAGACAGTGGATGAAAGTGGTACAGAAACAAGAAGAAACAAGAGAAAGAGAAAATGTTTGGATACCCAAGAAAAAAAGTTCCTGCAGAATCCTGCATTCTTTGCACAAGAAACCTGTGCACAATTCTATGCATAGTGGGTGCATAAAAGTGGAAAAATAAAGAGAAAAATTGTGCATATCAATTTTCTGCACAATAAAACTATGCACAAAAAGGTTCCACTTTTCTACACCCACTCTGCATGGATTTGTGCACAAATTTTTGTCACAAAAATAAATCAGACAAAAAATAAAGCACCAAATAAAAACAAAAAAATTTTGATTCAAAATGAAGATAAAATTACAACAGCAAAAAAGAAACTGAAAAGAAAAGCCAAAAGAATTTGAGCCAATATGAAGTTACATGTGTCAACAGCCAATAATGGGCACTCCACCCATCACCCGCCATTGATAGCTATTTTGAATAATTGTGATGAAATCACATCACAATGCATTCAATTTTTATCCAAACACACAATCAAATGCATTTTGATGCATTCGTTAGTGCCTTGGATAAGGCACAGAGTTAGCCTTGGTTAAAGAATTAATGCAATTTCATAAGGAGGTGGATATCTAAACACACCTCAATTTCTCTGGTGTGTGACTGTTTAATTCCAAAATTAAAATGGAAAATGAAGGAATTTTTAGCAAGTTTTCTATTCAAGTTGCTTCAAATTACATATTTGATTTATTTAGTTAAGTAAAAAAAGGTCAAATTTGAAGGCAAGCCTTAAAAATAAATGCTGACCATTCAGTTACAAATATTTATCTGACTGGTGTAAATTATATTTGTGCAGGATATACGAAGTCGGTTCACCTCTTCGAATTTTACCTCTCAGAAACTCATTTCTCAGACGCCACTTCTCGAATGGTTTGTTTCTCTGTAATTTTTTTGTCTGAGAAACGACCTATTCGAGAAGTGATCGTCTGAGAAGTAATCTCTTAAATCCAAACTTAACAGATGATGCCTTCGACCGCGGCTTCTGTGTCGCCCTGTTCATGTATTTTCTTCGCTTTTCAATGACATACCAAAACCATCCAAAGTTTCGGTTTTCCTCTGATTGTCTTTTCCATGGTGACTACCATTGTGTGTACGGTGCTGTAGTTGTGGCTGTTTATGCTAAGTCTGCTGAAGCAGTTGGACTTATATATTCCCTGCAAGGCGTCATGTTAATGCAACGTGACTGTACGAGGCGTTACGTTGATGCGACGTGACTGTGGGCGACGTCACGTTAATGCCCGATACGAGAAATCAATTTCGAAGAGCTGACCAATTCGAAGAAGTGAATTCGAAGAGCTGACCAATTCGAAGAAGTGAATTTCGAAGAGCTAACCTATTCGAGAACTGAATATGGGAGAAATGGCCCTCTTTAAAATGGACCTCCTAATTACGTTTCGAAGTAAAAACATTTGAAGAAACAACCGAAAATTTAGAATATTTGAAGAGATGACATTCGAAGAAGTGATGGGACCCGGGATATACAGGGTGTTCTAAAAGTCTGTACCCCTCCAAATATTTCCTGAGCAATTGCATCTAGGCCAATTTTGATGAAGCAATCGTATAGTAAGTTGGGTGAGAGCAATCCAATGACGTCATCAAATTTGACCTTGAAGGTCATTTTCAAGGTCATTCACTTGCTAACTTCTAAACCAATCAGGTTAGAGCAAAAAAGTCAATTACAAAGTTGTAGAGCACCATCAAGTTAGTACTATCCACCTTATCTTAGTCTAAGTTAAATGTTTTCCTTTTAAAACGGAGATAAATCAGCTGAAATAAAACCAGCCATTGTGACAAAACTTAAATTTCTATTACAAAAATACTAAATTACTTAATAAACGTATTCAAATGTGCATTATTATGCAAGGAAACAAGAAAAACCACTGCTTTTTTTTAATGCCTCAATAATTATTTTATCACAAGAATAAAAAATTTCACGTTGCGGATTGTTTTTCTGATTTGCCTCCTTTTTAAAAAGAAAACATTTAACTTGAGATGAATAGTACTAATTTGATGGTGCTCTACAACTTTGTAATTGACTGATTGGTTTAGAAGTTAGCAAGTGAATGACCTTGAAAATAACCTTCAAGGTCAAATTTGATGACGTCATTGGATTGCTCTCACCCAACTTACTATACGATCGCTTCATCAAAATTGGCCTAGATGCAATTGCTCAGGAAATATTTGAAGGGGTACAGACTTTTAGAACACCCTGTATATGTGCACGAAGCTTTTGTGCAGAATACGCATACACACAGTTTTTTGTGCGGAATAAGTTTGTGCACAAAGTTGTTGGGCAGAATATGCCTACACACAAAGTTTTTTGTGCAGAATTTGCTTACACACAAAGTTTTTTGTGCACAATAAGTTTGGGCACAAAAATGTTGTGCAGAAACTATCATTATTCTGCAGAATTATAACGTCAGGCAGAAATTCTGCACGATCGTGCAGAGGTTTTTGTCTTGGGTACTTTAATAATAGCAAACTAAGGTATTTAGAAACAAAGAACACATGCAGAGTAAAACAACATGCAGTAAAAGTATTTTGAACAAATTCTGCTACAAAAATATAGTTAGAATGGCATCCCATAAGGTAGGAGTATTGTATATGTGATAGAATGCTCAGATATTAAAACTTATACTGAGGAACTGAGTGAAATTTGTGCATATTTTACCCTCTACAATTTACAATTTAGATTTTTGAATCTTACACAAAACGTGCACACAAATCAATGTTGCTGTTGAAACAAGCATCAATCAATTCAGCCCAAGAAGCACTTTTCATTTCATCCCGAATTGGTTGAATTCGTTTCAATAAAATCTTGCAGCATTCAGCCACTGCCTGCAACAGAAATCATAATATTAATTATAAACAGTCAGAATGATATTATCGCAGCATTATTACCATACAGTTGAGTTCACTACTTGTGCTTGCAACTGTGGGAGACGAATTCGGGTTAATAAAACTATTTGCTGGTAGCACAACCACCGAATCAAATGGCACGCCCAACGTATAAGCACAAACTTGAGTAACCTAATACAGGTTTTTAAAAAATTACAAGTTTTCATTGCCAGTTTAATTAATTAGGATTTAATTAATGCAGTAAAAGGGATAATTTGTATGCATGTAAGATTGTCTGTGATTACAAAATATGAGAACATTTTACAATGTTGCAAACTATGCAACAACTATGCAAATATAGATTAAATTCATATATTGAAATGGTTATCCAGTTAATTGTTACAGACAGTCAGGATTTAGCAAATTTCGGTTAAATACAACATTATACATCGTCTGAACAAAAGGAAACATCTGATTAGACGTGATGTGCATTAGAATTAGACTTTGATCGATATCGATATTTTGCGGTATCGCCGATACCGATGATCGGCAACCAAATATCGGCCGATACCGATACCTGCGCCGATATTAAAATCAAAATGTCCGACCCCCCCACCCCACCCCCCAAAATAAAAAAAAGAAAATTACAATTGCGTTTATTATTTTATTTTATGTTTAACAAACGTTTTTGAAGCAGTATATAATGTATACTGCTTCAAAAGCGTTTCTAAAACGTATTGTTTTAGTCTTAAATGATACGTTTTAGAAACGTCGCAATATCGGTATCGACCACGCCAAAAAATATCGGATCCGATATCGGTGAATACCGAAATATCGGCCGATAGCCGATACCGATACCGGTATCGGTCAAAGTCTAACTAGAATGAGCAGAGAAACTCCAAGAGTGAGACTCAATGCATTTCCAAGGTCGGAGACCAACACTCCGAATGAATACAGGAATTCTTCATTTATGAACTCAATCTTATTTGTATTCATGGTGCACACTGCCACGAACATAGGAGGCACTAATTTTATTGGATAAGTGAATGTATTAAATTTGTAAGTCAATATTTGACAAGATCGTGGACATGCGCATTCTTTCTCAACATTGGTCGATAAATGAATTTTGTAATACAATGTGCGCACATCTTTTGCCAGTGATGATGAATTGCACATACTGGTTTTCTCCTTGATGGAAAATGGCATACTAGCAAAAACAAAACTGCTTTTTTCTGTTTTTCTTTCTTCTGTTTTTCTTTTTTTACTTTCTTTATTTCTTTATTTTCTGTTCTTTATTTTTACTGTTCTTTTTTTTTCTTTTCTTTTTCATAATATTATTATTATGAGAAACAGTTTTAGGAGCAGGCTATTGGCTTCTGATTTAATTGCACAGCTGTCTCCTTGTCTTGACAGAGTTATGTTTGGAACACACTATTTAAAAAATGCCTTAAAATTTGGACTATATACCTTAGTGTTGATTCCTTGTCCACATTCAATACCACCATGTGCGACTTGCACAGAACCATCATCATTAAAAATGCTTACAGTAGCATGAAAAGTGGCACAGTAAAAACCAACATTATATTTTAAGGGTACAATTGCAATGCCTTTCTTTTTCCAAGCACTTTCCTAGAAGAAATTGTGAAAATAGAAGTGGTAAATTAATTATTATATGGATTTAAGAACCTTATTAAAATCAGCAATTAACTTCAGCCTCTTCTCAAATTCGGATGACACTTTCAATTGAGTGATAATATCTTGTAATCCAGGTGAATTAGAATCATTCTAAAATACAGAAATCATGTTGATAATAAACTAATTCCAATTTATTGCAACAAATTCTTACCCCATCAACTGCCATATTTATGCACTTTACATCTAAAGGTACTTTATTTAAAACCTTAGCAATCTGTTCCATTATAGTCTCAATTACAAAAACTCCTTTGGTACTTCCTGGACTACGGCAATAAGTATTGGCGGGTAAATTGGTTCTGACAACTTGTGGAAGGATACTCCAATTTGCACACGAATAGACTGATAAAATAAACGTAATAGATTCAGTTCCAGCAACAAATCAAATTCAATGGTGCATTACCATTTTTGGCAAAGTCCATCGCAATAAAAAGTGATGGGTCATTCAAATGACAACCATAGTCCATAGTATAAATCATTTTTACAGCTTCCAATTTGCCACTGTCATCAAAACCGACCTAATAAACAGAACAGGGTTATGGTATCAACTGTAATAAGAGATTAACAACAGCATCGGGAAAACTTTTGTATGTTTTAAAACATAATGCATAAGGTGATAGAATAATTTGGCAGAAAATGCTTTGCAGGGAAATTTGTGCAGATGTGTGCAAACTTTAAGATTTTATCATGCAGAATTGGTGATATTAAATCTGACTTTGGTGATGTTAGGTCTAGCTTGTGTGATGTTAAGCTGACTTGTGTGATGTGAAGTCTGGCTATGGGGATGTTAGGTCTAGCTTGTGTAATGTTAAATCTGGCTTTGGTGATGCTAGGTCTAGCTTGTGTGATGTTAAGTCTGGCTTGTGTGATGTTAAATCTGGCTTTGGTGATGTTAGGTTTAGCTTGTGTGATGTTAAATCTGGCTTTGGTGATGTTAGGTCCAGCTTGTGTGATGTTAAATCTGGCTTTGGTGATGTTTGGTCCAGCTTGTGTAATGTTAAATCTGGCTTTGGTGATGCTAGGTCTAGCTTGTGTGATGTTAAATCTGGCTTTGGTAATGTTAGGTCTAGCTTGTGCGATGTTAAGTCTGGCTTGTGTGATGTTAAATCTGGCTTTGGTGATGTTAGGTCTAGCTTGTGTAATGTTAAATCTGGCTTTGGTGATGTTAGGTCCAGCTTGTGTGATGTTAAATCTGGCTTGTGTGATGTTAGGTCCAGCTTGTGTGATGTTAGGTCCAGCTTGTGTGATGTTAGGTCCAGCTTGTGTGATGTTAGGTCCAGCTTGTGTGATGTTAGGTCCAGCTTGTGTGATGTTAAATGTAGCTTGTGTGATGTTAAATGTGGCTTAGGTCGCTCTAAACGACGTTTTTATAAAGGTTGAAATAGCCTCAATCGCTTTAACAACCTTTTTAAGGAACGTGACGTGGCTTAGGTCGCTCTAAACGACGTTTTTATAAAGGTTGAAATAGCCTCAATCGCTCCAACAATCTTTTTAAGGAACTTGACGTGGCTTAGGTCGCTCTAAACGACGTTTTTATAAAGGTTGAAATAGCTTCAATCGCTCCAACAACCTTTTTAAGGAACGTCTAAATTTTCGGTTGTTTCTTCAAATGTTTTTACTTCGAAACGTAATTAGGAGGTCCATTTTAAAGAGGGCCATTTCTCCCATATTCAGTTCTCGAATAGGTTAGCTCTTCGAAATTCACTTCTTCGAATTGGTCAGCTCTTTGAATTCACTTTTTCGAATTGGTCAGCTCTTCGAAATTGATTTCTCGTATCGGGCATTAACGTGACGTCGCCCACAGTCACGTCGCATCAACGTAACGCCTCGTACAGTCACGTTGCATTAACATGACGCCTTGCAGGGAATATATAAGTCCAACTGCTTCAGCAGACTTAGCATAAACAGCCACAAAATGACAAAGTGTCTAGCGATTTGTGCTTCTGTATTGTTGTGGAAAGACCCACAATACGCAACGAAAAGTGAATTATTGTGTGAAAAATTTGTGTTAAGGGCTGCAACAATGTCTTTAAAAGATTGTTCCGAGCCCGAGGACGATTGCCGGGTTTTAAAGCCGATTTGGACAATTGGCATGTTGCACGAGTGCGCCAGGGGCGACAACGGGTCAAAGGACAGCTCCATGACCCATTGTATCATGATAATGATACGGATGTACGACAAGATCGGATAATTTGGAATCGCAATGTGGATAAGATCCACTTGTTTGGCGGCGAAGTCAATAATTGCGATGTCAACGCGGACAATTATGGCGCAAGGAATTGGCAACGCCAAAGGATTCCGCGACATTCTAAGAATGGACATGGCAAAAACGGACTTTATTGCGGGGACAGGCTGAAATCTTCGACACAGACGTGTGTCACCTGTTGTTTCAATTGTGGCGGAGTGGGTCATCTCGGCAGGAATTGTCCTTTGGTTAGGAAACAAGGAAATCTCTTCTCATCTGGGATGCGGCATTTAACACAGGCTTGTGAAAGATTTTGCAGGAAACGGAACTGTTCGGACGTGCACACGTGGGAAAAGGATGTGCAGTCATTTAGCAATAAGGACAAGGAGAATTTTAAAAATTCTACAGCCAAGGAAGATAATTGTTTTGGAAATATTATTTGGTATTGTGATAGCCAAGTCTCCAACCATGTGGCATCATGTGAAAAGTGGTTTTGCAATTTTAGGCCCTTAAATAGATTTGAAAATGATTTAGAAATCATGGGGATTGGTGATATCCGACTGTTCTCTTTAAATGGGAATAAGAGGACAAATTTATTCTTAAGGGATGTTTGGTTTGTGCCCAAAAGTGGGAGAAATTTGATTTCTTTGGGACAATTGGATAAAATAGGCCTAACCACTAGTATTGCACATGGGAGACTGGCTGTCTACAAAAATAAAATCAGCAAACCATTTTTGGTGGCACAAAGGAATGGAAATAATGAGTTCACGGTTAATTGTTGCACCATGGTTTCAAATGTACGTGCATCCGCACCCTTTGTAGCAAAGCATGCGGTTGACACAGCTGCTTTGAATTCTGATTTTGACAAGAATGTATCGCTATTAACACATTTTATTATTAAGTGCGCACTAACTCACAAACCAAATAGGTTGGCTAAAGCGATTGGAGATTCGATCAGGGCAATTTGTGAGACACATCTGTGTAATGTGGGGAAGATAATGGATAGCGACGTGCTAAGCACGAACACTGAAAATCGGAAATTCGAGATGGTTGATTCGAATAGGGTTTCGAATGCCATGGATATTTTGAGTGAAATCTCAAATGATGATCAACAACACGGGGAAACTCAACATGGACACGGGAGTTTTGAGTGCTTGAACAAGGTTCAAATTGACGGTAGCTCTGATATGGGAAATCAGAAATGTTTTTCGAAGAGGACTAAGAAGTCTACGGATTCTGTAGAATTGGGTAGAGTCCCAATTACTAACAATGAGGGGGAAAAGTCATATAGCATGACCAGGATTGTTAGCAATTGTTTTGAGACCAAGGACGGTGAAGGGTTTTTAGGGAAATCCGAGTTTACTAAAAAGTCTAAGGAAAGAAAAGACAGGGCCCTTCCTCTTTATTTGTGGCAGATGCGTTTGAGACATTTAGATAAAGAGAGCGTTCTTGGCATGAACCAGTCAAAGAGAGTTTTTGGCGTCCTATTAGAGGACAACGAGATTACCCCTCATGCATCTTGGGTAGTAACAGAAACTACAAAGCCGGATATGCCCCCAACACAGAGAGTCCACCTCGGGGAGGTTTTAGATTTGATAAATCTAAGTGTCTGGGATGTCCCACACAAAATGGGAGAACAATACATGGTTTTAGTTGATGATTGCTCGCAATATATCTGGATTAGACATTCAAAGAATGGAAAAAGTACAATTGATATGTTTCAGGATTGGGTAAAGGAAACTGATCATATACTTGGCAGGAAAGTAAAGAGAATTTATTTGGGACATGGGATGGATTATTCCCCAAAAGAATTAATTGAATGGGTTGAAATTGTCGAATGTATTGGAATCGAGATTGCTGGAATGGAATCTGCCAACCCTGAAATTTATTCCATCTCTCAGAGCGCCAACGAAGACATTGTAACGGGAGTGAATATTTTGCTACGGGAAAATAGGTTTCCAAACACTTTATGGATGGAACTTGCCAATACAATGGCATATTTGCGGAATCGTGTTCCAAAAGTGGGTTTACACATGGAGGCCCCTTATAATGTATTGTATTCTAGACCGGTATCAGTGAGACACCTCCGATGTATTGGGTCGAGGGTTAAAGTTTTAACTCGCATTAGGAATGTGAAAGGTCTCAAACATACCTGGGAAGGCGCGTTAGTCGGATATGCCGAATTTGGAAAAGGTTATCGGATCTGGGATCCGAAACGAGACAAAGTTTTCTCTTTGGTTAAGTTAACGGTGTACGAACGGGATTATTGGTTCGAGGGGGAAATAGAAAACCCTAAGGAAGTTGTTAAAGCGGAAGATAATGATTCTATGGATCCGCACGCTCTTCCTGAGAATGAGACAGAAGAGGTCTCAACCATTGTCGTACAGCCTGTTTTTAAATCCCCAGAGGTTTTGTCTTTAGTGAAGACATCGGACGAAGAAATTCTCCCTGACATTACTTTACTTGGTGAAAATGAGTGCAAACTCGTTGAAACAGAGGGGGAAATTAAAAAGACCAAGAGAAACAAAAGGAAAAGGAAAAACAAAACAAACGAAACAAACAAAGGTTTAGAGTTGACGACAAAGATCGTCGAAGGTCAATCAACGACTTGCGAGCCGATTTCTAATGGCATTCCAAGTACTACGTTTGAAAAAGATTTGAACTATGAGGGGGGAGACAGAGAAATAATTTTTAATGGGTCTTTTATCCATAATTGGGAGTCTGATCCCTCATCATTGGAATTAAGAAAGCAGAATGATCGGCTCGTGATTAACGACGTAACTATTACATAGGAGGACGATTGTTGTTGATTGTTGTATTTGATGGGAAGTGTTTTTGCATAAATGTTATAATCGATCAGAGGGGGTATGTTAGGTTATTCCATAACTGTTGATCGGTTATAACAGTGCGTAATTGTGCGCGTTCAAGCTTTAACGCATTCCCAGCGATGCGATGGATTACGGTCCAGTGCTACACTACATGGCATTGTGTTTTGTGTGCGATTGATAACGCCAGTGTGTGCGGCATGCCGTCAATTCGTTGCAAATTATCGTTGACGGTGTTCGGTTTGTTTACGACGGCGGTTCGCGGTTAATATGTGCTTTTGAGAGTTTTCAGTGCGGTCCCAAATACTGTTCCGTACTAGTATATGATTTATCCTATAGTTTGTGTACTTTGTTTATAGAATCCTTTGAGATTCATTCTGTATATAAGAGATTTGTTCTGTACTGTGATGGAGTGAGGTCACTCTCTTCTTGGCCAAACTGAATAAAGGTGGCGGCCATTTTAGGCTCTGTTCTGCCAAAGTCCCAAAAGATGGTTCCAGTCATTCCAGCACTCACACAACTCATCTTAAGAGTCAACAATGTTAAATGTGGCTTTGGTGATGTTAGGTCCAGCTTGTGTGATGTTAAATCTGGCTTTGGTGATGTTAGGTCCAGCTTGTGTGATGTTAAATCCGGCTTGTGTGATGTTAGGTCCAGCTTGTGTGGTGTTAGGTCCAGCTTGTGTGATGTTAGGTGCAGCTTGTGTGATGTTAAATGTGGCTTAGGTCGCTCTAAACGACGTTTTTATATAGGCTGATATAGCCTCAATCGCTCCAACAATCTTTTTAAGGAACTTGACGTGGCTTAGGTCGCTCTAAACGACGTTTTTATAAAGGTTGAAATAGCCTCAATCGCTCCAACAACCTTTTTAAGGAACTTGACGTGGCTTAGGTCGCTCTAAACGACGTTTTTATAAAGGTTGAAATAGCCTCAATCGCTCCAACAACCTTTTTAAGGAACGTGACGTGGCTTAGGTCGCTCTAAACGACGTTTTTATATAGGTCGAAATAGCCTCAATCGCTCCAACAACCTTTTTAAGGAACTTGACATGGCTTAGGTTGCTCTAAACGACGTTTTTATATAGGTCGAAATAGCCTCAATCGCTCCAACAATCTTTTTAAGGAACTTGACGTGGCTTAGGTCGCTCTAAACGACGTTTTTATAAAGGTTGAAATAGCCTCAATCGGTCCAACAACCTTTTTAAGGAACTTGACGTGGCTTAGGTCGCTCTAAACGACGTTTTTATCAAGGTTGAAATAGCCTCAATGACTTTAACAACCTTTTTAAGGAACTTGTTAGCAAAGCTAATGATGCAGTGGAAATAAACATAACTCATGTTTAAACTTGGAGCAAAAAAATAACACAGTCATTTTTAATAAACTCAGAAAACTTAACTCAAAGATACATTAGATCATGTGACCAAAAAATAAAACAAAGAACAAATCATATAAGCATTATTAGGTTGATAATTCACATAATAGTAAAAAAAGAACAAATCTTTAATACAAAGGATGCAATTTGATAAATGGCACTATTCTAGTGCTTATTTCTAACAGAACTTGACGTGGCTTAGGTCGCTCTAAACGACGTTTTTATAAAGGTTGAAATAGCCTCAATCGCTCCAACAACCTTTTTAAGGAACTTGACGTGGCTTAGGTCGCTCTAAACAACGTTTTTATAAAGGTTGAAATAGCCTCAATCGGCTTTGGTGATGTTAGGTCTAGCTTGTGCGATGTTAAGTCTGGCTTGTGTGATGTTAAGTTTGGCTTGTGTGATGTTAGGTCCAGCTTGTGTGATGTTAACTTCGGCTTGTGTTATGTTAGGTCCAGCTTGTGTGATGTTAAATCTGGCTTTGGTGATGTTAGGTCCAGCTTGTGTGATGTTAAATCCGGCTTTGGTGATGTTAGGTCCAGCTTGCGTGATGTTAAATGTGGCTTTGGTGATGTTAGGTCCAGCTTGTGTGATGTTAGGTCCAGCTTGTGTGATGTTAGGTCCAGTTTGTGTAATGTTAAATGTAGCTAAGGTGATGTTAGGTCCAGCTTGTGTGATGTTAGGTCCAGCTTGTGTGGTGTTAGGTCCAGCTTGTGTGGTGTTAGGTGCAGCTTATGTGATGTTAAATGTGGCTTAGGTCGCTCTAAACGACGTTTTTATAAAGGTTGAAATAGCCTCAATCGCCCCAACAACCTTTTTAAGGAACTTGACGTGGCTTAGGTCGCTCTAAACAACGTTTTTATGAAGGTTGAAATAGCCTCAATTGCTCCAACAACCTTTTTAAGGAACTTGACGTGGCTTAGGTCGCTCTAAACAACGTTTTTATATAGGCTGATATAGCCTCAATCGCTCCAACAATCTTCTTAAGGAACTTGACGTGGCTTAGGTTGCTCTAAACGACGTTTTTATAAAGGTTGAAATAGCCTCAATCGCTCCAACAACCTTTTTAAGGAACGTGACATGGCTTAGGTCGATCTAAACGACGTTTTTATATAGGTCGAAATAGCCTCAATCGCTCCAACAATCTTTTTAAGGAACTTGATGTGGCTGAGGTCGCTTTAAACGACGTTTTTATATAGGTGGAAATAGCCTCAATCGCTCCAACAACCTTTTTAAGGAACGTGACGTGGCTTAGGTTGCTCTAAACGACGTTTTTATATAGGTCGAAATAGCCTCAATCGCTCCAACAACCTTTTTGAGGAACTTGACGTGGCTTAGGTCGCTCTAAACGACGTTTTTATCAAGGTCGAAATAGCCTCAATTGCTCCAACAACCTTTTTAAGGAACGTGACATGGCTTAGGTCGCTCTAAACTACGTTTTTATATAGGTCGAAATAGCCTCAATCGCTCCAACAACCTTTTTAAGGAACTTGACGTGGCTTAGGTCGCTCTGAACGACGTTTTTATAAAGGCTGAAATAGCCTCAATCGCTCCAACAACCTTTTTAAGGAACTTGACGTGGCTTAGGTCACTCTAAACGACGTTTTTATAAAGGTTGAAATAGCCTCAATCGGCTTTGGTGATTTTAGGTCTAGCTTGTGCGATGTTAAGTCTGGCTTGTGTGATGTTAAGTTTGGCTTAGGTGATGTTAGGTCCAGCTTGTGTGATGTTAAATCTGGCTTTGGTGATGTTAGGTCCAGCTTGTGTGATGTTAAATCTGACTTTGGTGATGTTAGGTCCAGCTTGTGTGATGTTAAATATGGCTTTGGTGATGTTAGGTCCAGCTTGTGTGATGTTAAATCTGGCTTTGGTGATGTTAGGTCCAGCTTTTGTGATATTAGGTCCAGCTTGTGTGATGTTAGGTCCAGTTTGTGTGATGTTAAATGTAGCTTTGGTGATGTTAGGTCCAGCTTGTGATGTTAGGTCCAGCTTGTGTGGTGTTAGGTGCAGCTTGTGTGATGTTAAATGTGGCTTAGGTCGCTCTAAACGACGTTTTTATGAAGGTTGAAATAGCCTCAATCACTCCAACAATCTTTTTAAGGAACTTGACGTGGCTTAGGTCGCTCTAAACGACGTTTTTATAAAGGTTGAAATAGCCTCAATCGCTCCAACAACCTTTTTAAGGAACTTGACGTGGCTTAGGTCGCTCTAAACGACGTTTTTATAAAGGTTGAAATAGCCTCGATCGCTCCAACAACCTTTTTAAGGAACTTGACGTGGCTTAGGTCGCTCTAAACAACGTTTTTATAAAGGTTGAAATAGCCTCAATCGGCTTTGGTGATGTTAGGTCTAGCTTGTGCGATGTTAAGTCTGGCTTGTGTTTAGTACCTCATATTGGGCTAAAAATGGTTTTCTACTTCCTAACATCTCCAAGTTTGTTTTTAAATCCAATTGCAGAAAAACAGGTCTAAAATAAAAGAAATATATAAAATCGTCTTGAATTTAAGTTTAAATTCTTCACTTGTTGAACGTTTGTGCAGCCAATGCACATGCGCTTGCTGTATGTAAACATCTAGAAACCTTTCCACCAAAACCTCCTCCAAGTCGACACATTTCTACAGTAACAGAACTGCGTTTTATGCCCAACACTTGTGCAACTACGGCATGCACTCCATCAGGAAACTGTGTTGATGAATACAGAGTATATCCCTCATTAGTTGGAATTGTAAGAGACACCTAAAAATTTAGCTAAGTCTTAGGAATATTTGATAAATTGGAAGAGAAAACATTTTACTTACTTGAGTTTCCAAATGAAAATGAAATTGAGTTCCCACTTCAATTTCTCCAGAAATTTTATTTTTTGCATTTGCCATTGCTTTGTCTGCATCTCCCTCGTTTATGTCACGTATGTTTTCCAAAGTCACTCTATCGGGATGTTTCAAAGCCTCCTTGATGGTCAATACAGGTGGTCCCCAGGACCTGTATTGAATCTTAACCCTGTCAGATGCTTCTCTTGCCAAATCATCACGTTCAGCCACAATTAGACCCAATGATTGTCCTGCATACAATACAATTCCACTGCAAAATAACTCTTCGGGTTCTGGATAGAAAAAACTTCGAGCTAGTGGAACACAAATATTCTTTCCTGGGATGTCTTTATAAGTCAGAAAGGCCAAGACTCCTGACATTTTCTATGAAAGCAATTTTCTCAGTTTCACATAGTAAAAATATTAGTCAATTACCAATGCATCTGAAGCGTCCATTTTTACAATTTCGGCATTGCCAATAGTGCTAATTACAAAAGCTGCGTATAAGGTACCGGGTGGACGAACCATATCTGGGACATATTCTGCTTCTCCTGAACACTGGACACAACTACTATTAATAATGTTGACAAAATTATAATTACTTATGCTTTGTTGTAGGTACTTGAGATTTGGCTTCTATTTTAGACATTGGTTGATTCAGAGGCCATTCACTCTTAATTGTATCGTAAGTTTGTTTTCCACTGGATATTGGTCGCTCTATGAAACCAGATGCATTCCAATATTGAGGGTTTATTTTGTGTTTAGGTAAAACACTCAAAACATACTAAATTAATAAAAATAAATTGTGTATTTTATTAGCACAAATGATAAAACAGTTGCCAGTGTTATGATTTAGGATATTGTTACGCGGTTGGCGAACACACTGTGAACCAGTTGTCGCCTCCTCGCTTCCGTAATTAATTAATCTGGAATAACCCCTTAAACTCTCGCCAGAATTCGCCTTAAGCGAATGATGCAATCGTTTTACCTATTAGTCGATAATAGAATAATCTAAGTTTACCTAATTGATAACGAGAGCTGAATTGTCAATTCTCTCTAAGTTACTGAGAGGTTGTCGGACAGTGAATGTCACGGCATCTTGAGGTTTCTTCGTTACAAACCAAACATAGTGTTATTCATGCTTTAGGTTTAAGTTAGGTTTAAGATTAGTCTTAAGTTTGATCATTATCTAAAGTGCCGATTGTTTTTATGATTTAATAAAGATACTTCTTATATTTGAATATAAAACAATGAGTCCTTTTCATTACACCCCTAGTTAATAAATGCAATAGCTTAATTAAAGACTGGGAATTTAAGTAGTATTCCAATCCAAAATACGTTGGTACTTTGGGCCACGTAACAATATCAGGCTCTAATTGAATTTAAAATGTGCAGAACATTGGCCATTCCCAGCATTTTGTAGTTTTAGATTACCTTGTAAAACAAATTCAGTGCTAGTTGTTTTCTGTAAATGCCACTATTGACCATTTGCAATTTGTCTTCAATTACAATTTCTTGTGACAATACATTTACAGCAACTGAAAATAATTAAAATTAAAAATTAATGAAAATTAAAGTTTTCCAAATAATTTTAAAATTCTACTCTGAAAAACTTGAACATCTGCCAATTCTTGTCCAATTAAATACTGCTCAGTGTTTTTGGCATGAACCTAATAACAATTTTGAGGTAGTGTATTGCGAATTTACCAAACAAAATTATACTATCATACAAATTTTTGGCTCAGTCCATTAAATACAATGGATGGTTTTGATAAAATTTTATAGTTATCTCTTTCATCAACTTCTACCAAAAAAGCTCCTGATACATATGCATGAGTACTCTTTAAAAAATTAGAATATGGTTATAATAATGAAATTAGCAACAACAAAAATGAGATACAAGTTCTCAATAAATTGATTGAAATCTTACTTGCGCTGAGGGCATAACTTTAAAAGAATTATATTTTTTGGCAGCTTGCAAAGTGAGTGGCATAATCATTTTAAGAATCACTTTATTCTTCATGCCGAGGTTTAAAAATTGCTCACAATTAACCGATTGAGTTGTTCCAGTTGTGGCATCACCAATAACCAACTCAACACCAATACATTCAAATATAACAAACAAGTCTGATGGAAAATTGTGATGATAATATCTCATCATCAAATTTCCGGCCCAACTTCCAACCTAGAATGTAAACACTTGCAATTGAAATTTTTAAGGAAAAGACTTTAATAGTAAGAAAAAATGGCTAAGCATTTCTTCTCCAAAAAATTGAGAAAGAAACTTACATTTCGCACATGGATATTTGCAATTTTTTGTATATGATTGGCAATTAATTTGTATGCCGGATGTGTCTTCACAGTATACAAAATGGATATTAAATGTGCTAAGCTTACATTAGCACCAAAACTAAGTCCATCTTCTACCTGTCAATAAAGATTGGCAATATCAATTAACATTAGAATTGTTCAAGGGCATCCACTAAACAGTTATTAAACACAAATTGCCAAACTGCTAAATATTAGCCTTACCTGATATTCATACATTTCTGAAACACCTTTTAAATCAATAAGCACATCAAAAGGACCATCATATTTAAATATAGCTGAAAAAAATTAATTTTTTTATTTAATTGTGAATATACTTGTACTCAAAGTAGAAAATACCTGTTGAAGTGTTTCCAAAAACAAGGCGAGTTTTGACACCACCTTTTTTTCTCATAAGCCTATACAACTCTTGTATAGTTGATGGATGGAACCACACATCATTATTGGATATTTTTGGGAATCCATTACTTCCTGCTTGCACGCTCTATAATTAAACATTATTTTATTATTTTATTATTTTAAAGCGAATATAAATATAACAATTAAAAGGATGTTGCCAATTCAACTGTAATTAATTTACCTGTATTTGCACAATTGTTTCATTGCTGGTGGCAAAAGATTTCATTGCATCCAAAATTGATCTGTAACCAGTACACCGACAAATATTTCCGTCAAATAAATCTTCAACATCTTGAATACACGGAATCCGTTTTTTCTCAAGCAAACTGCCATCAAGATACAAGATACATACAAGATACAAGAAAAAAATTATACCGGTATATACTATAAGTTTTATAATTTTTTGCAAATGGAAACAAAATCTTTTTCTAATATAAATCTG
The DNA here is from genome assembly GCA_949358305.1 of Strigamia acuminata. Lineage (NCBI taxonomy): Eukaryota > Metazoa > Arthropoda > Chilopoda > Geophilomorpha > Linotaeniidae > Strigamia > Strigamia acuminata. The sequence continues at coordinate 63,406,675 of OX442314.1, read as the reverse complement.
ATTCATTTTATACTTTATACTTTTACTGCACATAGTGGTCACTAATAGAAAGACAGCCATGTCTCATAAATTCCCACCCGCTTACAGTGACATGCACCTGTTGCACTATCTTTTCCCCATTGCTACAATGTTCAATTCCAAAAGTACCTTACAAAATAATACCACAACATCTACATTTCACAAACCTGTACATGGATGTGACAAATCCTGGCGAGCAATAACCACATTGAGTTCCGTTATATTTAGCTAATCTTTCCTGGATTGGGTGGTAACCCTTCTTTTTATTCCCTAATCCTTCCACAGTAGTTATTTGCAAACCAAAACTACTGTATACGGGTATCAAACACTGGAAAAAGAAATTTAAATTTTAGAAATTTTTTAGTAAATTTAAAAAAAAATTTCACTCACTGAATTTACACTGATAACATTTTCTTTCTTCAATACCGGATCGTATAATCGAACTGACACAACACATGCTCCACAAGCTCCTTCTCGACACGATAACTTAGTGCCTTTAAAGTGAGCGTAATCACGAATAAAATCACCCAAACTCGTATTTGGTGGCAGGTTTTTAGGTACTGGATAAAAATAAATTTTAGAACATATCTCGGAGTAATAATAAAGCGTAAACAAACGGTAATACCAGAGTATTTTTGCCCATTTATATCCACTGCAGTACAGTAAGCCATAATTTGATCTTTTCTTTTGAAGTTTTCTACGGAAAATGCAATTGTTTCGAACCAAATACCCAAAAGAAGATGAAATTTCAACCCGTATAACGATAGTTAAGCAAAATTAGGGTTATCACTTATTTACGAAAACGAAATATAAAAGTTAAGCTGTAATAGATCTAAAATTAATACACATATGGATGTGAAGAATGATCTCTTTTGAAAACATCAAACTGCATGGAATCAGGGGTCATGCCACAAACAGTAGATAAAAGACCTCATAAGATTAGATATACAAAAATTAGGCTAACCATTCTCCCAACTAAACTAAAATTAATTTTGGCACCCCAAGTATATTTTTATTTTATTCTGAAAATTCATATATTTGTATCTGTCATTTGCTCAGCTAAGTTGCAAGAGTGAAAAATAAGAAATCCGGTATAAGTGCCAGACTCATACTCGAGGATGTGTGACTAGGGTCATCTAGGATCATTGGGAGATGACCCTATGGTAGTCACATATCCCAGTCGTAGGGTCAAAAGACTCAAAACTAATCTTGAGGTTAGTAATCAAAAATCAATTTCTCAGTTTAATGCAAAGAATAATTTAAAAAATAAAGTGATTTTCTCTCTGGCTCAATAACTTTAATGAAACTTTACGCTTGGTTCTATAAATTAAATTTGTCAAAAACAAATTCCAATGTGTGAACCCGATTTGTTTTCATTTTAAAATGAAAACAGTTAACTTCAGATGAATAAGATAAGTTGTATAGTACTAATTCGATAGTGTTCTACAACTTTGTAATTGGAAATTTTGCTGTATCTTAAACGGTTTAAACGTTAGAAAATGAATGATCTTGAAGATGACCTCCCAGGTCAAATTTAAAGGTCATAGGAAGAGAAATGAAAAATTTATCTAATCTCTATAAAACGATCTGTAACTTAACCAATAATTAGGTATGTGTGATTTTACATGATCAAATCATGTTTTCACCATTTGAAAAAGAGAACCATTTTGTGCATTGCGTTCTGGGATTTTATGTCAGCAATGACGCCATTTGTAAACACCTCCTTGCACACACCATGCAATAACACTGTTACCGCACATTTTACTCATTTGTTATCACTGGGCAGCTGTGGAATGCCAAAATTGATCAAAAAGTGGCCAAAATACCTATCTTTGAAGCTAAAAATATTAATTTAACATCAATTTTGTAGCTAAAAACACCAATTTTGTAGCTAAAAACACCAATTTTGTAGCTAAAAACACCAATTTTGTAGCTAAAAACACCAATTTTGTAGCTAAAAACACCAATTTTGTAGCTAAAAACACCAATTTTGTAGCTAAAAACACCAATTTTGTAGCTAAAAACACCAATTTTGTAGCTAAAAACACCAATTTTGTAGCTAAAAACACCACTTTTGTAGCTAAAAACCAATTTTGTAGCTAAAAACACCAATTTTGTAGCTAAAAACACCAATTTTGTAGCTAAAAACACCAATTTTGTAGCTAAAAACACCAATTTTGTAGCTAAAAACACCAATTTTGTAGCTAAAAACACCAATTTTGTAGCTAAAAACACCAATTTTGTAGCTAAAAACACCAATTTTGTAGCTAAAAACACCAATTTTGAAGCTAAAAACACCAATTTTGTAGCTAAAAACACCAATTTTGTAGCTAAAAACACCAATTTTGTAGCTAAAAACACCAATTTTGTAGCTAAAAACACCACTTTTGTAGCTAAAAACCAATTTTGTAGCTAAAAACACCAATTTTGTAGCTAAAAACACCAATTTTGTAGCTAAAAACACCAATTTTGTAGCTAAAAACACCAATTTTGTAGCTAAAAACACCAATTTTGTAGCTAAAAACACCAATTTTGTAGCTAAAAACACCAATTTTGTAGCTAAAAACACCAATTTTGTAGCTAAAAACACCAATTTTGTAGCTAAAAACACCAATTTTGAAGCTAAAAACACCAATTTTGTAGCTAAAAACACCAATTTTGTACCTAAAACACACATTGTACCACAGTGTAGTTAACACAGGGAAATCACCATCTCCTTCCTCACTATCACATGAAAATGGGCTAAAATCGCGAATCGGTGCTTGAATTTAGGTGATTTTTGTCGTCGATGACGTACAAATAATGCCATCTAGTGACAGTATTTCTAAACTTTTGAAAATCGTAATGGCGGAAGAATTAACAATGCTTTTAAATAATACCACGTAAATTTGACAGTTAAAAATGTTATCTAACTTTTTTAAGGTTATTTTAAAAAGATCAGAGACAATTTTCATTTCTCTTCCTATGACCTTTAAGGTCACCACTGGATAGCCCACCATCGACTTCCTACATATATGACCACATCAATGGAATTGATGTATCTTCGGTCATTTTCAAGAAAAAAAGGTGTTTTCACACTTTTGAATTACCCTGTGTGTACGCCTCAGCTTCATGATGCTGACAGAGGACTGGCAGGTAGTGCAACCCTTAACAAATTTTTTCCCATCGTTATTGATGGGGTTACAACTAGTTAACATCGTTTTGGTGAGAAAATGCAGTTTTCATGTTCAGCTTTGATATCATTTTTTCGTTGTAGTATTTTTTCGCAAGTAGTCGCTAGTTGCGCAGTTGCACACAAGATGGAGGGCTGATTCTAGGTTTGTATGGTCAACATCGACAAGACTTTCAGTGCACTCATTCACCAATGCTCGAATCTCGCGCTTCAGAAACTGAAGCTGTGCAACGACACATCACATCACTAACAAAATCCAGCACTGTTCAGGCAGTAGCTTACTGTATGCACATTAAATCGCCGTACATCCCGACGTTTTAGGAAGAGCATTTAAAAACTGGGTTTGATTATACTGTCACGTGTACGAACCGTGCCAATTGATGCGCGATTCGTAGCACGTAATTCGAATCATTATTAGGTTAAATGTTGCTAAATTTCGGCCACAGATGGCGCTGACGGTTGGACTCCGTCATCGCCATGTGATGGACCGATCAATTCAATTATGGGGTTTATGGCAGATTTGCTATAAATAAGGAGCCCGCACTAAGACAGCTCTCTAATCACTTTTGCTTTTCAGGAACTAGAGAGTCTGATGTCGCCTCAATAAAGAGCGCGGCTGATGACTATAAAACCAATTTGATTGCATTACATTTAGATTATCACACAGTTGTTTTATAACCCAATTAATAAAGGTTGTACATTTGATAAATGTAAAATGATAGTTTATCCAAATAACATTCTGACCTGTTTGAGAATAAATGTAACTGAATTTAAAAGGGATCGAACAAACTCTGTTTGTCCGGTCAAATAAATCTGAATTGAATTTAAAGCATAAATGAATCTCATTCCTTCCTTTTCACACTCATTAAAACCCCAATTAAACACAGTTGCGTGGAAACCTGATCAGGCCCGGAATCCACGTAACAAATGGTGGAGGTGCGGTTCTTTCGCCGAGACCAAAATTAGAATAAAAACCCCGAAAATTAGAGTTAAATCATCAAAAATCGTAAAATTTAGAGCAAAATGAGTGAAATTAGAATTAAAATAACATAAAATTGGCAAATTTAGCTTAAAAATAGCCTTGAAAATCATATAAAATTTAGAGAAATCCCAAACTAATTTAAATATGAGTGATTCATTTGTGAAACTGATAGGAAAGTGAGAATGAGTCATTGCTAGTGAATAAATAGGTCAATTAGATTGAAAATTGGCAAAGTCTAAAAAAATAAAATAGAATAGAATAGAAGTTTTGAGTGTTTAAATTGGATAAATTTGCATTTGAGTGTTATTTACTGTGATATTTGACTTTGAATTGAATTGATATAGTATTATTGATTGAATTTTGATAAAATTTGATGAAATTGTATGTTAATAAGGAATTTAATTGTGATGTTGAGATAAAATTGGATAATAATAGAGAATATATTGTTTATAGTTATTAATGAATTTGTTTTTTTTCCAGAGCATTTTTGTAAAGTGTTATTAATAAGAAATTTTTCCTTGAATAGTTTTGATGAAATTTAGTAATTATGACCGTGAAAATGAATCGTTTTTTTTTTGGATATTTTTGTAATTATGACCGTGAAAATTGAATTGTTTAATTATTGAATTGTTCTAGTGTTTTGAAACATTTCTGTAAAAATTGAAGTGTTTAATTATTGAATTATTTTTCAGAAAGTGAAAAGAGTTTTGTGTGCTAAAAAGTTATAGTGTTATTTATAACTGGAAAAGTGAATTAAAAGTGCTTCGAGTCAAAGGATTGTGTCTTCTCTACAATTAATAAATCATTGCGGACTCTAGACGTTACGCGTTTTCAAAATACGTAACGGATTACCTGCTCTCAGGTAGTAAGAAAGAAGAAGAGTTGGAAGAAGAGACAGCATTGAGTGACAAGGTGACTGAGCGAAATAGGGGGCCAAAACCCAAAGAGGGACTTAAAACTCAAAAAAGGGAAGGTGAAACCCCGCAACAGCACCGAATACGAGTTGTTAGTGCTGATCTTCAAGCTGAATTGTTCCCACACGAGGTGGAGCAATTAGGAGAATTATTGATACGAGAACAGGGTGATCAGGACGACGCAGACGAGAAGGACGTTTTCCAAGACGTTGAGGAGCAACCAAATTTAGAACTTTCATATTTGTGTATAAATAAAGAACAATCACCAATTAAAATGGCAAATGCTTCACCAGAACTTGTAGCAATACAGACGGTATTACAAAATTTAGTGGTTAATAGAAGAAATCCAGTTGACTTTGATCCGGCGACAGGAAATATTGACACATGGCTGATCGGATATGAAGATACAATAGCCGATGACACCGAGAGAATTAAACATCTATCAATTGTGCTGAAATCCTCCGCATCATCGTGGTATCTAGACCAACTTCCACAACATCCGACTAGAACATGGATTCAATGGAAAGATGCGTTGAAGGCAAAATTCAGACGACAAATAACAACAATTTTGTCGAAATTACAGGCAATGCAGCACAAAGATGGGACAGCTTTGGAACATATGCAGAAAATATTAAAAGAATGTTCTTTTGCGAGACCAGCATTTACTGAAGAACAAAAGATATTTCATGTGTTTCAAGGACTTAAAAAGGTGACTAGAGATAAATTGGTAGTCAATTTTCCAAAGACATTGGATCAATTAACATCTCAACTTGGATTATTGGAAGCTCATGCATTCAGTGAGGACCCTGCAGAAGTTTTACTAACCCTACTGCAAAAAGCTGTTGATACAACAGGCGAGGTGAAACCAAGCTTGTTAGTTGAACCGAGCGACGTCAATAAAACCAAAGACGAGTTGTTAGCAGAGGTCAAAGTGCTAAGACAACAGCAGCAGTTTGGGGAAGCTCAATATGCAGAGGTTACTCCAGTCTTCTATCAAAATCAATGGTATACACCACATCCAAACCAGGCCCAGTTCTACAATAGAGGTAACTTTAGAGGACGATCTGGACAACAACGTGGATGGTGGAATGGCAATAATAGGAACCAAGGAAGAGGATGGAGTGACAATAGAGGTCAAAACAGAGGTAATTGGAATAATCAGTGGAATGATTCAGGTCAAGGATTCCAACAGCAAAATCCACAACAGCAGTGGAATCCACCACAACAGCAATGGAATCCACCACAAGGACAAAGACCACAGGGGAATCCGAATAACCAAGGCCATCCACAAAATCCGAATTATAAAGGTAAAAATTTTATTGAAAATTACCGAGGCCGAGGAAATCGAGGAGCCCCACGTGGTGGACCACCTAATGCATTGGGAAACTAGAATGGCCACAAAGACGAAATAACAAAAAGAAAAGAAGAAAAAGGAAATTAGAAATTATCGAGTTACACGCTATGGATGAACTTTTGCAGATTCCAGTAGTATTAAATGGTATGGAAATTACTGGTGTCTTGGATTCTGGAGGTTTTCGTAATATCATCAGTGAAGATTTGGTGAGAACTCTGCAGCTCAAATATCAACCCTGCCCAGGTGTTCGATTGAGAGTTGTGGATGGCTCATTGATAATCCCAGAAGGAAAAACCAGGATTACCATTGATGTTGGACAACAACAACATACCATCGAAGTGTTGATTGTCAATGGATTTGGACGACATTTACTGCTAGGAGATAATTTCTTAAGATCTGCAAAGTGTAAACTCGACTATGACCAACAGAAGATCTTTGTAGGCCCAAAAGATGAACAACAAGAAGTTTTCCCAATGTCAAAGAATTATACTGATGTAAATTACATAGCCCGAGTTTTAAAACCAATAACAATTCCAGCATTACATGAATGTGTAGTTCCAATAAAAATTGCAAAGAAAGTAGATGATGAACTATTCATAGAACCACTCAGTGGAGTAATTGATCGTTTTGGAGTGATTTGTTGCAAAACATTGACTAAATTCAGAAAAGGTGAAGGAGTTCTGCGAGTTGCGAATCCAACTAAAAAGACAATCTATTTAGGAAAAAACTCAGCAATAGCAAAAGCTTTTTATGTAATTGAGTCTGGCGTGCTTGATGAAAATAGAGTTGATCAATTTGACTTTAGCACGGCCATGGCAAATGATAATATGACGCCATCACAACAAGAACTGATGCGACAACTGCTAGAGAAAAATTCTGATAGATTTGCGAAAACTGACAATGATTTAGGCAGAGCTCACGCGATTAAACATCGAATTGATACTGGAGATTCTCCTCCAATCCATTTACAACCTTATAGAAGATCAATTAAGGAGAAAGAAATCGAGGATGCAGAAACAAAGAAGTTACTTGACCAGGGAGTCATTAGAGAATCCGAGAGCCCATGGAGTGCACCAGTACTACTCATCAAGAAGAGAGATGGCAAATGGAGATTTTGTGTAGATTGGAGACGGTTAAACGCGGTAACAAAGAAAATGGTTTATCCCTTACCACGTATTGATGACACCCTAGATCAATTAGCGGGTGCGAAGTATTTTTCAATGATGGATCTCATCCAGGGATATCACCAAGTCGAAATAGACGAACAAGATCGTGAAAAGACAGCGTTTACCACGTCTAGCGGACATTATGAGTTTAATGTCCTTGGAATGGGATTATGTAACAGCCCAGCCGCCTTTCAAAAATTGATGAACAAAGTGCTTGGTAACCTCCTGGGAAAAGTATGCATTGCATATCTTGACGATTTGATAGTGTTTTCAAAGACTTTCGATCAGCACCTCGTTGATTTGGAGGCAGTTTTCCAAAAGCTTAGAACAGCGAATCTCAAAGTTAAGCTGAGTAAATGTACGTTTGCGACACACACCATACGATATCTCGGACATGTGGTTGATGCTGAAGGTATTTCACCGGATCCCAGGAATTTGGATTCTGTGGCGAAGTTTCCGATTCCTGTGAACGTTAAACAACTACGTGGTTTTCTAGGATTATGCTCGTATTACCGGAAATTTATTAAAAGTTTTGCGGACATTTCCAAACCTCTGGTGAATCTAACCAAAAAAGATGAAAAGTTTGATTGGGGACCTCCCCATGAGAAAGCATTCCACACGCTTCGAACAGCATTAATAACAGTGCCGGTGTTAGCACATCCAGATTTTACTCAGCCCTTCATGATTTCATGCGATGCAAGTGCCTATGGATTAGGAGCTATTTTGAAGCAAAAAGTCAACAATCAAGAGCGTGTCATCGCTTATGCAAGTCGTATGATGAGCACAGCAGAAATGAATTACACTGCAACTGAAAGGGAAATGTTAGCAATCATTTTTGCTATTGAAAAGTTTAGACCGTACTTATATGGACAGAAATTCCAAATTATTACCGACCATTCTGCCCTCCAATGGCTGAAAGGAGTCCGAAATCCAAATGGACGTCTAGCCAGGTGGGCGCTGCAACTAGCTGAGTATGATTTTGAAATATTTCATAAAAGCGGCAAGAAACATACAGATGCCGATGCTTTAAGTAGGATCCAGGAAGAATTAAGTGAAGAAGAAATAGAAAAATTACCTTCGCTTTTCTTGGAAAACTTGGACCTCCCTGTTGAACAGAGGAAGGATCCCAAACTTCTGGACCTCATAACAGCGCTAGAAAACCAAGAGCAACTTCCAAGAAGAAGAAGACGACCACTAAAGCAGTTCGTTCTTCAAAACAAAACGTTGTTCAGGAAGAAAAAACTTAACAGTTCCCTGAACATGGAAGATTTACTACTAGTAGTTCCAAAACAACTTCAAAAAGATGTATTGCATGAAATGCACGATGGATTACTAGGAGCTCATTTGGGATTGGCAAAAACGTGGAAACGGGTAAGAACACGATTCTTCTGGACAAGAATCTACAAAGATGTCAGAAATTACGTCTTGTCCTGCCAACATTGCGCAAAAGCAAAAACAATGACAACGCCAGCTAAAGGATTAATGCAGCCATGGTCAACAGTCTCAAAGCCCTTTGAGCGAATTGGAATAGATACACTTGGACCTTTTCCATTATCACGTCTTGGAAATAAACATGTTTTTGTTGTAACTGATTACCTTTCTAGAAATGCAATAGCTAGACCAGCAGCAGCAGCTACAGCGTTAGAAGCAGCAAAAACATTGCTTTATGAAGTTATTCTGAAAGAAGGCAGTCCAAGAGAAATCCTAAGCGACCGGGGAACCGAATACAGGAATAAAATGGTTGAGGAAGTCTCAAATATGTTTAAAAGTTTGCATAAAACTACGTCAGGATACCATCCAAGAACAAATGGATTAACTGAGAGATTTAATGCGACATTCGCAAAAATGTTGCAAAGTTATGTTAATGAAGAACACACTGACTGGGACGAATTTCTTCCATTTCTCCTGTTTTCGTATAACACGGCCGTTCATGAAACAACAGGATATACACCACACTATTTACTTCGTGGATATGATGTGGATTTGACAGTAGATGTTAATTTGGACCTGCCACAGAAAGAATTTACCTTAAGGACAGCAAAATTCATTCGAGCAGCCAGGAAAATTGCAAATGAGAGACTTGAAAAACAATCTGTAAAAAGTAAGAAAAGATTTGATGAAGATAGAGTCAACAAAGAATTTGAACCAGGTGAATTGGTTTATCTGAAAACCATCAACAGAAAAGTTGGCTTGTCAGAGAAGCTTTTACCGCAATTTTCCGGCCCGTATGAAATTGTGCGAAGAACTGCACCTAATGACTATGAAATCATCAATTCTACAAGAAAGAAAAGTGATATAGTGAATGTAGAAAGGTTAAAGCCATATAAGGAACGAATTGAAGAAGAAATAGATGAAGTTCTGAAAGATATGCCAGAAAAGAAAGTAAAATTTGCTGAAAAAGTGAAAAAAATCAGTAAAAATGGTGAAATTGTGGTTGAAAACACAGAAAAACCAGTGAAAACAACAAGAATCAAGCCAAAGGAGCGTTATATAGATGATACGGAACAAATTTCATTGAAATCGCTATTTGAATCACAGCCCACGAACGAAAATGATAAAAACCAACTTAAAAATCCGCCACCAGATGGCGCAAACACAAAAAATGATGATTTCCGGTCGCGCAGACTCAGACCGTTGAAACGAAAAGATTATCGTCATGGCTACTAAAGTTCTTTGCAACGGTGAACGCAGATAATAGCGTGACCCGAAACAAAGTCTTCTACGGATTATTTGTTGATAAATTGTGTTAAATTGTGTGTTAAAAGGTTTGTGTGCATGTTGTGAATGTTTTTAGGTGATTTTAGAAATGAAGTGTGATGTTTTTAACGTCCTTATGAACGAATTTCGTGAAATAAAATTCACCGCCATTTTCCTCACTTGTGTCAAATATTAATTAGGTGAAGACATTCTAGACTAAATTTTAAATAGTTGAAGATTAAATTTAATAAAATATTGTTGTGAGATAAAATAATTTTAGAATATGAAAGGAATTAAGATAAACAATGGTGCGAATGGCTGGGAATGTGAAAGGACCCATCGCAACCTTCGCCATCTGCACTGAATTTCATTGGGTTTATTAAATAGGATAAAAATTAGAAATAATCAAAAATTAATAGTAATGACACGAGTGTTCGAAGGATGCGATGAAAATAAATAATTGCGAATTTTGTTGAAAATGAATAAATTTGAATTGATTTTGACAAACTGTAAATATTTTGTGATGAAATTTTTGATAAATTTAATGTAAATATTTCACGGCATAATTTTGATTGAATGTAAATAAGAGTTAATTGTTGTAAATAATTGAAATGTGTTGATGTTTTAACGGTATTGTTAATTTTAAAGAAAATTAGAGAAATTGGAAAAATATTTTTTGAATTTGTTTATTCCCACTTTGAAAATTGTTAAGAATTGTAATTGATTATGAAAATGCTTGTTTGTAGTGTGAATGATTTTGAGTATTGTGCAAAAATATGAATTTTGATTTTGATAATTTAACTTTGACAAAAATTTTTCTTTTGATTTATGTTTTTGTTGGATTTTTCAAACATGTAAAAATGAAAAAATGGAAAAGCAGAAATTGTATTAGTGATATTAAGTTAGTTTAAGTTGAATTATTTTATGATTTAATTGGAATAGTAACATTGGAATAAAAGGGAGTAAAGTTAACTCCAGAATGATTTAAGTTTGTGTGATAATAATGAAACAACTGAGTGATAACTTATGAAGGGTAGAAGTAGCCGAACATTCCTTAAAGAATGTCCGATTTAAAAGACACCTGTCTGGTACCGAAATTTGTATTTTGGGGTCCAAAACACAGCAAAAAAGGGAGTTGTCACGTGTACGAACCGTGCCAATTGATGCGCGATTCGTAGCACGTAATTCGAATCATTATTAGGTTAAATGTTGCTAAATTTCGGCCACAGATGGCGCTGACGGTTGGACTCCGTCATCGCCATGTGATGGACCGATCAATTCAATTATGGGGTTTATGGCAGATTTGCTATAAATAAGGAGCCCGCACTAAGACAGCTCTCTAATCACTTTTGCTTTTCAGGAACTAGAGAGTCTGATGTCGCCTCAATAAAGAGCGCGGCTGATGACTATAAAACCAATTTGATTGCATTACATTTAGATTATCACACAGTTGTTTTATAACCCAATTAATAAAGGTTGTACATTTGATAAATGTAAAATGATAGTTTATCCAAATAACATTCTGACCTGTTTGAGAATAAATGTAACTGAATTTAAAAGGGATCGAACAAACTCTGTTTGTCCGGTCAAATAAATCTGAATTGAATTTAAAGCATAAATGAATCTCATTCCTTCCTTTTCACACTCATTAAAACCCCAATTAAACACAGTTGCGTGGAAACCTGATCAGGCCCGGAATCCACGTAACAATACCTTTGCAACTTGACTCGAGCCAATTATTGGTAGTGATACAAATAATCCATTCGTATTTGGTGGTCCTGTTTGCTACAAATACTCGTTATCTGGCTTGTTATGAAAACAACAGCATTGGGTCGGCTAGACACACCGTGAATGAGGGTAGAACAGGTTTTTTAAAGGTGCTGGTACTGAAAAAATATTTTTTTTGAAAACAAGGCAATTGGCCTTAAGGCAATTGGACCCGTAATAGGAAGTCAATATATTTTATGACTGGGGGCCCCATGATTATCCAGCAAAACATCTTCACAACATTTTCAAGCAGAATACTACTTGTACATTTGCAGGCGAAAAATTGCGTTTTATTAGAAAGAAATTCATTTTGAGGTGAACAAGTTTCATTTTCATGAAAAACGATGCATTTTTTGGTGAAATATTGCATTTTCATGCATTTTCATACACAGTATTTTTGCAAGTGGGCATAAAAATGGATTTTTAAACAAAAAATGAATTTTCAGATAAAAAATTGATTTTCAGATAAAAAAATTGATTTTCAGATAAAAAAAATTGATTTTCAGACAAAAAATGGATTTCAGACAAAAAATGGATTTTTAGACAAAAAAATTGGTTTTCTAGAAAAAAAATGGATTTTCAGAAAAAAAAATGGATTTTCAGAAAAAAAAATGGCTTTCAGAAAAAAAAATGGTTTTTCAGAAAAAAAAATGAATTTTTATACAAAACAATGGTTTTTCATACAAAAAATGGATTTCAGACAAAAAATGGATTTTCTGACCAATGGATTTTAAAACATAAGTACCGTATATCGTTGTTTTTGTTAATTTAGACATCTTTTTTGCTTTTTTAATCAGCGTAATGAATGCAAATTAATAGAGTAAATAACAATTTTACTTTTTCGAAAACTTACATGATTTTGGCTGAATATAACACCATGGTGTTGTATTCGATTTCAATACCATGGTCTTAATTTCGGGGAAAGACGGTACTCATGAATGCTTTAAAAATTTGTTTATTTTTTTCTTTCATAAAAACGCTTTGCGTTATAGCTCCAATAAAAAAAAAACATTCGTATGACTTTGAATTTAAATTGCGTGCAGTGCGGTTTGCGTTAGCAAACAGTAGTGAAGCCGCGACAAGAAAATTTCACGTGAACCTGAAACGAATTTTTTTTGGATAAGCGCCGGGTTTGATTAAACGCCGAGTTTCAAATTAGCGCGGGGGGAGGGGTTGGAGTGGCTAAAAAAAAACACCCGGGCTATTAAACGGGGCGGTACGGTATTTCAGTTTATTTAATTTCCGTTGTCATTGCTTTTTGAAAAAGACTTGGTGTGCTAATTATTTTCTTTAATTACAATCAACCATTAAAAGTTAGAAATGCATAAAAACAAAAACAACTTTGTGACGGTGACGACCACAACTCCTATCGCATGATAGTACCGGGTATAAGTCGCGTGAATTAGTGAATAGTAACGAGATAAATAAATACAACAGAGTTATCAAAACAAGACATTTATTGTTATTAAACAATATAAACAAATCTAAAGTTATACAAATGACTAATGCCGACATTTGGCAAGTTAAATACAAGTTAAACTACCGTACTGCCTCGATTTAACGCCGGTCGTATCTAAACGCCGGCTCCTGATTAAGCGCCGGGCAAACTGAGGACGAAATGGCAATAAACGCCGGCCTTAAATGAACGCCGGGTTTGTTTAAACGCCGGGTTGAAACGTTTTTTAAACGTTTTGAGAGGTCTTTTGGTCGAAACATCGAAGAATAGCTAGCAATGAGTGGCTTTCCAATTTTTTTTTTCGGGTAGACGCCCGGCGCGAATAATCGCCGGGCTTTGAATGAACGCCGGGGGGGTCAACTAGAAAAAATGAATAAACGCCCCGGCGTTAAATCGAGGCAGTACGGTATACATGAAATTGGCTGTAAAACAGCCCTGAAATAATATGATTACGGTTATTGGTGATCCGGGGTTCGGGAACGGCAAAACGCCCGCTCGACCGAGTTATAGATGTCGTCTGCGATAGCCGGGCTGGCTGTGTCCTCGCGGCTTCCGTCGGCGCTTCGTAATCGTGGAACTACTTCGTTCGCGTTCCAGGTCCGTATCGTGTAATGGTCCGTGTAATGCTTCTTGGTTCGATCCGAGAGGTGCGGTTGACTCATGTGCACCGCCACAACTAGGGTTGGAAATTGGTAATGAATAAATGAAGTCATTTATTCGCCAAGGTTCCGCTTGCGAATTATATTTAATTCGCGATGTTGTGAGTTTAATAAATTAACTCAATAAATTGTATTCAATTTATTGTTACGAATTTGATTCGTCATACAGTGAAATAAGTCTCGTGACTTACTTCGGTTGTTAACTTGTTGCCAAGTTTAAACAATTAAGGTGTATTTATCAACTACAAAATATAATAAAGGTTAAACATCGCAACACACAATTGCCGTCAAAGTTCGCCTTGCTGAGCAGAACAGTATCGCGCGTGCCCTAAATAACAGTGCGGTGAGAGACGGCACTGGTATTCAGGGGGATATAGCCCGCAGTTCTGCACAACAGAATTAATCACCCGAGATACTACTCATAAGTAGACTGCTTTGGCACCATCACCGAAGAGATATAACTTTCCCAAACACATAGTGCTACTGGCGGTAACTGCATGTTTTGCATGCAGACTGCTTTGGCACCATCAAGTGATGGAGTCAATCTCTTTCAGTAACAGTGCTACTAACGGTTACTAAATACTTTGGTATCACACGTGATTCTATTGTCCGACCACGAGGATACTTATGCGGGAGGCTTTCTCCTCGGCAAGACCGTTTGACGGAAACATTAACAGTCCGAACTTCGCCTTCAGTTGACGGGGGTTGCATGGCTCAGCAGAGCCATGCTATGCATGGACCGGTAGGCCCATGCCCTGAGTAAGAAACAGTTATTTGACATGCGGAACATACCAAATAACCAGAAATCAAGAACTAACTTAACTTCCTGTTGTCAGGGAGTTTTATACTCGGTGGGATTAGGTTCCACCAATCTCGTATCGCAGGAAGTGGATACGGAGATGCAAATTGGGATTATGTTAATCTTTTAGCATAAACCGGAACTGGATACCGGGGACAGGAAATGGATACACAGAACGGAAATACATTCAAAACCGTGTTCCTCGTCATGTATCGGTGATAAAGCAGTAACGCCTATTTTTATCTTCTTAAGTATTGATAATATACCTTTATATTATCGATGTGAATCACATTTGGTCGTATCAAACATAATAATATGTTTGTGAACTATTTATATGGGAAATAGTAAGCTCGAGGTTGAATTTGCCGCTAGTACTAGTGGCGCCATCTATTGCTAATTTGTCACACATCCCCCTTAATAACTAAACATATACTCTTATATTTTATGTTATTCTTTAGGAATATCATTTGTGCCAAATTTATCCATATTAATAAATATTTTATTTCCAATACTTATAAGGCCCACGAGTGTTTTTAATAAACATGTTCTTATCCTTAGGATGCTCAAAAATGTTTTTATTTTCTCTTTTTAGAGACGGTTATAAAAATAATTTGGTTATTATTAAAACAATAAACATGAAGTCATTTTCGTATAACGGAAAAAGCACTTCTTACAAAAATCTTAATTAAAGAATTTTCCGGTTACATATTATATCTTTTTATCACAGAACACACAAACAAACTGCTAATTGTTTAAATTCGAAATACCGCTTATTCTTGACCTTTTTCGGTCTCCGTGGCGGGCTTTTGCCTATCCTTCGAAGAGGAGCTTTTGCCACGTTTCTTGGCGGGAAGAGGTTCTTCCGGTTGCCGATCTATGAAGAATGCAGCGGTCGCAACAACTTCCGTGGCGATGGGAGTCTCGGGTGCTTTATCCCCTGCTTCAGGCTGATCAGTCGATCCGTCTTCTTCATCGATCATTTTCTTGAGATCTTCGTAGATGTCAATCACCGGGGGCAAAACCAAAATCCAGCCTTCGCATATTTGATTTTTCATCTCAGCTGCGATTTTTCCCACGAGCAAATTCCAAAGGTGCTCCAAAATGTTGAAGCCCTCAACGCGACGTGGATTCAAGATCATTTGCATGATCCGGGTCACGTATCCTACCGTTATTTGATCGGGAAGACCCGTAATCAATTGGCGAGAAATTATTATCGCAAGTCGAGCTACGATGGGATAGTAGTATTCGACCTCCCAAACGAATAACTGTCCTATCTTGGTGTTCGGGGGAACTTGGTAGGGTTCGATTAAGAATTCGTTCGAAATCCCGTGTTCCGCGATATTTGGCATGGGAACCAATGCGGTTTCTTCCGTTTGGGTCGCGTTATCTACGCAGACAACACTTGGCATTTTTTCCAAACCCATTTGAAGGCCAAGGGGCGTTCTTCGCGAATTCATAAATTCGGGATCCTCGTATACAGCTTTGCCATCGTTAGATAATAAAGCTTTACAAAGGTGGCAGGTTGCCCATTTTCGGGGTATTGGATCGAACAAACCTTTAACCACGAATGAAACAAACTTTGGGTTCCAGGGTTGGATTTTTAATCGTCTTTTCGATCCGAAACAATTCCCGCACGATGCCAAATGGCATCCTGTCCCGGAGCCGGACATCCAGCCGACCCCGAAACAAAAGGGGCACGGTATTTCGCCCTTCGCGAGCTCCAAATTGTCGTGTGGAATTCCCAATTCCAGGTCGCGATCGCAGGCGGCTTTTCGACGTAGTGCCTTTTCTTGCTTATTAGCTGCTCTTTGTTGAACAGTCATCGGCTGCAGTTTGGGGGCTCTGGTAGACACAAACGTACGTTTCCCTCTAGCCATATTATGTCTAGGAGTATACACTACTTCGCGCGAAGTCGTGGGTGGCGGCGAGTCGTAATGAACGTACTCTCGCTGTTTACGTTTGTTGTCTTGATGGCGATTTCCTTCGGGATTTCGATTCGCCTCTAATTGGACAATCTCGTCCAGACTTCTCTCATGAGAGGTCGATGAATCGTTCATTCGACTCGTACTTGGTTTATGGACCGGCTGTAAAGGATGGCTTTTGGAGAAACTGTCCTTTTTTGGTATAATGAAGGTTTCTTGGGTAACCTCCATCGCCGTTTTGGGTACAGCCGTTTTTGGACGAATTTCCTTTGGGAGAGCCTCTGGGTTGTTTCGGGCCCAGGTTAATATGTCCCATCCTTTTTGGTCGAGCACAATAGGAGTATTTGGCGCTCCCGGGATTGTTACGATGGTCGGGTTGACCGTGGGTGTATCGTCTTCCTCCGAAGAGCTCGACTGAATCACAATTCGCCGCTTTTTAATTGGTATCTTCTTGACCATAATTCTACAAATATAGAAAACGTTTTAGTTTTATTTGCAATACTTTTGTATGCGCGCGCCCTCTATTGAGAAGACGCGTAACTCAATTTACGAATTTTATAATTATAATTCGTTACAACTTTACACTTTCGTGTATTGATAATTTTATCGAACTTACGAAAATGTCCTGCTTCCTTTAGAAGCGTAGCTTGTAGAATTCTAAGTATAGTCGCTTCGACGATAACTTGGAGTTTAGAGCACGTGGCTTTCAAATCCTCCGCCGCTAATAAACGAATTCCGCTGGTTTGTATTTCTTTAAATATAAAGAGATGTCATGATATATATATTAATTCATATGTATGATCATCATACCTGTATTCTTTGTTTAATGGCTAACAATATCGACGCAATTGTTCGTGATTTTTGTTGAATTCGACGAAGTTCTTCTTCTCTCACGTGTGTGTTAGAAGACTGAATATAGAACGAATCTTTTACTCTCCACCCGGGGTCATAAGTTACCAGGTGACTTCGCGAATTTCGATTTGAATATTCAATAACTGATTTGAATCAATATCTTTTTAGAATATTCTTTTTATATTTAGAATCTTTTTTTAACGACGTTCTTGAATCATCTGCACAAAATCCGTAGTATATTTCGGATTTGGCTTCGAAGTTCTTTTCGGTCTCGAGATTATCTCCGGAAGGTCAGCTGTTCGCTTCCGTTTATTTGAGTTATTACTTCGCGGATCGATAATCTCGTTTCCATTTTCATTTGAGGTAGGAATTATTCTTTCTTCTTGTTCAAGAGTTTCTTGAGGAAGTTCTTCCATATCTTTTTCAAGATTTTCACGAGAGGTTTCTTCCATATCTTGATTATCTAATTCTTGTGAATTAGATTCGTTAAATTCGGAATTTGCCGACATCCAATCAGGGTTTGGATGATCTTTCAGTTTTCCTTTTTTCTGACCCAGAGTCCATGTCTCAATCGGGTATGAAGGGATATACGGGGTGAGATCATCCGTATTTATCGATGGTTCAATTGAGTCATCTAATAATTTTCGTAAGGCGTATGCACCTCCTGTTAATACGGCCGTGATTTCCCACGGTCCGTCTCGTTTTTCAGCAAATCCTTTAGTAATGCCTTTGTCTTGATTGGAAAGAATATGTGTATTTTTCCAGACTAAATCACCTACTTCATATTTGCAAATATGAAATTTATTACGGTGAATTCTGTCGTGTTTCTCGTAATTTAGTTGGATCCTACGGTGCATTTCTTGGTGTGCTCTTCGTAAAATCCCGAGTAAATTAAACACGAATTCCTCAGGGTTATTTTTATCGAATTTATTCGCGTGTTGAATAATTCGCGGGTCGAAAGGTAGTGTTACTATTCTTCCCGTATTTAATAAAAATGGCGTCGATCCGGTTGCTTCGGATTTTGCCGTTCTGGATGCAAATGCAAATTCATTCAGAAAACGTGGCCAGTGAGAGTGCACATCAGAATAAATTGCAAGCATTATTTTGATATCCCTGTTTGCCCGTTCTGTGGGGTTGGCCTGGGCATGATAAGGACTTATATGCGTCATTTTAATGTTATGCCTTTTACAGAAACCCTCATAGATGGTGGATGCGAACTGTTTTCCATTATCACTGATAATTTTCCTGGGGTATCCCCATCTATGTACGATATCACCTAACTTTGTTATAATTGCTTCACTTGAAGCTTTGCTTAATGGGGCTAATTCTACCCATTTAGTACATTGATCAATTCCTACTAAAATATATTTATGTTGGTATTGACCAGCGGGTTTGGGACCCATGAAGTCTAAACAAAGAACTTCCCATGGCTGTGCCATATTGTGAGGAGTATAACTCGCTCTGTGTTTTCGGTGTTGACTAGGTTTGTATTGTTGGCAATGAACACAACTACGAACATAATTACACGTGTCCTTGCTCATTTTAGGCCAATAATAGATGAGTTTCGCTCGTTCGAGCGTTTTACTCATCCCTGCGTGTCCACTTAACGGATGTCCGTGGCATGCGAACAACACTCGTCGTACTAAAGACGGTGGAATCACCGCTTTAAATCCGTTGCCGGAATCATTTAATTCTTCTTCAAATGTTGGTTTGAAGAAGATTAACATTTCAGAATCATTACTATTCTCATCTTCATTATCATGATTTTCTTTGAAATCTAGTTGGTAGCCTTTGATGTCTTTCATCCATCGCTTAGTTTTCTTATTTTTCTTTTGCTCAACTTCATCTAATTTTAGATGAGTTATTATTTTTCTACATTCATAATCCTTGAGCTGAGCTTCTATGATTTCTGCTCTGGTAGGAGGAACTATACTTAGTACTTCGGTTAAAGCACTAAATAAAGTTTCTGGTTCTACATGACCTTTCTCCCCCTTTTCCAAAGAATTATTTAATTTTTTGGAATAATCAAACTTTACTGACACGTTTGTTAAGAACTGACAGGGTTTTGGTTCTTCTCTACGAGTAACTTCTTTATTTCCGTCCCACTCGGGCCAGAATTGAGTTATTTCTGTGGGTTCGATATAATCATCCTTCGGAATGTCTTCAATACTCAAAGGAGCTCTTGAAAATGCGTCTGCGACTTGATTTTGAGTACCACGACGATACTTAATTTTAAAGGCGCCGCATTGCAGTTTAATTGCCCATCGGCCAAAACGACCAGAAGGTTCTGGCGTCCCCATTAGCCATTTTAAGGCTTCTGCATCTGACTCCAGGGTGAAAGACGTGTATTCTATGTAAGGGCGGAAACGTTCTACAGCCCATACTACCGCTAGACACTCTAGTTCGGGAGTAGTGTAACGTTGCTCGGCTCCTCGAAGTACGCGACTAGCGTAAGCTACGGGTCTTGGAGTTTTAATCCATTTGTCCTTGTTTTTATCAAGAAAGTCCACATCTTGGCATAACACTGCTCCTAATCCTGAATGTGAAGCGTCTGTTAGAATCACAAAGGGTTCGAGCATATTAGGCATTAACAAAACTTGAGTTTCGTCGCATAAGATGTCTTTAATTTTTTCGAAAGCGTCTATTTGCTCTTGTCCCCAGACAAAGGTTGCTTTCTCGTGCATTATGCTAGTCAGTGGAGTAGCAATTTCACCGTGGTTAGGAATAAACTTCCTAAAGAAATTTGCCAACCCGTGAAACCTTTGTACATCTTTCGATGTTTTTGGGGTGGGAAATTTTCGTACTGACGCGATTTTATCAGGATCCGGGGCCAATCCATTTGGCGTGATTAGGTGTCCCAGAAATTTTAGTGTAGTTCTGCCGAACTTAGACTTTTCTTTATTTACGGACAAGTTTGCTTTGTCTAGTCGTTCTAATACATCTTTAATATGACCGAGATGTTGATCCCAAGTCCGAGAAAAGATAATTACATCGTCTAAATAGACTAATGCATGTTTATATAACGCGTCACCCATAACTTGTTCCATTAGGGCTTGAAATGTACAAGGCGCGTTACATAACCCAAATGGCATACGTACAAATTGATAGTTGCCTTTCGGGGTATAGAAAGCAGTTTTCTGCTTATCTTCGTCTTCCATCTCTACTTGATAATATCCTTTTGTAAGGTCAAGTGAGGTGAAGTATTTTGCCTGATTAGTATTGTGCATGAGCAAATCAATACTGGGCATTTGGATTGCATTGACCTCGGTGATCGCATTTAGCCATCGGTAATCAATACATAACCTATAGGTGCCATTTGGTTTGGCAACTATTACGGGATGACTTATGTAAGGTCCCGTAGCTTTCTCAATGAGATTCTCTGCTTCTAGCTCTTCAACTAGTTTGGTCATGATAGCAATTTTAGCTGGATTGTACATGCGAAACGGTTGTTTTTTCCATTTCGCGTCCTTTTTAAACGTAATTTTATGTTTAGCAAGGTTCGTACAACCAACTTTGTCCCGAAAGACGTGCTTGATTCCGGAAATTACTTCTAGTAATTTGGTCTTTTCCTCGTCGGAGCAATCACAATCTTTCACCAACAATTCTTCCCAATTGTCGGGTGTATGAGTGACTGTTCCGTCGTCTTTTATTGTGCGTAACCTCGCTAGACTGTCATTAAATTCGTTATCTACGTAAGGCGCAGTCCAACCAGGTTTGTTGTCACAATCAAATACAGCTCGTGCTGGATTTAAATTGATTGTGGTACGACGCATAAAATTGTGTCCTAAAATTAGGCCACACACATTTCGGTCTAGAATGATGAAATTCATTGGAGTGAATTCTACTCCATCTGCCCATTGAACACAAAGGGTTATTTGTCCTAGTGGGATATGAGTTATGCCGACGGCACACACTTTCATATTTCGGGGGCAATCTTGAATGAAGTCAGGGGAGGCACAAGTACTGTCAAGTAATTGTAATCCAATAAAACATTGGGTGGCTCCTGAATCCATTAAAGCATTATAGGTGAGTCCACCTATTGTTATTTTCATTCGGGGGTCGTCGCTACTGTTTCCCAAACGTTTGATGCGTTCAACTACTTCAGCTCTCTTGAGCTGATGTTCTTTGACATATTTACGAAGTCTATGATGTCTAGATAATTTCGAGGAGATATCTAAATTTTCCATCATTGCCTCCAAACTTTCGCATACTCCTCCACTAGAACTAGTGGTTTCCTCTCGAACAGGAGGATTTACAGCGCTTTCAATTATTGCATTCAAGGACTCTCGCCAAGATTCGTCCCCCTTATCCGCAGGAAAGAGGTCGTCATCGAATGATGTAAATGGATTTTCAGTCTCTTCCATCGAAAAAGGAGTGTTGAGATAAGGTTCCTTAAATACATACTTTGGATTCCTTTTCCTAGTTCTACGATTAGGTCGTTTAATTTCCTCATCTTGAATTACTAATTTGTTCAGCGTTTCGTTTAGAACATTTTCTATTTCTGAGGATAATGTACTACTCTGGTTTTTTAGGGGGTTTTCGGTAACCCCCTCTACTAGTTTTTTGGAGCCGGTGGACCTTCAATCGCCAAAGGCGGAGTGGTCGCATTTTTTGGATCCAAAAATTTAGTGAATAAGTCCGACATGGATTTTGTCATACTAGTTTGCATAGTAGTTTTGAAGTCTTCAAGCTTTTGGTCCAAAGATTCAGCGGTCACCCAATTTTGTCTCTGTCGTTTAAAAAGATCAGAGGCGGGATTGGTATTGGTATTATTACCAGTACCTTGGGGCTTGTCCTGAACAAATTTTCTTTTTTGTAACAAAGGACATTCCCTCTTAAAGTGTCCTGGTTGATTGCAATGGAAACATTTTCCAGTTGCTTTCTCCGATAGGGCACATACCATGTTGTTGAATCCAACATCGTTTTCAAGATTGTCTGTCTCGTCAGATTCCATAGGTACAACTTCTGGTTCGGCGTTCAACGTCTGAGTAGATCGTATGAGTGGGCGCGAACTCCTGGCGTCTTTACCTTTTTGAGTATTTGACGGGGCAGTTTCGTCTTCTTTATTGGCAATAGTGTCCACACTAGCATTTTGGGCTTCGAAAAGAGCCCTATTCTGCCGGACAAATTGAAATATGTCATTAAATGATTCTTCATAGAGACCTCTATCGATTATTCGATTGTAACTAACTAAGTTCAAATTCTCGAGAAGAGTGGGAGCTTCATCTCTTTTTGAATAAGATCCTTGAGCTTGTTTAAATCTCAAAAGAAATGTATAGAGTGGCTCTTCTGGGCCCTGGATTAAATTTCGAAGCTTTCGGGCTCGAGTGACAGGGATCATGTCAAACTCCGCCAAAAATAACTTTTCGAAAGTTTTCCAGTCAACAAATTTGTCGATGTTATCGGTATGCCATTCGTGGGCTATACCAGATAAATAAGTTGGTACTCCGCGTTTTACCATCTCATCCAGAGTTAAGCCTTTAGCGACAGCGACTGTTTTGGCTGTAGCTAAAAATTTAGCCACGTCCTTCTGTTTTCCATCGAAAACAGGCATATCCTGACCTTTGAAAAAGGTTTTGCTCGAATTGTTTGCATTATTATTTTGCTGTGCATTATTCTGCATAAATTGTTGTACTTGCTGTGCACAATCAGTTTGAATATTTCGCACATGGGTAAGGATGGCTCCCAAGTCGTCGGTGGAAAATCTCGCTTGAGATGAACTACCAGCGGAGGATGCCGAACCAGAATTATGTTCAAAATTGGGCAGATTTCCCTTAGGGACCTGATTGTCCTGGGGGATTTCTTTCCTTGGAGGAACATAATTCTCATACTGTGTATGATTGCCAGATGGTACTTGTTGTCCATGTGGAACACTACTTTTATTTTGTACACGTTCTGGGGGTGTCTGATTTGAACGAGTCTTTCCCGCCGGTAAATTTTGAATAACGGGGGACGGTGAGATCGGATCGGATCTCCTTGGAGTTCGATTTGACACTCTTTTTGACTGCGCTGGGGGGACAAACTGTCCTTTCCCCGGTGTCGGGGGGACATAATGTCTATTTCCAGATGTTGGAGTAACATACTGTCTATGTCCCGAATTTTGGGAGATATTTTGTCTATTCCCTGAAGTTTGGGGAATAAAACCCGAATTACTATTGTTAATCATTCGATTAACACTAGTCGATCTAGACCTTGGTTTGGCTAGATTTAAAGGACTATTAGAACTGGGTGTTCTTTGTCCAGAACTTTGTTGACTACGGGATCGGCTAAACGATGGTTCGCGTACCATTCTATCGTTTAGCTGGGGAGTCGACACTATCCGGGCTTGATATCCCAACCTCTTTTTAGGAGAGGGAAAGTCCAGCTTACGATTCGTGGGAATCGTTTTTCGTGGGGTTCGGTGTGAAGTCCGCGAATGCCGACTTTCGTTCTCCGAATCTTCATCTTCATCGGGTCTAATTCTCTGATTTCTTTTCTCAAGTACGCGTACATGATTAACCGCTTCGGTTATTGTTTTGAAATCAACCCGATTCAGATTATAGAGTTGACAGTACTCTGTCAAATCGTCCGGAATTAAATCCGTTTGGTCTTCGAGTCGGACGTAACTATTTTCCAAGTTTCCGTCATCAACTTCTCGTTCATTCATATGAATGTTTTCGTCAGACATGATAAAAGTTTTAAATTCTTTATTACTAAAGAACGATAACACACTTTATAAAAAATACACTTCAAAATAACAATACACTTCGTTAAGGTTAAGTTTAAACTCCACGTGCTGGGTAAACGTGTTAAACTATCGATAAATTTTAAACAATCAAATGAATCCTACTACAAGTAAACTAGCGTCGGGTGAGAATGCGCTTTAAACTATTTGTTAAAATAATAGATGAAATACACTTAACTTTAGCTGGTTTACGGCGTGGAAAATTCGAATCGGGACTGAACGGGACGGCGTGGTCAAGATGGCTACTGGAACACGTGTACGCGGGTCTGGTCTGGATACGAATGGTCCTCTGCAGTCTGGATCCGCGTGGCATCGAGGATCGATAATCCTTTAATCCCTCGATACTTTATTGGTGGAAAGTTATTTTACCCAATGATAAAATGGAAACTAATCCTTTATTTTAGTAGTTTTCTACTACGTCCGCACTTTGGCCTGGTCAATCTCGTTACTGATTGGATATTTCTTACGAAAATATTCAACTAACATTGAAATTTTACCAAGCCTTTTTTCGTGAAAATTAAAATTAATTTTACTTCGATTTTAAGTGTTTTTTCAACACAACGAAACTTTCCCTTTAATGTTAGAGTTCTCACGAATCCCAACGTTCTTAAAGAGGATTCCCTACTTCGCAAAAGCAGAGACATATAAAATGTTTTGAAATGTTATACTCTTTATTTATCTCAATTTTCACTTTTATTTAAATTCGGTAAATTTAAACTTTGCAACCTATCTCGGTGGGACCTCCACGTGTGACGGTGACGACCACAACTCCTATCGCATGATAGTACCGGGTATAAGTCGCGTGAATTAGTGAATAGTAACGAGATAAATAAATACAACAGAGTTATCAAAACAAGACATTTATTGTTATTAAACAATATAAACAAATCTAAAGTTATACAAATGACTAATGCCGACATTTGGCAAGTTAAATACAAGTTAAACTATACATGAAATTGGCTGTAAAACAGCCCTGAAATAATATGATTACGGTTATTGGTGATCCGGGGTTCGGGAACGGCAAAACGCCCGCTCGACCGAGTTATAGATGTCGTCTGCGATAGCCGGGCTGGCTGTGTCCTCGCGGCTTCCGTCGGCGCTTCGTAATCGTGGAACTACTTCGTTCGCGTTCCAGGTCCGTATCGTGTAATGGTCCGTGTAATGCTTCTTGGTTCGATCCGAGAGGTGCGGTTGACTCATGTGCACCGCCACAACTAGGGTTGGAAATTGGTAATGAATAAATGAAGTCATTTATTCGCCAAGGTTCCGCTTGCGAATTATATTTAATTCGCGATGTTGTGAGTTTAATAAATTAACTCAATAAATTGTATTCAATTTATTGTTACGAATTTGATTCGTCATACAGTGAAATAAGTCTCGTGACTTACTTCGGTTGTTAACTTGTTGCCAAGTTTAAACAATTAAGGTGTATTTATCAACTACAAAATATAATAAAGGTTAAACATCGCAACACACAATTGCCGTCAAAGTTCGCCTTGCTGAGCAGAACAGTATCGCGCGTGCCCTAAATAACAGTGCGGTGAGAGACGGCACTGGTATTCAGGGGGATATAGCCCGCAGTTCTGCACAACAGAATTAATCACCCGAGATACTACTCATAAGTAGACTGCTTTGGCACCATCACCGAAGAGATATAACTTTCCCAAACACATAGTGCTACTGGCGGTAACTGCATGTTTTGCATGCAGACTGCTTTGGCACCATCAAGTGATGGAGTCAATCTCTTTCAGTAACAGTGCTACTAACGGTTACTAAATACTTTGGTATCACACGTGATTCTATTGTCCGACCACGAGGATACTTATGCGGGAGGCTTTCTCCTCGGCAAGACCGTTTGACGGAAACATTAACAGTCCGAACTTCGCCTTCAGTTGACGGGGGTTGCATGGCTCAGCAGAGCCATGCTATGCATGGACCGGTAGGCCCATGCCCTGAGTAAGAAACAGTTATTTGACATGCGGAACATACCAAATAACCAGAAATCAAGAACTAACTTAACTTCCTGTTGTCAGGGAGTTTTATACTCGGTGGGATTAGGTTCCACCAATCTCGTATCGCAGGAAGTGGATACGGAGATGCAAATTGGGATTATGTTAATCTTTTAGCATAAACCGGAACTGGATACCGGGGACAGGAAATGGATACACAGAACGGAAATACATTCAAAACCGTGTTCCTCGTCATGTATCGGTGATAAAGCAGTAACGCCTATTTTTATCTTCTTAAGTATTGATAATATACCTTTATATTATCGATGTGAATCACATTTGGTCGTATCAAACATAATAATATGTTTGTGAACTATTTATATGGGAAATAGTAAGCTCGAGGTTGAATTTGCCGCTAGTACTAGTGGCGCCATCTATTGCTAATTTGTCACAACTTTTTCCTAGCAAACAAACCATATGCTCTATAACTTTGCAATCGAACATTTTTTCGTATCTCAAAATTGTTGGCGATGATTTCAACGTTAAGAATCAATCTCGACAAATTTTTGCATCAACGGCTTATTCTTTGCTTAAAAGTAAACACCCTGTATACAAATCCGTCTAAGGAAAATCCATTACATTTATAAATCTTCTTTTCATATGTCCAATAATAGTGGCAAATCATTTCCCATAATCCAGATCACAAAAAAAGCTCGTGATCCTCCAGGATCAAAGCAATGAGCTTATAATGGGAATTACGATGAGCGGATTACATGCAAGTGGCAAAAGGGAGGGAGGGAGGGACGACGAGAGTTGAGGGAGAAAGAAGTTGCATCTCAGTTTGCATCCATCACGCAGCAATTATAGACGGATTAATCAGGTGTTGAGTGATCGCACATGGTGGTTCGTTAGCACGTGCAAATAGGCCGTGGATGCAGATCATAGGCTCCAAGTCCAACCCTGCCGTTTAAGGTCACGTGGACCTTTTGTGACCTGTTTGAGCATGCAATGCGACATATGGTGCCAATTTGTACTCGTGTTCTGTTCAGGGTAATAGACATCTTATGAATATACAATACACAAGTACTGGGTTTATAAGCTTACATATTTATTTGATTTGGTTTGTGTCGTATACTGCCACGGCTCCTTTATGTTCAATTCAAGGTTGAAAAATGATTTGAAATTTTCCGTTTTGTTGTGATGGAACTTTCGATGTTGTGATGGAAATTGATTTTTGTTTGCGCCGTGCTAAGCGCACCGCGATTATTCTGTGTAGATTATTTAGTTAGAACACGTTTTTTGTTCTAAAATCACCGAAATGTTATTAAAATTACCGTAAATCCTCTCATTATGCACTTACGCATAGAATCAAGTTTCTCCGCGGTTTATTGGAGGCCCGTGCATTAACTGCAAAAATTAATTTTTTTTTATCTAAAACTCAAACTTTTCTGCCGAAAATTTATTTTTTCATTTAAAACTCAAATTTTTCTGCCCAAAAATTTTTTTTATTCCAAAATTTGTTTTTTAGTCAAAAATTATTTTTTTTTAATAATAGAGACCCGCGTACTAATGGCACAATTTAGATTACCCCATGGTTAAATAGAGGCCCTTGGTTTAATGAGAGGATTTACGATATGTATACAAACTAGAGGTTATTAATATTATAATTACTTTTATTTTAATGTTTGAAATATATACTATTTTGTGATTTGTACGGTGATGAACTTTCGTGCCGGCCGACTCGAGTGCGTTTTCAGCGGCCGAGCCAAACACCAATCTCCGTCAAAACGCTAAAATCACATTTTTAACCTGTATACAAGTATAATAATTGAATCACGACTAATTTCTAATGTCCAACTTTGGCTTCAACGTCGAAACTGCTGACATTTGCAATTAGATTTGTCAAAAGTTCGTAAATTGAAAAATGCATAAAACTTATTATTAATAATTAGCCCCCGCGGAACTGTTGTACCGAATAAACGTGATTGACACTTGCAAACCACTTCAATTAATTCCTAATTTATTGCCAGCCATCACCTTGATGAAATTTGCCTCTCTCAATCCGTTCATGTCGAAAACTTTGCAAATCAAGGCCCGACGCTTGGCTGCACATGACATGGTCACCGAATCGTTTTCTATTGACTGACTTTCAAGTACCACGTCAACTTTAAAGAAAAGAGACGAAATAAGGAAGGGGGAGGGGAAGGGCAGAGAGAAGCGCGGGGCTCTTAATTTCGTAGCCCAGGTAACACGAAGCTGGGAAAATGACAAAACTGCAATGGATGCTTGTCGTCCTGGTAACAATCAACGCAGAAATTTTCTGACGTCAGTCGACTGGCATTCTGGAGTATGCGGCGGAAAAGATGCGTTGCCGGTGGCAACCGCCAACTGCAATTTTTTTTCTTCTTTCTCTTGCACAATTAAATATAATGATTAATTCCTAATGAGCTAATATCCTAATGGATACGGCTTGTTTTTACTGCTTTTTTTTATATATATTCAATTAGTAAATGACGAGTAGTGTGCGTTTAGAATACGATTTGAATTTGAGTATGCATTGCTGAGAAAACCCCAGTGCTCCGGCTCGTCATGCATTTCACAGTTCTGTAGCACCTTGAGCTTGAAAACGTCGGCTGTTTTGCATTGGGTGCATGCCTTGCACTTTTTATTACACTGTTTGTTAAAAATTGACAATTTTTATCACATTAAACGCTGGAATTACAATGTTTAATTAATGCTTTATTTGAATATTGTATAATACTGTTTATTTCTATTTACAATTGTGTATTTAGTAAGGTACCAAATGTGTTTACAACGTTTACGAAAGATCGTACTAATTAACGTTGCACACAGGCATTTCAATGCAGAACGTACAGTAATAAAACAGTGTTACGGCTAAATGAAAGAAAGCTATTATAATAATTCTTTACAACATAAAATTGCAATTAATAATTACATTGTAGCAACGTTCAAAATTTGGCAGGTTTTAAAAATAAAACAATACACTCTGCGAAAATTCGTTTTTTCATTATATAATATGTAATAATTTTTTTTCTAGATTTTCTAGATTAATAAAATTGAATAGAAACATGTGTTGTAACTGATTTCCAATGCCAGACCCACTACAAACAGATTTACTACCACTCGTACAAACCTGACGTCAGAAGAGCAAAAATGCTCAAAGTTGCAACACAAAAATGTCGCAAAAATTTAAAAAATAATCAAGAAATAAAATTAAGTCGCACATACCATGATCCTTAAACCAATTACCGAGGCGATTAGGAGGTGTCGGGAAAATTAATTGCATGAAATCGATATTCGCCTTCATTCTCAACTTTTCGCCTTTTTAAAAAATATTAAAATGGAAAATATGAAGAAAAAAAATCGTTTTTACTGATAAAAACGAGAAGAAAAAAAAATATATAAATTTCATCCACAATTCGTAATAAGTCGGTGGAAAAAAAGGCCATGATCATCCCCTGCCATAACCCCTCATGCGCCGTCCCCCTTCCGGATTGGACAGAAAGGAAGATGACATCACGGAATACGATTAACATGACAAACGAAGAGGCGTGGTTATTAAATAAAGTGACGACAGGTGGGTGACAACTTCATCAAACCACTGAATGGCTACAGGGGGCACTTGAGCCACCCAAGGGATTATAAAACCCCCAAACGGCTCACCATTTCCACACTCTTGTCGGTATAACCCAGACGTTTAAACCGGGACTTGAACACTATCAGGTAAGCTCACCCTCATTACACATAGAAAATTAGCACAAATTCAAAGTTTTCTGCTCATTTCAGACTTCATTTTTGGCCGCGCGGATGATATGGAAGCACAAGGTGAGAAAATTCACGTTTTCTGGGCTCCATTTCATTTTCAAAATTTAATTGTTTTGTTTAAATTGCGCTTCGCTTCACTGCAGTGCAAGCTAACTGGTCACATGCAGGAATTTAATGAAATGTCGAGAATTTCGTCATCAATTTTGTCAATCCGATCGTATCAAATGCATTAATTGACGAGTGCATGGCTGGAAGATGGTCATTTCTTGGCCGTTGTATTTTTTAAGCGTGCAATAGTCGAATAGAGAACGTTGGCTTCTCTGTGCTGCTTGCCGTATTGGTGGCAGCGACGTACTGCGATTTTCGCGATGATGATCGCCAGATTTTGAAATCTAATTCTTGACCTGAATCTCCAGGATGAACGTCACACCTAGATGTGTTAAACAAATGGTGATCTACAACTTTGCAATTGACATTTTTTGCGTAGCATTGTTGGTTTAAAAGTTACGAGTTGCAAAACAGTGATGCAACAATGTCACATGAATTTAACATGTTTCATTGAATTCGTCACATGTCATTTACTTAAATTCATAATCAAAAGTTGTTTTGAATTAACATGATTGTGAAATAATTCACCTGGTAGGTGTTCGGCAGGACACCCCGTGTATACATTGCGTGTATCAGTTTCGCAAAATCAATATATTTTTTTGCACTGCACTGCCCTGTGGTCATCTGACCGGGCCGAGATGACAAAATACGATAAAATAAATAAAAATAAAAATTCACGTCATTTTAATACATTGGAATTAAAATTGGTTGTTTAGCATCATTTTTGTCGGGCGAAATGAACTAGGTCGCTCGAAAGGGAGAGAAAAAAGCACAGCTGTGACAGTTTCATTCCAGCACCTTAAAAAGAGACGTTGGTGGTCAATTTAGACACGGTGTGCACCCCACCCCTCGTTTTAAGTTAACATCAAAGCCACGACTTAGCATCTGATTTATTGCTTTCGAGTCTCATTTCACTTATCCAGAGCAGACGGAGTGGAAAATGGCTGCAGTGGGAGAAAAAGCCAAACTTTATACGAAAAAAAAATACGAGTCGACAAATTTTAAATCTTCACGTTTTTAAGGGGGAAGAAATATTGTTGACATGAAATGTGAAAGAGAAAGATTGAGGGATAAACAGGGGATGGAAATGGTGGGGAATGAGGTGAAAAATCACTCTCTGTAAAGCTTTCCCCGCCAACAAAAGGCAACCCTCTGACTTTACTTCTTGTCCATCTGGAGTTGTTATCTCGAGCTTAACAAACCACAAAAACACACAATACAACCAACAAAAATGTCGCATTATGTAGTTCACTTCGATACAAACGCCTAAAATTGTGTTTTAAATGCTTGAAGGTGCTCGTGTTTTGGTTTTGTGTTGTCTTTTCCTTGAAATCAAACCAAAAGACAAACACTTCAAGTGTGAAGCATTTTAGCAAGTGTTTTGAAGACATGTAACCATGTTTTTGGTGTTTATGCCAAAGTGAGGGATTTAAATACACTTTATTTTAAAATCTTATGGTTTTTTTTTCACTTTTTTTCGATTTTTTTTGGTTATTTTTGCACTTAATTCATCAGTTTGAGACGTTTGGACGTTTGGGACTCAATCCTATCCGAAATCTGCACTCGGTTTGAATTAAATGAGGATAGGATTGTATGGGCCACCATTTTTTTTCGGATAGCTTTGGATAATTTGTTTATCCATCCGAAATTTTTTGGATTGGATCGGATTCAACCGATTCAAACGCACCCTTATTTTTAATGCAAGTATAGAATGATTTTAAAAATCTATTTACGAATAATTAGTAAGGGTTGGCTCACTTCATTTTTGCAATCTCACTAAAAACATAAACGTAAACACAAATATAATACATCTACACTCAAAACATAACCACAAAACATACTAGTACATATTTTTTTTTTATTAGTGCTGTAAGTACCAAACGCCATTGTGAAAAGTCTAAATTTTATACATTAAACAGCCCGTACCATAATATAGGCCTAAAAAGTCATGGAAATTAGTCCTGTGGCTCCACGCCAAACAGGATCTTTGCAAAACACAAATAAAATAGCGGTTAAAAGCCAGCAACTTTAAGTTCCAGTACTGGGAGTTAATCCTTAAAGCAAAGAAAATCCTCACACCCCAGAAGCACAATATATAAAAGGTGTCTTGGGGTGTCTGTGGGTGTTGAAAAAGAGAGGGTAGTGACTTTTAATTCAATTGATTTCATAATCTCAAGTGTCCACAACCTAACCCTCAAACTAGGGCGCGACAGCTGCTCAATAAATAACAAAATGGCGCCCAATAATAAAAAAGAAAAAAATTAAAATTAAAAAAAAATGTGAAATATACGAGCCATGTGAAGGACAGAAAGGGTTGTATAGTGATAGAGCTTGTTGTCACATGCTTCACTAACTCATTGTGAGGGGGTGGCACATTGAAAAGAGAAAAAGGGAAAAGGGGGTATCAGATTCAGATAATTACCTGGGGAAAGGGAGCCTCATGGCTAATATACCTTGAAATAGATACCCAACCCTCCCTTATGTGACATCAATAGGCCTCTCAACCACAACAGGTAGGGAGTCAGCAGGAGATGGGGAGAGGATATCAATAGGCCTATTTTTGTACTTTTATAACATTTTGAGATTTTATTTTATATTTTATTAATAAGCAAAGTTGTTTTTGTTGCATTTTGAGCTAGTGGGAAGTTGCTTTGTTCGTTTGAATGAGTAGTTTTCTAGAAATATACAGTTTTAGGGGCATGGGAATATCTTGTTTTGTATTAATAAGGTGGGTGGTGGTGGTGGTGGTGGTGGTGGTGGGCTGGGGATAAAGGGAGGGTTATTATTAGGAAGGGAGTAAACATGATCTGACAACCACGTGTCTCTACACAAAGGTGCAGATGGAGGGTTTGAATAAAGGAGATGCAGCAAAGGACTCTTCAGAGTTGCACAAACCTGTCACTTTTTAACCTCCCAGACACCTAGCTTTTTCTACGAGTTCAAACTTGAGAAAAGCATCTGTGATTCAGCATGAGTGCTGCTATAAAACTCCAAAAAAAAATTATTTTTAAATCGATTTTCTCCACATATTTTATTTTATTTTATTTTAAAATCTTATTTTTACACGTTGAAAATGGCAAATTGATTTGTCACTGGGATTGAAATTCACTTTGCGCGCATTTAATTTGACTAATTGACAAACTAAATGGCAATGTATTTATTTCCAATAATAATTCAAGGAGAAACACAACCTAAGGGGTTTCGGCGGGTCGCCAATTTGATTAAAATGCACCTACCTATTAGTGAAATTAAGGGTCCTTCATTTTGGCCTCACTCACTCACTCACTCGCCTATCCCACAGCTCACACGCCATTGGATGCTTGACACGAGCACGGCGATTGGCGCTGTCGGTATTTCCACGACACCGCCCACTATTCAGCCCGCAATGACGTCATTGGTTCGCCTAAAAATGTGCTTTTTTTTTTATTTATTTATTCGGCGCAGAGCCATGGTTGAGTTTGCCATCCACTCAAGATCGTATCAGTAACATCGGTACGACGCAGCAAAGCTACGTATCGCTCAAACCCACGTGCTCATCGTCCACTTCTATGGAAGCAAACAATGCCGATGTTCTCAATTTAGGTAAATATATTTCTCGATGGTTTTCATTTTCGTTTTAATTTTAATTTAATTTTGTGTACAGGTGAACAAAAATTAGTAAATAAACCACTGCGACCACACTCGACGCCCGCCACGTTGATGTGGTGAGTCTCTTTTTTTCTCATTTTTCTCATTTTTGTCGTTAATGGAATTTCTCGACAGGTTGGAAGAGAACTACGAGATCGCGGACGGCATTTGCATTCCTAGGAGTACGCTGTATATGCATTACGTCGATTTTTGCGACAGGAATGGAATGCAACCTGTAAACGCTGCAAGTTTTGGAAAAGTAATGCACGAATAAAGAAAACTTTACTCTTCTTTTCTTCTTAATTATACTTTTTATACTATGCGTTAGATAATTCGACAACAATTTCCGCAATTGACCACCAGACGATTGGGAACCAGAGGACAATCGAGGTATCACTATTACGGAATCGCGGTGCGAGAAACATCGCCCTACTTCGATGTCACGTTCTCCAAGAAAGGCGTCAACAAGTAAGAAAAAGAGATTATATTTTCATTTATCCAAACCGAGCATGACGTGTTAACTCAATGGCCTCAATTGGGAGTGAATAATTGATAAGAGTACGTGATGGCTTTCAAATGAAATCGTGTTCTTGCACACCGGACTAACGTTGAATCGTCCGACTGGTTTTTCATTCCCCACTTATTTAATTTGTCTCGCATTTCAATCATCGGTCACGTACTGCAAACGAGCAGCGTGTAAACATCAACATCTAAAGGTGGGAGCGCGAGATGCAGCCACCAATCACGAGCAAGTGTGGCGTTGGATTGGTCAAACGTACCTATACAACGCCCAAAAAATTCGCAAAATATTTTTTTTTAAACCTTGGAAAGCCGAGCCGGGAGCGTCAGAACGCAAATCTCCCACTTGCCAGGCCGTTGCTCCACCAATTAATCTGCCCGGGAATTTAATAAAGCCACGAGCAGGTGTACCGTAACTCATTAATGAGTTTCATCCGACCGATTCCGATGTATACGGGGTGTTCCACGAAACATGATCTTTTCCAATTTCTTAAAATCGGGAATTGTGGGAATTGTTTCGGTCTATTCCTAGCAAATCGGGTGTTGTGAACTTAATGCTGACAATGAAAATGGCCTGAAATCATTCTTTCAACGACTTTTAATTGATATTTTTTAAACGTAGACGTTATTATCCAATCTATTTAGTCTAAAAATGTCTAAATTAACTGATGGGAAAATTTATTTGAGAAAAAATGAAAAGAATATTTACTACTGTGTATCGTTGGATTTAAAACAATTTGTTCTCCGTTAATTGTGATGTATTGGCACGATGGCACCACAAGGAATTATGCAGGCTCAAGCCTAGATAGAAAGTACATTGTATTGCCAATAATACAATTTACAAAGTATCATGCAGCTTTCATATTTTCCCTTAGCAACGGTTGATCAGGTAATGAAACAATAAAGACTCCATCTTCTATTAGAGAAATGGAGGAGAAGGTTTAGGCTCAGACCTTTGTCCACGTTTTAATTTGCATCCAAGGGGCAAGATGTAAAAATAATACACAACAGTGTTCAAAAACTTTATTCTTTGATTTGCAAACAACAAAAATGAAAACAGGGTGAGTTTTTCTTATTAAATCCTGACAATTTTCAAGTTTGCATACACACGCAAAGTCTTGCCTTCCTTCCTCGCAGAACGCTAACAAACTGGTAGTTTTCAGCATCACTCACCAACCCCTAACAATACACCCCATCTCAAATCATGCGTTTATAATTGGTTGTTGATGCAGCAAGCTGCTGCAAGGAGGATGAGGCAATATAAAGCCACCAGGCAGGGATTATCTTCATTATACGGGTCACCATCCTCCTCCTCCTCCTCCTCATATACCCCCCTGTCCCTTTCATGTCAGCCGTAATTAGCCCTTGCGTTCTGAGCAGTATCGTACTAATCATTCTCCTCCTCCTCCATCATCCCTCACCTGTAGGAAATTCGTGCAAATCACTGCGGATTTATACACAATTTTTTAATGATAATCTCTAGAAAAGTATTGGGTTAAAAGAAATTTATTTGGGTTTTCTTTGATGTAAGAGAGTCGTTTGAAAAGTTCACCGGCGCGAGGCGAGGCAAATATATTTGGATCTTTTGTCCGCACATCATTTCCGACCGGCCATGTTTGATTCATTACTGTTGCCCTAGCAAGTGTTTCCGTTCGCAGAGAGAGGCTCCAAATTAGCCACGTGGAACGAGTCGATTGACGTATAAATGATATATTTTTAGATTTCGATTTATCGAGTTTTCACTGCTTTGCTGAAATGGGAGATTTCTATTTTTTACTTTATTTTTCTATTTTTTTACGCCATTTTTTTTATTTTACGCGTTTGTCAGGTATTGTTTACAAAACAAAATCACCCACACACAACCCAAACGTCGAAAACAATGGTGAGAAAATGTAACAAGTGTGGATGTGTGAGACAATCGGAAATCGTATTTGTTTTTCATCGCTGCTAGAATTGTGGACTATTTTCAAATGAACTAATTGAGCCAATTCCTAGAGATCATTTCAAATTACAGATGGTAACTTTAACTTCGCAACAACAACAACACAAATAACATTATTATCGGTATTTGGTTTTGCCCATTAAAAGAGTCTAATTCTAATTGCGATTCTAATTGGTCGAGATTTGTAAAAAAATTGGTCAAAATTGGTTTAAAAAATTGGTCAACATTGGTTTAAAAAATTGGTCAATGTTTTTTAAAATTTTCCGTATTAAAATTAAAATTTTCTCAAAAAGTCCAATTCTGTCAAAATTCCTAGAAGACCTTCAATTTGTGCTGAAAACTTTTTTTCGACCCTGAAATTTTTATTTTGTCAAAATTATGAAAAAAAATTAAACAAAAAAATTAAACATTTTTTTTTTTTTTGCTATTTTTTTAAAAAAATTTTTAAACAAAAAAATTAAACAAAAGCTAGCACGATGGATTGAAACCATAACGTTTGGAGAAATTTTTCCTAAACTGAATGAGTAAAAAAGGTTATTAGAGGTCAAAGCTGCTGCTCCGTGCACATTAAAAATCAAAAAATATGAAATAATATACATGCAAATGATTATTACCAAGATGGCGAATGAAACAACTGATTTGCGCCAAATTGCCACCAATAACTCCATTGTCGACTTGTCTAAATACCAAATAGGCAAGTATTTAAATCTGCCAGGATAATCCAGCACGTCAATGACCTCTAATGATGGTGGTCGAACATTTTTTGTGTTAAGTTGTCTAAACGTTGTGGTTTCAATCCATCACGCCAGTTTTTGTTTGATAGTTTGAAGTTAGATTTTGACCCAAATTACAGAGAATGAATCGGCCAAAACTAGCGAGAATAAATAAAATAAAAATTATTGGAATTTAATAGGAAAATTAGGAATGGTTTAAAATTAAAAATGGAGGGTAAAACCTTACACGTGACAACGTCTTCAGGCAGAGTGATTCCGAACGAGATTTCACACGAAATTTCACACGAGATGTGTCCCGAAATGTGTTCCAAAATGTACTGCCGTCTATGGGGAAAACTGGAACCAATGATCACGTGATTTTAATTTGGTACGATTTATCAACGGTTGTTATATGTTCTCTGCTTGAAGGTTATAGATCTTGAAGAAAAAGTTAAACGCGACTCGTCATGGTGGTGCTCATTTGCCACCTATGTGGCAACTTAACAATATCAGTGCAACAAAGTTGGAGTGCGGAATACTTCATCCATTCTTAGACGAATGAGAACTAAGATCCATTTTCATTGTTTTACTTGACACATCTTAATCGGAATCACTAGCGTGGCTACTGTCGATTTGGGGCCAAAAATTGGCTGTTTCGGGCAAAAATAGAACGATTTAGGTGAAAAATTTAAATCATTTGGCCATAAATACAATAATTTTGGCCAAAAATTTAATGCATTTGGCTAAAATTATAATGATTTTGGTAAAAATTATAATAATTCTGGCTAAAAATGTAATGATTCTATATACGATATAATGATTCTAGTCAAAACAAACAGATGCGGAATAAATTAATTTCTAAAAAAATTTTTTTATTGACATTATTAAATCTGTAATTGACTTGCTGTCACCCTTTCATCTTCTAACCAAGAAGTTTAGCTTGTGCTGTTTAGCTTTTGCTCTAATGTCTCTTTAACAATAATTTTTATTCCAATTCTCCTGTTTTCTTTGATTTTAAATTGTAATTGTTATTTCTACCTGTGATTGGATCTACATTTGTTCTAGTGCAGGGGACGTCAAGAAAGAAATCATCAGACAAGTAAGAAATAATTGCTAATACTAACTAAGCATGTAAATGTAATGACTTTAATCAATCAATTAATGAAAAGACTTCGCCTTACTCCCCGAAGTCCAAGCTGGCCACTCTTCTACCGGAGTTTCCCAATGCGAGAAGTTTACACCTCCCCTCCAGTGTAGCCGAGGAGAAAGTAGCTACCTTTGTCATGATGTATCGTACACACTGTCAG
Source organism: Strigamia acuminata (assembly GCA_949358305.1). Taxonomy (NCBI): domain Eukaryota; kingdom Metazoa; phylum Arthropoda; class Chilopoda; order Geophilomorpha; family Linotaeniidae; genus Strigamia; species Strigamia acuminata. Next base: position 63,368,242 of record OX442314.1, on the reverse strand, counting down.
AGGGTCATGGATACAGTCATCAGAGCCAGTTTTGACGAGGTGAACAAATTGATTCTTGGCGCTTTTGCCAAGATCGTAAAACCTAGCTTTTGTAATTTTTGCATTTTTTCCTCTTTTGTGTATTTTGGAATTATGGTTGTGATTGGTGGAATCGATGTCACGAGATAAATCCAAAAGTGCAAAATTGTCAAAACTACACAATCATGAAATAGACTAGTATTAATTACTTCCTGTTTTCAAATTATTATTATTTTTCTGGTCGCCCCTTGTTACTGGGCCCCGGAAGACCAATTATTTTAAGTGCTCAATCATGACCGATTATTTAGAATTGCAATATTCTTCAGTTACAAATGATTCGTGATAAAAAAAACTTGAAATAAGATGCAATTTTATATCAACTTGACATCCATATCATTGTAATAGAGTGTTTTAATAACAAAGCTATAACAAAGAATGAATTTATTTATTTTGTCTAGGTGGAGAGTTTTCTTCTTCACTTCTGGCAAGGAATGCCTTCTCACATTATATCTGTGCTTGGTACTAATGTAATTGTCAATATCATTGGTGTGTGTGATTCCATATTATACAGAGCAATATCCAACGTTTTATTGCCTACAGTACTGCAGCCTTTACCAGACAGGTGATTATATCATTTAAAACATTTTTAAAACATTTAAAACATTTCTTTTAAATTCTTATTTAGTTTGACTCAAGTCATTAGAAAATTTTCAAAAGATCTGGAATCATGGATCAAAGTGGCTATGGAGGATTTACCTGAAAACTTGGCAACTGTCAAAATCAATCGTAAGTAAAATTAATACGACCTATTTACTAGTAGTTGGAAACACAAAAGAGTAGATGTTTTCAAAGCATTTCCCAAGCGCTTCTGCACTGTTGCCGTATTTCTCCGTAATTCTGTCAGCGTTTCCCAAGCTGATTTTTCGTGGGCGCACCCATCACACACGCCTAAATAGGACAAACTTTTTTTGCAAACTTATGTAAAATTTTATGCAAAATTATATAAAATTATATGTAAAATTATATAAATTTTCTGCAACATTATATAAAAATTTCTTTTTTTCTTTTTAGTAGTTTATTTTTGAGAAATTTAATGCACCGGTAGACGAAGTGGGGCTTGGAAGATCTCCTTGTTTAAAAATGGGTTGCGATGCTAAACGATTTGGGAATTCCTGCTATATATTGTTACGTGTATCGTGGGGTTCAACACACATAAACATTCTTATTCTAAAGGATAAGCCACTTAAGAGTTTGTAATGATTTCAGTGAGAAATAATTCAAAACTTTAATTTGAATGAACTTTTATTCAAAAATGCTGAATCAACTTAATTTACAAAGGCAAAATTAAATAAACAGAAGGCGATTTATAACTAAACATAATTTACCTCATAAACTCGAATAAAATCTCAACAACACAAAATTGACAATCATTAAACATCTTAATTCTAAAGGAGGGCTTTGGCTAAAAAAACCTGGCGCTAAAGGTGTCGGTCGCTGAAGACCAAAGAATAAGCACGATCAAACCAAAGACACAGGTTGAATTCTAAATCAGAACTGCTTTATTCAAGTCTGGTGCCAAACAGGTAAACTCTGTTATCCCCTGCAGCTCCATAGTTGACTGTTCTGATAGTGTCTAGTGCACGAGTGGCTCGACGCCTTCTAGCGAGACTTTATGTAAACTTGCGAACAGAATTGCGCGTTTGGACCCGCTGTTTCACAGTGCAATCCGGGCGCGTAACAATATGAAATATATTAAAAAGAGTCCTAGAGTTTTGCCTCTTATATCTCAAAAGAGAGGGGTCCCCAGTCTACTTCCAGGACCGGCAACTCTCAGGTGGCAGGGCTTAGCAGGGAAGTGTCACAACACTATTTCTAAGTATAGAAGCCAATGATTTTCCAAAACAGGATGTTGATTATTCATTGCAAATAAGCGTGTTTGAGTAGTTTTTGGACGATTATCACAACACAAACCATATTCATTGCACGACCTTCAAATTGTGTCGCCATGCCAATTTCCTTCGGAATATCCATTCGTGTGACTTGTCATTGCCAGGCTGTCTTAACTAGTCGGAAAGCAATGACACACCTTTAGTAGTAATGTGCCTCAATTGTTGAATTTCAGTGGCAAGAATATTTTCTCAGACCTTGCGGCGCCAAACATCGTTGAATCATTTATGTCAAGCGAGTAGGATGGTTCTTCACAATCCCGACATTACTTCTCAGATGTTGCAAGATTGGAGACATATTGATCAAGACAGCATCTGTAGACAGACTATATACACAATGGACAAAAGTTATAATTGTGTCAGCTTAGAGTTCATCAATAATTGTAAGAGATTTTTTGTTACAATCAAACGGAAATGGAATTATAAAATCAATGTTTTGAATTTAATTTAGTGTATAGAGAATTCGAAATGTTATTAGAAGAACAATCCAGTATTGAAGCATATGCAGATTGGCTAGAGACAATGGTAGACAGATGTGTAGTACAGGCAAGTTAGAGTACAATAGCACAAACTAAACTATAAAAATCTTAATTCCTAATGTTTCCCAATATTTATATTTTTATTTATCTATTTAACTTTCAGCCTAGCCGGAGACATAAAACAAGCATCAGACGACTATCGAGACAATTTCTACTTATGTGGTCATCATTTGGAACAAGAGTAATCCGAGACATGACATTACATAGTGCTCCTAGTTTTGGTAATTCAAATACATTAATTAATGTGTCGGAAAATGTGAAAATCAATTACAAGTTCAGAAAAGCACCTGGCGACAAGAGGCTCTGGACCACACCAGGAATGACTAATGTATGCTAGCCATACCATGGCTAAATTAGTGCCTAATTCCCCATCACATAGAAAAATACCAGTTAAGGTGAGGTCCGCAGGGAGAGGGGGGCGCTGGCCCCCCTTGTTAAGAAAAAAACCCAAGAACACACGAAAAATCAAGAAACAACATTAGTCACTCCTGGCTGTGGAGCCCCCTGTCGCCAGGCATTACTCGAGTTAAAACAGTGTTGTAGTCGTAAGAAAAGCCAAAGGTGCACAGCGTATACCCGCATAAATCCTCCAAAAATGTCCCAAAAATAGAAAGCCGATAATAAATTTATCAGTCCCATTACGTTCAGGTGTGAACCCACTAATCAATTGTTTACTTTAAAACTTTTTGGCCATTTCAGGTTCTTTTCATTTGTTGCATTTAACATTTGATGACTATGTCCTGTATTTGGTTGAGACCTTACACGCCGAGGAAAGAATGCGAGAACTATACGCCAACATCACCACTGACACCCCTCCATCATTTTCAGATTCAGATGGTGAATTGGATTTCAATTGAATTCTATTCAATTAAAAACATCCTTTTAATCCTTTTGCCTTTCAGAGACATTTGGAGACCCTGATGGGAATCTGAATAAAATAAAATGGTATAATCCTCCAGGATCAAGTAAGATGTTAAATGTTGTGAATCCTCAAAAACATTCAAAAATTAATTCTTTTTTTTACATCATCTACAGCATCGTCAGAAGCAATTTCTCAAATGGTCTTAACCACACCAATCCCTTCATCCCGGCCCAATAATGAAGTAATTGCTGCAGCAGAGATTAGCCCACAAAATTCAGGATCAGATAGCAGCAATACCCAAAGAGAAAATTGCATGATGAATGAAGGTGAACACTCATTTAACTAACAAATTAGGGTTTGGTTTTTAAATAAACATTTAATAGATTCATCAGAAAATGCAACACATATCATGAATGAGTATCAAACTGGTTCTGAGCCTTACAACAGGTAAATTAATGCTTATCATAATACTCGGCAATCTGCGGCATGCTAGTGTAAAGTGAGTTAGTTTTCCGAACGTACTGGAGATGACAAAACCTTTTTTTAATCATTTCTACAATCTATGGTTTTGTCTACATAAAAGTGATAACACCACTGACCAGTCACTCTTACAGAGTTTGCAAATTGATACGGACGTGCAATTTGCCACTAATTTTTCACAAAAACTAGAAATAACGTTTGATTTGATTTGGCATTGGCATTGGCACACAATTCTAGAATTCTAGTTAATTCAAGTAAATTTAAGTAAATTCACTTATGTCGGCGTGTTTCACTTCATAGCGGCATGCCGGTATTCCAGATTGCAGATAGCACAGGTATTAATTATTATTTTAAAAGAAAATAATTTAAATTAATATTTCTTTTTCTTAGTATGTATCCATACGGAGGTTTTGATTCTCGAAATGGATATCGCGGAAGCCCCAGAACTTATTCGTACCCAACAAATCAAGTATTTTAGTTTTAGAAACAGCAGTGAATCAAATACTCGGATACTATATGTTAATGTGTTAAATGTCACAATGAATAAGAAATTGCAAAACTCTTAAAAGAAAAGTTGTATAATCGTGGGTCGTCATTTCAAAGTATTCGGCTATTTGGTTTAGTTGCTAGCCTGTTTAAAAGGGGTCACAGACAAACCAGCGCATTACAATTCCAGTCCGGCATACATGACAATTCGGCGCGTGATTACGCGTGATTTGACTATGGCGATTAGGCGCTGTCATTTGAGCGCAAGAAAATTATTAATGCTTGCAATATCCTAAGTTAGCTTAAATTCAAATTCAAACTATCACTATGTAATTTTAAACTGGGATTGTGAAATTTAAGTTTGATCTTTTAGCGTTCAAGCGACATGCGCCTAATTGACATACTGTATATCGAATTGTGGGTTGTGTCGAATTATCATGTGCTGGATTTACTCGGCCGAATTGTCATGCGCTAAATTGCAGTACACCCGTTTAAAAGATGTACAAATACCGGTATACGAAATTATTATCTCTGAATTTCTTTTACTCCAGTATACCATGACAACTCATAACACCGAAAACAATCCAGCAGACGTAGCAACTCGTGAAATTAATGTCAGAAATGTGGAAACAACAGCTGGGTAGGCATTTTTGCCCTCCATTCTCCAAAAATTAATCCCATTTTTGAGGAAACTGGAATTTTTTTTTTCAACTGTCAAATTTTTTTTCTAAAAGGGACAATTTTTGCTTCTAAAAAACTTATATTATCGGTATATGCAATTTATTGCACCTTTCGAAGCCTTTTTGCATAATGAAAATGCCTGTTAGAATTTCTTCTTAGACACAAAGAGTTCTTCCAGGTTTTTTCGTATTTTAATAATACATTGTTAAGCTCGTGTACAGTCGTGTTCAAAAAAACTGGACCCTCACTCTAGGCTGGCAATTGAAATTGTGAGTAATTTTGTGTTTTGCTAGTAGGTTAAACACCAGACATCAACAGGTGATAATACTTGTATACTTTTGTCTGCTATACAAGTATTATTCAACTATCATCACCTGTTGATGTCTGGTGTTTCACCTAGTGGCAAAATACGAAATTACTTACAACTTTAATTGCCAGCTTACGAGGGGAACACCCGTATAAGATACTCACAGATTGTTGTAATAATAAACATGGAGAATTGTTGTATCATGCTGAATGAGACCCTAAAATAATTTCATTCCATAAACAGTCAACAATGCAAACAATGAGCTCAAAGTTTGCACTATTTTGTCTGTGTATGCATCCAATCTGAGCAATCAGGCCTAGTGTATGAATACTGTAAACAACAGTTGCTAGGTAAAAAGTAGTTCCAAGATCAAAGTTGAATTTTATCATTTGAGATTCAAATAACCTGCAGTAATTTTAATGTTTTTAATTTTATGTTTGTTAAAAAATTAAAATTAATTAATTAAAGTTTTCTAAAAACAAACATAAAATTAAAAACATTAAAATTACTGCTAAAAAAATTAAAAAATAAAAGTAAAAAATTTTCACAGACAGCAGGATTTGAACCTGTGAGGAAAGATTCCTAGTCCATTGCTTAACCACTGCACCACCACTACAAACTATTGTTGTCTTCATGAAGTCAGTCATGTTGGTGAACAAAGCTCTGATGTCAAATGTCATGTGATATCAAATGAGGAAATGACATCATTGAATCTCAAATGATAAAATTCAACTTTGATCTTGGAACTACTTTTTACCTAGCAACTGTTGTTTACAGTATTCATACACTAGGCCTGATTGCTCAGATTGGATGCATACACAGACAAAATAGTGCAAACTTTGAGCTCATTGTTTGCATTGTTGACTGTTTATGGAATGAAATTATTTTAGGGTCTCATTCAGCATGATACAACAATTCTCCATGTTTATTATTACAACAATCTGTGAGTATCTTATACGGGTGTTCCCCTCGTTAGAGTGAGAGTCCGGTTTTTTTGAACATATACATTCCCTCCAATAAAATAAAATCAGGCAAAATTAATTACTTTAGTTAAACCCGTCTGCTTGAAACAGAGAAATCAAAATCGAAAGAAAACAAAAAGCTATTTTTAAAATGCCTTTTCCTCCAGTTTAGAATATACTAATACGTACCTATCGTATCGTCGTACGGAATACACCAACTATCCTTACGAAGCCAATACCGCATCCGTCATCTATCCCGGCAGCCAAGAGAACAGCTACTACCAAGCTTATGAGAATTCCACGTGTTACAACGGCAGGTCTTACAAACCCAAAGATGATGCTCGAGACGCTAAGGAACGGATGGACGAGAGTGTGGAGTGTGATGTGGAGAAACCAGTCGAAAATCCAGTAATAATTCAATACAATCTAAATGGTACTTACGTCAGAGTGTAAAGTCCTAGAATACGGTATATTTATTATTTTCTTTGTTGTGCTTTCATTCAGTTTGTAAACAATTCTAGTCCTTTAACTTGCTGTCGTTTATCACTTTGCTTTCAATTATTTAATCTTCTCACTTATTAATACATTGTACGACATTTTATTTCAATAAACAAATATGGTAAAAATTGATCGCTGTCTCTTAACAAACCATAGACACAGTTAATCAACAGAGAGGTTCTGCTAGGCGTTCATACTGGAGTGCCAAAGTCTGACATTATGTCTGGCTAGACGTTCCCCTTCCCGGCTCGTCACTCGTTGGAAATGGTTCTGCTCCAGGTCGTGTAAATTAATTATCTAAATTTGAAACGCCGTGTACTCAGCGCCGTCTATGTTGAATAGCGTACATGTTACGGTAGAAACATGGAGAATTTATTGCTTTTAGACGATTTTTCCGATGCAGATGATTTATTGCTACTAGGTTTTCTTGAAGAGCCACCTATTCAAAAATATGCCTTGTTTAATTTTGAAAAATACAACGATGAAGAATGCCGACAAATGTTTAGATTTGAAAAAAATCACATTTTCCATTTGCAAACTTGCTTAAAAATACCGGATAAAATTAAGCTTTTGCAGACCAGAATAACAGTTTCAGGTATGTAATAATCTTGTCAATTTCTGCATTTCCATATTTCTCAGACGGATGACATATCCTAATTGCTTATGTGACTTGAAACCGATATTTGGGCGATCTAAAGGCTGCCTCAGCGATATAATTAAATATGTTTTGAATCATATTTATGATAATTTTAAGCAACTTTTAATCTTGCTTGATTACGAATTAAAGGTTCATTTTTGCACTTTTTCAATTCCCGATTCTCGGGAAATTTGTTTCGATTTCCCGGGTTTTCCCGGCAGTTCGACACGTGAATATGCGTCGCATACACGTTGTATAATGCAGCGTGTAAGCGGCGTGAATGCAACTTACATTCACGTCGCTTACACGTTGCATTCCTGTCGCACATTTGCTTTGCATTCCCATCGCATTCTTGGCTCCTTCGGTTCGCATTCACGTCTCCTTCGGTTCGCATTCCCGTCTCCTTCGGTTCTCATTCCCGTCGCAATTCGCATTCCCGTCGCAATTCGTATTCTCTTCGCATCCCTGTCGCATCCGCATCAAATTCCCATCGCATCCCCGTTGCATTCACTTCCCATTCTCATCGCAATTCGTATTCTTTTGGCATTCCCGTCGCCTTCGCTTCGCATTCCTGTCGCAATTGGCATTTGTGTCGCATTCCCATCGCCTTCGCTTCGCATTCCCGTCGCAATTCTTATTCGTTGGGCATTCCCATCGCCTTCGCTTCGCATTCCCGTCGCAATTCTTATTCGTTTGGTATTCCCGTCGCAATTCTTATATTCGTTTGGCATTCCCGTCGCCTTCGCTTCGCATTCCCGTCGTATTTGCTTCGCTTTCCCGTCCCCGTCGTATTCGTTTCGTATTCCCGTCGCATTGTTTAATAGCAATTTTGAAGAACTAAACTTCTTTAAGGGCAAGTTTAAACAACAAGATGTGTTTAACTGCAATTTTTGACAACCAGATTATGTTTAATAGCAATTTTAAACAACAAAATGTGTTTAACTGCAATTTTGGACCACAAAATATGAAAGATTGCAGTTTTAAACAAAAAAAAAATTCTTAGCTGCAATTAAAACAAGTGTGAACACATTTATAGTGTGTTTACAGGTTTACACTCAGTTTTAATGACTTTAGTGGGTTTTTTTATGGTTTCAATGCTAAAATACCTTATTTTGTTAAATTCCCGGAATTTCCCGGGAATTCCCGGGAAATTGAATTAAAATTTCCCGTTTCCCGGGAAAAAAAAAGGGCGGGAAAAATGAACCTTTATTACGAATGGGTATCAGAAAGGAAAATGAGAATATATGCAGGATCATTTCTGCCAACGGATCATCTGCAATATTTTACATTTAATTTGCATTAATTTGCATTTAATTTGCATTAATTTGCATTAAATTTGCATTTAATTTACATTAATTAGCATTTAATTTGCATTTATTGGCATTTAATTTGCATTTATTGGCATTTAATTTATATTAATTGGCATTTAATTTATATTAATTGGCATTTAATGACATTTAATTTGCATTTAATGGCATTTAATTTGCATTTAATGGCATTTAATTTGCATTTAATGGCATTTAATTTGCATTTAATGGCATTTAATTTGCATTTAATGGCATTTAATTTGCATTTAATGGCATTTAATTTGCATTTAATGGCATTTAATTTGCATTTAACGGCATTTAATTTGGATTAATTTGCATTGAATGGCATTTAATTTGGATTAACTGGCATTTAATTTGCTTTAATTTGTATTAATTGGCATTTAATTTGGATTAATTTACATTAAATGACATTTAATTTGGATTAATTTACATTAAATGGCATATAATTTGGATTAATTGGCATTTAATTTACTTTAATTTGCATTAAATGGCATTTAATTTGGATTAACTGACATTTAATTTGGATTAACTGGCATTTAATTTGGATTAACTGGCATTTAATTTGGATTAATTTGCATTATATGGCATTTAATTTGCATTAAATGGCATTTATTGTGGATTAAATGGCATTTAATGTGGATTAAATGGCATTTAATTTGGATTAAATGGCATTTAATTTGGATTAAATGGCATTTAATTTGGATTAAATGGCATTTAATTTGGATTAATTTGCATTTAATGTCATTTAATTTGGATTAAATGGAATTTAATCTGCATTTAATGGCATTTAATTTGTAGTAAATGGCATTTAATTTGGATTAATTGGCATTTAATTTACTTTAATTTGGATTAAATGGCATTTACTTTGCATTAAATGGCATTTAATGTCATTTAATTTGGATTAAATGGAATTTAATCTGCATTTAATGGCATTTAATTTGTAGTAAATGGCATTTAATTTGGATTAATTGGCATTTAATTTACTTTAATTTGGATTAAATGGCATTTACTTTGCATTAAATGGCATTTAATTTGCATTAAATGGCATTTAATTTGGATTAAATGGCATTTAATTTGGATTAAATGGCATTTAATTTGCATTAAATGGCATTTAATTTGCATTAAATGGCATTTAATTTGCATTAAATGGCATTTAATTTGCATTAAATGGCATTTAATTTGGGTTAAATGGAATTAAATTTGCATTTAATGACATTTAATTGGCATTAAATGGCATTTAATTGGCATTAAATGGCATTTACTTTGCATTAATTGGCATTTAATTTGGATTAATTTGCATTTAATGTCATTTAATTTGGATTAATTGGCATTTAATTTACTTTAATTTGCATTAATTGGCATTTAATTTGCTTTAATTTGCATTAATTGGCATTTAATTTGCATTTAATGTCATTTAATTTGGATTAATTCACATTTAATTTGCTTTAATTTGTATTAATTGGCATTTAATTTGGATTAATTTGCATTTAATGTCATTTAATTTGCATTTAATGTCATTTAATTTGGATTAATTGACATTTAATTTGCTTTAATTTGTATTAATTAGCATTTAAATGGATTAATTGACATTTAATTTGCTTTAATTTGTATTAATTAGCATTTAAATAGATTAATTTACATTAAATGGCATTTAATTTGGATTAAATGGAATTTAATTTGGATTAAATGGAATTTAATTTGGATTAAATGGAATTTAATTTGCATTTAATGACATTTAATTGGCAATAAATGGCATTTAATTGGCATTTAATGTCATTTAATTTGGATTAAATGGAATTTAATCTGCATTTAATGGCATTTAATTTGTAGTAAATGGCATTTAATTTGGATTAATTTGAATTTAATGTCATTTAACTTGGATTAAATGGAATTTAATTTGCATATAATGGCATTTAATTTGTAGTAAATGGCATTTAATTTGGATTAATTGGCATTTAATTTGGATTAATTTGCATTTAATTTGCTTTAATTTGCATTTAATGGCATTTAATTTGCACTTAATGGCATTTAATTTGCATTTAATGGCATTTAATTTGGATTAATTGACATTTAATTTGCTTTAATTTGTATTAATTGGCATTTAATTTGGATTAATTTGCATTAAATGGCATAGTTTGCATAGTTGTTGCATAGTGTAGAATAGTTGTTGCATAGAGTTAGATAGTTGTTGTATAGTATTACATAGTTGTTGAATAGTGTTGATTAGTTGTTGCATAGTATTGGAAAGTTGTTGCACAGTGTTGGATATTTGCTGCATAGAGTTGATTAGTTGTTGCATAGTATTGGATAGTTTTTGCATAGTATTGGATAGTTGTTGCATAGTATTAGATAGTTGTTGCCTAGTGTTAGATAGTTGTTGTTTTGTATTACATTAAATGGCATTTAATTTGAATTAATTGGCATTTAATTTACTTTAATTTGCATTAAATGGCATTTAATTTGGATTAACTGGCATTTAATTTGGATTAACTGGCATTTAATTTGGATTAACTAGCATTTAATTTGGATTAACTGACATTTAATTTGGATTAACTGGCATTTAATTTGGATTAACTGGCATTTAATTTGGATTAATGTGCTTTAAATGGCATTTAATTTGCATTTAATGGCATTTAATTTGCATTTAATGGCATTTAATTTGGATTAATTCACATTTAATTTGCTTTAATTTGTATTAATTAGCATTTAATTTGGATTAATTTGCATTAAATGGCATTTAATTTGGATTAATTTGCATTTAATGTCATTTAATTTGGATTAATTGATATTTAATTTGCTTTAATTTGTATTAATTAGCATTTAATTTGGATTAATTTGGATTAAATGGCATTTAATTTGGATTAACTGGCATTTAATTTGGATTAACTGGCATTTAATTTGGATTAACTAGCATTTAATTTGGATTAACTGGCATTTAATTTGGATTAACTGGCATTTAATTTGGATTAATTTGCTTTAAATGGCATTTAATTTGCATTTAATGGCATTTAATTTGCATTTAATGGCATTTAATTTGCATTTAATGGCATTTAATTTGCATTTAATGGCATTTAATTTGCATTTAATGTCATTTAATTTGTATTAATTAGCATTTAATTTGCTTTAATTTGTATTAATTGGCATTAAATGGCATTTACTTTGCATTAATTGGCATTTAATTTGGATTAATTTGCATTTAATGTCATTTAATTTGGATTAAATGGAATTTAATCTGCATTTAATGACATTTAATTTGTAGTAAATGGCATTTAATTTGGATTAATTGGCATTTAATTTGCTTTAATTTGTATTAATTGGCATTTAATTTGGATTAATTTGCATTTAATGTCATTTAATTTGGATTAATTGATATTTAATTTGCGTTAATTTGTATTAATTAGCATTTAATTTGGATTAATTTGTATTAATTGGCATTTAATTTGGATAAATTTACATTAAATGGCATTTAACTTAGATTAATTGGCATTTAATTTACTTTAATTTGGATTAAATGGCATTTAATTTGGATTAACTGGCATTTACTTTGGATTAAATAGCATTTAATTTGGATTAACTGGCATTTAATTTGGATTAACTGGCATTTAATTTGGATTAATTTGCTTTAAATGGCATTTAATTTGCATTAAATGGCATTTAATTTGAATTAAATGGCATTTAATTTGGATTAAATGGCATTTAATTTGGATTAACTAGCATTTAATTTGGATTAACTGACATTTAATTTGGATTAACTGACATTTAATTTGGATTAACTGGCATTTAATTTGGATTAATGTGCTTTAAATGGCATTTAATTTGCATTTAATGGCATTTAATTTGCATTTAATGGCATTTAATTTGCATTTAATGACATTTAATTTGCATTTAATGTCATTTAATTTGGATTAATTCACATTTAATTTGCTTTAATTTGTATTAATTAGCATTTAATTTGGATTAATTTGCATTAAATGGCATTTAATTTGGATTAATTTGCATTTAATGTCATTTAATTTGGATTAATTGATATTTAATTTGCTTTAATTTGTATTAATTAGCATTTAATTTGGATTAATTTGTATTAATTGGCATTTAATTTGGATAAATTTACATTAAATGGCATTTAACTTAGATTAATTGGCATTTAATTTACTTTAATTTGGATTAAATGGCATTTAATTTGGATTAACTGGCATTTAATTTGGATTAACTGGCATTTAATTTGGATTAACTAGCATTTAATTTGGATTAACTGGCATTTAATTTGGATTAACTGGCATTTAATTTGGATTAACTGGCATTTAATTTGGATTAACTGGCATTTAATTTGGATTAACTAGCATTTAATTTGGATTAACTGACATTTAATTTGGATTAACTGACATTTAATTTGGATTAACTGGCATTTAATTTGGATTAATGTGCTTTAAATGGCATTTAATTTGCATTTAATGGCATTTAATTTGCATTTAATGGCATTTAATTTGCATTTAATGGCATTTAATTTGCATTTAATGGCATTTAATTTGCATTTAATGTCATTTAATTTGGATTAATTCACATTTAATTTGCTTTAATTTGTATTAATTAGCATTTAATTTGGATTAATTTGCATTAAATGGCATTTAATTTGGATTAATCTGCATTTAATGGCATTTAATTTGTAGTAAATGGCATTTAAATTGGATTAATTTGAATTTAATGTCATTTAACTTGGATTAAATGGAATTTAATTTGCATTTAATGGCATTTAATTTGTAGTAAATGGCATTTAATTTGGATTAATTGGCATTTAATTTGGATTAATTTGCATTTAATTTGCTTTAATTTGCATTTAATGGCATTTAATTTGCACTTAATGGCATTTAATTTGCATTTAATGGCATTTAATTTGGATTAATTGACATTTAATTTGCTTTAATTTGTATTAATTGGCATTTAATTTGGATTAATTTGCATTAAATGGCATAGTTTGCATAGTTGTTGCATAGTGTAGAATAGTTGTTGCATAGAGTTAGATAGTTGTTGTATAGTATTACATAGTTGTTGAATAGTGTTGATTAGTTGTTGCATAGTATTGGAAAGTTGTTGCACAGTGTTGGATATTTGCTGCATAGAGTTGATTAGTTGTTGCATAGTATTGGATAGTTTTTGCATAGTATTGGATAGTTGTTGCATAGTATTAGATAGTTGTTGCCTAGTGTTAGATAGTTGTTGTTTTGTATTACATTAAATGGCATTTAATTTGAATTAATTGGCATTTAATTTACTTTAATTTGCATTAAATGGCATTTAATTTGGATTAACTGGCATTTAATTTGGATTAACTGGCATTTAATTTGGATTAACTAGCATTTAATTTGGATTAACTGACATTTAATTTGGATTAACTGGCATTTAATTTGGATTAACTGGCATTTAATTTGGATTAATGTGCTTTAAATGGCATTTAATTTGCATTTAATGGCATTTAATTTGCATTTAATGGCATTTAATTTGGATTAATTCACATTTAATTTGCTTTAATTTGTATTAATTAGCATTTAATTTGGATTAATTTGCATTAAATGGCATTTAATTTGGATTAACTGGCATTTAATTTGGATTAACTAGCATTTAATTTGGATTAACTGACATTTAATTTGGATTAACTGACATTTAATTTGGATTAATTTGCTTTAAATGGCATTTAATTTGCATTAAATGGCATTTAATTTGAATTAAATGGCATTTAATTTGGATTAAATGGCATTTAATTTGGATTAACTAGCATTTAATTTGGATTAACTGACATTTAATTTGGATTAACTGACATTTAATTTGGATTAACTGGCATTTAATTTGGATTAATGTGCTTTAAATGGCATTTAATTTGCATTTAATGGCATTTAATTTGCATTTAATGGCATTTAATTTGCATTTAATGACATTTAATTTGCATTTAATGTCATTTAATTTGGATTAATTCACATTTAATTTGCTTTAATTTGTATTAATTAGCATTTAATTTGGATTAATTTGCATTAAATGGCATTTAATTTGGATTAATTTGCATTTAATGTCATTTAATTTGGATTAATTGATATTTAATTTGCTTTAATTTGTATTAATTAGCATTTAATTTGGATTAATTTGTATTAATTGGCATTTAATTTGGATAAATTTACATTAAATGGCATTTAACTTAGATTAATTGGCATTTAATTTACTTTAATTTGGATTAAATGGCATTTAATTTGGATTAACTGGCATTTAATTTGGATTAACTGGCATTTAATTTGGATTAACTAGCATTTAATTTGGATTAACTGGCATTTAATTTGGATTAACTGGCATTTAATTTGGATTAACTGGCATTTAATTTGGATTAACTGGCATTTAATTTGGATTAACTAGCATTTAATTTGGATTAACTGACATTTAATTTGGATTAACTGACATTTAATTTGGATTAACTGGCATTTAATTTGGATTAATGTGCTTTAAATGGCATTTAATTTGCATTTAATGGCATTTAATTTGCATTTAATGGCATTTAATTTGCATTTAATGGCATTTAATTTGCATTTAATGGCATTTAATTTGCATTTAATGTCATTTAATTTGGATTAATTCACATTTAATTTGCTTTAATTTGTATTAATTAGCATTTAATTTGGATTAATTTGCATTAAATGGCATTTAATTTGGATTAATCTGCATTTAATGGCATTTAATTTGTAGTAAATGGCATTTAAATTGGATTAATTTGAATTTAATGTCATTTAACTTGGATTAAATGGAATTTAATTTGCATTTAATGGCATTTAATTTGTAGTAAATGGCATTTAATTTGGATTAATTGGCATTTAATTTGGATTAATTTGCATTTAATTTGCTTTAATTTGCATTTAATGGCATTTAATTTGCACTTAATGGCATTTAATTTGCATTTAATGGCATTTAATTTGGATTAATTGACATTTAATTTGCTTTAATTTGTATTAATTGGCATTTAATTTGGATTAATTTGCATTAAATGGCATAGTTTGCATAGTTGTTGCATAGTGTAGAATAGTTGTTGCATAGAGTTAGATAGTTGTTGTATAGTATTACATAGTTGTTGAATAGTGTTGATTAGTTGTTGCATAGTATTGGAAAGTTGTTGCACAGTGTTGGATATTTGCTGCATAGAGTTGATTAGTTGTTGCATAGTATTGGATAGTTTTTGCATAGTATTGGATAGTTGTTGCATAGTATTAGATAGTTGTTGCCTAGTGTTAGATAGTTGTTGTTTTGTATTACATTAAATGGCATTTAATTTGAATTAATTGGCATTTAATTTACTTTAATTTGCATTAAATGGCATTTAATTTGGATTAACTGGCATTTAATTTGGATTAACTGGCATTTAATTTGGATTAACTAGCATTTAATTTGGATTAACTGACATTTAATTTGGATTAACTGGCATTTAATTTGGATTAACTGGCATTTAATTTGGATTAATGTGCTTTAAATGGCATTTAATTTGCATTTAATGGCATTTAATTTGCATTTAATGGCATTTAATTTGGATTAATTCACATTTAATTTGCTTTAATTTGTATTAATTAGCATTTAATTTGGATTAATTTGCATTAAATGGCATTTAATTTGGATTAACTGGCATTTAATTTGGATTAACTAGCATTTAATTTGGATTAACTGACATTTAATTTGGATTAACTGACATTTAATTTGGATTAACTGGCATTTAATTTGGATTAATGTGCTTTAAATGGCATTTAATTTGCATTAACTGGCATTTAATTTGGATTAACTGGCATTTAATTTGGATTAACTAGCATTTAATTTGGATTAACTGGCATTTAATTTGGATTAACTGGCATTTAATTGGATTAACTGGCATTTAATTTGGATTAATTTGTATTAATTGGCATTTAATTTGGATTAATTTGCATTAACTGGCATTTAATTTGGATTAATTTGCTTTAAATAGCATTTAATTTGCATTAAATGGCATTTAATTTGCATTTAATGGCATTTAATTTGCATTAAATGGCATTTAATTTGCATTAAATGACATTTAATTTGGATTAATTGCCATTTAATTTGCTTTAATTTGTATTAATTGGCATTTAATTTGGATTAATTTACATTAAATGGCATTTAATTTGAATTAATTGGCATTTAATTTACTTTAATTTGCATTAAATGGCATTTAATTTGGATTAACTGGCATTTAATTTGGATTAACTGGCATTTAATTTGGATTAACTAGCATTTAATTTGGATTAACTGACATTTAATTTGGATTAACTGGCATTTAATTTGGATTAACTGGCATTTAATTTGGATTAATGTGCTTTAAATGGCATTTAATTTGAACTAAATGGCATTTAATTTGCATTAAATGACATTTAATTTGGATTAATTGCCATTTAATTTGCTTTAATTTGTATTAATTGGCATTTAATTTGGATTAATTTACATTAAATGGCATTTAATTTGGATTAATTGGCATTTAATTTACCTTAATTTGAATTAAATGGCATTTAATTTGCATTAAATGACATTTAATTTGGATTAATTTGCTTTAAATGACATTTAATTTGCATTTAATGTCATTTAATTTGGATTAATTCACATTTAATTTGCTTTAATTTGTATTAATTGGCATTTAATTTGGATTAATTTGCATTTAATGTCATTTAATTTGGATTAATTGATATTTAATTTGCGTTAATTTGTATTAATTAGCATTTAATTTGGATTAATTTGTATTAATTGGCATTTAATTTGGATAAATTTACATTAAATGGCATTTAACTTAGATTAATTGGCATTTAATTTACTTTAATTTGGATTAAATGGCATTTAATTTGGATTAACTGGCATTTAATTTGGATTAACTGGCATTTAATTTGGATTAATGTGCTTTAAATGGCATTTAATTTGCATTTAATGGCATTTAATTTGCATTTAATGGCATTTAATTTGGATTAATTCACATTTAATTTGCTTTAATTTGCATTAAATGGCATTTAATTTGGATTAACTGGCATTTAATTTGGATTAACTAGCATTTAATTTGGATTAACTGACATTTAATTTGGATTAACTGACATTTAATTTGGATTAACTGGCATTTAATTTGGATTAATGTGCTTTAAATGGCATTTAATTTGCATTAACTGGCATTTAATTTGGATTAACTGGCATTTAATTTGGATTAACTAGCATTTAATTTGGATTAACTGGCATTTAATTTGGATTAACTGGCATTTAATTGGATTAACTGGCATTTAATTTGGATTAATTTGTATTAATTGGCATTTAATTTGGATTAATTTGCATTAACTGGCATTTAATTTGGATTAATTTGCTTTAAATAGCATTTAATTTGCATTAAATGGCATTTAATTTGCATTTAATGGCATTTAATTTGCATTAAATGGCATTTAATTTGCATTAAATGACATTTAATTTGGATTAATTGCCATTTAATTTGCTTTAATTTGTATTAATTGGCATTTAATTTGGATTAATTTACATTAAATGGCATTTAATTTGAATTAATTGGCATTTAATTTACTTTAATTTGCATTAAATGGCATTTAATTTGGATTAACTGGCATTTAATTTGGATTAACTGGCATTTAATTTGGATTAACTAGCATTTAATTTGGATTAACTGACATTTAATTTGGATTAACTGGCATTTAATTTGGATTAACTGGCATTTAATTTGGATTAATGTGCTTTAAATGGCATTTAATTTGAACTAAATGGCATTTAATTTGCATTAAATGACATTTAATTTGGATTAATTGCCATTTAATTTGCTTTAATTTGTATTAATTGGCATTTAATTTGGATTAATTTACATTAAATGGCATTTAATTTGGATTAATTGGCATTTAATTTACCTTAATTTGAATTAAATGGCATTTAATTTGCATTAAATGACATTTAATTTGGATTAATTTGCTTTAAATGACATTTAATTTGCATTTAATGTCATTTAATTTGGATTAATTCACATTTAATTTGCTTTAATTTGTATTAATTGGCATTTAATTTGGATTAATTTGCATTTAATGTCATTTAATTTGGATTAATTGATATTTAATTTGCGTTAATTTGTATTAATTAGCATTTAATTTGGATTAATTTGTATTAATTGGCATTTAATTTGGATAAATTTACATTAAATGGCATTTAACTTAGATTAATTGGCATTTAATTTACTTTAATTTGGATTAAATGGCATTTAATTTGGATTAACTGGCATTTAATTTGGATTAACTGGCATTTAATTTGGATTAATGTGCTTTAAATGGCATTTAATTTGCATTTAATGGCATTTAATTTGCATTTAATGGCATTTAATTTGGATTAATTCACATTTAATTTGCTTTAATTTGTATTAATTGGCATTTAATTTGGATTAATTTACATTAAATGGCATTTAACTTAGATTAATTGGCATTTAATTTACTTTAATTTGGATTAAATGGCATTTAATTTGGATTAACTGGCATTTAATTTGGATTAACTGGCATTTAATTTGGATTAACTAGCATTTAATTTGGATTAACTGGCATTTAATTTGGATTAACTGGCATTTAATTTGGATTAACTGGCATTTAATTTGGATTAACTGGCATTTAATTTGGATTAATTTGCTTTAAATGGCATTTAATTTGCATTTAATGGCATTTAATTTGCATTTAATGTCATTTAATTTGGATTAATTCACATTTAATTTGCTTTAATTTGTATTAATTAGCATTTAATTTGGATTAATTTGCATTAAATGGCATTTAATTTGGATTAATTTGCATTTAATGTCATTTAATTTGGATTAATTGATATTTAATTTGCTTTAATTTGTATTAATTAGCATTTAATTTGGATTAATTTGTATTAATTGGCATTTAATTTGGATAAATTTACATTAAATGGCATTTAACTTAGATTAATTGGCATTTAATTTACTTTAATTTGGATTAAATAGCATTTAATTTGGATTAACTGGCATTTAATTTGGATTAACTGGCATTTACTTTGGATTAAATAGCATTTAATTTGGATTAACTGGCATTTAATTTGGATTAACTGGCATTTAATTTGGATTAACTGGCATTTAATTGGATTAACTGGCATTTAATTTGGATTAATTTGCTTTAAATGGCATTTAATTTGCATTAAATGGCATTTAATTTGCATTAAATGACATTTAATTTGGATTAATTGCCATTTAATTTGCTTTAATTTGTATTAATTGGCATTTAATTTGGATTAATTTACATTAAATGGCATTTAATTTGAATTAATTGGCATTTAATTTACTTTAATTTGCATTAAATGGCATTTAATTTGGATTAACTGGCATTTAATTTGGATTAACTGGCATTTAATTTGGATTAACTAGCATTTAATTTGGATTAACTGGCATTTAATTTGGATTAACTGGCATTTAATTGGATTAACTGGCATTTAATTTGGATTAATTTGTATTAATTGGCATTTAATTTGGATTAATTTGCATTAACTGGCATTTAATTTGGATTAATTTGCTTTAAATGGCATTTAATTTGCATTAAATGGCATTTAATTTGCATTTAATGGCATTTAATTTGCATTAAATGGCATTTAATTTGCATTAAATGACATTTAATTTGGATTAATTGCCATTTAATTTGCTTTAATTTGTATTAATTGGCATTTAATTTGGATTAATTTACATTAAATGGCATTTAATTTGAATTAATTGGCATTTAATTTACTTTAATTTGCATTAAATGGCATTTAATTTGGATTAACTGGCATTTAATTTGGATTAACTGGCATTTAATTTGGATTAACTAGCATTTAATTTGGATTAACTGGCATTTAATTTGGATTAACTGGCATTTAATTAAATTAACTGGCATTTAATTTGGATTAATTTGTATTAATTGGCATTTAATTTGGATTAATTTGCATTAACTGGCATTTAATTTGGATTAATTTGCTTTAAATGGCATTTAATTTGCATTAAATGGCATTTAATTTGCATTTAATGGCATTTAATTTGCATTAAATGGCATTTAATTTGCATTAAATGGCATTTAATTTGCATTAAATGACATTTAATTTGGATTAATTGCCATTTAATTTGCTTTAATTTGTATTAATTGGCATTTAATTTGGATTAATTTACATTAAATGGCATTTAATTTGAATTAATTGGCATTTAATTTACTTTAATTTGCATTAACACTAGAACGGCCAGACCGGTCATTTTGACCGGAACAGCTGTTTAAACAGCTGCAGCAATAAACCCAATGGGTTTACGGTGCTGCTAATTTGTGACTTTAGCTGATTTATGATGCTTTATGTCATAAATCATCCAATGTTGAATTTTTCTTAAGAAATAATAAAAAAAAAGTGAATTGACCTAGAACGGCCGAAACCGGTTAAAATGACCGGTTGAAATCACCTGAACAATACGTGCACCAAACTGCACTAAACGTGCACCAAACGTGCACCAAACGTGCACAATATGTGCATACAACGTTTTGGCATCAAACTGATTCAGTAACACGCAAAACTTGCGAAGAAAATACCAAAACAAAAATTGATGGCTTTTATAAAATCTGATAAAATTAAAAACGGAAATTTAATTTTATCAGGTTTTATAATAACCATCAATTTTTGTTTTGGTATTTTCTTCGCGTATTTTGCGTGTTATTGAATCAATTTGATGCCAAAACGTTGTTTACACGTATTGTGCACGTATTGTAAAAGTATTTTGCACATTTGGTGCACGTACTGTTCACGTTATTGCAACCGGTCATTTTAACCGGTTTCGGCCGTTCTAGGTAGGCCGAAATTCCGGCCGTTCTAGTGTTAAATGGCATTTAATTTGGATTAACTGGCATTTAATTTGGATTAACTGGCATTTAATTTGGATTAACTAGCATTTAATTTGGATTAACTGACATTTAATTTGGATTAACTGGCATTTAATTTGGATTAACTGGCATTTAATTTGGATTAATGTGCTTTAAATGGCATTTAATTTGCATTTAATGGCATTTAATTTGGATTAATTCACATTTAATTTGCTTTAATTTGTATTAATTAGCATTTAACTTGGATTAATTTGCATTAAATGGCATTTAATTTGGATTAATTTGCATTTAATTTGCTTTAATTTGTATTAATTAGCATTTAATTTGGATTAATTTGTATTAATTGGCATTTAATTTGGATAAATTTACATTAAATGGCATTTAACTTAGATTAATTGGCATTTAATATACTTTAATTTGGATTAAATGGCATTTAATTTGGATTAACTGGCATTTAATTTGGATTAACTAGCATTTAATTTGGATTAACTGGCATTTAATTTGGATTAACTGGCATTTAATTTGGATTAATTTGCTTTAAATGGCATTTAATTTGCATTTAATGGCATTTAATTTGCATTTAATGGCATTTAATTTGCATTTAATGGCATTTAATTTGCATTTAATGGCATTTAATTTGCATTTAATGTCATTTAATTTGTATTAATTAGCATTTAATTTGGATTAATTTGGATTAATTGGCATTTAATTTACCTTAATTTGAATTAAATGGCATTTAATTTGCATTAAATGACATTTAATTTGGATTAATTTGCTTTAAATGACATTTAATTTGCATTTAATGTCATTTAATTTGGATTAATTCACATTTAATTTGCTTTAATTTGTATTAATTGGCATTTAATTTGGATTAATTTGCATTTAATGTCATTTAATTTGGATTAATTGCCATTTAATTTGCTTTAATTTGTATTAATTGGCATTTAATTTGGATTAATTTACATTAAATGGCATTTAATTTGAATTAATTGGCATTTAATTTACTTTAATTTGCATTAAATGGCATTTAATTTGGATTAACTGGCATTTAATTTGGATTAACTGGCATTTAATTTGGATTAACTAGCATTTAATTTGGATTAACTGGCATTTAATTTGGATTAACTGGCATTTAATTAAATTAACTGGCATTTAATTTGGATTAATTTGTATTAATTGGCATTTAATTTGGATTAATTTGCATTAACTGGCATTTAATTTGGATTAATTTGCTTTAAATGGCATTTAATTTGCATTAAATGGCATTTAATTTGCATTAAATGGCATTTAATTTGCATTTAATGGCATTTAATTTGCATTAAATGGCATTTAATTTGCATTAAATGACATTTAATTTGGATTAATTGCCATTTAATTTGCTTTAATTTGTATTAATTGGCATTTAATTTGGATTAATTTACATTAAATGGCATTTAATTTGAATTAATTGGCATTTAATTTACTTTAATTTGCATTAACACTAGAACGGCCAGACCGGTCATTTTGACCGGAACAGCTGTTTAAACAGCTGCAGCAATAAACCCAATGGGTTTACGGTGCTGCTAATTTGTGACTTTAGCTGATTTATGATGCTTTATGTCATAAATCATCCAAAGTTGAATTTTTCTTAAGAAATAATAAAAAAAAAGTGAATTGACCTAGAACGGCCGAAACCGGTTAAAATGACCGGTTGAAATCACCTGAACAATACGTGCACCAAACTGCACTAAACGTGCACCAAACGTGCACCAAACGTGCACAATATGTGCATACAACGTTTTGGCATCAAACTGATTCAGTAACACGCAAAACTTGCGAAGAAAATACCAAAACAAAAATTGATGGCTTTTATAAAATCTGATAAAATTAAAAACGGAAATTTAATTTTATCAGGTTTTATAATAACCATCAATTTTTGTTTTGGTATTTTCTTCGCGTATTTTGCGTGTTATTGAATCAATTTGATGCCAAAACGTTGTTTACACGTATTGTGCACGTATTGTAAAAGTATTTTGCACATTTGGTGCACGTACTGTTCACGTTATTGCAACCGGTCATTTTAACCGGTTTCGGCCGTTCTAGGTAGGCCGAAATTCCGGCCGTTCTAGTGTTAAATGGCATTTAATTTGGATTAACTGGCATTTAATTTGGATTAACTGGCATTTAATTTGGATTAACTAGCATTTAATTTGGATTAACTGACATTTAATTTGGATTAACTGGCATTTAATTTGGATTAACTGGCATTTAATTTGGATTAATGTGCTTTAAATGGCATTTAATTTGCATTTAATGGCATTTAATTTGCATTTAATGGCATTTAATTTGGATTAATTCACATTTAATTTGCTTTAATTTGTATTAATTAGCATTTAACTTGGATTAATTTGCATTAAATGGCATTTAATTTGGATTAATTTGCATTTAATTTGCTTTAATTTGTATTAATTAGCATTTAATTTGGATTAATTTGTATTAATTGGCATTTAATTTGGATAAATTTACATTAAATGGCATTTAACTTAGATTAATTGGCATTTAATATACTTTAATTTGTATTAAATGGCATTTAATTTGGATTAACTGGCATTTAATTTGGATTAACTGGCATTTAATTTGGATTAACTAGCATTTAATTTGGATTAACTGGCATTTAATTTGGATTAACTGGCATTTAATTTGGATTAATTTGCTTTAAATGGCATTTAATTTGCATTTAATGGCATTTAATTTGCATTTAATGGCATTTAATTTGCATTTAATGGCATTTAATTTGCATTTAATGGCATTTAATTTGCATTTAATGTCATTTAATTTGTATTAATTAGCATTTAATTTGGATTAATTTGGATTAATTGGCATTTAATTTACCTTAATTTGAATTAAATGGCATTTAATTTGCATTAAATGACATTTAATTTGGATTAATTTGCTTTAAATGACATTTAATTTGGATTAATTTGCTTTAAATGACATTTAATTTGCATTTAATGTCATTTAATTTGGATTAATTCACATTTAATTTGCTTTAATTTGTATTAATTGGCATTTAATTTGGATTAATTTGCATTTAATGTCATTTAATTTGGATTAATTGATATTTAATTTGCGTTAATTTGTATTAATTAGCATTTAATTTGGATTAATTTGTATTAATTGGCATTTAATTTGGATAAATTTACATTAAATGGCATTTAACTTAGATTAATTGGCATTTAATTTACTTTAATTTGGATTAAATGGCATTTAATTTGGATTAACTGGCATTTAATTTGGATTAACTGGCATTTAATTTGGATTAATGTGCTTTAAATGGCATTTAATTTGCATTTAATGGCATTTAATTTGCATTTAATGGCATTTAATTTGGATTAATTCACATTTAATTTGCTTTAATTTGTATTAATTGGCATTTAATTTGGATAAATTTACATTAAATGGCATTTAACTTAGATTAATTGGCATTTAATTTACTTTAATTTGGATTAAATGGCATTTAATTTGGATTAACTGGCATTTAATTTGGATTAACTGGCATTTAATTTGGATTAACTAGCATTTAATTTGGATTAACTGGCATTTAATTTGGATTAACTGGCATTTAATTTGGATTAACTGGCATTTAATTTGGATTAATTTGCTTTAAATGGCATTTAATTTGCATTTAATGGCATTTAATTTGCATTTAATGTCATTTAATTTGGATTAATTCACATTTAATTTGCTTTAATTTGTATTAATTAGCATTTAATTTGGATTAATTTGCATTAAATGGCATTTAATTTGGATTAATTTGCATTTAATGTCATTTAATTTGGATTAATTGACATTAAATTTGCTGTAATTTGTATTAATTAGCATTTAATTTGGATTAATTTGCATTAAATGGCATTAAATGGCATTTACTTTGCATTAATTGGCATTTAATTTGGATTAATTTGCATTTAATGTCATTTAATTTGGATTAAATGGAATTTAATCTGCATTTAATGACATTTAATTTGTAGTAAATGGCATTTAATTTGGATTAATTGGCATTTAATTTGGATTAATTGGCATTTAATTTGGATTAATTTGTATTAATTGGCATTTAATTTGGATTAATTTGCATTAAATGGCATTTAATTTGGACTAATTTGAATTTAATGTCATTTAACTTGGATTAATTGAAATTAAATTTGCATTTAATGGCATTTAATTTGTAGTAAATGGCATTTAATTTGGATTAATTGACATTTAATTTGCTTTAATTTGTATTAATTGGCATTTAATTTGGATTAATTTGCATTAAATGGCATTTAATTTGGATTAATTGGCATTTAATTTACTTTAATTTGCATTAAATGGCATTTAATTTGGATTAATTGGCATTTAATTTAATTTAATTTGGATTAAATGGCATTTAATGTGGATTAATCGGCATTTAATTTACTTTAATTTGGATTAAATGGCATTTAATTTGCAGTAAATGTCATTTAATTTGCAGTAAATGACATTTAATTTGCAGTAAATGACATTACATTTGCAGTAAATGGCATTTAATTTGCAGTAAATGGCATTTTATTTAGATTAATTGGCATTTAATTTGGATTAATTGGCATTTAATTTGCTTTAATTTGCATTAATTGGCATTTAATTTGCATTAATTGGCCTTTAATTTGCATTTATTGGCATTTAATTTGCATTAATTGGCATTTAATTTGCATTTAATGGCATTTAATTTAGATTAATTGACATTTAATTTGCTTTAATTTGTATTAGTGGCATTTAATTTGGATTAATTTGCATTAAATGGCATTTATTTTGCATCTAATGGCATTTAATTTGGATTAATTTGCATTAAATGGCATTTATTTTGCATCTAATGGCATTTAATTTGCATTTAATAGCATTTAATTTGCATTTAATGGCATTTAATTTGCAGTAAATGACATTACATTTGCAGTAAATGGCATTTAATTTGCAGTAAATGACATTTTATTTAGATTAATTGGCATTTAATTTGGATTAATTGGCATTTAATTTGCTTTAATTTGCATTAATTGGCATTTAATTTGCATTAATTGGCATTTAATTTGCATTTATTGGCATTTAATTTGCATTAATTGGCATTTAATTTGCATTTAATGGCATTTAATTTAGATTAATTGACATTTAATTTGCTTTAATTTGTATTAGTGGCATTTAATTTGGATTAATTTGCATTAAATGGCATTTATTTTGCATCTAATGGCATTTAATTTGGATTAATTTGCATTAAATGGCATTTATTTTGCATCTAATGGCATTTAATTTGCATTTAATAGCATTTAATTTGCATTTAATGGCATTTAATTTGCATTTAATGGCATTTAATTTGCATTTAATGGCATTTAATTTGCATTTAATGGCATTTAATTTGCATTTAATGGCATTTAATTTGCATTTAATGGCATTTAATTTGCATTTAATGGCATTTAATTTGCATTTAATGGCATTTAATTTGCATTTAATGGCATTTAATTTGCATTTAATAGCATTTAATTTGCATTTAATGGCATTTAATTTGTACTTAATGGCATTTAATTTGCATTTAATGGCATTTAATTTGCATTTAATGGCATTTAATTTGGATTAATTGACATTTAATTTGCTTTAATTTGTATTAATTGGCATTTAATTTGGATTAATTTGCATTAAATGGCATAGTTTGCATAGTTGTTGCATAGTGTGGAATAGTTGTTGCATAGAGTTAGATAGTTGTTGTATAGTATTACATAGTTGTTGAATAGTGTTGATTAGTTGTTGAATAGTGTTGGATAGTTGTTGCATAGTATTAGATAGTTGGCATTTAATTTGCATTTAATGGCATTTAATTTGCATTTAATTTGCATTAAATGGCATTTAATTTGCATTAAATGGCATTTAATTTGCATTAAATGGCATTTAATGCAAATTAAATGACATTTAATTTGGATTAAACGGGTGGGACCAGATGCGCGCATTTCAAATGCGCGCACAATTAAAATCAGTAGCAAATGGGCGCGTCCTAAATGCGCGCCCACAATTAAATTAATTTTTTAATAAATAAGTAATTAAATAAAAAAAATTATTACCGGTGGCAAATGCGCGCGTTAAATGCGCACGTATCAAATGCGCTTGTTTCAAATTTGCGCGTATCAAATGCGCGCGTATTAAATGCGCGCGATTACGTTATGTATACGTGACGTTTTGTAACGTCCAATAAACGTTATGTATAAACGTCATGTATACGTGACGCTTTGTAACGACCAATAAACGCTACACAATGGGGTATATAAGGTGCTTTTTTGTAAATGAAGACATAATTCAACGTTTTGCTTGTGTGCTTGTGCTTGCTTGCTTTTGTGCTTGTTTGCTTGTGTCAACATGAATTCAACTTTGACGAAACTGCCCTCGCATGCCGTACTTGTGGAAAGTCGTCAGTGGTACGACAACAGAAATTTCATTTATCGTGAAGATCGGCCGTGCGGTTTTGATGCCAACATCATGCTGATGCGATGTATTATTCGCGTTTGCCATTGCCGAGGTCGTTTAAACTTGCAAACTTCTGAGTTCGAATTAACTGCTCCGCATCAGCATGGAACAACTCCTTTAGAGGTTAACAGCAAACTGTTTGCATACGAACTAGTTGTCAATTGTCGCAACTTAAACCCATGTGCATCCAAAAAACCTGAATACGACAAATTATGCATAAAATATCCTGATGTGGCATGCCAAAAGCCATACAAGAGTTTTAAGTCGTTGTTGAGTCGAATGTGCAGAAAAACTGTTCCCAAGTTGCCAGATCTCAATTCTTTTTATCAGTTTATGGAGACGCAACGCGTTATGCCAAACCAGGACGAGCGGTTGTCGTTTATCTACGACGGGACATTGATTGCTGAGGATGGCTCAGTATCTGTATTCTTCATAAACAAAGAGTTGTGTGCTCAAGTGCAAGCTAACAGCCGAGAATTCCACACAGATGCGACCTTCAAGGTTGTGCCTAAGTTTGTTGCAACTGGAGCAACTCCGCAGTTCTACCAGTTCCTGAGTGTACAAAGAATGGTCCGAGACAAGTTAATTCCTTTCTGTTACTGCCTCATGACGAAGAAGTCTCGGTTGGCATACGACAAAGTTTTCGGTCACCTAGCGACAATTATGTCCGAAATCGTTGTGGGCAGCTCTTTCATGACGGATTACGAACCAGGGATGTACAAAGCGTTGGAGGCAGCTTTCCCTTCCTGCAACATCACCCACTGCTGTTTTCACTACTGTGAGGCGATTAGGCGGAAGGCAATGCAGCTTGGACTCCAACCTTTCTACAGTTTGGACGAATATGTGTGGGCAGTTGTTCATATGATCATGGCCCTGGCTTACTTGCCAGCTGCTAAAATCGAGATTGGTTTTGAAATTATTGAGTCCTATTGGAACGCAGCAGCCCGTGTTGGATGTGTTGCTGATCTCATGAGTGAATTCTTCAGGTATTTCCGTGAACAATGGCTGTTGGAGGTGACACCAACCCGGTTCAGTGTGTTCGAGCTACCGCACCGCACCAACAATAGCTTAGAATCTTGGCACTCCTCTCTGCCAAACACATTGGGGAAACACACACTGCCCGCTCACTTTGTTGTGGCTTTGTCACAAGTAGATCATTCTGCGACTGTCAGTTTTGCCCAAGAGATGCGCGGTCTGGATACCCAAGCAGGTAGAAGTAGGTTTTGCTTGCAGAACGATGCATGCATAAGGGGTTTCATGGCACGCTTCCGAGATGGACTGCTAACAGAGTTCGATTTTTTAAAGTCTATTGCGTACCGTGTAACGACAATGGCTGGTGGCTTTCGCTCAGCTAATGGTGGTGAGGAGATTGCAGATGGGCTGTTGGCTGCTCCAGTTGTAACACTTCGTGTCCCAGCTGTTAATGTGACTGGTCGTTACCGTGTTCCTGCAGTACCGGAAGATCCGCCAAACTTCAACCTCGAACAGGCTATTGCAAATGCGATGAACGGTGCATCACAGCCTGAGGATGACCAACCCATTGCACCACCCGCGTCTCAGCCAAGAAGGACACGGGCCACCCGCGCCGTCCCGCCTGATCCCGATGTTCCTCGGCGCGGTCGTGGGCGACCCCGCATCCACCCCCTGCCTGACACTGCACCACAGCCCAGGCGCGGTATACGTAGACGCCGCTCACCAAGTCCGGCCGCAGATGTTATGGAACCGCCTGCGCAACGTCGGCGAACAAGGCGTAACATTGCAGCTGTTGTGGAACCTGTAGTTCAACCACCCGCAGCTGCAACTGATGAGGAAGAGTATGCGGTGATGCCAGATGAGTGGGCCAACATCGGGGAACGGCAGCGACTCCATGCCATTGCCCAACTCCCTGAGGTAGTTCGTGTAGTGGCGGCCCAGTTGATCGAAGTGCTGACCGAGGCAAACGCAGGTCTGGTGGTGCAGTTGGAACCAACAGATACTACCTGTCTCCTGTGCAGTGCACACAAGTGCAATGTTGTGTACAGGTGTGGGCACACTGCATGCTCTGCCTGTGTACAAAGGGCTGTTGAGGTTGATGTGCTTCTCAAATGCCATGTTTGTCGCATGGTGATCAAGAAGCGCAGCTACCTTAACAGACTCTTCTTGTAGCCCACTGCCATACAGAGTCACCTTGAAGCCAAAATCTAAAGCAACAAGTTCAACAGTTAAAAAGAAAGCGGTCTTTTAACTATTGTTACAACAAAAGTTAAGTCTGTGCGCGAATTTGAGACTGGTTTTTTTAAAAATTCATTTTAATTAATTCATTATTTTTCTTATTTTTTATTGTTCATTTAATTCTTATAAATAATACATTAAATAGGCGCGCATTTAGGACGCGCGCATTTAGGACGCGCGCATTTGAATTGCGCGCATCTGAGAGTGCGCATTCAAGACGCGCGTATTTGATGCGCGTATTTGACTTGCGCGCGCATTTAGGACGCGCCCGTTTGGTCCCCGCCCGGATTAAATGACATTTAATTTGGATTAATTGGCATTTAAGTTACCTTAATTTGAATTAAATGGCATTTTATTTAGATTAATTGGCATTTAATTTGGATTAATTGGCATTTAATTTGCTTTAATTTGCATTAATTGGCATTTAATTTGCATTTAATGTTATTTAATTTGGATTAATTCACATTTAATTTACTTTAATTTGGATTAAATGGCATTTAATTTGCATTAAATGGCATTTAATTTGCATTAAATGGCATTTAATTTGCATTAAATGGCATTTAATTTGCATTTAATGGCATTTAATTTGCATTTAATGGCATTTAATTTGCATTTAATGGCATTTAATTTGTACTTAATGGCATTTAATTTGCATTTAATGGCATTTAATTTGCATTTAATGGCATTTAATTTGGATTAATTGACATTTAATTTGCTTTAATTTGTATTAAATGGCATAGTTTGCATAGTTGTTGCATAGTGTGGAATAGTTGTTGCATAGAGTTAGATAGTTGTTGTATAGTATTACATAGTTGTTGAATAGTGTTGATTAGTTGTTGAATAGTGTTGTGTTTCATTTATAATTGTCCCGTACGTAATTCCGTACGGATCCAATGTATTTAGCAACAACAATGTAATACAAAACAACAAATATCTAACACTAGGCAACAACTATCTAATACAGGGGTTCCCAAACTTTTTAGCATCGCGCCCCACTTTTTAAGGTAGATGAAGTGGGGCGCAGAAGATCGCCTTGCTTAAAAAGTGGGGCGCGATGCTAAAAAGTTTGGGAACCCCTGTATTAGATAGTTGTTGCCTAGTGTTAGATATTTGTTGTTTTGTATTACATTGTTGTTGCTAAATACATTGGATCCGTACGGAATTACGTACGGGACAATTATAAATGAAACACAACATCGTTTAAACTAAATAAACGGCAAATATCGAGATAAAATGGCCGCCGCGACCGGTTGCACGTCCGTTTCGGTCCCAGACACCAAAAAGATTTTCGATTCCCTGGACATTCTTGACCGCATTCGAGCCGAATTCAGGACTGGCAAGACTGTTACGAAGGCCAGACAACTTGAATTGGACGGTAATATTGAAAATATTCGCCAAATTCTTGCTTCGTCACCCATTATCGACCACGTGGCTTCGGACCCACACGCGGGCGACGCCAACAAGACGTTACGCGATCGTTCCCTCGAAGATACTATTGTAGAAGACGATACCATCGACAGTGGTGCTGACTCAACATCTATGTTATTCGAATTAAATTCAATTCGCAACACAGAGGCTGCCGACACCCGAAACAGCGACGTCACCCAAATGCCACAAACGCAACCATCTCAACTCGACCAAATCCAGCTAGCAATCTCCCGAATGCAAGCCACTATGACAACGATGACCGATACTCTCATGCTCCACGCTTCCGCCATCGACACCATGAAAAATTCTCCATCAAACCAACCGAAAAAATCCAAAATGGCGGCCAAGCTACAGCCCTCGCCTGCACAGTCCACAACAAACAACTCGTTCTCCTCGTCATTGTCGATACCTCCACTTATGCAGCAACAATCACAGATGTCATACGCCCACACTCTGTCCCAGCCGTGCTCAACAACCAAAAATACCACAGAGGAAAATGTATCTCCACCGAAATACACCATCGGCACGGTACCCGACGCCACGATCGTCGCCGTAACTGACATTGGCAGACCCTCCTCCGTGCGCCTGATGCTGTGCAACGTCGCTGCATTCATCTCCCACGACGCCATCACAAAGTACGCCACCTCTAAGGGACTGAAAGTCCGTGAATGCTCCCGTTGGCAGACGAAAGCCGGCAACACGAGCCGCGCAGTTTTTATGCGCATCGACACCGCCGATGCCGCCTCACTATTGTCTCCCGATCTCTGGCCTCGCGACATAGGAGTACGAATCTACAAGGGTAAAAATCCAACTTTTATTAATCCCACCCAAACAGTGCCCTTTCAATAGCCGCATGACCACAAGGTCATGCAACAAATTGTTTTCCCTTGTATATCTGAATGCCCGCTCGCTCCTCCCCAAAATCGATGACCTTGTTGGTCTAGCTAACATCCATTCCCCTGATTTAATAACCATCACTGAGACGTGGCTATCCCCAGATTGCCCGAATAACATCATTGACATTCCCGGCTACTCCATCGTCCGCTCTGACCGCCCGTCTACCGGCGGTGGTGTGGCCGCTTACATAAAAAATGGCCACAGTCCTTCTTCCATCGTAACAGTGCAGTCCGAGGGCATCGAACTCCTCTCATGTATTTTGACTAACACCAACATCGCCCTCCAAATCATCGTCCTCTATCGCCCGAGCACAAAACCTATTTCTCGTGCACTAGAGCTTATCTCCGACCTAATTGCCCCTAATACCTACATTATTTTAGCAGGAGATTTTAACTATAACTTCCTTCCTCAAAACCCGACTAACATAGTTAACAATTTCATGTCTAGTTTTGGCCTCCACCCGGTCATTCACACACCAACCCGTATAACAGACACTACATCGACTTTAATTGACCAAATATTTGTGACCAAGAGCATAACTTTCTCCCCCTGCCATCTTACAGACCTTGATAGGCTTGACCACAAAGTCGCCTCTCTTTCCTTCTCGATACCCAAACCCACAGTTCCTCGCCCCCCCAGTCGCACCAACCACTACTCATTTAAGAACTGCAACTGGGATGAAGTCAACAGGGCTATTACCCTCATTGACTGGTCTCCCATGCTCGCCACACTGGACCCTAATGCTAAACTCATTATTTTCTACCACGAGACAACCAACATCCTTGCTAAATTCGCCCCTCCCAAGGCCAAGTCTTGTACTAAACCTAAGCAATGGTGGACCACCGAACTCACCACCCTGCAAAAGAGGAAAACGCACGCATACTGTTACCGCTCCACACATCCCCTGAATTATAAAATTGCTCGCCGCCACTTTAAAGCCATGGTCAAGCGCAACAAGCGTAGGGCCGTCATGGCATCAAGAAACTTTTGGCGCCTAATCAGCACCCGTACCGCTGCGGTCGAACTCCCCAATTCACCGACCGCTCTAACCGATTATGCCCACATTTGTGACAATCCTCGTAATGTCACTACCAGCAATTACACTGAAACTGCCACACCCTCCCCACCCACGTTTCTTGATTTCAATTATGTTACCCCCGCCGACGTATATCTGGCCGCCCTTAGGATAAATCTTTCGTCCAGGCACTCCCATGATCGTGTTCCGGGTATTGCCATCAAGAAAATACTTCCCGCCATTGTACTCCCGCTTACAAATATTCTCAACTCAATCATTGACACCTCCATATATCCCACTGTCTGGAAGCATGCTGTAGTCACCCCCATCTATAAAGGCGGTGACAAAAATTCTATCAAGAACTTTAGGCCCATCTCGTCCCTTCCCCCACTGTGCAAGATTGCTGACCACACTATCCTTATGCAAATTCGTCCAACTCTCTCGCACCACTCCCCTTTTACCCAATACGGTACCCGTCCTGGATCGAGCGCCCAGCAGCTAATTACCTCGCTCTACCTCGATATCACCCACTGCTGTGACGTGTCTAAAGTCTTTCACCTTGCTAAAACCGATGTGTCGAAAGCATTCGACACCCCTCCCCAACGCTACGTCCTCGATTGTCTCCGAAACCACGGCATCGGCCCTAGACCTGTTAAACTCTTCGCCTCCTACTTCTCGGACAGAACTTTCCACATAGCCAATGACATATCCCAGACCGACTACCCCATCACTCGTGGCGTTGTCCAAGGCACCACCACTGGTCCCCTACTGTATAATTCAGCAGTGGCACCCGTCCTGTCACTTCCCCTTCAGTCGCGTATCCGGTCCTACGTAGACGACAACTTCCTGACCCAGGTTGCCGCGGCAAACCAGGAGCTCCCCGCCCAGCCCTGTTTTGCCCCAGACTTGGCCCTCCTTGCCGACTGGTACTCGAAAGACGACATGGGTCTCAACAAGGAAAAAACCTCAACTCTGAGCTTCAAGCGACCCTCGAGGGGTGTCGTACCTTACCCCACCGAACAGATTACAGTCCTGGGATTCATCCTCGACCCACATCTCACCTTTGGCCCTCATATCCGCCATTTAACTTTATTCCTTACCCGGTCAGCCTACATAGTGAAACACCTGCGCCGAGTCCTGTCCCGTACAGAAATGATTAGTTACATAAAATCCAAGATTTACCCCGTCATCACCTATGCCTCGTCGATTTGGAACTCAACGGCCCGCCGGTTCAAGTTCCCTCTCGCTAAGGCGTACAACGCGGTCATCCGCAACGCTTTCAACCGTTACGATCGTAACCACATCACCCCGGTGTGCAACGAATTCGGTATCCTGACTTTGGACAACCTCCTCCTGCTTCATGATCTCTCTGCCATATCAGATGTCCTCCGTAATGCTGATCATCCGGCTCATACCATTACGGAATTCTACCACTCTGATGTGGATACCCGGACGTCTCGCCGCCACAAGTTCGAGATCACGGTGGAGCGAACGACCTATCTACGCAAGACATTCCCACATAGATGCACGTCACTCTGGAACGATCTTCCCATCGACCTCCGCATTACGGTCTTCGACTGTGCTGCCTCAAAGTGTCGTTTCCACTGCCGCCACCTTCATAAGCGTATAGGCAAACACCTATTAGACCA
The DNA here is from genome assembly GCA_949358305.1 of Strigamia acuminata. Taxonomy (NCBI): domain Eukaryota; kingdom Metazoa; phylum Arthropoda; class Chilopoda; order Geophilomorpha; family Linotaeniidae; genus Strigamia; species Strigamia acuminata. Next base: position 63,332,919 of record OX442314.1, on the reverse strand, counting down.
ACAAGCTCTTTCATAATTACCTGTATCTTACTCCATTGGAGAGTATATTAAATAAATAAATAAATAAATAAATAAATAAATAGTGTTGATTAGTTGTTGCATAGTATTGAATAGTTGTTGCATAGTATTGGATAGTTGTTGCATTGTGTTGCATAGTTGTTGCATAGTGTTGGATAGTTGTTTTATAGTGTTGGATATTTGCTGCATAGTGTTGATTAGTTGTTGTATAGTATTGGATAGTTGTTGCATAGTATTAGATAGTTGGCATTTAATTTGCATTTAATGGCATTTAATTTGCATTAAATGGCATTTAATTTGCATTAAATGGCATTTAATTTGCATTAAATGGCATTTAATGCAAATTAAATGACATTTAATTTGGATTAAATGACATTTAATTTGGATTAATTGGCATTTAATTTACCTTAATTTGAATTAAATGGCATTTTATTTAGATTAATTGGCATTTAATTTGGATTAATTGGCATTTAATTTGCTTTAATTTGCATTAATTGGCATTTAATTTGCATTTAATGTTATTTAATTTGGATTAATTCACATTTAATTTACTTTAATTTGGATTAAATGGCATTTAATTTGCATTAAATGGCATTTAATTTGCATTAAATGGCATTTAATTTGCATTTAATGGCATTTAATTTGCATTTAATGGCATTTAATTTGCATTTAATGGCATTTAATTTGCATTTAATGTCATTTAATTTGTATTAATTAGCATTTAATTTGGATTAATTTGCATTAAATGGCATTTAATTTGGATTAATTGACATTTAATCTGCATTTAATGACATTCAATTTGTAGTAAATGGCATTTAATTTGGATTAATTTGAATTTAATGTCATTTAACTTGGATTAAATGGAATTTAATTTGCATTTAATGGCATTTAATTTGGATTAATTGGCATTTAATTTGGATTAATTTGCATTTAATGTCATTTAATTTGGATTAATTGACATTTAATTTGCTTTAATTTGTATTAATTGGCATTTAATTTGGATTAATTTGCATTAAATGGCATTTAATTTGGATTAATCGGCATTTAATTTACTTTAATTTGGATTAAATGGCATTTAATTTGCAGTAAATGTCATTTAATTTGCAGTAAATGACATTTAATTTGCAGTAAATGGCATTTTATTTAGATTAATTGGCATTTAATTTGGATTAATTGGCATTTAATTTGCTTTAATTTGCATTAATTGGCATTTAATTTGCATTAATTGGCATTTAATTTGCATTAATTGGCATTTAATTTGCATTTAATGGCATTTAATTTAGATTAATTGACATTTAATTTGCTTTAATTTGTATTAGTGGCATTTAATTTGGATTAATTTGCATTAAATGGCATTTATTTTGCATCTAATGGCATTTAATTTGCATTTAATAGCATTTAATTTGCATTTAATGGCATTTAATTTGCATTTAATGGCATTTAATTTGCATTTAATGGCATTTAATTTGCATTTAATGACATTTAATTTGCATTTAATGGCATTTAATTTGCATTTAATGGCATTTAATTTGCATTTAATGGCATTTAATTTGCATTTAATGGCATTTAATTTGCATTTAATGGCATTTAATTTGCATTTAATGGCATTTAATTTGCATTTAATGGCATTTAATTTGTACTTAATGGCATTTAATTTGCATTTAATGGCATTTAATTTGCATTTAATGGCATTTAATTTGGATTAATTGACATTTAATTTGCTTTAATTTGTATTAAATGGCATAGTTTGCATAGTTGTTGCATAGTGTGGAATAGTTGTTGCATAGAGTTAGATAGTTGTTGTATAGTATTACATAGTTGTTGAATAGTGTTGATTAGTTGTTGAATAGTGTTGATTAGTTGTTGCATAGTATTGGAAAGTTGTTGCACAGTGTTGGATATTTGCTGCATAGTGTTGATTAGTTGTTGCATAGTATTGGATAGTTTTTGCATAGTATTAGATAGTTGTTGCCTAGTGTTAGATATTTGTTGTTTTGTATTACATTGTTGTTGAATAGTGTTGATTAGTTGTTGCATAGTATTGAATAGTTGTTGCATAGTATTGGATAGTTGTTGCATAGTGTTGCATAGTTGTTGCATAGTGTTGGATAGTTGTTTTATAGTGTTGGATATTTGCTGCATAGTGTTGATTAGTTGTTGTATAGTATTGGATAGTTGTTGCATAGTATTAGATAGTTGGCATTTAATTTGCATTTAATGGCATTTAATTTGCATTAAATGGCATTTAATTTGCATTAAATGGCATTTAATTTGCATTAAATGGCATTTAATGCAAATTAAATGACATTTAATTTGGATTAAATGACATTTAATTTGGATTAATTGGCATTTAATTTACCTTAATTTGAATTAAATGGCATTTTATTTAGATTAATTGGCATTTAATTTGGATTAATTGGCATTTAATTTGCTTTAATTTGCATTAATTGGCATTTAATTTGCATTTAATGTTATTTAATTTGGATTAATTCACATTTAATTTACTTTAATTTGGATTAAATGGCATTTAATTTGCATTAAATGGCATTTAATTTGCATTAAATGGCATTTAATTTGCTTTAATTTGGATTAAATGGCTATTAATTTGCATTAAATGGCATTTAATTTGCATTAAATGGCATTTAATTTGCATTAAATGGCATTTAATTTGGATTAATTGACATTTAATTTGCTTTAATTTGTATTAATTAGCATTTAATTTGGATTAATTTGCATTAAATGGCATTTAATTTGGATTAATTGGCATTTAATTTGGATTAATTGGCATTTAATTTGGATTAATTGGCATTTAATTTGGATTAATTGGCATTTAATTTAGTTTAATTTGGATTAAATGGCATTTAATTTGGATTAAATGGCATTTAATTTGCATTAAATGTCATTTAATTTGGATTAATTTTAATTAATTTGCAGGCGAGACGGTCGCCGACGAGGAGGACGAGGAGGAAGAAGACGACGAGAGGTACAGAAAACGGCAGATCCGAATGCGACGGGGACCGAGAAGGCTGTGCAGCTGTTGATTGCGCAAATGCAGCTGGAAAACTCGCGGCGCGAAACGCGAGCGGCGCCGAAGCTGCCAAAATTTTTGGGCGAGCGGGACCAGACCAGAACCACGACGGAATGGCTCCAAATAGTCGAGGAGTACGCGAAGGACTACCACTGGACGAACACCACGAAGGTGACGAACGCAGCAGCGGCCCTGGAAGGAGCGGCCAAAGTTTGGCAAGAAAATACGTGTGAATTGGAGCGCCATTACAGCGATTGGGCCCGGTGTTTTCTACGTGATTTCCTCGACCAGGAGTTGACCCTTGCTGAAAAGCAAGCCATGATGCAGGCGCCGCAGAAACCCAACGATACTGTTACGTGTGGGTTGGGGTGATCCACACACATAACAAATGCTAATTAATTTAGCAAAGACCTTGAAATCCCCTAGGTGAAATGATTGAGAGAACTGATTTATCATTTAAATAAATCTCTTTTATTCTATGGGATTTATTACAAACTTAACAAAATCAAATGATAAACATAATCCTTTATTTTACATAAACATAAAGCAAGAAAGCAAGAATGATAATCAAATTATATCTCTATGAATTTGGAAAGGCGGGGTGGGACCAAGCGCTGTGTGCGCTGGTCCACAGAAGCCTTTACTTACCATGTTAACTGTTTGAGGCTCAGAACATTTCTGCTCTCTCAAACCCACTTAGCTCACTAGGTAAACTCTGGGTCCACCCCCGCTCTACTTGATTGATTAGTCCAGTTGCCCTGTGCATAATTAACACAGTGACAACTGGTGAGCGGATTTGGAAACTCCAGTGTGCCTAGTGAGAGCTTTCAGAATTAATTCTCTAAACAGAGCGTTTAGGCCCGCTGTCGTACAGCGAGGTCTGCGCTCGTAACAGCCCCCCCCTTTGAAAAATTTTGGTCTCCAAAATTCAAATTATTTCAAATGGAAATACCCCTAAATTTCTACTTCGAGATTATCATTTTCACTTCTAACTTTCAACATCATTCTTGCTTTTCACAAAATTATTAACAAAATTTACGAGAATTGTTCTATTACTTTTATATCCCTCAATTCTTAGTTTAACAATACTTTTCTTGGAAAGCCAATTACATAAAATTAAACTCTTCGTGTTTATCTATACACAAGAGAAAATCTAAAACAAAATTTTACACAAAATTATACAAGTAACAATTGTAATTTCAATTTTAGTCTTCTTCGATTTCTTCAATTGTCGCATCCTCTTCGAAGGGTATCAGATGATCTTTGATGATTTCCAACGCAAATCGACTTCTTAAATCATAAGTTTGTCGTGATGTCATTCCGACTCGCTTATCTATCGTCGTTTCGTCCTCCTCTGTTGACTTAGTATCCAAATCGGACAAAGATATTTGTTCGTCCATCATAAATTATCCAACTTCTAAGTCGAAACACAATGTTAAACAGTTTTACTTACTGGCCTCTCGCTTAATCGCTCAATAAAGTCGAACTTTCTGCGCAAGGTGTTCAATAAAACCGGCGATAATTTGTCCGTACTCGTGGTCTTAACCGCTCAGAACGGAAATCACGTGTTTCGTCAGCGACGTCCTCTGTTGGCAATTTCTTCGAACGTTCCTCCGACGTCACTTCCGGCTCGAACAACGATTTCAAAGAAATCTGATCCTCGTCACTTATGAATCTTTCTTTGCATGGTTTTCTCGATTGTTTTAGTGATTTTTTAGTGTTAATTCTAACTTCTTCAATTCCTTTACTTTCCATCAACTTAGTTTTGTTAGAATTTTCCGCCTTCACCTCAGTTTCACTATTCCTATCCATAATTATGGATACTTCCTTCCTTGGCTTGTAAGGTTTTAACCTTTCCACGTTAACAATGTCTGATTTTTTACCAGTTGAATCTACTATTTGGTAATCGTTTGGTGCAGTTCGGCGCACTATTTCGTAAGGACCAGAATATTGTGGCAGTAATTTCTCACTGAGTCCAACCTTTCTGTTCGGTTTTTTCAAATAAACGTATTCTCCAGGCTCGAACTCCACAACCTTTCTGTTCTTATCAAATCTTTCTTTGCTTTTAGCTGATATCTGCTCCAGTCTCTGGTTTGAGATTCTCCTTGCTGCCTCGATGAATTTTGCAGTTCTCAAAGTGAATTCCTTCTTCGGGAGATTCAGATTCACATCGACGTTAACATCTGCTTCATACCCCCTTAATAAAAAGTATGGGGTATATCCAGTTGTCTCGTGAACCGACGTGTTGTACGAGAATAACAGGTGTGGCAGGAAATCATCCCAGTCCGTATGATCTTCATTTACGTAGTTCAGAAGCATTTTCGCAAGTGTTGCGTTAAAACGCTCCGTTAAACCGTTTGTCCTGGCATGATATCCGCTAGTTGTTTTATGTTTTGATTTATAGAGTCTCGAGACCTCCTCCATCAATTCATTTCTGTATTCTGTACCACGGTCAGTCAGAATTTCCCTTGGAGATCCTTCTTTCACCATTATCTCATAAACTAAAGCATCCGCTGCTGCAATGGCCGTGCAAGTTGGTGACGCTCTCGCACAGACCGCTCTAGATAAATAGTCCGTCATAACAAACACATAATTATTCCCTTTCTTTGAAGTCGGGAATTTTCCTAAAGTGTCCATTCCTACTCTTTGGAATGGTCTGGTCACGGTTGTCCAGGGCTGCAATAATCCTTTTGGTGGTGTGGTATCTGTTTTTGCTGCAGCGCACTTCTTGCAGGACAAGACGTAGTCTCTGACCTCTGCATAAATTCTGGGCCAATGGAATCTGGTGCTTATTCTTTTCCAAGTTTTCGACAGGCCCAGATGAGCTCCTGGAAGGCCATCATGCATCTCGTGCAGAACATCTTGCTGTAGGTGTTTTGGCACAACCAGTAGTAACCTTTCGTTGCCCAGGAAATTCTTCCTTCTGAACAAAACTTCATCCTGGAGCACAAACTGTTGTAAAGATCGTCTCTTCTTTTTCGAAAGGCGCTCAATATCTCGAAGTGCATCAACGTATTGTTACGTGGCCAGACTGACTACTGTTTGACCACGTAAATACTTTATTATTAGACTGGGGGTTTGTAATTGCATTAAGTTAAACTAACATTTACTGTGTTGCTAATAAGAAGGAATGAAGAGGGCTCATTGTATTATTATTAAAATATAACAGTATGTTTATTAAATCATAAATACAATCTGAAATGAACCAAAGATTAACTTAAAACTAAATCTTATAAAACTATCTTAAATCTAGTAAGCATGAATAACTTTGGTGGGTGAAGAACCTCAAGATGCCGTGGCAGTAACTGCCCGACAACCTCTCGGTATGAAAGCTCGGAATGAACTGACGTTTCAGTTCTCCTCATCAGCCAAGTAAACTTGGGTGATTCTACTATTACTTAATGGGTAAATTAATGAGATCATTCGCTTAAGGCGAACTCTAGTGAGGGTTTACAGCATTAATTCGAATCGTTTAGTTACGGAAGCGAGGTGGCGACAACTGGTTCACAGTGCGCTCGTCAACCTCGTAACAGCCCCCTCCTTTAGCTTTTTGGACCCCAAAAACAAGTTATTTAACTAAACAAACTCCCTTGTTGTTCATGCTTATATATGAGTTCATTCCCTGTTATTCATGCTTACTTTCACAAAATTTATACTTTAAACAATATTTACTAAAAACAATTTCAAATTACAAAAATTCAAAATCATATGTCAATTATTACACAAATACACTTTCAAGATTAACACTTTTTGATATTTTTACACTTATATTACTTTTTTTTTTCAGTTTTCCTATTTTCTATACAACCTAATAATTCAAAAAAAATAATATACACTACATTCAATGTGAATGAAAATGAAAACAATAACAAAATTAAAAAAAAAACAATATCAACTTCAAATAATAAGAAAAAAATAATGTCTCTGCTCGCTCCAGTACACCTGGGCTCACATCATTGACGAATAATACAAAATAAATAATACACAAAAAAATAATTTCACACAACACTTAATGTCCGATTAAGGCTGGTTTTCTTCCTTTTCGAACGGGATCAACTTCTCGTGTAGAATTTCGTACACTATACGCTGGCGCAAATCGATGGGATGGCCATGGCGCATGTTGTCCCTATCCTTGATATACGGTCCATTCAAGTTTAATATGTACAAAAATTAAATTAAATTCATTAATGACCAATATAATATACAATCAATTTGTCTAAATTTCATTAAACTTCTAACTTTATACAATATTCAAATTATTTCATCTAAACCAATTAAATATTCATGGCTATTTCTATTAAATTTCAAAATTAAATGCCAAGTTAACATTTCAAAATTTGTGCTAAGTCATTTTAATCGTTGGAAAAATGGCGATAGATTCGCTTCGTTTTGATCGCTTTTGGCGCTTCTTAAATATCCTACATTTATCGTCTGAAGAAAACGTCTCAACTTCGTTCAGATAACTAGAATTAATCGAAGTTTAATCAGAATTAATCTCGGGTCACTGCGAATAACTCGCGTTCACCTCGAAAAATCCGACCAAATAAATATCAACCACTTCGCCTCCACGCTCATTTCAACAAATCTCAATCAAAAACAATACCTGTTGTTACCGAAAATTGCTCTCTGTTCGACCAACACAATGAAAATCAAAGTTCTCGTCCGCTCACAGCAAATAACTTGCGTTCACGTTAGAATTCCACTAGTAAAACGAAGTATAGTCCCGTCGTAACTGCTTACGAAGTCGTCGTGACCGGAAATCACTTTCAACAGGCAGTCGCGCATGCGCGTCGGATCCTACGGCACTTACGACACCTGGTGATGGTTTCTGCGACCGATTCTTCTTGTCTTCGTCTAGTGACGATTTCAGCAACTGATTTTGCTGTTCTAACTCAACTTCCTTTTTCACCCGTCGTTCCTCAATTTCTTTCGGCCCGTAAATTGCCTTCAATCGCTCCTTTTCAGTTAGAGCCGGTAAATCCGACGCTTTATCTTCGGATTCAAAGAAATTCCGCAACGAAATTTGATCGTCATCGTCAATAAACCTTTCCTTCGCTTCTAATTTAGGCTTATCTCGCGAATCATCGTCCTTCTTCACAATTTCCGCATTCCGATCGTCTTTTTGCGAATTTTCTTGCACTTCATCAGAAAATGTTACTTTCTTTGGTGGTAAATCCTGCAGAATAGTTTCTGGAATTTCCTCTCGTGGCTTGTATGGTTTTAAACGCTCAACATTGACAATACTAGTTTTCTTTCCTGATGAATTCCTTACTTCATAATCGTTTGGCGCTGTGCGTCGAACTATTTCATATGGTCCAGAAAATGGTGGCAGGAGTTTTTCGCTTAACCCTACTTTCCTATTTGGAGTTTTCAAGTAAACTAATTCCCCTGGTTCGAATTCCACCACAATTCTGTCCAAATCAAATCTTCTCTTGCTTTTCTCACTCTGCCATTCTAGTCTTTCGTTGGCAATTTTCCGCATCTCCCGCATAAATCTAGAAGTGCGAAGAGTGAATTCCTTTCGAGGAAGATTCAAGTTCACATCCACACTCAAATCAACTTCATAACCTTTCAACAAATAATATGGGGTATATCCAGTTGTTTCATGGACTGCTGAATTATAGGAGAAAATGACAAATGGTAAAAATTCATCCCAATCTGTGTGATCTTTATTAGTATAACATGTCAACATTTTGGCAAATGTTGCATTAAATCTTTCCGTTAATCCGTTGGTCCTTGGATGGTACCCGGAAGTAGATTTGTGCTGGGATTTAAACAGTGCTGATACTTCATTGATCATTTCGTTCCTGTACTCTGTCCCCTTATCGCTGAGTATCTCGCGTGGACTTCCCTCTTTGAGCATCACCTCGAATACAAGAGTTTTCGCTGCTTCCAACGCTGTACATGCTGGAGCCGCTCTGGCGATGACTGCACGCGATAAATAATCAGTGATGACAAAAACAAATTTATTTCCACTATTTGAAACTGGAAAGCTTCCTAACGTGTCTATACCAATCCTCTCAAACGGTCTTGAAATCGTCGACCAAGGTTGTAATAAACCTTTTTGTGGAGTGGTCATTGACTTACTTCCTGCGCAATGTGGACAACTGAGAACGTAATTCCTTACGTCCCTGTATATCCTCGGCCAAAAGAATCTTACTCTAATTCTTTTCCACGTCTTATTTAGGCCGAGATGAGCACCTACGAGCCCGTCATGCATTTCTTCTAACACTTGCTTACGTAAATGCTGCGGTACTACTAAAAGGTTTCCTTCCATGTTTAGAGAATTGTAACTTTTCTTTCTAAACAACGTGTTATCCAGGAGAACGAACTGTTTTAAAGGACGTTTCCTGTTTCTTGGAAGTTGCTCAATGTTCTCCATTGCGGTGATGATCTCCAAAATTTTCTCGTCCTTACGCTGTTCTACAGGTAAGTTGAGTTTTTCGAGAAGTAGTAAGGGAATAATTTCTTTTTCTTCCTCACCAATCTCTTCTTGGATTCGGCTAAGAGCATCTGCATCCGTGTGCTTCTTGCCTGACTTATGCATCACATCGTAGTCATAATCTACCAGTTGTAAACTCCACCTGGCCAACCTACCGTTGGGATTTTTCACCTTATTCAGCCATTGTAACGCAGAATGGTCTGTCACAATTGTAAATTTCCTACCGTAAAGATATGGTCTGTACTTGTTAATGCCGAATATTATGGCTAAACATTCTCTTTCCGTAGCTGTATAATTCTGTTCCGCTGTACTTAATAATCGACTGGCGTAACAAATCACATGTTCTTGCTTGTTAATACGTTGCTTCAGAATTGCACCGAGTCCATAAGCGCTTGCATCCGTAGACACAATGAATGGCTCTGCAAAGTTTGGATGTGCCAAAACTGGTACCGTAACTAAAGCTGTTCGTAAGGCCTTAAAAGCTGTTTCCTGTGGTGGTCCCCAATCAAAAGCTTCATCTTTGCGAGTCAAGTTGGCTAAGGGCTTGGATACGTCCGCAAATCCTGGAATAAACTTTCGATAATACGAACATAAACCCAAAAAACCTCTCAACTGCTTTAAATTCGTTGGTTTTGGAAATTTGGCAACACTTTCCAAGTTCCGTGGATCAGGTGACACTCCATCAGAATCAACTATGTGGCCTAAATATTTGATGGTATTAGTACCAAACGTACATTTGCTAAGTTTAACCTTTAAGTTTGCCAACCGCAGCTTGCTGAAGACAGCATCGAGATCCTGAAGATGCTGATCAAATGTCTTTGAAAATATTATAAGGTCGTCAATATAAGCTATACAGACCTTGCCAAGAAGATTACCAAGCACCTTGTTCATCAATTTTTGAAACGCAGCTGGGCTATTACATAATCCCATTCCTAGGACGTTAAACTCAAAATGTCCGCTTGAAGTGGTAAACGCTGTTTTTTCACGATCCTGTTCATCTATTTCGACTTGATAATATCCTTGAATAAGATCCATCATCGAAAAATACTGGGCCCCTGCCAGTTGGTCCAATGTATCGTCAATCCTGGGCAGTGGGTATACCATTTTCTTTGTGATCGCGTTTAACCTCCTCCAATCGACACAAAATCTCCATTTACCGTCTCTTTTCTTGATGAGAAGTACTGGTGCACTCCATGGACTTTCTGACTCCCTAATGACTCCCATCTCAAGCAACTTTCTGGTCTCTTCTGCCTCTACTTCTTTTTCTGCGATTGAACGTCTATAAGGCTGCAAATGTATTGGATCATGGTCCCCCGTATCAATTTTGTGTTTAAATGTTGTTACTCTACCTAAGTCTTTGTCTGTGGCTGCAAATCTATCCTGATTCCTTTGAAGTAACTGCTTCATCTGCTCTTGTTGGCTTTTGTTCATCTTATCTTTAGCAATCGAGGAGTCAAAGTCAAAGCAATGTACTTGCTTTTCATCTGTCAACTCAACCGCTTTGGTTGAGGAGTCAGTGCAATACACTTGCTTCTCATCCAACAACCCAATTTCGATAATGTAATACGCCTTACCAATTGCAGATTTCTCCTTCAGAAAGACTGATTTGTTTGTTGGATTAGCCACACGCAGAACTCCTTTACCATACTCAAAATTTGTTAATGTTTTACAACACAAAATTCCAAACCTATCTATTACGTTTCCTAGAGGTTCCATAAACATTTCTGTGGTTAGTTTTGTATTTAAATAAACTGGTATAACGCATTCATGCATTGGTGGAATTGAGATATTCTTCATTACTCTGGCAACATAACTCTGGTCCGAAAATGATTTATTTATTGGAAAAACTGCTTCTTCTACTCCACTATCATTGTTCCGGCCCACAAAGATTTTTTGTAAATCATAATCGACGACAGTTCTCGTTGACCTCATGAATGGATCCCCCAATAAAAGCTGATGATGAAATCCTGACACTATTAACACTTCCACTCTATAGGTCAGTTTTCCAATTGCAATGTTCATTTTTGTTTTACCCACTGGAACTACCAAATCCTTTCCTATCCCACGTAGCCTAATGTTAGGGCTGGGTGAATAATCCAATTGAAGAGCTATTGCAACTTCTTCGCTTAGCAGGTTTCGTTTGGCTCCAGTGTCCATTACCGCTTTTATTTCCATTTCTTTTACAATTACTGGGATCTCCAACAATGATTCTGATACCTGAACGTCAATTATAATTATCTTACTCTTCTTCTTTTGTCTTTTCCTTTTCTTTGGGTGGCAACAATTTCTCTGTGGCCGTTCAACTAGTTTTTCGAATTTTGGGCCTTCGTTTGTGCCTGAGGATTAGGGTTTCCATCTTGCTGTTCACCTCTTCTCCTCTTTTTATTCCACTTCCAGCTGTTACTTCCACCTCTTTCCTGTTGCTGCTGTTGTTGTTGTTGCCTGGGTGGATTGTAAAACTCACAGCTGAAATGATGATAACATCCGCATGAACGGTTATTAGAATTATTACTATTGTTAGTATTATAATTATTGTAATTAGGATTAAAGCCTTGTCTTCCACCTCTACTTCTACCTCCTTGATTATACTGTCCCCTATTCCTTATTGGCGCATACCACTGATTTTGTATCAGTATTGACTCTTCATCCAGCAAATCCACTGACTCTGCCTCTAACAATCGCCGCTTTAAATCAGCGACTTCAGCTATTAACTCAGCGTGGGTTGGTTGGGTCCCCACGGTTCCACTCAGTTTACCTGCTGTTACCGGGATCGCCTTCTCGTCCACGATTTTTTTAAACGCCGCGAGTAGAACATCTGCTGGGTCTTTTACTTTATGACTTTCGAATAACTTAATTCTCTCTTCCATATCCGCCAAAGTCTTCGGGAATACAGTAATCAACATCTTTTGCATTTCCGGCTTCAATCCTTGAAAAATGTAATTAATCTTCAAATTCTCAGGTAATTCTGGTCGCGCATAAGCACATTCGGCCAAGACCTTCTTCATAAATGCATCGGCTTTACCATCTGAATGCCTCATAAAATGAAGAGTGTTCAATACATTTTCCTGGCTTTTCCTGAACTTCTTTTCGATTTGTGGCTTCCATTCTGTCCAAGTCCAGGTTGGATTCGTTTTATATTGTTCCACAAACCATGCCAGTCCGTCAGTCTTAAGGGCTAACGGCAATTGTTTCACTCGTTCATCATCTGATGCTATTGTAGCTTCATAAGCCACAAGCCATTGGTCGATGTTACCTTTTTCCGTATCATAACAAACAACTTCGCGCTTTTGTATCAAAATACCCTTGAGAAGATCAGTTAAAACTGTTGTTGGATCCGCCATCTTGGATATAATTCCTTTTGATGTGGATTCCTTTATTTTTACTGGTGTTAACAATTCAAATACCGATTGAAAAGACTTTGATTGCGCAAATTTTAATGGGGTTGCAAAAACAAGTTTATCATCCAATGTGGAAGTATTTTGCTCAACCTCCTTTATTCCAGGTTCAGACTGTGAAGTTGTTTTTCTTTTTCTAACCACTACTTTGGAATCATCCACTGTGCTTACTAATTCTCTTTCTAATTCTTGATTCTTTAAGTCCAGTAGATTATCCACTTGCGCCTGTGATAACTTAACTGGCTGATCCACTGTTAAGCCTTTAATTATACCTTCACTTTATTCACACAACGCTGTAGCAACTCACAACTTTCACTAACCCTGAAATAAACTTATGCACAATTAATTATCCCAATTAGTCACTAATTCAAAATAAATTTCAATAACAAAAAAAAAATTATTATTATTTCCTGAAAAATAATCAAAATTAATCATCAAAATCAACATAAACTTCTACATAAACCAAAAAGAAAACATTTCCTATAATTGAATCATTATTAATATAAGTTTTATCATTAAACAAACATTGAATATTCACCACTCTTAACCTCCAAAACAACCTCATTTTATTATATAAATTCAACTTGGGTAAATATCTTTAATAAATTCAAATATGTAAATCTTATCAGTGCACTATAATCAAATATTCAACTTCAATTGACTTTAAAAGAAAACTTTCACAATGAGTCACCTTTCAATCTTATCACTCATGCAAATGAGTTTGCAACTTTTCAAAATTTTATATGAGTTTCACTTAAATTTTACTAAATTTTAATGCAAATTTGTACGGATTTCAAATGGATCTTCTAATTTTAGCAAATAACTGGCCAATTTCACTTTACTTTTTACTACTTTTCACTACTTTTAGCCAATTAATGGGTCTCAAATAGAAAGAACCGCAATCTCCACCACTTTGTTACGTGGCCAGACTGACTACTGTTTGACCACGTAAATACTTTATTATTAGACTGGGGGTTTGTAATTGCATTAAGTTAAACTAACATTTACTGTGTTGCTAATAAGAAGGAATGAAGAGGGCTCATTGTATTATTATTAAAATATAACAGTATGTTTATTAAATCATAAATACAATCTGAAATGAACCAAAGATTAACTTAAAACTAAATCTTATAAAACTATCTTAAATCTAGTAAGCATGAATAACTTTGGTGGGTGAAGAACCTCAAGATGCCGTGGCAGTAACTGCCCGACAACCTCTCGGTATGAAAGCTCGGAATGAACTGACGTTTCAGTTCTCCTCATCAGCCAAGTAAACTTGGGTGATTCTACTATTACTTAATGGGTAAATTAATGAGATCATTCGCTTAAGGCGAACTCTAGTGAGGGTTTACAGCATTAATTCGAATCGTTTAGTTACGGAAGCGAGGTGGCGACAACTGGTTCACAGTGCGCTCGTCAACCTCGTAACAGTATTCCTTCAGCTTCTGATCCTTTCGCTGCTCGGCAGGTAGGTCCAGATTTTCCAGTAGCAACAAAGGTAAATCAATTATTTCTTCTTCGCCCACTGCCTCAGGAATACGACTTAACGCATCTGCATCTTGATGTTTTTTACCACTCTTGTGAATGACCTCGTAGTCATAGTCCACCAATTGGAGTGACCATCTGGTGAGTCGTCCGTTGGGATTTCTCACAGTTTTGAGCCACTGCAACGCTGAATGGTCCGTAATAACGTAGAACTTTTGGCCATACAAGTAAGGTCGGAACTTTTGTATACCAAAGATGATTGCAAGGCACTCACGCTCTGTCGTATCATAATTCTGCTCTGCTTTGCTAAGCAGTCGGCTAGCGTAGGCTACGACATGTTCTTGTTTATTTATCTTTTGTTTCAGCACAACTCCTAATCCATAAGCACTGGCGTCAGTGGAGATCATAAAGGGCTCGCTGAAATTTGGATGAGCCAGCACTGGAACCGTCGTTAGGGCCGTCTTCAGCTTCTGGAACGCTTCATCGTGTGGCGGTCCCCAATCATACTTTTCTTCTTTCTTTGTCAGATTTACAAGGCACTTGGACACGTCTGAAAAACCACGAATAAATTTGCGATAATAAGAACATAATCCAAGAAATCCTTGCAACTGCTTTACTGTTGTTGGTTTTGGGAACTTCGCCACGGACTCCAAATTACGTGGATCCGGTGAAACTCCTTTTGCATTGATGACGTGTCCCAAATACTTAATGGTATCCGTTCCAAAAGTGCATTTACTTAATTTGACCTTTAAATTCGCCGTGCGCAATTTCGAAAAAACATTGTCCAAATCAACCAAATGTTGGTCAAATGTCTTTGAAAAGATGATCAGATCGTCCAAGTAGGCTATACACACTTTTCCTAGGAGGTTACCAAGCACTTTGTTCATGAGCTTTTGGAATGCCGCAGGACTATTACACAAGCCCTGGCCCAGTACATTAAATTCGTAATGACCGGAAGACGTTGTGAACGCAGTCTTTTCCTTATCCTCCTCATCAATCTCGACTTGGAAATATCTCTGGATTAAATCCATCATGGAAAAATACTTCGCACCTGACAGTTGGTCTAAGGTGTCATCGATTCGGGGGAGTGGGTAAACCATCTTCTTAGTCACTGCATTCAGCCGCCTCCAATCAACACAAAACCGCCATTTGCCATCACGTCTCTTAATTAAAAGCACTGGCGCACTCCATGGACTCTCGGACTCTCTGATTACATCCATTTCAAGCAGTTTCTGGGTTTTCTCTGCTTCGACTTCTTTCTCTTTCATGGATCGGCGATATGGCTGCAGGTGAATTGGCTGTGCATCACCTGTGTCTATTTTATGCTTGTAGACCTTTACTCTGCCTAAATCCTGATCTGAAGTGGCAAATCTATCTTCATTCTTACGCAGTAGGTTCTTCAGCTGCTCCTTTTGGTTTGTATCCAGTAGATCACTTGACACGGCAGAATCAAAGTTCAAGCCATTAGGTGGCTGCTCCTCAAAACTACCAATGTCAATGACGTGGTATGCTTTGGCAATCGCTGTTCCTTTCTGCAGATAAACCGCCTTTTTCGTCGGATTCGCAACTCGCATTATGCCTGATCCATCCTTAAATGTAGTTAGAGTTTTACAGCCAATTACTCCCAATCTATCAGTCAAATTGGATAATGGCTCTGCAAACAAATCTTCATTAGTTTTATTATTGTTCACTCCAATGAAAAGCATGCATTCGTGCATTGCTGGAATTTTTATTGATTTAGTAAGTCTGCCAATAAATGTTTGTTCCAAATAATTTCTTGACATTGGAAAAACTTCCGGTTTAAATCCTTCACTTTTTCGCCTCACAAAGACCTTCCGTCGGTCATAGTCCAACACACACCCTGCTTGTTTGAGGAAAGGATCACCTAGTAAGAGCTCATGACCAAATCCCCGCACTACTAATACCTCCATGCTGTAGTCCAATCTTCCAATGGTGATTGTAATTTTCCCAATTCCTTCAGGAGATATTAAGGAGTTATCAATTACCCTCAGTTTTATATAAGGGCAAGGCCGACGAAACAGGTGCACTCTGTCTGCCAGTTCCTCACTTATAATGTTTCTATATCCACCTGAATCCAATACACCTTTAACTTCCAAATCATCCACTACAACAGGTATTGTTAGCATCTCCTCAGTGGTGTTAATGTCAACTATTTCCAACTTCCTTCTCATTCTTCTTCTCCTACACCTACTTTTTAACCGTCTTTGTGGCACTACTAGTTTCCCCGGTTCTGTTGTTTTTGATTCCCAGGTGGATTTCTTGCTTGGTTATTACCGCTACCGAAATTACTGTTAGCAGGACCATTTCCCTGGTTACTATTATTTTCTTCATTATTCTTATTATTATAACGCCAAGTATCACGCCTCTTCCCACCGCCACCTCTGTTTTGTGACGCACAGCAGGTGCAGTTGGGCTGATGGAAACATCCGGGTCCAGTTTGCTGCTGCTGAAAATTCTGCCAGTTCTGCGGAGAACTTTGCTGGGATTGCTGCTGCTTCTGCTGGGTTCCTCGGAAAAAATTTCCTCCTTGACGCTGATTGTTGACTGGGGTAAACCAAGTCCCTTGATGGAAAATTGGAGAGATCGTCTCTTGCAATACGCCATTCTGCAAAAACATATTCTGTTCTTTTAGAAAGTTGTTTTCTGCTACAAGTTCTGCGAGCGACTTTGGGGCTTCTGCCACTCCAGTCAAATAAGTTGACGGTGCGACGGTCGCCTTGTCAGCCACAAGTTTCTGTACGAGGGTCAGTAAAACTGTCGACGGATCTTCCTTCACTCCATGGGCTTCATAAAGCTGAACTCTTTCCATCAAATCATCCATAGCTGTAGGAAAAACTGTCATCAACCTGTCTTTTATCGGCTGTTTCATAGCCTGATAGACATAGTTGATTTTCTGGGTTTCACTGAGGGCTGGTCTGGCAAATGAACACAAGTGGAGAACTTTCTTAATAAAGTCAATGGCTGTCCCTTCTTCATGCTTAAGGGCGTGTAGGGTATTGAGGACGTGCTCGGGCCTACGGCGGAATTTTTTCTGCAATGCTGCTTTCCATTCGTCCCAAGCCCAGCTAGGGTTAGCTTGTAGCTGCTCGACGTACCAGGAGAGCGCATCTTCCTTCATTACAATCGGCAGATGCTTGGCACGTTCCGTATCCGTAGCAACAATCGCTTCATAACCAACAATCCATTCGTCAATGTTCCCCGTTTTGGTATCATAATTGACTGGATTGCGCTTTTGCACTACTAGTCCTTTTAATAGGGTTTCCAACGTTGCAGTTGAGCTAGTCGCCATCTTGACTTCTTCTAGAGGTTCACTATCCTCTGGTTCTATCTCACTATCCAAATGTTCATCAGACTTGAATTCTGTTGTTAATGTGTAGTGCCGCTCTCTGTCTTCCGCAATTATACTTGATGATTTCTTGCGAAATGTTATATTTGAAGGATCCAGCTTCAATATGGATCCACTCCAACTATAGAAGGCACACACTCACAAAACACAAATTCACCTCACCTGTGAAACACTAATCACTAAAACACTTTCACCATGCTAGGGAGAAAAGAAAATAATTCATAATATTATTACTTATAACTGTGCATGAGTTAAAATTGTTTTAAAACTATTTACAATTCTTAAAATTATTCAAAATATTTATAACCTTAAAATGATTTATCATTAAAACTAGGCTTTAATTCTAAAATACTGTTTAATTGTTTTCAACTAATTAAATATTCAGTAACATGCAAACTCATTTAACATTCATGCTCAGTTTCAACTCAAAACACTTAAATATTCAACACTTTTACACAAGATAATTAAATATTCAACACTTTTACACAAGATAATTAAATATTCAACACTTTTACACAAGATAATTAAACATTCAACACTTTTTTCACAAGATAATTAAATATTCATTCCCAATCTCAATTTTTCACACCCAAATTGATTTTCAGAAGTCTCTTTATTTGCTTTCAAATCTGATAATATTATAGCCAATTTGTATTTTCAACCTTACTCATTTTCAGGGACAAATTTTCAACTATTTTACTCAAAATTCCAGATTTTTACTAACATTTTAGCTCTTAAATAAAGCAATTATACAGGGACTTTCAAATCCGCATCTCCACCACTTTGTTACGTGTGGGTTGGGGTGATCCACACACATAACAAATGCTAATTAATTTAGCAAAGACCTTGAAATCCCCTAGGTGAAATGATTGAGAGAACTGATTTATCATTTAAATAAATCTCTTTTATTCTATGGGATTTATTACAAACTTAACAAAATCAAATGATAAACATAATCCTTTATTTTACATAAACATAAAGCAAGAAAGCAAGAATGATAATCAAATTATATCTCTATGAATTTGGAAAGGCGGGGTGGGACCAAGCGCTGTGTGCGCTGGTCCACAGAAGCCTTTACTTACCATGTTAACTGTTTGAGGCTCAGAACATTTCTGCTCTCTCAAACCCACTTAGCTCACTAGGTAAACTCTGGGTCCACCCCCGCTCTACTTGATTGATTAGTCCAGTTGCCCTGTGCATAATTAACACAGTGACAACTGGTGAGCGGATTTGGAAACTCCAGTGTGCCTAGTGAGAGCTTTCAGAATTAATTCTCTAAACAGAGCGTTTAGGCCCGCTGTCGTACAGCGAGGTCTGCGCTCGTAACAATACGGTCGAAGCGTACGTGCATCGGAAGTGGGCAGTGTGTAGCAAATTAAAGCTAAGTTTGGCGGAGGCGCGTGATTATATCGTGGACGGACTGAAAAACAAAACGGTAATGAGTGCAATATATTTGAAACAATACAGCAGTATCGGTGAAATAATTCGAGACGTTAAAACAATCGAGTCCAGATACGTGAGTGTTAAAAGTGAAGTGAAAAGTGAGTTTAAACCAAAGCTGGTCGTGCCGAGGGAGAAAGTGAGTGTGCGAAAATCACACACGGCCTGTTTTAAATGTGGGGAGGAGGGGCACCGTGCCAACGAGTGTACTGGCGAGACCCGGTGCTTTGGGTGTAAGGAAGCGGGGCACATTTCTGCAAATTGCCCAAAAGTCAAGTGCTTCAACTGTGATGCGAGCGGGCATTACGCCAACAAGTGTCCAGAGCCGAAACGCGAGCGGAAATCGACGAGACCAAAGGAGGTGAAGACGCACGCCTGCAAGAAGATAGTAGGAGAAGTTATGATCCCGAAATTCGCAACAATAATGACGGTCGCGGGACGCTCGTGCACGGCAGGCATCGACACGCAGAGTGAGTTGTGTTTAGTCAGCAAGACGTTCGCGAGACAGGCGGGAATCGACAAGCCGAAATTTGCGTATAAAATTCGTGGATTCAACTACGGGGTCAACCAGGATGAACAAGTTTATTTGGGTCGCACGAAATATCGCGTGGAAACGGACGACGTGGCGGTGGATGCGGTGCCATTCTACGTTGTTGACGACGAGGTGATGTCGACGGATATTTGGGTGGGGCAGCCATTTATGGAGCATCAGGGCGTGAAGATGACGGTGGAGAGCGGGAAAATTTCGTTTTGCAACACGACGACGATCGACGGAGGACTTCGACGCATCGAACCGGAGGTGCGAACGAAACCGAGGGCGTTAGTGACGAGTGAAGAGACGGTGATCGACGCACATCCGATAAATTTTATTGAGATGAAGGTGCGAGGCGACGACGGAACTGTTTATTTGTGCAGCGAACTCTTGAACTTTGATGGACTTGAAGTGTTAGAAGGAGTAACGAACGTGGAGGAAGGACGAACGAGAATACCAATAATGAACAGGGGGGCGTCGGCGGTTCAAGTGCGCAAAGGGAAGAAATTGGGGCACGTTGAAACGATTGGCGACGCACCGTCGTTGCAATGCAGCGAAGTGAAGCGAGTGGAATCAAGGGGTGAGTCTATAATTTCATTACACGATCTTAAAGTGGGCGAGGGGGTGTCGGAAGAAAACAAATTGAGATTAGTCGGGTTGGTTAATGAGTTTAGGGACTGTTTTGCAACAAACTTGTTAGAAGTAGGGAAATTCGAAAATTTAAAAATGGACATTCAGTTGACAACAGATAGAGCGGTAAATTTGAGGCAGTATCCATACTCAGCAGCGCAACAGCGAGAGATAGACGCAATGATTCGCGAGTTGGAGGGGGCAGGGTTTATAAAGAAATCAAGTAGTGCTTTTAATAGTCCGATAGTTGTGGTGCGGAAAAAGAGCGGGGAGATGCGAATCTGTATTGATTTTCGATGCCTAAATGAAGCAACGGTCAAGGAACATTTCTCTTGCCCAAGAATTGAGGAGATTTTTGACGGCACACACGATTGGGAAATTTTTTCTGTGTTCGACTTGGCTGCGGGGTATTACCAGGTAGAATTAACAGAAGGCGCACAGGGAAAAACAGCATTTTCAACAATGGCGAACAAATGGCAGTTTACTCGAATGCCATTCGGGCTCGTAAATGCGCCGTTTGTTTTTAATCGCATGATGGAAATGGCGTTTGGCCATCTTCCGAGAGAAATAATGAGACGATATATGGATGATTTATTACAGGGGGCTGTTGTTCCAGAAAATGAAAACTTTATTGGTTGAAATGAGAAAGGCGAAGTTAACATTAAAATTAAGTAAATGTCATTTTTTGTGCAGTGAAGTAAATTTTTTGGGGTTACGTTTGGCGGCGGAGGGGTTACGACCAGGGCTGGAGAAAATAAGCGCCATTAGAAATTTCCCGACGCCAGTAGATGTAAGAGGAGTTAGGAGCTTTTTGGGATTGTGTGGTTATTTTAGGCGATTTGTGGCGGGCTATGCAGTCAAGTGCAGGCCGTTGACAAACCTCACACGCAAAAATGAGCCTTTTATATGGGAAAAAGAGTGTGAAGCGGCATTTAGAAACCTAATTGGGAAGTTAGTGTCAGCACCGGTGTTAAAGGTGTTTGACAACACGCGCCCATGCGAAATACACACGGACGCGTCGCAGGAGGGGCTAGGGGCAATACTGATGCAGGGGGACGAGAAGGAAATATTGCACCCAGTATTGTACGCGAGCCGAACGACGACGGACTGTGAGCGACGGTACCACTCCACAGAATTAGAATTGCTAGCGGTGGTGTGGGCGGTGCAGCAATTTCGGATGTATGTGTATGGGGCAGAGTTTGTGATTGTTACCGACTGCGAGGCGGTTAGATATGGGTTAAAAAAGAAGGAACTGACCCCCCGCATCGGCAGATGGGTACTGCAATTGTCCGAGTACGATTTTAGAATCGTACATCGGCCGGGACTGCTGATGAGCCACGTCGACGCGCTCAGCAGAAATGCTGAACCGTGTCAACAGTTGGAAACCGGGGAAAACGAGGTGATGAGTCGATTTCGAGTGAACGAGGTTAGATTAATGGGGGGAGACTGGCTGGAGGCTGCTCAGATGAGCGACATTGAATGCAGGGAGATTAAAAATGCTTTATTGCAAAATAATAACGAGGGGTTGACCGAGCGGATGCAGAATAAAATACGGCAGTTCACACTCAAGAATGGGCATGTGTGCCATATTTTGAGAAGAAAGGGGGAAAAGAAACGCAAACGAATTTACGTGCCAAAAGGGATACAGCGGCAAATAACGAGAGAAGTGCACAAATCACACGGGCACCCGGCGACAGAGGGGACTATGGATGCGATCCTAAAAAGATTTTGGTTCCCAAGAATGCATAAATTCGTGAAAGCCATCATTGGATCCTGCGTCAAATGTTTGATCTACAAAGAGCCAGGGGGGCGCAGACCAGGGGAACTGAATGTGATAATTCGGGAGAAAGTGCCGTGGCACACGGTCCACCTGGACCACGTAGGACCATTCCCAAAGAGCGGGGGCTACAAATACGTGCTGGTGGCAGTGTGCAACTATTCGAAGGTGACATTTTTGAGAGCAACCAAATCAACAAGTGCGAAAGAAACGTGCCGAAAGTTGAGAGAACTGTGTGTGCGGATGTGGGTTCCCACACGAGTTATCACCGATAGAGGGACTGCATTTAAAAATAACGAATTCACCGAATTGTGCAACGAATTGGGGGTGGGACATGTATTGACCTCCACCGAAAATCCGAGGGCCAACGGGCAAGTAGAGCGGACAAATAGAACGCTGGTGCCAATGATGGCGAGCTGTGTGGTGAAGGCGGATGGGAGTGACTGGGCGACACATTTGAACCAAATCGAGGTCGCATTAAATTCGAGAACGAGTGGGAGCACCGGAAAGACACCGATGGAGGTGCTCTACGGATTCCAACCACGAACCGTTATTGAGCCAAGACTGGCAGCGGTCGCGGTTGAGGACAACGACGACGAGGAGGCGGACTTTGAGCGGACGCGAGACGAGGCGCACGACGCGCTCACAACGGCGCAGGTGAGTCAAAAGAAGGCATTCGATCGACATCGGGGGCCGAATAAAATGTTTAAAGAGGGAGACGTGGTCGTTGTGCGGCGAAAAGCACTCGTGACGCAAGGGGCGGCGGGTAAACTGTCGGCACTATATCGGGGGCCGTTGCGAATCGGGCGCAAGATCTCCGACACGGTGTACGAAGTCCAAAGCTTCGAGGACCCGCCTCGATACCGGGTCACAGCGCCAACGGACCAAATAAAACGGTGGGAGATCACCGACGATGCCGACAACGCGAGCGAGGACGAAGGCCGAGACGAGTCGGAGGACCGACTCGAGTAGTCGGATGGTCGAGTGTGGAATGTGAAGGCGCGGTACAGAAAGCACAACACCAGGGGGCGACAGGATCGCCAACAGGACGCGCGCGCCAGCACGAGGAATTCAAGAACGAGTTAAAAGATTAAAGAGATTAAAACCTTTTGTACATTTTCTTGTAAAATAAAAAAGACATTCCTGTTGTAACTTGCAAACTGACTGGTTGTGTGGCCATTTTGGCAAAAGTTTCTTTAAAAGTTTCTAACAAGTTTCGAGAGAGGCGATAACTTTACATTGCTTTAAATGACATTTAATTTGCTTTAAATGACATTTAATTTGCTTTAAATGACATTTAATTTGCATTTAATGTCATTTAATTTGGATTAATTCACATTTAATTTGCTTTAATTTGTATTAATTGGCATTAAATGGCATTTACTTTGCATTAATTGGCATTTAATTTGGATTAATTTGCATTTAATGTCATTTAATTTGGATTAAATGGAATTTAATCTGCATTTAATGACATTTAATTTGCATTAAATGGCATTCAATTTGCAGTAAATGGCATTTAATTTGCAGTAAATGGCATTTAATTTGCATTAAATGGCATTTAATTTGGATTAATTTGCATTTAATGTCATTTAATTTGGATTAAATGGAATTTAATCTGCATTTAATGGCATTTAATTTGTAGTAAATGGCATTTAATTTGGATTAATTGGCATTTAATTTACTTTAATTTGGATTAAATGGCGTTTACTTTGCATTAAATGGCATTTAATTTGCATTAAATGGCATTTAATTTGGATTAAATGGCATTTACTTTGCATTAAATGGCATTTAATTTGCATTAAATGGCATTTAATTTGGATTAAATGGAATTTAATTTGGATTAAATGGAATTAAATTTGCATTTAATGACATTTAATTGGCATTAAATGACATTTAATTGGCATTAAATGGCATTTAATTGGCATTAAATGGCATTTACTTTGGATTAATTGGCATTTAATTTGGATTAATTTGCATTTAATGTCATTTAATTTGGATTAATTGGCATTTAATTTACTTTAATTTGCATTAAATGGCATTTTATTTAGATTAATTGGCATTTAATTTGGATTAATTGGCATTTAATTTGCTTTAATTTGCATTAATTGGCATTTAATTTGCATTTAATGTCATTTAATTTGGATTAATTCACATTTAATTTGCTTTAATTTGTATTAATTGGCATTTAATTTGGATTAATTTGCATTTAATTTGGATTAATTTGCATTTAATGTCATTTAATTTGGATTAATTGACATTTAATTTGCTTTAATTTGTATTAATTAGCATTTAAATGGATTAATTTACATTAAATGGCATTTAATTTACATTAAATGGCATTTAATTTGGATTAAATGGAATTTAATTTGGATTAAATGGAATTTAATTTGGATTAAATGGAATTTAATTTGGATTAAATGGAATTTAATTTGCATTTAATGACATTTAATTGGCAATAAATGGCATTTAATTGGCATTTAATGTCATTTAATTTGGATTAAATGGCATTTAATTTGGATTAATTGACATTTAATTTGCTTTAATTTGTATTAATTGGCATTTAATTTGGATTAATTTGCATTAAATGGCATAGTTTGTTTTATGTATCAATGTCAGAACATAAATAACTTGAGAATTTCGAGTGTTCTCGAATAAACCGAAAAGAAAGAGACACGTCTTTTTATGTCCGACTCAGGCCGTCGTCTGCTCTATTTTATTCGTTGTTAATGATACAATGGTTGTTATGGCACCGTTGTTGCTAGTCAAACTAACAACAACAGTGCCACCTAGTGAGATCAATGTAGTTACATGCTTTTCTAAACACAACAGTTTGCATAGTTGTTGCATAGTGTGGAATAGTTGTTGCATAGAGTTAGATAGTTGTTGTATAGTATTACATAGTTGTTGAATAGTGTTGATTAGTTGTTGAATAGTGTTGATTAGTTGTTGCATAGTATTGGATAGTTGTTTTATAGTATTGGATAGTTGTTGCATAGTATTGAATAGTTGTTGCATAGTATTGGATAGTTGTTGCATAGTGTTGCATAGTTGTTGCATAGTGTTGGATAGTTGTTTTATAGTGTTGGATATTTGCTGCATAGTATTAGATAGTTGGCATTTAATTAGCATTAAATGGCATTTAATTTGCATTAAATGGCATTTAATTTGCATTAAATGACATTTAATTTGCATTAAATGACATTTAATTTGCATTAAATGACATTTAATTTGCATTAAATGACATTTAATTTGCATTAAATGACATTTAATTTGCATTAAATGACATTTAATTTGCATTAAATGACATTTAATTTGCATTAAATGACATTTAATTTGCATTAAATGACATTTAATTTGCATTAAATGACATTTAATTTGCATTAAATGACATTTAATTTGCATTAAATGACATTTAATTTGCATTAAATGAAATTTAATTTGCTTTAATTTGTATTAATTAGCATTTAATTTGGATTAATTTGCATTAAATGGCATTTAATTTGGATTAATTGGCATTTAATTTGGATTAACTGGCATTTAATTTGGATTAACTGGCATTTAATTTGGATTAACTGGCATTTAATTTGGATTAACTGGCATTTAATTTGGATTAACTGACATTTAATTTGGATTAATTTGCTTTAAATGGCATTTAATTTGCATTTAATGTCATTTAATTTGGATTAATTCACATTTAATTTGCTTTAATTTGTATTGATTGGCATTTAATTTGGATTAGTTTGTATTAATTGGCATTTAATTTGGATTAATTTGCATTTAATGTCATTTAATTTAGATTAATTAACATTTAATTTGCTTTAATTTGTATTAATTAGCATTTAATTTGGATTAATTGGCATTTAATTTACTTTAATTTGGATTAAATGGCATTTAATTTGCATTAAATGGCATTTAATTTGCATTAAATGGCATTTAATTTGCATTAAATGGCATTTAATTTGCATTAAATGGCATTTAATTTGCTTTAATTTGGATTAAATGGCTATTAATTTGCATTAAATGGCTATTAATTTGCATTAAATGGCATTTAATTTGCTTTAATTTGCAGTAAATGGCATTTAAATTGCAGTAAATGACATTCAATTTGCAGGGCACAGGGCACAGGGCACAGGGCACAGGGCACAGGGCACAGGGCACAGGGCACAGAGCACAGGGCACAGGGCACAGGGCACAGGGCACAGGGCACAGGGCACAGGGCACAGGGCACAGGGCACAGGGCACAGGGCACAGGGCACAGGGCACAAGGCACAGGGCACAGGGCACAGGGCACAGGGCACATTTAATTTGCTTTAATTTGTATTAATTGGCATTTAATTTGGATTAATTTGCATTAAATGGCATAGTTTGCATAGTTGTTGCATAGTGTGGAATAGTTGTTGCATAGAGTTAGATAGTTATTGTATAGTATTACATAGTTGTTGAATAGTGTTGCTTAGTTGTTGCATAGTATTGGAAAGTTGTTGCATAGTATTAGATAGTTGGCTTTTAATTTGCATTAAATGGCATTTAATTTGCATTAAATGGCATTTAATTTGCATTAAATGGCATTTAATGCAAATTAAATGGCATTTAATTTGGATTAATTGGCATTTAATTTGCATTAAATGACATTTAATTTGCATTAAATGACATTTAATTTGCATTAAATAACATTTAATTTGCATTAAATGACATTTAATTTGCATTAAATGACATTTAATTTGCATTAAATGACATTTAATTTGCATTAAATGACATTTAATTTGCATTAAATGACATTTAATTTGCATTAAATGACATTTAATTTGCATTAAATGACATTTAATTTGCATTAAATGACATTTAATTTGCATTAAATGACATTTAATTTGCATTAAATGACATTTAATTTGCATTAAATGAAATTTAATTTGAATTAATTGACATTTAATTTGCTTTAATTTGTATTAATTAGCATTTAATTTGGATTAATTTGCATTAAATGGCATTTAATTTGGATTAATTGGCATTTAATTTGGATTAACTGGCATTTAATTTGGATTAACTGGCATTTAATTTGGATTAACTGGCATTTAATTTGGATTAACTGGCATTTAATTTGGATTAACTGACATTTAATTTGGATTAATTTGCTTTAAATGGCATTTAATTTGCATTTAATGTCATTTAATTTGGATTAATTCACATTTAATTTGCTTTAATTTGTATTAATTAGCATTTAATTTGGATTAATTGGCATTTAATTTACTTTAATTTGGATTAAATGGCATTTAATTTGCATTAAATGGCATTTAATTTGCTTTAATTTGGATTAAATGGCTATTAATTTGCATTAAATGGCTATTAATTTGCATTAAATGGCATTTAATTTGCTTTAATTTGCAGTAAATGGCATTTAAATTGCAGTAAATGACATTCAATTTGCAGGGCACAGGGCACAGGGCACAGGGCACAGGGCACAGGGCACAGGGCACAGGGCACAGGGCACAGAGCACAGGGCACAGGGCACAGGGCACAGGGCACAGGGCACAGGGCACAGGGCACAGGGCACAGGGCACAGGGCACAGGGCACAGGGCACAAGGCACAGGGCACAGGGCACAGGGCACAGGGCACATTTAATTTGCTTTAATTTGTATTAATTGGCATTTAATTTGGATTAATTTGCATTAAATGGCATAGTTTGCATAGTTGTTGCATAGTGTGGAATAGTTGTTGCATAGAGTTAGATAGTTATTGTATAGTATTACATAGTTGTTGAATAGTGTTGCTTAGTTGTTGCATAGTATTGGAAAGTTGTTGCATAGTATTAGATAGTTGGCTTTTAATTTGCATTAAATGGCATTTAATTTGCATTAAATGGCATTTAATTTGCATTAAATGGCATTTAATGCAAATTAAATGGCATTTAATTTGGATTAATTGGCATTTAATTTGCATTAAATGACATTTAATTTGCATTAAATGACATTTAATTTGCATTAAATAACATTTAATTTGCATTAAATGACATTTAATTTGCATTAAATGACATTTAATTTGCATTAAATGACATTTAATTTGCATTAAATGACATTTAATTTGCATTAAATGACATTTAATTTGCATTAAATGAAATTTAATTTGAATTAATTGACATTTAATTTGCTTTAATTTGTATTAATTAGCATTTAATTTGGATTAATTTGCATTAAATGGCATTTAATTTGGATTAATTGGCATTTAATTTGGATTAACTGGCATTTAATTTGGATTAACTGGCATTTAATTTGGATTAACTGGCATTTAATTTGGATTAACTGGCATTTAATTTGGATTAACTGACATTTAATTTGGATTAATTTGCTTTAAATGGCATTTAATTTGCATTTAATGTCATTTAATTTGGATTAATTCACATTTAATTTGCTTTAATTTGTATTAATTGGCATTTAATTTGAATTAATATGCATTTAATGTCATTTAATTTGGATTAATTCACATTTAATTTGCTTTAATTTGCATTAATTGGCATTTAATTTGGATTAATTTGCTTTAAATGGCATTTAATTTGCCTTTAATGTCATTTAATTTGGATTAATTCACATTTAATTTGCTTTAATTTGTATTAATTGGCATTTAATTTGGATTAATTTGTATTAATTGGCATTTAATTTGGATTAATTTGCATTTAATGTCATTTAATTTAGATTAATTAACATTTAATTTGCTTTAATTTGTATTAATTAGCATTTAATTTGGATTAATTGGCATTTAATTTACTTTAATTTGGATTAAATGGCATTTAATTTGCATTAAATGGCATTTAATTTGCATTAAATGGCATTTAATTTGCATTAAATGGCATTTAATTTGCATTAAATGACATTTAATTTGCATTAAATGACATTTAATTTGCATTAAATGAAATTTAATTTGAATTAATTGACATTTAATTTGCTTTAATTTGTATTAATTAGCATTTAATTTGGATTAATTTGCATTAAATGGCATTTAATTTGGATTAATTGGCATTTAATTTGGATTAACTGGCATTTAATTTGGATTAACTGGCATTTAATTTGGATTAACTGGCATTTAATTTGGATTAACTGGCATTTAATTTGGATTAACTGGCATTTAATTTGGATTTACTGACATTTAATTTGGATTAATTTGCTTTAAATGGCATTTAATTTGCATTTAATGTCATTTAATTTGGATTAATTCACATTTAATTTGCTTTAATTTGTATTAATTGGCATTTAATTTGAATTAATATGCATTTAATGTCATTTAATTTGGATTAATTCACATTTAATTTGCTTTAATTTGCACTAATTGGCATTTAATTTGGATTAATTTGCTTTAAATGGCATTTAATTTGCCTTTAATGTCATTTAATTTGGATTAATTCACATTTAATTTGCTTTAATTTGTATTAATTGGCATTTAATTTGGATTAATTTGTATTAATTGGCATTTAATTTGGATTAATTTGCATTAAATGGCATAGTTTGCATAGTTGTTGCATAGTGTGGAATAGTTGTTGCATAGAGTTAGATAGTTATTGTATAGTATTACATAGTTGTTGAATAGTGTTGCTTAGTTGTTGCATAGTATTGGAAAGTTGTTGCATAGTATTAGATAGTTGGCTTTTAATTTGCATTAAATGGCATTTAATTTGCATTAAATGGCATTTAATTTGCATTAAATGGCATTTAATTTGGATTAATTGGCATTTAATTTGCATTAAATGACATTTAATTTGCATTAAATGACATTTAATTTGCATTAAATGACATTTAATTTGCATTAAATGACATTGGACTTACTCAGTTATCTGAGAACAACGAAGAGTCTTAGACTGATGTTATTTCCCAATAATCGGATTGAGGTTGTTGGATATAGCGATTCCGATTATGCCAACAACAGAGACGACAGAATCTCCGTTGGAGGAACTCTAGTAACATTAGGGAGCACACCCATTTACTGGAGAACCTTCAAACAACGAAACGTGACGTTATCAACCATGAAGGCTGAATATGTAGCCCTTACAGAGACAGTAAAGGACTACATATGGATTGTTCGTGTTCTGCACGAGATTGTTCCCGACTTGGTGGATAAGTTTTGTCATCGTGTTTTGTGCGACAATATCTCAACAGTCGATTTTACGAAGTCTTGTGTTGAAAACAGGAAAACAAAACACATAGACATTCGATACCATTTCATAAGAGAGCTTGTCAAAAGGGACAACCTCTAGATCATATATGTAGGCACGAAAAGTAATTTTGCGGATATATTCACGAAATCTGTTGACAAGGCTGATCTCCTACAATTTTGTAATCGTTTCCTCATTGATCTAAATATCTTGAGTGCTTGATAATACGAGGGGGCCGATTGTTAGAATATGATATTGTTACGTGGCCAGACTGACTACTGTTTGACCACGTAAATACTTATATTTTATAACTAGGGGTTTGTAATTGCACTAAGTTAAACTAGCATTTAAACTGTGTTGCTAATAAGAAGGAAATGAAGAGGACTCATTGTATTATTATTAAAATATAACAGTATGTTTATTAAACCATAAATACAATCTGAAAACAAATATAATTTAACTTAAACTAAATTCTAAAACTATCTTAAAAATAACCTAAGACTAAATAAGCATGAATAACTTTTGGGATGGGAAAACCTAGAGATGCCACAGCAATAACTGCTTGTCAACCTCTGTGCCCATTTGGCTCTTGTCAAACATTAAATAGAGCTCGATCGTTCTATTATTCAGTGATAGGTAAAGTCATTACCTCATCCGCTTAAGGCGGACTCTAGTGAGAGTTTTAGGGGTTATTCTCTAATGATTAACTACGGAAGCGAGGTGGCGACAGCTGATTCACAGCGTGCTCGTCCACCGCGTAACAGCCCCCTCCTTTAGCTTTTTCGGACTCTCGAAAACAAAATACCTAAATAATTACCCTAATTAGCTAACCATGTTATTCATGTTTATAAGTCTGTTTCCCATGTTATTCATGCTTTTACATAATTCACACTTCATTTTAAACAATAAAATAATCAAACACAATTTCAAACTATGAAATCAAATGATATGTCAATTTCAACACAATACACTTTTTTTAAAGATAACACTTTTTTGCTGTTTTTCTCACTTATATTAATTTTTTTTGTCTACCGTTTTCCTATTTTCTATACAAACTAATAATTCAAAAAAAATAATGCATTACATTCAATGTGAATGAAAAATGAAAACAATTACAAAATCAAAAAAATAATATCAAATTCAAAATAATGAAAGAATTACAATGTCTCTGCTCGCTCCAGTATACCTGGGCTCACATCATTGACAAAACAATGAAACAAATAATACAAAAAAAAATAATATACACACAACACTTAATGTCCAATTAAGGCTGGTTTTCCTCCTTTTCGAATGGGATCAACTTCTCGTGTAAGATCTCGTACACTATACGCTGGCGCAAATCGATGGGATGGCCATGGCGCATGTTGTCCCTGTCTTCGATATATCGGCGGGCAAAGTATAAGATAGTGGGCCCGCAGCTATCGCCGTCAAGCTGTTGCATGCGGGGCGGGTCCCACTTCTCATAGCCCCGTGGAAACACCATTCCAGCTCCGACAATACAATTATGCACTCGCTCCCAAGCAGGGCAACTAAAAGTGAGAACCCCGCTCGGATCGTAAAGCGTTACCTGTGTTGGAAATTTGGTCCAATCGACCACAAACAATTGCCAGTGATCGATTTCTGGTATCGGGAAAATCCAAACTGACTTCCCATAATGGTCATGGGTTTTCTTCATCCATCGCCTCGCTTCTGGGAACCGCTTAGAATCCAGTATCATTTCGACAAAGTCGACTCTGACTGCCCATACTCGTTCGTTAAATTTTGCGAGCATTCGCAAATAATGGTCAATTACACTTGGATGAACCCAAGCCCTTTCACCTGGCGCAAGATGTCCAAGAGACGCCATTTCACTGTTGGTTATTATTATGGACGGGTCATCTGACATGGTGATCGCTGTTTCGTGCTTTGGTCGGTAACTAAAAGCCACTGTCGCTTCCAACGCCTGCATCTGTTGGTTTTCTTGCAACCGAACGCGATAAAGCACCAATTCCTTGGGCAAAATCACACATGGGTCCAATTTGGATTCCCTGCGCCCGAGTACTGTCGCTCGTTGGATGTTGCGACGAATCTTAGCCTCGTGTTGCAACAGCCACTGGAAAAAAAATCAGATTTACTCACTTGTAAAGAATTGTAAATATATAGGTAGATGGATTTTACAAGTTTGTAAATTAGATTTACAAACAATTGAAAATAAGTCTTTTCCAAACATATTTTCAATCTGGAAAGAGACCATTTCCGTGACTTTTTTTACAATCACTTTACAAACATTTTCAATTGTGTAATTATAAAATTTCATAATATATTTCCAATCTAT
Source organism: Strigamia acuminata (assembly GCA_949358305.1). Classification (NCBI taxonomy): domain Eukaryota; kingdom Metazoa; phylum Arthropoda; class Chilopoda; order Geophilomorpha; family Linotaeniidae; genus Strigamia; species Strigamia acuminata. Next base: position 63,300,353 of record OX442314.1, on the reverse strand, counting down.
TTCCAATATATTTCCAATATATTTCCAATAAAAAATCTACTACCCTCCATTTTGAAAAATTTAAATACATGAACTCAATTTTTTTTTTTAAACTGTTTGATTTTTTTTTCAAACACCATTCAACAATTAGTTTTTATTGATTTGATCACAATTTACATTTTTATTAACAGTTTTATTTAAATTTATTTTAATCTTATAGTTTTCTTTTTTCTTACCTTGACCTCTGCTGGAATTGAACCTGGGACCCTTCGTTCTAAAGCCCACTGCCCTATCCACTAGGCTAGTATGGCTTGTAATAGTTTAATGCATAACTTCCTATAAATAGTAACTTCTTTGTTAAATAATCTATTTGAGATTCATTGTATTAAAAATACAATCAATCTCACATTGATTACCGTCGATGAAACAATCCGACTCCTGGAGTCGGATTGTTTCATCGACGGTACGTTTCATCGACACGAATTTTTCCGTCCCTGCGCCCTGATTGGCCCGATTTCATATTGTCCATGTCGGTTCGAAATTGGACCGTTTTATACATTATTTTATCTTCTGAGTTGAAATTTGATACAATTTTATTGTTCCTGACTGTATTTTACCTTGTTCTTGTTACATTTCAGATATTTAAATGTTACATTTAAATTTCAGGTATTTTCTTGCTTTTACATTATTTTTACAATCATTGTGAAATGAAGTTTACAATACATATCCATCCAAAAGAAAATTGATTGGAAACAACATTTCAAACAACAGATTTACAACTAATTGAAAATATGACTTTTCATCTCTAGGATTTACTACCCATTTTCAGAAGTTTGGAAATATATAAATATTTCCAACATATTTCCAAAAAATTTCCGCATCATAGTAAATTCAACTTTTCCATATAAATTTTCAACTTAGAAATGTTTGGAAATATGCTTTTTTTTCCAGTGAGCTTATCTGCTGCTCGAAACCATGCTTCGAACACCAAACGTCCATCAAGGCCTTTCAGACCTTTTTTCCTCACTTCTTCAGTCATACAGCGCTGCTCTAATCTTAGTTCGCCAAGGCGCTTTTCATTCCGAGAAATTGTTTTCTTCGCCTGCTTCTGAATGACCTGAAGCCCTTTATTGGTGAATGCGCGTTTCTCTGCTGTATCCGCAGTTCGTCTTCTTTGCAGACAACGCTTACGCCGCGCTATTTTGTTTAGCTGCACAGTTGTCAATGGTGCATCATGCTCTTTAGGCCGCGCACCAAGCTCCTTTCGTTCGGAAAATGGGCGTTTAAATGTTACTAGCTCGGACAATGGTTTAATAGGAACCGTTGCAATGTCTTCCTCCTCAGCCAAGACATCCAAATGTTCCAACTCCGAATTCCTATCATATAAATCGAACATCTGGGTTGAAACCCCCGAACACACGGAAATATTGTCGTCTTTGTCTGAGCTGTCTTTCACGTCCATCCGAATAAATTTTCCCGTCATATCGTCCATTCAAGTCTAATATGTGCAAAAATAAATTAAATTCATTAATTAAGATTCATTAATGGCCAATACAATTCATGTTCACAATCAATTTGTCTAAATTTCATTAAATTTCTAACTTTATACAATATTCAAATTATTTCATCTAAACCAATTAAATATTCATAACTATTTCTATTAAATTCCAAAATTAAATGCTAAGTTGACATTTCAAAAAAATGTGCTAAGTTCGCTTCATTCGCTGGAAAAATGGCGATAGATTCGTTTCGTTTCGTTCACTTTCGGGACTTTTATTAATATCTTCCAAACTCCATGAAAAATGTCTTAAATCTGTTCGAATCATCAAGTAAATTCAAGTTATTCTTGGTTCACTGCAAATAACTTGCGTTCGCCTCGAAAAACAAGAAAATACAACATCAAAATCACATCACGTCTCGCCTACGTTCACTTCAACTTTCGTCAAACAAAAGTACCTACTTTCACCAAAACTACACAAAATCCTCGTCAATCACGTCTCGAATAACAGCAATTCCCTTTGCTCACTGCAAATAACTTGCGTTCACTCAAGGAAAGCTAGTAGAATGCAGTGTAATCCTGGCGTGGTTGCGATCTAAGTCGTCGTGACCGGAAATCACTTTCAGCAGGACGTCGCACATGCGTATCGGCGCCAACAGCATTTGCGACACCTGGTGATGGTTTCTGCGACCGATTCTTCTTGCTTTCGTCTGGCGACGATTTTAGCAACTGATTTCGCTGTTCTAATTCAACTTCCTTTTTCACTCGACGTTCCTCAATTTCTTTCGGCCCGTAAATTGCCTTCAGTCGCTCCTTTTCAGTTAGAGCCGGTAAATCCGACGCTTTATCTTCGGATTCAAAGAAATTCCGCAACGAAATTTGATCGTCATCATCAATAAACCTTTCCTTCGCTTCTTTTTTAGGCTTATCTCGCGAATCATCGTCCTTCTTCACAATTTCCGCATTCTGATCGTCTTTTTGCGAATTTTCTTGCACTTCATCAGAAAATGTTACTTTCTTTGGTGGTAAATCCTGCAGAATAGTTTCTGGAATTTCCTCTCGTGGCTTGTATGGTTTTAAACGCTCAACATTGACAATACTAGTTTTCTTTCCTGATGAATTCCTTACTTCATAATCGTTTGGCGCTGTGCGTCTGACTATTTCATATGGTCCAGAAAATGGTGGCAGGAGTTTTTCGCTTAACCCTACTTTCCTATTTGGGGTTTTCAAGTAAACCAATTCTCCTGGTTCGAATTCAACCACTATTCTGTCCAAATCAAATCTCCTCTTGCTCTTCTCACTCTGCCATTCTAATCTTTCGTTGGCAATTTTCCGCATCTCCCGCATAAATCTAGAAGTGCGAAGAGTGAATTCCTTTCGAGGAAGGTTCAAATTCACATCCACACTCAAATCAACTTCATAACCTTTCAACAGATAATATGGGGTATATCCAGTTGTTTCATGGACTGCTGAATTATAGGAGAAAATGACAAATGGTAAAAATTCATCCCAATCTGTATGATCTTTATTAGTATAACATGTCAACATTTTGGCAAACGTTGCATTGAATTTTTCCGTTAATCCGTTGGTCCTTGGATGGTACCCGGAAGTAGATTTGTGCTGGGATTTAAACAGTGCTGATACCTCATTAATCATTTCGTTCCTGTACTCCGTCCCCTTATCGCTGAGTATCTCGCGTGGACTTCCCTCTTTGAGCATTACCTCGAATACAAGAGTTTTCGCTGCTTCCAACGCTGTACATGCTGGAGCCGCTCTGGCGATGACTGCACGCGACAAGTAATCAGTGATGACAAATACAAACTTATTTCCACTATTTGAAACTGGAAAGCTTCCTAACGTGTCTATACCAATCCTCTCAAACGGTCTTGAAATCGTCGACCAAGGTTGTAATAAACCTTTTTGTGGAGTGGTCATGGACTTACTTCCTGCGCAATGTGGACAACTGAGAACGTAATTCCTTACGTCCCTGTATATCCTCGGCCAAAAGAATCTTACTCTAATTCTTTTCCACGTCTTATTTAGGCCGAGATGAGCACCTATGAGCCCGTCATGCATTTCTTCTAACACTTGCTTACGTAAATGCTGCGGTACTACTAAAAGGTTTCCTTCCATGTTTAGAGAATTGTAACTTTTCTTTCTAAACAACGTGTTATCCAGGAGAACGAACTGTTTCTTGGAAGTTGCTCAATGTTCTCCATTGCGGTGATGATCTCCAAAATTTTCTCGTCCTTACGCTGTTCTACAGGTAAGTTGAGTTTTTCGAGAAGTAGTAAGGAAATAATTTCTTTTTCTTCCTCACCAATCTCTTCTTGGATTCGGCTAAGAGCATCTGCGTCCGTGTGCTTCTTGCCTGACTTATGCATCACATCGTAGTCATAATCTACCAGTTGTAAACTCCACCTAGCCAACCTACCGTTGGAATTTTTCACCTTATTCAGCCATTGTAACGCAGAATGGTCTGTTACACTTGTAAATTTCCTACCGTAAAGATATGGTCTGTACTTGTTAATGCCAAATATTATGGCTAAACATTCTCTTTCTGTAGCTGTGTAATTTTGTTCCGCTGTACTTAATAATCGACTGGCGTAACAAATCACATGTTCTTGCTTATTAATACGCTGCTTCAGAATTGCACCGAGTCCATAAGCACTTGCATCCGTAGACACAATGAATGGCTCTGCAAAATTTGGATGTGCTAAAACTGGTACCGTAACTAAAGCTGTTCGTAAGGCCTTAAAAGCTGTTTCCTGTGGTGGCCCCCAATCAAAAGCTTCATCTTTGCGAGTTAAGTTGGCTAAGGGCTTGGATACGTCCGCAAATCCTGGAATGAACTTTCGATAATACGAACATAAACCCAAAAACCCTCTCAACTGCTTCAAATTTGTTGGTTTTGGAAATTTAGCTACACTTTCCAAATTACGTGGATCAGGTGACACTCCATCAGAATCAACTATGTGGCCTAAATATTTGATGGTATTAGTACCAAACGTACATTTGCTGAGTTTAACCTTTAAGTTTGCCAACCGCAGCTTGCTGAAGACAGCATCGAGATCCTGAAGATGCTGGTCAAATGTTTTCGAAAATATTATAAGGTCGTCAATATAAGCTATACAGACCTTGCCAAGAAGATTACCAAGCACCTTGTTCATCAATTTTTGAAACGCAGCTGGGCTATTACATAATCCCATTCCTAGGACGTTAAACTCAAAATGTCCGCTTGAAGTGGTAAACGCTGTTTTTTCACGATCTTGTTCATCTATTTCGACTTGATAATATCCTTGAATAAGATCCATCATCGAAAAATACTGGGCCCCTGCCAGTTGATCTAAGGTGTCATCAATCCTGGGCAGTGGGTATACCATTTTCTTTGTGATCGCGTTTAACCTCCTCCAATCGACACAAAATCTCCATTTACCGTCTCTTTTCTTGATGAGAAGTACTGGTGCACTCCATGGACTTTCTGACTCCCTAATGACTCCCATCTCAAGCAACTTTCTGGTCTCTTCTGCCTCTACTTCTTTTTCTGCGATTGAACGTCTATAAGGCTGCAAATGTATTGGATCATGGTCCCCCGTATCAATTTTGTGTTTAAATGTTGTTACTCTACCTAAGTCTTTGTCTGTGGCTGCAAATCTATCCTGGTTCTTTAGAAGTAACCGCTTCATCTGCTCTTGTTGGCTTTTGGTCATCTTATCTTTAGCAATCGAGGAGTCAAAGTCAAAGCAATGCACTTGCTTTTCATCTGTCAACTCAACCGCTTTGGTTGAGGAGTCAGAGCAATGCACTTGCTTTTCATCCAACAACCCAATCTCAATAATGTAATACGCCTTACCAATTGCAGATTTCTCCTTCAAAAAGACTGATTTGTTCGTTGGATTAGCCACACGCAGAACTCCTTTACCATACTCAAAATTTGTTAATGTTTTACAACACAAAATTCCAAACCTATCTATTACGTTTCCTAGAGGTTCCATAAACATTTCTGTGGTTAATTTTGTATTTAAATAAACTGGTATAACGCATTCATGCATTGGTGGAATTGAGATATTCTTCATTACTCTGGCAACATAACTCTGGTCCGAAAACGATTTATTTATTGGAAAAACTGCTTCTTCTACTCCACCATCATTGTTCCGGCCCACAAAGATTTTTTGTAAATCATAATCGACGACAGTTCTCGTTGATCTCATGAATGGATCCCCCAATAAAAGCTGATGATGAAATCCTGACACTATTAACACTTCCACTTTATAGGTCAGTTTTCCAACTGCAATGTTCATTTTTGTTTTACCCACTGGAACTACCAAATCCTTTCCTATCCCACGTAGCCTAATGTTAGGGCTCGGTGAATACTCCAACTGAAGAGCTATTGCAACTTCCTCACTTAGAAGGTTTCGTTTGGCTCCAGTATCCATTACCGCTTTTATTTCCATTTCTTTTACAATTACTGGGATTTCCAACAATGATTCTGATACCTGAACGTCAACTATAATTATCTTACTCTTCTTCTTTTGTCTTTTCCTTTTCTTTGGGTGGCAACAATTTCTCTGTGGCCGTTCAACTAGTTTTTCGAATTTTGGGCCTTCGTTTGTGCCTGAGGATTAGGGTTTCCATCTTGCTGTTCACCTCTTCTCCTCTTTTTATTCCACTTCCAGCTGTTACTTCCACCTCTTTCCTGTTGCTGCTGTTGTTGTTGTTGTTGTTGTTGCCTGGGTGGATTGTAAAACTCACAGCTGAAATGATGATAACATCCGCATGAACGGTTATTAGAATTATTACTATTGTTAGTATTATAATTATTGTAATTAGGATTAAAGCCTTGTCTTCCACCTCTACTTCTACCTCCTTGATTATACTGTCCCCTATTCCTTATTGGCGCATACCACTGATTTTGTATCAGTATCGACTCTTCATCCAGCAAATCCACTGACTCCGCTTCTAATAATCGCTGCTTTAAATCAGCGACTTCAGCTATTAACTCAGCGTGGGTTGGTTGGGTCCCCACAGTTCCACTCAGTTTACCTGCTGTTACTGGGATCACCTTCTCATCCACGATTTTTTTAAACGCTGCAAGTAGAACATCTGCTGGGTCTTTTACTTTATGACTTTCGAATAACTTAATCCTCTCTTCCATATCCGCCAAAGTCTTCGGGAATACAGTAATCAACATTTTTTGCATTTCCGGCTTCAATGCCCTGCATCTCCACCACTTTGTTACGTGGCCAGACTGACTACTGTTTGACCACGTAAATACTTATATTTTATAACTAGGGGTTTGTAATTGCACTAAGTTAAACTAGCATTTAAACTGTGTTGCTAATAAGAAGGAAATGAAGAGGACTCATTGTATTATTATTAAAATATAACAGTATGTTTATTAAACCATAAATACAATCTGAAAACAAATATAATTTAACTTAAACTAAATTCTAAAACTATCTTAAAAATAACCTAAGACTAAATAAGCATGAATAACTTTTGGGATGGGAAAACCTAGAGATGCCACAGCAATAACTGCTTGTCAACCTCTGTGCCCATTTGGCTCTTGTCAAACATTAAATAGAGCTCGATCGTTCTATTATTCAGTGATAGGTAAAGTCATTACCTCATCCGCTTAAGGCGGACTCAAGTGAGAGTTTTAGGGGTTATTCTCTAATGATTAACTACGGAAGCGAGGTGGCGACAGCTGATTCACAGCGTGCTCGTCCACCGCGTAACAATATGTAATTGCCATTTATAGTGTATGTATATTTGGATCATATTATCAAGCGATAATACGTTCTTTATTCGGTATTTCTGTTCATACTTAGCCATATGAATGGCCACGGCATTTGTTTACATATAGTTTGTATATGTTGCCCAAAGGTGACACTGATTGTAGAATGTCACATGACTAGTGAATAAAACCTTCACTTGATGTTTTGATTCTCACCTGTTAAGATGATGTGTGCTTTTTTCACCAGATGAGTTTTTCCGAGGTCGGGTCGTTTAGTCGTAATTCACGTAGTCGACGCCGTTTAGTCTACGCCGTTTAGTCGACCAGGTCACTTAGTCAACGATTTTTGACGACTAAGTGACCTGGTCGACTAAACAGCGTAGACTAAACGGCGTCGACTAAGTGAAAAATAAAACAATTTTTTTTGGATGTAAAATACTCTTAAAAAACGATCGGTCCCACCGCCCAACGTGCTCCCCGAGCCGACTGTACAGCGCCTCCTTCCTCCAAATCCTACAGCGCCCGACACGCGAGCCTCTCGTCCACGTAACTCTCCATGCTCTCCATCCGCCATTCAATCGTCGTGTACGCCGCGTCCAGCACTTCTATCCCGTCCGGCAGCTTGCTCAGCAACGTCTGGTACATCTCTGTCGTCCACTCATCCAGCCCGACCTGGTAGCGCAAGCCCCAACACCACTGCCCCCCACATACATATTCTGGTTCGTGATGCGCACCTCGTGCACTAGCGCCCCTATCTGCGGGTTCCCGCCCGGCATGTCGCTGGGCAGCGGCGGCGCGTCCGTGTGCACGAGCCCCTCGTCCACGCTCGGCCCGCTTCCACAATCGCCTCCGCAATCGTCCCGGCCCTCCAAACACCGCGTCCACGCTTTGATTGCCGCTCAACACCGTTTCGGCCAACTTCTGCACGTACGGGTCCAATTTATAAGACGTGCGTCGACTAGACGTTACGTCGACTAGACGTCACTAAAGAGTTGGTCGACTAGGCGACCAGAAGTAGAACCGTCGACTAGACGACAGTCGACTAAGCATTTTGCCGACTAAATGATCGTTTAGTTGCTGTCGTCGACTAGACGACAGTCGACTAAACGATTGGACCCGGTTTTTCCAAACCACTGCAGAATTAAACTGTTTCCACAAGTTTGTAACAGTATTCAACAAAGTTTACGAAATCCGAGTCCTCGTAACGTTTCGTCTAGCTTCTCATACCACTGACGGCCAGATTGGTGGAGACCCTACAGCGATTTAATGAGAAGCCAGACGTTATCCGGATTCAAACAGTAGGCACCGGCGGGAATTCGCATATACAGGATGAAACAAAAGTCTGTTCCCCTCAAATCTTCCTCAGCAATTGAAACCTAGGCCAACTTTAATGAAGCGATCGTATAGGAAGTTTGGTGAGAGCAATCCAATGATGTCATCAAATTTGACCTTGAAGGCCATTTTCAAGGTTATTCACTTGCTAACTTCTAAACCAATCAGGTTAGAGCAAAAAAGTCAATTACAAAGTTGTAGAGCACCATCAAATTAGTACTATCCAACTTATCTTAGTCATCTTAAGTTAAATGTTTTCTTTTTAAAAAAGAGACAAATCAGAAAAAAAATCAGCAAAGTGAAATTTTTTAACCCTCGGAGGCATAAGGATAAAATGTGCCGTTCTGGTTTTGCCATTACGGATTTATGGACAATTTTTAAGTCGATTGGTTAAAGCGCCATGTAGTTTGTTTTTAGTTCGGAACTAATTTTATTGAGAACGTAATGCCTAAACAATAAAAATAAATAGATTTGAGCCATCTGGAGGTGGTTTTAATCACTACTGGTAAATGCAAAAAACTGTTCACTGAAGCGCTGTTTACAAATACAGCAAAGCCAGCTTAAAAGTTATGCTGGAGTTTTAAGGGGCAGAAAATTTCCAAGTTGAATATTTGTTAGAAAAATGCCCAACTGTTTGATCTTCTCGGTTGCATGTTTCCGGTTAAATGCAACGTGTGTGTCATTGCAATTCTGTATTTGTGTTACATTGGTTGATATTGACTTTTAAACCCTTATTCCTGTGCTAAGTGCCGCAACCAATGTGCTTATTAGCAATGACATACCGATATGTCGTCTGCTCGAATATGAGCACTTATCTTTTAGTTTCTCATGGCTTTTGTTTACATTATCGATTATTTATGCCGTTGTTTTGCCTTTGTTATGTAAAGAATGAATCTTTGCTTGGTAACAATGATTCATTCTACTTTAAGCTTTGTAGCCTCGAAAGAGGTGTGCTTTTATGTTGTTCTCTCTCATCACGATGAATAAAGATGGCGGTCGCATAATGCGAGTTCCCGCACCGTTTAAATCGAGTGTCAGCTCCTTTTCATTGATGTCCGGCGCCTACAAACCTATCATATGGTAGCAGAGGATGGTTGACGACGCGGCCAACCGTTTGTGATACGTTTGCGGCAAGTTTCGTGACGAAACGGACATCGCGGATCCTCGCCAGTATCGTCGCAGAGACGTATCGTCGGATTCGAGGTGTTAGTAAAGCTGACAACGTGTGCGGACGTTTGCGGAGGCATTTCTGGATCGAACAGTGTAAGAATTGTCGAAATTCTGTGCGAAATAAGCACATTGCTCGATATAAAGAAGATTTTCTTCTGCGGGCGCCATTTTGTTTTGGTTTCATCGCGACCAGCCGTGAAGCCAGCTGAGAATCGTGTGTACGGGGTGACACACGCTCTCATAGTGTTTCGACGCGAGAATACGTCGAATCGACGTCGTTTTTGGATCGTTTCGTCGTGGGAAAGCACGGAAGTCATCGTACGAAGCGAATTCTTCGACGGCGGCCATTTTCGTCAAAGTAGGCGAAAAACAACGTGTTTATTTCCATTTGAGGAGAGAAGTCCTGTTAGCGGGTTAAACATACGCGCAGGCATTTGACCAGAAGACCAGTTAGCGGGTTAAACATACGCGTTGGCATTTTTCCCGAGGTTTTGTGCACGGAGCACATCCTACGAAGGTGCGGACAAGCACGTTGAGTCGACGTGCATCCATTTCACGACGTGGGATCAACGCGGGAGATTTGCGACGCAAACCAACCCGCAAAACAACGGATTTTCACCTTGCCAACAATCATCATTTAGATTTAAGTTGTCGAAATTCCTTGTTAATAAGCTTAAGGTTTTGTTCGGGGGTCTTGTAGTATCCTTTCCACCCTTTACGCAGTCGCGTAGTGGAATTGTATTTTTGCGTAGGCTTTCTCTGGCCACCGAGTGTCCCGCGGTCCTAGGAGTCCGGTCGGAACTCGGGAGATACTACGTAAAGTTTTTCGTCTCATTTAGTGAGATTTGTCCAAGGGAGACTGTATAATTTTCGCCTAAACCTTTTGGGGGTTTACGCCACTTGTAAAAGCGTAAAAAGTGTGTTTTGTGCTTCATTTGGTGCGTGCGACGATTTATTTTGTGAAAAAGTGTGATCTTCGCGACGAATCGACTAAATATGGCGTCAGAGGAAAAATACGACGATTATAAGTCGATTAAAAAACTGAATGGGACGAATTATGCCCAATGGGCAATTGGTGTAAAATTATTGTTATCCCAGCAAGGCGTGTGGGACCACGTGACGGGCGACGAGACTGCGCCCGCCGCAACCGCCACAGCGAAAGAGAAACGGGATTTCAAAGTTCGTGAGAAGCGGGCGTGGTCCACGATATGCCTGAGTTGCGAAGAAGCGCAACAGCTCGTGGCCGTTGCCAAGGATACCTCTAAGGGGGCATGGGAAGCGATCCGAGATGCTTACCAGCCCACCACACGCGCCCGGAAAGGCAGATTGAGGCGCGAGTTCCTGCAAATGCATCTAATGGACAATGAGGAGATGATGTGTTTTCTGGCCCGTGTCGACAGAAAAGTTGCAGAACTCGCGAACGTCAAAGTTATACCGACGGATGAGGAAATCGCATTTCAATATATGGATTTTCTGCCAACAACTTATGAGACAATCAAACAGATAATGTACCACTGGGATGATCTGGACTTCACCACTGCAAAAGTGAAAGAGCGATTATTAGGAGAGTACAATCGTTTATTCGAAGCTTCAGACTCCTATGGCATACGTACACAGGATTCCATCGATAATGCAGGCGCATTCTTTGGAAAAAAGCGTTTCCAACGCGGCAAAAGCGGAAATCAGCCATTTACACCTCGAACTTGTTTTTCCTGCGGTGGCACTGGTCACTTCGCGAGAGAGTGCCCGTCACCGCCCAAACAACAAGCGAATATGCAAAGCCAACGAGGTGGCACCTCTGCACAGCTAGCAAAAGGCACTGCACGAGGATGTGGCCGTGGTGGAAAGACCAAAAAGGCCAATTTGGGACAAGTTGACATCTTTGATGAGCCATTGACAATGTTTTCAGCGGCAGTTCATCAAACTGAAGAGGAAGTCACCTTGTCACCACCATTGTCTTTAATGTCGCATTGCGACTTTGACCCGCACTGGTACATAGATACCGGTGCAACAGACCACTTTTCATTTAATAGAAGTTGGTTCGTGACCTTCAAGCCACTGTCCGGCTATAGTGTCCAGCAGGGGGAAGGGAAGTCTAAAATTGAGGGCATTGGAAACGTGTTGATCACATCTTGTTATTCTGGCAGATGTAGGCATATCACACTGCAAAATGTTTATTTTGCGCCAAATTTTAAGAAAAACCTCTTATCGCTGGGCCGGACAGATGAAGCTGGTTTCACAACTTTTATCAAAAATGGAAAGTTGACCATGTTTAAAGACTGAGTTAGTGAGCCTTTTATTGTTGCAGAAAGAACGAATGATCGGATGTACAAAGTTAACTGCAAAATAGAGGCCAATATTGTGAACACAACTGCACCTTCTGCGCAACAGAGTGCAGCGGTGGGTGGAAATTCGGTCAAAAATGTTGTAAAAAGTGAAAGTGTCATTAATCCTTTACTAAAAACAGTAGATTTTAAGGCAGCATTACTAAACACATTGAGTGGCGCAGTGCAGACTGCAGCGAAGCAGCAAGTGAGCGTAAATGCGCTAGTAAATGCGTCAAATCTTCAGAAAAGCAATTTAAATGATACTAACGGGCAAAATGTTTCGAATGGGGGAAAAATCGAAAAGATTAAAGTGAAACCACAGCCAATGGACATTTGGCACTCCAGAATGGGCCATTTTAATGCAAGTGGGATTGCAAAAATGGAAGTTTCGCCTGACATTTTCGGAGTTAAACTCTCCGACAAAGAACTTTCGCCTTGCGACGCGTGTTCGAAGGCAAAGAGCACTAGGGCAACCTTTTCCCCAATCCCAGAAATTTCTACAAAGGGAATTTTGGAAGTAATCCACATGGATCTGTGGGGCCCTCAACCTTTTAAATCCCTTGGTGGGGCCAGCTATTACTTGATAATCGTGGACGATTACTCACGTTTTATGTGGGTGGAAATTATTAAAAACAAGGGGGATGCATTTGAGCGTTTCAAACGATGGCAAACTGAAGTTGAGCGCAGCACTGGGAAAAAGGTCAAATGCATCAAGACAGACAACGGCGGGGAGTTTGTGTCGAAAAAGTGGGATGACTATGCGGCTTCTATTGGGCTTAAGTGCATCCAAACAAACCCCTACTCCCCACAAATGAATTCCGTGGCCGAAAGAGCAAACAGAACAATTGTTGGGGGAATTAGAGCCATGCTCTTCGAAAACAATTTTCTAAAGGGTTTGTGGGCAGAATTGGCCGTGACAGTTGTCTATCTTAAAAATAGATTCCCACATGCAAGCTTAAGTGGGAAAACTCCTTATAACTTGTTTTATAACAAGAAAATGTCGTTGAGACATTTAAGATGTATCGGTTCTAAAGTTTTCGTACACATTCCTTCGCAAACAAGGAGAAGCAAGTTGGAAGAAAGGGCATGGCCTGGGGCCCTAGTCGGTTACGCGATTAAGACGCGGGGGTATCGAGTTTGGGACCCCAAATCCAACCAAGTGATTGCTTCAAAACATGTGAAGATTAATGAGAATGTCTTTTGGCACGAGTCGGTGCAACTGAGTGAAATTCCGTCCGAACCTAATTATATGGGAAATTTGAATTATGAAGATTCAGATGAGGAAGAAATTCCAGTGGCACAAGGGGGAATCCCGGCCCCAATACCACAGAAAGTGGCTCCTGTTCAGCAACAGGTTCCCCCTATCATACAACAGTTGTTTCAGGCCCCGAAACATGCGATTCCGAATCCCCAATTAGTCCAACAGGCGGTCGAGCCTGAAATTGTGGAAGAAATCGCTCAAGCTGTTGGTGGGATTGAAGAAGAGGAGGAGCAACAAGTGGAAGTTCGGCTTCCAAATCCGACTCTCACACCTCCACCAGTTAGGAGGAATCCACCACGCGGTGCTAAGTTAAAGGGGGATATAGTGAGAAAATGTATGACCGCTCCCCAGAATTTAGAAATTTTGGACATGACACAATGGCAACGGAGGGAAACCGTTAGACAAAGTGGTGAAACTGCTGGGCAGGTAGATGTGATCTACATAACACCACTAGGCGATAGAATCCGCAGTCGGATTGATGTTGTACGATGGTGCAAAGAAGAAGACTATCAGTACGATGGGGGTTGTTTCGATTTCAAAGCAACGGATGAGACCATTGGGTTCGCCGGTCATGCATCCGTTGAACCGGATACTTTCGAAGAAGCCATGTCCAATCCCAATAAATCCGACTGGCAGGATGCCATGGATGACGAAATTAATATCTTTAATGACAGAAAGGTTTACGAGGAAGTTGATAAAACCGAAGGGATGAATTTACTGGGAACAAAATGGATTTATAAAATCAAGCGTGATTACACTGGGGCAATTAAACGCTGGAGAGCACGTTTAGTTGCGCAAGGCTTTGGGCAGAAAGAGGGAGTTGACTTCACTGAGATATTTTCACCAGTGGTCAACTTTGTTCTTGTACTGATATTCTTTTGTTCTCTTGTGGTTCTGCAAGGCTGGCGAGATACACATCTCGACATCAAGTCTGCGTACTTGTACGGAGACCTTGATGTGCCACAATACATCAATATCCCGAAGGGCTTTCGGACCAAGGAGAACCAACACAAATGTTGGCGACTGGTCAAATCCTTGTACGGACTTCACCAGTCCGGAAGGATGTGGTATTTCAAGCTCCACGAACGATTATTGGAAATAGGATTCACTCCGGTTTTAGGGTTGAATTGCGTATACAATTACGGCTCAGATGCCGTCCTTTTGTTTTACGTGGACGACATTGTTTTGTTCAGTCGTGATGCTTTCGTTGAACAGTGTATCATCGAGTGGATTCAAGAGAGCTTTGAAATTGTCAACCTTGGACCTGTGACTCTTCTATTAGGGATTCATTTTGAGAGGAAAAATGGGGACATTTTAGTACATCAAAAGAGTTATATTGCGAAATTAGTCGAGAAATATGACATTGATCCGTGTCATAAGATTAAGATCCCAGTCACGGTTGGCACCATGATACAGAAGGTACAACCGGGTGAACAAATAAACTCGACGTTCCCATACAGGTCCCTAGTAGGGAGTTTACTATTTATCGCGAACAGAACGCGCCCAGATATCCTTTTCAGCGTCATTGTGTTATCTCAATACAATGAGACCCACTCTAACAGGCATGTTAAAATGCTTATACAAGTGTTGAGATATCTGGCGAATACCCCCAACTATGTTATCAACTTAGCAAATTGTAAGAACAATAATTTAACGGTTTACACCGACGCGTCTTTTGCTCTGGACCAAGACAGTAGGAGAAGCTTTGGTGGCCACATAGTTTATTTAGGAGAGGTTCCGATTTCATGGAATTGTAGAAAGCAATCCATGACTTCTCTGAGTATTATGGAGAGCGAGTTTCTCGCGGTTGTCGATGGCGTGAGAGAAGTGATATGGCTAGAACGTTTATACGAGGCAGATATCATCTTATGTTTCGATCGAAATGTCCCTTGCGTTTACGCCGACAGCATGCCGGCAATCAACTATGCGAAAAATAAAATCGAAAACCGTGCAAATAAACATATAGATGTTAAATTGCACTTTCTCCGTGATTGGTATGAAAAAGGCGTGTTTAGTATTAAACATGTGCCTGGCGAATTAAACATCGCGGATTTGATGACAAAGTGGTTGCCGCGTCCCAGATTGTGTCAGCTCTGTGAGCATATTTTTGTTGTAGTCAAATAGTTGCGCAAAGGGGGATTTGTTAGAAAAATGCCCAACTGTTTGATCTTCTCGGTTGCATGTTTCCGGTTAAATGCAACGTGTGTGTCATTGCAATTCTGTATTTGTGTTACATTGGTTGATATTGACTTTTAAACCCTTATTCCTGTGCTAAGTGCCGCAACCAATGTGCTTATTAGCAATGACATACCGATATGTCGTCTGCTCGAATATGAGCACTTATCTTTTAGTTTCTCATGGCTTTTGTTTACATTATCGATTATTTATGCCGTTGTTTTGCCTTTGTTATGTAAAGAATGAATCTTTGCTTGTTAACAATGATTCATTCTACTTTAAGCTTTGTAGCCTCGAAAGAGGTGTGCTTTTATGTTGTTCTCTCTCATCACGATGAATAAAGATGGCGGTCGCATAATGCGAGTTCCCGCACCGTTTAAATCGAGTGTCAGCTCCTTTTCATTGATGTCCGGCGCCTACAAACCTATCAGAAGGCCATTTTCAAGGTTATTCACTTGCTAACTTCTAAACCAATCAGGTTAGAGCAAAAAAGTCAATTACAAAGTTGTAGAGCACCATCAAATTAGTACTATCCAACTTATCTTAGTCATCTTAAGTTAAATGTTTTCTTTTTAAAAAGGAGACAAATCAGAAAAAAAATCAGCAAAGTGAAATTTTTTAACCCTCGGAGGCATAAGGATAAAATGTGCCGTTCTGGTTTTGCCATTACGGATTTATGGACAATTTTTAAGTCGATTGGTTAAAGCGCCATGTAGTTTGTTTTTAGTTCGGAACTAATTTTATTGAGAACGTAATGCCTAAACAATAAAAATAAATAGATTTGAGCCATCTGGAGGTGGTTTTAATCACTACTGGTAAATGCAAAAAGCTGTTCACTGAAGCGCTGTTTACAAATACAGCAAAGCCAGCTTAAAAGTTATGCTGGAGTTTTAAGGGGCAGAAAATTTCCAAGTTGAATATTTAATTAAATAAATGATGAATCATTACAAATTTCACCCGAGATTTACTTTATTATCAGATCAACAAAGTCACAAATTTTCAGCAAAAAAAATTCATAAGAAAAAAAATTTTCCTATTCAAGAAAAAGCTTGTTCATAAATCCGTATAGCCAAGGGTTAATCTTGTGATAAAATAATTATTGAGGCATTAAAAAAAGGCAGTGGTTTTTCTTGTTTACTTACATAATGATGCACATTTGTATACGTTTATTTAAGTAATTCAGTATTTTTGTGATAGAAATTTAAGTTTTGTCACAATGGCTAGCTTTATTTCAGCTGATTTGTCTCCTTTTTAAAAGGAAAACATTTAACTTAAGATGACTAAGATAAGTTGGATAGTACTAATTTGATGGTGCTCTACAACTTTGTAATTGACTTTTTTGCTCTAACCTGATTGGTTTAGAAGTTAGCAAGTGAATATCCTTGAAAATGGCCGTCAAGGTCAAATTTGATGACATCATTGGATTGCTCTCACCCAACTTCCTATACGATCGCTTTATCAAAGTTGGCCTAGATGCAATTCCTGAGGAAATATTTGAGGAGAACAGACTTTTGTTCCACCCTGTATACACGGTGCTCGAGCTCCCCGTAAAGGTAAGCGCACTTCACATCAAGGTGTGCGTCTTTCCAACATTGGAGAATCACGAGGAGACAAGAAAAATCGGATTAATACGAAGTTCACCACCGGGCTAAAGACCTCGTCGTAATCGACGCCGAGAGTCTGTCGGAATCCTTGCGCGACTAATCTAGCGCGGTATCTCGTAATTTGTCCCGATGCGTCCGATTTCAACTTGAAGATCCATTTGCAGCCGAGTATGGTCGTATTTGCGGGTTTCGGAACTTCCTCGTGGACTCCCCTCTTCTCGAATGTCCCCAGTTCTTCACTTATAGCTTCCTGCTATTTGGGGGCATCCGGGAACTTGACAGCCTCTGCGTAGGAACCCGGTTCTCGGCGGCAAAAATGAACAAGATGTCGTGGAGGTGGAAGGGCCGGAATCGGTGGCAATTGATGCTCCATGTTTCCGAAGAAGAAAAGATTTTCATCGTACATGATCCCTTCTTTGTCGCAATATTTCTCGATGTCGGGTTTCGAACGTAAACGGACTCCGGGTTTCGGGAAATAGTACACGTCAATCTTGACCTGTCCCGGAACTTGATCTTTTCGGAGGTGTTCCCCAATTGCAGCAGGGTTTATTTCTGCCCACAATACGTGACTTGTACGTCGTTTGACTAGTGGGAATAATTGTCGGGACAGTCGCTACGGCATGAGTTGCCCCGGAACCTCTTCTGACCGCTACAAATCTCGTTGGGAATCCTGGAGGTGAAGTAGGAGGAGTGGCCGTCGGTGTCGTACCCGTAGAAGGTGCTGGCGTAGCAGTTGGCGTAGTTGACAATGTCGCACTCGTAGAAGGAGGTGGCAGAGCAGCAAAGCCAGGCGGCGGGGCCACGTGACGTGGTGCAGCAGCGCCTTTTGTGCTGTCTGCGTCGCTATCATCTGAATCATATTCCGTTGAAGATCCCTCGTCCTCAGAATCAGAAGCGGGTGTCCAATCTGCATATTTAATCTTGTCGTCAAACGTAACGTGAAGCGACAATGAGAGGAACGTTTCGGGTTCGAATTCAGCAGTAGTTTCACGATTCGGATTAGGGGCAGGTTGAGTGCGCCGGAAAGACTGTCTTACATCGATTTGTACATGAATAGATTCAACAACCTTATTATCGGCTGGATTCCAGACGCGATATCCGCGCGTCGAAGTCGCATAACCGACTAAGTAGCCTTCCCAGGCACGGGGCGCCAGCTTGTTACGTCCTAGGGCTGTGAAGTGGACCCAGCATTTCGATCCGAGTTTACGTAGATGCCGAACCGAAAGTGCACACTGTCTCCACAGAATATATGGGACTTCGTTCTTCAAACGTGAATGAGGGCAACAATTTTTGATATACGCAAACGAAACAGACATTTCTGCCCAAAGTTCTTCGGGTAAACGAGTTTCGTCCAACGTTGCGCGCATAAAGTCCGCCATTGTTCTGTTAATCCTTTCGGCCGTGCCGTTCATCTGGGGCGATGACGGGTTCGTACGTTGGCCCTGAATCCCACTTTTACGTAAATAGTCGACGAACTCATTTGAAAGAAATTCGCCGCCTTGATCCGTTCGAATTGCCTTCACTCGAGTGTCTGCCACTCGCTCGATACGGGAAACAAAATCCTTGAAACATTCGAATGTCTGGGATTTTTGAGCTAAAGGAAACATCCATGTGTAACGGGTGGCGTCATCGATGATGGTAAAGATATATCTGGCACCGCCGAACGAAGTAGTCTGATGGGGGCCCCAAAGATCCATGTGAAGTAGATCTAATGCTTTTGACATCATCGGATGATCATCGGGCTTGTGAGATGCCCTAGTTGACTTAGCTATCTTGCAATGGTTGCAGGTCAATTCCTTCATAACTTCGCTCGGTTCAATGCCGTAAACTTGTTCGTTGGCCGCCAAAAGTTTCATAGCACATGTGTGGAGGTGGCCAAGTCGACTGTGCCAAATACCGGTTGCGTCCTTCTTTGCAGTTGGCGCAGCCACCTTCTTCTGTTTGAGTTCAGGAGGAGGAGAGGTATGTGGAGAGGAGATTGATTTCAAAATGTCGGCATAGTTCTGGAGTGAGGGAAGATTGGGATTGGCTTGGTGTGATGTCGGGACAGGCGTAGGAATGGGAGGAGATTTCGGAACAGGAAGGGTTTGGGTTTTCTGTGGTAACGGAGGAAACTCAAATCCAAAATCTGTCAGCTCGCGTTCCTTTGGTTTCTTTCTAGGTTTCGGAACCTTGACGAAATCTTCCTCAACTGTGACTAAAGTTTTTATAGGAAACGGAGGATCCGAAACAAAAATCGCACTTGTCGTCGCATTTGCTGTCTAAGACATCGGTGGGCACAAGCCATCCACATAATACAAGCCGCCCTTTTCTTTGGCTCGAAGAACGGAATGATGAATGTCCTTTTCGTAGATATTTATTTGCCCTTTGAAGATGTAGATGTGGTGATTGTGTTTATCAATTTTCGACACTGAGATTAAATTCGCTTCAAAATTCGGTGCGAATAACACATCGTGTAAGTTGACTCCACATTCGCATCCATCGATCAAAGTTTCAATTCGAACCGTTCCTTTACCGGTCACCTGAGAAGTGCCTTGGCCCAATTCAATGTCAAAAGGCACAACTTTGACAAAGTTCGTGAACCATGATGTTGCCCGTTGCCCCGCAGTCCACGATCCATTCGTGCGACTGCATGAAGTGGGCTGCTGGCATTTCGGTGATCTGTGGTGGCGCATTCACGAAAAAGTTCGATTCTCTCTTTGCCTGCGAACTTCCTCTCGGGCGACCGTCATTTGTCTTGTTGGAATTGCCCTTGCCCCGTTTGCGGCTTTTACTCCTGGACGGACGTTGGAAAGCCGCGGATAGAGCCGGTGACTGGCCTTTTCGAGGCTGGGGACACTTGTTCGCGTAGTGCCCCATTTCTCCGCAATTGAAGCATCGGATAGACAACAGTGGACGTTGACCTCGAGAAGGAGAACGCTGGTCCGTCGAATACGCGTGAGAAGATGATGCGGATGTCGAATCCCGGGACGAGAAAGCCTTCTGACGCATATACTCCGAAAGGAGTAAAAACTGGATCATCCCAATGATAAATGGCGAATGATACTTCGGAGTATTCCGCCGGAAGCATGTCCAGATACTGGTACGCAAGGTGATCAGGCGAGACCTTTTCTCCAATGTCTTCCAGTTTCCGAGCGTGATAATCAACTCTTCCCAGAAAATCCGCCATCTCTTCGTTCCGCTCAAGTCGCATGTGGAGGATTTCTCGCCGAAAGGCCGCCTTTCGAGCACGGGAGCTTGGGGCATATATTTTTGCTAAAGTGTCCCATGCCTCTTTAGCCGTATTGGCGGAGTCCAACGCTGACTTTTTGGGTTCAGACACGAAACCATAGATGAGGCCCAGCGCCTTGTCCTTTCGGCGCTTATACTTTTTAAGTTCTTTGTCATTTGCTGTTTTCCTGAAGTCTTCTTCGTCCTCTTCGGTAACGTGGGTCCATAGTCCTTCTGACTTCAGTAGCATTTTCATGCTACGAGCCCACATTTCGTAGTTGCCAACTGCGAGTATTGGGACTCGAGACACGGTGTTGTCGGACTTCTGCATTTTTCAAGTCAAAACACACACGCGAGGAATACCGTGGAATTGGAAATGGCACTGGCAAATGCGATGTCGTAGATTGAAGCACTATTGCCGATGCACTAAAGTTCGGTGCACTTGTAACGTAGCACTTTAAACGAAGCACTGTCAATGCGGAAACCAAGACGGGGATGCCTATGCTATAATTGGCACAAATAACCTCAGTTAAGTATCTCCCTAACGCCCTTTGCAAACCGGGAAAACGTTAGGTGGCGCTGAGATAGCCTTAACTGAGAATACACACTTTGCTTGCCTGACTAGACAAAAGGGCAAAGTGGATTCTAAAGGACCCAACCAAAAATACTTAAAATTAACAATGAAATTTCGAAAATAAGGAGAAATAGACGAATCAGTTGTGAATAAATTCACAACCTCGTGCGATAAGAGAACACGGAGTGATTTTATAGAAAAACCACCGAAAAGCGCAAATTCAAATCCTTTGAATTCTTTTCGAATTAACCTTCACATAGCCAAGCCTAGTTTTCACCATTGCTAGCTGTGGTTGGTCAAATCGGCCTTCTTTTAAAATGCTTCTGCGCATGTGCAGAATCATATTTTTCCTGGTGCAATCGCATTTTTCCTGGTAAAAGCACATGTTTTAGGACTAATTTCAATACGCCACCTAGTGCAAACAGATGGCAAAGCAGTGTACGACGCTCTTATTAAGGGTGTTTTATGTTATAAATATTAAATTATCTTAATAATAATTGAAAAACTATTTGTATTTAGACATTATAAAATAAGAAAAAAATGTTTTTGAGGAATAAAAGTTAACCTCATTAATTAATTATCAGAAAAAAAGAATTACAGTGATTTTTCCACTTCTGTAATTTTTTTGACCCACCATGGCTATGGGAAGGTTAACGAGGGAAAACGTCCAAAATCGTTGAAATACAACAAATCGGCGATACTGTAAGCACGCCGGGGTGCAATACAGCGGATTCGATCCGTTTCTCGTTGATTACTCCACGTAAGCGTGACGGAAATAAAAAAATCTGAAAAAATACAAGAAAACCTCGGAAAATCCGTCGAAAAACGCGAGAATTTCCCGATTATCGGCGAAAACGTGGACGTTCCGTGTGTCCAAACGCTGATCCACGTCTGGAAACGTTGGGAAAACGTCTGAAATCGTCGTGGAAATTCGTCAAGACCTGAAAATAAAAGTTATCGTCGAAAATCGCAAAATTCGCGATAATAAACGATAAAATTAGTGGAAATTGCGTGCTGCGCTGGAAAGCAGAACCATCCTCTGCTACCAACTGTAGCAGAGGTGGAAAACGGGCACGAAATAGTCGTGCAAACAAAAGAAACGACGAGAAAATAGCGGCAATGGCAGCGACCGACCCGGGCGCACTTTGCCGCTAAACGAGGCGACGTCTGCACGACGTGCACGAGAATGGCGCTAATAATTCGCTCGAAAACACTTGACACTTATAATAGACGTGCCAAAGAAGCAAAACGCTTATAAAATAATAAAATTTAATTGAAAAGCAATGAACTTACATAGGAATCCAAAATTGGATGAGTAAACACAAATGCGACTGTTCGTCGCCATCTTGGAATCAAGTGTGAACATAAACGCCATCTGGCGTTAAGAATGAACATCAAATTAAATACTAAATGCTAGTGAAAGCAAGGTGCTTAGTGCATTACAATAGAATAACAAGTGCATAATACTCAGTGAGTAATAAATTATCAGAAATCAACATAACCATATAAAATGCAAACAATACATTGAAATATAATTACTAATCAACCGAATATCGGCAAACGTAATGTCGACGATACGGTTTCGTACAGATGTGTACGAGACGATTCTAGGCGATGTAGGCACGCTTATGCACTTATAGGAAACGCGCAAAGCTATTTAAACACAATAAATAAAATATATAAAACATTTAATGAACTGGAAACTTACATAATGTATCCAAAACATAGCAAGGCAGCTTCTGCTAGTGGTGGCTGCCGTTTTGAAATATACAGTGATACAGATGACACTCTAGTGTCAAGTATTAACAACAGAAAATTTAGTAGGATAATCATAGCTTGGTACTTAAAGCTAAAAGATACGAAAAATAACAATAAATCATGCTCCGTGCACAAACAATCGATAATATGACGACAAATATGTTATTACATCAAAATAAATATAAAATCGAAAAGTGGCAATCCATATCATATCAAGATACATTAATTAATAGAAATAAAAGAATAGAATTGAATCAAAATCCAACATTTTTATCATCATTTGATAAAACATTAGTTGCATTCAACCTTAAAAGGATTTCTGAAATCTTGATTTCCTTGATTTTCAGAAATCGAGTATATCGGATTTCAACTTTGAATGACTGAAAATTTCCCTAAAATCCAACTGTTGCACGTGCACAATTGTGTCAAGTTCTGTTTTGCAATTTCAAATATTTAACCCTCAGATGGCCAACCTCCAAAGACGACACTTTGGTGCCATAATGCACCAAATTTGGGACAAAATAATTAAATCCGGAAGGCCGTTAGCTTAAGCGCTGTTAGGGTAGTGCGAAAAATTGTCGCACTTGGCGCTACTGTCATTGAGCCAAGAAAATTAATTTGAAGTGAAAAAGTTTAATTTATCCTAAAAAATTTTATTTTAACTGAAAAAGTTAAATTTATCCAAAAAAATTTAATTTTAAATGTATATTTTACCCAGAAATAGAACCGTAATCATCACCATAATCACATGTGTTGGACTACTAGCGCCATACGGTGTCTGCTGATAAAAATTGGAAGCACTAAGTAGAAGCGCTTTTATAAGATTGGGAGAAGCCAACTTAAATTTAAGCTGGAATTTCTAAGGGGCAAAATTTTCAAAGATGAATAAATAAATAAATAATGTACAGAACACTCCAAATTTTTTTGGAAACAAACATTATCGTTGTGTGAACATAGTCAGAAATTTTCAGAAAATTATCTTCAACCAAAAAAAAGTTTTCCTATTCAAGAAGAGTGTTGTCCCAAAATTGGTATAGGGTTGGCCATCTGAGGGTTAATCAACTTTCTGTTTCTGCTGTGACAAACAACACGGAAAAAGCACGACAGAACATTTATGTCCAACGTCAGCATTTGAGCGCTCAAATGTGGCCAAAATGTTGCAATTCTCCCTTGCAATGTCCTTGAGACATTTAAACATGTCATTGTTAAGTGCTAAATATTAGTTGTTAAATAACAAACGAAAAAAAACGTGCTTTTATCACACTATGTGGAAATCAAGATGGCTGAAAATTACAAAAATCAAGAAAAGCAACCCTACACGTAGGTTTTCAAAAAAATCCTTGCTCAACAGCACAACAGCACAACATCACTGTTTGATAACATA
The DNA here is from genome assembly GCA_949358305.1 of Strigamia acuminata. Classification (NCBI taxonomy): domain Eukaryota; kingdom Metazoa; phylum Arthropoda; class Chilopoda; order Geophilomorpha; family Linotaeniidae; genus Strigamia; species Strigamia acuminata. The sequence continues at coordinate 63,276,344 of OX442314.1, read as the reverse complement.
ACCTTAACGTTAAATAAGTGAAAACTTATTTTAAATTATTATTTTCACTTCTGGTGCCAACCACTAAAAATGCAGAAATATGCTAATTACTGGGTTTTCCAAACATAGGGGATTTTTGTAAAAAGCATGGACTTTAAAAAATAGGCAAAAATCATTGATTTTCTTTTTACAAATTACTGATTTTCTTTTTACAAATTACTGATTTTCTTTTTACAAATTACTGATTTTCTTTTTACAAATTACTGATTTTCTGTTTACAAATTACTCATTTTATTTTTACAAATTACTCATTTTCTTTTTAAAAATCACCAATTTCCTTTTTAAAAATCACCAATTTCTTTTAAAAATCACCAATTTCTTTTAAAAATCAGAGATCTCGTTTAAAAATCACCAATTTCTTTTAAAAATCATCGATTTCTCTTAAAAATCAGAGATTTCTTTTAAAAATCACCGATTTCTTTTAAAAATCACCGATTTCTTTTAAAAATCACCGATTTCTTTTAAAAATCACCGATTTCTTTTAAAAATCACCGATTTCTTTTAAAAATTACCGATTTCTTTTAAAAATCACCGATTTCTTTTAAAAATCACCGATTTCTTTTAAAAATCACCGATTTCTTTTAAAAATCACCGATTTCTTTTAAAAATCACCGATTTCTTTTAAAAATCACCGATTTCTTTTAAAAATCACCGATTTCTTTTAAAAATCAGAGATTTCTTTTTAAAATCACCAATTTCTTTTAAAAATCACCGTGTCACGGTCCGGTGTTCACGCGTACGAGTAGTACGCATTGTTTCCCCCGTGTTGTGTTTCTAATAAACCCTAATTGTGTTCCTACCTTGTATTGTTTCCATTTTGTCTTATGTTTAGCCGAATTCTCCTCATTTTCCCTCATTTCTTCCTTTCTTATCCCTTACTCTTTCCTAACTTTCTTCTCTTTCTCTCACTTCTCTCTTATCTCTTCCTAGTTTTTCTATTTCTGTTTATTGTTTTGATGCGAACTCATTTGCATTTCTATTCTGGTCAGTACGCGTCGACGTTAGTCATACACTTAGTATGCACCGACTGTACTGATTGGCTCTTGACTCTTCCGTGATTGGTTGAGCTTGGATGAGTCCAAGTTTACCTTTCACCCTATTTTTCCCTTTTTTCCCTCAGTTAAGCTCTGTATCCCGAACGCGTAGGTGCTCTTTGGAGCCAGTGCTCATGGCAGAGTCTTAGCTCACTTTCAAAGCTCACTCGCTGCTTTGTTTTCACCTAGTAGTTCTGAGACATGACTCTAGGTTTTCATCTCATCTTTATTAGTGTTAACTCACGGTTTTATCCATTTGAACCTGTTGTTTTTCCGCTTCCTTTCGTATTGTTTTAAGCGCCGTGACGCGTCGCTATTTAGGCAGGATAAGTTTGTTTGGCTTTCAAACTGAAATCTTTGTGTCTATTTATTTCATGCATTCGGCGCGTAGCTTAGTTTCGCCGCTCACCACGAGCTTTAGCTTAATTAAGCATTAGTTTGAGGTTTAGTTTAGATTTGAGTGACCGTGCAGGCCAGTTACGCACGCGTTAGCACGCATTTCACGCTTCACTTCGACAGCGAGGCGGACGCTTGTGAGTCGGGACGTTACGTGTTTCGTTTAACTTCGTGTGATCTTGTGATCTGCACGATACGTTGCGGGACGCGCGTTGGGTCTTGACTCTGGTGACCGCTAAGCAAATTCTGTCCCCCCATTTTAGTAGCTCGGAATACCCGGCCAAAATAAATATTCGTGTAAAGATCGGGATCTGGAGTGTGTGCTACCGACATAAGGCGCGCACTCACGGCTGGGCAGGTCTCGAGGACCAGGCTCCCAAGATTTTCTGTATCGCGGCGTCTTTCAAACGCGTCCCAAACCGCACGGGAAACGCGATTCATTACACGTGGTGCCGAAACCCGGGAGTATTCCGAGTTTTTCTAATTGCTGCCCATATAAACTGCTTTTGCAGTGGGGTTTGGCAATTGTTTTTGGAAAAACTAAGGTTTAAGTGGCGTTGTTATTCGCTACTTTTTAAGCAGTAAGATCATTCATTTGAGTCACTGCTATAGTTGCTGTCTATCATGGCGGAAGGAGGTCATCTTGGTGATGACTCTACAAGTCTGTGGCCCGACTGGTTGCGTCGGGCGGGTGAGCGGCTTTACGAACGTACGCCGCGCCCGTCTGACTCGCAGCCAAGGCCCAAGTCCGTGCATGGCGTTCCCTTGGCGGGGGATGGTCGGCCGCCATCCTACTCGCAAATACACGAGGGTGCTGCAATTGCAGAGATGGGGGCCTCCACGACAGATGGCTCCTATCGCCCCGACACCTCCTCGTCTGTGCATGAGTCTCGAGTGGATTTTTCAGCGTCAGCGGTGTTGACTCCCCCGGTGCGAAGAAACCCCACCGCTCCTCCGAGATCTAGCCCGGAGGATAATGTTGCTAGGGAGGAAGTCCAACGTGAACCAGATTGGTTGCGTTATTTACAGCGAGCCGAGCTGGCGTTGAACGAACGCGTTGTTCGAACAATGGAACAATTTAGTCATAATATTGACTGCAGATTGGTACATTGGAGGAATGAGACTCTAGGGGGGATGAGGGATGTAGTTAGGGAGGAAATTGTGGCTTTAACCGTGCAGCCCGTGGAGGGGGTTATTCCACCTGTTCAGCAGAGACCTCATGACACTCTGCCTGGCGACGGGCCTCCTCCTGGGCAGGATCAGGGGCCGAGACCGGTCCGCTCACGAATCCTGACGCCGAGTGAATTTGACAGACAAGGTTTAGCAGGAGAAGGGGGAGCGCCGGAGAATATAAACCCTCCGCTACCCCCGCGAGAGAGGCCATCGAACGTGACAGCCCAAGCGGGCTCGCAAAGATACGCTCCGTCGGAGTATGCCAACAGTGAGGTGATGAGGGACATAATTCGTTCCAAATCCTCGGCTGTCAGCCTTCCTTCGACGGCAAGTGTTGATCGGGCAGCTGCTGCGCGCGGAAATTCAGTCAATTCGCGTCTCCGGCAGCGGACTTATCCGCCAATACCGGTCCCACAGCCCCAGTATGATTTGTCGCATGTGAAATCGGAGAGTGTGCCGAAGTTTGATGAGACGGACCTATCTTATAATGCTGTTGAGCGATTCCTGGCAAAATTGCGTGCACATTTTGTTATGTCACGCGTATCGGAGGAGGCGTATGTCGACTTGTTCATTCCTTTGGCCTTGGGTGGGAAACCGTTAAATTGGTTCCTGCGTTTGCGTCATAAACCTAAAACATGGGGTGAATTTGTCGAGCGCTTCCGCAGGGTGTATTCCCTGTCCGAGGCTGACGCGGCGGTCTTCTTACAAGATGCGTGTCAGGAAGTTGGAGAGGATACGGCAGAGTTTCTATGTGAAATGAGTCGTTACCTTGAATTGACAGGTGTGCTAGGGGATCGGCAGCAGTGGAACTTGGCTCAGCATTGGCTGCAGCCGCAGATCACCGATACGATGGTCCGCTATGGCGTACATTCCATGTCGCGGGCGATAGATCTGGGTCAGGCGGCGGATCGTGAGTTGAAGATGCGTGCCCTTCAACACCGTAGATTTGACGAAAAAGGGGTTCGAAAGGGCCCGGTACCCGCTCCCGTACCCAAACCTAGGAAAGTTAGGCTTGGGGAGTCCAAAAAGATGGAACCGGCTAAGACAGAGAAGCCTCCACCGCGCCTCCAATTTGATAAGCGAAAATTGGTCGCGTTGGCCGAGGTTTTGGGCTATCCGATGGCGGATGGTGACGCGCAGAGTGTCGTCGGGCAGTCCCTGAGGAGTGAACCCCCGGCGCCGATACGAGTAATGAGTGTACCTACAAAGGCCCCGGAAGCAAAGGTTCCTCCGGGTGTCTCGGTGGCATTGTGTGGCCACTCCGCTCATTCTTTTGCCAACACTGCTGGCCCTCCCAATTTAGTGTTACCACCCGGAGCTGAGTGGGTGCGAAATCGCAAGGATCGTTGGTATATGCGTGATATCGAAAAACGCATTGCTTTGTGTCCACATTGTTTCAAACCCTGGCAGTTTCCGGGAAACGACCTGGGTCCGTCGACCAACCCGTCCGAGAAGGCGGCGGACCCGAAACGCAAGTAAATCGGTCGTTGGCTGCTTCTACAGGTGGCCCAAGTGATTGGATCGAGCCACCCAAACCAGCAGAAGTTGATGCTACTGTTGTGGCTGGTGGCTCTCCAAAAATGACAAATTTTATTATGCTGTCACCACCCGAGTTCTTAGCTTCTAAAGAACCGAAGCTGATAATCGGGTTGCAGGACCGTTGTCGCCGCGATGCGCCCTTCGTTAAGATAGCTTGGGTGAACATCGAGTTTATAGCCCTAATGGATAGCGGAGCACAGACATGTATAATGACTATGCCGCTGTTCAAAAGGCTTTCCAAGGAAATTGGAGTGGAGATGGTTCCAATGGACGAGACGATTCGGACCGCGTCAAATCAAATTGAACGCGTCTTTGGTTGTGTGCAGATTGCCGTCCGAGCCCCCTTGGCGGTAGTTTGCTTCACTTGTCTCATCATTGCGCAGGGGTCGCAGGAACTCCTCCTGGGGCTGGACTTCTGTAAGGCCGTTGGTTTATGCGTAGATCACGGCAATAACTATTGGTTCCTCCTGGGAGATGGAACGCGTCACCCCTTCCTGAATGAGGAGCAGGCTCGAGCCTCGGATCCAGTGATCCTTTTCCCTCTGACCAAGGAACAACCCTCGTTGCCGGAGGGTGTTTGCGTCCGAGGCCCGCCTCTGTACAACTTGCCGGGAATGAGGAATCCGCCGGTAAAATTACCGGAAAACCCAGCGGAACCCATTAGCTCGGTTAAGCAGGAGGTAAAGCCAGACGAGGACACTCCTCCAGTTGAGAAAGAGGAGCCTGTGGCTACTAAGCCGCCGATTGGTGAAGCAAATTGCGTTTTCCTGAGCAAGCGTGAATTTGAAGAGGAGTTGTTTGAGCCTCCGTATTCGGACAATCCCCACATTGTGAAGGTTGTTTTGGCTCGAAGGAACCCCGACTCTCAACAATGGACATTCATTTGGTCCCCCAGGAGGCGTGAAAAGGCACGCAAGAGTATCGTGCGAATAACGCGTAAACCTGGAAAACGGACCATGTGTTTGAGCCAACTGCGTCGGGCAGTTAAATTGCGCAAGGCGAGGGTGAAGATGGCTTCTCGAAGCCCTTCGGTGGCCCTTACGGCTTCTCCCGTGGTGGGGGGCGGCGTGGGCGAAGTGGAGACTCCTCCTACTTTCCCTATAACAGAAGGTGTTGAGAGTACTCCTAGGCAGCATGATATTAATTTTGTGCAATATATCCCGAATAGGGACCCGACCAAGCTCACTTGGGTCTACGACCAATTGTGTAATCAGTTGGAGCCAAAACGCATAACTCATCTAATGGATGCGTTGAAACCAGTTGCTCACATCTTTCGTGAGGAGCTGGGGCTCTGCAATAATACGCAATTTGAGGTGAATTTGAAGCCCGACTTTAGGCCGATTCATGTTCCGGTTTGTCCGGTGAATCCGGCAAAAAAGGACATTATCGACGCTTATATAGACCAAAAAATGGCACAAGGAGTAATAAGACGCTCCAAAAGTGACTGCGCTGTAGCGCCGGTTGTGGTCCCGAAGAAGGACGGGCGCTGGCGCTGCGCTATGGACTTTAGGCCGATAAATGCCCAAACTTTGCCTGACGTCTATCCTCTCCCAGATATCGACAACATCTTTGCGTATCTTGGTGGAGCAAAATGGTTTTCCATAATCGACGGAAGGGAAGCGTTCCATCAAATAGGAGTCCGACCTGGAGATGAACGATATCTCGCGTTTGTCACCCACAGGGGACTCTACGAATATACGCGTATGCCCTTCGGTCCTATCAACGGGCCGGCCACCCTGCAACGCGCCATGAATCTTACATTGGCTGAACACCTCTACAAATTCGTCTTTGTCTATATTGACGATATTATTGTCTTTAGTAAGACCTTCGAGGAGCATGTTGTTCACCTGCAAAAGGTGCTCTCGCTCCTCGACAACGCCGGTTTTACCATGAACGCCGGGAAGACTGAATTGTGTAAGAGGAGCCTTGAGGTTCTTGGCCATATCGTTGAAGAGGGAATTATCCGACCCAACCCAAAGAAGACGGACGCTATCCAAAAATACCCGGCGCCGACCAATCTCAAGGAGCTGCAACGCTTTAAAGGGATGGTCGGGTATTACGCGTCGTTCTTTCCCGGTTATTCTAAGACTTGCGAGGTATTTCGTGTTCTGATGCGAAAAAATGCGCCTTGGGTGTGGAAGCCCGAGCACCAGGCGGCCTTTGAGTATTTGAAAAACCAGATTTCGTTGTCTACACTTCATAGGAATTTCCCCGATTGGACGAAACCCTATATTCTCCAAACGGACGCCAGTTATTCGGGGCTTGGTGCCGTCTTGATGCAAATCAACAATGACGGTGTACGCGTTCCCATTGCCTTCGCGTCGAGAGCCCTAAACAAGGCGGAGAAGAATTATATGACAACTGAAATCGAATGCTTGGCCGCTGTGTGGGCTGTGAAGCGCTTCAGGGCGTATCTCGAGCTAATGGACTTTTACCTCGAGAGTGACCATAAGTCCTTGATGTGGCTCTTCACCCAACGAGAGCCGAAGGGTCGATTGGCGCGCTGGATTCTTTCTTTGTCGGAGTATCGTTTTACGTTCCTACACTGCAGTGGAACAAAGAATCGAGTTGCTGACGCGTTAAGCCGCGCCCCTGTCGACCCGCCAATCGAGTTGGATGATGAGGATTGCCCATCTTTGGACGACACATGTTATTGTGCGTTCTTTGACGATTACAGGGATTGGCCTGTGCCAAAGATGGAGGAGTTGGAAGATTTGACGCATCTCAAACCATCAAATGCTAAAATTGTTCGAGCTGTCACAATGCGTCGCCAAAAACGCATTTTGCTCGCCAGGTTGGCTGGGGCGGCTCTGGGGTCGGTGGATATTAGTCCGGTGGACAACAACCCTCCGAAAAGGAAGAGGGGACGTCCACGAAAGCACCCGATCGCCGGAGGTCCAGCACCAGTTGGGCCTACCCCGGAGAAAAGGAAGAGGGGTCGACCAAGGAAGCATCCGGTCGTCCAAAACCCAATGATTGATGGGCTCGTTTCTGACGACGAGGAGTCCGTGGCAATTTCTCTCCCTGCTGGGGATCCCCCCGCAAAGAGGAAAAGGGGCCGCCCGAGGAAACACCCAATCATTGAGGACCCGGTGGAGCAACTAATCCCTGAGGATGAAGAGTCTTCAGCGGTTTCCCTGCCTGGGGATGTCCCTGTGAAAAGGAAGAGGGGGCGACCGAAGAAGGTTGTGGAGAAGAGACCTGTTGGCAGGCCCAAAAAGGCTCCCATAATCTTCGACCGTGCTTCCGACTCCGAAGGCAGTGAAATGTCCCTTTTAAGTGGGGAGCCGCCAGGTGACACGGATTCTGACGAGTTCCGGATTCCGGACTTGCCACTGGATTTGGGGCCTGCGACGCAGACGCGGCGACAATTGGCCTCTCCAACACCCTCCGTCGACCCGGAGTTGTCCCGACACTCCGACCACTCCTCCGACGGCAGTTTTTACTCACTTCCTGCGGATCACCCGACAATTGAGATACTTCCAACGCAGAAAGCCATTAAAGAAGCCCAAAACGCCGATGAATGGTCAAAAGGACTAATTTCGTATCTCAGTTCGAAAAGTCTTCCGCCGGATGAAGAGGAGGCTGAGAAGGTCAAGAAACAAGCAATTGACATGGCTTTGTACAGAGGCTTGCTTTGCAAGTTTCCACCAACCAAAATTGGTCAGCGGGCTCCTACGCGTCGGATATATCTTCCACAGCCGCTTCGCTACAAGTATTTCCACTGTCTACATTTCCCGCCTACCTCCGGCCATTTAGGCATCGAAAAGACAATGATGCAATTAAAAACACGCGTGTTTTGGCCGGGGATGAAAAAAGATGTGACGGAATGGATCAAGGTGTGCGAGTCCTGTCAAAGGGCCAAAGTGGAGCGAAGACTTCCATACGGTGAGATGGAGACTGCGAAGCCAAGGAGGTTATTCCGAACCATTTACATCGATTATTTTGGAAAGAAGCTGAAGTCGACTGGCGGCCACTGTTACGCGTTTGTCATGGTTGACGCCGCCAGTCGTTGGGTGGATGTACGCTTAACAGAAAGAGCCGATGTCTCCACCACGATCAAACAGCTTAAGAAATTCACTAATCGATGGGCATATCCAAAAACCGTCATTAGTGACAACGCCCCCACTTTCCGCTCCGCCAAATTTCAGGCGCGGTGTGCGGAAATGGGAATGGTCAATAAGTATTTGTCTGTGTACCATCCGCAGGGGAACTTGGCGGAAAGACTCAACCAATCGCTCAAAACATGCATCCTTGCGTATATTGATGAACATACGCGTTGGGATCGACATATTGGTTCATTTATTCTCGCCATCAACTCTGCGTACCAGACATCACTTAAATTTTCACCATATATGATGGTTACGGGACAGGAAGCACGGTTTCCAGGCGACGTGGACTCGGATACGGACGACGGAGAACCACTACCACCAGACGAGGCTCAATTTCTCCATCGATATTTGTTACGCGTTCGAGAAGAAGCTAAGAAGAACTTGGAGGCCGCCAACCTACGCCACAAGAGGTGGTATGACCGGAAACGGCGGCCACACGCGTTCAAACCTGGAGATTGGGTCACCGTCAAAAATCGGACTTTGTCGTCGACCGACAAACAGGTAAGTTCGGGTTTCCAACACCGAACTGAGGGCGTTTACCTGCTGCATCGTCTTCTTGGACCGAATACCGTGCTTTTAATGGACGAGAACGGGAACATTTCACAGCCAATTCACGTGGCGGATCTCCGCCACTGGTATCAGGCGCCAGAACCAGAACCGGAAGTTCCTGACGTCGCCAGTGACCCTGAAGACGGGGAATCTGGACTGGAAATGGAGGATTTGTCACCGGAAGATCAAGACGACATCTCCGCTCGTGTTGCCCAATTTCAAACAGAAATTCGGTCGATTTGCATCAACTTTGCAGAGGAACGATGTTCACGCATCAAAACATCGGAAAACACGGCAGGAGTCGTCCCCTAATTATGTCAAAGTGTTATTTTTGTTTCTTTATTGTATTCGGAAATTATTGTTAATTTTTACTTGTTTTATTTGTTAATCTTGAGTTTTTGTATTTTTTCCGTGTCTTTGCCCGTTTGTCGGGGCTCAAGTTCGCTATTCAGAAGAATCGGTAAGCAATTTCCCCGTGGGGCGGCGCTGAGTGTTTATTGGTCAGATGACCAATCACGTGCTTTTCACACTTGTGCTCGGCTGCCATTTTCCCCCACTTGTTGGACGCGTATACCTCGTGCGATTTCAGCTGAGTTCGACAAACGCATAGAATAGCGGATTTGAGTGTTCGACGGGGCGAGAGACATTTGGATTGTAGTGTACTTGTAACCGTGAGTGTGTTTATTTTTCATTTCATGGACAATTTTGTATTTTTATTCGTGAGTTAGAGTGGCGAACGCCGTCGCTCGCGCCGTCCCGACAAAACCTTTTTTTTCACGCTTTATTGTTAGAATTGTCAAGTTATTCAATTGTTTAACTTCGTTTAGCTTATTTTTACGCGTTGTTGGTTTTGTTTTGACATTTTTACGGCTCGGGCTTGGCATTTTCGTCACTCTCGCTTTTTGAAAACAACATGGCCGAATTTGCACTTCGTTGAGGAATTTTGTTGGGGTCACGTGACTGAGTCCTAGCCTCAATCCGGGCTCTGGCGTCCATCTTTGTTGGACTTAGAATATTTTTCTTCGCGTTTGTCTTTCGACATTTAGCCACGCGCTTGTGCTCATATTTATTTAGAATGCCTATGCATTTACAGGACGCGTACTTTGTACTTTTTACGTTCTTGTTTGTATTCTACTTGGAAGAGCTTTGCTATTGCTTATTTGTTTGCACTTTAGACATTTTGATCTTTATTTTCAATTTATTCATGTAATGCGAACCCATTTTTTGTGCGAATACCTTTGGCTATTTTATGTTATGTACTGGGCGTTCTGCACTTTAGTTGAAGCTGTATATTGGGAGTGTGCAATTACATTTTATGTTAATTTGTACCTTTTCTTTGAAATTATCAAACTGTCGATTACAGCGCTTGTATTTACTTTGTGGGTTATTGCGAGTGTCTTGGAATCTGGTGCTTGCCAGCGGCCTGGATAGCTGCTTTTCAACCATGCTAGTTAGTGCTGAGGCCTATGCATTTTTTGTTTTGATTATGTTCATTTACGCGTTACACACTTATGTAAATTTCCTCATTAGAACCAGCATCATAATTCTGAGCACTGTGTATTTTTTGTTTGTTCGCCATGTTTATTCACGTTGAACTTTGAATTTTTGTCCATGAATTTGAACCGTTTTGTAATTTATTATTTGTTCATTTGTTTACATTCTTTCTGTAATCTAGAGTAGTGTGTTGTCATGTCGGACTCGGACAGTGACAACGAGAGTCTTGATGACGTTTCCACTGATGAAGGGCTTTGGGATGACGAGGGAGCGCCGGGAGCGGAACAATGTCCAGATCCGCGTCCACGTTCTTCAACGCGTCGGGGGACCTACAAGCCGCCCTACCCAGTTCCGGATTTGTATGCCGGCGGACCGATTTTGATTCCGCCGTGGCACCCCGACCATCCAAAAGAGGGAGGATTCCCTAATTTCGAGATATGTCCCTACTGTTCGGGCTGGGGGCACATCGAGAGGGGGACCAAGGAATGCCCGGCGTGCAAAGGAAAGGGCGCCCTCCGCCGTGGCCCCTTCAAGATCTGGATGCGTCGGCTCCAGGCAATGGCTCTCCGTAAGCCTTTTTGGGACAGACGAGACCTTTCTCAGTTTAAGTGGCCTGAGGAGTTCCAAGTGATTCGAGGTGACGCGTACGCCACAACGCGTTTTGTCCGGCGCCACGAGACGTTTTGGAGGAATACCGTGTCGGAGGCCACGGCGGCCGGGATTAGGCCTAGAAATTGGCAGTATCCGCCGATGAACTCGATTGTCCCGGTGGAGGGAGCCTGTGCACCTCCGTTGCCAGCGATGTTACGCGGACTACCGGACGGCACGAGCTCGATAAATGTCATCCGGCATTCCAACCAGGACGAGATGCCGACCATCACTCGGCCCCTCCACTCCAGGGAACTGCAGAAGAGAGAGGATCCCGAAACAGTGACCAGATGGGGAGCCACGCCCGAGGAGGAGGAGCAGGAACGCGTACGCTGTATTGAGGAGCGTAACAAACATTTGATTGAGGAGATCGCCCAACTTCGTCGGCTCCATCTCCGGGCGGCCGCCCGCCTCCGTCGAGCCATTCCGCCGGATTCCACTGTAGAGATTCGGGATGTGACCGAGGCGGCAGGAGGACTTCCGGCAATTGAGGCGTCGCAGCCCATTTGTGAGGTGGAAGAGTTGGCTTTGGTCCCGGTGAGGAGGGCCGCGGGGGCGCCTACGGTCATCCAGGGGGCACCCAAGGCTGCAGGAGAAACTCCCGAACAGTTTTTGGCTCGGAACTGCAGTGGATTTTCGCGTCATCAACAATCAGCGCGTACTCGTTTGGAGCGACGAGCCCTCGCCAAGATTGCGGAGGGGCATATCCGGGGCGTTTCTGGGGGAAGAGTGGCTGGGGGCGCGCCCGCCCCGTGTAAGCGAAAGGCCATCATGCCTGCTCCTGAGCCGGACGTCATCCCCGAGCAGGCGACGCGTGGATTTGAGCGCCAGGCCCGCGGAGATTCGAGTCCCAGTTGCAACCCCCTTGCGGTTTCCAGTATGAACTTTAGGGACTTGAGTGCTGCTGTTCAGCGAGTGATTTTCCACCAGCAAAGCAATAGCGACTGGATGCGTTATACGCGTGTGAGTGAGTTCCCCACGACTGTGTGGGCACGCACCGGATTCGATGAGCTTTTCCCCTTCGGGGCCCTCGATTGGCAACGGCCTTCTCTTCGCGACCCGACCACCTTCCTGCAAGCAGACCCGGACTTATGGCGGCAGTACTTTTATGCCGTCGCGAGGGCAGAGCATGGATGGCCGGAGAATCAGGCCATGGCGCTCTTCGAGTTGGACGACACTCAGATCGGGGCTTTGGAGCAACTCATCGCATCCAACCTTACGCGTTATCGCCCCCGAAACGAGGACCAACTTGGAGATGTGATCGCGTGTCGTGTGGTGCTCCTGGTCGAGGAGATCCTCCGTGTGGTGTTCCCGGGAGATAGTGACTAAGTGACTTGACCTATGTGGACTTACTGAACGTGACTTTTTGTTTTTTCGCATTTTTTGGTTTGGGTGGGTAAGTCCCCATTCAAACGCGTGTTCGTTTTATATTTTTATGTTTCGTTTTCCAAGTTGTGATAACTGAATGTGATAATTTTTTACCGATTGTGATATTTATTTCTTTTTGTTTATTTTCTAGTGTCTCCGCGCCCCCTGTGACCACCTGCACGGCCGAAGGATGTTCATTCCTCCTCCGGCAATCACGTACCGGATGGAGATGACCCTTAAATTTTCTTCCTTTGGCTGTGCGGCTGGCCGCAGCAGGCGTTGGTTTTCCCAACAATCGAGGATTGTATGGTGACTTTTTGTTAGTTTTAGAGTTTATCTCAGTGCCAAATGCATTTTTGTTGGTGTTTCGTTTATTATTTAACGCGTTTGACGCGAATGTTTGATTTAGTCATTCTCTTTTGTTATTGCATCTTTCTTAAGTTTAAGACCGCTAAGGTTGCGGCAAGTTTAATTTATTTGATCGTATATTGATTTTGATTATGTTTTTGATTCTGTTCCTGCTTTGTATCGTTTCATTGCCATTTTAACCGGAGCAATAAAACTCTGGTGGTTGGGGCGTGTCACGGTCCGGTGTTCACGCGTACGAGTAGTACGCATTGTTTCCCCCGTGTTGTGTTTCTAATAAACCCTAATTGTGTTCCTACCTTGTATTGTTTCCATTTTGTCTTATGTTTAGCCGAATTCTCCTCATTTTCCCTCATTTCTTCCTTTCTTATCCCTTACTCTTTCCTAACTTTCTTCTCTTTCTCTCACTTCTCTCTTATCTCTTCCTAGTTTTTCTATTTCTGTTTATTGTTTTGATGCGAACTCATTTGCATTTCTATTCTGGTCAGTACGCGTCGACGTTAGTCATACACTTAGTATGCACCGACTGTACTGATTGGCTCTTGACTCTTCCGTGATTGGTTGAGCTTGGATGAGTCCAAGTTTACCTTTCACCCTATTTTTCCCTTTTTTCCCTCAGTTAAGCTCTGTATCCCGAACGCGTAGGTGCTCTTTGGAGCCAGTGCTCATGGCAGAGTCTTAGCTCACTTTCAAAGCTCACTCGCTGCTTTGTTTTCACCTAGTAGTTCTGAGACATGACTCTAGGTTTTCATCTCATCTTTATTAGTGTTAACTCACGGTTTTATCCATTTGAACCTGTTGTTTTTCCGCTTCCTTTCGTATTGTTTTAAGCGCCGTGACGCGTCGCTATTTAGGCAGGATAAGTTTGTTTGGCTTTCAAACTGAAATCTTTGTGTCTATTTATTTCATGCATTCGGCGCGTAGCTTAGTTTCGCCGCTCACCACGAGCTTTAGCTTAATTAAGCATTAGTTTGAGGTTTAGTTTAGATTTGAGTGACCGTGCAGGCCAGTTACGCACGCGTTAGCACGCATTTCACGCTTCACTTCGACAGCGAGGCGGACGCTTGTGAGTCGGGACGTTACGTGTTTCGTTTAACTTCGTGTGATCTTGTGATCTGCACGATACGTTGCGGGACGCGCGTTGGGTCTTGACTCTGGTGACCGCTAAGCAAATTCTGTCCCCCCATTTTAGTAGCTCGGAATACCCGGCCAAAATAAATATTCGTGTAAAGATCGGGATCTGGAGTGTGTGCTACCGACATAAGGCGCGCACTCACGGCTGGGCAGGTCTCGAGGACCAGGCTCCCAAGATTTTCTGTATCGCGGCGTCTTTCAAACGCGTCCCAAACCGCACGGGAAACGCGATTCATTACAACCGATTTCTTTTAAAAATCACCCATTTCTTTTAAAAATCACCGATTTCTTTTAAAAATCACCGATTTCTTTTTAAAATCACCGATTTCTTTTAAAAATCACCGATTTCTTTTAAAAATCACCGATTTCTTTTAAAAATCACCGATTTCTTTTAAAAATCACCGATTTCTTTTAAAAATCACCGATTTCTTTTAAAAATCACCGATTTCTTTTAAAAATCACCAATTTCAAATAAAAATCACCGATTTCTTTTAAAAATCATCGATTTCGTTAAAAAAAATCATCGATTTCGTTAAAAAATCAGCAGCAACAACCATTATCACAACAGCACAGTCTACTGTATCTATCTACTTTCTAGTAAAATCACAATCAAGGGTATGGGCATAAGACAATTAGCGGGGAATACTGTTCAGCTTGACTTGGGTCTGACACTGTGTGGCCCTTTCGTTTCTATGGTCTGTGGGTCAGGGGTGCAGCGCGTGCCACACGGCCACACGAGCCTAGGGAAACCATAGAGATTGAGTGGTTATCTCTTCGTTTTGTTCTTCAGGTTTTTAGGCTTTTAGAGGATGGAAATCCTAGCTATGGATCTGCAAAAAGGTCCATCATCCAACTTGCACACGGGCCCATTTCTTCTTTTGCTACGCCTCTGGTGGTAATAGTAATTCTAGAAAATAAAATTAAAAAAATAAAAAAGGGAGAAAGCAAGACTAACAAATTCATTCCAATTACAGGTACATCGATTTTAGATCCCAAAACCAGTCACGGTCGCCAAACCTTACATCACATCTTCATATCTTCTTCATTCAGTGCTTTATTCTCATCAAAACTTTCCATATTGGACTTTCCGCTTTAATCAGACATCTAGCGACACTGATATGAAAAACGTGCGATAATTCGTAACTCTAGAAATAAAAAAAATATGAATTACTTCAATAAATTAAATATATTTCAATTAATTCAATTTTACCACCATTTCGTACACGTGGAACAACGTCCCACAACTTCCATCTGCACGAGGCTGAGGAACCCATTTAATCACCTCTCAGGTTCCTTTGAGAACAAAAAAAAATAAACCCGAACGATAATTTGTAGCCGTTGATGTTATTAAAAAAAGATGACGAAGACCGACCGACGCCATTGCCCTGACGCGAGAATATCAAACTGCACACTCTGGTGGCAAAATTCGAAATAAAATCGCTGTAACCAATCACGCGCCTCGTGCCATTAGGACATAAGCTTTTCTATCGGTTATTAGGAAAATGGCCGATGTTGAGATTTAAAAAAATAAAAAATAAATGTTACCATTAATACGTAGAAGAATCATAGCGATGAGAAAAGCAACCATCAACAAACCCATGAAAGCAACCATCAACAAACCCATGAAAGCAACGTGATAAACTGTTATGGGCGTACAAGCACAACTGCGCATGCGTTTATTGCTCCCATTAGAGGCTCTTGATTTACATCGTCTCGCACTCTCGCCTCGGCATAAATTTCAAGTCACGTCCGTCGCAGAAGAAATCAAACCGCAGCACTTAGTGGCCGAGCCAAAGCACTAAAATGAAATTAACATTTGTTTCGAATTTTCATTGAGCCGTTTGAAAACATTTCCTCCAGAAATAAAACCTGCGCAAGCGCAGAACGAAGAACGGGCGGATGGGGGTCTTTAAGAGTTCTTGCAAAAGCAAAATGCCCTCGTGTTGCGCCCGGATTGGTCACGTGGTGCAGAGAAAGCGACCGAAGAGCGGTCATTTGGCCATCTCGAGGGAATGCGTCGCGTCGCTCGGTCCCGGTCGAAGGCGGAAGCGTTGACGATCGCACACGGTCCCCGAGACACAAATAACCGCGGCGCGGGCGCTCGGATCGAGTCGAGTCGATGCAAACGCGCCAATAAAACACGCACGTGTGCTGCGGCCGTCGAGTTGTTGCTCGCGTCCAACCCGACGAGAGAGAGAGAGAAACTCGGGCGATAAATCCGGCAATTGCGGCGCGAAATTATGCGACAAATCCGAGCGTTGCTGCCACGTTTCGAAATTTAACCGAAACGTCGATAAAACATTTTTTTCTCTTGTTTTGGTTCTGATTTAATCAGAAAATAAATCGACGCCGACGGAGAAATTTTTTTTTTTTTTTTTACTTTCATTTGAAAAATGTTTTGACGAGATTCGCAAGAACTGTCACACCAATCAGCTGGAATCAAACAGTGCACCGAAGATACAGATGTGACGATTTTTTTTTTCTGGGAATTCCCGTTTTATCTTTGTAAAATCCAATTTTTGTATTTCCGACAAAAATAAAATGAAAAACCCAACGAAATAAAATTTCGCCGAAATCGACTTGACCCGAGCACAGGGCAGGAGCTAGCGCATGGGGTCACGCCCGAGTTAAGCCTAAATGAATAATCCGTCAAAAATGGATTTACACGAATTGCAATAAATATATATGCACGTCGTGCAATAGCAATTACATCAGCCGCAGTTTACATCGGAATTTAATTCGAAAAATCAACAATTATGACGAATTAAATTAAATTTATCAGCTGATAAGATTTTCCCTCTTCCAATTCACTCGAACTGCCGCTTTATCAATACATACACACACCTCTATAAACCTCAGATGCCCAATTTAACCTCACCGTCCGAACACTCAGGTAAGTGATCTCTCGTTATAAACTTTCCAAATGTTTTCGTTGTTGCGATTTCCCGGATCAACACGAAAATTCCTTTAATCCGACATTTAATCCGTCGAAAAAACAAGAAAAAAAATCGATCGAAATTAATGAAAAACTTTCAGAACAAATTCAAAACAAATTCAATTTCCGCTAAAAAAGTAAAAACATATCCATAAATATTTAATTCCTTAATTCTGTTTGCTGGTCGGTTTTTTCCCTCCTCGTTTCCATTTAATTTTTACGTAATTTCCACCAATTTAATTACGTAAACAAATAATGTTTTATCACAATTTCATGGATTTATTGCCACCGATAAACAAACAGAGATACAATAAAAGATAAAAGGACTTTCAGGGTTAACTCGGACATTATAAAAAGTCGGAAATTAAAATAAACAGTAACAAAAATGATTTTCTTCGTGTGGTCAGAGACGGTGACTAGCCGCAGCACGGAGCCAAAGCGAAAAGATGAGAAAATGACGCGCGACAACGACGCTACGAGCATCCAGTCTATGCCCGTGCCAGAAATAGTAGTCGATCGACTGAGCGAGACGGACCAGCACGATGTCGGCGAACGATTTCGCAGTCATTCCGACAGTCGACTCTTTGTCTCCAACTTTTACCTCCATCCTTGCAATTCGGAACAAACATTTCGCCTGTGCGAACTCCGAGTTCCCTGCGACGAGTTGTGTTCCTCGTTATCATCGCTTAATTCGCCCAGGAGATGTTCCACTTCCTGTCCCAACACGCTGAACCAAACGAGAAAACAGTATGGCCACAAGAATTCGGTAAGAATTTTATTTTATTTCAATCGATTTTTTTTAGGGTTTTATGGGTCAGATTTTAAAATAAATAAATGATTTGCACGTTTGAGTTGATTCGAAAATCGAAACTGACATTGACACACAAACCCCTTTGATTGGATGACCCCATCCTTAAGGTTTGATCAATATAATCAAGCATCGGTTACCCCGTGTAGACACACTAATTGTTTCCTTTTTCCATCAAAAAAATGTCTCGAAATAACAATAATGACCAATTACCCCGCGAATCGAAACAGAATCCCGAAAAACGAAGAAACGAAACTAACGTAAGAACAAATCTTGTGTACAAACAGAAAATAACAATTTGTTTTTCTGCTCTGATAATTCCGGTTTCTTCAAAGATCAATAGACCAAAAACATGAAATTACTTCAATTTCTTGTTTCCTTTCATTTTTCAATAAAAAAAATATTTAAAAAAAAAAAAAAAAAAAAAAATTCATTTATTTTCAATTTTTTTTTTTTTTATTTATTTTTTTTTGTCAAAAAAAGAGGAAAAAAATTAAAGTGGTCAATGAACAGAGGTCGAATTGCAAATCTGGTGTCAGTAAAGCGAGCGACAGTTGACTGGGACGTGCGGAAATTGTCAAAATGGGAGAAATTGAAACGCGCTTTAAATGGTTGGATAATGTGATTGCGCTTTAAGAACCTGATTCCCATCGAGGGTAAGTTTTATCGCCTTCAAATTACGTAATTTTTTTTCCGTACGGGCTTTTCAGCTGCGCTTCGTTTCCGACAAATTCATGTCAATTACCCATTTACCCATTTTCGCATTTTTTTCACCGCCGTTACCGTCGGTGAGTTCAATATCTCCACTTTCCACAACGTTTTCATCAGAATGACGTCATTCCAACCCGATTTTACTCGATTTTTGTCTGATTTATCGATTAAAATATATTTCAGCTCAATGAAGAAATCATGGTGCAGAATTTGACGCCGAATAACGCGCGCATTTCCGACGCGGAAATTGCGTTAAGCGACGCATTCGATTCCGTCAGTTTGGATCCGTCGAATTCGAGTAAATGTAAAGAGATCTGCACTGATTCGTGTGGAAATGCACTAAAGTGGGTTTTTAATTTGTAGATTGCAACGGGTACGCGACGCCGACGTGCTGCAACGGATTCTCGACGCAAACCGAGCGTGAAAAAAGTCTCGCGTCGCTGGACGACGGCAAGTCTTGTTCGTCCGTCGACACTGTTGCCGCGCGACGGACACCCACGCCGACTAGCGAGAGCGATAAGCGCGAAGCATTCAAGTAGGTTTGCAGTTCGGATTTGGATTTGTGGATGTGGCCAAGCAGATTTTTTTGGGGCCCATTTAAAAAAAAAAAAATCAAACTATTTTTTTTTTAAATTTTTCTTATAGAATTTTTTTAGAAAATTTTCCTTATAGAATTCTTTTGGAAAAATTTTTCTTATAGAATTTTTTTTGACAATTTTTCTTAGAAAATTTTTTGAAAAATTTTTCTTAGAAAATTTTTTGAAAAACTTTTCTTATAGAATTTTTTTGGAAAATTTTTCTTATAGAATTTTTTTGGAAAATTTTTCTTATAGAATTTTTTTGGAAAATTTTTCTCATAGAAATTTTTTGGGGCCCGTTTAAAAAAAAATCCGACATATTTTATATTTTTAAAAAATAAATTTTTGGGGCTAAACGGCTAAACCGCCGCATAAAAAAATCCGCCCCCATTTATGAATTTATTCGCTTTCGGAGTAAAAAATTGCAAATTCCTCCAATTCCAGAACACTCCTAACGGTGAATCTAAGTTGCACCTACGCTATTTTACTACTGATGCTTGGCACTGTCGTCTACGTCACCGACTTATTCCAAAACGACTCCGCGCTCGACGAAGTCTTCAACATATTCCTAACCGTCGTCGGCCTCCTCTGGATCATCTTCTTCCACATCGACATTCGACGGATGGTGAACCAAACCAAGCGAATCCAATCCGACGAAACCTACCCGAAAGGTACACACGAACACCCAACATTTTAAACCCGAAACCAATGAATAATTCACGACGACTTTCCTTATTCAGAAAACGCGAGTCGACCGTCAATAGTGCAACGAGATTATCAGTTTTCCCCTCAATACTGTTTTAAAACGGGAAGGCACAGTGGAAGTTTCTACCTCAAGATTGGCGCTGCAGGTAGAGCATTTCAATTTCCAGAAAGCGAATTCGATTTTTTTTTTTATTTTTTCTTTTATTTCTTTTTTCTTATTTTTTTTTTATTATTGCGACTTCCAGCCTTCTGCTTCGGTCATTTAATCCACGAGGGTCTGCTTCTGAGTCGTCAGATCATTTATTTGACGTCGAATGAGGATTTTTATCGCCTAACATGTTTCAGAGTCCTCACACTCATCACGGACACAATTCATCCAATATTTTCCTTCTACCAACTGTTCATCATCTTTAAATACTCCAATGTGAGGAATTTGGTGGCTCGGCACCGAGTGCGCGTCAAATTCGCATCTTTTTTTACTTTATTTTATTTTGCTCGAAATTTATCGACCGAAATGGGGCCCTTTAGAAATCTGGGGCCCTGTTTGCCGGTATTGTAATATACGCCATTGCGGGTACTAGAACTTTTCGGTTAAATATGGGAAAACATTAATCAAATGGTTTTTTTTTTTAAATAACCATAAGTCAGCTTCAGCGGCGGCATTAGGCATACTAGGCATGTGATTTAGGGGCTTGATTTTTTATTATTTTGTCAGTAATCAATTTCTTTACTTAAAAAAATGCAGTTTTTAGCTCGTGAAATGGTCCGAAGTAGTGGATTTATGGTCAGAAGGGGCCGTTCTTGTAGCCCGCGTTGGGGCCCAGCAGTTTCAAAACAAAATTAGAATTTTTTTCGGGGTAATTTGGGGGCCCCACCGCCGCTTGAGGGACTCTTGCGGAAACTGCGAGAAAATGTAAATCCACTCTGTATACAAGTACACAATAAACAAAGTCCCCGCGGTTCGATTTTGCGCTGGTTTTTCCGCCCAAGAGGGGGTAATTTGTACAAAATTGCAAATTTGATCAATTTTGATCCGAATTTGATCCGTTTCGATCCGAATTTGATCCGTTTCAAACCGAATTTGATCAGTTCGATCCGAATTTGATCAGTTCGATCCGAATTTGATCCGTTTCGATCCGAATTCTATCCGTATTTGATCCGTTTCGATCCGAATTTCATCCGAATTTGATCCGTTTCGATCCGAATTTGATCCGTTTCGATCCGAATTTGATCCGTTTCGATCCGAATTTGGTCCGTTTCGATCCGAATTTGATCCGTTTCGATCCGAATTTGATCTGTTTCGATCCGAATTTGATCCGTTTCGATCCGAATTTGATCCGTTTCGATCCGAATTTGATCCGTTTCGATTCGAATTTGATCCGTTTCGATCCGAATTTGATCCGTTTCGATCCGAATTTGATCCGTTTCGATCCGAATTTGATCCGTTTCGATCCGAATTTGATCCAATTTGATCCAATTTGAACCGAAATTATTGTGTATATCAATTTTCGGCTTATTGGTGACGTATTTGGTCACTTTTTGACCACATTTTGAGCGCAAACTTTACTGTGAAATTTTCCCGACTTAAATCTGTTAAAAACATGCAATTTTGTCGTTGCAGGTGGTGATCAACCGGTTCCGAGAAGTGGCCCGCTTCGGCCTCATGCACATCATCGCGACCAACCTCTGCTTCTGGATGCACACGATCATCCGCGAGACGACCGAATCGATCCAGGACAAAATGCAAGGCATCAACGAAACGCACCTCAACACCACGGGCGGCGTCAAATTCATCAAAGACATCATGCGCTTCCTCAGCTACCAGGACGAGCGCACCGACAAATGCGTCTCCAAAGAAGTCCTCTCGCACTTCACCATGGACGCCAACCGCTACCTCTACCCCTTCACCATCGAGTACAGCCTCCTCCTCGTCGGCGTCTGGTTCGTCATCTGGAACAGCGTCGGCACCGACACCCGCGCCCTCCCGTCGCCCTTCCACCGCAACTCGGACGGCGACGACCAAGACGACGCCTTCACGAGCAACCTCGTCATCCACGTCGACTGCCACTCGGCCAACCGCGGCCTCTTCGCCGGCCTCCTCGTCCTGCTCGTCACCGTCATCAGCGTCATCATCTTCTTCGTCGCCATGATGAACCCCGACTACGTGCACACGGGCACCATGATCAACAACGTGTCCGACGTCCTCCTGCACGTCATCATGGCGCTGGCCGTGGTCGTGGCGTACCGGCAGACCACCAAGCTGGACATCAATCTGCACGCGGTCTCGTTTCTGGACGACACGCTGCTGCTCATCGCGCTGCCGTGCTTCTTCCTCTACGGCATCTTCAACATGATGGCGGGCATACACGCGGGCAATGTTTTCTCGATACTTTCCGGCGTGCTGAGCATCGTGCAGGTTACAGTGCAGACGCCGTTCGTTATCGACGGGCTGCGGCGGTGCAGCAACACGCAGGTGTTGCGCTACCAGAAGCCGGGCAGGGAGTTGATTACGTTCCTCATAGTGTGCAATTTGGCCGTTTGGGTGCTGGAGACGTTCGAGATTAAGTCAGTGGAAGCGCATTTGGACAAGTTTCAGTTTTACGGCAAGATTCTGTGGACTATACTGAGTCACATCACTCTGCCGTTGACGCTTTTCTATCGATTTCATTCGTCCGTTTGTTTGGTCGATATTTGGAAGTCCGCTTACGAGCGCGGAGATTAGGCCTGTGAATTGACCGGACACTTTGGACTTTAGGGTTGCATCGAATAGCGTAAAACCCGATCGACAGTCGCAGGATTTTTTTTTTTGAAATAAATTTTAATTTTTTTGCGATTGTGGGCCCCTGGACGTTGTGTTGCGCGAACACGGGTAATTAGATCAGGAGATTTTGAACTGATTGAAAAAAAAATTATTTTAGCACCAATTTAAAGGCATGTTAGCATGTTTATACTTTTAGCATGCAAATGAGTAGGGATGGTGGCGCCGTCTGTGTTTCCTAGTTGGCGTGAACTAGAGGTTGCAAACCCTGTTAAGGTAGGTTCACAGTTGTGTTCACAGTAGACGCAACTGCAAAGAAACTGACGCGACGCAAGCTGCTTGCGGCCAAAAGTTCTCGACGTTGACGCCAATTTCCGCTTCGAGTAAGCGACGCGACGCGAAGAAAGGTCGTGCGGCCAACCGATCACGATCGACTCCAACTCTCGTCGATTCACGTCTGGTTGGCGAGACTTTGCCACGTGCAAACAAGCCGCCATTTTCGGATTCTAGAACTAGATCCAATTCCAGGTTTCATTGAAACCATCTGATTGGCCAGACGCAACGTCAATTGTTTCAGCTCACGTACCCTACAGTGTGAACTGACTCTGCGTTGCGTTTGACTAATTTTTTCTTGCTTTGTGTTGCGTCTAGTGTGAACACAAGTGTGAACCTAGCTTTACACTGTATATACTTATATTCTTGTCTACATCATAAAGAAAGCTAATTAGCCTTATTCTTCTTTACTTTTTTTGTCTAAACAATAACTAATCTTATCTGGAATCATTTTAAAGTCACTACGACTGATAAAACTAAAGATATTTGTAGTTTGTGCAATTTACAAATTTCAAGAGAACGTACGACGTCAAAAACATTTTCAAAAACTTGGCTTTTGAACAGTCACTTTTGCCTTCAATTTATCACGTAATGTTTATTTTAAAACGCACAACACGTTACTGTAAAATTGTGTAGTCTGTATCATATCAGCTCAGTATTCAATCGAATGCATAATATTTAGTTTATTTGCCGAATAACCGAATACAAATCGAATATTCAATGCAACTCTACTTTTGATAAAAATCAAGATTCTTGTGGGGCCTTAATAGAAAAAAAAAATAATTTTTTTTTTGAATACTGATATCTTTTTATATTTTTTCACATTTTTTTATGGGAAATTCGGGAGTCCCCTTGAGGTAGGCCCTTATTTAATATTTTTCATAAAAATTTTTTTTGGGGTCCCCCGCCTCCGAGAGAACCTAGAAACCAGTTCCTTGGTCCTTTCCAACTTTCATTATTAATTTATTATTCAGGAAAACGTAAAAATGTCTTTTCTTTCTATTTATTTCTGTAAAAAAAAAAATAATAAAAAAAAAAAATTATTTTTCAATAAAAAATAAATTTTTTGTTGCAAAAAATATTTTCGGGGTCACGAAAAGTGGAATTTGCGTCGCAGTTTCCGATTGGCGGACGCGCATCACGTGGCGCGATGACATAACTCGATCGATACGTACATTTTCCATTGAGCCAGTGCAAGGTGCGGTTATGCGAGCGAGTAAAGCGCAGACGGACGATGCAATGACACGATCCTGGAAAATTATGTGGCTGGAGTGAATCAGCGGCGAGTCGAGTGACGAAACACCACCATCCTCGTCGACAAAAATGGCCGTGCACGCCCATCACTGACTCCAACAGACCCCGTTCTCATCCCTATAGCAACATTTCTAAAAAAAAAAAAAAAAAAAAAAGAAAAAAACAACCGAATAAGCTCCGTGCGAACGCGAGCAACACACACCGCCGCTCCACCAATGCAGAATCACACATCCGGTGAGTGCAAACCCCTTCGTTCTTCCAAATATGATTGAAAAATCCAACCTTGCTTATCTCCATCGATTGCCACCAGTTTCGATCTCAATGACCCCACGCTCGCTCTCGTTTCCGCGTTGTCAACCGACGAGGCCAAATAACCGCGCAAACAAATACAAAAACAATAAATTATTATTTTTGTCGATGGAAATTCGTTGAGAGCGAAATATCGCGACAAAACGACAAAAGCAACCCCCGCGCTTTCCTGCAACACATTTCCTATGGGTAATTCGTCTAGATAAGAGAAAAACCCTCGTTAAGCGGATTTTAAAGGAGAAATTAATTATTCCGTCGACTCGGTTCGCTTTAAGGAACGGAAATTCTCGTTGCACTTATTGATTTCTGATGGCGAGGATTTCGTCGGAAAACTCGCAAACTCATCCCATTTTTTCCCATTCCGGCGATATTTCCATGTCAGCAAAGGGCGGGGTCGTGCAATAAATCCATCTTAAATTCGGCAAGATTTGTATCCTGCATTGCAGTGAAGTCACGTAAAAAAAAAAAAAGTTTTTTTTTTTAAAAGAAAAAAAAAAAATTCATTTACTTGTTTTCTCGGTGCAAAAATCTTGCGAGACAACTCAACGGGTTAAATTTCCTGCGCCGAGCAATAAGGGGAGACAACGAGTTAGTTTCAATCATTTGAACGTGACTCAATCCAATGAAAAATTCACAACATTTCCAATATCGGAGCTGCTTACGCGCCAACGCACTCACTTAGATTCCTCTTTTTCGTTAAAGGTGCATTAACCAACCGTTTCGCCCAATCTTAACCCACAATTGCGTGATCCGAATTACGTAATTTACTCTTTTTTTATATTATTACGTGGTTTTATGTCCCTAATGGATCTAACTCACATACATACCAAAAATCAAAATAATAAATATATGTGTGTCTGAATTTCAACCTTGAAACCTGAAAACGAGTGAAGCATGAATCACGCGAATAGAATTGCGGTGAATAAATATACAGGAAAAAAAAATAAAAAAATAAATACAAAGTCGCATTCATCAGACACAAAAAAAACATCATCCGCTTCTCGTTCGAACAGCAATCAATTGCTAGTTTCTGCTAGTAGGCACCCCAGGAATCTCAAGTTCAAACTAGATCTAATTCAGTCGACGGAAAAAGAAAAATGGGCGATGTGGTGAAGTCAACAACCATTAGGGGTTTTTCAAAACAACACTAAAGAGAAAATTTTTTACAAATAAAATTTGAAGCAAAAATGGCTTTTTTTGTTTATTCCAATTATTGATTTAACTTTGGAATCAAATTGAAAGGATAAAACATGTCATTTCTTGGGTCAAAAATAACTCTGCGAGTTGGGATTTGAGGGTGTTCTTATTTTTGTTAGTAGGGGCAGTCCATAAATCACGTAACGCAAAATTGTGGATTTTTAGACGCGGTAACAAAACCGAAATCCCCAAATTTTTCAAAAATCGTATAAAAAACGATTATATTTTGATTATTTAAAATTTAATTTTTTTTTACGTGAAACGTAACAAAATTTGAAACCCCCTCCCTACAATGTACTTTTTCAATGCACTTAAACCTGCATAATTCATTGTGGTGTCAATACACCACACCCCCCCCCTTGGTGTGTTACGTAATTTACGGATGACCCCTTAACTTATTTCTTGATTTTTCACGTTTTAAATTCTTTTAAGTTTTAATACAATGCAATCGTCCCACTCTCGCACCTGCAACTAACCACCTGCCAATTAATTTCCTAATTCTGACTCACAGCCCCAATTAACCAGTAGCAACCAATTTTCGTACCGAAAAATGAAATTTCGAAATCATTTTTAAAAAAAATATTACGAAAAATGATTTAGTTAGAATTCTATTTAAAAAATTAAATATTCACAAAATTAATTATATTTTATTTATTTATTTTTTAATTTTCTATTTTCCCCTTTAAAAAAATCACACGTTGTCATTCCGAGCCTATTTTAAAAATAAAACGAAATAAATCCAAAAATACGCCATTTCCTCTTCACCAAGCGCTATTTTACGTCCTCAAAGTGGCCTTAAACTCTAACCTGCTTTACAATTTCCTCTTGCACCAATTATTGATCTTTGACGCATGCGCAGCGCGTGTAAAGCGGCGCAGCTACACTCTTCATTGCCATTACACATTCGCTTGTGGCAAATGTGAATTAAACGCAACACATGCGCCCGCCAAACGAGCACGGCGAAGGTGAGTTAAAATTCACACTAAACTTATAATCTCCCGTTAAAACTGTCAGCTAGTCACGAGTTAAACATGAAAGCAAGTTTGCGACGCTTGAGATAACTCCATTTCGGGCCACGAGAGATGGAGGTCGGTCAATTATTCATCTCGGTCGCACATCTTTAACAACACGTGACATGTTGAGACCCATTCCGGCTTTCCCAACGGCCGCCGTTGACTCGTTTCGCCCAAAAGGACACATCTCGGCTCAATAAACTTTATTCCCTTCTAATGGTGACGCAATGCACCATGGGAGATACGAGGGAGCCGAGTGTGGCCCCGTTGGCTCGCGCACAACAATGTGTGTTCGTGTTGCTGGAGTCGTGGGAAAAGCCGTAAGCTTGCGGCATTGCGTCTGGGTTTTCCCGGAAATAGATTTTTTTTAAGGGGTCGAGGAAAGTCCGGGTAAACGTGATTTTTTTTATGCTTAATTTTTTTTCCTCCTTAGTTTCCCCATAAGGGGCCGTCCATAAATTACGTAACGCCTGGAGGGGGGGGGGGAAAGGGTTTCAAATTTTGTTACAGGTTGTTACGACGGGGAGGGGGGGGGGTTCTAAAAATGTTACGTAACAAAATTTTTTTTAACATTTTTAAAATTTTTTTTGAATTTTTGAAAATTTTTGTATTATAAGCATGTATCAAATTTTTTTTTTTTTGGGGGGGGGGGGTGAGTTTTGTTACGTAATATTCTAGGGGGGGTTTGTGGATTTGTTACGACCTTGTTACAAGAGGGGGGAGGGGGTCTAAAAATCGAAACATTAGCGTTACGTAATTTATGGACGGCCCCTAACCGAGACTCGCCAAACTACTTGAACGCTTGAGCGTCAATTGAAATTTTAATTTAATTTTAAAAAAAACTAAACAAAAACCTGAAAAATCAATGGCGAGGGGTTACAATGCCTGGCGCGGAAAGAATAAGCGCAGAAAAGTATTCCGTGCTTATTCATTCGCGTTTATTCATTCCGCGGTTGTGCAATTATTCCTACGAATCCTTAACAAGGGGGCGGTGTTTGACCCCCCACGAACATAACCTCACCCGTTTTTGTTAAAGAAAGGCCGGTATTGAAATTTTTGCCATTTTAAAATTCCGCATGTAATCAATACTGTACCGCCTCGTTTAAATGCCCGAGCGTTTAATATTTATTTAAAGCCTGGTGTTTTTTGGGTCCGGCGCATAACTGGAAAGTCGGCGATTTTTCGCAAAAAAAAGTGATTTTTCTGCAAAAATCACCAATTTATCCGCATTAATCGCCATTTTTTCGGCAAAAATCACCATTTTTTCTGCAAAAATCACCATTTTGTCTGCAATGATCACCATTTTTTTTTGCAAAATCACCATTTTGTCTGCAAAAATCACCATTTTTCTGCTAAATTACCATTTTTCCGCAAAAAAATCGGCTTTTTTGAGGACCCGGCGCTTAATCGGGGCCGGCATCTTAATGAACCCGGGCGTTTAAACTAGGCGATTTTTTAATTTCGTGGTTATTCATTCTGCTATTATTCAGTTTATGATGTCCAGATTTTAACTTTGTCACTCATTTCTGCGGTTATTACTTCTGCAGTTATTACGGAACCCCATGGTGGGACCTGGTCTTGTCGTCTTTAAGAATTTTAATGGATTGTCCTAGATTTTGAACATTGTAGTCTTAATTTAAACATGGCAACCCTAAGCTTACATTACGTCAAAATCACACGGCATACTGCTGACAGCACACCACATACTGCCAAAATTAGGGTTTCTGTTTTCCCGCCCTTTTCCGGTTCCCGGTTACCGATACCAAAATGGCTGGTACTCCCGGGAAATCGGTACTTCCGGGACTAAAAAAAGGTCAGACGATTTTTGTCAAAAATGGCCATTTTTAGCCATTTTTGACAGTAAAAATGGCCGTTTTTTATCAAAATGGCCATTGGTGGCCATTTTTCATAGTAAAAATGGCCACTTTCAGCCGTTTTTCATAGTAAAATGGCCATTTTTAGCCGTTTTTAGCTACTTTTCATGATAAAAATGGCTATTTTTAGCCATTTTAATGTTAAAAATTGCCATTGTTTGTCAAAATGGCCATTTGTAGCCATTTTTCATCAAAAACGGCCATTTTCATCATTGAAACATTATAAATATGTAACGTTACAATGACGTTTTGACGGAACCGGTAATTTTTGAAATTTCCCGGTTCCCGGTACCGAGATTTCTCGTCCGGTATCTCGGTACCGAAACCCTAGCTGAAATTGTAAGGCGTACTGCCGAAAGCATACGACATACTGCCGAAAGCTTTCCAATATCTAATTTAAACGCTTTGAAACTGGATAATTCACACCATGAACCAGAGGCTTGATTCCATTGTTAGACGAGCCCAAATTCTCGGGTGTGAACAAGGCATCAAGCCGAAGGTAAACTGCGTAAAGCCGAAGGTTACACCGCATATCCCTGCACACCCTCCTGGCCGGCACTGTTTAATAAACATCCAATAAATAAAGACACAATACGTGGAAAATTAGATGAAATTTCTGCCGCAACTTTAGGTAATTACAGAAGTGTAGGTTTCAAATGAAGGTAATTAATTTTAATCAAACAGTGTGCGCTGTAATTGAATTAATGTGCCACCTGTTGCCGTATCTTCCAATTAAGATATAACAATATATAATGTATGTAACGTGGAGGGAAAAAAATTGGGTCAATTTCGACCTAAGTGTTCCTGCTTTAACCCCCATGTTGAGACAATCAACCGGTCGTTGAAATAAAACGAGCGACAAAGCCGCGTTTATGGACGGAGGAAGAATAAAATGGATTGGCTACAAAACTCCATCCGATTTCCACGTACGGCTGAACGCAAAGCGCCATTTTGTGTACCGTATATCTTCCGATAACGCCCCCAAGCGGTGTATGCATAAAAAAAAATTTGCCCGCGCACAAATGGAGGCCCGCGCGCCATTAGAGGCCGTACAGTCTGACTTTGTCATTGTTAATCTTTGTGAAATAACTTAGTTTCAAACATTTCTGTATAGAAATATTTTCCTCGTGTATTACTGGAGGTCCGCGCAGAATTAGAGATCTGCGATTGGCATCATGGGGTTTCTTAAAGATATTGACAAATACAGAGCTGCATGGTGCCCGGTGTTAAAATGCCCTCATATTACGGCACCATGCGCTTTAATAATCATATTTAAGAAATAAATATGTTGAAAACGTCCGAGACAGGAATAATAATCAATAATAATAACAATAATTATAAGACACTATTCCAACTATGTGTTGGCAAGATAAATGGC
Organism: Strigamia acuminata; assembly: GCA_949358305.1. Taxonomy (NCBI): domain Eukaryota; kingdom Metazoa; phylum Arthropoda; class Chilopoda; order Geophilomorpha; family Linotaeniidae; genus Strigamia; species Strigamia acuminata. The sequence continues at coordinate 63,246,639 of OX442314.1, read as the reverse complement.
TTTTATGGGTCAATATCGCTCAAACGCCAACAGATATACGATATATACTCTGTAGACGATAAATGAATAGAAACCAATGTGTAAATGAATGGAATGTGTTTTGCAGCCACGTGAGTTGGTAATGTCCGAAGAGGAAGCCGAACACCATCAACATCAACGTCAGTTTCGACAAGAACGCGAGGCGCGTTCCTTGGCGCTAGAAAAGGCGTACGTGCACGATGTTTACGCTCAGATTGCTCCACATTTCGCCAAACACCGATCTAAAGCCTGGCCACGTGTCTGCCAGTTCCTCGTCGACTTGGAGCCCGGTTCACTCGTCTGCGATGTCGGTCAGTTACTAATTTGTTACTTATTGTATTTGTTAATGCGGCACGTACTGCTATAAATAGGAATGAGCTGGGGCAGAGCTGCGGTTATCGCTTTGCAAAATCGGGATTCGTGTTGGGAACGTAAATGGGATATCTTAGATTTGAACAATTCTCAATGATGGGATCCTGGACAAAAGATGTGCATTTTGATGCACTAGAAAGGAATTTTGGATAAAAATAATGCACGGGTTTGCACACAAATTCCATTCTTGGTTTAAAAAAATTATGCATTTTTAGGCTCAAAATGATGCAATTTTGTGCTAAAAAGATGCAAATTTGTACTCAAAAAAGATGCAAATTTGTAGTAAAAAATAATGCAATTTTATGCACAACAATTCAATTTTGTGCTCAAAACGATGCAATTTTGTGCTCAAAACGATGCAATTTTGTGCTCAAAACGATGCAATTTTGTGCTCAAAACGATGCAATTTTGTGCTCAAAACGATGCAAGTTTGTGCTCAAAACGATGCAATTTTGTGCTAAAAAATTAATTTTTGTGCATTAAATGAAATTTTGTGCTAAAAAATTAATTTTGTGCATATGATGCAATTTTTGGCAATAAATGCAATTTTAGGCAATAAATACAATTTTAGGCAATAAATACAATTTTAGGCAATAAATGCAATTTTCGACTAAAAAGGCAATTTTAGGCAATAAATGCAATTTTCGATTAAAAAGACAATTTAAGGCAATAAATACAATTTTCGACTAAAAAGGCAATTTTAGGCAATAAATGCAATTTTAGACTAAAAAGGCGATTTTAGACTATAAAGGCGATTTTAGGCAGAACTGCGATTTTAGGCAGAAAAGGTAATGTTAGGCAGAAAAATCAATTTTAGGCAGAAAAGGCAATGTAAAACTAAAAAAAATAGTTTCTTGCTCAGAATTGACCCACAATATTGCCATTCTTGACCAAAATAACACAGTATCTACGCACAAAGTGTAACTTAAATAAATGTACCCATCTCGATGAAAAATAAATCCACAATAATCCCATTTTTACATAAACCACCCCAAAAAAAATTGCTGCCCTGCTCACCTCGACTCTTAACAAAAATGAAAATAGCACTCCTTAAAACCGAGTTGCGACTCAAATTCGTTCCGCCACCCAGCGCCTATACAGTCGAAACTCTTTATAACGAATCGCAAGGGACCGGACAAATCGATTCGTTATAACGAAAATTCGTTAAAACGAATTAGCTGAAAAAAATAAAATTTTATCATAAACAACATTATTTATTCATAAAATCATGTTAATTTTATCCCGATTCTTAAAAACTGTTGAAATTGTTAAAACGGGACAAATTAAACTCAACTGCTACAATTGGTAGCTTCTTGCCATTGTTAATGGCATTAAAAATGTTCAACTTGTCCTAAATCAAAATTTCTTTTCATTTGGCAGCCATTTTAAAACACAAAATTTTTCATTTTTTCTAAATGTGTTCCTAACATGGGCAGTCATGTGATCAGTTTTGAAAATTCGTTATAACGAGGGCTTGTTGGTATTACAGTGTACCTGAAAACTTGTTCGTTATAACGAATAATTCGTTATATAGAAATTCGTTATAACGAATATATTTAACATGGTGTTCTATGGCTGGCCAACCAAGTCATTTTCAATAATTCGTTATAGCGATAATTCGTTATATCGCGATTCGTTATAAAGAGTTTCGACTGTATCATCATAATTGCAAACGCCTTTCTTAAATCTTTCACCGCTTGAGCTTTTGTGGGATAAAACATTCAGATTAAAACGAAATCGTCATTTCGACGAGTTGCCACGACAACAGAACCGAACCGTCTATTCAAAAACGAGTTTAGTTTTCGAGTTGGCAACTTTAATCAATCAAACCCCGCAGACTGTAGGGCGAAGCGTGTCAACCACGAGTGGCGCTTTTATCGACTAACCCGTTTTAACCTCTTGTTGCTCGCTCCAGGATGTGGCAATGGCAAATACTTGTCCGTCAACCCGGAAGCGTTCAACCTGGGCTCGGACCGGTGCCACCAACTGGCCGACATCGCACGTCAAAAGCAGCACGAGCTCGTCGTGTGCGACAACCTGCACCTGCCATTCAGGGACGAATCGTTCGACGCCGCTCTGTCCGTGGCCGTCATCCACCATCTGGCCACCACCGAGAGGCGCGTGCAAGCTCTGCGTGAGCTCGCCCGCATCCTCCGGCTCGGGGGTCGACTCATGATCTCCGTCTGGGCGATGGAGCAGCGCCATCGCCGGGTAAGCAAACTCACCAACGGATTTATAACCCTTGCTTCTCCGTCTTCTCGCGCTTTTGTAAATAGTCTGGGCGAAGGAGCTCAAAAACTGCGAAAAGGGCCCATAAATGACTGCGAGAAGGGTTTCACTACTGGTATTTACAGGTATCAAAAACCGGTATTTTTAAAGAAAATACCGAATACCGACTTTAGTTCAGTATTGGTACCGCTTTCTTTGGTTAGGGGACACTGCAATACAGTCGAAGCTCTTTATAACGAATTGCGATATAACGAATTATCGATATAACGAATACCTAAAAATGGTCGGTTTGGTTGGCTGGGCATAGAACACCATGTTAAAAAATTTCGATATAACGAATTCTCGTTATAACGAATCGATTTTTCGGGTCCCTTGTGATTCGTTATAAAAAGTTTCAACTGTAGTGACATTTATAACACACGTTGAACGGCATTTTTTTAAACATATAAACGCGAAGTTATCTTTTTTTAACTTAAAAATGTGAGTTTTTCTATTTTTATATGTAAAAATTAGAAATTAATCAATTTTTATACGTAAAAATTAGAGATTAATTAATTTTTAAACTTAAAAATTAGAGATTAATCAATTTTTATACGTAAAAATTAAAAATTAATCAATTTTTATACGTAAAAATTAGAAACTAATCAATTTTTATACGTAAAAAATAGAAATTAATTGATTTTTTTTCCACATAAAAATGAGAATATATCAATTTTTAACTTAAAAATGAGAATACATCAATTTTTTAACTTAAAAATGAGAATGTATCAATTTTTTAACTTAAAAATGAGAATATACAATTTTTTAACTTAAAAATAAGAATTTATCGAATTAAAAAATCATATAAACTCTCAATTTATCAATTTAAAAAAAAAATATTTTAATTTCAACTAATAAAAACAACACCTGTTAAACAAAACCGCACATCCATCAAACTGCTACGACCCATTCAAAATAATATTTAAAAAAAAAAAAAAAAAAAATTACAATTAGAACAAAAAATTAAAATAAAAACATTTCACATAGTAGCTACTCATTTTACTTCATTACTGAAAACTACCGCTCAACCGCTTTTCTGAACATTGAACACCGAAATACCGATTTCACCAAAACTCCCGGAGAAACCCTAGTTTCCAATAAATCCGCCCACGCATTCGCTTAAGCATGTCACAACTCACAATGTCAACTGTATTTCTTCTTGTTTCAGTTCGAATCCCAAGATGTCCTCGTGCCTTGGCATAAACCAGTAGAGAGCAGCAGTGAAGGTAGATTGCCCGCCTTTGATTTCCCTCGGGAATCGCCCATTTCCCCACCTTTAATTACTTTACTTCTATTCCTTTAAAAAAAAAAAAAATCAATTAGAACACGCATCGCACAACGAATGCGACATGACGAGTACAACAACGAGCGACGACGACCTCCTCAACTACCACGCGCATTCGCAGCTGGATAGCGACTCGTGTTCCCTGGCAAGGTGAGTCGATCAATCGATTCCTCCCTCCCGTCAATAACCAAACGTCTCCCCGCTTGTTCTTGCAGTCGACACGGTCGCCGCCGCCACAAGCCGCGCACCAACCGCGGCTACTGCCGCAACTTCGCGCTCGACGGGCCGTATCCGAGCAGCAGCCAGAGCAGCTCCGACTTGTCGTCCCCGAACGAGACCTGCTACAGCTTCGTGCGCCGCGCCCTGCAGAAGCTGAGCAACTCCAGGGGCTCGTGGGACGACCCGCGCCGAAGATGCCGCCCCTGGTTCGTGCCCAGCCCGCCGCCATCCAAGTCGGCCTCGCACGCCGCCCTCGCGTCCCAAGACAGCGGCGAGAGCATCGAGAACGCCGCCGATCTGCCCATCGAGCTGAGGGACGTGGACGCGCCGCCGAGCGAGCTGGACGCGCCGCCCGCGCGCCGCAAGTCTCCGCCGCACCTCAACCACAAGTCGAAGTCCCTCAGCGACCTCCTCGGACTCTTCACGGCCGGCCTGCTGCGCGGCTCGGCCAACAGAAAGCTCAGCGCCGACAACGCGCTCGGCCGCTCCAAGTCCACGCACACGCAGCTGACCAAAGTGGACGAGAACGCGGCCGAAACGTCCGCCAACAAAAACAACAACAACATCAACAAGAACAACAACAACAACAACATCAACAAGCAGTGCCGGCGTCCGCGCAGCCTCATCATCCTCAACGCCGACGACAAGCGCAACGGAAACACCATCCTGCCGGACCTGGACGCGCAGCCCCGCGTCAACAAGCGCGCGTCGTGGCCCGGCGTGCCGAAGAAACTCTCCGTGTTTCCGGCCCTGCAGTCCGACTTCGAGCCCCCCGGCGAGCACAAGGAAAAGTGCAAGGCGAAAAACCACAACCACCACCCGCCCATCCGGTTAAAGCGACTGGTCAAGCAGGCGGACAACATCGACTTGAGCGACGCCGAGTGCGCCGACGAAGCCGTGCGTGATTTCCTCGCGAAAATGATGGCGCGGGCGAAGCTGTTCCCGTCGCACTCCACGCCCGACCTGCGCTCCACCTGGCGGCTCTGGCCCGGCAAAAGCGAGCGGGCCTTCACCGTCGCGCCCGTCGCGCTGCGAAACGGCTTCAAAGGCCGCCACAACGCGCGCCGAAAGGAGTCGTTCGCCGGCCACTGCACTCTCAAGCGGAGCGTCAGCCTCGACAACGGCACGCGGCGCGCGTTCGAGCCCCGCGAACGCGTCTACTGCAACCGGATCACCAAGGAGGACAGTCTGCAGCGCGACACCAGCTACGACAGCGACGACAGCGTCGCCTCCGTGATCGCCGCCGCGCCCAGGGAGCCCGCGATGAGCGACACGAGTCTGGACAGCGAGGACAGCTGCATCTCCGTCATCGCGATGCCCAACAAGCAGAACCCGGCGCCGCCGCCTGACGTGCTGCAGTCGGCCAACGTCGGCACGCCCGACGGGCCGGACCCAGCGCCGGGGTCCGACGCCAACCTGCCGGACGTCGTGCAGAACCAGCACGCGTGCGAGCCGGCCCGAGCGCGCGTCATCCCGTCGCTGTCGCGCTGCTCGTCCGAGGGCGCGGACGGGGAAGAGGCGTGCTGCGAGCGTAAAATCCTGCGGAAAGCGGGGAGTCTGCCGGAGCAAGCCGAGCCGAGCGACAAACACCTGCTCACGCAGCCGGCGGTGGCCCTGAGCGCGTCGGCGGACATGGCGCTCGCCGGCAAGGGCTGCGAGCGGCTCTGCATCGCCCAGTGGGGGGTGTCGGGCGGCGACTCGCTCAATTCGTCGCGCAGTTCGAGCAACTCGTCGATCTCGTGGGAGAAGTTCCTCGACGCTAGCCACTGCGTCGTGCTCGACAACATCGCCATGGTGAGCGCGGACAACGAGATGGTCCTCCGGAGCGGGAAGGGCAGCGCGGCGATTCTCAAGAACGCGTCCGACCGGTCGCAGGTGCTGACCAATCAGTACGCCAAGATCTCGGCGCAGAACAACGCGGAGGACAAGCGGCCGCAGACGGTGGCGGTGGTGGTGGACGACTGCGACGGAAAGTCGGCGGGGAAAGAGCAAGACGTGGAGTTCAAAGAGGCGGGCGTTCAGACGAGTTTTATTTTGTATTCGAGCGAGAAGGAGCGGGCGGTGAATTCGCCGCGCCACGAGGACCGGTTGAACGGGAATTTGCCGGCCACGTGCACGCCGACGCCGACGGAAGCGGGGAAGGAGGAGGCGGGGACGGAGGAGTGCAATTCCAAGTGCCTGAATCGAGAACGGTCGCTTTCGGTGTCGACTTCGGACGAGAGTTTGCAGTGCGCGGGCGAGGTGGGCGGCTCGTTGACGCTGCATCGGTATTATCACGTGTTCCGGGAGGGGGAGTTGGACCAGTTGATCGAGAAATACGTAGAAAACTTACACATCATTTCTTCCTACTATGATCACGCCAATTGGTGCATCATCGCCGAAAAGGTTCAAGTTTGGCGCATATAACGAGCGGAAATTAATGTCGAGAAGTTAATGCCGTATTTTACCGATTAAGAGTCGCCCTCGTTTTGTAGCCGCCCTCGAATAGTAGCCGTGATTATTCGGATGAAAAATTTTAAACAAAAAGTGAAATTTCAATGAAAAAAATTAAAATTTCACTGTAAAATAAAATTTTAATGAAAAAAGTGAAATTTTAATTGTAAAAAGTGTAATTTCAATTGTAAAAAGGAAAATTTCAATTGTAAAAAGTGAAATTTTAATGGAAAAAAGTAAAATTTCAATGAAAAAATTTAAATTTCAATGGAAAAAATTAAAATTTTAAAAGTAAAATTTCAATTGTAAAAAGTTGAAATGTCAATTGTAAAAAGTGAAATTTCAATTGTAAAGAGGGAAATTTCAATGGAAAAAATTAAAATTTCAATGAAAAAAGTGAAATTTTAATGGAAAAAATTAAAATTTCACTGAAAAATAAAATTTTAATTAAAAATGTGAAATTCCAATAAAAAAAAGTGAAATTTCAATAAAAAAAGGTAAAATTTCGACGAAAAAAAGTGTAATTTCAATTGTAAAAAGGAAAATTTCAATTGTAAAAAGTGAAATTTCAATGAAAAAATTGAAATTCCAATGAAAAAATTGAAATTCCAATGAAAAAATTGAAATTCCAATGAAAAAATTGAAATTCCAATGAAAAAATTGAAATTCTAATGAAAAAATTAAAATTCCAATGAAAAAATTGAATTTTCAATAAAAAAATTGAAATCCCAATCCAATAATGTTAAACAATTTTAATAAGAGCCGCCCTCGATTAAAAGCCGCAGCTCAGAGTGCCCGTTTTGAACAAAAGCCGCGTCTCTTATTTGGTAAAATACGGCAATCATCAAATTTTTTCTTCATTCTCTAGCATTTTAAACTGTGATTCTATTGTCATTTTTTGTTTTTTTTTGTTTTTTTGTGGTGTCTTTGACGAAATATCTGCTTTTAATGCCATTTTCTCAACTATGGATATATCCGATAGGATTTTTTGAAAACACGTGCGACAGGGACCAGTAGCAAAACACAAAACAGTATTATACGCTCGTATAAAATAGCTGACCCATCTTTCTTTAGTTTCATCACGTATGGTAGATCTAAGCCTGAACGATGCTTGAGCCGAATGAGTTGCGGGTTGTCCTCCCGGTCTTGAAGAATAAAATGCGAGGAACCAAACCAAGTGCCCTCAAAGGCCTTATCCAAGATTTTCTATTTTTTTTGTGGTGTTTTCCTTGTTGTTGTTTTTTTTTTTTTGTTTTTTTTTTTCGTTTTTCTTTTTCTTGAAAAAAATAAAATAAAATAAATGAATAAAATTTTCAACCGATTTAGAAAATAAAAAAAGAATACATGAAAATTCTATAAAATTTTAACAACTGGAATCAGAAGTTTGCTAAAAATATAAAAAGAAATAATAATAATATATAAAACACACAATTGTTCATTTTTTATTCACAAGATACGATTGAATTGAATTTTAAGTGGATAGACGTTTCGAGGAGTTGGAATCACCTGGATAGAAAATGTCATAAGTGGGTGCGTTTAAAGTTTCTGCTTCAATGGTTTTTGGCGTTTTTGTAAACAGCAAAAACAGAAATCAATACAAACTTGCCGAACTGTGAATGTGTGCGAGGCAATTTCGTTTATTGTGTCGTTGGGTGTCTCGGTGACGATTAAAAATTTGTTTATTGTGGTTGTGAACCCCCTTGTTTAAACACATTCATGCATTACTTACGTTTTCGAAGGTGGGTGGTTCGCCTGAAAGCATTAGGACACTTGAGAAGTGCGATCTGCGAGTAATTTTCGTGGTAGCCATATTGAATTTGCTTGGAAAAACGAAAACCTGAAATAAATCATTTAAAAAACAATTCCCGTATTGTTTTTGTTTTTGCGATTTTTAGGGATGGTTTTTGGCTGTTTTTAGCGTCCATTCTGTTTATATAAACGTCAAAAATGTCGAAAAATGACAGACACAGAAACTTTGAATGTGCTTACTATTTCCGGTTTACGGTTTCTATTCGAGTTGCATTTGCAGGAAAAAAATTCATTTTTAGGCGAAAAAATTGTATTTTGAGATAAAAAAAAATGCATTTATAGGTGAAGAAATTGAATTTTTATGTGAAAAAAATTGCATTTTTAGGTGAAAAATTGCATTTTAGGTGAAAAAATAGCATTTTAGGTGAAAATATTGCATTTTTAGACGAAAAAATTGCATTTTTAGACGAAAAAATTGCATTTTTAGACGAAAAAATTGCATTTTTAGACGAAAAAATTGCATTTTTAGACGAAAAAATTGCATTTTTAGACGAAAAAATTGCATTTTTAGACAAAAAAATTGCATTTTTAGACGAAAAAATTGCATTTTTAGACGAAAAAATTGCCTTTTTAGACGAAAAAATTGCATTTTAGACGAAAAAATTGCATTTTTAGATAAAAAAAAATTTTTTTAAACTAAAAAATCCGTTTTTTTTTAAAGCTGAAATACGTTTTTCAAAACTAAAATGCTTTATTAGACAAAAACCTTCATTTTTATGTACAAAAACTCATTCTACACGTGTACTGGAGCCTTGAGAAATTGCCCCTTTGCCCTTTGCCGCAGCAACGTGGAGTTCTGCATCCAAAGATTCGGAAGAGATTCAAAAACATTCAGGCAATTGTCAGACCCATCTGGAATAAGTTGCTGATTGCATTCGAACGGTGAGTCAAATTGGTATTAGGCCTTTCATACGTCGAAAAGCACACGTTGAGCATTTTGGCACATTTTTATTACATATTTTTCAAATTTCCCCAGTGGCCCTTTAATATTGACTCGAAACAGAATTCTCGGTCGGTATACACTCATCCACCAAATAGAAACCTCAATTAAGCAACCGCACGCCAATCCACTACATTTTCAATATTAGAAGGCTGGATAAAGATCTTACCGAAGAACTTGTACCAAAGTACTATTATGTAGGCAGAGAGAGAAAAAGATTACTTCGCTTTTATTATCTTTTACCACTCGATGCCACATGGGCTCCTAGCTTAAGAGCTTTGGCCCAATTTTATCGAGCAAGACGGATTCCAGGTGCAGTAACGTAGCCATGCTTTGCAGTTTTATTAAAATTCAATCGCTCGCTCCGTTTTGGCTTCTTACTGCAAAACTCGAACGGCAATAATATTTTTTAATTTATTGCAATTTGTTTCATTATGAAAAATGCCCGTATAAATGCATAAATGCATAAGTGCATAGGAATTATTTTTATTCAATAAAAAGCCGAAATTAGCTATAAATGCATATTTTCCATAAATCAGAAATTTATGACAAGAAATTAATTTAGCACATATTTATTTCAGTAAAAAGGTCATAGAGTCTTTTTTTGATGGGGCTCAGTGAGATTAAAAAAATTATTAGATAAACGCATTATGCGATTAATTTCTTCTGAGAAACCGCCGGATGATGTTTCCAGGACCAGATTTCTGGGTGATAATCCAGGCCTCATACATTTTTTTTCTTCGTGTTATTGCAATAAAACACTTTCAAAGAAGAAATTAAAATTTACTGCAATAAATTTCGAATTTAAAATTACTTTTAGAGTTGTAAATCATGAGTAAATGCTTCCTGTTGGTCCCAAAGACAGCACATACCAGGAATTGAACTCGGGAGTGCAATATCACCAAAACATGGAAATATATTCCATTTAATGGAGAGAGAAATGAATAAGCTCAAAACTCTTTGTATCCCGGCAGTTTATCCATCAGGAATTGCTAATAACGTGACACGCGCTTTTATTTTTTAATTTTAAATATCCATAATTTATTGCTACGTATTTGCCATGAATAATGCTTGCAATATATTATGTGTACACAATTTTCTCACATCAAAGATTCAAAAGCTAACTTTAAGGTTCATATTGAAATTCAATTGCAATACACACCAGTCTACAGAGATGTTGTTTCAACTGAAAATGACATAGATAACATCGAAATTACGTAAAGTATGGGAACCGGACGCACTTCTAAAGGTAAGAGGAAAAGAAATGGATTCAACTCAGTGGGAAATAAATATTTAATCCTAAGAATTTGAGCAAACATTGATGACTTTGAGACCCGCTTAAATCAATTCGTCAAAACAAGGGCAAAATGGGCGAGAAAATTGCTTTTATTTTGATTGCACAAAATATTATTTTAATTTTGGACCTGTACAAAACATTTTGAACAAAAAAACAAATATATATATATATAAATATAAAGAAAACATGACTTTGTTTACAGCATAGAAACATGTAGCAAAAAGTGGCGGCTTGTTTACAAGCGAAGGGGACGCGAGTGAAACAAATTCCCAGGGACTGACAACCAGGGTTGCACCGAATATTCAAAAAGCCGAATAACCGAATACCGAATAGCAGGGTCGAATGTTCGGTATTCGGCCGAATAACTAAATATTAAAAAAAAAATTTTCTGTGTTGAAAAAAGCCATTTTTGGCTGAAAGAATTTACTTTTTATCTAATAAATGCAGTTTTTAGGTTCTAAAATGTTCTTTTTATCCAATAAATGTAATTTTTAAAGTAAAATATGTCCTTTTTCTAAAAAAAAAATGCAATTTTTGCCTCTGAAAATCAATTTTTACAGGGAAAATGCAAATATTGTCTTTCTTTTTAAAAATAAATATTGAATTTTGATTGTAACACAAACTAACAAAATTTATCCCTTGTAACACAAAAAAAATCGCAGAATAATTCTTCAATGATCTTCGGCCATCTCCATTTTAACCACACAGTTGTCAATAGTCATATATTCACTTGTCCAAGCGAGCACACGACTTCGTCCATCACAGCGCCGTAGTTGTTCTTCAGCACCATTTGTCTCACGTTGCATCAATTTGGACGTGATTTTGCGGGTGAACTTCTGGGACTCTGTAGTTTTCGTGGGGACGGAGCCGTTGCGCTCGAGGAACCGTTGCAGCCAGCCACGACTCGCGGTGAATTTCTGACCGGAACTGCCTTCGATTCGGTGGTGCAAGCGCTGCGCCTCCTGCTGGATGTTTTTGCGCGACACGTGCACTTTGTTGTCGCGCTTCTTCCACACCCAGGCGGCCAGCATTTGCTCCGTCCGCTCGCAGAATACGTGTTGGCCGCCGCCCTTGAGCCGCCTACGTTCCATGTGCTGCTGCAACAGTTCGAGCAGTTTGTTTCTCTGACTGTAATCAGAATAGAGGCAACTGGGTCAGGCGTTTATTTCGTCTTTGTGATGTAATAAGGATTCCGACTGTTGATAGATTTTTTCGCAAAATTATTCTTTTTTTTATTTTATTTTATTTTATTTCTTTTGAAAAATTATATTATGAATCTTGTTGATGATTCGGTAGAGGATGTCAACAAACTCATCTCGTGGCGGAGTTTGGAAACAGTTTGCAAAATTTGTAGAAATGTCTTCTTTTTAGAAATGCGTGTTTATTTTGTTTTATAATAAATTTAGCAATTAAAATACGCTTTTATTTTTCAATTCCATAGATCATCGTCAATGAACTATTCAATTCTTATTGTAAAAAAACTTGGTGTTATTTAAAACCGAATTTGCTAAAAAAAATTGCTGCGTTGTTTTATTCTTGCACATAAAATTGCATTTTGTTTGTTTAGACATAGCAAATTTATCTAGAAAGAATTGGCATTTTTGCACAGCAATTGCAGATATCTATTTAAAAAAAATACATTTGAATTGTAGATATGTTAATACGTACAGTCGTACGACAACGTTAAGAGACAACTGATGATTTATTCAAACAATGTCAGTGTCGAGTTGACCAATGTAATTAAAATGTGTATTGCCCAATCCAACACATCTTATACACAAATTTGAATTTCTTCTCAAATAAATGCATTTTTGCACAGCAATTGGAGATTTTCTCTAAAAATGCAAATTTGCACTAAAACTGCAGATTTGATTTTGTGTTTTGCTTATTAGCAAATACAATGATGAGACCAGACCGATTTTTCATATAAAAATGAATTCATTTAATTCTTTTCAAAGAAAAATATATTTTATCTATAGTTTATTTTTTTTTTTTGTAATAAGATTAACTAGAAATTACAAATAACGCTTCGTTACAAAGGGAATTATGTACACAAAAAGTGACAAACAAGTAAACAAGTAAACAAACAATAAACGCAAACAAAACGAGGCTGCCGCCGCTTCCTCCTCTAAGTTACATGCGCATCAAGTCGATAACGATGGTAATCGCTCGTTCGATGCCGTACAACTCCTGCATGAGTTGGAACATGCTCGGCAATTTCGATATCACGTTGTCCTCGTCAGCTAAAAAAGCTGCACACAATTGCAACATTTCAATTCAAACCATTGCAAATCAATTTGTCAACGTCAATTAAATTTACCCCGACTGGTTTTTTGCACGCGTAACGCGATGACTGGCGTTAAATGACCAGCCTCTTCTACCTCAAACGTCCACACTACGGTTGCCCTTACATTACTAACAAAGAAGAAGAAAAGGCGGTTATGTTTGTACGGCTGCGGTCGTGCCGGCAATTTGTTTACTCGTTCGTGTTTTTCAACAAGAGTTCGCGTCCTAATTTCTCCGCGCCTAATGAAGCCACTAAGGGTTTGTTTGTGGTGAAATGTTTGAACGCTTTCTGGCGCAGGAGGTACCAGCTTGCGTATTTTTCTAGGCCTCGGATGCACAACATCACGTCGCGGCAGTTCCGCATTCTGAAAGGTAAATTGGTGGCTTAGTAAAGTGCTAAAGTGCTACAGTTTGAAGGTTTTGGGATGTGTGTTTGGTGCATTTTTACCGATTGGAGGATTTTGGGTTCAAAGTTGACAGATTTTTCATCAATTTGGAGAATTTAATTGAGAGAATTTGGACAAATTTAGAATTTTTTGCCGTAATTGCCTATTTTTTTCTTTTTTTTTATAAGATAAATTGAGAAATATTGGCGAAATTTGGATTGAAAGAGTTCAATTTTTTTCATACAGTTTTGATAAATATCACAAAGTTTTGATAAATACCGGAAAGTTTGATGAATTTCTAAAAACTTAGATAGATTTCCAAAAAATTAGATAGATTGCCAAAAATTAAACAGATTTCCAAAAATTAAACAGATTTCAAAAAATTTAGATAGATTTCTAAAAAAAATTAGATAGGTTTCCAGAAAATTAAATAAATTTCCAAAAAACATTTCATTCATTTGAATTTTTTTTTTATAAATTTAATTTTTTTTGACAAATTTAATTTTTTTTGACAAATTTAATTTTTTTTGACAAATTTAATTTTTTTTGACAAATTTTTTTTTTTTTTTTTGATAAATTTAATTTTTTTTATTTTGACAAATTTCAAATATTTTTGATAAATTTTGACAAATTTCAAATACTTTAGATAAATTTTGACAAATTTCAAATATTTTAGATAAATTTTAACAAATTTCAAATATTTTTTGATAAATTTTGACAAATTTCAAATACTTTAGATAAATTTTGACAAATTTCAAATATTTTAGATAAATTTTGACAAATTTCAAATATTTTAGATAAATTTTAACAAATTTCAAATATTTTTGATAAATTTTGACAAATTTCAAATATTTTTGATAAAATTTGACAAATTTCAAATATTTTTGATAAATTGCAAATATTTTTGGTAAATTGCAAATATTTTTGATAAATTTTGACAGAACTTGCAAAACTTTAATCAGAAAATTTGAGAAACTTTGGATAAGTTTAAATAATTTTAGACGGAATTTGATAAAACTTATACAATTTTTTACGAATTTCAGCCAACTAACACAAATTTAATTTTTTTTATTTTGACAAATTTCATATATTTTTGATAAATTTAACAAATTTCAAATATTTTAGATAAATTTTAACAAATTTATATACGGTAGATCAATTTATATAAATTTTACTCCATACAATTTTTGTCAATTTTTTTATTTTTTACAAACATTTAAAAAATATCGAAAAATTTCTCAAGTTTCTGGTCCAATTTGAGAATTGTAACAAATTTGGAACACATTTAACAAATTCAAGACAAATTTCTGATAAATACTACCACAATTCTGTTCGAAAAATGTCTAATTTTCAAATTTTCTTTGTTGAATCCCACGCCACACGATTTCCACTGATTGCCACTGATTGCAACAATAGCCTTAGTGTTAAAAATCAACATTTACATCGCCAGCAAAACTCCATTTCACATCAACAAGCCCCAACACCAAACACCCAAAACTCTGAGACCAACACCAAACTTAAACTACTTTTCGATGAACGCTTCCAATTCCTTTTGAACGTCGAAATTTTTCGGTATGGACACGTCCAAATGCACCACCCTGGCATCCTCCACAAGCCCAGTACTCTAAACAAAACAAACCAAAAAATTAACCAAAAAATCACAAAAACCCCAACAACGCAGTCCAAACTCGTCGCCACGAATAACCAACCCAAAACAACCAAAAACCAACAAAAAAATTCGATTTCCCGATTAAATTCGGTTAAAAAATTCGTAAAATCGTGTTCGGATCGCGTTATTTCCTTTTTTTATACAAATTTATTGCGTTGGATGATAATTTGCAGAGTAAACGGTATCGTTCCGGTACAGCCTTCGATTACATGATGAAGTAGGACGGTATCATCGTCTAGAAAATAAGAGAAACAAAAAAAATTTAAAAATCTAAAATTTAAAAAAATTAAAGCGAATCGACCTCGGCCTGCTTCGGTGGTTTTCGTCGAGCCCGATTTCGTGAATATGACCGAATTGAGCGCTACCGTTTTCGACAGCTTCGCCTGAAGTTGCCGCACAACTTCGTCCTCTTCCTCGGAATCCGAATCCGTGCACCGACTCATCTTCTCCGCGAGTTCCCGCTTCAACGTCTCCACTTGTTCGGCCAAACTCTCCACCTCCTCCTTGGTCGGCACCACCTCCTTCTTCAACTGCGACATTTTTCTATTCGTAAAGCCGTTATGCCTAAAAGAGCAAAAAAAAACAACAAAAAAAAACTACAGTTGCACCGAATATTCATTTTGTATTCGGTTATTCGGCCAAAAAACCGAATATAATGTATTTCTTTTTAGACAAAAATTGCATTTCTTTTTAGACAAAAATTGCATTTCTTTTTAGACAAAAATTGCATTTCTTTTTAGACAAAAATTGCATTTCTTTTTAGACAAAAATTGCATTTCTTTTTAGAAAAAGGACATTTTAAATTTTAAAAATTACATTTTTCGTGTATAAAGAACATTTTAGAACATAAAAACTACATTTTTTGGATAAAAAGTAAACTTTTTCAGCAAAAAATGCCTTTTTTTCAGCATAATTTTTATTTTTTTTTAATATTCCGTTATTCGGCTTTTTGAATATTCGTTGCAACCCGAAAAAAAAAACCAAAAACACAACAATTTCGGCACGAAATCAATCATCCGACCGATTTACCTATTCAAAAAATCGCCCGCACTGTTCGTAGACCCATTGAGCGACTCATTCATCGTTTTGTGACCGTTAAATAAAAATTCTCTCCCTTGTTCCAAATCGTCGTCGAGACTCGGCTTGCCGTTTTTCTCGGGCAATCGATGTCTGCCGACGAACCCCTCGAGATCTTTGACCATCTCGTCTTTGCTCATGCTGCTGGACGTCTCTTCGTCGCCGCTCGGGTTGATTTCGCTCCGTTTTTTGTTCCTCCTCTTGAGTGTTCTTCGATTTCTCGACGTATCACGCGGGAAATATTCGTATTCCGAGCTGCTCGACGGGTGACCGTGGTAGTCGACATTTCGCAAGTGTCTGTAGCGTTTTTTCACCACTCCCGTGTGTTCTCGCCGCGCGAACGACTCGAGTCTGCGCAAATGCGAACCTCGGATGCACAAGTTGTTGTTTCTCACGCAGTTTTCGAGGCTTTCGAGCCGACGGAGGTTGACTCGCACCTCTAACATGTCCGTTGGGTGTGTTACGCCGCTCCGAGCATCATAGTGTGTGTTTTGGCGATGTTTGGTGTCTGTGGGTTGGGTAAGAAATTAAATTTTGGTCGTGTAAATTGGCAAAACTTACCGCGGTTGTTGAGGTGTCCGAAATTCCCGCAAGTTTGCAGTAATGGCGGAGTTTCTTTTTCCGGTTTGTAGTTTTTGGATTTTTTTTTTGTTTGTTGGATTTTTTTTGTTTTCTTTTGCGGCGGAGTTGGTGGAGCGATTTTGAAACGTTATTTCTCTTTGGTGAGATTTGAAATTTCGTGTTGTTATTTGTGTTTTGGTTAATTCGGTTGGTCGTTTAGTTCTTGATTTTACCACGAGATGTCGACGCTTGAGATTCAGGAATTTGACAACAAATGAGGAGACTTTACTGAAATTTATTATTGTTATTATCGGTGATGTTCTTAAAAAACAGTTGTTTTGCAAAAATATTAAAATTTTTTTATAGTTACCGCATTTCTTCGACGATAAGTCGCGTCTTATGATTGCAAAATAAATTCAAAACATATCTGGTGCTCACGTACTACCATAGTGTAAAGATAGGAAGGGCCTGCACTCTCCCGTTTTTGGCGCAATCAGGCCACGCTTCCAATCGACACTAGCGCTCGTAGTGGAGGGGCTGTGCCGAACAGTTCCAGATCAACGTGCACACCCGCCAAATTTAAATAATTGGACAATGGACATTTTTGCAGTGTCAAAACTCATTAGTGTTTTAATCAAAAGTCATTAATTTTGACCAATATAGATTGAAAATCATTAATTTTGACCAATAGAGATTGAAAATTATTAATTTTGACCAATATGGATCGAAAATCATTAATTTTGACCAAGATGGATCGAAAATAATCAGTTTTTGATCAGAATAGAGCAAAAATCAGCAGTTTTTGACCAATTTTGAGCAAAAATTCAATTTCGAGCAAAAATTCAATTTTGAGCAAAAATACAATTTTGAGCAAAAATACAATTTTGAGCAAAAATTCAAAAACGTGCATCTGACATTAGGCCAAGAATGTAATGGATTTGATAAAAACTTGGAAAATAAATAAATTAAATAAGTACACGCTGAAAACATTAATTTTTAAACAAACTTCATTTTAATTAATTATCCAACATGGAATTACATCAATTATAAAGTATAACAGCTTTTATTAACAACTCCAGCAACTTCTTTTTGGTTTCACAAATAAATAGAATTTTTTTGGAGAAATAAATAAATGAAGAAAAATGAAATTCTCTGCTTTCAACCCGAAATGAACAACATTTTCATTTTAACATGCAGAGAGTAACAAAAGTTGAAAAATGTATGCAAACGCCGCTTAAAATCAGTTTAATACAAACAATGTCAAAACTCATTAACAAAATTGAATAATCAATTTTTTGTCAAACCTAATAACAATAATAAATAAAACGATAATCTTGGATGAAATGAAAAAGATGAAAAAGATATCTGGAAATGCTTGTTTGTTTATCCAAGACAAACATGAACTTTTGAAGTACAACTGTTTATCGGATGGAATGCCAGATGAATCTCTTGTCTGCTCCACGTGCCCGGCCTCTTTGAAACCTAACTCCACCTAGCAGAGACAAAATAAATATTTAAAAGAAAGAAACAAAAATGGGAACCAGTCCGGTTAATGGCCAAAAGTAGTGAATATATAGGATTAGGGTTTCGGTACCGGGAAACCCGGTGAGAAACTACGGTACCGTGAACCGAGAAATTTGAGAAAAACCGGTTCCGTCATAAATTTGTTGCTGAAACGTCATTTGCGTCATCGAAACATTACATTTTGTTACGTTTCAATGATGAAAATGGCAAGTTTTACCATGGAAAATGGCTAAAAATGGCCATTTTTGAGGAAATACGGCCATTCGTGACGAAAAACGGCCATTTTTTGCGGAAAATGGCTAAAAATGGCCATTTTTTTAGGAAATACGGCCATTCGTGACGAAAAACGGCCATTTTTTGCGGAAAATGGCCATTTTTACCATAAAAAATGGTTGCAAATGGCTAAGGAAGGCCATTTTTGACGGAAAATAGACATTTTTTGCCATTTTTCGTCGCCTTTCGCCTGATTATTTTTAGTCCCGGGAGTACCGATTTCTCGGGAACCGGGAATTCCAGAAAGGCGGGAAAACAGAAACCCTATGTAGGATGCTGTCACTGTCACAATAAAATGTCACCACAAAAACTATTAATCCCCACACTCACTTGTCAAATAAGTTTAAAATTTTCTAATTAATTACCTACAACTGACATTAGAAAGCCCAATTTACAAAGAGGTAAAAAGGACAGGACTAAAATTAACCCTTTATTCTCTTTATGCGTTCAATTAGCTTTAACTTACCCTTAGAGACTGCGGATGCATTCTGAGTGTGCACTTTTACAGTTGCATTATTTACCTTTAGTGGGGAAATAAATAAGTAATGAATTACAATAACGGCAAGAGTTCGAAATTACATCAAAAACACATAAACTGTATTTTTGTAGCTGCAAATATTAAAATTAGTATTTTATAAAAAATAGTATTTTCAGAATCCGTGCCAACACTCGCTACTAAGCTTAAATCAACACAAAACAGCACTAGGTGTGTGTTTAAAAGTTCTGTTTCTATCGTTTTTGGTGTTTTCTTAAACAGATTGGACACCAAAAACAGCCATAAACATGCACCAAAACCACGAAAACACAAACAGCTGTTTTTGAAGTGGTTTATAACACTTTTTGATTTTTACAACCAAAAAAGAACACATTTATAGTTATTAGTTAGGCGTGCTTTAACATCTGTTACAACATCTAAATATAAATGCAAATACTGTACTGCCTCGATGTAACGCCGGGCGTGATTAAACGCAGGGACTCGATTAAACGTTGGGCACTCAGCGGCGATATAAGGAATTGTCGCCGGCCCGGAATAAACGCCGGATCCCCCAAAAAATCGGTGATGTTATGGAAAAAATCATCATTTTCAGTGAAAAATCGGCGATTTTTTAGTTATGCGCCGAACAAGCGCCGGGCTTCGAATAAACGCCGGGCGGGGCGAGTCGAAAACATACTAAATGCCCCGGCGTTTCTTCGAGGCAGTACGGTATATGAAATGAATAAGCTTATACGAGTATGCACCTCTACTCTACGTCCCTCCACCACAGTGCCATTCAATGCGTGTCGTGCTCTGCCAGCGTCTGAACTATTTGTGAAAGTTATGAAACCGAATCCCTGCATGCACGTGCGATAAAGAAAACAAGGAAACAAGTATTAAAATCCATGCACACAACACGTAAACAAAACAACATTGCTTTTCTTTCCAATAAGCCACATAGAACTTTTTATTTTAACCCTAAACTCAAATTTTTTTTTTATTTTTTTGCATATCAGCTAAGTAATGCACATCAATCACCTGTATTTAGAAAATTTATCAAAATTTGTCAAAGTTTTTGAAAAATGTTATCAAGAGGCCCAATTTTTGCACGAGAGTCCTTTAATTATTTGGTACGCCTCTCGCCACTGACAAGTGAACCTAACCAAGAGATTAAAGTTGCAAAAAAGTTGCTGTTCAAATACGTGACAATTATTTAGACATTAAGCCTACCTTTGAGCCGCGCTCGTTGTAAATTATTTCAACGTCCAGAATGGGACCAAATTGCTGGGAGAAAAAAAAACGCAAATAAATATTTAGACATTTTTTCAGTGTAGGCAAAAACATTTTCTATTTTAATGTCCCCAAAATGGCGTCAAAAGTGGTTTCTCGGACGAGAAAAACAAAAATCGGTCATTTTTGGGGCAATAAATTCAAAATTTTTGTGGTTTTGAACCACAACCACAAAAATGCAGATAATTGTTCAGATTTTGAAAATGTCCTGGGAAAATGGACATATAAGGTATTTTATAGTCCCACGAATTGTCATAAAATCAATTTACTGGTGATCTTACCCCAAAAAATAGTCTTAAATCAGACTCACGAAACCGGAATGGAATATTTGAAACATGCAGTCTCATTGGTTGCTCGTGAACAGATGGTGTGGGTTGACCAGCAGATGATGCCAATGCCGGATCCAAATCAGTTTGCTAAATGTAATTAAATTATATTCATTATACCAACAAATTATAGATTTATTCATTGAACTCACGCCAATAGGCGTGGCTGTAGGAGTCCAAGCTGGTCCGGTGGCTTGACTGTCCGAATTCATTTGTCCATTTGAATCGCCACTTTGAGGCGCTTTTGGTTGGATCAATTGCTGCATAATAGAAAAATTTAATTAGTTAAAATCGTTTCTCGACATTAAAATAACATTTTCGGCAAATTTTCAGGAATTTCCTTATTATTACGTCTTATTTGGGCGACCAGACGTCCCGGTTTTCCGGGATTTGTCCCGGTTTCCAGGTGTCCCGAAAGGTGGCTTCGGGACACACAAATGACCCGATTTTTGGATTTTTAAAGAATTTTCTGAAAGTTTGGAATTTCTCGTTCAGAATTTTCGAAATTTTTGAAATTTCTGAAATTTTTTCCTCAAATTTTTCCAAAAATTTGAATTTTTTCCTCAAATTTTTCCAAAAATCTGAATTTTTTCCTCAAATTTTTCCAAAAATTTGAATTTTTTCTTAAAATTTTTCCAAAAATTTGAATTTTTTCCTCAAATTTTGTGTATAGAAAAATATATTTTGTCCCCGCAGAAGTCTGGTCACCCTGCAGTTTATGTACAATTATTTTAGTAAATTAAAAAAAAATTAATAATTAACAATTAACAAATTTCTTAAATGCATGAACTGTAGTTTCACACAAAATCTGAGATGTGCTGGCGCTTGATTCACTCACCTGCAATTACATTTGACAAAATAATTAGATTTTTTCGTAATATTTTGATTAATTTTAGTGTTAGAGCGCGCACAAATCCTTATTTCAGCTCAAATTGCAAAAACTCACTCATGTGTCTCGAGCCCAAGACTCGAGACATTTCTTAAATATTATTTTTTAGTTAATTAAAACATATTTCTCAGACATTTTGATGTCTGAAAATAAGTCGCACTCTCAATTTTACACGCTAAATTTAGAAAACTAAACAAAGAAATGTACCCAAATGCAATAATTAATTTCATCCCAGTCATCGTTTATGCATTTCCGCAACTCCCAATAATATTCGGGGATTGTTCCAAACAATTTTATGTTCCTTCGTCTCATAATTAATAAATTTTAAAATCAATTAATTGTTAGGAGGAAAAAAAAAAGAAAAAAAAACATTCCTAACGGTTTGAAAATTCATCGACGGCCATTTATTTGAGGAAAACGTCCGAGCATATCCAGAAACACCTGGTCAAATGACCGGTTCGCCGGAAGTTACCGAACGCATGCCCAAATAAGGGGTTGGCCGAACTGGCGTTTGACGGTCCGCCAGAGAACTGTTTTTTCGCCTGTCGGGTTTTCGTTCTGCCATCAACACAGTTTACGTGCCGGTAAGGTAAAGACCAGACTGCCAACGAGGACCAACAACATATTTCTTTATTGATGATATTTTCCCAATTTAAAAAAATAAAAAAAATAAAAAAATACTTTTTAAAACGCGTCGAATATTTTTTCGTCCGTATTGCAACGTGTCTGGTTTTAGTTTCACCCGCATAGTCCGCCAAGTCAAGTTTCGCAACTGGTTGAAACGACTCGTTTAAACGAGTTCACAACTCGTGAACAGCTTATTACACGACGATTTAAGTCCATATGAAGCTCTTAGATGAGGAATTGTTTACCAAGTAATTATGCCTACGACGTGGAAACTGTTTACAATAGCCTGTGACATTGGCAAATTGAATTCGCTAGGCTTTCCTGCGTGTTCTCGCAATGGCGTCGTCGCTTTCCGCGCAGCTTAAAATGGCGGAGATGAAATACAGCGGCGCGAACAGTATTTTCTTGAGGATTTTGCTCGTTAAAAAATACGCTTTGCCTTAGCGAGCAGTCGACGGCGTCGTCGACCATTCCTTGGAGTAAGTGAACTCTTTAAAGCGAATTTTGAATTTTAATTCGATTCGATTCATTTTCTTTTCAGATTCGAGCACGATAAACGAGAAATGGCGGTACTCTGACACGAAACCAATAGTGCCTGATGCCAAAGAGGATCTGATTAAAATTCATTCTCGCCGGAAAAGCTAAGAGACATTTCGTGAGAAATTGGACGAGGGGAAAATGAGGCGAATGCAAAAATATTATAATTCTTTTCGTAGGCGAACAAATGCATTGGCAGATTTGGCTGTGAAACTTGTGACTCGTTTCCCTGTCTTCGTGGGTGATGAGGCGAGTGCGAAGTGTCGTGGTTAGTCTCTCTCGTTGTTTGTTTGTTTGTTTGTTTGTGGTGATTTGGTGGATGTTTTGGGTATTTTTATACAGGTTTTAGCGATTTTTTTGTGTGGGAGGTTGGGAATTATTAGGAAATTTGTTGACGTTTTGGAAGAGATTTGGAAGTGTAATAGAATTTTTTGGTGGGAATTTCGACATTAGTCGAAATATTTAAAAGAAACGTTGAAAGTAATAGAAAAATTTGATAGAAATATCGAAAAATAAGAAATTTTGATAGAAATATCGAAAGAAATAGGAAATTTTGATAGAAATGTCGAAAAATAGGAAATTTTGATAGAAATATCGAAAGAAATAGGAAATTTTGATAAAATTTCTTATTTTTCGACATTTCTGTCAAAATTTCTTATTTTTCGACATTTCTATCAAAATTTCCTATTTCTTTCGATATTTTTATCAAAATTTCCTATTTTTCGATATTTCTGTCAAAATTTCTTATTTTTCGACATTTCTGACAGAAATATCGAAAAATAGGAAATTTTGATAAAAATATCGAAAGAAATAGGAAATTTTGATAGAAATGTCGAAAAATAAGAAATTTTGACAGAAATATCGAAAAATAGGAAATTTTGATAGAAATATCGAAAAATAGAAAATTTTGATAGAAATATCGAAAAATAGGAAATTTTGATAGACATACGTATCAAATTTTGGTGAAAAATTAGTGAAATGTGGTGAAAAATTAGTGAAATGTGGTGAAAAATTGGTGAAATTTGGTGAAAAATTGGTGAAATTTGGTGAAAAATTGGTGAAATTTGGTGAAAAATTGGTGAAATTTGGTGAAAAATTGGTGAAATTTGGTGAAAAATTGGTGAAATTTTGTGAAAAATTGGTGAAATTTTGTGAAAAATTGGTGAAATTTTGTAAAAAATTGGTAAAATTTGGTGAAAATTTGATGATATTTGGTGAAAAATTGGTGAAATTTGGTGAAAAATTGGTGAAATTTAGTGAAAAATTGGTGAAATTTGGTGAAAAATTAGGAAATTAAAGGAAAAAATTTGAACGTTTAATGTGGAAACTGAGGTTTTTGAGTTTGTTTTAATTTTGCCATAAGTCTTTATTAATGCCGCACTAATTAAGCGTGTACGCATTTCGAACAAAACCAGCACATTCGCCCTAAATGCAAAACAGTAAAAACCAGATGCAAATCCCACGACCCACCTGACCCAAATTACACACATTTTAACTATTTTTAAAAAGATAACTATTCTTTATTTGTGAATTTTAAGGCATAATGCGTCTGGGTTCTTAGCTACGGGATGTGAAGGTGTCTGAAAAGTTAGTTATTATGTCATATCCTATCAATGGCGAAGCACTTTAGTGAGGAAGCTGGTCTCCGCTCGCTAATAATCTCATCTTATCCTCGCAATACAATGCCATCCAAGGTTTTGTTAATTTGAATCTTGTTTGTTGTAAGCTTATACTTTATTTCATCAAACAATACGGCCGATAAAATTGTTTTATACGACAATGACCCGCTATTTGGAATGCATTTCAGCAAACTGGTCGTGTTTGTATTTTATTTGAATATCTTGCTTGGGTGTAAGAGAACTCTGGTTTTATTGTTTTCCAATATCATGTCTCATGACTTTGTTGCAGCAAGACCACATTTTCACACAATAGGCATTTACATTTTTCTCTGTATTGTAAGCCCGCAATCTTCTGCGAATGCGGCATTTACATGACTATGTTTATAACATCAAATGATTCCAGACATGAATTAAGCACCACGAGGTTAAAAACATTTCGGTATCAAAGTAAAAAAAATCCCTATTTTAGCTTGGTCAGAGCTTAAACAACTCTTCACCTGTGAAATACTGCCAATAGCTAAAGTGGTATAAATTTGCAAATTTTACAAATACAAAAATTGAAAAAAAAAAGGATTTATTGAAACGTTTGTTGAGCTGACGGCTTTGATTGTGTTTTCACACCCTCAACTCCTCGATCAAACCGCCCAGACCGATGGATGTAAAAAAATTGATTGCAAATCTCTGATTATCACGAGGAAATAGACCCTCGAACGCTTCTTGCAACGACGCGTCTTTTACTCTTTCGTTGAGGATTGCCAGCCCCATGTACTCCGTCGAGTAGAATCTTAGTTAAAATTTTGTTCCAGGAATTATCGAAGTCGTGTCGTCTTCGTTTAGTCTTATATGCTTTAAAAGCACCCAACTAACCGCATCCGTACACAACAGATGCGTGAAAAATTTCGCCATGTTCCTCAATTGATTCGTCTCCAACCGACGAATCTTGTCGTTTGAGTCGACAAAAATCTGTTCGAATGGTGTCACGCAAATTTGATTCAGTTGGCAAAACAGCTGTGTCAATAACCCGAAAAACTTGTCGTACATTCTCCGCTGCGCGCAGCAATCCACAATCATGTGACTCAACTCAATCTCTTGTCCCGCTTTGAGCTCCATTTTCAGCAATTTATGCACGCATCCTTCGAAATCCAAACTCGATTGAATGGTCAAATAAATGGTCCTTTGCAGCACCACCAGATTGCTCTCGGTGTTATCGATGATGACTATCTTTTTCTTCCTCTTCTTCGCTTTCTTCGTCACTCGCTTCCTCCAGAATGTCTGTGCGAATCGCTTTGTATTTTTCTTCGGTTTCCTTAAATTCCGCGTCGGATTTGAACACGTTGAGTGTGTTGTCTGCGTCCATTTTGTCATTGAGTTTCAGCAAATGAGTGTATTGGTCGGCTTCTTCCAATTCTCCAGCATAATTGTGTGACTGGATTTACTGCACGGGAGGGACGTATATCTCATGTAAGAACGAGACAGGGACTCTAGATCAGCGTTTCCCAAACGGTGAGGCGCGCCTCACTGGTGGGGCGCGAGCTGATTATTGGTAGGGCGCACCCATTACACACAGCTAAATAAGACAAGCTTTTTTTGTAAACTAATGTAAAATTTAATGCAAAATTATATAAAATTATGTATAAAATTATACAAAGTTTTATGCAAAATTATATAAAAATTTCTTTTTTTCTTTTTAGTAGTTTATTTTAAAAAAAAAATAATGCACTGGTAGATGAAGTGGTGCGCAGAAGGTCGCCTTGCTTAAAAAGTGGGGCGCGATGCTAAAAAGTTTGGGAACCCCTGCTCTAGATTGTTGGATTTTGGCCTTTAATTGTTGTCTTGGCGTTGGGTCACCTATCTCACTGTGTGGCTGTGCCGTTAGGCACGCTACACCTGCAACCCACCTGTCACACACAGGGCATGAGCCCCATGGGTGACGTGGTCGGTCACGTCGGACGAACACTCTGCTGTACTTACTCGTACGACCCACGTAGTCGCTCATGGAGGCTGCAACTGGCTTCTCATCCTGGTACTGAGCGTCACAGTTGTGAGTGGCGAGAGCAGCAGAGTCAGCAGTTGTATCTGCTGTAGTTAGGACCGTGGCGGCCAACCCTAGCACGTCTTCATCCTCGGCTCTCTGGGCAATGTCTCTCTCTCTCTCACCACACCACTCAGCTTCCGCCTCCCCTGCTAGGCCGGTCCACTCCTCCAAGAGGGGGACGGCTTGGGGCCACCAGGCGGTGTGTGGAATGATGTAGGCCACTAGGGTAGCCAAACAGTCACAATTGGTTACAGTTTTCAAAGTTTCTAAAGGTTTAATAAAATAACAGCATCGATTGTAATCCTTTTCTAATATTAAACAGTCATAGTCGCAAAACACATTCTCACAGGAGTTGTGTAACCGTTTTCGGATGGCGGTAAAACTGTACACCAGTTGTCAGAGTTGATGTCGTAAAGCAGAATTCTAGATAAACTTCTCGTAAAAAATTAATTTCTCTGAAGAATTTCTTCAGAGAGTTTTACACGTGATAGATTTAATAGGTGAGTTGAGGCCATATTTGCAGTTATACTCTAATCAACTACAAGTTGGTCTTTTCTCCCATTGGGCGAGCAATTTCACTTGTGTAGTGATACAAAAAATAGTCCAAACCGCCAGAATTGCACTTGATGTACAGACATTATTATAGAAAAAAAAATTCAAAAATTGTTTGCTTTCCTGACAAAGCAAGCAATAAACTAAACAAACATGTATGATGAATTTAAAACAGCATAAAACTTAATATCATGAATGGAAAAAACATTTTATTATAAAATACAAATAAAATTTCATCATTTTAAGCATTTGAATAATCCAAAAAATAAAAAAAACTACTTTTCCTGGTGGCAGTACAGTAGGAGTAATGAGGCTTGCCCAATGGGAGAAAGGACCAACCTGTAACTTAGTTGGTTTGAGTATAGGCATAGATCCCAAATTGGGTGCCATCTTTATTTGTCAAACTTAAAAGAGGAACATGTGATATGAGTCACACTTAAAAAAATACATGGCTTATAAAAACAGATCATTACAATAAAATATGACAACATTAATAGGAGATTTGTCCTAAATACACAAATAAAGATATGTCTAACCGTACAGAATTTAGTTAGATATTTACAAACGTACAACATTACGTATTAACTGCAAAACATACTTATCGTAAAACACAAACAGATGACGGATATATCTTAAATAAGACAAAACTCATCATGAGATTACACCAAATGCTAATAAGATTTTCACAGGCCCGGTAATTTATTCTTCGTCACTCCAGTTTCCAACTTAGTATCGACAATTTTGGAATGCTGTCCACAGTTGAAGAAATATTTTCCTTTGGCGGTTGCTATAAGCATCCGGTGTAATCCCCAACTTGTTTCTGAGTAAATTTAAGTGAACGCCATTTTCTTGTATCAAAATTGAAATAACAATACGAAGTAGGAGTTTGCTTAAAAAATATTTCTGTATGATTGGCTGTCTCCAATCTTACCGGAATTATTTTGCCGTAGTGTTATGTTCAGAATAATTGGTTAGATATAAATTGATTGTGTTTCTCGCGGAATTGTTGGTGTGGTTGCCATTGGCAACCACTCATAAATAAAGGACTTGTCATGTCAAGCTTGAACTGAATGCATGTTTGCCTTTATTCCGCCTATTCGAGTAGAATAGGCCGGCAGTTGTTAGTGTGGATTTCATAGTTTGGAAAACACTAAACGTAGTGCTATAACGAGGATGTATACTCTGATCAACTTCAAGGTTGTACCTTCTCTCATTTCACTCGTGCATTGATACAAAAAAGTAGATCAAAACACCAGAATTACACTACATGTACAGATATTGTAATCGAGAATAAAAAAATTCAAAAACTGTTTGCTTTCCTGACAAAACAACCAATAAACTAAACTAACTGAACAAACATGTATTTTTAAATAAAACAGCATAAAACTATATTTTATAAATAGAAAAAACATTTTATTATAAAATAAAAATAAAATTTCATCATTTTAATCATTATAATAATCCAAAAAATAAAAAATAACAAAAACTACTTTTTCTGCTGGTAGCACAGTAGGAGTAAAGAGGCTCAACCAATCGAACAAGGTACAACCTTGTAGTTGATCCGAATATAGTATGGTGGTCAAACAAGAGCGCTGTTGCTGCTTCTAAGGCTTCGAGACCTTTGAGATGAGGGTTACACCAAAAATAAAATATCTCTTCATTGCTAGAAATTCCTGGTACACTGTCATCAAACAGAGCCGCTTGAACGTCGGAACGACAATCGACGGTCGACCAATCAACTTTGTGCGAAAAAGTCGATTTTGCTTGCAAGTTATGGCTTTTGAGGTGCGATACGGTTAGGTGGAAAATGAATGCGCTGATTAAAGCGCGAAACAAAAGAATTGGGATTGACATTCAAACTTAGTGTTTAAGACACATGTCTTGATCAACAGCTAGGTGAGAAGTCATTCCGAAAAGCAGGTTTGCCCAGGAGTCACCTCAGATCATGTGATTGATGGTTGAATCAACTGTGATCAGAGGTGGGGCAGAAATAAAAAGATGTGTCATCAAGGTGATGCGCAAAGAACTTATTTGCGCATACTTTAAAAGAAATGAGTTAGCAAAAAAAGAGAAAGGTTGAAAATAAATTAAATTGGAAAATAATAAAAATGGGAAATTCTAAAAATTTAATAGGGGGTGAATTTTATGCCTGTGAGAACGTGTTGTATCAAATATTTCAAGTTTTGGGTCTACAAGTATAGTTCGCAATGTGATGAATTTTAATTTGGAAAACTATCTATTCTAAAACTGTTAACAATACGCTGCAAAATTTGAAACTCAGACATAGATTTTGCAGCTACCATTTGAAGAGAAGTTTATTTTCAGGGTATATTTCTTCATGTTTGAAATTTAGATTTTCAGAAAAATTTTGCAGTGCATTTGCATCTAGATTCTAGACTGGTTTTTTTTACTAGTACAGTAAAACTGCAAACTGATTTTAGTTTAGGCTAGAGTCTGATAAGAAATTTCCCGTTTCATCGGTGAGCAATGAGTAGTTTAAGCTGATGACAATGACTATTCCAAAATTGTCAATTACCAAAAGAATTACAAAAAGTAATGGGAAATAAATTATATAAATAACAAAATTTAAATTGTGTTAAAACTCCGTCACTGGACATTGGAGAAAACTTTATCAAATGGAGTGGGGTGGCAATGGAGACACTACGGCTATGGACAAACCAGTTCCAAACCCAACTTGCATTCTCTCCAACTTCCCGGATTGTTAGTGAGGTTATAGACCCTACGACCGTTCAAGTGTAAATTTTTTGCCGCGACTTGGAGGCTCTAAGCTGGCCGAACAGGTCCAAGTTAGAGGTCGTTGGATAGTTCAGACAGTTAAAGAATTTAAAGTTTAAAGTTTAAAGTTTGTTGATTAAAGTATTGATTAGATGATTCATACACCTATAAATTTTTATAAATTTAATTCTTGTTAAAATGAAATAAAGAAAAATGATGCAGGATTAATAACAAAATAATTATAGTATAATTTCTAAAATAAAATAACATAGCTTGTGCGACAACCACAAATAAAATATCTCGTTTCTACAGGAGTTAAAAAAGTTTAAAAGAGCAAACAGAACACAGCAGCAATTGATGGTGGAGTGTCCGCACTCCATCTCCAAATTATGCTAATTTGTGACGCTGGTTAACTATCAGCGCCACCTATGTAAAAACCTGTCAATAAAACACTTATGTTAATTCCACCATCAAACATGGCTGCTTCTTAACTAACAAGCACTAATTTCTAACTTTATCGAGACATCAACAGCAAAGAACACATTAGATGGACAGATATCATTTTGATATATTGTCACGCGGTCTGGTGACACCGATGAGCGGACGTCCTGGTGGAGTCAGTTTGTTACGTGGTTCTAAGGAGTTGTAGCTGAACCAGGCAACAGGATAAGCAAAGGATAACTCAGGCTAAACTTAAATGAAATCAATAACATTTATTCAAACATAATTCAGTTTGAGAATCATCAATTACAAATTATATAAATGAACCAAAATCAAACAATTGATAAGGATCCTTTTAAATTATTAAATGCAATGAAACTCACTTGAAATTAATAACTAACACTTGTAATGAACAATTAAACGGTTGGCTATCATAAAGAAGGTGAGGCAGTTGGAGGCAACTCTCTGAGCTCCAGTTGAGCAGGCAACCTCTGGCGAAGGGAGAACTGAACTTTTACAAGCTCTGCTCTCTAGAAGTCACCTTCTATTTCCCCCATTAACTCGACGTCCGCTCATCGGTGTCACCGGACCGCGTGACAATTCTCTCTTCAAGATTTTTGGTCTCTCAAAAACCACTATCATTTGATTGCTCATTAGTACGAAATGCAAAATAATAATTCTAAATATACAAAAACAAAATAAAAGAAACTTTCCATATGATTCTACCAGGTGTCAATGGGATCCTCATCCGCAACGGCCTCATCAAAAGGTTCGAGACCATAATATTTTATCTTGTAAAGGAGACAGATCTGCAGATCGAAAGGGGCTGCCAATAACATTAATTTTCGGTTTGCCAGGTAGCGACGCCGGAAGTAGAGAATGGTGGGGCCACATGAGTCCCCATTCAATTGTCCCATCCTGGGTGGCTTCCATAGCTGGTATTGCGCAGTGTTGTATCTCGTTCACTAAATCGCGAACTAGTTCTAGTTCTCGTTCATCACCATTTTCAATATTCTGAACTAGTTCTAGTTCCCGTTCACCCCAAAATCTCAAAGCGAACTAAGTTCTAGTTCAGTTCTAGTTCAGTTCTAGTTCAGTTCTATTTTCAAACAATTATTTTCTGAATTCAAAGTTTTATTTATACCATTTTCTACTTGAATAAGACATTTATTTACTGTAACAAAATGTAAAATAATTAAATATTTAAATTTATCATTGAAAGAATCAAATTCTCGAAATTTTCGTCAGATAATAAGCTGCGCCTAGGAATTGCGACTAAGCTGGCTCGGCTGAAAAGCCTCTCTACGGGGGCTGATGATGCAATTGCCGTGTTGTGTTTTCGGAATACTTTCATTACTAGAGGAAAATTATTAAGAGATGACACTTCCGAACTCCGATTATTTAAGTAGCTACTCAATTCGTCCTCAACCGCATCGATCTCAGTATTTATACTTTCATTCGAGAAATAATCAAGACAATTGTCCGATCACAGACCTCGGAAAAAGCGATTACGAAACAAAATAGAATTGTAGACTATTGTTGGAAATCCACCAAATCCGACTAAACAATGAAATACGCAACAGCTTATCAGGGTCGAATGTCACAAGTTATTTTATTTAAAGAAATTACACTAGTTTTATACTATAGAAGTCGTCAATGATTGGCCGAGCAATACAACGTCGGAGGAACGAACTAATTAACGAACTAGAACGTAGTTCGCGTCCAAAAAACGAACTTTGTTCGTTTTTTTCGTTCTTTAAGAATCGTTCGTTTTTTTCGTTCTTTAAGAATCGCGAACTAGTTTGCGTTCTTAGTTCGCGAACTAAGAACTAAGTTCGCGAACGCGAACTAATAGTTCTAGTTCGATACAACACTGGTATTGCGGAATCTCAAATCGCGCACCAATTAGGGTGTTTTTGATGTGTAGCCAATTCTGGTCTGATTTATCCTTGATGGGGCCGGAAGGATCGTACAAGATTAGTTCGGCCTGTGGTCGACACTGGTGTAGGATGTACAACATCCAATGGCTGGGCACTGGAACCGGAAACATCCAAATCTTTTGCTGAGGAGCTGGCACATCCCCAGAGTGCTTCAGCCAGTCCCAAGCGCTCAGTCGGTTGTGTAGGACAGCCACAAAATAAATTATATCGCAGTGGAATTGTCGCCAAAACTCGAGGAGTGGGTGTCCTATCCAAATGGGCGTCTGTAAGGTTGGCTGCCCGACGATGCTAACCGCACGCACTCACGACGTAATTGTTTGACAATCGATACGACGTAAATATTTAATAAAGTTTATCGAACATATTCGTACTTACGTGTGATAATGTCACACAAACACAATTGTCCTTGGAAAACTCACATTGTTTAACATATAACACTATCGAGTGCGCGTTGTGTTTCTCAACTTGGAATGTTGAATTGGACCTTGTTCCATGTGGAGAAAAACTAGTGAAGTTCATAAAAGTAACCCTAATCCTGTGAATACGTAATTAGGTGTTATGTGAAAATAAACAGGCCCTGACTTGGTTGAAAACATAAAAAGAAGTGAAGTTTTATTCTCCTGAATTACATCACATTAAAAATCGACAAATCATGTTATTTACAAGTACATGTGAAACGGTATAAAACAGAAACAATCATATACATGATGATACCATTAATCTGTCATCATTATTATAAACTAAGACGATATGAAAACGACATTAAATTACATGTGACGTCAAACATATCGCTAACAAATAATGAAAAACTCATTAATACATCGGAATTCATTCGTAACAATTACTTTTTGGATCATTGATTAAATACACGACATTTTACACAATATGTAGCAAAATAAACGATATACATTCCGATGTAACTCTTATCACAGTTATAATTTACAACATGTTGATTTCAAAACAATAAAAACAATTATTTCAATTGCTAAGTAATCACATAACGCTAAACATTGATATATGAAATAACAGGTTGAAGGGGGAATTGTCATGCGATCGGGGACGTCCGCTCATCGGTGTCACCAGACCGGGTGACAATATTTGTGAAAAAATCAAAAAATGTTTTCCTTGCTATCCCAAACCACATCTTCTGATTGGTTAGCTCTAATTACATTAACATTGTTAAGAAAATGTTCTTGGTTTCTTGATTGCTGTGATCGTGTTAAAAATTGTTTTAACAATCTGCGGTAGTAGTGCACTCTGCGGCCATTTAAAGCACTAATATAAAAGTCTTTTTCCAAAAACTTGGTTTTTTATATTTACTTGTTTACAAATCAAGTAACAGAAAATTGAATAATTTTTAACTTGCCAAATCTGTTTTGATACGAGAATCGGCCAGTGGTATATATAGTCTGTAATACATTGATGTGTTCAGTCATCACCTCCACTTCTGTAGCCATTAGGTCACATCCAATAATATTTTCTATATTAGAGAGTTTGCGGGATGCATTTTTCCCTTATTTTGCTCTACGATACACTATTTAAATAGTGTATCGTGGGCATTTATTAATATTCCGACTGGAGCCGTTTCAGGCCGGGTCAGTTTGGGGCTGCACATTGTGCATTAAACGTCGCCAAGTCCCCGGCGTCTAAATTAGTCCCTGCAAAATGTGGCTTTTTTCAGCAAAATAAGACCTTTTTCAGCAAAATATGGCCTTTTTCAGCAAAATGTGGCTTTTTTCAGCGAGATATGGCCTTTTTCAGAGAAAATGTGGCGTTTTTCAGCGAAATGTGGCCTTTTTTCAGCAAAATATGGCTTTTTTCAGCGAAAAGTGGCCGCATTTAGTGAAAGGCCTCGAATAAATGCCAGGGCATTTATTAATATTCCGGCCGTTTCAGGCCGGGTTAGTTTGGGGCTGCACATGGTGCATTAAACGTCGCCAAGTACCCGGCGTCTAACCTAGTCCCTGCAAAATGTGGCCTTTTCAGCGAAATAAGAGCTTTTTCAGTGAAATATGGCCTTTTTCAGCATGGCGTTTTTCAGCGAAATATGGGGTTTTTCAGCGAAATATGGACTTTTTCAGCGAAATATGGCCTTTTTCAGCAAAATATGACTTTTTTCAGCAAAATCTTGACTTTTTCAGCGAAATGTGGCCTTTTTTCAGCGAAATGTGGCCTTTTTTCAGCAAAATGTGGCCTTTTTCAGCGAAAAGTAGCCGCATTTAGTGAAAGGCCTCGAATAAATGCCAGGGCATTTATTAATATTCCGACTGGAACCGTTTCAGGCCGGGTCAGTTTGGGGCTGCACATGGTGCATTAAACGTCAACAAGTCCCCGGCGTCTAAATTAGTCCCTGAAAAATGTGGCTTTTTTCAGCAAAATAAGACCCTTTTCAGCGAAATAAGACCTTTTTCAGCAAAATATGGCC
The DNA here is from genome assembly GCA_949358305.1 of Strigamia acuminata. NCBI lineage: Eukaryota > Metazoa > Arthropoda > Chilopoda > Geophilomorpha > Linotaeniidae > Strigamia > Strigamia acuminata. Next base: position 63,212,330 of record OX442314.1, on the reverse strand, counting down.
TTTTTCAGCAAAATATGGCCTTTTTCAGCGAAATGTGGCCTTTTTCAGCGAGATATGGCCTTTTTCAGAGAAAATGTGGCGTTTTTCAGCTAAATCTAGCATTTTCAGCAAAATGTGGCCTTTTTTCAGCGAAATGTTGCCTTTTTTCAGCTAAATATGGCCTTTTTCAGCGAAAAGTAGCCGCATTTAGCGAAAGGCATCGAATAAATGCCAGGGCATTTATTAATATTCCGATTGGAGCCGTTTCAGGTAGGGCCAGTTTGGGGCTGCACATGGTGCATTAAACGTCGCCAAGTCCTTGGCGTCTAATTTAGTCCCTGCAAAATGTGGTCTTTTCAGCGAAATAAGACCTTTTTCAGCAAAATGTGGCGTTTTTCAGCGAAATATAGCGTTTTTCAGCGAAATGTGGCCTTTTTCAGCAAAATATGATTTTTTTCAGCGAAATCTTGCCTTTTTCAGCGAAATGTGGCCTTTTTTCAGCGAAATGTGGCTTTTTTTCAGCGAAATATGGCCTTTTCAGCGAAATATAGCCTATTTCAGCGAAATATGGCCTTTTTAAGCGAAAAGTAGCCGCATCTAGTGAAAGGCCTCGAATAAATGCCAGGGCATTTATTAATATTCCGACTGGAGACGTTTCAGGTCGGGTCAGTTAGGGGCTGCACATGGTGCATTAAACGTCGCCAAGTCCCCGGCGTCTAAATTAGTCCCTGCAAAATGTGGCTTTTTTCAGCGAGATATGGCCTTTTTCAGAGAAAATGTGGCGTTTTTCAGCGAAATATAGCGTTTTTCAGCGAAATGTGGCCTTTTTCAGCAAAATATGACCTTTTTCAGCGAAATCTTGCCTTTTTCAGCGAAATATGGTTTTGTTCAGCGAAATGTGGCCTTTTTTCAGCAAAATATGGCCTTTTTCAGCAAAATATGGCCTTTTTCAGCAAAATATGGCCTTTTTCAGCGAAATGTGGCTTTTTTCAGCAAAATAAGATCTTTTCCAGCAAAATATGGCCTTTTTCATTGAAATGTGGCCTTTTTCAGCGAGATATGGCCTTTTTCAGAGAAAATGTCGCGTTTTTCAGCGAAATATAGCGTTTTTCAGCGAAATGTGGCCTTTTTCAGCAAAATATGTGTAGTTTTGGTTCTAATATGTTGGAGGCATAAAAATGGAGACGCGTGGCTTGTTAGGTGAAATATTAACAGTGATGGTTTTAATCTAAAACAGATGTTTTAAAAGTGCGCGGAGCACTAAATACAAAACAGGGCACTGATTGGTCAGTGCCAAATACAGGTGCACAGGTGGTAAAGACACCTGGCGGACAGGAATATAACATTCAATAAAACAACACTTCCCCTGAATGGCAATATTCCTACATTTCAAAATTCAAAACATTTTTCTTAAGCAATTTAGACATTTAAACATTAAAGTATTCATTCACAAACAATTCAAATATTAAAAACGATATTTCTTAAACAATTTCCTTCAATCCAAATTGGGCGATCAATTCTTCGTGTTTTGGCTTAAAAAGCCCCTTGGTCAACACATCGGCGACCATCTTCTCACTCTCCAGGAATTCTATGTCGATATCTCCCCGCTCACATGTTTCTCGAACGAAATGGTGGCGAATGTCGATGTGCTTGGTCCTGGAATGGAAAATTGGGTTTCGCACCAATTTGTGTGCCCCCTGATTGTCGCTATAAATGAGGGTCGTTTTCTTCTTCTTGTTGATGTATTTAATTTCGTCTAGGAAGTTTCGCAAGTAGATTGCTTCTTTTGACGCGTCGGCCAACGCCATATATTCTGCTTCGGTCGACGAGGTTGCGACGGTCTTCTGCTTTCTTGCTTCCCAGCATATTGTCGCGTTCGCGAGTTTAAAGCAGTAGCCGGTGTACGAGCGACGGTCGTCCAAGTTTGCTCCCCAATCTGCATCCGTGTAGCCGACTAAGTCTTTTCCGGTCTTTTCGAATTTTAGCCCGAGATTCGATGAGTGCTTCAAATATCTTAGGACGCGTTTTGCTGCTGTCCAATGAGTTCCGGTGAAGCACGTATTATATTGACTTAATGCGCTGACGGTGTAGGAAATATCGGGTCGAGTGCAAACGGCGAGGTACATGAGTGATCCGATTAAACTTTGGTACGGGAACTTCTCTGGATCCAGTAGCTCTTCGTCGGTCCCATCCTCCTTTTTCTTGTTTTTCTGCAATTTCTGATTTGCGTCGAGTGGAGTTGTGTTTTTCGAGCAGTCTTGCATTCCGAAACGATTCAGTATGTCCTTAACGTATTTTTTCTGCGCCATCGTGATTGATTTCGTCTTGTCGTCCTGTTTAAACTCGATTCCCAAGCAGTAGTGAATTTGTCCTAAATCCTTCATTTTGAACTCGCTCTTCAGGTTCGATTTTATTTTCTCCAGGTTTCTTTTGCAGTTCGTTGCGATGATAAAATCATCCACGTAGATTGCGACGAGCGTGATGACTTCTTCATTCGTTTGGTAATACACGCATGGGTCTGCATTTGTTGGCTTCAGTCCGTGCTTTTGCAACTTCTCGTCCAGTTTTTTGTACCACTGGCGACCCGACTGCTTCAATCCGTATAACGCCTTTTTCATCCGGCAGACTTTTCCTTTCTTGATTTTTATTCCAGCAATAAATTCCAAATATTCGGGGAATTCCATAAAAATTTCCTCTTCGATTTCGCCGTTCAAATATGCCGTTATCGCGTCCATTTGGTGTACGGTCAATCCCAACTCGGCTGCGATTGCCATCATCATTCGAATTGATCCCGGTCGTGCGACGGGCGCGTAGGTTTCAAAGTAGTCGATGCCTGGCTGCTGTGCATATCCTTTGGCGACCAGTCGGGCCTTTCTGCGTTCGATTGACCCGTCTGCTTCAAATTTTGTGCGGAGGACCCATCTACATCCGATTACGTTTCTATTTTTCGGTCGGTCGCACTCCTCCCACGTTTCGTTTTCAATTAAAGCGTCGTATTCGTCCTTCATCGCTTTCATCCATTCTTGTGGGTCATTTCCATTCAAAGCTTCGGCCGCTGTTGTTGGATCGTCGAGAATTGCTATCTGTGCAATTTCGTCTAAGACTTCATTAGTTGTTGTCAGATTCTTTCTTGTATATTTCTTTCTGGGTGGGTCCCCATTTTGGTTTGGATAAGGTTTTGGTGTTCTAGCGGATCGTCGTGGAATCGTTTTCGTGTTTTCATTTTGACGAGGTTCGGCTTCTTCGTGTTGCGTCTCTCTCTCGTTCTCATTGTCGGGCTCGGCTGCATTGTTGGGTTCGTTCTCGTTTGCGTTCTCTATTTCATCTTCGGAATTTTCGGTTCTGTTTTCGTCTGGATCTGTTCTGGAATCGGTGAAATCATTATTAAAATTATTATTATCGTCTTCTCCACATTCTTCATTCGTCTCATTTTTTGATTTTTCGACAAATTTCACGTCTCGACTTTTTATAATCTTATTTTCGCTTTTCGACCATAAACGATACGCCCCAATATCCGATGAGAATACATTCTTTTGACTTCGGTTCGAACTTCCCCTTGTTTGGTTTCTTGTCCAACGCAAAAACTCTGCTCCCGAAAACTCGAAAATAGTCAACATTTGGTTTTCTTCCGGTCCAGACTTGATGCGGTATTTCATTTTCCAAACTTCTAGTCGGGCATTTATTTCGGATGTGGCACGCAGTGTTGATTGCTTCCGCCCAGTATGTGTTGGGCAATTTTGCTTGCAGTAACATGCATCGTGCCATCTCGATTAAAGTTCTGTTCATTCTTTCAGATACGCCATTTTGTTCCGGGGTTCGTTCGACGCTGGTTTGGCGCTTTATGCCGTTTTCTTGTAAATATGCGTCGAATTTCTTATTTACATATTCTCTCCCGTTGTCCGATCGTAAAACTTTGAGTGCGCAACCAGTTTCCCTCTCGCAAAACGTTTTAAATGACTTGAATGCCTCGAAAACTTCGCTTTTGTGCTTCAGAAAATACACCTTGCACCACCTCGATTTGTCGTCAGTGAAGGTCACGAAGTATCTTGATCCGTTCATGGACTTTGTTGGCATTGGTCCGCAAACGTCCGAGTGTACAAGTTCCAGCAGTTTTTCGCTTTTTGACGTGGAGTCAGGAAATTTCGTACTTGCGTGCTTCCCCTCGATGCAAGTTTCACAAGTTGGCAGCTTGGCGTCCTTTTCCAAATTCATTCCGTCCGCCTTTTCGTTTAGTATTTTCAGACTTGACTCGTTCAGGTGCCCAAGTCTTTTGTGCCATTCTTGTATTTTCGTACTTGCGGGTTTTGCAGGTTTTGATCCGGTTCCGACTTCGATTTCCGCTGCAGTCGCAGCATCCTCGGTCTCGTCGACGATGTAATACAATCCGTTCCTTTTTTCGGCGGTGAATACGATTTCTCCCTTCGGGTTTATTACTTCTGCTGATTTATCGTCGAAAATCACCTTGTGTCCCCGTTCTGTGATCTTCCCGACCGACATCAAATTCGTTCGTAAATCTCGTACCAAAAGAGTTTCCGCCAAATCCAGCTTCACATTTCCGTTCCCGGTGTTGACGACAATTTTCGCGGTTCCTTTTCCGTCGATTTTTGTACTCGCTTTGCTGGCCAAATTCAGTTTTTGGTTTTTCAGGAATTCGATCGTCGAAAATGTTGAATCGTTCGAGCACATGTGGGAGCTGGCGCCGCTGTCCAAACACCAATTTTTCGGTCGTGGCGTCTCGCTTATCAGTGCTGTCTCGATTTGCTCGCAGAAAAATAATTCGTACTTGGATTTCTCGGCTCTTGATGCGCTTTCCTTCTTGCTTTTACTTCGGCAATCGGCGATTTTGTGGCCAATTTTTCCGCAACCGTGACACTTGTATTTGAAAGCTGGCTTCTCGGTCGAATTCGAATTTTCGTCGCCGTATTTCTTTGGTTGCTTACGTTTTTGGAACGTTTTTCTGGCCATCATGGCGTCCGATACGTCTTCTTTCCCCTTTCCGCGGGCGATTGACTCGTCTTTGATCTTTCCCTCCAAAACTTCCAGCGAGGGCAATTTATCTTGCGATTCTATTGCGCATCTGAAGTTGTCGTAAGAGTTCGGCAGGCTTAGTAGCAGTAAGATCGTTGTGAAGTCTTCGGGCATCTTGAAATTCATGTCTAGTAGCTTATCCACCAGCTCGAAGAATTCTTTTAAGTGGTTCTCCACGTTTTTATTGAGTTGTGGTGGAAATATTGTGTGTTTGGTTGTTTGTCGCCATATTGTATAGTTTGTGAATATTTACATTACACACTTTCCGGATATGTGTAATGAATGTGCTGCTATTTAATGTCTCGATGTCGCGTTCAATCGATCTCGATTTTTATTAATGCTGGTTCTGTACCGCGGTTGAACGTTTCCATTTAGCAGCATGCGCTGATAACATCGTCTGCTCAAAAGAGCGAGTCCTGTATTGTTATTATTGCTTAGTTATCGATTATGAATGTCATTGCTTTTATTTTATAATGTAAAGGACAAATCATTGAAATCCAACAATGATTTATCCTATTTTTCCGAGTGCAGTTGTTAGCCTCGAAGCGTGTACACTTTTATGTGATATTAAACATGGCGCACGCATGTCGGTGTCGCGCACCTGTTTAGACACTCGTCAACTCCTTTCTAACCGATGTTTTGGCCAGGAAATCGCTTTATATGGTAGCAGAGGGTGGTTCTCGACGGCCTGACCAGTTTGTAAAGGATTTCCGACCTTTTTGGACGCGAGACGAAGCCAAGACGTCGCCCGACTTCGCCGCAAACGCGAACCGACCGACGCAGACGGATTTTCTTCGCCAAATCGATTGGAAACGATCGGCAACGTGTGCGGACATTACTACGGACATTTTAGTGTGTAAGCAGCTTTATTTCGAAATTTTTCTGTGCGAAATAAGCACTTTTTCCGACGTCGTTGTGAAATTCTCCTGCGGCGGCCATTTTGGATTCGGCCGTGAAGCGAATCGCAGCCCAGACGTGCATCTGAACCGATACACGCCAACACGACGTTATTTTGCCGAGGCAATCAGTATTGCCAGCGAGACGACGCCCATTCACGTCGACACGACGGAGTTTCGACGCAAAACGACCGATATTTGTCGTAGGATCGTCGAGGACGAAGATTTGTTCTGTGGCGACCATTTTGATCGTTTTTCATCGCCATCGACGGTGAATATTCGTTTTGGAGCTGTGTTTACGTGTAAGTCCACGTACACAGCCATATTTAGCACGAAGAGCCGTGATTTACACCCGACGTGGAATTACGAAGGCGCGGACGTGCGCAACGACGATTTCAAGAGGAAACCCTGGTTTTGCACGCAGGGTGCACCAGTTGAGAGGGTTTCTCCTCACATTAGCACCCCGGCGTGCGTGTGAGTTAATTCGACACGTGAAGCCGACGTTGAACACACCGTGGGAACCGATTACGGCGCAAGGATCCCGTAATTGGCCAACTTCACATCTAGACTGTTTTGATTTATTTGCATACTTTCGTGAAACTCTGTATAGTTTTAAGTTTTTGTTGTTGGTCCCTTGTTAGATTCGGTGCTACCCTACGTCCAGTCGGGCACGTAGCACTGTATTCTTGGCTGGGCTTATCCAGGGCCCCCAACCATCCCGCGACCCCAGGAGGTCGGACGGAAGAGTTGGTGGATTGCCAGTCAAGGTTTTCCAATCTCACTTATTGAGATTCCCCGGGTTGAAACTGTATTTTCGCCTTCCTTTTTGGTTTTTGGGACTAGAGACAATTGTGCATTGTGTGATTAAGTGCTCCTGTGAAGTGTGTGTGCGGAATAAATTCCGAAATTGTGTTCTCTCTGTGCATAACCAATTATTATTGTGCATTTTCCTGGTGTCGTCGTGATGGCTTCAAAGCACGACGATTACAAGGATATTAAAAAGCTCGATGGCACGAACTATGCCACCTGGTCCGTGCAGGTCCAGTTATTGCTCAAATACAACGGCGTTTGGGGACATGTTAGTGGCTCTGAGCCACCACTGGCTGCAACAGCCACTGCAAAAGAGAAGCGAGAGTTTAACGCTCGAGAGGACAAGGCAATGTCCACTATCTGCATGAGTTGCGCTGAGCCGCAGCAAGTGATAGCTGTTGCCTGCCCCACCGCTGCGAAAGTTTGGGAAGCCCTAAAGGACGCTTATCAACCGACGACGAGGGCACGTCGTGCTCGGTTGCGACGTGAATTCCTCAACATGAAACTTCGAGATAATGAGGAAATGCTAGTTTTCACCGGGCGGGTCGACCGCAAAATCGTCGAACTGAAGGACGTTAAAATTGAGGTCACCGATGAATTCCAGGCATTCCAATATTTAGATCTTCTGCCCCCACAATACGAGGCTGTGAAACAGACCGCGTATCACTGGTCGGATACGGAATTCACAGCGAAAAACGTTAAAGAACGTTTACTTGGCGAGTACAATCGCCTTTATGAACAGACCAATGAATTTGGCGTCCCACCTGTATTGGCAGACAATACTACCGCTTTCTATACTAAAGGGAAATGGAAACCTCGTGGAAAAACCCCAAATTCCCCCGGAACTTCGCGTGGAACATGTTTTACTTGCGGTGGGTCGGGACACTTCGCCAGGGAGTGCCCATCGCCGCCGAAACAGCAAGGGACTTTCCCCGCCAGCGCTGGCTCGCCAGCCCAATTGAATCGTGGAGGCACCCGTGGCAAAGGACGAGGCAGAGGGGGTCCACAGAGAGCAAATCTCACACAACTGGACCCCTATACAGATGAGCCCTACACTTTGTATTCTGCGGTGTCGGAAGAGAAGCCCACAGTGCCCTTATCTCTTGTGTCGCACGGAAACTACGATTCACAGTGGTACGTGGACACGGGAGCGACCGACCACTTTTCCTTCAACCGGAATTGGTTTTCAAACTTCAAACCGTTGTCTAACTTCAGCGTTCTACAAGGAGAAGGAAAATCGAAGATTGAAGGTGTGGGCAACATCGTCCTCACTTCGCTCTATGGACAAAGAACGAGGAAAATAACTTTGACGAATGTATTCTTCGCACCGAATTTTCGGAAAAACCTTATTTCGCTCGGGCGCACCGATGAGGCTGGGTTGTGCACAATTGTTAAAGATGGGAAGATGAGTATTTTCAAAGATAAAATCGAGGAACCATTGATTTCGGCAGTTCGGACTAGCGACAGGCTGTACAAAGTCAACTGCCGGGTCGAGGTTAATTCTGTAAACACAGCTGCATTAACTGCGCAACAGGATACAGCTGCTGTCCTCGATTTAATCAAATCATCCGTGAAGGATGAAAAATTTGTACAACCGCTACTAACCATTTTAGATTTTAAGTCAGCTTTACTAAAAAGTTTCTGTAAGCCGGATATGGGAAAATCCGCATCTAATTTGAGTACGCAAGTAAGCGAGCCAACCAAAGCGAATGCGCCTGCGGCGATTAATTTACAGAAAACAGTGAATGAGGTTCAGACACCTCCTGCTATTGTTCCCGAAGCTAATGCGACTGCGAAAGTTAACAAAAGCGGGGATACTGGGATCAAAATGAGAAAGAAAGAAATATCCCAGAGTATGGACACGTGGCATTCCAGAATGGGCCACCATAATGCTAAAGGCATTATTAAATTAACCGAATCCGAGGACGTTTTTGGGATCAATTTGTCTAACAAAGAATTATCCACTTGTGACGCATGTGCCCGTGCTAAGAGCACTAGGGCGAGTTTTCCCCCGATAATTACCATTTCCACTAAGGGAGTATTAGATTTAGTGCACATGGATGTTTGGGGGGCATCACAAGCTACTTCCTTGGGTGGGGCTAATTTTTACTTTATATTGGTTGATGATTATTCACGTTATATGTGGATCATAACGATGAAGACCAAAGGGGAAGTTTTGGGCCATTTTAAACGTTGGTTGACGGAAGTCGAAAGAACGACATCACGGAAAGTGAAATGCATTAAAACTGATAATGGAGGAGAATTTATTTCGCGGAATTGGGATGATTATGCATCCAAAATTGGTTTGAAATGTATTCGTACGAATACATATAGCCCGGAAATGAATTCTGTTGCAGAACGTGCAAACCGTACCATTGTCGGTGGCGTCAGAGCTTTAATGTTGGAAAATGATTTCCCCTATCCCCTTTGGGCTGAATTAGCGACGACCATAGTTTACTTAAAGAACCGATTCCCCCATGAAGGGCTTGGAGGAAAAGTGCCCTATACCGTGTTTTTCGGCAAGAAATTGTCTTTGCGACACATCAGGTGTATTGGGTCGAAGACATTTGTACATATCCCGTCCCAGGTCAGAAAGGGCAAACTGGAAGGAAGGGCTTGGGCGGGAGCACTCATTGGATACGCAATATCAACTAGGGGCTACAGGGTTTGGGATCCTGTACGGAATCAAGTTTTTGCGTCCAAACATGTCCGAATTTTCGAAGACTCATATTGGTATGAGATTGGCAAACGGCTACAACAGCCCATCAAGCAACCGCAGGGTGGCCAATTCAAACATTTTGGGGATTCTTCCTCGGACACCGAGGGAGATGATGATGATTCCGTTGCCCCTATCCCTGAAATTGTTGAGGAAGTGCAAGAGGCACTACCACCTCCTATTCCGCCCCCTGTTGAACCCCCGGTTCCGAAGGAGAAGCCTCCTTTACCCACAACCCCAAAGCCTGTTTTCAGACCTGAATTGAGGCCGCTTGTAAAACAAGCGATACAACAGCCTGCGATAGAAACTGTTGAAGGTGACTTGGTTGGGGATGCTGGTGCTGGGGATAATCCAGTTGAAGAAATTGGTGGGGCGAAGGGGGATAACGGCGATGGCGAGAATTACTTCAATGTTTATCCTGACGACGATGAGGAGGTTGATCTTCCTCCTACGATACAAGCTCGTCGTGGTTCGGGCAAAAAGGGAAAGAAGGTCAAAGATCCTTTGTCGCTGCCGCTGGATATGACTAAGTGGAGACGGGTCCAGTCTGTCCGGAAAGCCGGGGCAACGGCTGGGAAAATTGATGTGGTTTATTTCTCGCCCAATGAAGACAAACTTAGAAGTCGGACTGACGTTGCGCGATGGTGCGACGCAGAGGGTTACCACTACGACCCAGATCTTTTTGACTTCAAAACCTTAGAGGGTGAAGAACCCGAACTCCCTTTTGCCGGTTTCTGTGCCGTAGAGCCTGATACCTACGAGGAGGCAATGAGGCACACCAACAAACGGGACTGGGAAAAGGCGATGAAAGAAGAGACAGATATCTTCGACGATCGAACTGTCTATAAAGAAATTGATAAGCCCGAAGGAGAGTTGCTTTTGGGATCAAAATGGATTTATAAAATGAAAAGGGACCAGTCGGGTGCAGTCGCGCGCTACCGGGCTCGCTTGGTAGCACAAGGCTTCAAGCAGAGGCCGGGCATTGACTTTACGGAGGTATTTTCCCCCGTAGTCAATTTCGTCCTCGTTATAGTGTTTTTCTGTACCTTGGTGATACTGAAAGGTTGGAGAGATGTCCACCTTGACATCAAGGCCGCGTACTTGTACGGGGACCTTGATAAGGTCCAATTCATGGAGATTCCCAAGGGCTACAGAACAGCCGAAAACCAACATAAGTGTTGGATGCTGTTGAAGTCATTATATGGACTACATCAGAGTGGACGGATGTGGTACCAAGCCCTCCACGACCGTCTACTCCAACTGGGATTTGTGCCCTTGTTGGGTCTTAACTGTGTTTATGCGTTAGACAACGACGCAATTCTTATCTTTTACGTGGACGACATAGTTCTCTTCTCCAAGGATGACTACGTCGAGGAATGCGTTGTTCGATGGATTAGGGAATCCTTTGACACGGTTGATTTGGGTCCCGTGACCCTCTTGTTAGGCATAGCCTTTGATAGGTCTGGGGGCCAAATTAGGATCCATCAAAGGGCATACATAGAAAAACTTTGTAAGTTGTATGGGGTCGACTCATGCCTTCGGATTAGAGTACCTGGGACGCCAGGAACGATTATTCAGGGCGTGACGGAAAAGGAGCGGGTTGATTCCACTTTCCCCTATCGCAACTTAGTGGGAAGTCTCTTGTTCTTGGCGAGCAGGACAAGGCCAGACATCCTGTTCTCGGTCATTGTCCTCTCACAATACAATGAGAAACATTCGACGCGTCACATTAGTATGTTATTGCAAATTTTGCGATATCTGGCAAATACGTCGGATTATATGATTAATCTTTCCAATTGCCGAAATGATAATCTAACTGTGTATACCGACGCGTCGTTTGCCCTCGATGCAGACAAAAGGAGAAGCTTCGGGGGTCACATAGTCTATTTGGGTGGCGTTCCGATCATGTGGAACTGCCATAAGCAGTCAATGACTGCGTTATCGATCATGGAGAGTGAATTTCTGGCCGTGGTCGATGGCGTAAAGGAGATTATATGGCTAGAGAGGCTTTACGATGCCGACATCATGTTCAGCATCAATCGGAACACCCCATGCGTGTACGCGGACAGTATGCCCGCGATACAATACGCCAAAAACCGAATAGAGAATAGGGCGAATAAACATATCGACGTAAAGCTTCATTTCCTCAGGGACTGGTTTGAGCGCGGAACGTTTGCTATTAAGCATATTCCAGGGGCCCTGAATGTCGCCGATGTGATGACCAAATGGTTACCCAAGCCCAGACTTAACACCTTGTGTGAGCATTTATTTGTAAGGCGCAAATAACCAAACAAAGGGGGATATATTGAGTTGTGGTGGAAATATTGTGTGTTTGGTTGTTTGTCGCCATATTGTATAGTTTGTGAATATTTACATTACACACTTTCCGGATATGTGTAATGAATGTGCTGCTATTTAATGTCTCGATGTCGCGTTCAATCGATCTCGATTTTTATTAATGCTGGTTCTGTACCGCGGTTGAACGTTTCCATTTAGCAGCATGCGCTGATAACATCGTCTGCTCAAAAGAGCGAGTCCTGTATTGTTATTATTGCTTAGTTATCGATTATGAATGTCATTGCTTTTATTTTATAATGTAAAGGACAAATCATTGAAATCCAACAATGATTTATCCTATTTTTCCGAGTGCAGTTGTTAGCCTCGAAGCGTGTACACTTTTATGTGATATTAAACATGGCGCACGCATGTCGGTGTCGCGCACCTGTTTAGACACTCGTCAACTCCTTTCTAACCGATGTTTTGGCCAGGAAATCGCTTTAGTTTTCTCCGTCCGCCATCTTGTGTGTTGCGAGTCGTTTTAACAACGTGATCTTTCTTGCCGGTCCTTTCGATTGGTACACACTATGCAGCTTCCTCCACAATTCGTTCGCGGTGTTGCAATTTTTAGCCATTCGAAGTTCCGACTGTTTTATATTTAGCAAAATGTCATTTTTGGCTGTTCGATCACTTTTCTCCCACGTTTCGATCTCCTTCACACGTTTCGCGTTTCCTTCGATGGTTTCTGGTCGTTTCGACGTACCTTCCGCGTGCACGAGTAGGTCCCGTTGATCCAAAATTGCTTCCATCTGGATCTTCCATGTGTCGAAGTTTTCCTTTCCCAACGCCTCGATTCGAGCTGAATTTCCGCCGCCGTTCGCCATCGTTTCTTAGTTCTGTTTCTTGTGGAATGTTCGTGTTAAATTCGTTTTTAACTTCCTCGAATGTTCCGGTACAAAACTTGATGATTTTTAATCGCAGTGGAAGCGTGCTGGGCCCATAACCTGTAGTTTTGGTTCTAATATGTTGGAGGCATAAAAATGGAGACGCGTGGCTTGTTAGGTGAAATATTAACAGTGATGGTTTTAATCTAAAACAGATGTTTTAAAAGTGCGCGGAGCACTAAATACAAAACAGGGCACTGATTGGTCAGTGCCAAATACAGGTGCACAGGTGGTAAAGACACCTGGCGGACAGGAATATAACATTCAATAAAACAACAATATGACTTTTTTTCAGCGAAATCTTGCCTTTTTCAGCGAAATATGGTTTTTTTCAGCAAAATGTGGCCTTTTTTCAGCAAAATATGGCCTTTTTCAGCAAAATATGGCCTTTTTCAGCAAAATATGGCCTTTTTCAGCAAAATATGGTCTTTTTCAGTGAAATGTGGCCTTTTTTCAGCGAAATGTGGCTTTTTTTCAGCAAAATATGGTCTTTTTCAGCAAAATATGGCCTTTTTCAGCAAAATATGGCCTTTTTCAGCGAAATATGGCCTTTTTTATTGAAATGTGGCCTTTTTCAGCGAGATATGGCCTTTTTCAGAGAAAATGTCGCGTTTTTCAGCGAAATATAGCGTTTTTCAGCGAAATCTTGCCTTTTTCAGCGAAATGTGGCCTTTTTTCAGCGAAATGTGGCTTTTTTTCAGCGAAATATGGCTCTTTCAGCGAAATATAGCCTTTTTCAGAGAAATATGGCCTTTTTAAGCGAAAAGTAGCCGCATCTAGTGAAAGGCCTCGAATAAATGCCAGGGCATTTATTAATATTCCGACTGGAGCCGTTTCAGGTCGGGTCAGTTTGGGGCTGCACATGGTGCATTAAACGTCGCCAAGTCCTCGGCGTCTAAATTAGTCCCTGCAAAATGTGGCTTTTTTCAGCAAAATAAGACCTTTTCCAGCAAAATATGGCCTTTTTCAGCGAAATGTGGCCTTTTCCAGCGAGATATGGCCTTTTTCAGAGAAAATGTGGCGTTTTTCAGCGAAATATAGCGTTTTTCAGCGAAATCTTGCCTTTTTCAGCGGAATGTGGCCTTTTTTCAGCGAAATGTGGCTTTTTTTCAGCGAAATATGGCCTTTTCAGCGAAATATAGCCTTTTTCAGCGAAATATGGTCTTTTTAAGCGAAAAGTAGCCGCATCTAGTGAAAGGCCTCAAATAAATGCCAGGGCATTTATTAATATTCCGACTGGAAACGTTTCAGGTCGGGTCAGTTAGGGGCTGCACATGGTGCATTAAACGTCGCCAAGTCCCTGGCGTCTAAATTAGTCCCTGCAAAATGTGGCTTTTTTCAGCGAGATATGGCCTTTTTCAGAGAAAATGTGGCGTTTTTCAGCGAAATATAGCGTTTTTCAGCGAAATGTGGCCTTTTTCAGCAAAATATGGCCTTTTTCATTGAAATGTGGCCTTTTTCAGCGAGATATGGCTTTTTTCAGAGAAAATGTCGCGTTTTTCAGCGAAATATAGCGTTTTTCAGCGAAATGTGGCCTTTTTCAGCAAAATATGACTTTTTTTCAGCGAAATCTTGCCTTTTTCAGCGAAATATGGTTTTTTTCAGCGAAATGTGGCCTTTTTTCAGTAAAATATGGCCTTTTTCAGCAAAATATGGCCTTTTTCAGCAAAATATGGCCTTTTTCAGCAAAATATGGTCTTTTTCAGTGAAATGTGGCCTTTTTTCAGCGAAATGTGGCTTTTTTTCAGCAAAATATGGTCTTTTTCAGCAAAATATGGCCTTTTTCAGCAAAATATGGCCTTTTTCAGCGAAATATGGCCTTTTTTATTGAAATGTGGCCTTTTTCAGCGAGATATGGCCTTTTTCAGAGAAAATGTCGCGTTTTTCAGCGAAATATAGCGTTTTTCAGCGAAATCTTGCTTTTTTCAGCGAAATGTGGCCTTTTTTCAGCGAAATGTGGCTTTTTTTCAGCGAAATATGGCCTTTTCAGCGAAATATAGCCTTTTTCAGCGAAATATGGCCTTTTTAAGCGGTAAGTAGCCGCATCTAGTGAAAGGCCTCAAATAAATGCCAGGGCATTTATTAATATTCCGACTGGAGACGTTTCAGGTCGGGTCAGTTAGGGGCTGCACATGGTGCATTAAACGTCGCCAAGTCCCTGGCGTCTAAATTAGTCCCTGCAAAATGTGGCTTTTTTCAGCGAGATATGGCCTTTTTCAGAGAAAATGTGGCGTTTTTCAGCGAAATATAGCGTTTTTCAGCGAAATGTGGCCTTTTTCAGCAAAATATGGCCTTTTTCATTGAAATGTGGCCTTTTTCAGCGAGATATGGCTTTTTTCAGAGGAAATGTCGCGTTTTTCAGCGAAATATAGCGTTTTTCAGCGAAATGTGGCCTTTTTCAGCAAAATATGACTTTTTTTCAGCGAAATCTTGCCTTTTTCAGCGAAATATGGTTTTTTTCAGCGAAATGTGGCCTTTTTTCAGTAAAATATGGCCTTTTTCAGCAAAATATGGCCTTTTTCAGCAAAATATGGCCTTTTTCAGCAAAATATGGTCTTTTTCAGTGAAATGTGGCCTTTTTTCAGCGAAATGTGGCTTTTTTTCAGCAAAATATGGTCTTTTTCAGCAAAATATGGCCTTTTCAGCAAAATATGGCCTTTTTCAGCGAAATATGGCCTTTTTTTATTGAAATGTGGCCTTTTTCAGCGAGATATGGCCTTTTTCAGAGAAAATGTCGCGTTTTTCAGCGAAATATAGCGTTTTTCAGCGAAATCTTGCTTTTTTCAGCGAAATGTGGCCTTTTTTCAGCGAAATGTGGCTTTTTTTCAGCGAAATATGGCCTTTTCAGCGAAATATAGCCTTTTTCAGCGAAATATGGCCTTTTTAAGCGAAAAGTAGCCGCATCTAGTGAAAGGCCTCGAATAAATGCCAGGGCATTTATTAATATTCCGACTGGAGACGTTTCAGGTCGGGTCAGTTAGGGGCTGCACATGGTGCATTAAACGTCGCCAAGTCCCTGGCGTCTAAATTAGTCCCTGCAAAATGTGGCTTTTTTCAGCGAGATATGGCCTTTTTCAGAGAAAATGTGGCGTTTTTCAGCGAAATATAGCGTTCTTCAGCGAAATGTGGCCTTTTTCAGCAAAATATGACCTTTTTCAGCGAAATCTTGCCTTTTTTCAGCGAAATATGGTTTTTTTCAGCGAAATGTGGCCTTTTTTCAGCAAAATATGGCCTTTTTCAGCAAAATATGGCCTTTTTCAGCAAAATATGGCCTTTTTCAGTAAAATATGGCCTTTTTCAGCAAAATATGATCTTTTTCAGTGAAATGTGGCCTTTTTTCAGCGAAATGTGGCCTTTTTTCAGCAAAATATGGCCTTTTTCAGCAAAATATGGCCTTTTCCAGCAAAATATGGCCTTTTTCAGCAAAATATGGCCTTTTTCAGCAAAATATGGTCTTTTTCAGTGAAATGTGGCCTTTTTTCAGCGAAATGTGGCCTTTTTCAGCAAAATATGGCCTTTTTCAGCAAAATATGGCCTTTTTCAGCAAAATATGGCCTTTTTCAGCGAAATGTGGCTTTTTTAAGCAAAATAAGATCTTTTTCAGCAAAATATGGCCTTTTTCAGCGAAATGTGGCCTTTTTCAGCGAAATATGCCCTTTTTCAGAAAAATGTGGCCTTTTTTCAACGAAATATGGTCTTTTTCAACGAAAAGTAGCCGCATTTAGTGAAAGGCCTCGAATAAATGCCAGGGCATTTATTAATATTCCGACTGGAGCCGTTTCAGGCCTGGTCAGTTTAGGGCTGCACATGGTGCATTAAACGTCGTTAAGTCCCCGGCGTCTAAATTTGTCCCCGCAAAATGTGGCTTTTTTCAGCAAAATAAGACCTTTTTCAGCAAAATATGGCCTTTTTCAGCAAAATGTGTTTTTTTTCAGCGAGATATGGCTTTTTTTCAGCGAAATATGGCCTTTTTCAGCGAAATATGGCCTTTTTAAGCGAAAAGTAGCCGCATCTAGTGAAAGGCCTCGAATAAATGCCAGGGCATTTATTAATATTCCGACTGGAGACGTTTCAGGTCGGGTCAGTTAGGGGCTGCACATGGTGCATTAAACGTCGCCAAGTCCCTGGCGTCTAAATTAGTCCCTGCAAAATGTGGCTTTTTTCAGCGAGATATGGCCTTTTTCAGAGAAAATGTGGCCTTTTTTCAGCGAAATGTGGCCTTTTTTCAGCAAAATATGGCCTTTTTCAGCAAAATATGGCCTTTTTCAGCAAAATATGGCCTTTTTCAGCAAAATATGGCCTTTTTCAGCAAAATATGGTCTTTTTCAGTGAAATGTGGCCTTTTTTTAGCGAAATGTGGCCTTTTTTATCGAAAAGTAGCCGCATTTAGCGAAAGGCTTCAAATAAATGCCAGGGCTTTTATTAATATGCAAAATATGAGCTTTTTTATTGAAAAGTAGCCGCATTTAGTGAAAGGCCTCGAATAAATGCCAGGGCATTTATTAATATTTCGACCGGAGCCGTTTCAGGCCGGGTCAGTTTGGGGCTGCACATGGTACATTAAACGTCGCCAAGTCCCCGGCGTCTAAACTAGTCCCTGCAAAATGTGGCCTTTTTCAGCGAAATATACCGTTTTTCAGCGAAATATGGCGTTTTTTACCGAAATATGGCCTTTTACAGCGAAATGTGGCCTTTTTCAGCAAAATATGGCCTTTTTCAGCAAAATATGGCGTTTTTTCAGTAAAATATGGCCTTTTTCAGCAAAATATGGCCAAAATATGGCCAAAATATGGCCAAAATATGGCCAAAATATGGAGTTTTTTTTAGCAAATTATGGCTTTTTTCAGCGAAATATGGCTTTTTTCAGCAAAATATGGCTTTTTTCAGCAAAATATGGCTTTTTCAGCGAAATATGGCCTTTTCAGCAAAATATGGAGTTTTTTTTAGCAAAATATGGCCTTTTTCAGCGAAATATGGCCTTTTTCAGCGAAATGTGGCCTTTTTCAGCAAAATATGGCCTTTTTCAGCAAAATATGGCGTTTTTTCAGTAAAATATGGCCTTTTTCAGCAAAATATGGCCTTTTTCAGTGAAATATGGCCTTTTTCAGCGAAATATGGCCTTTTTCAGCAAAATATGGCCTTTTTCAGCGAAATATGGCTTTTTTCAGCGAAATATGGCCTTTTTCAGCGAAATATGGCCGTTTTCAGCGAAATATGGCTTTTTTTAGCGAAATATGGCCTTTTTCAGCGAAATATGGCCTTTTTCAGTAAAATATGGCCTTTTTCAGCAAAATATGGCCTTTTTCAGCGAAATGTGGCCTTTTTTCAGCAAAATATGGCCTTTTTCAGCAAAATATGGCCTTTTTCAGCAAAATATGGTCTTTTTCAGTGAAATGTGGTCTTTTTTCAGCGAAATTGTAGGCCTGAATCCAAATAAGGTGAGTCCCAAGCAATTTTCTAACTGTGCGTGAAGTGCACAAATTGTGCCGCCATCTTTACTGTCATAAAACATGGAGAAGACTGTACATAAAATTCCTGGGTTCCAGGTTACATCAAATAAACACATGTGATTTGTTTCACAGAACAAATCCTTAACAATGACATAATAAATGCAATCAAATAATACAAGGATATAGCAGACACTGATAAAACATAATATGATGCAAATACGCAATTCCAAACATTATTTATGCTTGAATAAGAATTCAATAAATACTAAATCAAATGCTATTGCATATTAACACATTGAAATACACTAAACAATAACAATTGCTGGCAGCACCCACTCTATAATTTAGAAACCCAAAGTACAACCGGATAGAGCTGAGTGTCGCTCATAGTACAAACGTTACACGGGGTAGTTGGGCACGCTAAACCAGAAACACGTGCCCCAATATATGCACAGTGCCAAAGATTGTCCCAAATATCTATAGAAATGTGGTCTTTTTTCAGCAAAATATGGCCTTTTTCAGCAAAATATGGCCTTTTTCAGCAAAATATGGCCTTTTTCAGCAAAATATGGCCTTTTTCAGCGAAATGTGGCTTTTTTCAGCAAAATAAGATCTTTTCCAGCAAAATATGGCCTTTTTCATTGAGATGTGGCCTTTTTCAGCGAGATATGGCCTTTTTCAGAGAAAATGTCGCGTTTTTCAGCGAAATATAGCGTTTTTCAGCGAAATGTGGCCTTTTTCAGCAAAATATAACTTTTTTTCAGCGAAATCTTGCCTTTTTCAGCGAAATATGGTTTTTTTCAGCGAAATGTGGCCTTTTTTCAGCAAAATAAGGCCTTTTTCAGCAAAATATGGCCTTTTTCAGCAAAATATGGCCTTTTTCAGCAAAATATGGTCTTTTTCAGTGAAATGTGGCCTTTTTTTAGCGAAATGTGGCTTTTTTTCAGCAAAATATGGTCTTTTTCAGCAAAATATGGCCTTTTTCAGCAAAATATGGCCTTTTTCAGCAAAATATGGCCTTTTTCAGCAAAATGTGGCTTTTTTAAGCAAAATAAGATCTTTTTCAGCAAAATATGGCCTTTTTCATTGAAATGTGGCCTTTTTCAGAGAAAATGTCGCGTTTTTCAGCGAAATATAGCGTTTTTCAGCGAAATGTGGCCCTTTTCAGCAAAATATGACCTTTTTCAGCAAAAAGTAGCCGCATTTAGTGAAAGGCCTCGAATAAATGCCAGGGCATTTATTAATATTCCGACTGGAGCCGTTTCAGGCCGGGTCAGTTTGGGGCTGCACATGGTGCATTAAACGTCGCCAAGTCCTCGGCGTCTAAATTAGTCCCTGCAAAATGTGGCTTTTTTCAGCAAAATAAGACCTTTTCCAGCAAAATATGGCCTTTTTCAGCGAAATGTGGCCTTTTCCAGCGAGATATGGCCTTTTTCAGAGAAAATGTGGCGTTTTTCAGCGAAATATAGCGTTTTTCAGCGAAATCTTGCCTTTTTCAGCGAAATGTGGCCTTTTTTCAGCGAAATGTGGCTTTTTTTCAGCGAAATATGGCCTTTTCAGCGAAATATAGCCTTTTTCAGCGAAATATGGCCTTTTTAAGCGAAAAGTAGCCGCATCTAGTGAAAGGCCTCAAATAAATGCCAGGGCATTTATTAATATTCCGACTGGAGACGTTTCAGGTCGGGTCAGTTAGGGGCTGCACATGGTGCATTAAACGTCGCCAAGTCCCTGGCGTCTAAATTAGTCCCTGCAAAATGTGGTTTTTTTCAGCGAGATATGGCCTTTTTCAGAGAAAATGTGGCGTTTTTCAGCGAAATATAGCGT
Source organism: Strigamia acuminata (assembly GCA_949358305.1). Classification (NCBI taxonomy): domain Eukaryota; kingdom Metazoa; phylum Arthropoda; class Chilopoda; order Geophilomorpha; family Linotaeniidae; genus Strigamia; species Strigamia acuminata. The sequence goes on along the minus strand of OX442314.1, from coordinate 63,192,406 downwards.
TTTTCAGCGAAATGTGGCCTTTTTCAGCAAAATATGGCCTTTTTCATTGAAATGTGGCCTTTTTCAGCGAGATATGGCCTTTTTCAGAGAAAATGTCGCGTTTTTCAGCGAAATATAGCGTTTTTCAGCGAAATGTGGCCTTTTTCAGCAAAATATGACTTTTTTTCAGCGAAATCTTGCCTTTTTCAGCGAAATATGGTTTTTTTCAGCGAAATGTGGCCTTTTTTCAGCAAAATATGGCCTTTTTCAGCAAAATATGGCCTTTTTCAGCAAAATATGGCCTTTTTCAGCAAAATATGGTCTTTTTCAGTGAAATGTGGCCTTTTTTCAGCGAAATGTGGCTTTTTTTCAGCAAAATATGGTCTTTTTCAGCAAAATATGGCCTTTTTCAGCAAAATATGGCCTTTTTCAGCGAAATATGGCCTTTTTTATTGAAATGTGGCCTTTTTCAGCGAGATATGGCCTTTTTCAGAGAAAATGTCGCGTTTTTCAGCGAAATATAGCGTTTTTCAGCGAAATCTTGCCTTTTTCAGCGAAATGTGGCCTTTTTTCAGCGAAATGTGGCTTTTTTTCAGCGAAATATGGCCTTTTCAGCGAAATATAGCCTTTTTCAGCGAAATATGGCCTTTTTAAGCGAAAAGTAGCCGCATCTAGTGAAAGGCCTCGAATAAATGCCAGGGCATTTATTAATATTCCGACTGGACACGTTTCAGGTCGGGTCAGTTAGGGGCTGCACATGGTGCATTAAACGTCGCCAAGTCCCTGGCGTCTAAATTAGTCCCTGCAAAATGTGGCTTTTTTCAGCGAGATATGGCCTTTTTCAGAGAAAATGTGGCGTTTTTCAGCGAAATATAGCGTTTTTCAGCGAAATGTGGCCTTTTTCAGCAAAATATGACCTTTGTTACGAATCAACTTAGATGTTTAATTGATTTGATCTGAATTTACGCGCAAGGTGATGTTAGCGCAAATCAGCGGGCAAAGTTCGTAGATTTACTCTGTTTGTGCCATCGTCATATGCGGATATCGGACGGTGAATAAACCTAACTCGCTGTAACACACATTATTTATATTCGACGGGCTCAATCTCACGTTGTGGGTCTTTACGTTTAAAAAGAATGAGTATGCGCAGTGATATTCATATGCGGGTGGGCGTAGGATGTCACAGGCATGCGAAGGGATAAAAGGTGGGCAAAAAGAGGCGCTATTAAGTGTTAAATTAGAAGGTGCGCGTGTTAAAGCGCGAAATAAAGATTGACAAACTCAATTCAATCTAAGAGGTCTTAACTCGTTGAGAGAAGTATGAGAAGTGTGGATTATGGATAAAAGTAGCGACCAGGTAAACATGAGTCATGTGACCAGGTCGATTGGAGTGGGTGAGGGGGTGGAAGGTATGAAATAAGGTTAATTGTTGGAAATAATAAGATGCGCGCAATGAAGCTGCGCATATATTTAGAGATGAATCATCGATGTTAGATGAAAAGAAAGATTGGGAAAAAATAAGAAAACTTAAGATTGGGTCAGTCTAAGTTAGAAACGAATAAAAAAGAAGGGTGGGTAACCTGCCCGTGACATCCCTCCCCCCTTAGGCTTTTATTATTCGAGATTTATCGAAGGGAATAAAGGGATAAGAGACAAGGAAAGTCATACAATAATAATGCGCTATGCGCAAAAATTATACAAATTTTCAAAAAATAAACAAAAAATAAATTAAATAAAGTAAACAAAAATGATGCGCGTTTGCGCAAAGACTTAACAACTCTGTCTAAAATAATGCACGTAGTGCGAAGATTTAACAACCTTGTCAAAATGATGAACAAAAGTTAAACAATACCAGATTAAATATCAAAAATCAATTAAATTAGTAAAAGCAAAGAATTAATAAATCACCATGGCTTTTGAAAATAAATTTAAACTAAGATTTCTTGTAAAGTCACAATGGTAAATTTTAAATCATTCTACTCGAAATCACAAAACGAAACAGGGACGACACAAGGAGGGCGAACACTAAACCTAAAGGGGCCGACGATACCTAGGACGGACGAGAGTCTATACACTTTACCCAAACAATTTATGAAATAAAAATTTTAAACACTTTTACCTTTTTTGTAAACAAACTTCTGCTTCTTGTATAAAAATCATCGAATAAACAATTTTAAATTAAACAAAAATAAAGAGCCGACACATGAGAATTATCAAGAATCAGGATGGGATTTATTAATATCAAATTGGGTATTTATGTTATGGTAGAATGCGCGTAATTGCGCAAAACAAACAAAAACAAAGGTAAGGTACATCATTTATGCAACCTGCATAAGGTAAGTATGATTTCAGGTTAATAGGAACTTTTAAATGGATGCGCGAGACTTTGCGCAAAGATAACCAGGTTATTAACTCTATGATTGGAATGGAAAACAGAAACATATAATATTAGAAACATAACAAATACCCGCGCGCACAATACAACTCGTATTGCCACGGAATTTAAACATGTTGATCTAAACATATCACAGAATTAAAGTAATCATGAAGAATTAGTTAAATATCACAATAATCTTGATTAAATATTAAATATTCATAGAAAAAACATTCATTAAGTAAGTGAAAACATTGAATACTAACTTGAATCATTCCAGAATAATTGCGCTAAAAATAACAATGGAAATAAAAATTAAACGAAATTAAATTCCTAAACTTCGGAAGAAATTATCATAATTAAATGAAGATAATTCTGGAATGATTATGGCACAAAAAGATATCAAAATAATTAAAATAAAATAAATATATCAATAATATACTAGGAAAATTATCAAAAATCATAATTGCGCTTAAACAAAATATAATGGTAGCACTAAAAATCCAATTGTCCGATTCTAAAGCACTAAAAACGTAAAAATAATTAAACAAAAATATAAATTATCAGTGAGGATTATCACAATTGAAAAGTTGCGCAAAAATAATAACATTTAAGATGAAACACTAATAATAATTATTTGTTCTTCAAATCAACACATTACCGCTGCCCAAGCTCCTTCCATTAAGTCCTCCAACTCGAGAGATGTTTTACGGAGCGCCTCATCAATGGAATCGCATGGCGGAACGGAGAAATGGTGAAAATTTAAAGATGATGATGAATATTGGTTGTGGATACCGTGAGGATATTTAAATGCAGGCCAGCCCAAACTCAACGCACAAATGCGGAGATGTTTTATTAGGGCATTTACCAGAGATCCACGATCTGGCGGCGCATTTTGGACACAATTCGGGTTAAATGATGATGAAAACACAAAATAATGATGAATAGTAGGTTGAAGTGCGCACAAAGTCTTCGCAAATCACCAGGATCCTCGCATCAAGTCCTTCAACTCAACGCCGAAGCGGAGGAATTTTACGAAGCGCCCATTGATGTGATCTCCTGACTTCAATTTGCAAAAAACTTGCGCACACAAAGTCACGTTTAAGATTGTTGTTCGAAATCCTTTTCCAAGATTTCGCGATGACGAGAAATTCGGAAATATTTCCACCACTATGCGTTGCGCATCGTGAAAGTTAACTGCACCTCGTCGGTTAATCTCGTTCCGACAATGGTCGAGAAATAACTCTCCATATCGTCGATATAATAAATTTAATAACGGATTTGCCTCGGCCAAGGGCATGCGCAAATCAGCAATGGCGAGGGAACGGAAAAGTTGTCGTTGCGCTTGTGTTGACATTCCAAATTGTAGGCACTCACCTCGACCGTTAGCGAAGTTGCAGATAATAGCCGCTGGAGACATCAAGCTAGGCAAAAGTTCCAAAGTAATTGTGGGTGGGGGATCGTCCCAACCCGAGAAACCCGGACCTGGTGGAATGGATGGCGCAAATTCGTGATGGTGAGCTGAAGTTTGAAGCATCTCTCGCAATTCGTTTAAACGAGTTTCCTCAGCGCATCGCTTTTCTTCCGCTTCCTTAGCCTCCTGGATCGCTTTCTTTTCCTCCTCAACACGATGGATCTCAGCAACGCGTGCTTTTTCCGCCGCATGTTTCTGCTCGTATTCCCGTTGACGTTGCTCGGTGGTCATTCGCTCGTAGTCACGATGGCGCCGAATGTGATAGATCATGCGCGAGATCTCCTCATGCATGATCCAAATTAACTGCTCTAGAACGCCATCATGATCGTAGATATCGCACTCCGACATCCGCCTCAATACTTGAGCAGCCATATCGCGAATACGAGTCTTCATCTGACCATGAATGTTACGGAAATCCACACGAAGTATCTCAAAATCTTTGTCCATCATATGTTCTAAAAGCGCAATCCACCCTTTACGTTCCATATGAAATCGGGTCTTAGACACTTCTGGCCCCTTTACACAAATCTCGACCTCGAACTCATCTAATAAATCGGGAATTAGTTCCAGAGAATTTACCGGTTTCGTTGTTACGCCGTATCGGTCAACTGCCAGATCGCAATGAGAGGCAATATCTTCAAGAGCCTGTGCCCCATCAGAGGCAACAGTCGCGCTGGCTTCGGTAGAAGCTACTCGAGGGGGCGGCGTCGAAGTCTGGCTAGAGGAGACCGAAATCGTACTTGGTGTGGAAGCGGCCTTTGTAGTCGTGGAAACATTGCGCGATGGTAACTGCGCATAGGTGATGGGTCCAGGCGTCGACACTGGAATGTTCGAAATTTTCGTCGTTGAACACGAGGGGGCCTCTGTTGCCCTAGCTGCCGTTACCGTGGTGGGAGTAGCACTCGCAGTTGTCACGAGAATATTTTTCTTTGCTAAAAGCTTCGGTCGGGCACCTGTGTTAGAATTGAGATTATTATTATTAGAAGTTGGTTTTAAAGATGTCGCGGGTAAATTTGCGTTTTGTGGTGATTGCGCAAATCGTTCCCGCATCGCTGGAGGAAGTCGTGCACTGAGTGGTGGTCCGCAGGGTTGCTGCGTGGACGGAACATTGGACAACCGTGGATCGGCCATTTTCCGCTCCAACTTTCGGACATCTTGGACCTGCGCAGCCGGTGTTTCTGCAAAAATCTCATGGGCCACTCCACAGATGGACGGGGTTACACTGAAACTCGATTCGTTGTCCCGAACTGGTGGAGTGCTGGTACGACACTGGGCGATTTCTTCGTTATGCATACGAGTTAATTCCGCCATTTCTTGTTCAGTCACATTTCCCAACGTAGAACGGCCAGAATAATAGCGCAAATCACAGGGTGGATCTGAGTTCTCGTCTTTTGTAACTGGAACTGAAACAATATGGGTAGACACACTTGTGAACATGGAATCGTCGTCGTCCTCATCATCCCCGTTATTGTCAATGGATAAACTGGCCAGTTGCACTGTTGCTTGTGCAAGGGTTTCCTCGGATGGCTGTGGACGATATCTAGTCGTATTGGTGTCCCGAGTTTCGTCACGGCGCAAAGGCATTTTCGTGTCCTCGATCTTACCCAGCACTTTCTGCGTAAGTTTCTCCGTACGATCCTCTCGTCTGTTGATTGAACATGGAGGACGATTTCCTGTAAAATAGGGTAATACTGACTGGTCATTAGTGTCTATGGTATCCATTGCACCCTGAGTCTCTGCAACCAGTTCCACTTGCTCACTCATCATCGAGGCATCCCCTGGAAATGGGTGAAAATAGCGAATTGTTGCGGATTGCATCTGATCGACAAGATGTTGTTCTTTCAACATGGGAGCCAGTCCTTCCACTTCGTCTTGGAGTAAGTTTGGCACTTGGATATATAGAAGTTGAACTACCTCAGCCATCGGATAGATCCATTGTCGCGGTGTAATGCGATTTGTGTGCGCAACTCGTTGCGCCCGGTGCCAATACCAGAAATGAATTGTCCGAAACCTCTGTATCGACACCGGACTCCCGTTCAGTGGTCGAAAAGGCGGGTATGTCACGCTTACGATAATCACATGGTCTTGTTCATATCTTCGCAACACCCAACCGTAGATTTGGCGCATCCAAACGATGTGTAAATTGCGCCGTAAGTCCCCTCGACCATCACACGCCCGGCACTTGCATTCGGGCCTCGGCGGGTCAATCTCTTTACCGTAACCAGAGCATACCGGACATATCTCGTAGTTGGGGAATCCAGCATCGAGTGGATCGTCGGGGTGGTTGTGTGGAAACTTCGGTGGACCCGCCGCATGTAAAGGCGGTGTTCGATAGTTTTTAGGATATTTCCTTCCCGGGAAGTCTTCATTACAAAACGCCATGTTGGTTTCGATACGTATTGAATAATATAATGCGCCTAAGTTGGTGGAGGTAATGCTTATATAAATACACAAAACAAATGATACGTTTGACAAACGATACTCACAATTATCAAGCGCAACAACACGAACGCGCACAGAACGGAACAAATAACGAGGACTAAAGAATACTCCTAGGAATGTAACGAGTCGTAAAACTTTGCTTCGAGAAGCTTCGATGAACGATTGAAAACTCGCACATGTAATAAAGTCGGGTTCGAGGTTAGACACTAACTAATTACAATAGAAGGGCGACATTCAGTGTTGGAATTCAGAAGTTAACGAAGGTTGTCTTCGCTCAAAACTCTTGTTTCAAAATGATTAAATAAGGATGGTGAGATAAACAAGTAACAACTCGGAACACAGAATATTAATTTGAATAAAGTGCGCATAAATTATATTAATTGAATAACTCAAATGAATTGTGGAAATAACCACGTGCTATTGTTTAGAGGTTAATTGGCATCGCGCACTCTGGTGACGGACATAGTCCCTAATTGAAATGGACTTAGTTATTTTCCAGTCGCGAGTGAATGTAAACATGGAACACATAACACAAAACATTAAATATAAAATATGAAGAAAATATAAAATAACATAAAACATAAAAATTAGGATGAATAAATTTAGAATGAAAGGAAAAATAGTTTTTAAACACAATAGGTAGTAAAGATAGATTTACACCGGATTACACTTGGTTTTTTTTTTTTTTGTTGTTTCGTTTGTGTTTTCCCTTTTTTTATTTAGCTTAGAAAGTAAAAGAAAATTACTTAAATGAAAGAAAATAGGCAGAAAAAATATCTAAAGTGTTGACAGCAAAAATTTCAACATGTTTATCAATAATTTCAACGTCTTTTAAAGTTAAAAAGTTGGCCTCGGCAAAAAACCAATGTCGCAACTCCACGACATTATAAGGCTGGGTTTTTTGGCCGTTTTCATCCATTAGGATTACTGTATTGGGGCCCACCAATCTATGTATAATATATACACCTTCAGTCCGTTGGCGTAAACCTGCTGCGAATTGTTTATCGGCAGACGAAGGTTGCCGATTGCGCAAAGTTACCCAGTCGCCAGGACGGAAGTCATGGGGACGACGTTTTAGATCGAACCATTTTTTGTGTCGAATTTGGGACTCGCGCAAGTTGTTAATCGCGCTTTCTCGCATTCTACGCATATGTTCGTGCAAATTTTCAGCTTCCACGGGCGGCAACGGTTCTCCGTCATCCGTGTCGCTATCCAGGTCGCCCGGAAATCGAGCTTCCTGGCCTGTTACCATTTTAAAGGGTGAATACTTTAAAGAAATTTGATACGCCGAATTAATCGCGAGCACGAAATAGCCAATGTTGACGTCCCATATAGTATGGTCATCATCAATATATGCTAATATACAGTTCTTTAATGATTGGTTAAGCCTTTCCGCAATATTACCTTGCGGGTGATATGCGGCGGTATATCTATTTATTGCGCCAAGTTGCTGGATTTGGCTACGAAATTCTGGTGAGCGAAAAGCAGGCGCATTATCGCTGATAATTATCTTGGGAAAACCCCATCTTTTGCAGAATTTCTGAATTTGTTTCACCGTAGTGGCTATATTTGAGTTTTCGGTTAGACGTACGTCTAACCATCGACTAGCAGAGTCGACCATCACAAAGGCATAGCAATGTCCCTCTGTGGATCGAGGTTTCTTGCCGTAATAGTCGATGTAGATAGCAGAGAAAAGATGGCGCGATCTGGACATTATCATTTTTCCATATGGGAGCCTGTTAAGGGGTTTAGCTCTTTGACACGCTTCGCAAACCTGTATCCATGTTCGAATATCTTCGCGCATTTTTGGCCAAAATACGCGCGATTTAATGCGATGGAGTGTTCGTTCTTGCCCCATATGTCCAACTACGGGAGGATAGTGCATTGCGCGGAAATATCTTTCTCTAAGTTCAAATGGGAGATATATTTGGCGCCTCTTTCTAATTTCATTAATATGGACAGGAGGGAAGCGACATAACATCTCTTTATACATGCCGAAATCTTGCGCGTCAGCCACAATTTTCGCAGCCTCATCTGGATCAAGTGGTAACATTTGGGCAGTTAAATAAAATATCAACTCACGCGACCAGGGGTCCTGTCTTTGCGCAGCAATGATTTCAGCAGCAGTAGGCAACAGCTCGAACGGAGGATGTTCGATTGGTGGATCGTGCTCCAATTCGGCTTGCTTCTTTGCTTCAGTCCTTGAATCCTCAATTACTGTCCTTTCCCGTCGCGGACGCAATCTCGATGGAGTTCTTCGCGCTGATGTTGGAGGCGCATAATAATTCCTTGTTGGTGGCGACATGTCACGAATGGGTCCAAAACTGTCCTCAGACGATGTGGAATCAGAATCCGGGTCTGAAGTATATCCTTCCGGCCTTTGCTGTCCTGATGGTCCCGCCGCATCATCATACATTACTGGTTCAGAAGGTTGACGCGGAGAAATAACAGGAAAATCAGTGATAGGAATTGAAGGAGTTGGGGAAGGAGTTGGTAAATTTGGAATTTCAGGAGAAGGTTTTGGAATAGGCCTTCGATGGCTATCAGGTTGAATAATTGGTGCGGGGACTCCAGTGATTCGACGGAAATTTCGTCGTATTTTATCCACCAAAGTTCCAGGTGTCGGCAATTGTGATGGCGCCGAAGCAGTCTTTTTTCTAAAACTAGACGGATTTATTGGCGCAGGAATTCTGGTTAGAATAATTGCCGAAGGAGGAATGGAACTAGGAATAGAAGTGGATATTGGAGTTGCAGGAGGGGTAGGAATAGGTAAGGGTGGTGGAATTAAAACTGATTTAGGTTTGGGTTTCACCACATGGGAAGGAATAGCGGATTTACGTCGCACTGCCTTCAACCTTCCTACTTGCTGTGATTTCAATAGCTTTGGAAATGTCCACTGTTTAATAGTTCCTGCATACCTGGGTGGTAGCCATGGTGGTGTTTTAGGAATCAAAGATGGATCCTTTAATCTAGCCCGAGTTCGTGTGGCTATTGCTCGTTTAGCACGAGGAGATAAAATTGGCACAATATTAATTTTACGTGGTCTTCCTCGTTTCTTTATCAGAATTGGGATTAAAGAGCGCTGTCGGCGAGTCCGTAAAGGCACTGAAACACGAACTGGTGATAAATTAGGAGTTTTTACTTGTGAGGTTGGTTGCGCAACTGGAACTAATGCATTTGGTGTTGCAGTTGGTTGCACAACTGGGGCTGGTGCAACCGGAGGGATTGTAACCGGCGGTGCCCTCGTTGGAGGAGGAGCTACGCCAGTAGAAGATGGAATTTGCGCACCTGAAGTCGGCGCATTTCCAATCACCTTCCTTGTACCAGTTGGTCGAGGAATAAGAGATTTTTTCTTATTTTTCTTCTTAGTCGGTGAAGATGCTGCAATGAGAGGCACTTTTTTAAATTTAGATTTAAATAACTTTCGAAACTGCAAATTAATGTCTTTTGGCAATTCCTTGATGATATTAAGTGCAGGCCACTCGTTACAATCATCAAAATAGGCAAGGTAGCACGCCTCGTCGACCTCCGGGCTATCATCCTCATCGTCGACTTCAGGTGGGTCGACAGGAGCTCGACTTAGTGCATCCGCTACCTTATTTTTGCATCCTGAACAGTGCAAAAACGTGAATTTATAATCACTTAACGATAATACCCAACGGGCTAAACGTCCAGTTGGTTCCCTTTGCTGAAACAACCACTTAAGAGATTGATGGTCGCTCTCGAGGTAGAATGGCATCATCTCGAGATATGCGCGAAAGCGTTTGACACCCCAAACCGCGGCCAAACATTCGATTTCGGTTACTTTATAGTTCTTTTCAGCGCTGTTTAATGCGCGAGAGGCAAATGCGATAGGAATTCTCACACCTTCATCGTTAAGTTGCATTAAAGCAGCACCTAATCCAGAATAACTAGCATCGGTCTGCAGTATAAATGGCTTTTTCCAACTGGGAAAACGTCTTTTCAGTGTCGGTATCGCAATCTGGTCTTTCAGATATTCGAACGCTAATTGCTGCGCATCTGTCCAAATCCAAATTGCGTCCTTTTTAAGCAATGGTCGGAAAACTTCGCTAATTTTGGAAAAATTTGCAATGAATGATTGGTAATAACCTACCATGCCTTTAAATCATTGTAATTCGCGCAAACTGGTTGGCGCGGGATAATTTTGAATAGCCACCACTTTCTTCGGATTTGGTGTAATCTGGCCAGATTCCACGATGTGTCCCAAAACCTCGAGTCTTTTTTGACAAAGCTCAGTCTTGTTGGCGTTCATGGTGAATCCAGCGTTGAACAATTCCTCTAAAACGAGGCGCAAATGTTGCACGTGTTCCTCGAAAGTTCGGCTAAAAATAATCACGTCATCAATATACACAAATACAAATTTGTAAAGATACTTCGCGAGAGTCTTATTCATCGCTCGTTGGAGTGTAGCGGGTCCGTTAATAGGTCCGAAAGGCATGCGCACATATTCGAATAAACCTCGATGTGTTATAAAAGCTAAATACCGTTCGTCACCTTTGCGCACGCCGATCTGATGGAAAGCTTCGCGTCCGTCGATTATTGAAAACCAATGCGCACCTCCTAAATAGGCAAAGATGTTATCAATGTCCGGAAGTGGGTAAACGTCCGGAATTGTTTGCGCATTAATGGGGCGAAAATCCATAGCAGTTCTCCATTCGCCTGTCTTCTTGGGTACGACGACTGGAGCAACGGCGCAATCACTTTGGGATCGCCGAATAATACCTTGCTGCAGCTTTTTGTCGATATATTTATCAATTATCGCCTTTTTCGCAGGGTTTACCGGGCGCACAGGGACATGAATTGGACGAAAATCCGGTTTCAGGTTCACCTCGTACTCGGTGTTATTACATAAACCAATTTCTTCACGAAAGATTTGCGAAATGGGCTGCAATGTTTTAATTAATAGTTTTATCTGTGGCACTGTTAATTGGTTCCACAACTGGTGGTAAATCCAATCTAAATCGGTCGGATCTGCACTGGGTTGGTACTGCAAAAAATTAATGTCATTAATGTTCATTTTAGAGTTATTCCCACCATTGTCAGGTTGCGCAGTTGAAAAGATGTTGATTTTCGACTCCTTCTTGGCATTGATGTCTTTAGCACGTTGCGCAACGAGTTGTTTGGCAATTGGACGAATAACATTGATTTTTCGTCGTAAACGTCGTAATCGTCGGAACTGACTCAAAGTTAATTTATGTGAAATTGTCTTTTTTAAATTGGAGGAAATTTTAGAAGTTTCTTTCCTCTTTGGGGACCAAATATTCGACCATTCACGTTGCGCACGATGTCGAACTTGTTTAACTCGATACTGCGCATCGTCATGTGGATACTCGAATATTTCTTGTTGCAAGGGTCTATGCGCCAGGAGGAGGCAGTTAATTTCACTCACCGGATCCGGTTTCCTTAGTATTTTCGTCGGAACGATCTCACTAATGGCCGCCGGTGGGTTGGACGGATCCTGCGTTTCTTCTGGCGCAAATGGCAAAATCAGAATTGATTCTGACTTTTTTGCTTCTTCATAAGTCATGAATTTGCGAATCTCATTTGAGCCCACCATGCTCCACTGCTGTCTCGCATGGTCGATGTCGATTCCGGCCGCTGTGCAGAAATCACGTCCAAGGAGCATATCCATTTTGGCATCGGATAAAACCATGCAAATGAATTTTATTATGCCCATTGGGGCGCGCAAAGCGAGTTGCATCGATTTGGTGGAATCCACTATGTCACCAGACGCGACCTGCACCCGCTCATGGAGATTCATAAAGTCCAAACCCATTTTTTCGTGTAGTTGTTGGAACACGTCCTCACTCATTACACACGTTTGTGCGCCTGAGTCCAGAAGCGCAGTACAAGCTACATTAGCCCAGGAAATCTTTACGCAAGGTGCTTTCTTGCACAAACGATCCCCGCGCGTTATCTCAATGATGGGTTCTTGAGTTTCCTTAAGTTCCTCCGGCGTTAACATTACGAAAGATACCTTCATAGGAGAGATCACTTCGCTGAAAAAGGCAAGATTTCGCTGAAAAACGCTATATTTCGCTGAAAAACGCCACATTTTCTCTGAAAAAGGCCATATCTCGCTGGAAAAGGCCACATTTCGCTGAAAAAGGCCATATTTTGCTGGAAAAGGTCTTATTTTGCTGAAAAAAGCCACATTTTGCAGGGACTAATTTAGACGCCGAGGACTTGGCGACGTTTAATGCACCATGTGCAGCCCCAAACTGACCCGGCCTGAAACGGCTCCAGTCGGAATATTAATAAATGCCCTGGCATTTATTCGAGGCCTTTCACTAAATGCGGCTACTTTTCGCTGAAAAAGGCCATATTTCGTTGAAAAAAGGCCACATTTCGCTGAAAAAGGCCATATTTCGCTGAAAAAGGCAAGATTTCGCTGAAAAAGGTCATATTTTGCTGAAAAGGGCCACATTTCGCTGAAAAACGCTATATTTCGCTGAAAAACGCTATATTTCGCTGAAAAACGCGACATTTTCTCTGAAAAAGGCCATATCTCGCTGAAAAAGGCCACATTTCAATGAAAGAGGCCATATTTTGCTGAAAAAGATCTTATTTTGCTTAAAAAAGCCACATTTCGCTAAAAAAGGCCATATTTTGCTGAAAAAGGCCATATTTTGCTGAAAAAGGCCATATTTTGCTGAAAAAGGCCACATTTCGCTGAAAAAAGGCCACATTTCACTGAAAAAGACCATATTTTGCTGAAAAAGGCCATATTTTGCTGAAAAAGGCCATATTTTGCTGAAAAAGGCCATATTTTGCTGAAAAAAGGCCACATTTCGCTGAAAAAAACCATATTTCGCTGAAAAAGGCAAGATTTCGCTGAAAAAGGTGTCACGGGCAGGTTACCCACCCTTCTTTTTTATTCGTTTCTAACTTAGACTGACCCAATCTTAAGTTTTCTTATTTTTTCCCAATCTTTCTTTTCATCTAACATCGATGATTCATCTCTAAATATATGCGCAGCTTCATTGCGCGCATCTTATTATTTCCAACAATTAACCTTATTTCATACCTTCCACCCCCTCACCCACTCCAATCGACCTGGTCACATGACTCATGTTTACCTGGTCGCTACTTTTATCCATAATCCACACTTCTCATACTTCTCTCAACGAGTTAAGACCTCTTAGATTGAATTGAGTTTGTCAATCTTTATTTCGCGCTTTAACACGCGCACCTTCTAATTTAACACTTAATAGCGCCTCTTTTTGCCCACCTTTTATCCCTTCGCATGCCTGTGACATCCTACGCCCACCCGCATATGAATATCACTGCGCATACTCATTCTTTTTAAACGTAAAGACCCACAACGTGAGATTGAGCCCGTCGAATATAAATAATGTGTGTTACAGCGAGTTAGGTTTATTCACCGTCCGATATCCGCATATGACGATGGCACAAACAGAGTAAATCTACGAACTTTGCCCGCTGATTTGCGCTAACATCACCTTGCGCGTAAATTCAGATCAAATCAATTAAACATCTAAGTTGATTCGTAACAAACATGGCGAGCCTGACAGGATTCGCTCTCACCTATAAGGCTTAAACGCGCGAAAAGGTTAGTTTTTTGAGTTATTTATTTAATCATTTCACATTTTCTTCATCATGTCGAGACAGTTGGGAGGTGACGGAATTCGTCCCGTCACGCGTGATCCATTTGATTTCAGTGAGTTAGAAATGGAGCAGGAATGGCAACAGTCCGAACGGAGGAGTGGTGTTCGCCGAGAAGAAGAAAGGGAATTTCGAGAGTGGCAGCAACACGATCAATTATGAAGAAATCGTATTGAACAACAGGAAACGCTTGTGAGTATTGCGCAACGACAGCCAGCCCCATCAAATCATATCACGACAATGGCTGTTGCAAATTCACGAGCGCAACCTCAAGTAAATTTTGCCACGTCAACACCCGCTGACTTTTTGGCGGCGCCATCTTTTTTCGATTCGACTCAGCCTAGAGCTTTAGTAGACCCCGTCACATTAAACACGGAAGGTTTGCTGATGTCCGACTTGCGCAACCAATACTATGCTCAAACACGAGGTCTAGTAAATGAGATTCGCAAAATATTCCAACAAGGCCCTCGCTCTCTACGAACAGGGACCGCACGGTCTCTAGACGGTGGATCCTCGCATGGATCCATAAGAGTTAAAGGCACCTCGGCACCATATGATTTAGGACTTCCCACAGCATGTCCGCACCAGCATCGGGAAGTTGAACATCGAGGCCAGCAGACGAGAACGTCCGCGCAGGCTGCGCAAATTGTTTATACAACAACCACGCCGCCAATGCCGGCGATGGCAACGATCTACACCCAGGCTCCATCACAGGAATCTGCTCATTTGGACCATTCAACACTAGCAAATCGAGATTTAATGAGCTCGATGCTATACTCCAAGATGGGATATCCTCGGGACAGATCCGACACCAAGGCAAAGTTGTCACTGCCGTCAGTAAGAGCGCAACATACAAGTAAAGATAAAAATTGTTTCAAGCCTGGAAAACCACCTTTGTTTGATCCAGATAAAGCCGATCTTGATTACATTAATCTTTTTCTTGCGCATTTGTACGCGCACATGTATTCTATGCAGGCCCCAGTGGATGAATATTTAAAAGTATTTGTCATTCAAGCAACGCGTGGAAGAGCGCAGCGATGGTGGCTATCGCTAAAACCAAAACCAAAAACCTGGCCTTTTCAGCAAAATATGGAGTTTTTTTTTAGCAAAATATGGCCTTTTTCAGCGAAATATGGCCTTTTTCAGCGAAATGTGGCCTTTTTCAGCAAAATATGGCCTTTTTCAGCAAAATATGGCGTTTTTTCAGTAAAATATGGCCTTTTTCAGCAAAATATGGCCTTTTTCAGTGAAATATGGCCTTTTTCAGCGAAATATGGCCTTTTTCAGCAAAATATGGCCTTTTTCAGCGAAATATCAGTGAAATATGGCCTTTTTCAGCGAAATATGGCCTTTTTTAGCAAAATATGGCCTTTTTCAGCGAAATATGGCCTTTTTCAGCGAAATGTGGCCTTTTTCAGCAAAATATGGCCTTTTTCAGCAAAATATGGCGTTTTTTCAGTAAAATATGGCCTTTTTCAGCAAAATATGGCCTTTTTCAGTGAAATATGGCCTTTTTCAGCGAAATATGGCCTTTTTCAGCAAAATATGGCCTTTTTCAGCGAAATATCAGTGAAATATGGCCTTTTTCAGCGAAATATGGCCTTTTTCAGCAAAATATGGCCTTTTTCAGCGAAATATGGCTTTTTTCAGCGAAATATGGCCTTTTTTATCGAAAAGTAGCCGCATTTAGCGAAAGGCTTCAAATAAATGCCAGGGCATTTATTAATATTCCGACCGGAGCCGTTTCAGGCCGGGTCAGTTTGGGGCTGCACATGGTACATTAAACGTCGCCAAGTGCCCGGCGTCTAAACTAGTCCCTGCAAAATGTGGCCTTTTTCAGCGAAATATACCGTTTTTCAGCGAAATATGGCGTTTTTTACCGAAATATGGCCTTTTACAGCGAAATGTGGCCTTTTTCAGCAAAATATGGCCTTTTTCAGCAAAATATGGCGTTTTTTCAGTAAAATATGGCCTTTTTCAGCAAAATATGGCCTTTTTCAGCGAAATATGGCTTTTTTTAGCGAAATATGGCCTTTTTCAGCGAAATATGGCCTTTTTCAGCGAAATATGGCCTTTTTCAGCAAAATATGGCCTTTTTTAGCGAAATATGGCTTTTTTCAGCGAAATATGGCCTTTTTCAGCGAAATATGGCCGTTTTCAGCGAAATATGGCTTTTTTTAGCGAAATATGGCCTTTTTCAGCGAAATATGGCCTTTTTCAGCGAAATATGGCCTTTTTCAGCAAAATATGGCTTTTTTCAGCGAAATATGGAGTTTTTTTTTTAGCAAAATATGGCCTTTTTCAGCGAAATATGGAGTTTTTTTTAGCAAATTATGCCTTTTTTCAGCGAAATATGGCTTTTTTCAGCAAAATATGGCTTTTTTCAGCAAAATATGGCTTTTTCAGCAAAATATGGCTTTTTTCAGCAAAATATGGCTTTTTCAGCGAAATATGGCCTTTTCAGCAAAATATGGAGTTTTTTTTTAGCAAAATATGGCCTTTTTCAGCGAAATATGGCCTTTTTCAGCGAAATGTGGCCTTTTTCAGCAAAATATGGCCTTTTTCAGCAAAATATGGCGTTTTTTCAGTAAAATATGGCCTTTTTCAGCAAAATATGGCCTTTTTCAGTGAAATATGGCCTTTTTCAGCGAAATATGGCCTTTTTCAGCAAAATATGGCCTTTTTCAGCGAAATATCAGTGAAATATTGCCTTTTTCAGCGAAATATGGCCTTTTTCAGCAAAATATGGCCTTTTTCAGCGAAATATGGCTTTTTTCAGCGAAATATGGCCTTTTTCAGCGAAATATGGCCGTTTTCAGCGAAATATGGCTTTTTTTAGCGAAATATGGCCTTTTTCAGCGAAATATGGCCTTTTTCAGCGAAATATGGCCTTTTTCAGCGAAATATGGCTTTTTTCAGCGAAATATAGAGTTTTTTTTTTAGCAAAATATGGCCTTTTTTGGCGAAATATGGAGTTTTTTTTAGCAAAATATGGCCTTTTTCAGCGAAATATAGCCTTTTTTATCGAAAAGTAGCCGCATTTAGCGAAAGGCTTCAAATAAATGCCAGGGCTTTTATTAATATTCCAACCGGAACCGTTTCAGGTTGGGGCTGCACATGGTACATTAAACGTCGCCAAATCCCCGGCGTCTAAACTAGTCCCTTCAAAATGTGGCCTTTTTCGGCGAAATATAGCCTTTTTCAGCGAAATATGGCCTTTTTCAGCGAAATATGGCCTTTTTCAGCGAAATATGGCCTTTTTCAGCGAAATATGGCCTTTTTCAGCGAAATATGGCCTTTTTTATTGAAAAGTAGCCGCATTTAGCGAAAGGCCTCGAATAAATGCCAGGGCATTTATTAATATTCTGACCGGAGCCGTTTCAGGCCGGGTCAGTTTGGGGCTGCTCATGGTACATTAAACGTCGCCAAGTCCCCGGTGTCTAAACTAGTCCCTGCAAATGTGGCCTTTTTCAGCAAAATCTGGCCTTTTTCAGCGAAATGTGGCCTTTTTCAGCAAAATATGGCCTTTTTCAGCGAGATATGGCCTTTTTCAGCGAAATATGGCCTTTTTCAGCAAAATATGGCCTTTTTTATCGAAAAGTAGCTGCATTTAGCGAAAAATCTAACCTTTTTCAACAAAATCTGGCCTTTTTCAGCGAAATGTGGAGTTTTTCAGCGAAATATGGCCTTTTTCAGCGAAATATGGCCTTTTTCAGCAAAATATGGCGTTTTTCAGCGAAATATGGCCTTTTTCTGCAAAATATGGCCTTTTTCAGCGAAATATGGCGTTTTTCAGCGAAATATGGCCTTTTTCTGCAAAATATGGCCTTTTTCAGCAAAATATGGCCTTTTTCAGTAAAATATGGCCTTTTTTATCGAAAAGTAGCCGCATTTAGCAAAAGGCCTCGAATAAATGCCAGGGCATTTATTAATATTCCGACAGGAGCCGTTTCAGGCCGGGTCAGTTTGGGGCTGCACATGGTACATTAAACGTCGCCAAGTCCCCGGTGTCTAAACTAGTACCTGCAAATGTGGCCTTTTTCAGCAAAATCTGGCCTTTTTCAGCGAAATGTGGCCTTTTTCAGCAAAATATGGCCTTTTTCAGCGAAATATGGCCTTTTTCAGCGAAATATGGCCTTTTTCAGCAAAATATGGCCTTTTTTATCGAAAAGTAGCTGCATTTAGCGAAAAATCTAACCTTTTTCAACAAAATCTGGCTTTTTTCAGCGAAATGTGGAGTTTTTCAGCGAAATATGGCCTTTTTTATCGAAAAGTAACCGCATTTAGCGAAAGGCTTCAAATAAATGCCAGGGCTTTTATTAATATTCCGACCGGAGTCGTTTCAGGCCGGATCAGTTTGGGGCTGCACATGGTACATTAAACGTCGCCAAGTCCCTGGCGTCTAAACTAGTCCCTGCAAAATTTGACCTTTTTCAGCGAAATATGGCTTTTTCAGCGAAATATGGCGTTTTTCAGCGAAATATGGCCTTTTTTCAGCGAAATATGGCCTTTTTTAGCAAAATATGGCCTTTTTCAGAGAAATATGGCGTTTTTTCCTGAAATATGGCCTTTTCAGCGATATATGGCCTTTTTCAGCAAGATATGGCCGTTTTTAGCAAAATATGGCCTTTTTCAGCGAAATATGGCCTTTTTCAGCAAAATATGGCGTTTTTCAGCGAAATATGGCCTTTTACAGCGAAATGTGGCCTTTTTCAGCAAAATATGGCTTTTTTCAGCGAAATATGGCCTTTTTCAGCGAAATATGAGCTTTTTTATTGAAAAGTAGCCGCATTTAGTGAAAGGCCTCGAATAAATGCCAGGGCATTTATTAATATTCCGACCGGAGCCGTTTCAGGTTGGGGCTGCACATGGTACATTAAACGTCGCCAAATTCCCGGCGTCTAAACTAGTCCCTTCAAAATGTGGCTTTTTTCAGCGAAATATGGCCTTTTTCAGCGAAATATGGCCTTTTTCAGCAAAATATGGCGTTTTTCAGCGAAATATGGCCTTTTACAGCGAAATGTGGCCTTTTTCAGCAAAATATGGCCTTTTTCAGCAAAATATGGCCTTTTACAGCGAAATATGGCCTTTTTTCAGCGAAATATGGCCTTTTTTAGCAAAATATGGCCTTTTTCAGAGAAATATGGCGTTTTTTCCTGAAATATGGCGTTTTTTCCTGAAATATGGCCTTTTCAGCGAAATATGGCCTTTTTCAGCAAAATATGGCCTTTTTCAGCGAAATATGGCGTTTTTCAGCGAAATATGGCCTTTTTCAGCAAAATATGGCCTTTTTCAGCGAAATATGGCCTTTTTCAGCGAAATATGGCCTTTTTCAGCGAAATATGGCCTTTTTCAGCGAAATATGGCCTTTTTCAGCGAAATATGGCCTTTTTCAGCGAAATATGCAGTGTTGTATCTCGTTCACTAAATCGCGAACTAGTTCTAGTTCTCGTTCATCACCATTTTCAATATTCTGAACTAGTTCTAGTTCCCGTTCACCCCAAAATCTCAAAGCGAACTAAGTGCTAGTTCAGTTCTAGTTCAGTTCTAGTTCAGTTCTATTTTCGAACAATTATTTTCTGAATTCAAAGTTTTATTTATACCATTTTCTACTTGAATAAGACATTTATTTACTGTAACAAAATGTAAAATAATTAAATATTTAAATTTATCATTGAAAGAATCAAATTCTCGAAATTTTCGTCAGATAATAAGCTGCGCCTAGGAATTGCGACTAAGCTGGCTCGGCTGAAAAGCCTCTCTACGGGGGCTGATGATGCAATTGCCGTGTTGTGTTTTCGGAATACTTTCATTACTAGAGGAAAATTATTAAGAGATGACACTTCCGAACTCCGATTATTTAAGTAGCTACTCAATTCGTCCTCAACCGCATCGATCTCAGTATTTATACTTTCATTCGAGAAATAATCAAGACAATTGTCCGATCACAGACCTCGGAAAAAGCGATTACGAAACAAAATAGAATTGTAGACTATTGTTGGAAATCCACCAAATCCGACTAAACAATGAAATACGCAACAGCTTATCAGGGTCGAATGTCACAAGTTATTTTATTTAAAGAAATTACACTAGTTTTATACTATAGAAGTCGTCAATGATTGGCCGAGCAATACAACGTCGGAGGAACGAACTAATTAACGAACTAGAACGTAGTTCGCGTCCAAAAAACGAACTTTGTTCGTTTTTTTCGTTCTTTAAGAATCGCGAACTAGTTCGCGTTCTTAGTTCGCGAACTAAGAACTAAGTTCGCGAACGCGAACTAATAGTTCTAGTTCGATACAACACTGGAAATATGGCTTTTTCAGCGAAATATGGCCTTTTCCAGCAAAATATGGCTTTTTTCAGCGAAATATGGCCTTTTTTATCGAAAAGTAGCCGCATTTAGCGAAAGGCCTCCAATAAATGCCAGGGCATTTATTAATAGTCCCTGCAAAATTTGACCTTTTTCAGCGAAATATGGCCTTTTCAGCGAAATATGGCGTTTTTCAGCGAAATATGGCCTTTTTTCAGCGAAATATGGCCTTTTTTAGCAAAATATGGCCTTTTTCAGAGAAATATGGCGTTTTTTTTACTGAAATATGGCCTTTTCAGCGAAATATGGCGTTTTTCAGCGAAATATGGCCTTTTTTCAGCGAAATATGGCTTTTTTCAGCGAAATATGGCCTTTTTTCAGCGAAATATGGAGTTTTTTAACCAAAATATGGCCTTTTTTCAGCAAAATATGGCGTTTTTTACCGAAATATGGCCTTTTTAAGCGAATAATGGCGAAAAGTAGCCGCATTTAGCGAAAGGCCTCGAATAAATGCCAGGGCATTTATTATGTTTCAGGCCTGGTCAGTTTGGGGCTGCACATTGTGCATTAAACGTCGCCAAGTCCCCGGCGTCTAAACTAGTCCCTGCAAAATGTGACCTCTTTCAGCAAAATATGGCGTTTTTTACCGAAATATGGCCTTTTTTCAACGAAATATGGCCTTTTTCAGCGAAATATGGCGTTTTCCAGCGAAATATGGCGTTTTTCAGCGAAATATGGCCTTTTTCAGCGAAATATGGCCTTTTACAGCGAAATATGGCCTTTTTCAGCGAAATATGGCTTTTTTCAGCGAAATATGGCCTTTTTTATCAAAAAGTAGCCGCATTTAGCGAAAGGCCTCGATTAAATGCCAGGGCATTTATTAATATTCCGTCCGGAGTTGTTTCAGGCCGGGTCAGTTTGGGGCTGCACATGGTACATTAAACGTCGCCAAGTCCCTGGCGTCTAAACTAGTCCCTGCAAAATTTGACCTTTTTCAGCGAAATATGGCCTTTTTCAGCAAAATATGGCCTTTTTCAGCGAAATATGGCGTTTTTCAGCAAAATATGGCCTTTTTTAGCAAAATATGGCCTTTTTCAGAGAAATATGGCGTTTTTTACTGAAATATGGCCTTTTCAGCAAAATATGGCGTTTTTCAGCGAAATATGGCGTTTTTCAGCAAAATATGGCCTTTTTTAGCAAAATATGGCCTTTTTCAGAGAAATATGGCGTTTTTTACTGAAATATGGCCTTTTCAGCGAAATATGGCGTTTTTCAGCAAAATATGGCCTTTTTTCAGCGAAATATGGCCTTTTTTAGCAAAATATGGCCTTTTTCAGAGAAATATGGCGTTTTTTCCTGAAATATGGCCTTTTCAGCGAAATATGGCGTTTTTCAGCGAAATATGGCCTTTTTTCAGCGAAATATGGCCTTTTTCAGCAAAATATGGCCTTTTTTCAGCGAAATTTAGAGTTTTTTAACCAAAATATGGCCTTTTTTCAGCAGAATATGGCTTTTTTTATCGAAAAGTAGCCGCATTTAGCGAAAGGCTGTGACGATTCTACTTTTGGCTGATTTAATAGCCATTTAAGATAGATAAATAATCGGTTTAAACAAGACGTTGCTAGAAGTAGCAACAACCTAACCGAGATAAGCTTACAGAAGTCTGTGTAAAAATATGAATTCATGACTGAGCAGAAATAACTTACAGTTTTTAGTGTGACATAACATATTTATTACTGAATAATAACAATAACAAAGATGGGTTCTTGACGCGTGTAAACGGCGGCATCAACTGGTTGAGGATCCGGGCGAAGCCAGAGGGATACAGCTGACTTGCGGCATCGTCACAAATAGCGCTACGGAGACGTATTTGGTCCGCAGCTCGATTATCTAAATATGCGAAGAGTCCTTCGCATAAACAGGAATATTCGGCAGAATATTCCATAATTCAAATGAACAAAAGTAAAGTGATTAAATGAATATAACAAATGAATTGTTATATAAATATTAATTGGGCGGGGACCGTCACGACAATTGAGAGAACGTCGCGGGAGTTGTTGAGACTCCATCCGCCGGCATGCCTTACGACGACAAGATCTCGTGATCAGGCGCCGAGTATTTAATTGTACGCTTTAATTCGCTATCGGTGGTACCAACCACCAGGTAAACATTTCTATGGACTTACCGGGTTTAAAAGATATTGCCAATACAGGATTACCAATGCCCGAGTAATTTGTTTAACACAGTGTTGTTCAACTCCTGTTCACGGGTTACTAACCCGGAGGGTACGATGGGGCGGGGACCGT
The DNA here is from genome assembly GCA_949358305.1 of Strigamia acuminata. Classification (NCBI taxonomy): domain Eukaryota; kingdom Metazoa; phylum Arthropoda; class Chilopoda; order Geophilomorpha; family Linotaeniidae; genus Strigamia; species Strigamia acuminata. The sequence continues at coordinate 63,169,871 of OX442314.1, read as the reverse complement.
CACGACGGTCGAGAGAACCATCGCGGGAGGATTTGACTCCTCCATCCGCCAGCATGCCTTACGATGGCGGGATCCAATGATCGAGCACCGGGTAAAATATTATTTGGCCACTGCCGTTGGATTACCATTATCCAGGTAGTTATTTATCGCAACATCTTGAAGATATTACTCACGGGCTACCAACCCGGCGTGTTACCTGTGCATTAGGCCTTTACCGACTTTTAACGAGCGGAAGGACCAATCGTAGAAAGACGGGAACCTGCGTGGGCTGTTTACAACAACCATCCTGCAGCGGACTGTGGCCAGTTAGCTGAGGGACCTACTTTCATTTAGCAAGGTCGTACTGTATACGACCGTTATATTAAGCCACCGTACGAAGTCCTACTGTCCCGTAGAACAGCTGGCTAACGTTACGGGGCCATTTCATGCGAATGCATGTCTATTACCGGAGTTAGCCTTCCCGAAATAGCCCTACAACAGCAATAACAAATAGTAATGAATACTAACTGTGGAGAGCTGAGGTGGCCTGATGTGTCGATAGAGAATAATGAAATCAAACGATAACAATTCAACTACAGACAATATACAAGTTCAGTTATCAAGCCAGGGGGGTTAGTGGGTGAGAAACTGGAGCTTATATAGTTCTGTAGAACTACTAGATTGGCGACAGCCAATCAGCGTACGAATCGGCGGATTCGTGGGTCACTAGTCCGGACCTAATATATGACTATGTCCAGATGGGCCCAGTTGGGGGCAGGAAGGGTCCAATTGGTTCCCTTCGACAGGTAAGTAATGTGAATATTGATTCGATAGAATCAACTTGTCAAGTAAATAATACTTAATTTATGTCGAATAAAATAGTTATATTTTATTCACCGTGTCTAAATAATTATTTATCACACTTTTTTTAGTTTTATTGAGTTTGAATTACGCGCGTTTGGTAAACAGCGCCATCTATTGTGAACATTGATAAATACGGATTTGTAATCATCACACATCCCCCGGTGACAAGCGTAGAGTTTACTAACTCTTCAATTGTCATTCTTAATGTATAAGAAATGTTCACCCAATTCTATCGAATTAATCCACTGGGTAAGTATTTTATTAAACTTAATCACGTTATTTCTTTCAGAAACTTCGTCACCCGATTAGACTAATCGGCTTCCCTGTACTGCGCAACTCCCGGTTGCTAAGCGACGGAAATGAACTCGTCCGAACATGGATACATGTTCGAGAAAACTAATTTCGATAGAAATTTTATTTTCTCCATCAAATAAACTTCTTTCCTAGCTTATTAATCAACAAGATAATCAATAAAAAATAAACTTATGCAAAATTTTATTTATCGAAAATCTAAACTACTAATTTTTATTACGATTGTCATAAAAATTATTGAATTTCAACTTGAAATTCTTCAACACTTTGAACAAAGCAAAACAAGCACAATTTCCACAAATGATTATGAAATTCGCAAACAAATCAAACAAACATATATTAATATGATTAGCTGAAATAAACACCCAAATTGAATTCGGAAAACACAAAACGAATTAAATTGAATCCAATTTTAAAATTAAACTATACTCGTTCGAGTATTTAATGATTATTTCAAAATCTTGAGACAAACAAACACAATACTCGCGGGAATATTTCGTAATGGCGAAAAAACACAACAAACACTTGGAGCATTTTTAGTCATAAAAATCTCCACTCGGAAAAAATAACGAATGTTAATTTTTTGTCCCTTCTCTATTCCTTCTTTTCGACGTCAGTCGAATCTTTCTCTTCCTTTTTCTCGACTTCGGCAGAAGTCAGGAAATCGGACTCTTCAGTCGCTTCAGTCGAAGCGGCAGAAAACACGGCTTCTACGGAAGCTTCCATCTCTTCTGGACTCGGCGGCGGAAACGGCATGTCGTCGAGGAGCTCGGCCACGAAATCAACGACGGACAGCAGCTCTTCTGCATCCTCGAACTGAGCGTCGTCCGAAGTCTCAGACTTAGACGCTGGAGGGGCGCTGGACACGTCGATTACAGCCGCTGGAGGATCCTCCACGGGTTTAGACGATGCTTCTACAGCCTGTTGAAGCTTACGAGCTCGCCCTCGTGCCAAGATATTGGTTCGTTGAACCTTGGCAATTTCCTTCGCTCGGTCGAGCGTAAGACAGCCTCGCCCTCGCGACATCGCTCTTGGTCGAACGAATTCCTCTTGCACCTCGCTTCCGACGCTGTCGGCGGCATGGACAGTTTCAGTAGAAACTTCAGAGTCCTCGGACGGCGGCGGCGACTGTCGAAGGAGTTCGACTCTTACACCAGCGTTGGCTTCAGCACGGGTCCAAGTGAGGAAGCGCGGGTCGATGTAAACCGCTTCGCCACGACTATTCAGGAAAAGTCGGCACTTTGGGCAGTGAGCCCAACATCGCTTCTCATTCGGCTTAATGCCTTTCACCACGTGGGGCTGAACCTCCTTGCGCCACGGCTCCGAACGCGGTCGCGTTTTCCTTCCACGACAATTTGGACAACGCATCAATGAAGACCCTGCGGATGCACCGCAGCACCACCCGCAGCCGACGCAGAACGGGCAGATTGTCTCTGTTGCCTGGTCCGTTACGATGTTATCGTGCGGAATTCCTGCGGCCATGTCACGCTCGCACTGTTCTTTGCGCCGGCGGGCCTTCTCGTCCTTCTTTCTTGCCTTATTGGCCGCTCGATACTCGCGGTTGCGAGAAACAGGCTCTGAAAAACGCAAGGCGCCCGGCGGCGGCTCGTTCCATCCGTATTCGGATGCCGAAGATTCAGCACCGGCAGGAAGACGCCCATCAGACGTTGATTGTCCTGCCACAGTCGGTGCAGCTGCATTCGACGTGTTGGCGACGGTAGGCGCCACGCTTGCAGTTGGCGGCCGAAATTCTGGTGAATGTGGGGCCAACGGGACGTTGATAACGTTCGCGGGCGGAAATGCTACCTGGGCCAACGGGGCCAATTGCGCCGACTCATAAACAGTTGGCTGCGCAGAAGTGGACGGGGCCTGCATCATCGAATTCAAATCGAGCGGAAGTCGGTCCGGATGGACGCTCAGCCAATTTAGCGTTGCGAGTTGCAGCGGCGTCAGGGCGTACATCGAGGCGGGTGCCGTCGGTATCGGTTGGGCCCTCATATAAGCGCGCTCGGCCGAACGGCGTTGCTCGTCACTAGACGAGGTGGACGAGCTGGAGCTTTCGTGACGATGACGTCGATGACTCCGTTTCGAACGGTGTTTACCACTTCCCATCTGCAGACGCAAATAAATTATTTTATTAAAAATAATTCCACTCTAAATAGTCATTCCTATAGAAACTATAGACCATGTGTGTGCGCAAGAATGGAGCCAGTAATTCGTTTTCCAATGTCACCATACCAGCACAGTGGTGGCTGACATCTTTATTTCATAAAAGCATGAGTGACAGTGCCTGATTCGAAGCTATTTGCCCTCAATCATCGATTACACGTTAAAAGTAGAACAAATCAATGGGAATTGATTTGTCCTTTACAATAAATCAAGAACCTGGCATTAACAATAGATAATGCATTCAAAATAAACAATAAAGCTCATTTGAGCAGACAACGATACAAATAACAATCGTAGTAAACGAATCGGTCACATTAACGTTACAAGCTATATAAAAGTCATTATTAACCGACTCACTGGTCCGGGACATTACACGATAATTAAGCATACTGCGCCAAGCCGCACTAATACGAAAAGGTGCGACATTACAATGATAAATACCATACGGTTGGTCAAAAACTCCTACAATTCCCCCTCTGAACAATGTATGGTTACACTCAAACAAAAGGAAAAACCACAAGCCCATCTATTCGATTGTTCCACTACTTCCCAAACGGGGGGAAAAACCCTGGTCTGATTGAATAACGGTCAGAACACAACAGATTCATCTCTAATCAATTCTGCATTTTTGAGTTCAATCAACCGCTCATTATGGACGGGATATGCAGGGTACGTCGGATTCCTGTTATAAAAATCGAATAGGCCTGTATCAAAAACATAACCTTCCGCAACACACCACCTTTCCACATCACTTATATTCTGAATCGGGTCACCGCTCGGTGAGGAATAGATAACACTAACCCATTCTGTGTAACTGTCTACTTGGTGTGTTGTGGATTGTCTTCTCCACCTACTCATGTCTAAGTATTGTTTAAGCCTCGCACCCGTGTCATCTTCAGCGGTGAGACTTAAGCACTGTTCTATTTTAGTTATTTCATTTTCCAATATCGGTTCATTCACCGTCAACTGACATTCATTGTCATTTGTTTCCATTAAAGCAATATTCCTGTTTTTCTTACATCTCTTCTTACGCCTTTTTGTCTTTCCACATTCCCCCTCTGTCCTAATGAATTTATATTCACTCACACCTATCGGTTTCTCTGGCGGTGTCGGGGAAATGCCACCTTCTAATGACGCCGAAGAAATCTCGTGAACTTTCAAGGGGTCAACTTGTTCAAATCCTTCATCAGATTTGGGCTCAAGTTCCAATGCAAACTGTCCTAATCTTTCGCTTCTGTCCGCAATAATCTCGGAATTATTCATGTCAATCTCCTCATGTACTAACTCTGGAGGATTTTCTACCAGGAATTCAATTCCTTTATCACTAACTTTTCCTTCTCGTTCCAATTCTTTTAGTTTCTCTTTAATTTCCCCCTCTGTCTCAGCCAGTTTCCTCTCACTTAAGGATGGGGAAATTTCATCCTCTACTGTGTCCACTAAAGTGGGAGATTCCTGCTCATAAGTGAGGCTCTCATAAAATTCCTCGTCACTTCCAAAATGTTCCCCCTCGTTTTCAATACTTTCGCAATTAACAATGTAAACTTCTCCGCTCGGTAACAATGGGAGGTTTTCCTCATAGACTCCTTCGCTGTCAACTTCCCTATGTGTTGACAATTTAACTTCATCAACTTTAGAAAACGCATCCGCTTTAAAATCAACATGTGTCTTTACGAGATCACACTCAATTTCTCCTAGAAGTTCCTCCTCGTTTTCAACACTTTCGATGCTTGTGCACCCATTAGTGCCTACGTCTTCGCTTAACGACGATGGGGGATTCTCAAATTCTACTCGTAATTCAAGCTGTGGAGATGTTGGCACCCCAACAACCGTCGATGGAATTTCCATTCTTTCATTCCCGATATCATCTGTTGTTTCATCTCTATCGAGGAATTCCAGAGAGGGTTTTACTTCCCCCTCGTGCCAATAACTCCACTCATGTATCTTTAAGTTGTTAGTTTGAAAAACTCTGTCTCTTTGCGGGTCCCAGACCCGATATTTTCTTTGTGGACTAGAATATCCAACTAGAGCGCCCAACCATGAACACTTCTGTCCGTTCTTAACATGAAAAACCTCAACTTCTGACCCAATACACCTAAAGTGTCGCACAGAGATACATCTGTCATACAATACATTGTATGGGGTCTTCCAACCTAAATCAGTCCTGGGGGCCCTATTCCTCAAATAGACTATTGTGTTGGCAATCTCCAACCACAAATTACCTGGAAATTTATTTTCTACAATCAAATCCTCTACTGTGTTTTCGATGTCTGTATTAGCCCTCTCAGAGATGGGGTCAGCCATTGGGTTCTCAGAATCTACTCTATCAGTTGTAATTCCGGAATTCCTCATTACTTCTACCCATGCTGTTAATTCTTTTGGGGAAAGATCCATCCCAGGGCCCAAATAAACTCCATTTACAGTTCCTCTCAAGCATTTAATTTCACCTAACCAGTTTTGAAATTCCACTAAAATGCTGTTTTCCTTTAATGGTCTAAACCATGTGTACTTAGAACAATCATCAATTATAATGACATATCTTTCCCCTGTTGGGGCCCTCCAAACACTCAAATGTATAGCTTCTAAAACTGTCCTGTCATTATCCCTTTGTGTTGGGAGAATTCTAACTTTTGCTGGTTCTATTGGATCAGTACCCACTAAGTGAACCCCATAAACATTTCTTGACCCATTCATGTTAAGAACAATGTCTTTATCTAAATACCCCATCCGGGTATGCCACAATTCTAATGGGAGGACCCGGTCCTTTTCAAACTTTTCTTTCCGCTTTGTCACATTTCTAAGATTCTTTTTCTGGTTTTTAGCACCAGAATTCAAGGGATTATTCTGTTTAATTCCAGTCATACTTGACTTTTGGTTTCTCAAACCCCTTTGAGATTTCCCTGAAATCTCCCTTAAAAGTTCACTTCTAATTGGGTCCCCCTCTCTCTTTCTATTTTGAACCCGGTTCAAAAATTTCATTTTTGCTGATCTATTCCTATTTCCATTAAGGGGGTCACCGCCATTAATTGTGGTTACACAATTTAATTGTTTATCATCTAAACATCCCTTATTCAATTTATTCAATTTCCTGCTCTCTTCTAACGATGGGGGATTCTTTCCTTCGGTTTTTACAAAAACCCTTTGCTGATTCTGCCTACAAGAACCTTGAATGTTAATTTCATTAACCCTGTCCCCCTCGTTCTTTTTAATCTCTTTATTCCGAACCTTGTTCGAATATTCCATTTCAGTCAGTCTAGGCCCAGTTTCTTTCTTTGTTTTAACTGCATTGAGGGGCTTACCACCTTTAATTGTGGTGAAATTCAATTTCTTATTTCCATTTCTAGCTTTCATTTGAACCTTGTTCAAAAACTCTAAATTCCCATACCTATGTTGGGATTTGATGTTTCGTACATCATCACTCGGGATTTTGCTCAAATCATCCGTGTTATTCGAAATTCTATTCGAATCAACCATTTCGTTGCCTTGATTCACGTTGTTAGTGCCCCGCACTTTGCTATTACTAACCTCATCCGCTTCTCTTTCATGCACATGCATTTTGCAAGTTGCTAGCATTAAATCAACAATGCCCTTCATCACAGTATCTAAGTTGTCTGTTAGTGCGCTCTTATTAACTAAATACGTTAGTAACAATACAATTTTATCCGAATCTAGATCGGAATTCAAATCCAAAAATTCTCTTTCTTTTACAAGAACTTTCATTTCCTCTTCAAATTGTTCATTAAGTGCGCTATGCACTGTTTGTCCATTAATGACACTCTGTTCCTGTGTTTTCACCTTCAGTTGTGCCTTGTGTGTGTCGACCATTGTCTCTTTGTTGCTGGCATTCACTTTGTCTGTTACAGACCTTCTCGTCGCACAAAACACTGTGTGCACAAAACTTGAGCCACACAACCACACCACACTCACTAATAAATTTAGTGATGGCACAAAACACATTTTTCCAATTATTTGCAGCACTTTCACTAGAAACACTTTTCCACTTTGCAAATACACAAAAACAACAATTTTCCCTCCAAAAATAAAGCGAAAATGCACAACTTCCCTTGGGCTAATCTCACTAAGTGAGATGCAAAACTCCAACACAGTATTTCCCAAGTTCCGACCGGTGCACCTGGGCCCGCGGGACACTTGGTGGCCAGAAATAGCCTGTGTGGAAATAGGACCTTGCTACTCGACTGAGTAAAGGGCAAGGAACAAACAAAATGACCCCAAAACAAAAACTTATAAACTATACAAAGTTTCACGACAACCCAAATAGTCAAACAATAAAATGTTGGCACGTTGTCTTCTTTGCAGGACTTTTGCGTCGCAAAATCCCACGTTGACGCCGCTGTAACGTCGATCCGAATGCTGAATTTCACTTGTGCACCTGGCACAAGACTTAACCTGTCCCCCGATGCACAGATACCCGCCACGGGCCAATCCGCGATGCGTTTGTGCCCGTCGCACCAAACACGTCCAAAAACTCGAAATTCTCGCCAAAAATTCCGTGACGTCGTCCAGACGTCTGTCGCTGCCTCGGTAAACGTCTACCTGACGTTATTCCACGTTGGAATACTTCCTCTCGATGAGCGACGTCTCCAAAACGTTTCGGCAATCCAATCTCGATCGCCGTCGACGAAAAATGCTTCGTTTTCGCCGAAAAATGTTCCGAATCGTCTCGAAACCAGTCCCAATCGATTCCTTGGCTCTTTATGAGGTCCCACGTTGTATTTTCCAGCGCTGGGATCCACTCGTCGACTCGAAAACAGTCCAAACACGGCCTCAGACTTGTATCGCACTGGGCGCCGCCATTTTGGATTCGGCTGCTCCACGCATCTCGGCAAAAATACAACAAATAAATGATTATTTTCGATTGCTTACTGTCCTTTTTGCAGTTCTTCGTCGTTCCAGACGTTGTTTTACGCGATTTCCTGTTGAAATCCGTTGATATTTCGACACTTTAGGGTCGAATGCGACGCCGCTAGTTCGTAGCGTGCCTCGTCGCTCGAAAATCAGTCCAAACTGGTCGTTTATCGTGTCCCGGACACGAAAATCTTCTCTGTCCACCGAAATACGTTTCCTAAACGTCTTCGAATCGGTGGGCACGTATTTAATACGTGAATCGTGCTTCAAAGCGCTGGCGAACTGTGTTCGCACTCGTCGCCGGCCAAAAACCTTGTTTCCGACCGAAAACTGTTCTAATTCGGTTCCAAACCGCTTTCAATCGTTTCCTACGATCCTTGTGTGGTCCCACGTTGTAATTTTCAGCGCTGGGATCCACATTAAATGCACAAATCGGTGCAAATTCGCTCCTCAAACACGAACGGTGCTGGGCGCCGCCATCTTGGTATGACGCGCCATCGTTGATTTAAATCGACGAAAAAGGCTTGTAAACTGCCAAATAAAATTGAAAATACAATTCTCAATGTTCCTACTGTCTTTCCTCGTTGATTTCCGTCGAAATCCTTCGAAAACCGCTCTCGCTGCTCCGGTCGCAATTCGCCGACTTCTCTGCCGAACCGAGCACGCGAATCCTTGTTCGCCGTGCGGAAGAATCGTCTCTCGATTGCCGCCCGTCGCTCCGGTGATTCCCGTCGACGCGCGAAAGACGTTCCCGGCCAGAATTTCGTCGCGAATCCGAATTTCTACGTTATATTAACGTTGCGCACACGAAAACCACCCTCTGCTACCACTATAGAAACTATAGACCATGTGTGTGCGCAAGAATGGAGCCAGTAATTCGTTTTCCAATGTCACCATACCAGCACAGTGGTGGCTGACATCTTTATTTCATAAAAGCATGAGTGACAGTGCCTGATTCGAAGCTATTTGCCCTCAATCATCGATTACACGTTAAAAGTAGAACAAATCAATGGGAATTGATTTGTCCTTTACAATAAATCAAGAACCTGGCATTAACAATAGATAATGCATTCAAAATAAACAATAAAGCTCATTTGAGCAGACGACGATACAAATAACAATCGTAGTAAACGAATCGGTCACATTAACGTTACAAGCTATATAAAAGTCATTATTAACCGACTCACTGGTCCGGGACATTACACGATAATTAAGCATACTGCGCCAAGCCGCACTAATACGAAAAGGTGCGACATTACAATGATAAATACCATACGGTTGGTCAAAAACTCCTACAATTCCTTGAGTCCAAAGAATTTAAAACGTATTGTTCGCAACGAAAATACACAACTCGAGCTATTTATAACCCTTAACACGTGACACTAATGAGTCACATTCCCCTTGTGTTTATGACACGAGAATGGACTCGCCTGACAGCGATTTTCATCGAAAATCGCAACTTGTTGATTTTTCAAAAGAAAAATCCCCTTTGTCACGGCCCGGCATTTACGCGCTTGTATTCCTCACCAAATTGTTGTGTTCTGTTTACGCGTATCCCGTGTGTTCCATTGTTTAAAACTCTTAATAAATCCTAAGCCTAAATATAATTTGAGTTTTGTCCTACCTTCATTTCCTATTCATGTTTATCCCTTGACCTGGTCTGGTGTGGCTCAATTTGGTCACATCAGACTGGTCTATGTCAGGTAATTCTTACTGTTACCCCTCCTAATTTCGTTTAGTCTATCCTATCTGATTTAAATATTTAGTCACTCGCGACTGACTCATCGCGATGATTATTCACGAGCGCGCCTGATTGGCTTACGCGTGCTTGACTCATGGTTCTCCCCTCGTTTTCTGTGATAGACTTGGCCCAAGTTCACTTCTGAGCTGTTTCAGCCAAGTCTGATCAGAAGGCGTAAGACCATGAGCTATCGTAAGTGCCTTAGCTGGCCGTTGTGCATTTGGCAGTCTCTCCTGTGTTAACTCACAGTATAACTCCATGCCACGTAATTGTGCATGTTTGAGTATATTCATGGTCATATCGCGTGTCTAAATTCCGCGTGTCATCTTTGTTTCCTTTCCTTTCGATGTTCTTTTGTGTTTACACGACGTTTTATGCCGCTGACGTGCCTCTGGACTAGAAGTTTGATTCAAGTAGCTAATGAGTTGTTTATTTCGTCTTTTGCGCGCGATTAGTGCGCGCTTGCTCGGTCTGGCCGCTCCGCCATTAGGGGTCCCTGCCAGATTAGCTTAAGCCACGTTAGCGTTGTTAAGTCCGCACGTGAGCATTACTTCTTCCACTTTTAAGGCTCCAACAAACTCGGTAATAATTCGTAACATGATCGAATAGGGGGTTAAGCTTGCCGCCACCCTCCAGGCTGCTTATTGTTGCCCGGGCCCTTATTCGGGACCAGGCTCTCCCAGTATCGTAACTGGCGCGCCTTTCAAACGCGGTTTCCAATACCAGAAACAACCGGTTCATGACACGTGGTGCCGAAACCCGGGACCTTGTTGGAGTTTATTCAGTCTAGCGCATATAAACTAGTTGCTATTTAACAAGCATTAGTGGCGTTTTTTAGAGACTATTTTGCCGAAAGGAAGGTTTCAGAGTAACTAACTCTTCATAGTACTCGCGTATCGTTTAATTACGGTGCGCATCATTTGCAGTGAGCTGCTATTACCCTTATTATCTCGCGAACATGGCGAATAAGGAAGAAACTCCCGAGAAAAAGAGAGGGATGTTTGCCGACCTCATAGATCGTTGGGATCCTGTGCGTTTACGTGTAGAGAGACAGCGACGTGAGGAAATTGAAAGAATGCGCGGTCTGAGACCGGGCGCTCTTCGTGGGATGCTGGAGGAAATACCAACAGATTCCACTGACCAGCCTAGCTCTATGGAAAGAGATATAAACCCCACATTGGAGGGGCCGATAAGCGTGCATACTGCAACTCCGGCCAGCGTTGTAGCTGAGTTGGAAGCACCAGCGCGTTTGCAAAACATTGCTTCGGCTCCAACAAGTAATGAATCAGAAGCGCCACCAGAGGTGCCTGGTTTGGGGGCTTATCTCCATGATATGGAGGTGGCAATTTCCGCGAGACTGGACCGGGCCACAGCAGTTTGCTCGAACTTCCGGTATGAGAATGGGGAAATTACCGGAGTTCGATGTGAGCAAGGGCGCCTATAACGCAGTGGATTTGTTTCTCACTCAGCTGCGAGCCCATTTCTTTACTTCGGGAATGGCGGAGTCGGTGTATCTTGAGTATTATGTGCCTCAAGCTTTAAAAGGCGAGGCTCTGGACTGGTATATCGATTTGCTTCCGAAGCCTGAGTTTTGGGATGAGTTCGCGCATCTGTTTAAAGACGCGTTTTCTCTTACCGTCGCTGAAGCTACTGTCAATTTGGCGGAAAAGCGACAGGCGATGGGGGAGCCAACTGCAAAATTTTTGCGCGAGACTAACCGATTCCTACAGAAAACAGGGATAGTGGGGGACAGCCAAAAATGGGATATAGCCCAGCGACGACTGCAACCTGACGTTGCGGAAGTCATGCGTCAAATGGGCGTGTTAACCTTGTCGCAAGCCATTGTTAGGGGACAGCAAGCAGGTAGCGAGCTGCAACTACGATCTCTCCATAAAAAAGATTTCGACCTGCACGGGGTTAAGCGAGGCCAAATGCCGGTTCCCCAGCATGCAGCTCAGACTAGGCAAGAAGCCGCCGTGAAGAAACCGGTTGAGGCGACTAAGAACTCGACTCGACATTTTTTCACGCGCAATAAGGTTGCGGCCGTGATGGAAGTCTTGGGTGAATTAGAGGAAGGTGGCATGTTTGATGATGACAATCAAAGCATAATGGCGCAGACAGTCCGTAGTATTATGGCTGCAAAAACTGCGCCTATTGTTGGAACAGAGCCACCGGTAGAGACTGGAGAACCTCATGTCTGCAGTCAAAATAACTCCTTCGCTCAGGGCTCCGGCCCACCTAAGGACATTAAGTTGCCGCCCGGAGCGGAGTGGGCCAAAAACAGGCGCGATCGGTGGTATATGCGCGATATTAAATTAAACGCCCCACTATGCCCGCACTGTTATAAACCCTGGGTCGTTCCGGGAAACGAGAGAGGGCCCCCACTGAAGTCCGACGCCAAAGTGGTGGACCCAAAGAAGAAGTAGGTTTAACACCTAAAGCTGTGTCGGAACCGCCGAATGTGGAGCGCGTGTTGCCACCAAAATCTGTGTTGACCGCGCCTAATACTGACCCAATACTTCCGAAGTTGACTTCATTCGTGATGATTTCTCCTAAAGAGAAAGATGTGTCCGAGGAGCCAAAAATTGAGATCGGGATTGGAGAGAGAGTACGACATGATTCCCAATACGTGAAGATCGTCTGGAATGACATCCAATTTATTGCGCAGTTTGACTCTGGTGCTCAGACCTGCATCATGGCGCAAGATCTGTATGAGAGGCTGCATGAGAAGATGGGGGTGGAAATGGTTGTGTTGCACGAGACCATTCGCGTTGCCAATAATCAATTAGTTGAGGTTTTGGGTAGCGTGGAAATAACCGTGCGTGCACCTCAAACCCTGATCTCTTTTGTGTGCTTGGTTATAGAGGACTCATCAGCGGACTTGCTGCTCGGACGAGATTTCTGTCGAGCGGTTGGATTGTGTACGGACCATGGACTTAATTGCTGGTTCATAAGGGGTTCGGAGGAGCGGCGTAGTTTCATGACTATGAGACAGGCGCTGGCCTCCGACCCAGTACTTTTGTTGCCACTAATCCCCGCCGCCCCTAAGATGGCAGTTCCTGCCCCGATTAGTGATGTAAATTGTGTTTTGTTGAATCATCGCACATTGCCCGCCGAAACTTTTGAGTTACCGCATGACGATGCGCCATTCAGAGTTAAGGTGGTGGTTTCGCGTAAGACCGCGGAAAATAGGAGTTGGACATTTCTTTGGTCACCTCCGCGACGCGAAAAGTCGCGCAGAACTAAATTCCGCGATACGACACGTGTCTACCGGAGGCCCATGAGTTTTAGCCAGTTCCGACGTTCTAAACGGGTGCGCAGGGCTCGGAAGAGATTGTCGCAGTCTGCGGAGTCGTCCGTTCCGTCAGTGCCTCCCGATTCAGTTATTTCGGACGTGGAAGGGAAAGTTGGTTCCACTGGTGGACAGTTTTCTCCTACGACCAATTTTGTTGAATATCTGCCTTGTCCCGATCCGACTAAGTTGGACTGGATTTATGGGCAGTTATCAAATCAACTATCACCAAAACGCATCACTCATTTGATTGACGCGTTAAAACCCGTTTCGAACATCTTCAGAGAAGAAGTGGGGTTGTGCAATAACACTCTTTTTGAGGTTGATCTTAAACCTGACTTTAGGCCAATACACGTGCCTGTTAGGCCGGTAAACCCTGCTAAAAAAGCTATCATTGATCAGTACATCGATCAAAAGCTGGCGCAGGGTATTATTCGTCGCTCGAAGAGTGATTGTGCCGTGGCCCCTGTCGTCGTGCCCAAGAAAGATGGCAGATGGAGGTGTGCCATGGACTTTCGCCCTATCAACGCGCAAACGATGCCTGACGTGTATCCCCTCCCAGATATTGATAACATCTTTTCATATTTGGGCGGAGCTAAGTGGTTTTCCATAATAGATGGACGTGAAGCGTTTCATCAGATCGGCGTTAGGCCGGGAGATGAACGTTTTCTCGCTTTTATCACGCATCGCGGACTCTACGAGTATGTCCGCATGCCTTTTGGTCCAATAAATGGCCCTGCAACACTGCAACGCGCTATGAATCTTACGCTTGCGGAATTTTTGTACAAATGCGTCTTTGTTTACATCGACGACATTATTGTCTTTAGTAAAACATTTGAAGAACATGTAGAACATCTGAAGCAAGTTTTGACACTTCTTGACGCGGCAGGATTCACGATGAATGCCGGCAAGACAGAGCTGTGTAAGCGTAGCCTTGAAGTGTTGGGTCATATTGTTGAAGAAGGAAAGATTCGTCCTAATCCGAAAAAGACCAGCGCGATCCAGTTATTTCCCGCGCCAACTAACGTAAAAGAGTTGCAGCGCTTTAAGGGCATGATTGGGTACTATTCTTCGTTTTTTCCGGGGTACTCGAGGACTTGTGAAGTTTTCAGGCCCTTGATGAAGAAGAACGCGCCATGGAATTGGACGGATGGCTGTCAAGCAGCGTTCGAGTATCTGCGGGACCAAGTTGCAACGTCGACTTTGCAGTGGAGGTTTCCTGACTGGTCGAAGCCGTATATTCTGCAGACAGACGCGAGCTACTCAGGCTTGGGTGCTGCGTTGATGCAATTGGATAATAATGGCATTCGTGTGCCAATTGCATTTGCTTCGCGCGCTTTAAATAGTGCGGAGAAGAATTATAATGTTACGGAGATCGAGTGTCTAGCTGCTGTTTGGGCAGTTAAGCGTTTCCGCAGTTACTTAGAACTTATGGATTTTTACCTTGAGAGCGATCACAAGTGTTTAAAATGGCTTTTTGCTCAGCGCGAACCGAAGGGCAGATTGGCTCGATGGATTCTGTCGATGTCAGACTTTCGATTTACATTTCTGCATTGCAGTGGCACAAGTAATCGTGTCGCTGATGCGTTGAGCAGAGCTCCTGTAGATCCGGCCATTGAAATTGGCGATGATGATTGTCCGCTCGTAGATGATGCGACATATTGTGCGTTCTTTGACGATTTCGCGAGTTGGCCGACCATTGAGATGGTGGAGCTTGACGAGCATTTCGTGCCAAAACCATCTGGCTCAAGGATCGTTAATGCGGCCAAACTTCGTAAGAAGTTGCGTATTCTTCAAAAGAAGCGCGAGTTTGAGGAGTTGGAACCGCTCGAGTTGTTTGGGGATTCTGACACCCGACCCCCCAAACCCCCCGACCCCTCAAGGGGGGGTAGTGTGCCGGCAGACAAGAAAGATGTCATGGCACACCAGCTCTCCGGTGTAATTACGCCTCCAGCTGCCTTGCCGCCAAAAAGGCGTGTTGGGAGGCCCTGTAAGGTCAAAGTGGTTCCTTCTGATCCTGTGCCTAAAAGGAAAAGAGGACGGCCACCAAAACAAAAACGTAAAGTTGGAAGACCCAAAAAGATTGTATCACCTGCAAGAAGTGAGCGTTCGTCTTCACCAGCGTCACCAGTTTCAAATAAAGGAAAATCTGGTAGCGAGCGATTTTTGAGTGACCATAGTTCCGACGAATATCGGACTACGGTGCCACCTTTGCCGACGCGACCAAATACGCGTTCGAGGCAGACTCAACAACCTTTGGTGGACGACCAACCCATATGAAAATTCCCTATAGCATACTATAGGGCATTTTATAGGGTAGAATATCCTATAGGGTCAACCTATAGCAAACTATAGGTTTAACCTATGTGTAGGGTTACACTACACAGAATACTATATGATTACTATAGGATTAATAACTATAATATTATCCTATATGAAATACTATACAATACTATACATGATTATTGGTACAGTATCACCCTATATAGCATACTATAGGAATTAGTATAGGGTAAATGACTATAATACTACCCTATACAAAATACCATACAATACTATACATGATTATTGGTACAGTATCACCCTGTATAGCATACCATAAGAATTAGTATAGGGTCATTGACTATAGTATTACCCTACACAAATTATCATACAAACCAGAGAATAACATCGGGTACCCGTACCCGTAACCGTAACCGTACCCGCCCGTACCCGTAGGGTACAGGCGGGTACGGTTCTAGATCTCCCGCGACTCCCGGTTACGGGTCGGGTACGGGTACGTTTTTTGTACGTTTGCAACGTTTAGTTTTATAATAATAACGTAATAAATTGATTTATTTAACCAATTTGGTTTATTTTTATGATGATGTTTTGATCAGCCTACCGTAGTTCATTGTAAAATCGCACCGCCATGAACAATGAACACGTAATCGCGGGTACGGGTAGGGTAGGGTAGGGGGATTCCGGGATAGCCCGGGTACGGGCGGGTACAAGTACGAAATTGTTTCGGTGACGGGTAACGGGCGGGTAACGGGTAAACTTTTTTCGCCAATGTTATTCTCTGATACAAACCTATATGTGATTATTGGTACAGTATCACCCTGTATAGCGTACTATAGGAGTTAGTACAGGGTCAATGACTATAGTATTACCCTATATGAATTATCATACAAACCTATATGTAATTATTGGTACAATATCATCCTGTATAGCATACTATAGGAATTAGTATAGGGTGAATGACTATAATATTATCCTATATGAAATATAATACAATACTATACATGATTATTGGTATAGTATCACCCTGTATAGCATACTATAGGAATTAGTATAGGGTAAACCTTTGTCAGCAAAAGCTGCCGATAGATGGCGTTTTTTCCAAAATTGTTACTAAATGGTAATCATTTATTTTAACGGCTGGCCTTTGGTTTTGGCCATTTTTACTTGAACAATTAAATCAAATATATGATTTGAAGCAACTTAAATGGAAAAGTTG
Organism: Strigamia acuminata; assembly: GCA_949358305.1. Classification (NCBI taxonomy): domain Eukaryota; kingdom Metazoa; phylum Arthropoda; class Chilopoda; order Geophilomorpha; family Linotaeniidae; genus Strigamia; species Strigamia acuminata. The sequence continues at coordinate 63,153,152 of OX442314.1, read as the reverse complement.
CTAAAAATTTCTTAATTATTTATTTAATTTTGCTGTTCAAGACTTCACACACCATGGATATTGAGGTGTGTTTAGATATCCACTTCCATCTGAAATTGTGTGAATTTTTCAACCAAGGCATTAAACAGTGCTCTTCTAGAAATCATTAATGAATGCATAAAAATGCATTTGATTGTGACTTTAGATAAAAATTGAATACATTGTGATGTAATTACATCACGATTATTCAAAATGGCTATCAATGGCTGTAATGCTGTTATTGGCTGTTGTTATTAAATTTTTTAAAAAAGTGTGTCATTTATTTTCTGTACAGGATCAGACCATATCATATCATATGAGGTCACATCATATAAAATATTCTATAGGAAACCATACAGGATTTTAGTATAGGGTACCACATAGGATTTTACTGTAGGGTACCATATAGGTACGTACTATAGGGTTTACTATGATCTGTTGTTCCAAAATATTATAGTGTACCCTATAGGGACATACTACAGGGTACCATATGGGTATACACTATAGGATACCATATAGGTACATACTATAGGGTGTACTATGATCTTTTGTTCCAAAATATTATAGTATACCCTATAGGTTATTACTATAAGAATACCCTATAATATTTTTTTATATGGGAAGTCTCGCCATATGAATCCGAAGATTTGGATGAGGATCGACCGGCTGAGCATCCGGCTTACGAGCTTTTGCCAACTCAGAAAAGAATGAGGGAAGTTCAGTTGGCTGATGGTTGGGCGAAGGGTATAATAATGTATCTGGATACTGGGCATTTGCCGCCTGACGAAGACGAGGCTGAGAAAATCAAAAAGCAATCTGTTGACATGGCTTTGTATCATGGGCTTCTGTGTAGGTACCCGCCAGTAACAATTGGCCAACGCGCTGAATCGCGTCGTATTTACTTGCCAGAGCCTTTGAGACGAATTTATTTTCACTGCCTTCACTTCCCGCCAACTTCTGGCCACCTTGGAATTGGAAAGACCATGATGCGTTTAAAGACGCGTGTTTTTTGGCCAGGGATGAAGAAAGATGTGGCGGGGTGGATCAAGGTATGCGGGCCATGCCAGAGAGCAAAGGTCGAACGGCGTTTGCCAATGGGAGAAATGGAGACGGCAAAACCACGCCGTCGTTTCAGAACCATTTACGTCGACTACTTTGGGAAAAAGTTGAAGTCTAGCCAGGGTAATTGCTACGCGTTCGTGATGGTGGATGCGGCCAGCAGATGGGTTGATGTCCGTCTCACCGAAGCAGCGGATGTTCCAACTACAATTGCGCAAATTGAGGCATTTGTGCAGCGTTGGGCCTTCCCAAAGACTTTAATTAGTGACAATGCGCCTACTTTTCGTTCTGCGCGTTTTCAAGCGCACTGTGCGGGAATGGGCATTGTGAACAAGTACATATCTGTGTATCATCCGCAAGGGAATTTGGCGGAGCGCCTGAACCAGTCACTGAAGACCTGCATTCTCGCGTACATCGACGAGCACGTGAATTGGGACCGTCATATTGGCTACTTCATTTTGGCCATTAACGCCAGCTATCAAACATCGCTGAAGTTCTCACCGTATATGATGATCGTTGGACAGGAAGCGCGTTATCCAGGCGACCTCGACAGCGACACCGACGACGGGGATCCTCTCCCGCCGGATGAGGCGAGGTATTTACATCGTTATATGCTACGCGTCGGAGCCGAGGCGCGGAAGAACTTGGAGATAGCGAACCTGCGACATAAGCGATGGTACGATCGGAAACGGCGGCCCCACGACTTCAAGCCCGGCGACTGGGTCACGCTGAGGAGCAGGATCTTGTCGTCGGCGGACAAGCAGGTCTCAGCAGGTTTCCAGCAGCGTACAGAAGGGATTTACATCATCCACCGGATCATCGGACCGAATACCGTGCTGCTGATGAAGGAGGACGGAAGTGTTACACAACCCTACCACATCGTGGACCTCCGACATTGGTATCGCGACCCGGATGAAGACGCGAAGGACTCGGGGGATGTTCCGGACCCACTAGAAGCGCTGAGTGCTGTTGGAGATGGTTGCGGCGCCAGTTTTATTTCCCGGGTGGACCTGGACGATATACACGCCCGAGTGGACAAATTCAGTGCGGAATCACGTGAGATTTGCATAAAATATTATGCCGAGAACGATATTCGGTATAATGATTGTGAACAGGAAGAGGATCCGCCATAACAGCCTTCTTTTTATGTTTTTAAAGTGTTTATTAATATTTATTCGTTTTTTAACATTGTTTCAATTTTATAAGAGTTTTGGTGTTCGTGTTGATTTTTGTTTGCATTGGGATGAGTGTGTTGTTGTGTTTTTTGATGTATTTTGCACTAATATTTGGTTTTAGAATGTTTTTTACTAATTGTTGATATTCGCTGACGTTTCGAGGGGGAATGCGGGGTCAAAACTCCATTCTTTTCCCGTCGAAGTGTTTACGCGACTTTGTTTTCATTAACTTTGACTTTGTAAGCGCTTGGTGTTGTTTTTCATGCTCAGTGACTGTTGTGCGTGTGTGGTCTTGTTTGCGACAGATGGCGCCGGAGTGTCTAGTGTCATCTGACCAGTGACGTCACTTGTCAATCGGTGTCTGGCTGCCATCTTGTTTTCGCGACTTGACACGGTGCACATCGTCTCCACGCGTTCGGGATATTGTGAACGCGATTTGTGCTGAGAAACTGAGCGTGGGAACACACTAAGGCGCGTTGACTATTGTAGTGCATTTCTAGTGTTTAATAAGTGTCGAGATGCCCTTATGGCGTGATTTAATGCGATTAACGCATTCTTGGCCTGGCGCTTATGCTAGTAGTTTTTCTTGTTATTGTTCAGTTTTTAGAGCGCTTAACGCTTGCGTTGTTTAGTCCGCGCGTTAGTTATTTAATGAGTTTACGCGATAAGTTCTCGCGCCTCATTAGTGTAGTGTATTAATCATTCCAATTGTTATTTGATTTTTTCGTATCGTATTTTTATTTCTTTTTGCAGATCTAAACAGAGAATAAAAACACTCTGGTCCGAGGGGCGTGTCACGGCCCGGCATTTACGCGCTTGTATTCCTCACCAAATTGTTGTGTTCTGTTTACGCGTATCCCGTGTGTTCCATTGTTTAAAACTCTTAATAAATCCTAAGCCTAAATATAATTTGAGTTTTGTCCTACCTTCATTTCCTATTCATGTTTATCCCTTGACCTGGTCTGGTGTGGCTCAATTTGGTCACATCAGACTGGTCTATGTCAGGTAATTCTTACTGTTACCCCTCCTAATTTCGTTTAGTCTATCCTATCTGATTTAAATATTTAATCACTCGCGACTGACTCATCGCGATGATTATTCACGAGCGCGCCTGATTGGCTTACGCGTGCTTGACTCATGGTTCTCCCCTCGTTTTCTGTGATAGACTTGGCCCAAGTTCACTTCTGAGCTGTTTCAGCCAAGTCTGATCAGAAGGCGTAAGACCATGAGCTATCGTAAGTGCCTTAGCTGGCCGTTGTGCATTTGGCAGTCTCTCCTGTGTTAACTCACAGTATAACTCCATGCCACGTAATTGTGCATGTTTGAGTATATTCATGGTCATATCGCGTGTCTAAATTCCGCGTGTCATCTTTGTTTCCTTTCCTTTCGATGTTCTTTTGTGTTTACACGACGTTTTATGCCGCTGACGTGCCTCTGGACTAGAAGTTTGATTCAAGTAGCTAATGAGTTGTTTATTTCGTCTTTTGCGCGCGATTAGTGCGCGCTTGCTCGGTCTGGCCGCTCCGCCATTAGGGGTCCCTGCCAGATTAGCTTAAGCCACGTTAGCGTTGTTAAGTCCGCACGTGAGCATTACTTCTTCCACTTTTAAGGCTCCAACAAACTCGGTAATAATTCGTAACATGATCGAATAGGGGGTTAAGCTTGCCGCCACCCTCCAGGCTGCTTATTGTTGCCCGGGCCCTTATTCGGGACCAGGCTCTCCCAGTATCGTAACTGGCGCGCCTTTCAAACGCGGTTTCCAATACCAGAAACAACCGGTTCATGACACCTTAGTTTTGTAAACTATTTAATCCAACTTCCGAGTATCAAAATATCTATCGTATTAATTAATTAACACTTGGTCTAATAAATTTTTTACATCGAAAATTCACCGCTAAATAATTTATGCAAGCCTCGACCGCGACTTGATTTAAATAATTAGTGCCTACATACTTAAATCTTAATAATTCATTATTAATATTTAACCCAACTATTCGACTGAATAGTTAAACTTCCAGAGTGATTTAATGCCGATTCACGCTTATAACAACACGTGAACTTCTAATTTTTATCGGGACACCGATATTTTCAATTGTTGCGAACAATTTTTTGTAATTCTTTGGTCAAAGAATAATTTCGAAAACTACTTACTGTTGAAGCTAGTTTTCGTGCTTGAAGTTGGCTAAATGAATTAGCGTCGAATTCTCGAGTCGAAAAGCGAAGACGGTTGAAGGGACGAAGTCACTAGTATCCGTGTGTTTAACGAAGTGTTTGTGTGCAATGAACCCTGGGAATTTTATTTCCCTATTAATTGTCGGGTTCGAGGTTTAATCACACCTCGTAAGTCTCGTACCTTCGTAATTACGCGAGATTATCACTTTTCAAAGTAATTCTCTGTATTTTGGTTAAAATACATGTAAATACGACCAAAAAATTAAAATATTCTACCGAATATTTAATTCATCGCAACAAATTCATATTTTTAATATAAATTTCAATAAATATCGTAATATCTTGTCCCTCGGTGTTGAGATTATAAATCACTACACCTGTCAGACATGTAAATAATTACAGTCTTCAAGTTTTGAATAAAACTTTATCAATTCCAACAGAACTTTGAGGCTTTTCCTCGTTGTTGGTAAGGTTTTTTAAATACTGCAGTGATGTTTCGCACGAAATTTTCATCTGCATATTTAGGATTTGGTTTTCGTTCTCGTCGTGGACGAGTGCTAGTTCGTGGAACTATCGGTTGGGGTTTGCGGGGTTTTCGAGGCGGTTTCTTTGGAACTTCGCCTCTTTTTAACGCCGCTTTCCTTTCCATAGCAGTTAAGCGTTGTCTATGTCTATGTTTAGACTTTGTGGGCGCAGATTTCTCAATCTGCACTGAAGTTGAGTCGGATAATTCCATTGGAATTTCTGAGGAAGTTTCAGGAATTAATTCCATTTCTTCAGCCTCCGGAAGTTGATTACTTTCGTCCATCCATTTAGGATTTTCTTGAGGCGAGTAAGAGGCGGACTTTTGTCCTACTTTCCATGTCTCAATCGGGTACGAAGGCGTATAGGGGTACAACGCTTTAATATTCACTGATTTTTCAATCGAACCATCAGCTAATTTGCGTAATTTATACGCTCCGCCTGGAAGTACTTTAGTAATTTCCCACGGTCCATCTCTCTTCTCGGCAAATCCAGCGGAGATATTTTTATCTGCGCACGAGAGAATGTGAGTCTGTTTCCAAACTAAATCTCCAACTTCGAACTCCGTAATTACGAACTTTTGTTCGTGTATTTTCCTATGTCGTTCAAAATTCAATTGAATTCTGCGATGCATCTCTTGATGCGATCTGCGCAATACATCCAATAGTACTCTGACATATTTTTCTGGATTTTCTTTGTCAAATGGATTGGCATGTTTGATAATCCTTGGGTCGAAGGGTAATGTTACGATTCTCCCCGTGTTGAGTAGCATCGGGCTTGAACCCGTTGCCGACGAAACGTTATTTCGCATTGCAAATGCGAATTCGTCTAGATATCTTGGCCATTGCGTGTGCACATCTGTGTACAAAGCCAGCATCGTCTTTATATCTCTATTGGCTCGCTCTGTCGGGTTCGCCTGGGCATGATACGTGCTTGTATGGGACGGGCGAATGTTGTACATTTCGCAATACTCATTGTAAATATCGGAAACAAATTGTTTTCCGTTATCGCTCACAATCTTTTTGGGGTGTCCCCATCTGTTTGTAACAGATCTTAATTCTTGAACGCAGTTAGCGCTCGTGGCTTTGGTCAAAGCCTTAATTTCAACGAACTTGGTACAATTGTCAATAATGACAAAAATATACTGGTTTTGGGACCTTCCCGCGGGTTTCGGGCCCATCAAGTCCATGTTAATACATTCCCAAGGATTGGTCATGTTGTGTGGTGTGTAAGGAGCTGCGTGCCTTTTCTGTTGAATAGGCTTGTACTGAGCACAGTGCGTGCAGCTTTTGACGTAGTTCCTGACACTTCTACTCATGCCAGGCCAGAAATATATTAAACGCGTTTTTTCAAGCGTCTTACTCATCCCAGCGTGACCGCTTAGGGGGTGGCCATGACAAGCGAAGAGTACTCGTTTTACGAGTGAACTGGGTACAACGGCTTTAAAGCCGTTTCCCGAATCGTTTAATTCCTCTTCGAACGAAGGGTTAAAATAGATGATCATTTGATCACCATCAACTTCTTTTTTGTCTAAACAATAGTTTTTGACTTTGTTTTTCCATTCTTTTATTTCAGATTGTGGTATCCCAACAACCTTGTCATTCAATAAATATTCTCGAATGCGTTTGCATTCAGTATCTAGTAACTGAGCATCTATTATTTCTCTCCTTGTAGGAGGGACTTCTTTAAGTACTTCAGTCAACGCACTGTACAAGGTTTCTTGTACTTCCTCCCCCTCCTTTTCTTCAGAACATTCTTTAGAATTTTCTGAAAAATAGGAACGCACACTAGCCAAATATTCTCGTTTTTCTGGGGCACGATTTAATGAAACAGAAGGATTTCCGTCCCATTCAGGCCAATATTGTTTAATTTCGACAGGTTCCACATGATCTCGAAGAGGAATGTCTTCCTCTATTAGTGGGGCTCTAGAAAGTGCATCTGCAACTTGATTAGCAGCACCTTTTCGAAAAACAATTTTAAAATTTCCACATTGGATTCTTAAGGCCCATCGGCCAAATTTCCCAGATGGTTCAGGCGTTCGCATTAACCATTTCAGTGCTTCAGCATCTGATTCCAAAGTAAACGTACCGTATTCGAGATATGGTTTAAATCGATCGATAGCCCACACGACTGCGAGACATTCGAGTTCCGGCGTTGTATAACGCTTCTCCGCTCCACGTAAAACTCTGCTTGCATAAGCTACAGGTCTGGGTACAGAAATATTTTTCTGCTTCTTTTCATCGAATATATCGACGTCTTGGCAAAGGACAGCTCCTAAGCCTTCATGTGAAGCGTCAGTCATGACAACAAATGGCAAAGTCATATCTGGTTTGTGTAGACAATTGTCACCACAAAGTAGCTCTTTAATTTTATTAAAAGCTACTGTCTGCTCATCTCCCCATTCAAATGGAGTTTTCTCATTCATCATACGTGTGTATGGTGCCGCAATAGTTCCGTGATTTGGAACAAACTTCCTGAAGAAGTTAGTCATGCCGTGAAAGCGCTGAATGTCTTTAGCACACGTGGGGGTGGGAAATTTCATGATCGCCGATATTTTATCGGGATCACCGAAGAGACCTTCGGGTTTAATCCAGTGGCCCAAGAATTTTAATTCTGTACGCCCAAAACGAGATTTTGCTTTATTTATTGTCATGTTAGGCTTGGTTAAGCCTTTCCAAAACATCTCGAACATGTTTGAGATGATCATCCCAATTATCTGAATACACAATTACGTCATCCAAATAAACTAACGCGTAGTCTTGCAAAGCTGAGCCTAAAATGCCTTCCATCAGACGCTGGAAAGTACAAGGCGCATTGCAAAGGCCGAACGGCATTCGCACAAATTGATAAGGGCCGTTTGGCGTATAAAACGCCGTTTTTGGACGATCTTCCTTACACATTTCGACTTGGTAGTAACCTTTAACAAGGTCAATAGACGTAAAATACTTTGCCGGACCAGTATTATGCAACAAAAGGTCAATACTTGGCATTTGTATTACTTCGACTTCAGTGATGGCATTTAGCCACCGGTAGTCAATGCACATCCTATACGAGCCGTCAGGCTTCGCAACAATGACGGGATGACTTATGAAGGGCCCTTTGGCCTTTTCAATGAGTCCATCCTGTTCCAATTCTGCAGCTAGTTTGGTCATAATGGCTCTCTTGGCCGGGTTATACATTCTATACTGCATTTTGGGCAATGAATGCCCTTCTTTGAATTTAATATGATGCTAGGTCACGTTAGTGCACCCAACTTGATCACGAAATACATTCGGTATCGAGTTAACCACTTCGCGAAGTGCTAGTCGTTGTTCTGAAGTGCAGTCGCTCTCCTCAACTAATTTTTCATCCCAAGTCAACACAGGAGTGTCTGTTAACTCGATTGGGTTGAGAGTGGACGACAGTCCTAAATAATCGAAAGTGATTCGATTTAACGGGGCGAGGGCCAAATTGGCTTCTTCCGACTCATAAGGGGCGGACCAATTAGGTTTATCTGCACAAGAGAACTCTTGTAAATGTGGATGCGGACTAATTTTCTGTCTGCGCATGAAATTGTGACCAAGTATCAAGCCACAAACTCGTTTTGCTAAAACGATGAAATTCATTGGTGTAAATTCATCAGCCTATTGCACGCACAAAGTTATTTGTCCGACAGGCTTGTGTGCTACGCCTACAGCGTTCACCATCATGTTTCTGGGAGCCTCTTGTAAGAATTCTGGCAAAGCCTGAGTTTCAGACAAGAGTTGTTCCCCAATGTAACATTGAGATGCTCCTGTATCCATGAGCGCGTTGTAGGTGAGTCCACCAATTGTGATCTTCATTCGAGGATCATCTTTATTATTACCTAAAGTAATATTGTGCAAATTATTACCACCTATGACTCTGTTGAGTCGGCGGAGTCTACAGAATTTCTTCGTGTAGCACTTGTGTGGAAACAATGTCAGATTTTTTAATTGTTCTGTCATTTTTTGCAGATTTTCCTCTACTCCGCCACTATGACTAGTGGCTACTTTGAGACAAGTAGTGTCTACTGTTGGGTTGATGTTTTGCTGTTTGTCCCCGTGCGCGCGTGTGAAGTTAAATGCACCTTTACGGCTTAGTGCATTTGATGTGTTATTGCTTCTAGACCTGTTCATGTGATCGGTCAATCCTGGTTTTTATTCAATGCGTGTTACGGTACCGCGACCGATCATTATTTGCGATAACACATCTCACATTGTCATCCGCTCTAAAGAGCACTTATTGTTTGCTTTGTTTTGGATCAAGTTTATTGATTAACTTGGCCTGCTCTTAATGTAAAGAATGGATCATTGTGTAAAGACAATGATTCGTTCTGTCTTTTGTTTTGTACGAGATCGAGGACAATTAGCCTCGAACTCAAGTGATTTTTACTACATACTTTTGTAATAAAAGATGGCGGACGCGTGTCCGATTTATCCGCCCAGCCAAATTAATGTTTTCGAGTTATTTCTGCAGCGCACAGGCCATCACAACTCTTCATCTACATCCATAAATAAAGATTCTGACGCAGCATTAGCCACTTCTGGGGGATGGAATAAACCTTCGTCCCCCGGATCTAGTTTTTTGAACTAGTCGCACTTGAATCAGCAGATTCGGGCTTGATCAAAGTCTTGACCATTTCTGCCAACGAGTTAGTCAGCGAAGTTTGTAACTTATTTTCAAAAGTATTAAGTTTCGCATCAAGTTTAGCATCTAGTGTTGCATCCAACACTTCTTGAGTTATCCATCTGTTATTAGGACGTTTAGAAGTAGGATCCACAGTCGGGGAATCCGGGGTACTTCGTTTTTGCAACTCTTCAGAGTTGAAATTTGCACGTGGTTTTAAATCTGGACATTCTCGACGCATGTGTCCTGGTTTCTTACAGTGGTAACAAACTAATTGACCACGTCTGGTCTGATCTAATACTCCATTTATTAAATAAACAGTCTCGCACTCCTCAGGTAACTCTTCCTCACAAATATTAAGTTGTTCTTGTGAATCCAAAGTTAAAGATTTAGCATTTGTCTTCGACTGAGGACGTGTGTCAGTTTTCCGAGGTGGGAAAACGACTGGATTGGAAATATTTTCCCTTGCTCCATTAGCTGTACGACTGTACAAGCCTTTATTTTTAGTTATAACGGTATAAATCTCTGTCAGAGGTAAATCCGCTATGCCTTGCGTATGCAAAAGCAAATCGTTAGCAGGAGTTACACTCCCAATAAAAAGACATCCAGCTCCTTTTGCATCAAGACTGTCTTGTAATATCCATAACTGGTAATATTTGTGCATAAAGTCGTAAAGACTTTCTGTTTCCAGTTGTTTCAACTTAGTTAGTTGGTTCGTCCGCTCTTGTCGAGTGGCTACAAACCGCTCTTTGAACGCCTGTTCAAATACTTCCCAAGATATGAAATCTTCTCTCCTTTCATGAAACCAACCATGCGCTTGCTCGGTTAGATAACCGGCTACGCCTTTAACAAGCATGTCATCGAGTGACATGTTTCGCAGGAAAGCGACATTTTTTACAATGTTGAGAAAGCGTTCGCTTTCTTCTGCTTTTCCGGAGAATACGGGGATATCTGGCGGTTTCAAACAGTTAGTTTGAGGGACAGTGGCGGAACTTTTTCCTGCCTGCATCAACTTGTGCATGGTCGTGGCAATGGACGCGAGGTCATCAGCCGTCATTCCAAAGCTACTGGGGGGCGCGAATTGTCATTTGACGATCCGCCATTGTTAGGTTGACTCGAGTTATTTTGACTTGAGCCACCACTATTGGGGTTGAAATTATTCGACCCTCCTTGATTTGACCTACCGTGGTTACCAAAGTTCGAATGGTTATTCGAATTGCCTTGGTTCCCATAATTCGAATGATTATTAGAATTACCCTGATTGTCAAAATTCGGACGGTTGTTCGAACTTTCTTGATTACCAAAATTCGGACGATAGTTCGAATTACCTGGCGTACCCCGATTCAAATAGTTATTTGAATTTCCTGGAGTTCCAGTAGAAGGATTATTTAAATCGTTCGGATTATTTGGGTTATTCGAGTTCGGAGGAACTGAGTGACCCCTTTGCAAGTTAGGTGCTGGACTAGAATTGTTTGCAAATCTAGAATTTGGGTCAAAACGGTAGTTTGGACCTCTAGTCGCATTTAAATTTGGATTCAAATTTCCAGCGAGATTCGGACAACTATTTGATCCGTTTGGGAAACTTGGATTGGGGTTGGCCATATTCGGCGGACCCATATTCGCTCTGTTGAACGTATTTTCAAAGTTTCCGGGATTAGTAAATCCCCTTTGTTGGTTGCGAGCGAAGTTATTCGCTCGTAATCGTTGTTGAAAAGCACGATTAAAATCTCCTGGTGTCAAATTCGACTGATCTTGACGAGGAGGTTGTGCAGTTTTATTTTTATATCTAGAAATAGGCGTCGAAGGAGTGGGACTAAAATTATTTAATCTTTGGCTGGCTGGGGAATTAGGTTGCTCCGACGTAGTACGACGCGTGTGTACAAAATCTAATACTTCGGTCAAAGATCTAAATTGGTTTGGGTTCAAACCGTGATCCTGACAAAATAATAGACCGCCTCGGCCTAAATGAGAACCTTCAGGAATGCATTCCTCTTCTCCAGGCGGAGTAGGTTCACGTGGAGCCCTATTCTCTCCAGATGGTCCGGCTGTTTCATTTGAAACGCCATTATGGACCGCGTAGTTTTCCACTTCTTCAGTTCCATTAGGAACAGGTATAAACCCGGATAGATTCATTCCACCGGTCAAACAAGTTCTTTCCTTACCACGGGTGTTCATGTGATGCTGGTTATTAGTCATAACTAAACTTAAAACCAAGAAAATTTCCTAAGTCTGAGAGATAACGATGAAGTTGCAAACGTTCAGGAGGATCGCAAACGAAGCAGTGGTCACACTAGTTCGAAAGGAAGTATGGGTACTTCGATACACTCCTCTGATTGGTCAAGTATCAACGCTAGTCTCGCGAGAGTCCAATCTCGTCTGAGATTGGTGGAAATCACCAAGTTCGTGGAACCGTAATCTTGTCAGATTCCAGTGTTATGACGTAGTCACCAAACAAAATGGATACTTTTCAACGTATTTTAAAATATCATCGCATTTATTAATAAATGAATGATCACCTTTATGGAATTTTTTAAAGTTTTAAAACTCGTAATTTCAAAAGACGCGCCGATTCGTTTGAATCGACGGCTTTTCTGCACAACACGGGTTGCTAGGCAACACAACAGCGAGAATTCTTCTTCGCTAAAATTCGAATGGTACTCCATTCGTAAAGTTCGATTTCAATGACTTGAGATCACGATTTTTAACCAACATTTTAATGTAGATCAGGTCTGTAAAATAAGGTAAACCATTTGAAATAAAATATAAATTTTAATTCCTTCGAAAAAATGTCAATTTTCTTTCTAATTTACTTAGGCAAATAAATTTAGGTTTAACTTGAAGTCTCAAGCAAATACATATAAAAGAATATTCTAAAATTAAAACAACTGTTAAATTGATAGAATTCTTTAAGAATTATGTCAGAAGGTCAACTTTTCAAAATTAGGCCCGACCGCGTGGTTTTGTCAGATTGTCGACGACAAAATGACGTTACCCGGGCGGAACCAACTTCAACAAGTTCGGGCAAGACTCCTATTCTCGGGGTTGGGCCTTTTAGGCCTGACCACGCGGTAGAAATTATTAGTTTTGTTAAAACACATAATTTCTCCGACGGAAAATCAGAATAAAGTGAATTACACTTATTTTCTTGCGAGAAGTTCTAAAACAGAATAAAATATATTAAACATAAATATAAATTTCGTTCGAAATTTATTTTACACACAAAAAAAAATTTCATTTGAAATTTTATCACCGTAAGCACATTTCTGAATTCTTATAAACACACACACTCAAAATTCATTTGAATTTTTGCAGCCTTATCTCGGTAGAACCTCCACTTGTGACGATTCTACTTTTGGCTGATTTAATAGCCATTTAAGATAGATAAATAATCGGTTTAAACAAGACGTTGCTAGGAGTAGCAACAACCTAACCGAGATAAGCTTACAGAAGTCTGTGTAAAAATATGAATTCATGACTGAGCAGAAATAACTTACAGTTTTTAGTGTGACATAACATATTTATTACTGAATAATAACAATAACAAAGATGGGTTCTTGACGCGTGTAAACGGCGGCATCAACTGGTTGAGGATCCGGGCGAAGCCAGAGGGATACGGCTGACTTGCGGCATCGTCACAAATAGCGCTACGGAGACGTATTTGGTCCGCAGCTCGATTATCTAAATATGCGAAGAGTCCTTCGCATAAACAGGAATATTCGGCAGAATATTCCATAATTCAAATGAACAAAAGTAAAGTGATTAAATGAATATAACAAATGAATTGTTATATAAATATTAATTGGGCGGGGACCGTCACGACAATTGAGAGAACGTCGCGGGAGTTGTTGAGACTCCATCCGCCGGCATGCCTTACGACGACAAGATCTCGTGATCAGGCGCCGAGTATTTAATTGTACGCTTTAATTCGCTATCGGTGGTACCAACCACCAGGTAAACATTTCTATGGACTTACCGGGTTTAAAAGATATTGCCAATACAGGATTACCAATGCCCGAGTAATTTGTTTAACACAGTGTTGTTCAACTCCTGTTCACGGGTTACTAACCCGGAGGGTACGATGGGGCGGGGACTGTCACGACGGTCGAGAGAACCATCGCAGGAGGATTTGACTCCTCCATCCGCCAGCATGCCTTACGATGGCGGTGTTGAATTGTGATATTTGCCAAATGTACTATATTTATGTCGTATCATCAAGCTATAATGCTACACATTGTTCTGTATATATTTACCGATTGTTGCATTTAACGTTACGAGTGTTTGCTATATTTTCACATATATATGTTATATATTATGCCTATAGGTGGCTCTGTATACCTTGGGAGTCACATGACTTGACAATAAACTCTCACTCTATGTTTTGGTTCACACCTGAGAACACCTGACTTTTTATTGCTCAACTGGATCTTTTCCACACCATTGCTGTTTTATGCATTCTGCACAAGTGAATAAACACTTTCAACAAGGTTATGGGCCACAATAATGCAGGAAAAGTGTCCAGAGTGAATTTGAAGCATTTAGAGGTCAGCAGTGAATTTTCTCCTCCAAATCCAAAATGGCGGCGCCCATGGTGGAAGTAAACAAGTTGTCTTCTTGCCTGGATTTCACGGATTTCGAGCCGACAATTGGATGCCAAGCTGTGCAGGATCATTGACGGGTTCGAAAATAACAATAGACATTTTATTTAAACGAGTTTTTTCCCTTTTTTTGGAGTTTTTGTCCACGTATCGCAAGGTGCGATACGTATCGTCAACACGACGATATTTTCGGCTGGGAAACGTAGGCGATACGACGGCGCCTGGCTCAGTCAACCACACGTGAAGTGTGAAGCCAAATCATCACGAAACAACGAGGGAAACGTCGGACAATTTTTGCGAACAATTTGCGGATTTGAGACGAAACAACACGAAATTCGAGGAGAAAAGAACAATAGTGGATTTCAACTGCACGTGAAGTGTAATTCGACGAGAAATACAAGCGGAAACATCTCGAATTCATCATATTTATGAACAATACTAGTGTTTATTTCGAATATTATTTGAATACATTTATTAGCTTAGTACTGTGTTAGGATTTTGTACTAACTTATCTATAAGAGCGAACTAACATCACAACTTTGCACCTTGTTGTGATTAACCAGTACAGAAAGTGTTTTTGGGGTGGTTTGTGTACAAAAGTGCTACTATTTTGCCATGGATTCGGACAAATTAGAAAGGAAAGTGACATTATTGAACAGAACCAATTATGACACGTGGAAACAACAGGTCAAGGTTTTATTGATGCACCATGGTTGCTGGGCGTTCACGGATGGCTCAGAAGAAGCATTGGCACCTGGAGCATCATGGCGGGACCGTTCCGACTATAAGCTGAGAAAAGGCAGGGCTTTTAGTCTCATCTACTACTCGATCGAGGAGCAATACCACGAATTGCTCAGTGGCGTTGAAGATGCCAAACTAGCGTGGAACACACTGAAACTAAACTTTGAACCGGTGTCTCGTGCACGAATTATACGACTATTGGACGAATTTTTCAATTTAAAATACGACCGAGAAACGGAAACAATTGGCGTATTTGCAGCGAAAATAAGGAATGCAGCGAGAAAACTAGCAGATGTGAAACATCAATTGGACAATCTTTATCAAGCTTTCCAGCTGATACGATATTTGCCGCAGGAATATCAATCCATCGTACAAGCAATCTACAGATGGGAAGATGCGGATTTCACTTTAGAGAAAGTCGAGGCCGAACTGGTTGCGGAAGAAGGACGTCTAGCCCAACAAAAGAGGGATTCGGGCCAGGGGCCAATCATTGACGCCTTCAGTACAGGACCAGGTTCTGCCAACGCAAAGAACAGTGATAATTCGAAACCTCAACAACAAGGGAACTTTAGCCAAAACAACCGTGGATATCAAAGCGGACAAAAGGGCGGCAAATCAAACTATCGAGGTGGCAAGAATATGAGAGGAAATTTTAGAGGAAATGCGACCGGGTCAACGGGACGGGGGCCGTGTTTCCGGTGCAACCAACATGGACATTGGGCCAAAGACTGCACAACACAATTGCAATTGGCGCCAACTAGCAACATGAAGTCAAACACGGTTGAAGAACTTGACACCGCCATGTTGGATGTGGGATTTCTCACAGAATTAAGTTATGACGATCATGCAGTCGCTCATCGATATAGCGACAAATTACGCCAATAGATGGCGCTGACGACCAAAAGCGGCAAATTCGAATAGAATTTGTCACTTGACGTAAAACCACATAAAATACAACTTTTATGTGATTTTAAGGCAGAAAATCAACGTTATCTTATGTTTATGGCAATAAATATAGATATTAGGTTGTTTTGTGGTAACTCTGCAAAGTTACCCCAAAACTAGGCCTAGGGGATTAAATCTCCCCCTCGCACCTGCTCCAAGCGTGGACCCCCGCGGATCAAGTTGAAAGACTTAATCCAAAAGTGTTCCTCGCTATCCAGTTCCTGTCCCGACCTAGCAGAGAGCTATGGTCTGTCTAGCTGACCACCTGGACTGAAAATGTGTCCTGAGTATCCCATCACCTGGACCAGTGATTGGGGGGATTTGCAGGACCATTGCTCTCATTGGAGCAATGGTCAAGCTATTGTCCACCATGAGTATATATTTCCTTGCAACAGGAAGTAACTCGCTCTTGACCAGATATTTGACTATATGTTTTCTTGAGCCCATTCTACTACTCCGGTTGTCATGTTGATTGCGCAGACACTTGCTTGTCTGTTGATTGCGCAGTCAATGCCCCTTATACTGCGGGCCTATGACAACCTACATACGGCGTACACTTGACGTGGAGATGGGTGATATGATGCCTCCATGTCCGGGTGCCCGATGACGGCTGTGTGGCCGTGAGGAGATCAGGTCGCGGCGATGAGTAGTAAGAATCCCGTCGGGCCGGATATAATTCAACAAGTGTTCCACAAGGCCTGCCAGTTACAGTAAACCACGGCTGCCGAACAGCGTGTCGAAAATGTAACATTAGGGTTGAAATAACTAAACTCGGAAAAGTTTAGTTAGATTAAATCCCCAGCTAGTTTATGTCACAACTCAGCATTGTGCATAAACATGGATACTTCTTCCAGAACTGTACAAAACTGAAGACTAGCTACATTAGCATTTACTTGCCAGTAAATGTGTAGCTAAATTGCCAACTTTATGTAAGCAGAATTATTACGAGTATTTACTGAAAAGTAATACTCTAATAAATGCATCCATTGCACGGAACCAGAAGTTATGATTGTAAACTTGCAACAGTTTACTCTCGTATGAAGAACCATTTGACGTATCACACCAATTATAGATGTCTTAAAACATCTATAAGAGGTCAATTGGTAAATGGCTCTCACAGGCCATTTAAACCAATAACCGCCCCAAGGTTGTGGCGATGCAGATACAGTCAACCGGAAGTCCTCGGATACTAACCTTTTCATTACAGATTCGAACCAGGACCAAATAATCAACCGATTCAGACGACATCTTACCAGGACGAAGCCGATTGATACTATTATAGCGCCGCACAGGCAACTATATGTATAGTTTAATCGATAGTAATTTGGCCATTTGTCGGCATAATTATTGTATAATTATATTTGATGCAAAATTGATTAATATAATCACTTTTCGGTGATTATATTTAGATATCAATAAATATGTTATGTCTTGATAACCACCGGTTTCATTATTTTACCCAGTTCACACTTTAGGTTTGTTAACTTATCTCTCAACTACTAGAATTGATAGACTTGCTTGTTATGCCAAAATACACATTTTGAGCGGATAGCGTCATCGAAAGGTCATCGTCACACGTGGAGGTCCCACCGAGATAGGTTGCAAGCTAAAAGTGAACTTAGGTAAAATTTTGAATTTTGACATTTTTGTTGTAATTTTTCTTTACCAAGAAAATTATGGCTGAGTTGTATTTTTTCTAAACAGAAAATTATGACTAAATGTCCGTGTTGTAAATTTTCTTAAAAAAGAAATTTATAACCGTTTTGTTCGTGTTGTGATTTTCTTTAACGAGAAAATTACGATTATTGATTTGTTTGTTGTATTTTCTCTCGAAAAAGAGAAATATAATTACAAATTTCACAGTGTTGATAATATTTTAATCAAAATATTATTTGAATACTGTCTCCCGAGTCTAGTTGCATTTTTCTTGCAAGAAGGTGTAACAAATAGACTACCGTACGTTATTTATTATTTTGCGAGAAATATAAATAAATGTGCCCGACGTTTGTTGGGTCAAGTCTTTTGAATAAAAAGTTTTGATTCTCGACAAACAAACAGAAGTTTCTACAACTCGAAGAATTTACGATGCTGTCCATTGTTTAAGTTATTTCTAATCAAAATGCTTGAACTTTAACTTTTTGTACGAAAAGTTAACGACACTTGGATGGTAGTCTGAAGAGGTCATATTTTCTCACCAAAAATGTGACTAATGGTAGTATTTTGTGATTATTTCCCGAAAAAGAAATAAAAACAATTTTCTCTTTGCAAAGAGACTGGAGATTGTCAAGCAGCTGTGGAGAATGGGCGATTTTGACTTGTCTTAAAAAACAGGTTAATCTTGCTGACAAGAATGGCAAAGTTCAAATTCTCGAAAAAGAATTTGGACCAAAACTCAGTGGGTGGCATATCCAGAAAAGGAAATGCACTGTTGGGTGATGAATGAGTGACACACGTCAAATGTGTCATTTTTTTCATTCGCCCAATCCCACTGAACGGATTAACCCCCAAAATTCATTTTTTGGGAAATGTGAAGACCACTTGCCTTCTTGCATCCACACTGACTGGACGTCTCTTGACCACCATTTTGGACCGTGACCACCTTGTTCGTTTGGACCATTTTGCATCCGAAAAAGCCGTAAAGTTAAGTGTAATTTTGTTAAAACATTGTAGTTTAAAGCGCACCTTCCTAAGCGCTAGTTTAGTATAAAAAGTGTATTTCATTTTTGTAGTTTAAGTGTGTTTTGCCCACACCAAGTTTAAAGAATCAGTTGTACTTTTCTTTCTCTAGTTTTACTTTAGGCGTGACTGTTTCTCCGCGCTAGTGTTGTATTAAAATCCTTAGTACTCCAATCTATTTTTTGGGCGTTATTTTCTTGTTGTTTTTCGTGTACCCCACAGTACACGTTTTAACACCGAACCTATCGCCAATTTTTGTTGTTGTTCGATTTTGTCGGTTACGTACTAAACGGTACGTAATCTCACACCGAATCTATCGCCAATTTTTCAACTTTTCACTCTGTGTTTTCATATTTTTGAACAAAAATATCATGACACATCATCGTAATTTATTCGACACCCTGAATCAAACGAGAGATCAGGAGGACGAGAATCAATCGCGGAACCAGCTCACTCCAATAACGGAGGAAAGCACGCAGTACGACGCCGACGAGGATTTGCGGGCGTATTGTCGCCACTTCAATTTAGATGTACGTTTCTTCGGTTCGCTGACCGAAGCCAAACAGTATATGGCTCGCAATCAACAGCCGGGAGGTTCGTCCGACCGTTCCGGCCGATCAGCGGACGAGTTGGAACTGAACCGCGGAGGCATCAACGGAGGGCCGCCGGCAACTTACGAGAAGTCGCGTGACCCGCCACCCGCTCCACCTCCATTACGAGTCGTTAACCCTACTTCTCCAAGTAAGGAACAAACGACAGAACCACGTGCATCGACTCCAAAGTCAGATGAACTTTTACTGGTTGAACGTACGGATAACGTACAACGACCGTCTGTAGTGGACAAAGTCGCGAGCGAGTCGCAGACCACCGTTCCTGAACGACGTAATCAACCACCTATTCCTGCACTTCCGCTAGTGTTGGAACAGGAAATTCCGCCGAGGAGAGTTGCTTATCCACCTAAGCATCCCTCCGAAGCCATACGACGTTTCCAACAAGAAATAAGGGATCAAGCCTCAACGTTGAAAACCCCTGTTGATTACGGGGCCCGGCAGGAATTTCCGACTAGAAATTTTCCGGCCGATCCGATTGAACGCTTCCAACAACGAGTTCGCGACGAAGTACGAGATTTGGACCCAAATCCAATTCAACCTCGTACGCATTTCGAGTCAACGCGAGGAAGGCCGAACTTGCCTGCCTTGCGTCGGGAGAAGTCGCCGTCGCCAATTATTCCCCGTGCTCAAATAGGGTATG
The DNA here is from genome assembly GCA_949358305.1 of Strigamia acuminata. Classification (NCBI taxonomy): domain Eukaryota; kingdom Metazoa; phylum Arthropoda; class Chilopoda; order Geophilomorpha; family Linotaeniidae; genus Strigamia; species Strigamia acuminata. Next base: position 63,133,372 of record OX442314.1, on the reverse strand, counting down.
AGGAATTTCGGCCAAATTACGAAGATTATCGGACGAATCACGGGTATAACTCCCCCAGCCAGGGGAGATTCCGTCGTCCCTCGCCACCGCGACCAGATGAGTTTCAACGCTCATATTCGCCACCTCCTGCAAGGGGGAGTCGAAGAAATGAGCCCCGTCCACCCCAGCCAGGGGGACAAGGGGGACAAGGAGGGCAAGGGGGACATCACACCGATAATCCTAACTTGCTCCCTCCCAGTTATTTTCAACGTTCAGATTCTCCACCGCCACGGAGGGGAAACAGTGCGAGTAGCACTGCCCCCACTCTGTCGCAAGACGACATGAACTTACTAGTTCAGAGATTGTCGGGAAATGTGCGAAATACCCAATCGCAACCGCAACCAAATAGGAAATTCATCTGTAAAGGAATAGAAATTCCAGCTTTTGAAGGAAAGCAGGAAGACGTGTCAAGATTTTTGGAAGTCGTGAAATCAGTTTCAATGTTACGAGAAATAACATTAGACAACATGGTACATGAAATCATTCCGGGTTATTTACTGGGCCATGCGCAAACATGGTTCAGGCAAGAGAAACGACGTTTCACAAGTTGGGAAATTTTCGAGGACGCTTTTCTAAGACGTTTCGATCTCGTCCCGCTCACGCGAGCAAGACGACTGAAAAACGTAATCCAGAGAGCTGACGAAAGCTTATATGATTTTCTGTTGCGTTTTTCCAAAGCGCAAGGGAAAATTGCACCCGGAAGTAGAGAAGGTATAGACCACCTGTTCGATAATGTAACTGATGAAAGCTTTATGTTATTAATGAACAAGGACCTGTACGGTGAAAGTACAGTCGAAGAAATCATTTATTTCGTGGGAAAACATCGCTGTATGTTTGAAAACAAAAAGCAACATTCTGCGCGTCTCGAGTTTGACAACAGCGAATTCCCAGCATCCAATGCCTCGACAAAGGCAAAAGATAACAAATTCGCATCTAGACCATCACTCAAGAGTTCCACTGTCGGTTATGAACCAATTACCCAAGTGGAAAGTGACATTGAAGTTGAAAGCGGAGACGAAGAATCGATGGAGACCATCTATATTAACCACATGGAGACCAAGTCCGGGAAGTGTTTTTACTGTCATGAAACAGGGCACTTCAAACGGGAATGCCCGAAATGGCTAAATAAAAATAAAGCAGATCCCGCGAATAAACGTCCGGCGAGCTCACAAGCTACGCCCGATGATGTAAAACGGCCTAGACCTAACTGGGTTACGACCGAACTTCTAGACAAGAAACTAGGCGATTTACAATCAACATTGCAGTCGTCTCTTCAAAAGTCCCTTCACAGCTCAGTTACCGATCTGCTTACAAAATTCTTGAAAGCTCCTACAAGCTCGACAGAAAAAACAGAGGAGTCAAAAAACTGTTAGAGGGGGTTGAACCAACCATTTCAGCCCCTATTAAAACAGACCCATTCGATTTCTCGGAATTTTCAGATGATTTATTTGAATTATCTGGAAAGGATCAGAAACCCCCACCAATTGTACTTGCAACCAAATTAAATAAGGAACTATTCAAGTGGGACGACTTGAACCTTGATTTAATTCCTACAGCAGAGCACGCCAACAGTAACACTGGCGGCGTGATGGAAGGATTCGACGCAATGACGAAACAATTGGAGGGACTCAGCATCTTCAACCACGGTGGAAAGTGGAATGTGAAGAAATTCAGTAACCTCCGACGTTTAGATCAACGCGGAGTTACGGCATTCGTGAAAACACTGACTGACCGACATTCTGACGACCCTCGTATGAGAGTTCAGATTGGAGGTTTGAAGTTCAATGCTCTAATGGACTCTGGTGCAACCCAGTGTTTCATTGGAATGCAACTTCTATCTCAAACCAACGCAGAACCCGATTATATCCAAGAATGTCCTCGGGGAATGCGAGTTTGTGCAGTAGGAATTAGTCACGTACCACTTGGACAAATTACACTTTGTGTCAAGTGGGCAGGCGGACTAAAATATACACCAATCAACTTTATTATCCTGAAACCTGGAGTATGTGATCTTATCATTGGTCACAACTTCATGCGACGCGCCGGAATTGACCTAAGAGCGAAAAGAGGATCGTTCACATGCGATTCCATGCCTGGATGGTCGGCTCCCTACGAAACTAGAGAGTCAGACTGTGAATTGGCACGTATCCGTACACTCGATGCTAATGGCGCCGAGACTCACACGCCTGCTGATTGGGCTGAAAAGCTTGTCGCAGACTGTGATAGTACGGACGAACGTAAGGACCAACTAAAAGCTGTCATTTTAGCAATAAAAGACGTTTTTAGGGACAAAGTAGGTTGCACCAACTTAGCCAAGCATAAAATCACTTTGAAAAAAGATGCGAAATGGCGAGTCCAACCTTTTCGAATGTACAACCCGGCCAAGAAGGCCATAATGACGGAGTTAGTCGAGGAGTTGGAGGCCGATGATCTAATCGAGCCTGCAACTGGCCCGTACATCAGTCATCCTGTGATAGTAGCCAAACCAAACGGCAAATACCGTTTGTGTATTGACTACCGTTGGCTTAACGCCATTTCAGTACTCGACACAATACAAATGCCTAGTATCGACCTGTTAATCCACAGTACGAATAAGGCCAAGTATTTCACATCATTAGATCTAACACAGGGATATCATCAAATGGAGATGCAAGAGGAGGATCGTTGTAAAACTGCCTTCTACACACCAAAGGGAAACTATCAATTTAAAAGGATGCCCTTTGGTCTTTGCAATGCTCCTTGTTCTTTCCAGAACTTGATGAGCCGAGTGATGGGTGACTCGCTGCATAAGCATGTCCTCGTCTACTTGGACGATTTGATCATCTTCTCCCACTCCTGGAAAGAACATTTGGACCACATAAAGGACGTGTTAGAAAAGCTCCAAAAAGCTAATTTAACTATCAACAAGGCCAAATCAAAATTTGGAAGAACTTCACTAAAGTTCTTGGGTCATTATATCACACCGGAAGGTTTGAATGCTGACCCCGACAAAATCAAGTCAGTCAAGGAATTCCCCGAACCCACCTGTTCAAAGGATATACAGAGGTTCCATGGTCTGTCCAATTTCTTTAGGAAGTTCATTCCTAATCATGCGGATATCGCTAGACCACTCACCTCAATCATGCATAAAAATGCTGCTTTTGTGTGGGGCAAGGAACAGAAAGAGGCATTTGCAAAAATCAAAGAGATTTTGTGCGATAAGGAACAAGTTTTGCATATGCCCGATATGTCAAAACCTATGGTAGTAATGACTGACGCGTCCCATACAGGGCTCGGTGCAGTCCTCTGCCAGGATGTCGAAGTGTTTAACGAAAAAACACAAAAAATGATGATGGTCCCAAAACCCGTTGCTTATGCGAGCCGAGTTTTACGAGGGGCTGAAGAACGTTATTCCACTCCCGAACTGGAATGTTTGGCAGTTGTGTGGGCAGTTGATCGTTTCCGCCCATACTTGGAATACACGACGTTCACACTGGAGTCAGACGCGCAAGCGTTAGGCTGGCTGATGCGAACGCCAGAACCTTCCGGCCGTTTTGGTCGCTGGGCAGTGAAAATCCAGTGCGGAGCATTCAAGATTGTGTTCAGAAAAGGCGCCCTGAACCAGGTAGCCGACGCTCTATCAAGAGCGCCGTTATCTGCAATGGATACGCCTATTACCGATTACATTGAGCCGGTAGAAATTAACCAATTCTATCCTCTATGGACCGGTAATAAGAAGACTCAAGTCATTCCAGTAGAAGGACGACGTCACTTTCTAACAAATGTGAATGTTCGTTTTAACGATTTCTCCGAATTAAATGAAGAAAATTCAAATAATTCTGGAGAAAAGGGGGAAGTGAATGAGAAAGGCAAAACGAAACATCAAACAACAGTATTTAGTGCATTAACCGATGTACTAAATCAAGTTCCCCCAACCCGAGCCGAAATAATCGCAGAACAATTGTTGGATGATGATTGTAAAAAGATTATGGCCCACTTGAAGTTAAGTGAGGAAGACCAAGAATTAGAGACAGATCTAGACTGGCTAAATACCATAGCTGGATACTGTTTGGATGAAAGTGGGGAGGACGGCAGTAAAATGCTCATTTTCTTTCGTCCCACCTTTGAAGAGGAGTTGAACGACTCCGGAAATGGGTTTAAGGCCGTGATCCCTAAATCTCTTGTAAGAAGAGCTTTATTTGCCTGTCACGGCCACCCCCTTTGTGGACATGCAGGTATGAGCAAGACTCTGGAAAGAGCAAAGCTCATTTATTATTGGCCAAAGATGACTAGAGATACGCGCAACTATGTCCGTGGTTGCCCGCATTGCCAGCAGTACAAGCCGAGCCAACACAGAAAACATCGAGCGGCTTACACTCCGCACAATATGACGAATCCATGGGAAACCGTGAGTATCGACTTGATGGGCCCCAAGCCCGCTGGTCGATCGAAGTTACAATGGATATTAGTGATAATAGACCATTGCACCAAATGGGTTGAAGTATTCGCGTTGACAAAGGCCTCTAGCGAGAGCATTGTCAACAAGATGAGTGACGTTTTTCATCGTTGGGGTTACCCCAAAAAGATATTGTCAGATAATGGAAGACAATTCGTGTCTACTGTCTATAGTGATTTTTGTAAAAAACATCATATAGACATGGCACATGTCAGCCCCTATCATGCCTCGGCTAACCCGACAGAAAGGGCTAACCGTGACTTGAAGATGATGCTGGCAATTTATTCTGATGTGCACTCTCACTGGCCACGATTCTTGAACGAATTCGCGTTTGCCACGAGAACGGCCATCTCGGATGCAACCGGATTCAGCCCGATGATGCTGAACACGGGAAGAACGGTACCACTACCATTCGATCCACGTATGGTGGAACACGGGGTAAAGTTCGATAAGAACAAACCCGAAGAATACGTACATGGCATTCTGGATGTGCTTAGAAGAGCACATCAAGAAATGCACCGGAAAATCCAGGAGAATTATGTCCGACATGACAAGATTCACCGCAACAAATATCATATTTGTCAGTATGCTGTTGGCGATCTAGTCTGGAAAGCTACACATATACTGTCAAATAAAGAAAAGGGAATCACCGCTGGTTTCGCCGAAAAGCGAGACGGCCCCTGGGAAATCACAGCAGTATTAAAAGGAGGCTCGTATTCATTACGAAAAGTTGCTGACGGATCAATTGAGAAATCAATTAATATCCAGGATTTGTCACCTTATATCCCGTCATTTCCGGTTGAAGCTTGGTCGGAAAACCAAACTGAAGGCAGTGAAGGGATTCATCCAACCCCAAATTGGATGGACGAACACTTCCCTGTCTCGCAACAGACAGAAGAAGAGGTTGTCCCCATGGAAACGGAGGATACCGTCGAAAACGATATCCTCCAACCCCCGGACGAAGTCGTTGAGGGAGTTATCGAAAATAACGAACTTGAACATATAAAGAGAAGAAATAAAAAATTATTACGGGCTGAAAGACGTTCTAAACGAACTCCTAAGCCTAATCGACAATTTAGCGATGATTTCGTGCAAAAAATGCAAGAAATAAGTATTTCCGAAAAGAATATTTATTTCACGAAACATGCACACCTCTACTTTGAAGAGACGACTCATCCATGCTATTTTTAAAACAAGATAGTGTATATGAGTCATCAACCAATCACAGAGCTCGGTCTAAAAAATAGACACCTGCTTTGAGGTTGAACTTCGACCTCACTCTCGTAGTTTCACTACAGTTGACACATCGCATTTACCGACGATTTTATTAATGATTGTAAAAAATTATTAAGAAAATCAAGAACTAATAGTACATTTTGTAAAAAGTATATTATTAGTTAAATTCCGTTGTGAGTTTTCACGATTGAGGATTTTTCTGAATTTGTATAAAGTCAGAAAAATCAATTAATCTTTAAAATTATATGGGTGTTTAATAATCCTTACAGATTATTAAGTAACCGGACCTCCAAAAATATAATCTGAGACGAATAAAACCTCGCTCATTATTATATTTGCAAATGTTAGGCATCTTGTATAAAGATAAATGATGTTTGCTGATCCACGATGAACAGTGTCGTATATCGAGACGATTATAGGCAGAATCACGTGTAATTATTTACATAATTTCAGTGATTAAGGGGGACGTATGACGATCATGCAGTCGCTCATCGATATAGCGACAAATTACGCCAATAGATGGCGCTGACGACCAAAAGCGGCAAATTCGAATAGAATTTGTCACTTGACGTAAAACCACATAAAATACAACTTTTATGTGATTTTAAGGCAGAAAATCAACGTTATCTTATGTTTATGGCAATAAATATAGATATTAGGTTGTTTTGTGGTAACTCTGCAAAGTTACCCCAAAACTAGGCCTAGGGGATTAAATCTCCCCCTCGCACCTGCTCCAAGCGTGGACCCCCGCGGATCAAGTTGAAAGACTTAATCCAAAAGTGTTCCTCGCTATCCAGTTCCTGTCCCGACCTAGCAGAGAGCTATGGTCTGTCTAGCTGACCACCTGGACTGAAAATGTGTCCTGAGTATCCCATCACCTGGACCAGTGATTGGGGGGATTTGCAGGACCATTGCTCTCATTGGAGCAATGGTCAAGCTATTGTCCACCATGAGTATATATTTCCTTGCAACAGGAAGTAACTCGCTCTTGACCAGATATTTGACTATATGTTTTCTTGAGCCCATTCTACTACTCCGGTTGTCATGTTGATTGCGCAGACACTTGCTTGTCTGTTGATTGCGCAGTCAATGCCCCTTATACTGCGGGCCTATGACAACCTACATACGGCGTACACTTGACGTGGAGATGGGTGATATGATGCCTCCATGTCCGGGTGCCCGATGACGGCTGTGTGGCCGTGAGGAGATCAGGTCGCGGCGATGAGTAGTAAGAATCCCGTCGGGCCGGATATAATTCAACAAGTGTTCCACAAGGCCTGCCAGTTACAGTAAACCACGGCTGCCGAACAGCGTGTCGAAAATGTAACATTAGGGTTGAAATAACTAAACTCGGAAAAGTTTAGTTAGATTAAATCCCCAGCTAGTTTATGTCACAACTCAGCATTGTGCATAAACATGGATACTTCTTCCAGAACTGTACAAAACTGAAGACTAGCTACATTAGCATTTACTTGCCAGTAAATGTGTAGCTAAATTGCCAACTTTATGTAAGCAGAATTATTACGAGTATTTACTGAAAAGTAATACTCTAATAAATGCATCCATTGCACGGAACCAGAAGTTATGATTGTAAACTTGCAACAGTTTACTCTCGTATGAAGAACCATTTGACGTATCACACCAATTATAGATGTCTTAAAACATCTATAAGAGGTCAATTGGTAAATGGCTCTCACAGGCCATTTAAACCAATAACCGCCCCAAGGTTGTGGCGATGCAGATACAGTCAACCGGAAGTCCTCGGATACTAACCTTTTCATTACAGATTCGAACCAGGACCAAATAATCAACCGATTCAGACGACATCTTACCAGGACGAAGCCGATTGATACTATTATAGCGCCGCACAGGCAACTATATGTATAGTTTAATCGATAGTAATTTGGCCATTTGTCGGCATAATTATTGTATAATTATATTTGATGCAAAATTGATTAATATAATCACTTTTCGGTGATTATATTTAGATATCAATAAATATGTTATGTCTTGATAACCACCGGTTTCATTATTTTACCCAGTTCACACTTTAGGTTTGTTAACTTATCTCTCAACTACTAGAATTGATAGACTTGCTTGTTATGCCAAAATACACATTTTGAGCGGATAGCGTCATCGAAAGGTCATCGTCACAAAGTGAACAAGAGATGTTACAGTGCAGCGGAACCAACAACTGCTGGATTTATGACACTGGGGCCACCGGACATTTCTGCAAAGACAGAAATCAATTTCACAATTTTCGAGAGATGACGGGAACGATCAGTCAAGCTGACAAAAAGACACTCATCCAGATCCAAGGAGTTGGAGATGTCTGCATCATGTGCCTGGTTGGGACAGAGACAATTCCCATCACACTAAAAAAGGTTTATTATGCGCCGGACTTGCGAAGAAACTTATTATCGGGGCCGTGCATTGATGAGGCGAGATGTCGAGTAGCTGTGGGTGCGGGATTAGTAAAGATTTACGACCCACAATGGAAACGGCAGTTAATGCAAGGAGTCAAGAAGGACAGACTCTATTATATCCAACTCAGCGGTGAAAAACCCGACATCGAGAAATTGAAACAAAAAGAGAGAAACAAGGCCAATACGTGTGAAGAGAAGAAACAACAATCTCCTCAATCAAGCAAGACAGCTTCCAATCCAGAAGAAGCACGACTTTGGCACGAGCGACTTGGACATATCCATTTTCCTAGCGTGCAACAAATGAGCAAGACAGAAGCGGTGATTGGACTGCCCGTGCTCGACGTGCCAATCACACAGTGTGATGTGTGCACACTTGCAAAGAAGAAATCTGTGTCGCACAAGTCAATTTCGGGGATTAGGTCAAAAGGACCGCTTGAACTTTTGCACATGGATGTGTGCGGGGCGTTTGGAACTCCCACACTATCTGGAAACCGATATTTTCTCACCATCACAGATGACTATTCACGGTACTCGACAGTTTATCTGATGAAACAAAAGGACGAAGTATTCGAATTGTTTAAGAAGCATGTGAAACGAATTGAGCGCCTGCTCGGAAAATCGATTTTAGCCATACGAACAGATAATGGCATGGAGTTCTGTTCCAACAAATTCGGACAGTACCTTGAGGAACAGGGGATTGCACACGAGAGAACGAACGCGTACACACCAGCCCGGAACGGAGTTTCTGAAAGACTAAACCAAACGTTAGCCAATGGGATGCGAGCGCTCGTGTACGATGCACAACTGGAACATCGATTTTGGGGAGAGGCCATCCTAACGTTCAACTACTTGAGAAATAGGATTGCCAAGCTGAATTCCGAGAAGACGCCAATGGAACTCTATTATGGACAAAAACCATCATTGCGTCATTTGAGAAAGTTTGGAAGTCTCTGCTTTGTGCAGAAGAAAGTACGAGACGGAAAAATAGACAATAAGGGCATATATGGAATTATGCTCGGGTATTCCAGAATTACCAAAGGATACAGGATTTGGCTGCCAGAATTTTCTAAAGTCATAGAAACAAACGACGTTAAATTCGTGGAAAGCAAGCGCGGAGTTGAAGGCGTGCTGGGCCTACCGGAGAAGTACACCACGTACATCGACAGTTTGAATGACAATTTGGAGAACGACGACCGTCAATATTACTCCGACGAGGACAATAGGCCACCGCTACCCCCGCCACAGCCAATTATGAAAAGAGGAGATCCAGAACCGGAACTGCCTCCAGTCAAGTTGAAGTTTCGACAGCCTGAAGAAAAACTACAACATAATTTACCAGGAGTCAATTTTCAAAAGCCTTTACCACAACTTGGACAAGTACTTCCAAACCCCGTTGCAACGATACCCGCACTCGTTTGGAAGAAGACGGAGAAGACAAGAGCGACAGGACAGAAGGATTATGAATACACCATTGAGGGGTATGACAAGCCAAAGTTGCGATCAATACCAGATGTCAAGCGATATTGCACGGATCATAATCTTCAAGTCCCAGAGCACCTCTTCGAAGACAAGAGGAAAAAGAAGCAATCCGAATCAAATGTGACACAAGATGATTTGGACATGAGCATTTTTGATGAGTTAACACTCGACTTTGAAGCCAATCATCTTGAAGTTTTCATACCCGCACGTTTTGAGCAAATAGCTGATCTTCCAGAAAAAGAAGAGTGGAATCAGGCTATGTGCGATGAAATAGACACAATGCACGAACGCGAGGTATGGGAATTGGTCCCACCGCCACCCGACGTAAAACCAATCGGAAGCAAGTGGGTTTATACCATCAAGCAAAATGACAAGGGGGAAATCGCGAGATATAAGGCAAGACTTGTTGCGCAGGGCTTTTCGCAAGTCTATGGAGAGTCCTACGAGGAAACCTTCTCGCCAGTGGTGGATTTCTCCATTGTTCGCTTTATGTTTACGCTCTTGGTCTGCATGCTGAAATGGACTTATATCCAAGCGGATGTTAAATGCGCCTATCTATACGCAACGCTGCACAAGACCATATACATGCGTCAACCGAAAGGTTTTATTTGCCAAGGTAAAGAAAACTACGTTTGTAGACTTATTCGCGCAATATATGGACTGCACCAGTCAGGCAGAGAATGGGGCATTGAATTAGAAGACACCCTATTGAAACTTGGACTACAACACGTAAACTGGTGTAACTGTGTTTACAAGTTTGGAAACGTTGCTTATCTCATCGTTTACGTCGACGATATTGTTGTTTTCGGGAAGCGACACGAAGACGCAATACATGTACTCGACTTGATTAAGACACAATTCGACATTGTTATCTTGGGCCAAACGAAGAAGCTTCTAGGAGTAGAATTTCACTCACACAATCAACAGATGATTCTACACCAGAGGTCGTACGTCAATAAAGTCTTGTTGAAGTTCAAAGACCATTTGGAACCCGTGAGAATCAGGTCGCAACCAATGGTTAAATCGACAATACTCACCAAAAGACAATGCCCGGACACACTAGAGGATTTCAAAATAATGGAAGGAATCCCTTATCGAAACCTACTTGGGTGTTTGGCATTTCTTGCATCGCGAACCAGACCAGATTTGACGTATGCCATCAATATTCTCAGCCAATTCCAAGCTAACCCAGGATGGGAACACTGGATCACATTACTGGATTTGCTTAGCTACGTGAGAACAACAAGAAATCTTGGACTGATGCTTTTCCCAAACAGTCGAATTGAAGTTGTTGGCTATAGCGACTCAGATTACGCTAACAACAGACACTGGAAAAAAAAGCATATTTCCAAACATTTCCAAGTTGAAAATTTATATGGAAAAGTTGAATTTACTATGATGCGGAAATTTGTTGGAAATATGTTGGAAATATTTATATATTTCCAAACTTCTGAAAATGTGTAGTAAATCCTAGAGATGAAAAGTCATATTTTCAATTAGTTGTAAATCTGTTGTTTGAAATGTTGTTTCCAATCAATTTTCTTTTGGATGGAAATGTATTGTAAACTTCATTTCACAATGACTGTAAAAATAATGTAAAAGCATGAAAATACCTGAAATTTAAATGTAACATTTAAATATCTGAAATGTAACAAGAACAAGGTAAAATACAGTCAGAAACAATAAAATTGTATCAAATTTGAACTCAGAAGAGAAAATAATGTATAAAACGGTCCAATTTCGAACCGACATGGACAATATGAAATCGGGCCAATCAGGGCGCAGGGACGGAAAATCTCGTGTCGATGAAACGTACCGTCGATGAAACAATCCGTCTCCAGGAGTCGGATTGTTTCATCGACGGTAATCAATGTGAGATTGATTGTATTTTTAATACAATGAATCTCAAATAGATTATTTAACAAAGAAGTTACTATTTATAGGAAGTTATGCATAAAACTATTACAAGCCATACTAGCCTAGTGGATAGGGCAGTGGTCTTTAGAACAAAGGGTCGCAGGTTCAATTCCAGCAGAGGTCAAGGTAAGAAAAAAGAAAACTATAAGATTAAAATAAATTGAAATAAAACTGTTAATAAAACATGCAAATTGTGATCAAATCAATGAAAACTAATTGTTGATTGGTGTTTGAAAAAAAAATCAAACAGTTTAAAAAAAAAAATTGAGTTCATGTGTTTAAATTTTTCAAAATGGAGGGTAGTAGATTTTTTTATTGGAAATATATTGGAAATATATTGGAAATATATTGGAAATTTATAGGGAATATATTGTGAAATTTCAAATTTTCACAATTGAAAATGTTTGTAAAGTTATTGTAAAAAAAGTCACGGAAATGGTCTCTTTCCAGATTGTAAATATGTTTGGAAAAGACTTATTTTCAATTGTTTGTAAATCTAATTTACAAACTTGTAAAATCCATCTACCTATATATTTACAATTTTTTACAAATGAGTAAATCTGATTTTTTTTCCAGTGAGAGACGATCGGATTTCCGTTGGAGGGACTCTAGTGACATTGGGAAATGCTCCTATCTACTGGAGGACCTTCAAGCAACGAAACGTTACGCTGTCCACCATGGAAGCGGAATATGTAGCCCTCACAGAAACGGTGAAGGACTACATTTGGATTGTTCGAGTATTGCATGAGATTGTTCCCAATTTGGCGGATAAGTTTTACCATCACGTCCTATGCGATAACATCTCTACTGTAGATTTTACTAAGTCGAATATAGAAAATCGCAAAACGAAACACATCGATATTAGGTATCATTTTATCCGAGAGCTGGTAAGGAGAGATAACCTCCAAATCGCCCATGTGGGAACTAAATGTAATCTTGCTGATATATTCACGAAGTCAGTCGATAAGACTGACCTTGTTAGCTTCTGTAATCGTTTTCTAATTGATCTCAACACTCTACGTGCTTGATTATACGAGGGGGCCGATTGTTGAATTGTGATATTTGCCAAATGTACTATATTTATGTCGTATCATCAAGCTATAATGCTACACATTGTTCTGTATATATTTACCGATTGTTGCATTTAACGTTACGAGTGTTTGCTATATTTTCACATATATATGTTATATATTATGCCTATAGGTGGCTCTGTATACCTTGGGAGTCACATGACTTGACAATAAACTCTCACTCTATGTTTTGGTTCACACCTGAGAACACCTGACTTTTTATTGCTCAACTGGATCTTTTCCACACCATTGCTGTTTTATGCATTCTGCACAAGTGAATAAACACTTTCAACAGGCGGGATCCAATGATCGAGCACCGGGTAAAATATTATTTGGCCACTGCCGTTGGATTACCATTATTCAGGTAGTTATTTATCGCAACATCTTGAAGATATTACTCACGGGCTACCAACCCGGCGTGTTACCTGTGCATTAGGCCTTTACCGACTTTTAACGAGCGGAAGGACCAATCGTAGAAAGACGGGAACCTGCGTGGGCTGTTTACAACAACCATCCTGCAGCGGACTGTGGCCAGTTAGCTGAGGGACCTACTTTCATTTAGCAAGGTCGTACTGTATACGACCGTTATATTAAGCCACCGTCCTACTGTCCCGTAGAACAGCTGGCTAACGTTACGGGGCCATTTCATGCGAATGCATGTCTATTACCGGAGTTAGCCTTCCCGAAATAGCCCTACAACAGCAATAACAAATAGTAATGAATACTAACTGTGGAGAGCTGAGGTGGCCTGATGTGTCGATAGAGAATAATGAAATCAAACGATAACAATTCAACTACAGACAATATACAAGTTCAGTTATCAAGCCAGGGGGGTTAGTGGGTGAGAAACTGGAGCTTATATAGTTCTGTAGAACTACTAGATTGGCGACAGCCAATCAGCGTACGAATCGGCGGATTCGTGGGTCACTAGTCCGGACCTAATATATGACTATGTCCAGATGGGCCCAGTTGGGGGCAGGAAGGGTCCAATTGGTTCCCTTCGACAGGTAAGTAATGTGAATATTGATTCGATAGAATCAACTTGTCAAGTAAATAATACTTAATTTATGTCGAATAAAATAGTTATATTTTATTCACCGTGTCTAAATAATTATTTATCACACTTTTTTTAGTTTTATCGAGTTTGAATTACGCGCGTTTGGTAAACAGCGCCATCTATTGTGAACATTGATAAATACGGATTTGTAATCATCACAAGGCCTCGAATAAATGCCAGGGCATTTATTAATATTCCGACTGGAGTCGTTTCAGGCCGGATCAGTTTGGGGCTGCACATGGTACATTAAACGTCGCCAAGTCCCCGGCGTCTAAACTAGTCCCTTCAAAATGTGAACTTTTTCAGCAAAATATGGCATTTTTTATCGAAATATGGCCTTTTTTTTCAACGAATAATGGCCTTTTTCAGCAAAATATGGCCTTTTTCAGCAAAATATGGCTTTTTTTCAGCGAAATATGGCCTTTTTTATCGAAAAGTAGCCGCATTTAGCGAAAGGCCTCGAATAAATGCCAGGGCATTTATTATTATTCCGACCGGAGCCGTTTCAGGCCGGGTAAGTTTGGGGCTGCACATGGTACATTAAACGTCGCCAAGTCCCAGGCGTCTAAACTAGTCCCTGCAAAATGTGACCTTTTTCAGCAAAATATGGCGTTTTTTACCGAAATATGGCCTTTTACAGCGTAATGTGGCCTTTTTCAGCGAAATATGGCCTTTTATCAGCGAAATATTGCTTTTTTCAGCGAAATATGGCCTTTTTCAGCGAAATATGGCCTTTTTCAGCTAAATATGGGGTTTTTTACCGAAATATGGCTTTTTTTCAGCGAAATATCGAGTTTTTTAACCAAAATATGGCCTTTTTTGAGCGAAATATGGCGTTTTTTACCGAAATATGGCCTTTTTTCTGCAAAATATGGCCTTTTTCAGCAAAATATGGCCTTTTTCAGCAAAATATGGCGTTTTTCAGCAAAATCTGGCCTTTTTCAGCAAAATATGGCCTTTTTTATCGAAAAGTAGCCGCATTTAGCGAAAGGCCTCGAATAAATGCCAGGGCATTTATTAATATTCCGTTCGGAGCCGTTTCAGGCAGGGTCAGTTTGGGGCTGCACATGGTACATTAAACGTCACCAAGTCCCCGGCGTCTAAACTAGTCCCTGCAAAATGTGACCTTTTTCAGCGAAATATGGCCTTTTTCAGCAAAATATGGCCTTTTTCAGCGAAATATGGCGTTTTTCAGCAAAATATGGCCTTTTTTAGCAAAATATGGCCTTTTTCAGAAAAATATAGCGTTTTTTACCGAAATATGGCCTTTTTTCAGCGAAATATGGCCTTTTTCAGCGAAATATGGCCTTTTTTCAGCGAAATATAGAGTTTTTTAACCAAAATATGGCCTTTTTTCAGCAAAATATGGCGTTTTTTACCGAAATATGGCCTTTTTAAGCGAAATATGGCGTTTTTCAGCAAAATCTGGCCGTTTTCAGCGAAATATCCCTTTTTCAGCAGAATATGGCTTTTTTTATCGAAAAGTAGCCGCATTTAGCGAAAGGCCTCGAATAAATGCCAGGGCATTTATTAATATTCCGACCGGAGTCGTTTCAGGCCGGATCAGTTTGGGGCTGCACATGGTACATTAAACGTCGCCAAGTCCCCGGCGTCTAAACTAGTCCCTGCAAAATGTGACCTCTTTCAGCAAAATATGGCGGTTTTTACCAAAATATGGCCTTTTTTCAACGAAATATGGCGTTTTCCAGCGAAATATGGCGTTTTTCAGCGAAATATGGCCTTTTTCAGCGAAATATGGCCTTTTACAGCGAAATATGGCCTTTTCAGCGAAATATGGCCTTCTTCAGCAAAATATGGCCTTTTTCAGCGAAATATGGCTTTTTTATCAAAAAGTAGCCGCATTTAGCGAAAGGCCTCGAATAAATGCCAGGGCATTTATTAATATTCCGACCGGAGCCGTTTCAGGCCGGGTAAGTTTGGGGCTGCACATGGTACATTAAACGTCGCCAAGTCCCAGGCGTCTAAACTAGTCCCTGCAAAATGTGACCTTTTTCAGCAAAATATGGCGTTTTTTACCGAAATATGGCCTTTTACAGCGAAATGTGGCCTTTTTCAGCGAAATATGGCCTTTTATCAGCGAAATATTGCTTTTTTCAGCGAAATATGGCCTTTTTCAGCGAAATATGGCCTTTTTCAGCTAAATATGGGGTTTTTTACCGAAATATGGCTTTTTTTCAGCAAAATATCGAGTTTTTTAACCAAAATATGGCCTTTTTTGAGCGAAATATGGCGTTTTTTACCGAAATATGGCTTTTTTTCTGCAAAATATGGCCTTTTTCAGCAAAATATGGCCTTTTTCAGCAAAATATGGCGTTTTTCAGCAAAATCTGGCCTTTTTCAGCGAAATATGGCCTTTTTTACCGAAATATGGCCTTTTTTCAGCGAAATATGGCCTTTTTCAGCGAAATATGGCGTTTTTTCAGTAAAATATGGCCTTTTTTATCGAAATATGGCCTTTTTCAGTGAAATATGGCCTTTTTCAGCGAAATATGGCCTTTTTCAGCGAAATATGGCGTTTTTTCAGTAAAATATAGCGTTTTTTACCGAAATATGGCCTTTTTTCAGCGAAATATGGCCTTTTTCAGCGAAATATGGCGTTTTTTCAGTAAAATATAGCGTTTTTTACCGAAATATGGCCTTTTTTCAGCGAAATATGGCCTTTTTCAGCGAAATATGGCGTTTTTTCAGTAAAATATGGCCTTTTTTATCGAAATATGGCCTTTTTCAGTGAAATATGGCCTTTTTCAGCAAAATATGGCCTTTTTCAGCGAAATATAGCCTTTTTCAGCAAAATATGGCCTTTTTTCAGCAAAATATGGCGTTTTTTACCGAAATATGGCCTTTTTCAGCGAAATATGGCGTTTTCCAGCGAAATATGGCGTTTTTCAGCGAAATATGGCCTTTTTCAGCGAAATATGGCCTTTTACAGCGAAATATGGCCTTTTTCAGCGAAATATGGCCTTCTTCAGCAAAATATGGCCTTTTTCAGCGAAATATGGCCTTTTTTATCAAAAAGTAGCCGCATTTAGCGAAAGGCCTCGAATAAATGCCAGGGCATTTATTAATATTCCGACCGGAGCCGTTTCAGGCCGGGTAAGTTTGGGGCTGCACATGGTACATTAAACGTCGCCAAGTCCCAGGCGTCTAAACTAGTCCCTGCAAAATGTGACCTTTTTCAGCAAAATATGGCGTTTTTTACCGAAATATGGCCTTTTACAGCGAAATGTGGCCTTTTTCAGCGAAATATGGCCTTTTATCAGCGAAATATTGCTTTTTTCAGCAAAATATGGCCTTTTTCAGCGAAATATGGCCTTTTTCAGCTAAATATGGGGTTTTTTACCGAAATATGGCTTTTTTTCAGCAAAATATCGAGTTTTTTAACCAAAATATGGCCTTTTTTGAGCGAAATATGGCGTTTTTTACCGAAATATGGCTTTTTTTCTGCAAAATATGGCCTTTTTCAGCAAAATATGGCCTTTTTCAGCAAAATATGGCGTTTTTCAGCAAAATCTGGCCTTTTTCAGCGAAATATGGCCTTTTTTACCGAAATATGGCCTTTTTTCAGCGAAATATGGCCTTTTTCAGCGAAATATGGCGTTTTTTCAGTAAAATATGGCCTTTTTTATCGAAATATGGCCTTTTTCAGTGAAATATGGCCTTTTTCAGCGAAATATGGCCTTTTTCAGCGAAATATGGCGTTTTTTCAGTAAAATATAGCGTTTTTTACCGAAATATGGCCTTTTTTCAGCGAAATATGGCCTTTTTCAGCGAAATATGGCGTTTTTTCAGTAAAATATAGCGTTTTTTACCGAAATATGGCCTTTTTTCAGCGAAATATGGCCTTTTTCAGCGAAATATGGCGTTTTTTCAGTAAAATATGGCCTTTTTTATCGAAATATGGCCTTTTTCAGTGAAATATGGCCTTTTTCAGCAAAATATGGCCTTTTTCAGCGAAATATAGCCTTTTTCAGCAAAATATGGCCTTTTTTCAGCAAAATATGGCGTTTTTTACCGAAATATGGCCTTTTTCAGCGAAATATGGCGTTTTCCAGCGAAATATGGCGTTTTTCAGCGAAGTATGGCCTTTTTCAGCGAAATATGGCCTTTTACAGCGAAATATGGCCTTTTTCAGCGAAATATGGCCTTCTTCAGCAAAATATGGCCTTTTTCAGCGAAATATGGCCTTTTTTATCAAAAAGTAGCCGCATTTAGCGAAAGGCCTCGAATAAATGCCAGGGCATTTATTAATATTCCGACCGGAGCCGTTTCAGGCCGGGTAAGTTTGGGGCTGCACATGGTACATTAAACGTCGCCAAGTCCCAGGCGTCTAAACTAGTCCCTGCAAAATGTGACCTTTTTCAGCAAAATATGGCGTTTTTTACCGAAATATGGCCTTTTACAGCGAAATGTGGCCTTTTTCAGCGAAATATGGCCTTTTATCAGCGAAATATTGCTTTTTTCAGCAAAATATGGCCTTTTTCAGCGAAATATGGCCTTTTTCAGCTAAATATGGGGTTTTTTACCGAAATATGGCTTTTTTTCAGCAAAATATCGAGTTTTTTAACCAAAATATGGCCTTTTTTGAGCGAAATATGGCGTTTTTTACCGAAATATGGCTTTTTTTCTGCAAAATATGGCCTTTTTCAGCAAAATATGGCCTTTTTCAGCAAAATATGGCGTTTTTCAGCAAAATCTGGCCTTTTTCAGCAAAATATGGCCTTTTTTATCGAAAAGTAGCCGCATTTAGCGAAAGGCCTCGAATAAATGCCAGGGCATTTATTAATATTCCGTTCGGAGCCGTTTCAGGCAGGGTCAGTTTGGGGCTGCACATGGTACATTAAACGTCACCAAGTCCCGGCGTCTAAACTAGTCCCTGCAAAATGTGACCTTTTTCAGCGAAATATGGCCTTTTTCAGCAAAATATGGCCTTTTTCAGCGAAATATGGCGTTTTTCAGCGAAATATAGCCTTTTTCAGCAAAATATGGCCTTTTTTCAGCAAAATATGGCGTTTTTTACCGAAATATGGCCTTTTTCAGCGAAATATGGCGTTTTCCAGCGAAATATGGCGTTTTTCAGCGAAATATGGCCTTTTTCAGCGAAATATGGCCTTTTACAGCGAAATATGGCCTTTTTCAGCGAAATATGGCGTTTTTCAGCGAAATATAGCCTTTTTCAGCAAAATATGGCCTTTTTTCAGCAAAATATGGCGTTTTTTACCGAAATATGGCCTTTTTCAGCGAAATATGGCCTTTTTCAGCAAAATATGGCCTTTTTCAGCGAAATATGGCGTTTTTCAGCGAAATATAGCCTTTTTCAGCAAAATATGGCCTTTTTTCAGCAAAATATGGCGTTTTTTACCGAAATATGGCCTTTTTTCAGCGAAATATGGCCTTTTTCAGCGAAATATGGCGTTTTTTCAGTAAAATATGGCCTTTTTTATCGAAATATGGCCTTTTTCAGTGAAATATGGCCTTTTTCAGCGAAATATGGCCTTTTTCAGCGAAATATGGCCTTTTTCAGCGAAATATGAGCTTTTTTAACAAAATCTGGCCTTTTTCAGCGAAATATGGAGTTTTTTAGCAAAATATGGCTTTTTTTATCGAAAATTAGCCGCATTTAGCGAAAGGCCTCGAATAAATGCCAGGGCATTTATTAATATTCCGTCCGGAGTCGTTTCAGGCCGGATCAGTTTGGGGCTGCACATGGTACATTAAACGTCGCCAAGTCCCCGGCGTCTAAACTAGTCCCTGCAAAATGTGAACTTTTTCAGCGAAATATGGCGTTTTTTATCGAAATATGGCCTTTTTTTTCAACGAATAATGGCCTTTTTCAGCAAAATATGGCCTTTTTCAGCAAAATATGGCGTTTTTCAGCGAAATATGGCCTTTTACAGCGAAATATGGCCTTTTTCAGCGAAATATGGCCTTTTTCAGCAAAATATGGCCTTTTTCAGCGAAATATGGCCTTTTTTATCAAAAAGTAGCCGCATTTAGCGAAAGGCCTCGAATAAATGCCAGGGCATTTATTAATATTCCGACCGGAGCCGTTTCAGGCCGGGTCAGTTTGGGGCTGCACATGGTACATTAAACGTCGCCAAGTCCCAGGCGTCTAAACTAGTCCCTGCAAAATGTGACCTTTTTCAGCAAAATATGGCGTTTTTTACCGAAATATGGCCTTTTACAGCGAAATGTGGCCTTTTTCAGCAAAATATGGCCTTTTTCAGTGAAATATGTGAGTGGATTTAAACACTAAGTTAAATAATTGATTGATTGTTTTGATTAAAAGGCAAGAGACCTTTATTGTGTGAGCGCGGTTGTCACAGACAACACTAACTGTATAAAAATGGATGATTAAATGAGCGATATTTATGTTTCAATGTTCAAATGGTCGTGGCTAATTCCCAGGTGTATCAACAAGTGGTAGCAGAGCACGGTTGGAAAAATCAGGCTGTAACACAGTGAAGCGCAAGTAGAAATTAGTGGAATTAAGAAGAGAAAATTAATTTTTCGTACGTTTCTTTTCCGCACGCATTCGTTTGAGACAAAATGGCGGACGCGATCGTCAATATTTCTTCAAATTCAACGGCGATAGAGAGGTTGACCGAGCGCAATTATTTCTTATGGAAGATGCGCATAAGATCGACGCTGAAGAAACAACACTTGTGGAAAACGACAATCGAGCAAGGTGAACCGGAAAAAGCACGACCGGGACAAGCGAATTACGCCCAGATGCAGGCAATTTGGGAGGACTGGGAAAGAAAGAATGACGAGGCAATGCACATTTTGGTTATTTCGCTGTCGGCGGAGCAGGCTGTTCGATACAGTACCGAGACAAGCGCAAAAATCTTGTGGGACAAGATTGAAGCCGACATGGGACCAAGGAATGCCTACGAGATCGTCAAATGCGGAATTGAATTGGCAAAGCTGAAAATGCAAGAGAAAGAATCCGTGGACGAGTACGTGAATCGAGCCGAAGCAATAAAAGCGAAGGGAGCAGAGCTTGGGAAGATTTATTCTAACCAAGAAATGGTTGCTTATGTGGCGCAGGGATTGCGGGCAGAATTCGAGCACAATGTCAGGATTTTTGATGGCCAGAAAAACGATTTGTCGATGATGGACGCGAGGACGATGTTACGAGGAGAAGAGGAGAGACAACGAGAGAAAAGGAAGAGCGGACAAGGATCCGAAAATGCTTACAGAGCACGACCAAAAGGGAAAACAGGAATTGAATGTTTTAATTGCCATAAAAAGGGGCATTTTGCCAGAGATTGCTGGTCAAAGGACAAGAGCAAGGAAGGACCGACAGGAAGTGCAAATGCACGAACACGAGGAGGCGGAGCGAAACCATTCAAGAAGTGGCGAGGCGGGAAGAAGCCAACGGAGCACAGCGCACGTTGCGAAGCAATTCCTACGAGCAAACCACGCGAATATTCGTTTGGTGCGTGGGTGAAGCCAAGGAGTCGAATGGACGAACGCGCAAATGCAGTGACGACGCAAGAAGAAGAAGAGAAGGAAGAGTGGCTAATTGATTCGGGCGCGACAAGCCACATGGTGTCAAACAAAGAGGTTTTTCACGTTTTTGAGCAATATCCGCAAAATGTAGGATTAGCTAGCGGTGAAGTCGAAGCGGGATCGCCAGGGCGAGGACAATTGGTCATAAAAGAGCACGAAATGGAAAATAGATTGCGTTTGAGTAACGTTTTATACGTTCCAACATTGCAAACCAATTTATTATCAGTTCCGAAAATAGTGGACGCCGGACTGGAAGTCAGATTCACGAAAAATTGCGCAAACGTACTGGATGCTGCCGGAAATAAGGTGATGACGGCACAGCGAGTGGACAACAAGTTTTTATTGTCAGCGACATATTGCGAGGGGTCGAGGGGAGAAATTGCGTGTGCAACTGGAGCACTGACACGTACGATTTGGCATCGTAGATTAGGGCATCCAAACCCCAGAAGCATGGACGAAATGGAAAAACAAGGATTGGTCAGAGGCATGACATGGGATAACAAGACACAAGTCGAACAATGCACTGAATGCATAAAAGCGAAAATGGCGAAAATATCACGAAAAACAGTGACATTTCAACAATCTCAGCAAATATTGGAATTACTGCATATGGATTTGATGGGGCCAATGCCAACGAATTCATTGGGTGGAGCGAGATTTATTCTCACTATAGTTGACGACTACAGTCGTATGATTTTTGTGAAGTTGCTGGAACAGAAGGGTCAAGCGGCAGAAGCCATAAAAGGATTTTTGACAAGACACGAATTACAAAAGGGAGAGAAAGTTAAACGCATTAGAACCGATAATGGCGGAGAATTTTTAAACGAGAATTTGGCACAATTTTACGGTCAGAAGGGGATTCATCACGAATTGACCACACCTTGGACACCGATGTCTAATGGATTAGCGGAACGGACAAACCGGACCATCACAGAAACGATGAGAGCGTTAATGTTGGACTCGAAATTGGCATTACCATTTTGGGGCGAAGCGATGTTGACGGCGGCTTACCTGCGGAACAGATGTAGATCGAGCGTACATGGCAAAACACCGTATGAAATGTGGATGGGACGACCACCAGATGTTTCTTATTTGCGACGATTTGGGTGTGTGGCCCATGTGCTGGAACCAAAATTTAGACAGACGAAACTGAGCGCGAAGACGAAAGAAGGTTTTTTAGTCGGATACTCGGCGACGCGCAAGGCATATCGGATTTTTATGCAAGAAACTGGACGGATTACGGAGTCACGGGACGTGATATTTGACGAAACACGACTGGGCAATTTAGATGTACCCGAGGAAACCAAAACCGACGAATTGGTGGAATTAGATGTCCATTACGACACGCCGGTTCTTCCGATCGGAGTACCTGCACCAGTTGAGCACGTACAACCCGAGTTGCAACGCGAACCGGAACCAGAGCCGGATCCGGAGCCGGAAAGGGAGCAGGAACAGGAGCCAGTACGGGTGCCGGCGCAGGTCCCCGCTCGGAGGGGAGGAAGGAGACCCGGCGCAACCAAAGATGTTTTGGCTGTTGAAAAACAAGCGAGAATAGAAGCGACTGAAGCGGACTTATTGCAACGAGGCGTACGACGTTCGGGGAGGTTGAGAGAACAAGCAAACATGGCTGACGTTTTAATAACGCCAACTACGCAAAAGGAAGCGATGAAATTACCTCAAGCGGACAAATGGACGGAAGCGATGCAAGATGAGATTGATTCCATGCATCAGCACGAAGTCTGGAAAATGGAGAAGAGACCAAATTATTGAGTTGTGGTGGAAATATTGTGTGTTTGGTTGTTTGTCGCCATATTGTATAGTTTGTGAATATTTACATTACACACTTTCCGGATATGTGTAATGAATGTGCTGCTATTTAATGTCTCGATGTCGCGTTCAATCGATCTCGATTTTTATTAATGCTGGTTCTGTACCGCGGTTGAACGTTTCCATTTAGCAGCATGCGCTGATAACATCGTCTGCTCAAAAGAGCGAGTCCTGTATTGTTATTATTGCTTAGTTATCGATTATGAATGTCATTGCTTTTATTTTATAATGTAAAGGACAAATCATTGAAATCCAACAATGATTTATCCTATTTTTCCGAGTGCAGTTGTTAGCCTCGAAGCGTGTACACTTTTATGTGATATTAAACATGGCGCACGCATGTCGGTGTCGCGCACCTGTTTAGACACTCGTCAACTCCTTTCTAACCGATGTTTTGGCCAGGAAATCGCTTTATATGGTAGCAGAGGATGGTTCTCGACGGCCTGACCAGTTTGTAAAGGATTTCCGACCTTTTTGGACGCGAGACGAAGCCAAGACGTCGCCCGACTTCGCCGCAAACGCAAACCGACCGACGCAGACGGATTTTCTTCGCCAAATCGATTGGAAACGATCGGCAACGTGTGCGGACATTACTACGGACATTTTAGTGTGTAAGCAGCTTTATTTCGAAATTTTTCTGTGCGAAATAAGCACTTTTTCCGACGTCGTTGTGAAATTTTCCTGCGGCGGCCATTTTGGATTCGGCCGTGAAGCGAATCGCAGCCCAGACGTGCATCTGAACCGATACACGCCAATACGACGTTATTTTGCCGAGGCAATCAGTATTGCCAGCGAGACGACGCCCATTCACGTCGACACGACGGAGTTTCGACGCAAAACGACCGATATTTGTCGTAGGATCGTCGAGGACGAAGATTTGTTCTGTGGCGACCATTTTGATCGTTTTTCATCGCCATCGACGGTGAATATTCGTTTTGGAGCTGTGTTTACGTGTAAGTCCACGTACACAGCCATATTTAGCACGAAGAGCCGTGATTTCCACCCGACGTGGAATTACGAAGGCGCGGACGTGCGCAACGACGATTTCAAGAGGAAACCCTGGTTTTGCACGCAGGGTGCACCAGTTGAGAGGGTTTCTCCTCACATTAGCACCCCGGCGTGCGTGTGAGTTAATTCGACACGTGAAGCCGACGTTGAACACATCGTGGGAACCGATTACGGCGCAAGGATCCTGTAATTGGCCAACTTCACATCTAGACTGTTTTGATTTATTTGCATACTTTCGTGAAACTCTGTATAGTTTTAAGTTTTTGTTGTTGGTCCCTTGTTAGATTCGGTGCTACCCTACGTCCAGTCGGGCACGTAGCACTGTATTCTTGGCTGGGCTTATCCAGGGCCCCCAACCATCCCGCGACCCCAGGAGGTCGGACGGAAGAGTTGGTGGATTGCCAGTCAAGGTTTTCCAATCTCACTTATTGAGATTCCCCGGGTTGAAACTGTATTTTCGCCTTCCTTTTTGGTTTTTGGGACTAGAGACAATTGTGCATTGTGTGATTAAGTGCTCCTGTGAAGTGTGTGTGCGGAATAAATTCCGAAATTGTGTTCTCTCTGTGCATAACCAATTATTATTGTGCATTTTCCTGGTGTCGTCGTGATGGCTTCAAAGCACGACGATTACAAGGATATTAAAAAGCTCGATGGCACGAACTATGCCACCTGGTCCGTGCAGGTCCAGTTATTGCTCAAATACAACGGCGTTTGGGGACATGTTAGTGGCTCTGAGCCACCACTGGCTGCAACAGCCACTGCAAAAGAGAAGCGAGAGTTTAACGCTCGAGAGGACAAGGCAATGTCCACTATCTGCATGAGTTGCGCTGAGCCGCAGCAAGTGATAGCTGTTGCCTGCCCCACCGCTGCGAAAGTTTGGGAAGCCCTAAAGGACGCTTATCAACCGACGACGAGGGCACGTCGTGCTCGGTTGCGACGTGAATTCCTCAACATGAAACTTCGAGATAATGAGGAAATGCTAGTTTTCACCGGGCGGGTCGACCGCAAAATCGTCGAACTGAAGGACGTTAAAATTGAGGTCACCGATGAATTCCAGGCATTCCAATATTTAGATCTTCTGCCCCCACAATACGAGGCTGTGAAACAGACCGCGTATCACTGGTCGGATACGGAATTCACAGCGAAAAACGTTAAAGAACGTTTACTTGGCGAGTACAATCGCCTTTATGAACAGACCAATGAATTTGGCGTCCCACCTGTATTGGCAGACAATACTACCGCTTTCTATACTAAAGGGAAATGGAAACCTCGTGGAAAAACCCCAAATTCCCCCGGAACTTCGCGTGGAACATGTTTTACTTGCGGTGGGTCGGGACACTTCGCCAGGGAGTGCCCATCGCCGCCGAAACAGCAAGGGACTTTCCCCGCCAGCGCTGGCTCGCCAGCCCAATTGAATCGTGGAGGCACCCGTGGCAAAGGACGAGGCAGAAGGGGTCCACAGAGAGCAAATCTCACACAACTGGACCCCTATACAGATGAGCCCTACACTTTGTATTCTGCGGTGTCGGAAGAGAAGCCCACAGTGCCCTTATCTCTTGTGTCGCACGGAAACTACGATTCACAGTGGTACGTGGACACGGGAGCGACCGACCACTTTTCCTTCAACCGGAATTGGTTTTCAAACTTCAAACCGTTGTCTAACTTCAGCGTTCTACAAGGAGAAGGAAAATCGAAGATTGAAGGTGTGGGCAACATCGTCCTCACTTCGCTCTATGGACAAAGAACGAGGAAAATAACTTTGACGAATGTATTCTTCGCACCGAATTTTCGGAAAAACCTTATTTCGCTCGGGCGCACCGATGAGGCTGGGTTGTGCACAATTGTTAAAGATGGGAAGATGAGTATTTTCAAAGATAAAATCGAGGAACCATTGATTTCGGCAGTTCGGACTAGCGACAGGCTGTACAAAGTCAACTGCCGGGTCGAGGTTAATTCTGTAAACACAGCTGCATTAACTGCGCAACAGGATACAGCTGCTGTCCTCGATTTAATCAAATCATCCGTGAAGGATGAAAAATTTGTACAACCGCTACTAACCATTTTAGATTTTAAGTCAGCTTTACTAAAAAGTTTCTGTAAGCCGGATATGGGAAAATCCGCATCTAATTTGAGTACGCAAGTAAGCGAGCCAACCAAAGCGAATGCGCCTGCGGCGATTAATTTACAGAAAACAGTGAATGAGGTTCAGACACCTCCTGCTATTGTTCCCGAAGCTAATGCGACTGCGAAAGTTAACAAAAGCGGGGATACTGGGATCAAAATGAGAAAGAAAGAAATATCCCAGAGTATGGACACGTGGCATTCCAGAATGGGCCACCATAATGCTAAAGGCATTATTAAATTAACCGAATCCGAGGACGTTTTTGGGATCAATTTGTCTAACAAAGAATTATCCACTTGTGACGCATGTGCCCGTGCTAAGAGCACTAGGGCGAGTTTTCCCCCGATAATTACCATTTCCACTAAGGGAGTATTAGATTTAGTGCACATGGATGTTTGGGGGGCATCACAAGCTACTTCCTTGGGTGGGGCTAATTTTTACTTTATATTGGTTGATGATTATTCACGTTATATGTGGATCATAACGATGAAGACCAAAGGGGAAGTTTTGGGCCATTTTAAACGTTGGTTGACGGAAGTCGAAAGAACGACATCACGGAAAGTGAAATGCATTAAAACTGATAATGGAGGAGAATTTATTTCGCGGAATTGGGATGATTATGCATCCAAAATTGGTTTGAAATGTATTCGTACGAATACATATAGCCCGGAAATGAATTCTGTTGCAGAACGTGCAAACCGTACCATTGTCGGTGGCGTCAGAGCTTTAATGTTGGAAAATGATTTCCCCTATCCCCTTTGGGCTGAATTAGCGACGACCATAGTTTACTTAAAGAACCGATTCCCCCATGAAGGGCTTGGAGGAAAAGTGCCCTATACCGTGTTTTTCGGCAAGAAATTGTCTTTGCGACACATCAGGTGTATTGGGTCGAAGACATTTGTACATATCCCGTCCCAGGTCAGAAAGGGCAAACTGGAAGGAAGGGCTTGGGCGGGAGCACTCATTGGATACGCAATATCAACTAGGGGCTACAGGGTTTGGGATCCTGTACGGAACCAAGTTTTTGCGTCCAAACATGTCCGAATTTTCGAAGACTCATATTGGTATGAGATTGGCAAACGGCTACAACAGCCCATCAAGCAACCGCAGGGTGGCCAATTGAAACATTTTGGGGATTCTTCCTCGGACACCGAGGGAGATGATGATGATTCCGTTGCCCCTATCCCTGAAATTGTTGAGGAAGTGCAAGAGGCACTACCACCTCCTATTCCGCCCCCTGTTGAACCCCCGGTTCCGAAGGAGAAGCCTCCTTTACCCACAACCCCAAAGCCTGTTTTCAGACCTGAATTGAGGCCGCTTGTAAAACAAGCGATACAACAGCCTGCGATAGAAACTGTTGAAGGTGACTTGGTTGGGGATGCTGGTGCTGGGGATAATCCAGTTGAAGAAATTGGTGGGGCGAAGGGGGATAACGGCGATGGCGAGAATTACTTCAATGTTTATCCTGACGACGATGAGGAGGTTGATCTTCCTCCTACGATACAAGCTCGTCGTGGTTCGGGCAAAAAGGGAAAGAAGGTCAAAGATCCTTTGTCGCTGCCGCTGGATATGACTAAGTGGAGACGGGTCCAGTCTGTCCGGAAAGCCGGGGCAACGGCTGGGAAAATTGATGTGGTTTATTTCTCGCCCAATGAAGACAAACTTAGAAGTCGGACTGACGTTGCGCGATGGTGCGACGCAGAGGGTTACCACTACGACCCAGATCTTTTTGACTTCAAAACCTTAGAGGGTGAAGAACCCGAACTCCCTTTTGCCGGTTTCTGTGCCGTAGAGCCTGATACCTACGAGGAGGCAATGAGGCACACCAACAAACGGGACTGGGAAAAGGCGATGAAAGAAGAGACAGATATCTTCGACGATCGAACT
The DNA here is from genome assembly GCA_949358305.1 of Strigamia acuminata. Classification (NCBI taxonomy): domain Eukaryota; kingdom Metazoa; phylum Arthropoda; class Chilopoda; order Geophilomorpha; family Linotaeniidae; genus Strigamia; species Strigamia acuminata. The sequence continues at coordinate 63,105,336 of OX442314.1, read as the reverse complement.
GTCTATAAAGAAATTGATAAGCCCGAAGGAGAGTTGCTTTTGGGATCAAAATGGATTTATAAAATGAAAAGGGACCAGTCGGGTGCAGTCGCGCGCTACCGGGCTCGCTTGGTAGCACAAGGCTTCAAACAGAGGCCGGGCATTGACTTTACGGAGGTATTTTCCCCCGTAGTCAATTTCGTCCTCGTTATAGTGTTTTTCTGTACCTTGGTGATACTGAAAGGTTGGAGAGATGTCCACCTTGACATCAAGGCCGCGTACTTGTACGGGGACCTTGATAAGGTCCAATTCATGGAGATTCCCAAGGGCTACAGAACAGCCGAAAACCAACATAAGTGTTGGATGCTGTTGAAGTCATTATATGGACTACATCAGAGTGGACGGATGTGGTACCAAGCCCTCCACGACCGTCTACTCCAACTGGGATTTGTGCCCTTGTTGGGTCTTAACTGTGTTTATGCGTTAGACAACGACGCAATTCTTATCTTTTACGTGGACGACATAGTTCTCTTCTCCAAGGATGACTACGTCGAGGAATGCGTTGTTCGATGGATTAGGGAATCCTTTGACACGGTTGATTTGGGTCCCGTGACCCTCTTGTTAGGCATAGCCTTTGATAGGTCTGGGGGCCAAATTAGGATCCATCAAAGGGCATACATAGAAAAACTTTGTAAGTTGTATGGGGTCGACTCATGCCTTCGGATTAGAGTACCTGGGACGCCAGGAACGATTATTCAGGGCGTGACGGAAAAGGAGCGGGTTGATTCCACTTTCCCCTATCGCAACTTAGTGGGAAGTCTCTTGTTCTTGGCGAGCAGGACAAGGCCAGACATCCTGTTCTCGGTCATTGTCCTCTCACAATACAATGAGAAACATTCGACGCGTCACATTAGTATGTTATTGCAAATTTTGCGATATCTGGCAAATACGTCGGATTATATGATTAATCTTTCCAATTGCCGAAATGATAATCTAACTGTGTATACCGACGCGTCGTTTGCCCTCGATGCAGACAAAAGGAGAAGCTTCGGGGGTCACATAGTCTATTTGGGTGGCGTTCCGATCATGTGGAACTGCCATAAGCAGTCAATGACTGCGTTATCGATCATGGAGAGTGAATTTCTGGCCGTGGTCGATGGCGTAAAGGAGATTATATGGCTAGAGAGGCTTTACGATGCCGACATCATGTTCAGCATCAATCGGAACACCCCATGCGTGTACGCGGACAGTATGCCCGCGATACAATACGCCAAAAACCGAATAGAGAATAGGGCGAATAAACATATCGACGTAAAGCTTCATTTCCTCAGGGACTGGTTTGAGCGCGGAACGTTTGCTATTAAGCATATTCCAGGGGCCCTGAATGTCGCCGATGTGATGACCAAATGGTTACCCAAGCCCAGACTTAACACCTTGTGTGAGCATTTATTTGTAAGGCGCAAATAACCAAACAAAGGGGGATATATTGAGTTGTGGTGGAAATATTGTGTGTTTGGTTGTTTGTCGCCATATTGTATAGTTTGTGAATATTTACATTACACACTTTCCGGATATGTGTAATGAATGTGCTGCTATTTAATGTCTCGATGTCGCGTTCAATCGATCTCGATTTTTATTAATGCTGGTTCTGTACCGCGGTTGAACGTTTCCATTTAGCAGCATGCGCTGATAACATCGTCTGCTCAAAAGAGCGAGTCCTGTATTGTTATTATTGCTTAGTTATCGATTATGAATGTCATTGCTTTTATTTTATAATGTAAAGGACAAATCATTGAAATCCAACAATGATTTATCCTATTTTTCCGAGTGCAGTTGTTAGCCTCGAAGCGTGTACACTTTTATGTGATATTAAACATGGCGCACGCATGTCGGTGTCGCGCACCTGTTTAGACACTCGTCAACTCCTTTCTAACCGATGTTTTGGCCAGGAAATCGCTTTACAAATGATGTAAAACCGGTGAAGTCTAAATGGGTGTTTAGAATCAAAGAAAATCCGGATGAGAGTCTTAATCGATACAAAGCACGTTTGGTGGCTGTTGGTTGTAGCCAAAAGCCAGGAACCGATTACGACCAGACATTTTCACCAGTGGTGCGAATTGAATCACTGAGGATCTTACTGGACTTAGCAGCAAAGGAGGATCTTTTGTTGGATTTGCACGACGTGAAGACAGCATACTTGCACGGCAAGTTAAAGGAGAGAATATTTATGGAACAACCGGAAGGATTTGAAGAAGCAGGGATCGAATTTGTTTGTAGACTTTTAAGAAGTATTTACGGGTTAAAGCAAGCAGGACGTTGTTGGAACGAGAGACTACATGAAGTTTTAACAGCTTGCGGTTTTAAAAGAATGGCAGATGATCCGTGTCTTTACCAATACAGAAGCGACGATGGAACAATGTACGTAGCAGTTTACGTAGACGATCTTGTAACGGCAAGTTCAAACGCCAAAGTTCGAGATGAAAAGATCAAAGACTTGAACAAATTTGTGGAATTGGTGTCAATGGGCAAACTTACTTACGTTTTGGGTTTGGAAGTCAGTCAAAAAGATGGAGAGATTTATCTATTTCAACGAAAATACGCAGAGAAAATTTTGAAACGTTTCGGACTGGATAAATGCAATTCAGTTGCTACACCGATGGAATTGGGACTTAAGTTGGAGGAGTTTGAAGACAGCAAGCCAGTTGACCAGAAACTGTATCAAGAAGTTATTGGGAGTATTATGTACTTGGCAACCAGTACCAGGCCAGACCTAAGCTTTGCGGTAAGCTCACTTTCCCGATTTAACAAGGACCCGAGGGAAATTCACATGGCTGCAGCAAAGCGAGTACTAAGATACATTCGAGGGACACTAGATTACAAATTGAAGTACACGAAAGGGGAATACCATCTACACTCCTACGCTGACGCGAGTTGGAACTCAACGCAAAACGCACGTTCATTCACGGGATACGTTGTGAAGAACGGGGAATCATTGTTAAGTTGGCGTTGCAAGAAGCAAGGCAACGTGGCGGAGTCTTCTTGCGAGAGCGAGCTAGATGCGGTGGCCGACGCGGTCAAGGAACTGAGTTGGGTGAAAGGGATTTATGGAGATTTGCGAGCACCGATCAACAAGGAGATGACACTCTACAATGACAACGAAGCGGCAGTCCAGATGTTGCAGGATGGTGTGCAAAGAGTTCGGACGAAATATCTTAACCGAAAGTACCATCTAATCAAGTCCAAAGTCGAGGTGGACAAGATACAAGTTGTACACGTACCAGGAGTGGAGATGTGGGCGGACGTTTTAACAAAACCGCTCAGCAAGCCGAACATTGATAAATGTTTGCGAGGGATGAACATTCTTCAAAGACAAGTTGAATAATTGTTTATGATATTGATGTTGTATGTTTGAATTTACGGATAGTTTATTTGAGTTGGTTTTTTGAGTGTTAAAATCAAAGGGGAGATTGTGAGTGGATTTAAACACTAAGTTAAATAATTGATTGATTGTTTTGATTAAAAGGCAAGAGACCTTTATTGTGTGAGCGCGGTTGTCACAGACAACACTAACTGTATAAAAATGGATGATTAAATGAGCGATATTTATGTTTCAATGTTCAAATGGTCGTGGCTAATTCCCAGGTGTATCAACAAAATATGGCCTTTTTCAGCAAAATATGGCCTTTTTTCAGCAAAATATGGCATTTTCAACGAAATATGGTCTTTTTCAGCGACATATGGCCTTTTTTCAGCAAAATATGGCCTTTTTCAGCGAAATATGGCGTTTTTTACCGAAATATGGCCTTTTTTCCGCGAAATATGGCCTTTTTCAGCGAAATATGGCCTTTTTCAGCGAAATATGGCCTTTTTCAGCAAAATATGGCTTTTTTTATCGAAAAGTAGCCGCATTTAGCGAAAGGCCTCGAATAAATGCCAGGGCATTTATTAATATTCCGACCGGAGCCGTTTCAGGTCGGGTCAGTTTGGGGCTACACATGATACATTAAACGTCGCCATGTCCCCGGCGTCTAAACTATTAAGTTGTGGTGGAAATATTGTGTGTTTGATTGTTTGGCGCCATATTGTGTTGTTTGCGAATATTTACATTACACACCTTGATAAGGTCCAGTTCATGGAGATTCCCAAGGGCTACAGAACAGCCAAAAACCAACACAAGTGTTGGATGCTGTTAAAGTCATTGTATGGGCTGCATCAGAGTGGACGAATGTGGTATCAAGTCCTCCACGACCGTCTACTCCAACTGGGATTTGTGCCTTTGTTGGGTCTTAACTGTGTTTATGCATTAGACAACGACGCTATCATCATCTTTTACGTGGATGACATAGTTCTCTTTTCCAAAGATGACTATGTCGAGGAATGTGTCGTTGGTTGGATAAGAGAATCATTTGACACAGTTGATTTGGGTCCCGTGACTCTTTTGTTGGGCATAGCCTTTGACAGGTCTGGGGGCCAAATTAGGATCCATCAGAGGGCATATATAGACAAACTCTGTAAGTTGTATGGGGTCGACTCATGTCTTCGGATTAAAGTGCCTGGGACGCTAGGAACGATTATTCAGGGCGTGACGGAAAAAGAGCGGGTTGATTCCACTTTCTACTATCGCAACTTAGTGGGAAGTCTATTGTTCTTAGCGAGTAGGACAAGACCGGACATCTTGTTCTCGGTCATTGTCCTCTCACAATACAATGAGAAACACTCGACGCGTCACATTCGAATGTTACTGCAGATTTTGCGATATCTAGCAAACACGTCAGATTATGTGATCAATCTTTCTAATTGTAGAAATGATAATCTGACTGTTTATACCGACGCGTCGTTTGCGTTAGATTTGGATAAGAGGCGAAGCTTTGGGGACCATATTGTTACGTGGCTAAATGGGGATTGATTTAGTCCTACGTGACATGAATTTGATCAAGAATGACACAGGGTTTTATATGTAAAATGCCTACTGGCTTTATTATTCAAAGTCGGACATTTACTAATGTAAATGTTCGGTCAACAGCTCTTATTACATTTGTTCATTTATTAACCTAAAATATAAATCATTCATTCAAATCAAATAAATAACTAAATAAGGATGATGCTGTTGTCAATTCAATTCAGTTTAGAAAACCTAGTCCTGCCTGACCGTCAACCGGCTGGCAGTAGTAGGTGAAGGTAACAGGTTGAGACTCAAAAGAGATCTGAGCTCTCTGGCTTAATCAACTCACTAAGTAAACTCCTATTCCCCCTATCAACTAAGTTGAACGGTCTGTGCATCTTATTAGGTGCACAGCGCCGTCTAGTGAGAATTCATTGTATTAAATGCCTAAACAGAGCGAGCAGAGCCAGCCGATACACGGTACGGCTCTACCGCGTAACAGCCCCCCCCTTTAATTTTTTCGGTCTCTCGAAAAACAATGAATTGTTCTAACTAACGCATCTCCTTTCACATTAAAAAATTCAAATCATAAACTCAATTTTACAATTTTGAGAATCTCTTTTCATCATCCTTATTTTTACAAAAATATCATATAACTCACTTTTCAATGTTTATAAATGTCATAGTCACTTTTTATTACACTTTTACATTGGAAATAATATTCAAAGTTTAAAATTAAATAAAATTAACACTTTTCATCAATGATAACACTTTTTGGTTTTTTGTTTTATATTACTTTTTTTTCAGTTTTCAATTTTCTATAAAATAAAAAAAAAACACACACACAAAAAAAAATGTTCAAAGTTCGTGTTGATTTTACACTTATTCACTTAAAGAAGTTAAAGTTCACTTCACTCTCCTCCTTCCGCTTGATCCTTCTTATCCTCTTCTTTGATCAACTCGAATGGGAGAATTTCACGATTTGCAATCTCATACACAAATCGTAAGCGTAACTCACACGGCTCCCCAAACTGCATTAAGTCCCGGTCTTCAACGTATCTTCTAACGAAGTAGAGTATGGTTGGGCCACAGCTGTCATTATCCAATTGGTGCATACGTGGCGGGTCCCAACGTATGAATTTGTTTGGAAACTTTACTCCTGCATCCATCAACGAGTATCTTAAAGATTCCCACTTTGGATATGTGCGCTCTATTGGTCCGCTTGGGTCATAAAGCACGTATTGGGTTGGCTTTTTCCGCCAATCCACTATGAAAAGCTGCCAATGCTCTTCAATAGGAACTGGAAACACCCAAATCTTCTTTTGAGCACTTGGAAGTCTCTTCATTAGCCAATAGATCGCTTCCTTTCGTTTAGCTGGGTCCACCATTTTGAAGACCCACTCAGATTGAATTGGTGCCAATATGGGATATCGCTCTTCTAACAGTTGGAGGTAATGATCAACGACGCTGTCATACGTCCAGCTCTGTCGTCCCGGCGTTAGGTCGCCTAATGCTGCCATCTGATAGTTCATGACTTTAATCGGCGGACAACCTACGGCGTCGAATGCTAAGTCATATTTTGGCGCATTACTATAGTCTAATGCAAGTCCGAGAGCCTGGACCTGTCGTGCAGCGTCCAACTCCACACGGTATACCCGTATAGGAGTGGGAAACACTACACTAGGGTCCTGGAAGGACTCTCTTCTCGCTAGGGCGATGGCTTTTAAAATATTTTTTCTTATCTTCGCCTCCTGGATCAGCAAAGCATTCGCCCCTGTTCTCAGCAACTGGTAGTCGGGCAATCCCATCACTCCTTTTAATTTCCTGGCTCTAATGGCGTTGACCATATTACGGTGCTCCATTCGCAAATCATCTAATCGGCGTTTGTTTCGATCAACGGTGTGACGCATTTCTTCTTCCCGGATCCTTTTCGATTGCTCGTCAAACACTTTCTTCTTTTGTGCTTTCTTATCTCGTTTCAATTGTCGATTCTTACGACGACGACGCAATAAGCCTTCTTCACCCTTTGTTAATGGTCCTGCATATTTCTTTTTATCTTCCTCCGCCTTCCGCTTTCCTTCAGTAAACGGGCGTGGGCAGTTAACCAATTCGTCCAAAGTTTTACTTGTGCTCGGCTTATTTGCTAAATAAATTTCCAAGTCATCGCCTTTCTTAAGTTGACGTTCCAAAAGATCGCCCACTTGCATCGAGCAAACCGAATCCGCATCGCTGTCACTGTCACTACGCACATCCATCCGATCAAATTTGCTTGCCATTTCGTCCATTCGGATCCTAATATATTGTTTGAAAAAAAAATAAAATCAATTACTTCATTAATTCAAAATTTTCACAAAAATTTTTTCAATTTCCATTCGTTATTTCATTTAAAATTTCATGTTGCACTAATTTACACTAAATTTAACAATTTTTTAACTAATTAGTCACTTGATAATGTATGCACACACTAAAATTTCATTTTGAAGTTTTAACACAATTATTTAAGCCTAAATTTCCATTTCGCGATGTTATTCGTTTCGTTTTTAAGCTATTTGCTCGCCAAATTCGTTCTAAATTTCACTCTCTTCACTTACGGAATCACACACAAATCAACTGCTGCTGTTATTAATGCTTTAGGTTTCTTTGAGTCACACAGTAAACCCGGTTCGTCTCAGAAAACCTTAACACAATCCACTGTAGTCACGACGAGCCTGTTTGCGAAGGCGACGTGACCGGAAACTCTCGATTTCAGGCGGCGACGCGTCATCGACTGCGTCAACGACACCTGTCGGCGGTTTTTGCAATTGATTTTCTTTGTTTTTCCGTTCGTCTTCGTTTTGCCATCTTTCCATAATTTCTTTCGGTCCATAGAGCGCTTTTAATCGCTCTTTTTCACTTGGAATTGGGAAATTTGACACTTTTGTTGTATTTTCTTCAGGTTCAAAGAGTGTTTTTAACGAAATTTGATCGTCATCGCTAATAAATCGTTCTTTAGCGATCGGAATTGGCGAAATTGACGTGTTTTCTTCAATTTCTTGTTGTTTTTCACTTTGTGTTGCAGTTTCATCAGCAAATGTGACTTTTTTAGCTGTCAATTCTTCTAATATCTCCGCTGGAATTTCTTCTCTGGGTTTATACGGTTTTAATCGTTCAATATTAACAATATCTGTTTTCTTTCCATTTGAACTTCTAATTTCGTAGTCATTTGGCGCGGTTCTTCTTACTATTTCGTATGGGCCTGAGAATTGTGGCAGGAGTTTTTCACTTAACCCAACTTTTCTATTGGGTGTTTTGAGATATACTAATTCTCCTGGGTCAAATTCCACATGAACTCGGCCTTGATCGAATCTTTTTCTGCTTTTTTCTCCTTGCCATTCCAACCTTTCATTTGCTATTTTCCTAGCTTCTCTGATGAATTTTGAGGTTCGCAAGGTAAATTCTTTTTGAGGTAAGTTGAGGTTTACGTCCACGTTCAAATCAACTTCATATCCTTTCAAAAGATAATAAGGTGTATATCCCGTCGTCTCGTGCACACCGGTATTATACGAGAAAAGCAAAAATGGCAAAAAATCATCCCAGTCCCTCTGGTCCTTATCAACATAAATCTGCAACATTTTTGCAAACGTCGCATTGAATCTTTCTGTGAGGCCATTGGTCCTTGGATGGTACCCTGAAGTGGTTTTGTGTAGGGCTTTAAACATATTTGATACTTCTTCCACCATTTTGTTTCTGTATTCTGTGCCTCTATCGCTCAGGATTTCTCTCGGACTGCCTTCCTTCAACATTAACTCATAAAGCAGAGTTCTAGCTGCTTCCAACGCTGTTGATGCTGGAGCTGCTCTAGCAATCACTGTCCGCGACAAATAATCTGTCATTACGAAAACATACTTGTTGCCCTTGTCGGAGGTCGGAAAACTTCCCAGTGTGTCGATTCCAATCCTCTCGAAAGGCTTAGATATCGTAGACCACGGCTGCATTAAACCTTTTGGCGCTGTCGTCATTGATTTCGAGCTCGCGCAATGTGGACAAGAAAGTACGTAATTTCTAACGTCTTTATATATCCGGGGCCAGAAGAATCTTGTTCTCATTCTCTTCCATGTTTTGTTTAGGCCCAAGTGAGCACCCGTCAGTCCATCATGCATTTCTTCAAGAACGGCCGTTTTCAAATGCTGTGGAACGTATAACAGATTTACTTCCGTGTCTAGGGAATTCAGAGAATTTTTCTTCCTAAACAACACGTTATCGAGAAGGACGAACTGCTTTAGAGGACGTCTTCTCTTCTTCGGAAGTTGCTCTACTTGATTCATTGCGGTGATCAATTCCAGTAGCTTCTTGTCCTTACGCTGCTCAGCAGGAAGGTCGAGCTGTTCGAGTAAAAGTGAGGGAACTATTTTGTTTTCTTCCTCGCTTAAATCTTCTGGAATTCTACTCAAGGCGTCGGCATCTTTGTGCGCTTTTCCGCTCTTGTAGATCACATCGAAATCAAAGTCTACTAGCTGTAGGCTCCATCTAGCTAGTCTGCCATTGGGGTTTTTGACTGATTTTAGCCATTGAAGTGCCGAATGGTCTGTAATTATCTGGAACTTCTTACCATACAGATAAGGTCGGTACTTTTCAATTCCAAACAGAATAGCCAGACATTCCCTTTCCGTGGCTGTGTAATTCTGTTCTGCTTGGCTGAGAAGTCTGCTGGCATAAGCTATCACATGTTCTTGTTTGTTTATCTTCTGTTTCAACACTGCTCCAAGACCATATGCGCTCGCGTCTGTCGATACCATGAAGGGTTCTTCAAAATTAGGGTGCGCAAGCACTGGCACGGTGATAAGGGCGGTCCTCAATGTTTTGAAGGCCTTATCATGAGGTGGGCCCCAATCAAATTTCTCGTCCTTCTTCGTCAAATTGACTAAGGGCTTGGATATGTCCGCAAAACTTGGAATGAACTTCCTGTAATACGAACAGAGCCCTATGAATCCTCGAAGAAGTTTGAGGTTAGTAGGAACTGGAAACTTAGCTACGGATTCCAGATTCCTAGGGTCTGGTGATATACCCTCAGAGTCCACGACATGTCCCAAATACTTGATGGTGTTCGTCCCAAATGTGCACTTGCTCAACTTCACCTTTAAGTTAGATTGTCTAAGCTTGTCGAAAACGTTGTCTAGATCTTTCAAATGCTGATCGAATGTTTTAGAGAAAATGATAAGGTCATCAATGTACGCTATACAAACTTTGCCTAGGAGGTTGCCTAAAACTTTATTCATTAACTTTTGAAAAGCCGCTGGACTATTGCATAATCCCATTCCTAGGACGTTAAACTCAAAATGTCCGCTTGAAGTGGTAAATGCTGTTTTTTCGCGATCTTGTTCATCTATTTCGACTTGATAATATCCTTGAATAAGATCCATCATGGAGAAGAATTGTGCACCTGCCAGCTGATCTAAAGTGTCATCTATTCTTGGCAATGGGTACACCATTTTCTTTGTTATCGCATTCAAACGTCTCCAGTCGACGCAAAATCTCCACTTACCATCTCTTTTCTTTATTAGCAATACAGGCGCGCTCCAGGGACTTTCTGATTCCCTTATCACTCCCATATCAAGCAATTTCTTTGTTTCCTCAGCTTCGACTTCTTTTTCCTTCATAGAACGACGATACGGTTGCAAATGTATTGGTTCATGGTCTCCAGTATCGATTTTATGCTTATACACTTGAACTCTTCCCAAATCCTTGTCAGAAACAGCAAATCTGTCTTGATTCTTTTGAAGAAGTTGTCGCATTTGCTCTTGTTGGTCTTTATTCATTTTGTCTTTTGCTATTGAGGAGTCAAAGTCAAAACAGTGTACCTGTTTTTCGTCAAACACCCCAACATCAACCACATAATAAGCTTTTGCGATTGCTGACTTCTCCTTCAGAAAGACTGTCTTCTTGGTTGGGTTAGCCACTCGAATGATGCCTTTTCCGTTCTTGAAATCTGTTAAAGTTTTACAACCTATCACAGCAAATCTATCAGTGACATTATGTAATGGTTGTACAAACATGTCCAATGTTATTGCTTTATTCAAATAGATGGGAACAATGCACTCATGCATTGGTGGAATTGTGATGTTCTTCATTACCCTCGCAACATAATTCTGATCAACAAAAGTTTTATTCATTGGAAATGACACTTCCTTTCCACTAGTTCGGCCCACAAAGATTTTTTGTTTATCGTAGTCTAATACGCACTTCGCGAACAGCATGAATGGGTCACTTAGCAGTAGTTCATAATGAAATCCTTTAACAATCAGGACCTCGATCCTGTATGTTAATTCACCAATTGTAATGTTCATCTTGGTTTTTCCTATTGGAGTCACAAGTTCTCCGCTTACCCCTTGTAATCGTATATTTGGGCTTGGCGGGTACTTCAACTGTAAAGCTTCAGCAAGCTCTTCGCTGATAACGTTGCGTTTTCCTCCAGTGTCCATAACTGCCTTGACTTCCATGTTGTTCACTATTACTGGAATTTCCAATAGAGATTCTGAAATGTTCATTTCGACTACGATTATCTTTTCTTTTCTACTTTTTCTTTTCTTCTTTGGATGGCAACATCTTCCTTGTTGATGGTGACATCTTCTTTGTGGCCGACCCACTAGTTTTCCTCTTCTTGTTGACCTTGTTGTGGGTTCTGCTTAGGATTAGGGTTAGTTTTACCACCCCCTTGTGTCCTTTTCTTCTTAAACCACCTTCTATTGTTTGGGTTCCCTCTATTTTCCTGAGATTGTTGCTCCTGTGGCACTGATGTGTTATGTTCACAACCATAACGATGCCAACATCCACATGGACGCGTTGTTGTCGGACTGCTATTTGACCGCTGTCTACCTCTGTTGTATCTACCTCTAAAGTTCTGTCCGCGCTGCGATGCTGGAATATACCACTCGCCTTGTATGAATAATGGAACCAATTGTTGTGGCTCTACTGACTCACTCACGAGCTTTTGCTGTTTTAATTTAATATTTTCAGCTAATAACTCGGCGTAGCTTACTGGGGATCCCCCTGTTCCAGACAGTATACCTGTTGTCGTAGGGTTCACCTTTTCATCTACAACTTTTTTGAACATTGTGAGCAGTAGATCCGCTGGTTCTTCTGTTTTGTGACTTTCATACAATTTAAGTCTCTGTTCCATTTCTTCTAACGTCGATGGAAATACCGTTATCATCATCTTCTGCATTGCAGGCTTCAAACCTTGGTAAACATAATTTATTTTCTGAGTTTCAGTCATTTCTGGTAGAATAAACGCACATTCGGCCAAGACTTTCTTCATGAAGGCATCTGCTGTACCCTCTTTGTGTTTCATGAAGTGGAGAGTATTGTAAACATTTTCTTGGCTTCTTCTAAATTTTTTCTCGATCTGTGGTTTCCAATCCGTCCATTTCCATGTCGGATTCTTCTTTAGTTGTTCCACAAACCATGCCAATCCATCAGTCTTTAAGGCTAATGCTAGATGTTTTACTCTCTCATCATCTGTTCCTATTGTAGCTTCATATGCCACAAGCCATTGGTCGATGTTGCCCTTTTCTGTATCATAAGTGACAACAGGTCGCTTCTGCACTACCAAACTCTTCAGTAAGTCGGTCAATACGTCCGTTGGAGTCTGTGATGATGTCATTTTTGGAAAATTTGGTTCAATTGGTATTGGAACTGGTTTAGTTTTTACTGGTGTAAATGTCTTTATTATTTCTTCTAAACCTTTTTGTGGAATTAATTTTATTAACGGAGTAGCGAAATCCAACTTCTGTAGGATTGATTGAGGTTGAGATCGGACTTCTTTATCTTCCTTCTGAAGTTCAGTGTCAGATTCAGATCCAGTGTTCCTTTTCTTTCTAGTAGCGATAAATTTCAAATCCGGTTCGGGCAATTCCCAATTTTGCAAATCTTGAAGATTATCCGTATTGAACTGCGACAATTTTACTGGCTTATCCACACTGAAGCCTTTATATTGCGCTTTTTATCACTTTCACTAGCACTGATTCACTTTCTAAACACTGAATACACTAACACGAATTCATTACCTGAAAACTTAAAGTGTTATTAGCATATAATACATAAATATTACACTCAAAAGTACAAAGAAAATAATCCATCAATAACATTTCAAAACAATTTTTCAATTCCTATAAATTCACAAAATTTCCTGTAAATAAATATCAAAATTAGTATTTATACACTATATATTTTATTTATTCTAAATATAACAATTGTAAATCAATTTATTAATCCCTAATAAACAATTAAACTCTATTTTTATTTCCAAAATGCAAATTATTTCACACAATGACATTAAATATTCAAGCTGTGACTTCACTTGTTTTTACCAACTTGAGTCATTCAAGATAATTGCTATAAAATCAGCAATTTTCAAGTTTTTATTTCTAGATTTTTATTAAATTATTTTGGCAATTTTAATCCAATTTTAATGGGATTTTAATTCTAAACGGGCTACAATCGAGACCGCATCTCCACCAGTTGTTACGTGGCTAAATGGGGATTGATTTAGTCCTACGTGACATGAATTTGATCAAGAATGACACAGGGTTTTATATGTAAAATGCCTACTGGCTTTATTATTCAAAGTCGGACATTTACTAATGTAAATGTTCGGTCAACAGCTCTTATTACATTTGTTCATTTATTAACCTAAAATATAAATCATTCATTCAAATCAAATAAATAACTAAATAAGGATGATGCTGTTGTCAATTCAATTCAGTTTAGAAAACCTAGTCCTGCCTGACCGTCAACCGGCTGGCAGTAGTAGGTGAAGGTAACAGGTTGAGACTCAAAAGAGATCTGAGCTCTCTGGCTTAATCAACTCACTAAGTAAACTCCTATTCCCCCTATCAACTAAGTTGAACGGTCTGTGCATCTTATTAGGTGCACAGCGCCGTCTAGTGAGAATTCATTGTATTAAATGCCTAAACAGAGCGAGCAGAGCCAGCCGATACACGGTACGGCTCTACCGCGTAACAATATAGTTTATTTAGGTGGCGTTCCAATTACTTGGAATTGTCACAAACAATCCATGACGTCGCTGTCGATCATGGAAAGTGAATTTCTGGCCGTGGTCGACGGCGCAAGAGAAATTACATGGCTTGAGAGGCTCTTCGATGCTGACATTATGTTTAGCACGAAAAGGAACATCCCCTGCATATACGCCGACAGTATGCCCGCGATTCAATACGCGAAAAATTGTATCGAAAACCGAGCAAACAAACACATCGACGTAAAGCTTCATTTTCCCAGGGACTGGTTTGAGCGAGATACTTTGACCATTAATCATATTCCAGGAACCCTAAATGTCGCCGATGTGATGACCAAATGGTTGGCAAAGCCCAGGTTAAATAACTTATGCGAGCACTTGTTTGTTATGCGCAAATAATCAAACAAAGGGGGATATATTGAGTTGTGGTTGAAACATTGTGTGTTTGATTGTTTGTCGCCATATTGTGTTGTTTGCGAATATTTACATTACACACTTTCCGGATATGTGTAATGAATGTGCTGCTAGTTAATGTCTCAATGTCGTGTTCAATCGATCTCGATTTTTATTAATGCTGGTTTTGTACCGCGATTGAACATTTCTATTTAGTAGCATGCGCTGATAACAATTGTCTGCTCAAAAGAGCAAATCCTGTATTGTTGTTTTGTTTTAGTTATCGATTATATGTGTCGGTGCTTTTACTATTAATTGTAAAGGATAAATCATCAAAGTATTGTAATGATTTGTCCTGCTTTTAAGTCGAGTGCATGATAGTCTTGAACACTGTATTGTTTTACTCTCGTTTCTGGAAATAAACATGGCGGTCGCTGTGTACGGTTTCCCGCACCACGTTAACTCTGTGTCAACATTTATTTCGTCCATGCCAGGTCCGAATATGCTCTTTATAAACTAGTCCCTGCAAAATGTGGCCTTTTTCAGCGAAATATGGCATTTTTCAGCAAAATATAGCCTCTTTCAGCGAAATATGGCCTTTTTTAGCGAAATATGGCCTTTTCCAGCGAAATATGGCCTTTTTCAGCGAAATATGGCCTTTCTCAGCAAAATATGGCCTTTTTCAGCAAAATATGGCCTTTTTCAGCAAAATATAGGGTTTTTTACCGAAATATGGCCTTTTTTCAGCGAAATATGGCTTTTTTCAGCAAAATATGGCCTTTTTCAGCGAAATACGGCCTTTTTTATCGAAAAGTAGCCGCATTTAGCGAAAGGCCTCGAATAAATGCCAGGGCATTTATTATTATTCCGACCGGAGCCGTTTCAGGCCTGGTCAGTTTGGGGCTGCACATTGTACATTAAACGTCGCCAAGTCCCCGGCGTCTAAACTAGTCCCTGCAAAATGTGACCTCTTTCAGCAAAATATGGCGTTTTTTACCGAAATATGGCCTTTTTTCAACGAAATATGGCCTTTTTCAGCGAAATATGGCGTTTTTTAGCGAAATATGGCGTTTTTCAGCGAAATATGGCCTTTTTCAGCGAAATATGGCCTTTTACAGCGAAATATGGCCTTTTTCAGCGAAATATGGCCTTCTTCAGCAAAATATGGCCTTTTTCAGCGAAATATGGCCTTTTTTATCAAAAAGTAGCCGCATTTAGCGAAAGGCCTCGAATAAATGCCAGGGCATTTATTAATATTCCGACCGGAGCCGTTTCAGGCCGGGTAAGTTTGGGGCTGCACATGGTACATTAAACGTCGCCAAGTCCCAGGCGTCTAAACTAGTCCCTGCAAAATGTGACCTTTTTCAGCGAAATATGGCCTTTTTCAGCAAACTATGGCCTTTTTCAGCGAAATATGGCGTTTTTCAGCAAAATATGGCCTTTTTTAGCAAAATATGGCCTTTTTCAGAAAAATATAGCGTTTTTTACCGAAATATGGCCTTTTTTCAGCGAAATATGGCCTTTTTCAGCGAAATATGGCGTTTTTTCAGTAAAATATGGCCTTTTTTATCGAAATATGGCCTTTTTCAGTGAAATATGGCCTTTTTCAGCGAAATATGGCCTTTTTCAGCGAAATATGGCCTTTTTCAGCGAAATATGAGCTTTTTTAACAAAATCTGGCCTTTTTCAGCGAAATATGGAGTTTTTTAGCAAAATATGGCTTTTTTTATCGAAAATTAGCCGCATTTAGCGAAAGGCCTCGAATAAATGCCAGGGCATTTATTAATATTCCGTCCGGAGTCGTTTCAGGCCGGATCAGTTTGGGGCTGCACATGGTACATTAAACGTCGCCAAGTCCCCGGCGTCTAAACTAGTCCCTGCAAAATGTGAACTTTTTCAGCGAAATATGGCGTTTTTTATCGAAATATGGCCTTTTTTTTCAACGAATAATGGCCTTTTTCAGCAAAATATGGCCTTTTTCAGCAAAATATGGCTTTTTTTCAGCGAAATATGGCCTTTTTTATCGAAAAGTAGCCGCATTTAGCGAAAGGCCTCGAATAAATGCCAGGGCATTTATTATTATTCCGACCGGAGCCGTTTCAGGCCTGGTCAGTTTGGG
The DNA here is from genome assembly GCA_949358305.1 of Strigamia acuminata. Lineage (NCBI taxonomy): Eukaryota > Metazoa > Arthropoda > Chilopoda > Geophilomorpha > Linotaeniidae > Strigamia > Strigamia acuminata. The sequence continues at coordinate 63,088,953 of OX442314.1, read as the reverse complement.
GCTGCACATTGTACATTAAACGTCGCCAAGTCCCCGGCGTCTAAACTAGTCCCTGCAAAATGTGACCTCTTTCAGCGAAATATGGCCTTTTTCAGCAAAATATGGCCTTTTTCAGCGAAATATGGCGTTTTTCAGCAAAATATGGCCTTTTTTAGCAAAATATGGCCTTTTTCAGAAAAATATAGCGTTTTTTACCGAAATATGGCCTTTTTTCAGCGAAATATGGCCTTTTTCAGCGAAATATGGCCTTTTTTCAGCGAAATATAGAGTTTTTTAACCAAAATATGGCCTTTTTTCAGCAAAATATGGCGTTTTTTACCGAAATATGGCCTTTTTAAGCGAAATATGGCGTTTTTCAGCAAAATCTGGCCGTTTTCAGCGAAATATCCCTTTTTCAGCAGAATATGGCTTTTTTTATCGAAAAGTAGCCGCATTTAGCGAAAGGCCTCGAATAAATGCCAGGGCATTTATTAATATTCCGACCGGAGTCGTTTCAGGCCGGATCAGTTTGGGGCTGCACATGGTACATTAAACGTCGCCAAGTCCCCGGCGTCTAAACTAGTCCCTGCAAAATGTGAACTTTTTCAGCGAAATATGGCGTTTTTTATCGAAATATGGCCTTTTTTTTCAACGAATAATGGCCTTTTTCAGCAAAATATGGCCTTTTTCAGCAAAATATGGCTTTTTTTCAGCGAAATGTGGCCTTTTTTATCGAAAAGTAGCCGCATTTAGCGAAAGGCCTCGAATAAATGCCAGGGCATTTATTATTATTCCGACCGGAGCCGTTTCAGGCCTGGTCAGTTTGGGGCTGCACATTGTACATTAAACGTCGCCAAGTCCCCGGCGTCTAAACTAGTCCCTGCAAAATGTGACCTCTTTCAGCAAAATATGGCGGTTTTTACCAAAATATGGCCTTTTTTCAACGAAATATGGCCTTTTTCAGCGAAATATGGCGTTTTCCAGCGAAATATGGCGTTTTTCAGCGAAATATGGCCTTTTTCAGCGAAATATGGCCTTTTACAGCGAAATATGGCCTTTTTCAGCGAAATATGGCCTTCTTCAGCAAAATATGGCCTTTTTCAGCGAAATATGGCTTTTTTATCAAAAAGTAGCCGCATTTAGCGAAAGGCCTCGAATAAATGCCAGGGCATTTATTAATATTCCGACCGGAGCCGTTTCAGGCCGGGTAAGTTTGGGGCTGCACATGGTACATTAAACGTCGCCAAGTCCCAGGCGTCTAAACTAGTCCCTGCAAAATGTGACCTTTTTCAGCAAAATATGGCGTTTTTTACCGAAATATGGCCTTTTACAGCGAAATGTGGCCTTTTTCAGCGAAATATGGCCTTTTATCAGCGAAATATTGCTTTTTTCAGCGAAATATGGCCTTTTTCAGCGAAATATGGCTTTTTTCAGCTAAATATGGGGTTTTTTACCGAAATATGGCTTTTTTTCAGCAAAATATCGAGTTTTTTAACCAAAATATGGCCTTTTTTGAGCGAAATATGGCGTTTTTTACCGAAATATGGCTTTTTTTCTGCAAAATATGGCCTTTTTCAGCAAAATATGGCCTTTTTCAGCAAAATATGGCGTTTTTCAGCAAAATCTGGCCTTTTTCAGCGAAATATGGCCTTTTTTACCGAAATATGGCCTTTTTTCAGCGAAATATGGCCTTTTTCAGCGAAATATGGCCTTTTTTATCGAAATATGGCCTTTTTTATCGAAATATGGCCTTTTTCAGTGAAATATGGCCTTTTTCAGCGAAATATGGCCTTTTTCAGCGAAATATGGCGTTTTTTCAGTAAAATATAGCGTTTTTTACCGAAATATGGCCTTTTTTCAGCGAAATATGGCCTTTTTCAGCGAAATATGGCGTTTTTTCAGTAAAATATAGCGTTTTTTACCGAAATATGGCCTTTTTTCAGCGAAATATGGCCTTTTTCAGCGAAATATGGCGTTTTTTCAGTAAAATATGGCCTTTTTTATCGAAATATGGCCTTTTTCAGTGAAATATGGCCTTTTTCAGCAAAATATGGCCTTTTTCAGCGAAATATAGCCTTTTTCAGCAAAATATGGCCTTTTTTCAGCAAAATATGGCGTTTTTTACCGAAATATGGCCTTTTTAAGCGAAATATGGCGTTTTTCAGCAAAATCTGGCCGTTTTCAGCGAAATATCCCTTTTTCAGCAGAATATGGCTTTTTTTATCGAAAAGTAGCCGCATTTAGCGAAAGGCCTCGAATAAATGCCAGGGCATTTGTGACGGTGACGACCACAACTCCTATCGCATGATAGTACCGGGTATAAGTCGCGTGAAATAGTGAATAATACGAGATAAAATAAAGACAACAAGTTTCTCAAAACACTACATTTATTGTTGTCAAACAATAGAATCAAATCTAAAAGTTATACAAATTCTAATGCCGACATTTGGCAAGTTTAAATACAAGTTAAACTATACATGAATTGGCTGTAAAAACAGCCCTAAAATAATATGATTACGGTTAATGGTGATCCTGGGTTCGGGAACGGCAAAACGCCCGCTCGACCGAGATAAAGATGTCATCTATGCGTAGCCGGGCTGGCTGTGTCCTCGCGGCTTCCGTCGGCGCTTCGTAATCGTGGAACTGGTTCCTTCGCGTCCCTTCGCGTTCCTGGTTCGTATCTGGTGTAATGGTCCGTGTAATGCTGTTTGGTTCGATCCGAGAGGTGCGGTTGACTCATGTGCACCGCCACAACTAGGGTTGGAAATTGGTAATGAATAAATGAAGTCATTTATTCGCCAAGGTTCCGCTTGCGAATTATATTTAATTCGCGATGTTGTGAGTTTAATAAATTAACTCAATAAATTGTATTCAATTTATTGTTACGAATTTGATTCGTCATACAGTGAAATAAGTCTCGTGACTTACTTCGGTTGTTAACTTGTTGCCAAGTTTAAACAATTAAGGTGTATTTATCAACTACAAAATATAATAAAGGTTAAACATCGCAACACACAATTGCCGTCAAAGTTCGCCTTGCTGAGCAGAACAGTATCGCGCGTGCCCTAAATAACAGTGCGGTGAGAGACGGCACTGGTATTCAGGGGGATATAGCCCGCAGTTCTGCACAACAGAATTAATCACCCGAGATACTACTCATAAGTAGACTGCTTTGGCACCATCACCGAAGAGATATAACTTTCCCAAACACATAGTGCTACTGGCGGTAACTGCATGTTTTGCATGCAGACTGCTTTGGCACCATCAAGTGATGGAGTCAATCTCTTTCAGTAACAGTGCTACTAACGGTTACTAAATACTTTGGTATCACACGTGATTCTATTGTCCGACCACGAGGATACTTATGCGGGAGGCTTTCTCCTCGGCAAGACCGTTTGACGGAAACATTAACAGTCCGAACTTCGCCTTCAGTTGACGGGGGTTGCATGGCTCAGCAGAGCCATGCTATGCATGGACCGGTAGGCCCATGCCCTGAGTAAGAAACAGTTATTTGACATGCGGAACATACCAAATAACCAGAAATCAAGAACTAACTAACTTCCTGTTGTCAGGGAGTTTTATACTTGGTGGGATTAAGTTCCACCAATCTCGTACAGCAGGAAGTGGATACGGGGATGCAACTTCAGATTATGCTAATCCTTTAGCAAAACCGGATCTGGATACTCAGGACCGGAAATGGATACCGGGGACACATTCCCAAGTTACACATTTTAATCCTTTAATCCGCATGGTCACATTTCCAAGAATGTGACCAATTCTTTCTTCCAATCTTTCAATACAATAATATAACTTTATATTATTGTCAAGTTAAATAATCTAAACCAATATATTAAATACTTATTTAATATATTGAATGTTATTCATTTAATTCCGTATTTCGAATTTACCGCTGATTTGCGATAGCGCCTTCTAGTGGCGACATACCGCATTGACGAATGCTGTTTTAGCAGACGAAATCTTGTATTTTTGGCCGTGATACTTTGATATCACGAAGTAATGTTAATTAATATTTATTAATATAACAACTTTGCTTCTGAAACATCATAAATAACTTTATTCAGGACTCTTATCAGTTTTACAAGCAAATACAGTAAAATTACCGTCATAATGGCACAATAGGCATTTATAGCCATATTAATTTGTCACAAATCCCCCTTAAATAATTGGAAGTGTTTGCACTTTCACTTATTTCTATTCTAATGGATATAAATGCCTTTGTGAGGCTTGATATATCTTGGGAGATGCTGTGACTTCCAATTCTGAATTTAGTTGTTTAACTCAATTAGATTGCCTAAGTTCAGGATTTTCTTGCTAAACTTTATTGATACATTTCTTCCAATAGTACAAATTTGAATTGGTTCTACGTATTTTAGTTAAGTTTATTAATAGACAATAAAACTTTCTACCGATAATATTGACAATTAAGTATCATCACGTCCCCCTTAATTGTCATGACTATAGTCAATTCTTTAGAAAAGACATCGTATCGCACAATTGCGAATTCCCGAGCTTTCAAAGCTCGCTTTAACGATTTTTGGCCCTTTTTTCTTGGACAGTTACACGGTGATGTATAGTGGAACTTATGTCGTGTTTCTAGCGACTGCAAACCTGGGTTTGGAGTTGGCATTCGAACATTTCGGTGTGCATGTGCCGATTGCAAACATTGGTTTGTAATCAACGTTTCACCTTAATTAGTAGTTCTCTACTAAGTCCGTACTTCTTGGAATTTGGTCTTTTTTTACCAATTTAAATAATTAAATAATTTTTCTTCAAAAAAATATTTTTCCTTTACATATTCTGTTTGTTTGTAATATCATTACCAACCACAGTTTTTAATAAAGTTTTCAACTTTCAACATTGTGTATTTTTTATTTCCGATAGGAAAAAAGTGATTTGATCCAGTTTTACATTTTCCGGGGTTAAATTCCATTTTTCGAGTGAAAAAGTATAGTTATAATTGTTTAATAACATCCATTTCCCCCTTTTTTAACAAATTTTTTAACAAATACAAATTCGTTAAAATCCTTTAATTTTGCTACGAGAAAAATTCTCTAATTCTTATTTACGAAGGACGTGTTTTTTGATTATTAATTTTAATAATTTGTCCCCCTTATCTCTAATAACGAGATGTTTGTTGAAATCTTTTCAATTTTTCGAATGAATGAATATTTAGATCACAATTCCGTAAATACCTTCATTTGTTGCAGCATTTCCCCAATTCAAATTTTCGAGTTTTTGATCCAAAGATTCAGCTGTTACCCAATTTTGTCTCTGTCGTTTAAAAAGATCAGAGGCGGGATTGGTATTGGTATTATTACCATTACCTTGAGGTTTGTCCTGAGCAAATTTCCTTTTTTGTAACAAAGGACATTCCCTCTTAAAGTGTCCTGGTTGATTGCAATGGAAACATTTTCCAGTTGCTTTCTCCGATAGGGCACATACCATGTTGTTGAATCCAACATCGTTTTCAAGATTGTCTGTCTCGTCAGATTCCATAGGTACAACTTCTGGTTCGGCGTTCAACGTCTGAGTAGATCGTATGAGTGGGCGCGAACTCCTGGCGTCTTTACCTCTTTGAGTATTTGACGGGACAGTTTCGTCCTCTTTATTGGCAATAGTGTCCACACTAGCGTTTTGGGCTTCGAAAAGAGCCCTATTCTGCCGGACAAATTGAAATATGTCATTAAATGATTCTTCATAAAGACCTCTATCGATTATTCGATTGTAACTAACTAAATTCAAATTCTCGAGAAGAGTGGGGGCTTCATCTCTTTTTGAATAAGATCCTTGAGCTTGTTTAAATCTCAAAAGAAATGTATAAAGTGGCTCTTCTGGGCCCTGGATTAAATTTCGAAGCTTTCGGGCTCGAGTGACAGGAATCATGTCAAACTCCGCCAAAAACATCTTTTCGAAAGTTTTCCAGTCAACAAATTTGTCGAGGTTATCGGTATGCCATTCGTGGGCTATACCAGATAAATAAGTTGGTATTCCGCGTTTTACCATCTCATCCAGAGTCAAACCTTTAGCGACAGCGACTGTTTTGGCTGTAGCTAAAAATTTAGCCACGTCCTTCTGTTTTCCATCGAAAACAGGCATATCCTGACCTTTGAAAAAGGTTTTGCTCGAATTGTTTGTATTATTATTTTGCTGTGCGTTATTCTGCATAAATTGTTGTACTTGCTGTGCACAATCAGTTTGAATATTTCGCACATGGGTAAGGATGGCTCCCAAGTCGTCGGTGGAAAATCTCGCTTGAGATGAACTACCAGCGGAGGATGCCGAACCAGAATTATGTTCAAAATTGGGCAGGTTTCCCTTAGGGACCTGATTGTCCTGGGGGATTTCTTTCCTTGGAGGAACATAATTTTCATACTGTGTATGATTGCCAGATGGTACATGTTGTCCATGTGGAACACTACTTTCATTTTGTACTCGTTCTGGGGGTGTCTGATTTGAACGAGTCTTTCCCACCGGTAAATTTTGAATAACGGGGGATGGTGAGATCGGATCGGATCTCCTTGGAGTTCGATTTGACACTCTTTTTGACTGCGTTGGGGGGACAAACTGTCCTTTCCCCGGTGTCGGGGGGACATAATGTCTATTTCCAGATGTTGGAGTAACATACTGTCTATGTCCAGAGTTTTGGGAGACATTTTGTCTATTCCCCGAAGTTTGGGGGATAAAACCCGAATTACTATTGTTAATCGTTCGATTAACACTAGTCGATCTAGACCTTGGTTTGGCTAGATTTAAAGGACTATTAGAGTTGGGTGTTCTTTGTCCAGAACTTTGTTGACTACGAGATCGGCTAAACGATGGTTCGCGTACCATTCTATCGTTTAGCTGTGGAGTCGACACTATCCGGGCTTGATATCCCAACCTCTTTTTAGGAGAGGGAAAGTCCAGCTTACGATTCGTGGGAATCGTTTTTCGTGGGGTTCGGTGTGAAGTCCGCGAATGCCGACTTTCGTTCTCCGAATTTTCATCTTCATCGGGTCTAATTCTCTGATTTCTTTTCTCAAGTACGCGTACATGATTAACCGCTTCGGTTATTGTTTTGAAATCAGCCCGATTTAGATTATAGAGTCGACAATACTCTGTCAAATCGTCCGGAATTAAATCCGTTTGGTCTTCGAGTCGGACGTAACTATTTTCCAAGTTTCCGTCATCAACTTCTCGTTCATTCATATGAATGTTTTCGTCAGACATGATAAAAGTTTTTAAATTCTTTATTACTAAAGAACGATAACACACTTTATATAAAAAAAATACACTTCAAAATAACAATACACTTCGATAAGGTTAAGCTTAAACTCCACGTGGTGGTTAAACGTGTTAAACTATCGATAAATTTTAAACAATCAAATGAATCCTACTACAAGTAAACTAGCGTCGGGTGAGAAGGCGCTTTAAGTTATTTATTAAAATAATAGGTGAAATACACTTAACTTTAGCTGGTTTACGGCGTGGAAAATTCGAATCGGGACTGAACGGGACGGCGTGGTCAAGATGGCTACTGGAGCACGTGTCTGCAGGTCTGGTCTGGATACGAATGGTCGTCTGTAGTCTGGATCCGCGTGGCATCGAGGATCGATAATCCTTTAATCCCTCGACACTTTATTGGTGGAAAGTTATTTTATCCAATGATAAAATGGAAACTAATCCTTTATTTTAGTAGTTTTCTACTACGTCCGCACTTTGGCCTGGTCAATCTCGTTACTGATTGGATATTTCTTACGAAAATATTCAACTAACATTGGAATTTTACCAAGCCTTGTTTCGTGAAAATTAAAATTAATTTTACTTCGATTTTAAGTGTTTTTTCAACACAACGAAACTTTCCCTTTAATGTTAGAGTTCTCACGAATCCCAACGTTCTTAAAGAGGATTCCCTACTTCGCAAAAGCAGAGACATATAAAATGTTTTGAAATGTTATACTCTTTATTTATCTCAATTTTCACTTTTATTTAAATTCGGTAAATTTAAACTTTGCAACCTATCTCGGTAGAACCTCCACGTGTGACGGTGACGACCACAACTCCTATCGCATGATAGTACCGGGTATAAGTCGCGTGAAATAGTGAATAATACGAGATAAAATAAAGACAACAAGTTTCTCAAAACACTACATTTATTGTTGTCAAACAATAGAATCAAATCTAAAAGTTATACAAATTCTAATGCCGACATTTGGCAAGTTTAAATACAAGTTAAACTATACATGAATTGGCTGTAAAAACAGCCCTAAAATAATATGATTACGGTTAATGGTGATCCTGGGTTCGGGAACGGCAAAACGCCCGCTCGACCGAGATAAAGATGTCATCTATGCGTAGCCGGGCTGGCTGTGTCCTCGCGGCTTCCGTCGGCGCTTCGTAATCGTGGAACTGGTTCCTTCGCGTCCCTTCGCGTTCCTGGTTCGTATCTGGTGTAATGGTCCGTGTAATGCTGTTTGGTTCGATCCGAGAGGTGCGGTTGACTCATGTGCACCGCCACAACTAGGGTTGGAAATTGGTAATGAATAAATGAAGTCATTTATTCGCCAAGGTTCCGCTTGCGAATTATATTTAATTCGCGATGTTGTGAGTTTAATAAATTAACTCAATAAATTGTATTCAATTTATTGTTACGAATTTGATTCGTCATACAGTGAAATAAGTCTCGTGACTTACTTCGGTTGTTAACTTGTTGCCAAGTTTAAACAATTAAGGTGTATTTATCAACTACAAAATATAATAAAGGTTAAACATCGCAACACACAATTGCCGTCAAAGTTCGCCTTGCTGAGCAGAACAGTATCGCGCGTGCCCTAAATAACAGTGCGGTGAGAGACGGCACTGGTATTCAGGGGGATATAGCCCGCAGTTCTGCACAACAGAATTAATCACCCGAGATACTACTCATAAGTAGACTGCTTTGGCACCATCACCGAAGAGATATAACTTTCCCAAACACATAGTGCTACTGGCGGTAACTGCATGTTTTGCATGCAGACTGCTTTGGCACCATCAAGTGATGGAGTCAATCTCTTTCAGTAACAGTGCTACTAACGGTTACTAAATACTTTGGTATCACACGTGATTCTATTGTCCGACCACGAGGATACTTATGCGGGAGGCTTTCTCCTCGGCAAGACCGTTTGACGGAAACATTAACAGTCCGAACTTCGCCTTCAGTTGACGGGGGTTGCATGGCTCAGCAGAGCCATGCTATGCATGGACCGGTAGGCCCATGCCCTGAGTAAGAAACAGTTATTTGACATGCGGAACATACCAAATAACCAGAAATCAAGAACTAACTAACTTCCTGTTGTCAGGGAGTTTTATACTTGGTGGGATTAAGTTCCACCAATCTCGTACAGCAGGAAGTGGATACGGGGATGCAACTTCAGATTATGCTAATCCTTTAGCAAAACCGGATCTGGATACTCAGGACCGGAAATGGATACCGGGGACACATTCCCAAGTTACACATTTTAATCCTTTAATCCGCATGGTCACATTTCCAAGAATGTGACCAATTCTTTCTTCCAATCTTTCAATACAATAATATAACTTTATATTATTGTCAAGTTAAATAATCTAAACCAATATATTAAATACTTATTTAATATATTGAATGTTATTCATTTAATTCCGTATTTCGAATTTACCGCTGATTTGCGATAGCGCCTTCTAGTGGCGACATACCGCATTGACGAATGCTGTTTTAGCAGACGAAATCTTGTATTTTTGGCCGTGATACTTTGATATCACGAAGTAATGTTAATTAATATTTATTAATATAACAACTTTGCTTCTGAAACATCATAAATAACTTTATTCAGGACTCTTATCAGTTTTACAAGCAAATACAGTAAAATTACCGTCATAATGGCACAATAGGCATTTATAGCCATATTAATTTGTCACACATTTATTAATATTCCGACCGGAGTCGTTTCAGGCCGGATCAGTTTGGGGCTGCACATGGTACATTAAACGTCGCCAAGTCCCCGGCGTCTAAACTAGTCCCTGCAAAATGTGAACTTTTTCAGCGAAATATGGCGTTTTTTATCGAAATATGGCCTTTTTTTTCAACGAATAATGGCCTTTTTCAGCGAAATATGGCCTTTTTCAGCAAAATATGGCCTTTTTCAGCGAAATATGGCCTTTTTCAGCAAAATATGGCCTTTTTCAGCGAAATATGGCCTTTTTTATCAAAAAGTAGCCGCATTTAGCGAAAGGCCTCGAATAAATGCCAGGGCATTTATTATTATTCCGACCGGAGCCGTTTCAGGCCTGGTCAGTTTGGGGCTGCACATTGTACATTAAACGTCGCCAAGTCCCCGGCGTCTAAACTAGTCCCTGCAAAATGTGACCTCTTTCAGCAAAATATGGCGTGTTTTTTCGAAATATGGCCTTTTTTCAACGAAATATGGCCTTTTTCAGCGAAATATGGCGTTTTCCAGCGAAATATGGCGTTTTTCAGCGAAATATGGCCTTTTTCAGCGAAATATGGCCTTTTACAGCGAAATATGGCCTTTTTCAGCGAAATATGGCCTTCTTCAGCAAAATATGGCCTTTTTCAGCGAAATATGGCCTTTTTTATCAAAAAGTAGCCGCATTTAGCGAAAGGCCTCGAATAAATGCCAGGGCATTTATTAATATTCCGACCGGAGCCGTTTCAGGCCGGGTAAGTTTGGGGCTGCACATGGTACATTAAACGTCGCCAAGTCCCAGGCGTCTAAACTAGTCCCTGCAAAATGTGACCTTTTTCAGCAAAATATGGCGTTTTTTACCGAAATATGGCCTTTTACAGCGAAATGTGGCCTTTTTCAGCGAAATATGGCCTTTTATCAGCGAAATATTGCTTTTTTCAGCAAAATATGGCCTTTTTCAGCGAAATATGGCCTTTTTCAGCTAAATATGGGGTTTTTTACCGAAATATGGCTTTTTTTCAGCAAAATATCGAGTTTTTTAACCAAAATATGGCCTTTTTTGAGCGAAATATGGCGTTTTTTACCGAAATATGGCTTTTTTTCTGCAAAATATGGCCTTTTTCAGCAAAATATGGCCTTTTTCAGCAAAATATGGCGTTTTTCAGCAAAATCTGGCCTTTTTCAGCGAAATATGGCCTTTTTTATCGAAAAGTAGCCGCATTTAGCGAAAGGCCTCGAATAAATGCCAGGGCATTTATTAATATTCCGTTCGGAGCCGTTTCAGGCAGGGTCAGTTTGGGGCTGCACATGGTACATTAAACGTCACCAAGTCCCGGCGTCTAAACTAGTCCCTGCAAAATGTGACCTTTTTCAGCGAAATATGGCCTTTTTCAGCAAAATATGGCCTTTTTCAGCGAAATATGGCGTTTTTCAGCAAAATATGGCCTTTTTTAGCAAAATATGGCCTTTTTCAGAAAAATATAGCGTTTTTTACCGAAATATGGCCTTTTTTCAGCGAAATATGGCCTTTTTCAGCGAAATATGGCGTTTTTTCAGTAAAATATGGCCTTTTTTATCGAAATATGGCCTTTTTCAGTGAAATATGGCCTTTTTCAGCGAAATATGGCCTTTTTCAGCGAAATATGGCCTTTTTCAGCGAAATATGAGCTTTTTTAACAAAATCTGGCCTTTTTCAGCGAAATATGGAGTTTTTTAGCAAAATATGGCTTTTTTTATCGAAAATTAGCCGCATTTAGCGAAAGGCCTCGAATAAATGCCAGGGCATTTATTAATATTCCGTCCGGAGTCGTTTCAGGCCGGATCAGTTTGGGGCTGCACATGGTACATTAAACGTCGCCAAGTCCCCGGCGTCTAAACTAGTCCCTGCAAAATGTGAACTTTTTCAGCGAAATATGGCGTTTTTTATCGAAATATGGCCTTTTTTTTCAACGAATAATGGCCTTTTTCAGCAAAATATGGCCTTTTTCAGCAAAATATGGCGTTTTTCAGCGAAATATGGCCTTTTACAGCGAAATATGGCCTTTTTCAGCGAAATATGGCCTTTTTCAGCAAAATATGGCCTTTTTCAGCGAAATATGGCCTTTTTTATCAAAAAGTAGCCGCATTTAGCGAAAGGCCTCGAATAAATGCCAGGGCATTTATTAATATTCCGACCGGAGCCGTTTCAGGCCGGGTCAGTTTGGGGCTGCACATGGTACATTAAACGTCGCCAAGTCCCAGGCGTCTAAACTAGTCCCTGCAAAATGTGACCTTTTTCAGCAAAATATGGCGTTTTTTACCGAAATATGGCCTTTTACAGCGAAATGTGGCCTTTTTCAGCAAAATATGGCCTTTTTCAGCAAAATATGGCTTTTTTCAGCGAAATATGGCGTTTTTTCAGTAAAATATGGCCTTTTTCAGCGAAACATGGCCTTTTTCAGTGAAATATGTGAGTGGATTTAAACACTAAGTTAAATAATTGATTGATTGTTTTGATTAAAAGGCAAGAGACCTTTATTGTGTGAGCGCGGTTGTCACAGACAACACTAACTGTATAAAAATGGATGATTAAATGAGCGATATTTATGTTTCAATGTTCAAATGGTCGTGGCTAATTCCCAGGTGTATCAACAAGTGGTAGCAGAGCACGGTTGGAAAAATCAGGCTGTAACACAGTGAAGCGCAAGTAGAAATTAGTGGAATTAAGAAGAGAAAATTAATTTTTCGTACGTTTCTTTTCCGCACGCATTCGTTTGAGACAAAATGGCGGACGCGATCGTCAATATTTCTTCAAATTCAACGGCGATAGAGAGGTTGACCGAGCGCAATTATTTCTTATGGAAGATGCGCATAAGATCGACGCTGAAGAAACAACACTTGTGGAAAACGACAATCGAGCAAGGTGAACCGGAAAAAGCACGACCGGGACAAGCGAATTACGCCCAGATGCAGGCAATTTGGGAGGACTGGGAAAGAAAGAATGACGAGGCAATGCACATTTTGGTTATTTCGCTGTCGGCGGAGCAGGCTGTTCGATACAGTACCGAGACAAGCGCAAAAATCTTGTGGGACAAGATTGAAGCCGACATGGGACCAAGGAATGCCTACGAGATCGTCAAATGCGGAATTGAATTGGCAAAGCTGAAAATGCAAGAGAAAGAATCCGTGGACGAGTACGTGAATCGAGCCGAAGCAATAAAAGCGAAGGGAGCAGAGCTTGGGAAGATTTATTCTAACCAAGAAATGGTTGCTTATGTGGCGCAGGGATTGCGGGCAGAATTCGAGCACAATGTCAGGATTTTTGATGGCCAGAAAAACGATTTGTCGATGATGGACGCGAGGACGATGTTACGAGGAGAAGAGGAGAGACAACGAGAGAAAAGGAAGAGCGGACAAGGATCCGAAAATGCTTACAGAGCACGACCAAAAGGGAAAACAGGAATTGAATGTTTTAATTGCCATAAAAAGGGGCATTTTGCCAGAGATTGCTGGTCAAAGGACAAGAGCAAGGAAGGACCGACAGGAAGTGCAAATGCACGAACACGAGGAGGCGGAGCGAAACCATTCAAGAAGTGGCGAGGCGGGAAGAAGCCAACGGAGCACAGCGCACGTTGCGAAGCAATTCCTACGAGCAAACCACGCGAATATTCGTTTGGTGCGTGGGTGAAGCCAAGGAGTCGAATGGACGAACGCGCAAATGCAGTGACGACGCAAGAAGAAGAAGAGAAGGAAGAGTGGCTAATTGATTCGGGCGCGACAAGCCACATGGTGTCAAACAAAGAGGTTTTTCACGTTTTTGAGCAATATCCGCAAAATGTAGGATTAGCTAGCGGTGAAGTCGAAGCGGGATCGCCAGGGCGAGGACAATTGGTCATAAAAGAGCACGAAATGGAAAATAGATTGCGTTTGAGTAACGTTTTATACGTTCCAACATTGCAAACCAATTTATTATCAGTTCCGAAAATAGTGGACGCCGGACTGGAAGTCAGATTCACGAAAAATTGCGCAAACGTACTGGATGCTGCCGGAAATAAGGTGATGACGGCACAGCGAGTGGACAACAAGTTTTTATTGTCAGCGACATATTGCGAGGGGTCGAGGGGAGAAATTGCGTGTGCAACTGGAGCACTGACACGTACGATTTGGCATCGTAGATTAGGGCATCCAAACCCCAGAAGCATGGACGAAATGGAAAAACAAGGATTGGTCAGAGGCATGACATGGGATAACAAGACACAAGTCGAACAATGCACTGAATGCATAAAAGCGAAAATGGCGAAAATATCACGAAAAACAGTGACATTTCAACAATCTCAGCAAATATTGGAATTACTGCATATGGATTTGATGGGGCCAATGCCAACGAATTCATTGGGTGGAGCGAGATTTATTCTCACTATAGTTGACGACTACAGTCGTATGATTTTTGTGAAGTTGCTGGAACAGAAGGGTCAAGCGGCAGAAGCCATAAAAGGATTTTTGACAAGACACGAATTACAAAAGGGAGAGAAAGTTAAACGCATTAGAACCGATAATGGCGGAGAATTTTTAAACGAGAATTTGGCACAATTTTACGGTCAGAAGGGGATTCATCACGAATTGACCACACCTTGGACACCGATGTCTAATGGATTAGCGGAACGGACAAACCGGACCATCACAGAAACGATGAGAGCGTTAATGTTGGACTCGAAATTGGCATTACCATTTTGGGGCGAAGCGATGTTGACGGCGGCTTACCTGCGGAACAGATGTAGATCGAGCGTACATGGCAAAACACCGTATGAAATGTGGATGGGACGACCACCAGATGTTTCTTATTTGCGACGATTTGGGTGTGTGGCCCATGTGCTGGAACCAAAATTTAGACAGACGAAACTGAGCGCGAAGACGAAAGAAGGTTTTTTAGTCGGATACTCGGCGACGCGCAAGGCATATCGGATTTTTATGCAAGAAACTGGACGGATTACGGAGTCACGGGACGTGATATTTGACGAAACACGACTGGGCAATTTAGATGTACCCGAGGAAACCAAAACCGACGAATTGGTGGAATTAGATGTCCATTACGACACGCCGGTTCTTCCGATCGGAGTACCTGCACCAGTTGAGCACGTACAACCCGAGTTGCAACGCGAACCGGAACCAGAGCCGGATCCGGAGCCGGAAAGGGAGCAGGAACAGGAGCCAGTACGGGTGCCGGCGCAGGTCCCCGCTCGGAGGGGAGGAAGGAGACCCGGCGCAACCAAAGATGTTTTGGCTGTTGAAAAACAAGCGAGAATAGAAGCGACTGAAGCGGACTTATTGCAACGAGGCGTACGACGTTCGGGGAGGTTGAGAGAACAAGCAAACATGGCTGACGTTTTAATAACGCCAACTACGCAAAAGGAAGCGATGAAATTACCTCAAGCGGACAAATGGACGGAAGCGATGCAAGATGAGATTGATTCCATGCATCAGCACGAAGTCTGGAAAATGGAGAAGAGACCAAATGATGTAAAACCGGTGAAGTCTAAATGGGTGTTTAGAATCAAAGAAAATCCGGATGAGAGTCTTAATCGATACAAAGCACGTTTGGTGGCTGTTGGTTGTAGCCAAAAGCCAGGAACCGATTACGACCAGACATTTTCACCAGTGGTGCGAATTGAATCACTGAGGATCTTACTGGACTTAGCAGCAAAGGAGGATCTTTTGTTGGATTTGCACGACGTGAAGACAGCATACTTGCACGGCAAGTTAAAGGAGAGAATATTTATGGAACAACCGGAAGGATTTGAAGAAGCAGGGATCGAATTTGTTTGTAGACTTTTAAGAAGTATTTACGGGTTAAAGCAAGCAGGACGTTGTTGGAACGAGAGACTACATGAAGTTTTAACAGCTTGCGGTTTTAAAAGAATGGCAGATGATCCGTGTCTTTACCAATACAGAAGCGACGATGGAACAATGTACGTAGCAGTTTACGTAGACGATCTTGTAACGGCAAGTTCAAACGCCAAAGTTCGAGATGAAAAGATCAAAGACTTGAACAAATTTGTGGAATTGGTGTCAATGGGCAAACTTACTTACGTTTTGGGTTTGGAAGTCAGTCAAAAAGATGGAGAGATTTATCTATTTCAACGAAAATACGCAGAGAAAATTTTGAAACGTTTCGGACTGGATAAATGCAATTCAGTTGCTACACCGATGGAATTGGGACTTAAGTTGGAGGAGTTTGAAGACAGCAAGCCAGTTGACCAGAAACTGTATCAAGAAGTTATTGGGAGTATTATGTACTTGGCAACCAGTACCAGGCCAGACCTAAGCTTTGCGGTGAGCTCACTTTCCCGATTTAACAAGGACCCGAGGGAAATTCACATGGCTGCAGCAAAGCGAGTACTAAGATACATTCGAGGGACACTAGATTACAAATTGAAGTACACGAAAGGGGAATACCATCTACACTCCTACGCTGACGCGAGTTGGAACTCAACGCAAAACGCACGTTCATTCACGGGATACGTTGTGAAGAACGGGGAATCATTGTTAAGTTGGCGTTGCAAGAAGCAAGGCAACGTGGCGGAGTCTTCTTGCGAGAGCGAGCTAGATGCGGTGGCCGACGCGGTCAAGGAACTGAGTTGGGTGAAAGGGATTTATGGAGATTTGCGAGCACCGATCAACAAGGAGATGACACTCTACAATGACAACGAAGCGGCAGTCCAGATGTTGCAGGATGGTGTGCAAAGAGTTCGGACGAAATATCTTAACCGAAAGTACCATCTAATCAAGTCCAAAGTCGAGGTGGACAAGATACAAGTTGTACACGTACCAGGAGTGGAGATGTGGGCGGACGTTTTAACAAAACCGCTCAGCAAGCCGAACATTGATAAATGTTTGCGAGGGATGAACATTCTTCAAAGACAAGTTGAATAATTGTTTATGATATTGATGTTGTATGTTTGAATTTACGGATAGTTTATTTGAGTTGGTTTTTTGAGTGTTAAAATCAAAGGGGAGATTGTGAGTGGATTTAAACACTAAGTTAAATAATTGATTGATTGTTTTGATTAAAAGGCAAGAGACCTTTATTGTGTGAGCGCGGTTGTCACAGACAACACTAACTGTATAAAAATGGATGATTAAATGAGCGATATTTATGTTTCAATGTTCAAATGGTCGTGGCTAATTCCCAGGTGTATCAACAAAATATGGCCTTTTTCAGCAAAATATGGCCTTTTTTCAGCAAAATATGGCATTTTCAACGAAATATGGTCTTTTTCAGCGACATATGGCCTTTTTTCAGCAAAATATGGCCTTTTTCAGCGAAATATGGCGTTTTTTACCGAAATATGGCCTTTTTTCCGCGAAATATGGCCTTTTTCAGCGAAATATGGCCTTTTTCAGCGAAATATGGCCTTTTTCAGCAAAATATGGCTTTTTTTATCGAAAAGTAGCCGCATTTAGCGAAAGGCCTCCAATAAATGCCAGGGCATTTATTAATATTCCGACCGGAGCCGTTTCAGGTCGGGTCAGTTTGGGGCTACACATGATACATTAAACGTCGCCATGTCCCCGGCGTCTAAACTATTAAGTTGTGGTGGAAATATTGTGTGTTTGATTGTTTGTCGCCATATTGTGTTGTTTGCGAATATTTACATTACACACCTTGATAAGGTCCAGTTCATGGAGATTCCCAAGGGCTACAGAACAGCCAAAAACCAACACAAGTGTTGGATGCTGTTAAAGTCATTGTATGGGCTGCATCAGAGTGGACGAATGTGGTATCAAGTCCTCCACGACCGTCTACTCCAACTGGGATTTGTGCCTTTGTTGGGTCTTAACTGTGTTTATGCATTAGACAACGACGCTATCATCATCTTTTACGTGGATGACATAGTTCTCTTTTCCAAAGATGACTATGTCGAGGAATGTGTCGTTGGTTGGATAAGAGAATCATTTGACACAGTTGATTTGGGTCCCGTGACTCTTTTGTTGGGCATAGCCTTTGACAGGTCTGGGGGCCAAATTAGGATCCATCAGAGGGCATATATAGACAAACTCTGTAAGTTGTATGGGGTCGACTCATGTCTTCGGATTAAAGTGCCTGGGACGCTAGGAACGATTATTCAGGGCGTGACGGAAAAAGAGCGGGTTGATTCCACTTTCTACTATCGCAACTTAGTGGGAAGTCTATTGTTCTTAGCGAGTAGGACAAGACCGGACATCTTGTTCTCGGTCATTGTCCTCTCACAATACAATGAGAAACACTCGACGCGTCACATTCGAATGTTACTGCAGATTTTGCGATATCTAGCAAACACGTCAGATTATGTGATCAATCTTTCTAATTGTAGAAATGATAATCTGACTGTTTATACCGACGCGTCGTTTGCGTTAGATTTGGATAAGAGGCGAAGCTTTGGGGACCATATAGTTTATTTAGGTGGCGTTCCAATTACTTGGAATTGTCACAAACAATCCATGACGTCGCTGTCGATCATGGAAAGTGAATTTCTGGCCGTGGTCGACGGCGCAAAAGAAATTACATGGCTTGAGAGGCTCTTCGATGCTGACATTATGTTTAGCACGAAAAGGAACATCCCCTGCATATACGCCGACAGTATGCCCGCGATTCAATACGCGAAAAATTGTATCGAAAACCGAGCAAACAAACACATCGACGTAAAGCTTCATTTTCCCAGGGACTGGTTTGAGCGAGATACTTTGACCATTAATCATATTCCAGGAACCCTAAATGTCGCCGATGTGATGACCAAATGGTTGGCAAAGCCCAGGTTAAATAACTTATGCGAGCACTTGTTTGTTATGCGCAAATAATCAAACAAAGGGGGATATATTGAGTTGTGGTTGAAACATTGTGTGTTTGATTGTTTGTCGCCATATTGTGTTGTTTGCGAATATTTACATTACACACTTTCCGGATATGTGTAATGAATGTGCTGCTAGTTAATGTCTCAATGTCGTGTTCAATCGATCTCGATTTTTATTAATGCTGGTTTTGTACCGCGATTGAACATTTCTATTTAGTAGCATGCGCTGATAACAATTGTCTGCTCAAAAGAGCAAATCCTGTATTGTTGTTTTGTTTTAGTTATCGATTATATGTGTCGGTGCTTTTACTATTAATTGTAAAGGATAAATCATCAAAGTATTGTAATGATTTGTCCTGCTTTTAAGTCGAGTGCATGATAGTCTTGAACACTGTATTGTTTTACTCTCGTTTCTGGAAATAAACATGGCGGTCGCTGTGTACGGTTTCCCGCACCACGTTAACTCTGTGTCAACATTTATTTCGTCCATGCCAGGTCCGAATATGCTCTTTATAAACTAGTCCCTGCAAAATGTGGCCTTTTTCAGCGAAATATGGCATTTTTCAGCAAAATATAGCCTCTTTCAGCGAAATATGGCCTTTTTTAGCGAAATATGGCCTTTTCCAGCGAAATATGGCCTTTTTCAGCAAAATATGGCCTTTTTCAGCAAAATATGGCCTTTTTCAGCAAAATATGGCCTTTTTCAGCAAAATATAGGGTTTTTTACCGAAATATGGCCTTTTTTCAGCGAAATATGGCTTTTTTCAGCAAAATATGGCCTTTTTCAGCGAAATATGGCCTTTCTCAGCGAAATATGAGCTTTTTTATCGAAAAGTAGCCGCATTTAGCGAAAGGACTCGAATAAATGCCAGGGCATTTATTAATATTCCGACCGGAGCAGTTTCAGGCCAGTTCAGTTTGGGGCTGCACATGGTACATTAAACGTCGCCAAGTCCCCGGCGTCTAAACTAGTCCCTGCAAAATGTGACCTTTTTCAGCAAAATATGGCCTTTTTCAGCTAAATATGGCCTTTTTTTGCGAAATATGGCGTTTTTCAGCGAATTGTGGCCTTATTCAGCGAAATATGGCCTTTTTAAGCAAAATATGGCCTTTTTAGCAAAATATGGCCTTTTTTCAGCAAAATATGGCCTTTTTCAGCGAAATATGGTCTTTTTCAGCGAAATATGGCATTTTTCAGCAAAATATGGCCTTTTTCAATTTAGCCACAATTTGGTCACAAATTGGCAACAATTTGGCCACAATTTGGCAACAATTTGTCCAGAATTTTGCCACAATTTGGCAACAATTTGGCCACAATTTGGCAACAATTTGGCCAGAATTTTGCCACAAGTTGGCCCGAATTTTCCCAGAATTTGGCCAGAATTTATCCACAATTTGGCCACAATTTATCCACAATTTGGCCACAATTTAGTCACAATTTGGCCATAATTTGGCCACAAGTCTACCACAATTTTGCAAGAATTTGGCCACAATTTTCCCACAATTTTGCCACAATTTTGCCACAATTTTGCCACAATTTTGCCACAATTTTGCCACAATTGGGCCATAATTTTGCCACATTTTGCCCACAAGTTTGCCACAATATTATATATTATATATTTATACAGTATATTATATATTATGTACAGGGTGGAACAAAAGTCTGTTCCCCTCAAATATTTCCTCAGCAATTGCATCTAGGCCAACTTTGATGAAGCGATCGTATAGGAAGTTGGGTGAGAGCAATCCAATGATCTCATCAAATTTGACCTTGACGACCATTTTCAAGGATATTCACTTGCTAACTTCTAAACCAATCAGGTTAGAGCAAAAAAGTCAATTACAAAGTTGTAGAGCACCATCAAATTAGTACTATCCAACTTATCTTAGTGATCTTAAGTTAAATGTTTTCCTTTTAAAAAGGAGACAAATCAGCTGAAATAAAGCTAGCCATTGTGACAAAACTTAAATTTCTATCACAAAAATACTAAATTACTTAAATAAACGTATTCAAATGTGCATCATTATGCAAGTAAACAAGAAAAACCACTGCCTTTTTTAATGCCTCAATAATTATTTTATCACAAGATTAACCCTTGGCTACACGGATTTATGGACAAGCTTTTTCTTGAATAGAAAAATTTTTTTTCCTATAAATTTTTTCTGCTGAAAATTTGTGACTTAGAAACTTTCTGCCCCTTAAAACTCCAGCATAACTTTTAAGCTGGCTTTGCTGTATTTGTAAACAGCGCTTCAGTGAACAGCTTTTTGCATTTACCAGTAGTGATTAAAACCACCTCCAGATGGCTCAAATCTATTTATTTTTATTGTTTAGGCATTACGTCCTCAATAAAATTAGTTCCGACCTAAAAACAAACTACATGGCGCTTTAACCAATCGACTTAAACATTGTCTATAAATCCGTAATGGCTTAAACCAGAACGGCACATTTTATCCTTATGCCTCCAAGGATTAAAAAATTTCACATTGCTGATTTTTTTCTGATTTGTCTCCTTTTTAAAAAGAAAACATTTAACTTATGATGACTAAGATAAGTTGGATAGTACTAATTTGATGGTGCTCTACAACTTTGTAATTGACTTTTTTGCTCTAACCTGATTGGTTTAGAAGTTAGCAAGTGAATAACCTTGAAAATGGCCTTTAAGGTCAAATTTGATTACATCATTGGATTGCTCTCACCCAACTTCCTATACGATTGCTTCATCAAAGTTGGCCTAGATGCAATTGCTGAGGAAATATTTGAGGGGAATAGACTTTTGTTCCACCCTGTATATATTTATATATATTCATATATTTATATGTAAACTATCAAAAACAACTTGACAGCTGACTAGAGAATAACATAACACGACACAGCTAGTTCAATTCAAAAGTAATTTTATTAACAAACAATTCCTCTTCATATATGACACTGGTCAACCCTGATTGGTTGACTACAAGGAACAGCCCCCGATTGGCTGTTTGACCCCAAAAACGTCTAGCGAACATATTCCTCGTGTCCGCCCGCCCCCTGGCGATCGTTATCGCCCGTCGAAACCCGAAAAATTCCACACTCGGTCATCCGACTAAACGTCGGCGTCCTCGCCGACGCCTTGTCCTCTTCTCCCGACATTGCGTCGTCTTTGAACTTCCATTTCCTCATCCGATCACTTGATTTGAGTCTCGTACGCCGATTTCGATTTGTCTTGTTTCCAACTCTTTGCCTGCGCTTTTTCTCACCGCTCGTTTTATTCTCGTGGCCCATTTTCCGATCCTCTACGCCTCTCGTGGGTCGAATCAACGCCACCTCCTTCTCTTCCGCTCGCGTCCCCGTTGCATCGCCGCTCGTTATTCTAATTTTCCGTCGTTTTCCGTTCTTTTGTCGTTGGTTTTCCATCCCTCCATCGCCGTTTGATCCCGCCATTTCTAGGCCTACGTTAATTTCATCCGGACTCGTCTCCCTCGCTTCAGATCTCAAGTCGATTCCATCTAAATTCACGCCTAATTCATCCGTCTTTGCATTTAGATTCGATTTAAATGCTTCGGCATTTGTCCCGTCTTCTTCGGCTCGGAAATCGCGTCTATCTCCGCCGCCCTCGAACGTCGCGTATCGTGCTTCTCTGCCCGGCAGGAGCCCGTCCAACGCGTTGTTCCCGTCAAATTCCAATGGCTGCGCATCCAATTCTTCCGATCTTGCATCGTCTGGACTCGTATTAAATTTGTTCTCACTCGTATCTTGACTTTCCTCGTTCACATCACCAAGATCGTTGCCATTTTCGTCTTCTTCCAGTCTCTTCGCAATCGCATCGTCGTTGCGATCCGTCGCGATCTCATCTTCGCTTCGAATCGTCCCAATCGCATCTCCCTTTTGATCTGCTTCAATCGTCGCTTCGTCTGGAATCGTCTCGATTGCGTCTTCGTCGTGAATTATCGCCAACACGATCCCCGTTTCTTCCGCTGTCACCGACTTGCCCGAGTTGATTTTTTCGGCAGCTACTCGTGCTTTCGTGTCGACCTCGTTCATCGCGATTTCCCTCGGTCCGTCGTTGATTCCTGTTACCGGCTTCGCCGCAATTTCATCTTCGCTTTGAGCCGTCTCCTCTTCATCGCTTTCGTCATCTTCTTCGTCGTTCATGTCCTCTTCTGCGACTCCTAACTCTGTAATTACGGCTTGTCGCAACGCGATAATCATATTGCGCTTTCGTTTCGACAGCGCAATATTCCGCCCAACCAACAGTGGCTTGATATCTTCGATTCTCAACTTGTCCCACTCAGCCTCAGTTGGAAATTCTCTACGTCTGATCTTTGCTAAAACTGCCTTTGATGCGGCCCTCTTTTCGTTCGTAATCTTCGTAACACGTGGCAACTTCGTCGTGTTCTTCACTTCTTTCGTCTTTTTTTCCAACGACTGGTTCCATATCGCCGTAAATTCTGCTGTTAATCGCGCCGCTTCTTCTTCAATCTTCATCCATCTAGATGTTGGAATTTCTTCGCGTAGGAATTTCTCTAAAATCGCTTTTGTTCCGGCCATCGCAATTCGGCTAACCTTCGTAACACGTGTTGTTCCAGCGAATCGACTCTCGTTTCCCGAACCGTCCACGCGCTATTTGCTACCCCGAACTCCGCTTCCGTCGCCAAAAACAATCGTCGCTTTTTCTACTTCTTCTACTTTTTGTCTACTTCTCGTCCCGTAACTCGGCTAACCCTCGTAACGCGTGGTGTTCCAGCGAATCGTCTCTTCTATTCCCGAACCGGCCACGTAGTTAATTGTTAACCCGAATTTCGTCTCGTTTTTCTTCTACTTTCGTCTACTTTCGTCGCATAAAATCCATCTATCGTCGCATCGGATTCGTCTATCGTCGCATTGAATTCGTCTATCCCACTTCTGATGTAAACTATCAAAAACCAATTGACAGCTGACTAAGAAATAACATGACACACGCTTGTTCAATTCAAAAGTAATTTTATTAACAAACAATTCCTCTTCATATATGACACTGGTCAACCCTGATTGGTTGACTACAAGGAACAGCCCCCGATTGGCTGTTTGACCCCAAAAACGTCTAGCGAACATATTCCTCGTGTCCGCCCGCCCCCTGGCGATCGTTATCGCCCGTCGAAACCCGAAAAACTCCACATATATATAAAGAGTTAAAATGTATATAACGAGGATGAATTGTAGAATCTTTAGAAATTGAAATGTGAATAAATTAAAATATTTCTTTTGATTTGTAATTGTTTGAATTCCTTTTTTCAAGCTGATTTTTATCTGCAAATGTGGGCCTGCATGAGTAATGAAGAAATAAAAATAAGCGTATTACAATAGACATTAAAAATAATCCTTTTTCTTTTGTTTTCACTCGAAAATATGAAAGCTGGGAGTGGATTTGTGAAGCAATCAGTTGTGCTATTTCTCGGATAGCAGACAACAGAAAGAACAAATTAACCAAGGTTAGTTTGGAATCGACACGCAATATTACCTACCTACGGTATTATATCGTATTATATTGTATTGTATTGTATTTATCGTATTCGTATTAATCTTTGTTATACAATTAGATGATTAGATACCTTTTTGTCAGTGCCTGCATTTTCGGGCTAACTAATTCTGCGCTTCCCAAAGCTGCTTGTCCGAAATTCGGCACTTCTGTCAACGCCGTCGCAATCGGAACCGTCCTGCGCATTGGACAACGTGTACACGAAATTCTGCAAGACCCAGAAACTTCCCACACCATCATGGACTTACTCAAGTACTGGTTCAACCAGCAAGAAGAAATTATGAAATGTAACAGCAAGAAGCAGGCCGAAGTGATAGAGGAGGGTTTCAAGTTGCGTCACTTGGTTGACAGTAAAATGAGAAAAGTTATGGAAATCGGTGAAGACGAAGACATCATAACCGCCATTTCTACTTTTCAAACCCCAAACGAGTTGAGAGATTTAGTTAACGACCCTGAAATCATGGAGGAGGTTAAAAAACTTTTCATAAGTTATGGAGAAATGGTGATGCTGTCCATTTCTTGCTATATGAACATTCTCATGCCATACATGCCTCAGATGTTGAAGATTGCTCAAAAATTCCAGTTGGAACCAGAGATGGTGCAAGCATGCACAGCTCTTGAAGCAGCGAAATCCCTTGTTTATGAGGTCATGCTGAAAGAAGGAAGCCCACGAGAGATTTTGAGCGATAAGGGGACGGAGTATAGAAATGAGATGATTAAGGAGATATCTGCATTATTCAAATCCCTCCATAAGAGCACTTCCGGGTACCACCCAAAAACAAACGGGCTTACCGAGAGATTTAATGCAACAATTGCAAAAATGTTGCAAAATTATGTAAATAAAGATCATACGGATTGGGATGAATTTTTGCCTTTTCTTCTTTTCTCTTATAATACTGGAGTCCATGAAACAACAGGTTACACTCCTTATTATTTATTGCGTGGTTATGAAGCTGATCTCAACGTGGATGTCAACTTAAACCTTCCTTGAAAAGAATTCACTTTGCGTACTTCCAGATTTATCAGGGAAGCAAGGAGAATTTCTAATGAACGGATACAAGAACAAGGTGAAAAAAGTAAGAAAAGATTTGATTTGGACAGAGTTCATGTGGAATTCGATCCAGGAGAGCTAGTTTACCTGAAAACACCAAATAGAAAGGTTGGTCTAAGCGAGAAACTCCTGCCACAATTCTCTGGTCCATATGAGATAGTACGACGGACAGCGCCAAATGATTACGAAATTCGAAGCTCGTCGGGTAAGAAAATGGATATTGTGAACGTGGAGCGACTGAAACCGTATAAATCAAGAGAAGAAATCTCAGAGGACATTATGAAACCTTTAACATCTAAAAAGGTTACATTCGCGAAGGATTTGACAGAAACAGATAGCCAAGACGAAATTATCACGGAAAATAACGTAAATTCGTCAAACAAACCTGTTTCCGCAGCCACGGAACGTTTCATCGACGATGCCGATCAGATATTGTTGCGAGGCCTATTTGAGAACGAACTTCCGGTGGAGAAAGGAAAAAGTCAACTTCCGAAACCGTCACCAGGTGTCGCAAGTGCGGTTGACAACGACGCGCACGCGCGGCCACCTGAAAACGGCAGTTTCCGGTCACGTCGCCTACGCAAACAGGCACGGCGAGATTACACTTCTTTCTACTAAGTTTTTCAAAGGGAACACAAGTATATTGTTGTGACTGGAGAAAAGCTTGGTTTGAATTTACCAACTTGAATTTTTGGGAGAATTAGTGAGTAACAATTGGTATTTTGGAACAATTAGGCTGAAGATTTAAATTGCGGTAATTTGAAGGGTTTGAGACAAAATCAACGTGGATAATTTTCGAGACATTGAGTTAGAATTATTAACTTAGGAATTTTTTACATTGAATAATTAATAAGTTCATAGCCATTAAATTAAATAATAGCCATAATAGACAGATTGAAGATTAATTTGGATTCAGTTAGAATTAAGTTGGAACACGATTGGAATTCAACTGGAACCATTCGAAGAGGAGACTGGAAAACTCAAACCGCCTCCAGTTTGAAATTTTAATTTGTAATTTAATTTTGTTTTGTATAGAAAATAAGAAAAAAGAGAAAAAAAGTAATATAATTGATGAAAAAAAAAATCCAAAAAAGTGTTTTTGCAATTTGTGAAAGTGTATGATGAGATATATTGACATTGTTTTTTCCTTTGTGAATTTTATTGGGACTAAGAGACATGAAGATATGAATAACACATGGGAAGAACTCACAATTTTAGTGTTAAAATAAGGATTATTAGAATGAATAACACGTGGGATAGTTTAGATTTTAGTTGTTTTAGTTTTTGGAGACCAAAAAATTTAAAGAGGGAGTTGTCGTGTGGTTGAGTCGCGTCGTCTGCCGACCGTCTCAAACCAGCGCAAATAATATAGGAATTGTCAAAATCTATCACTAGACAGCGTACGTGATGGTGACATCACGGACGAGTCAATTAGAATGAAATTAGGAGGTGACTTGGATATAAAAGAGCCACTTACACTCTTAGAGCTCAGTCTTCCCATGACTTTCAAATGATTAATGTTCAGCCAGTATATGGCGTGATTAGTACACAAATAAGAGAGAGGTGTTATTCATGTCTTTAGTCTTAAGGTTTAACTTATATTTTAGGTTTACATTTAGGTTTAGTTTTAGATTTCAGTTATGTTTATGATTTGTATTTAACCTTCGGAATCCGCGGCAGCCGCAAAATCCGCATTTTGAGGGTGACTATTCCTTTTATTCCTGTCGGGTCAAACTCTTTCGGAAAATGTCCGGGGGAATGCTGGGAGTGCCAATAGACAATATTCGATTTTATATTGTGAGTTAACTCACAATATGCAATATGTGCAATTTTCACTAGATTTATTATTCGTACAAGATTTGGTATTTTCACATGGTTGCTGTCGCGCGAGATTTATCGGGATGGGGCGAATTCATCAACGACCTCACCGATGTCCCGAAATCCACGAACGAAGTCATTTTTTGATAAATTTCCACAGAATTTTAGCGATATTTAACGAGACACTTCTGCCCGATTGGACACATTTCCACGGGTTTTTGACAAAATTCTGAGGAAATTTATCAAGTATTGATAAAATTCGGTGAAAGTTTTGTCATAAATTAGGAAAAAACATGTTCAAAACTCGTCCAACGCGCCGGTAAATCGAGCGCCCACATGCCTAGATAGTGCACGTCCAACCCGCCAAGGCTCGCCCCTCCGCCCGTCGGCGGGAGCCCCGGCCGTCCCCCCTCTCTCTCTCTCTCTCTCTCTCTCTCAGCCGCCCGGAGCTCGCCCCTCCGCCCGTCACCGACTTTTGACAATTTTTGATGAAATTCAACGGAATTTAAGCAATGTTTTACAAAAATCCTGTGGAAATGTGTCAAACCGGGCAGAAATGTGTCGTAAAATGTTGCCAAAAGTCGGTGCAAGTTTTGCGAACATCAAACTGTGCACGAGAATCCACGCGGTGTGCCCGATCTGACACGTGCGCGCTCGATTTACCGGCGCATTGGACGGGTATAAAAAAAATTTGACAAATTTGACAAATTTCCACGGAATTTCAGCGATATTTTACGAGACATTTCTGCCTTGTGGGATGGACTTCTGTAAAACATTGCTTAAAATCCATAGAAATTTATCACATATTGACAAAATTCGGTGCAAGTTTTGTCAGAAATTAGGAAAAAACTTTTTTCAAAACTCGTTCAATGCGCCGGTAAATCGTGCGCCCACATGCGTGGACAGTGCTGGGGGTCGTCCAACCCGCCAAGGCTCGCCCCTCCGCCCGTCGACGGGAGCCCCGGCCGTCCCCTCTCTCTCTCTCTCTCGGCCGCCAAAGGATCGCCCCTCCGCCCGTCACAGATTTTGTCAATATTTGATGAATTTCAACAGAATTTCAGCAATATTTTACAGGACATTTCTGCTCTTTTGGATACATTTTCAAAGGTTTTATTGCTGAAATTCTGTGGAAATTTATCAAATATTGACAAAAATCTGTGCAAGTTTTGTCAAAAATCTGTGCAAGTTTTGTCAAAAATCTGTGCAAGTTTTGTCAAAAATCTGTGCAAGTTTTGTCAAAAATCTGTGCAAGTTTTGTCAAAAATCTGTGCAAGTTTTGTCAAAAATTGCCCAAAGTCCGTGCAAGTTTTGCTAGATTTGGGCGAATCAAACTGTGCCCGAAAACGGTCGAGAGTCTACGCGTGTGCCCCCGACCTCACACTGTCCACGCATGTGGGCGCTCGATTTACCAGCGCGTTGGACGAGTTAAACCAAAATCGATGCAAGTTTTGTAAGAAATTGGAATTTTTTTTTTAAAAACTTGTCCAACGTGCCAGTAAATCGAGCGTCCACACGCGCCCACGTGCGTGGGTATTGTCACATTGGGCGTTTGTTGCGTATAAAACTTGCACCGACTTTTGGCAGAAAAAAGGTCGGGGTTTTGGGCAAATCCTTTGCCATGGCCGCGTCATGGTTCTCGCCTTCGGTGGTCATTTCCAAGGCGGGAAACAGTCTGAATTTCAACGGGGTGCCGTCGGTCAGAAAGGGAGCGGTCGGTGTTGTTGGGGAGATGTTGGAGCAGTAATAAATGTCACGTTTTGTTCACGTGAAAATGAAATGTGCGTTTAATAAACCTATCGTGCTGCCTCGAATAAACGCCGGGGCGTTTATTAATTTTCCCAGTTTGACACACGCGCGCGCGCACATGGCGACGGCCATGTCTTTTGTCACCTTTAAATTTCTTTTTGGTTTCAACTATGTAAGTTACCTCGTTTTATTAAAATAACTGTTAGTTTTGTATATTTGCTAGTTGGTCCATGTTTGGTGCGTTCGATGTAAACACCAAACCACCGTATTTACGTTGCCTGAGACGTACGACGCGAGTCGCCCTCGTACGCCGACCTCGACACATTGGTGAGCTGCCGGCGTGCACCATTTTTCTAGTGCTCACTCAGACGTGCGCATTACACGCGATATTGCGCACGAACGCGCACACCGCCTCCACTCCGACCAGCGCGTTATCGTTAAGACATGTCGATACGCATCACCGTGCATTATTATTTATTTCCACCGCTTCCACACCGCACTCACTCTGGCAGATTGACTCCCATCACTGGGATAGTACAGCATTAAATTGCACAACTGGGATTTCACAAATACCTATATTTAAACGAATCCCGGCGTCTATTTGACCCCGGTGTTTACTTTTTAAAATTGTCGTGTGTTTTCAAAGTTCTTAATTTGTTCAAAAACAAACAAAATGAATATCTGTTGATTTTTAATTAATTTTCTGGATTTCTATTAGTTTTTTGCTGGTTTTTAATAGATTTGTCTGTATTTTTAATCAATTTTTGTCCCGTGCCCCGCAATCAGTTCGAATAATTGACACCATTCTGTGCTTTTATCCGTATTCAAGATGGCGTCACAAACTCAAGGTCGAATTCCGCTGAATTCATTTATTGCGACTGTTTGCGCTCCATACGTGCGAAAAGGATTATGGGAAAAATCCTCAATGCAGGCCATTTTGGTGTCAAATGAGGGAGGAAGACAGGAGATAAGGAAAATTAATAAAATTTCAAAAAAATAAGCTAAACAATCAAAATGTACATAAAGATCAATATTTTTGGCTCAAAATGCACGTATCGGTAATTTCGGGATATTTTCGGGGTGAAATTGACTTGTTCGGAACACAGGGGCGGGACCCCCACATTCCCCATGCGTCGGCGCGCGCCTTGACAAAAATCCAAATCCAGGTTTTCACACAACCCCACGTTATTTTCGGGTCGAGAGTTTTTTACCCGTTGCCGCGCGCAATCCCCAGGTTGATGGGTTCCGCAGAATCCGACGAGCGAGTGCGATCATGTCATACCGCTTCGGCTCGTAGTAAAATAGACACCTTAATTAAACTGGTCGTTGGCTTTATTTTTTTTAAAAAAAGTAGGAGTCTCTAAGGTGAACGGTTGTTGAGATACACGTAGTAATTGGCAAGATCACACGGTACACGGACTTCCGTGCACGGATTCTTGTGCATGGATTCCCGTGCACGGACTCCGCGTGCACGGACTCCGCGTGCACGGACTCCACGTCACGGACTCCGCGGCAACAGACTTCCCGCTCACGAACTCTCCGCGCACGAACTCCCCGCGCACAGACTCCCCGTGCACAGACTCCGCGTGCGCCGCATGTGCCATGTGCACGGACGCCGCGTGCACGGACGCCGCGTGCACGGACGCCGCGTGCACGGACGCCGCGTGCACGGACGCCGCGTGCACGGACGCCGCGTGCACGGACGCCGCGTGCACGGACGCCGCGTCACGGAGTCCGCGCACGGACTTCCCGCGCACGGACTCCCCAGGAGACCAGCGCGGATGTCCCCATTGGAGACCAGTGCAGAATTGCCTACAGGCAATTCCGAATCAAAGGCTTCGTTACGGTTCATACATTACTTTGCAGTAAATATGCCTGGCCTTGATTTGAAAGTGCTGCAAAGTCTGCTGAATGTGGTGATGAAAACACCGATCAATGGCGATGGTGCGTCGTGTACCGCGAGATGAAATTTAAATTGTGAACCGGTCGAAACGTGCACGATCTTTGTTTCACGCAACGTCTATACGATATTCTAATTAATGATCGGAGCACACGGCGCAAAATTAATTCAACGATCGGGAAACCGATTTCTATTTTTCATTAAAGGCTTTCGTTTAACTCGACACGAATGTTTGAGCGCGGGATTCAATTTCTGGCCACGTGGCCTGTAACGTAATTTTTCAAAACTGCCGCCCCCACCCCAAAACCACGCCTTGGCGATGCCCGAAGTCCCGTTTCCAACCGGGTCGTTTTTGCCCGACTCACAGCGCGTTGCCACGCGGCCGGAGAACGGCCCCCTCCCCCGTCCCAAAACCACGCCTCGAGGAAGCCCGACGTCGTGTCTCCGATCGGGTTGTTTTTGCCCGACTCACGGCGCGTTGCACCGCGGCCGGAGAATGGCCCCCTCCCCCGTTCCTAAACCACGCCTCAAGGAAGCCCGGGTTCCGGTTTCCGATCGGGTGGTTTTTGGCCCAAGTCACGGCGCGTCGCAGCACGTTCGGGGTCTCCCCCTCCCCCCGTGTCCCAAAAACCACATTTTAGCGAAACCCTTGACCGGTCACAAAACCCACCGAACACTGAAGGACAACGAACAAAATGCGCTCGATCGTACGAATTACTCGGCCAAAACAACATCCGCAAATTCCGCAACACAGTCGCGATCAATGAAACAACATATAGACCGTCATAATGTTAAAAAGCGTGACCCTTTCGCCCCTGACAAAATCCGCACACATACCTCAAGGTTAAAGAATAAAACATTCTGTTATATTCTCAACCCAAGCTCATGTGTCTGTCAGGTCATTTCACTCTTAGTTGCTTAGTTAATTTAGCAGTAAATAAGTTAAATAATACGTGGTCCAATTAGGCCAATCGGGCCACGTAACAATAAGCTGGAATGGTTTTCAAAAATATTTTTTCTTAACTAAATTATTTGATTGCATGAATTTATTGTATCAATAAATTTCTATTTTTTTTTATTTTATTACTGTTGTATGATTTTATGACTTTTGAAATCAAACCTGTGTGATAAATTTGGATGAAAAATTAATGGATACGATATGGTATTAAATTAAACTGTACTGTCACATTTTTTTTGTTATTCAACAAAACATTTGGTTGTGTAAACTATCTCAATAATGAGAAAGCTGACTCCGAAAATAACCAATGCGCCACTAGCTCCGCCCATTCAATTTCAGGCAGTGAGGTCATTTGGCCGAAGTAGCCAAACCTATTAACGTCGTTCAACCTTGAGTGTTGGAGAGTTTTGTTACAATAATTACTGTGTTAGAGATTATGTTGATTAATGGAACGAGTTTGTTATTGATATTGAGTTGTATTGCATGGTGGGATTGTTTACACTTGTGCTGTGTGAGTGAAATTCTGCGTGAAACGTTTGTGTGTAATTTGAAGCATAATTGGACAATACATCAGTTTGTTTATTTTTCAATGTGTGAAGTGGACATTCATTTATCAAAACTAACAAATAGTACCGGTATGTTTGATTTAATCTTTTTTTGCGAACTTGACATTTGGCGGTAGAACCTGGAAGCAGCAAAAGTTTGACTGACGGCAATAGATGTGAAAAAAGAAGTAAAATTTTGATAAACATTTTTCACTCTTCGTTACTCGAAACAAAAATTTGAGTTTTATATACGTTTTGACTGCGAATAACAGCATGTGGTAGATCTGGTGATGTAAAGTGAATGAAACACACGATTGTAAAAATAAAAACCAGAGGTTATTAATCCGCCAAATACTTGGAGAAAACCTTGACAACTGCCACCTTACGAGGGAAACCAGCATGACTGTTGCATAAGCACAACAGGAAGAGAAGAGTGCTAAGAACAGCAGTCGGATGTGATGTAGACTTGGAGAAAAAATTGCTTGTCAGTATGTTGACTCGATAGAAAACGAATGTTTCACAATTTTGTCTAAACTGGAGGTCTAATTTCAACAGAATGGTAAGTTAGAGGGGTAGCAGTAAGATAAACATTTGCGTCTATAAATGACAATGATTTCCAAAGCTGCAAACTGCCATTTTGAGTTGGAGAAAGCAAAACAAACTTCACACAGTTATCACATATTCTTTAATAAACAGCATTTAAATAGGTTTTGTTGCATGAAGTTCCTTTTTGAAAAAATATGCTCTTTTTATGTTATAAAAATTTCCCACAACACCTTATCTATTTCAATAAGTCACAAAATCCACAATACTTGATTAGATTAAACTAGAATAGAAACGGCGTAATAACTAGAGGTCAAACTTCAAGTAGTAGAAATAACACACCCACTTCTCGTTTGCAGACCATTTAAACCAGCCGTTTATATTGCTGTGTTTTCAACAATATTCAATAAGGATACTTTTCTTCATATTTCAAGGTAAAGTGAATTTTTTTAAATTATTATTGTTTGAACTTAATAGATGAATTCTTGTGAGTGTCATACCCAAAAGTATTTATGCTTACTAGTAGTTCACACATGAACAACTTATGCAGAAGTTGTGACTTTTAGAAAGTCTAATTTTTAAGTGTGAATGATCTATTTTTAGACGGTTCACACAAATTCATTAGTTATGTAGTAGATTCAATAATGTAATCATGCAATAATGCAATAATGCACCTCTTCAAAATGTCTGGCCAAATTTTATTCATTGAAAGGTAGGGGTTTGCATTTCTACTTGCAGTTAATGAACCATTAAAGATAGAAACTTCGAATTTTTTTTAAAAGAAAGATAGATGCCAGTTTAGTAATCTCACATATTTTTTAAATTTTTGTCTGCATGTAAACCTGATGATTTTGGGGCCGAAATGTAGGTCACGATCTTGTTTCCACACTATCGAAACGAACTGAAACGCATTTTCGTTCGTATTAAACGAACCATTAGGGCTAGAAGTATGTATTTTTTTTTAAAAAAAATCTTATTTTTTATCTACATTTTGATGTGTTTTATTAATTTTTACATGTTTTGGAAGGTACTTAATTTTGATGCGGAAAGTAGCAATAAAAATTGATTTGGCATCCATTTTATATTTTGGATTTTTGTGCGATCAGTCATGTGACAGAATGGGGGCGTGTGGTGTATTTGTTAATCATATCCAGTGTGAGTGTGCTGAAATGGAGTCCAAACATAATTTACCAATGTCACCATTCAAACAAATCAATTGCAATTCTGCATTGATTTGTTCTACTTTTGTACTAAGTATAACTCTCGAGTCCGGGACAATAAACGATAATAAACTAGATTGCGCCACAGTCGCACTAATTCGGACCATATAACACCATATAACACCATATAGTTGATCAAAACATCAACAGTATTGACACCACAAGGAATTAATGCAGGTTTAAGAGCATTGAAATAGTACATTGTATTGCCAACAATACAATGTACAAGGCATCATGCAGTTTCCATCTTTTCCCCCTAGTGACAGTTGGTCAGGTTACATGACAATAAAGCATCTACTTCTATTAGAGAAGTAGAGGAGAAACATTTAGGCCAAACAGCTAGCCTGGTTTATTTCCTATCTCAGGGCAAGGATGGGAAAGGGCGGAACTTAGAGTTGTGACGTCAAGTTGTAGAAGTCACTTCTACAACTTTTAAGTGTCGCCATTTTGTTCTAAGTTGTAGAAAACTGGAACCTTGTGTGAACACAAAACTTTCTTAAAGTGGGCGGGTTGTGTAGATAAGTGGTTCAAGTCTGAACGTGGCATTAGTTATTTATGACTAAACTTCACTTGTGAAATTACTTACAGATTGAACAGTTATCATAAAGGCGATCACAAACTAGAAATTTGTAATAACCAACAAAGGAGGTATACCGGTAAGTATTATAATATTGTACCATTAACAAACACTCACAGAACAGTTCTTTTGAATATTTTACAGAGATTTTAACAATATGGGTAACAGACCGAGCAACACTGATAAATTTAGTGGCATTGGATGTGCAGCAATTCATATTGAAGCTAAAAAAGTTACTAACACGGTAATAATCAAAAACAAACAAACTATTTCCACACAAGATGTACAAGGTTAGCTTCATTCACTTAGTGAATACAAATTTAAAGTAAAATAGTAATACGGTGTACATCTTTACAGCATCTGCTAGTGAGGCAACGCAGCACATCAGATCCTGTTGTGTAAATGACCAAGATGGCAAGAAACCATGCGATGTTTTTCATAGAAAACTTCAGCAATTCTACAGTGCTTTAGCTCTACCGAAAGTTGCTTGGGCGAAAGAAGGCCACGATTTGTCAATTGTGGAACATTTCATCAAACTCCAAATGATTGAATCAGACAAATCAGTAGGGATAGAAGACATTTTCAAACGTTTAGACAACACAAAACCAACTAGAATACTTATCGAAGGGCAACCTGGATTTGGCAAGACAGCTCTAGCGACGAAATTAGCGTACGACTGGGCAACAAACAAGGAATACATCAACTTCAAATTTGCCTTCTTCATACCACTTCGAGAATTACAACAAAGAAGTATTGAAGATGTTATTGCACAAATTGCTGATCACGTCGGTGTTAAAGATGTTACCAGGGCTATCCAAATGGTCAAGTTTCATGAGCCGGATACAATATTCATACTCGATGGATTAGATGAAGTGTCGGTAGAAAAACGTCGTGAAATCGGGAAACTACTTCATAAGGAAATATACGATGTTGCAACAGCAGTTGTATTCTGTAGAACAGGCTTGGTCGAGTTAAGAATTGAAGAACAAACGCAATTATTCGGAATACCGACCAAACATAATTATTACGATAAGCGAATATCGATATTAGGTGTTAAAGGCAAAGATGCTAAGCGACAATTTTTACTTAAATTTCTCCCAAAAGCCATTGTTGATGACATAATGCTAGCTTTGTCATCTCAGATTCACTTATTTGATTCGCCACTTTTTCTGATGCTGATACCTGTAATACTAGAACACGACAAAACCATCGGACAATTCGAAACAAAAACGCAGTTTTACAAAAAACTATTCAATTCCGTTTTGAAGCACAGTTATGTCAAACGTGGATTGGAAATTGAAAACGAGTTTGATCTGTTTTGTTACAACAATTCATCTAACATTATTCAGAGTAATATGTTCAAATTTGGAATGTCATGTGTGCAAAAGATATCAAGAAATGATTTGAATTTTGATTGTGATCAGTCGACTGAAGAGATTTTTGAACTTGGGTTTTTGATCCGACATTCAGAAAAAACATTCTTTAAGGAATCAAAACATCATTACGAGGCATTCCATATGTCTATGTTGGAATTTGCAGCTGCTTTTGCACTTTGGATGAACTTAAAATCCAACAAATCTGCAAACAAAGACAATGATTTAAAACTAACTGTTAATCGTTTTCTTGATACCGAGGGAACATCATTGGTCCTGCCCTTTCTCGCAAATTTGATGGAAAATGACTTGGATCTTCTTTTGTGCCAAGTTGACTCATACAGTTACTTATTTTCTTTGAGATTTGAGTTGACAGCAAAACTTGTTGCTGACTGTTCGAAACATTCAATTATTAGCAGCAAATATCTGAAAAGAATTATTCCTTGCTTTTTATTAGCAAACT
The DNA here is from genome assembly GCA_949358305.1 of Strigamia acuminata. NCBI lineage: Eukaryota > Metazoa > Arthropoda > Chilopoda > Geophilomorpha > Linotaeniidae > Strigamia > Strigamia acuminata. Next base: position 63,052,534 of record OX442314.1, on the reverse strand, counting down.
ACACCAAAGGAAATTTAAGACCAAACAATAAAGAACTGATAAAATATGGAATTGATTGCGGTCAAATTAAGTCAGTTGAATTTAAAGCTAAACCATCTTCAGAATTAGTCACTAATGAAAATGAGATTCGTTTGCATCTAGAACTCATATCAGATTATGAACACTCGTTTATGGCTCATTCATATGCTCATTGCAGAATGCAACAAATCTTTTCATCCCCAGTTCCATTTGATGGTACAATAAACGAATGTCTAAATTATGTTGCATTATCGTCAGACATCGAATCTTCTGATGTGAAGATGTTCGGCAAATATTCAAGACAATTTTTAGTAGCAACAACAAAGAATGAAAGATTCAACCAAATTAAATATGGTCATTTACACGTTGATGTCAAAACAGAATTTGAGAAACAAATTGTCCTAAGAATGCTTGAAACAAATAAAATTAAACAACTGTTCCTCCAAGGAGTCTTAAACATAAACATGAGTGACTTTTGCTGCGCTGCTGCACGTTCAACTGATTTGACCATGCTGTGCCTAAGAAATTGTACCATTAATATAGAGGATCTTACCAAGAATGGCGCAAAGAAATACAAAAATCTGACAATGTACAACTGTGAATTTCTTTCCAAGCTGCCAGTACAAGTTTTTAAGTTGGTCGTGTACAACCGGGACCTTAAAATGTCGCCTAATGAAGCAATAACTAGAACAGAGCCTTCTCAATTGGATTGTGGTATCTTTGATTTATATGATTTGATAACAAAACACCCAACATGGAACGGCTTTAACACTATTAAAAGGTTGTTCATACCATTTGAATCAGATCAAATACACTTATACGAGATGAATGCATTCTCTGCATTCAGAAATTTACAAATGTTACATATTAAATTTGTATCTGAACCAACCAATGAGAAAGTAATTGCAAAGTGCATCAATAGTCTTTCGATTGTAAAATTGGTAATTGAAAACCGGCTCCATCTGCCTTTACATCTCTTCAAATACATGAATGATTTGTGGATGGATGAAAGACATTCTCATTTAAAAACTGTAGAATACTTTCAACATCAATTCGAGGATTTGCGGTCAATGCTGCTTGAATTGTTGAAGGGACTCAGTTACAATCATTGGGATAAAGTGAATTTATTTTCCCAAAAAGAAAATTTGTGGAAAATTAGACAATATCTGACCAATTTTGATGTCTTTCACTGTCACTCATACAAAAATCTTGAAAGTATAGTCGAGTATGATTCTGATCCTCGTTTTGACAATACCTATATTTGTGATAATAATAATTATCATTATTTTTATTATTATCATGTTTTTTCTGTAACAAGAAATTCCAAGAATCCTGAAATTTTGGATATCAATTAAAGCGTACCAAATACCTTCAATGTCAATGGTTGTTGTAATGAAACCTCATTTTCAAATAAAAATTCGTGACATACCATCAAAAGCAACTCATCAGAATCTTATTGAATTAATTCCACAACTGGGATAAGTTATTAATTTCAAGAAAAACTATCGAACAACTGAAAAGTTGTGATTCCAAATCACCTGAAGTGAAATCAATAACATTAGTTATGTTGACAAATCTTGTCACCAGGACTAATCAAGACGATGACTAGATTGGCTAGTCTGTCGTTTCTGCGAACCTGCATAATCAGCAGAGATTTGCACATGACGTCATTTCCGGTCAGTATATTAGACCAAAGCGAGACCGGAAACGACACTATAGTTACAACATTTCAGCAAGAGCATCACTTTCCTCACCTTTCAGGCCGTTATTATTATATCGGATTGATCGAGGACCGATGCATGCTGACCAAGTTAACTGTACACCAAGTCACATTTATTTAACATGATAAAACCACGTTAGAATAAATTATCCAAGCGATATCGTTTAATTCGCACAAAGCGAATTCCCGCGTGTTCATTATAACATGTGTTAACCCTAGACATCAATCAGCAAACCACGTGTAAGCCTAAACAATTCAGGAACAATTGTTCTAGCAGCGTATTCGCAAGGAATCCGAAGACTACCAACAATCAAGTTATTTTAATAGTATTATCAATCGTAAGTTTATATTTCAATAAAAGTTTATTGCATTATATTATTATGTATTATTATATATTATTATTATTATTATTATGTCCCGATCGTTTTTATTATAATTCTAACCACTAAAGCCGAATTACGACAAAGTCAACCTCGGATAATGTCATAACTTTTTTTTCTGGAAAATTATCGTATGTATGTTTATAAAGTTGTATGTTTTGTTCAAATTTGTCGGGTCGCTCTCCTGCGTCAGCTTTTTTGCGATGCTCGAATTTCACTAACATTAGTTACTGGAGATTAAAAAAAGTTGTTAACATGCGCTGGTGCCCACTGGTGCTAAGCACAATTAGTAACACGGGACACTCTTTTGTCGTGCCACGTGAGGCAATACGAAGTTTTGCGCACGGTTGTCGTGTTACGCTTTATTGAAGGCTCCTAGTGAGAGATGATGCCCTTAAAAAAAAACTTTTTTTTAATTACAAATTTAGTCACAGTTTTGCGTTTCATACAGAAAATATATACAGTTTTACATTTTTTTATTAGTATTCCGCACTTACTGCAAACTCACTTTTGATACTTGCAACTGTTAAATATTTGATGTGATATTTTGAATTGATGTACGGTCTGTAGTTGAAATTTTTGAGTTTGAGTTTGTTTGGTGATTGCCGACTAGGGCCAGTTTACTGACCCTTTAGTCACTTGATGTTTGGAATGTTAGGGATTAAACTCCTTTCTTTTACCTCTCCGTGATGAAAAATAAAAAGAAGTTTGACAAAGTCCTGCAACGAAGCAATTTTTTCACTTACTTCAAACTTTGATGGCATAAAAACAATGAAAGTTAAAAATTAAAAAGCCCTGTCTTTTAAGACTAGAATCATTTCTCACATCAGGGACAAAAGAGTCTTCAACACCACTGATCATTTACTTTTAAAACTTCTAAAATAATTTTAGATATAGTAGTTTATGTGTTCTAATTAATATCTGCAAATATTGTATGTCTAAGGATTAACTGACAAATGTCATATAAAATTCAATGTAAACAATTCCAACTTTTTTTTCTGAACTGAAATAATTTGCATCATTTCAATTCAGAAAATTACAATCCTGGCTAATCAGGTGAATCATTGTGATCAATTACACAGCATTATTGAAAAAGAATTAATCCGTATTACGCTAAAATTCTAAACACTGAATTGGCCTACAAAAACAACACAATTTGTATACCAAAGTGATGTTTTCAGTGTTGTCTTCACAGGTCGCATTGACGTAAACCTGTAATGCTGGGCGCACCCATACCGCGATTTTGCATTTCGTCGCAATTTCGCAAGCAAAATTGCCCTGTGAATCGCGCGCAATGCTACACACATATAGCTATTCCAGCTTTGCTATTTCAATGTTAAGACATCATTCCTGATCCGAAAAACCTGCCCGCCATTTTGGTTGAAAATGTTGATGAAATGACGTCATTTCACACAGCTCACGGATTGGCTGCGACATGAATCCCGGGCGAAATAGTACTTGGGACAAGTACTATTTTCAAAAGTAGAATTCAAACCGGCACGAAGGAAATGACGTTATCTGCGCATGCGCAATGGCAACGCGATCACGACGCGATGCGAAATCGCGGTATGTGTGCGCCCGCATAAAACAATACATGCACCTTTTTGACCAGCATTTAACCCTTCTAACGGGCTAAAGCTAATGAACTTGAAAGGAAAAACCTGACCTCAGCTAAGCAAAATAACTAGCTCATACCGTTTTAACCAAATGTTGCTCCCGCAACACTGCGACCTGCATCCTTGTGGCTACCACATTTGTCCTAATGACCTATGAAGGAAACAAATTTTCAATTTCGTGCATTTCTGTTCATTTTCATTGATTTCTGTCAAATTTTGTTTTGATTTACGAAAATGTATGACCTTAGATGACCTTTAGATGTCTGTTAGACATGCCATACATCCAAGATGTTAGAATTTTCAGATTTCAATGGATTTCAATGGATTTTGCAAGGATATGTTTAAAGATTATTACAATGGATTTTGCAAGGATTCTCATATTTCAAAAGTTAATCAACTTTTGAAATATGAGAATCAATTTATGACACCTAAAGAATAGAATTCTGGACTTAAAAAATAATGCATTTTTACACTTTGCAGCTGCGTTTGAAAAATAAACGCGTTCAATGAGCATCCCGCGCTGACTGAGAGCATTTACTCTTGACTCTCGGCATTGCCTCACTAAATTCCGGCGCAATTGAGTCGTTCTTTTAATGATTGGAAAACGTTAAATGAAATAAAGATCTTAAATAACTGGTTAGAAACTAAAGGGATAAACTATCATCATTGATAGGCGAAACGAAGCGGGGAACTCGAAAACCTGATGCGCTGCAAACGAGTGCATCGCCGCCATTAAACTACTTCGAATGAGGAGTGTGATAATTATCCTGTTCGTAAGTAATTAATCTACGATTATTTAAAGGACCGACTAACCCCTAGAAAAGAAAACGATTAGAGAAGACCCTAATTCCAGCATCGAGGGCGGCACTGGTACTCAGACGACAAGATGGCTGCCCGGGACCTTGCTAGCTTGCAGGCGGCGCTCAACGAAGCTTCTCACCGCTCGGAGATCGCACCTAGGAACTTAAGAAGGTAAGGTAGCGTTAAGTTCGAGTGACACCAAAGTTTCCATGGCATAACCCGAGACGTGTCTTTTGAATAGGCGGCGGGAGAGACTTCGAAGCAAGCAAGGATGGGCAAAGCCAACACGGCGGACACCATCACGGCAAGCAGCAAACACGAGAAGAAAGGAGCGGGCGGACGATTCGCGGGACTGCCCACGATACTGAAACAGAAGAAAAGGTAAGAAATATTAACAAATGACCCTTGAAAATTAGCGTAATAAGCGTATCTTGCGCAGGAGTTCACCGAAACCACAAAGAACAACGAGGGACGGAAAGGAAAACACAGGCGATGGACTTGCGGAACTGTCAGATACGTATTCTCGTGACGAACAAACGTAAGAGCACGTTTTAAAAAGCACAACTTCTTTTAGCAGGAAATTCGATTTGTAGGCAGCAGGTTACATAACATTCTCTGTTGCTCGCAACATGTATCAAAGGGATGGAAAAAGGGGTTAAATGGTGATGGGACTTTATTCTTTATTTCTGGCGAGAGTGTGCCAACAACCTCGTGCATAATTACGACTATCACATTCCTAGGAATTGCGTAGTTTTCCGATTTTGGGCCGATTTGATGAACGAAATGGACGGTAACGGCCCAATAGACTCGAACGTCAGGTTTACCATGTTGATTAATGGAACGCGTTTGTTATTGATATTGAGTAGTATTGCATTGTGGGATTGTTAACACTTGTGATATGTCAGTGGAATTCAGCGAGAAGCGTTTGTGTATAATTTGAAGCATAATTGGACAATACAAGTACATCAGTTTGTTTATTATTCAATGTGTGAAGTGGACATTCATTTATCAAAACTAACAAATAGTACCGGTGTGTTTGATTTAATTTTTTTTTTGCGAACTTGACATTTGGCGATGCAACCTGGAAGCAGCAAAAGTTTGACTGACGGCAATAGATGTGAAAAAAGAAGTAAAATTTTGATAAACATTTTTCACTGTTGGTGGTTTACTCAGGAAAAGATGTTCGTTACTCGAAACAGAGATTTGGGTTTTGTATACGTTTTGACTGTGAATAACAGCATGTGGTAGATCTGCAGATGTAAAGTGAATCATGAAACACATGATTGTAAAAATAAAAACCAGAGGCTATTAATCCGCCAATTACTTGGAGAAAACCTTGACAACTGCCACCTAACGAGAGAAACCAGCATGACTGTTGCATAAACACAACAGGAAGAGAAGAGTGATAAGAACAGCCGTTGGATGTGATGTAGACTCGGAGAAAAAAATTGCTTGTCAGTGTGTTGACTCGATTGTAAATGTATATTTCACAATTTTGTCTAAACTGGAGGTCTAATTTCGACAGAATGGTAAGTTAGAGGGGTAGCAGTAAGATAAACATTTGCGTCTATAAATGACAATGATTTCCAAAACTGCAAGCTGCCATTTTGAGTTGGAGAAAGCAAACCAAAATTCACACAGTTGTCACATTATATTCCGTTTCTGCGCAGTTTACATATTCTTTAATTACCAGCATTTAAATAGGTTTTGTTTTATGAAGTTCCTATATGAAAAAATATGCTATTTTATGTTATAGAAATTTCCCACAACACCTTATCATAAGTCTCAAAATCTACAATACTTGATTAAATTAAACAAGAAAGGAAACGGCGCAATAACTAGAGCTCAAACTTTAGGTAGTTGAAATAACACACTCACTTCTCGTTTGCAGACCATTTAAACCAGCCGTTTACATCGCCGTGTTTTCAACAATATTCAATAAGGAGACTTTTCTTCATGTTTCAAGGGTAAAGTGAATTTTTTTTATTACCATTTAATCATACCTAAGGGAGGAAATGAATTGACCTGTTCTTAGAACTTGTAGAAGTCAATACCCAGAATTATGATCCTGTATGGATAAACTGAAAATTAGGGTGCTTACTACTCTAAACTGTTAGACAACATTGGGATACAACATTTGCAGTAAAAGTCATCAAATATAGTTTTAGCACAATTTAAACACAGTTTATCCTTCAACCATCACCGATAAACAATTTGGTCCCTAAGGGTTCATTTAACAAATCATATGTCTCTGGAAAAGTTGTTATTGATTTATTACTCTATGGAAACAGGAAAGGGAAAAAATGGAGAAAATGTTTTTAACAACTTCCACTTTGTGGGTCAACGCGAATGACATCATTGTTTGGACATAATAGATGAATTCCTGTAAATGTAATACCCAAAAGTATTTAGTTATTAATGATGATAATAGTATGCATTATTGTGGTCTCGCACAATTAATGAAAACTGATGAATATTGAAGGATTTAAGTGGATGTGAAGAAAAAAGACGTGTTAGCGTTAGCTGAAAACCGGAAGTGGGTCCGTTAAAGTTTATTTACAGTATAAGCACAGTGCGCTAGGTGGCGCTAATACATTAATAACATGCGGAAATGGTCAAGTAGAATGCGAGTTTGTTTGACTCTAACTTGGCCCTGGTTTGAATGTCAATTTAACTCGAATTTTGAGAGTCTATTGCAGTGAAAGGTCAATGTTGGGATGGGCAATGTCTGTACAGAAGACTAAACTTCACTTGTGAAATTACTTACAGATTGAACAGTTTTCAAAAAGGTGATCACAAACCAGAAATTTATAATAACCAACAAAGGAGGTATAAGTATTACAATTTTGTATCATTAACAAACACTCACAGAACAGTTCTTTTGAATATTTTACACAGATTTTGATAATATGGATGACAGACCGGGCAACACTGATAAATTCAGTGGCAGTGGAAATGTAGCAATGCACATCGAAGCTAAAACCGTTACAGTTATTAACACGGTAACGAGCGAAAACAAACAAACCATTTCCACACCAGATGTGCAAGGTTAGCTTCATTCACTTAGTGAATACAAATTTAAAGTAAAATAGTAACATGGTATACATCTTTACAGCCTCTGCTAGTGAGCCCACCCAGCAAATCAGACCCTGCTGTGTAAATGACCAAGATGGTAACAAACCATGCGATGTATTTCAGAGAAAACTGAAGCACCTTTATAGAACTTTAAGTTTACCCAAAGTAGCTTGGGCGAAAGAAGGCCACGATTTGTCAATTGTGGAACATTTCATCAAACTCCAAATGATTGAGTCAGACAAATCAGTAGAGACAGAAGACATTTTCAAACATGTAGACAACATAAAACCAACTAGAATACTTATCGAAGGGCAACCTGGATTTGGCAAAACTGCTCTAGCTACAAAACTAGCGCACGACTGGGCTACAAACAAGGAATACATCAACTTCAAATTTGCCTTCTTCATTCCCCTTCGAGAATTACAACAAAGAAGTATTGAAGATGTTGTTGTACAAATTGCGGATCACGTCGGTGTTGAAGGTGTTACCAGTGTTATCCAAATGTTAAAGTTTCACGAGCAGGATACAATATTCATACTCGATGGATTAGACGAAGTGTCGGTAGAAAAACGTCATGAAATAACGAAACTACTTCATAAGAAAATATACGATGTTGCGACAGCAGTTGTATTCTGTAGAACAGGCTTGGACAAGATAAGAATTGAAGACGAAGCACAATTATTCGGAATACAAACCAAACGTAATTATTACGATAAGCGAATATCGATATTAGGTGTTAAAGGCGAAGATGCAAAGCGACAATTTTTAATTAAATTTCTCCCAGAAGCCATTGTTGATGACATAACGCTAGCTCTGTCATCTCAGATTGACTTATTTGATTCGCCGCTTTTTCTGATGCTGATACCTGTAATACTAGAACAAGACAAAACCATCGGACAGTTCGAAACAAAAACACAGTTTTACAAAAAACTGTTCAATTCCGTTTTGAAGCACAGTTATCTCAAACGTGGATTGGAAATTGAAAACGAGTTTGATCTGTTTTGTTGCAACAATCCACCTAACATTATTCAGGAGAATATGTTCAAATTTGGAATGTCATGTGTGCAAAAGATATCAAGCAATGATTTGAATTTTGATTGTGATCAGTTGACTGAAGAGATTTTTGAACTTGGGTTTTTGATCCGACATTCAGAAATCACATTCTTTAAGGAATCAAGAAACCATTACGAGGCATTCCATATGTCTATGTTGGAATTTGCAGCTGCTTTTGCAGTTTGGATGAACTTAAAATCCAACAAATCTGCAAACAATGACGATGATTTAAAACTAACTGTTAATCATTTTCTTGATACCGAGGGAACATCATTGGTCCTGCCCTTTCTTGCAGGTCTGATGGAAAATGACTTGGATCTTGTTTTGTGCCAAGTTGACTTGTACAGTTACTTATTTTCTTTGAAATTTGAGTTGACAGCAAAACTTGTTGCTGACTGTTCGAAACATTCAATTATTAGCAGCAAATATCTGAAAAGATTTATTCCTTCCTCTTTATCGGCAGACTACACCAATATTAATGTAAGTCCAAAGAATAAAAAACTGATAAAATATGGAATTGATTGCGGTCAAATTAAGTCAATTTATTTTAAAGCTAAACCATCTTCAGGATTAGTCACAAATGAAAATAAGATTCGTTTGCATCTAAAACTTTTATCAGTTTCTGAAAACTCGTTTCTAGCTCATTCATATGCTCATTGCAAAATGCAACAAATCTTTTCATCCCTAGTTCCATTTGATGGTACAATAAACGAATGTCTAAATTATGTTGCATTATCACAAGACATCGAATCTTGTGATGTGAAGATGCTCAATATAGAAAATTCAAAACAATTTTTATTAGCAACAACAAAGAATAAAAGATTCCGCCAAATTAAATATCGATATTTACGCGTTCAGATCGAAACAGAATTTGAGAAACAAATTGTCATAAGACTGCTTGAAAGAAATCAAATTCAACAACTGTTCCTCGAGGGAACCTTAAACATAAACATGAGTGACTTTTGCCGCCCTGCTGCTCGTTCAATTGATTTGACCGTGCTGTACCTAAAAAATTGTACCATTAACATAGAGGAACTTACCAAGAATGGAACAAAGAAATACAAAAATCTGGCAATGAGCAAGTGTGAATTTGTTTCCAAGCAGCCCGTACAATTTTTTAAGTTTTTCATGCACCACCGGGACCTTAAAATGTCGCCTAATGAAGCAATAACTAGATCAGAGCCTTCTCAATTGGATTGTCGTTTCTTTGATTTATATGATTTGATAACAAAACACCCAACATGGAGCGGCTTTAACACTATTAAAAGGTTGTTGATACCATTTAGATCAGATTCAATACACTTATACCAGAGGAATGCATTCTCTGTATTCAGTAATTTACAAATGTTACATATTACATTTGAATTTCAACCAGCCAATCGAGAAGAAATGCTAATTGCAAAGTGCATCAATAGTCTCTCAATTGTAAAATTGGTAATTGAAAACGCGCGCGGTTTGCGTTTAAATTTATTCAAGTACATGAATGATATGTGGATGATTAAAAGACAGTCTCATTTAAAAATTGTTTATTTCATTCAACATGGATTTGATAATTTTCTGCGTTGTAAGTCAACGCTGTCTGAATTGTTGAATGGACTCCGTTACAATCATTGGGATAAAGTGAATTTATTTGCCGAAAATAAAGAATTGTGGAAAATTAGACAATATCTGACCAATGTTAATGTCGTTCACCACCACCCATACGATAATCTTGAAAGTAATACAGTCGATTTTGATTGTGATCCTAGTTTTTACGATTTTGGTATTTATGCTTTTTATAATTATTATTCTTTTTTTTCTTATGAAGTTTTTTCTGTAACAAGAATTTCTAAGAATCCTGAAATTGTGGATATGAATTAAAGCGTACCGAGTACTTATAATGTCAATAATTGTTGTAATGAAACCTCATTTTTCAAATAAAAATTTGTGACGTACCATCAAAAGCAGAATCTTATTGAATAAATTCCACAATTGGGATAAGTTATTATTTTTAAGAAAATTTATCGAACAACTGAAAAGTCAACCGCGGATAATAGAGAGTTTGAGGGATGCATTTTTCCCTTACAGTTAACCACTAATACACTATTTTAGTGCCATATCGTAAGAGAAAAATCTTAAGTGTATTGTTACTTGGGATTTAAGCTCTCAAAAGGCTACCCACATAATCCTGTTTAATGAGAGGAAAAAAAGAGACTGATTTTATTTTAACTTAAACTCTTTATTTAAACCGGATAGATTTATCTGTTCGAAACCTAATTGAATTAGAACTTTACATAAACAAACAACTATGGATTCATTAAATGATCTTTCACTTTAACAGAATAAACTCAATTCAAAGTATAAACAATGTGTGACAAATTATAATTAATTGGCAACTAAAGGAAACCCTTAGCCGTTCCACAAACGGGCGACTTTAGGCTCCTCGTGATATCATGGCTAGAACTCGTACCTGAAAGAAAACTTAAGGTGAAGTGTATTGTGCATTTGAAGAGATGTGGAAGCCATTAAATCAGGTGAGAGCCGGTTTAATTCAGGTGCGGGAGACCGCATTTCGCGTCCGCCATCTTTTATTATCGAGATGAGAGAAGCAACTAAAATACACCTGCTTCGAGGTTATTTTCCCTCTCCCCTACACAAACGATTAAGATAGAACAAATCATTGTTGGGAAAACATGATTTGTCCTTTACAAAAGACTGGCATAACCAAACAATAAGCAGCTCTTTAGAGCAGACGATATATGGGCATGTCATTGCTAAAGATTGCATTGGTTGGGGTACTTAACACAGGGAAGTAGGTTAAAAGTCATTATCAACCAATGCAGCTAAATCACGGAATTGCAAAGACACGCCTGTTGCATTTAACCGCAAACATGCAACTAATAAAGCTCAAACAGTTGGGCATTTCCCAACAAATCCCCCTTTGCGCAACTATTTGACAATCACAAAAATATGCTCACAGAGCTGACATAATCTATTGCGCGGCAACCACTTCGTCATCAAATCCGCGATGTTCAATTCACCAGGAACATGTTTGATGTTGATGTAGGCCATTAAATCAAATAAAGTGAGTCCAATCCTATTTCCAGTGTTTTGCATTACAAGCACAAATTGTGCCGCCATCTTTATTGCAGTGGAAAAACATGTGAGAGTACGACATACACGGTTTGAGGTTATTTGACCTCACAAATTATCAGGAGGACAAATCAATATTATGTTTTAGTTGATTTGTCCTGTACAATGTCAAAACAAACTCTTAAAACACAAAATGCTCATTTGAGCAGGCGACAATTAGACAAATCATTATATAGAAGTAAATCAGTTGTGGTACATACACACGCAATTTATAAAAACAATAACAACTGATTTGCAAATTTCGGGACATGATACAATGATAAACTAATCGCGTAACAATCGCGCTAATTCAGAAACGCACGAAGTAATGGAACTGTGACAATATTTGACCCTAAACTCTACACACCCCCTCTGGGCAATTTTGTCACATATCAAAGATGTGCTCACATAATTCGGTCAGACGTGGGCGTGCCAACCATTTAGTTAACAAATCGGCTACGTTCAGTTTTCCAGAAACGTGCCGGATATCAAAGATCTTGCTTTCATACAGATCGCGTAAATAATGGAAGCAAACCTCGATGTGTTTGTTCGCTTTATTTTCTACGCGGTTCTTACTATATTGTATCGCCGCTGTGCTATCAGCTAAGACACAGGGCTGCAAATTCCCAAAGTAGTCGAACATCACCGACATATTGAAAAGCCTCTTAAGCCATATCAGTTCCCTGACGCCATCAACAATGGCCACAAACTCTGACTCCATCACGGATAACGTGGTCATCTTCTGCTTTCTACACGACCACGAAACCGGAACACCGCCCAGGAAAACTACATGACCTCCGAAACTCCTTCGTTGGTCTACATCAGTAGCGTATGACGCATCGGTAAATACCGTCAGCAAAGCGCTTTTGCATCTCGAGAGATCAATACAATAATCCTCAGTGTTCTTTAAGTACCTGAGTACTTGCAATAACATATTAATATGTCTCTGAGAATGTCGCTCGTTGTATTGGGAGAGCACAATAGTGAAAAATAGTATGTCTGGTCTGGTTCGCGACGCCAAAAACAGAAGACTACCAACCAGCGATCTATAGGGGAACACGGTGTCGAGTTGTTCATCCTTTTTCACCCCCATTATCATAGTACCTACAGCCCCAGGTAAATGAACTTTATGCGACCCATCGATTTTGAAATGAGCACACAATCTCTCGATATACTTGCGCTGATGGACTAAGATCTTGCCATTCACACGTGTAAATTCTATGCCTAGCAAAAGGGTCACTGGCCCAAGGTTTACCATTTGGAAATGGTCTGTTATCCAGGACAGGACATCTTTTTCGATCTTCTCGTTGCGTGAAAAGATGACTAAGTCATCGACATACACGACTAACACTACATCTCTGTCCATACAATAAACGCAGTTAAAACCAGGGACCGGTTTAAATCCTATGTGCAACAGTCTGTCGTGCAACCTTTCGAACCACATACGGCCCGACTGGTGCAGGCCGTATAAAGCTTTATAAAGCTTCCAACACTTTCCAACATTTTGCTGCGTTTGAAACCCCTTTGGAATGCTCATATATTGGACCTCGTCCAAGTCTCCATAAAGATACGCGGATTTTATGTCCGCATGTGTGTCTCTCCAGTTCATGAGGACAACCAACATGCAAAATAACACCAAGATAACAACAAAATTCACCACCGGTGAGAACACCTCAGTGAAATCTATACCTGGTCGCTGTTTGAAACCTTGGGCGACCAGTCTCGCTCGATGACGTCTTATAACCCCGGTATTATCTCTCTTGATCTTATAGATCCATTTGCTGCCTAGCAATTGTTGGTCTTTCTCACAATCAACTTCCTCATAGACTTTCCTTTCGTTAAATATATCAATTTCTTCTTGCATTGCGTCAACCCATTCAGACTTTCGTTCGCCTTTAATTGCCTCCTCGTAGGTGTTGGGCTCAAGCGCATAACAACCAGCAAATGGGTTCGGAAGATCTTCATGTTGACTTTTCCTCGAAAAATCAAACAAGTCCGCCTCAAACTCGTATCCGTTTGCTTGACACCAATGCAATGCCTCAATTCTGCTGCGGAGCCTTTTCTTGTCTGGCGCTACATAATGCGCATAGGTTGTCCCAGCATCTCTTCCCGTTTGTCTAATATATGGTCTCACATCCCAGTCATTCATGTTCAATTTCAATAAAGGAACACCCCCAATTGTTACATCCCCTTGACCCCCTCTAACGTTAGGAGAAGCCAACAATGCTTCCTGAAAAACCTCTTCATCATCACTGGTTTCGTCAGTTGGTTCTCCAGTAAATTCGATTAACCGTGGTTTTTGAAAAACCGTGTGTTTTGGGGTCTGGGGTAATGGCAGTTTCGTGACTGGCAATGCTGTTGATGTAGTGGGCACCGTCGGAGCAGGTAATCCGGCACCTGGAACAGGGGGAACCTGAACAGAAGGAACCTGACCCGGTAAAGGTTGGCTTGGTATAGGAACAGGAACATGAACCGGTGCCAATCTCACTGGAGTTGGTGACTCATCATCTGACTCATGTTCGAGATCGCTCCAATTAAAGTATTCAAAACCTTGTGGCTGTTCATTTCCTTTCCCATTAATGTTATTCCCCTTTTCATACCAGTATTCATTCTCATTAACGGTAACATGTTTCGACCATAAATCTTGTTATGTGATGGGTCCCATATTCGATATCCCTTTGTATCGGTACAATAACCTACCAGGGCTCCAACCCAAGCTCTTGGCTCTAATTTGCTATGTCGTTGTTGGGCAGGGATATGGGTATAACACTTTGACCCAATGCATCTTAGATGCCGAACTGAAGCCCTTTTGTTATAAAATACATTATAGGGGGAACGATTATTCAATTTCGGATGTGGGTATAAGTTTTTAATATAAACAAGAGTTACCGCTAACTCTCCCCACAACCTCTTGGGAAGACCCGTTTCGATTAACATTGCTCTCACCCCCTCTAAGATTAGGCGGTTGGCCCGCTCAGCCACAGAATTCATTTCGGGCGAATATGCATTCGTTCGCTCGCATTTAATTCCTTCTTGTTGAGCATAGTCTTCCCATTCCTTGGATATAAATTCACCCCCTCTGTCAGTTCGTACCGCTTTGACCTTTTTAGATGTAGAGCGTTCGATCTCTCTTTGCCAAATCTTAAAAATCCCTAATACATCACTTTTCTTCGTCATGATGTATATCCACATAAAGCGTGAAAAATCGTCCACTATAAGTAGGAAATAATTCCCACCCCCAAGGGTTTTAGTTTGGCTTGCTCCCCAGACGTCCATATGAACAAGGTCTAATATGCCTTTGGTCAAAATTTGTCCGATCGGAGGAAACCCCGCACGCGTCTTTTTCGCTCTGATGCACGCGTCACACGGGTCCATGTCTTTATTAGACAATTTCACTCCAAAAATATCTGTTGACTTTTCCATGTCAACAATACCCTTCGTGTGTAAATGTGCCATCCGGCCGTGCCAATAAGTGATATCTAACCCTTTATCTGCCTTTACATTAGGTTGAACCCCTTTAACTCCGTCGGCCGGAAGCGCACTCACGTCAGTTCCGCCGGAAACAGTTAAAGTCTTTGGAGTTTTACTGCCCTTAATGCCTTTCAGTGTTTTCAACGGTTTCATAATTTCGCTCGCCTGCGTTACGCATTCACTTGGGTTAGGATTAGATAAAACGCTATTATTAACAATATCAACATTTTCAGTAACACTTAATTGGTTAGTAATCGGATTACTTATGCCAGGTGCTTCCGCATGCGTCGGAATTGCACTTGCATTTACAGAAGGAACCGTAATCTAACAAGAACTCTTGTACATTCTGTCCGACTGACGCATGGCTGTCAGTATTGGTTCCGTAATCCGTTGTTTGAAAATGACCATTTTTCCTTCACCAACTCGGGTTATATACCCAGCCTCATCAGTGCGACCGAGGGAAATCAAATTTTTAGTAAAATTTGGTGCGTAAAACACATTCTTTAATATGAATGGGTGCCCTTGAGATTTATCCCTTGATTCGAGCTTTATATCTCCTACCCCATCAATTTTGGATGAACCCTCACCCAATCGCACTGAATAATTCGTAAGAGGCTTATAATTCACAAAACCCTGTTTAGTGAAGGTAAAATGGTCCGTGGCCCCAGTGTCCACGTACCACGCCATGTCTTGCACCCTCGATGATGTTACAAATGAAGACACGGTTGTCGTTGATTGTCCAATAGTCTGGTGAAGCGATGTGTAGAATCCTTCCAGTTCCTCAGAAGAGCTGAGGTTAGCTTTCCTTTCCCGTGCACGGCCTCGGCCTTTGCCGCGCCCACGAGACTGAGAAATGTTCGATGCTGACTTTGTTGGCACAATCGTGAAACCCTGTTTTGAAGAAGGGCAATCGCGTGAAAAGTGTCCCTTTCCGCCGCAATTATAGCAAACAATTCCTTTTTGCTGTGACCGTTGTGGGTTCGTCGCATAAGCTCCCGTTGCAGATGCAGTCGCATCCCCCGGCGCAGTCCCACCATGGGTCCTGTTATACTCAGCAAGGAGCCTTTCTTTGACTTTCGCCACTGTAAAGTCGGCCTTATCCCAGTGGTACACAATGGATTTCAATGCCTCGTATTCGGGCCCGAGGAAATCCAAATACTGGAACGCGATCTCTTTCTCCGATAAAGTAATGTCAACGTCCTTTAATTCTATCGCCTTCCTGTCTACTCTGGAAGTAAACACGACCATGTCGTCTCCTGGGAGCATCTGGAGTTGTAAAAACTCCCGGCGCAATCTCGCCTGTCGCGCCATCGTAGTGGGTTGGTACGCTGTTTTTAACGCGTCCCACGCTTCTTTTGCAGTTTTATGTGCAACTGCAACTCCTTTCTGGGCTTCTGTACAGCCAAGACAAATGGAGGAACGTGCACGTGATTCACGTGCCTGGAAATCACGCTTTTCTTTCGGGGAGGCCGTCACGGCCAACGCTGGCTCGGTTCCAACCACGTGAGCCCAGACTCCTTGGTGCTCTAAATAGAGCTGCATATCGACTGCCCATGAGTCGTAATTACTGCCATCAAGTTTGTGAATGTTTGCATTAAATGGCTTAGAAAAATCTTCCATCACTGCACTAGCCATGACACGATGCGTAGCACAAACACAAAATCACTTAAAATCACAACACTTGCAAAATGTAACACTTTTCCCACCAAAAATGAGGCGAAAAATTCAATTCTTCCCGGGGGAATCTCTATAAGAGAGATTAAAAACCCAAATCTGGTCGTCCTGATAGCTTCCGACCGCCAACCTGGTGGCGCGGGACGGCTACCTTGTACCACGGACAAGCCCAGACCGGAATGAGACTGTACGTGGGCGACTGCCCGAAGAGTACAGAATAAACTAATTTGCCCAAACAAAAACTTAATAATATTCACAAATAATTTCGAACCCAAATATATATAGAAACTATAGACCGTGTGTGTGCTGAGAAATGGAGCCAGAGACATGTTTTCCATATGTCACCATACTATCCAAGTGGTGGCTGACATCTTTATTGGTTGCCAACTTAAGAGCAAGTGATTTGACTTGGGATTTGTTCTCCACAAGTCTACAAATCATAAAAGGTGAGAACAAATCAATTTGACAACAGAATTGATTTGTCCTTTACATAAACAATATAAAAGACTCATACTATCAATTGATAGCAGACCAAAAATAACTAAACAATCAGCTCTTTCGAGCAGACGACGCAAACGCTAAGTATCGCAAATCATGTGCCAATTGACATAACGTAACACGCAATAAAAGTCAATAGCAATTGACACCCGACATCAAGACAAGAATACAATATGAACGCAATGCGCCGTTGTCGCACTATATCCGGAAACATGCAACATTAACAAGCTGGCACCATATGACTGCTCCAAATTCCAACATACCCCCTCTGAGCAGCATATGGGGCCCCACTGGGACAAAAACAACGTGACACGACCCAGACAACTTGAAACAACCCCGAAACTGCGACATTACTCCGAATGCGCCCCGAATATATAATTACCTAGGGTTGTGACATAAAGCAAATCGGTAACATAATTTTTGCCCATGACACGCCTGAGATCAAAGACTCCAATTAGATTAACATGCAATCTTCATCATTCACTCTCTAATATTTGGGGTAAATGTAGTTTTCGTCCCATGTGAATCCTAACTCATCTATTATTGTTCGTTTATCCTCTTCGCTTAGTTCAAACCACAAGGGATTAGATTTCCTATTGACGATGGAATTCACAACATCATTCTCCTTCTCGTTTCCCTCTTCGGATTTCGTATCCCCTTCGGTCAGAACATTAAGACTAATACAACTCGGCTCGCCAGCCGTCAATTCGCATTCAATGTCATTTGTTTCCATTAAAGCGATGTTCCTGTTTTTCTTAGACCTTTTCTTACGTCTTTTGGTCTTTCCGCATTCCCCCTCTGTCTTCATGACTTTATACTCATTCCCACCTATCTGTGTCGGGGAAATGTCACCTTCCAGTGACGTCGAAGAAATCTCGCAAACTTTCGTGGAATTGATCTGTCTAAACCCTTCACCAGATTCGGGCTCAAATTCCAATGCAAACTGTCCTAATCTTTCACTTCTGTTCGCAATAATATCGGAATTATTCGTGTCAATCTCCTCTGGTTTCAATTCTTTCGGTTTCTTTTTAAATTCCCCCCCTGTCTCAACCAATGGGGAAATTTCATCTTCCACTATGTCTACTGAAGTGGAAGGCTCCTGTTCACAATTGAGTCCCTCATAAAACTCTTCATTACTTAAATGTTCCCCCTCGTTTTTAATACTTTCGCACTTAATAATGTCGACTTCTTCACTTAACGACAATGGGGGATTCTCTAAATTCAACAAGTCTAATGTTGAGGGGACTTCTTGATGAGGGGATATTGGCACTTCAACCATTGAAAGAATTTCAACTTCCAAACTTCCAATGCCATTGTCTAAGTTGGCAAATTCTAGAGAGGGTTTTAATTCCCCCTCGTGCCAATAACTCCACTCATGTATCTGTACCGTATTCGTTTGAACAATTCTGTCCCTTGCTTGGTCCCAGACCCGGTATTTCCTATTAGATGTTGAATACCCAACTAGAGCGCCCATCCATGAACACTTCTTCCCATTGCTAATGTGGGCAACTTTAACTCTAGAACCTACGCATCTGAGATGCCGTACCGATACACATCGGTCATACAATACGTTGTATGGGGTTTTCCAGTCTAAATTGACTCTGGGGGTTCTATTTCTTAAATAGACCATTGTGTTGGCCAGTTCCAACCACAAATTATTGGGGAATCTATTCTCTACAATCAAACTTTCCACCCCGTTTGCAATATCTGCATTAGCCCTCTCAGAGATGGAGTCAGCCATCGGGTTATTAGAATCTACACTGTCAATTGCAATCCCAAAATTCTCCATTACTTCTACCCATGCTGTCAATTCTTCTGTGGAAAAATCCATCCCAGGGCCCAAATAAACTTTATTCACGGTTCCTCTCAAGCATTTAATTTCAGCTAACCAATTTTGAAATTCCACTAAAATGCTGTTTTCCTTTAATGGTCTAAACCATGTGTATTCAGAATAATCATCGACTATAATGATGTATTTCTCCCTAGTTGGGGCCCTCCAGACACTCAAATGTATAGCTTCTAAAGCTTTCCTGTCAGCATCTCTGTGTGTTGGGCAAATATCTGTATTTGTAAAGTCCCCTGTTATAGGGGTGGTCCCCGTGTCTTCTAATCGGACACCAAACACACTTTGTGATCCATTCATGGCGTGAACATTTTCTTCATTTAAATACCCGATCCGGGCATGCCACAATGAGAATGGAAGGACCCTGTCCTTGTTAAGCTTTTCTTTCAGCTTTGTGACATTTCTAGAACACTGTTTCTGATTTTTAACATCAGAATTCAAGGGATCACTCTGTCTAATTCTTGTTCTTGACCTTTTGGTTTCTCAAACCTCCTTTGGATTTCCCTGAAATCTCTCTCAAAAGATCACTTCTCTTTGGATCCCCCTCTTTCTTTCTATTTTGAACCTGGTTCAAAAATTCCATTTTTGCAAATCTATTCTCTTTCCCATTGCCATTAAGGGGGTCACCACCTTTAATTGTGGTGAAATTCAATTCTTTATTTCCTTTTCTAATTTGAACCTTGTTCATAAATTCTAAATCCCCGTGTCCATGTTGGGATTTGATGTTTTGCACATCATTCATGGCATTCAAAATCATATTTGAATCAACCATGTTGCTGTTCTGATTACCATCACTAGTGCCCTGCACTTTGTTACTGCTAACCCCATTCGCTTCCCTCACATGCATATGCATTGCACAAAGTGTCAAAACTAGATCACTAATGGCCCCTGCCATAACATCAATGTTTTCTGTTAATGCGCTCTTACAGACTAAATGGGTTAGTAACAATACATTTTTGTCATAATCAAAACACAAATCAAATTTCTCTTTTCCAAGAACACTAATTTTCCTTTTGAATTGTTCATTAAGTGTGTTATACACTGCCTGTCCGTTAAAGACATTCTGTTCGTGTGTTTTCATCTCCAATTGTGCCTTGTGTGTGTCATCCATTGTCTGCTTGTTGCAGGCACTCACATTGTCTGTTAAAGACCTTCTTATTGCACAAAACGCTTGTTGCACGAAATTTGCACTACCAAGCCACACCAAATTCACCACCAAACTGAGTGAAGGCACAAAACACATTTTCAATTTGTTGGGTTCACTTTTCACTTTGAAAAATTCACAAAAACACAATTTACCCCAACCAAAATGAAGGAGAAAAATCACAATCCACCCTGGACTTATCTCACTAAGTGAGATGCAAAACTCCAACACAGTATTTCCTAAGTTCCGACCGGTGCTCCTGGGCCCGCGGGACACTTGGTGGCCAGAAATAGCCTGTGTGGAAATAGGATTCCGCTACGCGACTGCGTAAAGGGCGGAAAACAAACTAATCGTCCCCAAAAACAAAACCTTAATTCTAACAAATAATTTCGACCCAATAAATCAATAAATACACTAAATCGCTGTGAAGATGACTTCAGTGTTGTCTTCAACGCTGAAATCCGTTGCAATTCACTTGTGCACCTGGCACAAGACTTAACCGGTCCCTGCGATGCGCAGATACACTCTACGTGCAAATCCGCGATGCGTTTGTGCTCGTCGCACAAAACGCGTCCAAAACAGGAAAATATCGATCCAAATCGATTCCTACCGCTGCTCTGCTTACTGTACGAACGTTGTACGTTCGTATCCAGCTCGATATTCACGAGCGACGTCGTCGAAACGTTGTGGAAATCAATCCCGATTTCCGCCGTCAAAAAACTCTTCGTTTTCGTCGAAAAATGCCTCGAATCGGTTCCAAACCGATCCCAATCGCTTCCTTGGACTCTTGTGTGGTCCCACGTTGGTAAATCCAGCGTTGCCAACCACTTCTCGGCTCGAAAACAGTCCAAATGCGGCCTCAAAGTCGTATTGCGATGGGCGCCGCCATTTTGGGAAAAATTGAAAAATGCGCCGTTCGTTTCCTTTTATTTTCCTGCACAAAATTCGAAATAAATACTTTGGGAATTGTATTCCTACCGTCCCTGGTAAATCCAGCGGATGTATTCCACTTCCTACGACGTGTTCCCTCGTAAATAACGCCGTTTTCGTCCGTCGCTTCTATCGCCGACGCTCGTCGTTTATTTTCCGTGTCCCGGACACCAAAAACCTTCTCTCTCCACCGAAATACGTTTCCTAAACGTTTTCGAATCGGTGGGCACGTATTTAATACGTGAATCGTGCTTCTAAACGTTGGCGAACTATGTTCGCTCTCGTCGCCGCCGAAAATCCTTGTTTTCAACCAAAAATTGTCCTCGAATCCTTCCGAAACCGCTTCCAATCGATTCGCCGTACCTTGTTTCACTAAAACGACGACAATTCCAGAGTTGTAAACTGCTGGGCGACCTCAAAACAGGCTAAACTTGGCTACTGATGAGAACCGCACTGGGCGCCGCCATCTTTGTATGACGCGCCATCGTTGATTTATATCGACGAAAATGGCTGACAAACTGCCAAATAAACTCAAAAATATAATTCTCAATGTTCTTACTGTCTTTGGCTAATGTCCAAAGCTGATTTCGACTCGTTTCTCGTCGAAACTCGTTGAAAAACCGCCTCTCGCTGCTCCGTTCGCAATTCGCCGACTTCTCTGCCGAACCAAGCACGCAAATCTCGGTTGCCGTGCGGAAGAAACGTCTCTCGATTGCCGCCCGTCGCTCCAGTGATTCCTGTCGACGCGAAAAAGACGTTTCTGGCCAGAAAATCGTCGCGAATCCGAATTTTGGCGTTAAACCTGCGTAGCACTCACGGGAACCATCCTCTGCTACCACTATAGAAACTATAGACCGTGTGTGTGCTGAGAAATGGAGCCAGAGACATGTTTTCCATATGTCACCATACTATCCAAGTGGTGGCTGACATCTTTATTGGTTGCCAACTTAAGAGCAAGTGATTTGACTTGGGATTTGTTCTCCACAAGTCTACAAATCATAAAAGGTGAGAACAAATCAATTTGACAACAGAATTGATTTGTCCTTTACATAAACAATATAAAAGACTCATACTATCAATTGATAGCAGACCAAAAATAACTAAACAATCAGCTCTTTCGAGCAGACGACGCAAACGCTAAGTATCGCAAATCATGTGCCAATTGACATAACGTAACACGCAATAAAAGTCAATAGCAATTGACACCCGACATCAAGACAAGAATACAATATGAACGCAATGCGCCGTTGTCGCACTATATCCGGAAACATGCAACATTAACAAGCTGGCACCATATGACTGCTCCAAATTCCAACAATATATACACTTATACGGTGTGAAGGTGGCAAGTTGTGATGTTTTCAGTGCTGGAAATCGTTGACTTTCACTTGTGCACATGGCACAAGGCTTAACCGGTCCCAGCGATGCGCAGATACACTTCACGTGCAAATCCGCGATGCGTTTCGGCTCGTCGCACGAAACGCGTCCAAAAATGGAAAATATCGATCCAAATTGACCCGTACCGATGCTCTGCTCGTTGTACGAACGTCGTACGTTCGTATCCTGCTCGAAATAGGCGAGCGACGACTTGAGAACGTTGCGGAAATCAATCTCGATCGCCGCTGACGAAAATTGCTTCGTTTTCAATGAAAAATCCTTCAAATCGTCTCGAAACCAGTCCCAATCGATTCCTTGGGTCTTGTTATGGTCCCCCGTCGTTAATTCCAGCGCTGGGATCCACACGTTGGCTCGATGACAGTCCGAATCCGTCCTCAAACACAGGTCGCACTGGGCGCCGCCATTTTGGAATGACGCGTCATCGTACGAATGAAAACAAGAAAAATGGCTTATCATACGCCGAAATAAATGCAAAAAGTACTTCACTGTGTTCCTGCTGTTTATACAGCTAATTCTACGGTGATTCAACACCGTTTTCGAATGAAATCCGTCCAAAACGATCGATCCTGCTTCGGGTCGCAATTTGCGGACTTCACTGCTCGGCGACGTGCGGGAAACGTTTCGTATCGCCCGCCCCTCGTTTTCCGTGCGTCGTGGCCGCTCCAGACGTGGAAAATCGCCGAGGAAGAATGTATTTCGACAGGAACTCACCCACGCAAGCCTCTGCTACCACTTGTAGGCCATTAAATCAAATAAAGTGAGTCCAATCCTATTTCCAGTGTTTTGCATTACAAGCACAAATTGTGCCGCCATCTTTATTGCAGTGGAAAAACATGTGAGAGTACGACATACACGGTTTGAGGTTATTTGACCTCACAAATTATCAGGAGGACAAATCAATATTATGTTTTAGTTGATTTGTCCTGTACAATGTCAAAACAAACTCTTAAAACACAAAATGCTCATTTGAGCAGGCGACAATTAGACAAATCATTATATAGAAGTAAATCAGTTGTGGTACATACACACGCAATTTATAAAAACAATAACAACTGATTTGCAAATTTCGGGACATGATACAATGATAAACTAATCGCGTAACAATCGCGCTAATTCAGAAACGCACGAAGTAATGGAACTGTGACAATATTTGACCCTAAACTCTACAGTTGAAAACTCCTCTTTCGAACCAATCGCGGAGAAAATGCAATTTAACATCTATATGTTTGTTTGCACGGTTTTCAATTTTATTTTTCGCATAGTTGATTGCCGGCATGCTGTCGGCATAGACGCAAGGAACGCTTCGGTCAAAACATAGAATGATATCGGCATTGTACAAACGTTCAAGCCATATCACTTCCCGTACGCCATCGACAACCGCGAGAAACTCGCTCTCCATAATGCTCAGAGAAGTCATGGATTGTTTTCTACAATTCCATGAAATCGGAACCCCTCCCAAATACACTATGTGACCACCAAAGCTTCTTCTGCTGTCTTGGTCCAAAGCAAAGGACGCGTCGGTGTAAACTGTTAAATTGTTGTTTTTACAATTCGCTAAGTTGATCACGTAATTGGGGGTATTCGCCAGATATCTCAACACCTGTATCAGCATCTTAACATGCCTGTTAGAGTGGGTCTCATTGTATTGAGATAACACAATGACGCTGAAAAGGATATCTGGGCGCGTTCTGTTCGCGATAAACAGTAAACTTCCCACCAGGGACCTATACGGGAACGTTGAGTTAATTTGCTCGCCTGTTTGCACCTTCTGGATCATGGTGCCAACAGTAACCGGGATTTTAATTTTATGGCACGGATCAATGTCATATTTCTTAACTAATTTCGCAATATAACTCTTTTGGTGTACTAAAATGTCCCCATTTTTCCTCTCAAAATGAATCCCTAATAGTAGAGTCACCGGTCCAAGGTTGACAATTTCAAAGCTCTCTTGGATCCACTCGATAATGCATTGTTCAACGAAAGCATCACGACTAAACAAAACAATGTCGTCCACGTAAAACAAAAGGACGGCATCTGAGCCGTAATTATATACGCAATTCAGTCCTAAGACTGGAGTGAACCCAATTTCTAGTAGTCGTTCGTGGAGCTTGAAATACCACATCCTGCCGGACTGGTGTAAGCCGTACAGGGACTTGACTAGTCGCCAACATTTGTGTTGGTTCTTCTCGGTTTGGAAGCCCTTCGGGATTTTGATGTATTGTGGCACATCAAGGTCTCCGTACAAGTACGCAGACTTGATATCGAGATGTGTATCTCGCCAACCTTGCAGAACCACAAGAGAACAAAAGAATATCAGTACAAGAACAAAGTTGACCACTGGTGAAAATATCTCAGTGAAGTCAACTCCTTCTTTCTGCCCAAAACCTTGCGCAACTAAACGTGCTCTCCAACGCTTAATTGCCCTAGTATGGTCACGCTTGATTTTATAAATCCATTTTGTTCCCAGTAAATTCGTCCCTTCAGTTTTATCAACTTCCTCGTAAACCTTTCTGTCATTAAAGATATTGATTTCGTCATCCATAGCATCCTGCCAGTCGGATTTGTTCGGGTCGGACATAGCTTCTTCAAAGGTGTCCGGTTCAACGGATGCATGACCAGCAAACCCAATGGTTTCATCAGCTGTTTTGAAATCAAACAATCCCCCATCATAAATGTACCCTTCTTCGTTGCACCAACGCACAACGTCAATCCGACTGCGGATTCTGTCTCTCAGCGGTGAAATGTATAGAACATCAACTTGTCCCGCTGTTTCGCCACTTTGCCTGACAGTTGCTCTTCTTTCCCATTTAGACATATCTAAAGCCTTTAGTTTCGGACGTGGCGCCGTGTCCCCCTTCACTCCATCACCCCGTGGTGGATTTCTTCTCAGTAATGGGGGCACCGCAGGGACCTCTTCATTCCGAACCTGTATCACTTCCTCCTCTTCATCCCCACCCACAGCCTCTGCGGCTAACAATTCATCACCAATTTCAGGCTGTACAACTTGCTGTACCTGCTGAACCAACTGGGGGTTGGGAACTTTTTGTTGAGGCACAGGGGCTGGAATTGCTGCTTTAGGCAGCGGAGGAGGAATAGGAGCCGCCGCTTTTAGAACAGGGGGCACCTGTTGAGGTAATTGCTGTTGGACAGCAGGAATAACCTCATCATCCGAATCATCATCCCATGATGACCCCACAAAATTTGGTTCGGATGAAATTGAATTCAATTGCACTGATTCGTGCCAAAAGACATTTTCATTAATTTTAACGTGCTTGGAAGCAATAACTTGGTTGGATTTGGGGTCCCAAATTCGATATCCACGCGTTCTAACCGCGTAGCCCACTAGGGCCCCAGGCCATGCCCGTTTTTCCAATTTGCTTCTCCTTGTTTGCGAAGGAATGTGCACGTAAACTTTGGAACCGATACATTTCAAATGTCTCAGCGACAATTTCTTATTGTAAAATAAATTATAAGGGGCTTTCCCACCCAAACTCGCATGTGGGAACCTATTCTTAAGATAGACAACAGTCACGGCCAATTCTGCCCATAAACCCCGTGGAAAATTGTTCTCGAAGAGCATTGCTCTAATTCCCCCAACAATAGTCCGGTTGGCTCTCTCGGCCACGGAATTCATTTCCGGGGAGTAGGGGTTTGTTTTTATGCACTTCATCCCGATAGAAGACGCATAATCATCCCACTTCTTCGAGACAAATTCCCCACCGTTGTCCGTCTTAATACATTTGACCTTTTTCCCGGTGCTGCGTTCAACTTCTGTTTGCCATCGTTTGAAACGCTCAAATGTGTCCCCCTTGTTCTTGATAATTTCCACCCACATGAACCGTGAGTAATCGTCCACGATTATTAAATAATAACTGGCCCCACCCAAAGATTTAAATGGTTGAGGGCCCCACAGATCCATGTGGATTACTTCTAATATTTCCTTGGTAGAAATTTCCGCTATTGGGGGAAAGCTTGCCCTAGTGCTCTTTGCCTTTGAACACGCATCACAAGGCGAAAGATTCTTGTCGGAGAGCTTAACTCCGAAAATATCGGGTGAAACTTCCATTTTCGCAATCCCAGTTGCGTTGAAATGTCCCATTCTAGAGTGCCAAATGTCCATTGGCTGTGGTTTCACTTTGATCTTTTCAATTTCAACTTTTCCCCCATTTAAATCACTCTGCCCGTTATTATTGCTTAAAACGCTTTTCTTGATGTTTGACGCATTCGCTAGCGCATTTACGCTCACGGGTTTACTTATTACAGGTTTCCCTGCATCACTTAATGTGTTTAGTAAAGCTGCCTTAAAATCTACTGTTTTTAGTAATGGATTAATGACACTTTCACTTTTTACAAGATTTTTGACCGAATTGATTTCCACAGCCGCACTCTGTTGCGCAGAAGGTGCCGCTGTGTTTACAATATTGGCCTCCATTTTGCAGTTAACCTTGTACATCCGGTCACTTGTTCTATCTGCAACAATGAAGGGCTCATTAATTCGGTCTTTGTACATGGTCAACTTTCCATTCTTAATAAAAGTTGTGAAGCCAGCTTCATCTGTCCGGCCCAGCGATAAGAGATTTTTCTTAAAATTTGGCGCATAATAAACATTTTGCAGTGTGATCTTCCGCAATCTGTTTCCATAACAAGAAGTGATCAACACGTTGCCAATGCCTTCTATTTTAGACTTTCCTTCCCCCTGCTGGACACTATAGCCGGACAGTGGCTTAAAAGTTACAAACCAACTTCTATTAAATGAAAAGTGATCTGTCGCTCCGGTATCTATGTACCATTGCAGATCAAAATCACAATGTGACATTAAAGACAATGGTGGCGTAATGGTGACTTGTTCCTCTGTAGACTGATGAACTGCCGCTGAATACATTGTCAATGGCTCATCAAAAATGTCCAATTGTCCCATATTTGCCTGTTTGGTCTTTCCTCCTCGACCACGTCCTCGTGCAGTGCCTTTTGCAAGCTGTGCAGAGGTGCCACCTCGTTGACTTTGCACATTGGCTTGTTGTTTAGGCGGTGTAGGGCATTCGCGTGCGAAATGTCCTGTACCACCGCAACTAAAACATGTGCGAGGTGTAAAGGGCTGATTTCCACTTTTCCCTCGCTGAAAACGACCTTTTCCAAAGAATGCACCCGCATTGTCAACTGATTCCGGTTTACTCATTCCGTAATTGTCCGAAGATTCATACAAACGGTTATATTCTCCTAATAACCTTTCTTTTACTTTCACCGTAGTAAAGTCCAAATCCTCCCAGTGATACATTATTTGTTTCACAGTTTCGTACTGTGCAGGGAGAAAATCCATGTACTGGAATGCGATGTCTTCATCTGTCGGGAGGACTTTGACGTTTTTGAGTTCCAAAACTTTTCTGTCGACCCGAGCCAAGAAGCACATCATTTCCTCGTTGTCCATTAACCTCATTTGGAGGAATTCTCGCCGCAAACGACCTTTTCGGGCGCGCGTCGTCGGCTGGTACGACGCTCTGAGCGCTTCCCACGCTTTCTTGGATGAATCCTGCGCGACGGCCACAATCTGTTGCGATTCGCCGCAACTCAAACATATTGTGGACCAAGCACGGTTTTCGCGCACCTTGAAGTCGCGTTTTTCCTTGGCTGAGGCGGTCGCAGCAGACGCGGTCTCGGTACCGGTGACGTGATCCCACACGCCTTGCTGCGCCAACAATAAATGTACTTGCACAGCCCACGTCGTATAATTCGTCCCGTCGAGTTTCTTGATCGATTTATAGTCGTCGTATTTGTCATCCGACGCCATAATTGTCCAATTTCGTGAAGTTTTTCCAATAAATGCACTTGTTTTTCACAAAAATAATTTCGCCGCACAATTTGAAGCACAAATAACACTTTTGCAAATTGCAAACCCCCAAAAGGTTAGGCGAAACAATGCACAACTTCCCCACTTGGTACAGCTCTATAAGAGAGCACAACTACTCGAATCTGGTCGCTCTACTAGCTTCCGATCGGCACCACTGAGGCCCGCGGGACGGCTAGTTGGCCACGAACAAGCCCAGATCGAAATGAGACGGTACTAGCCGAATGGCTAAAGGGTACCGAATATACAAAGGGTCCCCAAAACAAAACCTTAATATTATTAACAAGGAATTTCGACAACTTAAAACTAATAAATTGCTGGCAAGATGAAATTCCGTTGTTTTGCGGGTTGGTTTGCGTCGCAAATCTCCCGCGTTGATCCCACGTCGTGAAATCGATGCGTGTCGACTCAACGTGCTCGCCCGCACCTTCGTAGGATGTGCTCCGTGCACAAAACCTCGGGAAAAATGCCAGCGCGTACGTTTAACTCGCTAACTGGTCTTCTGGCCGTTCAAATTGCTGTTGCCTGTGTGCAAACTTATGCCCACACAGGTCTTCGCGTTGAAATCCGCGTGTATGCACGACCGGCGCAAATACACGGCTTCGCTGCTCGTCGCGTTTGTCCAACGCGATCGATTCGACGAAAATCGGTGTCGTGTCGCAAATTGGCGACAAAAAACTTGCCAAAAACGATCGTTGGCGTTGCCAAATGATGTCCAACGGTCCCACGATGTCTGTTCCGCCGCTGCAGAACGTCTCGACGACGAAACAACTCGTTTCTGCTGCTAAAGGCGAATTTCCTTGGGCGCCGCCATCTTGGCTGGTGACGTCATCTCGGAAATCATCGTGGCTCGTTTCTCGAATAAAGTGGCTTATAATTCTGCCAAAAATCAGTTCAAAAATTCGACAAGTGTTCTTACTGCCTGAGTAAACTATCCAACGTCGATTGAAGTTGTTTTCCTGACGAATTCCCGGCGATTCGCGCCTCGCGTCTGCTGCGGGTCGAATCGTGCACGTCGCGACTTCGTTCGCCGGTAATGTCCGCTCTCTGGTCTTCAAACCACAAAATTACAGGTTGGCCTGGCCGCAACCATCCTCTGCTACCATGTATTGTGCATTTGAAGAGATGTGGAAGCCATTAAATCAGGTGAGAGCCGGTTTAATTTAGGTGCGGGAGACCGCATTTCGCGTCCGCCATCTTTTATTATCGAGATGAGAGAAGCAACTAAAATACACCTGCTTCGAGGTTATTTTCCCTCTCCCCTATACAAACGATTAAGATAGAACAAATCATTGTTGGGAAAACATGATTTGTCCTTTACAAAAGACTGGCATAACCAAACAATAAGCAGCTCTTTAGAGCAGACGATATATGGGCATGTCATTGCTAAAGATTGCATTGGTTGGGGTACTTAACACAGGGAAGTAGGTTAAAAGTCATTATCAACCAATGCAGCTAACTCACGGAATTGCAAAGACACGCCTGTTGCATTTAACCGCAAACATGCAACTAATAAAGCTCAAACAGTTGGGCATTTCCCAACAAAGTGAAGTGTCTAAGAGTGGGTGGAACTCTTATATAGGAAATCTCTTACATCCCCCTATTCAAAATTAATCGATCCAATAACGAGGTGATGATGTTATCACTCACCAACGCCATCTCTGGACGATATTTAGCAACTAATTCCTAATAATGTTTCGAATTACGCACAACGGATCGCCAATAATGTTTGTTTCAAAAAAAATTGGAGTGTTCTGTACATTATTTATTTATTCACCTTTATGTTGTGTATTTATGCTTGATGATTGAAGATAATGTTGTTGGTCAAGAAGTACAACATGTCGGCCATTGTAAAGTTAACAGAGTGTTTATTCAAGTTTTAACAAATAGGTGGCGCTGCTCTTAAAAGCGCCGAAACATTACGATTGGTCAAGATTGACCTATGGAGTAGGACACTCTACTTTAAAAATTCTTCTCCTTAGAAATTCCAGCTTAAATTTAAGTTGGCTTCTCCCAATCTTATAAAAGCGCTTCTACTTAGTGCTTTCAATTTTTATCAGCAGACATCGTTTGGCGCTAGTAGTCCAACAGAAGTGATTACATGGTTCCATTTCTGGCTAACATACACATTGAAAATTAAATTTTTTAGGATAATTAAACTTTTTCAATTAAAATTAAATTTTTTAGGATAAATTAAACTTTTTCATTTAAAATTAATTTTCTTGGCTCAACAACACTAGCAGCAAGTGCGACATTTTATCACACTACCCTAACAGCGCTTAAGCTACCGCCCTTCCGGATTTTGTCCCCAAATAAGTACATTGTGGGCACCAAAGCGTCGTCTTTGAAGATTGTCCTTCTGAGGGTTAATTTCATTGTTAGTCGTCAGTCATTCTCTTCCCAGCATTGTTACGCATGTGCACTTTTATGGCCATCAAATGCTTAAAAATGGCTTGGTCAACCAACCAACGAAAAATTAGTCATGTATTGCGGTTTGTTATAACGAGGTTCGACTGTAGAGTCTTGGATGTCTGACTTGATCGTTTCATCAATTGGACCCGCAACTGTCGTACAGACTGTTTGGACATCAAAATCGTCACATTCCAGCTTGAAGCTCACCTGCAGAATTAGTGTTTTCGGCTGTATCCACCAGGTAGTGCAAAAACTCACTCATAAGTTATGACAAATTGACATTTATTTGATCTGCTTAGGTGCCCACAGAACTGGCGAGCCCAAAACTTGTGGTTTGCAAAAATGTGAGAATATGAGTTTTATTCGACTAAAGACTTTCAACCAATTTTGAATTTTCTTTGGTTTAAATTCATGGTCATATACAGTTTTCAATTTTAAAATACAAATTTTCGTATACTTTCAGCATCTCTGCCGTTTCCAAGTCTCGGTTTTCCGAGACGAGATTGGAAAGTCCCGAGACGAAATCTCGTACGTAGACAAAAAAAAAGCAATAAAAAGCATTGAAAAACAATAAAAACCGTACAAATTACGTTACAATTCGTAACGTGAGTTGCTCGTTTTTATTCTACCTCGGTATTATTCGTGAATCGAATCGTCCCTTTTTCTTCTACATTCGTCTGTTTCATCGCTCTTCTTCTATCTCTTTGTCGTTGTCGTCCGCCTCTTTTCTTCCTTTTGCTGGAATTCACATAGTTTCGTCCGATTTTGGATTGATTTCGTCGGAATCGTCTAAATTCGTATCCAATTTGATTTCCTTAGCTGTAAATTCGTCGTTTCCAGCTTCTCCGCCCGCCACCGATTCGTCCGGCTCGTTATCGTCATTTTTTACTATTTTTTCATCCAATTTAGTTCGTTTAGCTTTGATTTCGCTAATTTTGTCATCAAGCTTGGTTAGCTCCGCATTCATTTCATCTAATTTCGCATCTAGTTCCCCTTGCTTTGCATCAATGTTCGCTCGTTTTGCATCTAGTGTCGCTTGCGTCGCATCCAAACCCACCTCCGGTTGAAACTCGGGATCCTTCGAGCAACCTGGTTTGCTACCATCCGGTTCGTCCCCAGTTAACATTCTGTAGCGCCGCTTAAAAGCCAATACTGACGTTTTATAACTAGCCTGAATTTCTGCAATTGATTTGAAACGCGACATGTGTTTTTTAATCTCTTTACTGATCGTTTTATGACAGAGCGTTAGGTGCGTGTTGAGCTCTTCGAATTCTTGATGCGAGTCGATCCATCCAGCGTTATAATTATAATTGAACGCCGTCGATTGCGATACGAATAGTACAAATTTTTGGATCGTCTGAAGGTACGTAAGTCTGTTGTGACCCGACTGGACCGGGGTCAACGAAGAGTTTCTCTCGTGACCTCGTTTCGGGTGTAAGGGGAGCCGCAAGCGCGTCTCCCTTCCCTCAGTGCATTGACATCTAGTCAATGGACAGGCGTCTGCCCTGAGGGAGTGGGGATGGCTCGTCCACCCCACCATTGGGTGATTCTGGTCACCTGTCAACCCCGTTTTGTGCAAAGGAATGTGCCTTGCACTGAGCGGGCAGAACCAACACAACCATCAAACGAGAAACACACGTAAAACCCGTCGTCCTACAAGATCAGGCCCAAGTAAATATACTGGGATTGACCAAGGACAAAGGACAATTTACCGTGAGTACGTTTGGTCAGTGTCAAACTCCGCAGAGTAACCTGCGAGATAAGATTACCACACTATTTTAGCACACCAGCTAGAAATAGTAAAAACCACTCCAGTTTAGCGAGTTGTGCAGACAAACGGTCGCACAAGCCTAAACTGCAGTAAAACCACGACGAGCGTTCCCGCCGCTGTGTGACCGCCGGGAGCCAGAAGAGTCCGCCGCTGTGTGATCGCCGGACACCACACAAAAACCTAGACAACAGCCCGAAGTAAGCCTTTTAACTAAGCATTCACTCGCGCCCGACCAGCGTGAGCCCGAAGGACCAGCCAGAGACGAGCCGAGGACGCCATATTGCCACGCCGGCCCAAGACGACACCACGTTGCCACAACGAGGACGCCATCTTGGACACGACCGAGACAACAGACGACCTCGCCGATTCCAGCCAGCTTTCATCATACCTTTACCTTTCCATTTCCCTTCACCCATTCCGATTTACCTTTTACCTACCTTTTATATATATATATATATAAGATATATCTGTACATTGTCCCACAGAATAAATCTATATTATATTTTACCTTTTATATCTGTGTAATCATTTCTTTGGGTAAACCGCTTGAGCAAAGCGGTAGTGAGTTAGTCGAATTAAGTAATCAACCCACGAGTTAGCGACGGTTAGAGTTGAGCGCGACACGTGGGGGCCTGTCCGGGATCGATTTAAACGACTCGAATAGAACTTGAGATCATTTTTCATACCCAAAAATGGCAGATAATACCCGAGTAACAGATTCCGACTCCGACGCAAACAAGAGAGCCGGCAGTCGTAAAGGCGCCGACTATCACTTGCGATCTGGAGGTCCCTTACCCAAAGCCTCAGCGCACGAAGCGAGGCAAAAACGGCGTAAGCCTAAACCCGATCGTAGAAGCGCATCAGAGGCATCGCACCCGTCTCGCGCCGAGACGAGGCAGCGATTGGACGAGACAGAGCGGGGTGAAGAGCAATCTCACTCCAAACTGCCGCGTTCTAACCGTGACGGCGAGACGAGCGGAAACGAGGTTTTATCCCGTAACCAATCGCCTCGTCTAACGCACGACACCGAGGTGGGCAGTCCGAAAGCAGCGTCTCCGATACAAAAGACGGCCTCAAATACGACCGCTAATTCGGCACTAAACACGCCAGTTACGCACAGTCGACCAGCCTCGGTAGTGTCTGAAGGGCACAAGTCCAACTCGTCCTCTGTCAAGCGTGTTTCAAGCCAGCCTTACAGCGTCTCGGGCACCTTGATTGATGCGATGCAGTTGGCACAAGCGGAGGGAGTGAGATACACCCTTCCGACGGGGAAGATTACCGTGTACGAAACGTTACAAATCGTACGTGCAGCTTTAAAAGCGCACAGTGTATCCCCACAAATCACCATTGTTGAAGGTGCACACGCTCAACAATTGGTTGATTCCGCTCAATTTGAAGCGGATGCAGAGAATGAGGCTCGACAAGCCATTCGCGAGAGACGGAGGAAGCTGGCGGAAAGAGAAGCGCAAGCTCTCGAGTACGGCAGAACCCAGCCCAATCCGACTACTCCCGAGGAGGTAGAAATAGTTGACCGAGCCCTGAGAGCACATCGATATGCTTTCCACTCGCAACAAGAAGCAGAGCGAGCATTTATGGCCAGATTGCGACGAGATGACCCGAAATCCGTTCGCAAACCAGAGGTCAGTTCATCCGAGCTGTCCGACGAGAGCCTAGAGGGAGACCCAAAGCGCACGCCGAAGGCCAAACCCAAACCCCAGCCGGAGAGGGCAACACCAGCTACTCCGCGCAAGAGAGATGCGTCGGCCAGAGAACAACAAACTCGGCCCCGCATGCAAGCTCTCGATTCAGCCACAAATAATGCGATAACGCGGTTAATCAACGCTAATAATGCTAGGCGAAATGAAGAGCAAGCTCTCACAAGCCAACAGCATGATAATCCACAAGGGACTGAGTGGCAACAACCAGTGCCCATCCTTAAAGACGACGAGTCGTCAAGGAGACAATCGCATGATCGCACCTCTTCGCGAGAAGAAGGCAAACGCGATGAAAGACCGAAATATTTTCACTACGGAAATAGTGATTCGTCGTCAGATGGACTGGAGTCAAATGCACCCAGTCATCACGATTCGGAGAGAGGTTCCGGAGAAAGACGGAGGGAAAGAGAACGCGATGAACGCAGAGAAAGGGAACGTGACGACCGTCGTAGGGGCCGGAAAGAGTCAAACTCTTCACGGCGCAACCCGCCACGCCGCTCACCGTCTCCCGACCCCAGCTCCGACCCCTCATCCAACGACGACAGACGAAAGGAAAAATCAAGTAATCGCCGGAAGAGATCCAACTCTCCGCGCGATAGAGAGAAACGACGTCGATCGGAAAATAGCGACCACCGACGGGAGGAGTTTCAGGACCTTCCCCGACAAAGCGCGTTTACCGATTCGACGGGTCGGCAGTATACGATGGGAGAGCTTGGAAGAGCCCTACTCGGCTCGTTAAAAGCCGAGGGAATTGATCTGAGCAAACGAAACGATCGTAATCGTAGCACTGGTGACCGCGTAAAGAAAAAATACGCTGTCTCCCGACGTGACACCATGAGTGTTACCGGGAATATTAGGTGGCAATTTTATATTCAGAACCGTTTCGACGGGTCATGGAAAGCGGGAGATCGCTTCCTTGACGAAGTAATTCGAATTAAGACTGCCACTAAAGCCACCGTAGGAGACATGCTCACCCACGGTATTGTCGAGCTAATGACAGGCTCGGCACGTGAGTGGTACCAAGGATTGAAAGGCGTCAATTGGGACGACTTTTTAATGAGATTCGACCTGCGCTACGGCGAGACACCCGAAGAGGTGAGCCGAAAGATGCGAGGTCTTCGCCAGATGCCTGGTGAAACCATAATGGATTACGACATTCGCGCCAGATTGTTGTTCGAAAAGGCCCCGATGGAATTTCATGCCACGGGATTCAACCTTTTCTTTCTCGGCGGTTTGTCGGAGTACTCGCAACGGGTGTTACTTGAAGAAAGGGCACCGACAGGAGGCAGCTACGAGGAGATGAGCGCCTTCCTGTTCGAGAACACGATAGATATCGAGAAGAGGTATTATTCCGCTTTACCAGAAGCGGAGAAAGCAGCAACCGCAAAACGTCTCAAGTTGAGTGCGGAAAGATATGGGGCGACAGATAAGATTATGCGCCCTACTGAATATCTTAGCGGTATAATGGAGCTGGCAGAAGCTAGCGTTGGTTTGCAAATAAAAAATAAACTGACATCCACGCTGCCTTCCAACCCTTTGGCCGCCCCTAAAAAGGCACCGACAGCGTCAGCCATGCAAGCGACACTGGAGGAGGTCAAGGAGGGGGAGGAAGCCGGACAAGATGCCGGAAAATCAGACGAAAAAGAAGAAAAAGACGATTATTCGACGGACGAAGAAATACGAAGCTATCGCGATACCTTATCAACGGGTTGCGATGAGGAAGGACCGCTAGTACATCTCATCCATCGAGATAGAGCGGTAGAAGAATTTCGCGCCAGGTTAAAACCAAATGCCGGCCGAATTCCGAAGTATTTTCGGAAAAATTACACGCCACCGTCGAAAGCAGACCCTGAAAAGAAAAAATCGACTGAAGCCCCAAGAGACAAATCAAATATTCGTTGTTTCAAGTGTAACCAACCGGGTCACTATTCCAATGAGTGCCCAAGAACAGCGAAAGAAGACGCTAAATTTGACGCAATAATGAAGCAGATGGCAGAGATTAAACTCGCCATGGCAAAAAACGAGTCAAAAAACGAGTCAGCGCAGGCGGCGAAGAAATAACTTCTCGACCGTCTGCGCCATTCATGAAGAAGAAGGGGTTTAACAAAGGGTTCGATAAGCCGCCACCAGTCAAAGAAATGGGTAGTGACATAGCTAACGCCCAAATTCAAGACAGGGCCAACAACGCTTTGCAGGTAATTACCGCAAACGCTGAGGCTGAGGCGGAAGAACCGAACCTACTGCTTGAAGAATTACCTCAAGTAGTCGAAGACACAGAAGAATTTCGTGTTTTCATGTGCAACGTGGCGGTCGAATACACCAACCGCCTATGCATGTTGCCCATGACAATAGAACGTGAAAAAATTATGGGACTGCTAGACTCGGGAGCAGATCGCTCGTTCGTTTCCGAAGACATAGTAGCATCATTGGGTCTCACCGATAAGATAAAAGGCGTTAATAAAAATATACGTCTAAAAACCGCCAACGGAATGGCGCGTCCAAAAGGAGTTATATTATTGACCATGGAGTGGCTCGGAGGGGTAGAACAGCACCCTTTCCTGGTCCTGCCCACATGCGACAGAATTTTTCTGTTGGGCTTAGACCTCATGGCGTCAATGGAAATACAACCAAATCCAATAACGAAATCTTGGAATTATATCAGAAATGATAAGGAAAGACCCGCAATTGTCGTGCCACCAGCTCTTGTAAAAGAAGCGGCCGACAAGACACAGTGGGAGAAAGGCCTAAAGAAATTCGTTCAAGATTACGATTTTAAAGCATTCGTAACAGAATTGCAACGGGACAATGTAGTGGAAACGCTTGTCGCCGACGCCGCTTTAGAATTAAACGAAGCGGCAGCCCTACGAAGGGTCCTACTTAAATATGAGGGGATCCTGTCGAAAAAACCGGGCCGAACGAATAGGGCTATTCACGAAATTAAATTGACGGATAATAAACCTATACGAGTTGCGTATAAGGGAATGAACCCGCAAAAACGTGAAATAGTGCAAAAAATGTGCCAAGAAATGCTAGACAGTGGCATTGTCTCCGAGGCCCAGGGAGAATACGCGACGCGAGTTGTGCTCGTGATGCGCCCGGGCTCGGACCCACGCCTATGCATTGATTACCGCCCATTAAACGCGGTGACAGAAATAGATCCCATACAGATGCCGTCTATCGAATCCATTTTGAGAGAGCTTAGCCCCTTTTCTTGGGTTACGACGATGGATCTGTCGAAGGGATACTGGCAAGTTGAGATGAGGCCAGAGGATAAGTTAAAAACAGCATTTTACTCGCCAATTGGACGGTTGATGTTCAACGTCATGCCATTTGGTTTAGTGAATGCTCCCAGTACCTTTCAGAGACTAATCGAAAGCGTATTGGGTGATATCCTGCATCAGTTTGTGTGGGCATACCTAGATGACATAGTTATTGCCTCTAAAACATTCGAAGAGCACATTGAGCACATCGACCAAGTGCTCACCCGGCTGGCAAAAGCTGGGTTACACGTGCATCCGGGCAAAAGCAAGTTCTGTCGAAAGGAGCTTGCCTTCCTGGGTTATCGCATTGGAGTCAATGGTTTAGCTATTGGCCCCGAAAAAATCGATGCGATTAATCGTTTCCCACCACCCGAGGACGTTAAAGGTGTCCAACGGTTTATGGGAATGATAAACTTCTTCGGCAGGTTGCTACCGGGTCTAGCTGAAGTGGCAGCCCCAGTTACCGACCTCCTGAAGAATGAAAACGAATTTGTATGGTCAAATGAGTGCAACATCGCATTTAATGCAATAAAGAGGATGCTGACGGAAGTCGGCGTAATGCCTCTACCCGACTTAAACCGGCCGTTCATATTACACACGGACGCCAGCAGAGTTGGGTTAGGAGCGGCGTTGCTCCAAACACACGTGCGCGACGGAGTCGAACAAGACCTGCCGTGCATGTTTATAAGTCGCAAACTCCAAGGCGCTGAAAAGAATTACAATGCCACCGAGTTGGAGTGTTTGGCCGTTGTGTGGGCCATAAGGAAATTCAGAGATTATCTCGAATATACCAAATTTGTGGTCCACACAGATCATCAAGCGTTACAATGGCTGATGAAATTAAAAGAGCCAGCCGGTCGACTAGCCAGATGGCAGTTAGAACTGATGGCATGCGACTTGACCATTCAATACAAGCCCGGCAAATATAACGTCGTGGCTGACGCTCTGTCACGGGCACCAGTGTCAGATCCAATCGACGCTGACGATGATGGCGAGGATGACTCCCGCATCATTTATTGCCCTACGAGTTGTCACCGTTGGGATTTAAGGAAGATGAATGAAATTCCCACCGCGTCTCCGGCAGATGTAAAATTCTGTGGATTTTGGACGCGGTTATACCAACCAGCTGCTGACAATTACCCAAATGCAAGGAAGGAATTTAAGCTAGAGCGGAGAATAAATGACCCGCTTCTAAGCGCCTTCCACGCTCATGTCGGCGAGCAGATGCAAAGCAGTCCCCCGACAAGGGAGGAAATAATTGTGCAACAAAAATTAGACAAGAAATGTCAGGACAGAGCTAGATTCGTACTGACAGGAAAATATCCGCCCAATCTAACCAGAAGGCAGAAGCGTCGTTATGCACACGAATCCATAGATTACCTATTGGATGACGGCCTTTTAGTGAAACATCACCCAAATCACCAAGATGACTTGAGTGAATCGGACACCGCAGTAAAGGTAGTAATACCTGCTTCCTTAATCGGTCGCGTGCTGTGGTTGTTACACGGGCACCCGCTTGCGAGCCATGCGGGAGTAAGCAGAACACTCTATCGTGCTACACAGCTTTTTCACTGGACAGGGATGAAAAAAGATATTGCTCTTTTTGTCCACCAATGTCAGCGATGTCAAGCGTGCAAGCCGAGGAGTAAATCACCATTCGAAACTATTTTCTTAGGGCCTTACGCGCCTTTTGATTGTTTAAGTGTCGATGTGATGGGCCCAAAACCCGTTACGGGAAATAAAAATGCGTACATTATCGTTATAATGGACGTGGCAACTCGTTGGCCCGAGTTGTACGCCGTCGCTAGACCTTCAGCAGAGAAAATCGTTGAATGTATCTACGACGTGGCGTTACGTTACGGATTTCCACGTAAAATAATATCCGATAACGGACCCCAATTTATCTCGAAAATTTGGGGTAAGTTTTGTGAGAAATTCAGGATTGTGGCGTCACATACTTCGACCTACAATCCTAGAACAAATCCCGTTGAGCGACTCAACAGGGACATTAAATATGCACTAAGCATATTCACTGACATCCACAATAGGTGGGATGAATACTTGAGGGAGATCGCGTTCAGCATACGAACAACAGTCTCGAGGACGAGAGATTTTTCTCCGGCCTACCTCAACTTCGCCCGAGAGCTACGAGTGCCTTGGGACCCACGAGTGGCAGAGTCAGTAAATGTGGTGGACCCAGAGAAACCACATGAGTATGTGTATAAATTGGAGCAAACAATTTCAAACACATACAAACATATGATGGCGCACATTTTTAACATGCGCGACCGCATTTTACAAGATAAAAGCGGTGGGAAATTCGTGAATTTCGAGATCAATGATTTGGTGTGGAAAGATGCACACACCCT
Organism: Strigamia acuminata; assembly: GCA_949358305.1. Taxonomy (NCBI): domain Eukaryota; kingdom Metazoa; phylum Arthropoda; class Chilopoda; order Geophilomorpha; family Linotaeniidae; genus Strigamia; species Strigamia acuminata. Next base: position 63,012,433 of record OX442314.1, on the reverse strand, counting down.
CTCAAATGCAGCGAGAGGGATCACCGCCAGCTTGGCCGACAAGAGAGATGGTCCGTATGTAATCATCGGCAAGCATGGCGGTAACGCGTATAAATTACGCAAGCTCGAGGACAACACCGAGCAAAAGTCGATCCAGGTACGAGAGTTAACTCCGTACATTCCGGAATTCCCGCAAGAAATGTGGGCCAAGGGCCAAGTCAAGTCTAAAACTGACGGCCAAATCGTCGATATGTTCGCTGGCGAGTCGGAACAAGCACCGCCAAGTGACAACGAGGAGTATTTCGACGCCCCTTCACCTCCGGTAAACGAGATAGTTGAATCCGTTCCGGATCCAATTTTGGTCGGGGGGGAAACAGGAGAAACTCCTGAAACAAACACAAAAAACACGGATAAAAAAGAAAACAATAATGAGGAGGTACAGACACAAAAAACAACAAAAAATATCGTACCTGCCTCGATCCGTAACCTGCGACCGCCGTCGTTGTTGAATTCGAGCGATCCGCCGAATTTACACACCGACCGCTCAGTCCCTCTCCCCGTTGGACAGAGCATTATGCAGGAATGTCGAGCCAATTTGACCGACATTTACAGGCCGAGCCGACCCCGACCCGGTTCCTCGGCCCTGTTCTTCGAGAGGCGAGACGAAGAAGCGCGACTCGCGAGAGAAGCCGCCAACCCGACTATCTCCGAGCTCTCAGCGTTTCGCTTCGTGATGGAAGACCCAAGAGTCTCCGCACCCGCCTTGCGAGGTGTGGATCAGGCCCAGCGATATTTCATCGAATGGGCAACGGCGATGATGAGTAAGCTCTCGCGTGCCTTCACTGCGGATTCAGAGCGATCGAATCCAGTGAATCGTCGCAGCCTACAGCTATCATTGACCAAGGTCATGATGCAGCTGCTAACCCCAGCACTCTTCGGAGAAGGGCGTCAGGCGATGGCCGCATGGTCTGTCGTGGACAGAGAGGGTGTACAGGTTCCCCGTGCACTCCTCGCAGAGTGGAGCTCCATTCTGCCCGACCCTGTGTTGACTCGGTACGAGCTAACCAGGGATGTGGTAAACCCCGAATTTGAGGGGTACAAGTTGCGAAGCACGGCGTTTCGTTACACCTCCGCCACCTGGACGGCGGCGCCTACCCAACAACTACGCGCCATGACCATCCAGACGGAAGAATCGGCAGAGGATGTGGAGATGATGATCTCGCCGACGAGCGGAGTTCCGATTCCGCCACCGATGCCTGCGGAGATATCCCCGCAAGGACCCGCCCTGTTCGAAGTGGCGGGTAGACCAAAGCGCTTGCTGTGCCGAACACCACCCGTCAAGTCCGTCGAGCGAACGAAGCCGACCCCGCCCGTGACTCCACCGGCCCAAGCGGCGACAACGACACAAGCCGTGATTCCCGCGGCCACCCAGAAGCCGCAGCCGGCACCGCCTCCACCAGATTATTACGGGCGAATCATCGAAGAATTTCCCCATCTTTCGATGACGACGGCGACCAGGAGGTTTATCCTCGCGCAGCGGGACAAAGGCAAATCGGTCTTCATCTGGCTTCACAACCAGATCCGGAAGACTAAAGACCTCATCTTCCACCAGAGGTTGCTGAGAGCCCACCGTGCGCCAGTGACGCCAGCGGAAGCCAATGCCATCCGGCATACGAACACCGGCTTCTCCGCCTACATCCCGAGCGTTTGGTTACACGAGAGGACGCGTGCCCCGCATGAGCCAGTTGACGGCCATGCATTATGCTTCATTACGGAGCATGAGGACCCCCGAGATCGGTCCTCGGCGCTAGTAGGCGATCTACCCGCGCCACCCGGCACTCAACCGCCCGTCCCTGGAGTGAGTTACGCCCAGGTGACGGACTCAGTGTCGGGTCCCTCAGGAAAGAAGTGATCGCTCAGCCCCACGGTCTGAGCTCGGAGGGGGAAGTGTTGTGACCCGACTGGACCGGGGTCAACGAAGAGTTTCTCTCGTGACCTCGTTTCGGGTGTAAGGGGAGCCGCAAGCGCGTCTCCCTTCCCTCAGTGCATTGACATCTAGTCAATGGACAGGCGTCTGCCCTGAGGGAGTGGGGATGGCTCGTCCACCCCACCATTGGGTGATTCTGGTCACCTGTCAACCCCGTTTTGTGCAAAGGAATGTGCCTTGCACTGAGCGGGCAGAACCAACACAACCATCAAACGAGAAACACACGTAAAACCCGTCGTCCTACAAGATCAGGCCCAAGTAAATATACTGGGATTGACCAAGGACAAAGGACAATTTACCGTGAGTACGTTTGGTCAGTGTCAAACTCCGCAGAGTAACCTGCGAGATAAGATTACCACACTATTTTAGCACACCAGCTAGAAATAGTAAAAACCACTCCAGTTTAGCGAGTTGTGCAGACAAACGGTCGCACAAGCCTAAACTGCAGTAAAACCACGACGAGCGTTCCCGCCGCTGTGTGACCGCCGGGAGCCAGAAGAGTCCGCCGCTGTGTGATCGCCGGACACCACACAAAAACCTAGACAACAGCCCGAAGTAAGCCTTTTAACTAAGCATTCACTCGCGCCCGACCAGCGTGAGCCCGAAGGACCAGCCAGAGACGAGCCGAGGACGCCATATTGCCACGCCGGCCCAAGACGACACCACGTTGCCACAACGAGGACGCCATCTTGGACACGACCGAGACAACAGACGACCTCGCCGATTCCAGCCAGCTTTCATCATACCTTTACCTTTCCATTTCCCTTCACCCATTCCGATTTACCTTTTACCTACCTTTTATATATATATATATATAAGATATATCTGTACATTGTCCCACAGAATAAATCTATATTATATTTTACCTTTTATATCTGTGTAATCATTTCTTTGGGTAAACCGCTTGAGCAAAGCGGTAGTGAGTTAGTCGAATTAAGTAATCAACCCACGAGTTAGCGACGGTTAGAGTTGAGCGCGACAAGTCGTGTGGCCGGATCAAAATGATTCAAAAAATTCATATACAAACCCGTATGTTCACCAACGTCAAAAAATTGTTGCAAAAAGGACATACGAAACGGCTCATCCTTGCAAAACCAGTTAACGATTGCCAATATTCGTCGAAAATGTGCCGTGGCTGGTTGTTCGGCGTTCATTCCTCCAGCGAAACTGCCCAGCCAAGATCGAAAATGATCGGCAATCTTATTAAACTCACCAACATCTAATTCCTCTTTAGTTCGAACGTCATCGACAACAGGAACCGACCTCGCTACGGCCATCGCATCTCGGTGTGCCTGGCTACCGGTAAGTAAGTTATGGCTTCGCTGCAAATGTTGGTCAGTTCTTATTCCGACTCGTGGACAATACGGACATTGATTACGCACGAGTTTACTACGGGGTTTTGTTGGTTTAGGTTTAGGTGGACGATGCAAATTCTTAAATCTTTGTACGGTTGACATTTGAACAGACGGACTGATTTCGGGATGGCAGCGTTCGTAATGCCGTTTCAATTTAACCAAGCCTTTTAATTGTTTGCAAACAGGACATTTTACTTGCAAACCCTTGATGGCCATTCGGGTTTTTGGAACACCGCGAAGGTAAGGTCTTTCTACTTTAGACGACGAAGGAGGAGTTGAAGGCGGAATCGTAAGCAAACGTTGAGGCGGAGGCGAAAGAGAGGAATCGGACGAATTCTGAGAGTTATTTAAATCTGGGTCCATTTCAGAGATTTTAGACAATTTCGAATTTGACCGGAGTTGTTGTGGTTGTCACCAACAGAATGAATGAATGAATGAATGATGAAATCAAGTACTTATATACATGGTCGGTCTCGTCTTCATCGCCACGTCGGCAAAACGTTTACGATGAATAATGTTCGCCGAACGTGACCACGCTACTTCATTGGTCATTTCTGGGGCCCGCAGCTCCACCTGTTTGCAAGGTACTGCTTTTCTTTAGTGCATTCCGCAGTTAGGTTTAGGGCCCGTGCGTTGTATAAGCACGAGTAAATTGCCCATCCTCGTTCAAACTCGACAGTTTGGGGTTGCTTATGAGCCACTACGAGACGTGCATTCGTTTGCCTTTGTGTGAAAACACGATTGTTGGCGGGTCACGCGTTGGGTTTTGGTTCAGACGCGACTACCGGACATTCTGTCCCCGAGTTTTACAGCTCGGGATACCCGGCCACAAATAAATATTAGTGTGGTGCCCAGTATCTGAGAGTGTGTTAGCTGCCACTTCCTGCGCACATTCGATTTACGGCAGGTACGAAACTACCAGGGTGTGTGAATTTACTGTTTCGCGGCGTCTTTCAAACGCTTCTAAACCACCTAGACTCGCGATCCATCACACTGCTTTTCTTTAGTGCATTCCGCAGGAAAGTGATCACTGATCAGCGCAGGGGCAACCGGTCACACTTATATGCCCAATTCTGTCTTATTTACACGACTTTGGTCTAAAGAAATGAATTCAATTTGGCTTATATACGATTTATTTTGATTTAAAATTTGATTTAAAATTTAATGAAAAACATTTCCGTCAATTGTGATTTTCTACTCGGTATAAAAAACATTTTGGGAAATATTTGTCTTTTTGTTCGTCTTTTTCTGGAACGTATCCACGGTGAAAAAGGAGAGTTGGGTGCGCAATCATTTGCAACAGCAATTTGAAAAATCGTTTTGAAATCCCACACTTAAAAACAACAATAAAAATTCACGATAAATCCACACATACCAAAAGCAATAAACTTATCAGATGACAAAATACCAATAAATAAAAATATAATAATCATTTTTCTTCGCAAATAATTCTCACAAACAACATTTCTCGACGACAATCAAACCCAAACAATCCTCCCACACAAAAAAAAACTAAAAATGCAGCCTCATTGTTGCAACACTACAACAAAATCTAATAAATTCTTTCGTAACGTCCATAAATAACACATCTGTAAGCGACCGGTACAGCTCGGTGCTAGGTAAAGCTCAAAACAGGTTTACACATGCAACTTTTAATCTCCTCATGTCAGATGACAGTTTTGATTGTGCTAGTTTCTCATTCGCCTTCACCTAAACCATGTCCGAGGTAAATGTACACGCCAATAACCCGAACATTTCCTGCAAGCAGATTTACAGTCTGCGGGGCCGCTGAATTCCAAAAACAAAACAAAAAATTATGATAAATGTTCAAAAAAAAAATTTTATTAATTTTTTCATTTGTTCTTTGATTTAAACGTTTGATTTTGATTTTTCTAGTCGACTCATCACCGTCGTCGCCGTCGTCGCCGAACTACTTGGCTTTGCGGAGCAGTCCGCCGACATTTACGCTTAATGGCGACGTGATCCAAGTTAGTCGTCGAGAATCGATAATTCTCGATTCGATCGTGCCAGTATCTCCGAGGCAAGTGGTGAGCGCGCCGATCGTGAACGAATTCTCCGACGTGCCGGTCGATCCGTGGTGCGATCCGGATCATCCGGTTAAGATCAAGTTCCAAGACATCAGTGCCGCTGCGTATCGAATCAAAGATGGAGTCATACGAACACCGTGTGATGTATTTGATATGATTTTTATTTTTTAAATATATTTTTGTTTGGTTTGATTTTAGTTGTCGCACATGTCCAGTATGACGGGAATGGAGATTGTCTTCAAAAAGACATTTCTGCAGTACACCGGAAGGTATAAACGAGTTGTTTATTGTAAAAATTGGATGTTTTAGGCGGATAAATTAGAAAAACGATGTTTTTTGTTGGAAAAAATTGAGTTTCGGCTCAAAAATGCAATTTTTAATCAGAATAATGCAATTTCAGACCCAAAAACATGATGTTTTATGCTTTGAAGTACAGTTTCGTGCTGAAAAATGCATTTTAAGGAGAAAAAGATGTATTTTTAGACGGAAAAAAATTGAGTTTTGGTAACGGCCCAATAGATTCGCACGTCAAGTTTACCATGTTGCGTTTTTCGCTAAATAGCGATAACGTGATCGCGGTTAAGAATCTGAGGTCGATTACTTCGGATGAAGTAAAAGTGAAATTTATGGACTATAGTTGGAGTTATTTTGCCAGACATTCCGGGAAAGGCGTTAAAATAAGAAGAACCGTTTACTTTTTACTGTTTCAAATGGACGGGAGACAGTTTGACGTGAATAGTTTTCATTTAAAATACGGCACAATTATTTTAATACATTTAATTAGGGATTGGGTGTTCGTAGATTTGTTTTCAACGGCGGCAAAGCATTTTTGTGCAAAGTTAGAAGGTTGGGTACTTGGACATTTATTGGTTTTAACGGCAAGAAAGATGTTGAAATGTGTGTTTAAGAGAATTATGGACGAATGCGTCGCTTGAGTCACTTTATTCAAAGCAATTTGTAGATCAAGTTGGTATTGGATCTTGTTATTGGAATTTGATTTAATACGTTCACTCGAATAGTGTTAGAGAGTTTTGTTACAATAATTACTGCATTAGAGATTATGTTGATTAATGGAACAAGTTTGTTATTGATATTGAGTTGTATTGCATTGTGGGATGGAACCTGGCAGCAGCAAAAGTTTGACTGACGGCAAAGTATGTAAAAGGAAGTAAAATTTTGATAAACATTTTTCACTCTTGCTGGTTTACTTATGAAAAGATGTTCGTTACTCGAAACTGAAATTTGGGTTTTATACAGGGTGAACCAAAAGTCTGTTCCCCCCTCAAATATTTCCTCAGCAATTGCATATAGGCCAACTTTGATGAAGCGATTGTATAGAAAGTTTGGTGAGAGCAATCCAATGATGTCATCAAATTTGACCTTGAAGGCCATTTTCAAGGTCATTCATTTGCTAACTTCTAAACCAATCAGGTTAGAGCAAAAAAGTCAATTACAAAGTTGTAGAGCATCATCAAATTAGTACTATCCAACTTATCTTAGTCAACTTAAGTTAAATGTTTTCCTTTTAAAAAGAAGACAAATCAGCTGAAATAAAGCCAGCCATTGTGACAAAACTTAAATTTCTATTGCAAAAATACTGAATTACTTAAATAAACGTATTCAAATGTGCATCATTATGCAAGTAAACAAAAAAAACCACTGCCTTTTTTTAATGCCTCAATAATTATTTTATCACAAGAATAAAAAATTTCACTTTGCTGATTTTTTTTCTGATTTGTCTCCTTTTTAAAAAGAAAGCATTTAACTTAAGATGACTAAGATAAGTTGGATAGTACTAATTTGATGATGCTCTACAACTTTGTAATTGACTTTTTGGCTCTAACCCGATTGGTGTAGAAGTTAGCAAGTGAATGACTTTGAAAATGGTCTTCAAGGTCAAATTTGATGACATCATTGGATTGCTCTCACCCAACTTCCTATACAATCGCTTCATCAAAGTTGGCCTAGATGCAATTGCTGAGGAAATATTTGAGAGGGGAACAGACTTTTGGTTCACCCTGTATACGTTTTGACTGTGAATAACAGCATGTGGTAGATCTGCAGATGTAAAGTGAATCATGAAACGCATGATTGTAAAAATTGTGGTGAGCAAAAGGGATAAATATTCCCCCCAAGCGGATATTTGCCCTTTGACTCACTGCAACAGACGGGTCATTCCTCTCGTGTTGGCTCCGCCTCTCTCTGAGCAGGTGTGTGCCCCGAGGGGAGTGAGGTGTCGGGTGGCAAGCCCCCATTGGCTGCGCCGGCCCCTCACACTGACCCATAAAAGGGAGAAATTCCCGCCAAAAGACAGAACTTACACAAACGACACCAAGAACACAGCAACTACCTCACCGTCAGGCCAACTTCAACTACAAGTTAGGATTGATCGAGGATCGCTGAGTAAAGTGCAAACTGTAACTCTCACGAAGTCACTTGCGAGCTATTCCTGCGAAAGCACGAGAATAGCCCTTGTGAAATCACCCAGAATAATCGCCCAGACGATTATTCGCCGAAGTAAGTGTCCGAGTGCTTTGTAGGGAACCCCAAAGTTCCTAGACGAGGCCTCTGCGACGCTAAACCAAACCCTAGACAACAGGCACGGATAGAAGACTCGAAAGAGCATTCCACCGCGTCCGTGAAGACGAATCCGTGACGAGTTAACGACAACTCGAGACGCCGCCTTTGTTCCGCCGACCACGCGGAACCGACGACGCCATCTTGAGAAATCCTTTGTTCGACGCTGACCACGTCGACTCTAGAATTATTACTGAGTGTATTTTAAAGGCATAAAGCCTGGTGAATAAATTACCTGTTTATTTACATACATTTGGTATTCATTTGGGTATTTGCATAATTGATCACAGGTAAAGTATTACACGTTAGCGCTATTTAAACCTATACCAAGTAGGACGCGACACGTGGGGGCCTGTCCGGGATTTAGAAATAAATCTCAAACTGAACTTGTGATCTCTTTTAAAAATAACCAAATGAAAATGTCAGACAAAGACGAACAATCCGCGTCTGAAACCGAGCAACCTATGCTCAGAAAGAGAAACAGGACCTCCGACTACCACCAAAGGTCGGGCGGTCCAGTTCCAGAACAATCCGCTAAGGCGAAAGCCCGAGCGAACAAACAAAAAGTTAATACGCAGAAAAAGGAGCAAGCTGCATCGCTCGCGGCCCACCATGGGCCAGAGCGAGAGCGGATTCCCTTGAATACGCAAACCTTTGAAGATACCGATACAGAAGTTCCAGAAAATTGCGAAGAAATTCACGAACAATCAACCGAACGAGTATCGATATTAGTGGCCGAGGAGACACACAAAACTCCGAGGCAAACAAATACAATCGGCACCAATGGACCAAACTCCAGTACGGAACCAAGGCGGGACCCCGATAACTCCCCAAGTTACGGCGAGACCTGCCTCCGTTTCCCCCGAAGTGACCCATCGCCACCAATGGACCAGACTCCAGTACGGAACCTGGGCGGGACCCCGATAACTCCCCAAGTTACGGCGAGACCTGCCTCCGTTCCCCCTGAAGTGGCCCATTTAATACGGCTGACACAACAAGCGGCCCAACTCGAAGCAGTAATAGACATTCCAGTCGGAACGTCAGTTTGGGAATCGATTACCCTGCTCACTGATGCTATTTGTGTGGCACAAACCCCAACGCCAGTCGCAACACCAGCAGCGGAAACGCCCATGCAACAAGAAACGCCAAGTGAAATAGGCGGTTTTGTACCCGACCCCCAAAAGGCCCTTTACAAAGCCCGCGAAAAAGCTCGAGAGGAAGCGAGATTGGAAACAATAAATCGGCAACGAAAATTGAGCGCAGAAAGAAGACAACTTTGGAGGGAAGAAGAAGAAAAACAACAACGCGACAAAAGGACAGTCGAGCGAACGGAAAGAATAATACAAAGAATGAGAGCTGAACAGGCTAGAGAGAAAAAAGAGCAACAATTAGACGAACAAAAAAAATGGGAAGCCGAAAACTGGGAGAAAGAAGCAAAAAAATTCAGACAAGAAAACCGTGAACTAGCAGTGAATGTGAAAGCCAAAGAGGGAAAAGATTTCGTAACCAATTCCAAGCCGCATGTCCACGAGCAAACGACAAAGGACAACAGAAAGGAAGCATCGAATAGAACTAAAACACTGCTAAGCTGCCTCGAGTCTGAATTTGAAAATTATAAACACAAGCCAAAGAAAAAAGCTCAAGACAGAAAAGCAACGCCCCCTTCATGTCCAAGCCACACCAAAGTAACGAGCAAGGTCAGCCACTTGACCAAGCTGTTAACGAAAGCGTCAGACGGCAAGACTGCACAGAAAGAGAATTTAACAAAAACAGTCTTTTCTTTTTCGGGAAGAATAAACTGCGACCAAAACAAAAATAAAACGGCAAACGATGTACGGGTTTCTACACTGACTCCACTGCCAATCATGAATATTTGTGATGAACATGGACAAACAAATAAAGCAGGGCAAGCAATATTAGAACCAATGGAAAAAATTAAACAATTTGATGAAGGAAACAGTGCGAGAAATACAAGCACCAGCCAAGCACGTCGACGTACGAACATCTCGAACACTGACACTTATTCAACCAGTTTGGATGATATCGTGGATCAGCAAATACAAATTGACGCGAGTCGCACAACAGATGAACGAGAATGTATCGGTATAAACCGAAAGGGAAGGGAAGAAGCGCTGAAGCAAAGAAAGAAGCATTGTCACAAGCAATGGAACAATAAAAAGCCGCCAAACAATTCGAAAAATCAGCCAAATTGGCCACAAGGCGGACGACTACATCATTGTCACCACTCTGAAAATAATGACAATAAAGTTCGCCACAAGAAGGAAAATAAACAACAAGAACGGTCTCAGTCACCATTAATCACCTTAATTCCGTTGCATCCCACGCATAACAAGTTTTATGAAAACAAACATGACATTCAAAAGAAATGCAAAGGAATTCGATGTCAATTATTTCACAATAACCAAGATTTGTTGCCGGAAAATATGAATGACAAACCAGAGCTTTTGCAAGATGACCAATCAAGTCCTCATCAGGAAACTGTCCAACAAAAACAGCCCGACGTAACTCCAGCCCAACCGGAGCAAGCGATTTCGGAGAGGGAGGAAGCAGAAGAAAGCACTTCTGAAAATGATAAAACACATCATCCTCACTGTGCCAAACAGAAATGCGACGAACATCATCCCGAGCGAGAAGACAGACAATGGAATCGATTGTTACCTCCAATGAACAAATATAAAGGCACCCCCTGTCTAAATGAAAGCAAAAAAATAAAAGACTGCATTCAGGAGCCTAACCAATCAAGCACGTTGCATAATCCCAAAGTTGACTGTCAAATTAGGGCCTCTTCACGCAGCCCGATAAAAACCAGAGCAACGGTGAAACAAAAACAGCTAGAAAAAAGGGCTCAACCACCTCCAGTTGGGACGTTACAAACTCCTCAAGTTACTAAACCCATCAGAAAGAAAAACCAAAAAGAGAAACGAAAAAAGACAAGAGAAAAAAGGAACCGACCGGCGCAGAGTCAAGCGGCCAATTGTGAACCATTTGCAATGAAGCGCCGACCGCCCGATCTCACTACGAAGTGCCACAATAAAGAGTTTGTTGCTAACCGCTCCTTCTCAGAGCTCAAGAGAGCGAATCAGTTGGACGAAGACATCTTGGGAGGGGAAGAGATAAAGAAAGCAACAATAATTTTGGAAGAAAATCAAGAAAAGCCAAAAATGGAGAAAGGAGCATTAAAAACAGATTGTGAGCAAGACAAACTGTGTCCAAACTTCAAAGACAATTGGAGTGAGCCAGACAACACTAGAATGATAGCAGTGCAGTCAACTCTGAAGAAACAAATCCTCTGTTTGTTACACGAGCCCCCGCTGACCAGCCACCCAGACAGGATGAGAAAAAACACTTCTTATCTCATTGGACAATATCCCCAATATGTTGCCACTGGGCGGATTAAGATCTGTGCCCTCGCTAAACGCTTTGCTGTGGAGATCACAGAGAATTTATTCGATGCAGCACTGAAATTCAAATTCAAGAAAAAAGTATTATCAGACAATGACACGCAATTTGTCTTTCAAATATTCAAAGATTTTGATGGCAAATTAAAGAATATCCCGAGCAAGACATATGGATATGGGTGCAAGTGGAATCAAAACCTGATTGCACAAAATTTCGACATACTTGAGAGAATTCACAATTTGGAAACGGATATTCCATTCATGGACTGTGAAGCTAATGACCATGTTTGGAAAGAAATTCACAAACTGCTCAGTGCAGCCAAGGATACGGCTGCCAGTCAGGCAGTTCAAAGAGGCAGTTCCGGCACGAGCAGAGCTGGACAGGGCGGCAATACTTACAAACTGCTGCAAATAATAGACAGCTACAAATCAGAGCCTGTGGATGTGGATCGGCTGACACAATATCTGCCAGAAGTTTCCCCAAAGACATGGTTAGAAATTCAGTCAAAATCAGAACACATTCACCGCTGCATCAAGACTTTAATAACGCTGCCGACAGAGATTGCAAATGAAGAACCAACCACAGTGGGGCCCGGCCGCGCCAAGCACCAGAAACAAAGCAATGCCGGTACAGCCCCCTCAATCGAAAATTCAATGACGGAAGCCCCAATAGATGATGAACGACATCTGGTGGAGTTATCAAACGAGAAGTGGGGCAGTCGATTAACCCCAATTGACCCAGTCATCGTTCAGGCGAGAAATATTCGCCCACAAGTCTGTGAGAAGATAAACCCTATCAACATTAACCAGCAACGTGACAATAATACAAACAGCCGGCAGAATCCCAATTGTAACAAACTCAAGACTTTTCTTCGTGAAATGGAAAACGCCAAAGTCGCCGTCGCCACTTTGTCCAATACAGACTTGGCCCAAGATTGCCATGTAAAACAAGCTATGGCTGTTTGGACCACCGTTAATCGAGAGGATATAAGCATACCTCCATCAATGAGCGACATGTGGAGCCCAGTTGTCCCCTCGACAAGCAACATCCACTATGGTTTGACACACGACAGAGATGGACTGTCTTGGCCAATTACATCAGCTAGCCAACAGCCAACCAGCCCCTGGTGTGTCATTTTACCACTTGCAGTTGAGCCCTCGACAACTTCACCATCAACTAACAATCGGGAGCGACAAGACTCATCGCAGAACTCACAGGATCAACAACCCAGAGTACCGAGAACAACAAAGTCAATTCCAACTCATACGGCTAGCCCATTTGTACTGACCATTGCCATAGAGACATCGGCCACCCACAACGACAGTGGAACTCTCGTTGTATTCCTCACTCATTGGAGGCGTACACAGACCGAAACAACATGCAAACCAAAAAATAAACATGTTTGGTTCTCCATGAGTGAGCAAGTGAACCCACGTTCTATTTCCAACGGAAACCAATTATTCCCGACACCACACATCCCGGCTTCAGCCTTAAGTTTTGATTATACGTTACCACGGGCTAAGAGCTGGAGGAGAGTTAGGGATCGCTTGTGAACACCCCGTGTTCAAAGCTGGGGGAAGGACGTGTGGTGAGCAAAAGGGATAAATATTCCCCCCAAGCGGATATTTGCCCTTTGACTCACTGCAACAGACGGGTCATTCCTCTCGTGTTGGCTCCGCCTCTCTCTGAGCAGGTGTGTGCCCCGAGGGGAGTGAGGTGTCGGGTGGCAAGCCCCCATTGGCTGCGCCGGCCTCTCACACTGACCCATAAAAGGGAGAAATTCCCGCCAAAAGACAGAACTTACACAAACGACACCAAGAACACAGCAACTACCTCACCGTCAGGCCAACTTCAACTACAAGTTAGGATTGATCGAGGATCGCTGAGTAAAGTGCAAACTGTAACTCTCACGAAGTCACTTGCGAGCTATTCCTGCGAAAGCACGAGAATAGCCCTTGTGAAATCACCCAGAATAATCGCCCAGACGATTATTCGCCGAAGTAAGTGTCCGAGTGCTTTGTAGGGAACCCCAAAGTTCCTAGACGAGGCCTCTGCGACGCTAAACCAAACCCTAGACAACAGGCACGGATAGAAGACTCGAAAGAGCATTCCACCGCGTCCGTGAAGACGAATCCGTGACGAGTTAACGACAACTCGAGACGCCGCCTTTGTTCCGCCGACCACGCGGAACCGACGACGCCATCTTGAGAAATCCTTTGTTCGACGCTGACCACGTCGACTCTAGAATTATTACTGAGTGTATTTTAAAGGCATAAAGCCTGGTGAATAAATTACCTGTTTATTTACATACATTTGGTATTCATTTGGGTATTTGCATAATTGATCACAGGTAAAGTATTACACGTTAGCGCTATTTAAACCTATACCAAGTAGGACGCGACAAAATAAAAACCAGAGATTATTAATCCGCCAAATACTTGGAGAAAACCTTGACAACTGCCACCTTACGAGGGAAACCAGCATGACTGTTGCATAAACACAACAGGAAGAGAAGAGTGATAAGAACAGCAGTCGTATGTGATGTAGACTGCTTGTCAGTGAGTTGACTCGATAGAAAACGTTTATTTCACAATTTTGTCTAAACAATTTCGACAGAATGGTAAGTTAGAGGGGTAGCAGTAAGGTAAACATTTGCATCTATAACTTCCAATGATTTCCAAAACTGCAAACTGCCATTTTGAGTTGGAGAAAGCAAAACAAACTTCACAGTTATCACATTAAATTCCAGTTTCTGCTCAGTTTGCATATTCTTTAATAAACAGAATTTACCAGGAAATAGGTTTTGTTTTATAAAGCTCCTACATGAAAAAAAAAATGCTTTTTTTATATTATAAAAATTTCCCACAACACCTTATCTATTCCAATAAGTCACAAAATCTACAATACTTGATTAGATTAAAACTAGAAAAGAAACGGCGCAATAATTAGAGCTCAAACTTCAGGTAGTGAAATAACAAACCCACTTCTCGTTTGCAGACCATATAAACCAGCCGTTTGTATCGCCGTGTTTTCAACAATATTCAATAAAGGGCCGTCCATAAATTACGTAACGCTCCAAGGCGGGAAGAGGGGGTTTCAGATTTTGATACGGTCTATTAAAATTTTTTTTTAATGTTTTAAAATTGAAAATATACAGTTTTGAGACTGATTTTTCAGTTTTATTACTTAAGTAGGGGGGTGGGGGTTTGAGAATTTGTTACGGTCTTGTTACAGAGACTCTAACTTGGCCCTGGTCTGAATGTTAGTTTAACTCGAATTTTGTGGATCTATTGCAGTGAAAGGTCAATGTTGGGATGTCTATGTCTGTACAGAAGACCAAACTTCACATGTGAAATTACTTACATATTGAACAGTTTTCAAAAAAGCGATCACAAACCAGAAATTTATAATAACCAACAAAGGAGGTATAAGTATTATAATTTTGTATCATTAACAAACACTCACGGAACAGTTCTTTTGAATATTTTACAGAGATTTTAATAATATGGATAACGGACCGAGCAACACTGATAAATTTAGTGGCAGTGGATATGTAGCAATGCACATTGAAGCTAAAAACGTTTCAGTTACTAACACGGTAACGAGCGAAAACAAACAAACCATTTCCACACTAGATGTACAAGGTTAGGTTCATTCACTCAGTGTATACAAATTTAAAGTAAAATATGTCGTGATTCGACTTTGTGGTTAAAGATAATAAATAATACACTCGGGAATACAATATATTTCAAATACTGCTTTATTAAAACACGCTTACTAATACAAATATAAGTCAAGATGTTTCCTGTGTTGGTCCTCGGATTCGGCTGCGAATACGAGTTGCCGCTAAACAATGGCGGATCCAATTGTTTAGTCCTACGCGTGGTCTATGTTTGTTGTCTAGGGTATTTCCACGTGTTATTATGAACACGCGAGAATTCGCTTTCTCGTGCGAATTAAACGAATATCGTTCGAATATTTATTCTAGCGTAGATTGGCTACGCTAAATAAATGTGGCTGTTGTACAGTTGAGATGGTCAGCGGGCACCGGTCCTCGATCAATCCGTGAAACGGCCTGAAAGGTGAGGTAAATGGTGCTCTTGCTGAAATGTGGTAACTGTAGTGTCGTTTCCGGTCAAGTATCGGCGTTATATACTAACCGGAAATGACGTCATATGCAAATCCTTCCGATTATGCAGGTTCGCAGAAACACGAGACTAGTCAGTCTAGTCGGTATTTCTAGCGCGCTCTAGTGGCGAGTATTAGTAACACAATAATCACCGCTAATTACTTCTTCAGGTGATGCCGAATCACCACACGTCCCTCCCCGAGAATAAATCATCGGGGTCCCTTAAATAAAAGGAGGAACAATATCTAATCATAAAATAATCTTTTTATTTAAATGATGATGAATGGTGCATAAAATATTTTACATTCTTAAATAATTGATACGCAAACAAATAATAATAATTTCCTAGTTTGGAGAAGACAGTCTTCTCGTCACGATTTCTAATTACTTATTTCTTCAAGTTATCGGCATAACTCGGCTTATCTTCCGAACTTGGTTCGTCCAGGTTGGGAGATGTGGTCAGTCTTGAAGAGTAGTCCGAGGGGTCTTCGCTCTCATTCAAGTAGAAACGTAGGTGTCCCGGCGCTTCCAGCGGATTTCCCGTTCGTTCGTGGGCCCAAATTGGTGGCAGGAAGGCCGACATACCTTGATTGGTGTGGTGGATTCTTTGGGCCTCGGCGATGCTGGTTGGTGCGCGATGGGCTCGGAGTAGTCGTTGATGTTGGATGAAGCGCTCGCCTCCGGCTCCGGCTTCGATAGCGTCCTTCATCCAGACGTAAAGAGAATAGCCACGATCTGGAGACTGGAGTAGTTTTGCCTCCGTGTCCTTCGTAAAGGACAACCCTGGGAAGTACATCCTGAGTCTGGCGGCGATTTGAGGCTCTGTCGTCTTTGGAACCTTCTTGCTCGACTTTGGGAGGAGCATCTTTTTCTTGGGTTCCTTCTTCTTGAGCGGGACTGGTTCGGCCAGTGGCTCGGAGGGTCCCTTCTCCCTCGGCGGAGGCGGAGGAGGAGGCGTCGGATCCCTGGGAACCGGAGTCTCTGCGGTTGGCGTGGCCGCCGAAGGTGACGGGAGCGAGCGTTGAATTATCGCTCGAACGTTCTGGTAGGAGGCCTCTGGATCCGGGTCCTGGGCCACCATTTGGGCTCGAATTACTGCCGCAGAGGGCACCAGACGTGTCCAGCTGTCTACGAGAGCCGGCGGAACTTGGAAACCCTCGTGGGCCACCACGATCCAGGCTGCTACAGCAACACGTGCGTTTCGGAAGGTGGCGGCGGCCAGCAAAATCGACATCAAGTCGGTAATGGCAACCACGATCCTCGTATTCCAATTTGGATGATCCCGATTTTTGTTCTGCGTATATTCAATTGAGATCCGCTGAAGGTTCGTGATGACGTTTTGGATCACGTTTTGTTGGTAGGAGTCCATCTCGCACAAAAGCGCTCTAGCTTGCTCCACGGTCGTTACCTCCAGAAACTGTTGCAACGTTACCTCCGAAGGGTTGATTGGAGTCGAGGCTTGGATGACTGCTGGGGCTGGCAACATCGGATTGGGTCCCGTGGATGTCGTTGGCTGAGGCACAGATCTGACCAGACGTCTTGATTTTTCCGGTTCGGGCTTGTCCCAAACGATTGGAGTTCTCGTTGAAGTTGAGGCTTCGGGGATAGTTGGGAGAGGTTCGACTTTGGTCGGTCCAAAGCGAGCTTCTCGATGTCTGAGTTGTTCTTCAGAACTCAGTGTCGGTGCGCCGATTATCACTTTCTTGCGAAAGGCGCTTGGGAGGCTGACGCTGGATGTTACGCTTCTCGTCTGTGAGAGTTCCGGCTTGATGAAAGCACTTGGCGCCGTCTCTAGACTCGAGGCGGTCGAGGGAGTCGGGCGGTAGACTGGTTTCGGCTGCATTTGTTGGTATTTCATAACCACCGCGAGGAGATCCGCCTGAGTATACATCTTCTTCTGCTCGGGGACCTCGTCGATAATCACTTCGTCGTCAATCTTCATCGGTTCGGGACTGTCCCAAATCGATTTGATGACTTCACAGCGTCTCCTATCTCGCTGTCGTAATTCCTCTTCGCGATACGCTTTCCATGAACGTGCGCGACTCTCCGATCCTCTCCTTCTTCGTTCGTCCTGTAACCGGAGGTTCTCTCGTTCACGTCGGGCTTTCTCATCACGTTCGCGTAGGAACTCCTCTCGATGTCTATTCCAGGATTCCTTGTTTTCTTCCCGCCGTCGGAAGTAATTTCTACGATAATCGTCCCAATTTTCTTGGTTCCTATCGCGTCTGCGTTGATCCTCTCGACGGTCGGGGCGTTCGCGCACATTTTCTCTTCTTCGGCTGGTTGACGGGGCGTCCCTGGATTGAAATCGCGATGTTTGTGGGGCCTCCGTCTTTCCCAGGCGAGAGAGAGCGCTTGGTTTGGCCAGGCGTTTCTCTGTCGCGGGTTTCTTATTCTGCGCGCTGCTGGAAGTGCTTGGCTTGTCCAGGCATTGTTTCTTCGCTGAGCAGCCTGCTTCGTCGTGCTCGTTGGAGAGACGTTTCTCGGCTTTCTGGCGTTTGCGACCAAAGAAGCCCAAAAAATGCAATTGATGCATTGCTCGTTGCGAGGTGATGAAACCGTGTCTCGGTCTCCAATCTGGGCGGTCGGGCCGGTCTTCGCGGATCTGAAGGAGCCAAAACCTGATTTCCTCGGTCGAGTAACCGTCCGGCTGTAGATAATTGAAAACCTCGTCATGTGCGGTCCGCCTTACTTCTTCGTAATATGCCATATGGATCTGGTGTTTTTCTTCATCTGTTTCGGCGTCGCGCCATTGTTCGTAAACGTCCCATCCTCGCTGGTCGTCAGGAAAGGCGGCTCGGATTAGTGGATTCGGGATTGGCGCTGGCGGGTCCATATTTCTCGAGATAACTGCCCGTAAAGCTGCTTGATATTGGCGCGGCATGTAGTGGATCAACGTTTGCTGGCTGGACCAGTAGCGGCTGATCGCACGGGACAATAAAAGGCGAATTTTCCATGGTTCAAAGTCGACCGCTTCTTCGAGCGCTTGTCGGAACAGTATGGGGATTACTTCGCGCCATAAGCTGCCTGCGGAAACTCTTTTCGGGTCGATTTGCCCCCACGTAGTGCGATATCCGTCCTAAATATTAGAATATTAATAAATATATTAGGATCGTTGATTAATTTGTCATATTTTTGTAGAGATTCTTTCGTCTAACACAAGATGGCGTCATGGTCGGCCATGTGCTTTTCGACCACGTGTTTTGAAGTTAATTTTTCTTTCGGTATTTGATTAATTTTGATAATTTGTCACTTAAAGTTAAATTATTTTTTCGTTTGTGGTCAGTCCACGAACTTATTTCGTATTTTTGATTATCGATACTTGAATTTTTTCTATTTTTTTTTTTTTTTTTTTACTTACGTCGGGTTGGACATCGGGTTCATTGGGTTCGTCCCAATTTCCCTCTTCGTTGTTTACAATGATTTGTAACAAATCCACTTGATCTTCATCGTCATCCTCGGAAGCGTTGTTTACGGCCCGTTCAATTTCTTTCTTCCAATCATTTCTTTTCATTTTTCGGAAATTAATTTGATACTTTGATTTACGGCTGCCTCGAGGTGATCGTCGCTTAGTCGGAGATGACAGTGATAAATGTGGGTCGGGTTAGAGGTTAACTATTAGTCTCATGTCATCTTTGATTGGTTTGGCCAATTAAGACGCATTGTGGGACGTAACAGGTGTCCCCCCTGTGGTTGTTTTTATCGATTGTTTGAGACAATGGCCGGAGTCGCTTTTTGTTTTCCGACGAGTTTCCCGTCTTTTATGAACGGGTTTGGCTTGTGTCGACGCATACCGTATATTTTATCAGGTTTGAGGATTCTTGTAGTCTTATTTTTGTTTGATTGCTTTCCTTTTTTAGGAGATTCTTCGACTATTTCCTCCCTCTCCGAAATCTCATCCGGGGCGTCGGCCGCTTCGTGTGACTCATCTTGAACTAAATTGGTTGGGCCAGTTTGTTCATCTAAAAACATGTCGCGAATAATTGGATTTTGCGCTGGTTTCGTCTGATATTCCGTCCAAGCCTCTTGAGGAAACTCAGGTAAGTATGGAGTTAATTCTCGGGCGTGGATCGATCTAAAATTAACGTTGTCTGCCAATCTTTTTAGCTTGAAAGCGTTTCCGCCGTGGGCTTCGAGTATGACGTACGGGCCGTCGCGTTTGTCTGCTAAGCCTGCGTGGACCCCCTTATCGGCGCTGGACTGAATATGTGTGTCTTTCCAGACGAGGTCATTGACTTTAAAATTGCAGAAGGGCCGATCCTTTCCAGCAATGCTGATACGATCTCTCATGTCGAATATGTGTGACATCATGTGCTGATAAGTGGCCGAAATTATTTGCTCCAGTCTGTCGACATAAATATGAGGCTTCTCAGGATCAATTTCCAGTATTTCCTCCGGTATTCGTGGGTCCCAGGGTACTCTGAGTTCCCGAGCGAAGTTTAGAAACGCGGGAGAAAATTTGCGGTTCCTTGAGATCGTTGTGCGGATGCTGAAGGCAATTTCACGAAGATATTCGTCCCAGCTGGAGTGAACATCGGTGAAAATTGCTAGTGCATATTTTATATCGCGATTTAACCTTTCGACGGGATTGGCCCGTGGATTATAGGTTGATGTATATGATGTCTCGATGTCGAATTTTTTACAGAAGTCTTTGTACAAATTTGACGCGAATTGTGGTCCATTATCGGAGATTAATTTTCGAGGGAATCCAAAATGAAGCGCCACTTCGTACAAACATCGAATGATTTTTTGCTTAGTTGGTCTCTCCATTGGAAAGAGTTCGGGCCATCCAGTCGCGACATCCATGATTACTAATATATATTTGTTTTTATTGGATGACGTGGGCTTTGGGCCCATTAAATCCACGCTCCAGCAATCGAAGGGTGCGAAAGGGCCAAGTGAGATTCTCTCGTAGCTCTTGGGCGTCCTCGGCTTGCACGCTTGGCATCTGGGGCAGTGATGAATAAAACGAACGATATCTCGGGTCATTTTTGGCCAGAAATAAAGTTGATTTGCTCGGTAGATCGTTCTGGCCACTCCAGAATGTCCGGCGAGCGGGTGTCCGTGGACCATCCACAGAAACCTTGTCAGCAGACTCCTGGGTATAACGACTTTCATCGAAGTTCCCGTCTCCGTCAGATCATCGCGGAAATTCGGGTGGTGTTTTAGTAGAAGTCCATCCTCGATTAAGTACGTGGAGGCTTCTCTTTCGAATTCTTCGCGTTGGATTTCGTCGAAATTCTCGTCGGGAAATTTTTTATCTGTGATGAAGTTTCGATAAGTTTTACAGAAGTCGTCTGTCATCTGGGCGGCTATTAATTCGTCCCTGGTGGGCGGCTTACTATTCGTCCCCTTGCTTACGTGGGCGACGAATGCTCGAACGTACTTGTCGGAGATTCGAGGTTCTATCGTTAGCTCGTAATTTGGGTGAGCGTCCTTGACAGACTGGTATGCTCGGAGCCAATAATTGTAATAATTTTGGTCTCCTGACTCGAGTTTCTCCTTGGGTAATTCGTTTAGCTTTTTAAATTCCCATTTTCGGACGGGGTTCGGACAGTAGAAGAGGCGTGAGTCGTCCTCTCCGCAGTCGGTCTCGTCTTCGGGGTCTGAAGCTGGGGCTCGTGAGAGGGCGTCTGCCACGACGTTGAATTTTCCGGGTCGGTATTCAATGATTAAGTCACAAGCCATTAATTCTAGCTGCCAGCGAGCCATTCTTCCGGACGGTTCCTTCAACGCCATTAACCACTTTAGTGCTTCGTGGTCAGTTTGTACGTTGAACTTGGTAAATTCCAGGTATGGTCTGAATTTTCGGATTGCCCAGACGACGGCTAGACATTCTAACTCTGTCGCATTATAATTCTTTTCGGCTGCTTGTAATTTCCGGCTGATGAACATCGTCGGGACCTCTAACACTACTCCGTCGATGTCATGCTTTTGAAGCAACGCAGCACCTAGGCCAATTCGACTGGCGTCGGTGTGAAGAGTGAATTCTCGATTAAGATCTGGTAGGGGAATTCGTTTTACATCGATCAGCATTTGTTTTATCTTGTTAAACGATGTTTCGCAGTGGTCAGTCCACTCGAAATCTTTATCGTTGCGTAACAGATCTGTGATGGGTGCCGCGACGTCTGCCAAATTTGGGAGCAATCGATTGAAGAAATTCACCATGCCCATGAAACGTTGGACTCCTTTTACATCTTCCGGGGCGGGGAACTGGCTAATCGCCTGGGTCTTTTTCGGGTCGATGGATAGGCCACCTGTTCCGACTGTGTAACCCAGGAATGCCAATTCTTTGCGGCAAAATTTACTTTTCCCTGGATGAATGTTTAGACCGGCTTTTGTGAGTCGCTCCATGACGTCATTCACGTGTATCAGGTGGTCTTCAAAAGTTTGGGAGACTATGACTATATCATCGAGGTAAGCCCATGCGTATTTGTGTAAGGCATCGCCGAGAACTTTTTCTATTAGTTTTTGAAAGGTGGCGGGTGCGTTTACTAACCCGAAGGGCATTACATTAAACATCAGTCGACCCTGTGGTGCCCAAAAAGCTGTTTTCTCTTTATCCTCTTCCCGCAATTCAACCTGCCAGTAACCCTTGGACAAGTCCATGGTCGTGACCCAGTTAAATGGGGCGAGCTCCCGTAGAATCGCTTCTATTGACGGCATTTGGATGGGGTCGATGACGGTTATGGCGTTTAAAGGTCTATAATCGATGCAGAGGCGCGGTTCGGAGCCTGGTCGCATGACGAGGACAATCCTCATTCCATATTCTCCGATGGCGTGCGACACGATCCCTTTTTTGAGCAACTCGTTGCACATCGTTCTTACGATATGTCTCTTTTGGGGATTCATAGTTTTAAAAGGTACTCGCACCGGTTTTCCCGTAACCAATTCGATCTCGTGCATTACGTAACTAGTCTTTCCTGGATCTTTATTTAAGTTCTTCGAGTGCTTCTTGAGCATTTCCTCGAGGAGTTTCGTTTGTTCTTCTCCGAGATTGGCGTCCATGGCCAGATTATGTATTAAATTCTCCTCTTGGAGGATAGTATTAAACGACTTAAAATTATAGTCTTGGATGAACTTCTTAATTTCGCCTCCTCCCCATTCCTCGTCGTCCTTAGCTTTGTCTAGGAGTTCCGGAGGTATTATGGGTAGTCGTGGGTCCTCGTGGTTGTCGATGTAATTCCACGAACGTGTGACTGGGTTGGGCTGGATGTTCATCCGTTCCATCAAATCCATTCCTATCAGCAGGATTGTGTCTCGGGTTGGTAACACGATGAAGAAATGCTTAATCGTGCCTCCTTCCCATACAAAATCGGTTGATAACGTCCCCACTGCTCTAACTTCTCCCGCTGCTGTAAGAACTCGAATGTTCTCGTTCATTCCCCGTAATTTTTTCTGTATTTTTTCTTCGAGTGATTCGAATAAGTCGGTGGAGATAAACGACTGATCCGCTCCCGAGTCGAGTAGTCCCATTAACACCTTTTTGCCGAAAGAGACTGGTATTTTAGCCAGTACGCTCTTCGCTTCTGTTGATAGGTTGCAACGAAGTATTCGCTTTTTAAGAGGATTGGCCCCTTGGTCAAGCGGCAAAGTCATGAAAGCGTTGGCTATACCGTCTTCGTCTCTAATTTCGAATTTCCGTTTTTTGGTTGGAGTTGTGACTTCCTCGTTGGCAGCTTCCTCGAAGAATTCCAACAATTTTTCCATTTCTTTAATTTGTTTTTCCACCAGAGTAAGGTCCATCGTTTTCGAAGTTATCGCGAGCGGATGTGGAATCACTTTTGTTCCGCCCGCGAGTTCCAGTTTTTTGTCATACTGTCGAGTTTGGCGGTGAGTTCCTTCAAGATTTTGTCTTGTTCCTTCGCGAGCAATTTCACTAGCTCCTCACGCTCTGCGGCCTTGTCGTCGGCTTTTTTCTTTGCCAGTTTTGGGCAGGCCTGACGCCAGTGGCCGTCTTCGTTACAGAAATTACAAGGGCTTTTCTTCTTTCCCTCCCGCTCAAAAGGTTTTTTGGGGTAGTCCTTCTTCTCGGAAGTCGCCTCTGTTTTCGGGTTGTGGTGTTCCGATTTTCTGGACTTCATCTGAGGTCGGTAGCTGGGCGCCAGTTCCTTCCCCATGTTTGCGTGTACCACATCGTTGATACCTTCGTCAGCCTCATCGCTTTCCGAGAATTGCTCAGAGTCTTCGCTTACTTCGTCTTCCGACTTTTCCTCGGCGGCGTTAGTTTGCGTGCGATAGGCCTTACTCGGAGGTGGTAAAGGGTTAGAAGCTTGTTGGTTTTTCTTTGAGGGGAGTGGCTCTATACTTCCGTTTAGATAATTTCGCGATTGGAGCAGCTTAGTGGAGTCTATGCTGCGCTCCTGTATTCGTTGCTGTCGGGCCACTCCTAGAGCTCGCTCTTCTTTTGTCAGATTTTCGTTATACCGAGCATTTACTTCGGTGTGTTTCTTCTCGACGAAAGCTAGGATGGCTTTGAAATTATCCCCCTTAGGAGCGTTCATTTCTCGTAGGACTTTGGTTGCGGTTTCGTTTAGTCCTTGTTCGAAGAGAGCTTTCTGAGCGTGTTGGTCAAATGGTTTGTCCATTTCACGGAACAGGCTGTCGGCTCGTTGTACGTATTCCCTCAGAGTTTCCCCGGGAGCTTGCTTCATAGAGCTTACTCTTTTCTGGATTTCTTGGCTCGTCTCGCCATATTGATTGTGGAACTTTATGACGAAATCTTCCCAGTTTCGGGGTTGGACATCAGCGTACCAGTTTCGGGCCCGGTTGATCAGCATTTCTGGTATTCCGCGTGCAACCATTTCGTCGGGTTCCGCTCCTAAGCGATTAATCGTCAGGGCGACTTCGTCCAAAAACAAGTTGCCGGCGTTCCAGGATCCGTCGAACTTAATTAGTCTCAGGGTCGTCCACTTGATGTTGTTATCCTTGCGAGAATACAGCCATCGGTCTGCGGAGTAACGTTTCAACAATCCTTCGCTTCGATCGTCCTCCTCGGTCTCTTGGCCACGGCTTTGTTGAAGCTTTTGGTCCATGGCCTGAAGGAGTTCGTCTCTCATCGTCCGTAGTTGGTTGCTTAGCGAGTCAGTCTCACTAAGCAGCGGTGATGATCGTGGATTGTCGGAAGGGAGGCTTGGGTAATGCGTACCGTTGCCCGTCAGTCCGAACTGATTGTGTTGGAACGACGTTTTCCCTGATGATCCCGCGGTGTTCGGGTTATTCGTGAGGTCTTGCGCTATGGTTGAGTTATCTGGGTTCGCTTTCTCTGGAGCGGAGGTTTGGCTCAACTTTGTTCCGGGCGGTATCAGATCGTCCAGTCGGGTCCCCGTGAGGCCTTCGTTCGTTTTTTTGATAAAAACGTAGGAATCTCTCCCAGCATACGCTTCGGCGGCGTGTTTCTTTTCGAGGTGATTTTTAACTGCGTTAATCTCCTCGAGCGTCGGCATGGCCAGTTTATTTTGACCTACTTCGTTGCGTATTTGATTCTTCTGATTTATACATCTGATTAGTTCTGCGTTAGGGTCGCCTGGGTTGTTATTACTGGTTTGGCCAGTTTTCATTGCGAATGAGTTTTTTATTGCCCATGATTGCGCGCCCTGATTATTCCTCCTATCTTGTATAAACGCCTCGTACAGTTCTCCTTTGACTTCGTCCGATTCGTTCAAGATGCTATCTAGTCCGTTGACTCGGATACTGCCGTGAGATGCTTGAGAGTCGATACTTTCGCTGTCTGACGTTGCTTCGCCGCCTGTCTCGGACTGTTGTCGATCTGCTCCGACCCGACGTCGTTTCTCTCCGCGTCTGGCCGTGTTATCTGCCGATCGTTTTTCAGTCCTCTGATTTACTAGGTCGATTACTCGGCTTAGCTCTGCGTAGGGATCCTTGTCCTGGTCGATCTCGATGCCGTGTGCGCAAGCTACCCGAGTTACTTCTATTGCTTTGGCTACCAGCTCCTTAGCTGTGTGAGACCGTTCTGGGGAGCTCTGTACGGAGTTTGGCTCCGAATGCTGGCTTAACCCGTTGCTTGGCGGCCGGATCTGGCAGTCCTTTGCCATTTCTCGTTCGATTATTTTCTGCTTCGCGAGCAATTCTCGAGCCAGCTCGCGCTCCAGTGCCATTTGTTTAGCTTGGTGTTCTTGTGCCAAGCTCTGTTCCATGGCAGCTAATTTCTCGCGATGCTCTCTGGCTAAATCTTCCATCAATTCGTTTTTCTTCTTCTCTAACGCGACTGTTCTTGCTTGGTCTGCGCGGGCAGCCTCGTTGATCATTGCGGCACTTGTGTTTGCCGCTTTATTTAGAAGAGTCATTAGATCCATTTCACTGGGATCCTTTTCGACAGGTCTTGGGCTTTTCAATCCGAATCGAGGGTTTTCGAACGATTTATTTAGTCCGTTTTCTTCGTGAGAGCTTCCTGATCCTTCGAATTCGCCTCCCGTAAACGGAAGTTGTCTTGCAAGGGGAAGGCTTTCACTTGATGATTCCGTTGAAACTTTAGTCGAGTTAGTCTCGACTTCTGGTTCCACGTGGTTCGCTTCTTCCGCTTTTTGGCGTTCGATTTCTTCGGCTTCTTTTCTATCCTTTTCGTCGTTACGCCTTTTTCTATCTTCTGCGGTAGTTTTTGTCATTTCTTACGATATAATGATCGATCGAAAGATCCCGGTTATTATTTAAAGTATTGTCTTAAGGTTAGCAAATCTATCCCGGACAGACCCCCACGTGTCGTGATTCGACTTTGTGGTTAAAGATAATAAATAATACACTCGGGAATACAATATATTTCAAATACTGCTTTATTAAAACACGCTTACTAATACAAATATAAGTCAAGATGTTTCCTGTGTTGGTCCTCGGATTCGGCTGCGAATACGAGTTGCCGCTAAACAATGGCGGATCCAATTGTTTAGTCCTACGCGTGGTCTATGTTTGTTGTCTAGGGTATTTCCACGTGTTATTATGAACACGCGAGAATTCGCTTTCTCGTGCGAATTAAACGAATATCGTTCGAATATTTATTCTAGCGTAGATTGGCTACGCTAAATAAATGTGGCTGTTGTACAGTTGAGATGGTCAGCGGGCACCGGTCCTCGATCAATCCGTGAAACGGCCTGAAAGGTGAGGTAAATGGTGCTCTTGCTGAAATGTGGTAACTGTAGTGTCGTTTCCGGTCAAGTATCGGCGTTATATACTAACCGGAAATGACGTCATATGCAAATCCTTCCGATTATGCAGGTTCGCAGAAACACGAGACTAGTCAGTCTAGTCGGTATTTCTAGCGCGCTCTAGTGGCGAGTATTAGTAACACAATAATCACCGCTAATTACTTCTTCAGGTGATGCCGAATCACCACAAATAGTAACACGGTATACATCTTTACAGCATCTGCTAGTGAGCCGACACAGCAAATCATCCACTGTTGTGAAAACTACGACAGAAATGGCAACAAACTATGTGATGTTTTTCGTAGAAAACTTCAGCAATTCTACAGTGCTTTAGCTCTACCGAAAGTTGCTTGGGCGAAAGAAGGCCACGATTTGTCAATTGTGGAACATTTCATCAAACTCCAAATGATTGAATCAGACAAATCAGTAGGGACAGGAGACATTTTCAAATGTGTAGACAACATAAAACCAACTAGAATACTTGTTGAAGGGCAACCTGGATTTGGCAAGACTGCCCTAGCGACGAAACTAGCGTACGACTGGGCTACAAACAAGGAATACATCAACTTCAAATTTGCCTTCTTCATTCCCCTTCGAGAATTACAACAAAGAAGTATTGAAGATGTTATTGTACAAATTGCGGATCACGTTGGTGTTAAAGATGTTACCAGAGCTATCCAAATGGTAAAGTATCACGAGCAGGATACAATATTCATACTCGATGGATTAGACGAAGTGTCGGTAGAAAAACGTCATGAAATAATGAAACTACTTCGTAAGGAAATATATGATGTTGCAACAATAGTTATATTCTGCAGAACAGGCTTGGTCGAGTCAAGAATTGAAGAACAAACGCAATTATTTGGAATACCGACCAAACGCAATTATTACGATAAGCGAATATCGATATTAGGTGTTAAAGGCAAAAATGCTAAGCGACAATTTTTAATTAAATTTCTCCAAGCAGCCATTGTTGATGACATAATGGTAGCTCTGTCATCTCAGATTGACTTATTTGATTCGCCGCTTTTTCTGATGCTGATCCCAGTGATACTAGAACAAGACAAAACCATCGGACAATTCGAAACAAAAACGCAGTTTTACAAAAAACTGTTCAATTCCGTTTTGAAGCACAGTTATGTCAAACGTGGATTGGAAATTGAAAACGAGTTTGATCTGTTTTGTTACAACAATCCACCTAACATTATTCAGCAGAATATGTTCAAATTTGGAATGTCATGTGTGCAAAAAATATCAAGAAATGATTTGAATTTTGATTGTGATCAGTTGACTGACGAGATTTTTGAACTCGGGTTTTTGATCCGGCATTTAGAAATCACATTCTTTAAGGAATCAAAAATTCATTACGAGGCATTCCATTTGTCTATGTTGGAATTTGCAGCTGCTTTTGCACTTTGGATGAACTTAAAATCCAACAGATCTGCAAACAAAGACGATGATTTAAAACTAACTGTTAGTCGTTTTCTTGATACCAATGGAACATCGTTGGTCCTGCCCTTTCTCGCAAGTCTCATGAAAAATGAGTTGGATCTTGTTTTGTGCCAAGTTGACTTATACAGTTACTTATTTCCTATGAGTTTTGAGTTAACAGCAAAACTGGCTGCCGACTGTTCAAAACATTCACTTACTAAAAGCAAATATCTGAAAAGATTTATTCCTTGCTATGTAGCGGAATACTACACTGAAAAAAATAGAAAACCAAACAATAAAGAACTGATAAAATATGGAATTAATTGCGGTCAAATTAAGTCAATTGAATTTAATGCTGATTTATCTTCAGAATTAGTCACAAATGAAAATGAGATTCGTTTGCATCTAAAACTTTTAAGACCTTTTGAACACTCGTTTACAGCTCATTCACATGCTCATTGCAAAATACAACAAATCTTTTCATCTCCAGTTCCATTTAATGGTACAATAAACGAATGTCTAAATTACGTTGCATCATCATCGGACATCGAATCTTGTGATGTGAGGATGTACGGCAAATATTCAAGAGAATTTTTAGTAGCAATGTGAAAATCGGGTGATTTGACATGTCATGTAAACCATTATTCAAATTGTTGTTTGTATTCCGAGATTGCTACATTGATTTGTTATTCCTTTCTATATTAGTGATTGGATAATTTTATTTGCCATTTTTTACATTTATTGCATTGCTTTAAACTGTTGCTGTATAATAACATTATTGTTTTTGATATTTCCATTTGTTTGAGTAATTTTGATATTTGATTTGAATTTACATTGATTTACTGATTTCATTGTTTCTCATTTTTAAGACTCACTATTATGTTTTGATGATGTAAACACTTTATTATTAATTACCATTTATCATTTCAAGTGTATTGACCTGTTCTAGTTTTGTATAAGGTTTTTACCCCCACGTTAATCTTTTAATTGGTGGGGTTTTCCCAATCTTGTGAGCACCGTTTCCATTGGTGCACTGAACGTGTCATCCACATTCTTTGCCTTTTCTTTTTATGTAAATAATAGAATAAAATCCAGTGTACCTTTTACCTCTAAAACGTGTGGTTGTGCTTTTACTTTGCTCCAACGCCATCTTTGAATTTCACCACCATCTCAACTTTATTCATCCACTTGTATCCAGGACTTTGGAAATTTGTTTGGTAGATTTGTATTGATTTAAACTTATGCAAATTTAACATTGGTGCCGAAACCCGGGAGTATTTAATTTCCCATTTAATCCAATTTAAACAAAATGGTGAGAAGCTTCGAGTTGAAGAACAGAGCCTTCCAGGCGGCCATGTTGGTCACCGACACACTGATGACCACGGTCACCACCGCGCTGAACGGGCGAGCTGCGATTCCGCAAGCCACAATCGAATTATGGCTGCAACAGCTCGACCAAAAGCAGAAACGAGCGCAACTGTCATTCGACGCCACCCTGGACTTAGCAAAAAGCGACCAGGAAATCGACGACACCGTGCAGGCACTCGACGCACTGGAGGACCGTTTGGCAGCATCAAGAGCAAGTTTGAACAGGTACACTCATATAAATTATCCACCTGTTCCGCCCCAGAATCTGCGACCAGACGCGGACGCGCAACCGGCGGCAAACATCGACGCACTGGCGGCGGCCATTACCGCAGCAGTGACGGCGGCGACGCCACGTGCGACCCCGACCAACAGCCAAACGTTCATCAAACGTAAACCGCTGGAAATACCCAAATTCGATGGGCGTAAACCGGAGGAGTGGGGAGGATTCTGGAAAACATTTTCCATCCAAGTTGGCGACGACGAACAACTGGATGCAACACATAAACTGTTACATTTACGAACATATTTGGTTGGAGAGGCGCTGGAGATTACAGCTGGCAGTTATATTATCGCGATTACGCGCCTACAGAAAAAATATGGCGACAAGATCGTTCTTGAGAATAAATATTTGTCAAATTTAATCAATCTACCTTTAGTCAACAGCGACCGAGATAGGATTGGACTCCAGAAGCTGCACAGGCACGTGGAGATCAACATCGAAAATTTGGCGAACATCGAGGTGCCCCTAGCAGAAATTCAGCGTACCATTTTCCCCGTGCTGTCGTCCGCTATACCACGCAACGTGATTATGGAGTACGACAAGGACTGTGATGGAGAGAGGTCGATAACGAGATTGATGGATTGGCTGGGCAACTACATCGCCAAACACGCCAAATACGACATGTTGAAAACACAAACAAGGCCTGACGCGACAATAAACAAATCGTCATCCACGGATAGCGCCCACAACAATAAAGGGAAATTCAAACGAAAAGAAAAGGAGCCTCGATCTGGATCAGCGTCACAATTGTCAGTAATGATAATAAAATGCCAATTTTGTGATTCCACAGAACACAACCGAAAAAGATGTCCACTCTCGATGGAAGAGAGACGCAAAAAGCTGCAAAAAAAGGGAATTTGCCTGCGATGCTTGGGAAAAGTGCCCCACAAGACTGAGGAGTGCAGGACCCGAATGAAATGTTACAGTTGTGAAGGGACACATCACACCCACATATGCGACACTCCAAAACCTACGGAAGTCACCGAGGAGATCGTCCATTCCAACTCAGTGGTCACCACCTGCCCAGTCAAGTCCGAATTTTTGATGGTGCAGATGGTAAAAATGGCTGGACCAAAACTGTCAACGTTGGGAGTGTGTTACATCGACGGAGGAGCTCAGCGCACCTTCATACGGTCCGAATTGGTAAAAAAACTGAACTTAAAAATTCTAGGAACAGAAACCATCAATTTGGCCGTGTTTGGACAAGAGCCGAGGTCGGAAATACGCAACAGAGTCGAGTTGATTCTCAGCCCCGCCAATTCGAAGTCACCAGCTGTCACGATCGAGGCCATTGAGACTGCCCACGTCACATCCACGCCCGGAGAGCAACCAAATGGACAACTTAGGGCAGAGTTACAACGAAGGAAAATCGAGGTGGCCTGCAAACAAGTCGCGTTGCATTCAAAAGAAGTGGATTTGCTGATTGGAGTGGATCATTACTGGCGTGTAATGACAGGTCAAACTGAATATTTAGAAGAAAATCTAATTGCAGTGAAAACGAAATTTGGCTGGACTTTACATGGACAGACCACAAATGGAACAAGAGTTATTGCTGCACCGGTAAGAATAAACAAAATTACACTTACCCCATCGACAGATGACCTTTTGCGCCGGATGTGGGAACTGGAACCGATTGGAGTACGCCACGAGTCGGTCGAAACCAACGACGACGCAGAAACGTTACAAAAATTTGAGAAAACCATCAAATGGACGGGTTCGAAATATTCCGTGGAACTGCCGTGGATAGTGGACACCAACCAGTTGGATGACAACTACAGAGGAGCTGGACAACGCATCATGTCGCTAATTCGTCGTTTTCGAAAGCAGCCAAACCTCTACTTGGAATACAAGAAAGTCATTGATGAGCAGTTGAAAATGGGCATTGTTGAGGAAATACCGAACCAAACTTCAACAGGACCAGTCTACTACATGCCTCACAGTCCAGTGATCAAAGAGGAACGCGTCACCACAAAATTACGAGTCGTATTTGATGCATCATCACATCGAAAGGGCTATCTTTCCTTGAACGATTGCCTATCAAAAGGTATAAACTTTCTACCTTCACTGATATTTATATTGCTAGGATTTCGTCTCGGGAGAGTGGCAATGATAGGTGACATCAAAAAGGCGTTTCACATGATTGAAATCGCTTTAAAGGACCGCGACGCAACAAGATTTTTCTGGATCGATGAGTGCTGGGACGGCATAGGAAAGGCATTGTTGAAAGTACTGCGCCAGACTCGAGTGTTATTTGGCGCTACACCAAGCCCATTCTTGCTGAGCGCAACAATCCGACATCATCTGCGCAAATACGAGAAGAAATATCCCGAGACTGTAAAGTTGTTGTTAAAGTGCCTGTACGTAGACGACTTCATCTCATCACTCAAAGCCGTCGCTCAAGCACTGGTAACATTTCGCCAGTCTAACCTGATTTTTGCAGCGGCCGGCATGGAACTCGCCAAGTGGCAAACCAACTCACCGGAACTAAGAGCCAAATTTCGCGAGGAATGCCCCTCTGACACGCTGCTGACGTCAGATGAAGACACCAAAGTGCTGGGAATCAAATGGAACCCAAACTCGGACGAATTGGGACTGGCAGTGGAAGAAACTTGCTCACCTTGCCAGAAAATAACGAAAAGAGAAGTAATAAAAATAACAGCTCAAATTTTTGACCCCTTAGGATTTGCTACACCATTCACCGTGACAGCACGCATGTTTTTCCAGTCCCTATGGCTGAGGAATTTGCCATGGGATGACGAATTAGACAACGAGTTGCGCGCTGATTGGAAGAAGTGGACCGACCAAATTCCCACTCTAAGAAAAATTCAAATCCCACGATGGTTGGGACAGGACGAATTTGACCAATGTGAAGTACACATATTCTGCGACGCGAGTCCGAAGGCATATGGGGCGGTGGCATACATCCAGAACTCTAATGGTGATTTGATTGAGACTAATTTCATTTTGTCAAAGTGTCGTGTAGCTCCTGTTAAACCACTTACACTGCCAAGACTCGAGCTCATGGGAGCACTGGTTGCTGTACGTCTCTCCGACCAAATCAAGGAGTTGATGACGCCAGGTGAAATATTTTTTTGGACGGACTCTCAGATATGTCTCCATTGGATCAAGAACACATCCAAACGACCACCAACCTTCGTCCACAATCGAGTTTTGGAGATAAGGGAGAAGTCAAAAATTGAAGAGTGGAGACACGTGCCAGGCGTGGAAAATCCTGCTGACCGCCTGACAAGAGGAATGGACGCAGAAGCATTGATAACCGAGCAACTTTGGTGGCAGGGACCGGACTGGCTACGTGGAAGTCGTCGAGATTGGCCAAACCTGCCAACAGAGCCGGTCGAAGAGGATGACGAAACGACTGAAACGCACGTCGAAGCCGTGCAAACAGCAGTAACTAATATTTTCCCGTTTGCCAGGTTTGGATCGTTTTCAAAAGCAATCCGAACACTGGCATGGGTTTACAGATTTGCTGACAATGCTGGAAAGCGACAGACAGATGCCAGCCAACGCGGTCGAGGTCCATTAACTGCAGCTGAGATAAAACGGGCGAAATTCAGCTTGATTCGAATCGCGCAGTCGGACGCTTATGGCCAGGAAATAAATCAATTGAGAGATGGCAGACAAATTCAGAGGGATTCAAAATTGCGAGACCTGAATCCACAGCTGAACGAGATGGGGTTGATCGAACTGCAAACTCGACTGCAAAAATCGCGAGATTTGTACACCGCTGTGCAACCTTTGATTTTACCTCCAAACCATAAACTCACGAAATTAATTTTGCAACACTCTCATTTACAGGTCCTTCATTGCGGATTGACAGCCACACTGTCTAAATTTCGAGAATTATACTGGACACCATCCGCAAGGAGGACCTTAAAATCGATTTTGGACAAATGCGTCGTCTGCAAAAAGATTCAAGGACGGTTGATGCGAGAAGTGCCAGGCCCCCTCCCAGCAGACAGGACGACTAAGTGCCAACCATTCGCGGTTACTGGAGTCGATTTTGCTGGACCGATAATAATAAAGGGACGAACGACCAAGGCTTATATAGCCCTTTTCACGTGCGCAACCATTCGAGCGGTGCATTTGGAACTGGTTCCCTCATTGTCAACAACAGACTTTTTGGGGGCGTTTGAACGATTCATCAGTCGTAGAGGCCTCCCAAAGACAATATACAGCGACAACGGGTCCACCTTTCACCGTGCTAATTTAGAACTTTCATCTCTTTTACGCTCCACCAAAGACGAGGCGTTCCAAAATTATCTGGCTCAAAAGGGAATAGAGTGGAAGTTCATTGTAGAAAATGCACCGTGGTGGGGAGGGTTCTGGGAGAGGATGGTGCAGACAGTTAAACGTTGCTTGAAAAAAGTAATCGGATCTGCACACCTCAACTTTTATCAATTTGGAACTTTCTTGGCACAGACGGAAGCGGTCATCAACCGTAGGCCCATCACATACGTGTACGAGAAGCCAAGCGAAGCCGAACCACTTACTCCAGCACATTTCTTGACGGGAACCATGCAAACACACTTGCCGGATTCAGGGTCAACTGAAATACTCGAACCGACTCAAAAGGAATTCGTTCGACAGTGGCAATATCAACAACGCATGTTGTTAACATTTTGGTCACGCTGGTCCCGTGAATATTTAAAGGACCTGAAGGTGCAAACGGGAAAATCAGACAAACGTGAGCTGCAAATTGACGACGTTGTGATAATTGAGGAGCAATTTAAACCCCGTTTGAAATGGAAGATGGGGAGAGTGGTCGAAGTCAGACGAGGTCGCGATGACAAAGTTAGGTCATGTGAACTCATGCTCACGGATGGGGGAAAATTACGTCGACCAGTTCAACGCCTCGTACGGTTGGAGGTGAGATTGGGTGATCCTCCGGCCGGCAGTGTGAAAATCGGGTGATTTGACATGTCATGTAAACCATTATTCAAATTGTTGTTTGTATTCCGAGATTGCTACATTGATTTGTTATTCCTTTCTATATTAGTGATTGGATAATTTTATTTGCCATTTTTTACATTTATTGCATTGCTTTAAACTGTTGCTGTATAATAACATTATTGTTTTTGATATTTCCATTTGTTTGAGTAATTTTGATATTTGATTTGAATTTACATTGATTTACTGATTTCATTGTTTCTCATTTTTAAGACTCACTATTATGTTTTGATGATGTAAACACTTTATTATTAATTACCATTTATCATTTCAAGTGTATTGACCTGTTCTAGTTTTGTATAAGGTTTTTACCCCCACGTTAATCTTTTAATTGGTGGGGTTTTCCCAATCTTGTGAGCACCGTTTCCATTGGTGCACTGAACGTGTCATCCACATTCTTTGCCTTTTCTTTTTATGTAAATAATAGAATAAAATCCAGTGTACCTTTTACCTCTAAAACGTGTGGTTGTGCTTTTACTTTGCTCCAACGCCATCTTTGAATTTCACCACCATCTCAACTTTATTCATCCACTTGTATCCAGGACTTTGGAAATTTGTTTGGTAGATTTGTATTGATTTAAACTTATGCAAATTTAACAAGCAACAACAAAGAATAAAAGATTCAACCAAATTAAATATCGATATTTACAGCTTGAGATCAAAACAGAATTTGAGAAACAAATTGTCATAAGACTGCTTGAAACAAATCAAATTCAACAACTTATGCTCAAAGGAACCTTAAACATGAACATGAGTGACGTTTGGTGCGCTGCTGCTCGTTTAACTGATTTGATCGAGCTGTGCCTAAAAGATTGTACCATTAATATAGAGGATCTTACCAACCATGGACCAAAGAAATACAAAAATCTGACAATGTGGAACTGTGCATTTGTTTCCAAGCTGCCAGTACAAGTTTTTAAGTTTTTTGTGTACCACCGGGACCTTAAAATGTCGCCTAATGAAGCAATAACTAGAACAGAGCCTTCTCATTTGGATTGTAGTTTCTTTGATTTATATGATTTGATAACAAAACACCCAACATGGAACGGATTTAACACAATTAAAAGGTTGGTGATACCATTTAGATCAGATCAAATACACTTATACGAGATGAATGCATTCTCTGCATTCAGAAATTTACAAATGTTAACTATAATGTTTGAACATAAACCAGCCAATCAGGAAGTAATAAAAAAATAAAAAAATAATTACAGTGATTTTTTCCACTTCTGTAATTTTTTTGACCCACCATGGCTATGGGAAGGTTAACCATGCGACCGCTTCAGGATATCTGTTTGGGTCGATCATTGCTTCCACTAGCTCTAAATGGAACGAACACACCTTTCTGTATTGAGGCGCGATTAGTTGTAGGTAAAAGTTAATCACACTGGTGTGAATCCACGCCCTTTTCCCTGGGTCCAGTATCTCATGGTTTCTAGTATGTAGTCTGCTCAATCCCGTTCACTCCAACATATTGAACTCGTTCCTTCGTCCCTCGACTTTGAATTCCAGAATTTTTCATACGACATACTTTCACAAAATGTCCCGTCTTATGCCAGAATCGACATGTGACGATTCTACTTTTGGCTGATTTAATAGCCATTTAAGATAGTTAAATAATCGGTTTAAACAAGACGTTGCTAAGTTTAGCAACAACCTAACCGAGATAAGCTACGGAAGCCTTCACAAACATGAATATGTAATCAAGTAGAAATAACTTACAGTTTCAGTGTGACATGACATATTTATTACTAAATA
Source organism: Strigamia acuminata (assembly GCA_949358305.1). NCBI lineage: Eukaryota > Metazoa > Arthropoda > Chilopoda > Geophilomorpha > Linotaeniidae > Strigamia > Strigamia acuminata. Next base: position 62,975,974 of record OX442314.1, on the reverse strand, counting down.
CTAACAACAAAAGATGGGTTCTGGACGCGTGTAAACGGGCGGCATCAACTGGTTGAGGATCCGGGCGAAGCCAGAGGGATACGGCTGACTTGCGGCATCGTCACAAATAGCGCTACGGAGACGCGTTTGGTCCGCAGCTCGAATATCTAAACATGCGAAGAGTCCTTCGCATTAATCGGAATATTCGGCAGAATATTCCATGTTCCAAATGAATAAAAGTAAAGTGAGTAAAATAATATAACAAATGAATTGTTATATAAATAATAATTGGGCGGGGACCGTCACGACAATTGAGAGAACGTCGCGGGAGTTGTTGAGACTCCATCCGCCAGCATGCCTTACGACGACAAGATCTCGTGATCAGGCGCCGAGTATTTAATTGTACGCTTTAACTCGCTATCGGTGGTACCAACCACCAGGTAAACATTTCTATGGACTTACCGGGTTTAAAAGATGTTGCCAATACAGGATTACCAATGCCCGAGTAATTTATTTAACACAGTGTTGTTCAACTCCTGTTCACGGGTTACTAACCCGGAGGGTACGATGGGGCGGGGACCGTCACGACGGTCGAGAGAACCATCGCGGGAGGATTTGACTCCTCCATCCGCCAGCATGCCTTACGATGGCGGGATCCAACGATCGAGCACCGGGTAAAATATTATTTGGCCACTGCCGTTGGATTACCATTATCCAGGTAGTTATTTATCGCAACATCTGCAGATATTACTCACGGGCTACCAACCCGGCGTGTTACCTGTGCATTAGGCCTTTACCGACTTTTAACGAGCGGAAGGACCAATCGTAGAAAGACGGGAACCTGCGTGGGCTGTTTACAACAACCATCCTGCAGCGGACTGTGGCCAGTTAGCTGAGGGACCTACTTTCATTTAGCAAGGTCGTACTGTATACGACCGTTATATTAAGCCACCGTACGAAATCCTACTGTCCCGTAGAACAGCTGGCTAACGTTACGGGGCCATTTCATGCGAATGCATGTCTATTACCGGAGTTAGCCTTCCCGAAAAGGCCCTACAACAACAATAACAATCTAGTAATGAATACTAATTGTGGAGAGCTGAGGTGGCCTGATGTGTCGATAGAGAAAGTGAGATCAAACGATAACAACAATTCAACTACAGACAGTATATTCATATTCAGTTATCAAGCAAGCAGAAGTGAGAAACTGATGCTTATATAGTTCTGTAGAACTACTAGATTGGCTACAGCCAATCAGCGTACGAATCGGCGGATTCGTGGGTCACTAGTCCGGACCTAATATATGACTATGTCCAGATGGGCCCAGTTGGGGTCCGGAAGGGTCCGATTGGTTCCCTCCGACAGGTAAGTAATGTGGATATTGATTCGATAGAATCAACATCAATCAAGTAATTAATACTTAATTTATATCGAATAAAATAGTTATATTTTATTCACCGTGTCTAAATAATTATTTATCACACTTTTTAGTTTCATCGAGTTTGAATTACGCGCGTTTGTTAAACAGCGCCACCTATTGTGAACATTGATAACTACTGATTTGTAATCATCACACATCCCCCGGTGACAAGCATAGAGTTTACTAACTCTCGATTGTCATTCTTAATGGATAAGAATGTTCACCTAATTCTATCGAATTAATCCACTTGGTAAGTATTTTATTAACTTAATCACGTTATTTCTTTCAGAAACTTCGTCACCTGATTAGACTAATCGGCTTCTCTGTACAGCGCAACTCCCGGTTGCTAAGCGACGGAAATGAACTCGTCCGAACATGGATACATGTTCGAGAAAATACAAACTTCGATAGAAATTTTATTTCTCCGTCAAATAAACTTATTCATAGCTTATTAATCAACAAGATAATCAATAAAAATAAATTTATGCAAAACTTTATTTATCGAAAATCTAAACTACTAATTCTTTATTACGAATGTCATAAAAAATTAACGAATTTCAACTTGAAATTTCTTCAACGCTTTGATCAAAGCAAAAACAACACAATTTTCACAAATAATTATGAAAAAATAAACTAAACAATCACACATATGTTAATATGATTAATTCAAATAAATATCCAAATTGAATTCGAAAAACAATAACAAATTAAATTGAATCCAATTTTTAAATTAAACTATACTCGTTTGAGCATTTAATTATTAGTTCAAGATCTTGAAACAAACAAACACAATACTCGTGGGAATATTTCGTAATTGCAAAAAACACAACAAAACACTTGGAGTATTTTTAGTCATAAAAATCTCCACTCGGAAAAATAACGAACGTTAATTTTGTCCCTTTCATTCCTTCTTCTCGACTTCAGTCGAGTCTTTCTCTTCCTTCTTCTCGACTTCAGCAGAAGTCAGAAAATCCGACTCTTCAGTCGCCTCTGTCGAGACGGCGGAAAACACAGCCTCCTCCGGAGCTTCAATTTCCTCTGGGCTCGGAGGTGGGAACGGCAGATCCTCGAGCAATTCCGCCACGAAATCGACGACGGAAAGTAACTCCTCGGCGTCCTCGAACTGCGCGTCGTCCGAAGTCTCGGACTTAGACGCTGGGGGGGCGCTAGACACGTCGGTTACGGCCGCTGGAGGATCCTCCACGGGTTTAGGCGACGTCTCAACAGCCTGTTGAAGCTTACGAGCTCGCCCTCGTGCCAAGATGTTGGTTCGTTGAACCTTGGCAATTTCTCTCGCTCGGTCGAGCGTCAGACAGCCTCGTCCACGCGACATCGCTCTTGGTCGAACGAATTCTTCCTGCACCTCGCTTCCGGCGCTCTCGACGGCCTGGACAGTTTCAGTTGAAACTTCGGAGTCTTCAGACGGCGGCGGCGATTGTCGAAGGAGTTCGACTCTTACGCCGGCGTTGGCTTCAGCGCGGGCCCAGGTGAGGAAGCGCGGGTCGATGTAAACCGCTTCGCCACGACTATTCAGGAAAAGTCGGCACTTTGGGCAGTGAGCCCAACATCGCTTCTCATTCGGCTTAATGCCTTTCACCACGTGGGGCTGAACCTCCTTGCGCCACGGCTCCGAACGCGGGTGCGTTTTCCTTCCTCGACAGTTTGGACAACGCATCAATGAAGACCCTGCGGATGCACCGCAGCACCACCCACAGCCGACGCAAAATGGGCAGATCGTCTCCGTGGCTTGGTCCGTCACGATGTTATCGTGAGGTATTCCGGCTGCCATGTCACGTTCGCACTGCTCCTTGCGCAGGCGGGCCTTCTCGTCCTTCTTTCTGGCCTTGTTGGCCGCTCGGTACTCGCGGTTGCGAGAAACAGGCTCCGAATAACGTAGAGCGCCCGGCGGCGGCTCATTCCATCCGTATTCCGATGCAGAAGACTCAGCACCAGCAGGAAGATGCGTAGCAGACGTTGATTGTCCCGTCACAGTCGGTGCAGCCGTACTCGACGTGTTGGCGACGGTGGGCGCCACGCTTGCAGTTGGCGGCCGAAATTCGGGTGAATGCGGGGCCAACGGGACGTTGATAACGTTCGCGGGCGGATACGCCACCTGGGCCAGCGGGGCCAATTGTGCCGACTCGTAAACGGTTGGCTGTGCAGATGTGGATGGAGCCTGCATCATCGCATTTAAGTCGAGCGGAAGTCCGTCCGGATGGACGCTCAGCCAATTTAGCGTTGCTAACTGCAGTGGCGTCAGGGCATACATGGAGGCTGGTGCCGTTGGCATCGGTTGGGCCCTCAAATATGCACGTTCCGCTGAACGGCGTTGCTCGTCACTAGACGAGGTGGACGAGCTGGACGAGCTTTCATGACGGTGTCGTCGATGACTCCGTTTCGAACGGTGTTTACTACCTCCCATCTGCAGACGCAAATAAATTATTTTATTAAAATAATTCCACTCTAAATAATCATTCCTTGAGTCCAAAGAATTAAAACGTATTGTTCGCAACGAAAATACACACTTGAGTTATTTATAACCCCTAACACGTGACACTAATGAGTCACATTCCCCTTGTGTTTATGACACGAAAATGGACTCGCCTGACATCGACTTTCATTGAAAATCGCAACTTGTTGATTTTTCAAAAGAAAAATCCTCGTAGTTTCTATAAACTATTTAATTCCATCTTTGAATATCAAAAAATAAACTTCGTATTAATTAATTAACACTTAGTCTAATAAATATCCCACATTGAAAATTCATCGTTAAATAATTTATCCAAGCCTCGACCGCGACTTGATTTAAATAATTAGTGCCTACATACTTAAAACTTAATAATTCATTATTAATTTTAAAACCAACTATTCGACTGAATAGCTAAACTTCCAGAGTGATTTAATGCCGATTCACGCTTATAATACACGTGAATTTTTTTAACTTTTATCGGGACGCCGATATTTTTCAATTGTTGCGAACAATTTTTGCAATTCTTTGGTCAAAGAATAATAACGAAAACTACTTACTGTTGAATCTTGTTTTCCTTGCTTGAATCGGCTAACTGAATTAGCGTTGAAATTCTCAAGTCGAAAAGTGGAGACGGGTCGAAGGGACGAAGTCACTAGTATCCGTGTTTTTTACGAAGTGTTTGTGTGCAATGAACCCTGGGAATTTTATTCCCTATTAATTGTCGGGTTCGAGGTTTAATCACACCTCGTAAGTCTCGTACCTTCGTAATTACGCGAGATTATCACTTTTCAAAGTAATTCTCTGTATTTTGGTTAAAATACATGTAAATACGACCAAAAATTAAAATATTCTATCGAATATTTAAGTCCTCGCAACAAATTCATATTTTTAATATAAATTTCAATAAATATCGTAATATCTTGTCCCCCGGTGTTGAGATTATAAATCACTACACCTGTCAGACATGTAAATATTTACAGTCTTCAAGTTTTGAATAAAACTTATCAATTCCAACAGAACTTTGAGGCTTTTCCTCGTTGTTGGTATGGTTTTTTGAATACTGCAGTGATGTTTCGCACGAAATTTTCATCTGCATATTTAGGATTTGTTTTTCGTTCTCGTCGTGGACGAGTGCTAGTTCGTGGAACTATCGGTTGGGGTTTGCGGGGTTTTCGAAGCGGTTTCTTTGGAACTTCGCCTCTTTTCAACGCCGCTTTCTTTTCTATAGCAGTTAATCGTTGTCTATGTCTATGTTTAGACTTAATGGGCGCAGATTTGTCAATTTGCACTGAAGTTGAGTCGGATAATTCCATTGGAATTTCTGAGGAAGTTTCAGGAATTAATTCCATTTCTTCAGCATCCGGAAGTTGATTACTTTCGTCCATCCATTTAGGATTTTCTTGAGGCGAGTAAGAGGCGGACTTTTGTCCTACTTTCCAAGTCTCAATCGGGTACGACGGAGTATAGGGATACAACGCTTTAATATTCACTGATTTTTCAATCGAACCATCAGCTAATTTGCGTAATTTATATGCTCCGCCAGGAAGTACTTTAGTAATCTCCCACGGACCATCTCTCTTCTCCGCGAAACCAGCAGAAATATTTTTATCTGCGCACGAGAGAATGTGAGTTTGTTTCCAAACTAAATCTCCAACTTCGAACTCCGTAATTACGAACTTTTGTTCGTGTATTTTTCTATGCCGCTCAAAATTCAATTGAATTCTACGATGCATCTCTTGATGCGATCTGCGCAATACATCCAATAGTACTCTGACATATTTTTCTGGATTTTCTTTGTCAAATGGATTGGCATGTTTAATAATCCTTGGGTCGAAAGGTAATGTTACGATTCGTCCCGTGTTCAGTAGCATCGGGCTTGAGCCGGTTGCTGCCGAAACATTATTTCGCATTGCGAATGCAAATTCGTCTAAATAACGCGGCCATTGCGTGTGCACGTCTGTGTACAGAGCCAGCATCGTTTTTATATCTCTATTGGCTCGCTCTGTCGGGTTCGCCTGGGCATGATACGTGCTCGTATGAGACGGGCGAATGTTGTACATATCGCAATACTCATTGTAAATATCGGAAACAAATTGTTTTCCGTTATCGCTCACAATCTTTTTTTTTGGGTGTCCCCATCTGTTTGTAACAGATCTTAATTCTTGAACGCAGTTAGCGCTCGTGGCTTTGGTCAAAGCCTTAATTTCAACGAACTTGGTACAATTGTCAATAATGACAAAAATATACTGGTTTTGGGACCTTCCCGCGGGTTTTGGGCCCATCAAGTCCATGTTAATACATTCCCAAGGATTGGTCATGTTGTGTGGCGTGTAAGGAGCTGCGTGCCTTTTCTGTTGAATAGGCTTGTACTGAGCACAGTGCGTGCAACTTTTGACGTAGTTCCTGACACTTCTACTCATACCAGGCCAGAAATATATTAAACGCGTTTTCTCAAGCGTCTTACTCATCCCAGCGTGACCGCTTAGGGGGTGGCCATGACAAGCGAAGAGTACTCGCTTTACGAGTGCACTGGGTACAACGGCTTTAAAGCCATTTCCCGAATCGTTTAATTCCTCTTCGAACGAAGGGTTAAAATAGATAATCATTTGATCACCATCAATTTCTTTTTTGTCTAAACAATAGTTTTTGACTTTGTTTTTCCATTCTTTTATTTCAGATTGTGGTATCCCAACAACCTTGTCATTCAATAAATATTCTCGAATGCGTTTGCATTCATTATCTAGCAACTGAGCATCTATTATTTCTCTCCTTGTAGGAGGGACTTCTTTAAGTACTTCAGTCAACGCACTGTACAAGGTTTCTTGTACTTCCTCCCCCTCCTTTTCTTCAGAACATTCTTTAGAATTTTCTGAAAAATAGGAACGCACACTAGCCAAATATTCTCGTTTCTCCGGGGCGCGATTTAATGAAACAGAAGGATTTCCGTCCCACTCAGGCCAGTATTGTTTAATTTCGACAGGTTCCACATGATCACGAAGAGGAATGTCTTCCTCTGTTAGTGGGGCTCTAGAAAGTGCATCTGCAACTTGGTTAGCAGCACCTTTTCGAAAAACAATTTTAAAATTTCCACATTGGATTCTTAAGGCCCATCGGCCAAATTTCCCAGATGGTTCAGGCGTTCGCATCAACCATTTCAGTGCTTCAGCATCTGACTCTAAAGTGAATGTACCATATTCGAGATATGGTTTAAATCGATCAATAGCCCACACGACTGCGAGACATTCGAGTTCCGGCGTTGTATAACGCTTCTCCGCTCCACGTAAAACTCTGCTTGCATAAGCTACAGGTCTGGGTACAGAAATATTTTTCTGCTTCTTTTCATCGAATATATCGACGTCTTGGCAAAGGACAGCTCCTAAGCCTTCATGTGAAGCGTCAGTCATGACAACAAATGGCAAAGTCATATCAGGTTTGTGTAGACAATTGTCACCACAAAGTAGCTCTTTAATTTTATTAAAAGCTTCTGTCTGCTCATCTCCCCATTCAAATGGAGTTTTCTCATTCATCATACGTGTGTATGGTGCGGCAATAGTTCCGTGATTTGGAACAAACTTCCTGAAGAAGTTAGTCATGCCGTGAAAGCGCTGAATGTCTTTAGCACACGTGGGGGTGGGAAATTTCATAATCGCCGATATTTTATCGGGATCACCGAAGAGACCTTCGGGTTTAATCCAGTGGCCCAAGAATTTTAATTCTGTACGCCCAAAACGAGATTTCGCTTTATTTATTGTCATGTTGGCTTGGTTAAGCCTTTCTAGAACATCTCGAACGTGTTTGAGATGATCATCCCAATTATCTGAATACACAATTACGTCATCCAAATAGACTAACGCGTAGTCTTGTAAAGCTGAGCCTAAAATGCCTTCCATCAGACGCTGGAAAGTACAAGGCGCATTGCAAAGGCCAAACGGCATTCGCACAAACTGATATGGACCATTTGGCGTGTAAAATGCCGTCTTTGGACGATCTTCTTTACACATCTCGACTTGGTAGTAACCTTTAACAAGGTCAATAGACGTAAAATACTTTGCCGGGCCAGTATTATGCAATAAAAGGTCAATACTTGGCATTTGTATTACTTCGACTTCAGTGATGGCATTTAGCCACCGGTAGTCAATGCACATCCTATACGAGCCGTCAGGCTTCGCAACAATGACGGGATGACTTATGAAGGGCCCTTTGGCCTTTTCAATGAGTCCATCCTGTTCCAATTCTGCAGCTAGTTTGGTCATAATGGCTCTCTTGGCCGGGTTATACATTCTATACTGCATTTTGGGCAATGAATGCCCTTCTTTGAACTTAATATGATGTTGGGTCACGTTAGTGCACCCAACTTGATCACGAAATACATTCGGTATCGAGTTAACCACTTCGCGAAGTGCTAGTCGTTGTTCTGGAGTGCAGTCGCTCTCCTCAACTAATTTTTTATCCCAAGTCAACACAGGAGTGTCTGTTAACTCAATTGAGTTGAGAGTGGACGACAGTCCTAAATAATCGAAAGTAATTCGATTTAACGGGGCGAGTGCCAAATTGGCTTCTTCCGACTCATAAGGGGCGGACCAATTAGGCTTATCTGCACAAGAGAACTCTTGTAGATGTGGATGCGGACTAATTTTCTGTCTGCGCATGAAATTGTGACCAAGTATCAAGCCACAAACTCGTTTTGCTAAAACGATGAAATTCATTGGTGTAAATTCATCAGCCCATTGTACGCACAAAGTTATTTGTCCGACAGGCTTGTGTGCTACGCCTACAGCGTTCACCATCATGTTTCTGGGGGCCTCTTGCAAAAATTCTGGCAAAGCCTGAGTTTCAGACAAGAGTTGTTCCCCAATGTAACATTGAGATGCTCCTGTATCCATGAGCGCGTTGTAGGTGAGCCCACCAATTGTGATCTTCATTCGAGGATCATCTTTATTATTACCTAAAGTAATATTGTGCAAATTATTGCCGCCTATGACTCTGTTGAGTCGGCGAAGTCTACAGAATTTCTTCGTGTAACACTTGTGGGGAAACAATGTCAGATTTTTTAATTGTTCTGTCATTTCTTGCAGATTTTCCTCTACTCCGCCACTATGACTAGTGGCTATTTCAAGACAAGTTGTGTCTACATCCATAAATAAAGATTCCGACGTAGCATTAGCCACTTCTGGGGGATGGAATAAACCTTCGTCCCCCGGACCTAGTTTTTTGAACTAGTCGCACTTGAATCAGCAGATTCGGGTTTGATCAAAGTCTTGACCATTTCTGCCAACGAGTTAGTCAGCGAAGTTTGTAACTTATTTTCAAAAGTATTTAATTTCGCATCAAGTTTAGCATCTAGTGTTGCATCCAACACTTCTTGAGTTATCCACCTATTATTAGGTCGTTTAGAAGTAGGATCCACCGTCGGGGAATCCGGCGTACTTCGTTTTTGCAACTCTTCAGAGTTGAAATTTGTACGTGGTTTTAAATCTGGACATTCCCGACGCATGTGTCCTGGTTTCTTACAGTGGTAACAAACTAATTGACCACGTCTGGTCTGATCTACTACTCCGTTTATTAAATAAACAGCCTCGCATTCCTCAGGTAACTCTTCTTCACAAATATTAAGTTGTTCTTGTGAATCCAAAGTTAAAGATTTAACATTTGTCTTTGGCTGAGGACGAGTGTCAGTTTTCCGAGGTGGGAAAACAACTGGATTGGAAATATTTTCCCTTGCTCCATTAGCTGTACGACTGTACAAGCCTTTATTTTTTGTTATAACGGTATAAATCTCTGTCAGAGGCAAATCCGCTATGCCTTGCGTATGCAAAAGCAAATCATTAGCAGGAGTTACACTCCCGATAAAAAGACAACCAGCCCCTTTTGCATCAAGACTGTCTTGCAATATCCATAACTGGTAATATTTGTGCATAAAGTCGTAAAGACTTTCTGTTTCCAGTTGTTTCAACTTAGTTAGTTGGTTCGTCCGCTCTTGTCGAGTGGCTACAAACCGTTCTTTGAACGCCTGTTCAAATACTTCCCAAGATATGAAATCTTCTCTCCTTTCATGAAACCAACCATGCACTTGCTCGGTTAAATAACCGGCCACGCCTTTAACAAGCATGTCATCGAGTGACATGTTTCGCAGGAAAGCGACATTTTTTACAATGTTGAGAAAGCGTTCGCTTTCTTCTGCTTTTCCGGAGAATACAGGGATATCTGGGGGCTTCAAACTGTTAGTTTGAGGGACAGTGGCGGAACTTTTTCCTGCCTGCATTAATTGGTGCATGGTTGTGGCAATTGACGCGAGGTCATCAGCCGTCATTCCAAAGCTACTGGGGGGGCGCGAGTTGTCGTTTGACGACCCGCCATTATTTGGTTGATTCGAGTTATTTTGACTTGAGCCACCACTATTGGGGTTGAAATTATTCGACCTTCCTTGATTTGGTCTACTGTGGTTACCAAAATCCGAATGGTTATTCGAATTACCTTGGTTCCCATAATTCGAATGATTATTAGAATTACCTCGATTGTTAAAATTCGGACGGTTGTTCGAACTTTCTTGATTACCAAAATTCGGACGATAGTTCGAATTACCTGGCGTACCCCGATTCAAATAGTTATTTGAATTTCCTGGAGTTCCAGTAGAAGGATTATTTGGGTTATTCGAGTTCGGAGGAACTGGATGACCCCTTTGTATGTTAGGTGTTGGACTAGAATTGTTTGCAAATCTAGAATTTGAGTCAAAACGGCGGTTTGGACCTCTTGTCGCACCTAAATTTGGGTTCAAATTTCCAGCGAGATTCGGACAACTATTTGATCCGTTTGGAAAACTTGGATTAGGGTTGGCCATATTAGGCGGACCCAAATTCGCTCTGTTGAACGTATTCTCAAAGTTCTCTGGATTTGTAAACCCTCTTTGTTGGTTGCGAGCGAAGTTATTCGCTCGTAATCGTTGTTGGAAAGCACGATTAAAATCTCCTGGTGTCAAATTCGACTGATCTTGACGAGGAGGTTGTGCATTTTTATTTCTATATCTAGAAATAGGCGTCGAAGGAGTGGGACTAAAATTATTTAATCTTTGGCTAGCTGGGGAATGGGATTGCTCCGACGTAGCACGAGGCGCGTGTACAAAATCTAATACTTCGGTCAAAGATCTAAATTGGTTTGGGTTCAAACCGTGATCCTGACAAAATAATAGACCGCCTCGGCCTAAATGAGAACCTTCAGGAATGCATTCCTCTTCTCCAGGCGGAGTAGGTTCACGTGGAGCTCTATTCTCTCCAGATGGCCCGGCTGTTTCATTTGAAACACCATTATAGACCGCGTGGTTTTCCACTTCTTCCGTTCCATTAGGAACAGGTATAAACCCGGATAGATTCATTCCACCGGTCAAACAAGTTCTTTCCTTACCACGGGTGTTCATGTGATGCTGGTTATTAGTCATAACTAAACTTAAAACTAAGAAAATTTCCTAAGTCTGAGAGATAACGATGAAGTTGCAAACGTTCAGGAGGATCGCAAACGAAGCAGTGGTCACACTAGTTCGAAAGGAAGTAAGGGTACTTCGATACACCTCTCTGATTGGTCAAATATCAACGCTAGTCTCGCGAGAGTCCAATCTCGTCCGAGATTGGTGGAAATCATCAAGTTCGTGGAACCGTAATCTTGACAGACTCCAGTGTTATGACGTAGTCACCAAACAAAATGGATACTTTTCAAAATATTTTAAAATATCACCGCATTTATTAATAAATGAATGATCACCTTTATGGAATTTTTTAAGGTTTTTTAAACTCGTAATTTCAAAAGACGCGCCGATTCGTTTGAATCGACGGCTTTTCTGCACGACACGGGTTGCTAGGCAACGCAACAGCGAGAATTCTTCTTCGCTAAAATTCGAATGGTATTCAATTCGTAAAATTCGATTTCAATGGCTTGAGATCACGATTTTTAACCAACATTTTAATGTAGATTAAGTCTGTAAATAAGGTAAACCCACTTTGAAATAAAATATAAATTTTAATTCCTTCGAAAAAAATGTCAATTTCTTTCTAATTTATTTAGGCAAATAAATTTAGGTTTAACTTGAAGTCTCAAGCAAAATACATATGAAAGAACATTCTAAAATTAAAACAACTGTTAAATTGATAGAATTCTTTAAGAATTTTGTCAGAAGGTTAACTTTTCAAAATTAGGCCCGACCGCGTGGTTTTGTCAGATTGTCGACGACAAAATGACGTTACCCGGGCGGAACCAAATTCAACAAGTTCGGGCAAGACTCCTATTCTCGGGGTTGGGCCTTTAGGCCTGACCACGCGGTAGAAATTATTAGTTTTGTTAAAACACATAATTTCCACGACGGAAAATCGGAATAAAGTGAATTACACTTATTATCTTGCAAGAAGTTCTACAACAGAATAAAATATATTAAACACTTATAAATCTCAAACGAAATTTATTTTACGCACAAAAATCACCATAAACGTTACACTACTCGAATTCATCATAGACATGCAAAACTTCAAATTTTATTTAAAATTTGGCAGCCTATCTCGGTAGAACCTCCACTTGTGACGATTCTACTTTTGGCTGATTTAATAGCCATTTAAGATAGTTAAATAATCGGTTTAAACAAGACGTTGCTAAGTTTAGCAACAACCTAACCGAGATAAGCTACGGAAGCCTTCACAAACATGAATATGTAATCAAGTAGAAATAACTTACAGTTTCAGTGTGACATGACATATTTATTACTAAATACTAACAACAAAAGATGGGTTCTGGACGCGTGTAAACGGGCGGCATCAACTGGTTGAGGATCCGGGCGAAGCCAGAGGGATACGGCTGACTTGCGGCATCGTCACAAATAGCGCTACGGAGACGCGTTTGGTCCGCAGCTCGAATATCTAAACATGCGAAGAGTCCTTCGCATTAATCGGAATATTCGGCAGAATATTCCATGTTCCAAATGAATAAAAGTAAAGTGAGTAAAATAATATAACAAATGAATTGTTATATAAATAATAATTGGGCGGGGACCGTCACGACAATTGAGAGAACGTCGCGGGAGTTGTTGAGACTCCATCCGCCAGCATGCCTTACGACGACAAGATCTCGTGATCAGGCGCCGAGTATTTAATTGTACGCTTTAACTCGCTATCGGTGGTACCAACCACCAGGTAAACATTTCTATGGACTTACCGGGTTTAAAAGATGTTGCCAATACAGGATTACCAATGCCCGAGTAATTTATTTAACACAGTGTTGTTCAACTCCTGTTCACGGGTTACTAACCCGGAGGGTACGATGGGGCGGGGACCGTCACGACGGTCGAGAGAACCATCGCGGGAGGATTTGACTCCTCCATCCGCCAGCATGCCTTACGATGGCGGGATCCAACGATCGAGCACCGGGTAAAATATTATTTGGCCACTGCCGTTGGATTACCATTATCCAGGTAGTTATTTATCGCAACATCTGCAGATATTACTCACGGGCTACCAACCCGGCGTGTTACCTGTGCATTAGGCCTTTACCGACTTTTAACGAGCGGAAGGACCAATCGTAGAAAGACGGGAACCTGCGTGGGCTGTTTACAACAACCATCCTGCAGCGGACTGTGGCCAGTTAGCTGAGGGACCTACTTTCATTTAGCAAGGTCGTACTGTATACGACCGTTATATTAAGCCACCGTACGAAATCCTACTGTCCCGTAGAACAGCTGGCTAACGTTACGGGGCCATTTCATGCGAATGCATGTCTATTACCGGAGTTAGCCTTCCCGAAAAGGCCCTACAACAACAATAACAATCTAGTAATGAATACTAATTGTGGAGAGCTGAGGTGGCCTGATGTGTCGATAGAGAAAGTGAGATCAAACGATAACAACAATTCAACTACAGACAGTATATTCATATTCAGTTATCAAGCAAGCAGAAGTGAGAAACTGATGCTTATATAGTTCTGTAGAACTACTAGATTGGCTACAGCCAATCAGCGTACGAATCGGCGGATTCGTGGGTCACTAGTCCGGACCTAATATATGACTATGTCCAGATGGGCCCAGTTGGGGTCCGGAAGGGTCCGATTGGTTCCCTCCGACAGGTAAGTAATGTGGATATTGATTCGATAGAATCAACATCAATCAAGTAATTAATACTTAATTTATATCGAATAAAATAGTTATATTTTATTCACCGTGTCTAAATAATTATTTATCACACTTTTTAGTTTCATCGAGTTTGAATTACGCGCGTTTGTTAAACAGCGCCACCTATTGTGAACATTGATAACTACTGATTTGTAATCATCACAGACATTCCTTTCCATGTGCGGCTGGACATTAGTTTGCCAAATGATCTTTATGGCCGCACCGATAGCACTTTGCTCCGCCTTGTGATTTACTTTTCTGCCTTTCCCCGACATTTTGTGGTTTTCCTGTCTATTTTCGAAAATTTCCTCGCATTTTCCTAGGATTTTTCTCATCACGTATTAGATTGGGAAATCGCGCATTGAAGTTTAGGTTCGTGAAGTTACTTTTGTGTAGCCGCTGTGCAATATGGACGCAAAGCAGTGAGTAACTTCAGATCGCTGGTGCTTACAACATTATTATTTAAAGAACAGGTTCTCTGCTTGTAATTGATTGTTAAAAAAAAAGAATAACAATGACTCAACTTCAGACTGCAACAAGGGGGAAGAATGAACACTGAGCATGGTTAAAATGGTGGGTGAAACAAACATAATCTAGCTAGTTTTGGAATGAGATGCACATGTTTAGTGCGCAGAAGAAAGGAAAAGGTTCATTCGGTTGTGAAATCCGCTTTTAAAAACTAAGGAAAAATGACTAACTAACTAGAGGTGTGGAGGGGTATTAAACCATAGACAACCAAGCCAGAAAGTCAGGGTTAGGGTTGACATTCTCACTCCACTGTTCACAAGCAGAAAGCTTACGTTAGTGGTGAGAGTCCAGAAGTCACCTCTGATCACATGATCAAAGGGATTAAACTATTCGTGTGAATACCGTAAATAATTTTGAAAGGAGCGGAAAGAAGAGTTAGTCAGTAAATAATAAGATGCGCAAGAAACCATCTGGCATATATTATAAAAGTTGATTTGCAGAAAATAATAGAAATTAAAATAGGTTAACTTAGAAAATAATAAAGTTGGGAGAATCTACAAAATTAAAAAGGGGTGAAAAATCATGCACGTGACAGTATCGTGGTTTTTGCTTGCTTAAAAAAATATTCCACAATTTTGTGATCAAAAACAAACAAATCTACACATATTTTAAGTAAGTCATGTAAAAATGGTGAACAATGAGGCCTGAAAAAAGGTGTCTTTGAAAAAAAAATATTGCTAACTGCTGAATGAAATTAGGATTTCTGTGTTCCCGCCTTTTTGGAATTCCCGGTTCCCCGTACCAAAATAGCCGGTACTCTCGGGACTAAAAAAAATCAAGCGAAAGGGGGCCGTCCATAAATTACGTAACGCTGATTTTACGATTTTTAGACCCCCTCCCCCCCCTTGTAACAAGGTCGTAACAAATCCACAAACCCCCCCTAGAATATTAATATTACGTAACAAAACTCACTACCCCCCCCCCCCCCCAAAAAAAAAAATTTGATACAAGCTTATACTACCCAATTTTACACAAATTTAAATTTTTTTACAAAAATTTAAAAAAAAATTCAAAAATTTTCAAAAATTTTCAAAAATTTTCAAAAATGTTAAAATAAATTTTGTTACGTAACGTTATTAAGACCCCCCCCCCTCCCCGTCGTAACAACCCGTAACAAAATTTGAAACCCCCTCCCCCCCCTCCAGGCGTTACGTAATTTATGGACGGCCCCAAGGCGACAAAAAATGGCAAAAAAATGCCCATTTTCCGTCAAAAATGGCCATCTTTAGCCATTTATAGCCATTTTTCATGGTTCGCATGGCCATTTTCTGTGAAAAATGGCCGTTTTTCGTCAACAATGTCCGTTTTTCCTCAAAAATGGCCATTTTTAGCCATTTTTAACCATTTTTAGCCATTTTCCACGGTAAAATATTTTAACTTTTTTTCAATTTTCGAAAAAAATTCAAAGTTTGTATAAAAATTAAAGATTCGGGGATTCGGAGTTTCATGGATTTGGAAAATATTCGGAACCCCAAGTCAGAGATTCGGTTGAATGTCGAACCCCTCGGCCAGAATTGTCAAAGTGTTTTGCGAAACCACCACTAGATGGCGGATCATACTCTTCAACTTTTTTAAATTTAACGATATCGATTTTTGTAGATATTTAGATCAAATTAAGAAAAGATGATAACTATGAAGAATTTGATTATGTTTAATTAATTATAAACGTCGTTGGTGATTTGCGGATTAAAATTGTGGCGGAAAAAACTTGAACTAACAAGCAAGGAGTTGCCCAACTTGGCCAAGATCAATCGCGGGGAGTGAGGGCTGTGCTTGGATTAGTCCAAATGCAAGGCGCTGATTCGCGCTGATTCGAAGCGAAACGTGTGCACTGTCGAGTCCTCTCTGCACGTTTATTCCCATTAAATCCAACGCACATTCCGCACAACGCACTGGAAAACGCGGAAATAAGAAGAAAACTAACGAGCACACAACGCAAAATCGGAAATGAAATCAGTTGGGAGTGAAATTGCTCGATCGAATGCCGTGCGCGCGAGCCGCGCGCCATGTTGGTGACCTGAAATCGGAGGTTGAACGGTGCGGAGAGCGGAAACGAGCGCGGGAGCGAACTCAACGAGTGCGGCATGTGCGCATTGCCAGCCGTCGAGTCGGGCGGTGATCGGGCGGGGGAAAATGGTACTCGACTCGGTCGTTTCGCGCACCTTTAGAGCTGTAATTTACTGAACACAAATGATAGATGCTCTTCTTCCATGGATTTACAGGACGCAGATTCACACTGTGGATCAGGTAAAAGCTTAGTGAATTTAAATTTCGTAAAATTTTTGACATTTTTGGGCCATTTTTTAATTTTCGTTTTAATTTTTTGGCTTTTTGGCGAAAAAATGTCGGAAATGGAATTTAACGCTGAATGTTGCGATAATATTTGTTCACATTTGGTTTCTGGGGCCCAAATGAGCATTATTTATGGGACCGGACCCTAAAATCGTAAAAATTTTAAATTTTAGTTTCTAATGGTTTATTTATTTATTTTTTTGAATTAGGTAAAATCGTTCAGAAGTATGGTGATCTCGAGGGAACAGTGATCAGTGTGGAGCTTCAAAAAGGACCTCATGGATTGGGTTTATCGCTGGCCGGGCACAAGGATCGAACGAAAATGTCGACTTTTATCGTCGGATTAAATCCCGTTGGAAATGCATTCAAAGATGGGAGGATTTTAGTTGGCGATGAAATTTTAGAGGTTTGGGATGTTGGAAATGGTTTTATTTTTGTTTTTATGTTGTTTCTATGTTTGTTTTAGGTGAATAAAGAGGTGATGTATGGTCGGTGTCATTTAAATGCTTCCGCCATCATCAAAGGTTTGACTGGTAGCAGCATTACATTTGTTTTACTCAGGTAGGTCGAAGTGTGGTATTTGCAACGGTTTCTATTGGATTGGTTTGTTAGTTTTTTTGGTATTGGTTGGTACTGGTACTGGTTACGTGAGGTTGGCGTAATGACGTTGTTTTTTGGTTTTAATTGGGGGAAAATGATGAATTTTAGACTGAAAATATGGAAAAATGATGAATTTTAGACGGAAAATATGGAAAAATGATGAATTTTAGACGGAAAATATGGAAAAATGATGAATTTTAGACGGAAAATATGGAAAAATGATGAATTTTAGACGGAAAATATGGAAAAATGATGAATTTTAGACGGAAAATATGGAAAAATGATGAATTTTAGACGGAAAATATGGAAAAATGATGAATTTTAGACGGAAAATATGGAAAAAAAGATGAATTTTAGATGGTAAATGTGGGAAAAGGACGAAAATGATAAATTTTAGATAAAATTAATATCAATTTTGAATGAAAAATGTGGAATTTGCATTATTTATAGGCGAGATACATATAATACTTGATTAATTTCACCTGAAAAATTTAATAATAATAATTTCAACTTAATAAAACACAGCTACATGAATAAATTATTAATCCCACTTAAAAAAAACAACAACCAACCAACCAACCACTTTCAGGTGGCAAATTATTAATTCGAAGCATAAAAACATTGAATTGAAATATTAAACAACGAAATTAATTATCCTCCCATTAAATTATCCGGAAAAACAACACAACAACAACAAGTTGATGGCTGAGCGCAAACATCAGAAATGTGTTGTACCGCCAACATGTTTCTATGAAATATTGAATTGACCTTCAAGCGCAACACAAACCGTGTAATAAGTGGTTTGATAATCATCTAGGAAACAGGTGTTTCGCCTTCATACGAGTGCCAGAAAAGCTAACAGACATTTCATGCGAAATTGGACGAGGGGAAAATGAGGCGAATGCAAAAATATTATAATTCTTTTCGTAGGCGACCAAATGCTTTGGCAGATTTGGCTGTGAAACCTGTGACTCAATTCCCTGTCTATGTGGGTGATGAGGTGAGTGCGAAGTATCGTGATTAGTCTCGCTGTTTGTTTGTTTGTTTGTTTGTTTGTTTGTGGTGTTTTGGTGGATGTTTTGGGTGTTTTTATACAGGTTTTAGCGATTTTTTTGTGTGTGCGAGGTTGGGAATAATTAGTTGACGTTTTGTTTAGAGATTTGAAAGTGTAGTAGAATTTTTTGGTGGGAATTTCGAAAGAAAAGAAATAGGAAATTGTGATGGAAATATCGAAAACAAAAATAGGAAATTTTGGGGAAAATTGGCGAAAAATTTCGAAATTAAAGGGAAAAAAGGCAATGTACGACGAGGTCACCGTCAAGAAAAAATATGGAAATGGAAGTTTTTGGGTTTGTTTTACTTTTGGCATTAGGCTTTATTAATGCCGCACTAATTAAGCGTGTACGAGTTTCGAACAAAACCAGCACATTCGCCCTAAATGAAAAACAGTTAAAACCAGATGCAAATCCACGACCCACCTGACCCAAATTACACACAACAACAAAAAAGTAATCCAAAACTCAAACCGAGGTCACATGATCACAAATTCACCACCTAACTCAGAGAAATTCATTATGTTTCTCAATTCGCAGCCACAAGCTGCAACGGAGAATCCGTTGTCTCGATTCAGAGAAATTCGAACTGTGATGTTGAAAAAGGTATAAATAAAAAAATGAAAAATAATTAATTCAAAGAGATCGATTCAATGTGTTGTTTATCTCAATTCAAGGGTCCAACGGGGTTTGGCGTGATGATAATGGAAGGAAAACACAATGAAGCTGGCCCAGGCATTTTTATCTCCAATATTCAGGAAGGAAGTGCAGCGGAACAGGTGTGCTGGAGAATAAATTCTTTCATTTTTATTTGAATAATATTAAATTGTTATTGTATTTTTATTAGGCTGGTTTAACCGTTGGCGATATGATTTTGTCAGTCAACGACGATGATCTACTAGGAGCAAATTACGAAACAGTTGAGTTTGAGGTTTTAGCATTCGCGATCCGATGGCAGTTGAATCTGAAGGATTTAAATTTTGTGGATTGACCTAGGATAGGGGGCGGCAACCTTTTGAGACGGAAGAGCCAAAAGTTACAATTTACGAAATTTCCCAGTTGTTAAAGAGCCACTACAATATTAAATTAGGACCCATACAGCCGCATCTTGACATCGAAAGAGCCGCAGGTTGCCGACCCCTGACCTAGGATTAGGCCTGTACCGATTACTCTTTGAAGCGAATGCTTGCAGTTTGGCGATATTTCTGAGATATATTGCATTCGCGATATATCACTTAGAATAAGCTGTATAATTGCAACATTGCAACGTATGGCAATATCGCAACATGTTGCAATTTTGTTTTTTGTTTTTTTAATTAAAAGAGGTGAGTATTTATGTTGGAAATTTAGGCTAGAGATTTGAGTTTACTTGATATTCTGCAGGTTGCTACTAAAATTTTGGTAAATTTATAGAAATTTTGGGCAATTTCCTACATTTTGCGAATCTTAAAACACTTTTTAAGCTTGTTTTGGTTCAATTCTCATTGAAAAAAAACGTACTTATCTTTCACGGTATTCCGGTAGAAACGGGGTTTACCGGCAGTCTGGTCAAATTCGAATTACACCGGCGTATTGCTTAAATGGGGTAATACGGTATGCAATGCATTCCAGAGCTTTTTATGCATTGCAAGCCTTTCCATCGATGGAGCCTCACAATTAAAAAATACTGGCAAACTCATTCACCCTATTGGATGATCGGTTTTTAAGACCAACAATGTGCCAAGTGTCCATTTCTGGTTTAATATAATTGCCGTAGTATTATTGTCCAAGGGGCAATCTTCGGTTTCAATGCATCTGGTTTGCAGGTATAATATGAATGTATAATATGAATTTTTTGTCTAAAACTTATTTTTGAAAAATATTGGCAAAACCTGGCCTAAAAAGTCAATATTTTGTCCTCGAAATACCCACAGAACTGTTGGCGGTCGTTGGCAATGACAAAACTCGAAACCGATTTAAAAAGGTGCAGATAGACCACAAATGCGTCGGCCATCTTTTTATTTCACAAAACGATAGAGAACAAGTGGGTTTGAGATTATTTAAACTCAAACACTACATAAAACAAAACAGTAGAACAAATCAATAAATATCTTTGATTGATTTGTTCTTTACAAATAATTCAATATCCAGACATAGCTGATAGATGTCCACATTATTTGCAGACGACAATACTAAACCAAAAGACAATTTCTGTGCACGCTTCAATATAATTGCTTATTGCATTGACAACAACATTAGGGCACTACCGTCTTCACCCGAATAGTACAGGATGGTGTTTCATTTGAGTTTGTCAATAAACCTCAAATTTGTAAACGTGGTCAAAAAATTCGAATACGACACAATGGTGTTATATTCGAATTTTTCCTAAAATATTTAAAAATTAAAACAACAATATTAATGGGAGAAAAATCTTTACGTAATCATTTTATGCATCTGCATCTTCGCTATCATTTAATTCAGCTTCAATATATTCCGAGTATAAGCCATCCCAGATCATCATATCAAAGTTGTGGTCGAATAAAGTCTCGAAAAATTTAAGTTGTTAATTTTGGTTGAAATTTAACACCATGCTGTTATATTCGAATACAAAGCCACGATGTTATATTCGGGTGAAGACAGTAATATTAAACAAATCGCAGTCAACACATATGTGCGCGTTTCTATCGAATATGTTTTATCTGTCACGCTAATCCAGCAAATCGTGACCTTAAAAATAAAATGTCTGGACACCAGACCAATAAGAACAACCCAAATAACCAAAAGCAAAATGTCTACTTCAACAGGCGGCTGGCCTCCTGAAAAAAGCTGACGGCATTATTCGCGTGGCGGTCTCCAACCCAAACAAATTGCAAGAAACAATAAAAAAAGACGAGAAACCTGGTACGTATAACCAAAAAACAAAACAAAACTCAACAAATTAATCCATCTCTCTTTCTTCTTCAATCGGCCATTCCGACAGCACGTAAGTACAGCCATGTTTGAATATTGAAAAATTTCCAAATTAATTCAAAAATTCAAAAATTAATTCAAAAATTATTTCAAAAATTCAAAAATTAATTCAAAAATTCAAAAATTAATTCAAGAATTCAAAAATTAATTTAAAAATTTAAAAATTGTAAAATTAATTCAAAAATGGAAAAATTAATTTTAAAAATAAAAAAATTAATTAAAAAATGGAAAAATTAATTCAAAAATGGAAAAATTCAAAAATTAATTCAAAAATTCAAAAATTTCCAAATGAATTCAAAAATTTCTAAATGAATTCAAAAATTGAATTTTCAGCGATTCCACTGAAACCGACAAGTTTCTCGACCAAGTCGTTTCTTCCGCATATGCAGCGCCTCCTCAAGACCCCCTCGCCCACCACCGTGCAGGCCCTGACCCCGAGCCCCACGACAGTGCACGGCGGACTGTCTCCAAGGACGCCCGGCGGATTGTCTCCGAGGACGCCCGTGTCGCCGTTCACGGGTCTGACGGTCGTCACCGTGTCCGCAAGTCCCGCGGGCGCTAGTCCATCGACGGCGAACGTGTCGCCCGTTACTCCAACCACAAAAACGCTCAAGCTACGATTGAGTGACGACCCGGCTACGTGCGATATAGTTGCTGGCTGCGAAGTCACTATCGAGATCGCCAAAGAGAAGATGGGCCTCGGCCTAAGCATCGTCGGCGGATCCAACACGTTGTTGGTAGGCTTGTGCGCGTTGCCAAAATAAAGCCCATCGTTATTTTTTTACCAATAACGCATTGCGATGTTCCGCGATAACGCAACAACGTAATAACGCCTAAAAACAAAACAAAACGCGGAATTAAAAGAAATGCAATAACGCGCAGCTTTTCCGCGTTATTTTTTTTGGTGTTATCGCGTTAGTGCGTTGTTCATCGTTGTTGCGAAATAACGCCTGCGTTGCGTTATTTTGTGAATAATACAACGCCAAGCACGAAAAAATAACGCACCAACAGCTTGTTGGTGCGGAATTTTGGAAATTTGAAAATTATTTTTGTTTAAATTGATTTTATTGATTTTGTTTTTTTTGTTTTCAGGGGGCGATTATTGTCCACGAGATTTATCCTGACGGGGCGGCGGCCAAGGACGGGCGCCTGATGCCCGGCGATCAGATTTTGGAGGTGAACAACCAGAATCTGCGCGATTCAACTCACGATCACGCGATCGGCACTCTGCGGCAGACGCCGTCCAAGGTGAAGATGGTGGTGTTTCGTGAGGCGAATCTGGCGCGGGAGGACGCGCACGAGATGTTTGAGGTGGAGTTGTTGAAGAAACCTGGCAAGGGGCTGGGGCTAAGCATTGTGGGAATGAAGAATGGACCGGGCGTCTACGTGTCGGATGTGGTGAGTTGGAAAAGTTGGTTTTTGGTTTGGATTTGGCCTCGGATGGTAATGAAAAATTGAAAAATTGATGATTTTAAATGGAAATTCGACATAAAGTCGGAAATTCATCGATCAAAGGCAAAATTTATCATAAAATGTCATAAATTATGATTTTAACGAATGAAATTTTGATGAATTATCTTAAATCTATTGAAAATAGTCAAAATTGGTTAAAATTTTATTGAAAAAAGTCAAAATTGGTCAAAAAATTAAGCATTTAAAATAAAAATTTCTGAAATTAAATTATGAATAATATGAAATAAAAACTGTAATAAACGCGCAAATAATTTCAGGTCAAAGGTGGTGCGGCCGAAGCCGACGGCCGACTCATCCAAGGTGACCAAATAGTCTCCGTCAACGGACACGACCTCAAAAACGCTAGGCAGGAACAAGCTGCGGCCATACTCAAAGTAAACAACCCAAAACAGAACTTTACTAAACTAAAACCATTTTTAAAATTTCAATAATACCAACACAGACTAGCATGGGGCGCATACACATGAAGGTCGGCCGACTAAAGGTTGTGCCGCATCACACTGCGAACGGGTCCACCGGCAAAGCGATCTGCACACCTGACGGGTGAGATTGACAGCTGAAAGCTGATGCTCTACTTTGATTTTTTCAGTCGCTTTTTGCACGTCTTGGCGGTTAATTGACGCAATGTCAAGTCAGTTTACCAAATTGATTGACTTTCGTTTTTTTCTCTTTTTTTTCTTCTCTTTTTTCTTGTCCCGGTTGCTGCAACAGGAAAAAGACATTCTAATGAGAAAACGCACAGCTCAAGGTAAGACTGATGCGCTCGGTTGGTTTTAGATCACTTCTTCGGCTTCCTTTTCTTCAAAATTTCAGAAAAATAGGCACAAGATGTGCAAGAAAATTGAAAAATGAGTTTTATTTCAGGGCATTTGCAGCTAACTTTTGCAAATTTGCCTCTTAAATTTCCTTGCACACCTTGCAGTATCTCGCAATAAATCTGGCGAAATCTCACTGCAAGTCTCGAAAATCTTGCTTCTCGTGGTGTCTGGCTCAAATCTGGTTAAAACTCAGTAAATCTTGTAAACCTCATGGAAGTTTTTGTAAACAGATATAATATGAAATCAGATTCACCGTGCATCAAATGGTCTACACCAAATTTCCTCAATTTCTTTTTAAAAAAACGACGTTTTTCAGGTTGTTTCGTCGACAAAATAACCCAACAGTTTGGCTCGCCCAAACTGTCGATAAAACGTTTGTCGACAAAATGATTGAAAATTCAACTAAGTGAACAAATACCAATCGAATGGGTCATTTCTTCAAAAAAAAAATTGTCTGAGGAAACAACCTGTTCGAGAAGTGGTGTCGTGGTGACGGGATATACAACATTTTAGCGACGCCCATTTTAGTGACGCTCATTTTAGCGACGGTTTAATTCCTAAGAAGGGCTAACAAGGGGGGGCTGCGCCCCCCCTTGACCCCCCGCGAACCTAACCTTACTGGTTTTTTGATGAAAACCACTTTTTTGAGCCGGCTTGTCGCTAAAACCTAAGTTTTTGTGTGGCTAAACTGAGCGTCGCTAAAATGAGCGTCGCTAAAATGACCATACCCGGTGGTGACGTGGTGACGTAAGAAATAACTGAGAAACGAATTGTTGACTGATTTTGACTCTAAATGGGTTTTTATTCATATTGTTACGCGTACGAACCGTTCCAATAAACGACCGATCCCTATCGCTTGATTTGGCTTATAAGTAGATAATTAGTTGCTAAATTTCATCCAGAGATGGCGTTGGTGGCTGACTCTGTCATCATCTCGTCATCGGATCAATTAATTCGGAAATAGGGGTAATTATCAAATTATAAGCCAAATTAAGCATTACGGATCGGCCGCTTATCGGAACGGTCCGTACGCGTAACAATATTATTTTGCTGTGTTTGCTTAACTAATCAACACTTTTCTTCCTCCAGATGTTAAACCAGCCCCTTTAATCGCGCAACGACGGCCTGGCCTTTAATACTGTGGGAGGCGACGGCAGCCGGCACGGCTACCTGCCATTTATGTGAGAACTGTTTGCGAAAAAGGAGCCACCGTCGAGAATGGGCAGCTGAAATGCAGCGACCTGACAGTCACAAACAACTTGCAGAATACACACACGAAAAAGCCATCGCCATTTTAAGAATGTCAAGGGAAAGTTTTCCTCACAGTTTCTGTCTGTTTCTGACGAGACATTTTTACTAATGATTTTTTTCTTTTTACTTTACTTTTTCTAAGTTAAAAATCTTTTAGTGATTTTTGATGGTTTGGAAGTTTATTATTGCCTTTTCGCATTTGTTGGGACGTCGGATTTGCACAAATTCCTAACTAATCTGTTTGTTGCGCCACCTATGCACTTAAACTGTATCGTGTGATTTGCGAAATACGAAGGCGGAAAATTGTTTTTCTTGTTTTCGTTCAAACAAGGTGTAAAAAGTTTATTTCAGTGCCATGATTTCATCAAGATTTAGAGGTTAACGGGTTTAGGAGTTCTCTGTGTTGGTTTCTATTTGAGATTTGTTGATTTTTGAGTCAATTTATTGGCTTTAAAAAAAATGTTAATTGAGTAGATGTAAATAATTGCAGAAAAATAAATTTGTTCAATGCAATGTGGTTACAAATGCCAGCTTGAGTCGCGAAATGTCATGTTGAGCTGGAAACATTTTTTATTGCCAGGGAATTTGCGACATTTTTAGTAAACATTGTTGTGTATTTCTTTTTCTGAGGGGGTTTTTTTTTAACCAAGTCGATTTGAATTACGTCTCGGTCTTCACAGCTTATTGATTGTCTGGAAATGAGAAAAATATTTTAATTTCTTGTAAAAATTGCATTTTTTTGCCCGTAAAAATTGCATTTTTGCTCGTAAAAATTGCATTTTTTTTGCCCGTGAAAATCGCACTTTTGTCTGTAAAAATCGCATTTTTGCTCGTAAAAATTGCATTTTTTTTGCCCGTGAAAATCGCACTTTTGTCTGTAAAAATCGCATTTTTGCTCGTAAAAATTGCATTTTTTTTGCCCGTGAAAATCGCACTTTTGTCTGTAAAAATCGCATTTTTGCCTGTAAAAATCGCATTGCCAGTAAAAATCGCATTTTTGCCGGTAAAAATCGCATTTTTGCCGGTAAAAATCGCATTTTTGCCGGTAAAAATCGCATTTTTGCTGGTATAAATCGCATTTTTGCTGGTAAAAATCGCATTTTTGCTGGTAAAAATCGCATTTTTGTGCATAAAAACTGCAGATTCATTTTCTGAATTGGTGTACACACAGTAGTAATCTTAGCTACTGTAGGTTTGCCACGAATTTTACTTGTAAAACTACTTGGCAGGACAGTGCAGTTCTGTGGCATTCTCAATGAGCAAAACGCCAGCCAAACTTACTTCTCTTACAGGTCCGACAAGAGGTGCGAATCTCCAAAATGTTGGTTTGAAGCGAGACCGCAGCGGCATTCACACGGTGGAAGTTTGGTGTCACTTCTGGCCATCGAACTTGCGGCCAGCGCTTCAGTGATTTTTTGTTAATCCTAACTGAGTCCGCTTTGGGAGTCAATCATCAGTTCAATCAGATTTTCATGATACTGATCTTGACGAATTAGAATTGAAACCTATTGAAACTGACAGTCAAATATTAAAAAAATGGATACTTTCAGCATGGTTACCGTATTACCTCGCTTATTGCCGCATGTTGGTGTAGTGCAAGTATTACCGGCATGCCGATAAACCCTGTTTTTAACGGCATGTCGGTGTAAGTGAGTACAATTTTTTTTTAATGTCTAGGATGTAGGAAATTGGCTTAAATTTCTATAAATTTTTCCAAAAATTTAGTAGTAATCATCAGAATTCAAGAAAACTTCAATTTCAGGCCCAAATTTTAACATAATTATTCATCTGGGCTATTTTTAAACAAAAAAAAACAAAAAACCAGTTTTTCACTTATACCAGCATGTTTTGCTGTGTACCCACATGCCAGTATAGATTTTTTGAGCGAGATTTGAAAAAGATGATAAACCCATGCCCAACGGCATGCGGCAATAAGCGGGGCAATATGGTGCTTTATTTTTCTTTCATCAGGGTCCCATAGATATTCTGCCAGTATTTGGAGGGATAGTACCGGTACCAAAGCAGCAAAATCTTTTTTTTTTAATTTCTGGTACTCAATACTAGAATCAACCAAGACTAACTTATCTTTGGGTGAATTCTCTGTGCAAGAATATTGTCACGCGTTCAGACCGTTCCACTTATCAGCCGATCTGTAGCACTCATATTCGATTAATTAGTTGCTTAATTCCGACAATAGATGGTACTGTTCACCAACACAGTCATCAGGTTGATAAGTTGTTTGCGGATAATTTGGTCGTATAATTTTCCGGCTTTAATAAAGAATCTTGAATTCAACGAAGGAGTCATTCTTAACCCCTAAACATAAGTTACGTGAGTTAATCAACTCCCATAAATCACTTAAAGACACTAATTAAATGACTAAAGTCTCTTTTATCGCTCATCTTGCTGTAATCTAGACACTAAAGAAGAAGAATTAATCTAAAATTAAAAGTCAGAAATAATAATAAATGCGTTCAAACGAACGTTGGAAGTTGAGTACCACCAGATTTAACCTCCGGATAGGCCATTTTTCCGTTTTTTAAACATTATTTGAACAGGAAAAGCCTTCTTTCACGAGCGGTAGATGGCGCTGGCGTACCTAACAACTAAGCTTTCCTATCTTGTTGCAGTCTGTGGCTTGTGGGGCCCTTCCCTTAGCCCTTTTTGAACCCTCAAATATTTGAAAATAATATTTAAAAAAAAATAAAGAAAGACACTCTTTCATCTTTTTATTTTCAAAATATCGGACCGTCGTCACCATATGGGTCTCTTTTCCTACGAGTATTGTGAGGCCGATAACATAACACGGCCCTAATGTCATGTCCATAACAACAACTACAAATTGTAAATCACACAACAATGTATCTTGTTGCCAAGCAGGATTCTTGGCAACCAATGTTATATTCACACACAATAAATCAACGAGTAGACCTGAAAAGACCCGACTTTTCTCACTCCTCGGGCCTGAGTTCCCTTTGGGACTCAGGCCCGATCCAAGACTGAATTATTGTAACTATATTGGCAACAAGATACATTGTTGCGTGATTTACAATTTGTAGTAGTTGTTATGGACATAACAGGCCGACTTTTGGTCAATCGAAGTGAATTGCCTGATACTTACTTCGAAATAATTCTATTTCCAGGAGGCCCCATCAAAAAGGATAAATCGGCCTCGTCGTCTTGTTTGAATAATTTCTTGTAGAATATTTTGATTTGAGTAATAAATTTACTCTCTCGTTTAGTTCATCTTCAATTGTATCCCTTGCGTGCATTGAAGCAATTTAGATGCAAGTAAACAGAAAAATGTTTTTTGTTTGCATTTCTAGTGCCTGAAACTGACCCAAAAAAAAGTAATTATTCAGAAAAATATAATAAATTTCACAAATTCTCTCCTTTCGTCCAAACTCCACAATTTACCTCCCATGATTGAAAACCCATAAACAAATATCAAATTATCATCAATAACTGAACTGAATAAACAAATTGACGACAACTTAATACGCCCTTTTCCACTTCGCTTGCACCAGCGGCCATATTTCACATCGCAGACCTGCAGCAACACCCAAAAACAAAAGTGAAAAAAAAATTTAAAAAAAGATTAAAAAGATAATCTAGAGTTAACTTGAAATTTATCGCTCTTGTCGTTTTGCATGGTGAAATTGTGTCTCGCAGCATGGGTCGACATCGAGCGATGGCAACGCCAGGAACGTTGCAGCAGCGCCGAGGTCGTCGCTCAGTTGTGGCGCTCGCACACGCGATGTGCTCGTAATTTACTCGTAATCGCGCGCTTTCCTCAGCCCTTATCGCTATCGATTGTCCCCTGGAGGACGACACGTTTGTCGGTCTCCCGACTCACCTCTTTGACTCCATCTGCGGCTTTTACCATTAAAACCACCGTGTGAGTGTGCGAGATAAAAACGTCGAGCACTGCAACTGCAGCCTGCACCGTGCCGACAACAATGGCAAATTGAAACCAAAACTTTTAATATTTTGCACGAAATGCGCGAAATTCGCACGAAGAAGCGAGACAATCCATACAATTCTGCTTTAAAATTAAACAGGGAAAAAAATGGAGAAAAACAAAGAGAATTAATTAAAAACGCTTCAGTTTGAGGAAATAAAAATGAAACAATTTTCATTTTTCTCGAATAATAAGTGGATGGAGAAAAATAAAAAGAATAACATTGCATAAATTAGTTGTGTTAATTACTTAATAAATTGATTCTTACACACACAATTCCGTCCGGAAAAAATAACTAAATAAATGAAGAGAAGAAAAAATCCCCAGACGAGTTGTAAAAAGAGACAATGAAAGAAACGAAGAAGAAACAGACGAGCAATTTTATCCTTTCCACTAACAACAGAACGGATCCACACAATAACCCTGGAATTACCTTGAAAATCGTAAAAATCCCAATAACACGGAGAAGAGAGGAAAAAAAAAATCCAATTTCAGGTGTGCTCTTGGCCGAGGTCACACGATGCAAAATAAAGACGCCGGTTCATTAAAAAAACACAAAATCTTCTTTTGAATCCCCAAAATGGCCGCCCATGACTCAATAATTCAGTTATACGCGCGAAAACATAAAAATCTTAGGAAAACAGCTTTAAAAACGCAATCAGGTGGCCCTTGAGCTCTTTCCTTTTTCTATAGTCCACTTCTCCACTCCATAAAATAATCTTGTTCCCATTTTTCATCTTTTTATCTCATATATTACTTCCTTTTCCATGTCGCCATCAGCTCATACATAGACTAAACATTTTCCTGTTTTCCCAGAGCTTTTTGAAGTGCACTGATGACAGGTTAATGAGGCTATCTATCCATATACTTGAGATAGATAAATGTTTTCTGTGGAAAAATTAACCTCTTGCTTGTGCATGTAATATATATTTATATATACACACAGCGACGGGTGTAATTAATTAATTCAATATAAGGTGCGTCCAAAAAGTCCGTGGAATGACGAAGAATTTGAAAAAATTTAACTTCCAATATTTTGATTCAATTTTCCTTTTAGGGTTACTAAATATACCGCTCAAGTAATGTCTGATTAAATTTTCAGAATGATTCAATAATATTTATTTAAAATATCAACAATAAATGAAAAAACAAGTGTCCAAAAAATCTGTCGAATTTAACGATTAACAAATTTTTTTTAACACAAGATTGGAAATATTTGTTGTTTATCGACCAATTATATTTTATTAATTATGTATAATTAATTAATGTCATTTTGTTTGTTGTACAAAAATGATTTTTTGAATATAAATTATTATTTCTGCGATTAATGAATATTGATTATGAGTTTGTGGAGGGGAAAGAAATCACTTTATAAACATTCAAGATAATATTTGTCACTTTCATTGACAATTGACATCGAAAGTGATTAAAAAGTGAAGGTGTGTAGGAGAGTGTTTGATAATAAATGTCAACAAGAGGGGGCAAAAAATTGAGAAAGCTTGGGAAAAGTGAGATATGGATGGGAGATAACCTTTTATTTATTGATCCGCCATTATTGCTGATCGGTCAGGGCTTTTGGTGAGAATTAAATATGAATGAGAGGCACACTAGACACTGTAGATAAAGTCTGGTTGGTATTATAAGCCTAGACACAACCTTTTAGGCTTTTAAAGTGCAAATTGCATATACTAATAAGCCCAAATTGAACATTATTTGAATTTTTATGGACGTATAAACTCATCCACTTTGATAAGTAAAGTGTAAAGCTGTCATTTCTGGCCCCATAAAACTGCCACATAAAATGACAATTTCAATTTTCATATACAATTTTCCTGAATCTAGTAAGATGATTGTTTACACATTCTCGTTTCTATTCAACAATACATTTCCTGTAGCAGAACAAAAATTTTTTTCAAATTAAAAATTTTTTTCAATTAGGACCCCAAAAAATGGCTGCTAAAAGGGCCTCCAAAAATATTAAAAACAACTTTTTTTACGTTTTTTTTTAACTAGGGCCCCATAAAAAGCTACTAAAAGGGCCCCAAAGAGTATTTAAAACAATTCTTTTTATTTTTTTTAATTAGGGCCCCATAAAAGGCTGCTAAAAGGGCCCCAAAAATAATAAAAACATTTTTTT
This sequence comes from Strigamia acuminata, assembly GCA_949358305.1. NCBI lineage: Eukaryota > Metazoa > Arthropoda > Chilopoda > Geophilomorpha > Linotaeniidae > Strigamia > Strigamia acuminata. The sequence goes on along the minus strand of OX442314.1, from coordinate 62,944,906 downwards.
AAACTTTTTTTTTTTAAGGCTTCATAAAAGGCTGCTAAAAAGGCCCCAAAAATATTTAAACAATATTTTTAATTTTTTTATTTAGAGACCCATAAAAGGTTACAAAAGGGCCCCATATTGCTAAAGAAAAAAATTGCAAAAAAAATATGAAAATAACAATTTTTTTTGAAATTTTTAGCAGTTAGGGCCCCAAAAAATCGATACAAAAAAGGGGCCCCAAAAATCGATTCAAAAAAGGGCCCTAAAATCGATACAAAAAAGGGGCCCCGGTTTTCCAAAAAAAAAAAATTCTGTGAATGATTTTCCAAATATGAAATTTTTGTTTTTTAAATTTTAAAATCAAGGTCCCAAAATAAAGCGGGGCGACAAGGGCCCCTGTGCACAAGCGCTATTATTCTTGCAAACAAATGACATCGGAAAACATAAACACGTGATGAGTTTGGTGCAAACTGCACAGGGAGGGGCTCGAACCCATTTCCAAACTTAATTGAAAATTTCCTCGTGATTAAAATACACTTTTATGTTATTTACAGTCGGTGTCAAAGGATTAAAGAGCCACAGCTGGATGGTAATGTGTGAAATTGGGTGCAGTTCTAACATTAATTGAAATTTATGTTCCGCGTTCGAAAGAAGCGGAATAAAAAATACACACACGAGATGACATCACACTCCAACACATGGCCGACATAAGTGTTTGCACTGCGAGTTAATTGAGCTGACCAGTGATTTGATTGGAGGGCGGAATGGGGCGGTTGGGGCAACCAAAATCATCTACGATCGACGAGGGAGAACCCGAACATAAAGATAAATCAAATTCAATCGAAATGACAGGAAATTCACAAAAATTTATTTTCGACGGACGTCGACCGTTTCTCAGGCGGCCCGAGGTCGACCCGCCTCCGCCAACAAATTCCACATCTCCCGTCCAAAACCAAAACTCGCATTTTCAATTCCACATCACATCCTGTTGCCACAGCAAGACATTCTAGTAAAGATAAATCCAATCCAATCGAAATAATAGAAAATTCACAAAAATTTATTTTCGACGGACGTCGACCGTTTCTCAGGCGGCCCGAGGTCGACCCGCCTCCGCCAACAAATTCCACATCTCCCGTCCAAAACCAAAACTCGCATTTTCAATTCCACATCACATCCTGTTGCCACAGCAAGACATTCTAGTAAAGATAAATCCAATCCAATCGAAATAATAGAAAATTCACAAAAATTTATTTTCGACGGACGTCGACCGTTTCTCAGGCGGCCCGAGGTCGACCCGCCTCCGCCAACAAATTCCACATCTCCCGTCCAAAACCAAAACTCGCATTTTCAATTCTCTATCACATCCTGTTGCCACAGCAAGACATTCTAGTAAAAGAACTTGTGAATGGGGGGGTATTTCTCCCCCCTACCCCTAGGATGATCGACAGCCGGCTGCAGGAACCCACCCTTCTCTTACCTCTTGCTGACAAACCCCTCCCCCATCATTAGCACGCCATCTGGAAACGGGGTGTGGGAATAGGGGCAGTGGGGGGATGTGGGGGGGCGAGGGAGTGACACTTTTGTGGTCCAATCAAAACGTCGTAAATTTGTTAGAATAGGTTAGAGGGGTGAATTGTGGAGGATATAGTTTTTCACGTGCATGGGGGGGCGTGTGGGGGGGACAGAGGGGGAAATTGTAGGTAGGGTTTTGTAATGGGGTGAGGTGGGGGTACTTCCTGTCTTTTAATTATGCTGCGGGGTCTTGGAAAGTGTCTTAATGAACTTATTCATCTGTGTATGGCTGCATGTTGCAACATCCCCCTTGGTTGGGATGGTAATTGAAAACAGTGGGAGGAAAGGCCAAAATTGGAATTGAAAAATTACTGAGTCAAAAAGAGTTTTGCTCTCACTTTTCAAAAATTTAGGAAGAGGATAAAAAAAAGAGGGAGGGCGGTGGGGTGGGGGCTGGCATGTGTAATTATGATGTCATAATTGGAGTCACATGTTGGTGTTTTGGAAAACTGGAATTGGATTACCAAAATGAGACGTGGAGAAGAAGAAAATGGTGAAAGTTAAAGTAGTTTGGGATTGGATTTAGAAAAGTGGAATTTTTGTTTGGGAATACAGTGCCGCCTCGATTTAACGCCGGGTTTGTCAAAAGCCGGGACTCGATTAAACGCCGGGCCCAAATTAACGCCGGGTTACAATAAATTAAGGCTTTTTTATTTTTACAGATAAATCATCATTTTTACGGATAAATCATCATTTTTAGCGAAAAGTCGGCGATTTTTTAGGAATGCGCCTGACCCGAATAGGCGCCAGGCTTTGAATAAGCGCCGGGTGGCAACGCATCGAAAAAATTATTAACGCCTCGGCGTTTATAAAAAAAATTAACATATTTTTTTGGGTATTTTCGTTTTGTGTAGGAAATTTTTTTTATACTTACCAAATACCAAGAGTTGAATAAATTAATTTGCCCTGAAAAATGTACTGGTTGTATCAAATACGAAAAAAATTTGGGGTAGACCATTATTTATTTATTTATTTATTTATCCTGCATTTGTAGATGTTTTTCAAACACGTGTTTCTCATTGATTCTAATTTTGGTTTATTTTGTAATAGCAAAATGTGTGTTCACCTTTAAAATTACCAAATACCAGAATAAATTGGCCATAAAAGAAATTTTTATTGTAATGGTGTTTTGGTACGACCATAATTAAATTTTTTCTCCCAAAAAAGTAGTAATTACCAATCTCTAGACAAAACAAAAACACCAAAAAATCAATTAAATGTATACCCAAATCCAAAATATCCAGACAAAACACCAAAAAAGCAAAAAAATCAATTTATTTTATTAATAAAAATCCAAAAATCAATTTATTTCACACCAAAAATCCAAAAACCAATTTATTTTACACCAAAAATCCAAACCATATCACTAATTTTGCTTTTATGGACATTAAACACGCAAATAAAACGCCCAAAAAAACAAAATCCAACATTTCTACTTACTTAGGAAAAATATTTTCCACTTAGGGCAGGAAAGGAAAGCGATGTAAAAGTGTGAGCTGTCAGTTAAAAGAGTTATTAACACCCTGTTTGAAACCGGAAACGCATCCACGGGTGGAGTGAGATGATTTCCCAGTAATGAGAGCAGTGAAAAGAAAGAGGGATGCCTTTCTTCATAGTCCATTGGCGCTGCTTTATTCGACTTGCGGAATGAAAAGTGGGGGCAAATGAGTGGAAGCTGCACGTGCACTCTCCTTCTATACCTTCGCTGCTCCTGCCGGGGTGCAGCGCCTATTTTGCACGCTCGAATCGTATAAAAATAACGTTGAACCTTTTTGATGACACCTCGCGTCGCCCAACTGGAGCCGTAAACTCGGGATGAGTCAACGGGATGACGTCAGGTGCGATGGTTGTGCGTTGAAGGGGATTTTTTTTTCGGTTTGAAATGTATTCTTTTGTTTTGATGTCTGTTCTGCGTCGTTTTAAGTGTTGGTGAAGGAATCGTTAAGAAAGGAAGGTGCTTTGTAGGGTATAATTGTTATGTTTATTCACGCTGCGTTGCAGGATCGGCGATTTAGCCGCTAACGGGGCAGTAATGGTGTAGTCGGTCACGCATCACACTTGTACCATGTGGGTTTTTGTTTTTTGGAGAAACTGCAGATAATTTAATTAGAAATTAGAAATTTGTTTTTGTTATAGGTTTTTTTTCCAATTTTTCGCACGTTTTATCCCATTTTTCACATTCTTCTCGTTTTTTTCATGTTTTTTCCCATTTTTCTCATTTTTTATCTCATTCTACTCGTTTTTTCCCATGTTTTCATGTTTTTTCTCATTATTTTCATGTTTTTCCCATTTTTTCTCATTATTTTCATGTTTTTCCCATTTTTTTTCGTGTTTCTTCCCATTTATTCATGTTTTATTCCATTCTTCTCACGTTTTATCCCATTTTTCTAACGTTTTATCCCATTTTTCTAACGTTTTATCCCATTTTTCACGGTTTTATCCCATTTTTCATGGTTTTATCATATTTTCTCATATTTTCTACCATTTTCTCATATTTTTTCCCATTTTTCATGTTTTATCCATTTTTCATATTTTTTCTCATTGTCTGGCATTTCCTAATGTTTTTCTTCCATTTTTTTCATGTTTTCTCTCATTTCTTCCATGTTTTTCTCTCATTTTTTTCATGCTTCTCTTTCGTTTTTTTCCCATTTTTCATGTTTTATCCATTTTTCATATTTTTTCTCATTGTCTGGCATTTCCTAATGTTTTTCTCCCATTTTTTTCATGTTTTCTCTCATTTCTTCCATGTTTTTCTCTCATTTTTTTCATGCTTCTCTTTCGTTTTTTTCCCATTTTTTAATGCTTCTCTCACATTTCCTCCCAATTTCTCACGTTTCTCTTACGTTTCTTTCACGTTCTTCTCACATTTTTCTCACATCTTCCTGACATTTTCCTTCCAACATTCCCACATTCTTCTAATATTCCCCAAGTTTCCCATTGGAAAAATAAATCCAAAAATCATAAATATAGCTTGAATTGGTTCACTAGGTGACACATTAAAATCACTGTTAAAACATGTGTCCACGCCAGGCAAACCACGATCACACCTGGAAAACAAAGATCGAGCACATGCACAGACTCCAAAAAACCCAAAAAAAAAACCATCACAAAATTAAATCTCAACTAAAATTATTCAAACGACCAATTTTTCCATCACCTTAAACCCAAAAACCCCATTTTTCCTCCAACAAGGCGCAGCATCACCATCAAACCGAGTTAAATGCCGCATTTCCCGGTAAAAGCGTGTATATAGTCTATACACACTTAGAAACCCCGTGTATATTAGTTGCGCAGAGCGCCTCATCTCGATCAATACGAGAGACGGGAGGGTGGTCGAAGGAACATTTGGGTTTGGCGGCTTCCTTTGTGCGCCCCGTGCTTGAATAGGGGGATATGATGGCTACAGTAGCATCAATGGAAGGCACTAGAAAAGAGGAGGAGAAAACCCGACCCGCATCTGCTCTCCTCTTCTTTTCCTCCTCGTATCCCCCACCACGTGACGCATGTAACAGCAAGGCCCGATTATCGGTGTCGTCTGTACGCGTAACAATATCGCAATTCTGGTAGCAGAGGATGGTTTGGTAGCAGAGGATGGTTTGGATCCATCGGCCTCTGGGTTATGGGCCCAGCACGCTTCTATTATAAATATCGGAGAACAAGAGTGGGCAAAAGCCAACAATGTGCATCCAGGTGCGAGTGCGCGTGCGCGTGGGTGGTTTAACGGTGTTCGCATAATTTGTGCGTCGCCGATTTGTTTCGTTTTCTTGGCAATGTTGTAGAATGGGGGATTAGGAAGATGGGATTATAGGTGGGGGTCCTTTGAAGGCGTTTTGTGGATGTGAATTTTAATAGACTTGTCCTCCTTGAGTTTTTTTTTTTTTTTTTTTTTTTAATGGCGGATAGGTCGAGGGTTGTGCGAGTTTGGAGTTTGGACATTGTTGGATTTATGGGGAAAGGAGTATTTTATTTTATGGCCACTTTATAATCGAAGTTGAATACAGTTTTGCAGTTTGATGGGTTTGGGTGGAATGGAAGTGTTTGTTGTTGTTGGGGATGGAGATTGGAAATTGTTTTGGGATTTTTGTAATTATAAAGTGAGAGGTTTGTCTGGTATGGAATTAAAATGAGGGTTTGAATGTAATTAATGGCATTTGAAACCTGTGGGGAGAAATGATGTTAAAAATAGTTGCGAGCGAATGATATGCACGAGATAAATCATATTTGAAAGTGTGTGTGTCTCCCCTTTTCTAATAATAATTAGGTTTTGGTGTATTTGTTTTGTCTGTTTGTGTGTTCGATTTTGACAGCAAATTGTCAGTTTTTGTTTTTTGTTTAAAAAATATCAAAAAGTCAAATAAAGGAAATGGAATTTTGTTATTTTTAGTTACATGGATGCAAGTGGAAAATTTGTTTTAGTAAATCGAACAAAAATTCTTTTTTTTTATGTGGCTTTAGGAATTGTAAATGTTCCAAATATTCATGTGTAAATGTAAGCTTTACAGTTTTCGTAAAGTTGTAAAATCGAACAAAAATTAGACATTTAACATTGTATTTACCGTACTGCCTTGAATAAGGACCGGGCGTGATTAAGCGCCGGCTCTTGATTAAACGCCGGCCAACCGCCAGCCGAAAAACCAATAAGCGCCGGCCCCGAATAAACGCCGGGCAGGTTTAAACTCCGGGTTAACCGGAAAATAAAAAAATAAAAACGTATGAATAACGTTTTTTATGTACCGTATACGTGAATACATTAAATGATCTATTTAAGACGCCTTCATTTCTTTACTGATTCATTTCGACCAGCGATATGGCTCCAACTGGTATTGTAAAAAAACGATCCTACGACAACAAAATTTATTTTCAACTTTTTTTTTGGATAGAGGCCTGGTTTGAATAATCGCCTGGTTTTGAATAAGCGCCTGGTGGCGAGTCGAAAAAATATATAAACGCCCGGGCTCTTATTCAAGGCAGTACGGTACGCAATTCTTAAATTTCATGTATGAATTAGACATTTACGTTAAATTTTAAATCTTAAAATTTTAAATTAAATTAAAGTTAAATTAAATCTGTTGACGAAATTTAGCAACTTTCGTATCTAATTCAGCCAATTGGCGCGCTACGGATCGGCTGTCAATCGAAACGGTCCGCACGCGTAACAGTATTGTTAAAACTGGCAAATTAAAATTGAATTAAAATTAAATTTATTATTAAAACTGACAAATTTAAAATTAAATTAAAATTAAATTTATTATTAAAACTGACAAATTTAAAATTAAATTAAAATTAAATTTATTGTTAAAACTGACAAATTTGAAATTTAAAAACTGTAAAGTTGTCGCGCGTGTTTATTGTAAATCGTCTTATCAATTTTGTAAACTCATCAATTAAAACAAAAATTTACGCTCTTCGCAAACGTGACTTTACGAAGCTAAAAGTTCAAATTTACATCAACTTTCCAAGCAATTAAAAGACGTTAAAAGCCATATTTCTTCCAGTGGTTGTTCTTTTGTGTCGCTGAAATGAAAAAAAATCTAAGAAAAACCAAACGCCGAAAGAATTTTGAAATTTCTACACCAATTTCTAATTCCGGTGCTTGGAATACCACCAGAAAATAAATCTCCACCCAGAAAATCCATTAATTACCAAAACAATCCTGCTTTGTAAAAAAAAAAAAAATTTGATTGTTCGAATTCCAATTTTTGTCAATATCTGGCGTCGAGACACACACTCACCACAACCAACAGTGAAGTCATTCTCTTCCACTGTGTTTATTAACTCTGTGTTTATTTACTCTGATTTTAACCCCAAACCAAATCAAATTAACCTTCTCCTCATTCTATCTGGGCAACAATCCAAAAATCCCACCCATTAAAAAAACCCAACAAAAAACCAACAAAAAATTATCAAAAAATCTTGTCAAACTCAAACCTGTCGGAAACAAAAACTCCAACCCCCAGAATGTAAAAATGCAACTTTATGAATACAGATAACATCGAAGACTCATCTTGTTAGTGCTTCATTATACGGCGACACACAGAGTGAGAATGCAAAATTAAATCATCACAAATCGCATTTCACGGACGACTGGGCGAGGAAAAAAGGAAGAAAGAAGGTGCAGGTGGATGAATTTCTTAGGGCAGGCGTTGAGGGCCAACACAGACGCCAGGGGGCCGCCACACATGTCTGAATTATGGGTCGTAGCACGAGAAACAACTCCACCCAACCCCCTAGCGCGATCCGAGTGTCTGTCACTAAGAGTGGCTTACATCACAAACGTCCCAAGACGCCTCATTATTTTGCGGCCAAATTAATTTCGCGTCTTGACATTTTCGGTTGGGGGTTGGGAATCTCGAGATACGTGCAAAAAGATCGTATTTCTTGCTCGTGGACCCCCGGATCTTTTCTCCGTATCTGCTGGGAGAATGTGTTCCAGTCAATAAATTTATTTTTCTTTTGTTTTCTGATTTCTTTATTGCGGGTTGGATGGATTCGGACGTCGTGTGCAATGTTTCGGGGTTTTCGGGGGGGGTTTTGGGGCGGGAAATGGGCTTAGGGCTTGTAAGTGAGGAAAGAAATGGCCTTAATTCGATGCTGGAACAGAAATAACTCGGGCTGGGGGGTTGCGAGGTCGGGAATTGTTTTCCGTTGCGACTCTAGCGAGAAATGTAAATTAGGCCTAATGGCGCGGAGATGACGGCGGGTCGTTGTTGGGCGAAGTTGGAATTTTTATTTTTGTTTTTTTGGTCTGAATAAAATTGTTTGGATATAAAAAAATGTATATTTTTTTTTAAAAATTTTTAACAAGTGATGAATTTATGGGTTGGGAGTTTGGATCTGGGTGTTTTTTTTCAGGCGATGCTTGTTTGATCTTGGACCTTTGGTTTATGGTGTTTTTTTTTTCTTGTTTTTATTTTTTTTTTGCACATAAAAAAGGGAAATTATGTGGATATTTACGAGTCAACAAATTAAAATGGAAACTGGCAGTTCTGGAAATGTAATGTGATCAAATCAAATCTTTGAATTCATTAAAATTGATCTGTGATAATTTTTTTGTTTGTTTATGTTTGTATGTGCAGGGAAAAGGTTTTTTTTTTGAAGGTTTTTTTTTAGTTATTTATGCAGTCGTAACTCAAGATTAATCAGAAATTCTCTTTGATAAGAATTTTTGATGCGTGCAACGTGAAAGTTGAACCGTACATGGATACGTTGTAGGAGTTTGTTGAAGTAGGTGACAAAATTGTCGTGTTCGTTAATATTAGTAAATAAAGTTTTGCCTTGCTGGAAAAATGGCTTTAGCATAGTTTGGCAGTACTAGTATTGGAGTGTTTTACTAAGTCCCTAGTAACTAAATAATATCAAATTTGATGTAAACTTTGAGTAAACTTTAGAAATTACTTCGATTTTAAGTAAGTTTTGATGAAATTACTTCTATTTTAAGTAAATTTTGATGAAATTAATTCAATCTTAAGTAAATATTAGAAATTATTCAATTTTAAATCAATTTTGATGAAATTATTCCAATTTTAAATCAATTTTGATTAAATTATTCCAATTTTAAATCAATTTTGATGAAATTATTCCAATTTTAAATCAATTTTGATGAAATTATTCCAATTTTAAATCAATTTTGATGAAATTATTCCAATTTTAAATCAATTTTGATGAAATTATTCCAATTTTAAATCAATTTTGATGAAATTATTCCAATTTTAAATCAATTTTGATGAAATTATTCCAATTTTAAATCAATTTTGATGAAATTATTCTAATTTTAAGTCATTTTTGATGAAATTATTCCAATTTTAAGTCAATTTTGACTATTTAGTCAAATTTTAATCAAAATTTTCATTATGTAATGAAAATTTTGAGTTAATTTTGACTAAATAATGAAAATTTTGAGTCAATTTTGACTAAATAATGAAAATTTTGAGTCAATTTTGACTAAATAATGAAAATTTTGAGTAAAATTTGACGAAATTATGAAAATTTTGAGTAAAATTTGACTAAATAATGAAAATTTTGAGTAAAATTTGACTAAATAATAAAAATTTTGACTAAAATTTGTTAAATCAATGAAAATTTAACTAAAATTTGATAAATCAATAAAAAATTTAACTAAAATTCGATAAATCAATGAAAATTTTGACTAAAATTTGACGAAATAATACGAAATTAGAGCTGAATATCACCAAATTTAAACTAAACAACACAAAATCTAACTAAACTTTGCCAACCACCCAAACCCAGCAGAACTAAACCATCAAACCAAGAACTCAATTCCAACTCAAACTCCTCAATCCCCGCCACTAATTCGACACAATTCTTAATAACCTCCACGTCTCAACAACACCAAACCTCCTCAATCATCCACACACACCGCTCGGCTAAACTTCGATCACCACTTCCACTCAAACACTTACAAATAATCGAAACAATTACTTTAATTGCTCAGGATGTACCCAATAAATTACGTATCAAAATGGACAACGGTTTGATTAAATCGACGTCAAATATCAAAAAAAAAAAAACAATAATCAATCTCCTAACACCAAAAAAAAAAAAAAAAAATCAAGACGTCATAATAAATACACCCAACATCATCATCATCATATATAAACACCGGTCACTATACCTAGAACGATATTTTTATCCATAAATTGATTCTTTATATATATATACTTTTTTTCCCATTAAAAACAACTGTACAATTTTTGTCTCTCAATTAATCAAAATTTGTCTTTGGATACAAATAACACGAGATATGACTTGAATAAAATAAAAAAAAATCCATCATAAATCACACATGACTCAACGGCATAAGTTTATTTATCCCGCCGGGATTCTGTATGGACAAAACCGCCGACGACCTTCCGCACGGACTCACGGGCGCGCCGCCGACCGGACTCGGCAGCTGCGGCGGCACGACCACCAGCTCCCGCCCGCCCGCCGTCCCGCACCACCGCCGGTAAAACCGTCGCCACGAATCCACCGTCTTTCCGCTCCAAATCCAAAACCCCGACGTGATCCCCACGACCAAACTCATAAAGTACTTGAGCATAAACGCCGAGTAGTCCGGGCTGTTGTGCGACGACGCCGGAAGAGTCTTGTGACACTTCGGACAAACCCACTGCCGCTGCCAATGCTCCCGGAAGTGCTGCTCGTAGAACAGACACGCGACCACGAGCGTCGCGGGCACCGTGTAGAGGACGGAGAACACCCCGATGCGGATCATGAGCTTCTCCAGCTTGTCCGCCTTCGCCTCGTGGCCCGGCTGCTGTTTGATGACGCTCCGGATGCGGAAAAGCGCGACGAATCCCGCCACCAAAAACGTCGTGCCCACCACCAGGCACGCCACCAGCGGCGCCAACAGGAACCCGCGCTGGTTCGCCACGCTCGCGTTGCCCACCGAGCAGATCCCGCTCACCGGGTCGCCGTCGACGGAGTTCGTGGCGAGCACGACGGCCGACTGCACGCTCGGGATGAACCACGCGGCCAAGTGGAAGTAGTGAGAATAAGACGAGATTGCTTCGTTGCCCCACTTGAGTCCGGCCGCTAAAAACCACGTGAAGGCGAGCACGACCCACCAGACGGAGCTCGCCATGCCGAAGAAGTATACGAGCAAAAAGACGGCGTTGCAGGCGCCGTCCGCCGCCGTTGCTTCGTAGCGGATGAGGCCGTCGTGGCAGGAGAGGCGCGCGGGCTCCGTGAGGAAGCGGACGATGTAGCCGAGCGAGACGAAGAGGTAGCACGCACTGAGGAAGATGATGGGCCGTTCCGGGTAGCGGAAGCGGCGCACGTCGATGAGGAAGGTGGCCACGGTGACGGCCGTCGAGATGAAGCAGAGCACGGACCACACGCCGATCCAGAAGGCGGTGAACGAGCGCTCCTGCACGAAGAACCAGCCCTGGCACGGCACGGCGCAGTTGGCGATCTCGCCGGTGCTGACGCGGTTGAAGAGCGGCGAGGACTCGTTGACGCGCACGAGCGGCGCGTGGCAGTCGCAGTCCTGGCACGGCGCCGGGCTCTTGGCGGGCGGCGCGCTCGTCGCTTTGGTCGGCTTGTTGTTGCCGCGGAGGCCGTGCTTGCCCGGCCGCTCCTTCGGGGTGACGGGCGGGCTGCGGGTGGTCGTGTCGGGCGCCGTGCCGTTCTTGGAGTCCATGCACAGCTGGCTGGGGTCGCCGTACTCGGGCAGGCGGTCGCAGTTCATGCGCTCGGGCCAGGCGAAGCCGTAGAGGCGCATTAGGGGTGCGCAGCCGGCTTTGGCGCGGTCGCAGACGGAGCGACAGGCCGGGAGAGGCTGCAGGTAGTCCTCGATGCAGATGGGCGCGTACATGGAGCAGAGGAAGAATTTGAGGTCCGGGCTGCACTGGATCTCGACGAGAGGCCAGAATTGGTGAACTTCGAGGCCGGCTTCGTCCTGGGTGTCGTGGTTGAACTGGTTGGGCATGAAGGTGGCGTTGTAGCCGATGCCGCGGCACATGGGGATCGTGATTTCTTCGCACCGGGAGGGCTCGAGGGCGGCGGCGCACGTGAGGAGGAGCCAGAGGATGGGCAGCGTGGGCCGCATCGCGGTGTGGCCGGCGTCGCAGTGCTGCTGCGAGTGGTGGTGCGAGTGGTGGTGGGATGTAGTTGGTTGGGAGATGGGGAGAGTGATTGGTGGGTTGGTGGAGGGTTGGTGGCGTCTGGTGGCGGTGAGTGGAAGGAGGGATGCGATGCGAGCGATGTGTGTGAGGGGTTTGGGAAGTGGATGGGTTTCAGTTTGTCGGGTGGGTTTTGGTTTTAATAAGTAGTAATAGAGTTTGGTGGGATGATGCGAGGAATTTGTTTAAGGTGATGAATTGGTCGGTTTAAGGGGTTTTTTTAAATTTTTTTTTGAGTTTTTTGGTTTTTATTTTTTTTTATTTTTGGTTTTTTGATTGGATTTTGAATGCAATGAAATTTTTGTTTTGTTGGTTTATTTTATTGCAGTTCTGGATTGTTCAGTTGTTCAATTTTTTTTTTAGTTTTTATTTAATTTTAAAATTAAGAATTTGGAATTAAAATTTTTTTAATTTTACAAATTTTTTAATTTTACAAATTTTTTAATTTGTCAATTTTCCAGATTTGTCAATTTTCCAGATTTGTCAATTTTCCAAATTTGTCAATTTTCCAAATTTGTCAATTTTCCAAATTTGTAAATTTACAAATTTGTAAATTTTCCAAATTTGTAAAATTTCTAAATTTGTAAAATTTCTAAATTTGTCAATTTTCCAGATTTGTCAATTCTTAAATTTTCCAGGTGTTTCAATTTACCAAGTTTTTCAATTTTCCAATTTACCAAGTTTTTCAATTTTCCAATTTTCCAAATATTTCAATTTCCCAAAATGTTTTAACTTCCAAAATGTTCCAACTTCCAAAATTTTCCAATAGTCCAAAATTTTCCAATAGTCCAAAATTTTCCAATTGTCCAAAATTTTCCAAGTGTCAAAAATTTTCCAATAGTCCAAAATTTTCCAATTGTCCAAAATTTTCCAATTGTCCAAAATTTTCCAAATTCCAAAATTTTCCAAATTCCAAAATTTTCCAACAACGTTTGCACCCACCTCCCAAATTACACTCAAACCCAATCTTATCTCCCATTCCAAACGCCCATCCACTCCACAACAAAACTAATCCATCCTTCCACCCATCCTTCCTTCCACCACCTCTCCTCGCGCAATCACAAATGACGCAACCAGACCTGACACACCGGAGATTCCCAAACTGAACTCCACTCAAACCCGACTCCCCATCACCCACCAAACACCTCCACGAACCCTCAAACTTTCTCCAACACCTCCCACACAATCCCAAACAAAACAAAACCCCCGAGACCAATTTTTAAACCCAAAATCCCCAAAATCCCAAAAACCTCAGGTGACATTTGCCGCGCGCGCCGATTTACCGCCCGATTTACCGCCCGGTCACGGCGCCATGACACACCCTCAGGCTAAAGGGGCGCCGACTGCTGACGCGTTCGGACAAAAGCGCTCGACTGCACCAAACGCCTCGCTAATTGGACCTCGTCACAACGAAAAAAAAATAAAAAGTAAATAAAAAAAACAACTCGAAATTGGAGACGAAAAGGATGTCGGGAATGAAGAGAGTGTCGGCGTAATGAGGAACGCGCGAGGTGTTATCCGCGCGTTGCTCGAGGAATTCCTCCGTGCCCTTAATGAATTGGATTCTGATTTGTGACAAGAGGACGAGCCCACTCGTCGTTACCCCCCCACAGGAGGGGATTGAGACGGGGGTGTCGCTCGTCGAGTGTATCGACCTCTTCTGGCACACTCTGCAGCGCGAACGCGGTGCTGCTTTGGCGTTCGCGATCGCCATGGCAACCATCAAGGTGTTTTCGATCAAAAGGAGACGCCGGAGTCCCCCTCAGGTAGCGATGGCGGACGCCGACTAATTAAAAGAGCGCGCGCGCCGCCGTTCTTTAATTAAAACGGCGTTGCGTTCGTGATGGGGCGCGGGATCAATCGGGCGTTGCCATGGGGACGGAATTTGGCGTCTTGTCACCTGATGGAGCGTTGAGGTGGTCGCACCTTTGGCCCGGGGCCAGAGCGCCAGACGCTGTGAGAGACGCGAGTTGGTTGGGGTGAATATTGGTGGTCGTGGTTCGCATCATTTGCATTAAAATGAGTGGTGGGGTGGGGGGGGGATGGGGAGAGGTTGATGGGACCCCCTCGTTGTGGCTTGTTCGTTGAGCTGGGAAGATGAGGTGAGGGGTCACGAGAGCAATTCGCACCTGCGTTTCTTTGAGGACCCCCTTTGGTGGTGGTGAAAGGATCTGGAGGTGGGTTGGATGAGGGGGGAGTTGAGGTGGAAAATTTTTGGTTTTGAGTGAATTAGGGATTTGGTTGTTGGGGGGTTTGGGTTTGGGTGGTTTTAGGAGTTGACTTTGGGTAATTGAGTTGAGATTATGAGAAAAGAGTTTTTTTCTTTTTTTGGGAGATTTTGGGTTTTGTTTTGTGTTTTTAATTTTTCTTTGGTGGTTTTGATGTTTGTGGAGTTTTTTGATGGTTTAATTTTTTTGTTTTTGGCCTTTTTTGGTAATTTAATTTTTTTTATCATTTTTTGGTGATTTAATTTTTTTGTCATTTTTGGTAATTTAATTTTTTGTCCCTTTTTGGGTTTTGTTTTGTGTTTTTAGTTGTTTTTGTCCTTTTTTGGTGATTTAATTTTTGTGGTTTTGTCCTTTTTTGGTGATTTAATTTATTTTTTAGTGATTTAAATTTTGTTGTTTTTTTGTGATTTAATTTTTTTGTCCTTTTTTGGTGTTTTAATTTTTTGTCGTTTTTTGGTGATTTAATATTTTCGTTTTTGTTCTTTTTTGTTTGTTTTGCATTTTTATTTTCTGTATATTTTTATTTATTCATTTATTTTTTGTTCCTTTCTCGATCATTTTGTAAAACTGTTTAAAACTATTTATTTATCGATCGATTTAAACTTCGCCAATTGCTTTTGCATAATTAGCACAACCGATTTATTCATTTAATTAACAGAAGATAAAATTGAATATTATACCAAAAATGACACTCGAAACGTGCTGACGAAATAATTCACACTGATACCATCTAACTTCCGTTTTGACTGCTTCATTTAAAACAAAAAAAAAATTACTTTAAAAAAAAAAATCTGATTACAATGCATAAAGCATCATCAAGGAAGTCATGCTTTTCAAGCATGCGCAGTTGCGCACCAGATTAAAACTCTAAAAAAAAACAAACAAAAAAATCTCCAACATCATTAAAAATATTTACAAAACCACAAAAAAATCATCAAACTAAAACAAAAACACCAAAACAACGCAATTCTCTTTCTCCCGAATTCGCACGCCGCCATCTTTAAAATGACGAATGGCGCCAACACGCGTTAATGCACATTGTTTCCTGCTGCGCACAATTCCTCCAACACCAATCCAACACACCCTCGCAACATTTATTTTTCAAAAACCCCCTTACCCTCTTCTCCCTAAATTAATTGGCAAATAAATCCTAATACGATGCCGACAATTGATAACAACAAAAATTCCCATCTCCATCCACTATACACATCCAATTACGTCACCTAAAAATCAACATAAATCCAAATCTCGTATATCGCTTAAATTTGATTCGAAAACTTTACCCCACAACAACTCCTGGGTGCAAAAATGCCCATAAAAACGCCCCCGTTTGATTGAAAGGGACAGGAGGTGTCAAAAGAGGGCCCGGCGAATAAATGGGGGAGGTCACAAAGGATAAATAAAAAAGAATTTGAACAAAAAATAAAATGAAATGGGAAAAAATGTCTCTCGGGGTCACCGGGCCGATTTAAACGCCCACGCTCGACAGACGTGACTTGAAAATTCAATTTTATTGTGAAAATTAAGGGCGCGTTTGAATCGGTTTTTTTAAAAATCCAAAAAGTTTCGGATGGATAAACCAATTATCCAATCGTATCCGGAAAAAAATGGTAGATAGAATTGAGTCCCAAATGTCCAAACGTCTCAAACTGATGAATTAAGTGCAAACATGATCAAAAACTGATGAATCAAGTGCAAAAATGACCAAAAACTGATGAATTAAGTGCAAAAATGATTAAATAAAGTTGAATTAGGTGCAAAAATGACCAAAAACTAATGAATTAAGTGCAAAAATGACCAAATAAAGTTGAATTAAGTGCAAAAATGACCAAATAAAGTTGAATTAAGTGCAAAACTGACCAAAAAAGTAGAAAAAAGTGAAAAAAAAAGCATAAAATTTAAAAATAAAGTGCATTTAAATCCCTCATTTTGGTATAAACACCGCAAACTCAAAAAAAAAATCTATTTCATTTACAGCAAAAAAAATTTTGGATTATAGAGATCGGTTTCAATTCTTTTCCCCAATCCTATCCAGAAATAAATTTTTTTATTTTATTTTTATTTTAAAAAAAAATTCATTTTATTGCTTTTTTGGATTTTACCAAGTCCTGTCGCCATAGAAACGACTTCATTGTGCCCAATCTTAAGCCTGATTGGCGTTGGATGTCCACGCCATCTGCTTGCGAGCTAATCTCATCCACTTCTCCCCTTGAGCGTCTCTTCTTTCCATTTTCTCACCACTGGTGCACTGTCCAATGAATAGGCCTAAACACCCTCTTCACCCGACCACCTCCCCCTCAAACTCAACTCATCAGGGTGAGAACTTGTCAGCTTAGCGCGCACTAAGTGAAAAGAGTCCATGAAGACCTCTTTTCACTCTTCCTACACCCATCTCCTCTATCCACCACCCCTGGCCGGCCCTCACTTTCACTCCGGGACCCCCGCGCGCCACTAAATGTCATAATTGTCATGTCTCGTTCGAAATGGAGTGTCCACTCGTGTCATCACCTCTGTTTTTTTTCTTGGACATCCGAGACAGACGGAAGCGGTTGCGACTCGACCGGAAATAGACATCAGAGACGCCGACGAAAGGAAATGTGCATCGGGTTGCAAAATCAACAAGAAAAAATTGTTTTCTTGCGAATGTTTTGATATTCGCGTTAAGGTTTCGGTACCGGGAAACCCGGTGAGAAATCAACGGTACCGGGAACCGGGAAATTTGAGAAAAAACCAGTTACGTTTCAATGATGAAAATGGTCATTTTTTACGAAAAACAGCCAGTTTTACCATGGAAAATGGCGAAAAATGGCTATTTTTGACTACAATTGGCTAAAAATGGCTATTTTTGACTAAAGATGGCTTAAAAGGACTATTTTTGACTAAAAATGGCTTAAAAGAACTTTTTTTGACTAAAAATTGCTGAAAAATGGCTAAAAATGGCTATTTTTGACTAAAAATGGCTAAAAATGGCTAGTTTGACTAAAAATGGTTAAAAATGGCTATTTTTGACTAAAAATGGCTGTTTTTGACTAAAAATGGCTGTTTTTGATTAAAAATGGCTGTTTTTGACTAAAAATGGCTGTTTTTGACTAAAAATGGCTTTTGACTAAAAATGGCTGTTTTTGACTAAAAATGGCTGTTTTTGACTAAAAATGGCTGTTTTTGACTAAAAATGGCTGTTTTTGACTAAAAATGGCTGTTTTTGACTAAAAATGGCTTTTGACTAAAAATGGCTGTTTTTGACTAAAAATGGCTGTTTTTGACTAAAAATGGCTGTTTTTGACTAAAAATGGCTGTTTTTGACTAAAAATGGCTATTTTTGACTAAAAATTGCTATTTTTGACAAAAAACGGCCAGTCTTGACAAAAAACGGCCAGTCTTGACAAAAAACGGCTATTTTTACCATGAAAAATGGCTATAAATGTCTAAAGCTGGCCATTTTTTGCCATTTTTCGTCGCCTTTCGCCTTTTTTTTTTAGTCCCGGGAGTACCGGCCATTTTAGTACCGGAAACCGGAAACCGTGAATTCCAAAAAGGCGGGAAAACAGAAACCCTAATTCATTTAAAAGAGAATTTTTTAAAACATTTATTTATTTATTTATATTTTTTATTAGAGGAAAGTGGAAATGTTGAATTAATTTAGTTTGATTTGGTGCTAAACGCGCGAATTCGTCGCGAAAAATTGATTCGAGCAAATGCTGGAAATGCTCCGCGCCGAGTTAATTTCATTTGCCGTGCAGGAAAGCTCGGGAGACGGCGACAATTCGCAAACAATTTCTTGTAATGCTTTTATATCCAACACTTTTACAACTTGTTGTTTATTTACACTCACTTTCTCCGCTCTTATTGCAAACCCCCCATTGATTTACCGACAAAATACACCAGCAGCAATACCAACACCACTTTCCTCCTATAAATCAATACTTTTTTTTCTTCCTTTCTTATATATTTATATCCATAGACGGAAAATCTCCCCTAAAACCATCCTAAGCACCTTTTTTTACTCCTCAAATTCATTCATCACATCAGAATTATCAGATAAGGGTTAAAATAAATGCATATAAATAAATTTTTTTATTTTGCACACATTTATTTTTATTTTCTACAAAATGGAATTTCCGGTGCAGATTTTACGCGCGTAAAACGAATTTTTATTTTGCCTAAACAACCAAAATCAAATTATCACGTAATAAAAATAAAATTAAAAAAATAAAAAACAGCTCACCTGGTGGTCAATATCGATTTTATCATTACAATCACCCAAAGGTGGTCAGTTGGGATCGATTGCGGGCACATACGCGAACGGAATTCTACAGAGGGCGCTCTCGCTTTGAACCGGTTCTTGGCCTACACCCAAGGGACATTTCTCCACCATTCATTCCTCTTCTTCGTCTTCTGCTCCTTCTTCTACCTGGACGAGCGAACACGCGCGTTGATTGCATTCCCCCCCTCGCAAACCTCATCCAATCGATAACATTATCCCCCTCCTTTCATTCCTCCACGACCTTCTTCATCACACCCCCCGACATGGACTTCCCCTGCCGGATTCCCCTCGCGTTACTCCGCCCATGCATCAATTTACAATGCAGGCAAGCCCAACAAATGGCGGAGTTTTTGTGGAAATTGCGAAGACTCGGGTTTAATTCAACGCTTGCAACTAAATGCGTGATCATGTGATCGTTTTCATTGACCCCAATCGAGGGGCTCAGTCCAGCGGAAAAGGCGTTCGAGTATGGAGCGATGCGTCGCTCGTGAAAGCTTCTCCAGACCCCCGCAGTGCAGATGATAAAATGCAAATTGGCCGAATAAAAACCAATTTGAGTGCCACGCTCTGCCGTCGGGGCCCCTTTGGCGTTCCGTCGTCTGAGATGTTTCAGCAATGGTGCTATTCATCAAAAAGAGAGAGAGAGAGAGATGGTAAATTGGAAATAGTGTTGCTATGGTGATAAGAGGTGATGCAAATGAAGGGAAAGCAAACACATTTGTTTCCATCAATTTTCTATTGCAGTGACAGGTGATGGGGATTATGGGTATTGTAATTAAAGAGTTGATGATGATTCCCGGGCGGGAGTTGTGTTTTGTTTAGGGGTTTAGGGGATTATGGTGCCTGGGTGTTATTGTTTGGGGGTGAGGTAAGCGAAAAACGAGTGCAAATTGCAATGCAGGAGTGCGTTGGTGGGTAGGGAAAGAAAATTGTTTCCGACTTGAATTTGAAGGTGGAATTTCGTGAATGTTTTATTGGGTATTTGTTCGACGGGCGTTTTGTCGACCACGTCGACCACGCCGAGGTATGCTCGCAATAATTAACAACAATAAAAATAGCAATATGATAAACAATAATATTTACATAAATAAATTATATCGAAAGTAAATACACGTCAAAAACCAACAAGCGTGTCGTTTTTCCGACTAACGTTAAGTCGACTTATTTATTTTGTCGGCCAAATATTCACGTATGTTTAGTTGATTTGACGTTTTGTCGAAGTCGTCTTGTCGAGCAGGTCGCTTTGTCGAATTTGGCTGTCAACAAGGCGACTTGGTCGACAAGACGGCGTCGACACAACGTCACATCGACAAAGTGAAATTCGACTAAATGAAGTCTTGTCGTTTTATTGTGGATTTAGTTCGTTTTGTTCGATTGTTTATTTTTGACGTTGATTAATTAATTCGATGTGCTGAGATGGAGTTGTGTGGGCGCAGGAGATGATTGGAGAAAGATCAAAGATGAAATGGTGAATGAAATCCTGGAGTGCCTAGCAACTCAGTAATGGCAAATACAATCCACAACAACAATGCGATAAATCACTCACATCTAACAACATCAATCAAAATGCCTGGCAATAACAGCAGTAATACCTGGAATAATATTACTGTTGTTCGTATATACACGCAAAGACAATATAATCATCAAGAAACTGTCTAGTTTACTTGAAAACAATACAAATGTAATCATTTACCAACAATAATGTGCTTTGGATTGAGTGAAAACAATCCTGAAAAAGCGAGCATAAATTCAAGATGAATTCAAGAAAAATGCAACAAATCTAACAAAAACCGAACAAAAATCCAACAAATTCAATAAAAATTCAACAAATTCAAAAAAATCCAACAAATTCAACAAAATCCAACAAATTCAACAAAATCCAACAAAACTCAACAAAAATCCAACAAAACTCAACAAAAATCCAACAAAACTCAACAAAAATCCAACAAAACTCAACAAAAATCCAACAAAACTCAACGAAAATCCAACAAAACTCAACAAAAATTCCGAAAAAATTCAACAAATTCAACAAAAACCAAACAAAAATCGAACAAATTCAACAAAAATCCAACAAAAACCCAACAAATTCAACAAAAATCCAACAAAAACCCAACAAAAATCCAACAAATTCAACAAAAATCCAACAAATTCAAAAATATTCAACAAAAATCCAACAAATTCAAAAAAATTCAACAAAAATCCAACAAAAATTCAACAAATTCAGCAAAACATCCAACAAACTGCCAATAGAGTTTCATCGAACAACCAAACCAACAACCCAACAATAAAATTAACCATCCTCTAACAATGCAAGAATAAAAAATTTCCCATCCTCCTCCACAAATCCAACAAGAAAAACCCAACACCATTCAGCAATCAAACAATAAAATCCAAACATCGACAGCAATTTCGCACTATCCAACAATCAACCAATAAAACGCAACAACAAAATCCATCTCTCCCACAATCCCGAGCAACAAACCAACCGCACATTCCACCCTTGTTTACATCAACCTAATTTCCATATTTAAAATCCAACTTCCCTCACTAGCAGTGCAGCTGTCTCTGTCCAAATGAGATATCCAACCTCCACCTCACTCTTTCTTTCACTTTCTTGCGGAATTTCCACCCACCTTTTGTGGTTGCACATTGCGGATCGAGATTTAATGTCCTCATCCATTAGCAAACCATAAAACTTAGCAATAAATTACAGCAAAGAAGAGGGGAACACGCATTTTATTTGCGTTAATTCGCTCGAGCTCACCGACTCGTTAGTTTCGATGTAAATTGTGAATGGCCCCCGCACTGGATCGACGAGAGCGGACAAGACGCCTGCCTGGTTGGAGCATCAAGGGACGCTGAGCGGCAGGCGTCGGCTCGCAGAGCTCGCTGAATCCGCTTAAATGCACGTTCGATCGAACAGCGGAAGGGAATTTAATTTGACCCAACGTGGAATCAATAGGATGCGCTTCGTCGCTACAATTCGCTTCTTTCGCTATTCGACTGGAATATTTCGTCACACACAGATTTGCTTTCTCTTTTATTTTCCTCGAGAAGAAATCAGACACGATTGTTTAAAGCCCGGATAAATGCGTAAATGCATGAGAATTATTTTTATTCAATAAAAAGCCGAAGTTGGCTGTAAATGCATTTTTTTGGAAAATCAGAAATAAATGCATAAATCGCCATTTTTCCAGAAAAAATCGACGATTTGTCTCTTTTTGTTAACGATAGGTAACATGTACGTATCAATTTTTGCCTTTTTTTAAGACACGTATCGTGTATGTATGCTAATTACTAATTATAATTCATTTACATCAAGAACACTTTGAAATGGCATTAACTTGTTATTTAACGTCGAATTTCACTCGAATAAATATTTTTATTTTTTTATTTTTATTTTTATTTTGCATAAAATGGATTTTTTGGGGCGCATAAAATAAATTTTATTTTGCATAAATATCCGGGGTCTATTTATTTATATTAGAAAACGCTTGAAAACAGTGCAAACGGAGACATAAAAGCGTTGTTATGTAGAGCCCAGCCCCATCTTGTGGAAGCTGTGCAGGGAAGTTGATGCGTGATCCATCTTCATCTGCAGCGCGCACAGGTTGGCATGTCACAGTTTGAACATGGACTTTCAAGCTCGATTAAATGGATGCCGTTCTTGTTTTTAGCCACCAATTCGTCACCTTGATGTATAATGATGTATTCGTCACATGACTGTCATCTGGAAAATGACAAATGATCGCGGAGCAATCAACAGCGCCGTCATTAGATGACTGATGGCAAGAACTGTGTATGGAGTTTCATTAGGAGTTAATAGAAAAAAATCTTTTTTATTTTTTTATTTTAACAAAAAAAAAGAAAAATGCTACTAGGGGTCGGCAAATAATTTTAAGTGGGGTCCGGATACTATTGAAAATTTTTATCGAGGTCCAGAAAAAAAAAACTCATAATACGTCGCTAAAAGGTCACCGCGGTCCAAGTTTCAACCTTCCGCGGTCCGTATCCGGCCATTCAATTTTTCCATTCATTTTTTAAAGGTTTTGAGTTGATTGGTAAACAGAAATCCTTGTAGTTTGGTTTTCAATTTTGTCAATGGAAACCTGACAACTGGGTTTTTGAAACCAAAAAGTTTCAATTGCAATCTTGCTCTTGGGTTTTAATTACACCAAAAAAAAAGTCATGTCTTTTTTGCCATTCATATAAGTTTTCTATGTTGTCTGTAATGTGTGGAATCGATCACTTTCCTTGCTGTGTGGCTGTGATAAGGGCCATTGTGTGACCTCCATTGTAGTAATTACATCCTGATATCCTGTGTGTACCATCTACCAAACTGAATTTTTGTGTCATTTCCAATCTAAGAAATTCATTATTAAATGATAGATTTATATAAAAATTTTTTTTTAATGATTACTTTGATGGCTGTAAATTTAAAATAAAAATTTAAAATTTTCAATTTCCAGTCATCAAATATCAAATTTCCATCCTTGAAAAAATCCAATAAGTAGAATCACCTCAAGTTAGAAGAGCTATTGAAAGAAAATTGCAATTTTACCTCGCAATATCTTTTTATTTTTGAAAAAAATCAATATTGAAGAATTATTTAAAAGGTATAAAATTTTCTTAATGGCACTGCGTTATTTCTATAAATTAGAATATCTAATTGGATCGTATAATATTCCGTCTTTAATTATATTCGACAGTTAATAGACCAGTACATCAAATTTCGCTTCCCACCATATCTATTTTACATGAGGGATTTGATGTTAAAGCTTCATAGATTAAAAGCTCGCACGAAGGACGTGTAATTATTATAATGTGATGATGTTGTGACGATGACGTACACGCGTAATTACCATACTTAGCCAACACTAGTCAAACTTCCAGTGTGGGAGATAAGTTTAACGAAAAATTCAACTAATATTATCATAATACAGTTTTATGATAAATTCAACGAATATTATCATACCCTACCGCCTCGTTTAAACGCCCGGGCATTTAATAAATTTTTTTAGCAGACCCGCCCAGCGGCAATTTAAAGCCGGCGTCTATTCGAGCCCGGCGCCCGCGCATAACCAAAAAATCGGCTATTTTTAGGAAGCCGGGCGTTTAATCGGGGCCGGCGCCAGTTCCGTAGATCCCCGATGACTGCCCCGCGCTAAAACGGGCCCGGCGTCTTAATGAAACCCGGCGTTTAAACGAGGCGATATGGTAATACAGCTAAAATAAATATTACTTAAATAAATATATTATAAAAGTGCAAACTGACATTAAATTTTACATAAAACATGATTTTATGTAGTTTACTTTCAAGTTGTAACATTCCTGTTAAATTTACCGCCAAATGATCAAAAGCGCCATCTATTGGCAAAAATAGTCAGTCCAGTTTGCGCCCACCATCTTAGTTTCAGTTAGATCCAGGTGAAAAATGCTTGTAAATAGAAAACAAATTAATCGAATTAGTCGATTGTTAAAATACATTTGCAAATAAATAAATATTTTTATTAGCTACATTATTCATCACCAACATACGATTCATGGCCGCCATCTTGGTTTCAGTTCAAAAGTAAATAAAAATTTGTGAAAATTTAATTTATAATTTTTTTTGAAGAAATAGACACCAAATTAGACTAATTCTTCTAAAATGTTTTAATCATTTAATGAAAAATGAATTATTTTTATTTTTATTTTTAAAAACCAATGTTTTTTTTTTAAAATTTTCTAAATATTTGTTTTAATATATTAAATCTCATTATACAACTGCAATGTGCTTGAATTTCTAATGTTGGAATGTCAAATGGCAAAATCATGAGTTGGGGAACCATCAAAGACAAGTTAAAAAATGAAGTCTGCAGTGCAGCTGAATACCAAGTAACATTTGAAGACTACACGCTGAATTTTGATAATTTAAAAGAAAAGCTTTCCCACAGTCACAAAATAAACCTCATTTTTTTCCTCAAAGCCAAAAACACATTTAAAATTTCAAAAACAAAATAAATAATTAAAAACAAAATAAATAATTAAAAACAAAAAAAATAATTAAAAACAAAATTAATAACTAAAAACAAAATAAATAATTAAAAACAATTAAATCTAATTTAATTGATTTTTAATAAAACATTTATACCAAACACAAGAATCACTTCAAACAACAAACAAATTAGTTAAGTTAAATAAATAATTCCGTTTCAGCAGCGAGTCGCCATAATGGGAGGACTGAAGGGCCACACCTCAGACACACCCCTCAAACACGAACTCCGCGGACACGCATGCGCTCAAACGTCTCTGGCGTTCGTGGTGAGCGTTTCTCGTCTTGGGACAGTTACCAATTCTTTCAAATCCTCCTCGCCACCACCCACAGTCTCGACGGGATCGAATAATTAGCTCCGAGTAAGTGCAAACTTTACTAATAATTTCCACGTGCGAATTTGCAACGAAAATCAACTGCAAATCGAGTTTGTTCGGTTTCGCGCCCTTTGTGCTTTGCTGCCGACCGCCGCCATGTTGGTTGCTAGGGCGCTGTTGCCAAGGTCAAGTCGACGAGGGGGAAAGAAGGTCAAGGATATTACCAAGTGTAAATTTTTAAACTTTAAATTTTTATCTTTATTATTTTTTTTTGGGGGTAAAATATTATTTCATTAAAAAAGAAAATATTTTAATTTTAATTGTCCAAAGGTCAGGAGTTATTTTAATGGCGGGTCCAATTATGGGCGTAAAATATGTGCGTGCTCGTAAACTTGATTTTTAGTTGGTACAAGTTGAAGGTTCAGTTTAAATTGCTAATTATGTTTTTTTTTTTTTTTTTTTTAATGTTTAAATCTGTTTTAAGAGTGATAAAAATTCTTCGGATTACACAGTACAAGTAAATGATCAGTTTGCATCATTTACCATGAAGGAATTTGAGGAATTTGTGAGTGAAATGCAAGAGAATAATTAAATAAAACACTTAAAATGATTGATCCTGCATTACACTTTTTGTTTAATTTGGAAATCAAATCTTTTTTTTGGTTTTGTTTGATGAAGAAATTAAATGCACTAATTTGTTTAATTGAAAATGGCATTAAGCATATTTTTGCACAAGAGATTAAATGTGAGCAGGAAGGAAATTAATAGTATGTACATTAGTGTAGCACTACTGAATGTGAGCAGGAAGGAAATTAAGATTTTGCTATTAGTTTACAACTAATTGAAATGTGATTAGCCAATGCGTAGATGATAACAGTTAGCTTAACACTAGAAAGGCCAAAGCGGTCATTTTGACCGCATCAGCTGTTTTAAACAGCTGTAGCAATAAACCCAATGGGTTTACAATGCTGGTATTTTTTCACTTTTACTGATTTATGATACTTTACATCATAAATCAGCAAACGTGGCATTTTTCTTTAAAAAAAAATTTAAAAAAGCGAATTAACCTAGAAAGGCCGAATGCGGTCAAAATGACCGCTTGAAACAACGCTGCACAAGACGTGCACGAAACGTGGACAAAACGCGCACAAATCGTGCAAAACACATAAACAATACGTGTATCTTGCGTTTTGCCATCAAATTGATCAGTAACACGCGAAATATACGAAGAAAATAGCAAAACAAAAATTGATGGTTTTTATAAAACCTGATAAAATTAAAAACGGAAATTTAATTTTATCAGGTTTTATAAAAACCATCAATTTTTGTTTTGCTATTTTCTTTGCATATTTCGCGTGTTACTGATCAATTTGATGGCAAAAGGCAAGATACACGTATTGTTTATGTATTTTGCACAATTTGTGCGCGTTTTGTCCACGTTTCATGCACGTCTTGTGCGGTTGTTTCAAGCGGTCATTTTGACCGCTTTCGGCCTTTCTAGGTAGGCGGAAATTCCGGCCTTTCTAGTGTTAAAGTTTAAGTACAGTACTGGTGTGCTAAAAATATTTATATTACCGTACTGCCCGGATTCATTCGGACGCCGGGCCCGTTTTAACGCCGGGCAGGCGTACACACAAAAGTTTATAGACGCCGACCCCGTATTAACGCCGGGTTTCAAATTGGCGCCGGGCAAATAGGGAATGGCCAATTACGTACACTAAACGTTTCGTAAGTGCCGCTCAAAAACGCTGCTGCAATTGTTGGCACTTCAAATCCGGGTGCCTTTGCTGTTTCTGATCAGTGATCACTTATTAAGTAAATGGGATGTGTAGATGATTGCGAAATATAAAAATAAAATTTTTTTTCCAAAAAAATTTTATTTTTCGCTACTTTGTTTTTCCGGAAAATTTATTTTGGACTATTTTTCTGGTTAAACGCCTGGTTCGAATAAACGCCTGGTTTCAAATTACCGCCTGGCGGGTCGGCCCAAAAAAATTTAAACGCCCGGGCGTTTAAATGAGGCAGTATGGTAATTGCAATTTTCATCGTGATTGCTGATGATGGTTTATGGGTTATTTTGATGTCGTCCATTTTGTTTATATAAACACCATAAAACACATGAATAGGGTCTTTGAATGTATTTTGTTGGATTGTTTGCAATTCGCTAGGCGCATTCAATAACTCAATAATAGTCGTTTAAACGTGTTTAAATGGGTTTAAACAAGCTGAAAATAAACGACCTAAACGGGTCTTAGTGTAACGAGTTTCTCGTTCAAATCGCACATTTAGGCCGCCATCTTGGATTGATTGCGACGATTGGCGGTCTAAGTACAAATGGGCACATTTGTTAATTATTTGGAGTAAACAACAATATTAAACATCACTTCAGTAATTATTAGGACTGGAAAATAAATGATTGCATTCAGAAACAAAACATTTCGTCTAAAATTTCAGACGAGACAAAAATTTGAACAAAAAGTTATTGAATGCGCCTTCTGTTTAAATTTTGAAAATTTTGAAATTAATTTTTAATATTTTTGAAATATTTTGTGCATTTTTTTTTGATTTTCTGTGCTTTTCTTATTGGTGAATTAATTTGTTTTGTTGTTTTTTTTTCTGGCCTTCCATTTTATTCAATTTTTGAATTGTTGGAATGTTCAATTCAGTTGTTGAACATACAACAGAAATTTAATTCAACGACCGAAGAAAACATTAAAAAAATGCAACAAGTGAATAAAACAATACAAAAATGCAACAATGGATTTTTAAAAAAAAAAATACAATTGAATAAAACAACATAAAAATGCAACAACTGAATAAATAAAAACAATTGAATAAAAAATTCCATCAATAATGTTGGAATGTTTTGTGCAACACATAATTATTGGAATGTTTGTTTTAATTGGTAAAACATTTCATTAATTGGATTGCACAGTTTCTTGTTTGTATTTTTCACAATTTGGCACATTGAAAATATTCATTATAAAATAGTATTGTGTTTTGGAACAAAGAAGAAAAAAATACTTTTATACACAATATCAGAAGTTTATGATGGCAATGTTGCTTTTTATTGCATTATATCACGATAGGTGATTTACTCACATGGCCTTTTGCAAGTCAGTGTAGCTTGTAACAAAAATAACATTTGTTTTTTTTTTACTAGCTACACAATTTTTATTTGAAAGGAAAATAAAAATTGATTTAGTTCACGACCGAAATGACTTGTCCACGAGCAATTTCGAATTAGACCTAATGAGCACGAGCAGAAAATGTTGTTCTATTGGTCAGTCCCAGATCTAATAAAGAGGCCAATTTTGTTCTGGACACAAAATTATTCCTCGAGGAGTCGGTAGATAAATTGGATTTCGGCTTAAAAATGGCAAAATGGTGGCAAAATTGAATTTGCTTGCTTTTTGCTTCCCAGCAAGAAATGTAAAATAAATATAAAAAAATATATGAATAAACCCTGCAGGAAATTGATCTACATATATTGGAATTTACAAAAATTCTAATGACAATCTTTAGAATTAATGTTTTTGTCGTACCGGCTACCGTTATCTTATGTAGAAATTCTACATGAATTTCTACAAAAGCAAATTTGAAATGTTTGACAGGAAAACGATAAGAGTTACAAGTTTTGACACTAGTTGCAACTCAAGAATTTTTTGCCCACAGAGATAAAATGGAGGAAAAAAATTCTTTTCTATTGGAGTTCCACAAAAATCAAAACAAAAAAATTTTTAAGCTAAAAAAAAATTAAATAATTATTTTAATTGCAATTTCCAATTACGCAAAGAAAGCAGAGCAAAACGACAAAATCAACAAACATTATTTATTAAAATGCAGTCATAATAGAATAAGCCCTCTGAGATCTGCACAATTTGAGGCCACTAATTGGTAATTTTCATTGATTTCGCCAGAGAAAATTTGTAACGTGGTAGCGAACCGGCTAAACTAAGCGCCAACATTTGTTTCATTTAATAACAGACTTGACATATACATTGCGGCTAATGCACATCAAGCACACAACTTTACATTGAATAACCACACACACTGTACCAGAAAATCTCTTCAAGAGGAGATATTGCATTTGAGTTCATGTCTATACCAAGACGGATGACCTTATGAAGTATATTAAGACTCAATTTTGATTTCATAAACATTGCTATGTAACTATAATCCAAAAATTACATTTTAATGTACGGTCGAAACTCTTTATAGCGAATCGCAAGGGACCGGAAAAATCGATTCGTTATAACGAGAGTTAGTTAAAACGAATTAGCTAAAAATAATTAAATTCCATCATAAATAATATTATTTATTCATAAACATGCAAGTTTCATGTTAATTTTATCCAAATTGTTTAAAATTGTTTAAAATTGCAGAACGGGACAAATTAAACTTATTTGCTGCAATTGATGGCTTCGTGCCATTGTCGATGGCATTAATAATGTTCAACTTGTCCTGAATCAAAATTGCCTTTTGTTTGGCAGCCATTTTAAAACAGTAAATTTTTCATTTTCCTTTGGTTTCTACGGGCATCAAATGTTGCGCGTCTCAGTTTTGAAAATTCGTTATAACAAGGGTTTGTGGGTTTTACAATATGCATTTCAAAATATTATTATTTGTCAAATATTGTTCATTAATGTACAGGTATTACCAGAAGAACTTCTTTTGATGTTTTGTTGTCCCGACTAAACCCAAACTACCACCTAATTCTAATCCCATTGCAGGCACCATTGCCACTTTTGCCTATCATATGTTAATCCTCCATCTTGTTACCCTTTTTCCGCTCAGCGGTTTCTAGATGTACCTCGCCCCTTTCTTGGAAGGTTGCCACAAGTCCTCAGCATTTATCGCCCCATCTGTGTTCTTCCCTGCATTAGAAAACTATTTCATGAATGTGTAACTTTGTTCAGGTCTTTCCTTTCCTGTTTTTCTGGGCATTGTTCGTATCAATATCAACAACTTTGTTTTCCTGTTTCTACTGTTTCTACTGGTTTTAGTGTTTCCACAAGCACGATTGTTTGCAGGTAAAGCATTCTTACAAGGGGAGCACATGTATAAGACACTCACAGATTGTTGTAATATTAAACGTGAAGGATTGTTATATCATGCTGAATGAGACCCTAAAATAATTTCATTCCATAAACAGCCAACAATGTAAACAATGAGTAGGGTATTGTTTCCGTATTTAACCTCACGTTTTGCTGACAAAAATGGCAGTTTTGAATAAGAGCCGCAGCTCTTAATCGACAAATACGATAAATATATTTATGTTGTATTCAATAAAATATGATTGAATTTAGCGATGGTTATGCTGATATTGGATTAAAGGGACAACTTTATTGGTGATAAAATGTTTTGGCTTTATATATTTGGCTGTGTGAAAAAAGAAAGCAGACTGTCCTCCCATTTGGCACGTGCTGAACCGGCAGCTGGGAAGCCTCGAGCCTCTGAACTGGACAATCAAATAAAGCAAGTTTTCTATTCCCATTCTCATGACTAGAGGAGAAATGTTGAATTGGTGATGTCACTAGTTCATTGGATTTCCAGTGACATGCCAACGGGGAGTTGAGAATGAAAAGAAAATAACTTGACCTCTTTTGACTCCGTGATTATTGTGAGAAAAATATACATCAATATTTTAAGGCACTTCGTATATCAGAAATGTCGCCAATAAAAGATTATAAAAAAAATCAATTATTCCAAATTCTAAATTTTAACAGATTTTAAAATTTTTATAAATTTGATGTAGCTTTGTTGGAGTATTGCTAAGTATTGTTGCACAATGTTATTTAATATTGTTGCACAATATTGCTAGTGTGTGTGGGGATGAGCTGGCACATGTAGTCAAATAAAAGGATGAGACAATGTCTACTAGGTTTTAAAAAGATGTCAATGCTTAGACAATGACAATGACAATGTGTCAATATTGTTTGGTTTCATTGGACAATATTGGTTGGTATTGTTATTGGTCAATGTTGTTTGATATTGTTTGTGGCAATGTTTTGGGGAGAAATCGTACTAAAGTTGAAATAACTAAGGTTAAAATTATCTGTTTTCGTTAAATATTTTCTCAGTCGCATATGACTAAGGGCGAAATGAACAAGGTCGAATCAAAGAAAGTGTTCACGATTAAAGTCGAAAACTCCAATATTAATTTGATGTGAATAAGGTCGAAATGTTCAACAACGTGCAGCAAGTACGGCACCATCAATCGCGAATCGTATCGGAGGTCGGCGTACGGCGAATCAAAATGCAAATGAGAATGTCAATCGTCATGTCAATTGTTAGAGATGCGATTTTTGCGGAAAATAAAAGTCCTCCAAAATGTTTTCTTAGTTGTGGATAATGCAAATGGAGCATTTTTAAAGCATAATTTTTGCAATTGGAGGTACTTTTAAGTCTGCAATCGCCGCAATTCGATCGTTATACCGCAAATTTTGCGGATAATCCGCAATTTGCCAATTTTGGGGGGTGTCTTACGAAAATCGAGTGAACGTTCGAGTGAACGTGCGGATTGCGTGATATATCACGTAATAATTTTGTTTAAAGACTTCAAATTTTGTTTAAAAACTTCAAATTCCCTTTAAAAACTTCAAATTCCCTTTAAAAACTTCAAATTCCCTTTAAAAACTTCAAATTCTCTTTAAAAACTTCAAATTCCCTTTAAAAACTTCAAATTTCGTATAAAACCTTGAAATTTTGGTCAAAAACTTCCTGGATGAGCCCACAATAGGTCCGCAATAAGTCCGCAATAAATCCGCAAAATGGCGATTTTTAAAGCCGCTTTCCACCCGCTTTCCACCCGCAAAAATCACATCTCTATCAATTGTCATGCCAATCGTAATGTCAATCAACATGCCAATCGACATGTCAACAGTAATGTCAATCGCGTACATGAGGTTGTGCAAGAAATTGTAGAGCCTGCTGCTGCAAACATTACGTAGGATGCAGGTTCTCGGATATGTGTAGTTTGCCTGGTAGAAAAGATCATTACATTATTTATGCCTTGTTGTCATGCCAATTGTTGCAGTGAATGCCCTAATAGAGTGTTGCGAGGCTAACACATAAACGCTTTTCTGCAGTTTGTGGAAAGGGCCACACCTTTGTGTCCTACATGCAGGGTTAATGTACTCAACACAGTAAGAATTATTTACAACTGACATTTTGAAATAAATTAAAACACATTTCCAAGAACACATACTGTATATTTGTACAAACTAATTATTTCTCATTATCTCATGTGAATTAATCAGTTCCACTACTCTTAACCATCAAGGACTAGGGTCGAAATGACTAAGGTCAAAAGCCTGTTTCAACCTTAGTCATTTCGACCCAGGTATCCCATCCTGTTTTGAGGTATTGTTGGGCAATAATTTTTGGTATTGTTGGACAATATTGATTAGAAAAATTGTAACATTACAGTATTGTTTCAAGCTTTTGTGGCATATGCAGCTGAACTATATTGGGCTTGCTATTTTCAGACATTCGGTCTCCTTTGCTTGTTTACAACATTAAGAGATTCCATTGGACATTGCCAACTAAAAGCTTTTGACCGATCAATTGGCCATTTCATAACAGAATTACCTCCGATCTCATGACATTTCAGAGAGCACTTAAACATTTATGAAAAAAAAAATTACTCCTGACTACTAAAATCTAAGAATATCCTTCACGCACGTTTTAGCGACACCGTTTTTCAACCTAATTAAACCTAAACTAACCTAACCTAGCTGAATCTAAGCACCTTAAAAACGGCGTCGCTACAGTAAAGGAATCCGAAATCTAAAATATACTACATAAAATTTAACCTTTATGAAATTATTTATTTTCTTTGCAGTATTCCGGTAATGGGCACACGGATGACACCGACATCGATGGATAAAAACCTGTGCAACGGCGTGACTCGTCTTCTGGACGATCTTCAGCGCTTAGCAGACGACCGAGAATTCTCCGACGTCGTCTTCCTCGTGGGCCGGGAAGAAACGCCAATTTACGCTCACAAGATTCTTCTTACAGCCCGGTATGCCAATAAAAAATAAATTACAACCTATTTTTCACCGGCTTTATTTCCATGTTATATTTTAATTAACGTCTGATTGCGTGTGAAATCCGCGAAGGAAAAAGGAGTGTCATTTTTAATTGCATCATAATTCATCTTTTAGAGTGAAGGAAAGGAAGGAAATTTCCGTTAGCAAAAAGAGATGACGTTCTGTCGCGTTGGCAACGGGGAAGGGAGAAAAAATGAGAAAAGGGTGTGGTCCATATTGGTGTTTAATGGACCAATTAACAAGTGTAACACGCAATAATATTGGGACACATGTCGAGATGATAGTTATCGATCTGGCGTGACGTCAGTCTAGAGCCACTTGATGGTTAATTGGAGCTGAAACTGAAAATCTCCGCCTGAAAGAGCGCTTCACTTTGTATCGTGTGTTGTTTACTCGGGCCTCGATCTCATTAAAGGAGATGGAAGTGTAGGCAGCATAGGGTCAAGGGAAAACACAATACATTATATATAGGATGATGTTGTAAAGACTGCTCTCTCTGCTGGATTATCATCTGTGTTAAAGGTGATGTATTTCATTATCGTTTGAGTACTTGGTGTTGTCTCTTTTGCTTCTACAACATTTAAAATCCATTGTTTCCTCATTTTGCACCCATTGTTCCCTCATTTTGCACCCATTGTTCCTTCATTTTGCACCGATTGTTTCCTTGATGTTTACCCATTGTTTCCTTGATGTTTACCCATTGTTTCCTTGATGTTTACCCATAGTTTCCTTGATGTTAACCCATAGTTTCCTTGATGTTTACCCATTGTCTTCTTATTCTTTGACACAGTTTCATCATTGTTTGCATTGTTTCCACATTGTTTTCTCATTGTTTGCATTGTTTCCACATTGTTTTCTCATTGTTTGCATTGTTTCCACATTGTTTTCTCATTGTTTGCATTGTTTCCACATTGTTTTCTCATTGTTTGCATTGTTTCCACATTGTTTTCTCATTGTTTGCATTGTTTCCACATTGTTTTCTCATTGTTTGCATTGTTTCCACATTGTTTTCTCATTGTTTGCATTGTTTCCACATTGTTTTCTCATTGTTTGCATTGTTTTCTCATTGTTTGCATTGTTTTCAAATTGTTTGCATTGTTTTCAAATTGTTTGCATTGTTTCCACATTAGTTTTTATTGTTTACTCACTGCTATCTCCCTCACTAGTGGTTTACTCAGTATTTACTACCGTCTTCACTCGAAAATAACACCATGGTGTAGTATTCGAATTTCTCTGAAAACTGCAATTTGTGAAACATTGTTGAAAAATTCAAATATAACACCACTTTAGCTATAACACCACGATGTAATATTCGAATATAACACCACTTCAGCTATGACACCATGGTGTTATATTCGAATTTTTTACTGTTTTCAAATACAACAAACACCATGGTGTTATATTCAGACTTGAAAAAAAATATTTAAAACGTACAGTACAGTACATACATTGTTGTTTATGTTAATCTATATATCTTTTTTTGTTTTTTTAATCAGTGTAATGAATACAAATTACCGGTAATAGAGTAAACAAAAATTTTACTTTTTCGACAAACTACCATGATATAGGCTGAATATAACACCATGGTGTTGTTTTCGAATACAACACCATGGTCTTATCTTCGGGTGAAGATGGTAGTGGTTTACTCAGTGTTCTGTTGACTAGTGTTTATTAACTTGTGTTTATTAATTGTTCACTAGTGTTTATTAATTGTTCATTAGTGTTTATTAATTGTTCACTAGTGTTTATTAATTATTCACTTGTGGTTTGCTCATTGTTAACTCATTGATCACTTGTGGGAACTCAAGTTAACAATGAATTGTCAAGAGTTTAATGAGTTTTCGATGTTTCTCCCACATTTATTTGTTTTTAACTACCGTATTTTACCGATTGAAAGTCACCCTCGAATTGTAGCCGCCCTCGAATAGTAGCCGTGGATGAGACACCAAGAATACCGTATTTTTACAAAAGTACGGTATTTTTTCCGTATTTAACCTCACGAACGAGGAATGTACGCTTCGTTCAGACTTCGTTTGTTACATTAAACAAATGTAGCGAACGAAAAACCAAAATTGTAATTGCTGACAAAAATGGCAGTTCTGAATAAGAGCAGCGGCTCTTAATTGATAAAATACGGTATTAAAAATTAGCAGTAATCAAATTTTACTTTATTACATACAAAGCTTTGCCAACTCAAATCCAGCGTAGTAAATTCTCTTAATTCCTATCTTTAAACATTCTTATCCAACCTAACACGTCAGATATCTTACAATTCCTTGTAATAAGTTATAGCCCAAGTGATAATCTCCCCCTACCAAACCAACACTCTCTCTCATCAAGCAACCTTAATTTAGACTTCAGATTTAGAACGTGCAGCTCACTGTACACCATCCCCAACAACCTAATCCCGGTTTTAAAACCCACTGCGAACACACAATTAAATTGCAGATACCTAAAATTGTGATTAATCGAACGAACAAACTTCCATTTCACCGTGAGTTTGCGGTTTCCTCGAACGACTGCGACTCGCACATCACATCCAGACGCAAAGCACAAACCTAAAGCCTCACCAACTCATCTCGACCTATTTACGACCGTTCTCTTCCGCTCGGACATTTATGATCGCGAGTCAAAAGAGGCAAATGAAATAAATTACAACCGTCACACGACCCATTTTTCCTCCTCCTCTACTATTAAAAATGAATAAAAACAACTTTTTCCAACCTAAATCACTCTCTTACCCTTTCTCCATCCATTTCGGTCGAAATTTGTCATTTTTTACACACGTTAAGGTGCGTTTTCATGTGCAAATTTTTTTTTTTATCGCGCCACTCCAAAAAATCGCACGCGGTGCATTCACGCGCGGTTTTCTCGCTAAGCTTTACAACGGAGCTTCGCTTTGCCATTTTCATGTGTGAGGTCGCTAGTGACATCAATGGCACATTTTCAAAATGGCTGCTCGAATGTCTAGGAAACAGGTTGTTAAAAAAAGTTGAAAGAAACATCGACATTAGTATTGGAAAATGCACGCAAATTAAGAAATAAATGTTGCGTTCCTTCAATT
This sequence comes from Strigamia acuminata, assembly GCA_949358305.1. Lineage (NCBI taxonomy): Eukaryota > Metazoa > Arthropoda > Chilopoda > Geophilomorpha > Linotaeniidae > Strigamia > Strigamia acuminata. Next base: position 62,908,751 of record OX442314.1, on the reverse strand, counting down.
TTTTTTTCAGAATTTTTTTGAATTAATTTTATATTATATTATATTATATTACATTATATTATTGCACGTGGTGAAAAATCTCAGCCAATGAGAACAATTTACCAAACGCAACTTCCCGTTGGCCCAAGATAATCACGTGGTCTGTATGGGACGCGATATAACGCGCGTGGAAAGGTTGAGAACTATACTCTGGCAGACCTTAAAAGTGGCCTTTCTCTCATTGGTCGAGCCATTTTACTGGTGTACTGATACAAAAAAATAGACCAAAACACCAGAATTGCATTAGATGTCCGGACATGCAATCGATTACCTATTGTTAGGAAATTGTTCGCTTTCCTGACAAAGCAACCAATAAACTAAACAAAAATGAATTACGAAATGCAAACAACATAAAACATTATTTTATGAATTAAAAAAACATTTTATTATAAAATATAAATAAAATTAAGAAAAAAACAAAAATACTTTTCCTGGTGGTATGACACAGTCTACAGTTAGCAGTAATGCGGCTGGGCCAATGGGAGAAAGACCACTCTTAAGGTCTGCCAGAGTATAACAACGTTTGTCGCGCGCAATTCTGGTATTCGCTTGCGACTGACTAAAAAATCGCACATGAAAACGTACCTTTTTGTGTAAAGTGCATTCACGTGTAACGTTTAGGATGAAAAAAAACCTGTTTCCCGTTCCCTCCTTAATTTTCTTGCATCATTTGCGCGCGATACCATTTATTTTGCACCTGTCAAGCAAGTATAGAACGATGCTTAATTGCAATCTTGAGGTTGCCATGCCGACCGGGGTGAAGGGTTGGATTAGAAAATGGATGTTAGGCAGAAGGGAGTAAATTAATTTGTTGCAACATGGAAAATGTTGGAGATTTAACCATTGGTTAATTGCATAAAAATGGGATGTTTGTTGTCATGGCGACTGGGGATGATGTCTGTTAACTCAATTAGCGCAAGGTGGGCTCGGGTTAATTTCTTCTCGGAGAATTGGAGGGAAAATTGGAGGAAAAGATGAAAACTCTTTTCATTTGATTTCCTCGGAGGATTCGCAAATGAGGATGTTGTTGTGACGAGGAAAATCATCGCCATCATCGCGTTACTAAGTAACGTTACCACGACAACGGGCTGAATGCATAAATAGGCAATAATACTAGTGCTACAAGCAGCAGCTTATTTTTATTCCTGTTTGTCAAATAAACCAAAGCACAATTTTTAAAAAAAAAATTTAATTATGTTAATTAATGCTTGTTTTGGTATTTTTTAGCTTATTTTTAGGTCGTTTTGGATTATTTTTATGTTGTTTTGGATTGCTTTGGTTATTATTGAGTTGTTTTAGGCTGTTTTCGGTAATTTTCGTATTACTTTTGATCATTTTTGTATTATTTTTGCTCTTTTTTGGTATTATTTTTGATCATTTTGTATTATTTTGGGTGATTTTGGGTAATTTTGAATTTTTTCCCGTACACTATTCCTTTAATCATCTGCTAAATTGAGCTGCATGTGGGGCTGCTCTAATCAGCTCTGACAATTGACAATGCAATTCTAATGGAATTTATTTTTTCTTTTTCTTATTTCTTTTTCTTTTTTTTTTTTTTTACAACTTTTTTGGCATTATCAATTGTTGGAATTATTCAACCATTTCCGCACAATCACGTAACGTCCATGTTTATACAAACTCCTCTGTTTGTTCAATAAAATCAGTTCTTAATCAAAGTCATCAAGTTTTCCCAAGATCTCGTGAAAAATACGATCACGATAACACTAACCAAACTACCATGCACAACCATCTTCCTGAACTAACGCATGTTGAAGTTGTCAAACTTACCGTATTACCTCACATTAAGCCGCATGCCGGTGTAGTGCGAGTTATACCGGCATGCCGATAAACCTCGTTTTTAACGGCATGCCAATGTAAGTAATAGGGATGAGAACGGGACCGGGACTGGTCCCGATCCCGGTCCCGGTCCCGGTCCCGTACGGGATTCGGGACGGGACGGGACTGTATCAAGCGGTATTGCACGGGATTCGGGACGGGACGGGACTGTATCAAACAGTATTGCACAGGATTCGGGACGGGACGGGACTTGTGTATTACGCGTGTATTACGTAATACGACGTAATACACACGTTTTACGATGAAAAACATGTGTATTACGACGAAAAACATGTGTATTATGACGTAATACGTGTGTATTACGCCATAATACGCATTTTTTACATAATACGCGTGTTTTTTGCCTTTTTTGGGTCCCGAAAAAATTTAAATTTCGGGACACGGGACGGGACGGGACCCGAAAAATTAAACATTACGGGACACGGGACGGTCCGGGACCCGAAAAATTAAACATTTCGGGACACGGGACGGGACGGGACTCAAAAATTCAAAATTTTCGGGACACGGGACGGGACGGGACTCAAAAATTGGTCCCGTTCTCATCCCTAGTAAGTAAGTACAAATTTTTTCGAAATGAGAATTCAGCCAAAACAAGCATAAAATCCTTTTAAGATTTTCAAAATGTAAGAAATTGCTTTAAATTTCTATAAATTTACCCAGATTTTTGTAAAAATCTGCTGAAATAAGGAAAATTTAAATTTTAGACCCAAAAACCAACATAATTATTCATCCGGGCTCTAAAAAGTAAAAAAAAACAAAAAGCCCGCTCTTTCACATATACCGACATGTTTCGCTTTATACGGGCATGCCGGTATAAACTTTTTGCAGGCAATTTTAAAAACCTGGTAAACCCATGCCCAATGACATGCCGCTTTATGTGAGGTAATACGGTACACCAGCTCTGAAGATTCGAGCCATTCAGACTAGTGAAAAACTATCACAACTAATTCAAAAGACCCTAACAGGCACGGGCAAAGAATTGCGAGAGATTTGCCCAGCATAAATGCATTGGTTCAGGTAGTGAAACAATCGCGGCGCAAAGAGTTGCCTAAAGAACCAAAAATTTAGCTGTCGGCAAAGCGACCTGGTTGACAAAAAGGCGTCGACAAAGTGAAATTCGACTAAACGACCGGCAAAGCGACCTGGTTGACAAAAAGGCGTCGACAAAGTGAAATTCGACTAAACGACCTCTTGTCCTGCAAACATACTCACCAAAGGATTCTTTTGCTCCTAACAAGAAGAAATTTATTTCTGAAATGGGACTGATTTTATTGAACAAAGTCGTTCCTTGCATGTAACATTCGTTCTTTCAGCAACATAACAACATCCATTTTTTGATGAATTTTGACTTCTTTTTAATGCACAAACTTTGTTAATTTAAATTTAATATATCCATTTGCAGTCTTGTATTCTTTTTCGTATGAAATTTCATCCCCAAACACCATTCCCACCTTAACCATTAAACCCGCAAAATATAGCCCGAAAGCTCCGACGTACAATTTATCTCTCCTTAAACTACTCAAAATGGCATTACACATCTTTTTTTATTTACTTTAATTTTAATGTCTTCGTTCTCGTGTCTTCGTTCCAAATTCCCAGCTACATCACCCGAGTGAATCTACCTTCGTCTCGTCTTCTCCTCCTTTTCAATTTGCAATGAAAATTTTCCGCGAGCGAACTTCGCTGCAACAAGGTCGGATGCATCTTTTGAAATTTTAATGACGTTTATGAAAATGCCAGCAATTACGAAGCCATTAGGGAAGCCAGTGCCCCCTTTTCATTCTCTTTGCGGCCCATTATGCAACCCAGCACGCCCGATGCATGTTTAATTAGTTATAATTTTAGAAAGAATAGAAAAAATCTCTCTCGAAAAAGCTCCGCCTCGCGCTCGCCTTGGCTTCCCTGCACAACCTGACTTTATTTTTACATGTGGGATTTGTTACTTAAAATATGAAAAAAAAAATCTTTCTGCTTTTTGATGGGTGAAACAAGGAGGAAAAAAACATGTTTTGTCACATTTCCTTTTTTCCGATCACGTTCTTTTTATATGGTGTGTTGAGCGAAAGAGTGGAAGGAATTTCTTGGCGTTTTCTCACTTTTCCGAGTGAATAATTAAAGGAAGGAGAAGGGAAAAAAATCGCCCTCTTTCGCCGAACATCTCAAATTGATTTTTTTCCACGTCTAGCTCGAGAATTTTCCCTTTCTCGACACATTGATGGAAAACAGCCATCATTTGCTATTGCTAAATCATTCCATCCATGTTGGTTTTTTTTTTTTTTTTTTTTTGGGCTCCCTCACTTGATTTAAGGTTTTGTTAAAAAACATGTTAGTAATGGTCGAGTAATAATTTGAATTTCTGATATGTTGGCAGCAATTTGGAGATCTAAGCGTAAAAAAATTGTTTTAGCGGTTTTTATCTTTTTTTTCAATTTGCATGTTTTAAAGTCGATTTATTTGAAATGATTAAATATCAAATGTGACAAAAGCAACTTTTGGAAAATGGTAATTGTTGCGATCCGGGAATTTATTTAATAAATACTTACTTTTTACTAAATAACTCGCAATCGAGATGACGTTTATAGGGCTTAAACTCAGTTGCCTGTGTATTTGTCTAGGGAATAAATACAAAGTTGAATAAAAACACACAAAATTGTAATTTACGTTTTAATTTGTCGCGTCGTGTATCGACTTCAAACAATGTTTTCGAAAAATCAAGTTTTCAGGGATTGTAGTAATCAAAAGATTGGGAGTTAAAATTGGGCAAAAATGCGCAAAATATGCGCAAAATTTTGGAAATTTTCTACTGTCAATAGTCAGGACCGTGACAAATTTTTCAAAGTTTTCGCAATTGTTTAATCGGATTCTCTAAATGTAAACAGAAGCATTAGGAACTAATGTCTTCAGGATACACATAATTACAATGGAAATGATGTTTGTTTACACATCTAAATTGGTTGTTTGTACAACAACAATTATTTGTTTTATATCTCAAATTTTTTTTTTAAAAAAATTTAATTTTTTTTTTTAAAATTGAATTTTTTAAAACTATTTTTTTGAGCTTCCTAAATGGCTCCCCTGAGTTAATACACATGAAAACACTTAGAACATAATTTTTTTTGGGAACTCCATTTTTTTTCCACCTCGGTATCACCACCACTACTCAAAAGTCAAATTTTTTCACTTTAAACCATGAAAAGCACTTCACATGAAAGATGAGAACTGCTGACTTGAAGCATTTCACCAAATCCCTTAAGTCTAAACCGAAAGACTCAAAACTATGAATTTCGACTTTTATTTTTTTTCCACCCACAGACACAATAACAACAAAACATTTCTTTACTTTATTTTATTGCCTACACACTCTAAAAGAAAAATTTCTTTTACTTACTTCAATGGGGTTTTTAAATATTAATAAAACAAATTAAACAAAACAAAAAAAATTCTTAGAAATTCTTAAAAAAATCTTATAATCCTTTTAAAATTCTTATAAATTGTTAAAATTCTTATAAAATTCTGATAATTTTTAAATTCTTATAAAATTCTGATAATTTTTCTAAATTCTTATAAAATTCTGATAATTTTTAAATTCTTATAAAATTCTGATAATTAATTTTTAAATTCTTATAAAATTCTGATAATTTTTAAATTCTTATAAAATTCTGATAATTTTTAAATTCTTATAAAATTCTGATAATTTTTAAATTCTTATAAAATTCTGATAATTTTTAAATTCTTATAAAATTATGATAATTTTTAAATTCTTATAAAATTCTGATAATTTTTAAATTCTTATAAAATTATGATAATTTTTAAATTCTTATAAAATTTTACTATCTCAGTTCAGATAGAAAGCAGTGCCCAAACAAATCTTCCAGACCCTCATTGCCCCCTCCAGACCCACAGATCATAAGACAGTAGTGACCAGGTGCTGACTTTCTTCTAACTTGCAATTTTTACAAAACAGTAAAATCAATAAAATAAAAAAAAGCACAAAAACATAAAAAAAAAAAGAAAAAATTACCCCACTTTCTACATTTTATTATTTTTTTAATCTTTACCTTGAGGGAAACCAAAACCAGGGTTGGTGATGCTAGCAGGGGTTCTTGAGTGACCACCAGAGGGAGTCTAGGAAATGATGAGGATGAGGGGGAAGTTGGAAAATGAGTTTGGGCATGTGTGCACTGCAGGGGAGTGAGAGAAAGAGACGCAAAGTTGGTCACTCACTCATTGAGTAGAAGGGGACGCCTTTTATTGAGTTTTGGTGGGTCGAGCAAAGTTAATGAGACGCCGGCCGCCAATTTGTCAAGCAGGGGGGGCACGTATTGGTCAATTTGGAGTGAGTCATTCATCTTTTTTCATTTGCCTTGTTGAGTAACTGATCGAGTGTGAAAATTTCTCGCACACACTTAAAAGGATTTATTTTCTGTTTGTTTTGCCGGACAAACGCGATAACTGGCGCGGAATAAATAAGCGCGGAAAAATATTCCGCGCTTATTATGTAGAGGTTTTGGATCAGAAATAATCTGGCGAGTTGAAAAGAACATAACAGCATTTTATTCTGTGCTGAGCTGCGAGTTGTTGAGTAGAAAATGGCGCGCGATGTGCTATTGATAAAGTTGGAGGATGAGGGAGAAAGAAAGTGGGAATCGACGATCGATGTCGCTGGATTTTCATCGCGCTCCTTCCATTAAGGAAACGCGTGCGCTGAGCAAACAAGACGCGGCAGGAACGCGAGCGCTCACGCGTGATGGCGCGAGCTCTTCCTAATTGTCTTCTTGGCCGATTTATTTCACCTCTATCCCTTCCATTTTCATCCTCCCAATCTCGTTTAGAGTTAAACCCCGCACAATGTACACGTGGTCACTTGGAAATCGACTAAAGAAAAGAATTTAATTTTCTCCAGTGGTTTTTTTTACAATTTATTTCGACGCTTAGAGGTGCAAATGTAAGAATGCGCACACACCCATCCAATTAAAATCTCGTTTTGTTGTTGCCATGCGAACGTTGTGATTGGATGCCGACGTTATTCCCCATTCCCGGCATTCCGCTGCCCTGCACTGCAGGCGCAAAGCGAAGCGAGAAGAATCCGAAACGTACACGTTCACTATACGTTTACATGGTAACAGTTTCCGAACTAAGTGAAAATTCAGATTTTATTTATCCGGTTAACCGTGTGCATTTACATGACATTAGTTTTCTGATAAACTTGACGACATACCATACCGTCTCGTTTAAACACCCGTACGTTTATTCGGGCCCGACGTCAATTCTGTAAATTGCCGATGACTGCCCGGCGCTAAAACGGTCCCAGCGTCTTAATGAACTCGGGCGTTTAAACGAGGCGGTACGGTATGTGAATTACCCATAATGCATTTTGATTATCTGGAACAACAAAATAATCGTCGGCACTATTTCGCACGCACAGATGTTTACATGTACTTTGCAATGCGCAAAAGTACCAAAATCTACGTCGTACAACTGGAATTTAGTTTTCCGAATAAGTCCGTCTTTTCTAGAAAACTGGCTCGTTTACACGATCGGTTTTCCCGAAAAGTAATATTCGGATTTTCAGATTTCTAGATAACCGAGTACATGTAAACACGGTAACTGCTCAACATTATCTAAATATAATATAAACATAAAATTCAAAATAGAAAAAAAACATTTTTCACGATAATAAACCCATCAGCAGAAAATGAAGCCATCTCCAGCACTTTTACTGCGAAGAATTCGTAAAATCCACACTAAACGACATATAATATTTTTAGACAAAAATAAATAAACAAAAAGATAAAAAAATAAAAATTAATTCCAAATTCCTTTTATCCTCATCATTAATTTTAATTTTCAAAATAAAATGTAAAAAAAAATATATGTATATATTTTTACCACCTGTCACTTTCAGTAGGTGTAAACCGCGTAGCCATGACGACCAATTTATTTTCTATCTTTGCTCGTTCCCTTTCATGGAACCGAAGCCGTTTTTATTTTTTCCCCTCCCCGTCTCCAGTTGCAGCGGTTGCCATGGCGATGTTGCTTCGATTGATCCGTGACCAACACGGGTGTGAGAGGTAGAAATTTGCCCACAGGAAACACGCGATCGACACGTGTTGCCTTTGACGCCTCCTCTTCATCCCGTTCCCATGGAAACACCCCTGGAGTAACCATGACGACTAACGCTCCCGTGGGCCCTCGCAGTCGAAAGTGATCGCGTCCCTTTCTCTTAATTGACAGACGCCAATGCCGACGGCAAGTGCCTCAAATCGAACGGACACTGCCAGAAAATCCACCAAACAAAACTATTCCAATCTCTAGCGCTTTGCAAGGCCCCATTTTGTCTTCTGAGCATTGATTGTAGTCGATTACGACTTAGCGTACGAAAGAAGCAGCCATTGAGTATAACGGAATTAAAATACCGTACAAACGCGTGTACAGCACGCACCTCAACTTTTCCACTAAAAATTCAACCCAAAATGGTGTATGCATGTAAGGTGCGTACAATAATGATAGATCCACTTCTCCATTGTTACATAAAATAACTTCTGTGATTTTTACAGAAATGACAATTTATTTCTGATATTAGTACAATAAAATAATGTTATCCCTATATTTTCAACGTATTTAAACAATAAATAAATAAATAAATCCAAAAAAGCACATTTTTGCCGTAGAAATACGAATTTTGGCTATTTCGAGGGTATTTCGGAGCTACGATAGGATTTTTAACTAACAACTACGTACTAACAGGTACATATAAATACATACACAAAAACACGTTCTATGTACGCTATACGTCCATTCTACCTATGTATCAATTTTTTTTATGCCGCATGTATAATGCTCACCCCCACTTCACGGTAGTGTTTTGGGGTGAAAATTTTGTTCGTTGTACACGAGCATATACGATAACCATTTATTCAAAAATTAACATAGGGGGCGCTGGACGCACACGCGTCATACAAATAACAAAGGTCAAGAATTGAGCAATGGAGTAGAACACCCCGGTAGCCGGGGTCCCTAAAATCAATGAAAAAAATTTCACCAAAATTTGACTTTTGCGACGAAGCCACAAAGTGACTTCGTCACACAAGAAAAGCCGCCCGCAAACGGTCTCTTCCTTTCTTTTCTTTTTTCAAATTGGGGTTTCGAGTTGGGACGCGTGACTTGGTCCCTTTTTCGCCACGTCAACTCGTTATCCTGCAAACAGGGTGCTCTGACGTTGATTAATGGCGGTACACCGATGATGGATGACCAACTGACCACGCGTCACTTCCTCTCGACTCCATCTTTGATTTTTTTTTATTCACCACGTGATTGAATAATAAAAAAAAAAAGGTGACAGAGGGACGGAGAAAAAGCGAGGGAAAGAGAATCTTGGGGTTAGGAAACGAGGGGTGATGGGTGATTTACGACTTGCATAATCCAGTGGGATAATTTTTTTCCAGTCTTCCCGAGACGCTTTTCGGGAGCAGACATTTTTGTTTTCCAAGTTGGGAGTCGTAAATTTTGTTTGTAACCCGAGAAATGAGACATTCATTAACACTTGGCAAACTCATTTTCTCCCAAGATGGATTTCTAGCTGCATCCTTTTCCCCCAATCTGTAACCCGAAGCTGCAACCAATTTCCGCTCTGCTCTTCGCGCAAAATGATCTTCCAACCCTTCGCTGCCCACACAAATTGGAGAAATGCAGCCCCCGAGCTTCCCTGCTTGACACCCATAGGAAACGTAATGGGGTGACAATCATCGCTGCGAATAAATCAGATATTTCAAACAAATGTTTTTTTACTTGAATTTCTGGCTTATCTGGCAGGACGTGTAACTTTTTCTTTTTTCTTTACTCGAGATTACGTTCAAGATAGTGTTAGTTTTAATTGAAGGAAGACATATAGGGCAAACTATGCATATACATAAGGACGAGTGATTGCTTCCTTGTCGAATTGCGATTCCCCATGGGCTAACGGCAAGCGTGGGACCGATTATACGGATTTTTTTTTGGGGGGTTTTTTGTGCCGGTTTATCGGATTCCCTTCGCGCGAGTGGCTGCGGGAATTTTTCACTGCACGTCCGGCATCATCATCAACTCAGGCATAGCTTCTGCAGTTTGTGACCAGAGTGCAAATTGGCGCGATGCTAATACCGAAAATGCAGAAAAAGGAAAATTTACCCGCAGCGGAATCGCAGTAGCTGCATTCAAAAACTCTAAAACGTATGCAAAACTCGTTTCGTGTTTGTACTGCCTCGATTTAACGCCGGGGCGTTTATTAATTTTTCCGAAACCGACCCCCTCCCGAGTGGGTCGGCTTTCGGCGGCATTTAGTGCACTACACGCCGCCTAGCCCCCGGCGTTTAATCGAGGTCTGGCGTTTAGATACGCCCGGCGTTAAATCGAGGCAGTACGGTACTCACTCTCAATGTGATGTGACTGGCAAATTATACAAAGAACAAATCATATGCTATAAAATAATTATTCACAGGATATTACTGTAAGAACAAATCCTTTATCAGGAAAACTTAAGATTGGGAAAATGGCACTATTTTAGTGTTTATTCCGATTCCGAACAGAAATGCAAGTAAATCAGGATTTGCATGCGAAAAATGCTAAACCTGTGAAAAATGAATACGGAAAGCAGAAAACCAATAATTATATAGATTGTGCATTTAATTTACAGGCAATAAAAATTGCATAAGGAATTTGCAGTGCTGTTTCCGAATACTAATGATATTGGCACTGCAAATTGGCTAATGTACACTGTATAAGTAGTTGTGATGTATTATAGCGAAGCCGCAAATGCCATACATGAGTAATACCAATAATCCCAATAATAAATTGCCAATTCTTTTTTTTTTCAATAGTAATTACACCTTTTTTTCCAATTGCAAACAATTTTTCTCAAAAAACTGTTAATCCATCACATATCCAATTTCAACCGTGTCAGCTTTTTTCTTCCCAGACCCCACAAAAAAAAATTCACAAAACTCAAATCCACAGGGGATCTAATTAAGCCTAAACCACCATTTTTTTTTATTTCACGTACCCTATTTACTTTATTTTAAGTAGTTGCAGCCTTTGCGAGAGAGAGACAAAAAATGTCGTTGCGGTGTTAGCGCGGCAACATATTGTTTTCCCGTTTTTCCGCGAATGATATTTGTCATTTGTCACTTTTGACCAATGTGTAGGGTCATGCTTCCGACGACCACAAGTAGTGGCGGGGGGTCCCCGAGGGAGGTCCACCAATGGCGGTGTTTTTGGCCGGGTGCCCACAGAATGAATCTCTTTTCTGGTGAGTGGCGGGGTGGTGATGCCACCACGGCCCATTAACCACGCCAGAAGAGTCGTAACAGTAATGAGGTGCTGTGTATGCTCGTGTTCCTTTGAATATTTCCCTTCGCTTCGAGTTGACCTCGACAATCAATTGATGGGTTTTAAGAATGTCGACCTCTTCGCTTTTATTTCTCGTTTCCTATGTCGCAAGAATGAATTGGGGAGTCATTTCGCTTGCGCAAACTTGTTTAAAACCCTTAAGAGAGTCGGAGGGCTTTCGATTGGGGTCGGAAGCCGTTGAACTTTGTCTTGTCCAGAATCGGTGTCGATTTGGGAATCGGTTTCGACATGGGGCTGCCACACGTAACAAATCCTTATTCATTAATAAGTGACTTTAACTACCTGTGGTGTTTTGGTGCGTAACAATACAAAGGTATGTTCACACTTGTGTTCACACTAGACGCAACGCAAGAAAACTGACGCAATGCGAGCTGCTTGCGTCCAAAGATTCTTGACGTCAATTCCTGAAGTAAGCGACGCAACGCAAGGAAAGGTCTTGCGGCCAACCGATCACGATCGACTTCAACTCTCGTCAATTCACGTCTGGTTGGCGAGACTTTGCCACGTGCAAACAGGTCGCCGTAATTCTGGAACTAGATCCAATTCCAGGTTTCATTGTAACCTTCTGATTGACCAGACGCAACATCAATTGTTTCAGCTCTGTTCACATGTGCCCTATACAGTGTGAACAGACTCTGCGTTTGACTAATTTTTTTCTTGCGTTGCGTCGCCCCTAGTGTGAACACAAGTGTGAAGCTGGCTTAATTGAAACGAGCAATTTGGAACGGTGCTTGACAATTGAGTCGATGTTAATAGAAATGTCTGTTGGGTGCCAGTTGCCAGTAACAAGAGGAGAGTTTAGAAATTCTTTTCGGTGGAATTAGCTCAAAGCTGACGGTTTGGTTGGTGGATCTAAAAACAGCAAATACATCAAGATGTGTATTTTTTGGGTGGAGAGCGTCGAGAAAAATAAATTAAGCGTTTACAAATTTAAAATTTGTCAAAATTCAACAGAATTTATAGAAAGATTGGAAAAAATTTCACCAAAGTTACACCAAACTTTCATCAAAGTTTCATAAAAATTTCACAAAAATTTCACAAAAGTTTCACCTAAATTTCATCAAAATTTCACCAAAAATTTCACCAAAATATCACCAAAGTTTCACAAAAATTTCACAATTATTTCACAAAAGTTTCCCCTAAATTTCATCAAAATTTCACCAAAAATTTCACCAAAGTTTCACAAAAATTTCACAATTATTTCACAAAAGTTTCCCCTAAAATTCACCAAAATTTCACCAAAATTTCACCAAAATTTCACCAAAATTTCACCAAAATTTCACCAAAATTTCATTAAAAATTTCACTAAAAATTTCAGCACATTTTAAAAAAAATAAACCTAATTTTACCAATTTTACTATTTTTTCAGCGGTTTGCCAATTTTTCAATACAGTAAATACACATTGATATGTTTTGAGTTTTGTTCTGCCATGCTAAAATATGATTAGGGGAATTTTTAATGTTGCCCTCGGTGCCCCAATAAATTCGCCACGGAGATATTTACAATGCACTAAATCAGACAGACGTTATTTTAAATATCGCGCAGCAATAAATCTGATCTAACGAGATATTCGACTTTCCCTTTTCATACGCTTTTTGGCGTAAACACCAAGAAGCAAAAATACGTCTAACTACGAATGTATACACGCGACATTATTTCGCTTAAGGTCTGTTTTTAATTATTAGAACTTAATTTTTGGGTTTCACGAGTAAATGACGATTAAAATTTCTACATTTTCTATCCAATGAACGAATTACAGCCCACTTCTTTCAAGAACATTCTGATTTTACTCACGGTTTATGATGGTAAATGCTTCACCTGGAACCATTAGAACAATCCGAAGTTAGCCGCCATTATGAATTTTCCTGCACAAACTAAAACCTGGCATACAAACACCAATTTTTCGTTTTGCAGTTTTTGGCGTTAATGCCGTTTATGACCGTTTATTTTAGTCCATTCTCTTTAAATAAACACCAAAAACCATTTTTAAAAACAACTTTGAATCCACCTATTTTAATAAAACAAAACATTTCCGAATTTTAAATTCTAAAATTCCTCTTTACGACTTACGAAAATTAATCTAACGCAGGAATCAATAAAACCCGAACATATACATCATTTTTTCCCTAATCTCGTAATCTAATCCCATTTATTTTCTTCCCCGTCTTAAAAAAAAATCCTTTCTTTATAATAAAACCTCGATTCATCCAAATACCATCCTTTCCCTCATGTTATCTCTTCCTACCATTAAATATCCCCACAATTCACCATTTATAGTACATCGAAATAGAAAACAGAGTTTTGCGCGCTCCCTATTACCAGATTGATGTCCTTTTGCTCTTAGTAGAGCCAGAAAAAAAAATATACGAGAGTAAACAAGGAGTGCATTGCTAATCTCGTTGCTTGATTTAGAATGCCATCAGACGGGATCAGTGAGTCGAGGCATGAAACGCAACCATCGCCCGTCTCGAAAACTTTACACGCGAGCGACTCGCCGCCATATTTCCCCGAACTCGAAATTTGGTCGAGGGACTTTTCGTAGCTATACTCTGTCTGACATTAAGAATAGAGAAAACTCCCATTGGTCGAGACCTTTTCACTGGTGTAGTGATACCAAAAATTAGAACAATACACCAGGTTTTAATAAAACACCAGGTTTTAGTAACAACACAACAACTACCAGAGTTGTATGACGACATTTTGGAATCGTTCCGGGCGAAACAAGCAATAACCAGTTCAAATGTTGTTGACTTCCTGGAAAAATTAACCTACAGAGCGTAAAAATACGCGAATCATAATACAAACAGACTACACATTAATTGGATTCGTACGGTTAACTACTGCGTGATACTGTAACACTCGGTTACCAGGCGCACCGTACCGCAGGATGAGACGGGGAAATTCGATTGCGCTGCCATCCTGAGAGGGAATTGCGTGCGCGAAGGGGAAAAGGATGCTTAGTTGCCATGGCAACCGACGACAAAAGAAGGCGCGTGACCAGGAAACTCCGAATCACCTGCAATTGAATTTGAGTCGCGGGCCCACGAGAGGAAAGGCACACAGGTTGATTCGATTAAGAGGAACGCGCGCGTCTTGGAAAAGCTTTTCCCATCTGAAAAGATCGAGAAAAAAGAAAAAAAAATTTTATTTATTTTATATTTTATTATTATTTTTTATTTTTTTAGAAATTTAAAATTTTTTGATTCGGCTTTCGGGGGGGGTGTGGGGAGGCGTTTATTTGATGAAAGGGGGCGTTGGTGTTAATTCTCACGCGTTGGCCCCAATTAAACCTCGGCTCGAATTTGCATGGTAATGTAATTGTCGTCGTCATGGCAACCGCATCCCGAGTCCGACCAAAACCGGCCCCATTTCGCCCTCCATTCGGCGCAAATTAGCAGCTCGTCTATCTCGTTCACCCACCCGCATTTCTTTGCGCCGTTGCCCTGGCGACCGCTAGTCCTGTCAATCATCGGCCAGAGTACACGAAACACCAATCGTGTCGACAAACATCGAGAGAAAATGAGGAAAGGGAGTGTTGTTCCCATCTCGGATTTCCCAGAGTTCATTTCGTCAAATCCCCGATGGGAACTCCAATGTCCAATGCACCTGCGCCATTTTTTTTTTTTTTTTTGGATTTTTTTTTTTTTGGGATTTTTACTTCACCTGTAGCTTGTTGGTTGACAGCTCATCATTTCCGGCATCGCTGAGAAACCGGATGTGCAGGAACCGAGTGGATAAAAGGTTGATTCGGTGCACTGATAAACCTGGGCGAGCGAAACCCGATCGATGGTAAAGGGAAGGGTCCCCCCTTTGGATTGCAGCTGCTTTTCGCTCCGTCTTGGCCTCGCTTTCTCAGTCTTTTATTTTGCTCGCGATTCTCGGTGGACCTCCTGATGAGATCAAAGTCTTCCGCGCGCGCTTTGTTTTCTTGTTTGTAAATAAAAGCGATGTTAAGTGATTGTGTTTGCCGTTGCTTATTTTTTTTTTTTTTTGCTTTTTTTTTTGTTTATTTAGATGTAAAAGCTTCGAAAATGTGAAACGAGGGGAAATTTGTAAAATTCCGGGCGCGACGGTCACGCCGAGTGCGCCGGGTACGCCGACACCAATCAGATTACCACAGTTCCAGGGAGATGTTTTTCGACAAGTTTTGTATTATATTTACACGGGGAAAGTAAGTTTTGACCTATTTGACGTGTAAAATTTTTTTTTTGCCTTTTTTCGACGTATTTGACGTGTAAAATCAAATTTTGACGTATTTGACGTGTAAAATCAAATTTTGACTTATTTGATGTGTAAAAATCAAATTTTGACTTTTTTCGACGTATTTGACGTGTAAAAATCAAATTTTGACTTTTTTCGACGTATTTGACGTGTAAAAATCAAATTTTGACTTTTTTCGACGTATTTGACGTGTAAAAATCAAATTTTGACTTATTTCGACGTATTGGACGTGTAAACATCAAATTTTGACGGGTAAAAATCAAATTTTGACGTGAAAAATCAAATTTTGACGCGTAAAAATCAAATTTTGACGTGAAAAATCAAATTTTGACGGGTAAAAATCAAATTTTGATGTGTAAAAATCAAATTTTAACGTGTAAAAATCAAATTTTGACGCGTAAAAATCAAATTTTGACGTGAAAAAATCAAATTTTGACGTGTAAAAATCAAATTTTAACTTTTTGACGTATTTGACGTGTAAAAATCAAATTTTGATTTTTCGACGTATTTGACGTGTAAAAATCAAATTTTGACTTGTAAAAATCAAATTTCTACTTTTTTCGACGTATTTGACGTGTAAAAAGTCAAAATTCTATTTTTGAAATTCGATTCGTCGACATTTTTCCATTATCCGATGCAAAATGCGGAATAAAATAAAATCGGACGTCTTTTCGTGCGTAGATTTCGCTGCAAGACAACATCGTGTTCGAGGTCCTGCTCACGGCCCAGGCGTTGGGAGTCGAGGAACTGCGGACCGCGTGCGAGGACCACGTTTCGGGCACTCTGAACGTCCACAGCGCGTGCACTTTCCTCACGGCCGCCATCGAAGCCCAGGAACGAATTTCAGGTGAATATTTTCCCAACACAAAACACGTTTCGTCTTTCAATTTATTTTCGTCCTCGTGTTTGTTTTGTTTCGTCCGTTTTTCTCCCCTCCCGCCATGTTTCCCCCATTCCCACAATCCAACGCGCGCGCCGTGTTTATTTAGCTGCCGACTTCGACGATGAATGTGGAAACGTCACGCTAGGTGGCGATGGACTCGCGCGTGCTGGCCTCCACTACCCCCAAACAAAAAAAAAATAATTATTTATTTGTTTTTATTTAATTTTTTCGTCTCGCAAACTAAAAAAGATTTTTTTTTTCGATTTTTTTCCCTACCTGTCATGAGTCACGTGATATTTAATTAGGTGGAAAATGATGAAGAACACAAGGAGTTGGTTTGACAAGACACAAGAAACGCATTCTTGAGTCGACCTTTTGAATAACAGGACCTCGCCAGCTGCGTGTTGGGCTTGGGCCCCCCCCTCGTTCCTTCCCCCCCTTTAAGTTGTTAAGGTGACCGATTTTCGTGTCACACAATGGACGTAAATTTGGCAAATTACGAGGTCGTGCTTGACGTTTTTCTCGTTTTGCGGATGGAAATAAACTCTGCGAAGGTGGGCGCGGGAATCGCGGGGATCAATCACTCGAAAACGTGGGTTAGTTGGTGTGGCGACTTCTTTGTTCTGTCACCAGGCGACTCGTTTGCATTTCAACAAATGATGGATCAAAATTGAACGCGGGGGTTCTCAAAGGGGATTTGAGGTGACAAAATAGATCATTTTTTTTATTTCTATTTTAGCCTCATAAATTTCAACAACAGAAATATTTTTTTAAAAAATTTTTCGAAGTAAAAATATAGTGTTTCTGACTTAAAAAAGTGAATTTTTCGATTTTTATATGTAAAAATGAGAATATGTATCGATTTTTTTTGCTAAAAAATGTAAATTTTTCGATTTTTTAACTTCAAAATGTGAATTTTTCGATTTTTTAACTTCAAAATGTGAGTTTTTGGATTTTTTAACTTAAAAATGTGAATTTTTCGATTTTTTAATTTAAAAATGTAAATTTTGCGATTTTTTAACTTAAAAGTGTGAATTTTTTGATTTTTATACGTAAAAATTAGAAATTAATTGATTTTTTCTACATAAAAATGAGAATATATCGATTTTTTAACTTAAAAACGAGAATATATCGATTTTTTAACTTAAAAACGAGAATATATCGATTTTTTAACTTAAAATTGAGAATTTATCGAATTCCTTGACCTAAAAATCTTATAAACTCTCAATTTATCAATTAAAAAAAATCAATTTTAACTGATAAAACCAACACCTGATAACATAACAACCCGACATTCATCAAACTGCTACAAACCATTCAAAATAATATATATAAAAAAAATTACAATTAAACCATTACTATTAAAATAAAAACATTTAACATTCTATCCATTTTATTTAACTTTATTACCGAAAAATACCGTTTTTTTTTAATATTGAATACCGAAATACCGGTTTTACCAAAAGTCGCGATTCGGAAAAACCCTAAGCAAAATGCTTCGAATTGTCGCCAAATAACTGACAGCACGATGGAATGTGCGCCAATTGTTATTTTCTTGCATAATTCATATTTAATTAGGAATCCGAGACGGAAAATCGATGAAAACGATTTTTCCTTGCATTTCTGAACGCTGAAAATAATTACACACGTGTGAAAACACCTGCACACATCTTAAAAAGCATCTAATTTAATCATTCGTCTATTTAAATTTTCAGGTGCGAAAAGCGGCAGTCGCTCATTCGTCGACAGGTGCATCGCCTACATTGGCGAGAACGCGGCCGAGTGCATTAAAACGGCCGCCTTCCTCTCCCTCACCAAAGATGCCCTCATCCAACTCATTTCCTCCGATTTCGTAAGACTTTACGCAACATTTATTTTTATTTATTTATTTATTTATTTCTGCATCGTAGTTGTCGTTGGAGGAAGAAGACGTTTGGAGGGCGGTGCTCACGTGGGCCAAGCACCAGGCAGGTGTCACTCAACCCGTCGCTCACTGGACGGAGGAGGAACGAGCAAGGGTCTGTCAACATCTGACTGGAGTCATCAGTCATGTTCGTCTGTTGCTCATCGACAGCCATGTTTTCGCCGAAGAAGTCGAGCCGACGGGCGCCGTGCCCATGGAGTTATCCCTCGAAAGGTGCGCGAATTAGGGTTATTTGTAAGACTGCTATTTTTGCGGACTTAAAACAGTGAAATTGCGGGCGGAAATCGGCATTAAAATACGGCATTTTGCGGACTTATTGAGGACATATTGCGGACTGATCAGGGAAGTTTTTGACCAAAATTTCAAGGTTTTAAACGAAATTTGAAGCATTACGTACCTACACGATACGTGTTTTAAAAAAGGCAAAAATTGATACATAATGTTACGTATCGTTAAAAAAAGACACAAATCGCCGTTTTTTCCCGGAAAAATGGCAATTTATGCATTTATTTCTGATTTTTAGAAAATATGCATTTATAGCTAATTTTGGCTTTTTATTAAATAAAAATAATTTTTATGCATTTATCCTAACCCTACTTATTTTTGTTTTACATTTTAGATATCGATTCGCGGCTTTACCGACAAAGTTCAACCATCCCCAAGATAAACGTCTTCAGCCGCGTGTTTCTTTGAAGATGTTTCCCGGAAGTCAGATTCTTGTGGCGGACAAACTTCAGTTCCAGCGGCTGCTCAACTCGTGGTACGGCGTGTGCAAGCAGCAATGGCGGCTGCTCTACCGCGCTTCATCGCACGGTTATTCGGCCGACTCTTTTCATCGTCATTGCGACGGGATTAGTCCGACGTACACGCTTGTTATGGTCAGATCTTTTTGTTTTAAATATTTTTTGTTTTTATTTTTATTTATTTGTTTATTTTTTAGGGAACTCAAGGCGAGATTTGCGGTGGTTTCAGCGACATAGCGTGGGGCAAAACCTCGTCTAACGGCCGCTTTGTGCCGTCGGAGAAAGCGTTTCTTTTCTCGCTTATCAATTCCAGTGATTTACCACCAACCAAATTCGACGTTGTCAAGAAAATGTTCGCCATTGCTCATCATCCGGAGTCAGTTTAGCATTCAGTTTTGAAATTCGTATTTGCTTGAATAATTATTTAATTTTTTTTTTTTTTTTCAAAAAAAAAAAATAGTTTTGGTCCCATATTTGGAGCTGGTGCTGATTTATGCTTATCTGACAACTGTAATGTCAGCATGGAAAGTTATTCCAATCTTCCTCATTCCTACGATGGCGAAAATGCATCTTCGACAATCTTAATGGGCGGTTATAATTTCAATGTTTT
This sequence comes from Strigamia acuminata, assembly GCA_949358305.1. Lineage (NCBI taxonomy): Eukaryota > Metazoa > Arthropoda > Chilopoda > Geophilomorpha > Linotaeniidae > Strigamia > Strigamia acuminata. Next base: position 62,889,089 of record OX442314.1, on the reverse strand, counting down.
TGATTATGAAGTGTTTACGCCGATCACTAATAAATAAGGACACGGAAATGTGTGTAAAACTGTAAAAATGTATGTTGAGATAAACAATTTTGTTTAAAATGGCTCCCTGAAATAGAGTTTCTGTTTTCCCGCCTTTTTTTAATTTCCGGTTCCCGGTACCAAATCGGCCGTTACGTCCGGGAAATCGGTATTCCCGGGACTAAAAAAATCAGGCAACGAAAAATGGCTAAAAATGGCCGTCTTTTTTGTCAAAAATAGCCGTTTTTTTTTCCAAAAATGGCCATTTTTAGCCATTTTTCAAGTAAAGTTTATCATTGAAACGTTATTTTAACGTTTCAATGACGAAAATAACGTTTCAACGACGTTTCAACGATGTTTTGTTTTGACAATTTTGGACGGAACTGGTTTTGTTTCAAATTTCCCGGTTCCGTGATTTTTCATTCGGTTTCCCGTGTCGCGTCCTACTTGGTATAGGTTTAAATAGCGCTAACGTGTAATACTTTACCTGTGATCAATTATGTAAATACCCAAATGAATACCAAATGTATGTAAATAAACAGGTAATTTATTCACCAGGCTTTATGCCTTTAAAATACACTCAGTAATAATTCTAGAGTCGACGTGGTCAGCGTCGAACAAAGGATTTCTCAAGATGGCGTCGTCGATTCCGCGTGGTCGGCGGAACAAAGGCGGCGTCTCGAGTTGTCGTTAATTCGTCACGGATTCGTCTTCACGGACGCGGTGGAATGCTCTTTCGAGTCTTCTATCCGTGCCTGTTGTCTAGGGTTTGTTTAGCGTCGCAGAGGCCTCGTCTAGGAACTTTGGGGTTCCCTACAAAGCACTCGGACACTTACTTCGGCGAATAATCGTCTGGGCGATTATTCTGGGTGATTTCACAAGGGCTATTCTCGTGCTTTCGCAGGAATAGCTCGCAAGTGACTTCGTGAGAGTTACAGTTTGCACTTTACTCAGCGATCCTCGATCAATCCTAACTTGTAGTTGAAGTTGGCCTGACGGTGAGGTAGTTGCTGTGTTCTTGGTGTCGTTTGTGTAAGTTCTGTCTTTAGGCGGGAAACACAGCCTTTTATGCAGTGGGGTGAAGGGCCGGCGATCAACCAATGGGGGCTGACCACCAGCCGCTTCCTCCCCCTCGGGGCACACACCTGCCATGGGGAGGTGGAGCCAACTCGGGGGGGAACGACTCTTTAATCATAGTGACTCATAGGACAAGTATCCGCCCTGGGGGGACACTTATCCAACTGGGTCACCACACGTCCCTCCTCCAGCTTCGATCTCGGATCGGAGCGATCTCAATTTTCTCATCGCTCTCCTCTGCGAAGAGCCGGCAGCACTCCTCTGCATGGGCGGAGGATCACGGGTGGCACTGCCGGTGGCGGCGGTGGTAAATCCGGGGGCAGAGAGGTTGTCAGATCCGCAGGATTTTGTCGCTCGTTGATGAAGTACTGCGGGTGACTGCCGGCTGGCTCGCCAACCAACCCCGTACGCTCATGGATCCAAATCCGGGTAGACGCGGGGAATCGATCGGGGACGAGTCGGATCCTTCGCGACTCGGCGCTCGATCCGGGTTTCCTGTGGGCCCGTAGGATACGGCGATGGAAGACGGCGTCCATGGTGGATCGGGCTTCTCTGTTTAGCCATTTGAGGATTGATTCGCCGTGATCGTCGGAGTCAATGATGCGTTGTCGCGTGAACTCCGACATCTGAAGGAAGGGGTATTCCACTCCCAGCCTCAAATAAAGCTGCGCTGCTGGGGGCGGCGGAGGCGATGGTGGGAGCGGAATCTCCATTGGGCTCTCCAACGGTGGCGTAGCCGGCTCTGCAGAGAGAGCGGCCAGCCCTGCCGCTGGTGGTGAAGGAGAGGGCAGCGGAGGAGTTCGGGGTCCTCGCTTGGAACGCTTCGGAATCAATATGGGTCGATTCGCGTGTCGCTTCTCCTTCGGGAATACCGGCTTTGGGGTCGGTATGTATGGTTGGACCGCCGCCTCTGGGGGGGCGGTCTCGATGGCCTGTGGAAGGCTCGCCGCCGTTCCCGGTATCTCCGGAACCTCCCGAATTGTTCGCAACAAGGAAGGGTGGACTCCGGGGTTCCGGTAGCGGAATGCTAACGAACGCATCTTTGAAAACTGTAGGCCTGGGTTTTCCGTATTTCTGGCCAGGTCGAAGCGCAGCGAGGCGGGCTCAGGAGTCCATCCGGCCCATACCTGGTACAACGCCCGAGGAAGGTGAACTCCCTCACGGTCGACGATTGTCCAGGCCGCCATAGCTTGCCGACTGTCCAAGAAGACGCCCAGGGATAGCAGCTGGGCCAGTACGTTCGTCACAGCCAAATTCAAACTGCTCCGATGGCAGGGGTGAGCGCGGTCCGGATTGTCACTGAATTGCTGTGACAACGTCCGCATCTGTTCGATCGCCCAGTTGATGTGGTGAGTTTGGGCGGCGTCGGCCTGTCGTATGGCCAACTCGGCAATCGCGGGGTTCTCGTATTCGGCCAGATATTCTTGTAACTCGCTGAGTGAGGGATAGGCCGCTTCACGCCGGCATCTGGCGTCCATCCCCCGCTGCGCGTACCACTCGGCGTTGCGATGAGGATGGTACACTCGTGGCGTCGGGGGTGACGGTGGACGGCCCATCCCTGGTAGGTCGTCGTATCTGACCCGTTTGGGAGTTGGATCTCCCACCGGAATCATCCGGGGAGGGGTCCACGTGGTCACTGCTGGGTTTGTACCCTCGAGGAGTGGCGGCCATCGCGATTGCACCTGTGGGGGCACAAGCGCGGTGGGCACAGCCGGTGTTGAGCCCGACGGCCGGTTGGCCGCGTATCCTCGGAAGGCGTTCTTCAATGCCATGGCCAGATCTTGTTTCGTGACCGGTCCATCCTTGTCCGACTCTTCTTGGGATATTTGTTCTTCCGTCAATTCTCCCAAATCAATCTCTGCCTGGAGCCTGGACGGCCCAGCCGCGGATCCGAGACTTCGGGGTTCGGACCTTTTTGCGGCGGCCATCTCTCGCTCTTTCTCCAATCCTTTCGCGATCAGAGACCGCGCACGCGTCTTCTGTCGTACTTTACGCTTCCGATTCCTCCTGGTGTTGGCTGCGACGGATCTTTGTTGGACCGTCCTCTGGGGGACGTCCGTCGGGGAATCCGGTCTCTGGTGTGTTGAGACGGTTCGTCGCGACGAGGATTGATCTGACGACTGTGTGGTAATCGCCATAAACAACGAGGATCTTTTCTTTCCTCGATCTTGGTGTGTCTCGGTCCTCGCAGCCCAGTGGGCGGAAGATTCGACCGTTCGCTCAGCCCGCGCGTCGTCTGGCGAGGCAGGCTCGAGCGTTACTACTCGGCGACACTCCGAGCGCACGACAACTCGAGTTCGGGAACTGGAGCTGCTCGAGCGGCTGCGGTAGTCGCGACTCGTTGACGGGCCGGCCTCTGTTGGGGAGACGGCCTGTCTTCTTCGTGCGGGTCCGCGTGGGGCGGACTCCGCCGGACGCTTCGATCTTCTGTGATGGCGGCGACTTCCCAGGATACCAGCGTGGTATAACTGCCACATCTCAGACTGCGTGGCCGTAAAATTCGCCGGTGGTATCCATCTGGGTGTCAAATGGTCTTCTTCGATGTCGCGAAGCCATCTACGGATTTCTTCGGGGGAGAAACCGTTTCTCTCGAGAACTCGGGTTACTCCGTGAGTCTCGGTGCGCTTTAAGCGTTCGATCTCGTCGTCCACTATTTTCTGGCGGGCTGCCAAGGTCGGGGCCTCGCTCCACCTGTGGGAGGTGTGCAGCTCGGCCACCGTGCCTGGGTAAGCCTCTTCCAGGTACCCGGAGTAAACGGGGCTCGGCGGATCCGCATCGGGTGGGATCCGCGGCCCCACTCGCTCCCTCATCTCCTTCGTCATGCACTCGACCAGCGTTTTCGATCGCTCGAATTTTTCCTCGAGGGTCCTGGAGTACATCAATCGGATTTTCCAGGCGCTGGTCTCTGCAGGATAGGCCTGCCGCAGGTAAATCGGCAGGGCTCCGCGAAAGATGTTGTTGGCGGTTGACACCGTCGAAGGCAGGGCGTCCCACGATTCTAGCGGGTCGACCTGAATAATTTTAGATCACAAGATTAATATAATAAATCCCAGTTTAACGATGGGGATCAGAAATATGCTCAAGATCGACGGTGGCAGCAACTCCTTTCTTTTGTTGCGGCCGTCGGTCTTATTTTCTTGTTTCGCAGTTCTGCGATGATCTCCGCCGTCGTAGCGCTGATCCAACACTACCTTTGAACTCAGGTGATCCGCTTTTTAGGAAGGGGTCGCAGGCAAAACCGATCGTTAAATTCTTAATATTACGTTAAACTTTTTATTTTAACTCTAATCGTATTTTAATTTATTACGATGTTTAATTTTAAAAGAAAGAAAACCTTTAGTTTTGGTTTTGGTTTGCCACGACGCCATTCCGCGAACACTTCCTTTGTTCTAGTTTTTTGGCGGCCTTGACTCCGAGGTGAATCTGGGTCCACTCTCGGGTTTTTAGCCAGCCTTAAATCAATAATAAAACAGAAAGAAATATATCAGTCACAAGTCACGCTCCAATCTGGGTTGGATGCAACAGATTCAAAGAATTATGTGATTTCTCTGGGGAAATCACACTAATTTACCTGCAACGGCGGTTGTTCGTCCCAATTCTCATCGTCTTCTGCATTTACGATTAGGCCGTCGCTCTCGTCTCTCGACGATGCGCTCGGCTCTAATCGTGGGTTGCGTCGATCGGCCATTTCAATTTAGGAAAATGAAGTTTTGTTTGAGAGGTCTTTGTCTTTCTCTTTGGGGGAGAAGCAAAAACACGTCTCGTCGTGTTAAAAACAGTCGGAAACTGGGCCTATCGACGCTGAGAATTGTGGGTCTCGAACGCGTCTCGTATTTTGCGAGATCCGCCGTGCTGGCAATGACGCTACGGGGTCGACCGCGTGGTTTCATTGTCACGTGGTCGCCCGATACGTCATAACTTCTCGTCTGTTAGTGGTGACTGCGACAATTCGTTGCGAAGTTTGGACTTAGCCAAATTTTCGCGTTTCAACATGTGCAGCAGCTCTCGTAAGTAAATCTTTTTATTTTACAAGGCCTCCGCTCCATGTTATCACATTTTCTTTTATTTTTAGTTCTTCCCCACGACTTTGCCGTCCCGAATGAACGGATTATTGCTTCGTCGTGGTCGAAGGTTGATTTTCGACGTGCTCGTAGATCGTGACTCTACTTGCTCGTTCATCTCCGATGTGTTGGCATTTTTCTCATTATTAATTTTTTTATTTTCCATTTCAGAAGTACATTCTTCTGCTTCCTCCCTCTCCGAAATTGCTTGCTCCGGCTGTGCTGGAGCCTCGTCGGCCGGAGATTCGGCGTCGAAGAATTCATCCTCGTCCTCCGCTATATTTTCAGCTTCATTTGTTTTTTGGAACGTGTCGACCACGGTGCCCCCTTGGCCGCTGTGTGTCTGACCTTCCAGCCAGATTTCTTGGGGAAACTCTGGCAGATATGGCCTTAAATCTCGGCCATGTATCGACTGAAAATTTTTGTTGTCCTCTAAGCGGCGTAGTTGGTATGCGTTGCCGCCGTGTTCGGCCACAATTACATAGGGACCGTCCCTCTTGTCGGCTAAACCTGCGGCGATGCCCCTCGCTGCATTGGACAACGTGTGTGCCTCCTTCCACACTAGATCATTCACTTTAAAGTTCGCGAAAGCGAGATCGCCTTCTTTATCTGCGATTCTTTCTCTCATGTTGAAAATATGCGCCATCATATGCTGGTATGTGTCGGATATAGTCTGTTCCAACCGGCACACGTACTCGTGTGGGCTCGATGGGTCTAATACGTTAACAGCTTCGGCAACGCGTGGGTCCCATGGCATCCTTAATTCGCGGGCGAAGTTGAGGTACGCCGGTGAGAATTCGCGTGTTCTTGACACGGTTGAGCGAATGCTGAAAGCGATTTCTCGCAGGTATTCGTCCCATCGATTGTGAATGTCGGTGAATACTGTCAGCGCATATTTTATATCTTTATTTAATCTCTCGACTGGGTTTGTCTGAGGATTATATGTGGAGGTGTTCGATGCATCCATTTTAAATTTCCTACAGAAGTCCTTATATATTCTTGATCGGAATTGGGGGCCGTTATCCGAAATGAGTTTTCTGGGAAACCCAAATCGCATTGCCACGTCGTAAAGGCACTCGACTATGTTTTCAGCCGAGGGCTTCGCGAGGGCGTACAGCTCCGGCCATCGGGTGGCCACGTCCATAATTACGAGAATATACATGTTCTTGTTTCCCGTTGTGGGCTTGGGGCCCATCAAGTCTATGCTTAAGCAGTCAAACGGTGCGTAGGGTCCGAGAGACATGGCGTTTCTGGCTACTTTATCTCGCGGTCTGCATGCTTGGCACCGGGGGCAGTGTCGGATAAATTTCGTTATCTTTTGCCGCGCGCCCGGCCAGAAGAAAAGTTGCTTTACTCGATAAAGGGTTCTCGCTATGCCGGAATGGCTGGCGAGCGGGTGTCCGTGCATCAGCCACAACAGTCGGTTGTGCAGTGATGCCGGTACGACCACTTTCACCGAGTTTCCCGCTCCACTGAGGTCATCTTGAAATGTCGGGTGGTATTTTACCAGGAGTTCATCATCTATGAGGTAGCTTGTTGCTTCTTTGACGAACTGTTTCCGGCGGTGTGGGTTTGTCATCCCTTCCGGAAATTCGCCGTTCAGCAAATATTGTGTTATAATTTGACATTTTGTGTCTGCTGCCTGGTGTTCGACGAACTCACGTCTCGTGGGTGGAGCATATTGCGTTTTTTCTTCAATTTTTGCTGTGAAGGCGCGTAGTAGTGTTTTGTGGGTTTCTCCGGGGGGCGGAGGTTGAATTGCGGACGTTGAATCGCTCGTCCCAGCTGGCTGGTACGTTCGAGTCCAAAAACCACAAAACGTTCTATCTTCGGGCTCCATCACCGGCAGTTCGTTTGCTTTTCGTAAGCGCCATATTCTGCGTGGAGTTGGGCAGTACAAGAGGTGGGTGTCGTCCTCGCCGTCGTCGTCTGGTCCCTGGGGGTCAGAGGCTGGGGCTCTTGAGAGGGCGTCGGCCACATGATTGTACTTCCCGGGGCGGTACGTAATTGTTATATCGCACGCCATTAACTCCAGTTGCCATCTTGCGAGTCGGCCGGAAGGTTCCTTGAGCTTCATCAACCAGCTTAGTGCCTGGTGATCTGTCTGAACCTCGAAGTTCGTGTACTCCAGATAGTCGCGAAATTTTCGAACTGCCCAAATTACGGCTAGGCATTCTAGTTCCGTTGCCGTGTAATTTTTCTCCGCGCCCTGTATTTTCCTGCTTATAAACATACAGGGTACTTCTTGCGAGATTCCGTTGTACACGTGGGTCTGCAGAAGGGCTGCACCCAGTCCGATTTTACTCGCGTCGGTGTGCAACACGAACGGTCGGTTTAGGTCCGGCAATGGCATCTTTTCGACGTCAGCCAGCATTTGCTTGATAGTGCTAAATGCGGCCTCGCACTGGACCGTCCACTCAAACTCTTTATCCGTTCGTAAGAGATCCGTTATAGGCGCGGCCACCTCAGCCAGACCAGAGAGTAGTCGGCCGAAGAAATTGACCATGCCCATGAATCTTTGGACACCTTTTATATCTTCGGGGGCGGGGAATCCGTTTATTGCTTTGACCTTTTCGGGGTCAATCGCGATTCCCTCGACTCCTATTCGATATCCTAGGAAGGCAAGCTCTTTTCTGCAAAACTTGCTCTTCCCTGGATGGATGTGGAGTCCCGCCTTGGCTAGGCGAGAGACCACTCTGTCGATGTGGTCTATATGCTCTTCGAATGTGTCCGACGTTATTATTATGTCGTCGAGATACGCCCACACGGAGTCGTGAAGCATATCTCCCAACACGCTTTCGATCAATTTCTGGAACGTGCTCGGGGCGTTTACAAGCCCGAACGGCATCACGTTGAACATTAATCTTCCTATCGGGGAGTAGAAAGCCGTTTTTAGTTTGTCTTCTGGTTTTAGCTCCACTTGCCAATACCCCTTTGACAGATCCATCGTGGTTACCCACTTGAACGGGCTCAGTTCCCGGAGGATCGAGTCTATAGACGGCATCTGAATCGGGTCTATAACTGTTATCGCATTCAGGGGGCGATAATCAATGCATAGTCGAGGCTCCGAGCCTGGACGCATTACCAGGACGATCCGCATCGCGTATTCGCCCAGCGCTTGAGTTACTATGCCCTTGTCGAGCCTGTCTTGGCACATCTGCGTCACAATGTCTCTTTTCTGGGGGTTCATCCCCTTGTAAGGCACTCGAATCGGCTTGTCTGTGGTTAAGACTATTTCGTGGGTTGCTTCCGTCGTTCGACCAGGTGTCTTGGTCAGAATTCTTTCATGTTTTCGAAGCACTCGCCTTAGTAGCGATGCCTCGTTAACACGCAGTGCTGCCTCCTCGACCAGTGTGTCCACGACGTTACTCCTCTGTAATTCCAGAGTGAAGGCTGCGAAATCGTAATCTTGGACGAATTTTCGCAATCCTCTTCCGTATTCCTCTTTGTCCTTGGCTTCGTCCAGTAATTTTTGGGGAACTACGGGGACTGGCCGTTCTCCCTCGGGACTTATCCAGTTCCATGAACGGGTTATCGGGTTTGGCTGAATTTTCAGTTTTGCCATGATATCCATCCCTAAGAGGAATACTTTGTCGTGGGATGGCAAGACTATGAAGGGGTGGGACAGGTTCCCCCCCTTCCAGTCGATCATGATGCGAACTACGCCCCTCGGCTTGACGTAGCCGTTGGCGGTGAGCAATTCTACGTTCGCGTTCACTTGTGCCACCTTTTTTTCAATATCCAAGTCCTTTACTATATCTTCGGATATGAATGAACGATCTGCTCCTGAATCCAGCAGACCGAACAATTTTTGGTTTTCGATCTCCACTGGCAGCATACACAGAGTTTCGCAATGTGTTTTCGTGACATTGCAGTGAAAAACGCGTAATGTTTGGGGCTCAACCTCCAGATTGAACGGGAGGTCCGTCCAATCTATGTCGACCTCCGGCTTCGTTCTCACTTGCATACTTGTCAGCGTCACTGTTTCTTCCTTCTTCGGAATGGTCTGCATGCGATCTTTGATCTGTGCTTCTGCCAAGGCATGACCTGCGGGTCCAGTGTGATATTTCTTCTTTTTAATTTCCGCGGCTGGCGCAGACGAAGCTGAATTTATTTCGGCGACGCCTGCGCTTGGGAGTTTTTTGCTAGATTAGTATTTAACTCCATCATCATTTTCATCAAGGTTTGCATGATGCCTTTTTCTTTGACGGTTTTTTCGCATTTGTCGGAGTAGTGACCGTATTCTCCGCAGCTGTAACATTTGATGTTACTTTTATCCCCTGTGGGAGTGAATCCCGGTTTTTTCGGGACGAAGGGCGTCGGGAATCGTCTTTTTCCTCCCAATGCCCCTCTCGCTTTTGTTGCCTGCACGTGTGCTCTGAATTGTGCGATTGCTAAGGCCCGGTGTGCATGGTGCAAATAGGGACCTTGATCGTCGCATCCCGTCGACAAGTTTTCGAGGTGCTCATTTAGGGCTTCCTCGTCGCTTGATGCTGGCTCCTCTTCTTTAGCCGTGGCGAGAGGTGTTGTCTCTTCGACTTTCTCCATCTGGGTGGAGTCCGTCGAGGTCACCTGCATCGCCGTTGCTGCCGGTGCTTTCTTTGGGGCAGCTATCGGGTTGGCTGGAAGAATACTGCCTGCTTTAGGCGTCAGCATTCGTCCGAAGGATGCTTCGGTGAGACTCATTATGCCGCTCAAATATTCACTTGGCCTCATTAATTTCTCTGAGGTCTTGTGACGTTCGGCGCTCGTCTGCAACCGTTTCTCGTGCGCGTCAGCTTCCTCCGGGGGCAGAGTGGCGTAATACCGCTGTTCTATTTCTAACGTGTTTGTTAGAAGATAGTTACTGACATCTTGGTAATCGCCAGTGCGGGGTGCACGCATGTCTAGCAGAATTCTTTGCGAGTGGGCCGATAATCCTCCGTAAAAGATCATCGTAAAACCAGCGGGGTTTATTTCGTACGGCGCTCTTGCAAACAGGAGTTTCGCTCGGGCGTCGTAGTCGGCTAATGTTTCTCCTGGGGCTTGTCGTAGACCCCGTAATTTGTTACTGATCTCGTCTGGAGTCTCGCCGTATCGGAGATCGAAACGGACGAGAAAATCGTCCCAGGTTGGGTTTTTCAGTCCCTGGTACCATTCTCGAGCTGACCCCGTAGTTAGCTCCACTAGCCCGTGGGTTAGCATGTCGGCGACGGTGGCTTTTGTCGCTTTCTTGATACGCATTACTTCGTCCAGGAAGCGGTCTCCGGCCTTCCACGAACCGTCAAATCGCGTTTGAATATAGTGTTGCCAGCGGATGTTACCCGTGGCTTCACTGCTTGGTTCGTTTCGTACGCCATATTTGCGCTTAACCCTCTCTCCAGCGCGATTATGTTCGTCGCCTGGATGGCCTAGATCGATTCCTTCTCTTCTGAAAGAGTTCAGCAGGGCTCGGCCTAGCTCAGACATCGTGTAATGTCGGCCAGATGAGTCCTGAAAGTTCCCTTCCTCTGAACGAGGGTTGGAGCTCCGGGAAGAGCGGTCTGAAGCATTCGGCCGGTTCGACCGGTGCCCATCGCTGCCTTCTTGACTCCTTCCTGTAGACGGTCGACTCGGATGGTCGTCGTCCGACGAATCGGAGGGCTCGGAGGGATCTCCTTGGGGGTGAAACCTCGGCCCTCTCGGTGGGGTCTCTCCGCCAGCCTTCTTCTGTTTCGAGCCTCCGGATGGCGGCGGCTCCCCTCCGTCGTTGTTCTCGTAAAAAGAATGCCATCTGTTTTCCTCGCTTTCGGGGCGTTCCCGATTTTTATTTGCGTTTTTCTTTTCGAGTAACGCGTCGATGGCTGCTCCCGTCTCGGATCTTTTTGAGGGGTGACGGTCCTTTGTTTTTGGGACCGACTCGTCTCTCTTTTGAGATTTCCCCCTTTTCGCCGTTTTTGCCGGCTTTGTTGCACCTTCTCCTGTGTCGGTATCAGAGCCGCTGGGGGGTTCTGGTTTCCGTTTCAGGTTTTCTTCATTTTTCTTCCTGTCCGAGACGTCTTGTGCGTACTCTTTCTGGAACTTTTCTGTCTCCTTCTCCCAGTTTTCGGCTTCCCATCTTTTTTGCTCATCTATTATAGCTTGTTTCTTCGCTTTGTACTCTTCGGTCCATCTGACTCGATCCCACTCTTCTTTCTCTTTCAGAAACTGTTCTTTTTCTTTTCTGGCTTCCTCTTCTCTCAACCTCTCGCGATGTTGTTCTTCCCATTTCTGATGTTGTAGAATGGCCTCTTTTCGCAACATTTGTAGTTTTTCTGTTTTTCTTTGAGCTATTAGCGCTTGAAATTGGTCCTCGTACTCTTGAGCTTCTCGATGTCGCCCTTCTACTGTTGCGTTCCATTCTTTTCGAATTTTAGCTTCTCGTTCTTCCCTCATTTTTTGGACCAGTTTCTCTGTTCTCTCGGTGGTTCTTCTCTCGCGTTGCTCCCTTTCTTCCTCTTCCTTCCAGAGTTCTCGCCGCTCTGCGCTCAGCCTTCGTTGGCGACTAGTCGCTTCTTGTCTGGCTTCCTCGCGGGCCTTCTCTCTGGATTCGTGAAGTGTTCGGTTGGGGTCTGGCGCGAAACCTCCGGTGTCACTGGGCGTTACCTGGGGCATGGGCGTCTCCGCTGCTGGTCTTGCGACCGGCGTCGGGGCTTGTGCCGCACAGATAGCGTCAGTGAGTAGGGTAATCGATTCCCAGACTGACGTTCCTACTGGAATGTCTATCATCGCTTTTAGCTGGGCAGCTTGCTGCGTCAACCGAATTAGGTGAGATACTTCGAAGGAAACAACTGCAGGACTCGCCGTAACTCGGGGGGTTATCGGGGTCCCGCCGTCGTTTTTCCGTGGGGTTTGTTTTACGGACGTCTGAGCCGTTGGTGGCGATGGGTCTGTGCCGATCGTGACCGTTATTTTCGGAGCTTCATTCGTCTCCTCGGTCATCAATATCGATACTCGTCCTGGCGATACGTCGCGAATTTCTTCTCGATTTTCTATGGCTTCCGGATCGGTATCTTCGAAGGGTTGCATATTCAAGGGAACCCGCTCTCGCTCTGGCCCGTCTAGGGCCGCGAGCGATGCAGCTTGCTCCTCTTTCTGCGCCTTCGCTCTCCTTTTATTCGCTCGGGCTTTCGCCTTTGCGGACATTTCAGGGACGGGACCATCCGATCTCAGGTGGTAGTCGGAGGTCCTTTTTCCCTTCTCGGGCATTCTCTGCTCGGTTTCAGACGTGGATTGCTCGTCTTTGTCTGACATTTTCTTTCGGTAATTCTACGATTTGGGTTATCTTATTGAGAGATCACAAGTTCAGATTTGAGATTTATTTCTAAATCCCGGACAGACCCCCACGTGTCGCGTCCTACTTGGTATAGGTTTAAATAGCGCTAACGTGTAATACTTTACCTGTGATCAATTATGTAAATACCCAAATGAATACCAAATGTATGTAAATAAACAGGTAATTTATTCACCAGGCTTTATGCCTTTAAAATACACTCAGTAATAATTCTAGAGTCGACGTGGTCAGCGTCGAACAAAGGATTTCTCAAGATGGCGTCGTCGATTCCGCGTGGTCGGCGGAACAAAGGCGGCGTCTCGAGTTGTCGTTAATTCGTCACGGATTCGTCTTCACGGACGCGGTGGAATGCTCTTTCGAGTCTTCTATCCGTGCCTGTTGTCTAGGGTTTGTTTAGCGTCGCAGAGGCCTCGTCTAGGAACTTTGGGGTTCCCTACAAAGCACTCGGACACTTACTTCGGCGAATAATCGTCTGGGCGATTATTCTGGGTGATTTCACAAGGGCTATTCTCGTGCTTTCGCAGGAATAGCTCGCAAGTGACTTCGTGAGAGTTACAGTTTGCACTTTACTCAGCGATCCTCGATCAATCCTAACTTGTAGTTGAAGTTGGCCTGACGGTGAGGTAGTTGCTGTGTTCTTGGTGTCGTTTGTGTAAGTTCTGTCTTTAGGCGGGAAACACAGCCTTTTATGCAGTGGGGTGAAGGGCCGGCGATCAACCAATGGGGGCTGACCACCAGCCGCTTCCTCCCCCTCGGGGCACACACCTGCCATGGGGAGGTGGAGCCAACTCGGGGGGGAACGACTCTTTAATCATAGTGACTCATAGGACAAGTATCCGCCCTGGGGGGACACTTATCCAACTGGGTCACCACACCCGGTACCGAAACAATACCCTGAAACGACACGTTTGTAGCCCCTTCGCAACAAGCAATGGGGTCTAGGTACCATCCACTGAACAAAATACTACGGAATATCATTTTGTATTGAATTACCGTAAAACTTCAAATTTGCCTGTTTGAACCGAATTTTCTAAAAATTACCGATTTTTTCTAAAATAAAACATGATTTTCTTGTAAAATTCCTGATTTTTTTATCAGAAAATCATCGTTTTTCACCGTTATCCATACAAAAATCGGTGGTTTTGTGTTAAAAATCGGTGATTTTGCGTTAAAAATCGGTGGTTTTGTGTTAAAAATCGGTGGTTTTGTCGTAAAAATCGGTGATTTTTATTTATTTATTTACCTTATACGCACCCGGCGCTTATAGCATGCATTGTGGGTGACCCCCGGTGGTCAACCGGGCCGCAATCCAATTTGTACGTGCATTCCGACTTGTATTTGGAAATTTAACCCCAATTGCTCGATTTTTGAACGAGAAAAAATAAAGAATTTATTTTCTCACGTTATACAGTCTACCAGCGCCATCTATTGCGGGAAAACGCAAACGCAAACTACAGCCCAGTGTCCGGTAACTCAGGGGTGATCAATTTCTGAACTTCCCTGAACTTTGGATGACTGGATCCACAAACCAGAGCCAAAATCACGCTCTCCGAAGTGGTCAAAAACGCCCCGGACTGCTCCATTCGTGTAAACGCATATTTCCTACACAGAAAAAACAGCAAGAAAATTACCTCATCTCCGTCGAATTTTCCACATTAATTCACCGATCGACCAAATTCCTCGACGAACACCCATCCACTATCACGTGTGCATCGTACCCTTTCTCTATCAAATTCAAAACAGTGTTTTGGACGCAAACATGAGCCTCGATTCCACAAATTAGCACAGACTTAAGCAACTCTTTCTTTAAAAATCGCTCTACTTCGTCAATCATCATTGAAAACTGGGTCTTCGGGAACGCTTTGAGTCCGTATTTGTCTATTTCGAGTTCCTTTACCGTCGGGCCCAAACCTATTTAGAAATAAATGAAAAATTAATAGAAATTAAAAATATTTTCGTTGTTGTGTGCGACCTTTTGGATACTGTTCAGTTACAATTACAGGCATGTCAAGCATTTTTACAGCTTGGAGAAGCCGGTTCGATACCTGTATAATTTCCGGGTAGTATTTTATCGTCGGCCTGAACTTTTCTTGCATGTCACAGAGGAATAAAGCAGTCTGCTTCGGGATCAATCGTCCCACACGAAGCGCGGCCATTTCGCACGACTGGGCGCGACATCTTGCGGGAATTTGTAAAAACACTAATCATAAATACATAATTATCTTTATTATCTTTACACACTACTCTATACACTGTACAAAAAAAATGATTTCGTGACGATTGGACTTGATAAAAACTATTTTCAAAAATCAATCAATCGTTCCAAATTTGACGTTTGTGTAACGACTATCCAGAGCTCTGCGCATTTCCTCCGCGTGTTCTTTGTCTCTCGTTTCACAAACGACGCTCGCCTGTAATAAAGAAAAAATCGAAATAAACGCAATAAAAGCCGAAAAAATGTATTCACCTGCACACTGAAGATGTCGGATTTAAGCCACGCACGTTCCTGCACTATATCTTTGATGGAAATGCCCAAATCGGCGAGTAATTTCGTCATTTCGGCGATCCCGCCCGGTCGATCGCTAATCGAAACCGTGAACTTCAGCAAGCGACCGTCGGCCGCCAAACCACGATCCAGACATCGACCGAGCACGGTTGTGTCTATATTGCCACCGCACAACGGTATAACGACCCTAAAAAAGGTTTTTAGAACGGTACAAACGTGTTTCTTCTCACATTTATTCACCTTTTCCCTCTGAGTTCCGGAAGACTTCCGGCCAACACCGCAGCCAATGCCGCAGCGCCGGCGCCTTCCACGACCGCCTTTTCCAGCTCGACGAGTCTCAAGATGGCTATAGCGATCCATTCTTCACTAAAATAAAAATAAACAATAAAAATAAAACAAAACAAAAATCAGTTTTCCTTTTTTGAATTTTTGGAATTTTTGTCTTCTGCTCTCACTTGACCGTCACTATCTTATCAACCAAATTGTCGACCGTTGCGAACGCATTGACACCTACCGTCGGAACCGCCAACCCTATAAAACTACAAAATTAACACATCTACTCGATTTAATAAAACAAAATCAAACCATCGGCTATCGTGGACGACGCTTTGGTGTAAACCGGTTTGCCAGCCTCGTAAGCGGCTTTAAAACTCGCGCAACGTTCGGGTTCCACGCCCTAATCCAATATAAATTATAAACACACAAAGACGAAGCGTTAAACAATTTTTCTAACGATTATTTGGATGTTCGGCGCCATGTTCTTGACGGCCAAAGCGGTGCCGGCGATGAGTCCTCCGCCGCCGATGGGAATAACAATGGCGTCGATGTGTTTGACTTGGTCCACTATTTCCAGTCCCATTGTGCCCTGGCCGGCCAGGATGTGCGGATGGTCGTATCTGGGGTTGTAGGGAATCGGTTTAGTGGTTTAGTGAGGGTTTCTTTTTAGTGGGAAATAGAAACCCGTTGATGTAAACTAAATTGCGCTCTCTGGACATTCTGAGCGCGTAGGCCCGGCATTCGCCGATGTCGTTGCCTTTGACGATGACGTCGGCGCCGTACATGGAGCACGCTTGTACTTTCATGATGGGGGCGATGCTGGGCATTATGACCGTCACCGGGATGCCCAAGTCCTGGCCGTGGAAGCTGAGCGCCAGAGCGTGGTTGCCGGCCGATGCAGCGATCACGCCGTTTAGTTTCTGCTCCGGAGTCAGCATGAGCAGTGTGTATCTCGCGCCCCGCTCTTTGAAACTAGAAATTTAATAAAATTGTGTTTTATTGATTTATATATAGTTTTGGACGTGTAAAATGGTATTTTTTTCTATTTTTGAGCACGAAACTGCATTTTAAAGCGTAAAATTTCGTGTTTTGGGGTCTAAAATTGAATTATTCTGATTAGAAATTGCATTTTTAAGCCAAAACGCAATTTTTTTCAATCTAAAATTACATCTTTTTCTCTTAAAAATGCATTTTCCAGCACGAAAGTGCACTTCAAAGCATAAAATATCATGTTTTGGGTCTAAAATTGCATTATTCTGATTAAAAGTTGCATTTTTGAGCCGAAACTCAATTTTTTTCATCTAAAATTGCATTATTCTGATTAAAAATTGCATTTTTAAGCCGAAACAATTTTTTCCATTTAAAATTACATCATCTTCTCTTAAAAATGCATTTTCCAGCACAAAATTGCACTTCAAAGCATAAAATATCATTGTTTTGGGTCTGAAATTGCATTATTCTGATTAAAAATTGCATTTTGAGCCGAAACTCAATTTTTTCATCTAAAATTACATCTTTTTCTTCTAAAAATGCATTTTTCGGCATAAAATTGCACTTCAAAGCATAAAATATCATGTTTTGGAGTCTGAAATGACATCATTCCGATTAAAAATTGCGTTTTTGAGCCAAAAATCAATTTTTTCAAACAAAAAACATCGTCTTTCTTATTTATCCGCCTAAAAAGTCCAATTTTGACAATAAACAACTCGTTTATACCTTCCGGTGTACTGCAGGAATTCTTTTTTGAAGAAAATCTCCATTCCCGTCATACTGGACATGTGCGACAACTAAAATCAAACCAAACAAACCTTAAAAACACATTTAAAAAAACAAATTCATATCAAATACATCACACGGTGTTCGTATGACTCCATCTTTGATTCGATACGCAGCGGCACTGATGTCTTGGAACTTGATCTTAACCGGATGATCCGGATCGCACCACGGATCGACCGGCACATCGGAGTATTCATTCACGATCGGCGCGCTCACCACTTGTCTCGGAGATACTGGCACGATCGAATCGAGAATTATCGATCCTCGACGACTGACTTGGATCACGTCGCCATTAAGCGTAAATGTCGGCGGACTGCTCGGCAAAGCCAAGTAGTTCGGCGTCGACGGTGACGACGGTGATGAGTCGACCTAGAAAAATCAAAATCCAACGTTTAAATCAAAGAACAAATCGAAAAAATTAATAAAATATTTTTTTCTGAGTATTTATCACAATTTTTTGTTTTGTTTATGGAATTCAGCGGCCCCGCAGAGTGTTAATCTACTTGTAGGAAATGTTCGGGTTATCGGTGCGTACATTTACCTCGGACATGGTTGAGGTGAAGGCGAATGAGAAACTAGCACAATCAAAACTGTCATCTGACATGAGGAGATTAAAAGTTGCATGTGTAAACCTGTTTTGAGCTTTGCCTAGCACCGAGCTGTACCGGTCGCTTACAGATGTGTTATTTATGGACGTTACGAAAGAATTTATCCGATTTTGTTGCAGTGTTGCAACAATGAGGCTCCATTTTTAGTTGTTTTTTTGTGTGGGAGGATTGTTTGGGTTGGATTGTTGTTGAGAATGTTGTTTGTGAGGATTATTTGCGAAGAAAAATGATTATTATATTTTTATTTGTTGGGATTTTGTCATCTGATACGTTTATTGCTTTTGGTATGTGTGGATTTATCGTGAATTTTTATTGTTGTTTTTAAGTGTGGGATTTCAAAACGATTTTTCAAATTGCTGTTGCGAATGATTGTGCTCCCAATTCTGATTTTTCACTGTGGATACGTTCCAGAAAAAGAAAAAACGTGTAAAAAAAGACAAATATTTCCCTAAATATTTTTTATACGGAGTAGAAAATTACAATTGATGGAAATATTTTTCATGAAATTTTAAATCAAATTTTAAAAATGGTAAATCGAAATAAATCGTATAAAAGCGAAATTGAATTCATTTCTTTAGACCAAAATCGCGTAAATAAGACAGAATTGGGCATATAAGTGTGACCGGTTGCCCCTGCGCTGATCAGTGATCACTTTCCTGCACAACGCACTAAAGAAAAGCAGTACCTTGCAAACAGGTGGAGCTGCGGGCCCCGGAAATGACCAATGAAGTAGCGTGGTCACGTTCGGCAAACATTATTCTTCGTAAACGTTTTGCCGACGCGGCGATAAAGATGGGACCGACCATGTGTATAAGTACTTGATTTCATCATTCATTCATTCATCCTGTTGGTGACAACCACAACATCTCCGGTCAAATTCGAAATTGTCTGAAATCTCTGAAATGGACCCAGATTTAAATAACTCTCAGAATTCGTCCGATTCCTCGCTTTCGCCTCCGCCTCAACGTTTGCTTACGATTTCGCCTTCAACTCCTCCTTCGTCGTCTAAAGTAGAAAGACCTTACCTTCGTGGTGTTCCAAAAACCCGAAAGGCCACCAAGGGTTTGCAAGTAAAATGTCCTGTTTGCAAACAATTAAAAGGTGTCACGGTCCTGACTTTAGACAGTAATGATTTTCAAAATTTTAAGCGCATTTTGCGCCTTTTCCCTAATTTTCCCCTAATTTTATTGAGAAATTGCTCTAGTTTCTTTAGATTATTTTATTTTTCCCAAATCTAAATTTATTATTTTATTTTATATTCTTTTCCTTATTTTTGACATTTATCTTTGATTTGGCCTGGTTTTAATCACCCCATCCAGACAATTCATGAGAATTCTGCAATAAGTTGATATAATCGCGCTCTAAATTTGCATATTTCACCCCTGATCGCCTGTTTTCTGCCCAGTCCCCATTGGGAATTGACTTGGCCTTTGACATGTGATCAGAGGTGACTTGTTCTGTCAAGACATTTTTGACAGGGAGAATAATTTTCGCCTTCGACTAGACAACAGCTCCTGTCTCAACTAGGAGATTTCCAAGTGCGATTATGTTGCGTCTCAACGCATACGGTCATTATGCAGCCCGAATTCTCATGTTAGTCTAACTAACCACAACATTTATTATTTGCCCATTATTTGCGTACAAATTACTGGAAAAACGGCGTATTCGACGGTCTTAATTCGTCAATACATTTTATGCCACGACTGTGACTTCCTCCTCAGCCTAGACATTTTGAACTCATACTCGTCTCAATTGCGTATTCATTTCATTATCGACGGTTCGACGACGTTGTCTGCGGTTTGGTACCTGTTTGCGCGTTCACCCAACGTTTGCGCGTGTTCAGGAGAAGAAACATACTCTTCGTAAGTACGCCTAGCATATGACGACATTTTCCCTAGTGAAGAGCGATATTTTTGTCTTAAATTCGAAGTATCAACGTTCGCCATTTTGTACGGCGCCCGAATTGAATCCTGCACCCATAAAATACAGATTTCACGAATAGACGCTGTCTTAACCTAGCTACCACCCCCGGCAAAGTTTTAAGAGTTGCAGCGCCTGCGAACCTAAATTTTCTGGTTATTACAATCCCTGGAAATTCTCAAATTTCCGAAACCATTGTTAAAAAGTCGACTACGACGTGACAATCTTGGCGAGCTAGACAGGATTCAACTCGAAACGTGTTCTAAGAGAACACAAACCACCATTTTCTTCAGTGAAGACTACGCAAGTATAGGTCGTTATATTTATTTAATTAATTACTTATTTTTGCCGGCACACATATTATTATTTCAACATGGCTTCACGCGACGCTTTGTCGCAATCCAGTGTTTCGGACGTAGATGCCGAACAAGCGCATACTTTGCCACTTCCAGACTCACCTGTCCATGAGCCAGACCAACAACAAGATCTACTAGTACAACCAATTTCTACAGACGTACCATTTTCCGATCCTTGGAGGACATACGCTCAAATGGAAGCGGATCAACTCCAACATGAGCGGGAAGCGGCTGCGGCACGGGATCAATGGGAGGAAAATAGACGCCATTTGCGGGACTCACTCATGGAAAGAAGACGAGTTGTGGACGGGATGCGGGCGGTTCGAGAAGAAATTCAACGAGGACCACCGCCTCCTTATCAACCCGTATTTATGCAACCGGAACCACAGCAACATCGAAGGAGTCCACCTGCATTGACAATGGAAGCATTGATGAGAGTATTACGAGAGGATAGAAGGGAGTTACAACACGAACTTCGCCAGGAGTTGCTCGAATCGATGAGGCAAATTAGGCGCGAGCTGAACGACAGAGTGGAGGAATTTATCCATTCGCACAACGAGCGAACTCAGCCTGAACCACCAGCACCAGAAGCAGGTTCAGGGGCCACACGTCGTGGTCGAGAGGGCACTCGGGGAGCCGACTTTTCTTTTGGAGATACTGGACGTGCGTCGGGACCACGATGCACTGGCTCTTATTCTCCGAGACGACGCCAACAACATTCACAACAGGGAGACACGACTTCCAATGTTCCACGGGACCCACCACCGAATCCTGACCCGGATTCCGCTCAAGGAGGTAGTCAAGGCATACCACTCAGCGCCTCAAGACAACAGCCTCACACGAGATCTCAACTCTCGTTGGAGTCGGAAGATCAGCGTCAAGCCGCTCAGGTTGGAAGGTATAAACTTAAAGTTGAAAAAATTCCATACTTTGACCCGGATGAAGCTACTTTCGACACAGTGGACTTGTTCCTAGGTAAGCTATATGCGCACATGTTTACCATGGGAGCACCGGAAGGAATATATTTGAAAGTATACGTGGTTCTCGCGCTTCGAAATAGAGCGCAACGTTGGTGGATGGCTCTAACTCCAAAACCAAACAATTGGAAGGACTTTGAATTAGTTTTCAGGCAGGTATTTTCCATTAATTCAGCTTTAGCTAATGTTAAGTTGTCTCAGCGCAAACAAAAGCCAGGGGAATCGACTATGTCGTTCCTCAGCGAGATGATTCATTATTTAAATATTGCTGGATACAAGGACAAGGGCTTGCAGTGGGAACGAGTTCAGGGCATGATGCAAACTCAAGTCGTACAATTAATGCGCTCTTGGTGCATCAGGACGATCGACGACGCAGTCAAAATGGGCAACGATGTCGATAATCGCCTTCAGTTGGATTCGTTGCGGACTTTTGAGTACAAACAGTGCGGAGTTTCGGACCAGGAGATGCCTTTACCCGCAGGAGTGGGTCCTGCCACACGTACCAGAACAGAGGAGGAGAAGTTAAATCAACAATCTACTTCGTCCAGGTCTAGTTGTTTTTCAAGATTCAACAAAGTATTTACAGCATTGCTCGAGGACATGTCGGCGTGCGCGCTTGATCCAGAAGATCCCAACAGCGAGGAATCAAATAGGGACCCGCCAAAGGAGTCTGCATCAGCGGCAGCACAAAAGTCTGATGTCCACGTCATGACTGCGACTACTTCCCCAACACCTAGAACGGATACACAGCACATATGTCCCAAGGACGTTGTCATTTTTCCAGCCGCTAAAGAAGCGCCTTCAGAGCCAAAGCTCCCGAAGAATGCTATGTGGAGAAAAACACCAACGGACAAATGGTTCATGTCCGACAGGCAATCATGGAGGCCTGTGTGCCCCGTTTGTGGCAAGGAATGGAGTCGTCAGTCGGGAAACGCAAGCGGCCTGCTCAAAGCATGAGTCCAGAGAGTGGGTCGGACATAAACATCAAGGACTCTACTGAGAAGAAGACTGAGGAATCACCAGACATCGATGGAAGTACAAAACCGTCTACTCCGACACCAGAGGCGCCATCTGCTGTTCGAGAAGACAATAACAAATCATTAACCCCGTCTACGGACATTAAATTAACTACATTAATCAAATCAGATTCAAGTAAATTAAAAACAAAAACACCCGGTGTCGTAACACCACAACCAACAAAATCAGCGCAACTTTCGTCTGTGAAAGCCAAGGAAACCCCCAAAAAACCAACTTCGTTGACAACGCAGAATGAGACGTTGCAAACAAACTTCGTTCTTTTGTCGCCCGAGGAATTGCAAAAATCCGAAGAGCCAAGAATCGAAATTACGAAGACTGATCGCTTCAACAGAGAAGCACCATATATCAAAATAACATGGGCTAACGTGAGTTTTGTCGCACTTTTGGATTCAGGCGCTCAGACATGTGTAATGTCAGAGTCATTATTTAACAAACTTAAAGCCAATATGGGTTTGGAATTGCTCGAACTTCACGAAACAGTACGTACAGCGGCCGATGACAAAATTCCAGTTAAGGGATCTGTTAAACTGTCAGTGCGCGCACCCTTGGCCGTTATTTCTTTCATTTGCTTAATTATACCCAAAACATCAGAGGACCTTCTGTTGGGAAGAGATTTCTGCAGAGCGGTTGGTCTGTGCACAGACTTTGAATTGTGCCAGTGGTATTTGAAGGGATCGCCAGAGCGAAGACAATTCATGACTTTAGAACAAGCTAATAAGTCAGAATCTGTTCTTTTATTTCCCATCAAGAAGCCCGATGATACAAAGGACAGCACTAAGGATGTACCCAAGGTATTAATTAACAACATTAATTGTATTCTTCTAGAACATCGACCTTTGTCGCAAGAGATTTTCGAATATCCAAATGACGATGCTCAGCACCAAATCAAGAGGATTCGGAATCGTACACGAGATCAGTGGTCATTTATATGGTCACCAAAGAGGAAGGATTCCATTAAAAAATCAAGAAAATTCAATTCATCATTGTTTTCGACGCTTAGCCAACGCAGACGTGCAAGACGACAGCGGAGACGCCTTTATGAATTATCACCAACAATAAAACAACTTAACACACAAGGAAGACAGCTTTCGCGTCGTGTGGATGAAAATGCGCTCATGGCCAGAGTACACGATCATTCGACGATTTCGGAGCCGCCTCTGGATGTTAATGTACTACAATATCAACCAAGCAGTGATCCAACACAACTGGACTGGATTTACGACCAGCTGTGGTCATCATTGACGGTACCCCAAATTCGTTTATTAATTCAGACTCTTCGACCAATTTCGAAAGTATTTCGCGAGGAGGTTGGATTATGTAACAACACTCAGTTTGAAGTAAATTTAAAACCGGACTTTAGACCAATTCATGTGCCTGTAAGACCCGTTAACCCAGCAAAAAAGATGGTAATTGATGCTTATTTGGACCAAAAACTAAAACAAGGCATTATTCGTCGATCAAAAAGTGATTGTGCGGTGGCGCCTGTTGTTGTTCCCAAGAAAACTGGAGACTGGCGTACAGCTATGGATTTTAGGCCGATGAATGCTCAAACTTTACCTGATGTCTACCCACTACCCGACATCGATAATATATTTTCTTATTTAGGAGGATCAAATTGGTTTTCGATCATAGACGGACGAGAAGCTTTCCACCAGATTGGAGTGCGCCCCGGTGACGAGAGATTTCTCGCATTTATTACGCACAGAGGACTTTTCGAATATGTGAGAATGCCGTTTGGACCCATTAATGGCCCAGCAACTCTGCAGAGAGCCATGAACAAAACTTTGTCGAAATATCTTTACAAGTTCGTGTTCGTTTATCTCGATGACGTCATAATTTTCAGCAAGACTTTCGAGGAGCATGTGCAACATCTCAAAATAATTCTTCAAGCCTTGGATGAAGCGGGATTCACGATGAACGCCGGCAAGACGGAATTATGCAGAACATCGCTCGAAGTTTTAGGACATATTGTAGAGGCTGGACACATTAAACCAAACCCAAATAAGGTGACGGCAATTCAGTATTTTCCGGCGCCTACCAACATCAAAGAATTACAAAGATTCAAAGGAATGATTGGTTATTATCAGTCATTTTTCCCAAATTATTCAAAAACATGCGAGGTGTTTCGCCCCTTACTCAAAAAAGATTCTGAGTGGAATTGGACGATTCAACACCAAGAAGCATTTGATTCACTCAAGAGAGGATTGGCAGAACCAACTCTACACAGAAGATTCCCGGATTGGACCAAGCCATACATACTACAAACAGACGCCAGCTATTCAGGTTTGGGCGCTGCACTTATGCAACTAAATGATCAAGGTGAACGAACACCAATCGCCTTTGCATCACGTGCATTGAATTCTGCAGAAAAGAATTATAGCGTTACCGAGATTGAGTGCTTAGCGGCGGTTTGGGCGGTCAAGAGATTTCGTGTATATCTTGAGATGATGAATTTTTATTTAGAAAGCGATCATTTGTCGTTAAAGTGGCTTTTCCAACAGCGAGAACCAAAAGGACGCCTAGCACGATGGGTTCTGTCCCTCAGTGAGTACAAATTTACATTTCTTTACTGTTCAGGAGCACAGAATCGTGTTGCGGATGCCCTTAGCCGTGCGCCTGTGGAACCATCGGAACCATTGGATGCGGACGACTCGCCTCTCGTTGATGAAACATGCTACATCGCTTATTTTGACGATCCAAATGATTGGCCAAAATTACCAATAATCAACATTATTAGAGTTGGATTGGCTGCGGCACAACAACGAAATAACGCAGCTGTGATGACAAGAGCGCAAGGACGACAACAGCGGATCAAACCAAAATTGGGTAGGCCAAAGGGTTCTAAAAATAAGAAGAGACCGCCACCAAATTATCAGGTATTGACTCGAGCCAGAGCACGTCAACAAACACAAGTTTCGACACCTCCTGGAGCTGTTGCACCATTGCCACCTTTAATGCCGCCTCTGCCATCGCCAAATGTGCCGACTGCATCATTTCCGACCCCTAATGTGCTGAGCCCACCTGCAGGACCATCTGGAGCTGCGCGACCGAATTTTGACGGATATGGAGGTCCGGATTCGGATTCGTCGGACGATTCAACAACTTATCGACCGGCATGGATGGGACGTGCAGGATTTATACCACAACGAGTGCGTCAAGATCGATCACAATTTCAAAGAAATGCATCAAGACGACTAATTGTTGATGAACAACAGGACGAAGAAGAGGATGAGGCTGAACAAGCACATGATGCGCCGCAAGAACACCAATCTTTTCGTCTAATACCAACAATTAACGAAATAATTCGTCGACAACACGAAGACACGTGGAGCGCCGAATTAATCGAATATCTTGATCAAGGACATTTGCCCAACGACCAAGTGCAAGCAGCGCGTATCAGGCTCTGCATTACCCGCCGAGCTGCGGACATTTAGGAGTTGAGAAAACACTTCATCGACTCCGGGCCCGAGTTTATTGGCCAAAAATGAAGGAGGACGTTTTGCTTTGGATTCAAAAATGTGAACCATGTCAACGAGCCAAGCCGTTAAATCGCCTTCCATATGGACCAATGATCATGGCCAAACCACGACATTTGTTTCACACAATTTACATCGATTATTATGGTAAAAAGCCCCGATCGATTGGGGGACATTGTTACGCATTAGTAATTGTGGATGCCGCCAGTCGATGGTTGGATGTGAGATTGACTGAGACATCTGACTGGAGAACAACAATCAAACAATTGCAAGGATTTATTCAGCGATGGGCATTTCCAAAGGTTATCATCAGTGATAATGCGCCAGCTTTCCGATCAATGGAATTCCAGGCCGCATGTCAGAGTTTTGGCGCCATCAATCGCTACACGGCTGTTTATCATCCACAGGGGAACTTGGCCGAAAGATTAAACCAAGCATTGAAAAACTGCATTTTGGCATATATTGAAGAGCATGTGCGCTGGGACGTTCACATTGGATATTTTGTGCTAGCAATCAACTCAGCCTATCAAGCTTCACTTCAGTATTCTCCTTATCAAATGGTGACGGGACAAGAGGCGCGTTATCCAGGTGATTTCGATTCGGACACCGACGATGGACAGCCGCTGCCGCCAGCATGAGCGCGAGAGACGCATGAATTGATGAGAGAATTGCGAAATAATGCCACTGCAAATTTACAAAAAGCTCAAATTAGACATAAACGTTGGTTCGATCGAAAAAGAAGACCACACGATTTCAAACCAGGCGATTTTGTGTCTATTAAAAATCGACAATTGTCATCAGCGGACCGACAGTTTGCTGCAGGACTTCGACAGAGGACGGAAGGCGTTTACGTAATCCATAAATTAACTGGACCCAATACTGTCATTCTTATGGACAAGGATGGTCGTCGAATGCTGCCGTATAACGTCGTAGAATTGCGCCATTGGTTCAATAATGATGATGATTTGGACCAAACGGACGTAACAATGATCGAAAAACATGTTGCTGCGTTTACATCGGAAATTGAAACCATCATCGCTTCATTTTCGATAAAATAACTTAATTTCTTTTCATTTTATAATTTTATTTCTTTCTTTACTTTACCCAACCTTCTTTCCTTCCTGTGTTTATAATTTTCCCTGCTTTAAACCAAATATTTACGGAGGATAGACGCTGAAAATAGTAAGTAAAGATTAGTTTAGGAATTTGAAATTCATCAATTTAAAATGATGATACAAAAATTTACTAAGTCCAAACTCATGCTTCTTCGAAGTGCGTGATTAAATCTCGTTCACGCGAGAGGTCCGTGTCATATTTTATGACGAGGCGACCCCGTAGCGAGACCGCGTGTATTAAAGACATGTGAGGGCACGACTTAGCTACATTTTAATTTGCGTCTGAATAGTCACGCCTCAAAAACTTAACAATCACTTAAACTGGATAAATATTGTTAAAAATTGTGCGTCTATCACCCGTAAGTACTTTCTATCTCACAACAATTCATTTTTAATTGAACATTTTTGTTAAAAATAACTTTTTCTTCGTGGAAAATTTCCATTTCTTTTAGTTTCACTTTACGATAATTTATTATGGCGTCCTACGATCCAAAAGTAACGATTACGATTCCAAAACCAACCCAAAAAGGCTATCCAAAGTACCTGCCGATGCCACCAATTGAAGCGTCGGGCGAAGGACTGGTGCCACGCTTTCATCCGGACCACCCAAACGACCAAAGTTTTCCAAACTATGAACTGTGTCCAGTTTGTAGCGGGACAGGATTTGAAATTTATCAACTGCGGGCGCCACGAGAATGCCGAGCGTGTCGGGGCGGCGGTGACTTGCGCCGTTGCAAATTTAGGAAATGGATGCGCCTCATGTTCGCGTATGTGCTTGGTTATGAATCGATAGACAAAACATCGTTGGCTGGAGTGGATTTTCCACCGCCGAGGATTCCGTTCGGCAGTGCAAACGCCATCGCTCGTTTTCGTCATGCGCACGCGTCATATTTGGCACGCATAAAGCAATTGGCAAAGGAGAAGGGAATCCGGCCGTTGACTTGGAAATATCCAGAGGGAGCATACATAATAGCTGGTGAACAGCCTGCCGAACTTCCGGACCAGTTTGTGACGCCTGAAGGAAAGACCTACGATGTGAAATCGGGTATAGAACTGTGTTTGACGGCGCCTAATGTAATCGCGGATGCGAAAAGAGCGTATTCGGAGCCGGAGAGAGTTGCGACCGACTTGCCATTTCAGCATTCAAGTCTGCGTCCACGACATACGTACGAGGAGCGAAGCACGCATCGTTTGAAGGAGTACACGCAGAAAGTGACGAAAAGGATTGGAGCGGAGGCGAATCGAGACACTCACTTCGTGACGGGACGATCCAGACCAACGTTGGACGCATCATCAGTCATTATCGAGGAAAATGGAGCGGTTGGAGGAGCGCCTGCCGCCTTGCCTGTCGTTAAACCAACAGAAGAACTTTCGTTGGGCGATCAAGTGTTTAAAAAGGTTGACCGAGATATTAAGGCGTTGTTGAATTTCACACCATCTTCATCCATCGCGAATATCGCTGCCGAAATTGCGAGAGATGCAGGAGAGTGCGCAAAAATCCACGACATCAAGAAATTGGAGAGCAAGATTTCGAATCCAATTGCTAAAGCCATTTCAGCGGTCTCGAGCGGATCGACGTCGTCGGAAGGATGCGCGTCCCTGAAGCCACGATATCTCCAGGGATTCGACCGAAATGGATGTACGATGCGCCCAGACCGTATTTTCACCCAGATGTCCGAAATATTCCGGCGCCACGAGCTTGAGATTCTGTACCCCATGGAGAACAGGGGCCAAGGACGAATCAATCTGGGATCGGAGGGATGGAGCGAACTTTTCAAGATGTCGATTAATTTGGACTTCAATGTTAGCGCCTCGGACTTCAAGACGGTCGTCGGAACGATTTTCGGACGCCTCGGAAACATCGCGAAGGAAATAGAGGCAAAGATGACAAAAGACTGTACCGGAGACGAACACGCGGTGCAGCACCTTATTGTGCACGCTGTGCACTTTAATTTAAAAGAGATCATCACCCAAATGCATCAGAGTCGTCGTGACGCCGTTAAACGATTTCGCGAGGCCGACGCACTCAAAGAGGCCCAGCGACTGGAGGACGAGAGAAATGCGCCCGCCAAGCCACCACTGGATCCAGAGTTGATCATGACGAAGGATGAAATTAAGAACTTTTCAGAAAAGATCCTCATCGAGTTGGCGCCTGAAAAATTGGTGCAACAATTTGAGGACGCGATTGCCGAAAATCCGAAATTGGCAGATCCCCGAACCAAATATTCATTCCGATACGACCCCGTAATTGTGGCGGACACAGGAATACTCGCCTCGGAGTTATCATCGGATGTGGATTATTCGATGTCGGATGTCGAATCGCTTCGCGAGTCAACGGGCGACGAGGAAAACCACAAGGCATTTCTGGCGGCGCGGGAACACAACAAAATTGAAGTGATTCAGGCCGACGAGCCCTTCAGACTTCCTGGAGTTGGACGGGGCGGTGCAAAAGCTGGACGTCGATCGCCTTTGATGTCAAGAATGCCTAAAATGATTTTGACGCCACCGAAGGAAAACGACGACGACCAGGGCGAGGTTGTCACGCGTGAGAGTCTACGTGAGCCAGTCAGCCCGAAACCCAAAGAAAAGCGTTTGGAGGAGCCCACCTGCGCCCTTGCGATTATGGAAGAGATTATTCCGATTGAGGATATTTTCTACTCATTGCCGTGGGAGCCCAAAATCGAATTGGTCGTGGATTGGAGTATTCTGACGCGCCTTTTCGAAACGATCATCTTTTCGGACTTGCAACTTGACCACAGCGCGGGCGAGAAGTTGTTGTCCATCATTAAACAATATTACGTCGGACATTTCCTTTACCGAGTAAACAGAATTAGCCAGAAGTGCTACGCGACTTCTAAACAACAGGTGAGAGTGATTCTCGTGAAAACCGCGCTTAGACTGGTCTATTATGCGATGGACGGTCAAGGCGCGTCTGCATTTTAAAAAAAAAATAAAAAAAAAACTCATGGATTGACTTCAAGAACCTACAGTGACTTTGCGCCTTCTAAAAACCCATATACGAACTGTTGTGTGTGTGGACTTTATTGTGATAATTGTGATACAAACAATGAGTGTTATAATTGTTTAAAATGTGATTGTTATACGCCTCGATGAAGATTTTTTACGTAAAGTTCCGTGAAAACTCAAACGCCTACGAAAGAAGATAATATTCGTTTGCAAACTTTTTATTTTTTGATATTTATATTTTACTAATCATTTTTGCTAATTATTTTCATTAACCATTTGTGATCATTGAAATTTTACTATCCTTATATTGTGATAATTGACGCCAAATCAGCGCCTAATCAATATTTTTATTTGCTAATAATTTACATTTTTATAGAAATTTTGCCACTATATGCATTGTTAATTAATCTTAAATTATTTTATTTTCTAGTCATAACAAAAAATACCATTGTTAATTTCAAGTGTTATCAAATAATTTAACAAATTTTATTATTTTATTTAGAATTTAGTCGTAATTAGCGCCTAAACGTCTATTGATTTTGTTAATTTTTAATCAAACGATTTTTTACAATATTCCTCTCCTAAACCCATTTGTTTGTGTTTGTTTGTTCTTGTCTGTAATTGCGCCAAGTTGTGCGCCTGTTGCGTCTGTCCAAATAAATCCCTACCTGTGTTATGTGTTTATTATGAGATTAATGTTGATGATTCATTATTTTTATTTATTTATATGTTCAAATTTTTATCAATCATGTTTGTTAACTCCATTTGGATGTTGATTATATAGAAACCATATAATAAACATCTAGGTGGGGGGGAATGTCACGGTCCTGACTTTAGACAGTAATGATTTTCAAAATTTTAAGCGTATTTTGCGCCTTTTCCCTAATTTTCCCCTAATTTTATTGAGAAATTGCTCTAGTTTCTTTAGATTATTTTATTTTTCCCAAATCTAAATTTATTATTTTATTTTATATTCTTTTCCTTATTTTTGACATTTATCTTTGATTTGGCCTGGTTTTAATCACCCCATCCAGACAATTCATGAGAATTCTGCAATAAGTTGATATAATCGCGCTCTAAATTTGCATATTTCACCCCTGATCGCCTGTTTTCTGCCCAGTCCCCATTGGGAATTGACTTGGCCTTTGACATGTGATCAGAGGTGACTTGTTCTGTCAAGACATTTTTGACAGGGAGAATAATTTTCGCCTTCGACTAGACAACAGCTCCTGTCTCAACTAGGAGATTTCCAAGTGCGATTATGTTGCGTCTCAACGCATACGGTCATTATGCAGCCCGAATTCTCATGTTAGTCTAACTAACCACAACATTTATTATTTGCCCATTATTTGCGTACAAATTACTGGAAAAACGGCGTATTCGACGGTCTTAATTCGTCAATACATTTTATGCCACGACTGTGACTTCCTCCTCAGCCTAGACATTTTGAACTCATACTCGTCTCAATTGCGTATTCATTTCATTATCGACGGTTCGACGACGTTGTCTGCGGTTTGGTACCTGTTTGCGCGTTCACCCAACGTTTGCGCGTGTTCAGGAGAAGAAACATACTCTTCGTAAGTACGCCTAGCATATGACGACATTTTCCCTAGTGAAGAGCGATATTTTGGTCTTAAATTCGAAGTATCAACGTTCGCCATTTTGTACGGCGCCCGAATTGAATCCTGCACCCATAAAATACAGATTTCACGAATAGACGCTGTCTTAACCTAGCTACCACCCCCGGCAAAGTTTTAAGAGTTGCAGCGCCTGCAAACCTAAATTTTCTGGTTATTACAATCCCTGGAAATTCTCAAATTTCCGAAACCATTGTTAAAAAGTCGACTACGACGTGACAAAGGCTTGGTTAAATTAAAACGGCATTACGAACGCTGCCATCCCGAAATCAGTCCGTCTGTTCAAATGTCAACTGTACAAAGATTTAAGAATTTGCATCGTCCACCTAAACCTAAACCAACGAAACCCCGTAGTAAACTCGTGCGTAATCAATGTCCGTATTGTCCACGAGTCGGAATAAGAACTGACCAACATTTGCAGCGAAGCCATAACTTACTTACCGGCAGCCAGGCACACCGAGATGCGATGGCAGTAGCGAGGTCGGTTCCCGTTGTCGATTACGTTCGAAATAAAGAGGAATTAGATGTTGGTGAGTTTAATCAGATTGCCGATCACTTTCGATCTTGGCTGGGCAGTTTCGCTGGAGGAATGAACGCGGAACAAGCAGCCACGGCACATTTTCGACGAATATTGGCAATCGTTAACTGGTTTTGCAAGGATAGGCTGTTTCGTATGTCCTTTTTGCAACAATTTTTTGACGTTGGTGAACATACGAGTTTGTTTATGAAGTTTTTAAATCATTTTGATCCGGCCACACAACTTACGTACTTTCAAACGATCCAAAAATTTGTACTATTCGTATCGCAATCGATGGCGTTCAATTGTAATTATAATGCTGGATGGATCAACTCGCATCAAGAATTCGAACAACTCAACACGCACCTAACGCTCTGTCATAAAACGATCAGTAAAGAGAACAAAAAACACATGTCGCGTTCCAAATCAGTTGCAGACATTCAGGCTAGTTATAAAACGTCAGTATTGGCTTTTAAGCAGCGCTACCGAATGTTAACTGCGGACGAACCGGATGGTAGCAAACCAGGTTGCTCGAAGGATCCCGAGTTTCAACCTGAAGTGGGTTTAAATGCGACGCAAGCGACACTAGATGCAAAACGAGCGAACATTGATGCGAAGCAAGTGGAACTAGATGCGAAGCAAGGGGAACTAGATGCGAAATTAGATGAACTGAATGCGGAGCTAACCAAGCTTGATGACAAGATTAGCGAAATCAAAGCCAAAAGAACTAAATTGAACGAGAAAATAGTTAAAGGTGACGAAAAATTAGACGGAATTATTGCAGACGACGATAACGAGCCTGTGGCATGCGGAGAAGCTGAAAACGAAAAATTTTCAGTGAAGGAAATGAAATTGGATACGAATTTAGACTATTCAAACGAAATCAATCCAAAATCGGACGAAACTAATGTGAATTCCAGTAAAAAGAAGAAAAGAGGCGGACGACAACGACAAAGAGATAGAAGAAGAGCGATGAAACAGACGAATTTATTAGAAAAAGGGACGATTCGACCCACGAGAAGCGTCAGTAACCGACGAATACCCGATACGACCCACAAGGGGAACATTTCGCCGAGCGGAAATATTGTAGATATTCGAGATCCACGTGAGAACACGATAAAAAATTCGAATGAAAAAGGAAAAAGGAAAAATCGAGAAGAATCGAGGTCAGAGTGAGAATGTTTATTGTGTGCATTGACGGCCCGTGAGGGGAATTTGTTGGAAATTAACGAGCGATGTGCAGCCAATCACAGTGTTTTTACATAATCTTTTGTAGTATTTAACCCTTTGTTTTCTAATGAATAAAACACTTGTTATTTGTAAGTCTCCTGATTGTTTCGTATGCATTTATTTCCAACACTGGATAGCTTATATTGACCAAGATGTGAACGTGCCTGTATCTCGGAACCGGCCAATCCAACTTGCTACTCATGTGCCCTGGCATTGATTACGCAGGTTTTGAAATGTGTTGCGTCTAAATCAGACCAATGGTTAAAAAGATACAGATTATTGTAAAGCTAAGCTCACCCGAACAAACCAGTTTCAGAATTTATTGAAACCTTTTTCATAACGAAAGAAGCAGTTTAAGAGTCTCATTGAACAATTTGGCATATATTATAGTTTCAGTTGCGTACAGGTAGGGCTACCAACACCGGATGTTGAGATGGCAGTTGGAGGTGTCCAAACCTACCTCACTTCAAGGGGGAGCTAGTTCGGAGGTCACTTCAGCTCTCTGAACTCCTCGCAAGTAGGAAACTGTCGTGATCCAGTCAATTAAAAAAATTCATTTTAATAAAAAAAAGACTGTCCATGGCTGACCCCACGAAAAATGCATCAGACATAAACCTTGAAATAAAGGCTGATTACAAGATAAATGTCAGTGTTTCTACAACAAAACGTAGACTTAATGATGCTGGACTCCATGGTAGAAGACCAGCTAAGAAACCGTTAATTTCAAAGAAAAACAGGAAGGCCTGACTGATGTTTGCACGTGAGCACAAACATTGGACCTCAAAACAGTGGGCCAAGGTTCTGTGGAGTGATGAATCGAAGTTCTTATTATTTTGGACCGATGGAATAAAGTATTTTCGTTGTCCTGTTGGCCAGAAATTCCATCCACGGTACCAGCAACCGACTGTGAAGCATGGTGGAGGCAGCATCATGGTTTGGGGCTGTTTCAGTCGTGAGAAGATGGGACCACTTTTCCGTATTGATGGCATCATGGACAAAATTATGTACAGGGACATTCTTGAAAAACAAATGTTACCATTTGCAAAAAAAAAAAAATGCCTAGGGGATGGGTTTTCAACAGGATTGCTAATAAACACATGTATTATTTGAGTGAAGTTAACTACACTGAATGCTTACTTTTGATCACAGCATTTGGACATTTTTGGCAATAAAAAAAAAGTTATTAATGGATTGATCTAATTTTTTGTACGAATATTCTATTTGGTGCTGGTAATAAGTGGTTAAAATTACAAACCGTTTGGCAAATCCAAATCAAAGTTATTCAAGAAAAACCGTTTGGATGCATACTTTTGACCGCTACTGTACGCATGGTTACCCAGGGCTGGACTGAGTACAAATTTAGTACCGAGAAATCTGGATGGGTTGGGCCACAGGGACGGGCTATGATAGGCCAGGGACGGGTCATGGTGGGCTCACCACGGGCCACTGGGAAATTCCCGGTAGCCCGCCGGGCCAGTCCAGTTCTGTGGTTACCTAGGCTTGATCTTACGAAAATTGATGGCAGTCCGCAGAGTCCGCTCGCTTATAAGGGCTTTTGTTATAACAAACCGAATTCTCGAGTTCCTTGCAATTCGTTATAACGAGGCTCGACTGTACTGAATGAGGACATTGACCTCCGAACTCATTTCAAATGCATGTGGACAACACACGATCAATACAGGAGATGCCTACAATCGCCAATTTTGCGTAGAAGACAAATCAATCAATCAGTGACGAAGGGGCCGCGAAGCTAGTGGTCGAAGGCTCAATTTAAAACGACCTTCCCAAGTCGTTAGAACGATACGAATACGAATTACGAGTGAAAAGTCACTCAAATCAATGAAAAATCGGCGTCAAAGAAACACAAGAAGTGTTTAAGCCGCATGCCGCTGCACATGGAATTATCAACTTTTGAAAATTTCAGATACAAAGCTTATACAGGCATGCCGGTATAAACTGAAACATGCCTGTTTAAGTGAAAAGGCTGGTTTCTTTTTTAGACTTCTAAACTCTATAGTTAGAAAATCTAATAAAACGGTTCTGTCCGTCTGTCCGTCCACATCAATCCCGCCAATACAAAAGCAGCTAGAGCCAAATGGGAAACTGCAATGAACTCAGCATACCAACAATAGTTTCGGAATTTTCCGACCTCTGGTTTAATAAAACCAAAACTCAAAACAACATGCCAGTAAAAACAGGATTTCATCATTTCATCATTTCAAACATATTTTTAACTATTTTTCATCATTTCAGACACGTTTTTATCGATTTTTCTTCATTTTAGACATCCTTTGATGGATATTTAGTCGTTCTATACGTTTTATTGATGGATTTTTAATTGTTTTAGATGTCTAAACAATGAAATATTCTTCAAAAGACGTCTATCAGTTTGGGTTTACTAGGGGTTTGTCGGTGGAGTTGAATTTGATGACGGCATTAACTTCTATTGCTCCGGTGTTTCTCTCCCGTGGGCAATTTGATATGATATATTTAGACTTCGCTAAGGCGTTTGACCTGGTAGATCATAAAATTCTGCTTAGAAAGTTGGCCTTTTATGGACTGAGTGACCGATTTGTTTATTGGTTTACGTCTTTTCTCGGTGGGCGTTCTGGTCGGGTCCGCTGCAACGGTACCCTCGGTTCTCCTTTCAACCTTTTCGATGCCGGTGTTCGGCAGGGCTCGATACTGGGGCCGATATTGTTTAAGATATATATTAATGATTTGTCTGATTTGTTGTCTGGGTTTTTCCGATCTTTTTTTCGCTGACGACACCAAGATTGGGGGTTCTGTTGGGGTACTTGGCAATTGTGAGGCCCTTCAACGTGTTCTAATTCGTGTTGAGCATTGGGCGAAGGCCAATTGCATGAAGATTAATGCATCAAAGTCTGTGGTCGTGTCGTTTACTCGTCGGCGGAATCGCATTTTGTTTCCGTACAGTCTGTTTGGCTCTATCTTGTCTAGATCTATGACCCAGCGTGATCTGGGAGTAGTGTTTGACTCTTCGTTGCTGTTTACTTCGCATGTAACAAAGTTGGTTTCGAGTTGTAATCGTATTTTGGGTATTATTTCAAGGTTGGTCGGAGATTTTAATACATTTGGTCCTTTGCGTTTGCTGTATCTGTCCATGATACGTTCCCGCTTGGTTTTCGCATCCTGTGTTTGGGTTGGGTGTTCTAATTATTTGCTTGCACGGTTGGAGGGTGTGCAGCGGCGTTTTACGCACTTGATCCATCGTCGTTTTTTTTAGTTCTTTTGTTTTCAATTATGAGAATATTTTGAAAATTTTGAAAATTCCAACCATTAATTCACTGTTTATTATTCGAGATGTTTTATTTGTTGCGGCCTTGATTAGGGGGCAGGCGTGTTCCCCTGGGCTGTTAGAGCAATTAAGGTTCTACGTGCCAGGTTACATTACACGTTTGCAGAATACTTTTGCCCCAGTGAGGGTGAGTTCTGTCTATCGGGGTTTTGATGTTTTTGTTTTGCTGGGACGGGAATTAAAACAAGACTTGTATAATTATTATGTGTAGTGATAGATTAACTGTGTTTAATGGGTGTATTCTTTTTATTTATTTATTTAAATTAATATTTTTACCATCTTTGCCCTGGAGATGGGAAATAAAACACAGGAGACCAGTTGGGCCAAAACTTCATCCAAAACTCCCCCTCTCTCTTGATCCAGACCGAGAGAGATCGCACATTCTTTCAAAATTAGCACGTGCAGCTTTCAGCTACAAAAACCCCTAGTTAGGTCTGGTCTACATCGAAATTGCTGATATACATTAACTCGCGATTTTGAAATCCGAAAGAAACTTAAAACTTAAACGACTTAAGCTTAACACTTAAACGACTTAAGCTTAACACTTAAACGACTTAAGCTTAACACTTAAACGACTTAAGCTTAAACGACTTGGGCTTGACTTGCTAGCGCGGTCCTCCAGCCGAATGCAAACGCAACACTATGTCATCCGCCCGATTCCCAAGGTTTCTATCTATATAGTCTAAACTCCGACGCGATGGTTGGTAATCCGGGTCTTTCGGATCCTGAATTTCCTCTTCCGCGTCATCATACTCTTCCTCCGAATCGGTGGATCTTATGTCAGGTTGCGTCTGTTCATCTGTCGGTTGCACCGCTGGAGGGGCAGTGACTCCATTGGCTGCTTGTTGCAATCTCCTTTGATGGAACAAGTCAAACTGAGCCCTCGTGCGTGGTGTCACATCGAATGGGGGCGGCGCAAGCATCCTTCGGACCGGTGCAGTCCTGTCCCGCATTGTCCTTGGGGCCACCCGAGGGGTCTTCTGCACTTCGGTCCTTGCCAAGTCGCTTGGACCTGGGGTCGGCTGCACTTCTGGCAAAACCACATTTGCATCTGTGTTTGCCGGTCCCGCAACGGGGACTGGTTCCATAACAGGAACTGGTACCGTCCTCGTCACGATCACTGTGTGCTGCCTTCCCAACTTCCTTGGCCTGGGTTCTTCAGGCATCGGATTCCACGGTACATTAGGTACGATCGTGTCTTGGATTTCTCTGGGTGCAATCACCTGCTCCCCAGCCTGTGGATGCCGCGGTCTCAACTGATTAATGTGGCGGTCGTTAACCTCTTGGGTGTCCATACGCTGGGTCTCATACACGACATCCCCCTTCCTAGTCTTCACTATAGCCGGAATCCATGTCGCGTCTCCCTTCCTGTATGAACGAGCCCACACTTCCTGTCCCGGGGCTAATACCCTCTTAGGTGGCCGCCGGTCCTCTTGAGCCGCTCCCACAGTTGGTTTCAGTGTGTCCAGATGGGTCTTAAAATGCCCTTGCAACATCAGCATAGCTGGGGATTTTCCATCCGCTCCCGGTGTACTGTGCTGGTAAAATAGGAACTTATCCAATTGCTCCTGGATATTGACCATTCCCATCTTGACCAGTTTCCCTTTAAAGGTCTGTACCGCTCTCTCCGCTCGTCCATTGGACTGTGGATGGAATGCAGGTGAGAACAGGTGTAGTAAACCGTTTCGCCGGATAAATCCCTTAAATTCCTCGCTGGTGAAGGTTGTGGCATTGTCTGAAACAATTGTGTCAGGCAGACCAAAATCTGCGCACTTCCTTTTAATCACAGCAATTGCAGCTGCCGATGACGTGCTTGGTACCAAGTCTACGTGCATCCATCCGGTCAAAGAGTCCACTAAGATGAGGAACATCTTGCCCTTGACCGGTCCGGCAAAATCAATATGGATCCTGCTCCAAGGTCTAGCAGGTCTTGGCCAACTAATGGGATTGTCACGTGGCGGTGCATGCTGGTGTTGTTGACACACAACACATTGTGCCACGTATTGTTCAATCGCCATTGTTATCCCCGGCCACCATATTGTTGCTGCCGCCTTGTTCTTCATCATGACTATCCCATGATGACCTTCGTGAAGCAAATCCATGGCCTTCTTGCGCAGACTAGGTGGTATTATCACCCTATGTCCCCATAGCAATATGTCATGATGGACTGACAATTCTGTCTTGCGCGACTTAAATGGCTGTAATGATGCCTTGACCTTATCCGGCCATCCATTCCTCACGTATTGTATTACGTGATGCAGGTCATCATCCAGTAATGTGGCCATTTCCAATTGCTCACGAGTAATTATCGAGTCTTCGACTAAGAAGCGCACATGCTGCTCTTCCTCCAGTTCTTGTTCCCATTGCTCCGTGATCTTGGTGGCTGGCAGTGGCAATCTACTCAACGCATCAGCCACTGGAATGTCCAGACCTGGTCTGTGCTCTATTGAGTAGTTGTAGCCTGCCAAGATAATTGTCCACCTTAGCATCCTAGGGCTAATGATATTCGGGGTAGGATTGGTCACTCCGAATATTCCGAGCAATGGCTTGTGGTCAGTTACAATCCTGAACTTTCTCCCACATAAGAACTGGTGAAACTTCTGCACCGCATAGATGATTGCCAATGCCTCTCGGTCAGTCTGGCTGTAGCGTCTCTGAGTTGGCGAGAGTGACTTGGACGCATACAAGACTGGCCGCTCCTCCCCGTTGTCTAACACGTGGTTTAACACTGCCCCCACTCCCACTGGGCTGGCGTCGACAACCAAGACCAGTGGATGATGGAGTGAGTAGTGCACTAGGAGGCTCTCACTAGTAATCATCTCTTTAATGGTATTAAAAGCGGTGGCTCTTCTTTGCGTCCACTCCCAGGATGCGTTCCCCTGCAATAACTCTCGCAGTGGCTCTGCGACCTCCGCAAAATGCGGTAGAAATTGCAGATAGAATTGGACCATCCCCAGAAATGAGCGCAGTTCTTGCAAGTTGTTGGGTGCTGGCATCTTCTTAATCGCCGCGACGTTGTCTCCAGATGGTCGAATTCCTCTACTGTCCACTTGAAATCCCAGATATGCGACCTGCGTCCTGAAAAACTCGCATTTCCGTCTTACAAGTCGCAGATTCGCTCTTCTGAGTCTTCTCAGGACTTCTCTGACCACCTTCACATGTTCTTCGTATGTGTCCGTCGCAATCAAAATATCATCCTGATATGGTGAGACATCATCCAGGTCAGCAAACATTGTATCCATAATCCTTTGGAATACTCCGCTGCTTGATATGGTACCAAAAGGTAATCTGTTAACTGCATAGAGTCCTTTATGAGTGTTGATTGCAGCTATAAATGAACTCGCCCGAGTGAGCAATACCTGTTGGTACGCCTGTCTGATGTCAAGCTTGGTAAAATACTTCTTTCCTCCAAGCTTAGCCATAATATCAGAAACTCTAGGCAGTGGGTATGGATCCGGTAAGATAGCTGGGTTCACAGTTGACCGGTAGTCTCCGCATAACCGCACTGTACCGTCCTTCTTGTCAACTATGACCAGCGGGGTTGCCCAATCCGAAAATGCGATTGGTTGGTAAATCCCATCCGCAACTCCCTTTTCCAGTTCCTTTTCCACTGCTGTACGCAAGGCTACAGGTACAGGCCTCGCACGAAAGAAGCGCGGCTTTACACCTTCTTTCAGGTAAAGTTGTACAGGCGGACCTGTATATAAACCCAAAGAGGCCTCAAAAACATCCTTGTACTCCTGAAGTAACAGTCTCAATACAGTGTCCTCCTCTTCCAACTCCGCAATTAAGTCTTGTGGGGTCATTGACCCATTGATCCCGTGGTGCATCCCTTGTTGTCTCTCCAGCCTGTTGACCAGGAAAGTTTTCACAGAACGAGATTGCCTCGTGGCTTCCCTGCCCAGCAGTATTGTGGCCTGACCAGCAGTGACCAAGAACCGCAACTTCACTTCTTCATCTCCTACCCTAACCGGTAGGTAGATCTCCCCAAGTGCGGGTCTCCTTTCGCCAAAATAACCGATCAACGTAATGTTGGTCGGTTGTACAGGCCATGTCACGTTGCTTAAGGTCATCCACTTCATTAAAGTATCTCTGGAGATCAACGAGTATCTTGAGCCAGTATCTACTGTTGCTACCACGGGGATCTTGCCAAGTCACATTGACATGCGGAAGGGGTCATCCTGGTCATAATCGGGATTCCGAATTTGGCATCCCGGTTGAGTGACCGAGAGAACATAATTCATTGGGGTGCAACTCTGCTGAAAGGGCTGGTACGCAGGCCTTTGACCACCACCGCGTGCGCGTGCGCGTCCGGTACGCCCTCCTTGACCACGCTGTTGGGTCCCAGATGATCCTGCATTTGCATCCCGCATCTGCATCGGTTGACCATGACCTGTCCGTTGCACCTGTTGCCTCATGGGACAATCTCTTTTCAGGTGTCCCACTTCACCGCAATAACAACAGGCACCGTAAAGTAAACCACCTCGCGGGCGCACAGGAGTGGACTGACCAGTGCTCACAAAAGGCCTTTGTGGCAACACCACACCCTTGGTATAAACATGGGCCATAGGGGGCTGAGAGCTGTAAGCCACCATGCTAGCGGGAACCATGGGTAAAACCATATCCCTTCCGCTATCTGGCTCAAAACATGTAGTGGCTTGCATGTCCGCCACACCAGCTGCGGCGCCTTCGAATGCCATGGCCATCTCCATTGCTTCTTTTAAAGTGTTAGGCTTTTGCAGGAGAATGTACTGAGTTGCCGTGGCATTCCCCAGTCCCTCGATCAACTGGTCCATGACCGCAAAGTCCACCTGCTTAGAGTCTCCGTATTCTCCCTTCTCTGCAAGACCGCGGAGAACAGCAACATACGATGCCACCGACTCCTTTGGCTGGCGTACTCGCTTGCGCAACCGGTTCCGGATAATAATTGGAGGCACCGCCGGACTGAAATATGCTTTTATCTTTCCGACTATATCCTCATAAGTCAAATCCGAAATCGTTGTCGGGGCAGTCAACTTGTGTAGCAGGGCATGGGTATCTGCGCCCATCGAGGCCACCAAGAACATCTTCAGATTATCTTTATCCGAATAGAATTTGTGTAGCTTCGCCATGAACTCGAACCGTTCAACCCACAAACTCCAATCCATCTCGGTTTTGCCTTGAAATGGGGGCACGTGCGCCACATAGGCTGTCCCAGCTCCGCTTGTTGACGCCATTCCAGATAAGCTTGTCTGCGACTCCTGGTTTACGCCAGCTACCAATTCCGGGTCATCGTCACTATCCACCGCCGCCGGGTAACTTGTCAGTCGTGACTCCGTGATTGCGATGAAATCCGGTCCAACAATCCAGATAAGTGCAACAATTCAGTGAGTGCTCTCACTTCCCAAACCTGCCCTGACCCCCTTCCCAGTAGGTACTTCTCCGAGGAGCTAAGCTGGGTTCAGCACTGGCCAGCCTCTCCTGGGAGGTGGCTTGATGTGTGCAGCTATTATCCCCTTACCGTACCCTAGTGGGAAAAGGAAACCCTAGCACTACCTAAGCTGAGAGCTTATAATGACACAGTGTTGCGTTGGCATTGTCAGGGGCATTCTTTGGGCTCTTTGTTCCCTGGTGTCATTGTTGCGGCCCTTTGTTGCTCAGACAATGGCTGGAGTCATTGTTGACCTCCTGGTGGCAAAATCTGAAGTTAGGCTTAATAACCCTAGATAGGCCTAACTGGGCCTAGTAACCCTAGCAAGTCCCAAGTAATACTAGTTAGGCCTAAGCCAGGCCTAACTATCTGAAAATACAGAAAAGAAAGACAGAATCCATTCCAAAAAAAAATTTTAAAGATACAGTTCACCTCTCTTTAATCCAGGGTTCTGCTGTCCTGTTCAGGGTGCCACTTTACCATCTTTGCCCTGGAGATGGGAAATAAAACACAGGAGACCAGTTGGGCCAAAACTTTATCCTCCACTCTTCTAAACAGAGTAGATTTATTTGTCAGTAACCTGACCAACTGTCACTAGAGGGAAAAAGATGAAAGCTACATGCTGCTTTGTACATTGTATTATTGGCAATACAATGTACTAATTCAATGCAATAAAGCCTGCATAAATTCCTTGTGGTGTTAATACACCACAATATTACTACCGCAGAATTCGATTTTGGCATAACTTCTGCGGTCTGAGGTTGTTTTTAGGTGTCACTCGATATCGCCTAACAAAATTGATTTACGAAAATTGAGTAAGTTTTTGATTCGAATTTACCTTTGAAAGAGGATAATTTTGAGCTGCAATTAACGTATTCATTAGTTGCAGATCGATTGGAGGTCATCTAATACGTTTCCGAAGCTCTTGTCGTCAAATTTTGATCGCAACTCCTGCTGTACGCTATCTGTAATAAATTTGAAGATAGCAGCCGTCCATTAATTACGTAACGCACATTTTTGCGTTTTTAGACCCTCTTCCCCCCCCTGTAACAAGGTCGTAACAAATCTGCACACCCCCCCTAGGAAATTCCGTAACAAAATTGACAACCCCCCCCCCAAATTTTGATAAAAATTCAGTAGTAATTTTGAATTTTAATTTAAAAATGACATTTTAAAAATTAATTTTCACACTTTTGCATTTTAGTTAACTTTTTAAACTTCATCTTCCCAAAGCAAACTTATGTTCTTTCAATATTCAATGTTTCAATAATGTTAAGTAACATTATTGCAAACCCCCCTCCCCTCCCCCATTGTAACAACCTGTAACAAAATTTGAAACGCCCTCCCCCCCTTAAGGCGTTACGTAATTTATGGACGTCCCCATATTAGTCACAATTTTGGACTGGTTTTCAAATGATGTACGGTTGTTTTACCTCCTTTTTCGTTCTAAAATGGTTTCAAGTTGTTAGGAAGTCGTCTTGAGTCGTTTTCGAGAGATCTTACTGTAAAGCAGCGTGTCTAAACACGCATTTAAGTTCGAGAGTTTAGGAAACCTCTCACCAGATGGCGTCAGTGTAATTATGTACAAGACATCGTCGGAACAGCTGTGGGATGAAACAGAGAAATTCGAGCATCGCAACAAAGCCGACACACGAAAGCGACCCGACAAATTTGAACAAAACATACAACTTTATAAACACATACGGTAATTATCCAGAAAAAAGTTGTGACATTATCCACGGTTGACTTTTCAGTCGTTCGATAGTTTTTCTTGAAAATAATAACTTGTCCCAATTATGGAATTTATTTAATAAGATTTCTGATGGGTTGCTTTTGACGGTACGTCACGAATTTTTATTTGGAAAATGAGGTTTCATTACAACAATTATTGACATTATAAGTACTCGGTACGCTTTAATCAATATCCACAATTTCAGGATTCTTGGAATTTCTTGTTACAGAAAAAAGATCATAATAATTATGACCAAAACCAGAAATATGGGAATTGTAAAAGCTAGGATCAATATCAAAGTCGACTGTATTACTTTCAAGATTATCGTATGGGTGGCAGTGAACGACATAAAAATTGGTCAGATATTGTCTAATTTTACACAAATATCTTTGTTCGGCAAATAAATTCACTCTATCCCAATGATTGTAACTGAGTCCCTTCAGCAATTCAGGCAACATTGACTCAAAACACAGAAAACCCTCTAATTCACATATAGTGTATTGAACAGTTTTTAAATGAGAACGTCTTTTATTCATCCCCAAAGTATTCAAGTATTTGAATAGATTTAAATGCAGATTGATCGGGTTTGTAATTTCCAATTTTACAATTGAAACACTATCGATGCACTTTGCAATTAGTATTACTTCCTGATTGGTTGGTTCAG
Source organism: Strigamia acuminata (assembly GCA_949358305.1). NCBI lineage: Eukaryota > Metazoa > Arthropoda > Chilopoda > Geophilomorpha > Linotaeniidae > Strigamia > Strigamia acuminata. The sequence goes on along the minus strand of OX442314.1, from coordinate 62,845,118 downwards.
ATATAAATGTAATATGTAACATTTGTAAATTTCTGAATGCAGAGAAGGCATTCTTGTCGTATAAGTGTATTTGATCTGATTTAAATCGTATCACCAAACTTTTAATAGTGTTAAAGCCGCTCCATGTTGGGTGTTTTGTTATCAAATCATGTAAATCAAATTCACCACAATCCAATTGAAAAGGCTCGGTTCTAGTTATTGCTTCATTAGGCGACATTTTAAGGTCCCGGTGGTACACGACCAACTTAAAAAATTGTACTGGCAGCTTGGAAACAAATGCACACTTGTACATTGTCAGATTTTTGTATTTCTTTGCTCCATCGTTGGTAAGATCCTGTATATTAATGGTACAATGTTTTAGGCACAGCACGGTCAAATCAGTTGAACCAGCAGCAGCGCAGCAAAAGTCACTCATGTTTATGTTGAAGGTTCCTACGAGCAACAGTTGTTGAATTTGATTTCTCTCAAGCAATCTTATGACAATTTTTTTCTCAAATTCTGTTTCGATCTGAAGGTGTAAATATCGATATTTAATTTGTTTGAATCTTTTATTCTTTGTTGTTGCTACTAAAAATTGTCTTGAATATTTGCCGAACATCCTCACATCACAAGATTCTACGTCTGACGATGATGCAACATAATTTAGACATTCGTTTATTGTACCATCAAATGGAACTGGGGATGAAAAGATTTGTTGCATTTTGCAATGAGCACGTGAATGAGCTATAAACCTTTGTCTATAATATGATAAAAGCTTTAGATGCAAACGAATCTCATGTTCATTTGTGACTAAATCTGAAGATGGTTTATCATCAAATTCAATTGACTTAATTTGACCGCAATCAATTCCATATTTTATCAGTTCTTTGTTGTTTAGTCTTATATTTTTTTTGGTGTAGTCTGCCGATAAAAAGCAAGGAATAATTCTTTTCAGATATTTGCTGCTAATAATTGAATGTTTCGAACAGTCAGCAACAAGTTTTGCTGTCAACTCAAATTTCAAAGAAAATAAGTAACTGTATAAGTCAACTTGGCACAAAACAAGATCCAAGTGATTTTCCATCAGACCTGCGAGAAAGGGCAGGACCAATGATGTTCCCTCGGTATCAAGAAAATGATTAAGAGTTAGTTTTAAATCATCGTCGTTGTTGGCAGATTTGATGGATTTTAAGTTCATCCAAAGTGCAAAAGCAGCTGCAAATTCCAACATAGACATGTGGAATGCCTCGTAATGGTTTTTTGATTCCTTAAAGAATGTGATTTCTGAATGTCGGATCAAAAACCCAAGTTCAAAAATCTCTTCAGTCAACTGATCACAATCAAAATTCAAATAATTGCTTGATATTTTTTGCACACATGACATTCCAAATTTGAACATATTCTCCTGAATAATGTTAGGTGGATTGTTGAAACAAAACAGATCAAACTCGTTTTCAATTTCCAATCCACGTTTGACATAACTGTGCTTCAAAACGGAATTAAACAGTTTTTTGTAAAACTGCGTTTTTGTTTCGAATTGTCCGATGGTTTGGTCTTGTTCTAGTATTACAGGTATGAGCATCAGAAAAAGCGGCGAATCAAATAACTCAATCTGAGATGCCAGAGCTAGCGTTATGTCATCAACAATGGCTTCTGGGAGAAATTTAATTAAAAATTTTTGCTTAGCTTCTTCGCCTTTAACACCTAATATCGATATTCGCTTATCGTAATAATTACGTTTGGTCGGTATTCCGAATAATTGCGTTTGTTCTTCAATTCTTAAATTTTCCAAGCCTGTTCTACAGAATACAACTGCTGTTGCAACATCGTATATTTCCTTACGAAGTATTTTCCTGATTTCATGACGTTTTTCTACCGACACTTCATCTAATCCATCGAGTATGAATATTGTATCTTGCTCGTGATACTGTACCATTTGGATAGCGCTAGTAACACCTTCAACACCAACGTGATCCGCAATTTGTACAATAACATCTTCAATACTTCTTTGTTGTAATTCTCGAAGAGGAATGAAGAAGGCAAATTTGAAGTTGATGTATTCCTTGTTTGTTGCCCAGTCGTGCGCTAATTTCGTCGCTAGAGCTGTTTTGCCAAATCCAGGTTGTCCTTCGATAAGTATTCTAGTTGGTATTGTGTTGTCTAAACGTTTGAAAATGTCTTCTGTCTCTACTGATTTGTCTGATTCAATCATTTGGAGTTTGATGAAATGTTCCACAATTGACAAATCGTGGCCCTCTTTCAGCCAAGCTACTTTAGGTAGAGCTAAAGCACTGTAAAATTGCTGAAGTTTTCTATGAAAAACATCACATAGTTTGTTGCCATTTTTGTCGTAGTTTTCACAACAGTGGATGATTTGCTGCTGACTAGCAGATGCTACAAAAAGTGGATATACGATATTACAACAGTAATTAATGTTACTGAAATGATGACACTAACCTTGTACATTTTGTACTGAAGTAATAGGTTTGTTTACGTGTGTTTGCACATTTATCACGACAATTTCAGCTTTAGTATCCAACGATACATTTCCACTGCCACTAAGTTCATCAATGTTGCTCAGCATGGTTGACATATTCTACGAAATATCTGTAAAATATTCTAATGGTGGTTATTAAACATTAAAGCTTAAACCTCAGCATAGTATGTAAAAGGAGAAGTAGCCAAACTCGTTAGTTCCGTTGTTTCTCCTAGTGGTGGCGCAACCGCTGCTAGTTCGTTTACTTGAGCAAAGCATACTAGTTGCAATGTGATATTTTGTGTTTTTTTTGCTTAATTTAATTTTTTTAGGATAGGATTTTGAAATAAAATAAAATTTATTTCAATTATTTTTTGCAATAGTTAAAAACCAATACAAATTATTACAAAATTATTTTGTTTTTACATTTAAAACTAGAAAAATTACATTAAAATTATTTTTTTGTTTTTTAATTTTTTAAAACAATAAAAATAAGTATAAAATTATTTTTTCTTTAAAACAAGAAAAAATACTACAAAATTTATACAAATAAAAGCTTAAAAAAAAGTTCTCTTAGTAATGCATTGAATTCAATGCAATTTACTAACAAGTAAGTTTCCTATTTGCTTTGCTTGTAACACAGCCTCCACTATTTCTATGCATTTCTTTGGTCTTAAAAATCATTCTAGTTTATCAGTAGCACTGAATAAATTTTGTAATCAATTCATAACTACCCAACATCCCACGAATTGGTAATTGCTATAATCACTAATGCCATCTAAAATCCAAAAAAAAAACTAGAAATAACTTTTTAATTTTCAATTTAATTTATAATAATTTCTCAATGTCCAGTACAAGATTATAGAAATTATAAGATGGATATTTTAAAAAACTAACCAAATATTTTTAATTTTACCAAGGTTCTCATGGATTGGTGCAGTCAAAGCTAGAATATTCAGTCCTCATATTTTTTAGTTTAATCTGCATCCAGTAGCAAAGCATAGCATATTAAAAAAAAATTAAAACAAAAAAAAATATTAAAACCATTGTAAAACCACAGAAATGGTAATATTTACCTGCTCAATCTCTATTCGCACCTGTTATAAAGTAAACAAAAGACTGACCTTGGACTAAGCAGCAACACTAGCGCTGCAGCTCCAAGACTAGGCCAGAGGCAACAAAGACAATACTTGCGGTAGTGTGTTTTTAGAAATTTTTACACCCTTTTTGGTGGGGTTTCCATGGCATTTGACATTTTACCAAAGGAAATTGATCTTTTGGTGTTCCTTTAAAATTAATTTGGCCTTGATAGGTGCTTTTTTATTTTAATATTACAATAATTGCTACACATTGCAGAAAAAAATGGCGACCGAGTTTGGCTACTTCTCCTTTTACATACTATGACCTCAGCTATAAAGATGGCAATGAGTTTCAGCTCAAACTAAATGGGTTTAACCAGGTGCTAAGGGCGTCAGCTCCCGTGAACCATAAGAATGGATTTTTAGGTAATTAATCTTATTAGTCTAAGTCCTAGGACAGAACTAACCTGTCTGAGTTCTGGTGCCAATTGGGAAAGCTCTATCTGGAGTAAATTTATCCGGCGACATCATGTGCAGAATGGCAATAACCGCGCCATTTGGTGAGAGAATGGTGAAACTCTCACTTGTTTTGCACGTTTTGGGTCCAACAGCACGCGTAACAACTAACAATAAATAGAAATAAAATAAATTATATTTATTCCGAATTTCCCCAGAATTTCTGTGGAAATAACACAGATATTTCCACAGAATTTCTGGAGAAGTAATGCTGGGCTATAAAATTATTTTACTCATGTCAAGGACGACTCTCATACATACGTTGTTTGCCGTTGATTATCTTGAAAAATGTGCAATCGGTAATGACATTTGAAGTGAAGCTATGCTTTTTGAATATTTTGGAAAAGACGTCTACACAAATGGATCGTTTCAGTGGTCTCAGAGTTTAGGCGGAACATCCGGCTGCTGTTCTTATCGCTCTTCTCTTCCTGTTGCGTCAGTTGAGCAATTAATGCCGGTTGCGCTCGTTAGGTGGTAGTAGTAGAATTTAAATTCGAGCATCGTAAAGAAGCCGATTTACAACAAAAATGACCCGACAACCTCAAATAATAAAGCAATACACAATTATTGGGTGGAAATATGTTCGGCCATTAATTAAACACGAGAGGCAGCCGCTTTTTCAACGATGAAATAAACCATTTTAGCGATTCAATTTAATCAGAAGTTTAATTTTTAACATTCTAGAAATAATGTATGCGTATAGTAGTTAACAGAAATGTGTGTTAAGTTTCAAATTTAAAATCTCCGAGTTTGAGATTGGTCGCATTATAGGTTGGATATTCTTAAATCAACACTCCATCCTTACAACCAATATCAGGAGAGGATACGTCTTACAAATGGAACCTCGTCACTTAGAAACCGCTTTTCAAGAGTTAATTATAGAATATTTGACCTTTTTTATTTTATTTCATAGATTTGGGACTGGTTTGACTTATTTTCTAGCCACAAGTTTGAAACTGGATCTTTCGCACGTTCTAATAGACCATTCAAATGACACAATTTCTTCCAGTTGTTGCTCACTCGCAAGTTTGCTTCAAATAGAAAGGACAGTAACATCATTTCATTGCATTAGAATTTATTTATAATAAATAAATACGTTTAATTTATTGACATTTATTGATGAGGATGTTAAACTAAATAACATTTGTCAAAATTGATTTTTTTATTTTTTTTATTTTTTTAATAGAGCAAAAAACGTTATTTCTTCGACCCGGGTGTATGAAAATCCGGCCTGCAACGAATTCACATGAGTTCAAACAGAAGAGTTTCTCATAACATCATTTGCATACTTACAAGAATCGAGTTCCACTTCGGCTTGCAACGACGACGCTTTGTGCTTCTAGTATTGTGGATTTTGAGACTTATTGCAATAGATAAGGTGTTGAGGGAAATTTTCATAACATAAAAAAGCATATTTTTTCATGTAGAAACCTCATAAAACAAAACCTATTTAAATGCTGTTTATTAAAGAATATGTTGTCACCAACTGGCCACCGCCAGTCGGCACTGGCAACGAGAGGATCCTCAGCAGCTCCCGTCGGAGCTGCGTCCTGATTGTAGCCAATCAGGACAGAGGATTCTGCAAGGTCCCTACGAGGTCCGGACTGACCACGAGGGACAGAACAACACCAGCCACGAGAGTGACTGGTCGCGTTGCTATTTGTAGGTGACGATGGCGATTACGATCGCGATGGCAATACCAATAACTGGCGAGGTCGCCCTCAAGTCTGAAGGGACTTGAGCCAACCCGTTGGGCCGTGCTGCGAGGCACGGCGTGGTATTTGATTAACCGACCACGCTGCCCATGTGGCCTTCGGCCACGTGGTCAGCGGTTGGTCTGGGTTGGGTTGCTGAAAGGTAACTCAACATCCAAGGCGATAACACGACGACACACTAACCCCTAGACAACCATGGCAATAAAGAATATCAATCCTAAACTGTGTGTCTCTGTGTTTTGTATAATCGTGAATGGTGTCCAAACGCCCATGGTCCTCCCCTGACCATGAGGCGACCGACCGCCACTCACAATGTAAACTGAGCAGAAACTGGAATTTAATGTGATAACTGTGTGAAGTTTGTTTCGCTTTCTCAAACTCAAAATGGCAGTTTGCAGTTTTGGAAATCATTGTAATTTATAGATGCAAACGTTTATCTTACTGCTACCCCTATAACTTACCATTCTGTCGAAATTAGATCTCCAGCTTAGACAAAATTGTGAGTCAACACACTGACAAGTAATTTTTTCTCCAAGTCTACATCACATCTGACTGCTGTTCTTATCACTCTTCTCTTCCTGTTGTGTTTATGCAACAGTCATGCTGGTTTCCCTCGTTAGGCGGCAGATGTCAAGATTTTCTCCAAGTATTTGGCGGATTAATAGCTTCTGGTTTGGGAACCTTATATCATGTTCACACCAAGGATACAGAAGAGAAGGATAGGAAAACGGGGTTTGGCCTTGAAACATCCGTGGTTCCTCCCACTGGATGGCAGCACCGCCTATTGCATAGGGTTATCATATGGCAACACAGCGCACCGTTTTAAATAATGAATGATTTCAACCATTATTAAGGGGTTTCATTAAATGAGTGATTAGTTGATTACTTTGATTAGTTGATTATTTGATGTATCATGTGATTGGATTCAACCAATCCTGAGAATAATCATTTCATCAAATAAGCAACTAATCAAGTAATCAAGTAATCATCCCAAACCATGATTTTCTGCTGACTTGGGCGATTATGAGTGCTCTCTCAACTTAAAACAACATGGCGGCGCCACACCCGCTTCAGCTACACAAGGTCATAATTTAACAAAGTCTGCTCAGTTTAGGTTAAAATAAACACAAAAAACAAGTTAGGGAGCAGTGTTGGGATCGCTAACCAACAAGAATAGCTTCGCTAAAATTTCGCTTTTTCCCCAAAATTTACATTTCGCTAACTATCGCTATCGCTAACAGGTACCAGTTAGCTAAAAAATCGCTAATTTTAGCTATTTTTTTGCTAATATTTCGCTAGTTTTTCGCTAACTATGTAAAATAAAATAATTTTTTTCATTCTTATATTTCTTGTTTTTTTTCTCTAAACAGAATTCATCTTCCTTTGAATCATCACTTACTTGTTAGTTCATGCCAGGTATCGTGATGCTAAAATTGTTCAGCACATCCCATTCTGCACAGATAATTTTCTAATTCCAGTTGTTATTTAGCAGTATTAAGCCTAATATTTGGCCTAATAATTCAAAACTAAAGTCAATAAACAACAATATTTTGGTACTACGCTGTAAATTAATACTTTTAATGATGAGTTTATTGTTGTGCATTATTAAGCCTAATAACGAAATAACAACTGGAATTAGAAAAGAAAACCATCTTTGCAGAATGGGATGCGCAGTACAAATCTAGCATCAAGATTCCGGGCGCGAACTGTAGGTTGATATTTTTGCGTTTTTGAGTTCAATTTTTTACCGGTTGTATACGTCGTAAAAACGTATTGGTTAGCGAGAAAATCAGCGAAATTTTCGCTGATTTTATCGCTAATTTATCATTTTTTGTTAGCTTTGCTAAAAAAAATCGTTAATTTCATAAAAGTAGCGATTTTTCTATTTCGCTAATATAGCGATAGCTTCGCTAAAGTAGCGATAGCGAAATTCTGTTAGCGAGCCCAATACTGTTAGGGAGTTGCAATTGTTACTTGTAGCAACTTTTTTCAAACAATTGGTTAGTATCTAGGTTACAGTTTAAACAATTCCGCCCATCGGAACAATCTACATGTTACGGTTGCTCGCATCACCTTTTCAGGTTGCCTATGCACATTTGCACAGAAAGTCATGTGACCAACACAGAAAGTCATGTGACCTTCACATAATCACACATACTAATAATCACATAATCAGATATTTTGTTGGGCCTTCAATAATTGAGTGATTATGATTATTTCAATAATCAAAGTAATCAACTAATCACTCATTTAATGAAACCCCTTAGTGTTAGGATGTAAGTACAGGCCACTGGGAAATTCCCAGTAGCCCGCCGGGGCAGGCCAGTTCTATGGTTACTTAAGCCTGATCTTACGAAAATTGATGGCAGTCCGCTCACTTTTAACCGCTTCATCGACATGTTTGATGCCACGGTCGCAAACAATCCCGATATAATAGATATCAAAAAGTTGCAATTCAATAGTTGTTTTTTATCAATTTTTAATGCTCTTTATCCATATTTGGTCGATTTTTAATGCTTTTAACAATATTTTAAAAAAAAAATTTATTTTCACATGCCTTGGACATAAAAATCGTCCCAGTCCAAGCTTGAAGCTCAACTGCAGAATGAGCGTTTTCACAATCACATAAACCCATGATGTGAAGGTGATTGTGTGACATCATTTAAATGTCAATTTGTCACAACTTATCAGTGAGTTTTTGCACTACCTGGTGGATACAGCCGAAAACGCTCATTCTGCAGGTGAGCTTCCAGCTGGAATGGGACGAATTTGATGTCCAAGTCTGTACGACAGTTGCAGGTCCAATCGATGAAACGATCAAGTCAGACATCCAAGACTCTACAGTCGAACCTCGTTATAACGAACTGCAATACATGACTAATTTTTCGTTGGTTGGTTAACCAAGCCATTTTTAAGCATTTGATGGCCAGAGAACACCACGTTAAAAAATGTCAACGTAACAAACTTTTGTTATAACGAACTGATTTCTCGAGTTCCTTGCAATTCGTTTCTAACTGTACTGAATGAGGACATTGACATTCGAACTGGTTTCAAATGGATGTGGACAACAAACGGTCAATACAGGAGATGCCTACCATCGCTGATTTTGAGTGGAAGACAAATCAACAAGGGATTCAAAACGCCCTTCCCAAGTCGTTAGAACGATGCGAATACGAATTATGAGTGGAAAATCATACAGCTTAATACGGTAACAATTTTGATTTTCAATACAACGAAGACGAAAAGGAATCAGCAAACTCAGAGTATTTCTGCACAACATGGTTGACCAGAACGATCCGTGCTCGAGTCGCCTTAGAAGACAAGAAAAGGTGAGCGATCAATAAAGTACTGCTGCGGAAAAATATGGTGTTGCGATTTGGCACAGCAAAAGCCCTTTGGTCAAGTTTGTAATATCATCCCAATCGCGGAGTGGTCTACCAGTTGCTTTTACTGTGGAATAGAACGTCATTTACAAAACGGATTAGAGAAGAGAAACAAGTCAAAGTTACACGAGGAGCAAAGAGAAATACAAACCAATGTGTCGTAGTTGTTTTTCACAAACACGAGTCGAAACTCTGGACATAGATTAGGGTTTTGGTCCTGGGAAACAGGGATACCGATTTCCTGGAAAACCAGATGGAAAATTACGGAACCGGGAACCGGGAAATAACCGGTACCTGCGGTTCTGGTCAGAATAACAGAAATACCACTTTGTCATTGCGACTTCCGGAATCAAACCAGCGCAATGACGAACATGGTCGGTCTAGACATGACATATTTCATCATTTCAGACATATTTTAACTATTTTTCATCATTTCAGACGTGTATGTTTTAATCGATTTTTCTTCATTTTAGACATCCTTTGATGGATATTTAATCGTTTTATACGTTTTATAATGGATATTTCATTATTTAAGACATCTTTTGATGTATATTTCTTTTGTTTTAGACGTCTAAAACAAAGAAAAATCCATCAAGAACGTCTAAGTGGTAATCCGATGTCTAAAACAAATAAAAATTCATCAATAAAACTTTTCAAACGATTAAAAATCCTACTAAAATGCCTAAAATGATGAAAAATCAATTTAAAAACGCCTAAAATAATGAAAAATCAATTTAAAAAACACCTAATATGAAGAAAAATCAATGAAAATCATCGAAAATAATTATGGTACCGAGAGTACCAATTTCCCGGGATTACCGGCCATTTTGGTACCGGGAACCGGCTATTAAAAAAAGGTAGAAAAACAGAAACCCTAAAATAGATGGAGTTTTTAAAGCGGTATGCAGCTTTTTAGGAGTTTGCAATCAAAAGATGCCTCCAATCATTCCAAAATTTGTTCCAAGATTTTGGATGAAATTTTGTTTCAAGATTTTGGATGAAATTTTGTTCCAAGATTTTGGATGAAATTTTGTTCCAAGATTTTAGAGTAATCGAAACGAAACGAGTCGGGTCAAGTTGGGCTTAGATGGATATTTTAATCCATGTTTGTTCACTAAATTCAAGAGAAATTAGGCTGGTCTCCGAGTGGTGTCCGTTTCTCGTTCACGGTAATGCAGTGGAGGTCGTGTCCAAATGCGAGTTGATTCTTGCATTTCTGAAATCAAAGTTAGCTTTTTAATACTCATTCTCAGTTCTAAGTTAATATTGATCCTTATCTGATTCCAGCTGGATTACATAGTTTTAAAATTATAAAATTTCGGTAGTTAGTTGAGTTCCTAAAAAATGTAATAGAATTTTACGTCAGTGATTTCAAGTCGTTCGAGGGAAATTAATATTGTTACCACAGAATTCAATTTTGGCATCACTTCCGCGGTCTGAGGTCGTGTTTAGGTCGTGTCACCCGATATCGTCTATCAAAATTGATTTATAAAAATTGAGTAAGTTTTGGATTCGAATTTACCTTTGACAGAGGGTAATTTTGAGCTGCTCTTTCCGTATTCATTAGTTGCAGATCGATTGGAAGTCATCTAATATGTTTTCGAAGCTCTTGTCGTCGAATTTTGATCGTTTATAATCGCAACTCATGCTGTACGCTATCTGTAATAAATTTGAAGATATTAGTCACAATATTGGACTGGTTTTCAAGTGATGTATTGTTGTTTTACCTCCTCTTTCGTTCTAAGATGGTTTCAAGTTGTTAGGAAATCGTCTCCAGTCGTTTTCGGGAGATCTAACTCAACGGCGGCACCAATCACCGTTCTCTTTCCATTCAGCCAATCCTGGCGCTCCATTTATTTTTTCCACCAGACGGCGCGAAATTCAATTTTGCCATTCATCATGCTGTAGGATTGAAAAAAGACTATTCAATGCAAGATCTAACTTTTATCAAAATTTTATCAAATTTGATTGAAATAACCGCACATTTTGTTAGAATTTATAAAAATAAAATGCAGATTTCATCGAAAATTTAAAAAAAAAAACACCCAACGTTTTTGAAATTTGTTCAAATTTGTCAAATAATTAACTAAATCTTAACAATATTTAAAAAAAATGCAAACTTGGTCGAGATTTATGAAACAAATTTGAATTTTGTCGGAAGCTTTATAAAAAACCGACACATTTTTTATGAAATTAACGAATTTTTGGTGATTTTTGATAAAATTTTTACAAATTTTTGATGAATTTGGATGAATTTAAAGAAATTTGGGTCTTCCTGTTTTTTCCTAAAAAAAAAAAACAAAACCCATCCACTATTAAACCATTAGACACTGTTACCAAGCGCTACGGCTATCTTCAAACTCGCCCAGCTTTTCCCAAATTTATGCAACCTCGTAATTGAATCCCAGTTTCCGATGTCTTTACAATCATTATCCAAACCTGCAAAATTCGAACTCACGATGCCAGCTTCAGTTAATTCCCATGCGATGACTGTAGCAGAGGAGAGCGGCGCAAATTCGGCGTGAACCGAAACGTGGAAGCGAATTATAACCAAGATGGTGTCGTGCTGTACGCACGAACGTGTCGACGACGTTTTGCAAGGAAACGAATGGCGGCCGCGCAGAAAGCGCTTATATGCCGTAAAGACAAGACTTAACACTTGTTAAAACTATAAAATGAGGTTTAATAATAACATACTTAACAATTGAGTCCAGAATTAATGAAAAATGGCGGAGCAGCTCGTTCTCGAGGTGGGCGCCATGTTGACAAGTGGAAAAGTGTACATTGCGACACCTTGTGTCGGTAATTGTAAACACATGACATAAAATTAAAGTGAATTAAACATTGTGGCTAAATAAAGCATGATACTCCATGCTTAATAATCAAATACAATTGTAAACATTGGAAATAAGCTATTTGAGATGTAAATAAACATTAAATCATTATATCAAATTATATAAAGACAATTGGGATTTGATATAAAATAAATATCGGAATAAATGATTAGAATATAACATAATAAGATTCTATGTCTCATCGACATATAAAATGGTCTTTTAGACCAACAATGACTACCACATCTTGACATCACTCACTTGTGAGTTAGGAAACTGATACCGGCACTTAAACATTTAGAGGTGCTTAATCTAACGATTCAGTTTGCAGTAAGTGCGGAATACTAATCAAAAAAATGTAAAACTGTATATATTTTCTGTATGAAACGCAAAACTGACTAAATTTGTAATTTAAAAAAAAAGTTTTAGTTAAAGACATCATCTCTCACTAGGAGCCTTCAATAAAGCGTAACGCGCCAACCTTGCGCAAAACTTCGTGTTGGCCCACGTGGCACGACAAAAGAGTGTCTCGAGTTTATACTTGTGCTTAGCACCAGTGCATGCAAAAAAAGTTATCTCGTGTTAAGAACTTTTGTTAAACTCTAGTAATTAATGTTGGAGAAATTCGAGCATTGCAATAAAGCCGACGCATGAAACTGACCCGACAAATTTGAGCAAAACATGCAACTTTTTAAACATACGTACGGTAATACTCCAGAAATAAATAAGTTGTGACATTATCCGCGGTTGACTTTTCAGTCGTTCGATAGTTTTTCTTGAAAATAATAATTTATCCCAGTTGTGGAATTTATTCAATAAGATTCTGATGGGTTGCTTTTGATAGTATGTCACGAATTTTTATTTTAAAATGAGGTTGCATTACAACAATTATTGACATTAAAAGTACTCGGTACGCTTTAATTGATATCCAAAATTTCAGGATTCTTGGAATTTCTTGTTATAGAAAAAACATGATAATAATAATAATAATGATAATTATAATTATCATAAATATAGGTATTGTCAAAACGAGGATCAAAATCATACTCGACTATACTTTCAAGATTATTGTATGGGTGGCAGTGAAAGACATCAAAATTGGTCAGATATTTTCTAATTTTCCACAAATATTCTTTTACGGCAAATAAATCAACTTTATCCCAATGATTGTAACTGAGTCCCTTCAACAATTCAAGCAGCATTGACCAAAAATCCTCGAATTGATGTTGGAAGTATTCTATAGTTTTTAAATGAGAATGTCTTTCATCCATCCACAAATCATTCATGTATTTGAATAGATTTAAACGCTGACTGCACCGGTTTTCAATTACCAATTTTACAATTGAAAGACTGTTGATGGACTTTGCAATTAGTATTACTTCCTGATTGGCTGGTTCACGTTTAAACATTATATGTAACATTTGTAAATTTCTGAATGCAGAGAATGCATTCATCTCGTATAAGTGTATTTGATCTGATTTGAATGGTATCCTCACCCTTTTAATAGTGTTAAATCCGTTCCATGTTGGATGTTTTGTTATCAAATCATATAAGTCAAAGACACCACAATCCAAGTCAGAAGGCTCTGTTCTAGTTATTGCTTCATTAGGCAACATTTTAATGTCCTTGGAAACAAATTCACAGTTCTGCATTGTCAGATTTTTGTATTTCTTTGCTCCATTGTTGGTAAGATTCTCTATATTAATGGTACAATTTCTTAGGTACAGCACGGTCAAATCAGTTGAACGAGCAGCAGCGCAGCAAAAGTCGCTCATGTTCATGTTTAAGGTTCCTTCGAGCCACAGTTGTTGGATTTGATTTCTTTCAAGCAGTCTTATGACAATTTGTTTTTCAAATTTTGTTTTGATCTCAACGCGTAAATATCGATATTTAATTTGGTTGAATCTTTCATTCTTTGTTGTGGCTACTAAAAATTCTCTTGAATATTCGTCGAACATCTGCACATCACAAGATTCGATGTCTGACGATGATGCAACATAATTTAGACATTCGTTTATTGTACCACCAAATGGAACTGTGGATGAAAAGCTTTGTTGCATTTTGCAATGGGCATGTGAATGAGCTATAAACGAGGATCCCAAATATGGTAAAAGTTTAAGATGCAAACGAATCTCATTTTCATTTGTGACTAATTCTGAAAATGGTTTAGCTTTAAATTCAATTGACTTAATTTCACCGCAATCAATTCCATATTTGATCAGATCATTGGTTGGTCTTATATTATTATTGGTGTAGTCTGCCGATAAAGAGCAAGGAATAATTCTTTTCAGATATTTGCTTTTAGTAATTGAATGTTTCGAACAGTCGGCAACAAGTTTTGCTGTCAACTCAAATCTCAAAGAAAATAAGTAACTGTATAAGTCAACTTGGCACAAAACAAGATCCAAGTCGTTTTCCATCAGACTTGCGAGAAAGGGCAAGACCAATGTTGTTCCTTCAGTATCAAGAAAACGATTAACAGTAAGTTTTAAATCATTATCGTTGTTTGCAGATCTGTTGGATTTTAAGTTCATCCAAAGTGCAAAAGCAGCTGCAAATTCCAACATGGACATGTGGAATGCCTCGTAATGATTTCTTGATTCCTTAAAGAATGTGATTTCTGAATGTCGGATCAAAAACCCGAGTTCAAAAATCTCTTCAGTCAACTGATCACAATCAAAATTCAAATCATTGCTTGATAATTGTTGCACACATGACATTCCAAATTTGAACATATTCTTCTGAATTATGTTAGGTGGATTGTTGTAACAAAACAGATCAAACTCGTTTTCAATTTCCAATCCACGTTTGACATAACTGTGCTTCAAAACGGAATTGAACAATTTTTTGTAAAACTGTGTTTTTGTTTCGCATTGTCCGATGGTTTTGTCTTGTTCTAGTATTACAGGTATCAGCATCAGAAAAAGCGGCGAATCAAATAAGTCAATCTGAGATGACAGAGCTAGGGTTATGTCATCAACAATGGCTTCTGGGAGAAATTTAATTAAAAATTGTCGCTTAGCATCTTCGCCTTTAACACCTAATATCGATATTCGCTTATCGTAATAATTACGTTTGGTCGGTATTCCAAATAATTGCGTTTGTTCTTCAATTCTTAAATCGTCCAAGCCTGTTCTACAGAATACAATTGCTGTTGCAACATCGTATATTTCCTTACGAAGTAGTTTCCTGATTTCACGACGTTTTTCTACCGACAATTCATCTAATCCATTGAGTATGAATATTGTATCTTGCTCGTGAAACTTTACCATTTGGATAGCACTGGTAACACCTTCAACACCGACGTGATCCGCAATTTGTACAATAACATCTTCAATACTTCTTTGTTGTAATTCTCGAAGGGGAATGAAGAAGGCAAATTTGAAGTTGATGTATTTCTTGTTTGTTGCCCAGTCGTACGTTAGTTTCATCGCTAGAGCAGTTTTGCCAAATCCAGGTTGCCCTTCGATAAGTATTCTTGTTGGTTTCATGTTGTCTACACGTTTGAAAATGTCTTCTATCTCTACTGATTTGTCTGATTCAATCAGTTGGAGTTTGATGAAATGTTCCACAATTGACAAATCATTGTTTCCTTTCGCCCAAGCAACTTTCGGTAGAGCCAAAGCACTGTAGAATTGCTGAAGTTTTCTACGAAAAACATCACATAGTTTGTTGCCATTTCTGTCGTAGTTTTCACAACAGTGGATGATTTGCTGTGTTGGCTCACTAGTAGATGCTGTAAAGATGAAAACCGCATTACTATTTTACTTTAAATTTGTATTCACTAAGTGAACGAAGCTAACCTTGTACATCTGGTGTGGAAATAGTTCATTTGTTTTCGCTTGTTACCGTGTTAGTAACTGAAACGGTTTTAGCTTCAATGTGCATTGCTACATATCCACTGCCACTAAGTTTATCAGTGTTGCTCGGTCTGTCATCCATATTGTTAAAATCTCTGCAAAATATTCAAAAGAACTGTTCTGTGAGTGTTTGTTAATGATACAAATTTATAATACTTATACCTCCTTTGTTGTTTATTATAAATTTCTTGTTTGTGATGGTCTTTTTGAAAACTGCACAATCTGTAAGTAATTTTACAAGTGAAAATTAGTCTTCTGTACAGACACACCCATCCTAACATTGACCTTTCGCTGCAATAGATCCTCAAAATTGGAGTCAAACTGACATTCAAACTAAGGCCAAGTTAGGGTCAAACAAACTCGCATCTTGCTCGACATTTCCGCATGTCATTTATGTATTAGCGCCATCTAGCGCATTCTGCTTATACCGTAAATAAACTTTGACGGACCCACTTCCGGTTTTACGCTAACGCTAACATGTTGTTTTTGTTTTCACATCCACTTAAGTCCTTAGATTATGCATACGAATTATTGACAAATTAAGTTGCTCAATTTCACCAATAGATGGCGTTGCCATCAGGCAGCATCATCGGACCATTTAACTTGCCCAAACGAGGGGAACAGAAGGTGACTATAGTAGATAGAATCACCAAGTTAAGTCAGTTCTGTCCTTGACTTCAAACCTGAATGTTCTATGCTCGCTTTACGTGGAGAAGACTTGGAGTCAGCCTGTTCTAGGTGTGGCCCTTGTCTTTCTCTAAATTATTTGGTTTATTGAATTGATTTGGTCATATAACAGTTTATATTTCATTGTGTAAGTTAAGTTGAATTTAAGTGATTATCACAGACATGTAATTGAATAGAATTAAGTTAGAATTTAACCTTCCCATAGCCAAGCCTAGTTTCCACCATTGCTAGCTAAGGTCGGTCAAATCGGCCTTCTTTTAAAATGCTTCTGCGCATGTGCAGAATCACATTTTTCCTGGTGCAATCGCATTTTTCCTGGTAAAAGCACATGTTTTAGGACTAATTTTAATACGCCACCTAGTGCAAACAGATGGCAAAGCAGTGTACGGCGCTCCCATTAAGGGTGTTTTATGTTATAAATATTAAATTATCTTAATAATTGAAAAACTATTTGTATTTAGACATTATAAAATAAGAAAAAAAAGTTTTTGAGGAATACAAGTTAACCTCATTAATTAATTATCAGAAAAAAAAGAATTACAGTGATTTTTCCACTTCTGTAATTTTTTTGACCTACCATGGCTATGGGAAGGTTAATAATTGCAGACAGCAATAAACTCTCTGACTTTGACTTTGTAACATTTGAGATTTGGTCTAACTTAGAACATTTCTGGATAGAAATATCCGGCTTATGTTAATTAAAAGGAAATTGGAATTCGGTCCTTGATCCGCCGTCACAACTAGACCAAATTCAAGCTGCCATTGCACGAATGCTAACCTCGTTAGCCATCATGAACAATACAATTAAGGTACGGTACATTCAACTGAAATCACTGCAATGAAAACTGGCTCGTTCAGCAGTCTTGATTGCCCGGCCACTCTTCCGACTATCCCGCTGCGGCTGCTGTTACCGCTACCAACACCACGCCCCCGTCTTCTTCGTTGCCGCCGCCTCGACTGCCCCCGTCCTTGTCGACGTCAACCATGACCACGTCGTCAACACCGCTGTCGTACGCCCATGCCGCCGCTCCCCATCACCGTCCACTCAACCACCGTATTGATTCTGTAATCAACACTGAAGTCCAGTCGCCGACTCGCCAAATGGCCTATCCCTCACGACGTACTGCCCGTCGCCTCCGCTCGAATATTGGAAACGTTGTCGACAGCTCCCTACGTGCCGCTACGTCTCTAAATGACCGCTTGACTACTCGAATCATGTAACCTGCTGGCCGCCACCACCAGCGACGAGGTCCGCAAATACGCAGAGTCCCGTGGCCTGACCGTCCTCCAGTGTGATAAATGGACAAAAGAAAACAGCACGATCAGCAAGTCTTTCTTCCTTCGTATTGCCTCGGACGATCTTGCCTCACTCCTCTTCCCCAACCTGTGGCCCTGCAGCATTGGGGTCCGTCCCTTTCACGGCAAAAATCCCCCCCTCGTTTCTTCCACCCAAATTAATATGTAATTCGTAATTTGCATCTGAAATTTTTTACTCACTTGTATCTCATTTCTTTTTACTCCTTTGGAGTGCGATTAAATAAATAAATAAATATACATTATGTGGGTTTAACTCTTAGAACCCATAACCCACGTAACAATATTCATCAGTTTTCATTAATTGTACGAGAACACAACATTTCATACTATTATCATCATTCATTAATAACTAAAAAGTACATATTTCTAGCTCTAACGGTTCGTGAAATACGAACGAAAATGCGTTTCGATCGTTTCGATAGAGTGGAAACATGATCGTAAACTTTTGTTTCGGCCCCAAATTTGTCAACTTTTATTACGGAAAACAAATTTAAAAAATATGTCAGTTTACTAAACTTGCATCCCTCTTTCTTTTTTAAAAAAAAGTACAGTGTAGGCTGTGTAGCCCGGACATAGGACGGGACCCAGAAAGTTGTCCGGACTAAGGGGCTGTCCAGATGGGAAAAGGGAATTTAGCATGGCTGGGTATAGGCGGGACCAATTTAGGACCTCAAACCTGTCCGGGCCACAGAGCTTGTCCGGTCGGGAGGTGTCCAGACTACACAGCTTACACTGTAGAAGTTTCTATCTCTAATGGATCATTAGCTACGATTAGAAAAGCAAACTCCTACCTTTCAGTGGATAACCTTTTACCAGACATAAACAATCTACTTATGTAGCAATGCATTTTTCCAGACTCAAATAATCTTGTAAAAAACGTCACTGATTTCTACATACCGTATATTTGCAAATAGCGCACCCAAAAAAAAAATTTTTGGCCCGCGCGGTATTAGAGGCCCGCGGTTTATTCCGAATTGGAAAAAAGCATCGGCCAATTTGCGACGAAAATCACCAAAACAGTGTGATAAATGGACCGTTTTGCATACGTTTCGGTAATTTCGACTGAAACATATGCAAAACGTTCTATTTATCATCCTTTTTCGGCACATTTCAAAAATTTTTGGCCTACAATTGGAACGTTTCGGAAACGTAACAATGGCCCCGCGCGCTAAACAAGGTCCGCGCCTTTTTCCAACAAGTGTGAACAGTCTAAAAATAGATCATTCACACTTTTTAAAAGTCACAACTTCTACATAAGTGGTTCAAGTGTGAACTAGGCATAAATACTTATAGGTATGACACTCACGGGAATTCATCTATTAAGTCCAAACAATAGTAATAAAAAAATTCAGTTTACCCCTGAAATATAAAGAAAAGTCTCCTTGTTGAATATTGTTGAAAACACGGCGATATAAACGTGGTTTAAATGGACTGCAAACGAGAAGTGGGTGTGTTATTTCAACTACCTGAAGTTTGATCTCTAGTTACTGCGCCGTTTCTTTTCTAGTTTAATCTAATCAAGTATTGTGGATTTTGAGACTTATTGGAATAGATAAGGTGTTATGGGAAATTTTTATAACATAAAAAAAGCATATTTTTTCATGTAGGAACTTCATAAAACTAAACCTATTTAAATGCTGTTTATTAAAGAATATGTAAACTGAACAGAAACTGGAATATAATGTGACAGTTTCGTAAAACATTAATAGAGATTTAATTATAAAGAAAAACAATATAGATTAAACCAAAGATTTTGCTTGTCGTATTAAGTGTTGCTTCAATAAAACTATTTCATACAGAATAAAAACATTTTCTGCAAATTTCATTTAACAAATATATTTAGTTAAACCAACCAAATACATGTAACAAAATAATTTTGTCTGGTAACTTAGTAGTTGGTTGTCACCTATTTTAATAAAAAATTTGGTTACAACAAATTTAATAATTGCTTTCACGACAAAATGTTTTTTGGAGTGTAAAGATTTGCAATTGCAGGGTGCGGGGTGTATGATGCAGAACTAGCTTTCAGCCACAATCTTTAAACAATGTACAAATATTTTGTGAAGTCATTTGGCTTACCTGATCAAAAAGAATGCAGTTGAAAGGAGTTCTGGTGGGCAAAGATCGAATTCATTTCCACGAGTTAGGCCTAACGTTCGATGCACGACAATGGAATAAAAAAAATTAGATTATTTCTCAAAAAGAAAATTTCTAGCTTCCATTTACCTTTAGCAATCGTCTGCTACCATTTTTGTAGTGCTTAGCGACTTCGACAACTTTCAAACAAAATAAAAATGCGTTTAATCGTGCGTGAGCAAAAAAGTGCAACTTATCAAACTTCAAAAAGACAAAGATAACGGCAGTTGCCATAGAAACTAGTGCATAGTAACAGAAGCATAACGCTGCAGTCCAATCACAATACAGAAAAAAATTGCATATTTTATTAAAAAACATTTCTCTAATTTGTCAAAATATCTGTCAAAATATCTGTCAAAATTTTGCTTAATTTTTCAAAAATTTTGGTGATTTTAACTGAAATTTGACAAATTTTTGTGATTTTTGATAAAGTTTGATAAAATTTTGGTGAATTTGGATGAATTTGGACGAATTTGGGTGAATATGAATCAATTAGGTAATTTTTGATAAAATTTGACAAATTTCTGGTGATTTTTGATGAAATTTGACAAATTTCTGGTGATTTTTGATAAAATTTGACAAATTTCTGGTGATTTTTGATGAAATTTGACAAATTTTTGGTGATTTTTGATAAAATTTGGCAAATTTTTGAGATTTTTTTTTAAAATTGGACCAATTTCAGATGATTTTTGATGAAATTTGACAAATTTCTGGTGATTTTTGATAAAATTTGACAAATTTCTGGTGATTTTTGATGAAATTTGACAAATTTCTGGTGATTTTTGATGAAATTTGACAAATTTCTGGTGATTTTTGATGAAATTTGACAAATTTCTGGTGATTTTTGATGAAATTTGACAAATTTTGGTGATTTTTGATAAAATTTTACCAATTTTGGATGAATTTGGATGAATTTGAAGAAATTTAGTTCTTTCTTATTTTCCAAAAAAATAAACCAAAACCCATCCACTATCAAACCATTAGAAACTACTTTTACCAAGCGCTGCGGCTATCTCCAAACTCGCCCAGCTTTTCCAAAATTTACGCACCCTCATCATTGAATCCCAGTTTCCGATGTCTTTACAAAATTCGAACTCACGATGCCAGCTTCAGTTAATTCCCATGCGATGAGCGATGACTACCACAACTTGACATCACTCAGTTGAGATTTATTGGATAATCTTTGCATCCATTTCACGTTGAACTACGCACCTTGTCTTTGTTCCGAGCAGCGATAAGAAGTGAACAAACGCTGCTAGCACCTGAAAAAGGAAGAAGAGTTTTTAATTTGATTCTTAGTTTTTAATTACACTAATTTCAGACGTATCTGACATGTCCAGTTTCAGTTTCGACCTTGTGTATCGCTTCGTGAGGTCCACGGGGGTTGCCTTGCTGATTGTCGCACCTGGAATGGACAAAAGATGTTGTATTAATTATTTGTGGTTGTTTCATGTGTCAAACTCATTTGTTTTTTACCGTTACGTGTTATTTTAGCCTTGATGTGTTGTTGTCACGTTTCTAGTTCACTTCTGAAGGTTCTGCGCGTGAATTTGCGAGATAGCCGCCATAGCGCAGGTGTGCTGGATACGGTGATAGCCTAAAATTGGTCATAAGAGCTGTTTGTGTGGATATTTTGAACAGTTTTAAATTTGTACTAACCGGTACTGGTGTCCTGGGAGGTCTGGTGGTGCTCTTGGACGAATAGGTGTCCGCTGGCGATCGAGAACGGGCGTCAGTGGCCGCTAGACGCGAATTGCCGCCGTGTATCGCCTCACGGGAGCAGAAACGACCTGCTAGTGCATCAGATCGTTCATGTTAGTCTAGCACTATAGTGCTTTGAAGTATCTGGTATGTTTTCTTACCGTTTGGTTGCCCAGGTGGTTGTTGTTTGCTCTTGTTGCTCCCTTTGCGGCGGGCGTCAGTGTCGTGGTCGGCCATTTTTGTTTGGGTGTGGCTTTGCCGCTCTCATTGAGCCAGATCCTGGACTCTGCGTGGCTCCCTGGCACAACTGTTGTTAGTGTTTATTTATTTAAGGGTTTTTTGGATTATTAAGGTGTTATTTTGATCTCTTATTGATTGGTTTTTTGTTTCTTGATGCGGGACCGAATTTGAGGTAATGCAGCGCTCCCATTGGCTACTAGCTTTTGTGCCCAGCTTCATCCTTGTTAAATCTTAATTTAGGTGTTATTTAGGTGTTATACATTGTTTTATGGCTGTTAAGTTTAGTAAATCCTCATATCTGTTATTTGTTAGCATTGGTATTAAGTTTATGCACCTGTTATCATTAAGTTTGTTTTACTAGAGATGTTGTTGATACCCCACCTATTGTTTTCCTCTCCTTTTGAGCTGGCTTTGTTAAATGTAAACGCGTCACATCTTGCATTATTGTATCTTTCTTCTTGTTATGGTCACTGATCATTTTTGTAGCCAGGCGACCATTTGTTGTGCACTAGTTGCTATGAGGTTGTTGTTGTTGTTATGCAGTTTTGAGAATAAACAAGTTATGTTTTCTTCTCTACCTTTGGAGAATTCATGTTTGGATTATTTCTCTCTGCACTTTACCGTAATGAGTGAGTAGAGAGTCCTTGAGTGATCTCCTCCCCACTGGAGGTGCCATGTTTTGTCCAGCAGTTTGAGGTTTTTGCCCATTTATCCACCTGGATACCAATTAGGTCTGAGTTAGGCCCAGTTTGATTTGCCTGCCAGGATTTTTCCACTGTATGCCCACGGGATAGCAATAGGAGGGTTGCCCAGTTACCGCAGGCTTTCTCCATGAGTGCCTGGTGTGTTTGCAACATCTTCGGCATTTCACCATTCAAGATGTGAGCGATTCGCGATGCATTCACAAAAAATTTGGAAACCGATACGTTTGTAGCGAATAATCGTAAACATTTAGAGGTGCTTAATCTAACGAGTCAGTTTGCAGTAAGTGCGGAATACTAATCAAAAAAATGTAGAACTGTATATATTTTCTGTATGAAACGCAAAACTGACTTAATTTGTAATTTTTAAAAAAAAAGTTTTAGTTAAGGACATCATCTCTCACTAGGAGCCTTCAATAAAGCATAACACGACAACCATGCGCAAAACTTCGTGTTGGCCCATGTGGCACGACAAAAGAGTGTCTCGTGTTACTACTTGTGCACCAGTGCATGCAAAAAAGCTATCACGTGTTTAAACTTTTGTTAAACCCTAGTAACTACAGTTAGAGAAATTCGATCATCGCAAAAAAGCCGACGCACAAAAGCAACCCGACAAATTTGAACAAAACATGCAACTTTATAAACATACATACGGTAATTTTCCAGAAAAAAAAGTTAAGACATTATCCGCGGTTGGCTTTTCAGTTGTTCGATAAATTTTCTTAAAAATAATAACTTATCCCAATTGAAGAATTTATTCAATAAGATTCTGATGGGTTGCTTTTGATGGTACAACACGAATTTTTATTTTAAAATGAGGTTTCATTACAACAACTATTGACATTGAAAGTACTTGGTACGCTTTAATTGATATCCAACATTTCAGTATTCTTCGAATTTCTTGCTACAGAAATAAGATTACAATAATAATTATAATAATTACTACGACTAGCATAAAAACGAGGATCAAAATCAATGTCGACTGTATTACTTTCACGATTATCGAATCGGTGGCAGTGAATGACATCAAAATTGGTCAGATATTGTCTAATTTTCCACAAATATTTTTTTTCTGCAAATAAATTCACTTTATCCCAATGATTGTAACTGAGTCCCGTTAACAATTCCGGCAGCATTGACTCAAAACACAGAAAATTCTCTGATCCATCTTGAATGTATTGTACAGTTTTTAAATGAGAATGTCTTTTATCCTTCCACAAATCATTCATGTGTTTGAATAGATTTAAGTGCAGATAAAACTGGTTTTCAATTACCAAATTTACAATTGAAAGACTATTGATGCACTTTGCAATTAGTATTACTTCCTGATTGGCTGGTTTACGTACAAACTTTATATGTAATATTTGTAAATTTCTCAATGCAGAGAATGCATTCATCTCGTATAAATGTATTTGATCTGATCTAAATGGTATCACCAACCTTTTAATAGTGTTAAAGCCGCTCCATGTTGGGTGTTTTGTTATCAAATTATTTAAATCAAAAATACCACAATCCAACTGAGAGGGCTCTGTTCTAGTTATTGCTTCATTAGGTGGCATTTTAATGTCCCGGTGGTACACGACCAACTTAAAAAATTGTACTGGCAGCTTGGAAACAAATGCACAGTTGCGCATTATCAGATTTTTGTATTTCTTTGTTCCATTCTTGGTAAGATCCTCTATATCAATGGTACAATTTCCTAGATACAGCACCATCAAATCAATTGAACGAGCAGCAGCGTACCAAAAGTCACTCATGTTTATGTTTAAGGTTCCTTCGAGCAACAGTTGTTGAATTTGATTTCTTTCAAGCAGTTTTATGACAATTTGTTTCTCAAATTCTGTTTTGATCTCAAGTTCTAAATATCGATATTTAATTTGGTTGAATTTTTCATTCTCTGTTGTTGCTACTAAAAATTGTCTTGAATATATATAAAACATCTTCACATCACAAGATTCGATGTCTGATGATGATGCAACATAATTTAGACATTTGTTTATTGTACCATGAAATGGAACTGGGGATGAAAAGATTTGTTGTATTTTGCAGTGAGCATATGAATGAGCTATAAACGTGTGGTAAATATATGATGAAAGTGTTAGATGCAAACGAATCTCGTTTTCATTTGTGACTAATTCTGAAGATGGATTAGCAATAAATGCAATCAACTTAATTTGACCACAATCAATTCCATATTTTATCAGATCATTGGTTGGTTTTATATTATTATTGGTGCAGTCTGCCAATAAAGAGCTAGGAATAATTCTTTTCAGATATTTGCTGTTAATAATTGAATGTTTCGAACAGTCCGCAACAAGTTTTGCTGTCACCTCAAATTTCAAAGAAAATAAGTAACTGTATGAGTCAACTTGGCACAAAACAAGATCCAAGTCATTTTCCATCAGACTTGCGAGAAAGGGCAGGACCAACGATGTTCCCTCGGTATCAAGAAAATGATTAACAGTTAGTTTTAAATCCTCGTTTTTGTTTGCAGATTTGTTGGATTTTAAGTTCATCCAAAGTGCAAAAGCAGCTGCAAATTCCAACATAGACATATGGAATGCCTCGTAATGGTTTTTTGATTCCTTAAAGAATGTGATTTCTGAATGTCGGATCAAAAACCCGAGTTCAAAAATCTCTTCAGTCAACTGATCACAATTAAAATTAAAATCATTTCTTGATATTTTTTGCACACATGACATTCCAAATTTGAACATGTTCATCTGAATAATGTTAGGTGGATTGTTGTAACAAAACAGATCAAATTCGTTTTCAATTTCCAATCCACGTTTGACATAACTGTGCTTCAAAACGGAATTGAACAGTTTTTTGTAAAACTGTGTTTTTGTTTCGAACTGTCCGATGGTTTTGTCTTGTTCTAGTATTACTGGGATCAGCATCAGAAAAAGTGGCGAATCAAATAAGTCAATCTGAGATGACAGAGATACCATTATGTCATCAACAATGGCTTCTGGGAGAAATTTAATTAAAAATTGTCGCTTAGCATCTTCGCCTTTAACACCTAATATCGATATTCGCTTATCGTAATAATTACGTTTGGTAGGAATTCCGAATAATTGCGTTGGTTCTTCAATTCTTAATTCGTCCAAGCCTGTTCTACAGAATACAACTGCTGTTACAACATCGTATATTTCCTTACGAATTAATTTCCTGATTTCATGACGTCTTTCTACCGACAATTCGTCTAATCCATCGAGTATGAATATTGTATCCTGCTCGTGAAACTTTACCATCTGGATAGCACTGTTAACATCTTTAACACCGACGTGATCCGCAATTTGTACAATGACATCTTCAATACTTCTTTGTTGTAATTCTCGAAGGGGAATGAAGAAGGCAAATTTGAAGTTGATGTATTTCTTGTTTGTTGCCCAGTCGTACGCTAGTTTCGTCGCGAGAGCTGTCTTGCCAAATCCAGGTTGCCCTTCGATAAGTATTCTAGTTGGTTTTATGTTGTCTACACTTTTGAAAATGTCTTCTATCTCTACTGATTTGTCTGATTCATTCATTTGGAGTTGGATGAAATGTTCCACAATTGACAAATCATTGTTTCCTTTCGCCCAAGCAACTTTTGGTAGAGCTAAAGCACTGTAGAATTGCTGAAGTTTTCTATGAAAAACATCACATAGTTTGTTGCCATTTCTGTCGTAGTTTTCACAACAGTGGATGATTTGCTGTGTTGGCTCACTGACAGATGCTGTAAAAATGTATACCGTGTTACTATTTTACTCTAAATTTGTATTCACTAAGCGAATGAAGCCAACCTTGTACATCTGGTGTGGAAATAGTTTGTTTGTTTTCGCTTGTTGCCATGTTAGTAACTGAAACGGTTTTAGCTTCAATACGGATTGCTTGATATCCACTGCCGCTAAATTTATCAGTGTTGCTCGGTCTGTTACCCATATTATTAAAATCTGTGAAAAATATTCAAAAGAACTGTCCTTTGAGTGTTTGTTAATGATACAAAATTATAATACTTATACCTTCTTTGTTGGTTATTATAAATTTCTGGTTTGTGATCTCCTTTTTGAAAACTGTTCAATCTGTAAATAATTTCACAAGTGAAGTTTAGTCTTCTGTACAGACATACCCATTCCAACATTGACCATTCACTGCAATTGATCCACTGAATTCGAGTTAAACTGACATTCACACAACGGCCAAGTTAGAGTCAAACAAACTCGCATCTTACTTGACCATTTCCGCATGTCATTAATGTATTAGCGCCAACTAGCGCACTGTGCTTATACCGTAAGCAAACTTTAACTAACCCACTTCCGGTTTTCCGCTAACGCTAACACGTCTTTTTTTCCACATCCACTTAAATCCTTCGACATTCATCCGTTTTCATTAATTGTGCGAGGACACAACAATGCATACTATTATCATCATAAATAACTAAATACTTTTGGGTATTACACTTACAGGAATTCATCTATTAACTTATGTCCAAACAATAAAGTTAAAATTGTTAGAAACATTTTCTCCATTTTTTCCCTTTCCTGTTTCCATGGAGTAATAAATCAATAACAACTTTTCCAGAGACATGGTTTGTTAAATGAACCCGTAGGAACCAAATTGTTTATCAGTGATGTTTGAAGGATGAACTGTGTTTAAATTGTGCTAATGTTGTATCCCAATGTTGTCTAACAGTTTAGAGTAGTAAGCACGCTACTTTTCAGTTTATCCATACAGGGTCATAATTCTGGATATTGACTTCTACAAGTTCTAAGAACAGGTCAATTCGTGTACTCCTTCAGTAATGATTAAATGGTAATAAAAAAAATTCACTTTACCCTTGAAATATGAAGAAAAGTCTCCTTATTGAATATTGTTGAAAACACGGCGATATAAACGTCTGGTTTAAATGGTCTGCAAACGACAAGTGGGGGTGTTTTTTCAACTACTGCGCCGTTTCTTTTCTAGTTTAATCTAATCAAGTATTGTAGATTTTGTGACTTATTGGAATAGATAAGGTGTTGTGGGAAATTTTTATAACATAAAAAAAGCATATTTTTTCATATTGGAACCTATTTAAATGCTGTTTATTACAGAATATGTAAACTGCGCCGAAACTGGTAAATGTGATAACTGTGTGAATTTTTTTTTGCTTTCTGAAACTCAAAATGGCAGCTTGCAGTTTTGGAAATCATTGTCATTTATAGACGCAAATGTTTATCTTACTGCTACCCCTCTAACTTACCATTCTGTCAAAATTAGATCTCCAGTTTAGACAAAATTGTGAAATATTCGTTTTCTATCGAGTCAACACACTGACAAGCAATTTTTTCTCCAAGTCTACATCACACCCGACTGCTGTTCTTATCACTCTTCTCTTCCTGTTGTGTTTATGCAACAGTAATGCTGGTTTCCCTCGTTAGGTGGCAGTTGTCAAGGTTTTCTCCAAGTATTTGGCGGATTAATAGCCTCTGGTTTAGGAACCTTATATCATGTTCACACCAAGGATATAGAAGAGAAGGATAGGAAAACGGGCCTTGGCCTTGAAACATCCGTGGTTCCTCCCGCTAGATGGCAGCACCGCCTTTTGCATACAGTTATCGTATGGTGACACAGCGCATCGTGTTAATTAATAAATGATTTCAACCATTATTGTTAGGATGTAAGTACAGGCCACTGGGAAATTCCTTGTAGCCTGCCGGGGCAGGCCAGTTCTGTGGTTACTTAAGCTTGATCTTACAAAAATTGATAGCAGTCTGCTCATTTTTAAGCGCTTCATCGACATGTTTGATGTCATGACATGTTTGATGCCACGGTCGCAAACAATCCCGATATAACAGATATCGAAAAGTTGCAATTCAGTATGTAGGGCATCGATGATAGTTGTTTTTTATCAATTTTTAACGCTCTGTGTCCATTTTTGGTCAAATTTTAATACTTTTTAACAATATTTTAAAGATTTTTTTTATTTTCATATGCCTTGGACATAAAAATCGTCCCAGTCCACGCTTGAAGCTCAACTGCAGAATGAGCGTTTTCACAATCATATAAACCCCCATGATGTGAAGATGATTGTGTGACATCATTTAAATGTCAATTTGTCACAACTTATCAGTAAGTTTTTGCACTACCTGGTGGATACAGCCGAAAACGCTCATTCTGCAGGTGAGCTTCCAGCTGGAATGGGACGATTTTGATGTCCAAGTCTGTACGACAGTTCCAGGTCCAATCGATGAAACGATCAAGTCAGACATCCAAGACTCTACAGTCAAACCTCGCTATAACAAACTGCAATGTATGACTAATTTTTCGTTGGTTGGTTAACAAAGCCATTTTTAAGCATTCGTTGACCATAGAACACAACATTAAAAAATGTCGACCTAACAAACTTTTGTTGTAACGAACCGATTTCTCGAGTTCCTTGCAATTTGTTATAACTGTACTGAATGAGGACATTGACCTCCAAACTTGTTTCAAATGCATGTGGACAACAAACGATCAATACAGGAGATGTCTACCATCGCCGATTTTGCGTGGAAGACAAATCAACAAGGGATTAAAAACGCCCCTCCCAAGTCGTTAGAACTTGCGAATACGAATTACGAGTGTAAAATAAATCGAAAATCGGCGTCAAAAAAACACAAGAAGTGTTTAAGCCGCACGCCGCTCAACATGGGATTTACAACTTTTGAAAATTTCAGATACAAAGCTTACTAGTACACCGGCATGCCGATATGAACTAAAACATGCCCGTGTGGCTGGTTTCTTTTTTAAATTAAAGGAGCCCAGATGAATACTTACCGTATTTTACCAAATAAGAGCCGGGGCTCTTATTCAAAACGGGCACTTTGAGCCGCGGCTCCAAATCGAGGGCGGCTCCAATTCGGGGGCGGCTTTTATTTCAAATAGTGGCCAATGTCAATGTTACGTTCAATGAACGTAACATAAGCCGCGGCTCTTATTCGAGGGCGGCTACAATTCGAGGGCGAATCTTATTCGGTAAAATACGGTATATAGGAATTTGAGCTTTGTTGATATTCAAAGAGTTACCGTACCCCCCCCCCCGTTTAATAGCCCGAGCGTCTAATTCTGGTTTTGAGCCGCCCCGCATGGCGCTAATATGAAACTCGGCGCTAATACGGGCCCGGCGCCTATAAAATTTTTGGCCAATGACTGCCCGGAGCCTTAATGAACCCCGGCTATTAAACGAGACAGTATGGTATTATTAAAATTTGGGTAAATTTTTAGAATTTTAGGCCAATTTCATGCATTTTTAACATCTAAAAACTCTTGTTCCGCATCTTTTGGTTCAATTCTCATGGATAAATATTCGTACTCAAAACGACATGCCGGTAAAAACAGGATTTGCCGGCGTGTTGGTAAAACTCGAGCTATACCGACATACAGCTTGATACGGTAACAATTTTGATTTTCAATACAACGAAGACGAAAAGGAATCAGCAAACTCAGAATATTTCTGCGCAACAAGGTTGACCAGAACGATCCGTGCTCGAATCGCCTAAGAAGACAAGAAAAGATGAGCGATGAATAAAATTCTGTAGCGGAAAAATATCGTGTTGCGATTTGGCACAGCAAAAGCCCTTTGGTCAAGTTTGCAATATCATCCCAAATGCACAGTGGTCTACCAGTTGCTTTTCTGTGAAATAGAAGGTCATTTACAAAACGGATTACAGAAGAGAAACAAGTCGAAGTTACGCGAGGAGCGGAGAGAAATACAAACCAATGTGTCGTAGTTGTTTTTCACAAACACAAGTCGAAACTCGGGATATATTTCATCATTTCAGACATATTTTTAACTATTTTTCATCATTTCAGTCTTGTTTTTATCGATTTTTCTTCATTTCAGACGTGTTTTTATCGATTTTTCTTCATTTTAGACATCCTTTTATGGATATTTTAGTCGTTTTATACGTTTTTTAATGGATATTTCATTCTTTTAGACATCTTTTGATGGATAGTTCTTTTGTTTTAGACGTCTTTTAAAGGATATTTTATTGTTTAGACATCTAAAATAAAATCCATCAATAAAACGTCTACAACGATTAAAAATCCAACAAAAATGAGGAAAATTATGAAAAATTCAATTAAAAAACGCCTAAAATAATGAAAAATCAATTTAAAAAAGCCTAATATGATGAAAAATCAATGAAAATCATCGAAAATAATTATGGTACCTAGAGTACCGATTTCCCCGGAGTACCGGCCATTTTGGTACCAGGAACCGGCAATTAAAAGAAAAGTGGGAAAACAGAAACCCTAACATAGATGGAGTTTTTAAAGCGGTATGCAGCTTTTTAGAAGTTTGCAATCAAAAGGTGCCTCCAACCATTCCAAAATTTGTTCCAAGATTTTGGATGCAATTTTGATCCAAGATTTCAGAGGAATCGAAACAAAACGAGTCCAGTCAAGTTGGGTTTAGATGGATATTTTAATCCATGTTTGTTCACTCAATTCAAGAAAAATTAAGCTGGTCTCCGAGTGGTGTCCGTTTCTCGTTCACGGTAATGCAGTGGAGGTCGTGTCCAAATGCGAGTTGATTCTTGCATTTCTGAAATCAAAGTTTGCTTTTTAATACTCATTCTCAGTTCTAAGTTAATATTGATCCTTATCTCATTCCAGCTGAATTCCATAGTTATGAAATTAATGTTGCGGGATTCCGGTAATTGGTTGAGTTCCTGGAATGTATAATAGAATTTTACGTCAGTGATTAATATTATTACCGCAGAATTCGATTTTTGCATCACTTCCGCCGTCGATCCGAAATTGATTTATAGAAATTGAGTATGTCTTCGATTTACCTTTGATTGAAGGTAATTTTGAGCTGCTCTTTCCGTATTCATTAGTTGCAGATCGATTGGAGGTCATCTAATACGTTTCCGAAGCTCTTGTCATCGAATTTTGATCGTTTGTGATCGCAACTCGTGCTGTACGCTATCTGTAATAAATTTGAAGATATTAGTCACAAATTTTCACTGATTTTCAAATAATGTATGGTTGTTTTACCTCCTTTTTCGTTCTAAAATGGTTTCAAGTTGTAAGGAAGTCGTCTTGAGTCGTTTTCGGGCAGTGCTGGACTGGCCCGGCGGGCTACCGGGAGTTTCCCGGTGGCCCATGGCCGCTGTGGCCTGTCCCGACTTCATTAGTTGTGGCCCGGACACCCAGATTTTCCGGCAATAAATTTGCTATAATTTTACTTTACCGGCCACCTCTCAGATCATCTCCAAAATTTGGATATAGGGGTATTCAAGGGTGAAAAAACGAATGGCGTTGACGGTTTTTGGGGCAAACGAAAGCGGAAGCGGAAATCAGGAGATTATTAGTAGTTGGTTTATACACTGCAAAAAAAGATCTGATTTTCAAAATTAAATATATTTTAAAAATAATGATAAATATTAGTATAATCAATTATTTTAAATGTAATGATAAATCTATAGGTAAATATTTCATTTACCATGTATTTATAAATTAATTTTCTGTATTGGCTAAACATAAGGATTTTCATTTAGTTTTCACATGTTTAACTAACTGTAAATATTTATATTTATGCAATGATAAAATATGTTGTAAAAACGACAAAAAAAAACGGTTGGGCTTCAACACAATACAGAATCAATAAAACATCCAAACTTAAGTTAAACTCAACTACGAGCTCTGAAAACACAATATTGATTAGTTAAATCAAACTAGTAGTAAGCCCAAAATTCCCCAAAAACCGTTTATTCACGTAAATTAGTGTAAAAAACAAACTCAAAGGGCGAGCAGACGAGAGGAGTCGGGTCGTGCGGCTACTAAAACCCGACGCGAGGCGGGATGCGCGATCCAAACGTTGAAAACGACAATTAAGGCCGCCAAACCTCCGGGAAAGACCCGACGAGAGGTTTAGGAACCTCTTCAAACGTTTAAGAGTGGTCAAACAGACCAAAAACAAACCAAAACGGGCCGAAATGCACGTTAGAACGTGGTGAGCTACTCCGGTAGTGCTAAAACCTGGTTGGCAGGCGAAACGAACGAAACGAAGGTGCTGAAGTCACGTGACTCGTTTTGATCGAAGTGAAGGCTTTTTAGAACGGACAAATAAGCGATTAGTATTTAAATAAATGCTAACACGGCGGAAGAGAGTTCGAATTACTAGTAAATTGGGCGAAAAGTCGAAACAATCTAAAAACGAGTTGGGAAACGACCAAGGTCGTTCAAAATGGCGGCGTTGCCAGGCGCAGTACAGCTAAATGCCTCTTGCGACGCCGATATCGAACTGTGGGGTCCGAGATCTGGTCAAACAAGGGGCGGAAACGAGAGAAGGGTGCCGAATAACCCCTTTGCAGTGGTTAAAAGGCCTCAGCAGCGACCTTTATCCGCGACAACGACTTTGGAGCGGGACAAAAAGATCGCTCCAGGAGCGAGTGCGCGACAGGCGCGAAAAGCAGTCGACTTGGAGGACGGCGGGTGCAACGATGCGGCGGGTTTGGGCGATGCAGTAGCCGTCAGTCGACCGCGTAAGGTGCGTAAATGCACGGAAACACTATGAAAGGTGTAACTAAAAAGATTAAAGTTTGATTTGCAGGCATTTGTGCAGTAAGTTGGCCAAGGATGACTCGAAAGCCGATACAACGATCTATGGCAAGCCAACGCGGAGGGAAATTCAAATGAAGCAAATGTATTCAATTCTCAAATTGTCGGATACAAAGCAAGTTGGGCATAGAGTAACTTTTGGTTCTATACTCTATGAAGTTGTAGTATACTAGTATACTAATATGAAGTGTAGTATTGTGACCAGCTGCCCCTGCGCACGGGTCGCTGCACTGCAACGGCAATGCACTTGGCGCAGCTCCAGCGCCTCTCGTATCTCGCGCAGCCTGTTGCGGTCCCCCGCAACCAGGTGGAGCTGCGGGCCTTTGGTCAAGCAGGATCGGGCCCCGGAAGTCGCCCTTCCGGAAGTGGTTGGTCCCCGTAGGGACAAGAGAGTTGTTGATCAACCAGCAAGGCGAACGGTCGTGTTGCGACCGCCTCCGAAACTGGCTATTGAGATAACCCAAACTATCGGCGTGGCGATGATATCGCCCGCCGGGACCTGAGCGTCCAGTTGCGCCACGTCCGCCGGACGTTAACCGTAACTTCGGCGGCGTGGCCCAAAACCGATTACCGACCTCGTGTGTCATGGCGGCCGATGGCCGCCGTGCCACGCGGTCTGATTAGGGACGGTTCGAAGGAACCGCCGCCTTGGGAAATACACTATGGGACACTGCATCATACCCCTAGACATCCAATAAAGCCATAACTAAAACTATATTGTGTCTCCGTGTATTTCGTGGTTTGTTTTATCGTGTGTGTTGCGTCCAGCGCCTCCGTGGCTCTCCCCCGACCACGTGGCGTCCGTCCGAACACTCACAATTGTGGGCCCGTCCAGGATTTTGAATTCTCTTGCGAATACTATTCTAATTTACTGATTGTGCGAAGCACAATATTAAATGAATTTTTTCTTTCAACTAGAGGGGGAAATTTCCTTGGTCATGATTGTGACAGGGGGTCAGCAGGCGAAACGGCCGCTAATCGCTGACCATTGGACCCTGATCAGACAAAAATTGGTGGCTTTGCATGTCCAGCTTGCCTGGGTACTGGCAAGCCGGGACTTACACTAGCCACACTTTCCAACGGTCTTCTATTCCTTTCTAGCTTAGCCTAAAAAACTGAGTGGTTGGGAGGGGAATATAATTCCAAACCTTCTTTATTATTTTTATTTCTTGGTGCGCAGCCCAAGTAAAAGTAATGGGACAGTCTGCAGCGTATTCAAACTCGATTCGTGGAGGAGGCGCGCTGGTGGCCACCAGCAAACCAAATCCCACGGGGGAGAAGCGGTCATATTCCAGGTGCCACGCTGCAATCACTGGTTCCATTATGGGCCGGGCGAGGAGGCGATGTTGAACTGAGCTTTGAGTGACACCAAATTTCTTGTAGGACGTTTAGTCGCTTGGATGCAGGTTGCTAGCTTAGTGGTCGCTGGCGCGGGAACAGTCACGTGCGGTGAGTTGGCGTGTAGTTGGACCCGAGTAGCAGCGAAGTGTCCGCACACATGGGAAGACTGCCTTGATTTTTGTTGCGACTCATAATTTATGGGTTGCGTTGTGGCTGCTCAAGGCGCTCATCCGGGTTCACATCGGTCATAATCCTACCCTGTCCCGTGTACTGGTTGGTAGGCAACTGCAAGTTAACGTATTTAACCCAAGAGTTGCTGAAATTGGGACACGGACAGCAGGGAGAGCTGCCGGAGGTACGGGGATACCGATGGTGAAGTGCTCAAATGGCACAGAGAGTTCGTTAGGGCGTAGGAACGATATCTGTGCGTTCAGGTAGCTACCAACTTTGAAAAAAGATTGGGAATCTAGCCTGTAACTTTTGTTTCTGAATTTTATTCACTCTTGCTTGATTTCTGGGCTACTGCAGTTTGTTAAAGGACTGTGCTCAAACCACAGTCTGGAGCAATCTCTGTAATTTGGAAATTAGTTGTTTTTACATCTTTTTCATTTTTTACTTTTTCTCTAAACTTCCCTATCTATGATTTTCATGGTTTTCTTGGGACTCCACACCTGACAGCGGTAATAATCACCTCAAATGCCGGGTTGTATACAGCGTCAAATGGAGGGCGATATGGCTTCACAATGGCGGCTGAAGGGTGGGACCCAAGGCGACTAGGGACAGAAGATGCATTTCCTTCTTACTTTAAGTGCAACTGACTGTTCCACAAAAAACACCATTTCATTGGGATGAACAGACATCTCAGTGTAGGCACGTTTCTGTCGAAAGGCAGCCTCGTGCAGACTGGAATGAGTCTCCGAAAGGGGTGAGCGGGCGCGTTTGTTGGTCTCTTGGGGCAGAAGAAGAGATTGCAACAATATCCCCGTAGTGTAAATATCTGCAAAAACCTTCTGCTAAAAATTGGAACTTTTTGGGTGTCTTTTAGATTAAAAAACACCCAGTATTTTGTAATTTTTTATTTTTATTTTCTTATCTTTCTTCCTCTGTTTCTTCTTGCGAGGCATCAAGAATCGGTTTGTCTGCGCGCTAGCGCGGTTTGATTTTGTTATTTGTTGCTAACAATGATAAAATTAACTGGTTTGAAAATTTCGAAGTTCTACAGACATGATTTCGTGCTTTTTTAGAAAAGCACAAAAGTCATGTTTTTGTGGAATCAGACCATTTTGATCTGGTTCAGAACTTCTAGTTCCAAACCGAAAAATCACTATTGTTTTTTCAAAAAGTGTTGTTTTTTCTGCAGAAATGTAGGAATTGGAACATTAAAACGGTCGAAATTTTGTTTTTATTTTAAAAATCAAACATGGCGACTGGAAAGACAATAGAAAAACATGTGGAAATCTCGGAATTTTCGAGAATGATTGGAATTTCAAATTTCGACATTTTCTTGGAACTCTGGGAAATTGATTCTATAAATTATTTTAATTTTCTACCAATGGGAAACCAGGGGGGGGAAGTGACATCACTAATCCCTCTCCCAAGAATGGCTACTTGAGCCTAATCTCCTGTCTCCTCATTGGTCGTGACTTAATTCCACTTGTTCACCTTGCAAGCTGCGGTCCTGCTTTTGGTCACATTGTGTCAATGCCAGCGACCAGAACTGGTAAGACCACGTGGGACTCTCCTGCACCTAATTCTTTCACACCCGCAACGGATTCAGATTTGAACGACTCGGATAATAATTCGATTGCTTCTTCAAACGACAATATGTCAAGTCCTAAAGTTAAATTGTTGGATCAAGCGATGCTTGAAACGACTTGCAACGTCTTTAATCTAGTTATCGATGATATGACAACCTACGAAGTGTGGGAAGACACGCTTCTGAAAGTAGCCGATCACTTGGTGGAACTCCAAGACAAATCGGATAGCACTATGCGTCAATTAACGCAAACGCGCACGGAATTCGGTGATATTAGCGACCGGTTAACTCATGCTTTGCAGGAGTTAGACTCTGCGAAATTATCGAATGAAAGCTTGTTGAAGATGATAGCTAGTCAAAAAGCTATCGTTGACAGCGTGGTGGCGGCTGGACAATCGAATTTGAGAGCACAATCTGCAATCTCAAACACGATTTCTCCCACCGTGACAACACCAAACTCTGGATCCAGCACAGGCTCAACGCCTACGACTGGAAATCCTCTTTTTCTGGCTTGGGGAGAAAAGTTTCTTCACAAAACTGACCAGGCTATGCCTGCTCCCAGGCCAATGGATGAAGTAGAGCTAAGTAAACGAGTCAAATCCATTGGAATTGAAGCGTTTGCAGGGGACAAAACGAAAGCTAAGTCTTTCCTTATTGATTTAAAACGTTCTCTACGCTTTGCTTTGCCCTATCTGAACCAAGTGCTTGCTGAGCATTTGTTTAAGTTTTTCCGAGGAGATGCGGCCACATGGTTCTCTTCTCATGCCAAAACGAATTGGGAGGAATTCGAACATGAATTTATCACCCATTTTCGTCCGAGCGATGCGCTGCTTTTAGCAGAAATCGCTAAAACACAGCAACTGTCTCATGAGTCTGCCACCCAAGTGGTGATAAGACTCGAGAAGTTATACGCTCAATTGACTATTCCTGTGCACGAGAGCCAGCAAATTCAAAAAGTGCTGGCAATTCTGCGCCCAGCGGCCAAAAACATGGTCGCAAATGCCATTAACTTGGAGAACACTTGGGCGTCGCTCAGGAGAGCCTGCATTGCTACGGAGGCCGCGATCATAAATCAGGAAACTGTGACAAATGCAGCAATCATTGAGGCGGCAAAAACAGAAACTGTTACGCCAATTCAAAAATCCAACCAGCAAATGGTAACAATACCAAATGCTGCGGGTGGAGATAAACCGAAATTTGTTCCGTTTGGATTGAGAAATCCAAACAATAGAACACTGTTCCCTGCGCCTAAAAATGCTGCGATAGCAGCAACAAAGGCCGCAGAAGGCAACGAGAAGGCGCTAGTCCCGAGCAATAGGCTCAAAGACTATGCGACCAAACCAAGAGTTGGCGGTTGCTGGGGCTGCGGTGGCGCACACTTTGAAAGGGATTGCCCCCTTAAAGTGGAAGCCGCTAAAGCAGCAATGGAAACAATCGCCGCTGCCCAACACAGCATGATGCAGGCTATGCTTGCAGCCAATGAATTTGGTGGCTGGCCTGACATGGCGGGAAACGAGGAGTCGCAGTCGACAGAAACCCCCGAGTAACTGACGACTGCGCTCTCACTATTGTGTTGATTCCAATGGAAGAAGACATGGAGGATGCGCTATTTGATGACATTTCATCCACAGAGCCAGATCCTCGCGTGGTTTTTTCCACAGAACCTGAAATCGATCATGTTAACGTTGCTTTAAAGACAGGAAAGAGTATTACTCCCCTGCCTTACTTCAAAGCAACACTAAACGGCTTAAAAGTCACCGCTCTGATGGATACTGGGGCAACCCATAGGTACATCAGCGGAGGAATGCTTAAAAAGCTAAACCTCTTGCACTTTATGACTCCATTTTTAGAAAATCGAGTTGTATACACTGGCGATAGACCAACACGTCCAATCGGAACAATCACATTGCCACTCAAGTGGCGGGGTGGTGAAATCCCTGTGACATTTACTGTTCTTCCATCAGCTTCCAAATTTATATTATTAGGTTGCTCTTGGATTATCGAAAATAGGATTGTTCTCAATCTAACAGATCGAGAATATTTCTTTCTTGATTTTCCACATGACACATTTCCCTTCGACGACCCACCATCGCCTGAAGAACTTGGAAATGCAATAATGGATCGATGGGATGCTTTGGTTGCAGAATCAAAGTCACCTTCTGTCTCCACGGCTGATTTGAGCCAGAGACTGTTAGCAAAAAGCAATTTGTCACCAAGGCAGAGATCTCAAATCTTAACTCTTGTAGAAAAATACAGACATGTGTTTAGTGACAAAGCTGGCTGCCACCCCACGTTGGAACATCCAATTCCGACTGGAGATGCACCTTCATTTCGATGCAAAGACCGACCAATGAATCCCAAGAAAGCTGAGATTTATCGCGAATTGGTTGCTGAATTGCTGAGAGATGGTTGGGCCGAACCTTGCGAGGGGAGTTATAAAAATCCCCCCGTGATTGTTGCAAAGAAAGACGGAGGGTACCGCCTCTGTATTGACTTTCGCTGGCTAAATAAGATCACAATTGAGGACGTCTACCAGATGCCCTCAATTTCTATGATTTTGGCCTGTTTAGGTGGAAAAAAGTTCTTTTCTACTTTGGATTTAACTAAAGGTTATTACCAAATAAAACTTAAATCAAGTGACAAGAAGAAAACTGCTTTTTCTACTTCTGATGGAACATACCAATTTACTCGTATGCCCTTCGGACTGTGCAATGCACCCAGTGCATTTCAAAGAATGATGGATCAAGTTCTTGGAACTGCACAACACAAGTGGGCACTCGCTTACCTCGATGATATTATCATTTTTAGCGACTCATTTGAAGAACACCTTCAGCATTTAGATGACATATTGTCAAAATTAGATAAAAACAAATTGACAGCGAGTCCGTCAAAGTCATTTATTTGCCCTGAAGAATTAAACTTTCTTGGTTTCACGATGTCAAATGGGGGTTATAGCCCAAACAACGACAAAGTGGAAGCAATTTTAAATTATCCGACCCCTTCCAGTATAAAACAGCTTCAGCGTTTTATTGGGATGGTGGGTTTCTATGCTGCTCTAATTCCAAAACTGAGTATTACTCAAAAACCATTTTTTGCCCTTTTAAAGAAAGATACAAAATGGGAATGGTCTGAAGAGTGCAATGTTGCTTTCGAATATCTGAAAAACCAGCTTGCAAAAGGAATTGTGCTACCTCTGCCTGATTTCGCTCGCAACTTTACCATCCATACAGATGCTAGTGGCGGCGGGCTCGGTGCAGTCCTCATGCAACTGGATGACCATGGTGCTTTAAGACCAGTTGCGTACGCCAGCAGAACTCTGCAAGGCGCGGAAAACAACTACAGCACCACTGATTTGGAATGTTTAGCTGTGGTTTGGGCTGTTGATAAGTTCAAACCATACATTGAATATTCTGAGTACCAAGTTGAGACTGACCATCATGCTCTGAGATTTCTCATGACAATGGAAAACCCAGCTGGAAGACTGGCTAGGTGGGCAATGAAATTGCAGAATGAAAATTTCACCATCAAGTACCGAAAAGGCACCGACAATCAAATCGCGGATGCCTTATCCAGAGTCTCTCTTGATAATGGCAATCCGTTAGAAGGAAAAGCAACTCTAACAGAGATTATAGAGCCTGTTGCTCTAGCTTATCTCACAAATGAGACCGATTACCCGATGTCTTTCGAGAACATTATATTACAGCAGCGTGCAGATAAACATCTTTCAAAACTAATCGAATGGTTGGAATTGGATGATGGACAACCTCGACCAGAACTTCCTAAGTTCTTGGAAGAAAGGCAGTACGACTGCACACTCACTAGAAAAGGAATGCTTATTATTTATGCACCCTTTAAAACTGATTTCTTTGTGGAGGAAGAGGATTTGGGAATTGGATTTAAAATCTTTATTCCACCATCTCTGCAACTCGCAGCACTTCAACTAATTCACGACCATCCGATGGCTGGTCACGGAGGAGTTGAAGTAACTCTAGAGCGATTGAAAAGAGTTTATTTCTGGCCTGGCATGCAAAAAGAAGTAAAACTTCATGTAGCAAGCTGCAATCGCTGCCAACGCTGCAAACCGATTCAGAGAAAACCAAAGGGATTGATGGTCCCAACTTCTCCAAAAATTGGTCGTTTTGAGAAGATAGGAATCGATCTAATAGGTCCATTACCTAGAACCTCGAACAGAAATCGCTTCATTCTAGTTGTGGTGGATTATGCCACCGGCTGGATGGAAGCTACACCGCTGAGATCCGCTAAAATGACTGCAATTGCACCAATTTTAAGACGATTTTTCAGCTGTCATGGGTGCCCTCGTTTTATGTTGAGCGATAATGGCCCCCAATTCATTTCTGACGTGTTTCAGACTCTCTGTGACGATGCAGGGGTTGTACCAATTAAAGCAACGCCTTACCATCCCCAGACTAACCTGACTGAACGCGTAAACAGGAATATCAAGATTATGCTTCGAATTTTTACATTTGAGCACGATCACTGGGACAGATGCATCGACCAGATAAATTTTGCTTTGCATTCTGCCCCAAATGTGTCTACCGGTTTTACACCAGCAATGCTGACGTATGGCAGGGAATTGCGACCATTTTGGGATAATCGAGATGTGTCTTATGACACCCCATTCGACCCAAATAGGCCCTACGACGCTGTCAGAATGCTAGTCGCTAGACACCGTACTCTGATTGCTGCAGCTCTTAAAAATAAGAGTCTGGCCCAAGCAAAACAGAAAACTTACTACGATCAACACCGCAGCGACGATAAGTTCGAAATTGGAGACTTGGTTCTACTAAAGACCCACCCATTGTCCAATGCTGCTAATCGATATGCTGCGTCCCTTGAGGATCGCTTTGAAGGACCTTATGTAATAACTAAAGTCTTTAACAACAATGCGTATGCCCTTGCGAAACCAATAACTTTGCAAGCGAGGGGTACACACAACATTGTAAAACTCAGGAGATTCATCCCCTCAGAAGAAAAGGCTGAATGGCCCATTTTAGATAAGGAAGATGAAGAAGTTCTTGAAAACCAACCTGTGGACACTGGAACAGCAACAATATTGCCAACTCCAGTGCAACCAACGGAATCTGGTATCGCAACTAAGTTGCCAACACCAGTAAAACCTTTTGGGAAACCAAAAAGAATAAAACCCTTGCTGTTGCCACAAGTGGATTCACAAAAACCCACGACGGCTCGACCAAAACCAAATTCGGACTCAAATAGACCTTCGAGAAATCACGTTTTACCGATCCGATATCGGGATTGACCGCTAGGTGACACTTCAAATCGGGAGACCCATTTGGACCAATCACAGACTGTTTACAAAACATCTGCGGTCCATACGCCAATTAAACGTTCGCGAAACGTCTTCCGGTTCTATACTTAGCCACCACCATTCTTTGTCCAAATCACTTATTCGCTGCGATCGCCACTGACCAGTCGTGTGGAACTTCTCTGGAAAATCGAAACGAAAAGATTGGAAAA
Source organism: Strigamia acuminata (assembly GCA_949358305.1). NCBI lineage: Eukaryota > Metazoa > Arthropoda > Chilopoda > Geophilomorpha > Linotaeniidae > Strigamia > Strigamia acuminata. Next base: position 62,803,329 of record OX442314.1, on the reverse strand, counting down.
ACGATGGAAAATCACCGAAACAACGAATGGGTCCAGTGCCCAGTATGCAACGGCTTCGGCTACATCACACTGTGGAATCTATCGCGAATCCCGTGCATGAACTGCGGCGGAGACGAAATCGTGCTGACGGATCAACCACTCGAAGAATGGTTTGTCATGTTCATGACGCTGCCCGGTCAGCCGATTCCGCTGCACCACCGACATATTAACTGGATGCGCGTCCGATCGCGCACAGACCGCGAAAGGGAAGTCGCAGACAGGGAACAAGCGAGTGCGGCGAATGCCACACCGACGGAACCCCCAAAGAAAAGACAGAAAACGGCAACAAAGAGCGTACGCTCTCAACCGCCGCCGACTGCCTCTACCAATATTTCTACGAAGAAACCCGCAGCGACGACGTCGCAGAAGGTTCTTCGTCCGCCACATAAGCCATTTGTGCTTAAAAAGAAGGCTGCCGAGGAGACAAAAGCGACCGTACAAAGTACCGTCGCCCCAACTCCTCACCAACCACCGACCGCCCGTCCAAACATTTCGGAGAAATTGCTGGAAATGCGACGACTTGTGGCGATCGAAAATCCTACGTTGAGTGAACGAAGCGTGAACACCGAAGCAAAAATTCGGTACAGAGCGAAAAAACACGCGGACCATAAGGACCGAATGGCGAAAAGAGACGCCGAGAAAGCGGCTCATCAGCAATTGACTGCGCCATCGGCCACAATCACATCGAATGCGCCACGCGCACTCGTTAAGAAAATCCCAGCTCAAACGGAAAAAACTCCCGATGAGCTACGAACAGCTTGGGCGGGACAGTACGGTCCTCAACCAATCCAAGGTATTGTGAACCTGATCCCGACCAAAGCCACGGCGGCCGCAATCGCTTTTCCAGCAGCCTGCCAACTACCGCAAACGATGTTTGGTGCCAATACAGCGGCGACGCCGGCTGTCATTATGCCGCCGATGGTTGGAGAACGCCCGACGAACGTCGTGTTCCAGGGATTCGCGGATCCTCCACCAGTTTGCGACAACAATGTAGTCGCCACCGAAGCAACGATCGAGACCGCGATGCAGATTGACGGCGCACCGAACGAGGAGTCGCACACGCCGCCACCACCACCGCCAGTCGTTCCCGAGCCCAAAGCTACCGCCGTGAAAAAGAAGTCGAATAAGAAGTCACGCAAGAAGCTAGCAGAAGAATTCGTCGACGACAAAACTGAAGAAGAGCCAAAAACCGACGATACGCCACCCACACCGGGGAAATCGCTGCAGTGAAGTTTTCGCCGCCGTTTTAAAGGAGATTTTGGCCAAGCCTGTTAAGACTTTTATAGTGCCAGAAATAATTTTTTTTTATTGTCAAAACAAGTTTTTTTTTATTATTAATTATTCCAAAGTGTTAAAATTAGCATACTTACCTTTTAATGTTAAATGGATTCAATAACTACAAATGTTAGATTTTAAAGTTCAAAAAGTGTTTTTTATTCATATATATTTTTAAATTACAAGTGTTATTTTACATTTTTATTTTTCAATAGTGTTTAAATTGTACAAGTTTTCCATCCTGGGGGTAAGTGTGTGTGTGTTCCTTTGTAGTGTTGTTATTTTCCCAAGTGCATTCCTACCGGTGATCTTCGTTCTAGCTGATGGCTCGTCCGAAATATGGTCATCTGATAATCTGAAAAAAGAAAAGTAATGCGATGTGTTAACTTTCAACAACCACTTCAGTGATTGCGTTGTACCCCCTCGTACTTACCTTTTTCCAGGGGGGGGAAATGTGACCAGCTGCCCCTGCGCACGGGTCGCTGCACTGCAACGGCAATGCACTTGGCGCAGCTCCAGCGCCTCTCGTATCTCGCGCAGCCTGTTGCGGTCCCCCGCAACCAGGTGGAGCTGCGGGCCTTTGGTCAAGCAGGATCGGGCCCCGGAAGTCGCCCTTCCGGAAGTGGTTGGTCCCCGTAGGGACAAGAGAGTTGTTGATCAACCAGCAAGGCGAACGGTCGTGTTGCGACCGCCTCCGAAACTGGCTATTGAGATAACCCAAACTATCGGCGTGGCGATGATATCGCCCGCCGGGACCTGAGCGTCCAGTTGCGCCACGTCCGCCGGACGTTAACCGTAACTTCGGCGGCGTGGCCCAAAACCGATTACCGACCTCGTGTGTCATGGCGGCCGATGGCCGCCGTGCCACGCGGTCTGATTAGGGACGGTTCGAAGGAACCGCCGCCTTGGGAAATACACTATGGGACACTGCATCATACCCCTAGACATCCAATAAAGCCATAACTAAAACTATATTGTGTCTCCGTGTATTTCGTGGTTTGTTTTATCGTGTGTGTTGCGTCCAGCGCCTCCGTGGCTCTCCCCCGACCACGTGGCGTCCGTCCGAACACTCACAGTATACTTTATGTTTGGCTGGACTTCAGATTATTCAGGAGTCTACCAAATAATTTATACTACAACAAATGAGTGTTGGGTTTGGCTTGGCTTCAGATTTAACTTCAGGAGCCTACCATTCCACAAAATTCATTTTTCAAAAAAAATAATTTTTTGGATTTATGTATAATAATTGAATAAATTTATTCCATTATTAAATTGTTCAAAGTTGTAACATTGATTTTAAGTTTTTTAAAAATAATTTTGTGAGGACCTTATTACCAATTTTACTAATTATATTTGGAATTTTATTTCATTCAGCTATTATTTGTGTAATTTTTTTTAAACTAATGATTATTATTATTCATGTATATAATTTTGTGATTACTTGTTTCTTAACCTTTGAATGAAAGGAAAATTTTATATTGATTTACACTATAATTTTATAATATGTTTTTTGTAATTTATCAATTTATTTACTTGATGATTTCATTATCATTAATAAAATCAGCTCTTACTTTATTTAGATTTATTACTAAAAGTAATATAAAACAAAACTATTGATAAACAAAGTTAAAATCTTAGAAAAAGGATTTTAAAATTGATGATAAAACTATAACACAATTTACTTAAATGTTATTTAAAACTATTGATAAATCTGTTACACAAAAAAATAAATAAAGTTAAATCAAATGATAAAATTATTATAAAGCTTAATTAAACATTATGAAAATCTTTCATAAATATATAGAAAAAATCTTGATAAACAAAAGTAAATGCAATGTTAATATGGATTGTAAAGTGGTCCTTTTAAAACTTGTAAACGCAATGATAAATATTAGATCAAACAATCTTGATAAACATGATTTACAATGATTAAATCATATTGTTTACAATATATTTATTTATGTATATCAGTCATAAAATCTAATATTTTTTGCAGTGATACTGGTGAGGTTAGGTTAAGCATTGGAATTATATGGCCCATTGTTCTTGTTGTTTTTTATGTTGTTGTTGTGTCTCGGGTTAGGTTAGGTTAGGTTAGGTTAGGTGATGTAATAAAGATGGCTGACAATAAGAGCGCACGTGCGTAACAATGCTGGGGAGAAAATGACTGACAGCTAACAATGAAATTAGGGTTATAAAAATGAGAAAGTAAACATTTGATAGCAATCACTGGTCGTTAATCTGCTGTTTTCTGCTTCCGCTTCCGTTTGCCCCAAAAACGTCAACGCCATTCGTTTTTTCACCCTTGAATACCTTTATATCCAAATTTTGGAGATGATCTGAGAGGTGGCCGGTAAAGTAAAATTGTTCCATAAATTTGTTCCCAGTCCAGCCCTGTTTTCGGGAGATCTAACTGTAAAGCAGCGGGTCTAAACACGCATTTAAGTTCGAGAGTTTACAAAACCTCTCACCAGATAGCGTCAGTGTAATTATGTACAAGACATCATCAGAAGTCGGAACAGAGAGAAATTCGAGCATCGCAACAAAGCCGACGCACGAAAGCGACCCGACAAATTTGAACAAAACATGCAACTTTATAAACACACATACGGTAATTTTGCAGGAAAAAAGTTAAGACATTATCCGCGGTTGACTTTTCACTTGTTAGATAGTTTTCGAGAAAAAAAAAAATTATCCCAGTTGTGGAATTTATTCAATAAGTTTCTGATGGGTTGCGTTTGATGGTACGACACGAATTTTAATTTGAAAAATGGGGTTTCATTACAACAATCATTGACATTAAAAGTAGTCTTTAAGGTACACTTTAATTGATATCCAGAATTTCAGGATTCTTGGAATTTCTTGTTACAGAAATAACATAATCATAATAATAATAATAATAATAATAAGCCAAATCATGCGTAGGGAAAATGGGAAAACTAGGAAAACTAGGATCAAAATCAAAATCGGCTGTATTACTTTCAAGATTGTCGTATCGGTGGCAGTGAACGACATCAAAATTGGTCAGATATTGTCTAATTTTCCACAATTCTTCTTTTTTGGCAAATAAGTTCACTTTGTCCCAATGATTGTAACTGAGTCCCTTCAACAATTCAGACAGCGTTGACGCAAAACACAGAAAATTCGATGATTCATGTTTAATGTATTGAACAGTTTTTAAATGAGAATGTCTTTTATTCTTCCACAAATCATTCATGTATTTGAAAAGATTTAAAGGCATACCCATCTGGTTTTCAATTACCAATTTTACAATTGAAAGACTATTGATGCACTTTGCAAATACTTCCTCATTGGTTGGTTCAAATACAAATGTAATATTTAGCATTTGTAAATTTCTGAATGCAGAGAATACATTCGTCTCGTGTATCTGACCTGATTCAAATAGTATATTCAAACTTTTAATAGTGTTAAAGCCGCTCCATGTTGGGTGTTCTGCTATCAAAGCATATAAATCAAAGATATCACATACCAAATGAGAAGGCTCTGTTCTAGCTATTGCATCATTAAGCAACATTTTAAGGTCCCGGTGGTACACGACCAACTTAAAAAATTGTACTGGCAGCTTGGAAACAAATTCACATCTGCACATTGTCAGATTTTTGTATTTCTTTGCTCCATTCTTGGTAAGATCCTCTATATTAATGGTACAATCTTCTAGGTACAGCTCGATCAAATGAGTTGAACGAGCAGCAGCGCACCAAACGTCACTCATGTTCATGTTTAAGGTTCCTTTGAGCATAACTTGTTGAATTTGATTTCTTTCAAGCAGTCTTATGACAATTTGTTTCTCAAATTCTGTTTGGATCCCAAGATGTAAATATCGATATTTAATTTGGTTGAATCTTTTATTCTTTGTTGTTGCTACTAAAAATTCTCTTGAATATTCGCCGTACATCATCACATCACAATATTCGATGTCTGATGATGATGCAACATAATTTAGACATTCGTTTATTGTACCATCAAATGGAACTGTGGATGAAAAGATTTGTTGCATTTTGCAATGAGCATATGAATGAGCTATAAATGAGCCTTTTGATAAAAGTTTTAGATGTAAACGAATCTCATTTTCATTTGTGACTAATTCTGAAGATGGATTAGCTTTAAATTCAATTGACTTAATTTGACCGCAATCAATTCCATATTTTATCAGATCATTGTATGGTCTTATATTTTCTTCGGTGTACTTTGCCAATAAAGAGGAAGGAATAAATCTTTTCAGATATTTGCTGTTACTAATTGAATGTTTCGAACAGTCGGCAACAAGTTTTGCTGTCAACTCAAATCTCAGAGAAAATAAGTAACTGTATAAGTCAACTTGGCACAAAAGAAGATCCAAGTCATTTTCCATCAGACTTGTAAGAAAGGGCAGGACCAATGATGTTCCCTTCGTATCAAGAAAATGATTAACAGTTAGTTTTTAATCATTATTGTTGTTTGCAGATCTGTTGGATTTTAAGTTCATCCAAAGTGCAAAAGCAGCTGCAAATTCCAACATAGACATATGGAATGCCTCGTAATGATTTCTTGATTCCTTAAAGAATGTGATTTCTGAATGTCGGATCAAAAACCCGAGTTCAAAAATCTCTCCAGTCAACTGATCACAATCAAAATTCAAATCATTTCTTGATATTTTTTGCACACATGACATTCCAAATTTGAACATATTCTCCTGAATAATGTTAGGTGGATTGTTGTAACAAAACGGATCAAACTCATTGTCAATTTCCAGTCCACGTTTGACATAACTGTGCTTCAAAACGGAATTGAACAGTTTTTTGTAAAACTGTGTTTTTGTTTCGAATTGTCCGATGGTTTTGTCTTGTTCTAGTATTACAGGTATCAGCATCAGAAAAAGCGGCGAATCAAATAAGTGAATCTGAGATGACAAAGCTAGTATTATGTCATCAACAATGGCTTCTGGGAGAAATTTAATTAAAAATTGTCGCTTAGCATCTTCGCCTTTAACACCTAATATCGATATTCGCTTATCGTAATAATTACGTTTGGTCGGTATTCCGAATAATTGCGCTTGTTCTTCAATTCTTAATTCGACCAAGCCTGTTCTACAGAACACAACTGCTGTTGCAACATCGTATATTCTCTTACGAAGTAGTTTCCTGATTTCATGACGTTTTTCTACCGACACTTCATCTAATCCATCGAGTATGAATATTGTATCCTGCTCGTGATACTGTACCATTTGGATAGCACTGGCAACACCTTCAACACCGACGTGATCCGCAATTTGTACAATAGCATCTTCAATACTTCTTTGTTGTAATTCTCGAAGGGGAATGAAGAAGGCAAATTTGAAGTTGATGTATTCCTTGTTTGTTGCCCAGTCGTACGCTAGTTTCGTCGCGAGAGCTGTCTTGCCAAATCCAGGTTGCCCTTCGACAAGTATTCTAGTTGGTTTTATGTTGTCTACACGTTTGAAAATGTCTTCTGTCCTTACTGATTTGTCTGATTCAATCATTTGGAGTTTGATGAAATGTTCCACAATTGACAAATCGTGGCCTTCTTTCGCCCAAGCAACTTTCGGTAGAGCTAGAGCACTGTAGAATTGCTGAAGTTTTCTACGAAAAACATCACATAGTTTGTTGCCATTTCTGTCGTAGTTTTCACAACAGTGGATGATTTGCTGTGTCGGCTCACTAGCAGATGCTGTAAAGATGTATACCGTGTTACTAATTTACTTTAAAATTGTATTCACTAAGTGAATGAAGCTAACCTTGTACATCTGGTGTGGAAATAGTTTGTTTGTTTTCGCTCGTTGCTGTGTTAGTAACTGTAACGGTTTTAGCTTCAATATGCATTGCTACATATCCACTGCCACTAAATTTATCAGTGTTGTTCGGTCCGTCATCCATGTTATTAAAATCTCTGTAAAATATTCAAAAGAACTGTTCTGTGAGTGTTTGTTAATGAATAATGATACAAAATTATAATACTTATACCTCTTTTGTTTGTTATTATAAATTTCTTGTTTGAGATCGTCTTTTTGAAAACTGTCCAATCTGTAAGTAATTTCACAAGTGAAGTTTGGTCTTCTGTACAGACATACCCATCCCAACATTGACCTTTCACTGCAATAGATCCTCAGAATTCGAGTTAAACTGACATTAAAACCAGGGCCAAGTTAGATTCAAACAAACTCGCATCTTACTTGACATTTCCGCATGTCATTAATGTATTAGCGCCATCTAGCGCACCGTGCGTATACCGTAAATAAACTGTAACGGACCCACTTTCGGTTTTACGCTAACGCTAACATGTTGTCTTTTTTCTTCATATCCACTTCAATCCTTAGATATTCATCAGTTTTCATCAATTGTGCGAGAACACAACAATTCATACATGAACCACTTAATTACATAACTCGCCCACTTTTAGAAAGTTTTGTGTTCACACTTGGTTCCAGTTTTCTACACCTCAGAACAAAATGGCGACACTTCTACAACTTGACATCACAACTCTAAGTCCTGCCCTCATTCTGTCACATGACTGATCGTAGAAAAATCCAAAATGTAAAATGGATGCCAAATCAATTTTTATTGCTACTTTCCGCATCAAAATTAAGTACCCTCCATAGCATGTAAAAATTAATAAAACACATCAAAATGTAGAGAGAAAAACAAGCTTTCTTTTAAAAAAAAGTACATACTTCTAGCCCTAATGGTTCGTGAAATACGAAAGAAAATGCGTTTCGGTCGTTTCGATAGAGTGGAAACAAGATCGTGACCTTCATTTCGGCCCCAAAATCATCAAGTTTACATGCAAACAAAAATTTAAAAAATATGTGAGATTACTAAACTGGCATCTGTCTTACTTTTAAAAAAAGTAGAAGTTTCTATCTTTAATGGTTCATTAGCTGCAAGTAGAAATGCAAACCCCTACCTTTCAGTGGGTAAAATTTTGCCACACATTTTGAAGAGGTGCATTATTGCATTATTGCATTTTTGCATTATTGACTCTACTACATAACTCATGAATAAGTGTGAACAGTCTATGAATAGATCAATCACACTTGTAGAAATTAAACTTTCTAAAAGTCACAACTTCTACATAAGTGGTTCAAGTATGAACTACAGTCAGCGCACGGTATCTTGATGCTAAATTCGTACTGCGCATCCTATTCTGCGCAGACGATTTTCTAATTCCAGTTGTTATTTAGCAGTTGTGACGGTGACGACCACAACTCCTATCGCATGATAGTACCGGGTATAAGTCGCGCAAATAGTGAATAAAATACGAGATAATAAAGACAACAGAGTTTCTCAAAACGTGACATTTATTGGTTTTATCCAATACAATCAATTACTAAAGTTATACAAATTCTAATGCCGACATTTGGCAAGTTAATTTACAAGTTAAACTATACAAATAATTGGCTGTGAAACAGCCCTAAAATAATATGATTACGGTTAATGGTGATCCTGGGTTCGGGAACGGCAAAACGCCCGCTCGACCGAGTTAAAGATGTCATCTACGTGTAGCCGGGCTGGCTGTGTCCTCGCGGCTTCCGTCGGCGCTTCGTAATCGTGGAACTGGTTCCTTCGCGTTCCTTCGCGTTCCTGGTTCGTATCGTGTAATGGTCCGTGTAATGCTTCTTGGTTCGACCCGAGAGGTGCGGTTGACTCATGTGCACCGCCACAACTAGGGTTGGAAATTGGTAATAAATAAGTGAAGTCATTTATTCTTCAAGGTTCCACTTCTGAATTATAATTAATTCGGGACGTTGTGAGTTTAATAAATTAACTCAATAAATTGTATTCAATTTATTGTTACGAATTTGATTCGTCATACGGTGAAGCAAGTCTCGTGACTTGCTTCGATTGTTAACTTGTTGCCAAGTTTAAACAATTAATGTTTATTATTAACTATAAAATAAATTAGGGTTAAACATCGCAACACACAATTGCCGTCAAAGTTCGCCTTGCTGAGCAGAACAGTATCGCGCGTGCCCTAAATAACAGTGCGGTGAGAGACGGCACTGGTACTCAGGGGGATATAGCCCGCAGTTCTGCACAACAGAATTAATCACCCGAGATACTACTCATAAGTAGACTGCTTTGGCACCATCACCGAAGAGATATAACATTCCCAAACACATAGTGCTACTGGCGGTAACTACATGTGTTTGCATGCAGACTGCTTTGGCACTATCAGGTGATGGAGTCAATCTCTTGCAGTAACAGTGCTACTGACGGTTACTAAATACTTTGGTATCACACGTGATTCTATTGTCCGACCACGAGGATACTTATGCGGGAGGCTTTCTCCTCGGCAAGACCGTTTGACGGAAATGAATAGTCCGAACTTTGCCTTCAGTTGACGGGGGTTGCATGGCTCAGCAGAGCCATGTTATGCATGGTCCGGCAGGACCATGCCCTGAGTAAGAAACGACTATTTGACATGCGGAACATACCAAATAACCAGAAAACAAGACTAACTTAACTTCCTGTTGTCAGGGAGTTTTATACTTGGTGGGATTAAGTTCCACCAATCCTGTATCGCAGGAAGTGGATACAGGGATGCAAGTTTGGATTATGCTAATCTTTAGCATAAACCGGAACTGGATACCGGGGACAGGAAATGGATACACAGAACGGAAATACATTCTGAAAATGGGTTTCGTGTCACGTATCCGTGATAAAGCAAGAATACCTGCTTTATCTTATTAAATAGTGATAATATATCTTTATATTATCGATTTAAATTACATTTAGTCATAACAAACATAACAATATGTTTGTGAACTATTTCTACAGAAAATAGTAAGTTCGAGGTTGAATTTGCCGCTAGTACTAGTGGCGCCATCTATTGCTAATTTGTCACACAGTACTAAGCCTATTATTAGGCCTAATAATGCTAAAATAATAAAACAATAAACTCATCATTAAAATTAATTCACACAGTATGACCAAAATATTTGTGTTTATTTACTTTATTTTAGCATTGATAGGCCTAATGTTAGGCTTAATACTGCTAAATAACAACTGGAATTAGAAAATCGTCTGCGCAGAATGAGATGCGCAGTACGAATTTAGCATCAAGATACCGTGCGCTGACTGTAGGCATAAATACTTTTGGGTATGTCACTCACAGGAATTCTTCTATTAAGTCCAAACAATGGTTATAAAAAAAATTCACTTTACCCTTGAAATGTGAAGAAAAGTCTCCTTATTGAATATTGTTGAAAACACGGCGATATAAATGGCTGGTTGTAATGGTCTGCAAATGAGAAGTGGGTGTGTTATTTCAACTACCTGAAGTTTGATGTCTAGTTATTGCGCCGTTTCTTTTCTAGTTTAATCTAATCAAGTATTGTGGATTTTGTGACTTATTGGAATAGATAAGGTGTTGTGAGAAATTTTTATAACATAAAAAAGCATATTTTTTCATGTAGGAACTTCATAAAACAAAACCTATTTAAATGCTATTTATTAAAGAATATGTAAACTGAGCAGAAGCTGGAATATAACAATGTGACAACTGTGTGAAGTTTGTTTTGCTTTCTCCCACTCAAAATGGCAGTTTGCAGTTTTGGAAATCATTGTCATTTATAGATGCAAATGTTTATCTTACTGCTACATGTGATTGTACGCCCCGACCGAGCGATATGGGTATATCACATACAACAAACTAATTTTGTCGAGGAACTTAGTTGGTTGTCACCTATTTTAATAAAAATTTTGGTTGCAACAAATTTAATAATAGCTGTCACGACAAAATGTTTTTTGGAGTGTAAAGATTTGCAATTGCAAGGTGCGGATTGTAAAATGCAGAACTAGCTTTCCGCCACAATCTTTAAATAATGTACAAATATTTAGTGAAGTCATTTGGCTTACCTGATCAAAAAGAATGCAGTCGAAAGGAGTTCTGGTGGGCAAAGATCGAATTCAATTCCATGAGTTAGGCCTAACGTTCGATGCACGAAAATACAATTAAAAAAACTTAGATTATTGTTCAAAAAGAAAATTTATAGATTCCATTTACCTTTAGCAATCGTCTGCTACCATTTTTGTAGTGTTTAGCAACTTCAACAACGTTCAAACGAAATAAAAATGCGTTTAATCGTGCGTGAGCGAAAAAGTGCAACTTATCAAACTTCAAAAAAACAAAGATAACGGCGGTTGCCATAGAAACTAGTGCATAGTAACAGAAGCGTAACGCTGCAGTCCAATCGCACAATACAGGAAAAAATTGCATATTTTTTTAAAAATATTTCTCGAATTTGTCAAAATATCTGTCGAAATTTTGCTTAATTTTCCCAAGTTTTTGGTGATTTTTGATGAAATTTGACAAATTTTTGTGATTTTTGATGAAATTTGACAAATTTTTGTGATTTTTGATGAAATTTGACAAATTTTTGTGATTTTTGATAAAGTTTGATAAATTTTTGGTGAATTTGGATGAATTTGGAAGAATTTGGACGAATTTGGGTGAGTTTGGACGAATTTGGGTGAATTTGAAAGAATTAGGTAATTTTTGATAAAATTTGACAAATTTTTGGTGATTTTTGATGAAATTTGACAAGTTTTTGGTGATTTTTGATAAAATTTTACCAATTTTTGATGAATTTGGATGAATTTGGATGATTTTGGATGATTTTGGATGAATTTGGAAGAATTTGGATGAATTTGGATGAATTTGAAGAAATTTGGTTTTTTCTTTTTTTCCAAAAAATTAAACCAAAACTCATCCACTATCAAACCATTAAAAATCTTTACCAAGTGCTGCGGCTCTCTCTTGGCGAAAATGTGTGCTAGTATTTCATATCCGCACCGTTAGATGGCGCTGCAATCACCCAGGCGATAATTTCGTGTACAAAAAAGAACTCGATTATTTCGTTGAAAAACCTTTTCAGTCGCTTTTTATCCCTAAAAAAATAAAACGATTAAAAAAATCCACACAAAAAAAATTCTCCTTAAAATCTGATTCAAAATCTGATTTAAACCGCCTGCTTAGCCACCCACGAAGACGCCCCTCTTCATTGTCGTTCCGACAAATTGAGACATCGCCATTTGTCTGAGCACCTGACCACAATCACGTGGGAAAACGATGCAAACCCCCGATAGAACCAAGTCAGCCGTCCAGCGCTTCCCCGCAGCATTCGCCGTAGAGAGGTCGCAGCTAATGCGGGCGAAGCGAAAGACGTATGGGGGGAAAAGGCTTTTTTTCGCAGGGAGATGCACGACCCTCGTCTCCCGTAGTCGCTGCCTGGGCCATCCGTCATTCGAGGCTCATCTCGGCGGGAAACTCCGGGGGAGGTCGACGTGCTGCTCCGCCCTTGTTGTTCGTCAAATTCGCGGCGAACTTGGATGGGTTGGCGACCGCAATTGCAGCAGGGCCATGGGAGGTGACAATTGTCTGAACAATTCTCACGCCAGTTTTCAAATCTTTTGAATCTTGTTGTAACTGAACTGAATCCCTAATGTCCGGTTTGGCGATGGTCTCGTATTATCTCGTGGTGATTTGCGTGAAATTATTTCTGAATCCTGCTGAATCCCTCTCAAATTGCTGGATTTTGAATCCTAAATTTGTGTGTCGTCTCTGATTTCCAGGAGATTTATTCTGGATTTATTCAAATCTTTCTGAATGTATCCAAATCCTTCTGAATCTTTACAGATCCTTTTGAATCTATCCAAATCTTTTTGAATCTATCCAAATCTTTCTAAATTTATCCAAATTCTTCTGAATCTATCAAAATCCTTGTGAATCTATTCAGACCCTTCTGAATCTATCAAATCTTTCTGTATCTATTTAAATTCTTCTGTAACTCTCAGGGTCCTGTTGAATCTACCCAAAATCCATGTAAATCGACACAAAATCCTTGTGAATCTATCAAAAATTCTTGTGAATCTACCCAAAATTCATCTGAATCTACTCTAGGGCTACTACTCTGAATCTTCTAGAATTCTTCAGAATCTGTCCAACTCTTTGTAAATCTCCCTGGATGCTTTTGAAAATCTCTGAATTTTTCTGAATCTCTAATTTTTTTTAAATCTTTCCAAATTTTACTGAATCTTACCAAATTTTTCTGAATCTTTCCAAATTCTTCTGTATCTCTAAAATTTTCTGAATATCTAAATTGTTCTAAATTTCTAATTTTTTCTAAATCTCTAAATTTCTCTCAATCTCTACACTTTTCTGAACCTATCCAAATGCTTCTAAATTTCTGACATTTTTTTTAATCTCTCTGATTTTTTTTACCTCTACCTAGACGTATCTAAATCTTCCTAAATTCATCTGAATCTCTAAATTTTTGAATTGTGCTGGAATTGATATTTTTTTTTCATCAGAATCCACATGAATCCCATAAACATGAGTTCAATTCAGACTGTTCCTCACTCATGAATTCCCCCTTGGTCCCCCCTGTCGTCACTCCAGAAGTAAACCCGACCTCGGACCACACAAAAAAAAGAGTCAACTAACCCTACAATTTTTTCCACGAAATTAACTATTAAAAACCAAACTTCCATTATCCAATTTTAATCTCACGAAAAACGACTTTCTATCTTTTAAATTGGAGATATTCCATTGAGGTGGAAGGAGGCCGCGGCTGGAGCGAAGCAACTCTCGCGCGCATGCGCCATCGAACCAGTCGACCGCCAGCCGCACAACGTAGCACGTGGCACGAGGGATGGGAGGAGACCGGCCACGGATGGCGTTCGCCGCCGCTCTCCTCGTGCTCGTACTCGCGCGCAGCGGCGAATCCAGCCTGAGCGGCGAAGTCGAGGGTCTCCAGTGCCCGCCGTGCGAGCAGATCCACTGCGTACCGCGTCGCGCCGAGCGGCTCAAATGTCGCGGCGGAGTGACGCTCGGTGTGTGCCGCTGCTGCCCCGTGTGCGCGCGCGTCGACGGCGAGACGTGCGGGGGCCATTGGAATTACCTGGGCAGATGTGATCGAGGCCACTACTGCCAGATTCACGAGAATCAGGTTTGGCATCATCAAACCAACGATGGAAAAATGCTACTGTATCACAACAAGAAAGGAATGTGCAAAAAATGTAAGAAATGTTCCGTTTTTGACGTTTTTTCGAGATTGTTTGCAATTTTTTAGGTTTATTCAGTTTTTTTGGGAGTTCTTTTTATTATTTTTTTTTAGGTTTTAACGACTTTTTTTGCTATTGTTTCGAATTTTTGTAGTTTTTTGCAATTTCTTCGAGTTTTATTGCGATTGTTTGAGTTTGTTTCGAATTTTTGGAGAAATTTTGGGAGAAATACTCGAAAAAAATCTCGAAAAGCTCGAAAAAATCTCGAAAAGCTCGAAAAATCTCGAAAATCTCGAAAAAATCTCGAAAATCTCGAAAAAATCTCGAAAATCTCGAAAAAATCTCGAAATACTAATACTATCATTTTGAATCACTTCATCTTAAACGACTGTTTGAGTCTACCACTTAGAAAAACTACAGATAACTTAAGATAAAGTGATTCAAAATGAAAGTTTGTCGAGATTTTTTCGAGAAATTTTCGAGTTTCTTTAAGATATATTCGAGTTTTTTTTTATTTTTCGAGTTTGTTTCTATTTTTCGAGTTTTTTTGAGTTTTTTTTGAGTTTTTTTTTGAGTTTTTCGAGATTTTTTCGAGTATTTCGAGATTTTTTGAGTTTTTCGAGAATTTTTCCAGTTTTTTTTTAGATTTATTCGAGTTTTTTGAGATTGTTTCGAATTTGTTTTTATTTTTCGAGTTTTTCAAAATTTTTTTAAGTTTTTTTGAGATTTTTTCAGCTTTTTCGAGATTTTTTCGATGTTTTCGAATTTTTAAAAATATTTTTCGCACTTAATAATTTTGAAATTTTTCAAAAAAAATTTTCCCGAATTCCCTCCTCATTACCTGTCACTTCGAATCACGCCCGACTCGAACGTCAACACACTTTAACCTCCTTTTTTCCGCTTCGACTCGCATTTTTCAGGGGTCAGGCACTCAAACCCAGTTTAAAATCCATCGATAACAAAATTACAAAATTTCACGGATAAACAACAAAGAAAACAAACTCTCCAAATCTATTCCACTTCCCTTTATCAACCAACAGCGAGACCAATCGCTTGACATTCTTTTTAAAACCTCATTCTTAACTTTATTTTTAGTGACTCCCGAGGTGTTCAATTCGGACCAGGGTCACGCCGCTTTCTGCCAGCCCAAGTGCACGCCGGAATTTTGCTTAAAACATCCAAAAGCAATCTGCGCAGCCCTGTAAGACATTTTCCTTTTTTCCTTCCGTCTTTTCCCTTTTAATTTTTTTTCCTCCGGTGTCTCGAGTGTTGTATCATGTGACAATACTTCGGACACCTGTCAAACGCATCTTTGCGCGATTTTTGCCGGCTCGAAAGCAATTCCTGGCCCGCGTTTTCCTTTATCGCTGCCAACACACGAGCACTCGCTCGAATCAACAACTCACTCAACTTCATTCCTCGATTTTCTAAAGATTCGAAAGAAAAAAGAAAAATTGATCGGATATATATTTTTTTTAAGTTAATTATTTAAAGTTAATAATTAAAGTTGATTTTACGGTTTAAAAAAAGGGGATTGTATTATTTGTACACTATTTTCACTTATTTTTACACTAAACTTTGGAATACTGTAAAAGTAAAATTAATCCTATCAGATATTATCTCAACGGAGATTTGTGTTTAAATTGTAAAAATATGGAAAAATGGAAAAATAATGGGAAAATAGTGTAAACATAAGGGAAAGTGTAAAAATAAGGGAAAATAGTGTACAAATAAGGGAAAATGGGAAAATAGTGTAAAATAAGAGAAAATATTGTAAAAATAACGTAAAATAGTGTAAAAATAAGGGGAAAAAGTGTAAAACTAAGGGAAAATAGTGTACAAATAAGGGAAAATAGTGTTAAAATAAGGAAAAATAGTGTACAAATAGTGTACAAATAAATGGAACCCAATTTAAAAGGTGAATCTGGCAAGAAAATCGGGCGAGAAACGAGCGAACAGGAAATTGCAATTTCCTCCATTTTTGCCCCTAAAATAATTTCCCTTTTTTCTTTTCCCTTCACTTCGTTAAATTAAATTCGCAGCAAACAAGTTAATTTCGCATCAAAATCGCATTTCGCCTCGTTCGACAAACGCTCGAATCGAATCACGTTCGAAAAATCCCATCCGTTCGTTTTCCCCCGATTTGACACCGATCAATTACGCGCGAAACGACCGCCGGGTGTCGCGTCGTCTCGGGCGGGTCAAAAGGAGTAGCCGGGATGGGCGAAATGATTGATTTCACGCGTAAACGGGTCCGTTGGACGAAGCCGACACCTCAACGGGCAACGCGGTGCCCCGGGGTTCTTTTGTGGAGCAAATTCCATCAGGGCCGAGTACACAGAACGCCCCCGACCCATAGAAATGGCGCTTTGTCCGATAGATTTAAAGAGAACTTCTTCGCACAACGTCTGATCTAATTTCAAGTCGCGGCGCGCGTCCCTCAGGTGCAATGACAAACCGCGCGGGGAGATTTCTGCCAAATACATTTCGGAGGTTTTTCCGTCGAAGGTTGGGTCTGATGGTGGAGGAAATTAATTAAAATGTGTTCAGGTAAAGTTGGTTAATGAGGTAATTTTCGAACGGGTGATTTATTGGGGGCGGAAATCAGGTGGGCTAACTAGATGGGGATTTATGAGTTGAGAAGTGGATTTTGAAATTTGAATTGATTTGAGGATTTTTGAAGAAAAAAAATGGAATTTTTTTTTTTTTTTTTTTTTGTAGCGTAAATTAAGCTTGTGTTATTTTTTTTTTGTCTAAAATTGAATTTTTATGTCCACTAATCAATTTTTTGGTCTAAAATCGAATTTCTTTGGCTTAGAATTGAAGTTTTGTTGGCCTGGGTTTGAAATTTTTGGCTTAGATTTAATTTTTTAGCATAAAGTTGAAATTTTTTAGCTTACAAATGAAATTTTTTAGCTTACAAATGAAATTTTTTTGCCTAAAATTGAAATTTTTGGCCAAAAATTAAATTTTTTTGGCCTAAAATCGATAATTTTGGCTTAGAATGAATTTTTGGCCTAGAATTGAATTTTTGTTGGCCTAAAATTGTAATTTTTGGCTTAGAATGAATTTTTTAGCCTAAAATTGAAAATTTTGGTCTAAAATTAAATTTTTTGACCTAAAGTCGAATTTTAGGCTTGAAATTGAAATTTTGTTGGCCTAAGTTTGAAATTTTTTGCTTACCGTAGATTTAATTTTTTAGCATAAAATTGAAATTTTTTAGCTTAAAAATTGAAATTTTTTAGCTTAAAAATTGAATTTTTTAGCTTAAAAATTGAATTTTTTTGCTTAAAAAGTTAATTTTTTTGCCTACAAATTGAAATTTTTGGCCTAAAATTAAATTTTTTTGGCCTAACATCGACATTTTTGGCTTAGAATGAATTTTTTAGCCTAAAATTGAAATTTTTGGTCTAAAATTGAATTTTTTGACCTAAAGTCGAATTTTTTGGCTTAAAATTAAATTTTTGTTGACCTAAAATTGATATTTTTTGGCCTAAAATTGATATTTTTTGGCTTAAAATTGATATTTTTGGGCCTAAAATTGATATTTTTTGGCCTAAAATTTGATTTTTTGACTTAAAACTTAAAATTAGATCTTTCCACCAAAGTAGGTCTAATAATTAAAATTTTAGACTAAAATTGGTCTAAAAATCAATTTTCTAAGCTCTAAAATTAAATTTATTAAATTTCTTAGACTTTTCTCTATTTTGTCTATGCTACAATCCGCCCCTGCACAAGTGTATAAAACGGACTTAAACGATGTTCAGGAGATTTTCAAACTTAAAACTGGAGTTTTTTTTTTTATGTTATGATATTTTTGATAAATAACACCCGACATTGCTCCTCTCTCGCGGCCAGTTTCCAATTACAGGAAAAAAAAGGTGAGCTGTTCTGTGTACAAAAATAATAAAAAATGGCATCCGAAATCGCGTTTGCATCCGTGGGAGCGAGAACATGTGCAACAGCCTAGATATGCAAATGACCCATTGATTAATTGAAAAAATTGATTGAGAGATGCAAATTTATACACCATAAATGAAATGATTTAATGTTTAATTTATTTATTATTATTTAAAAAAAATTTGAGTCAGTTAGATCCATTAGGGACATAAAACCACGTAATAATATAAAAGGCCCCGGCGTTTAGTCGAGGCAGTACAGTATAAACTTTGTTTTAAATGTAATGTTTTATAGACATTTAGAAGAAGTGGTATTTTCTATTTTTTAGCTTCTTTTGATAAATTTTCAATGCAAAGTGCATTTCTTTCTCCCTTTCTTTCTTTTCCGCCATTAATATTTAAATGGTGGAAGCAAAGTGAAGTAAGGTGATGTATATTGCGTTAAACATCAATACGGTACTTAAAAGCCGGCATATAGACAGTATAGAAGCCGGCAAAGGATGTACAGTGTTGAAAACTGATTTTCATCTCTCGAGGAATTTACATTTACCGGGTGTGCATTTTTATCCGCTGACGGGGTATTAAATTAATTGATTACGTGATTTAAAAACACTCGTTTTACATCTCGTCAGATGTTTTATGCAATATTTTTTGCTCGACCAGATTTCAGGGTGTTTAAAAGCGGTTTGGGAACATGATACAGGCCCGATACCCGGATGAGAAAGCAAATTCGAGGGGTTTAGAAATCCCGGATTGTGACAAATCCTTATTACTACCCGCATTTTGGTCTGGAGGAAGTTCAGTAGCTCAAAAAGATGTTTTTTTTTAGCAGTTTAGGTGTCCAAAGTTTCTGCGTATACGTTAAACAAGTAAATATAAAAAACAGGTTTTTTTGAAAAAGGCTTTTATATTGGTGCTTCAAATCGCAGCCAGAGTGCGCTACTATCGCAGAATGTTTCGCGATCGTGCCAAAAGATGTTTTCAAACCAAACTTTTTCTTAACAATATTAAAAAACAAAATGTATGGGCAGATAGGAATTTTTATTTTACCCGGGTTTAGCCTGTTTCAAAATTTAACGAACCCTTTTTGATACCGAAACAATAAAAAAAATAGAATTGGGCCGAAGATTTTGGCCGCCATTGTAGTATACAGGTTCCTCCAGAGTGCGCTACTATCGCAGATTGTTTCGTGACTGTGCCAAAAGACGTTTTAAAACAGAACTTTTTCTTAACAATATTAAAAAACAAAATATATGGGCAGATAGGAATTTTTATTCAATTTTGAATCCTCTTTAACTTTTTTTTTCAAGTTTATTTTCGCCCAAAAGACTTTTCCACAAAAAGAAAACAAAAAATTAATTCATCTCGGTCAATTCTGCGGTTACACAACATCGGCGAGGCATTTAAATGGGTTAGTCGATGGCGAGGCTTTTTAAGTGAGTGAAGTGGGCCAACTCTGATCGCATCTGTCATTCCAAACTTGACACAAAGAAGCCATCTGTCATTGCATCGGACAGTCGAGCATTAATTTCAACCCGGCGCTTTGTTTCTCTTGTGAACACATCGTGCATATGAATGAGGCAAGAAAACGAAGGAGCAGGTCGCTTCATATCATCCATTTAACGCGCGATAAACACCTCCCGGTGCAGGCGGCAGTCGCAGCGGTCCCCCTTGTTCCGTTATCCCGCCGGGGGAAGCGAGGGCGGGCCGGGATCCGTCGGGTTGACAAGGCGCGATTTTAATCTATCCATAATCGATTCTTTGCCACCCTATTGCTGCGAGTAAATAAAAGGGCCGATCGAGAGTGTTGGGTGCGTCGAGCGACACCTGTGCTTCGGCAGATGTTGCAATATTGCTAAAATTGCAATTTTATTTCGCTGCGACAATTTTGTTTCAAATTGAAAGACATTTCTCATGTTTTTTTTTCGGAGAATGATCTGGGAGATATGAAAAGACATAAACATTGTTTTCACGTGGTGTTGATTGGGAATTAAATTTGATGGTTTTGTTTTCGTTTTGGTTGGGAATTAAAAATTGGAGCAAAGAAAATGTTGTTTGTTGCGATGAAAGTCAAACGGAAGACGAAAAAGGATTAATTTTGTGGATTTCGTCTTTGGGTTTGTTGGTTTTGGGTTTTGGGAGTTAAAAATGGCGGCAGATGTATCTGTGATGGATACATTTTAAAATAAACAAAAAAATTTAATGTTTGTTAATATTTTGTAAATAATTTAATGGAAAAAAAGTTAATGTCAATTTGTTTTGTCAAAATTTTTTTTTTTTTTAAATAATGTTTAATAAATAAATTTCACGAAATCCTCGTTACTATTAACTACTGTATTTTATCAAATAAGAGCCACGGCTCTTATTTGATAAAATACAGTAGTTAAACCGGGTACTTTACGCTGTGAGGGTGGCTCTTATTACAATTGTTTATTATCATATTTTGATTGAAATTTCAATTTTTCCACTGAAATTTCACTTTTTTCCATTGAAATTTCACTTTTTTCCATTAAAATTTCACTTTTTTCTATTGAAATTTTACTTTTTTCCGTTGAAATTTCACGTTTTTCCATTGAAATTTTACGTTTTTCCATTGAAATTTTACTTTTTTTCATTAAAATTTCACTTTTTTCCATTAAAATTTCACTTTTTTCCGTTGAAATTTCACGTTTTTCCATTGAAATTTTACGTTTTTCCATTGAAATTTTACGTTTTTCCATTGAAATTTCACTTTTTTGATTAAAATTTCACTATCTTTATTAAAATATTATTTTTCAGTAAAATTTTAATTTTTTCCATTGAAATTTCACTTTTTTTAAAAAAAAAATTTCTATCTAAATAACCATCATTATCGACAAATGTTTCATTAATTGTTTCCTTTTTGGTTACAAAATCCCTTGAATAGTAAACGCGGCTACTATTTGAGGGCGGCTCTTATTTTAAACCGCCTCCCTGAGGCGCGGCTACTATTAGAGGGCGGCTACAAAACGAGGGCGGCTCTTAATCGCTAAAATACTCTATTTTTGCTCCCCTGACCTGCGGTATGAAAAAAAAAAAATAATAATATTTTTGTTTGTTTACTTTCTTAACCGCGCAGAATTTTCAAACTTACCATCGACCAAACAGAAACTCAAAACCCCGCGTTAAAATTCCACCCGAAACAAATCCTTCAATTTGTAATAATCCCACGAAACCCCGGCGGATCGTCAACCCGTCAAACTCTAACAGGGAGCCCGGTTGACACAAATACGAGTTAAGGGGCGCCGATTAATTAGAAGCCTCGTTCCGCCGTCGGGTCATCAGGTCGTCACCCAGGTGTGGGCGAAGACGTGCCCTGCGTACGTGACTCCGAAGAGAGCAATGGACACCTCCAAAAAAAAAAAAAAGAACTAATTAAACAAGTCCAGGTTCCTTTTTACGGCATGACATAAATGCCCCCTGCCCCGAAGAACCGTTTTTTGTTTCCTTCGCATGCAGAGTGAATAACAGCACATCCATCGCGCTCTCTTTTAATATTTCTCTAGGGACAACGCGGAGCGGAAACGAGATTGTCAGAATCCGTGTCAGCACACGTCGTGCAGTGCGTGTCGCTTCGTGACGCCCGAGCCGGAATGTGTCAAATGTACTGCGGACGACTTTTCGTGCATGCGAAAGTACGGCAAATGCGCCAAGCAACAGTTCTGCCAAAGGCATCGCTTCCCCTGCAAGAAAGTCACTCAGGTGAGACAACCAACAACCATAACTCAATCACTGTCAAAAAATAAAAAATAAAAAAATAATAATAAAAAAAAAAATTTAATTTTAAATAATAAAAAAAAAAAAAATACTAATTAATGCAAAATCGCAAACATCGCTCTGTCGCGTGCATGGTCCTGACTCCCATTTTTTATTTTGAGTTTTCCCGACTTTTCGTCCCAATTTTATTGTCGTTTCTAAATCTAACCGTTAAGGGCCGCTATTTATCCATGCTCAGTGACGATTCTCCACCTCCAGTCGAAGCCTTTATTTACAATTCTTTTTACCTAAACCATAATTAGGCCGAATCTTGTAAATATAAATATTGTTGTCCGCCAGCGAGCCGGGATTTCTAACCACCTGGCATCCGAATTGAACGGCGGCCATTATAAATAGTGTTGTCCGCCAGCGAGCCGGGATTTCTAACCACCTGACATCCGAATCAAACGGCGGCCATTATAAACACGTCCCACAGAAGACCGAATCTTATAAATATAAATAGTGTTGTCTGCCAACGAGCCGGGATTTCTAACCACCTGACATCCGAATCGAACGGCGGCCATTATAAATAGTGTTGTCCGCCAGCGAGCCGGGATTTCTAACCACCCGACATCCGAATTGAACGGCGGCCATTATAAATAGTGTTGTCCGCCAGCGAGCCGGGATTTCTAACCACCTGACGTCTGAATCGAACGGCGGCCATTATAAAGACGTTTCACGGACCTGGACCCGTTGCGCAAAAAACTTTGCGCGATTATTTGTTAAATTATTTCTGTACCAATCGTGACGACTCAAACTGCATGTTTGTGGACACAAAAGACGCTCCTGAAGGGTCTCTGTCGCCAATTAAGAAAGACATGGCGTCCCATCCCGGCCCAGATCATAAAAAGCAAACTCGCGAGGGGGTGGGGCGGGGGGCCCGCGTGGCAAGGCCTCGGCTTTTGGCCCTCGTCCATCTATCATAATCTCCCCAACAGCGACGGAAGGAGGGGAAGTCATTCTCATTGCCCCTCCCCCGTTCCCCCCCTTCTTTTCCTCTGCTCGGTGCGTGAAAAACCCGTCGTCGCTCATCGGCTCCCGCTCATCGCAGCTGGCTCTCGTCGCCCGCCATTATGGCGCTCGACGCGGCTACCTCAGCAACTAATTTGCCCCCTCGTAAATAACGGCTCCGCCGTGGCATGACAACGTTCGAGGGGCCCCTCAATGAAATCTGCTGGCTTCATAAATTTTCAAAAGTGTCCTTTGAACTCTGAGAGCGTGCTTTGTATTCTAATTGACCCCGAAAGGCAAGGCGAATTAAAACGGAGGGAAAACGGACGAGATAAACAAAGAGGCCGATTAAGCTTTTTCGGGGTTAGAGACAAATTATTTTACTTGTCCTTGGCAGGAACAATTAAGGCTGTTTAATTATATTTTGGCCTAATATTAGATTTTATGGCCTGAAATTGAATAATTAGGCAATTAGATTAGTTTTAGTGGTTTAAAATTGGACAAAAAATTCGATTTTTTTTTATCTAAAATTATATTTTTTGGTCTAAAATTCGATTTTTTTTATCTAAAATCATATTTTTTGGTCTAAAATTCGATTTTTTCACCTAAAGTTAAAATGTTAGGTCATAAGATTCTAATTTTTGGCCCAAAATTTTATTTTTTGGCCTAAATTTTTATTTTTTGGCTTAAAATTTTATTTTCTAGTCAAAAATTGTATTTTCTGGTCAAAAATTGTATTTTCTGATCAAAAAATTGTATTTTCTGGTCTAAAATTGTATTTAATGATCTAAAATTGTATTTAATGGTCAAACATTTAATTTTCTTGCCTAAAATTGTATTTACTGGTCTAAAATTGTATTTACTGGTCTAAAATAGTATTTTCTGGTCTACAATAGTATTTTCTGATCTAAAATAGTATTTTCTTGTGTAAAATAGTATTTTCTGATCTAAAATAGTATTTTCTGATCTAAAATAGTATTTTCTGGTCTAAAATAGTATTTTCTGGTCTAAAATTTTATTTTATTGGAGTAAAATTATATTTTCTGACATAAAATTGTATTTTTATTGGTCTAAAAATCTAACCCCCAGAAACATACTCAAAACCAGGTCCCACCCCTGACCGATCAAAAACCCACTTCCTAGCACCTAACCATTGTTTTTTTCCTCCAACCCACAAATCCGCCCCTCGGTTTGTCCAGGGTGACGACTAATCGAAGACGGGGCCCGAATTAAGCCGTCGGTTTGCCCTTCTTAATGCCAGCATCACCCGTTTGTCCAGCGCATCGCATCAGCGCCCAACGCCGCGCGCGTCATGGGAGTTCGACTCGGCAGCACGAATCGCTGCGGCTATTACTCGCCTCCCCCCGCACCCTCCCCGCACCGCGCCGCGCCAGCAACGAGAAGTTGTCGTTCTGGGGCGATATTAGCAACATCTGGCTCCGCGCAGTGTCTATTCATCAAGACCCAAGGGTGGCCCCGGCCGTTCGTTTCTGATTCACAAAACCCCGGGTGCATTGAACGGGTCAACAAGCTCGATTCCCCCGTGAAATACACTCTTCGATCGAGCGACCGAATGCAGCGCGCGCGTTTTCCCACTCGCGAGCTAAGATTCATGGGCGCTTGTTCGACGTTCCAATCAAGACGTTGACAGGGCGAGGCGTTTCGAAAGCGCCCCTCGAATTGCGAGGCCCTTTTGCAGCTCCCCCTAGGTTTAAAGACGCGTGGCCGGCCACATTCCACGGCCCGATGGGCAGGGCGTCGACCAAAGACCTGATTAGACCCCAATTGCAGTCTCGGGATAAATAGGTGCGGAGAGGTTGAAATAAAAAATAAATAAAATAAATAAAAAAAAATAAAAATTGGTTGGGAAATGGTGGGAAAAAATTGAAGTGATGTTTTGCTAATTGGATGTTTTGGTGATAAGAATTGGCTTCCTCTAACACCTGCTAACGCTGACTCAATCAATGTGTGTCTTTCGTTCGCTCTGGCTTTGTGTTTGCCCCCCCTGGCCCCTTCGTGTTTCAATTAGGTGACAAATTGAAAAAGGGAAACGTTTGGTTAATTCGATTTGGTTTTAATTTATTCTTAATATTCATTTCGGGGGATGATGAGATGGAAATGGGTTTTCGTTCCGGTGGCGTTTCGAAAATCTCAGCGGGATTTGGGAGAAAATGATTTACCGGTGTGCTAAATTGGCGTGTACCGGAAATGGGTCTTGGAACGGCCATTTTCTGTTTTTGCAAGTACTGGGATTGAAATCACTGGAAAAATTTAATGTTTATAAAATGTTAAACAAAATAAAAAAAAAAATTTATAATTTAAATTTATGTAAATGTTAAATTTTGTATTTACTATTCATTTTTGCGGTCATAATTAATTTAAGCAAATAATATATACTACGGTATTGCTTCGAATAAGAGTCGCCGTCGTTTAAAAGCCGCGGCTGAGGGTGCAAGAATATTGTATTAACGCGGCAATACGGTATTTTTTGTAATCTATTTTTATAAATAGAAAATACAGTTGTTTGCATTTGTTGGAAGAACTGATTGAGACCGGTTAAAAATATTATGACCGGTCGCATATTGTCAATACCGATCACTACTTTCTGCGCCTGGAAACGAAGATTAGCTTTCCGTTGCGTCTACATGCCAGAAAGTTAATTTTTCTGTTTCACAGAACATATCTCACAGACAGTCCAAGACTGGAATGAAATTTGCGAGTACCAGTTTTTTCTGCATAATCCAAAATTTTGCAAAGTCAGTCATCAATTATTGAAATATTTAATACAATCACAAAATCAATTTGAATTCATTTTTAAAAATATATTTCCCAAACTTTATGTAAAAACCTTTTATCAACACCAACGGTGCAAATTGAACCGGGAAAACCGCTTGCATTGTGCTAATCGATCGGTTAAACAAAGAAAAAAAAACCAAATGTTTGTTATCCGGCGAAAACGGTGGAAAATCATGAGCGAGCTTTTAAGATTAATTTTTTCCTTGTTTCTTTTATCTCTTGTCACCGCAGGTAGAAGCGAGTGATGGCAAATTCATGTGTTTGGTTCCTGAATGTCTGGAGTCCAGCCAAGGTGGCTCAAGAGGCACAAAAGGATCTGCAGCAGCGTCTTCCTATATGCCTACCAATCTCATATGAGTGTTTTTACATCGCCCGAGGACACACAGCTCACACATTTTTTTTATCTAGATATAAAGAGAGGTAAAAAAAAAAGAGGAAGAAAAAAAAAACTAACTGTTAATTTGGTCTCAGTAAATGTGCTCACTTTAGACTTAATATTTTTTTTGTTATACATATAAATATATATATATATATTTTTTCTTTGCCCCATTTTATTTTCACATCGAAGAAGTTGATTTGTTTTCGTTCACTTGCAAAATGTAGATTTGTACAACTGATAGCGTGTTTTTCAGATTCAATTCCATGTTTGTATAGCTGTGCCAAATATCCCATTTTACAAGAAAAGAAAAAATTAATTGTAGTTTTTGCCCTAGTCATAATAGTTCGTATTAACGACGCACAGTGGCGCATTGGAGCACTACCAAGTGGGCATCATCAAATTCGCTAAAATTTTATTTCATTTTATTTTATTTTATTTTGTTTTATTTTGTTTCATTTTATTTCATTTTTTGGTAAACGGAAGTGGGCTTCCGAGAAATCCGGGCCCCTCGGCTAGTGCCCGTATTGTAATGCGCCACTGACGATGGTGGCAGACATTTTTATTTTTTTTTAAATATTTCTTTGTTTGTTTTCCAATTTTATTTAAAAATTCCTGACACTGCCGGATTTGTACCTGTGTACTTGACAATATGAAAAAATATACAAAAAAAAATGATTTCTTTGAATATGTTTGTGTATACAATGTATTTGTATTATATTTTTAATTTAATAAGAACTCTCTTAGTACATAAGTGATGCGTATTTAACATTTCGTTCCGGTCACAACAAACACCTTTTTAAAAGATATTCACACACGGACGCCATAATTTCAAAGTTTACTGTCACTGATAGCAAATAATCCCAAAACATTTGATAACCTCGACGAGTACACACAGTAAATCTGTCCAGAAGCGACAAAAGACACGATTTAATGTCCTTATACAACTGTGGCCCATGTACAAAACACAAAGACCCGAGAAAAAAAAATAATACGAGTGAGGGGAATGGAAAATAGGCCTAACATGACGCGCATCTCTAATGAATAATAAAAAAAAAACGGTTCAAATTGTGCGAAAAATAACACGGAAATGAATAAAAAATAAATAAAAATAAAGTTTAGGTTAGCAACGGGATTAAGTCGTGCGTGGAAGATTTTCAAGGGGATAAAACTGGAGTAGAAACCACCTGAAACTCACAGGTGGTCCGGCATGGAACGCTTGTTACCTGGCGCCAGACAGGAGGGCTCAGTTTTGCAAGTTTATAGCAAAAATTGATGGTTTTGATAAAGCGAGACATTTAACACCGTTCCTTTTTTTTCTGGCCTTCTCTGTGCAACAGTTTACTCCCACTTTAAATAAAGGTGAGAAAAGATCGTTATCTAATAACAGTTTCTCTTCAAAAACCACACCCGTATAACCCCCCGCCCTCAAAAAAATTTTATATTATAAAAAAAAAATATATAGCGGTAGCCATGTTGGGCGCGCTCATTAATAAAGCCATAACCAAAACTAAACTTGTGTCTCTCGTGTATTTCGTGGTATTTCTTATCGTGTGTGTTGCGTCCAGCGCTTCGTGGCCTTCTCCTGACCACGTGACGTCCGTCCGAACACTCACAATGCGTCTTCTTTGACCATTACTTGACAAGTTGCGCCCCCACAGTGCGGTGAAGGAGGAACCTATTTACCTGTAAAAGGAGCGATTCGACCGCGGTGCCCTTCTTTTCCCCCCGAACAAGGGCTGTTTCGAATCAATCACAAGCCGAAAAGGGCAAAATAGCGTCGGATTTAAGATGAAGGGGACCGGTGATGTATGCGACATCAATTACAGGATGGTAAATCACTGGTAAGTTGATGCCTCTCGCATGTGGAAGATGAAATGATAAAGAAAAGCGTTTTCACAGCAATTCTGCACCGCAATTGGGCATAATTCTCATTTTGTTCGTCTCGGCAGCAGAAGTGCCAAATGTGTGCGCAAAGGCCTTTAAAATGAGTTTAAAAGTTAGGAATTAGGTCTGCGCCTAGACACCAACTTCAAACTGCCATTGCACAGGAACCAAGCAGGGAAAATCTCCTAAATTTTTTGTGGTAGTTCCTTGGTTCCTCCTTAACCACCACACCAAATTTCAGAACATCAGGACTTCTGATAAAGAAGTTACAGACTCCCAAACATTGGATCTTTGCCGAAAATTGCACAAAAGTTCAAACCGCCATTGCTCCGATTCACTCGTTTCAGCTCTTTGGGCACCCCAAGAACCGGGTAATCCCATTGATGCACTCTAAAGGTCTTAAAAACAGTCATAAATAATCAAGAAATAATATTTTAGTTTACACGAAGTTATACAGTGATCAACGTTGCCCGTCAGATCAAAGTAAGCCTCCTGCCGACGAAGTGCCGAAGCAGTTGAATCAAACAAATAAAAAAGAAATAAAAATAAAAAAAAGTTGACAATCTAGCAATAGGGCTTAATGAGATGAGGTAAATGAATGTTGAACTGTTCGTTTCTTCTCGTCCTATTTAAAGCCTCGAAGCGCAATTCTCGCCTTGATCTCTCTCGCATAAATCGCAATCACCAATTCCTTTTTAATGGAATTTATGGAATTTGGATTCGAGAGGTGACTCATAACGGTTTCCTACCAGTTTTGCCAGCACGCTCTATGCAAATTAATTGGTCCCGCGGACGCCCCGCTGATTATTACAGGAGTCTCTTAATCATCGCTGTCGACGCTCGATTTGGCCGGCTTTAATTTGAACGCTGCAGCCCTCGACCGTAATAAATAAGAGGGACGCCTCAATTAGTGGACCAGGCGACCATTTCGAATCTCCAAAATATGCCAATCTCTCGCGGTTTGCAAAAAAGCCGCTTGTCATCGCCGCTTTAAATGCTCAACACATGTGAAACCGACTCGGTATGTCAACAACATTCTAATTTGTATTTTAAGCCTCGCAAAAAATTCATTTCGAGAGAGAAAAATTTTTTTTTGGAATATAAAAATTCACAATTTTTCAACACTCCGATAAATATGTCAAACGGTTACTAAAAGACCAACCTTGACGATTTATCTCAGAATTTGCTTCTATTTTGGCGACCGAAAGCAGACGCTTCCAATAAGGCGCAGCACGGTTGTATAACGCCGTGTTATTAACCCTCGGAAGGACAATCTGCAAAGACGACGCTTTGGTGCCCACAATGTACCAATTTGGAGACAAAATAATTAAATCCGGAAGGCCCGTAGCTTAAGCGCTGTTAGGGTAGTGCGACAAATTGTCGCACTTGGCGCTACTGTTGTTAGAACATTTTTGAACAAGCATGGCAGCGTCAACACCAGAACACGGCTTTTAACTAGCAAAAGGTGTGGAGGAAGGTGGGATTAAACAATAGTAATGAAGGATGACCGCGTGCGTGTCATAAATTCTTTGAACACCAACTTGCGTAATTAAATCTATTTCCATCGCAGTAGAAATTGAAACGGTCGAAACACAACACTCCCGCACAAGTTCGTGTTTATCTTTGTGATTGACGCATGCCAAATTTGTTTATCCTCTGTTTTGGCACCGGAGAAAAAATGGAAGAAAAGAAATACCGCGTCGGCTAAATTAAGAATCTCACGAGGTATTTATAAAGGTTAGGGACCCGGTCCGTCGTCACTTCCTCCATATTAACGTCAGAGGCCGGTTTTGTTGGGAAATTGGGCCGTGAGTGAGAATAAAGCGACTTCAAAGCCTTTTTTTTGGGGCGAAGAAAAAGTTTACATTCTAAACTGTAATAAATTATAAAAAGCTGAAAGGCTTGTTTCCAGTTGCTTGTGTACCATGGCACGACTTTCGAAAGGGATTGAGTGCTCATAAATTATCGGGAAGTTGCAACAAATCTTCCGGTGCTGCTTTGAGGTAGCCGTAGTCGGAGTCAGGCGTAATCTAGTGGCGAGGTTGTGTTCTTGGAAATCAATTCTCATTGAATTTTAAGTTTAGGTTTTATTTCTAAAAAAAAATGTTGTGGTCATAAATTTGCTGTGAAATTTTAATGAGCTCTGCTGAGAAGTTTGGCCCACACACTGACAACAGTGCATTTGAGCTCCAAATAGTAATTCCATCTGGTTCTAATAAGTTGATTAAGTTATTCATGTGTATTAAGCCCAATTTAATTTTAAGTAAATTTCAAGCACATTAGTGTCAGATGCATAAATGCCATGTGGCCTCAATCCACTGAAGAAAACCACAACAACAACGGCTGACAGTGAAGAATTAGCCTTTAGTTGGCTAGTTTATGAAAACAATGCGTTGACAACAGGAAAATTAAATGAAAATGTGCAGATCAAAACTCACAATCTCCCACAAACACTTGCAGTTGGCCAAGTTGTCGGGCCATCACATCAAATCCATCATTGCATTGTTTACAAAGTTTAAAACTGATTTAAAACACAAATACGGATTTTTGAAACCCGGTGCATTCAAAAAACCGTAAAAGCCGTAAAAAAAAATTATCACCCAGAAACAAGAATGACGTATGAATTTAATTTTTCACTGCAAATGATATGAAAAAGACTGAAAAAAATGACAAAATTGCAAATTTAAAAATTCCTGAAAATAAGCACAGAAGAAATGAAGATAATTCAACACTTAGTTTTAAGAACCTCTTGACAATCTTTTTTGATTTTAAATACTGTAATCATATAAATGCCTAATCATGCAGGAATGTAGTCTTGTAATATAAAAAAAAATAAATAATAAAAACAGGTATCATGGTATATAAGAATTTTGAAAGAAAAACCAACTGCAAGAAATAAATTTGCAATTACCAAAACTGTCTTTTCGCCTTAGGTTTCCAAAGGGGTGACCATGAGGTAGAAAGTTGGATTTTATAACCCTAATTATAATGCTATGCGACCGCCTTAAAATCAACACTTTTCTATAACTGCATACATAAACAAATCAACTTATTTAGTAATTTGCTGACAAAAAAAATGAATTTGCAGAGTTCCAAAAAAATAGGGTTAACATTTTTAAATATTTATTGTTAGAAAAAAGAATTCTGAAAGGTTTTATGTGATATTCAAAGACAGAATCAAACACAAATCCTCATCAGCTTGTTATTTACTTCTCATCACATGGGTGTACTAAGAATAAAAGAAATCAGGATAAATGTTTGTGTGTCTTGTCACTAGATGGCGATAAGACTGCATTTCTGTTAAATTATCTTTTTCTCTCCATCACAACTGACTTTGGTAGGCAGTGCCATCTATTGATGCTTAAAGTAGAGTTAAACTCAGGATCTAACCTGTTTGTTTGTAGGTGAATTCAAGAGTGTGCCAAAACTCTAAATTTGAGCCCAGCACACTTCGGATCTGCTCAATGAGCGCATTTTGGTTCAACAAAGGAATTATTGCACCAAAACGGTTAATTTGCCGTTCATCCCAGCCAAATTGGGGTGAAGTTGTGCCTAAAGAGTTTTCACACCCAAGACACAGGAGGCTGGTTTGGTGTGTGGCAAACCAGAGTAATTAAAAATAATACATATCTCTAAGGTTGATCCCCCCCAAAAGAAATTATTTGCCCCGTTATTTCCAGAAATATCCCCCCAAATTTTTTTATCACCCAATGCTGTATGAACGTCGTATAAACGTTTTCTTGGTTACGTTTGCGCGACGTACATGTTTCTTTTAGTGTATAAACCAGCATATTATTATTATTTTGTATTCGTGTTCAACACAAGTTATTCATCACAAGTTATTGTTTTCGCAAAAGGGAATCAAAACAATTCACATTAGGAAACACATAAGGGAAAAGCGTGTAACACTCAAATTTAGAGCATAGGCGTGACACTCAGGCCGTGACATTTTGATTTTTAAAAATATATTTGTGATAATATTTAGTTAAAAAAAAATATTTCTGAATAATAAAAGTAATTGCTTTGTGACCGCTTGGCCACCCACGGTGACCTGAGTCATTCCACACGCTGAAACAAAACAATTTAACAAGTAAAACAAAAAATCTACGTTTTTGGAAAAAAGCTTTTACAGTGGTGGAAAAAAGTTTGAGACCACTACAGGTTTCTTGGTTGCAAGTCAAATTTTAGCATAAAAATTTATTTACAGGTTTATATCATGACAATAAAGCATTGTTTAAAATTATAAGACAATAACTCAAATCAAATTTAAGAAATAAAAAAAAATGTTTAAAAAATGTCATTTATGCTGGAAAAAAGTTTGAGACCATATGCTCTAAATAATCAAAAATATAACCAATTTTCATTTCTAATGTTTGGTATGCTTTCTATTCGTTCTAATAACTAAAATAAACCTTTTTGCCATTGAATTAACTAAATATTTTAGATTATTCGGTGTTGTCCTTAGCATGGGTAGGTGCATTGGAACATTAATTTCATCTCTCAAGAGTAGTATATTGCTTCAGAAAGTGGTAAAACAAATGCAGAATTTGGTGTAACAAATGCAAGAGTTTGCATTTCATTCAGGGAATTTTACCCCAAATAATTAATTATGCACCAACACATATCTGGCTAAAAAAGTAAAGAGGATACATTTATTTTGGATGGACCTGATGGGGTTCTACACTATTGGTATGATTTTCACCCATCACCACATCTATTTTTTGCTGGTGGGTGAATAATGATTTGGGATGAAATTACCCTGAATGAAATGTCAAATCTTGCAGTTGGAATGACCTTGAAGAAAAGGTGGGAAATCAAATTTTTTCACCTTTTTGAAATGCTATCATTTAGTTTACTAGTACTACATTCGTTTCATTCATCTCACTCAAATGGTCTATTCGTTATTTGACTATACTCAAAACCACTCCAACGTTGACCTATTTCACTGGTGTAGTGAGTAGTCCAAAACACCAGAATTGTAATCGAACTCCAGACATTGAGCTCGATTACCAACATTGTCAAAGGTCAATTAGGACACTTTATTGGGTCATACTTGTAAGTAGAAGAGAGGAAACACAAAAGAAAGGAAATAATTTATTTTGGAAATACATTCCACATGATAGTTTTAGGTTACAAAGCTGAGTAGACTAACATTTCAAACCTTTTTTTCTCAAAACTTTTCCGTAAGAAATAATTTTTTTAAGAACAGTTCTAGACTAATTAGATGGTTCTCTACAACTTTGTAATTGGAAATTTTGCTCTAACCAGATTGGTTTAGAAGTTAGCAAGTGAATGACCTTGAAAATGACCTTTGAGGTCAAATTTGAGGATCCCATCAGATTCGCAATGAAAGATTTCCCTTATGAGTTTTTTTTCAGTTTTCTGATATCTCAAGTATTTTGGAAATTACTTGGGGAGGTTCAGACTTTTGGGACACCCTGTATAAGCTAATGCATCAGCACAAACGAAACTAAACAGAATAGAAATTTGTTACACCATCAACATCATTCTCTGAAAATGAAAGCAACTGTTCTGGCTTCGTTGTGTTTATTCCTTGTCATGTCAGTCATGATACAGTATTCGTAAGTATAAGCATTTCTGACATCGAACAAAAATCAGTAATTATTTTCTTTAAAGTGATGCCGGCCCTGGTGGTTGTGTCGATTCAGGTCAAACCTGCTACCACAGGGATTGCTGCAGAGGGTATGTTTGCGACAAGGATGATAAAAGGTGCCGTCTCCGATATTCTTCATATAAATAGCAAAGATATGGCCGATCCCGATGACAGCTATATAAATTTAAAATGTACCTTGTCATTTAACTTTATTTCTCTTGTAATCGAATTTGTTCTCCATTAAAAACTTTGCACTGCAGTCTGATGCTGGTTTATTCATTTCACTTTTGGTTGGTTAAAAACTTTCATAATTTCGCTCCCGACTGACCAAGAAAAAATATTTTCAATGGTTTGCATAGCTAAAACAATGAACAATGTTGATTTAGAATACTTGGTTATAATTGAATGATATTATGGGCGCATAGCAAATGCGCGCAAGAGTTCACCCTCAGAAGTCTAAGGGTAAAATGTGCCGTTCTGGTATAAAGCATTACGGATTTATGGACAAGTTTTCAGGTCAATTAGTTAAAGTGTCGTTTTGATTTTTGTAAGTTTGCAACTAATTTTATAGAGGGCGCTTATGAACAGTGAAAAATATATTTTTTTTACCAACTAGTAGTTGATTTAAACACTACTGGTAAATGCAAAAAGCTTTTAACTGAAGCGCGCTTTCTCAGGCAGCAAAGCCAGCATAATAATTTTGCTGGAGTTTTAAGGGGCAGAAAATTTGCATTTAGCATAATTAATTACTGTAAATAAATGACCAATGACTTAAAATTTCACCTGAGTTATAAACAAAATCATAAATTTTCAGCAAAAAAAATAAAAAGGAAAAAAAATTTTTCTATTCAAGAAAGAGCTTGTCCATATATCCGTATAGCATTATGCCTCCAAGGGTTAAATGCGCGCATTTTAATTGCGCGCATCCAAAATGTGTGTTGGACAGTGCCGTAACCCACACACATGAAAGATTCTGTTGACAGAGATATAAATTCCAATTTTGCTAGTAAAATGAAGCAAAATTATAATTATACTAAGTCAATAAATGTTGCTAACTATAGGCTTTGTCTAATTTCTCCATCAATCACAGTACTTCAAACATAAAAAATATGACACTAGATGTCCCACATCACTTACAAGCTATGCATAGACCGAATCCCAAAGTCTAATGGAGACTTCACGCAACAATAAACTGAAAGGAGGGCAAAAACAAAAAACTAGCATAAGAAGGGTGAGAGAGTTAGCAACATTTATTGACTTAGTATAATTGGAATTGGAATTATACTAAGTCCAATAAATGTTGCTAACTATTGGCTGTTCGTAGCCCCTAAGAATAAAAGGACAAAATTACTCCACTTTGTGGCAGCAAAAACCTTGGTAAAGCAGGGATACAGGTGAACAGAAAAACTGTGCAAAGCAAAAGAAAACCCAAACCCACATTCTGAATGTGGATAAAAACTCTAATTAGCTAGTAGGATGAAGCAAAACACGATGACACCAAGTTGCTAACCTAAAACTAAGATGATGGAACAAGATCATCTTCAAATCCAGAATTGGAACAAGGAAAAGTGACTCAGTGGCTGCAAAAACTCAACCCCCGCACTGTAGCGGCGAACACCTAAGTTTTGTGGTGTTGTTAAACGAAGATAGTCGAAACAATTAAGGAGCAACATGGAGTCGACTCGTTTTCACTCGTTTTCCATCATATTATTGAATAATGCCAACCATGAATTGCCTGAATACGTGATAGATTTTTGTATAAGAT
This sequence comes from Strigamia acuminata, assembly GCA_949358305.1. Lineage (NCBI taxonomy): Eukaryota > Metazoa > Arthropoda > Chilopoda > Geophilomorpha > Linotaeniidae > Strigamia > Strigamia acuminata. The sequence continues at coordinate 62,767,931 of OX442314.1, read as the reverse complement.
GTCCCAAAATTGACGCAAGATTTGAATTTGCCGCCATTTGTGCAGTAAATTGTTCTACGATTGACGTCAATGAGAATTGGAAAACGTTTATGGCTTCAATTCCTATAATAAGAGATAAACGTAATGTTTCCCATTCCCTCAATTTTGGATTTCCCTTCTCCTTGCTGAATGCAACAATTGGACAGTGCAAAATTAAGGATGAAGGTGCAATAGCAATCTCTTCTTCCGGTGATTGTTTGATGGCCGCCGTTTACAGAGTCAATGGTTTATCCATAAAGCCCACTTGTGTCACATTTGCCAAATGTGAACCTTTTCCTCGACCCTTTCCACGTGTTCCTCCTTTAGCTAACTGTGCTGTGGAACCACCCGGAGTCGTCACATTGGCACGTTGTTTTTGTGGCCAAGAAAAATCTCGCGCAAAATGATTTGCGCCGCCACAATTAAAACATACGCCTTTCGGTGGACATTGAAAACCACCTCCTCTTCCTCGTTACGATTTTCTTTTTATAAAGAATGCACATGCATTGTCCACAAAATCATGTGTTGAAATCCCTGAATCGTCCGATTTTTCGAAGCCGGGTTGTTTAGTCGTATTTTACTTAGTCGACGCCGTTTAGTCGACCAGGTCAGCTAGTCGACAACTTTCGTCAACTAGGTGACCTGGTCGACTAAACGGCGTCGACTAAGTAACTAAATAAGTAATCAATTGAAGCAAAAAAATTTGCTTTTATTGATGACCCAGGAAGGCCTAAAAGTGTTCAATGTGAAGACCATTCTTGGATCTGTATGAGTCCGCGGCTAGGTTGGTGTGCTATAGAATTTTATTTGGTTGAAATTGCCACCAATGAGGCATATCGCATATGGGAAACGATAGCATTTGGATGTATTATATGATATTTTAAGACACTATCTGTAATGCCATCTCAAAAAAAGGCTAAGTGGCAAGTGGCTTAGCAGTCGGGTAATTTCGATGGCCATTTTGCGCCAAAGTGTAACGTCGACTAGGTGGTACGTCGACTAAACGTACCCTTGTACTCGATCGACTAAACGACCAAAAAAAAGTCGTAGACAAAACGTTTGTCGACTAAACGTTTTGTCGACAAAATGAACGTTAAATCGCTGTCGTCGACTAAACGATCTGACCCGGATTTTTCATACTGTATAACCGGTTGTATTCACCTAACAACCGTTCTTTCACCTTGGTTACAGTGAATTCTGCATCTTCACAATGGTACAGGATTTGATTCACTGTCTCATATTAAAGTGGACTTTTACTGTCGACAAAACGGCGTCGACTAATAAGTAAGTGAATGTCGACTAAATGACCTCATCCCCATCTACAAGATCGTATTGCAAAAAGCTACACTTGTAGATCAAAATGTAGCTAAAATCTCGAGAACATCAAGTTTGAGAAAACTTACGTTGAGGAAACGAATCGACAGAAATGGATCTCAGCCAATCACAGTGCATCATGAAAATAATATGTTGACGTCGGACGTGAACGTAGCCACTGCCGTAAAAATAACCTGACAAGCAGGAAATGCTTCTCCTAAGAAAAAACAGGGAGTAATTTTAGAATAAAACAGAAATGAATTGGGTAGCATCACATCGAATATAAAACATTTACAAAATAAATGAAAAAATGAAAAAATAAAATAAAATTTAAAAAAAGTAAAGGCAGAAATCACACACTTTGAGTGCGTGACCAGAGCTCTCATTTAGTTCACTGCCACGATCGACCAGTGGTCCAGGAGCTACAACGAAAAGGTCGAGATTTGAATTTTAATCTCCATATACGTATAAAAAAAACATTTTAGGCCAAAACTAAGGGTGCGTTTGAATCGGTTTGAATCAGATTTTTTAAAAATCCAATCCAATTCAAAAAATTTTGGATGGATAAACCAATTATCCAATCCTATCCGAAAAAAATGGTGGCCCATCCAATCCTATCCTCATTCAATTCAAACCGAGTGCGGATTGCGGATAGGATTGAGTCCCAAACGTCTCAAACTGATGAATTAAGTGTAAAAAATGACCAAAAACTGATGAATTAAGTGTAAAAAATGACCAAAAACTGATGAATTAAGTGCAAAAATGACCAAAAAAAGTTTAAAAAGTACAAAAATGACTAAAAATGGATGAATTACATGCAAAACTGACCAAAAAAAGTCGAAAAAAGTAAAAAAAAAACCATAAAAATATAAAATAAAGTGCATTTAAATTGATTTTTTTAATTTCGGATTATAAGGATCGGTTTCGGTTTTTTCCCCCAATCCTATTTAGAATGTACGGATAAAATTTTGAATTATCCAATCCGATTAAAAAAAAAACAGATTGATTTCGAACCATCCGAATCCGACCCAACCCGAATTCGGTTTGGGTCGGATTGTATCCCATCCTACCGCACCCTTAGCCAAAACTAATGATACCACATCACCAATGAGAAAAAAAACATTAAATATTAGCACGAGTCAATGAAACATGAATCACAGGGACTTTTGAAGAGGTCGGTATGATGGATTGCTTAATTAAAATACCGGATGCCTTAGAATTTAAACAAACTTGCATTCTAAATGCAGTTTTCTGGAGACGATGCTCGAAGTCAAAGTCGACCCGATTTGCACGCTGGGAAAAACTGGTGGCAGCGCCGTGGAATCAAATTTAAATAACAACCCCACACTGCATTGTTTAATTTGATGTTTTATAACTCAAACTTTCAAGTTTCTTGTACTGTAACAGATGTTGGCAGTCAAGTCCAAACAAAATTCTTTCAGTTCGATAATGAAATTTCTAATAAAATAATAATAAATAGATTAATATACCGTAATGAAATTTAAAAAATAAAAATTCCTTTTTAAAATTTCAATTGTTCGCCGATACCTAGACTAATATTCCTTTGTTTTCATTTTACTTTATTTTTTACAATAAAACGTCAATTCGATAACAATTGTCAATCGTCCGACAAATCTCCATCTCCATCTCCGCGCACCACACGCACAGTTCCGTCGGGATAAACCAAAACCTTTCCTTTACGCAAGGTTGTCAATTCTTCCGCTTCTGGGTTTTCCTCGTCCTCATCGACGGCAATATCCACTTGATTTGCAGGCGCTAAAAAAATAAAATAAAAAATTCCTCGCGTTATGATTCGATCACAATTCGATTGCAATTATCATCATCTCACTTAAAGATACGTAAATTGGAATCGACGGTTTAACGATAGTCGAGAGAAAGATGGTTTTTACGTTCGCCCAACCGCCGGGAAGTTTCCTCGCCAGTTGGTTAACCAAATCCAGAATGTTATCGACGGTTTCGCTCATCTGCATGCTGTCGTTGGCGATATTCACGTGACTACGAAATAAAAACACGAATAAGCAATCGATTCGTTCAAATTTCACAAATAACTTACTAAAGAAATTTATTTCTGAAGAGAGGTATGGTTATCGACCTCAAAGCTTTATCAATCTGTGTTTTGGTAGTAGTTTTCGTTAAGCTCACAGAAGTGGGTAATCTAATGATAAAAAATGAATTTTAGCATGAGGTTGATATAAATTCGTCGCATAAACACAAATACTTCTGCTTCTCGATGAAACTTTTGCCCAATAACACCGGTAAACTCATTTTGATTCGCTCATCGGCGATGAATTTGTCAAAACTGTCCAAAAGATTTCGCTTTGCTTGAAATGTGTTGTATTCGGTCCGCACAGTATGTGTTGGTATTATCTACAAAACACAAGAAACGAAATTAAAAACATGAAAAATAAATAAAAAACACAAAAAACGAAATTAAAAACATGAAAAATAAATGAAAAACACAAAAAACGAAATTAAAAACATGAAAAATAAATTAAAAACTTAAAAAACAAATTAAAAACATGAAAAATAAATTAAAAACATGAAATATAAATTAAAAACATGAAAAATAAATTAAAAACGCGAAAAATAAATTAAAATCTTGAAAAATAAATTAAAAACGTGAAAAATAAATTAAAAACATGAAAAATAAATTAAAAACATGAAAAATAAATTAAAAACATGAAAAGTAAATTAAAATACCTCTGAAACATTGTTAATATCGCGTTTATTCAAAACGTCTTTGAAATATTGAACGGTGAAATCGTCTTCGGCCCTCCGCCCTTTCCGCAAGTCCTTAACAAGCAGGCAGATGCTTGGATTTTTACCGAACGGGCAGTGGGGAAGGACACTGAAAGACAGAATAGCATTTTTAAAATTATTTTAATTAATATATATATATTTTCTCAATTTTACTATTTCATTTCTTTCCATCCGTATTGATTTCCGGCCGGCGCTCTCTTCAGTTGTATTCGCACGCTTATTTTGTTCGATGACTTGTCGAATAATTTTCTGTGTGATTTTTCATTGTCTGTCGCTGTTTTCTTCTCTAATAATTCGTACAAAGCCGCGACCGAGCGCTTGACCTGTCAACAGAAACCACGTGGTTAGTACGTACACGGTAGAGGACAGTTTTTGGTTTATTTTATTCATTCAAATCTCGGAGACGGTAAATTCGGTGATGGGTTTTTTGTATTGATTATTAAGCGTCGTTAGAGGTTCGTATTCTTACCTGTTTCGATGATATAGAACAGTCAGACCCAAAAGATAGAGACATGGCAACGCGAGTTTCAGAGTCGGAAGTTGGGTATTTGGGTTTCGCTAAAACCCGAACCGTGGTGGCAAGATGTGGCGTTTTTTTTTCGTTTGCGCTTATTTTTGTAAATTTTAGAAGTTTAATTTCTTTTTATTTTGCTTTATTTCGTTTTTTCTTTTTAGTTTTAATTGTGAAAACATAAAAGACTGGTGATGTGGGTTTGGAATTTAAAGTTGATTCCGCATTTCGTCACGTTTATCATGTTTTATCACCAGCATGCAGTGGCAAAATAAATCATGTTTTATTAAGTAAAATCGTGCTTTAATCGTCAAGTTTAGCCAACAAATTTAATAACAAAAAATTTCATATATGTCACAAATCGTAAAAGTTGTAATCCAAAAATTGTTGGTTCCCGATCAATAAGAAAATCAGCCACGATAGGGGAAAATGGCGGCAATAGGAGTGCAAACTCCACTTCCCATTTTAAAAATATTCCAAAAACTTCCCTGCAAGAAATGCATTTGACATCATTGCTACACCACAAAGCCGATTTACCGAACAGAATCTTACTACTCTGGGCTTGCACGTCAGTCCAGTATTGCAGGGACAGAGAAATCTTCCACCACATTCTTCCGCATTCTTCCGCAATTCTAGACAACTATATCGGACGAAAAATAGAATTACGACGGGCAAAATTGTTACCCGGACAGGGAATGATAATTTGTTTCATAGGTTTGGAAAGTCATTAGAAAAATATTTAATTGCTCATAATCTGGTGGGGCACCGCAACAGGGGGCGCACGAGAAACAGGAAGTGCATGAGAGCTGTGAGAGTGCCCTGTGTTGCAGGTAAGTGATCAGCCTGCGTGGTCACATGTTCAACCCATTGTTATTGGCCCTTGTTTGTGACAATGTTGCCTGTCCAGGTTATAATTTTGCCTCACTAATTATTAAACAATTATTTTTTTTCTACAAAATTTCTTACCTGCCTGCAACTACTCCGTAATAATGACAGCATTCACTAATTTTGCAGTCCTCAGATGAGTAGCACATGTCTGCATTAGCTAAAACAGCAGTTCTCAAACTGTGGTTTGCGATCTTTTAAAGATATAAAAATTAAGTCATTAGAAATTGTCGGTGTTGTATCGAACGCAAACTATTAGTTCGCAAACTAAGATCGCGAACTAGTTCAGTTTTACAAGTGAACGCAAAAAACGAACTTAGTTTATACGATACTCACATAAACTGTTAAACATGCGACTAAATACATGTATCTCATCTTGTTTTATGACTTAATGAATAGGGGTGAAAAGATGGATGATTTGAATTGCTTAATGGCTGGTAGAAGATATTTTCAAAAATATAAACTAGGTGTGAAATGTGTAATAAAGAAATCAACCAAAACTGTGGATCAAGTTTAGAAAGTGTTATGTGATTCTTTGGGTTGAATCCGGGAAAAAAAAAGTTTATTTTCTAAGCTATCTAATTGCACACAATTTACAATACATGTGAATTCCACTTAAATTTCAAAATGAGATTTTTATTTTAATACCCGGCTTTTCTCTGAGTTTACATTTATTTAATTAAATAATTAGATAATTAAATTTAATAATCACCGTTATAGTAAAAAACTGAATATAAATGTTATACATCTGCACTATCTCATAAAAAAGTCGACATTTTCAACCAATAACGTTGCCTGATGATTATTGTCCTATAAAAAGTCTATTTTTTAGCTAAAAACATCAATTTTTTAGCTAAAAACATCAATTTTTAAGCTAAAAACATCGATTTTTGAGCTAAAAACATCGATTTTTGAGCTAAAAACATCGATTTTTGAGCTAAAAACGTTCATTTTCGTGCAAAAACCTATTCAATTTATGCCTGTGCGGCCTGGAAACAAAATTCACCTAGAAAACCGACTCACTTCATCTAACCGACACCAGCGTGGGACATATTCGGCGTGCGACCGGAAAAGCGATTTCAACGTCCGGCGTTGGTAGCGCCATCTGTACGTGACTGAAACTATAATGGGCTCTAAAGATGTCTCTTTCATTTCCATAAATTCCGAAACCAATCTCAGTTTCTAAAGGAATTAACGTTCTACAAAAACCTCTATGTATTTGTTTTGAAATATTGTATCAATAAAGCACGTTTTTAAATGTGCGGTATGAGCACACTCTGACGGCGATTTAAAGCACCAACTTTTAAGTTGCCCAAAAACGTAAGTTTTTTAATCGTTTGCTTTCTTACTTGCTAAAAAATAATTAAAAAAAAATGTTAAACAAACAAAACTTACATTTTTGTCTGATTTTGTGAGTCTGAAACTTGTAACTCGCTACATAATCTTAAAAAAAAAAAAATAAAAAAAAAAATAGCTATCACCTACCCCTGGCGGGACTCGAACTCGCAATCTTCGGTTTAGGAGACCGACACCTTATCCATTAGGCCACAGGGGCTATACAGGTTTGAATCTGCTTATACACTTTACTAAAATAAATAAATGTTTTTTTTGTTTGTGAAACACCAAAATCGATGTAAACAAAAACTTTGAATGAACTCATTCAGTTTTATTCAGTATTTGTGTTTATTTATATATAATTGAAATAATAGAAGTGAAAAACCGATACAAATTGTTAAATTTATTTCCCCGGAGATTTGCTTAACTTTTCACCGCCGCAACACAACTGCAGTCGGCCTAGAATGACCAAAATCTCCGTACCACGTTGATGTGCACGCGGTGTGCTGCAGGGTAGTTTCAAAAAGATGTTTTTCTTGTGGCAAACGTACATTGTATATATAAATACCCCTAACCGTCTTCGATTCAGTCACTATTTACGCAACACGATGTTTACTACGGAGTAATATTATTTTTTGATTTTAGTCAAAGCGATTGCATGAGGGGCGGATTAACTTTTCCTTGGGGCGCTGGACGAATGTTTTTCCAGGCCCCTTGTAGCAAAAATTAAGGCTGTAAGCTTATATTTATTTTTTGGTCTAAAATTGGATTTTAATGGCCTAAATTTCGACTTTTTTAAGCATAAAATTGCATTTTTTTTCTTAAAGTTGTATTTTTAGCCTAAAATTTTATTTTTTGGCCTAAAATTGTATTTTTTTAACTAAAACTGTATTTTTTTTGTCTAAAATTATATTTTTTGTATATTTTTTGCCTAAAATTGTATTTTTTTTGCCTAAAATTGTATTTTTTGCCTAAAATTGTATTTTTTTGGCCTAAAAATGAATTTTTTGGCCTAAAATTGTATTTTTTGGCCTAAAATTGTATTTTTTGGCCTAAAATTGTATTTTTTGGCCTAAAATTGTATTTTTTGGCCTAAAATTCTATTTTTTGGCTTAAAATTGTATTTTGTGGCCTAAAATTGTATTTTTTCGCCTAAAATTGTACTTTTTGGCCTAAAATTGGATTGTTTGGCCTAAAATTGTATTTTTTGACCGGAAATTGCATTTTCTTGGCCTAAAAGTGAAATTTTTAGCTTGAAATTAAATTGGCTAGTAAAAAAATTACTTTATCAATTTTCACTCAATTTTACTAACAAACTGAAATTTCATCAAAATTGATAAATAAAAATTCACTCAAAAAATAAAATAAATAAATAAATAAGTAAAATTAATCAAAATTTATCACAATGTGCTAAGAAATACACCAAAAGCCATCAATTGCCATCGAAATTCACCAAGAAATCATCAAAATTCACAAAAATTTATCAAATTTTCAAGAAAATTCTGACGCAAAGAAGCGACACGTGCGCGATCACGTGTTGATCCCGCGGGATCGGGGGATCCAATCAGCGATCAGTATCATATTGTTTAATCTTGTATTTAACCCTTTGTATTATTAAAATAAAATCACTTGTTACATTTCACTAAAACCATTCGTGTCGTGGCCGAATTTATTTCCAACAACGATCACGGAATTTACATTGTTCGGTTTTTTAACGATTCCAGACGTTGTATCGCTCGGTTTGTTGTCTTCTTGGCATCAAATTGTGCGCAAGAACCTTCTCTACAACACTGCGTTGGTTTTGTGAATATTCGAAATAATTTTCAAGCCTAAATTTTGACTTTTTCGATTGCCGCAACACGTTTGCGAATTTGGACTCGTTTCTGGAAAGAAGATGAAATCGTTTTGGAAACTAAACACCGACTTACTTGACGACCAGCGCTTTTGCGAACGTTTTGCACAGAAATGGGGCGACTGGATCGACGAGTTGCGATTGGATACAAGAGGATGGGAAACGATCAAGCGACGGATTAAACGATTTTGCAAGACCGCATCGTTCGCAGCGAACAAGAGGGCAAAGGAAAATCGAGAAACCCTACTTTGGAGCCTGGAAATTTTAAAGAGGTCGAACCAGGACTTTTTTAAAAGCGACATCGAGGAAATCACACGCGAATTAGAGGAATTAAACGACGACGCGAAGAGGAAGAAAGAGGCGGCAAATTCGAAACACGACATTTCCAGTTTGTTTGTAAATGGCGCATTGATTTCCGACGAAAAAGCTATTTGCAACGCATTCACCGACCATTACAGCGAAAAATTCGGGAGAGTGGACGTAGACGAAGCTATCTGGACAAAATTTCACGGGGATTTAATTTCTGGCGTGGATTTTTCGAACTTAGATGACGCCTTCACTGTGAAGGAAATCTCAGACACGATTGACACCTTGAGCAACAACCGCAGCCCGGGCATCGACGGAATTCCGGCCGAATTTTACAAGAAATTCCGAGGACTTGTGACGATTCTACTTTTGGGCTAATTTATTAGTCCTTTTGAGATAGATAATTCGGTTTATACAAGACGTTGCTAAGTTTTAGCAACAACCTAACCGAGATAAGCTACGGAAGTCTTTACAAACATGGCTCGTGATCGAATAGAAACAACTTACAGTTTTAGTGTGACATAACATATTTATTACTAAATATTAACGACAAAAGATGGGTTCTTGACGCGTGTAAACGGGCGGCATCAACTGGTTGAGGATCCGGGCGAAGCCAGAGGAATACGGCTGACTTGCGGCATCGTCACAAATATCGCTACGGAGACGTATTTGGTCCGCAGCATCGAGTATCTAATAATGCGAAGAGTCCTTCGCATAAGTAGGAATATTCAGCAGAATATTCCATGTTCCAAATGAATAAAAGTAAAGTAATTAGTGGAATACAACAAATGAATTGTTGTATAAATATTAATTGGGCGGGGACCGTCACGACAATTGAGAGAACGTCGCGGGAGTTGTTGAGACTCCATCCGCCAGCATGCCTTACGACGACAAGATCTCGTGATCAGGCGCCGAGTATTTAATTGTGTGCTTTAACTCGCTATCGGTGGTACCAACCACCAGGTAAACATTTCTATGGACTTACCGGTATAAAAAGATGTTGCCAATACAGGATTACCAATGCCCAAGTAATTTGTTTAACACGACATATTTTATATATCGTTCACGGGTTACTAACCCGGAGGGTACGATGGGGCGGGGACCGTCACGACGGTCGAGAGAACCATCGCGGGAGGATTTGACTCCTCCATCCGCCAGCATGCCTTACGATGACGGGATCAGCAGATCGAGCACCGGGTAAAATATTATTTGGCCACTGCCGTTGGATTACCATTATCCAGGTAGTTATTTATCGCAACATCTGAAGATATTACTCACGGGCTACCAACCCGGCGTGTTACCTGTGCATTAGGCCTTTACCGACTTTTAACGAGCGGAAGGACCAATCATAGAAAGACGGGAACCTGCGTGGGTTGTTTACAACAACCATCCTGCAGCGGACTGTGGCCAGTTAGCTGAGGGACCTATTTTCATTTAGCAAGGTCGTACTGTATACGACCGTTATATTAAGCCACCGTACGAAGTCCTACTGTCCCGTAGAACAGCTGGCTAACGTTACGGGGCCATTTCATGCGAATGCATGTCTATTACCGGAGTTGGCCTTCCCGAAAAGGCCTTACAACAACAATAACAGATAGTAATGAATACTATCTGTGGAGAGCTGAGGTGGCCTGATGTGTCGATAGAGAATAATGAAATCAAACGATAACAATTCAACTACAGACAATATACAAGTTCAGTTATCAAGCCAGGGACAAAAAAGTGAGAAACTGGAGCTTATATAGTTCTGTAGAACTACTAGATTGGCGACAGCCAATCAGCGTACGAATCGACGGATTCGTGGGTCACTAGTCCGGACCTAATATATGACTATGTCCAGATGGGCCCAGTTGGGGTCCAGAAGGGTCCGATTGGTTCCCTTTGACAGGTAAGTAGTGTGGATATTGATTCGATAGAATCAACATCATTAAGTAATTAATACTTAATTTATATCGAATAAAATAGTTATATTTTATTCACCGTGTCTAAATAATTATTTATCACACTTTTTAGTTTTAACCGAGTTTGAAATACGCGCGTTGGTTAAACAGCGCCATCTATGGTGAACATTGATAACTATCGATTTGTAATCATCACACATCCCCCGGTGACAAGCATAGAGTTTACTAACTCTCGATTGTCATTCTTAATGGATAAGAATGTTCACCTAATTCTATCGAATTAATCCACTTGGTAAGTATTTTATTAACTTAATCATGTTATTTCTTTCAGAAACTTCGTCACCCGATTAGACTAATCGGCTTCTCTGCACTGCGCAACTCCCGGTTGCTAAGCGACGGCAATGAACTCGTCCGAACATGGATACATGCTCGAAAAACTAATTTCGATAGAAATTTTATTTCTCCGTCAAATAAACTTATTCATAGTTTATTAATCAACAAGATAATCAATAAAATAAATTTATGCAAAACTTTATTTATCGAAAATCTAAACTACTCATTTTTTATTACGATTGTCATAAAAAAATTAACGAATTTCAACTTGAAATTCTTCTACGCTTCGATCAAAGCAAAAACAAACACAATTTTCACAAATAATTATGAAAAATAAACTAAACAATCACACAGATATTAATATGATTAATTCAAATAAACATCCAAATTGAATTCGAAAAACAAAACAAATTAAATTGAATCCAATTTTAAAATTAAACTATACTCGTTCGAGTATTTAATGATTAGTTCAAAATCTTGAAACCAAACAAACACAACACTCATGAGAATATTTCGTAATTGCAAGAAACACAACAAAACACTTGGATTATTTTAGTCAAAAATATCCACTCGGAAAAATAACGAATGTTAATTTGTCCCTTTTAATCCTTCTTTTCGACTTCAGTCGGATCCTTCACTTCTGGTTTCTCGACTTCGGCAGAAGTCAGGAAATCCGACTCTTCAGTCGCCTCTGTCGAGACGGCGGAAAACACGGCTTCCTCCGGCGCTTCAATCTCCTCTGGGCTCGGAGGTGGGAACGGCAGATCCTCGAGCAACTCCGCCACGAAATCGACGACAGAAAGCAGCTCTTCGGCGTCCTCAAACTGAGCGTCGTCCGAAGTCTCGGACTTAGACGCGATAGGAGCGCTCGACACGTCGGTTACGACCGCTGGAGGATCCTCCACGGGTTTAGACGGTGCTTCTACGGCCTGTTGAAGCTTACGAGCTCGCCCTCGTGCCAAGATATTGGTCCGTTGAACCTTGGCGATTTCTCTTGCTCGGTCGAGCGTCAGACAGCCTCGTCCACGCGACATCGTTCTCGGTCGAACGAATTCTTCCACGACCTCGCTTCCGGCGCTCTCGACGGCTTGGACAGTTTCAGTCGAAACTTCGGAGTCCTCGGACGGCGGCGGTGATTGTCGAAGGAGTTCGACTCTTACGCCGGCGTTGGCTTCAGCGCGGGTCCAGGTGAGGAAGCGCGGGTCGATGTAAACCGCTTCGCCACGGCTGTTCAAAAACAATCGGCACTTGGGGCAGTGAGCCCAACACCGCTTCTCGTTAGGCTTAATGCCTTTCACCACGTGGGGCTGAACCTCCTTGCGCCACGGCTCCGAACGCGGTCGCGTTTTTCTTCCACGGCAGTTGGGACATCTCATTAATGAGGAACCTGCGGATGCACCGCAGCACCACCCACAGCCGACGCAAAATGGGCAGATCGTCTCCGTGGCTTGGTCAGTCACGATGTTATCGTGAGGTATTCCAGCTGCCATGTCACGCTCGCACTGTTCTTTGCGCAGACGGGCCTTCTCGTCCTTCTTTCGTGCTTTATTGGCCGCTCGGTACTCGCGGTTGCGAGAAACAGGCTCCGAATAACGCAGAGCGCCCGGCGGCGGCTCATTCCATCCATACTCTGATGCCGAGGATTCAGCACCGGCAGGGAGGTGCACAGCAGACGTTGATTGTCCCGTCACAGTCGGTGCAGCCGCATTCGACGTGTTGGCGACGGTGGGCGCCACGCTTGCAGTTGGCGGCCGAAATTCGGGTGAGTGCGGGGCCAACGGGACGTTGATAACGTTTGTGGGCGGATACGCCACCTGAGCCAGCGGGGTCAATTGCGCCGACTCATAAATAGTTGGCTGCGCAGAAGTGGATGGGGCCTGCATCATCGCATTTAAATCGAGCGGAAGTCCGTCCGGATGGACACTGAGCCAATTTAACGTCGCGAGTTGCAGTGGAGTCAGGGCGTACATCGAGGCGGGCGCCGTCGGTATCGGTTGGGCCCTCATGTAGGCACGTTCCGCTGAACGGCGTTGCTCGTCACTAGACGAGGTGGACGAGCTGGACGAGCTTTCATGACGGTGTCGTCGATGACTCCGTTTTGAGCGGTGTTTACCACTTCCCATCTGCAGACGCAAATAAATTATTTTATTAAAAATAATTCCACTCTAAATAATCATTCCTTGAGTCCAAAGAATTAAAACGTATTGTTCGCAACGAAAATACACAACTCGAGTTATTTATAACCCCTAACACGTGACACTAATGAGTCACATTCCCCTTGTGTTTATGACACGAGAATGGACTCGCCGACCAAGATTTTCATCGAAAATCGCAACTTGTTGATTTTTCAAAAGAAAAATCCTTTTAGTTTCCTTAAACTATTTAATCCAACTTTTCGAATATCAAAGATAACTTTCGTATTAATTAATTAACACTTAGTCTAAAAAATATCTCAAATCGAAAATTCACCGCTAAATAATTTTTGCAAGCCTCGACCGCGACTTGATTTAAATAATTGGTGCCTACGTACTTAAACTTAATAAATAATTATTAAATTTAACCCAACTATTCGACTGAATAGCTAAACTTCCAGAGTGATTTAATGCCGATTCACGCTTATGACAGCACGTGAATTTATAACTTTTTTATCGGGACGCCGATATTTTACCAATTGTTGCGAACAATTTCTTAATTCTTTAGTCAAAGAATATTTACGAAAACTACTTACAATTAGAAGCTAATTTTCCGGTTTTGAAGTCGGCTGAATGAATTAGCGTCGAAATTCTCAAGTCGAAAAAGTGAAGACGGGTCGAAGGGACGAAGTCACTAGTATCCGTGTGTGTTAACGAAGTGTTTGTGTGCAATGAACCCTGGGAATTTTATTCCCTTTTAATTGTCGGGTTCGAGGTTTAATCACACCTCGTAAGTCTCGTACCTTCGTAATTACGCGAGATTATCACTTTTCACAGTAATTCTCTGTATTTTGGTTAAAATACATGTAAATACGACCAAAAAATTAAAATATTCTACCGAATTTTTAAATCATCGCAACAAATTCATATTTTTAATATAAATTTCCATAAATATCGTAATATCTTGTCCCCCGGTGTTGAGATTATAAATCACTACACCTGTCAGACATGTGAATAATTACAGTCTTCAAGTTTTGGATAAAACTTTATCAATTCCAACAGAACTTTGAGGCTTTTCCTCGTTGTTGGTATGGTTTTTTAAATACTGCAGTGATGTTTCGCACGAAATTTTCATCTGCATATTTAGGATTTGGTTTTCGTTCTCGTCGTGGACGAGTGCTAGTTCGTGGAACTACCGGTTGGGGTTTGCGGGGTTTTCGAGGTGGTTTCTTTGGAGTTTCACCTCTTTTCAACGCCGCTTTCTTTTCTATAGCAGTTAATCGTTGTCTGTGTCTATGTTTAGACTTAATGGGTGCAGATTTGTCAATTTGCACCGAAGTTGAGTCGGATAATTCCATTGGAATTTCTGAAGAAGTTTCAGGAATTAATTCCATTTCTTCAGCATCCGGAAGTTGATTACTTTCGTCCATCCATTTAGGATTTTCTTGAGGCGAGTAAGAGGCGGACTTTTGTCCTACTTTCCAAGTCTCAATCGGGTATGAGGGCGTATAGGGGTACAACGCTTTAATATTTACTGATTTTTCAATCGAACCATCAGCTAATTTGCGTAATTTATACGCTCCTCCAGGAAGTACTTTAGTAATCTCCCACGGACCATCTCTCTTCTCTGCGAAACCAGCAGAAATATTTTTATCTGCGCACGAGAGAATGTGAGTTTGTTTCCAAACTAAATCTCCAACTTCAAACTCCGTAATTACGAACTTCTGTTCGTGTATTTTCCTATGTCGTTCAAAATTCAATTGAATTCTGCGATGCATCTCTTGATGCGATCTACGCAATACATCCAATAGTACTCTGACATATTTTTCTGGATTTTCTTTGTCAAATGGATTGGCATGTTTAATAATCCTTGGGTCGAAAGGTAATGTTACGATTCGTCCGGTGTTCAGTAACATCGGGCTTGAGCCCGTTGCCGCTGAGACATTATTTCGCATTGCAAATGCGAATTCGTCTAGATATCTTGGCCATTGCGTGTGCACATCTGTGTACAAAGCCAGCATGGTTTTTATATCTCTATTGGCTCGCTCTGTCGGGTTCGCCTGGGCATGATATGTGCTCGTATGAGACGGGCGAATGTTGTACATATCGCAATACTCATTGTAAATATCGGAAACAAATTGTTTTCCGTTATCGCTCACAATCTTTTTGGGGTGTCCCCATCTGTTTGTAACAGATCTTAATTCTGGAACGCAGTTAGCGCTCGTGGCTTTTGTCAAAGCCTTAATTTCAACGAACTTGGTACAATTGTCAATAATGACAAAAATATACTGGTTTTGGGACCTTCCCGCGGGTTTCGGGCCCATCAAGTCCATGTTAATACATTCCCAAGGATTGGTCATGTTGTGTGGTGTGTAAGGAGCTGCGTGCCTTTTCTGTTGAATAGGCTTGTACTGAGCACAGTGCGTGCAGCTTTTGACGTAGTTCCTGACACTTCTACTCATACCAGGCCAGAAATATATTAAACGCGTTTTCTCAAGCGTCTTACTCATCCCAGCGTGACCGCTTAGGGGGTGGCCATGACAAGCGAAGAGTACTCGTTTTACGAGTGAACTGGGTACAACGGCTTTAAAGCCATTTCCCGAATCGTTTAATTCCTCTTCGAACGAAGGGTTAAAATAGATGATCATTTGATCACCATCAACTTCTTTTTTGTCCAAACAATAGTTTTTGACTTTGTTTTTCCATTCTTTTATTTCAGATTGTGGTATCCCAACAACCTTGTCATTCAATAAATATTCTCGAATGCGTTTGCATTCAGTATCAAGTAACTGAGCATCTATTAATTCTCTCCTTGTAGGAGGGACTTCTTTAAGTACTTCAGTCAACGCACTGTACAAGGTTTCTTGTACTTCCTTCCCCTCCTTTTCTTCAGAACATTCTTTAGAATTTTCTGAAAAATAGGAACGCACACTAGCCAAATATTCTCGTTTCTCCGGGGCACGATTTAATGAAACAGAAGGATTTCCGTCCCACTCAGGCCAATATTGTTTAATTTCAACAGGTTCCACATGGTCACGAAGAGGAATGTCTTCCTCCGTTAGTGGGGCTCTAGAAAGTGCATCTGCAACTTGGTTAGCAGCACCTTTTCGAAAAACAATTTTAAAATTTCCACATTGGATTCTTAAGGCCCAACGGCCAAATTTCCCAGATGGTTCAGGCGTTCGCATCAACCATTTCAGTGCTTCTGCATCTGACTCTAAAGTGAATGTACCATATTCGAGATATGGTTTAAATCGATCAATAGCCCACACGACTGCGAGACATTCGAGTTCTGGCGTTGTATAACGCTTCTCCGCTCCACGTAAAACTCTGCTTGCATAAGCTACAGGTCTGGGTACAGAAATGTTTTTCTGCTTCTTTTCATCGAATATATCGACGTCTTGGCAAAGGACAGCTCCTAAGCCTTCATGTGACGCGTCAGTCATGACAACAAATGGCAGAGTCATATCTGGTTTGTGTAGACAATTGTCGCCACAAAGTAGCTCTTTAATTTTATTAAAAGCTTCTGTCTGCTCATCTCCCCATTCAAATGGAGTTTTCTCATTCATCATACGTGTGTATGGTGCGGCAATAGTTCCGTGATTTGGAACAAACTTCCTGAAGAAGTTAGTCATGCCGTGAAAGCGCTGAATGTCTTTAGCACACGTGGGGGTGGGAAATTTCATGATCGCCGATATTTTATCGGGATCACCGAAGAGACCTTCGGGTTTAATCCAGTGGCCCAAGAATTTTAATTCTGTGCGCCCAAAACGAGATTTCGCTTTATTTATTGTCATGTTGGCTTGGTTAAGCCTTTCCAAAACATCTCGAACATGTTTGAGATGATCATCCCAATTATCTGAATACACAATTACGTCATCCAAATAAACTAACGCGTAGTCTTGTAAAGCCGAGCCTAAAATGCCTTCCATCAGACGCTGGAAGGTACAAGGCGCATTGCAAAGGCCGAACGGCATTCGCACAAATTGATAAGGGCCGTTTGGCGTATAAAACGCCGTTTTTGGACGATCTTCCTTACACATTTCGACTTGGTAGTAACCTTTAACAAGGTCAATAGACGTAAAATACTTTGCCGGACCAGTATTATGCAACAAAAGGTCAATACTCGGCATTTGTATTACTTCGACTTCGGTGATGGCATTCAGCCACCGGTAGTCAATACACATCCTATACGAGCCGTCAGGCTTCGCAACGATGACTGGATGACTTATAAATGGCCCTTTGGCCTTTTCAATCAGTCCATCCTGTTCAAGTTCCGCAGCTAGTTTGGTCATAATGGCTCTCTTGGCCGGGTTATACATTCTATACTGCATTTTGGGCAATGAATGCCCTTCCTTGAACTTAATACGATGCTGGGTCACGTTAGTGCACCCAACTTGATCACGAAATACATTCGGTATCGAGTTAACCACTTCGCGAAGTGCTAGTCTTTGCTCTGGAGTGCAGTCGCTCTCCTCAACTAATTTCTCATCCCAAGTCAACACAGGAGTGTCTGTTAACTCAATTGAGTTTAGAGTGGACGACAGTCCTAAATAATCGAAAGTAATTCGATTTAACGGGGCGAGGGCAAAATTGGCTTCTTCCGACTCATACGGGGCGGACCAATTGGGTTTATCTGCACAAGAGAACTCTTGTAAATGTGGATGCGGACTAATTTTCTGTCTGCGCATGAAATTGTGACCAAGTATCAAGCCACAAACTCGTTTTGCCAAAACGATGAAATTTATTGGTGTAAGTTCATCAGCCCATTGTACGCACAAAGTTATTTGTCCGACAGGCTTGTGTGCTACGCCTACAGCGTTCACCATCATGTTTCTGGGAGCCTCTTGTAAGAATTCGGGCAAAGCCTGAGTTTCAGACAAGAGTTGTTCTCCGATGTAACATTGAGATGCTCCTGTATCCATGAGCGCGTTGTAGGTGAGCCCACCAATTGTGATCTTCATTCGAGGATCATCTTTATTATTACCTAAAGTAATATTGTGCAAATTATTGCCGCCTATGACTCTGTTGAGTCGGCGAAGTCTACAGAATTTCTTCGTGTAGCACTTGTGAGGAAACAATGTCAGATTTTTTAATTGCTCCGTCATTTCTTGTATATTTTCCTCTACTCCGCCACTATGACTAGTGGCTTCTTCAAGACAAGTTGTGTCTACATCCATAAATAAAGATTCCGACGTAGCATTGGCCACTTCTGGGGGATGGAATAAACCTTCGTCCCCCGGATCTAGTTTTTTGAACTAGTCGCACTTGAATCTGTCGATTCGGGCTTGATCAAAGTTTTGACCATTTCTGCCAACGAGTTGGTCAGCGAAGTTTGTAACTTATTTTCAAAAGTATTTAATTTCGCATCAAGTTTAGCATCTAGTGTTGCATCCAACACTTCTTGAGTTATCCATCTGTTATTAGGACGTTTAGAAGTAGGATCCACAGTCGGGGAATCCGGCGTACTTCGTTTTTGCAACTCTTCAGAGTTGAAATTTGCACGTGGTTTTAAGTCCGGACATTCTCGACGCATGTGTCCTGGTTTCTTACAGTGGTAACAAACTAATTGACCACGTCTGGTCTGATCCACTACTCCATTTATTAGATAAACGGCCTCGCATTCCTCAGGTAACTCTTCATCACAAATATTAAGTTGTTCTTGTGAACCCAAAGTTAAAGATTTAGCATTTGCCTTCGACTGAGGACGTGTGTCCGATTTTCGAGGTGGGAAAACGACTGGATTGGAAATATTTTCCCTTGCTCCATTAGCTGTACGACTGTACAAGCCTTTATTTTTAGTTATAACGGCATAAATCTCTGTCAGAGGCAGATCCGCTATGCCTTGCGTATGCAAAAGCAAATCGTTAGCAGGAGTTACACTCCCGATAAAAAGACAACCAGCTCCTTTTGCATCAAGACTGTCTTGTAATATCCATAACTGGTAATATTTGTGCATAAAGTCGTAAAGACTTTCCGTTTCCAGTTGTTTCAACTTGGTTAGTTGGTTCGTCCGCTCTTGTCGAGTGGCTACAAACCGTTCTTTGAACGCCTGTTCAAATACTTCCCAAGATATGAAATCTTCTCTCCTTTCATGAAACCAACCATGCGCTTGCTCAGTTAAGTAACCGGCCACGCCTTTAACAAGCATGTCATCGAGTGACATGTTTCGCAGAAAAGCGACATTTTTTACAATATTGAGAAAGCGTTCGCTTTCTTCTGCTTTTCCGGAGAAAACAGGGATATCTGGCGGTTTCAAACAGTTAGTTTGAGGGACAGAGGCGGAACTTTTTCCTGCCTGCATCAACTTGTGCATGGTTGTGGCAATTGACGCGAGGTCATCAGCCGTCATTCCAAAGCTACTGGGGGGCCGCGAATTGTCATTTGACGATCCGCCATTGTTTGGTTGACTCGAGTTATTTTGACTTGAGCCACCACTGTTAGGGTTGAAATTATTCGACCCTCCTTGATTCGGTCTACTGTGGTTACCAAAATTCGAATGGTTATTCGAATTACCTTGGTTCCCATAATTAGAATTATCTCGATTGTTAAAATTCGGGCGATTGTTCGAACTTTCTTGATTACCAAAATTCGGACGATTGTTCGAATTACCTGGCGTACCCCGATTCAAATAGTTATTTGAATTTCCTGGAGTTCCAGTAGAAGGATTATTCGGGTTATTCGAGTTCGGAGGAACTGGGTGACCCCTTTGCATATTAGGTGCTGGACTAGAATCGTTTGTAAATCTAGAATTTGGGTCAAAACGGCGGTTTGGACCTCTTGTCGCACCTGTATTTGGGTTCAAATTTCCAGCGAGATTCGGACAACTATTTGATTCGTTTGGAAAACTTGGATTAGGGTTGGCCATATTAGGCGGACCCAAATTCGCTCTGTTGAACGTATTCTCAAAGTTCTCTGGATTTGTAAATCCTCTTTGTTGGTTGCGAGCGAAGTTATTCGCTCGTAATCGTTGCTGGAAAGCACGATAAAAATCTCCTGGTGTCAAATTCGACTGATCTTGACGAGGAGGTTGTGCATTTTTATTTCTATATCTAGAAATAGGCGTCGAAGGAGTGGGACTAAAATTATTTAATCTTTGGCTGGCTGGGGAATGGGATTGCTCCGACGTAGCACGAGGCGCGTGTACAAAATCTAACACTTCGGTCAAAGATCTAAATTGGTTTGGGTTCAAACCGTGATCCTGACAAAATAATAGACCGCCTCGGCCTAAATGAGAACCTTCAGGAATGCATTCCTCTTCTCCAGGCGGAGTAGGTTCACGTGGAGCCCTATTTTCTCCAGATGGTCCGGCTGTTTCATTTGAAACGCCATTATGGACCGCGTGGTTTTCCACTTCTTCAGTTCCATTAGGAGCAGGTATAAACCCGGATAGATTCATTCCACCGGTCAAACAAGTTCTTTCCTTACCACGGGTGTTCATGTGATGCTGGTTATTAGTCATAACTAAACTTAAAACTAAGAAAATTTCCTAAGTCTGAGAGATAACGATGAAGTTGCAAACGTTCAGGAGGATCGCAAACGAAGCAGTGGTCACACTAGTTCGAAGGGAAGTAAGGGTACTTCGATACACCTCTCTGATTGGTCAAGTATCAACGCTAGTCTCGCGAGAGTCTAATCTCGTCCGAGATTGGTGGAAATCATTAAGTTCGTGGAACCGTAATCTTGACAGATTCCAGTGTTATGACGTAGTCACCAAACAAAATGGATACTTCTTAAAATATTTTAAAATATCACCGCATTTATTAATAAATGAATGATCACCTTTATGGAATTTTTTAAAGTTTTAAAACTCGTAATTTCAAAAGACGCGCCGATTCGTTTGAATCGACGGCTTCTTTGCACAACACGGGTTGCTAGGCAACACAACAGCGAGAATTCTTCTTCGCTAAAATTCGAGTGGTATTCCATTCGTAAATTTCGATTTCAATGGCTTGAGATCACGATTTTTAACCGACAATTTAATGTAGATCAAGTCTGTAAAATAAGGTAAACCCACTTTGAAATAAAATATAAATTTTAATTCCTTTGAAAAACGTCAATTTTCTTTCTAATTTATTTAGGCAAATAAATTTAGGTTTAACTTGAAGTCTCAAGCAAAATATATTTTAAAAGAGTATTCTAAAAAATTAAAACAACTGTTAAATTGATAGAGTTCTTTAAGAATTCCATCAAAAATCAACTTTTCAAAATTAGGCCCGACCGCGTGGTTTTGTCAGATTGTCGACGACAAAATGACGTTACCCGGGCGGAACCAATTTCAACAAGTTCGGGCAAGATTCTCATTTTCGGGGTTGGGCCTTTAGGCCTGACCACGCGGTAGAAATTATTAGTTTTGTTAAAACACATAATTTCCACGACGGAAAACCGGAATAAAATGAATTACACTTATTTCCTTGCGAGAAGTCCTAAAACAGAATAAAAAATATTAAACACAAATACAAATTTCGCTCGAAATTTATTTTACACACAAAAAATTTCATTTGAAATTTTAACACTGCAAGTATATTTCCGAATTCTCATAAACACACGAAAACTTCAAAATTCATTTGAATTTTTGCAGCCTTATCTCGGTAGAACCTCCACTTGTGACGGTTCTAACGAGATTCCTATAAAAAGAAGAAAAACATTAAACAAACATGGGTTCTATCACACAAAAATTTCATTCGAAATTTTATCACTGCAAGCACATTTCCGAATTCTCATAAACACACGAAAAACTTCAAAATTTATTTTAAATTTAGGCAGCCTATCTCGGTAGAACCTCCACTTGTGACGGTTCTAACGAGATTCCTATAAAAAGAAGAAAAACATTAAACAAACATGGGTTCTATCACACAAAAATTTCATTCGAAATTTTATCACTGCAAGCACATTTCCGAATTCTCATAAACACACGAAAAACTTCAAAATTTATTTTAAATTTAGGCAGCCTATCTCGGTAGAACCTCCACTTGTGACGATTCTACTTTTGGGCTAATTTATTAGTCCTTTTGAGATAGATAATTCGGTTTATACAAGACGTTGCTAAGTTTTAGCAACAACCTAACCGAGATAAGCTACGGAAGTCTTTACAAACATGGCTCGTGATCGAATAGAAACAACTTACAGTTTTAGTGTGACATAACATATTTATTACTAAATATTAACGACAAAAGATGGGTTCTTGACGCGTGTAAACGGGCGGCATCAACTGGTTGAGGATCCGGGCGAAGCCAGAGGAATACGGCTGACTTGCGGCATCGTCACAAATATCGCTACGGAGACGTATTTGGTCCGCAGCATCGAGTATCTAATAATGCGAAGAGTCCTTCGCATAAGTAGGAATATTCAGCAGAATATTCCATGTTCCAAATGAATAAAAGTAAAGTAATTAGTGGAATACAACAAATGAATTGTTGTATAAATATTAATTGGGCGGGGACCGTCACGACAATTGAGAGAACGTCGCGGGAGTTGTTGAGACTCCATCCGCCAGCATGCCTTACGACGACAAGATCTCGTGATCAGGCGCCGAGTATTTAATTGTGTGCTTTAACTCGCTATCGGTGGTACCAACCACCAGGTAAACATTTCTATGGACTTACCGGTATAAAAAGATGTTGCCAATACAGGATTACCAATGCCCAAGTAATTTGTTTAACACGACATATTTTATATATCGTTCACGGGTTACTAACCCGGAGGGTACGATGGGGCGGGGACCGTCACGACGGTCGAGAGAACCATCGCGGGAGGATTTGACTCCTCCATCCGCCAGCATGCCTTACGATGACGGGATCAGCAGATCGAGCACCGGGTAAAATATTATTTGGCCACTGCCGTTGGATTACCATTATCCAGGTAGTTATTTATCGCAACATCTGAAGATATTACTCACGGGCTACCAACCCGGCGTGTTACCTGTGCATTAGGCCTTTACCGACTTTTAACGAGCGGAAGGACCAATCATAGAAAGACGGGAACCTGCGTGGGTTGTTTACAACAACCATCCTGCAGCGGACTGTGGCCAGTTAGCTGAGGGACCTATTTTCATTTAGCAAGGTCGTACTGTATACGACCGTTATATTAAGCCACCGTACGAAGTCCTACTGTCCCGTAGAACAGCTGGCTAACGTTACGGGGCCATTTCATGCGAATGCATGTCTATTACCGGAGTTGGCCTTCCCGAAAAGGCCTTACAACAAC
This sequence comes from Strigamia acuminata, assembly GCA_949358305.1. Classification (NCBI taxonomy): domain Eukaryota; kingdom Metazoa; phylum Arthropoda; class Chilopoda; order Geophilomorpha; family Linotaeniidae; genus Strigamia; species Strigamia acuminata. The sequence continues at coordinate 62,744,357 of OX442314.1, read as the reverse complement.
AATAACAGATAGTAATGAATACTATCTGTGGAGAGCTGAGGTGGCCTGATGTGTCGATAGAGAATAATGAAATCAAACGATAACAATTCAACTACAGACAATATACAAGTTCAGTTATCAAGCCAGGGACAAAAAAGTGAGAAACTGGAGCTTATATAGTTCTGTAGAACTACTAGATTGGCGACAGCCAATCAGCGTACGAATCGACGGATTCGTGGGTCACTAGTCCGGACCTAATATATGACTATGTCCAGATGGGCCCAGTTGGGGTCCAGAAGGGTCCGATTGGTTCCCTTTGACAGGTAAGTAGTGTGGATATTGATTCGATAGAATCAACATCATTAAGTAATTAATACTTAATTTATATCGAATAAAATAGTTATATTTTATTCACCGTGTCTAAATAATTATTTATCACACTTTTTAGTTTTAACCGAGTTTGAAATACGCGCGTTGGTTAAACAGCGCCATCTATGGTGAACATTGATAACTATCGATTTGTAATCATCACAGACTAATTGCCCCTTTTCTCTGCGCGCTGTGGAACTCCAGCACGACGCTGACCAACTCCCAGAGATCGGGCGTGATAAAGCTGATCCCGAAAATCGATAATCCGAAGGTGTGCGGCGACTGGCGACCGATTTCGATGCTGTGCACCGACTACAAGATCTACACGAAGATTTTAAACTCCCGACTTCGGACGCTGATTCTCCTCGCATCGCCCTTGAACCAGGAAATTTTAACCAATTCGTCCCTGGCGCTGCTCGCACTGGACCAACGTGAGGCGTACGACCATGTCCACTGGGAGCATTTGTGGAAGTCGTGCAAGACGATCGGATTCACTGACCGGTTCCTCGAGCGTATCAAGCAGTGCTATCACAACATCACGTCGAAAATCATCATCAATGGGACCTTGACTGAAAACATCGAAATTTCCAGAGGTCTACGACAGGGTTGCCCACTCTCGATGACCCTGTACACCGTGTACATCGACACCCTGCAGAAACAAATCCAAAACAAAGAGAAAACTGACTAAAATTTGTATTAAAACTGATTTCCAACTAAATGTCTATAAGCTGATGTAAAAACTTGGCTACAAGGGTAACACAACGAATTATTCTGATTAAAAAAGGGGTTTACAAAGTTAAAAACAGGTAAAAATAGGGCAAACGTATATTGTATACATATATAAATACCCCTACCGGTAGTTCGTCAACTATTTACGCAGCACGGTGTGTATTAATATTATTTTTTGATTTTGGATATAAATGAGGTCTTGCATGAGGGGCGGATTAAGTTTTCTTTGAGGCCCTGGACAAATTTTTTCCCCGGTTAAATTAAGGCATAAATTAAGGCTGTGTATTTATTTTTTGGTCTAAAATTGGATTTTAATGGCCTAAAATTCGATTTTTTTTAAGCATAAAATTGCATTTTTTTTCTTAAAGTTGTATTTTGGGCCTAAAATTTCAGCTTGAAATTGAATTGGTTAGTAGAAAAATTATTTTATCAATTTTCACTCAATTTCGCTAATAAACTCAAATTGATAAATGAAAATTCACTTAAAAAATAAAAGAAATAAATCAATCAATCAACACAACGAAAATTTTGAGAAATTATAGAAAGTTGTTAACTGTTTCAAAATTTGTTCTACCATAATGATTAGCATTGTCTAAAATGGTCTAACTGGTCTGGTCTGATCTGATTCTGACCGGTCTTGCCTCTAGCGATCTAAATTTAACCTGGCAACAAAATGGACAAAACAAATGAATATGACGACAATACAATGGATTCCAATATTAAAAATGTAATTATTTTTCAGATAAATAAGTAAATGAATAAAAATTCATCTTAATTCAATAATAAATACACCAAAAGCCATCGAAGTTCACCAAGAAATCATCAAAATTCACGAAAATTTATCAAAATTCTGCCAATGCAATCACCGAGCACCGCAGAGAAGCGACACGTTAAACCCCACAATAAATGAGGAAATTTAGCCAAAATTAGCCACAGTAATATTGTTTTTGTGAAAATATTTTCTCGGCTAATCTCATTTTTTGTTGCACAACGCATTTTGCATTCTTATTGCATGGCCAACTGCAAGACTTGCAACAAACTGGGGCATACGTCTGCCAACTGCCGTGCTGCAAACTTGAAGAATATGAATTTGAACCGAATTGCACATAATTTGAACCGACTTGCACCTAATTTGAAAAGACTTGCTCCTAATTTAAACCGGCTTGCACCCTACCCTACCCCTACCCATACCCGTATATAGTAGACTTTGATCGGTATCGGTTATCGGCCGATATTTCGATATTTGCCGATATCGGATCCGATATATTTTTGCTCGGCCGATACCGATATTGCCACGTTTCGAAAACGTATCGTTTTAGACGAAAACGATACGTTTTTGAAACGTCTTTGAAGCAGCATTAGATAAAATATAGGTTTGTTTATAATTTATTTTTAATTATTTCAACCTCCATCATTTGTTAAACTTTTAATTTGTCACGGGCAGGTTACCCACCCTTCTTTTTTATTCATTTCTAACTTAGACTGACCCAATTTTAAGTTTTCTTATTTTTTCCCAATCTTCCTTTTCATCTAACATCGATGAATCATCTCTAAATATATGCGCAGCTTCATTGCGCGCATCTTATTATTTCCAACAATTAACCTTATTTTATTCCTTTCACCCCCTCACCTACTTCAATCGACCTGGTCACATGACTCATGTTTACCTGGTCGTTACTTTTATCTATAATACACACTTCTCATACTTCTTTCAACGAGTTAACACCTCTTAGATAGACTTGAGTTTGTCAACCTTTAATTTGCGTCTTCAACAGCGCACCTTCAATTTAACACTTAATAGCGCCTCTTTTTGCCCACCTTTTATCACTTCGCATGCCTGTGACATCCTACGCCCACCCGCATATGAATATCACTGCGCATACTCATTCCTTTTTAAACGTAAAGACCCACAACGTGAGATTGAGCCCGTCGAATATAAATAATGTGTGTTACAGCGAGTTAGGTTTATTCACCGTCCGATATCCGCATCTGACGACGGAACAAACAGAGTAAATCTACGAACTTTGCCCACTGGTTTGCGCTAACATCACCTTGCGCGTAAATTCAGATCAAATCAATTAAACATCTAAGTTGATTCGTAACAAACATGGCGAGCCTGACAGGATTCGCTCTCACCTATAAGGCTTAAACGCGCGAAAAGGTTAGTTTTTTGAGTTATTTATTTAATCATTTCACATTTTCTTCACCATGTCGAGACAGTTGGGAGGTGACGGAATTCGTCCCGTCACGCGCGATCCATTTGATTTCAGTGAGTTAGAAATGGAGCAGGAATGGCAACAGTCCGGACGGAGGATTAGTGCTCGTCGAGAGGAAGAAAGGGAATTTCGAGAGTGGCAGCAACACGACCAATTACGAAGAAGTCGTATCGAACAGCAGGACACGCTTGTGAGTATTGCGGAACCAATGCCAGCCCCATCAAATCATATCACGACAATGGCTGTCGCAAACTCCCGAGCGCAACCTCAAGTAAATTTTGCCACGTCGACACCCGCTGACTTTTTGGCGACGCCATCTTTTTTCCGCCCGGCTGAGCCTAGCGCATTAGTGTTAGAATGTCATGTTTAATTACCAATTGTATTGAGACATATTTGTATCGTATTATTCAAGCGATAATGCTTTCTTTAGTCGGTGTTATGTTTGCATTCAATCACTGTTATTGTTTACATTTAGTTTGTATATGTTGCCCACAGGTGGCACTCTTTGTAAAAGGTCACATGGCCTGTGAATAAAGCTTCACTTGTTACCTGGTTTTTCACCTGTAAAGATGTTGTGCAATTATTTCCACTAGACATGTTATTCCAAACCACTGCAGAAGTCAACTATTTGGACAACTCTGCAACACTATTTAACAAGGTTATGGGCCGCAAATCGTCGGAATAACGTCTGGAACGATTCACAAACGTTTGGAGGTCACTAGGAAAAATCCACTCCATTTCATCCAAAATGGCGGCGCCCATAGGAAAAGCAGTTTGTTTGTGTTTGTGCCAGAATCTTCGTGGAAATGAAGCAACTACTAGCCATCAAGCAGCACAGGAACATTGACGGGTTCGAAAAACAAAATACATTATATTTAAACGAGTTTTTTCCTTTTATTTTGGAAAGTTTATTCGCGTATCGCGAGGCGCGATACGTATCGTCGATGTGACGATAATTCTCGACAAAGAAACGTGTCAACAAGTGCGATAATTCTCGCCAACCACACGTGAAGTGTGAATCGAGATTCTGGAGAAGAATAAACGGAAAGGAACTGAAAAACCACGGACAATTGCTGAACAATTTGCGGAATTAGGACGATTCGATACGAGATTCGAGGAGAAAAAAACAACAGTATACTGCGACACGACACGAGGCGTAATTCAACGTGAAGTACAGCAGGAAAACATCTTGAAGACGTCTTTTTCCAATATATTTGTTGAATTTATCAAATTAGAATTGTTTAGCATGAACAAATACTGTACCAGTCGAAATTACTTGTTACTAGAATTAGTACTAACATAATTTTAAGAGCGAACTAACATCACAACACTGCACCTTGTTGTGATTATCAGTACTGAAAGTGTTTTTGAGGCAGTTAGTGTGCAAAGTGTTAGTTGATACAAAGGAGTTACTGGACAACAATGGATTCGGACAAATTGGAAAGAAAGATTACATTGCTAAACAGACTGAACTATGATAGTTGGAAGCAGCAAATCAAGGTTCTCCTCATGCACCACGGCTGTTGGGGATTTACTGACGGAACTGAAGGGGCTTTAGCACCTGGAGCATCGTGGCGCAACCGCTCAGACTACAAGCTACGAAAGGGAAGAGCTTTTAGTCTCATCTATTATTCAATTGAGGAGCAATACCATGAATTGCTAAATGGGGTCGAGGACGCTAAAAAGGCGTGGGACACGCTGAAAACCAACTTTGAACCGGTCTCGAGGGCGCGAATAATACGTCTGTTGGACGAATTCTTCAGTCTCAAGTACGATCCGGCGACGGAAACGATCGGGGTTTTTGCGGCGAGAATACGAAACGCGGCGAAGAAATTGTCGGACGTCAAACACAAACTTGAGGACTTATACCAGGCGTTCCAATTGATTAGATATTTACCACAAGAATATCAATCAATCGTTCAAACCATTTATAGATGGGAAGACATCAATTTCACTTTGGAGAAAGTAGAAATCGAATTGGTCGCGGAAGAAGGCAGACTCGCACAACAAAGGAGAGATTCTGGCCAAGGACCGATTGTGGACGCGTTTAGCACTGGACCGGGCTCTACCAACACTAAAGCTAATGATAATTCGTCGAAGTCCCAGCAACAGAGCAACAACCAAAGCAATAAGGCGAATTATACTGGACAGAGAGGCAGCAAATCGAATTATCGAGGCGGCCGAAACACAAGAGGAAATTTTAGAGGGAACACGACCGGATCATCGGGACGGGGGCCGTGTTTTCGTTGTAATCAACACGGACATTGGGCCAAGGATTGCACAATCCAATTCCAATTGGCGCCAAACAACAATATGAAGTCGAATACGGTGGAGGAACTTGACTCCAACATGCTGGATGTCGGATTCCTCACGGAATTGAGCGAAGAGGAGATGTTGCAGTGCAGTGCAGCCAGCAATTGCTGGATTTACGACACCGGGGCCACTGGACATTTCTGCAAGGACAGAAGTCAATTCCACAATTTCAGAGAAATGACCGGAACAATTAGTCAAGCAGACAAGAAGACCCTCATCCAAATACAAGGAGTCGGGGACGTTTGCATCATGTGTCTAGTTGGGAACGACACAATCCCAATTACGCTCAAGAAGGTCTATTATGCGCCAGATTTACGTAGGAATTTGATGTGGGGGCCGTGCATCGACGAGGCACGATGCAGAGTCGCTATAGGTGCGGGTTTGGTGAAGATTTATGATCCACAATGGAAACGACAATTGATGGAAGGAGTCAAAAAGGACAGACTATACTACATCAAAATTAGCGACCAAAAACCCGATTTTGACAAGTTGAGAGAGAAGGAAGAGAGGAAAGTCAACGTAGGCGAGCAGAAGAACGAAAAATCATCTGACTCGAGCAAGAAAAGGTCAAATCCGGAGGAAGCAAGACTGTGGCACGAACGATTGGGACACATTCATTTTCCGAGTGTGCAGGACATGAGCAAACGCGAAGCCGTCGTTGGATTACCCTTTCTGGACGTGCCCATAACACAATGTGATGTTTGCGACTTGGCGAAAAAGAAATCAGTGTCGCACAAGTCAATACCGGGGATTAGATCAAAAGCTCCACTAGAACTCTTACATATGGACGTGTGCGGAGCGTTTAGCACAGAAACGCTTTCGGGAAATAAATATTTTCTCACCATTACGGATGATTATTCCCGCTACTCCACCGTCTATTTGATGAAGAGAAAGGACGAAGTATTTGACATATTTCGCAAACATGCGAAGAGGATTGAACGGCTACTAGGAAAATCGATTCTCGCCATTCGCACAGACAACGGAATGGAGTTCTGCTTTAACAAATTCGGTGAATACCTCGAAGAGCAAGGAATAATCCACGAGAGGACAAACGCATACACACCCGCCCAGAATGGCGTTTCCGAAAGACTAAACCAGACTTTGGCCAATGGAATGCGAGCTCTCGTTTACGACGCACAATTGGAACATCGGTTTTGGGGTGAAGCCATTTTGACGTTCAATTACTTGAGGAACAGAATTGCCAAGCTGAACTCAGACAAAACCCCAATGGAATTATACTATTGCCGCAAACCGTCACTACGGCATCTAAGAAAATTTGGAAGTCTCTGCTTTGTGCAGAAGAGAGTACGAGATGGGAAAATTGACAACAAAAGTTTGCATGGAATTATGCTCGGCTATTCCAGGATCACAAAAGGCTATAGGATTTGGTTACCAGACTTTTCCAAAGTCATCGAGACAAGTGATGTGAAATTTGTCAAAAGCAAGCGCGGAGTTGAAGGCGTGCTGGGCCTACCTGAGAAATACACAACATTTATTGACAATTTGAACGATAATTTGGACGACAACAACGATCGTCAGTACTACTCGGATGAAGATATAAGGCCACCGCTACCTCCGCCGCAACCTATCAAGAAGAAAGAGGAAGAAGAGTTGCCTCAAGTCAAGTTAAAGTTCAGATTATCAGAGGAGAAACTGCAACATAACTTGCCAGCACTAAAGCACCCAAACGTGCTGCCGCAACCTGGACAAGCACTTGTAAATCCAGTCGCGACAATACCTGCACTTCTTTGGAAAAAGACCGAGAAGACAAGACCAACTGGACAGAAAGACATTGAATACACAATTGAGGGATATGACAAGCCAAGATTACGTTCAATATCAGAGGTGAAACGTTACTGCACAGATCATAATCTCCAAATTCCAGAGCATCTCTTTGAGGACAAGAGAAGAAAGAAACCTTCAGAGTCGAATGTGACGCTGGATGACTTTGATTTCGATTTCGAAGCGAACCATCTCGAAGTTCACATACCCGCACGCTATGAAGAAGCAGTAGGCTTACCTGAAAAGGCTGAATGGAATCAAGCCATGTGTGACGCATTTTTGTAATCGTTTTCTAATTGATTTGAGTGTCTTGAGTGCTTAATAATACGAGGGGGCCGATTGTTAGAATGTCATGTTTAATTACCAATTGTATTGAGACATATTTGTATCGTATTATTCAAGCGATAATGCTTTCTTTAGTCGGTGTTATGTTTGCATTCAATCACTGTTATTGTTTACATTTAGTTTGTATATGTTGCCCACAGGTGGCACTCTTTGTAAAAGGTCACATGGCCTGTGAATAAAGCTTCACTTGTTACCTGGTTTTTCACCTGTAAAGATGTTGTGCAATTATTTCCACTAGACATGTTATTCCAAACCACTGCAGAAGTCAACTATTTGGACAACTCTGCAACACTATTTAACAATTAGTAGACCCCGTAACATTAAACGCGGAAGGCTTGCTGATGTCCGACCTGCGCAACCAATATTACGCTCAAACCCGAGGTCTAGTAAATGAAATTCGCGAAATATTCCAACAAGGCCCTCGCTCTCTACGAACAGGGACCGCACGGTCTTTGGACGGTGGATCCTCTCATGGCTCCATAAGAGTTAAAGGCACCTCGGCACCATATGAATTAGGACTTCCCACAGCACGTTCGCACCAACATCGGGAAGTTGAACATCGAGGCCAGCAGACGAGAACGTCCGCGCAGGTTGCGCAAATTGTTTACACAACAACTACGCCACCAATGCCGGCGATGGCAACGATCTACACCCAGGCTCCATCACAGGAATCTGCTCATCTGGACCATTCAACACGAGCAAATCGAGATTTAATGAGCTCGATGCTATACTCCAAGATGGGATATCCTCGGGATAGATCCGACACCAAGGCAAAGTTGTCACTGCCGTCAGTAAGAGCGCAAAACGCAAGTAAAGATAAAAATTGTTTCAAGCCTGGAAAACCACCTTTGTTTGATCCAGATAAAGCTGATCTTGATTACATTAATCTTTTTCTTGCGCATTTGTACGCGCACATGTATTCTATGCAGGCCCCGGTGGACGAATATTTAAAAGTGTTTGTCATTCAAGCAACACGTGGAAGAGCGCAGCGATGGTGGTTATCACTAAAACCAAAACCAAAAACATGGGAGGACTTTGAGATTTTATTTCGACGAGCTTTCGCCATGAATTCGGCAGCGGCCAATGTGAAACTTTCCAAGCGAAAGCAGCGCAACGGAGAATCTACGATGTCATTTTTAAGTGAGATTGTATATTATCTTCAAGTTGCAGGATATACCGACCCGGAGCTCCAATGGGAGAAAGCTCAAAACATGATGCAAACCGAGGTTGTTCATCTCTTGCGCGCATGGAACGTAAACTCGCTGGACGAGGCGATCCAAAGAGGTAATGGCATCGACAATCGTCTACAACTGGACACCATTCGAGCACACAAATACAAAGATCTGGGTATGGCTGATCAACGAATGCCCTCTCTACGTGATGCGCAACGCCCTACAGTGCTCAAGGCTGTGGAGAAGCCCAAAGGAGACGATGACGTCAAATCTCTCGTGTCCCAGGACGTCAAACGTTTTGCGAGGTATAGAAAACAATTCTTAATCGAGTTAGCTGCGGTCCAGGCGAGACCAGAAGAACTTTCGCCTGCGCAGGAACCCGATTCGAATAGTAGCAGTAGCGACACGGATGCTGAACCTGACATCAAGAAGAGCGCAATCGCAGAGGCGGCTCAGAAGGCAACAATTAAAATAAATTTAGCCACTCTGACACCTCCAGCAGACGTCCCAAAGGACCATGTGTGCTCCACATCAATTGTCACATTTCCACCAGCGCCAAAACCGCCAATAACCGTCAAATGTCCTGAAAAAGGCACTGCCTGGAGGAAAACGCGAAAGGATTGGTGGTATTTGGTCGATACTGCAACTTGGCATCCGTTGTGCCCTATATGCTACCAGCCATTTAAGAGACCGGAAAACTCCGAAGGCCTGAAGTTCGGGAAGCTGGTGGAAGCAGGCCGCAAATGAGTCAACCGGCCCTTCGCGCAAAGCGTCTGAAATCCAAACGACGCGCACCATCTTTGATTAACCTTGCAGAGGACATTTCTAAACAGGTTTATTCAACAACATCTCCTACTGTTATTACTCTTCCAGAGTATAAACCTGTAAGTAGTGTTATTTCGTCATCATCTTCCATTATCACATCAGCAACAAGAGCGTCAGATCTGCAGACTGCCGTTTCTGAAGCTGTAATGGACAAATTGCCGAAATTGACAAATTGCAACCTGCAATTTCGAAGAAAAACTCGAAAATGACAATAGTGAGTAAAATTACCAAAACTTTACCAATAATTAAGTCTACTTCTAGTGCAACGACGACTGAGGCTCCAAAGGAAGTGATCTCTCCTATGAAGGTATCTTTCGTAATGTTAACGCCAGAGGAACTTAAAGACACTCAAGAACCCATCATTGAGATAACGCGCGGGGATCGTTTGTGCAAGGAAGCACCTTGCGTAAAGATTTCCTGGGCTAATGTAGCTTGTACTGCGCTCCTGGACTCAGGCGCACAAACTTGTGTAATGAGTGAGGACGTGTTTCAACAACTACACGAAAAAATGGGTTTGGACTTTGTAAATCTCCATGAGCAGGTACAAGTCGCATCAGGCGATATCGTAACTTCCACCAAGTCAATGCAGTTAGCTCTACGTGCTCCGATGGGTATAATAAAATTCATTTGTATGGTTCTACCCGATGCCAAAATGGATATGCTCCTTGGACGCGACTTTTGTACAGCGGCTGGAATAGACATCGACCATGCACGAAAACAATGGAGCATGGTGGGCTCAAGTGAGATTCGCAAGTTCATGACTTATGAAGAAGCAAAAAAGTCAGAATCAATTCTGGTTTTGCCATTTGCGCCAGAGGAAACGCAAAATTCGTCCAATCCACCAGTGGCCATTAGTGAAATCGTTCCGACGAAAATACTAAAGAAACCGGATCCGGTGAGTGAAATTAATTGCCTCCTCCTGGCGCATAGACCTTTTCAACACGAAATATTCGAATATCCGCATGACGATGCGCAACATCGAGTTAAACAAATTCGACATCGTGCGCAACGCAAATGGTCGAATATTTGGTCCCCAAAGAGGAAAGAAACTTCTAAAGTTTCCTCCAAATTAAAAAAGACAATTTCACGTAAATTAACTTTGAGTCAGCTCCGACGATTACGACGTTTACGACGAAAAATCAACGTTATTCGTCCCATTGCCAAACAACTTGTTGCGCAACGTGCTAAGGACATCAATGCCAAGAAGGAGTTGAAAATTAACATCACTTCAACTGCGCAACCAAACAATGGTGAAAATAACTCTAAAATGAATATTAATGACATTAATTTTCTTCAGTACCAACCCAGTGGAGATCCGACCGATCTGGATTGGATATACCACCAGTTGTGGAACAAATTAACAGTGTCACAGATAAAATTGTTAATTAAGACATTGCAGCCCATTTCGCAAATATTTCGTGAAGAAATTGGTTTATGTAGCAACACCGAATACGAGGTAAACCTGAAACCGGACTTCCGTCCAATTCATGTTCCAGTGCGCCCGGTAAACCCAGCGAAAAAGGCTATAATTGACAAATATATCGACAAGAAATTACAACAAGGTATTATTCGGCGATCCCAAAGTGATTGCGTCGTTGCTCCTGTCGTCGTACCAAAGAAAACAGGCGAATGGAGAACTGCTATGGATTTTCGCCCCATCAATGCGCAAACTATTCCGGATGTGTATCCTCTTCCAGACATTGATAACATCTTCGCATATTTGGGAGGTGCGCATTGGTTTTCGATAATTGACGGACGCGAAGCTTTCCATCAGATCGGCGTGCGCAAAGGTGACGAACGGTATTTAGCTTTTATAACTCATCGAGGTTTATTCGAATATGTGCGCATGCCTTTCGGACCTATCAACGGACCCGCTACACTCCAACGAGCGATGAATAAAACTCTTGCAAAGTACCTTTACAAATTTGTATTTGTATATATTGATGACGTGATTATTTTTAGCCGAACTTTTGAGGAACACGTGCAACATTTGCGCCTCGTGTTAGAGGAATTGTTTAACGCTGGTTTCACCATGAACGCCAACAAGACCGAGCTTTGTCAAAAAAGACTCGAAGTTTTGAGTCACATCGTGGAATCAGGCCAGATTACACCAAATCCAAAGAAAGTGGTTGCTATTCAAAATTACCCTGCGCCAACCAACTTGCGCGAATTACAACGATTTAAAGGCATGGTAGGTTATTACCAATCATTCATTGCAAATTTTTCTAAAATTAGCGAAGTTTTCCGACCATTGCTTAAAAAAGATGCGATTTGGAATTGGACAGACGCGCAACAACAAGCGTTTGAGTATCTGAAGGACCAAATTGCTATCCCTACTCTAAAAAGACGTTTTCCCAGTTGGAAAAAACCATTTATATTACAAACCGATGCTAGCTATTCTGGATTAGGTGCTGCTTTAATGCAACTTAACGATGAAGGTGTAAGAATTCCAATCGCCTTCGCCTCCCGCGCATTAAACAGCGCTGAAAAGAACTACAAAGTAACCGAGATCGAATGTTTGGCTTCAGTTTGGGGCGTCAAATGTTTTCGCGCATACCTCGAGATGATGCCATTCTACCTCGAGAGCGATCATCAATCTCTTAAGTGGCTTTTTCAGCAAAGAGAACCAACCGGACAACTAGCCCGCTGGGTACTATCGTTAAGTGACTATAAATTCACGTTTTTGCACTGTTCAGGATGCAAAAATAAGGTAGCAGATGCACTGAGTCGAGCTCCTGTCGACCCACCTGAATCCGATGACGAGGATGATAGCCCGGAGGTCGACGAGGCGTGCTACCTTGCCTATTTTGATGATTGCAACGAGTGGCCAGCACTTAACATCATTAAGGAATTGCCAAAAGACATTAATTTGCAGTTTCGAAAATTGTTTAAATCTAAATTTAAAAAAGTGCCTCTCATTGCAGCATCTTCACCAACAAAAAAGAAAAATAAGAGAAAATTTCTTATTCCTAGACCGACTGGTAAAGGTAAAGTAACTGGAAATGCGCCAACTTCTGCTACGCAAACTTCACCTCCAACAGGCATAGCTACTACTCCAACGACGGTACCTCCGCCTACTTTACCTCCAGTTGCGCCAACACCAATTGTGCAACCGACTGCCACTCCAAATGCGCCAGTTCCCGTTGTACAACCAACTTCACAAGTAAAGACTCCTAATTTATCACCAGTTCGTGTTTCAGTGCCTTTACGGACTCGCAGACAGCGCTCTTTAATTCCAATCTTGATAAAGAAACGAGGGAGACCACGCAAAATTAATATTGTGCCAATCCTGTCTCCTCGCGCTAAACTTGCTGTCGCGACCCGAACTCGAGCTAGATTGAAGGATCCATCTTTAATTCCACAAGCACCACCATGGCTACCACCTAGGTATTCAGGAACTATTAAAAAATGGACATTTCCAAAATTATTAAAATCACAGCAAGTAGGAAGGTTGAAGGCAGTGCGACGTAAATCCGCTATTCCTTCCCATGTGGTGAAACCCAAACCTAAATCAGTTTTAATTCCACCACCTTTACCTATTCCTACCCCTCCTACAACTCCAATATCCACTCCTATTTCTGTTCCTCCTCCAGCAATTGCTCCAACTAAAATTCCTGCGCCAATAAATCCATCTAGTTTTAGAAAAAGGACTGCTTCGGCGCCTTTACAATTGCCTACGCCTGGAACTTTGGTGGATAAAATCAGACGAAATTTCCGTCGCATAACTGGAGTCCCTGCACCAATAATTCAACCCGATAGCCATCGAAGGCCTATCCCAAGACCTTCTCCTGAAATTCCAAATTTACCAACTCCTTCCCCAACCCCCTCAATTCCTATCACTGATTTTCCTGCTATTTCTCCACATCAACCTTCTGAACCAGTGATGTATGACACTGCAGCGGGACCATCAGGACAGCAAAGGCTAGGAGGTTATACTTCGGACCCAGATTCTGATTCTACATCGTCAGAGGACAGCTTTGGACCCATTCGTGACATGTCGCCACCAATGAGGAATTACTATGCGCCATCAACATCAGCGCAAAGAACTCCATCAAGACTGCGTCCACGACCAGAAAGAACAGTAATTGAGGACACAAGGACTGAAGCAGAGAAGCAAGCCGAACTGGAGCACGATCCACCAATTGAACATCCTCCGTTCGAACTGTTGCCTACTGCTGCTGAAATCATCGCTGCGCAAAGATAGGACCCCTGGTCGCGTGAGTTGATATTTTATTTAACTGCCCAAATGCTACCAGCTGATCCTGACGAAGCTGCTAAAATTGTCACTGACGCGCAAGATTTCGGCATGTATAAAGAGATGTTATGTCGCTTCCCTCCTGTCCATATTAATGAAATTAGGAAGAGGCGCCAAATATATCTCCCCTTTGAACTAAGAGAAAGATATTTCCGCGCAATGCACTATCCCCCTGTAGTCGGTCATATGGGTCAAGAAAGAACACTTCATCGCATTAAATCGCGCGTATTTTGGCCAAAAATGCGCGAAGATATTCGAACATGGATACAGGTATGCGAGGCATGTCAAAGAGCCAAACCCCTAAATAGACTTCCTTATGGAAAAATGATAATGTCCAGGTCGCGCCATCTTTTCTCTGCCATCTACATCGACTATTACGGCAAGAAACCCCGTTCCACAGAAGGACACTGTTATGCCTTTTGTGGAAAAGTTGAAAATAAGAGGCAAAATGATAAAAAGCATCGGGAGCTTTATTCGCATCCATTGTGGTGAAAACAGGAAAACGCAAGCAATAATAAAAGCAATGATAAAACGAGATAAATAATCGGGCAGAACTAAAACCCGATAAACGAAATCTAAACAAAGCAAAATATAGGATCTCATAGGATCCAATCAATAAATGATGTCTACAAATTAAGTAACTGATAAATATCGAACATTAGAGTAAACATCGAGTATAAACAACTATAAAACATCTCGGGGAACAAAAAGGCCAACACCTTTGTGATGGTGGACTCTGCTAGTCGATGGTTAGATGTGCGCTTAACTGAAAATTCGAATATAGCGACTACAGTCAAACAAATTCAAAAATTTTGCAAAAGATGGGGTTTTCCCAAGATAATTATCAGCGATAACGCTCCAGCTTTTCGCTCCCCGGAATTTCGTAGTCAAATCCAACAACTTGGCGCGATTAACCGATACACCGCCGCGTATCACCCGCAAGGTAATATTGCGGAAAGGCTTAACCAATCTTTAAAGAACTGTATATTAGCATATATCGATGATGACCATACTAGATGGGATGTCAACATTGGCTATTTTGTACTCGCAATTAACTCAGCGTATCAAATTTCTTTAAAGTATTCGCCCTTTAAAATGGTAACAGGCCAGGAAGCTCGATTTCCGGGCGACCTGGACAGCGACACCGATGACGGAGAACCATTACCGCCCGTGGAAGCTGAGAATTTGCACGAACATATGCGTAGAATGCGAGAAAGCGCGATTAACAACTTGCGCGAGTCCCAAATTCGACACAAAAAATGGTTCGATTTAAAACGGCGCCCCCATGACTTCCGTCCTGGCGACTGGGTAACTTTGCGCAATCGGCAACCTTCTTCTGCCGACAAACAATTTGCCGCAGGTTTACGCCAGCGCACTGAAGGTGTATATATTATACATAGATTGGTGGGCCCCAATACAGTAATCCTAATGGATGAAAACGGTCAAAAAACCCAGCCCTACAATGTAGTGGAATTGCGACATTGGTTTTTTGCCGAAGCCAATTTTTTAACTTTAAAAGACGTCGAAATTATTGATAAGCATGTTGAAATTTTTACTGTCAACACTTTAGATATTTTTTCTGCCTATTTTCTTTCATTTAATTGAATTTTCTTTCACCGATACCTGCGCCGATATTAAAATTAAAATGTCCGACCCCCCTTCCCAAAAAAAAAAAAAAAAAAAAAAAAAAAATTAAAATTGCGTTTATTTTATTAAAAAATTTAAAATTCAAAGTTCAACAATGGTAAATTTTACGTAGAAATAAAAATTTTTCCACACATGTTTCCCCAAGTAGTATCTATTCAAATAATGAATCATCTCACTGAGGAATGACATAGTCGGTACTCCTGGCTTCTGTTTGCGTTGAGATAATTTGACATTGGCCAAAGCCGAATTAATCGAAAAAACTTGCCTGAAAACTTGCTCAAAGTCCTCCCAGCCGACTGGTTTTGGAGTTAGAGCCATCCACCAACGTTGCGCTCTATTTCTGTTGTGTACACACTCACAACTAATCAACTAATTGATTGACTTTGTAATAATTGAGAATACATCTGATTGTTAACGAGAAATTATGTAATATACTTTTGGTTGCTATAGCAATTTGGGATAATAAACAGTCGACTAACCGAAATCAAAGAGTGAAGTTTGTGTGTGTTTTGCTTGAATCTTCAAAATGAGAATAAGTGGACATTAGATTCAACACTGGTATCCACGATGGGATACAGTGGAATTACCATGATTTTGATGTGGTTGAACAAAAATTAAGTGAGGTAAATGACTTACTTTCCGTGACGTTTTTGGCCTGTTCCATTTAGGGCCCGACTCGCAGGGGCGAGCGGTTTGGCGGTTAAGTTCAATCGTTACTAATTTTTGCGTTGAGTTTTAAAGAACAACGTTGCAATGGCACAGATGGTGCTAGGGGTTGTGCCCCCATTTACGGGAGTTTCCCTACAGAACTGGACTTCATGGAAGGAAACATTCGAACACTTTGTAACCCTAAACGATATTGCAGACGACAAAAAGGTGCCGTTGCTGCTTACGGTGGTGGGGGCCCCCACCACCGGTGCCCACCTACGAGAAGATGAAGAGGTTAGTTCAGCCGAAAATACTCGCCAAAACGCCACTAGACGAGATCTTAAAAGCCATGGATGGCTATTATGAGTCTATCAATACTCCATATGCATCGCGGCAGAAGCTGGGCGCCAAAAAGCGTCAAAAAGGAGAGAGTATTGAAAAATACATAGCCGATTTAAGAATCCTCGCCCAACAGTGCGATTTCACGACCAAGGAGGAGACGGACAGTGCGGTCATCGACCAGGTGGTCAGGGGCGCGAGGAACGCTCCGCTGGTACGTGAAATATTGTTAGGCATGCCAATGTCAGTCACCAAGATGACAAAACTGGCCGTTTCGCATGAAATGGCCCATTTGGCCTCAGCTGAGAGTGATGAGGTGCTGCCCATCACGGAGAGCAATAAGAACAAGTCCGCGGCGGTAATGCAGATGGCAACAGGCAGAGGCAGAGGCGGTTTTCGAGGACGACCGGCGTATGGACAGCAAGCGCCCGGGACCACGGCTGGTGCGACGGCGGGAACGTCGGGTTTTGGCGGCCAACAACGTGGGAATGCACGACGGCCATGGCGAGGAAGACAGTGTTGGGTTATAATATTTACTAAAGGCATTGTATATACTCCCTCTGTCCCAAATTATGGTATACATTTGTACTATTATTTTTGTCCCAAATTATGGTATACATTTCAGGTTTTATTTGATTTTTATCATTATAAAAATGCAAAATTAATATAAATAAGTTAAATTATAAATAAATTAAGTAAACAATAAATAATATGGAGTAAATAATAACAATAAAAAATAAAGAGTAAACAATAACAATAAATAATACTCCATAACAATAACTTGTAATGATTGCTCTGAATTTGTGAATTTTGTAATTGTTGCCATTTTTTGCTATCATCCCTGACTCCATACAACATTGCAATGTCAAAAATACATTGTTATGTTTATCTTTTGGCAGGAATATGTCCTTCGTTGTATTGTTTTTTAACTTCTCACCAAATTTGTAAAATAGTTAGTGGAGTAATTTCAATTTGCCTGCAAATTTCATTAATGGTGCCTTATTCCTAACAATGCTTTGTTTCAGCTACAGCTGTTGTATACAATTTCGCTGATTATCAGTTAATTTATTCTATTTTGTCATTTTTCTTTGGAAACAGCCATTTTTCGAATTCATTTTCACTTTACTTTAAGCACAACAGGTGCCATTTAAATTTGAGTCCATTTTGGGAAAATTCAACTCAGCAATAATGGAACGATACACTAATTACCCATAATGCCACTTAGTGATCAGGAAGTCCACTTAATTTGAAAGGTTATTCAGTTAAAATATCTTAAAATTATACAAAACTAACGATAATCGAGATTTTTTTAGAGAAATGTATACCATAATTTGGGACAGAGGGAGTATTATTATATCGTATTATCAAGCAATCATGCTTACCAATTGTTCTTTCTGTACATATATCATTTGTATTTATACTTTGCGTTACGAGCATTTGTAGTGTTTACATTTGATATGTATAACTTCTATATTGCGCCTATAGGTGGCACTTGTATACCTTTGGATCACGTGATTAGATAGATTAAACTCACTCTATGTTTGGTTTTTCACCTAAGAACACCTGGCTCTTCTTTTCTCCAATTTGGGTTTTCCACACCACTGCAAAACAAGACATTTGCTGATGATTTCCACTATAAATCAACAAGGTTATGGGCCTAACAACGTGGGAAAACCCTGGAAAAACCATTAGAAGTCATTTTCAACAGGTTGGAACCAATTAGAGGTGAAGAAAGAAATTTCCTCTAATTTATTCAAAATGGCGGCGCTCAGAGGAGAGGATGACAACAAGTGTTTGTGACGATTCTACTTTTGGGCTAATTTATTAGTCCTTTTTGAGATAGATAATTCGGTTTATACAAGACGTTGCTAAGTTTAGCAACAACCTAACCGAGATAAGCTACGGAAGTCTTT
The DNA here is from genome assembly GCA_949358305.1 of Strigamia acuminata. Taxonomy (NCBI): domain Eukaryota; kingdom Metazoa; phylum Arthropoda; class Chilopoda; order Geophilomorpha; family Linotaeniidae; genus Strigamia; species Strigamia acuminata. The sequence goes on along the minus strand of OX442314.1, from coordinate 62,725,825 downwards.
ACAAACATGAATACGTGATCGAATAGAAATAACTTACAGTTTTAGTGTGACATAACATATTTATTACTAAATATTAATGATAACAAAGATGGGTTCTTGACGCGTGTAAACGGGCGGCATCAACTGGTTGAGGATCCGGGCGAAGCCAGAGGGATACGGCTGACTTACGGCATCGTCACAAATATTGCGACGGAGACGTATTTGGTCCGCAGCATCGGTTATCTAAATATGCGAAGAGTCCTTCGCATAAACAGGAATATTCGGCAGAATATTCCATAATTCAAATGAACAAAAGTAAAGTGATTAAATGAATATAACAAATGAATTGTTATATAAATATTAATTGGGCGGGGACCGTCACGACAATTGAGAGAACGTCGCGGGAGTTGTTGAGACTCCATCCGCCAGCATGCCTTACGACGACAAGATCTCGTGATCAGGCGCCGAGTATTTAATTGTGTGCTTTAACTCACTATCGGTGGTACCAACCACCAGGTAAACATTTCTATGGACTTACCGGGTTTAAAAGATATTGCCAATACAGGATTACCAATGCCCGAGTAATTTGTTTAACACGATATATTTTATATATCGTTCACGGGTTACTAACCCGGAGGGTACAATGGGGCGGGGACCGTCACGACGGTCGAGAGAACCATCGCGGGAGGATTTGACTCCTCCATCCGCCAGCATGCCTTACGATGACGGGATCCATTGATCGAGCACCGGGTAAAATATTAATCGGCCACTGCCGTTGGATTACCATTATCCAGGTAGTTGTTTCTCGCAACATCTTGAAGATATTACTCACGGGCTACCAACCCGGCGTGTTACCTGTGCATTAGGCCTTTACCGACTTTTAACGAGCGGAAGGACCAATCGTAGAAAGACGGGAACCTGCGTGGGCTGTTTACAACAACCACCCTGCAGCGGACTGAGGCCAGTTAGCTGAGGGACCTACTTTCATCTAGCAAGGCCTTACTGTGTATGGCCGTTATATTAAGCCACCGTACGAACTCTAACTGTCCCGTAGAACAGCAAGCTAACGTTACGGGGCTATTTCATGCGGACGCATGTCTATTACCGGAGTTAGCCTTCCCGAAATAGCCCTACAACAGCAATAACAAATAGTAATGAATACTAACTGTGGAGAGCTGAGGTGGCCTGATGTGTCGATAGAGAATAATGAAATCAAACGATAACAATTTAACTACAGACAATATACGTGTTCAGTTATCAAGCCAGGGGGGTGAGAGGGTGAAAAACTGATGCTTATATAGTTCTGTAGAACTACTAGATTGGCGACAGCCAATCAGCATACGAATCGGCGGATTCGTGGGTCACTAGTCCGGACCTAATATATGACTATGTCCAGATGGGCCCAGTTGGGGTCCGGAAGGGTCCAGTTGGTTCCCTTCGACAGGTAAGTAACGTGGATATTGATTCGATAGAATCAAAACATTGTCAAGTAAATAATACTTGGTTTATATCGAATAAAATAGTTATATTTTATTCACCGTGTCTAAATATTATTTATCACACTTTTAGTTTTATCGAGTTTGAATTACGCGCGTTTGGTAAACAGCGCCATCTATTGTGAACATTGATAAATACAGATTTGTAATCATCACATGTTTATGCCGGGATTCCATGGATTTTCAAGCAGCAGAGAGTCACTAAACAACACAGGAACACTATTTGGGGTTTGAAAGATATTAAACCCATTAATTATTCGTTTTTCTTTTCCAAACTTTGGATTTTGGACGTTTTTCCGTGCTACGAGGCGAAGCACGTATCGGCGACGTGTCGAGATTTACGAACGATAAACGTTTCTTCGAGTGTTACACGAGGACATTCATTCTCGCCAACCACACGTGAAGTGTGAACGAGAGAGAAGAAAACAAACACAAAAACGACGGAAAACAAGCGGCTTCTTGTAACGAGACGACACCTGATTTCATGAACGAGTTTATCAACGCGGAAAAGACATTCAAACGAGGCGAAACGAACAATACAACATTTGGAAGAATAGAACATTTTATTTGTTTCGATTATATTTTGAATACAATTGTTAGCTTAGTGTTGTGTGAGGATTTATACTAACTAAAACTAAGAGCGAACTAACCTCGCAACACTGCACTCAGTTGCGAGTATTCAGTAGAGAAAGTGTTTTTGAGGCATTCTTTGTGCACAGTGTTAGTCAACACAAATAAGCTGTTGGTGTGCAATGCACTATTTGCTATAATATGGGTTATGATATTATTGTCCATTCATATCTTTCGATATTTGACTATCTAGTTATTATATCTCGATGTATTTTTTCATTTAATCACATTTTGCGGTGTTTTATTATCTAGTTGTGCATTTGGCATAATGCACTTGCTTATTTATAATTTAGCATTAAGCACAATGCATCCTTTATCATATTTGATACTAATAATATGTTATTCCGCCACTAGTTGGCGCACACTTGTTCACTTTTTTTCCAACATGGCGACGTATAGTCGCATTTCCGTGTCATTCATCCTAAATAGGACTCCAGTTGTAAGTTTTGCTTTATAATATTAAATTTTATTGTTTTACAAGACTGTTGTTTATTTGCACGTCTCTTATAAGTGCAAATAGTGTTTTCTGGCCACTTCACAGTGTCCATTCAGTGCGCGTCGTGCAGACGTCGTCCCATTTGCGATATCGCGCGCCCGGGTCGGGCGTCGCCATTATCGCCACGTTTCGTCGCTTTGCTTGTGTTTGCACGATTAATTCGTGTAGGTTTTCGTCCTCTGCTACAGTTGGTAGCAGAGGATGGTTGGCTTTCCAACTTAGCACGCCAAACTGCGCTAATTTATCGCTTACTTTCGCGAATTCGCGATTTTCGGCGATAATTTTTATATTTTCAGCTCTCGACGATTTGCCACGACGATTCCACGACGTGACAACGTTTTTCCTGCTATCAGCAACGTTTTTGGACGTAAATCAACGTCTGCACACACCGAGTATGCCAATTTTCACCGATAATCGGGAATTTACGCGGGATTCGCGAAATTTCCGGGTTTTCTTTCATTTATTTTCAGATTTTTCGTTTTTCGTCACGCTCTCGTGGCGTAACCAACCAGAAACGAGTCAGTCTCGCTTCGTGCACCCCGGCGTGCACGTAGTATCGTCGATTTTACGGCAATTTCCCTCGTTAATTCGAGTAGATTTCGGATTTAAATCCGAAATAGCGCTTTTCGGTGGTTTTTCTATAAATGCACGCCCGTGTTATCTTATTGCACGAGGTTGTGTGCTTGCACACAACAAGAATCAACTATTTCTCCTAATTTCGAAATTCAATTTGTTAGATATTAAGGTAGATTTAGAATTTTGGTGTGGGTCAATTAGTATCGGTCGCACCCTTAGTCCAGTCGGGCTCGTGTGGCTTGTATTCTGTGCTAAGGCTATCTCTGGCTCACCTAACGTTTCCGTGGCCCCAGGTGGCTTGCAAAGGGCGTTAGGGAGATACTTAGCGCAGGTTATCAAGGCAATTGTAGCATTGCCTCCCCGTCTCGGTTTCCGCTTTGACAGTGCTTCGAGTGATTTGTGCGACGATAAGTGTGTGCTTCGAATCAGTGCTCCGCTCATCGAAATACGATTGCCCGTACCACTTCTAAAGCCACGATATTTTTCACGTGTGTGTTCCGACGTCGACGATGCAGAAATCCTCGGACCTTTCGATGACGCGCGTGCCCATCCTTGCCGTAGGAAACTACGAGATGTGGGCACGTAGCATGAAGATGCTACTCAAATCCGAATCTTTGTGGCATCACGTCACAGAAGAAGACGAGGAGGAAATTAAGAAAACTGCCGACCCGAAAGAACTGAAGAAACACAAACGCCGAAAAGATAAAGCGCTAGGATTGATTTACGGTTTTGTCTCCGAACCCAAAAAATCAGCGCTAGACAATTGTAATACGCCAAAGGAGGCGTGGGATACGCTGGCCAAAATCTACGCGCCCAGCTCCCGTGCCAGAAAAGCGGCTTTACGGCGTGAATTCCTCGGGCTGCGATTGGAAAAGGGGGAAGAGATGGCTGATTTTCTGGGACGTGTGGATTACCACGTCCAGAAATTGAAAGACATTGGCGAGAAGACGTCAGAGGACCATCACGTGTACCAGTGCCTTGATTTACTTCCCCCCGAGTACTCGCAGGTTTCCTTCTCGATCTACCATTGGGAAGACGACAAGTTCAAACCCCAAACTGTGTCCGAACAACTCCTTTCGGAGTACATGAGACAAGGAGCGTATACGTCTCGCTATCACACCTCGACATCTTCACAGGTTTACGCGACGGATCAAACTCGCTCTCGCTCCCGGAACCGACCGCTTTCCTCGATAAAATGTTTTAACTGCGACCAAATGGGACATTACGCGAATAAGTGCCCCGAACCTCGAAGAAGTAGGAATTCCAACCCGTCTGCGTCACTCCAACGCCCTTCGAGAAGCAAAAGTCGCAACCGGGGAAAGAACAAGTCCAATAAATCCAATGATGGTCGTCCGAGGGGCAGTTCCCAAGTTAGGCGGGAAGCTAACTTCTTTGTAAACGCACCGCCACGAATCACCGAGATGCCTGCTGCTCATTTTATGCAGAGCCACAAATGGATTGTCGATTGTGGCGCGACAGATCACATTTCCCACGTCGCGTCGTGGTTTACAGACTTCGTGAAAGTTGTGCCATTCGACGTAGAACTCGGCCAAGGCACCTCGCAAGTGACCGGGAAAGGAACTGTTCAAATCCAAACGAACATTGATGGATGCCTTGGTGTTGTGAATCTCCGAGATGTATTCTACGCGCCGAACTTCGAAGCCAATCTAATTTCGGTGTCGAAAATCGATAAAAATGAATTTCATATACACTTCTTTAAGGGTGAAGTAAATGTTTTCAAGTCCGACATTCAACATTCTGTTCTTCGTGCCACAGAAAAAGGCGGACTTTACTATGTGGATGGCTTATCTCCACCGGTGACCTCGGCGACAAGTGTGATTTCGGCTACGCAATCTCCAACTCCAGTACAGACATTAGTGATCGTTGAGGAAGATTTTGTAAAGGTTCCCAAACCTAGAAAGAAGCCGAAGGAACGCGGATTGACAGATTTTCGATTAGAATTGTTGAAAGTATGGATTGATGAACAAATTCCAGGCCAAAAGTGAGTAAAAGAACAAGATTTAATCATCTCATGCAAGCATGGAGAAAAATCAACAACAAGAGAACAAGTAATAACAACAGTTGCTAAGCAGTTAAAAAACAACTCCAACTACGGTAACCCAATTGATACATCAATGTTTACATGATAATAAACTATAAAATCATAAATAATTACAAATCAAACATGTGTAACATCAATAATCAATTGCATATCACAAATCTCGGAGAACAAAAGCCAACAGTAGCCCCCCATTCTCCGAGACATGACTCAATCATATAACAAGATATAACAAAAGTAAATGCGAAAACCTATCGCAAACTACTGTAAAAATGTTGACATAAATATCGAATGCGGGCGGGCGAGAAAAATTTTGTGAAGATGTCCGCAGGGTTTAATTCACCTGAAACTTTCCTCAAAACAAAAACACCCTCATTTAGCCAATCCCGCAGGAAAAAGAATTTCACGTCAATGTGCTTTGTCCTCCGATTCTCTATATCGTTGCGGGTGAAAAAAATCGTCGACAGAGAATCAGAGAACATGGTTGGGGCCGGAAGTTGAAAAATCCAGGTCCGCTCAATCGCCAGACAATTTCCTTTGCACCGTCCAAAAGCGCTAGGAATTCCGCTTCCATAATGGACAAGGCGCAATAGCGTTGCTTACAGCAACCCCAGGAAATGGGAACCCCGAACACCGAAATCGTATAACCTCCGAAGCTCTTTCTTGTATCTCGATCTGAGATCCAAGAAGCATCGGAGTGCCCTGACAGAATATCTCCAGTGACCGCGGAAAGCTGAATTGAATATTCCCGCGTATTCTTCACATATTGGAGGATCTGTAGCAAAAGGGCCACGTGCTTTCCAGTGAAACACGTGTTATATTGCGACATAAGAATAACTGGAAAGAGGATATCGGGACGCGTTCGAGAAGCTAGAAAGAGCAGAGACCCAATAAGAGACCGATATGGGAATTTATCATCCCTCAAAACACGTTCACCATCTCTAGCACAATTGACCATCGTGCCTACGGCAATCGGGACTTTGCACAAATGCTCGGAGGAAATTCCGTAGTCCTCAGCAATTCTATCAATGTAATCTCGCTGATGGATGCAGATTTTACCACCATCGCGATCAAATTGAACGCCCAACAACTTTGATACCGGACCTAAATCTGTTATTGTGAAAATTGCACGAAGGGCCTTAACAGTTCGATCACGCGGATCTTGTCCTTTGGTGAAAAGTACCATGTCATCAACATAAACAAGGATGACAGCATCATAAATGTTGGAAATAAATACGCCATTAATCCCAAGAAGCTTGTGGAAATTAATCCCTAGCAAAGCCTCAACTAGGCGGAAATTCCATTGCCGTCCGCTCTGATGAAGGCCGTAAAGGGCCTTATGAAGCCTCCATACCTTACCGGCATTCTGAGGAGTTTCCCAGCCCTTAGGAATTCTCATGAAGATAGCTTCATCTAAGTTGCCATATAAATAAGCACCCTTGACATCGAGATGTGCATCTAGCCAGCCTAAAACGACTACTAGAAGCACGAAAAACAGGCGTATAAGCACATAGTTAACCACGGGACTGAAAACCTCGGAATAGTCGACTCCGAACTTTTGGCTAAAGCCCTGGGCAACCAACATCGCTCTAAAACGGCGCACGACGCCTTCTGCATCGCGCTTGATGTAGTAAACCCATTTATTCCCCACAATGTTCACATTAGAAGGAGGTTTCTCAACCTCTTCGTAAACATCTCGCTCACGGAAGAGTGAAAGCTCTTCCTCCATGGCTTTCTGCCAATGGACACGGTCGGGACTTGCAATAGCTTCCTTATAGGTGCGAGGAACCTGGGCAAATAAGGAGTGCGCGTACCGTGGTGTAGCAGAATAGCAATCCCCTAATGCTTCATCTTCTGAAGCCGTAGGACTAGGAAGAGGAAAAGCAGTTGGATCTGCCGGAGGGGGATCAACCGTGCAAACAGGCACGTTCCGGGTGCAAAAGTCAAAATTATCCCGGTCGTATGTTAATCGATGATCTGCGCAATATTGCGCAATGTCAACATGACTCCGTAATCTGGTATGATCCGGGGGATAAAAATACACATCAGTGTTTCCCATAGTCGCACCAGACTGCCGAATCACCTCGGAGCGAGTCCACTTGCCCCCCACAGCCGAAGTAGAAGGCTGAGGCTGATTTAGTGGCGAGGCAATAGTAGGAGGTGTAGGCAACGGATGCGCTTGCGCCGAAGGTCGAGTAACCACAGGCGGTGGAGGAGGAGGATAAGAAGGTGGAGGAGGATAAGAAGGCGGAGGAAGATTGGGGGGACGTTGAGGTGGAGGTGGAGGAAGAGGTGGATCGGAATCGAAATCCGAATCTAATGTCACCGATATAGCTCCCTCATCAGTTACCTCAGTACCCTCATAAAAACGAGGATGTCCCCACATGCAGTTTTCATCAAAACGAACATGCTTTGACTCAAACACTGCACGGCGCTTCGGGCACCACACGCGATAACCTCGCGTGCGCAAAGCATAGCCAACAACTACACCCGTCCAGGCTCGAGACTCGAATTTTGAACCACGGACATGTTGTGGTATGTGCACAAAACACCTTGACCCAATCACTTTTAAGTGCTTGAGTGGAACAGCCTTATTGTACTACAGACAATAGGGGATAAGGTTGTTCAGAGATTTATGTGGAAAGCGATTCTTGAGATAAATCATTGAAACCGCGAGCTCAGCCCACAATTCTCGAGGCAAAGACGTCATCAAAAACAAGGAACGCACGCCTTCAAATAAGGTGCGGTTAAGGCGTTCCGCGACGCCATTCTGCTCAGGTGTATAAACATTCGTGCGCTGTGCCTTGATGCCACGCTGGAGCAAGAAATTTTCGAAATTTTTAGAGCAAAATTCCATCCCGTTATCGGTTCTGACTGCTTTAATGCAGCCAGCCCCCCATAATGTTTCCATCCGAGCATGGAAAAGCTTAAAAACTTCAAAAACTTCCCCCTTCGTTTTCATAGGGACAACAAAGGAATAGCGAGAAAAGTCATCCACGATCGTTAATAAATAACGAGCGCCACCCACGGAAGTAGTTGGGGAATTCCCCCAAACGTCCATATGGATTAAATCCAAAGGCTTCTTACTGGAAATTCTATTCTTTGCACTCGGAAACGAGGCACGGGTGGATTTAGAACGAGCACACACGGCACATGCCGGAAATGCGGAAGTCGAAATATCGATTCCGGAAGCATTCGGAGATTTCGCTAAAAAGTGTAAACCTTCGGTATTAAAATGCCCAAATCTCCGGTGCCAAAGCTCTAAATCGGATAACTTCCCCTTCGGGGGTTTACAAGGAGGGGATAAAGCAGGTCCCTCGGCAAAAGTGACATGCCGAGCAGGCTTTATAGTCTGCGCAGAGAGGACCGGCTTGACCACTGAGGTGGCCGTAAGCGCAGGAAGCGGCGCAGATGTAGAATCTGCAGGCAAAACATGCTGAAGGGAATATAAATCATCCTTCAGTTTGGCATGCAAAAGAAATTGTTTGGCTTTGTCGGACGGATCAAAAATGGTCATTAAACCATTTGAAGCCACAAAATGTAGTCCGGCGCGATCAATTTTTGACAAACTGACTAAATTACGCGAAAAAGCGGGAGCATGAAGAACATTATGCATTGTGACGGGAAATTCTCCTTTCGCGCCACCACGACCAATCCGCAAAACCACGTCACCTATACCATCAACTCGTGAACGGCCTTCACCCAAAATAATGAAATAATTCGAAACGGGCTTGTACGTCGAAAAAGAATCACGACGGCAACACACGTGGTCAGATGAACCCGAATCAATTAGCCATTCCAAAGACGAAGTCGATGCGACGTTGGATTCTGACCGTGCAAAGAAACCTAAACCGGACCTTGCACTTGAAACACTTTGAGCACTCGGGGCAGGTGGTGTTGCATTACCGCGTCCACTTTTGCGGTTCCGAGACGAAGATCGGCGACCACGATTGGTAGACGAGTTGGAAGAGGCAACGCCCTGGACTCGAGGTTTGGGGCACTTGTGTTGGTTTAAGGAACCAAATGATGTGTGTGTCGATGTGATATAGAATCACATTATGATCTTTTGTTTTATTATATTCGTTTATTCATTCCGATATTTATTATATTCAATTATGTATATCTTTTCCAAGTTTTTACATTATGTTATTGTGTTTATGCATGAGGTATCATGCAGGCCTTAATGCTTTGTTAAGCTTTACGGAATTTCTCAATTCCGTAACGCCAATTCACGACACCAGGTGTCGTTAGTGTGTTCTCAATCACCTTCCAAGATGGCGGCGACCATCGTTTTGGCTCTCGCCCATCCATTTTCACTCTGTAAACCCTTTAGTTGTAAGTATTTTTGCTTTAGTAAATTCGTTTTATGCTTTTAAGCATTTGTACATTGATTTCGCGGCATATAAGCGCGTTTGCGCGGCCGTTCAATTCGTTTTCCGTCGTCGACGTCGCCCACACGTTCGCACGAGTAGTGCGACGCCTTTGCGACGTTTTGCCGTGTTTCACTCGACGTTTCGAGTGATTTTTGGTCGTTTTCCTCTGCTACCGACCTACAATTGGTAGCAGAGGATGGTTGTATCCTCTGCACGCTTCATTTCCACTAACCGCTGCCGAAAATTCGCGTTTTTCGCGATTTTCACGGCAATTTTTGTATTTCCAGGTATTCGCGCCGATTTTCGCCTTTTTCGAGACATTTCACGCCTCGAGATCGACCCTGGATTGCTACAACGTTCCGACGACGTTGTACACCGATTATTTACGTTAATTATTGCCGAAAATTCCGCGAATTTCGCGAATTTTGCGGCGAATTAATATTTTCAGGTTTTTCATCATTTTCGAGCTGGATTTCCGCAGTTTAAACGTTGTCAACGTGCCAACGACGTTCCCAAGTAGCTTGTGCTACACTCTACGAGATTCTCCAGTTAATTTCGTCCGAAATTGTGCGGTCACGCAAATTTCGAGGCGAATTTTCGTATTTTCCAGATTTTCGACGATTTTCCGTTTCAACAACGTCGACGAGACGTTTTGCATCGAGAAACGAGACGATTCTCGCTTCATGCACCCCGGCGTGCATGTAGTATCGCCGATTTTCGAATTATTACGACGTTTTCAACGCTTTAAGTGAAGAGCCTCGATTTAATCGAGAAGAATTCGGTTTTTCGAAGCCGAATTGCGCTTTTCTAGCAGGTTTTTCGAGAAAACCTGTCTCGTGCTTTGCCGCGAGCCCGTGTGACCTTCCACGGGGGATTCATCTATTTCTCCTTCCTGTCGTTTATTATATTGTTAGTTTTAAGTGGGTATTTTGGAAGGGATCCTTTAGCATCGGCACTGCCCTACGGACAAGTCTGTCCAAGCGGTGTTTGTATTCTAAAGCAAGGCTGAGCCCTGCGCCACCTAGCACTCCCGCAGCCCCAGGCGGCTATAAAGGAAGCTAGGGGGACACTTGCTTTAGGTTCTCAGCCAATTTTAGCATTGGCTCCCCATCTGGTGATATCCGCTTTGAACCACGTGGGAGGTGATTTAGTGAATAGTGCAACGATTTTGTGTGAACAAACATTCGTCCACACTTCTTTGTGCCTTAGTGAAGTGCTTCGATCGCCGTTATACCATTTCCTGAGTCCGTGTGTTTTGCGTGGTGCGCTGAATCTTCGCGACGATGCAAAAGACAACGGAAACGACGGTCAGCAGGATTCACATCCTCTCTGTTGGGAATTACGAGCCCTGGCAGAGAGCGATGCGGATGCTTTTGAAGTCCGAGGGCCTTTGGAGGCATGTGACGGAAGAGAAGGAGGCCGATCATCTTTTGACTTTAACGGACAAAGAGAAAGAACGTTACATGGTTAAAAAGGACAAAGCTCTCGGACACATTTACATGTATGTCAGCGAACCGAAACGTTCAGCCCTGGACAATTGTGATACTCCTAAACAGGCATGGGACGTCCTGGCAAAAGCGTACGCGCCTAGTTCGCGGGCGCGACGGCCAGCATTACGGTCGGAATTCTTGACTTTACATCTCGAAGCCAACGAGGAAATGCAGGATTTCATCAATCGAGTGGATCATTTTGTCCGTCAATTAGCCGACATCAAAGAGGTTACGACAGATGATCACCATGCATACCAGTACCTCAACCGACTATCGCCCGAATACGCACAAGCAACGTTCGCTATATATCACTGGCCTGATCAGGATTTTACACCGACCAAAGTCGCTGAACAGTTGATTTCCGAATATCTACGGTTAAAACCGATGGGATTGCATAATGTACACTCGTCTTCTGTGCATTCGTCTGTAAAAGGCCAACAATCCCGGAACAATTCTCGTCCTCGTCGACCGTTATCGGAAATTAAATGTTTCAACTGTAATGAGATGGGGCATTACGCTAACAAGTGCCCATTTCCTCCACGTGACAAGAGTAATCAGGCATCGGCTTCTTTCCAACGCTCTCGAAGCAAGAGCAAGAAGCGCAACAAAAACTCCGCGCCAAAACCGGATGATACGCGTCCGCGAGGTTGTTCTCGTCCAACACGAGAAGGGACATTCTTCGCCAGTGCCCCACAAGCCCCAGCGCGCCCAGTTGCACATTTCATGCAATCCAACGAATGGATTGTCGACTGTGGCGCGACGGACCACGTTTCATACGTTCGGGCTTGGTTTACGGATTTTGTGGACATCGTGCCTTTCGACATCGAGCTCGGACAAGGCAAGTCCAAGGTGACTGGAAAAGGAAATGTCCGACTGCTCACAAGAATAGATGACTGCAATTGTATTGTGAATTTGACGAATGTACTTTTTGCACCGAATTTCGAGGCCAATTTGATTTCGGTTTCCAAAATTGACAAAACGCGTCATCACATACACTTTTACAACGGTGAAGTCAACATCTATCAATCGGACATTCGGAGCTCTATTCTACGAGCAAAGGAGAAGGCAGGATTGTATTATGTGGACGGTTTATGTTCGACTCCTTCTGTGTCTGCGGCGATTTCGACCCCAGTGTCGACGATAATTCCGACACCCGTTCAGCAAACGCCGGCGCTGACTTATGTCACCACAGAAGTGGATTTTGAGAACATTCCAAAACAGAAAAAGGGGAAATCGAAACAAGGAGGCAACACGGATTTTCGAATAGAAATGCCGCCGATTCCGAAGCAAATTCAGAATCAAATTTCCAATCCGACCCAGCCTCTGCCTGTTCCCCAATCCACACCTATCCAACCAGATCCTCCTGTCCAATCCTATTCCAATGTTCTCCAATCCATTCCGACAACGCCACCGCCAAATGCTCCTCCTGCCATACCTCCTCCTCCGAGCAATCCTTCTAAGTCACCAAAGAAGGCAATTGCTAACCCTGCAAACGTAAAGGATGCTACGGGTCTATGGCATAGCAGATTAGGGCATTTGCACACAAATGCAATGCGCCTGTTGGCGAATAACGACCAAGTTTACGGAATGGAACCGGGAGAAGTAAAACAAGAACTTGCTTGCAACGACTGTCGTCTTGCAAAATCAATTAAAATTTCGCACAAACCGGACCTTCACCCGAGTACTACCAAAGCACTCGACCTCCTGCATATGGACGTGTGGGGGCCGGCTCCTGCAACATCTTTCGGTGGAGCTCGTTTCGTTCTAACGATCATAGATGACGCCACGAGATATACTTGGATCACCCCATTGGCGCAGAAGTCCCAAGTCTTCGCATGCTTTAAGGACTTCGCCGCGAGAGTCGAACGGGTTGCGAATACAACAATCAAAGCCATTCGCACAGACCGCGGCGGCGAGTTCATGTCAAATGAATTTGAGCGCTACTTGAAAGACAAAGGGATCCAAGGGCAGCGAACGAACCCATCGAGCCCACAGATGAATGGAACGGCCGAACGCGTTAACAGAACGATGGCAGACAACATCCGCGCGATTCATGAAGAAACCAAACTTCCGGCCGGTCTATGGGCAGAGCTTGCAGTAACCTTCGCTTATATCAAGAACAGAAGCCCTCATTCACGTTTGAAAAATCAAGTCCCATATGTACTATGGCGTGAACGAGCACTATCTTTACGACACTTACGAAAGATCGGATCTAAATGTTGGGTCCACTACACGGCGCCAGGCCGTAAAAAGCTTGAGCCACGCGCATGGGAAGGATACCTCGTTGGGTACGCGGTTGCAACACGTGGCTATAGGATTTGGAATCCCATCGACAATAAAGTCACCGAATCAGCCCACGTTCGCATAGACGAACATCAATCGTATCGCAAATCCCTACGAAACGCACCAAATGGCAACAACGAATCCTTCTATGAACCCAACAATGAACAACAAAGAGTGTCATTCAACGACACTGTCCAATATGCGGACTGGTCGATCAAGCCAGCATCAGATGATGAGCATTCGATATCCGAAGAAAAATCTGTATCCAAGTCGGCTTCTAAATCAAAGACGCCACCTATGCAGATCGTTCATATTCCCCCGCCAACTACACCGGAACGACAATTATTGGAACTTTGCGCATCGCCATTGCCAACTCCAATTCGTCATTCCATATCACATCCGATCACTAACGAAGAAAATGAAGAGGCCGCTGCAGGACCAATTGGGGACGACACCGACGATGACGCTGAGCAGATTGAAGAATTTGCGGTTCAACCGGACGCGGAAGAATTGCGACCGAATCAGTCTGCACATGCGTCACCGGAAACGTCCAATGCCAGTTCTCCCGGCCTTTCACCACCGACTTCCCCAAATCGTTTCATCACGTTACGTAGGAAAGCCGGTCCGAACATTTTACAGCATACAATGCCTATCTTTGATCAGGGGCAAATGTCTCCATTGCCTCCTGGCGCAACACATGTTGCAGCTCCTTCTGCCGGCAAGACATCATTCTATTGGCGTTATGTTGGCGGAAACACAGTATTCCGTAAATGGATTCGCGAAGAACATCTACGCAAAGATCAACAGCCAGGTTCGATAGACATCGATGTCTACTACTTCCCGGAACCCGGCCTCCGACTTCGATCTCGCAGAGACGTCGAAGAGTTCTGTGTTATGAACAATCTCCCTTACGACCCCGAGTTATTCTTTTTCGGCAACATGGAGCATACGCTACCGTTGATTCCTCCAGCTCGACATGCCGCTCACCTCTGTCGCACCGAACCGTCATCGTATGCGGAAATTCCCAAATTCGACGACGCTCCAAAGTGGCGTGAAGCCATCGGTGAAGAGTTAGGAACCTTTAAAGAGCGGGAAATTTATGTCGAAGTGCCGAAACCGCCTAACACGACAATCTTGGGTTGTAAATGGATTTTTAAACTCAAATCAGACGCGACCGGCAAGATTACTCGATATCGTGCTCGACTTGTCGCCCAAGGCTTTCGCCAAACTTTCGGAATCGATTACGACGAGGTCTTCAGCCCAGTAGTGAATTTCGTCCTCATTCGTCTATTCTTTTGCCTTTTGGTAGTGCTACGAGGATGGAAAGATGCACACCTCGACGTCAAATGTGCATACCTGTACGGGGACCTGGAGCACAAGGTCTATATGCGCATCCCGGCAGGTGCCACCTGTAATCACCCCGACAACGTTTGGTTACTCGTGAAATCTCTTTACGGACTCCACCAGTCTGGCCGACAGTGGTATTTGAAACTGGACGAAGCACTTCGAGCCCTCGGATTCCGGAAAATGCCCGCATGCAACTGCGTGTACATCTACGGCAATTGCGCGGTTATGTTAGTCTACGTCGATGATATTGTACTTTTCTATGCAGCCGACAGTGTCTTGGACCGGATTATTCGACTTATTACTTCGAAATTCGACATAGTCAACCTCGGCCCAATCACCAAACTGCTAGGAGTCGAGTTTATCCGCGAGATGGGACGCACTTACATCTCTCAACGTGCGTATATCGCGAAACTCATCACGAAGTACGGTACATCGACAAATCGACTTGTGAAGGTGCCAGTTGTGACGGTTTTTAATGGCTATAAATGCCTATTTTCTATAGAAAAGCGCTGTTGTGTCATTATGACGGTATTTTTACAGTATTCTGTGTAAAACGGATATAATTCCTAAATAAAGCTATTTATGAGGTTTCCATGATAAAAGATGATGTATTAATTAGTATTAATAACATTCCTACATGATATCAAGATATCACGACCAAATCACGATGATTCGTCTACTAAAACCGCATTTGTCAATGCGCAATGTTGTCGCCAGATGGCGCGATCACGATTTAGCGGTAAATTCAAGATATGAATATAAAACATGTAAATAAATATAAAACTATATTTACTAGAACGAAACGAAGCTTTGTGAACATTAATATAAAGATATATTAATGTCTTTTGATGTTAAATACATTATAACTTCCATTTTCTGCGGGATAGAACATTTGGTGATCAATCGATCAACCGATCGATCTGATTGGTGGATCCATTTCCGGCCCTGGGTATCCAGTTCCGGTTGTGGTGAGAATTAGCATAATGCTCCTCCGTATCCACTTCCGGTGATACGGGATTGGAGGGATTCGTGGAACCCATGTTCCAATTGGATGACTGGATTAATCCTTAATCCAGTCAGGTTATATAAACCCAAACAATCGGCCATTCCGCAGCTCTGTTTGATTATTTCTGTTTGGTATTGTTACTTAAGAAGTATGATTCGTTGTTCACGTAAAAAACCTTTTGGTTCTTTGTTGATTTATTCGCAAAGAACCGTTGCATGATTCTACAGAATCATGCCACCGCCGGCAATTGAAGTCGAAGTGCTGGGATTATTATGTTGCATAAATGTTACAGTCTACGGTTGCGACGCCGAAGGAGAACCCGCCGTTGTGCAATTCAGTATCCTCCGGACAGGACCAAGTTGTCTTTTTCGGTATGAACGTATTCCGTTACCACGAGTAGCATCGGTATTGTTGAGAATCGGTTCCTTCACCTGATGGTGCCAAAGCAGTCTGTTTTACAGTAACCACGAGTAGCACCAAGTGTTTGGCAAGCTGATTCTCATGGTATTCGATGCCAAAGCAGTCGGTCTATTATTAGTACCGCGAGAGATAAAACTGCTGTGCGGAGCCGCGAGCTATCGACCCCTGTGTACGTGGTACCGTCAACCACTCGATGGACGACCGTGCTGCGACGCCGGGGACGCTTGATACCGTTCTGCATGGCAAGGCGTATATTCTAATCGATGGCAATTGTGTGTTGCGACGGGAAGCTTAATCTTCATTTTATTTATAACAGAAAAACTTAAACTCGACAACCAGTTGGACCAAAATCAAGTCAGAAGACTTAATCTCATATTGAACTCAATATAACCGATAAGTTGACGACAACTTATTCCCGAAATATCTAAATAAGAATTCACAACGATATGAATTAAATATAATTCATAAGTGGAATATTGATAAGTAAATGAATACATTTACTTACACCAATATCCTCCCAAAGTTGTGGCGGTGCAGACAAAGTCAACCGCAATGCTCAGATCATTCGATTTATCGACGTGCGATAGTTTACACAGCGAACCAAGGAAACCAGCGAAGCCGTATCGGACTCCAGGACACAGCCATCCGGCTTAAGATGACATCTATAATCAGGTCGAGCGATGGGGAAACCGCTCCCATATTCCAGACCCGTAGTGATATTATTCTAGGGCCAGTTGGCCAATTCTTTGTATAGTTTAATAGCTGATTTAACTTGCCAAATGTCGGCATTAGTCCTATGTATAATTTAGCTCATCCATATTGTTTGCCAACAATAAACTGTCTTGTATTTATCTCGTATTGTATTCACTGTTTATTTATTGCGATCTCTTCCCGGTACCATTGTTAAATGGGAGTTGTGGTCGTCACCGTCACACGTGGAGGTCCCACCGAGATTAGGTTGCAATTAAATTCGATTGAATTGCAACAGTGAATATTGGAGATAAATATTTAACTAAAAGATTTAAGTTAAAAATAGACAGATTAAATTTTCAGTTTATATTTCCATGTGAAGAAGTTAAACTGATGAAATAGAAATACGTAGTAGATTTTCCTTCATTATTTTCGTTTGAAGATTTTAGGGATTTCAAAGACTACCACCTAATCTCACACGTGGAGGTCCCACCGAGATTAGGTTGCAATTAAATTCGATAGAATTGTAAAAGTGAATTTTGAGATAAATATTTAACTAAAAGATTTAGTTAAAAAACAGACAAGTTTCAAACCATGTTTATTTTCTTGAGAAACACCAAAACAGTCCTTTAACTAGGAATTTCGGAAGTTATAGACCTATCACACGATCACTGAAATAGGTTGCAAATTAATTCGATCGAATTGCAAAAGCGAATCTTGAATCCGATATTAACTAAAAAATTTTAGTTAAAACAGACAAATAGATTTTCAGTTTATATTTTCATGTGAAAAGTTAAACTGACGAAATGGAAACGTTTAGTGAACTCTCTTTACTATTTTCGTTCGACAATTTAAGGAATACGAAGTATTTTAAATAAGAAATCAAAAAAGTTTCGAGTGAAATAAGAATACAGATATTTTTTTTCGAAGTTTGTTTTATTTCGAAAAACTAAAAACATACAAGTTTAGAAGGCGGACTTCTTACGAATTTATCTTTCCACCTGAAAAGTTAAAACGAAGAAAACACCGCAACTATTTGGAAATATTTACAAGAAATTAAGTTTCTTGTAACTGTACGTCGACACCGATAGCCAGCGACCACGCGCCATAGCAATACGCGTCGATCTCCGTATCAAACGCAGCAGGGAAGCTACTCAAACCTTCAACGCAAGGTGCGAACGAATGCTTGGAAATTATGGCGGACAACAGATAAAAGACAGCGGAGAAATGTTACAGAAGGTTCGTAGAGATTTATTTAAGTGTCGCGAACTAATTTTTCCACTGCCATCGGTACCAAAGATAATTTAGTTGTTGGAGAAAAACAACACACTCCATTTCGCAGAAAAGATTTGCAAATCGAAATGAATATTACCTTTATTTGAAGGAATTAACTATTTTCACAAAAAGTACATTTTTTCCTTCGGGACAATGGAAATTAAGAAAATATAAAATGGCGGCGAATGAAGTTGCCGACCACGTAGAATAGTATTTTTTACATTGAAAGTTACGAATCACGATAAACGCTTTCCCTCGGAAAAGTAAAAGGATTTCATTCAATCTTTCCTTTCAGAAATTTAACAGTGTTTTAAGTTTCCAACGATATTTGGGTCTCCCAAATTTTGAGAATTTCTAAAATGAAATTTAGCTGTTTGAAAAACAACGAATATTTTTAGTAATCTAATCGGACATTTTCCCACATGATTTCTTAAAACCGGAATAACAAATCCATTTGTGGCTATGAACTTTGCCACATGAAATATTTACGGAGCGAATATTTTTTGATTGGATTGAAGCTTTAAAATCAGATAGCTGATTTAAACGAAGAAAATAAGTTTCAAAGTAATTATTTTTCTTTCGGAAAAATCAAATAAATCACCGCTGATGAAAAGTTGTATTTTTCCATTCGAAAAAACTAAGAATTGCACAAGATTTATCTTCTATTTTGAACATAGATTTTATTCGGAAAAGGAAAGATTCTAGATACATTATTTTTCTCTAAAAATTAAGAATTTAGTCAATTTTCCTAAAGGTTAATGGAATGTCATCATATATTTCGTTCGTAATTTACGTGTTAAAGTTTAATCAGAAAAACGATTGAATATGTTTTATTTGCGATAAGTAAAAGAAAGGTTCTTTAAAAATGGAATTTCGATGCAAATCCCACAGTAAAGGGAATGTTATGTGTGAGCAATTAACGAAAAGTTGGAATAACTTCATTTTATTTCATTCAAAAGTAGTTGTGAAAAATCAATTTCAAATATTTTTCAAAGAAAAATTATTTTTATCGGAAAAAGTAATTTACATGTCCTCGCGCGGACCGAGTAGTAAACTGCTTAATTGTGACATCGATACTGTTATTGTGTCACGTGTTATACGGAATTCCAAACCAGTGAATTACGAATTTTGGCGCGATAGGAATAGAAGTTTGACAGTGAAAGTTCTCCAGATTTGTCTTTTCATTTGAAAAGTTCAAATTGAGGAAATGCTGCAGCAGATGAAGGTATTTACGACAATTGAGATTTAAATATTCTTTCATTCAAAAGATAAAAGATCTCTGCAAAAACATCTCGTTATTAGAGATAAGGGGGACGAAAATTATTAAAACGAATAATCAAAGACACGTCCTTCGTAAATATCGCAAAGGAATAACTAATTGTGAAAACAATTGTCCGCTCAGGAAAAGTGGAATTTAGCTAGATATTTTCTTTCGAAAAATCAAAGCAATTGTCATCAAAAAAGAAAGATTTGATGAATAATTTTTACCCAAAAGTCTAAAGGATTGTCGAATAGTTTTCTCCCGAAAAACAAGTACACATTTGTACCAATAACTTTATCGTTTAAAGTAAAATTTCGAATATTTTCTTTTGGAAGATTAGAGAATTAGATAATTTTTCTCGCAAAACAAATTTAAAGAATTTTAACGAATTTTTATTTGTTAAAAAAATTTGTTAAAAAAGGGGGAGATGGATGGTGAAAATTTATTTTTTCACACTCGAAAAATGGAATTTAAACCCGAAAAAGTAAAGACTTGGTCAAATTATTCTTCCTATTGGAAATGAATACACAATGTTGGGAATCGAAAATAGATTTCAATTTACAAATAAATGATTATTTGAAAGATAATTGAAATAAGGATAAGGAAAAATTGAGAGTTTGAGAAAACTTTATTAAAGTTGTGGTTGTAACGATATCACACACTAACGGAATGATTAAAAGAAAAATATTTTTTGGAGAAAAGTTATTTAATTATTTGGATTGGTAAAAATCCCAAAGTTCAAGAAGATTGAAGTAAGTTTATTTTATTTTCATTTGAAAAATACAATATTTTACGAATGTCTTCCCGAAGGAATTTTATTTTATCGGTAAAACTGAAATTTCCAAAGGAACGGACTTAGTAGAGAACTGCTAATTAAGTATAACGTCCATTATACTATTGGTTGTCGGTGAAATCCGCCAATCAGAAGTCAAGAGATCTAGGGATCCCCAGCCACCTGCTATTAAAGGAGGACCAGATCAGACACTGATCATTCGTTTCCAGACCAGACCCGCAGACGTGTTCCAGTGCCATCTTGACCACGCCGTCCGATTTCAGTCACGTTTCGAATTTTGTGTGCCGTGTAACCTGCAAAGCTAACACGTGTTAAACAAACGCGAAGTTTAATTTTACTTGTTAAAAGTGAAGTTTAGAAGTGTTTCTTGCGAAAAGTGTATTATATCGTCTTTTAAAGGGCGTATATTCGTGTTCTTTATAATTAAAGAATTAAAATCGTCAGATTCTGAATTTAGTATGGCTCAAAAACCATTGAAAATGGTCGATCTCGAGGGAATTAATAAACGGACAAACTTAAATTTAAGTTATGTACCACTTGGCGATCAAACAGAAAAGATTCCCGATCATTTTACTCTGTATTGTAATCGTCATGGACTGGATAAAACCAAGTTTAAAAATATAATCGAAGCTTCAGACTATGTAAAAGCTAGGAACTGGCGAGATCGTACCCAATCTCAATCTTCACATCAAGATCCAGTACGGAATCCACAAACATCCAGTCGAAACTTAGTGAATCAAGATTTTCATACTATGTTTCAAACATCCAGTAGGGGATCTAACTTAGAAAAGTTTAAACCACCTAATTCGGTAGATAAGGGGGAAGAGAATTATAAACCTAATAATTCTCGTCCAGAGAGTTCGTTAACTAACCAGTCGGTTGTTCAGAACAAATTAAAACTCGTTTACAATCGGGATCAGCTAATTTCAGTTCGATATGCTAATCCAGCTGAAGCACAACGATATGTGGCTAGCCTTAATCTGTCGATTAACCTACCGTTATCAAAAGAATTGGGAACCGTAAACAAAAGTTTTGGGCCACCAATATCAACACAAAAGAAAGATGTTCGAGCTGTAAACAAACGTTTGCTGTCGCCGAATCCCTGCGATGGATTTACAACTTCGTTTTCCAATCCCACGAAAAAGAAGAGTAGTTTGCATACTCCAAACAAACGTTTGCAGTCAAATAACTTACAACAACGTGCCCGATCGCCAATCACAAACTCATGTTTGCGGACGAATGATTTGTCTACCAAGAAGAGTCCCCAGCCAAGACAATTCTACCTAACACCCATTTCAAATCGGAAAAGGTTCAAACAAACTCTTTTTCCCTTGGAAAAGTATTACCAACACGATACGAGTACAAAAACAATAGTTTCAACTACTCAAATAAGAGGACCGTTCGATGGAACGTCTCAGGAAAAGAATACTTTCATCACAAAACCGAAAGTTGAAAAAGTCTTGCTCAGTCGGTTTAATACTAGTTCAACCAGCAATGAGACCAACAAATATAAATATGGTGAGACTGGCTTACACCATTCTGTTCCTGAAGCTACAAATTCACAAGAGGCCACCTTCACTTATGTCAGGAAATGTTTTCATTGTAAACAACCGGGACATACCAAACAAGATTGTCCCACATGGTCTAAACGAAAATTTAATGACCAACGTAAAAATTTTGATTATTCAAATGTGTCAAAAGACTCATTTAAACGACCCCGACAAAATTGGGTCACCACCGAAGTATTAGAACAACGGTTTACGGAAATGGAAAACAGAATAACTGCAGTTATTAATAAGTCTATGTCCGACTTATTTGAGAAGCTTTCTCAACACAAAATGTAAGATCAAAAGATTTCCCGATTTCAGAGTAACAGAAAAATCCTTTCTCTATAAATCATGACCTCGTTTTCTAAAGAAAAGGGGAACAAAATATAAAAGTTAGAATTAACAAAATTTTGAAAGGTAATGCTACATTATTAAGACAACTAGTTTAATTAAATTAGTCAATTGTACAAAGAATACCAAGTGACTCCGGTCATGACAATTAAGGGGGACATTTTGATTCTTAATTGTCAACTCTTATCATCCGAAAGCTATTATTGTATATTTATAGCAATACATCTGACTAGGCATATGAAATAAATATTTTGTGATAACACAAATGATGATTTTATGTATGACGAAAGTTTCTTCAAAAAGAAGACTTGGAAATAAATTCTGGACTTGAATTTAGGCTATTAGAAAAGATTATTTCGGCAGAAATCCAGAACTTAGATAATTCAAGTTAGTTTATGTAAACTCAAATTCGAAATTGGAAGTCACAGTATCTCCAAGATACATCAAGTCCGAAAATAGCATTTATGCTAATTAGGAGAATAACGAAAACTCTATAAAATATTATATAGTTGTGTTATTAAGGGGGATGTGTGACGGTTTTTAATGGCTATAAATGCCTATTTTCTATAGAAAAGCGCTGTTGTGTCATTATGACGGTATTTTTACAGTATTCTGTGTAAAACGGATATAATTCCTAAATAAAGCTATTTATGAGGTTTCCATGATAAAAGATGATGTATTAATTAGTATTAATAACATTCCTACATGATATCAAGATATCACGACCAAATCACGATGATTCGTCTACTAAAACCGCATTTGTCAATGCGCAATGTTGTCGCCAGATGGCGCGATCACGATTTAGCGGTAAATTCAAGATATGAATATAAAACATGTAAATAAATATAAAACTATATTTACTAGAACGAAACGAAGCTTTGTGAACATTAATATAAAGATATATTAATGTCTTTTGATGTTAAATACATTATAACTTCCATTTTCTGCGGGATAGAACATTTGGTGATCAATCGATCAACCGATCGATCTGATTGGTGGATCCATTTCCGGCCCTGGGTATCCAGTTCCGGTTGTGGTGAGAATTAGCATAATGCTCCTCCGTATCCACTTCCGGTGATACGGGATTGGAGGGATTCGTGGAACCCATGTTCCAATTGGATGACTGGATTAATCCTTAATCCAGTCAGGTTATATAAACCCAAACAATCGGCCATTCCGCAGCTCTGTTTGATTATTTCTGTTTGGTATTGTTACTTAAGAAGTATGATTCGTTGTTCACGTAAAAAACCTTTTGGTTCTTTGTTGATTTATTCGCAAAGAACCGTTGCATGATTCTACAGAATCATGCCACCGCCGGCAATTGAAGTCGAAGTGCTGGGATTATTATGTTGCATAAATGTTACAGTCTACGGTTGCGACGCCGAAGGAGAACCCGCCGTTGTGCAATTCAGTATCCTCCGGACAGGACCAAGTTGTCTTTTTCGGTATGAACGTATTCCGTTACCACGAGTAGCATCGGTATTGTTGAGAATCGGTTCCTTCACCTGATGGTGCCAAAGCAGTCTGTTTTACAGTAACCACGAGTAGCACCAAGTGTTTGGCAAGCTGATTCTCATGGTATTCGATGCCAAAGCAGTCGGTCTATTATTAGTACCGCGAGAGATAAAACTGCTGTGCGGAGCCGCGAGCTATCGACCCCTGTGTACGTGGTACCGTCAACCACTCGATGGACGACCGTGCTGCGACGCCGGGGACGCTTGATACCGTTCTGCATGGCAAGGCGTATATTCTAATCGATGGCAATTGTGTGTTGCGACGGGAAGCTTAATCTTCATTTTATTTATAACAGAAAAACTTAAACTCGACAACCAGTTGGACCAAAATCAAGTCAGAAGACTTAATCTCATATTGAACTCAATATAACCGATAAGTTGACGACAACTTATTCCCGAAATATCTAAATAAGAATTCACAACGATATGAATTAAATATAATTCATAAGTGGAATATTGATAAGTAAATGAATACATTTACTTACACCAATATCCTCCCAAAGTTGTGGCGGTGCAGACAAAGTCAACCGCAATGCTCAGATCATTCGATTTATCGACGTGCGATAGTTTACACAGCGAACCAAGGAAACCAGCGAAGCCGTATCGGACTCCAGGACACAGCCATCCGGCTTAAGATGACATCTATAATCAGGTCGAGCGATGGGGAAACCGCTCCCATATTCCAGACCCGTAGTGATATTATTCTAGGGCCAGTTGGCCAATTCTTTGTATAGTTTAATAGCTGATTTAACTTGCCAAATGTCGGCATTAGTCCTATGTATAATTTAGCTCATCCATATTGTTTGCCAACAATAAACTGTCTTGTATTTATCTCGTATTGTATTCACTGTTTATTTATTGCGATCTCTTCCCGGTACCATTGTTAAATGGGAGTTGTGGTCGTCACCGTCACACAGTGACACCCGGAACCACATTAGTTCGAGCATCGACAGAAGACCTGATCGATTTTCCTTACCGCTCGCTTATCGGGTCACTGCTTTTTCTGGCATCACGAACACGCCCCGACATCTTATTTTCCGTCATATCGCTTTCGCAATTCAACACTTGCTACGATAACACCCACATCCGTGCGCTCCTTCAAGTTCTCCAGTACGTAGCGAATACTATTGATTATCGTATCGAACTTTCGAATTGTGCATCAAGCCAATTATGGGCGTATACGGATGCATCGTGGGCTAGCGATTTGGCGACATCTTTAAGTTTTGGTGGTTACATTACGTATATCGGGAATGTGCCAATTGGCTGGTCGTGTCGAAAACAATCGACTGTCGCGTGTTCAACTATGGAAGCCGAATTCCTCGCCCTAGTTGAATGCGTGAAGGAAACCTTTTGGCTCGATAACATCTTCACCGAATTCCCGATTTTGAACCGTCTGTCTCGTCCGATTATTTACTCCGATGCCCTAGCCAGCATACAATTCACATCTAACGACGTGGAAAACTTGAAGACGAAGCATATCCGCGTCAAGTATCACTGGCTTAGGGAATGGTATACGGCAGGCTGTTTCGATCTCCGAAAAGTGTCCAGCGAGCACAACGTCGCGGACATATTCACTAAGTGGCTCAGTTCAGAGCGTCTTCAGTCGTTGATCTCTCGTGTATTCCGACTTTAGACTTTATCGTGGCATTCTTTCGTTATTTACCCGACTTTGAGGATCGCCAAGTTTCTGCGGGAATATTCGGGCCTACGTGGCGTTTTCAATAACAGTACCCGGCTCGGCGATTCGACTCTATTGTTTATTTTCGATTATCTACTGTAATTCCAGTAACCGTATTTCTTTTCCCCTGATTCTATTTCCATCGAAAGGGGGAATTGTTGGTTTAAGGAACCAAATGATGTGTGTGTCGATGTGATATAGAATCACATTATGATCTTTTGTTTTATTATATTCGTTTATTCATTCCGATATTTATTATATTCAATTATGTATATCTTTTCCAAGTTTTTACATTATGTTATTGTGTTTATGCATGAGGTATCATGCAGGCCTTAATGCTTTGTTAAGCTTTACGGAATTTCTCAATTCCGTAACGCCAATTCACGACACCAGGTGTCGTTAGTGTGTTCTCAATCACCTTCCAAGATGGCGGCGACCATCGTTTTGGCTCTCGCCCATCCATTTTCACTCTGTAAACCCTTTAGTTGTAAGTATTTTTGCTTTAGTAAATTCGTTTTATGCTTTTAAGCATTTGTACATTGATTTCGCGGCATATAAGCGCGTTTGCGCGGCCGTTCAATTCGTTTTCCGTCGTCGACGTCGCCCACACGTTCGCACGAGTAGTGCGACGCCTTTGCGACGTTTTGCCGTGTTTCACTCGACGTTTCGAGTGATTCTTGGTCGTTTTCCTCTGCTACCGACCTACAACTTGTTCGCATAGTGTCCCATTTCCTTGCAATTAAAGCACTGAATTTGTGACAAGGGCTTGAAAACTCTCGTCGGTGCACTCGAAGACGAACTCGCTGACTGTAAACTAGTCGATGACCCCGAATCTGCATTCTTCATCTTCAAACGATTAAATTCGGAGAGAAGATGGTCGGAGACTCCCTTTAATGTGAAATCCGCTTTAGACCAATGGTAAATCGTTTGCACGGTCGCCTCGTACGAATCTGGTAACAAATCCAAAAGTTGATAAGCGACATCCGAATCCGAAAATGTGACTTCCAAGTCCTTCAAAACGGCACGGGCTTTGGTGACACGGCTAATGAAAACTGACATGTCTTCATTCGGAAGTAAACGCATCATCAGGAAATCTCGGCGGAGTTTAGCAATTCGGGCAAGAGAAGTCGGCTGAAATGTCGCTTTCAAGGCTACCCAGGCGTCACGTGCGGAGTCCGCAGCAAGAACAATGTCCTGATATTGGGACTCGACAAACAAGCCAAGCAAGGCTTTTGCACGCTTTGAACGGTCGTCGTGAAGCTGTTTTCGAGGCTGATCCCAGGCTTCGTCTTTGACCGGAGGATTCTCTGAGATGAAGTCATCTACTCCTTTTTCCAAGAGCAAAAATTGGATATTTCGGGACCAAGATTCGTAGTTATCGGAGTTCAGTCGTGGAATTGAAAATTGGTGAGATTTGCCGGAATCCGCCATGACGATATAAGTGAGCGGTTCTGCGAAAAGTTTGGTCGAGGTGACAGGAGAACGCGCGGTATCGTTGTTCGAGGCGGAAAACCAGAATTGGGCTATTCAGGTTGCTAGCCAACCCAACTAAACAGTGGCCGTTTAGGAGTTGTCGGGAAATAATGGCCCTATGGCCCCCGGATACTCCACTGTCGGGCACGGCAAATTAATACAACGGTCAAAGTGCAATGACCGAGGCAAAGATTTGTATCTGTTAGGGCAATTAAATCCACTAACAAATACAAATCCAGGATCCTACACCAGGTCCCTACCAAAAACCTTAATCTTACACAAAGTTTCACGAAACTTAATATTTAACAAAGTTTCACGAAAAATAAGGAAGAAAATGAGGAGAATCTCGCAGAATCTCTTGGGATACTCGACGAAAATCCTCGAAAATCTCAGCAAAATGGTTGGAAAACTTCTGCCGCTTCGTACACGTCGTACGGAAAAAATTCTGGATGAAAATCGACAAAAATTCCACGTAAAAATGCAGAAAATGTCTGAAAAATATATAAAATAATCAGAAAAATGCTCAAATGAAGCAAATTAGCGATGTGAAGCAGGAAACACGGCGATCATAGAAATGTTCACTCATCACTTCACGTGTGCGGGACAAAATTGACCCGAAAACATCGCAAAAAGTACACAAATCAATCCAAAAGTACTCACAACACTTGTGGAAACAAGTGGAATAATCTAATAATCCCTGGCACAACACAGTATCGACGAAAAAGCACTAAATTCGATGAAAAGCACGTTAAAATTCGGCGAGAAGATCCTCGTGAAGCGCACGGGCATATGGCGCAAAAACAACGAAAATCGGCCCGAAAAACGTGGAAAACATGATGAAAAGTACTCACAATCGTGTGTATAACACGTACACTGCTAAACACAAGCAGATACTGGATGGCACAGTCAAAAACTCGATGAAACACGCGAAAATCGTCGGCGAAAATCACTCGGAATTTGGTGCATCGCGATCGGGCGAATCTGCGGCGATCATCGGCGAAAATCCACGGAAATCCATCAAGAAAAGTATCCACGATCCTTTTACAAGCCCTGGACAGTACCCACGAAAATTTGCAGCGTTCAAATCCGTTGCAAATTGCAGAAAAAGCATCAAAATCGTCAAGTGAGCAGGCATGAAGAAACGAGGTCGGCCATTTTGCCAGGAGCGAGTAATCGATCAGCAGGATAAGATGAACGAAAATTCATGGAATTTTGACAAAAACTTGGCCAAAATTCAACATGAACAACTCACAGTGATGGAATGAACTCTAATCCTCTGCTACCATGTTGAAAGTATGGATTGATGAACAAATTCCAGGCCAAAAGTGAGTAAAAGAACAAGATTTAATCATCTCATGCAAGCATGGAGAAAAATCAACAACAAGAGAACAAGTAATAACAACAGTTGCTAAGCAGTTAAAAAACAACTCCAACTACGGTAACCCAATTGATACATCAATGTTTACATGATAATAAACTATAAAATCATAAATAATTACAAATCAAACATGTGTAACATCAATAATCAATTGCATATCACAAATCTCGGAGAACAAAAGCCAACAAGAATTTCCTCCCTTAACACAGGAAACGCAATCTTTTCCTGTTCCGAAATCTCTTCCCGTTCCTACACCTGTCCCCAATCCACCTGCCCAAGCCAATACCGGTCCTTCCTCTACACAAACCTTTGCCGAAGTATTACAAACAATTCCGTCCTTGCAAACACCTCTTCCTAAAGTCAATCTCAAAAAGGTGGCGGCTCCTACTGCCAAAAAGGACGCAACCGGCATATGGCACAGTCGACTTGGCCACTTACACACGAATGCCATGAAGTTATTAGCAGCTAATGAACAGGTCTACGGCATAGAGCCTAGTGAAGTCACTAAGGAGTTAACCTGCAATCACTGCAGGGTGGCCAAGTCAACCAGGGCATCCCACAAGCCCGATGAACATCCACTCACGTCAAAAGCGTTGGATCTCCTCCACATGGATCTCTGGGGACCACATCAAGTCAACTCTTTTGGCGGTGCTCGTTACATTTTCACTATAATTGACGACGCAACCCGTTACACATGGATGTTCCCGCTGGCTCAAAAATCGCAGACTTTCGAATGCTTTAAGGATTTCGTTTCTCGGATTGAACGCGTCGCAGACACGCGGGTTAAAGCGATTCGGACCGATCAAGGCGGGGAGTTCATGTCGAACGAGTTTACGGATTATCTACGTAAAAGTGGAATTCAGGGACAACGAACGAATCCAGCGAGCCCACAGATGAACGGCACGGCCGAACGCATTAACAGGACGATGGCCGACTTCATGCAGGCGACGTTGGATGAAACGAAACTTTCCGAAGAACTATGGGCGGAAATTGCCATTTCGTTCTCGTACATCAAGAACCGCTGCCCACATTCCCGCATCAAGAATGAAGTGCCATATATTCTATGGCGGCAACGCGCTCTCTCTGTTCGGCACCTGCGTCGGCTCGGATCGAAATGTTGAGTCCATTACACCGCTCCGGGTTGCAACAAGTTGGCGCCTCGCGCCTGGGAAGGATTTTTAGTCGGCTACGCGGTGGGAACTCGAGGATATCGAGTTTGGAACCCAGTCGACAATAAAGTCGTGGAGTCGATCCACGTGAAGATTGATGAGCGACAATCATATCGACGCTCTCAATGTGCTTCCCAACCGACGTTCGAAGAGTCTTTTCAACCCGGACCTCGTGCATCTACCGCGCCCCCGACTCATGTCAAATTCGACGACACTATCCAGTATTCGACATGGTCGACGGGTCCTGACTCCGACGATCCGGACTCATCAGATTACGACTCCGACGATTCAGCACCTCCATGTTTACCTCCGCCAGGCATCCAATCACCTCCGCCTGGCCGACAATCTCCGGTATTGGGTGCGCAAGCGATGCCACCAATCGATGTAATGGCCGATTTAATATTACCGACATTGCGTCCAGATAATTCGACAGGCACTACACCGACTGGCACTCCGACCAATACGCCACCGGGATCTCCAACCAGACTTGTAACTGCTAGAAGAGGTTCTGCACCGGTTCGTACTGCAGAGGAGCCCATCCTAGTTGAAACGGGCGCCACAACTTACAAATGGCGTCACGTTTCAGCAACTGGCGACGAGAAGAGCACCTCCGCAAGGATCAAGTTCCCGGCCAAGTCAAAATAGATGTTTATTATTTCCCGAAACCCGGTGTTCGTTTACGCTCCAAGCCTGATATCCAAAAATATTGCGATAAGGAGGGAATTTTGTATGACGAAACCTTATTCTTCTTCGGGAACTTCGAATACCAGTTGCCCGTCGCTCCGGCACTTCGTCATCGAGTCCATTTTTGCCGTCGAGAACCAGGGTCGTACGCAGAGGCTGTCAAGTTCCCGGATGCCCCTAAGTGGCAGGAAGCTATCGACGAAGAATTGGGTACCTTCAAGAAACGCGAGGTTTGTTGAATTGTCACCTAAACTCAAGTTAATTGTGTAGTTTAGCAGTGGTGAGAATAACATTAGTTATAATAAGGAGAAACTGAGAGGCCATCTTGATGTGATGGAAACTGAGAACAGAATGAGTGATGACCACTGGTGGCTGCTGACCCGATGTTGGGCAGTGGAAGCGGTGCCCAACTTGAAATCCTGGTGAAAATCACGAAATTCCGCAATTTCGATTTTGACGGAAATCCACGTATACGTCGGCGGGAGCCGGGGCCTCGTCCTGGGCATGAAAAGTACGCGATTTGCGGTGCGAACAGAAATGTTCCGAAATTGCACCAAAATGTCCAAAAATCACTGGCAAATGTTGTGGCCGCACTTCTGTGCTTATAGTGCCAATAAACAAAGTAAATTATGATGAATTCAACTTACTAACACCTGGTAAAATGAAAATGTTGAGCCATTTATTTGCAGCTTGATACAGGACTGGAGGCAGCCATTTTTGCACTCTCAAAACCAGATACAGGATATAATCTCAAAGCATAGGTTACAGGTATTATGTATAAATACAGGATAAATCATAACAGTCTGCATCATAAATAATGCTTTTACAATACAAAAAGCATGGATCAATCACACACATATCTAAATGATTGTGATTGATCTTACAAATTCAAAAACATTAATTTTATATACATAAAAGGCAATTGTCATTTGAATCAAATAAATTATTACATTTATATGGGGCTGAAAAATAAATACAACAATTGCCCAAGCTTTAAGATCAAAAATAAACAAATATTTTCTTTAATCATATCAACAGCAAATTAAATTATTTTCACACTGCACATAAGATATGACAATTAGACATAACAATGGTTATTTTTCACATTGTTTATGCACGACATTTCAACTAATGGATAACTCTTTATTTACAAAATGCTAACAAGCGCCCCCTTAAATCAAAGTTGTCCATTAGTTGATAACAACAAACTGGCACTGTGTCACGGCAGGTACCAACGCTTCACAAGGTTACCAGTGCCCGGCCGCGATCCATACAGATACTGCAGCATGGCCCAGGTACATGTGCCCGACCGTGATCCGAGTACGGATTCTGCCACATGGTCAGATGACACATGAACCCGACCGCGACCTGTATGGATTCTGCAGCATGGCCAGACACACAGGCTCCTGCATACCAAATCCATGCCATGACACAATGCCATGGCCCGCATTAAACGGTCACTTTCGGGTTAACACACTAAATACCCTTCCACATAATGACTTGATCTTTTCACCAGATATCCACTTAGTGAAAATATCAGCCACATTCCACTGGCCTGGGACCTTTGACAATTTAAAATAGCCCTTCTCAAACCAGTCGCGAAGGAAAAAGTATCTAATACGAATGTGTTTTGTCTTCGTATTTTCTATATCATTTGTGGCGAATTGGATCGACGACAAGGAATCTGAATATATAATAGGCGTATTAACTCTGTCAAATAAAAGACAGTTCTCAAACAAAGTTCCCACCCAGTATGCTTCTCTTACTGCATGAGATAACGCTATATATTCCGACTCCATAGAGCTGCAAGCAACAACTGATTGCTTCTTGCAACCCCATCCAATAACGCCTCCACCCAGACACATGATATATCCACCAAAACCTTTGCATCCAACCAAATCCGTCGCCCAAGATGCATCACTATATGAGTACAACTCCTCACTTTTGCAATTGCTTAAGTCAATGCAATATTCCTTTGTGTTAACTACATATTGCAGTATTTGCATCAGTGATTTCACATGTTTTAGTGAATGGCGCGTGTTGAACTGCGACATGAAAATAACAGAATACATGATGTCTGGACGGGTGCGCGATGCTAAAAACATGAGACTACCCACAAGGTTTCTGTAGGGAAATTCATTGTCTAGTTCACAATCTTTACATTCTAATAATGTGGTACCAACCGTTATCGGCACTTTAATCAAGTTGTTTGGGACAACGGCATACGCTTTAGCTAATTTGTCTATGAAATTGGTTTGGTGCAGTTGTAGTTTATTATGGCCTCTATTAAACTGAACCCCCAGCAGTTTCGAAACCCGGCCTAAGTTAACAATATTAAAATGCCCCTTCAAAGCTTTTATTAACATATCTCTGACCTTTTCAGTTTCAGCAAATAGAACCATATCATCAACATAAACTAATAGTATAGCCTGTTTACCATATGCATAAACACAATTGCAACCTTTAACTTTATCAAAACCAATTTTGTTCAGTGCTTCATCTAAAGCTTGGTACCACATTCTCCCCGATTGTTTCAAACCATATAGTGATTTTATCAGATACCAAACTCTATTCGGATGTCGGATTTTCACACCTTTGGGCAGTTCCATATGAATTGGATAGTCAAGTTTACCATAAAGGTAGGCGCACTTGACATCCAAGTGAACGTCGGTCCAACCGCGCAGAACCACCAGTAGACAGAAAAACAATCTTATTAGAACAAAATTAACTACTGGGCTAAATACCTCCTTGTAGTCAATATCGTAAATCTGTCTAAAACCCTGTGCCACCAGTCGTGCACGATAGCGAACAATTTCCCCAAATTCGTCATATTTTACCGTGAAAATCCATTTGTTACCCACGATATGTGAGTGGTTGGGACGAGGTTTAACTTCAAACACTTCCAACTCTTCGAGAGTATCCAACTCTTCTTGCATAGCTGCAGTCCACTCATCCTTTTGGGGCGATGCTATTGCTTCCTCGAAAGTGTTTGGTTCTATAACCTCAGCACAATATACCCTAACCGTATAAAATTCAGGTTCGCTATCGTTCACTGGTGGAGACTCTGGTTCTGTTTGCCCAACAGGATCATTAAAAGATGTTTCCTGTACAATGGTCTCTATTGGGCGTTGAGTTAGTTTCCAATCATACTCGTTGGCATTGTATGGGACCTTTAATTCCTTCTCACAATATTCTTTGATCTCGGGTCTACTCCGGAGTGGAGTTCGCTGGCCTGGCGGGTAAAAATATATGTCCCACTGTCCCTTTGTTGTCCCAGACTGACGCTGCACCTCTTCCCTTTCCCACCCAGGTTTATTCGGAATGGGAGTTCTAATCGCCACCCTGGTGGGTCTCAACGGCGTTGTAGCAACAGGGACTTGTTTACGCGTCGTAACAAAGGGATGAATTACAGAGGGAGCAGGTGGCGCAGGTGGCGCAGGCGGCACAGACGGCGCAACCGTAGGTTTGGGTATGGTCTTTGGGGGTTGCGACGGTTCGTCATCATCGCTCTCATCACTGGAGTCAATTGGATTGTAAAAGGAATCATTGCCATCAGATATGTCAAAAGGGCTGTCACCGACGTGTGTCTTCACCACATCTTTGTAGACTTTTGACTCATCTATCTTAAGATGTTTATTTTCATAAACATCGTCTGAAATTGGATCCCATATCCTGTACCCCCGGGTTCCCATCGCATAGCCCACAATAACTCCTTTCCAGGCCCTTGGTTCAAGTTTGGTCTTCCTGTGTGCTTTAGGGATATGCACATAAGCAAGTGCCCCCGGTACCCGCAAATGTGTTACCGATAAAGGGCGTTTCCGCCAAAGCACGTATGGAATTTGATTGTTTAGGCGTGCATGGGGATACCGGTTCTTTAAATAAATGACAGTCATTGCTAATTCTGCCCATAAAGATTTGGGCAGTCCCGCACTCAGCAATATAGCCCTAACACTGTTTAAAACTGTCCTGTTTACCCTCTCGGCTACCCCGTTCATCTCAGCACTGAAGCTGTTAGTCCTTTGAAAAGAGACGCCTAGATTTGTCAAAAAATTCTCAAATTCCCTGGAAACAAACTCGCCCCCTCTATCAGTACGGATAGATTTGATTTTGGAACCACTCAAACGTTCTACGCGCATATGGAAATTCTTGTATGTCTCAAAAACCTTTTCTTTAGTTTTCAGGGGAAAAATCCAAGAATAGCGAGTACTGTCGTCAACAATGCAAAGCAAATACTTTGCTCCTCCCAATGATGGAATTTGACAAGGCCCCCACAAATCCATGTGTAATAATTCTAATGGATTAGTAGTCAATACTCTACTTTCTGATCGGAAAGTAGCTCTTGTAGATTTTGAGATTTCGCAATTCTCACACAAACCCTTATGCACATGATCATGAAAGTTAATACCTTTTACGTCATTGTTATTTGTCAAATAGTTTAAACCTTTAGTATACATGTGTGCATATCTTTGATGCCACACATTTACACTAACACTATGACTCTCAGGCCTGCTTGATGTGTTGGTCAGTGTATCTGTGTGCGAAACATTTAAAGATGGCTTGTCAGCCAACTTGCACTTCACTGGGCCAACAACTCGGTATAATCCACCATCGAGTTTTCCTAACATCAGACAAACCTTTGAATCATTTTGGTAAATACGCATAACATTATTAAAAATATCAATGTGACACTTTGAACAATCAATCTTACCAATAGAAATTAAATTTCGTTTGAAACCTTTGACATAATACACATTATTCAACGTAATTTCTTTCACAATTCCATCTACTTTCACAGATAACTCAATGGTACCTCGTCCGGTAATACTCGATGATCCTTCACCGAGTTCCAAACGCATCGGGGTTAATTCGGTGAAGTCATAAAATAAGTCACGATTACCGCATACATGATGTGACGCACATGAGTCCAAATACCAATCACTCACTTGATTTTCGACCGTTGCACTGCAGACTAAAGGTGAACCAATGACATTTGCAAACCATGCCGCTTTCCCCGAATGGCTCTCTGGTTGCGCCTTTTGAACGTGCCCACCTTTCTTACCACGACCACGTCCCCGTCCGCGACCTCTGGATTTTTGATTGCCCTTTGAAACTTTGGGCGCCGTACAGTCACGTGCGTAATGGCCTGGTAATCCGCAGTTGTAGCAAATCAGGGACTCGGTGCTTGATTTGCTCTGGCTGGTCTTACTTGAACTCGCATCACTTCTATCTTGTTGATTCATGTAATATGCGACAGTTGTCTCCATGGCTTTGTCACTTTCTGCAGACAAGCGACGACAGTTTGCTTCAGCCAACAACGATTTTGAAACTTTGTCGAAGGTAAAATCTGCTTTGGACCACTGATAAATTGCTTGAACCTGGTGCTCAAAATCTTTACCAATGCGATTTATCAATAAATATGCTTTATTACTGTCCTGTGGCTTCAAGTGGTACCCTGCAGCTGTCAAATCGTCGGCAGCTTTCTCAACACGTGAAATAAACGCGTCAACCTCCTCATTATCCAAGCGGCGCATTAAATAAAAATTCTCGATTAATACCGCTTCACGGGCTAAGGAGCTGGGTTCAAATAAAGCCTTAAGATGGTCCCAAACCTCCTTCGTTGTCGGGAATTTCATTGCCGCTGGCTGCAACCTCGGCACAATGCATTGCAGAATGATGGCACGAGACTTCGCTTTATTCCTTTCAAAGCGGTCCTTCATATCCTGGCTGGCTGTTGCTGCATCAGGTGCTTCCTGCTTTCCAGTGGCAAATGGCCAAAGTCCTTTTTCTTCTAATAAGAGCTGAACATCTATGGCCCACTGGATATAATTCACTTTATCCAGCTTAGTGATCCCTGCAGACGCTGACTTGGTGATATCCTTCTCAGCCATGGTGGAATTCTGCAAATTTAATAAGAACACGGCAGAAAAAGTTCCAAAAATTGTAAAAATCAAAATTTTTACCTTTTATTGCCCAAAATGGTTATTGGGCAATTTTCCAGCTGTGGTCAGCAGCCAAACCATCCTCTGCTACCAATTGATGACCACTGGTGGCTGCTGACCCGGTGTTGGGCAGTGGAAGCGGTGCCCAACTTGAAATCCTGGTGAAAATCACGAAATTCCGCAATTTCGATTTTGACGGAAATCCACGTATACGTCGGCGGGAGCCGGGGCCTCGTCCTGGGCATGAAAAGTACGCGATTTGCGGTGCGAACAGAAATGTTCCGAAATTGCACCAAAATGTCCAAAAATCACTGGCAAATGTTGTGGCCGCACTTCTGTGCTTATAGTGCCAATAAACAAAGTAAATTATGATGAATTCAACTTACTAACACCTGGTAAAATGAAAATGTTGAGCCATTTATTTGCAGCTTGATACAGGACTGGAGGCAGCCATTTTTGCACTCTCAAAACCAGATACAGGATATAATCTCAAAGCATAGGTTACAGGTATTATGTATAAATACAGGATAAATCATAACAGTCTGCATCATAAATAATGCTTTTACAATACAAAAAGCATGGATCAATCACACACATATCTAAATGATTGTGATTGATCTTACAAATTCAAAAACATTAATTTTATATACATAAAAGGCAATTGTCATTTGAATCAAATAAATTATTACATTTATATGGGGCTGAAAAATAAATACAACAATTGCCCAAGCTTTAAGATCAAAAATAAACAAATATTTTCTTTAATCATATCAACAGCAAATTAAATTATTTTCACACTGCACATAAGATATGACAATTAGACATAACAATGGTTATTTTTCACATTGTTTATGCACGACATTTCAACTAATGGATAACTCTTTATTTACAAAATGCTAACAATGAGTTGCTTTATTCACCTGTCAGGTGGTCAACACTTACAAACATCGCCGCCTATGGGCGAAAAGTACAAACAATACATGATCAAAGCTGCTGACATTCGTGCAGTTAATACTCAATGTTAATAAATACATATACACGATAAATGACTGCATAAATTGAGGATACGACACAAGATAGGTTAGAATAATACAATGTAACTTAACATTCGGCCCCCTCGTATCATCAATTATTTAGATTACTGAGATCAACTAAAAATAGGTTACAAAATTGTGTCAAATCGGCTTTATCCACCGACTTTGTAAAGATGTCAGCATAATTTGACTTTGTCCCTACATGTGTTATTTGAAGACCATCTCTTTTTACCAACTCCCGTATAAAATGGTATCGTACGTCGATGTGCTTCGTCTTTCTATTTTCGATATTGGACTTAGTAAAGTCGACTGCAGAGATGTTGTTGCACAGTACGTGGTGGTAAAATCTACTTGCTAAGTCAGGTGCGATCTCGTACAAGACTCGAACTATCCAAATGTTGTCTTTCACCGTCTCTGTGAGAGCTACATACTCCGCCTCCATGGTCGATAAAGTTACATTGCGCTGCTTGAATGTCCTCCAAAAGATGGCATTGCCCAAAGTTATAAGAGTTCCGCCAACAGAAATCCGGTCGTCTCGATTGTTGGCGTAGTCTGAATCACTGTAGCCGATGACTTCGACTCGGTTATTAGGAAATAACATTAGTCCAAAGTCTTTCGTGGTTCTCAAGTAGCTGAGGAGATCAAGTAACACAAGCCAGTGATCCCATCCTGGGTTGGATTGAAACTGACTCAATATGTTGACTGCGTACGTGATATCGGGTCTTGTTCTCGATGCTATGAAAGCTAGAGAACCCAGTAAACTTCTATATGGAATTCGTTCCATGATCTTGAAGTCATCAATTGTGGTCGGACATTGTTGTTTTGTGAGGATGGTGGACTTCACCATTGGTTGTGATCTGATTTTGACTGACTGCAGATAACTGTCGAATCTTGACAGCACTCTCTTGATATAAGACTTTTGATGTAGAATCATTAGCTGTTGGTGAGAGCAAAATTCCACTCCCAACAATTTCTTTGTCCGTCCTAAGATCACGAGGTCGAACTGTGTCTTGACCATGTTGAGAACCTCCATGGCATCCTCATATCGCTTGCCAAAAACAACGATATCGTCCACGTATACAATTAAATATGCGACATCACCGAATTTATATACGCAGTTACACCAGTTTACGTGTTGAAGACCAAGTTTCAGCAAAGTTTCTTCGAGTTCAATTCCCCATTCTCTTCCGGATTGATGTAATCCATAAATTGCACGAAGTAACTTGCAAACATAATTTTCTTTTCCTGGGCAAACGAATCCTTTGGGTTGGCGCATATAAATCGTCTTATGTAGCTTTGCATATAAGTAAGCACACTTGACGTCAGCCTGGATGTATGACCACTTCAACATGCAAACAAGTAAAGTGAACATAAATCGCACGATCGAAAAGTCTACTACAGGTGAGAAAGTTTCTTCATAAGACTCCCCGTAGACTTGGGAAAAACCCTGTGCCACGAGTCTTGCCTTGTATCTTGCAATTTCTCCTTTCTCATCCTGTTTTACGGTGTAAATCCATTTGCACCCTATCAGTTTGGTGTCGGGTGGCGGTGGGACTAATTCCCATACTTCGCGTTGATGCATTGTGTCGATCTCTTCGCACATAGCTTGACTCCACTCTTCCTTCTCTGGCAGGTTGTCTATTTGCTCGAAACGTGCGGGTATGAAAACTTCGAGGTGATTTGCCTCGAAATCGAGAGTCAATTCATCTAGATCATCCAAACTGATATCATCCGTTGTCACATTGGATTCAGTGGGCTTTCTCTTCCTTTTATCCTCGAAAAGGTGCTCTGGAACACGTAGGTTGTGATCCACACAATAACGTTTGACTTCGGGTATCGAACGTAGCCTTGGTTTGTCATAACCCTCGATCGTATACTCGATGTCTTTTTGTCCAGTTGGCCTCATCTTTTCGGTCTTTTTCCAAACAAGTGCGGGTATTGTTGGAATTGGGTTCACAACGTCGATTCCAGGTTGTGGTAGAATGCCCTGCAATCTTATCCCCGCTTCAGCTCCTGGCACGTTAGGTTTCGGTTTAAGCTTTTCTCCAGGCAGTCTGAATTTCAGCTTCAGTTGAGGCAATTCTTCTTCTCTCTTCTCCTTAATCGGTTGTTGCGGAGCCAGCGGTGGTCTCACGTCCTCATCGGAATAATATTGACGATCTGCATCATTATCTAAGTTGTCATCCAAGTTGTCAATATATGTTGTGTATTTTTCCGGAAGGCCCAGCACGCCTTCAACTCCGCGCCTGCTCTCAACAAATTTGACGTCACTGGTCTCAATTACTTTTGAAAAGTCTGGTAACCAAATTCTGTAGCCTTTGGTGATTCTGGAGTAGCCAAGCATAATCCCATTTATTCCTTTGTTGTCGATTTTTCCGTCTCTGACCTTTTTCTGCACAAAGCACAAACTTCCGAATTTTCTTAAATGACGCAAAGATGGTTTTTGACCATAATAAAGCTCCATCGGCGTCTTTTCTGAGTTGAGCTTCGCAATTCTGTTTCTCAAATAGTTAAAAGTCAGGATGGCTTCGCCCCAAAATCGATGTTCCAATTGTGCATCATAAATGAGAGCTCGCATCCCGTTCGCCAAAGTCTGGTTAAGTCTTTCCGAAACTCCATTCTGGACAGGTGTGTACGCATTTGTTCGTTCATGCGTAATTCCTTGGCCTTCGAGGTATTCTCCAAACTTGTTGGAACAAAACTCCATACCATTGTCTGTCCGTATGGCTAAAACCGACTTGCCTAGTAGTCGCTCAATTCGTTTTACGTGTTTTTGGAAAATTTCAAACACTTCGTCCTTTTTCTTCATGAGATATACGGTCGAATAACGTGAAAAATCGTCCGTAATTGTGAGAAAATATCGATTTCCTGATAGCGTTTCCGTACTAAACGCTCCGCACACGTCCATATGAAGTAACTGTAGTGGTTCCTTGGATCTGATGCCCGGTATGGACTTGTGTGAAATCGCTTTCTTTTTCGCCAAGCTGCAGACATCACATTGCGTGATAGGAACATCCAATAATGGCAATCCGATTACAGCTTCGCTTCTACTCATTCCCTGCACACTTGGAAAATGAATGTGTCCTAATCTTTCGTGCCACAACCTCGCCTCTTCTGGGTTTGACTTAGTTCTGCTTGTGTGTGGCAATTCTTGTTGTTTTTGTTCGTTCTTCTGTTCGCCTACATTGGCTTTGTCCAATTCCTTCGCCTTTAGTTTCTCAAAGTCGGGTTTTTGGTCGCTGAGCTTGATGTAGTATAGCCTGTCCTTTTTGATGCCTTCCATCAATTGTCTCTTCCACTGCGGGTCATATATTTTCACCAAGCCCGCGCCAACTGCGACCCTGCATCGTGCTTCATCAATACACGGTCCGGACAACAAGTTCCTACGTAGGTCCGGCGCGTAGTAAACCTTTTTAAGTGTAATTGGAATTGTTTCAGTCCCAACTAAACACATAATACACACATCTCCCACTCCTTGAATTTGGATGAGTGTTTTCTTGTCAGCTTGACTAATTGTTCCGGTCATTTCCTTAAAGTTGTGAAATTGATTCCTGTCTTTACAGAAACGTCCAGTCGCTCCCGTATCATAAATCCAGCAGTTGCTTGCTTCACTGCACTGCAGCATTTCCTGGTCGCTCAATTCGGTGAGAAAACCAACGTCTAACATGTTCGAATCGAGTTCCTCGACAGTGTTCAACTTCATGTTGCTATTTGGTGCCAATTGTAATTGTGCCGTGCACTCTTTGGCCCAATGTCCGTGTTGGTTGCAACGGAAACACGGCCCCCGTCTCGTTGACCCGGTGCTGTTTCCTCTGAAACTCGTGTTTCTGCCGCCTCGCCAATTTGATTTCCCACCTCGTTGTCCAGTATAATTCGCTTTGTTGCTCTGATTAGTGTTCTTTTGCTGTGATTTCGAAGAATTGTCGCCACTTTTAGCACCTGTCGAGTTTGGTCCTGTGCTAAACGCGTCCACTATGGGTTTTTGGCCTGTGTCTCGTCTTTGTTGCACAAGTCTGCCCTCCTCGGCGACCAATTCGATCTCAACCTTCTCCAAGGTGAAATTAATGTCCTCCCACCTATAAATCGTTTGAACAATCGACTGGTATTCTTGCGGAAGATATCTTATCAATTGAAACGCTTGATATGAATCTTCTAGTTTGTGTTTTACGTCCGCGAGCTTCTTCGCAGCATTCCTAATCTTTGCAGCGAAAATCCCAATTGTTTCCGTCGTCGGATCGTATTTTAAACTAAAGAATTCGTCGAGAAGACGTATTATTCTCGCCCTCGAGACCGGTTCAAAGTTTGTTTTTAGCGTGTCCCACGCTTTCTTGGCGTCCTCGACCCCGCTGAGAAGCTCGTGGTACTGCTCTTCTATCGAGTAGTAGATGAGGCTAAAGGCTCGTCCCTTTCGCAGCTTGTAGTCCGAGCGATCACGCCAGGACGCTCCGGGTGCCAATGCCTCTTCGGTTCCGTCTGTAAACCCCCAGCAGCCGTGATGCATGAGGAGAACTTTGATTTGTTGCTTCCAGCTGTCGTAATTCAGTCTATTGAGCAGTGTTATTTTTCTCTCTAATTTGTCTGTCTCCATCGTGTTT
Organism: Strigamia acuminata; assembly: GCA_949358305.1. Taxonomy (NCBI): domain Eukaryota; kingdom Metazoa; phylum Arthropoda; class Chilopoda; order Geophilomorpha; family Linotaeniidae; genus Strigamia; species Strigamia acuminata. Next base: position 62,684,289 of record OX442314.1, on the reverse strand, counting down.
TTGATTTGAACTTGTTGAAAAATCACACACTTTGAAGATTCGCACACTTTGAAAATTCAAAACCACTTTCCTTACTGGTAAACGCAACAAGGTGCAGTGTTGCGATGTTAGTATGCTCTTATATTATGTTAGTACAATACCCTATCACAACACTAAGCTAACAATAGTATTAAACGATAATAATCGATAATAAGCACGAAAATTGTTCATATAAGTTGTTTTCTCCTCGTAACTCGTCTGCTCGTTCTGCGTCGTTTCAAATCTCGCGAATTGTTCACCAAATTGTCCGTTGTTTTGCCGTTTCGTCAACGTTTTCCTGCTCACACTTCACGTGTGGTTGGCTGGAACAGTCGCCGTCGTATTCCCGACGTCTTTCCGCCGAAAACGTTGCCACGTCGACGACACGTATTGCGTCTCGCAATACGGGAACAACTTTCCCAAAATGAAAACGAAAATTGTTTAAATAAAATGTTTTAAAGTTTCTCGAACCCGTCGTTGTCCTTGTGTTGCTTGATGACTGCTTGTTGTCGCCAAACGTCGAATTTCCTCGCACGAACACAGGCTGGTCACTTCTCACATGGGCGCCGCCATTTTGGATGAAGTGAAAAGCAGACTCTTAGTGACCTCCAAATGGTTCCAATCCTCTCCAAATTATCCTGGTTGTTATTCCTACGGTCTTGTAGGCCCATAACCTTGTTGAATTGTCACCTAAACTCAAGTTAATTGTGTAGTTTAGCAGTGGTGAGAATAACATTAGTTATAATAAGGAGAAACTGAGAGGCCATCTTGATGTGTTGGAAACTGAGAACAGAATGAGTTGCTTTATTCACCTGTCAGGTGGTCAACACTTACAAACATCGCCGCCTATGGGCGAAAAGTACAAACAATACATGATCAAAGCTGCCGACATTCGTGCAGTTAATACTCAATGTTAATAAATACATATACACGATAAATGACTGCATAAATTGAGGATACGACACAAGATAGGTTAGAATAATACAATGTAACTTAACAAGGTTTACCAAGAAGTTCCGAAGCCTCCGAACACGACAATCCTCGGTTGCAAATGGTTGTTCAAATTGAAAACCGACACCTCCGGACAAATTACTCGTTATCGCGCCCGATTAGTCGCGCAAGGCTTTCGGCAGACACTTGGCGTGGACTACGATGAGGTCTTCAGCCCAGTTGTAAACTTCGTCCTCATCCGATTCTTCTTCTGTCTACTCGTCATTCTACAGGGATGGAAAGACGCGCACTTGGACGTAAAGTGCGCGTACCTTTACGGGGAATTGGAGCATCGAGTTTACATGCGGATTCCGGCCGGCGCTCATTGTTCGAACCCCGATAACGTCTGGCTTCTCATTAGGAAGAGCCGCAAGAAGACAGGCGTGTTGTGCCTCCGCGGGTAGAGCCAACACCGGCACCATCAAACAAGATCACATTACGGAAAAAGAAATAAGCAAGACAAGTTGTTTATAGAATTGAATGATTTATTTAAAAATAGTAAATTGTAAATTGAATTACAAAGTGGGGAGGAGTGTTGTGTACACACTCACAACTAATCAACTAATTGATTGACTTTGTAATAATTGAGAATACATCTGATTGTTAACGAGAAATTATGTAATATACTTTTGGTTGCTATAGCAATTTGGGATAATAAACAGTCGACTAATCGAAATCAAAGAGTGAAGTTTGTGTGTGTTTTGCTTGAATCTTCAAAATGAGAATAAGTGGACATTAGATTCAACAATTTCAAAGCGCGAGGACCACGTATACTCTCAAATACATTCGCTCCGGTATTCCCATTGTAAACATATGCGCATAAAGCTTACCCAAAAACAAATCCTCAGTGTCAAAAGTTGCTTCATCCGGGTCAAACCACCATCCTGAGCTGGATCCGGATCAGGGTCTGGTGGCGGATTTTGTCGAGCGTTGAAAGTTGCGTCCCCTAGTTGAGGATGCTGTTGGCGTTGTCTCGGAGAATGAGTGCCAGTGTGTCGGGGTCCTGACGCACGTCCAGCGTCTCCAAAAGAAAAAGTGGCTCTTCGATCTTGTTCCTCTTGATCACTGTGTGGTGTGGCCCCTGAACGAGCTTCTGGTGCTTGCGACTCAGGTCGAGTTCGATTGAGGTGTGCGTGAATAAATTCTTCCATTCGGTCGTTCAGCTCGCGTCTAATCTGCCGCTGTGATGCAATTATTTCCTGGCGAAGTTCATGTTGTAATTCCCTTCTATCCTCTCGTAATACTCGCATCAACTCTTCCATCGTCAATGCAGGCGGATATCGTTGCTGTTGTTGTTGTTGTTCCGGCTGCATAAACATAGCTTGGTAAGGAGGCGGCGGTCCTCGTTGCAATTCTTCTCGGACACGTCACATTCCCTCTGTTACTCGCCTTCTTTCCATGAGTAAGTCTTGCAAGCGCTGTCTGTTTTCTTCCCAATTATCTCGTGCTGCAGCCGCTTCTTGCTGGTGTCGGAGTTGTTCTGCTTCCATTTCAGCATAATTACTCCAAGGGTTGTAAGTTGAGTCTGCGATAGGATTTGGGTGTACTAACAGTCCTTGCTGTTGCTCTGTCTCATGTGTTGGTGAGTCTGGAAGTGGCGTATTATAGGCTGCATCGGCGTCTACGTCCGAAGCACTGTAATCCGACTGAATGTCGCGTGTAGCCATGATGAAATAATAATGGTGCCGGCAAAAATAAATAGATAATTAAATAATAATGACCTATACTTGCGTAAATAGCACTGTAAAAAACGATAGTTGCGCTCCTTGAAACGTGTTTCGAGTTGATATTCTGGCTAGCTCGCCAAGATTGTCACGTCGTTACTCGACTTTAAACAATAGTTTCGGAAATTTAGAAATTTCCAGGGATTGTAATAACCAGGAAATTTAGGTTCGCAGGCGCTGCAACTCTTAAAACTTTGCCGGGGGTGGTAGCTAGGTTAAGACAGCGTCTATTCGTGAAATCTGTATTTTTATGGGTGCAGGATATCAATTCGGGCGCCGCGCAAAATGGCGAACGTTGATACTCCAATTGAGACCGAAATATTGCTTCTTCACTGAGGGAAAAATGTCGTCACTCGCTAGGCGCTTTTATGAAGAGAATATTTCTTCTTCTGGATACGCGCAAACGTTGGGTGTACGGGCACGCAGGAACCAAACCGCAGACAACGTCGTAGAACCGTCAATAATGAAATGAATACGCAATTGAGACGAGCATGCAATTCAAGTCTAGGCTGAGGAGGAAGTCACAGTCGTAGAATAAAATTTAAGACGAATTAAGACCGTCGAATACGTCGTATCCCCAGTAAATTTAACGCAAAATATGGGCAAATAATAAGTTCCAACCATGAGAATTCGGGCTGCACAATGGCCGTATGCGCTAATGCGCACCATAAATTGCTCAAGATATCCCAGTTACGACTGGAGATGTGTACTTGTCGAAGGCGAAAATCATTCTGTCTGTCAAAGGTGTCTTGACAGAACAAATCACCTCTGATCACATGTTCACAGCCAAGTCTATTTTCATAGAGAAAATGGGTGAAAACAGGTGGTCAGAGGAAAATATGTAAATTTTAAAGCACACATATATCAATTTATGGCTAAATTCTCATGAATGTCTGGATGGGGTGAGCTTTACCAGGGGAAATTATAGATAAATGACAAAAATAAGGGAAATAAATTGAAATAAAATAATAAATTTAGATTTGGGAAAAAATAAAACAATTCTCTAATAAAATGGAGAAAATCAGGGAAAAGGCGCAAAAATTCGCTAAAATTTTCGAAAATTTCTACTGTCTAGAGTCAGGACCGTGACACATTTAACAAAAGTTTTCAGACATGTAAAAAACCTATTCATACATTTAACAAAACTTTTCAGACATGTAAAAAACTTTACAGACATCTAAAAAACTTTTCAGACATCTAAAAAACTTTTCAGACATCTAAAAAACTTTTCAGACATCTAAAAAACTTTTCAGACATCTAAAAAACTTTTCAGACATCTAAAAAACTTTTCAGACATCTAAAAAACTTTTCAGACATCTAAAAAACTTTTCAGACATCTAAAAAACTTTTCAGACATCTAAAAAAATTTTCAGACATTTTACAAAATTTTTTAGACATCTAAAAAACTTTTCAGACATCTATAAAACTATTCAGACATTTAAAAAACTATTCAGACATTTGACAAAACTTTTCAGACATCTAAAAAACTATTCAGACATCTAAAAAACTATTCAGACATCTAAAAAACTATTCAGACATTTAAAAAACTATTCAGACATTTAACAAAACTTTTCAGACATCTAAAAAACTATTTAGACATTTAACAAAACTTTTCAGACATCTAAAAAACTTTTCAGACATCTAAAAAACTTTTCAGACATCTAAAAAACTATTTAGACATTTAACAAAACTTTTCAGACATCTAAAAAACTATTTAGACATTTAACAAAACTTTTCAGACATCTAAAAAACTTTTCAGACATCTAAAAAACTTTTCAGACATCTAAAAAACTTTTCAGACATCTAAAAAACTATTTAGACATTTAACAAAACTTTTCAGACATCTAAAAAACTATTTAGACATTTAACAAAACTTTTCAGACATCTAAAAAACTTTTCAGACATTTAACAAAACTTTTCAGACATGTAAAAAACTTTTCAGACATCTAAAAAACTTTTCAGACATCTAAAAAACTTTTCAGACATCTAAAAAACTTTTCAGACATCTAAAAAACTTTTCAGACATCTAAAAAACTTTTCAGACATCTAAAAAACTTTTCAGACATCTAAAAAACTTTTCAGACATCTAAAAAACTTTTCAGACATCTAAAAAACTTTTCAGACATCTAAAAAACTTTTCAGACATCTAAAAAAATTTTCAGACATTTTACAAAACTTTTTAGACATCTAAAAAACTTTTCAGACATCTATAAAACTATTCAGACATTTAAAAAACTATTCAGACATTTGACAAAACTTTTCAGACATCTAAAAAACTATTCAGACATCTAAAAAACTATTCAGACATTTAAAAAACTATTCAGACATTTAACAAAACTTTTCAGACATCTAAAAAACTATTTAGACATTTAACAAAACTTTTCAGACATCTAAAAAACTTTTCAGACATCTAAAAAACTTTTCAGACATCTAAAAAACTTTTCAGACATCTAAAAAACTTTTCAGACATCTAAAAAACTTTTCAGACATCTAAAAAACTTTTCAGACATCTAAAAAACTTTTCAGACATCTAAAAAACTTTTCAGACATCTAAAAAACTTTTCAGACATCTAAAAAACTTTTCAGACATCTAAAAAAATTTTCAGACATTTTACAAAACTTTTTAGACATCTAAAAAACTTTTCAGACATCTAAAAAACTTTTCAGACATCTAAAAAACTTTTCAGACATCTAAAAAACTATTCAGACATTTAACAAAACTTTTCAGACATCTAAAAAACTATTCAGACAAGTAACAAAACTTTTCAGACATCTAAAAAACTTTTCAGACATCTAAAAAACTTTTCAGACATTTAACAAAACTTTTCAGACATCTAAAAAACTATTCAGACATTTAACAAAACTTTTCAGACATCTAAAAAACTATTCAGACATTTAACAAAACTTTTCAGACATCTATAAAACTATTCAGACATTTAAAAAACTATTCAGACATTTGACAAAACTTTTCAGACATCTAAAAAACTATTCAGACATCTAAAAAACTATTCAGACATTTAAAAAACTATTCAGACATTTAACAAAACTTTTCAGACATCTAAAAAACTATTTAGACATTTAACAAAACTTTTCAGACATCTAAAAAACTTTTCAGACATCTAAAAAACTTTTCAGACATCTAAAAAACTTTTCAGACATCTAAAAAACTTTTCAGACATCTAAAAAACTTTTCAGACATCTAAAAAACTTTTCAGACATCTAAAAAACTATTTAGACATTTAACAAAACTTTTCAGACATCTAAAAAACTATTTAGACATTTAACAAAACTTTTCAGACATCTAAAAAACTTTTCAGACATTTAACAAAACTTTTCAGACATGTAAAAAACTTTTCAGACATCTAAAAAACTTTTCAGACATCTAAAAAACTTTTCAGACATCTAAAAAACTTTTCAGACATCTAAAAAACTTTTCAGACATCTAAAAAACTTTTCAGACATCTAAAAAACTTTTCAGACATCTAAAAAACTTTTCAGACATCTAAAAAACTTTTCAGACATCTAAAAAACTTTTCAGACATCTAAAAAACTTTTCAGACATCTAAAAAACTTTTCAGACATCTAAAAAACTTTTCAGACATCTAAAAAACTTTTCAGACATCTAAAAAACTTTTCAGACATCTAAAAAACTTTTCAGACATCTAAAAAACTTTTCAGACATTTAAAAAACTTTTCAGACATCTAAAAAACTATTCAGACATTTAACAAAACTTTTCAGACATCTAAAAAACTATTCAGACATTTAACAAAACTTTTCAGACATCTATAAAACTATTCAGACATTTAAAAAACTATTCAGACATTTAACAAAACTTTTCAGACATCTAAAAAACTATTCAGACATGTAACAAAACTTTTCAGACATCTAAAAAACTTTTCAGACATCTAAAAAACTTTTCAGACATCTAAAAAACTTTTCAGACATTTAACAAAACTTTTCAGACATCTAAAAAACTATTCAGACATTTAACAAAACTTTTCAGACATCTAAAAAACTATTCAGACATTTAACAAAACTTTTCAGACATCTATAAAACTATTCAGACATTTAAAAAACTATTCAGACATTTGACAAAACTTTTCAGACATCTAAAAAACTATTCAGACATCTAAAAAACTATTCAGACATTTAAAAAACTATTCAGACATTTAACAAAACTTTTCAGACATCTAAAAAACTATTTAGACATTTAACAAAACTTTTCAGACATCTAAAAAACTATTCAGACATTTAACAAAACTTTTCAGACATCTATAAAACTATTCAGACATTTAAAAAACTATTCAGACATTTGACAAAACTTTTCAGACATCTAAAAAACTATTCAGACATCTAAAAAACTATTCAGACATTTAAAAAACTATTCAGACATTTAACAAAACTTTTCAGACATCTAAAAAACTATTTAGACATTTAACAAAACTTTTCAGACATCTAAAAAACTTTTCAGACATTTAACAAAACTTTTCAGACATCTAAAAAACTTTTCAGACATTTAACAAAACTTCCATAGGTGTTTCATAGGTGTTACATAGATGTTTCTGTGAGTCTATTACGATGCGACTTGGGTTAAGGTAAAGGTAAGACTGAATTTATTTCAAGAAATCAAAATGGCGTACAACGGGATTTGCGGTAGCCAATCCGCAAACCCCCAAATAGATGGGGCGCCCCCTTACAGTCAAGGAGTCACACGCCCCCCCCAACGCTGGGCAATCGTCCCTTGATTGCGAAAAAAAACGGCCTCAGTTGCCAGCGGTGAGCCGTCCAAGCTCGGTTTTCGTCGTCCAGGGTAACCGTGCTGTTCCCCAGGCGTTCGCTGATGGAGCACGGGTCGGAATACAGGTCCTCAAATTTCGATCCGCGCCTCGCCCTGGAACGCATCACGCTGTCCCCGACGCCGAATGCGTTTTCCCTGCGATGCTCGTCGGGCGAAGGGACGGAAAAGCGTTTTCTTCGCGTCCGGATGCGCACCCTCGTCCTTTGCGTCGTCGCATGAAATGGGAAAGTCGCACCCGACGTTGGAACTGTAGATCATAAGATCATTTATTATTTCACCATAACAGTGATTTCCATTAAATATACAATGTATATATAGTTTATTTCGATATTTGTTTCATTTTGGATACTGTTAATATTTTATGCATTGAGCACAATGCGTTGGCTATCATTTTGCTATAGTTTAATTTCCTATGTTATTACTTGTTGTAATATGTCAACACCAGATGGTGTCTAGTTCACTTCTTGATTTTGTCCAAGATGGCAGCCTTGCGATGGCTTGCCACTTTTCATGTAATTTCACATTTCCAAAGCTGTTATGTAAGTTTATTTACCAATTAAATACATTATTTTAGTTATATTAGTGTTTGTTTTGTGTTTGGCACGTGAATAAGTGCCAAACGTGTCTCGAATCGACCACGCCGTGCGGAGAAGCACGCGCGCTCACTCGTCATCGCAAATAAGGCGACATTTGAGCCAAATTCGGCCATTTACAGCTTTCACTCGCCTATTTTCTTTTTCCACTGCGCTACAAGTGGTAGCAGAGAGCTGGGGACTATTCACAGTGTTATTTTTGCCTAATTATCGACGCTATTTTCGCGAAACTCGCGAAATTTGCGCCGAATTTGTGTATTTTCAGATTTTCACCTCATGGCCGCCATTTTCGACGATTTTCGTCTTTTTCAACGGATTTTCAACGAGTTTTGGAATTTTCCCACGTGCAGTGCACCTTGTTACGGCGTGTTGTACCGGAAAACCACGGAATTTCGACGATTTTACAACATTTTCGTCAATTTTTGGATTTTTGCGGCGATTTCTGCGTTTTGATGCAATTCGACGAGTTTCGACGTGATAATTCGCCATCGTCGCTCATCTCATCTCATGAACTCATTAATAATTTTCTCCCTACAGTAGTCGCAATTCACTTTGTTAAATTTAAGGTCGAATTAAGTTTTTGGGGCACAATTAGCATAGTTAATGCCCTTCGGTTCAGTCGAACCACCGCATTAACTCATTCTCAAGCAAGGCTTTCCCAGCGCCACCTAACTTTCCCGCGGCCCCAGGTTTGGCACGATCGGAGGTTAGGGGGATACTTGTTTGAGGTTAGTTGGGCCAATTGTAGCATTGGCCTCCCACTTGAGGAAAATCCGCTTTGAACAACGGTTGTGCGACATTTTGTGCTTCAAAGTGCGTCGTTTAGTGCTACGCATCGTTTGATATCAGTGCTTCGTGTGCCACAATCGTATTTTGTCATTCTCTGTGCCAGTGTTTCTTTTCACGGATTCTACGATGTCGAAACCTTCAGATTCAGCGGGCAAAATTCCCATATTGTCCATTGGGAATTATGAATCCTGGGCGAGGTCTATGAAGATGTACCTCAAATCTGAAGGATTGTGGGACCACATCACGGAGGAAACCGAAGAAGCTGATCTAAAGACATTCAACGATAAGGAACTTAAAAAATACAAAAGGAGGAAACAACGCGCATTGGAATTGATATATTGTCAAGTGAGCGAGGCTAAAAAGTCCGCATTAGACCCATGTAACACTCCCAAAGAATCATGGGATAAGCTCGCTAGCATATATGCCCCATCATCACGTGCTCGCAAGGCAGCCATGCGCCGTGAGTTTCTTAATCTCCATTTTCAACCCGGTGAGGAAATGGCTGATTTCGTGGGTAGGGTCGACTACCATGTCAGAAAACTAAAGAATGTCGGCGAGATTGTGTCAGCAGACCATCAGGCATATCAGTACTTAGATATGTTGCCCAGTGAATACTCCCAAGCATCCTTTTCAATCTACCACTGGCCTGACCCAGATTTCAACCCAACTAAAGTATCCGAGCAGCTACTTTCGGAGTACCTCCGACTTAAGGCCATATCTTCACGGGACAATCCAAATTCATCATCTCATGCCTACGCAAACGAACGTTGCGAACGGGATCGATCACGCCCTTCACGCCCTTTAAGCTCGATTTAATGCTATAATTGCGGGGACATGGGTCATTACGCAAATCGATGCCCACATCCGCCCAATCCGAACAGGGCTGATAAAAACCGCACCACTGTATCGTTTCAACGCAAATCACGCAGTTCCAGTGGCAAGCGGAAACAGAACGCGAACAAACAGGAAAATTCGAAACCAAGGGGGAATTCCCAACTTAGAAGGGAAGCAAATTTCTTTTTGAACGCTCCGCAACAAGTCGAGATCCCGATTGCACATTTTATGCAGAATTCAGAATGGATTGTCGATTGTGGGGCAACAGACCACGTCTCACACGTGAAGTCTTGGTTTTCGAACTTTCAAGATGTTGTGCCTTTTGACATAGAGCTAGGCCAGGGACATTCACAGGTCACTGGCAAAGGCACAGTACGGATTGAGACAGTTATCGATAATTGTGTGTGTGTAGTAAATTTCCATAAAGTATTATACGCTCCAAACTTCGAGGCGAATCTCATTTCAGTGTCGCGTATAGACAAGAATAAACACCATATCCACATCTTTAATTCTGAGATCAATATTTATGAATCGGACATTAGACACAGCGTTCTTCGTGCAAAAGAGAAAGGAGGGCTGTATTACGTCGATGGATTGCATCCGCCCACTACGGTTACTGTGAACAACCCTCAAATACAAATTCAAAAAGAGGTTTCATCCGCTACGCGTCCTAAAACTATGGTCACGGTTGAGGAAGATTTTCCAAAAATTAAAAAGGCTTCGAAGAAATCTAAGACGAGAGACATTTCTGATTTTCGCATTGAATTGCCAAATCTCAAGCCTCAGAATTCCCTTCCTCAAATTACGAATCCTCCTCCCGTGCCTACCTTCGTACCTTCCAACCCGAATCCAAGTCTCCCATCCTATGCTGAAGCAATACAAAGCATTCCTTCTAAACCCAATCCTGGCAAACTGATTAATCAAAATGGTCAGAAATCAATTGCTGCGACGACGTTGAAGAAGGATACTACGGGACTTTGGCAGCCGTTTAGGGCATTTACATGCGAATGCCATCCGACTTTTGGCCAACAATCCACAAGTTTACGGATTTGAACCGGGAGAAGTTCGTCAAGAACTCGCTTGCAACCACTGCAGGATTGCGAAATCAATTCGGGCATCGCATAAGCCAGATCCACATCCGGTCTCTACCAAAGCGTTGGATCTCATTCATATGGATGTTTGGGGACCTGCTCCCGCGACTTCTTTTGGCGGTGCTCGCTATGTTCTAACGATTATTGACGACGCCACTCGATATGCTTGGATACTTCCCATTGCACAGAAATCACAGGTGTTTCCGTATTTCAAAGACTTTGTTTCTCGCGTCGAGAGAGTAGCAAATACTCGGATTAAAGCGATACGAACTGACCGGGGTGGGGAATTTATTTCCAACGATTTCACCAAGTATCTTAACGATGCTGGAATTCAAGCGCAGAGGACAAACCCCCACTCTCCAAAAATGAATGGAACGGCCGAGCGCATTAATAGGACGATGGCCGACCACATGCGTGCAATTTTGGATGAAATCCAACTTCCTCTTGAACTTTGGGCCGAGATAGCCGTCAATTTTGCATACGTCAAAAACAGGAGTCCTCATTTGAGACTGAACAATGAAGTTCCTTATGTTCTTTGGCGCCAACGGGCTCTCTCTCTCCGACATCTTCGCAAGATAGGTTCGAAATGCTGGGTACATTACACAGCCTCTGGCAGAAATAAATTTGAATCACGAGCTTGGGAAGGATTTCTTGTTGGTTACGCGACAGGAACCAGAGGATATCGCGTTTGGAACCCAATTGATAACAAAGTTGTGGAGTCCATACACGTCCAGATTGACGAAAAACAATCTTTTCGGCGATCAAGTCATAATTCAGGTCGACAAACTCTCTTTTTCGATGATTTTGATGTTGACAATGTTCCTGCCAAAACGTCAAAAGTGAATTTTGATGATAACATCCATTATTCTGATTGGCCAGCTAAAGCATCTGACTCGGAAGATGAAGACTCATCCACGGACTATGATTCGGACGATTCGGCACCCGGTGCGAAGGGACGATTCTCCCGCCACCTTTCATACCTCCTCCGCCAGTGCAAGCAACCCAGACGGTGATCCCGATTCCGTCGCCTGTCTTAACATCGCCCACACATACTCCAACTGGCTCATTTCCGGGCTCTCCAGACCATTTTGTGACGGCGCGTCGTGGTTCTAGGGCGTCTCATCGTCCCCCGACAGTGCCGACTTCATCGCATGAAGGGGTCCCAACAATTGTTACGGTAGCCACCACTCCCTACAAATGGCGATATGTTGGTGGCACGGGCCCTTGTAGTCACTGGAAAAGGGAGGAACATTTGCGCAAGGACCTGATACCCGGACAGGTTAAAACTGATGTTTATTATTTTCCACGACCCGGACTTCGATAACGCTCTAAGCCGGACATTCGGGAGTTCTGTGATAACGAGGGCATCCTCTACAACGATGATCTCTTCTTTTTCGGCAACATTGAATATCAACCGCCGACTATTCCACCACTTCGACCTATTATTCATTTATGTCGACGTGAACCGTCTAGTTACTCCGACGTCACGAAATTCCCTGATGCACCCAAATGGCGCGAAGCCATCAATGAGGAACTCGGAACCTTCAAGAAAAGGGAGGTGTATCAGGAAGTTCCCAAACCGCCTAATACGACAATATTGGGATGTAAATGGATTTTCAAATTGAAAACGGACGCGACAGGGAAGATCAACCGCGCGAGATTAGTAGCGCAGGGTTTTCGTCAAACTATCGGAATTGACTTCGACGAAGTGTTCAGCCCTGTCGTCAACTTTGTGCTTATCCGTTTCTTCTTTTGCCTCCTCGTAGTCCTAAAAGGTTGGCAAGACACTCACCTCGACGTGAAATGCGCCTATTTGTATGGAGAGCTTAAACACAAAATTTACATGCGAATCCCTGCAGGCGCAATGTGTGACGATCTGGAAAATGTATGGCTGCTTACAAAATTGTTGTATGGATTGCACCAGTCAGGCCGGCAATGGTATCAAAAGTTGGACGAAACTCTCAAAGAGCTAGGATTCCGTAAGATGCCCGCCTGCAACTGCGTTTACGTTTTCGGCAAATCCGCGGTCATGCTCGTCTACGTGGACAATACCGTTCTATTTTATTCGACTAAGAGCATTTTGACACAAGTACTTCAGCTCATCAGCAGTAAATTTGAGATAGTGGACTTAGGACCAATAACCAAGCTGCTTGGAGTCGAATCCGTATGTCACATGGGCCAAACTTTCATGATTCAGAGTGTTTTCATCGAGAAATTGTTAAAGAAGTTCGGAATAACGGCAGACAACGTTATCAAAGTGCCCGTTACACCAGGGACGACGTTAGTCAAGGGACCAACTGAAAATTTGGCAGATTTCCCATACAGATCGCTAATTGGATCCCTTCTGTTCTTGGCGTCTCGAACCAGACCGGACATACTCTACTCAGTGATTACTCTTTCCCAATACAACAATTGTTACACCCCGGCTCACATCAAAGCATTGCTCCAGGTCTTACGTTATGTTGCAAACACCGCGAATTATTGTATTGAACTGTCTAATTGCACATCGTCTCAACTCTGGACCTATACGGACGCATCGTGGGCCAGCGATGTGGCTACTTCCCTAAGCTTCGGTGGATATATTGCGTTCATCGGGAACATAATTATGGGTGGTCGTGTAAGAAACAGACCAGCGTTGCAGCTTTGACAATGGAGGCGGAGTTTGTTGCCTTAGTGGAGGTGGTCAAAGAGTTATATTGGCTCGACCATATCTACTCCGAGCTTTCATTGCTCAACCGTGTTTCCAAACCCATCATATTTTCGGACGCATTAGCATCTATCCAGTTCTCGTCAAACGACGTGGAAAACTCACGCACGAAAAACATCCGTGTAAAGTTCCACTGGCTCAGGGAATGGCATTCTGAAGAACGTTTCGAACTGAGGAAAATTCCCGGCAGCATAAACGTCTCTGACATTTTCACAAAGTCGTTAAGTGCGGACCGGCTTAATCTACTGATTTCGAACATTTTTGATTTTTATCGAATACGACATTCCTAGTTTATTTTACTCGATCATGAGGATAACTGAGCATTGATTGGGAATTGTGATTATGTGTGCCCTGATAGTACCCGGCTCAGTTGTTCGCCCATTTAATTTTATAATTATTAAATGTGACATTGGAATCATGTCTTTTCTGGGATAATAGTCTTGACTTTCTTCTTTTATTTGTTCATTGTGCATCCCTGTGATGGTGAAAAGGGGGAATTTGTAGATCATAAGATCATTTATTATTTCACCATAACAGTGATTTCCATTAAATATACAATGTATATATAGTTTATTTCAATATTTGTTTCATTTTGGATACTGTTAATATTTTATGCATTGAGCACAATGCTTTGACTATCATTTTGCTATAGTTTAATTTCCTATGTTATTACTTGTTGTAATATGTCAACACCAGATGGTGTCTAGTTCACTTCTTGATTTTGTCCAAGATGGCAGCCTTGCGATGGCTTGCCACTTTTCATGTAATTTCACATTTCCAAAGCTGTTATGTAAGTTTATTTACCAATTAAATACATTATTTTAGTTATATTAGTGTTTGTTTTGTGTTTGGCACGTGTCTCGAATCGACCACGCCGTGCGGAGAAGCACGCGCGCTCAATCGTCATCGCAAATAAGGCGACATTTGAGCCAAATTCGGCCATTTACAGCTCTCACTCGCCTATTTTCTTTTTCCACTGCGCTACAGGAACTCGGTCCAGGAGGTGCGCTGACGGCCAAGGTGACGAAGTTGCACATGCGGACCTCGCTAGATGCGTCCTTCTGTTTGATGAAATTGGCCGACCTCGTACGCTGACGCTCCTTGTTTATGGTGATTGTGCCGCCCGACTCAGTGCACCACGACATGTGTTCGCTGTCGCGGAATGGTGTGCCCAACAGCATCTCGTATGAAGACTCGTCCAGCACGGCGACGTCGTTCACCCGAAATTGTTCGTTCCCGATGGTAATGTTCACCAAAGTGTAACCGATAGGAGTCGCGGAACCATTCAGGCCGTTCAGGCGGTTGTTTGAGGTATTTGGACGGATCTGTGATTTGTCCACGATACAATCGCTGCGAATCAGGCACACGTTTGCCCCCTGATCGAAAATTGTTTCGACCGTGCGTTACGCTTCCAGCACGTATACATCGACGATCGAGAATCCGGTACTCAGATATTTCGAGTAAAATGTGCATAAAACGAGCGGAGTGGGGTCGGACGTCCTGGGCTGCGGACAAGTGTGTGGGACAGAGGACGGCAGCGCAAATTCGGTATGAACCGAATAGTGGAAGCGAAAATAAATGGCGTCGTGCTTCACGCACGAACGTTTCAGAGACGATACGGGAATCGGCGTGCGCGCGGCTTATGGCCGCTTATCTGCACAAATACTAACACTTATGGTGTTCTAACAATGAATATAACTGTGTAAAAACATAAAAGCTTTAATAAAGCAAACAAAACTTACAATATGGCTCCTTTTTAGAGTTGACAAAAGCAGAGAGAGAAAATCCATGCATGTCGCCATGTTGGAAAACCTAAGAGAGAGTGAGACACACTATGGTGGCGATGCATGGCATTAAACGAACATAATACATTGGGAATTAAATAGAAAGTCTAACAAATGCATGGTGCTGCATGCATAAATACAATCAATGATAATAAATATCGAATATTAACAAAACAGACTGGATAATTATAAATGTATAAATATACACCGAAATAAAAGATCATTATGTGATTCTATATCACATCGAGACATGTCACGGTCTTATAGACCAACAATTCCCCCTTTTGATGGAAATAGAATCAGGGGAAAAGATACAGATACTGGAATTACAGTGTGATCATGTGAAAAGACAAAATGTTAAGGTCGAATCATCGAGCCGGGTACTGTTACAAAAATCGCTACGAAAGCCCAAAGATTCCCACGGGAACTCGATGACCCTCACATTCGGGTAAAACAACTAAGGAATGTCACGATAGGATGATAGCGGCTCACAGTTGAAAAATTCTGGATATTAGAGATCGCAAACGGTCGGAGCTGAGCCACTTTGTGAAGATGTCCGCAACGTTCTGTTTGTTAGGAAATGCCCAACTGTTTGATCTTCTCAGTTGCATGTTTCCGGTTAAATGCAACGTGTGTGTCATTGCAATTCTGTATCCGTGTTACATTGGTTGATATTGACTTTTAAACTCTCATTCCTGTGCTAAGTGCCGCAACCAATGTGCTTATTAGCAATGACATGCCCATATGTCGTCTGCTCGAATATGAGCGCTTATCCTTTAGTTTCTCCCAGCTTTTGTTTGCATTATCGATTGTTTATGCCAGTTTACTTTACTTTTGTTATGTAAAGAATGAATCTTTGCCTGTTAACAATGATTCATTCTATTCCAAGCTTTGTAGCCTCGAAACAGGTGCTTTTCGAGTCCTTCCTTATGTTTAAGAATAAACAAATGGCGGACGCGAAATGCGATGTCCCGCACCAGTTTTAACTCGGCTTTACAGTTTATTTCGGCAATGACAGGTCTTCTAGATGATCAATACATGGTAGCAGAGGATGGTTGCGGCGCGGCCATCAAGTTTTTGTTGATTTGAAGACGACAGCGGACATTATCGGCGAACGAAGTCGCGACGTGCACGATTCGACCCGCAGCAGACGCGAGGCTCGAATTGCCGAGAATTCGTCAAGAAAACGACTTCAAACAACGCTGGATAGTTTCCACAGGCTGTAAGAACACTTGTCGTTATTATAAACTGATTTTTGGCGGAAATATAAGCCATTTCTTTCGAGACACAAGCCACGATAACTTTCGCGATGACGTCACCAGCCAAGATGGCGGCGCCGGGTGCGATACGAGTTTGAGGCGGTGTTCGACCTGTTTCCCAGCCGAGACGTGGATCCCAGCGCTGCAAATTACAACGTGGGACCACATAAAGGACCGAGGAATCATCTGGAATCGGTTTTGGATCGATTCGCAGCATTTTTCGTCAAAAACGAAGCGTTTTTCGGCGACGGCGACCGAAATTGGATTTCCACGACGTTTTGGAGACGTTGCTCGTCGTTAGCGAGCCGAGATACGAACGTACGACGTTCGTATAGTTGGAAAAGCCGTTGGTTTGTTCCCCGGTGAACGCCAACGAAGCCACAACCGTGTGGGGAATTTCTGGAGCGATTCTTCGCACACAAAGTGCGAACCGAGTTTCTGCGAACACGGATTAGCCCGGGACGGGTATCTGTGCTACGGTGGACCGGAATAGTCTTGTGCCAGGTGCACAAGTGAATCACAACAGATTTCAACACGGAAAACAGCACGGAAATCATCTTAACAACGTTGAAAGTGTATAACGGGGTCGAAATTAGCTTGTTATTATTCATTAAGTTTTTGTTTTGGGTCCATAGTATATTCTGCACCCTTTAGTCATTCGACTAGTGCAGTCTTATTTCGATCTGGGCTTGTTCGTGGCCAGCTAGCCGTCCCGCGGGCCTCAGTGGTGCCGATCGGAAGCTAGTAGAGCGACCAGATACGAGTAGTTGTGCTCTCTTATAGAGCTGTACCAATTGGGAAGTTGTGCATTTATTTCGCCTATTTTTTTGGGGGTTTGCAATTTGCAAAAGTGCATTTCAAGTGTTATTTGTGCTCCGAATTTTTGTGCGGCGAAATATTTTGTGAAAAACAAGTGCATTTATTGGAAAAATTTACCCAGATTGGACTATTATGGCGTCGGAAGAAAAGTACGACGACTATAAGTCGATAAAGAAATTAAATGGGACGAATTATGCCCAATGGGCGATTGGTGTGAAACTTTTGTTATCCCAGCAAGGCGTGTGGGACCACGTGACGGGCGACGAGACTGTGCCGGGTCCCAACGCCACACCCAAAGAGAAACGGGATTTCAAAGTGCGTGAGAAGCGGGCGTGGTCCACGATATGCCTGAGTTGCGAAGAATCGCAACAGCTCGTGGCCGTTGCCAAGGATACTTCTAAGGGGGCGTGGGAAGCGATCCGAGATGCTTATCAGCCCACCACACGCGCCCGGAAGGGCTGATTGAGGCGCGAGTTCCTGCAAATGCATCTAATGGACAACGAGGAGATGATGTGTTTTCTGGCCCGTGTCGACAGAAAAGTCGCAGAACTCGCGAATGTCAAAGTTATACCGACGGATGAGGAAATTGCATTCCAATACATGGATTTCCTCCCTACAACTTATGAGACTATAAAACAAATAATGTACCACTGGGATGATTTGGACTTCACCACTGCAAAAGTGAAAGACCGATTATTAGGAGAGTATAATCGTTTATTTGAAGCTTCAGACTCCTATGGTATGCGTACACAGGATTCCACTGAAAATGCAGGCGCATTCTTTGGAAAAGGGCGATTTCAACGCGGAAAAGGCGGAAATCAGCCATTTACACCTCGAACTTGTTTTTCCTGTGGCGGCACTGGTCACTTTGCGAGAGAGTGCCCGTCACCGCCCAAACAACAAGCGAATATGCAAAGCCAACGAGGTGGCACCTCTGCACAGCTAGCAAAAGGCACTGCACGAGGACGTGGTCGTGGTGGAAAGACCAAAAAGGCCAATTTGGGACAAGTTGACATCTTTGATGAGCCATTGACAATGTTTTCAGCGGCAGTTCATCAAACTGGAGAGGAAGTCACCTTGTCACCACCATTGTCTTTAATGTCGCATTGCGACTTTGATCCGCACTGGTACATAGATACCGGTGCAACAGATCACTTTTCATTTAATAGAAGTTGGTTCGTGACCTTTAAGCCGCTGTCCGGCTATAGTGTCCAGCAGGGGGAAGGGAAGTCTAAAATTGAGGGCATTGGAAACGTGTTGATCACATCTTGTTATGCAGGCAGATGTAGAGAAATCACACTGCAAAATGTTTATTTTGCGCCAAATTTTAAGAAAAACCTCTTATCGCTGGGCCGGACAGATGAAGCTGGTTTCACAACTTTTATCAAAAATGGAAAGCTGACCATGTTTAAAGACCGAGTTAGTGAGCCTTTTCTTGTTGCAGATAGAACAAATGATCGGATGTACAAAGTTAACTGCAAACTAGAGGCTAATATTGTGAACACAACTGCACCTTCTGCGCAACAGAGTGCAGCGGTGGGTGGAAATTCGGTCAAAAATGTTGTAAAAAGTGAAAGTGTCATTAATCCTTTACTAAAAACAGTAGATTTTAAGGCAGCATTACTAAACACATTGAGTGGCGCAGTGCAGACTGCAGCGAAGCAGCAAGTGAGCGTAAATGCGCTAGTGAATGCGTCAAATCTTAAGAAAAGCGATTTAAACGATACTAACGGGCAAAATGTTTCGAATGGGGGAAAGATCGAAAAGATCAAAGTGAAACCACAGCCAATGGACATTTGGCACTCCAGAATGGGCCATTTTAATGCAAGTGGGATTGCAAAAATGGAAGTTTCACCTGACATTTTCGGAGTTAAACTCTCCGACAAAGAACTTTCGCCTTGCGACGCGTGTTCGAAGGCAAAGAGCACTAGGGCAACCTTTTCCCCAATCCCAGAAATTTCTACAAAGGGAATTTTGGAAGTAATCCACATGGATCTGTGGGGCCCTCAGCCTTTTAAATCACTGGGTGGGGCCAGTTATTACTTAATAATTGTGGACGACTATTCACGTTTCATGTGGGTGGAAATTATTAAAAACAAGGGGGATGTATTTGAGCGTTTCAAACGATGGCAAACACAAGTTGAGCGCAGCACCGGGAAAAAGGTCAAATGCATCAAGACAGACAACGGCGGGGAGTTTGTGTCGAAAAAGTGGGATGACTATGCGGCTTCTATTGGGCTTAAGTGCATCCAAACAAACCCCTACTCCCCAGAAATGAACTCTGTGGCGGAAAGAGCAAACAGAACAATTGTTGGGGGAATTAGAGCCATGCTCTTCGAAAACAATTTTCCAAAGGGTTTGTGGGCAGAATTAGCCGTGACAGTTGTCTATCTTAAAAATAGATTCCCACATGCAAGCTTAAGTGGGAAAACCCCTTATAACTTGTTTTATAACAAGAAAATGTCGTTGAGACATTTAAGATGTATCGGCTCCAAAGTTTTCGTGCACATTCCTTCGCAAACAAGGAGAAGCAAGTTGGAAGAAAGGGCGTGGCCTGGGGCCCTAGTCGGTTACGCGATTAAGACGCGGGGGTATCGAGTTTGGGACCCCAAATCCAACCAAGTGATTGCTTCAAAACATGTGAAGATTAATGAGAATGTCTTTTGGCACGAGTCGGTGCAACTGAGTGAAATTCCATCCGAACCTAGTTATATGGGAAATTTGAATTATGAAGATTCGGATGAGGAAGAAATTCCAGTGGCACAAGGGGGATTACCACAAAAAGCGGCTCCTGCTCAGCAACAGGTTCCCCCTATCATACAGCAGTTGTTTCAGGCCCCGAAACATGCGATCCCGAATCCCCAATTAGTTCAACAGGCGGTCGAGCCTGAAATTGTGGAAGAAGTCGCTCAAGCTGCTGGTGGGATTGAAGAAGAGGAGGAACAACAGGTGGAAGTTCGGCTTCCAAATCCGACTCTTACACCTCCACCAGTTAGGAGGAATCCACCACGAGGTGCTAAGTTAAAGGGGGATATAATAAGAAAACGTATGACCGCCCCTGAGCAATTAAAAATTTTGGACATGACACAATGGCAACGGAGAGAAACCGTTAGGCAAAGTGGTGAAACTGCTGGGCAGGTAGATGTGATCTACATAACACCACTTGGCGATAGAATCCGCAGTCGGATTGATGTTGTACGATGGTGCAAAGAAGAAAACTATCAGTACGATGG
The DNA here is from genome assembly GCA_949358305.1 of Strigamia acuminata. Classification (NCBI taxonomy): domain Eukaryota; kingdom Metazoa; phylum Arthropoda; class Chilopoda; order Geophilomorpha; family Linotaeniidae; genus Strigamia; species Strigamia acuminata. Next base: position 62,663,649 of record OX442314.1, on the reverse strand, counting down.
GGGTTGTTTCGACTTTAAGCCAACAGATGAGACCATTGGGTTCGCCGGTCATGCATCCGTTGAACCGGACACTTTTGAAGAAGCTATGTCCAATCCCAATAAATCCGACTGGCAGGATGCCATGGATGACGAGATTAATATCTTTAATGACAGAAAAGTTTACGAGGAAGTTGACAAAACCGAAGGGATGAATTTACTGGGAACAAAATGGATTTATAAGATCAAGCGTGACTACACTGGAGCAATTAAACGGTGGAGAGCACGTTTAGTTGCGCAAGGTTTTGGGCAGAAAGAAGGAGTTGACTTCACTGAGATATTTTCACCAGTGGTCAACTTTGTTCTCGTACTGATATTCTTTTGTTCTCTTGTGGTTCTGCAAGGCTGGCGAGACACACATCTCGACATCAAGTCTGCGTACTTGTACGGAGACCTTGATGTGCCACAATACATCAATATCCCGAAGGGCTTCCGGACCAAAGAGAACCAACACAAATGTTGGCGGTTGGTCAAATCCTTGTACGGACTTCACCAGTCCGGAAGGATGTGGTATTTCAAGCTCCACGAACGATTATTGGAAATAGGATTTACTCCAGTCTTAGGATTGAATTGCGTATATAATTACGGCTCAGATGCCGTCCTTTTGTTTTACGTCGACGATATTGTTTTGTTCAGTCGTGACGCTTTCGTTGAACAATGTATCATCGAGTGGATTCAAGAGAGCTTTGAAATAGTCAACCTTGGACCAGTAACTCTACTATTAGGGATTCATTTTGAGAGGAAAAATGGGGACATTTTAGTACATCAAAAGAGTTATATTGCGAAATTAGTCGAGAAATACGACATTGACCCGTGCCATAAGATTAAAATCCCAGTCACAGTTGGTACCATGATACAGAAGGTACAACCGGGTGAACAAGTGAACTCGACGTTCCCGTACAGGTCCCTAGTAGGGAGTTTACTATTTATCGCGAACAGAACGCGCCCAGATATCCTTTTCAGCGTCATTGTGTTATCTCAATACAATGAGACCCACTCTAACAGGCATGTTAAAATGCTAATACAAGTGTTGAGATATCTGGCGAATACCCCCAATTATGTTATCAACTTAGCTAATTGTAAAAACAACAATTTAACGGTTTACACCGACGCATCCTTTGCTTTGGACCAAGACAGTAGGAGAAGCTTTGGTGGTCACATAGTTTATTTAGGAGGGGTTCCGATTTCATGGAATTGTCGAAAACAATCCATGACTTCACTGAGTATAATGGAAAGCGAGTTTCTCGCAGTTGTCGATGGCGTGAGAGAAGTGATATGGCTTGAACGTTTGTACGAAGCTGATATCATCTTATGTTTCAACCGAAATGTCCCTTGCGTCTACGCCGACAGCATGCCGGCAATCAACTATGCGAAAAATAAAATCGAAAACCGTGCAAATAAACATATAGATGTTAAATTGCACTTTCTCCGTGATTGGTATGAAAAAGGCGTGTTTAGTATTAAACATGTGCCTGGCAAATTGAACATCGCGGATTTGATGACAAAGTGGTTGCCGCGTCCCAGATTGTGTCAGCTGTGAGCATATTTTTGTCGTGGTCAAATAGTTGCGCAAAGGGGGATTTGTTAGGAAATGCCCAACTGTTTGATCTTCTCAGTTGCATGTTTCCGGTTAAATGCAACGTGTGTGTCATTGCAATTCTGTATCCGTGTTACATTGGTTGATATTGACTTTTAAACTCTCATTCCTGTGCTAAGTGCCGCAACCAATGTGCTTATTAGCAATGACATGCCCATATGTCGTCTGCTCGAATATGAGCGCTTATCCTTTAGTTTCTCCCAGCTTTTGTTTGCATTATCGATTGTTTATGCCAGTTTACTTTACTTTTGTTATGTAAAGAATGAATCTTTGCCTGTTAACAATGATTCATTCTATTCCAAGCTTTGTAGCCTCGAAACAGGTGCTTTTCGAGTCCTTCCTTATGTTTAAGAATAAACAAATGGCGGACGCGAAATGCGATGTCCCGCACCAGTTTTAACTCGGCTTTACAGTTTATTTCGGCAATGACAGGTCTTCTAGATGATCAATACTGTTCACCAGCTACTTTGCGTAAGTCAAAACATCCCGCCGTATACCACTCCCTGAGCCAATGATATTTGACGCGGATATGCTTCGTTTTGGAATTTTCCACGTCATTGGATGTAAACTGGATGCTGGCCAGGGCGTCGAAATAGATGATTGGTCGCGATATACGGTTGAGAACTGGAAACTCGGTGAAGATGTGATCAAGCCAGAAGGTTTCTTTGACACACTCGACGAGGGCGACAAATTCCGCTTCCATCTTCGAGCATGCCACAGTTGATTGTTTTCGGCAGGACCAGCCGATCGGGACATTGCCAATGTAGGTTATGAAACCACCAAAACTTAAGGACGTTGCCAAATCGCTTGCCCACGACGCATCCGTGTAGGCCCATAGCTGACTGGATGTGCAGCCGGAAAGTTCGATACAATAATCTGCAGTATTTGCCACGTACTGTAGAACTTGCAGAAGGGCCCGAATATGCGTCTTGTCATAGCATGTGTTGAACTGGGAAAGCGAGATGACTGAAAACAAGATGTCCGGGCGTGTCCTGGATGCCAAAAACAGAAGTGACCCTATTAGTGATCGATAGGGGAAGTCAATGAGGTTGTCTGTTGGCCCCTTCACAAGCGTTGTTCCAGGTGTTACGGGAACTTTTACTAGGCGATTCGTTGATGTGCCGAACTTCTTGACGAGTTTGGCAATGTAGGCGCGTTGTGTGATAAAGGTGCGCCCCATATCACGAATAAACTCCACGCCCAGTAACTTTGTGATAGGCCCGAGGTTGACAATATCAAACTTAGATGTGATGAGTTGGATAATGCGAGACAACACGGTGTCGGACGCGTAAAATAGAACTATATCGTCCACGTGCACCAACATCACTGCGCAATTGCCATAGATGTACACGCAGTTGCAGGTAGGCATTTTCCTAAATCCTAAGGCTCGCAGTGTCTCGTCCAGTTTCTCATACCACTGCCTCCCGGATTAGTGGAGGCCATAAAGGGATTTGATGAGTAACCAAACGTTATTGGGATCCGTACAAGTGGCGCCTGCCGGGATTCGCATGTAGACCTTATGCTTGAGGTCCCCGTACAAGTAAGCACACTTGACGTCCAGATGAGCATCTTTCCAGCCCCTTAAGACGACCAGGAGACAGAAGAAGAGTCGGATGAGGACAAAGTTCACGACAGGGCTAAATACTTCGTCATAATCTACTCCTAGCGTTTGTCGGAAACCTTGGGCCACGAGTCTTGCACGGTAGCGTGTTATCTTGCCAGCCGCATCTGATTTCAGCTTGAAAATCCATTTACAGCCTAAGACTGTAGTGTCAGGCGGCTTCGGAACTTCCACGTAGATCTCTCGCTCTTTGAACGTGCCCAGTTCCTCATTGATGGCTTTACGCCATTTTGGAGCATCGTGGAACTTGGGTATCTCGGCGTATGACGCTGGTTCCGTACGATAAAGATGTGCGGCGTGTCGGGCTGGAGGAATTAAAGGCAATGTGTGCTCCATCACACCGAAAAAGAAGAGTTCCGAATCATATGGGAGATTATTGATAATGCAAAATTCTTCAATGTCCCTGCGAGATCTGAGTCGCAAGTTGGGCTCCGGAAAATAATACACGTCAATGTCTATTGTACCGGGTTTCTGATCTTTTCGCAAATGTTCTTCGCGTATCCATCGACGGAAAACTGTGTCACCACCGACATAACGCCAGATAAAAGGAGTTCTTCCGGCTGAAGTGGCGGCAACATATGTTGGTCCAAGAGGTAACGGAGACATTGCCCCTTGGTCAAATATCGGCATTGTGTGATGTAAGATGTTTGGCCCTGCTCTTCTACGCATCGTAACAAAACGACTGGGCGAACCAGGTGGCGAAATTCCAGGAGAACTAGTTTGGGACTGTTCCGATGAGATGCGCGGAGATTGGGTCCGTTGCAATACAGCCGCGTCCGGTTGAACTGCTTCATCCACAATCTGGTCAGCGTCATCATCGGTATTCTGCTCTTCCTGGTGAAGGATGGGATACGATGCTGAATGTTCCAAACTTGCTGAATCTGGTAGTCTACATGCACACGCTTCTATTAATTGCCGTTCGGGGGTCCCAAGCGGTGAAATGTGCACAAGGAGAATGGATATCGACTTGGATACCGATCCATTTCCATCATCATCGTCATCATTGTCCGAACCATTTGACGAGCCTACCATCTGAATCAGATGCTTTGGGCCAATCCACATAATGAACATTATCTTCAAAAGATACTCTTTGTTGTTGTTGACCAACATCAGGGTCGGCAAAAGTTTGATTCTGTCGGCCGTTAAGGTTCTTGAGCAGTCTACGGTAGGATTGATGCTCGTCGATCCGCACGTGTGTTGATGCTGTCACCTGATTGTCAAGTGGGTTCCAAACACGGTATCCTCGTGTTCCCGAGGCGTATCCGACGAGGTAACCCTCCCAGGCTCGGGGATCTAGTTTCTTTTGACCTGGCGCCGTAAAGTGAACCCAGCACTTGGATCCAATCTTCCTGAGATGTCGTAGGGATAAGGCGTGAGTGTGGACTTCGGTTTTTGATGTAGGCAAACGTAACCGCCAGTTCGGCCCACAGACCAGCCGGAAGTTGGGTTTCCTCAAGAACTGCTCTAAAGTTGTCAGCCATTGTCCTGTTTAATCTTTCAGCAGTTCCGTTCATCTGTGGTGACGACGGGTTTGTTCGCTGACCCTGGATCCCCTTTTCCTTGAGATATTGCAGAAATTCATTGGACATAAATTCGCCGCCTCGATCGGATCGAATTGACTTGATGCGGATGTTTGCAACCCGCTCGAGCCTAGCGACGAGGTCTTTGAAACACTGAAAGACTTGTGACTTCTGCGCAAGAGGCGTGATCCAGGTATATCGTGTCGCATCGTCGATGACGATAAATACAAAGCGAGCACCGCCAAAAGAGGTTACAGGGGCTGGTCCCCAGACGTCCATATGCAGAAGGTCTAGTGGCTTTGATGTGCAAGGATGAGGATCAGTGTGATGTACACCCCGACCGAGCGATGACGGGTGTATCACGGGAACATTATTCTTTAGAATGTTCAAGACATTAGTTTCTCAAAACATTAACAAAGTTTAATAAATAAGAAAGCAACAATATATACAATAAGTGTAAGATAAAAATAGCTTAAAAATAAAGCCTACTATTCTTCACACAATAGTTACTGTTCAGTTGTTTCACAGGATCCTCTCATGTAGTGATGATTTGTAGTGATGATTTCTTCTGGATGATTTCCATTTCATAACATCATCCTTGGCACAATGCACTAACACGAAAACACTTAGGCCTAGGGCTCAGCACCCTGATGCCTGGCTCTCAGCAACTTCAGCATACAACTATCCTGAATGTCGCAGGCTTGCTTCTTTTTTTGGATGGTTATTGAAAACCAACAAGTTATTTTGTTCATATCCATTGTCCATTGTTCATGATTCAGCATGAATCAATACCAGTGTCTCTTGACAATCAGTTCTAATATCACACCTTATAATCTAATATATATAAACTTATATATAATATAATCTTAAAAACAACACATTGAACTTATATCAATCAAAGGATATTAATTATTAAAGTAGATGTATAGACTACTGCATCACATCAGGTTTATGTGAAATCCTGGTTGACTTGGCTAAACGGCAATCATTGCAAGCTAGTTCTTGGCGAACTTCGGCAGGTTCCATGCCGTACACGTGATCGTTGTTTGCCAACAATCGCATCGCATTTGTATGCAGGTGGCCAAGACGGCTATGCCACAAGCCGGTTGCATCCTTGACAGAAGCAGGATTGGCGGAAACCTTCTTTGGTGACTGAGAAGTGGTTATCTCTTTTGGTTGTTGAGATACGCTGCCAGGATTGGAAATAATAGGTAAAGGAGAGGTTGGGATCTGCTGTAAGACATCAGCATAGAATTGGACAGGTGGAGTATTGTGGATAGTGTTACGTGGCCAGACTGACTACTGTTTGACCACGTAAATACTTTTTAGATTAGACTGGGGGTTTGTAATTGCATTAAGTTAAACTAACATTTAACTCTGTTGCTTAGAAGAAGGAAATAAAGAGGACTCATTGTATTATTATTAAAATATAACAACATGTTTATTAAACCATAAATACAATCTGAAAACAAATATAAATTAACTTAAGGATAACTTAAGACTAAACCAAAACTAAACCTTAAGAATAACCTAAGACTAAATAAGCATGAATAACTATTGGGATGTTAAAACCTTTGAGATGCCACCACAGTAACTGTCTGACAACCTCTGTGACAATTTGGCTCTTGTCAAACCTTAAATAGACCTTGATCGTTCTATTATTCAAGATAGGTAAAGTCATTACCTCATCCGCTTAAGGCGGACTCTAGTGAGAGTTTTAGGGGTTATCCTCTAATGATTAACTACGGAAGCGAGGTGGCGACAGCTGATTCACAGCGTGCTCGCCCACCGCGTAACAATAGGCAAGGATTGCGTGATTGGTAACGGATTGGCTAAGACGGGAATTTGCTTCGGGTCCGGTAATGGAGGCATCTCAATCCTAAAATCCGTTATCTCTCGCTGTTTCGGTTTCTGCTTTTTGGGTTTTGGAATCTTCTCAAATTCCACCTCTGTCGTCACGAAAGTCTGTAGAGGCGGAGGTTGACTCATTGTTGAAATGATCGCAGAAACAGCTGGATTTGAACACAAACCGTCCACATAATATAGTCCGCCTTTTTCCCGTGCGCGCAGAATTGGACTAGTAATTGACGATTCATATACGTTGATTTCACCATTGTAAATGTGGATGTGGTGACGGTTCTTGTCGATCTTCGACACTGAGATTAGGTTAGCCTCGAAGTTTGGCGCGTACAAACCATTCGTCAAAGTCACAATGCTGTCGCAATCATCTACTCTTGTCAGGAGTTAGACGCTCCCTTTGCCAGTCACTTGGGATTTTCCTTGCCCTAGCTCAATATCAAAAGGCACAATGTCCGAAAATTGGGAAAACCACGATCTGACGTGTGAAACATGATCTGTTGCGCCGCAGTCAACAATCCTTTCGTTGGACTGCATTAGATGAGCTACTGGGCGTTCAATCACTTGCGGAGCATTCACGAAATACGTCGCTTGTCGTAGGGGACGTGAACTGCCTTTTGGACGCGTGTCATCGGGTTTCGGCGCTGCATTCTTGTTGCGCTTCTTGCTCTTACTTCGAGAGCGTTGGAAAGAAGCCGCCGGTTGTTGATTCCGGTCCTCGCGCTGTGGATATGGGCACTTGTTAGCGTAGTGGCCCATCTCGCTACAATTGAAACATTTTATCGATGACAATGGCCGTCGTGATCGTGAAGGATTCCTGGATTGCGTTTGGTCCTTTGCAGAAGCGTGCACCGTGGTTGATGAGGAGTTATGGGCCAATCCGATCGATTTGAGGCGCAAATACTCGGATAATAATTGCTCCGAAACTTTAGCAGGAGGAAATCTGCCAGTGGCCAATGATATATGGCGAATGTCACTTGAGCATACTGTGGCGATAGGCGATTCAAGTACTGGTATGCGTGGTGTTTGTCCGAGACGTCTTCCTGGATATGATGGTCCACCCGACCAATAAAATCCATCATTTCCTCGTTTGACTCGAGGTGAAGACTTAAAAACTCCCACCGTAAAGCAGCTTGTCTAGCCAGAGATGTTGGAGCATAGATTTTCGATAACATATCCCAGGCCTGTTTCGGTGTGTTGCAGGTGTCAAGAACCGAACGTTTTGCCTCGCTCACGTGGCAATAAATGAGGCCTAAAGCCTTATCCTTCTTCGTCATGAAACGGTCCTTTTCTTTTTCATTTAATGTCAGCAAATGTTCCGCCTGTTTTTCTTCCGACACATGTCTCCAGAGTCCTTCTGCTTTTAGCAGCATGCGCATTGAACGCTGCCAGGACTCGTAGTTTCCAACACCCAAGATGGGAACTGTTCCTCTCGTGGACTCGAGTGACTTCTGCATTGTTGCGGAAATTCCGTATACTCGGCGCACCGCACAAACACAAAAGCTCAGATTATGGCAACGGAGTTGTTGGAGCACTTCATTAATAGCCAAAGGCTGTTCACTGTTGACCGAAGCACAAAACACAAGATCACCTCCTTCATGGTTCAAAGCGGATGACCTCAAATTGGGAGCCAATGCTACAATTGGCTGAGAACCTAAAGCAAGTGTCCCCCTAGCGTCCTTTGTGACCACCTGGGCTCGCGGGAATGCTAGGTAGCGCAGGGCTCAGCCTTGCTTTAGAATACAAACACAGCAGTGGACGGAATGTCCGAAGAGCTGTGTCGAATCTAATAAGGTCCCACACCAAAATAACCCACTTAAAATTAACAAAGTATATTGCGACAAGAAGGAGAAAGTGATGAATCTGTTGCGGATGCAACCTCGTGCAATAAGCCAACACGGATAGCTTTCTCGAAAAGCTATTACAAAACGCAGTTTGGATTTGAAAAATCCAAACTCTTCTGGATATAACGAGGCTCTTCGTAGGAAAAATCCGAAAATAGTCGTGTAATCAAGTTCGGCGATACTGTGCATACACCGGGGTATGACACAACAAGAATCGTCTCGTTTCGAAGTGTAAATCGCCGTCGGGAAGTCGTTAAATCCAAAAATCGACGTGAAATCTGAAAATAAAATAAGTCGTCTTGAAATTCGCATATCCCGCGGAATTTCGGACGATATTAGGCCAAAAAAGGTGAAATAGACAACGTTCGTTGTCTAGAAACGTCGGTGATACGTCTCGAAACGTTCTCGAGACAAATCTGGGCGAAAATCGTCGAAATATCTGCAAAAAATAAATGAATCGCCGGAAAAATTCGCGAAAACTCGCAGAATTCTCGGCGATGATGTGACGAATCGTCTGGTAAACGTCTTTCCGACGTCGTTGAATCCCGAAAATCGCCGGGAATCGATAACGAATCTGAAAATAGAAAATGCCGCCAAATTCGCGAAATTCGCGGAATTTTTCGGCGGTAATTAAACACAAAAACGCTCTGAATTATGCAGAGGATGCAACTAACCTCTGCTACCAATTGTGGGACAGAGGACGGCAGCGCAAATTCGGTATGAACCGAATAGTGGAAGCGAAAATAAATGGCGTCGTGCTTCACGCACGAACGTTTCAGAGACGATACGGGAATCGGCGTGCGCACGGCTTATGGCCGCTTATTTGCACAAACACTAACACTTATGGTGTTCTAACAATGAATACAACTGTGTAAAAACATAAAAGCTTTAATAAAGCAAACAAAACTTACAATATGGCTCCTTTTTAGAGTTGACAAAAGCAGAGAGAGAAAATCCATGCATGTCGCCATGTTGGAAAACCTAAGAGAGAGTGAGACACACTCTGGTGGCGATGCATGGCATTAAACGAACATAATACATTGGGAATTAAATAGAAAGTCTAACAAATGCATGGTGCTGCATGCATAAATACAATCAATGATAATAAATATCGAATATTAACAAAACAGACTGGATAATTATAAATGTATAAATATACATCGAAATAAAAGATCATTATGTGATTCTATATCACATCGAGACATGTCACGGTCTTATAGACCAACAATTCCCCCTTTCGATGGAAATAGAATCAGGGGAAAAGATACAGATACTGGAATTACAGTGTGATCATGTGAAAAGACAAAATGATAAGGTTGAATCATCGAGCCGGGTACTGTTACAAAAATCGCTACGAAAGCCCGAAGATTCCCACGGGAACTCGATGACCCTCACATTCGGGTAAAACAACTAAGGAATGTCACGATAGGATGATAGCGGCTCACAGTTGAAAAATTCTGGATATTAGAGATCGCAAACGATCGGAGCTGAGCCACTTTGTGAAGATGTCCGCAACGTTCTGTTCACCAGCTACTTTGCGTAAGTCAAAACATCCCGCCGTATACCACTCCCTGAGCCAATGATATTTGACGCGGATATGCTTCGTTTTGGAATTTTCCACGTCATTGGATGTAAACTGGATGCTGGCCAGGGCGTCGAAATAGATGATTGGTCGCGATATACGGTTGAGAACTGGAAACTCGGTGCAGATGTGATCAAGCCAGAAGGTTTCTTTGACACACTCGACGAGGGCGACAAATTCCGCTTCCATCTTCGAGCATGCCACAGTTGATTGTTTTCGGCAGGACCAGCCGATCGGGACATTGCCAATGTAGGTTATGAAACCACCAAAACTTAAGGACGTTGCCAAATCGCTTGCCCACGACGCATCCGTGTAGGCCCATAGCTGACTGGATGTGCAGCCGGAAAGTTCGATACAATAATCTGCAGTATTTGCCACGTACTGTAGAACTTGCAGAAGGGCCCGAATATGCGTCTTGTCATAGCATGTGTTGAACTGGGAAAGCGAGATGACTGAAAACAAGATGTCCGGGCGTGTCCTGGATGCCAAAAACAGAAGTGACCCTATTAGTGATCGATAGGGGAAGTCAATGAGGTTGTCTGTTGGCCCCTTCACAAGCGTTGTTCAAGGTGTTACGGGAACTTTTACTAGGCGATTCGTTGATGTGCCGAACTTCTTGACGAGTTTGGCAATGTAGGCGCGTTGTGTGATAAAGATGCGCCCCATATCACGAATAAACTCCACGCCCAGTAACTTTGTGATAGGCCCGAGGTTGACAATATCAAACTTAGATGTGATGAGTTGGATAATGCGAGACAACACGGTGTCGGACGCGTAAAATAGAACTATATCGTCCACGTGCACCAACATCACTGCGCAATTGCCATAGATGTACACGCAGTTGCAGTTAGGCATTTTCCTAAATCCTAAGGCTCGCAGTGTCTCGTCCAGTTTCTCATACCACTGCCTCCCGGATTAGTGGAGGCCATAAAGGGATTTGATGAGTAACCAAACGTTATTGGGATCCGTACAAGTGGCGCCTGCCGGGATTCGCATGTAGACCTTATGCTTGAGGTCCCCGTACAAGTAAGCACACTTGACGTCCAGATGAGCATCTTTCCAGCCCCTTAAGATGACCAGGAGACAGAAGAAGAGTCGGATGAGGACAAAGTTCACGACAGGGCTAAATACTTCGTCATAATCTACTCCTAGCGTTTGCCGGAAACCTTGGGCCACGAGTCTTGCACGGTAGCGTGTTATCTTGCCAGCCGCATCTGATTTCAGCTTGAAAATCCATTTACAGCTTAAGACTGTAGTGTCAGGCGGCTTCGGAACTTCCACGTAGATCTCTCGCTCTTTGAACGTGCCCAGTTCCTCATTGATGGCTTCACGCCATTTTGGAGCATCGTGGAACTTGGGTATCTCGGCGTATGACGCTGGTTCCGTACGATAGAGGAGGAATTAAAGGCAATGTGTGCTCCATCACACCGAAAAAGAAGAGTTCCGAATCATATGGGAGATTATTGATAATGCAAAATTCTTCAATGTCCCTGCGAGATCTGAGTCGCAAGTTGGGCTCCGAAAAATAATACACGTCAATGTCTATTGTATCGGGTTTCTGATCTTTTCGCAAATGTTCTTCGTGTATCCATCGACGGAAAACTGTGAATCTGAAAATAGAAAATGCCGCCAAATTCGCGAAATTCGCGGAATTTTTCGGCGGTAATTAAACACAAAAACGCTCTGAATTATGCAGAGGATGCAACCAACCTCTGCTACCAATTGTGGGACAGAGGACGGCAGCGCAAATTCGGTACGCACGAACGTTTCAGAGACGATACGGGAATCGGCGTGCGCACGGCTTATGGCCGCTTATCTGCACAAATACTAACACTTATGGTGTTCTAACAATGAATACAACTGTGTAAAAACATAAAAGCTTTAATAAAGCAAACAAAACTTACAATATGGCTTCTATTTAGAGTTGACAAAAGCAGAGAGAGAAAATCCATGCATGTCGCCATGTTGGAAAACCTAAGAGAGAGTGAGACACACTCTGGTGGCGATGCATGGCATTAAACAAACATAATACATTGGGAATTAAATAAAAAGTCTAACAAATGCATGGTGCAGCATGAATAAATACAATCAATGATAATAAATATCGAATATTAACAAAATAGACTGGATAATTATAAATGTATAAATATACACCGAAATAAGAGATCATTATGTGATTCTATATCACATCGAGACATGTCACGGTCTCATAGACCAACATAGTGTGGCCCCATGCTTGGCAACGATAGCACTGCGTCTTCGTGATGTCGTCGCCGCGTTGGAAATCATTTGGGTTGATACGACCTTGATTTCCGCATGTCCAATTCGAAATGGTGCTCCTCGACTGGTCGGCTGGCAGTTCTGGTTCTCGTCCGTGGCCGGCGACGAAAGGCGACTTCGGGGCGAAAGGGACTGCGGCGTTTGGTCGCGACGACATATTATCGAGCGCACGAATATACTTGATAACGACCGGAACGACCATCTAAAAAACTTTTCAGACATTTAACAAATTTTTTCAGACATTTAACAAAACTATTCAGACATTTACCAAAACTTTTCAGACATCTAAAAAACTTTTCAGACATTTAACAAAACCTTTTAGACATCTAAAAAACTTTTTAGACATCTAAAAAACTTTTCAGACATTTAACAAAACTTTTTAGACATCTAAAAAACTTTTTAGACATCTAAAAAACTTTTCAGACATTTAACAAAACTTTTCAGACATTTAACAAAACTTTTCAGACATTTAACAAAACTTTTCAGACATCTAAAAAAACTTTTCAGACATTTAACAAAACTTTTCAGACATCTAAAAAAATTTTCAGTCATCTACAAAACTATTCAGACATTTACCAAAACTTTTCAGACATCTAAAAAACTTTTCAAACATTTAACAAAACTTTTCAGACATCTAAAAAACTTTTCAGACATTTAACAAAACTTTTCAGACATTTAACAAAACTTTTAAGACATCTAAAAAACTTTTCAGACATTTAACAAAACTTTTCAGACATCTAAAAAACTTTTCAGTCATCTACAAAACTATTCAGACATTTACCAAAACTTTTCAGACATCTAAAAAACTTTTCAAACATTTAACAAAACTTTTCAGACATCTAAAAAACTTTTCCGACATTTAACAAAACTTTTCAGACATTTAACAAAACTTTTCAGACATTTAACAAAACTTTTAAGACATCTAAAAAACTTTTCAGACATTTAACAAAACTTTTCAGACATCTAAAAAACTTTTCAGACATCTAAAAAACTTTTCAGACATCTAAAAAACTTTTCAGACATCTAAAAAACTTTTCAGACATCTAAAAAACTTTTCAGACATCTAAAAAACTTTTCAGACATCTAAAAAACTTTTCAGACATCTAAAAAACTTTTCAGACATCTAAAAAACTTTTCAGACATCTAAAAAACTTTTCAGACATCTAAAAAACTTTTCAGACATCTAAAAAACTTTTCAGACATCTAAAAAACTTTTCAGACATCTAAAAAACTTTTCAGACATCTAAAAAACTTTTCAGACATCTAAAAAACTTTTCAGACATCTAAAAAACTTTTCAGACATCTAAAAAACTTTTCAGACATCTAAAAAACTTTTCAGACATCTAAAAAACTTTTCAGACATCTAAAAAACTTTTCAGACATCTAAAAAACTTTTCAGACATCTAAAAAACTTTTCAGACATCTAAAAAACTTTTCAGACATCTAAAAAACTTTTCAGACATCTAAAAAACTTTTCAGACATCTAAAAAACTTTTCAGACATCTAAAAAACTTTTCAGACATCTAAAAAACTTTTCAGACATCTATAAAACTTTTCAGACATCTAAAAAACTTTTCAGACATAATACATTACATAAGGTTTCCAAATTAGATGAGAAAACAGCTAAGCTGCACTGGTTCACGTGCAGCGCAATAGGTGTCTTCAATATCCTTGTAAGATCTGAGTCGAATTTTTGGTGTTGGAAAATAATAAACATCGATTAAAATGGATCCCGGTTTCTGGTCTTTTCTAAGGTGTTCTTCACGGACCCACTCGCTGCACTCTCCGTCGCCACCGACGAATCGCCACATGTGAGTTGTATGGCGAGCAGTTGCCGCAGCAACTTCAGTCCCTAATATAGGTGCTGGTGACATGGGCGCCGGATCAAAGATTTGTAACGTGTGCGATGTAGGATCTTCAGCACGTTGTTGGCGACGTGTTGTAATGAATTGTTGAGTTGTGCAGGAAACCACTTAAAAAACAGTGGAATTGGAAGAACTTTAGATCAGAAATAAAGAGACAACTTGGTTGCTGCTTAGAAGCTAAACACAGAGTGAAAGATTTATTCTTTTAGTCACATGACTGGCCACACGGTATACAGCGCCACCTTATGGCTACAAATGCAAACACAATGTAAACAAAGCTGCTATTAGTCGTGCAGCTATAAGTAAATACAAACGAAAGGTCATAACAATTAGAAAGCATTACTGCTTGACAATATGACATATACATATATATTATATTTCAACATGAATCACATGGATCACCTGGAGGAGAATGCGTCGGTGAGTGTCGAGGTGTCGAGGTGTTGTCGCTTAGTGTTGCTTAGTTCTTCTTTATTTTTCTTTGTTTTTCTTTATTTTTCTTTATTTTTCTCTATTTTTCTCTATTTTTCTTTAATTTTCTATATTTTTCTTCGTTTTTCTTTATTTTTCTCTATTTTTCTCTATTTTTCTCTATTTTTCTTGGTTTTTCTTGGTTTTTCTTTGTTTTTCTTTATTTTTCTTTATTTTTCTTTAATTTTCTTTAATTTTCATAGGTGTTTCAAGGTGTTTCATAGGGGTTTCATAAATGTTTCATAGGTGTTTTAAAGTGTTTCAAGGTGTTTCAAGGTGTTTCATAGGTGTTTCATAAATGTTTCATAGATGTTTCAAGGTGTTTCATAGATGCTTGATAAGTGTTGCATAGGTGTTTCAAGGTGTTTCATAAATGTTTCAAGGTGTTTCATAGGTGTTTCAAGGTGTTTCATAGGTGTTTCATAAATGTTTCATAGGTGTTTTAAAGTGTTTCATAGGTGTTTCAAGGTGTTTCATAGGTGTTTCATAAATGTTTCATAGGTGTTTTAAAGTGTTGCATAGGTGTTTCAAGGTGTTTCATAAATGTTTCAAGGTGTTTCATAGGTGTTTTAAGGTGTTTCATAGGTGTTTCAAGGTGTTTCATAGGTGTTTCATAAATGTTTCATAGATGTTTCAAGGTGTTTCATAGTTGTTTCAAGATGTTTCATAGGTGTTTCATAGCTGTATCAAGGTGTTTCATAGATGTTTCAAGGTGTTTCATAGGTGTTTCATAGCTGTTTCAAGGTGTTTCATAGGTGTTTCATAGGTGTTTTAAAATGTTTCATAGGTGTTTCATAGATGTTTCAAGGTGTTTCATAGTTGTTTCAAGATGTTTCATAGGTGTTTCATAGCTGTATCAAGGTGTTTCATAGGTGTTTTAAAATGTTTCATAGGTGTTTCAAGGTGTTTCATAGGTGTTTTAAGGTGTTCCTTAGGTGTTTCAAGATGTTTTAAAGTGTTTCAAGTTGTTGCTGAGTGTTGTATAGTTGTTGCTTAGTGTTGGATAGTTGTCGCTTAGTGCTGTATAGTTGTCGCTTAGTGTTGCTTAGTTGTTGCTTAGTGTTGCTTAGTTGTCTCCTAGGGTCGCTTAGTTCTTGCTTAGAGTTGCTTAGTTGTTGCTTAGTGTTGCTTAGTTGTCGCTTAGTGTCACTTAGTCTTGCATAGTGTTGCATAATTGTAGCATATTGTTGCTTAGTTGTCGCTTAGTGTTGCTTAGTTCTTCTTTATTTTTCTTTTTTTTTTTTATTTTTCTTTATTTTTCTTTCTTTTTCTTTCTTTTTCTTTGTTTTTCTCTAGTTTTCTCGATTTTTCTCTATTTTTCTTTATTTTTTTTTATTTTTCTTTATTTTTCTTTCTTTTTCTCTATTTTTCTTTCTTTTTCTCTATTTTTCTTTCTTTTTCTTTCTTTTTCTTTCTTTTTCTTTATTTTTCTTTATTTTTCTCTATTTTTCTTTGTTTTTCTTTATTTTTCTTTATTTTTCTTTATTTCTCTCTATTTTTCTTTGTTTTTCTCTATTATTCTTGTGATGAATCGCGTTTCCAAGGTATTTAATGGACACGTTTGAAAGACGTTTGAAAGACAGTGATCTCTGGGAGCCTGGTCCTCAGAACCTGCCCGGCCGTGAATGTGCGCCTGGATATAGGTAGCAACACACTCCAGATCCTGACATTACACAAATATTTATTTTGCCGGGTACTTTCGAGCTGTAAAAAGAGTGACAGAAGTGCTTAGCAGTCACTGGAATCAGAAATCCACGCGTATCCCGCAACATATCGTGCAAACACGAAGTTAAACGAGAGCAACCCGCAACATATCGTGCAAACACGAAGTTAAACGAGAACGCGGCCCGTTCCAACTCGGAAACAACACGAATCTTAAAGGGAACGCGTGTAATCCCGACTAGTCGATAATACCAGGCAGTGCTTAACAATTGCCGGAATGAATAACAAAGAGAACTCGCGTATTATCCCGATGCGTCAGCGTCCGCCTCGCTGTTGAATCTCGACGAGGAATGAGCACTAACGCGTACTAATTGGCACGTACGGCTGCCTAAACACATCTAAAATCCAACCGATGCCAAGTTAGGCTAAAGCCCCATAAAGGCAGGGCGGCCAAACCGGGCTAATTACCGCGCTGCTCACGCAAGGAACCAAAACACACAAACTCATGGCGCAAATGAATCTCATTCTGGCCCCAAACGGCGTATCACGGTGTTAAAATCAAATAAAGAGGAAAAGCAAAGGAAATTCGAATGGATAAAACCGTGAATTTAATCACGTATGATGATGAAAAAACTCAGTGGCCATGTTTCAGGCTCACGAGCAAGGGATAGCTTAGAGGCAGCTCCTTAGTGAGTTGTGCAGGCATTCTGAGGGTGCCGGCTCAAAAAGCTCTTACTACATCCAAAGCTCAAAGCACAACTGACTCGGCAGTGGGAAAAAAGGGTGAGAGGTAAACTTGGTCCAGAATAGACTGGGCCAAGCTTAAACCAATCACAGAAGAGCAAATCAACCAATCCGGTGGTTTGGTGCATGCCAAATGAGCATGACTCATGACAACACACCGAATCAGCTGATATGCAAAGTAGGAAGCGGACAGAAAAAGAACAGAAATAGAAAAGACAGGAAAGAGCAAGTGAAAATAGGACAGAATTAGGAAAAGTTAGGAGAAACTAAGGGAAAACCAACACAAATGAGGATGTGAAATAAACAAATACAAGGTTAGGAATTAGGCTCAGTTTAGGGTTATTTTAGCAAACAAAATACAACAATTAGAATTCAAACAAACAGGGAAAAGCGCGTATTATTTAACGCGTGAAAACCTGGACCGTGACACGCCCCCAGAGCCAGAGTTTTATTACTCTGTGTAAACAAAATCAAAGAGGAATGAAACGATACAATAATAAAGATAAATCAATGCTAACACTTGAGCAAAACTTAAAGAACTAAACAAAATGAATCGTTAACGTTAAACAATGGCCTTCGCAACATTAGCGGATTTAAGACTAGACTAAGAAACACTCACCAAAACTTACAAAACTCTGAAAAAGAAAACAAAACAAATAATATCGCAGACCGATAAAATGATGCGTAGCACTGCATACTCGAAGCACAAACACTCAAAAGATAAACTAACCACGCGTCCAATTCGAGTTCTTACAAAACTGGACGAAAGCGCAAAAAGTCACGTTCGGTAAATACACAAGTCATTTAGCACTTCCGGTCCTAAACACGATGAGTCCTTCTTCGGATCTTCATGCGTTTTATAACGCTTTCGGTCCTTGATCCGGAATCTGGTGCGAAGATGTGTCGTCAAGGTCCATTCTCAACATGAGGTCCACTTCCGGCGTCCCGTCGATCTTCATCATCACTCGGCGCATTCGAGGTACTGGAAACACCACTCGAGACATCCACATCTGGAAGATTTGGCGCATCAACTAAGATGTCCTCTGGCTTCTTTGACGCGTCACAGAAGTGTCGCACGTCCACGACATGGAAAGGCAGCGAGATGTTTTCGTCCCTGCCCTTTAAAAGTAGGGCATTCGAGCCCAGCAGACTATGGATGCGACACACGCCTTCCGTTCAATGCTGAAAACTGGCACCTTGCTGTTTGTGTGTCAAAGACAGCACTTGATTCTTGAAAATTTAAGAGGTCTGCAAAACAGAATTGGTTGCCAAAAAGATAGGGGCATTATTGCTAACGATAGTTTTGGATAAGCCCATCTATTGGTAAACTTCTTAAGTCAGTTGTCAGTGGTGGAAACATCCACCTTTTCGGTAAGCCGTACATCCACCCAGCGGCTTTCTGTATCAACCATTACGAACGCGTAACAGTGCCCGCTAGTGGGCTTCAACTTTTTCCGAAGTAATCAACATATAAGGTCCAAGATAACCACCTTGGCTTTGCGGTCTCCACCTCGCCATAGGGCAACCTTCTTCCCACCTTCGTCCTTTGACAAGGTTCGCAAACTTTAATCCATTCCGCCACATCTTTTTTCATCCCCGACCAAAACTCGCATGTTTTCAAACGCATTAATGTTTTTTCAATGCCGAGATGGCCAGAGGTTGGCGGGAAATGTAGACAGTGGAAATACTTGAAACGAAGCGACTGCGGGAGATAGATTCAACGCGTGGGAGCTCGCTAACCAATTTTGGTTGGTGGAAATTTACATAGCAGAAGACCATGGTGCAATGCCATGTCCACTACTTGTTTTTTAATTCTTCCAGCTTCCCCTCATCCGGCGGAAGATACTTCGAATTGAGATATAGAATAAGTCCTTTTGACCATTCAACGGCCACTTGGGCTTCTTTAATGGTTTTCTACATCAGGCGGACCTCAATTGTCGGATGTTCAGCCGGAGATGAGTGGAAGCTTATGTCAGAGGAGTGCTCAGACAATTCCTGATCGATAAAGGGTGCAGGATAGACCAAATCCCGCCGTATACGCGTCCTAAGGGACAAATCCCGTGGTAGAACAGGGACTTGAAATTCCTCAGAGTTCGTGTCTCCCGGCAGCTCTCCGCTGTATAGGGACATTTCACCGGGTTTCGAGTCCGTAGAACGATCCAAGACTATGGGAACCTTCGGTCTTCCAACCGATCGCTATACCACAATTTTTTCACACAAACGTCCCCAGTAGGCAGAGAAACTGCACTTGACTCTTCTTCTGAAGTTGGCGAAGCAAAACGCTTCAACGGCAAAGACCCAGCCCGAGCCGGCTTCCCAACGATGGGATCCTTCCGTGAACGTCTCCTTTTTCTTTTCAGGGATTCAGCATCCACTGGAAAGACACCCACCGAGCCCAAAGCCGCCCAGGCACTTAATTTGGCTTGCAAGACGCGCTTCTTACGACGCATCGTCACCGCTCTACCGATTTTAGAGTTTGATGATTTATACCGAGTCAACTACTCTAATTCTCACATTTCGGCAATTGGCCAGTCGTGAAAGTTGTTGAAATATGCGTAATAACACGACTTCTCCAACGCTGGGCAATCTTCGTCATCCAGCGCGATTGGCGGGTCGACCGGAGCCCGGCTCAACGCGTCAGCTACCCGATTCCCGACGAGCAACGTCCGATCATGCCCTCAAGGCATTGAAGCTGCTTCTGGTTGGTCGAAACCGGACGCACCAGTACATGAATCGGCCTAAAATCGGGTTTGAGGTCTACTTCAAATCAAAATAGGTATGGTCGCAGAGCCCCAACTGTTTACAAAAGATGTAAGCAACTGGTTTCGATGCATCAATTAAGTGATTGACACGCTTTGGCTCATGCTGACTCCACAATTAGTCGTAAACCCAAAAGAATTAGGTGGAATCTCGATTTAGAGTACACTAAACAAAATTAATGTTGTATTGTCAAGAAGAGTGGGCAACCTTTCCGCCTCAAAGTCATTAAGGACTTTTTTTTGTCGCCATTATCCACAGATGGAGAACCCACAACTTTCACCGCAAAGCAGCTGGAAATTGCCTTTGCTCTTACTTTACGCAATTATATAGCTCTCCGTCACTGGCTCAAACATATGGCCCTCCATTTAGGCTTACGCGTTCACGCCATCTAGGAAACCACATGAATGTCCATTTCCGACTCTCAGAGCCCCTAAGCCGTTACGACTTTGCCCACATGAGAGTAGTCAGAACGCGGTGGCTCGGACAATTTCACCTCAAAATCATGTTTGCCTCGCTAATAGGCGGCTTACTTACCGCAGGTTTCTCCACCCTTAATGGGAATCCGAGAATCCACATTACCTCCGGGCCAACCAAACTCACAGGCAACTCTGGAACTCACCAGAACCAGTGAGGATTCATGCACTTTTCCAGGGGTGTCGGTTACTCAGGAGACTATTTCCTTGTCAGAGGAAAGAGGTTTACAGGATCGAGTGTCCCGACTTGCTCCTCAGCAAGGAAAGGATATCTAATTCCGTCCCCAGGTAAAAACCAATAGCTATCCCCCATGGTTTAAACATAAACCCACGCCTACTCAACATAGGGGCATCCTGATGACAACGGTCTTATAACCCGTCAATTACTTTGGGCTCTTTAGTCGCCACAGACTCCAGAGCTGACAACATTATGGAATTCGTCATTCCAGGGGGAGTCGAGGGTACACCAGACCCAAGCGATGGGGCTGTGTCAACCAACCAGTTGTTCCGCCAGAGACTTCCGGTGCCAATCGCATTATTTCAGTGGTAGCAGGTCCGGTCCTTGGTGCAAGACCTTAACCGTTTTCCGGAAATTACCAGGGCTTGAAACAACGAGGCAGAGAGCAATGCGCTTTTCAATATCAAGCGCACACCATCCGCCCCTACGATTGCGCACCCACTCAGTTCCAGGCAACAATTGAATGTCAGGCGAGGTAGCCACTCTAGCAAAAGAATCAAGCACAAAAGAGTCAAGCGTATATCCACATTGTGCCCCTAACACTTTTCCCCGCAGAGGGCTTGGACTTCGGGGCTTCCGCAGGTAAGACGTCTGTCTGCGGTGCCCCAGAAGATTCAGCACACTTAACAGGTCGTGCAACAACACTCTGCGTATCCCCACTCAAAATAGTTTGACCAAAAACTTCGACCAAAAAAGTCAGCTCTCGCCCGTCAAATTGAAAACGGTCAGGCGCAGGTTTTACGGTTTCCTTCACCACTTCCAACACCTTCATTACAGTTTCTGGTTCCCTCGACTTGGGTTTCGAAACCGAGACCAACCCTCTCTTAACTCCATGCAAGTCAAACGCATGCTGCTGAAAAACACGCAGCTGCAAGTCACTGTCCATCCTTCAACCAAAAGAAATGGCTTGAAACAGAGACTGAACGCTATACCTCCCCATCATATCCGTCATTTGTGGTTGTAAGCGATATTGTGCTATTTTCCATTATTGCCTGTCCCCAGCTACTCCCTTCAACGCTAAATAGCAACCAATTTCACACAAGAAGTCGGTCGTATCTTCTCCCATTTCCCGCCACGCTTGCAACAGGTGCTCCGTCGCCTCAGTAACAGAAGGGAGAAGGCACTCCGGAAATGCGTTGCAAATTCATCTCAAGCTATATTTTTTAGTTCGCAAGCCCCAAAACCAAATCAACGGGTTTTTTGCGAGGCCTGCGGAACATACAATTCAATATATGCATCTTCCGGAACGGGCATTGACGAAGTGCGCACGAAGTCGCGCCAAGAACAAGTCAACTGCATTATAAAACGGATGACTCCTGTCAAAAACTGGTATGCATCCTACTCTTAAATGTGCCAAGTCTCCATATGGCTGTGAAAGAACTGGACAGAGCACAGGGGAACTCGCTGAACACGCGAGTTCACTGATGTACCCTGCGCAGCAGCTGCACGTGCAACATCATTAGACAAGGGCTGTGGGTTTAAAACGCATAATGCTCCCCATCACCTGGCTATTGCACGGTGTTAGTGAATGCATTGCAAACCCTGCATGGGTTGTGACATTCGAGGATTTCTCTCGGTAGAAGAGAACTTAAATCTCTTTCATTTCTTCTATCCGCACTAATTCCTTGCCTACCACGCTCGCTAGGCATCAGTATGCGAGAATAACAGCCAATATCTAATCCAGGCCTTTGTTCACTGGGTATCGGTCTACCGCCAGGCAAGGGGATATTGTTACGCGGTGGACGAGCACGCTGTGAATCAGCTGTCGCCACCTCGCTTCCGTAGTTAATCATTAGAGAATAACCCCTAAAACTCTCACTAGAGTCCGCCTTAAGCGGATGAGGTAATGACTTTACCTATCACTGAATAATAGAACGATCGAGCTCTATTTAATGTTTGACAAGAGCCAAATTGGCACAGAGGTTGTCAGGCAGTTATTGCAGTGGCATCTCAAGGTTTTCCCATCCCAAAAGTTATTCATGCTTATTTAGTCTTAGGTTATTTTTAAGATAGTTTTAGAATTTAGTTTAAGTTAAATTATATTTGTTTTCAGATTGTATTTATGGTTTAATAAACATACTGTTATATTTTAATAATAATACAATGAGTCCTCTTCATTTCCTTCTTATTTGCAACACAGTTTAAATGCTAGTTTAACTTAATGCAATTACAAACCCCCAGTTATAATATACAAGTATTTACGTGGTCAAACAGTAGTCAGTCTGGCCACGTAACAAAGTGGTGGAGATTGCGGTTTTTTCTATTTGAGACCCATTAATTGGCTAAAAGTAGTGAAAAGTAGTAAAAGTAAAGTGAAATTGGCCAGTTATTTGCTAAAATTAGAAGATCCATTTGAAATCCGTACAAATTTGCATTAAAATTCAGTAAAATTCAAATAAAAGTCATATAAAATTTTGAAAAGTTGCAAACTCATTTGCATGAGTGATAAGATTGAAAGGTGACTCTTTGTGAAAACTTTCTTTTAAGGTCAATTGCAGTTGAATATTTAATTATAGTGCACTAATAAGATTACATATTTCAATTTATTAAAGATATTTACCCAAGTTGAATTTATATAATAAAATGAGGTTGTTTTGGAGGTTAAGAGTGGTGAATATTCAATGTTTGTTTAATGATAAAACTTATATTAATAATGATTCAATTATAGAAAATGTTTTCTTTTTGGTTTATGTAGAAGTTTATGTTGATTTTGATGATTAATTTTGATTATTTTTCAGGAAATAATAATAATTTTTTTTGTTATTGAAATTTATTTTGAATTAGTGACTAATTGTGATAATTAATTGTGCATAAGTTTATTTCAGGGTTAGTAAAAGTTGTGAGTTGCTACAGCGTTGTGTGAATAAAGTGAAGGTATAATTTAAGGCTTAACAGTGGATCAGCCAGTTAAGTTGTCACAGGCGCAAGTGGATAATCTACTGGACTTAAAGAATCAAGAATTAGACAGAGAATTAGTAAGCACAGTGGATGATTCCAAAGTAGCGGTTAGAAAAAGAAAAACAGCTTCACAGTCTGAGCCTGAAATAAAGGAGGTTGAGCAGAATACTTCCACAGTGGATGACAAACTTGTTTTTGCAACCCCATTAAAATTTGCGCAATCAAAGTCTTTTCAATCAGTATTTGAATTATTAACACCAGTAAAATTAAAGGAATCCACATCAAAAGGAACAGTATCCAAGATGGCGGACCCAACAACAGTTTTGACTGAATTTCTCAAGGGTATTTTGATACAAAAGCGCGAAGTTGTTTGTTATGATACAGAAAAAGGTAACATCGACCAATGGCTTGTGGCTTATGAAGCTACAATAGCATCAGATGATGAACGAGTGAAACAATTGCCGTTAGCCCTTAAGACTGACGGACTGGCATGGTTTGTGGAACAATACAAAACGAATCCAACTTGGACTTGGAAAGAATGGAAGCCACAAATCGAAAAGAAGTTTAGGAAAAGCCAGGAAAATGTATTGAACACTCTTCATTTTATGAGGCACACAGATGGTAAAGCCGATGCATTTATGAAGAAAGTCTTGGCCGAATGTGCTTATGCGCGACCAGAATTACCTGAGAATTTGAAGCTTAACTATGTTTATCAAGGATTGAAACCCGAAATGCAAAAGATGTTGATTACTGTATTCCCGAAGACTTTGGCGGATATGGAAGAGAGAATTAAGTTATTCGAAAGTCATAAAGTAAAAGATCCAGCAGATGTTCTACTTGCAGCGTTTAAAAAAATCGTGGATGAGAAGGTGATCCCGGTAACAGCAGGTAAACTGAGTGGAACTGTGGGGACCCAACCAACCCACGCTGAGTTAATAGCTGAAGTCGCTGATTTAAAGCAGCGATTATTAGAAGCGGAGTCAGTGGATTTGCTGGATGAAGAGTCGATACTGATACAAAATCAGTGGTATGCGCCAATAAGGAATAGGGGACAGTATAATCAAGGAGGTAGAAGTAGAGGCAGTAGACAAGGCTTTAACCCTAATTACAATAATTATAATACTAACAATAGTAACAATTCTAATAACCGTTCATGCGGATGTTATCATCATTTCAGTTGTGAGTTTTACAATCCACCCAGGCAACAACAACAACAGCAACAACAGCAACAGGAAAGAGGTGGAAGTAACAGCTGGAAGTGGAATAAAAAGAGGAGAAGAGGTGAACGCAAGTGGATTGCCGTGAACGAAGGAAAAACCTTGTTTTTCGTTGTGTTTTTGACGAACAGAGAGCATTTTTTGGTGACAACAGGTATTTTGTGATTGAAATATATTGAGATGAACGTGAAGGCGACATGATTGATATTTATTTGGTCGGATTTTTTGAGGTGAACGCAAGTTATTTGCAGTGACCCGAGATTAATTCTGATTAAACTTTGATTAATTCTATTTATCTGAGCGAAGTTGAGACGTTTTCTTCGCACGATAAACGTAGGATATTTAACATACGCCAAAAGTGATTAAAACGAAACGAATCTATCGCCATTTTTCCGACGATTAAAATGACTTAGCACAAATTTTGAAATGTTAGCTTGACATTTAAATTTAAAAATCAATAGAAATAGCTTTGAATATTTAATAAAATTGCTTAGAATAATTTGAATATTGTATAAAGTTAGAGACTTAATGAAATTTAGACAAATTGATTGTACATATGAATTGTATTAGTCATTAATAAATTTTGCACGCCGATATATCGAAGACAGGGACAACATGCGCCATGGTCACCTGATCGACTTGCGTCAGCGCATTGTTTACGAAATTCTACACGAGAAGTTGATCCCGTTCGAAAAGGAAGAAAACCAGCCTTAATCGGACATTAAGTGTTGTGTGAAATTATTTTTTTGTGTATTATTTATTTTGTATTATTTGTCAATGATGTGAGCCCAGGTGTACTGGAGCGAGCAGAGACATTATTTTTTTCTTATTATTTGAAGTTGATATTATTTTTTTTGATTTTGTTATTGTTTTCATTTTCATTCACATTGAATGTAGTGTATATTGTTTTTTTCTTTGAATTATTAGTTTGTATAGAAAATAGGAAAACTGTAAACAAAAAAAAAAAATTAATATAAGTGAGAAAAACAGCAAAAAGTGTTATCTTTATAGAGTGTATTGTGTTGAAATTGACATATCATTTGATTTCATAGTTTGAAATTGTGTTTGATTATTTTATTGTTTGAAATGAAGTGTGAATTATGTAAAAGCATGAATAACATGGGAAACAGACTTATAAACATGAATAACATGGTTAGCTAATTAGGTTAATTATTTAGGTATTTTGTTTTCGAGAGTCCGAAAAAGCTAAAGGAGGGGGCTGTTACGCGGTGGACGAGCACGCTGTGAATCAGCTGTCGCCACCTCGCTTCCGTAGTTAATCATTAGAGAATAACCCCTAAAACTCTCACTAGAGTCCGCCTTAAGCGGATGAGGTAATGACTTTACCTATCACTGAATAATAGAACGATCGAGCTCTATTTAATGTTTGACAAGAGCCAAATTGGCACAGAGGTTGTCAGGCAGTTATTGCAGTGGCATCTCAAGGTTTTCCCATCCCAAAAGTTATTCATGCTTATTTAGTCTTAGGTTATTTTTAAGATAGTTTTAGAATTTAGTTTAAGTTAAATTATATTTGTTTTCAGATTGTATTTATGGTTTAATAAACATACTGTTATATTTTAATAATAATACAATGAGTCCTCTTCATTTCCTTCTTATTAGCAACACAGTTTAAATGCTAGTTTAACTTAATGCAATTACAAACCCCCAGTTATAATATACAAGTATTTACGTGGTCAAACAGTAGTCAGTCTGGCCACGTAACAATATGAGGTCCTGGCTGTGGTGGCGGAATTGACCTACCGTCCAGCGGCATGGCTAAAACTACAATTTCCTGACGAATTATCTGTTGAACCCCCAGCAGAGTCTCTCCCCTCCACTGGAACATTCGATCGTCAACATTTTGACCAAATTGTTTCATAGTCGGCTTTACACGTTCTGCCATTGCCATCTCAGCATTTTGCAGAAACAGCACCCCATGCCAATGTGGGGTCCGCTGTCCTGCACTTCCCCCTTCAGGACTAGTCCTTGGAGGTGCCAAGGGATAAAAGGCAAAGCTGTCTGTGAAGCGGACGTGACTGTCACGAACTCATTGGCCGTGAAGATGGGCTGCAAAGATGGAGCAGTCCCTGGATAGTAGGTACTGTCGGTGGTTGGCAGTTGATCCACCTTCACCTTACCAGCACCCTCACAGAGATGCATGAAATACGGAGGTGCACCATCCTTTGTAGTGCGTAAGCCATACATTGACCTGGGTTTGGTTGGAATGCGTGCTTGACAGCGGCTCCAAACAGAAGCGCTCTTTTGCTTTACGCATCCAGCTTGGCCACATGCTTTTCAAATCTTCGCAATGCCCTTCTGCCATTACGCGCAAGTTCCAAGCGAATTAGCAGTGGAAACAACAAATGGATGATTTAACAACAACAAATTTAAAACTTTAAACTTTAAAAGACAGTGAATAACAACACCAATCGAATCCTTTGCTTTAGCAAATGATAACTGTGCCCACTGTTGTAAAGGACAGTTTATATGGCACAGCAATCGAAAACTCGAAAATAATTCCCGGGTTTCGGCACCACGTGTGATGAATCGCGTTTCCAAGGTATTTAATGGACGCGTTTGAAAGACGCCGCGATACAGTGATCTCTGGGAGCCTGGTCCTCAGAACCTGCCCGGCCGTGAATGTGCGCCTGGATATAGGTAGCAACACACTCCAGATCCTGACATTACACAAATATTTATTTTGCCGGGTACTTTCGAGCTGTAAAAAGAGTGACAGAAGTGCTTAGCGGTCACTGGAATCAGAAATCCACGCGTATCCCGCAACATATCGTGCAAACACTGTTAGAAAAATGCCCAACTGTTTGATCTTATCGGTTGCATATTTCCGGTTAAATGCAACGTGTGTGTCATTGCAATTCTGTATCCGTGTTACATTGGTTGATATTGACTTTTAAACCCTTGTTCCTGTGCTAAGTGCCCCAACCAATGTGCTTATTAGCAATGACATGCCCATATGTCGCCTGCTCTAATATGAGCGCTTATCTTTTAGTTTCTCATGGCCTTTGTTTACATTATCTATTGTTTATGCCAGGTTTACTTTACTTTTGTTATGTAAAGAATGAATCCTTGCTTGTTAACAATGATTCATTCTACTTTAAGTTTTGTAGCCTCGAAAGAGGTGCGCTTTTATGTTCTCTCTCTCATTACGATGAATAAAAGATGGCGGTCGCATAATGCGAGTTCCCGCACCGTTTAAATCGAGTGTCAGCTCCTTTTCATTGATGTCCGGCGCCTACAAACCTATCATATGGTAGCAGAGGATGGTTGACGACGCGGCCAACCGTTTGTGATACGTTTGCGGCAAGTTTCGTGACGAAACGGACATCGCGGATCCTCGCCAGTATCGTCGCAGAGACGTATCGTCGGATTCGAGGTGTTAGTAAAGCTGACAACGTGTGCGGACGTTTGCGGAGGCATTTCTGGATCGAACAGTGTAAGAATTGTCGAAATTCTGTGCGAAATAAGCACATTGCTCGATATAAAGAAGATTTTCTTCTGCGGGCGCCATTTTGTTTTGGTTTCATCGCGACCAGCCGTGAAGCCAGCGGAGAATCGTGTGTACGGGTCGACACACGCTCTCATCGTGATTCGACGCGAGAATACGTCGAATCGACGTCGTTTTTGGATCGTTTTGGATCGTTTCGTCGTGGGAAAGCACGGAAGTCATCGTACGAAGCGAATTCTTCGACGGCGGCCATTTTCGTCAAAGTAGGCGAGAAACGACGTGTTTATTTCCATTTGAGGACAGAAGTCTTGTTAGCGGGTTAAACATACGCGCAGGCATTCGACCAGAAGACCAGTTAGCGGGTTAAACATACGCGCTGGCATTTTTCCCGAGGTTTTGTGCACGGAGCACATCCTACGAAGGTGCGGACGAGCACGTTGAGTCGACGTGCATCCATTTCACGACGTGGGAACAACGCGGGAAATTTGCGACGCAAACCAACCCGCAAAACAACGGATTTTCACCTTGCCAACTATTATTTAGTTTTAAGTTGTCGAAATTCCTTGTTAATAAGCTTAAGGTTTTGTTCGGGGGTCTTGTAGTATCCTTTCCACCCTTTACGCAGTCGCGTAGTGGAATTGTATTTTTGCGTAGGCTTTCTCTGGCCACCGAGTGTCCCGCGGTCCTAGGAGTCCGGTCGGAACTCGGGAGATACTACGTAAAGTTTTTCGTCTCATTTAGTGAGATTTGTCCAAGGGAGACTGTATAATTTTCGCCTAAACCTTTTGGGGGTTTACGCCACTTGTAAAAGCGTAAAAAGTGTGTTTTGTGCTTCATTTGGTGCGTGCGACGATTTATTTTGTGAAAAAGTGTGATCTTCGCGACGAATCGACTAAATATGGCGTCAGAGGAAAAATACGACGATTATAAGTCGATTAAAAAACTGAATGGGACAAATTATGCCCAATGGGCGATTGGTGTAAAATTATTGTTATCCCAGCAAGGCGTGTGGGACCACGTGACGGGCGACGAGACTGCGCCCGCCGCAACCGCCACAGCGAAAGAGAAACGGGATTTCAAAGTGCGTGAGAAGCGGGCGTGGTCCACGATATGCCTGAGTTGCGAAGAAGCGCAACAGCTCGTGGCCGTTGCCAAGGATACCTCTAAGGGGGCGTGGGAAGCGATCCGAGATGCTTACCAGCCCACCACACGCGCCCGGAAAGGCAGGTTGAGGCGCGAGTTCCTGCAAATGCATCTAATGGACAATGAGGAGAAAAGTCGCAGAACTCGCGAACGTCAAAGTTATACCGACGGATGAGGAAATCGCATTTCAATATATGGATTTTCTGCCAACAACTTATGAGACAATCAAACAGATCATGTACCACTGGGATGATCTGGACTTCACCACTGCAAAAGTGAAAGATCGATTATTGGGAGAGTATAATCGTTTATTCGAAGCTTCAGACTCCTATGGCATACGTACACAGGATTCCATCGATAATGCAGGCGCATTCTTTGGAAAAGGGCGATTCCAACGCGGCAAAAGCGGAAATCAGCCATTCGCGCCTCGAACTTGTTTTTCCTGCGGTGGCACTGGTCACTTCGCGAGAGAGTGCCCGTCACCGCCCAAACAACAAGCGAATATGCAAAGCCAACGAGGTGGCACCTCTGCACAGCTAGCAAAAGGCACTGCACGAGGACGTGGCCGTGGTGGAAAGACCAAAAAGGCCAATTTGGGACAAGTTGACATCTTTGATGAGCCATTGACAATGTTTTCAGCGGCAGTTCATCAAACTGAAGAGGAAGTCACCTTGTCACCACCATTGTCTTTAATGTCGCATTGCGACTTTGATCCGCACTGGTACATAGATACCGGTGCAACAGATCACTTTTCATTTAATAGAAGTTGGTTCGTGACCTTCAAGCCACTGTCCGGCTATAGTGTCCAGCAGGGGGAAGGAAAGTCTAAAATCGAGGGCATTGGCAACGTGCTGATCACATCTTGTTATGCAGGCAGATGTAGGGAAATCACACTGCAAAATGTTTATTTTGCGCCAAATTTTAAGAAAAACCTCTTATCGCTGGGCCGGACAGATGAAGCTGGTTTCACAACTTTTATCAAAAATGGAAAGCTGACCATGTTTAAAGACCGAGTTAGTGAGCCTTTTCTTGTTGCAGATAGAACAAATGATCGGATGTACAAAGTTAACTGCAAACTAGAGGCTAATATTGTGAACACAACTGCACCTTCTGCGCAACAGAGTGCAGCGGTGGGAGGAAATTCGGTCAAAAATGTTGTAAAAAGTGAAAGTGTCATTAATCCTTTACTAAAAACAGTAGATTTTAAGGCAGCATTACTAAACACATTGAGTGGCGCAGTGCAGACTGCAGCGAAGCAGCAAGTGAGCGTAAATGCGCTAGTAAATGCGTCAAATCTTCAGAAAAGTAATTTAAATGATACTAACGGGCAAAATGTTCCGAATGGGGGAAAAATCGAAAAGATCAAAGTGAAACCACAGCCAATGGACATTTGGCACTCCAGAATGGGCCATTTTAATGCAAGTGGGATTGCAAAAATGGAAGTTTCGCCTGACATTTTCGGAGTTAAACTCTCCGACAAAGAACTTTCGCCTTGCTACGCGTGTTCGAAGGCAAAGAGTACTAGGGCAACCTTTTCCCCAATCCCAGAAATTTCTACAAAGGGAATTTTGGAAGTGATCCACATGGATCTGTGGGGCCCTCAACCTTTTAAATCTCTTGGTGGGGCCAGCTATTACTTGATAATCGTGGACGATTACTCACGTTTTATGTGGGTGGAAATTATTAAAAACAAGGGGGATGCATTTGAGCGTTTCAAACGATGGCAAACTGAAGTTGAGCGCAGTACTGGGAAAAAGGTCAAATGCATCAAGACAGACAACGGCGGGGAGTTTGTGTCTAAAAAGTGGGATGACTATGCGGCTTCTATTGGGCTTAAGTGCATCCAAACAAACCCCTACTCCCCAGAAATGAATTCCGTGGCCGAAAGAGCAAACAGAACAATTGTTGGGGGAATTAGAGCCATGCTCTTCGAAAACAATTTTCCAAAGGGTTTGTGGGCAGAATTGGCCGTGACAGTTGTCTATCTTAAAAATAGATTCCCACATGCAAGCTTAAGTGGGAAAACCCCTTATAACTTGTTTTATAACAAGAAAATGTCGTTGAGACATTTAAGATGTATCGGTTCTAAAGTTTTCGTGCACATTCCTTCGCAAACAAGGAGAAGCAAGTTGGAAGAAAGGGCATGGCCTGGGGCCCTAGTCGGTTACGCGATTAGGACGCGGGGGTATCGAGTTTGGGACCCCAAGTCCAACCAAGTAATTGCTTCAAAACATGTGAAGATTAATGAGAATGTCTTTTGGCACGAGTCGGTGCAACTGAGTGAAATTCCGTCCGAACCTAGTTATATGGGAAATTTGAATTATGAAGATTCAGATGAGGAAGAAATTCCAGTGGCACAAGGGGGAATTCCAGCTCCAATACCACAGAAAGTGGCTCCTGTTCAGCAACAGGTTCCCCCTATCATACAGCAGTTGTTTCAGGCCCCGAAACATGCGATTCCGAATCCCCAATTAGTCCAACAGGCGGTCGAGCCTGAAATCATGGAAGAAATCGCTCAAGCTGTTGGTGGGATTGAAGAAGAGGAGGAGCAACAAGTGGAAGTTCGGCTTCCAAATCCGACTCTCACACCTCCACCAGTTAGGAGGAATCCACCACGCGGTGCTAAGTTAAAGGGGGATATAGTGAGAAAACGTATGACCGCTCCCCAGAATTTGAAAATTTTGGACATGACACAATGGCAACGGAGGGAAACCGTTAGACAAAGTGGTGAAACTGCTGGGCAGGTAGATGTGATCTACATAACACCACTAGGCGATAGAATCCGCAGTCGGATTGATGTTGTACGATGGTGCAAAGAAGAAGACTATCAGTACGATGGGGGTTGTTTCGATTTCAAAGCAACGGATGAGACCATTGGGTTCGCCGGTCATGCATCCGTTGAACCGGATACTTTTGAAGAAGCCATGTCCAATCCCAATAAATCCGACTGGCAGGATGCCATGGATGACGAGATTAATATCTTTAATGACAGAAAAGTTTACGAGGAAGTTGATAAAACCGAGGGGATGAATTTACTGGGAACAAAATGGATTTATAAAATCAAGCGTGACTACACTGGGGCAATTAAACGCTAGAGAGCACGTTTAGTTGCGCAAAGTTTTGGGCAGAAAGAAGGAGTTGACTTCACTGAGATATTTTCACCAGTGGTCAATTTTGTTCTCGTACTGATATTCTTTTGTTCTCTTGTGGTTCTGCAAGGCTGGCGAGATACACATCTCGACATCAAGTCTGCGTACTTGTACGGAGACCTTGATGTGCCACAATACATCAATATCCCGAAGGGCTTCCGGACCAAGGAAAACCAGCACAAATGTTGGCGGCTGGTCAAATCCTTGTACGGACTTCACCAGTCCGGAAGGATGTGGTATTTCAAGCTCCACGAACGATTATTGGAAATAGGGTTCACTCCGGTTTTAGGATTGAATTGCGTATACAATTACGGCTCAGATGCCGTCCTTTTATTTTACGTGGACGACATTGTCTTGTTCAGTCGTGATGCTTTCGTTGAACAATGTATCATCGAGTGGATTCAAGAGAGCTTTGAAATTGTCAACCTTGGACCTGTGACTCTTCTATTAGGGATTCATTTTGAGAGGAAAAATGGGGACATTTTAGTACATCAAAAGAGTTATATTGCGAAATTAGTCGAGAAATATGACATTGATCCGTGTCATAAGATTAAAATCCCAGTCACGGTTGGCACCATGATACAGAAAGTACAACCAGGTGAACAAATAAACTCAACGTTCCCATACAGGTCCCTAATAGGGAGTTTACTATTTATCGCAAACAGAACGCGCCCAGATATCCTTTTCAGCGTCATTGTGTTATCTCAATACAATGAGACCCACTCTAACAGGCATGTTAAAATGTTAATACAAGTGTTGAGATATCTGGCGAATACCCCCGATTATGTTATCAACTTAGCTAATTGTAAAAACAACAATTTAACGGTTTACACCGACGCGTCTTTTGCTCTGGACCAAGACAGTAGGAGAAGTTTTGGTGGCCACATAGTTTATTTAGGAGGGGTTCCGATTTCATGGAACTGTCGAAAACAATCCATGACTTCACTGAGTATCATGGAAAGCGAGTTTCTCGCAGTTGTCGATGGTGTAAGAGAAGTGATATGGCTTGAACGTTTGTACGAAGCTGATATCATCTTATGTTTCAACCGAAATGTCCCTTGCGTCTACGCCGATAGCATGCCGGCAATCAACTATGCAAAAAACAAGATCGAAAACCGTGCAAATAAACATATAGATGTTAAATTGCATTTTCTCCGTGATTGGTATGAAAAAGGCGTGTTTAGTATTAAACATGTGCCTGGCGAATTGAACATCGCGGATTTGATGACAAAGTGGTTGCCGCGCCCCAGATTATGTCAGCTCTGTGAGCATATTTTTGTTGTAGTCAAATAGTTGCGCAAAGGGGGATTTGTTAGAAAAATGCCCAACTGTTTGATCTTATCGGTTGCATATTTCCGGTTAAATGCAACGTGTGTGTCATTGCAATTCTGTATCCGTGTTACATTGGTTGATATTGACTTTTAAACCCTTGTTCCTGTGCTAAGTGCCCCAACCAATGTGCTTATTAGCAATGACATGCCCATATGTCGCCTGCTCTAATATGAGCGCTTATCTTTTAGTTTCTCATGGCCTTTGTTTACATTATCTATTGTTTATGCCAGGTTTACTTTACTTTTGTTATGTAAAGAATGAATCCTTGCTTGTTAACAATGATTCATTCTACTTTAAGTTTTGTAGCCTCGAAAGAGGTGCGCTTTTATGTTCTCTCTCTCATCACGATGAATAAAAGATGGCGGTCGCATAATGCGAGTTCCCGCACCGTTTAAATCGAGTGTCAGCTCCTTTTCATTGATGTCCGGCGCCTACAAACCTATCAAACACGAAGTTAAACGAGAGCAACCCGCAACATATCGTGCAAACACGAAGTTAAACGAGAACGCAGCCCGTTCCAACTCGGAAACAACACGAATCTTAAAGGGAACGCGTGTAATCCCGACTAGTCGATAATACCAGGCAGTGCTTAACAATTGCCGGAATGAATAACAAAGAGAACTCGCGTATTATCCCGATGCGTCAGCGTCCGCCTCGCTGTTGAATCTCGACGAGGAATGAGCACTAACGCGTACTAATTGGCACGTACGGCTGCCTAAACACATCTAAAATCCAACCGATGCCAAGTTAGGCTAAAGCCCCATAAAGGCAGGGCGGCCAAACCGGGCTAATTACCGCGCTGCTCACGCAAGGAACCAAAACACACAAACTCATGGCGCAAATGAATCTCATTCTGGCCCCAAACGGCGTATCACGGTGTTAAAATCAAATAAAGAGGAAAAGCAAAGGAAATTCGAATGGATAAAACCGTGAATTTAATCACGTATGATGATGAAAAAACTCAGTGGCCATGTTTCAGGCTCACGAGCAAGGGATAGCTTAGAGGCAGCTCCCTAGTGAGTTGTGCAGGCATTCTGAGGGTGCCGGCTCAAAAAGCTCTTACTACATCCAAAGCTCAAAGCACAACTGACTCGGCAGTGGGAAAAAAGGGTGAGAGGTAAACTTGGTCCAGAATAGACTGGGCCAAGCTTAAACCAATCACAGAAGAGCAAATCAACCAATCCGGTGGTTTGGTGCATGCCAAATGAGCATGACTCATGACAACACACCGAATCAGCTGATATTGTTACGTGTATTTTGGGTTCCTAATGTGATACACGCAACATGTGTTAGGCCTAGTGATAGGAGGATGAGTGAGTGTTTTGCATAAAATGGAGTCAGTTTTTATTTCAGTTCAAATGAGTTTTATTTACCAAACAGACAAAGTGTCTGTTTGATTCTTAATCAATTTTACAATTTGGTCTATTTAATATCACATTGCAAGTAATGAATAATTGGATGGATTAACAATTCACATTCTCAATCATAACAAATGAAATTCAAACACTGTCATACCCTTTTCAAATTAACAATCAAATCAAACAAAAGACTCGTCAGCCGTACTCAGTATCGAGCGACATCAGAGAAGAGAGCTCTGTCTGAAAGCGGGTGGTTTTATAGCAAATCTGCCATAACCCCCATTTACTAATTGATCGGTCCAATCACATGGCGATGACGGTTTCCAATCGTCAACGCCATCTGTGGCCGAAATTTAGCAACGTTAAGTAAAAATAATGCCTAATCGAGCGCTACGGATCGCCTGTTAATCAGGACGGTCCGTACGCGTGACAACTCCCTTTTTTGCTTTAATTTTAGTCCCTAAAATTCAAATTTCGGGTACAGACAAATCTCTCATTACAATCGGACATTCTCAAAGAATGTTCGTTCATTTCTTACTCATAAAAGCTTATTACACAGTGTTTTACAATTATAATTCAAATTCTCCAAACATATTATTCATTTATTTACTCCCTTTTACTTTAGGGTTCACAATTCAAAATTCAAACTAAAGATTGTCAATTCAACTTAATATCAGTATCTTTGTGATATTCTCATTTTACATGTTCAAAAAAAAATTATAAAACAAAATCAGACTTCAAATGAAAATTATACAAATAAATTAACTTAGATTTCCTCAAAAGGTTCAAAACTTTCGTGTTTTGTGGCATTAATTCACTTGGCTCAGGTGGAACATAATCAGGCACCTCAAATTCATCAGATTCCTCATCCGAAGTGGAATGAATGTCCATTCTATCAAACTTGTTTGCCATTTTATTCATTAGCTGTTTCACACTAGCACAAACTCACAACAAGCCTCTCACCTATTTACAGAGAAAATAAAATAAAATAAGATAAGTCAAAATTAAGCAATGTAAACTAAATCATACATAACACACAAAATTATTCTCATTATAAACTAATCTTTTCATAAAAAGTTCAAAACAGTCATCAAAATAATTTCAAATTTTTTCTTGTTTTCTAAGTTTTCTTTAAAATTCATAAACTTCAACTCTTCTCAATTTAATTATTCATAATAAACTACTTTTATCAAAATTCAATCAAAATTCCATCACAAAATATTTACAGTTCATCAAAATCAATTCAAATCTATTCATTTCCAACGAAATTCGCAATAATTTATTCTCATCGCACCTCTCGAACACTCATGTCATTACCATTAATTTTGTTTCTATTTTCCTGTATTATTAATTTCAATTTTCGATTATTTCAAATTTTTATAAAATTTATCTTTCAATTATTTAAAATTTTAGTCTAAAGTATTTTCACCTAATTAACATTCGACACGAGTGAGGAAAATGGCGGTGAATTTTATTTCGTGAAATTCGCTCATAAGGACGTTAAAAACATCACAATTCATTTCTAAAATCACCTAAAAAACATTCACAACATGCACACAAACCTTTTAACACACAATTCAACACAATTTATCAGTAAATAATCAAAATAAGACTTTGTTTCGGGTCACGCTATTATCTGCGTTCACCGTTGCAAAGAACTTTAGTAGTAATGGCGATAGTCTTTTCGTTTCAACGGTCTGAGTCTGCGCGACCGGAAATCATGGTTTTTTGTGTTTGCGCCATCTAGTGGCGGATTTTTAAGCTGGTTTTCATCATTTTCGTTCGTGGGCTGTGATTCAAATAGCGATTTCAATGAAATTTGTTCCGTATCATCTATATAACGTTCCTTTGGCTTGATTTTTGGTGTTTTCACTTGTTTTTCTGTGTTTTCAACCATTATTTCACAGTTTTTACTGATTTTCTGAACTTTATCAACAAATTTCACTTTCTTTTCTGGTAAGTCTTTCAGAACTTCATCTATTTCTGGTTCTACTCGTTCTTTGTATGGTTTTAATCGTTCCACATTCACTATGTCACTTTTCTTTCTTGTAGAATTGATTATTTCATAGTCATTTGGTGCCGTTCTTCGCACAATTTCATAAGGGCCAGAAAATTGCGGTAAAAGCTTCTCTGACAAGCCAACTTTTCTATTAATGGTTTTCAAATAAACCAATTCACCTGGTTCAAATTCTTTGTTGACTCTGTCTTCATCAAACCTTTTCTTGCTTTTTGCAGATTGTTTTTCAAGTCTCTCATTTGCAATTTTCCTGGCTGCTCGAATGAATGTTGCTGTTCTTAATGTATATTCTTTCTGTGGCAAGTCCAAATTAACATCTACTGTCAAATCTACATCATATCCACGAAGTAAATAATGTGGTGTATATCCTGTTGTTTCATGAACGCCCGTGTTGTATGAAAACAGAAGAAATGGAAGAAATTCGTCCCAGTCAGTGTGTTCTTCATTAACGTAACTTTGCAACATTTTTGCGAATGTCGCGTTAAATCTCTCAGTCAATCCGTTTGTCCTTGGATGATATCCTGACGTAGTTTTATGCAAACTTTTAAACATATTTGAGACTTCTTCAACCATTTTATTCCTGTATTCCGTTCCACGGTCGCTTAGGATTTCTCTCGGACTGCCTTCTTTCAGAATAACTTCATAAAGCAATGTTTTCGCTGCTTCTAACGCTGTAGCTGCTGCTGCTGGTCTAGCTATTGCATTTCTAGAAAGATAATCAGTTACAACAAAAACATGTTTATTTCCAAGACGTGACAATGGAAATGGTCCAAGTGTATCTATTCCAATTCGCTCAAAAGGTTTTGAGACTGTTGACCATGGCTGCATTAGTCCTTTCGCTGGGGTGGTCATTGTTTTTGCTTTTGCGCATTGTTGGCAGGACAAGACGTAATTTCTCACATCCTTGTAAATTCTTGTCCAGAAAAATCGTGTTCTTATTCGTTTCCACGTTTTTGCCAATCCCAAATGAGCTCCTAGTAATCCATCGTGCATTTCATATAATACATCTTTTTTAAGTTGTTTTGGAACTACTAGTAATAAATCTTCCATGTTCAGGGAACTGTTAAGTTTTTTCTTCCTGAACAACGTTTTGTTTTGAAGAACGAACTGCTTTAGAGGTCGTCTTCTTTTTCTTGGAAGTTGCTCTTGGTTTTCTAGCGCTGTTATTAGGTCCAGTAGTTTGGGATCCTTCCTCTGTTCAACAGGGAGGTCCAAGTTTTCTAAGAAAAGCGAAGGTAATTTTTCTATTTCTTCTTCACTTAATTCTTCCTGGATCCTACTTAAAGCATCGGCATCTGTGTGTTTCTTGCCGCTTTTATGAAATATTTCAAAATCATACTCAGCTAGTTGCAGCGCCCACCTGGCTAGACGTCCATTTGGATTTCGGACTCCTCTCAGCCATTGGAGGGCAGAATGGTCGGTGATAATTTGGAATTTCTGTCCATACAAGTACGGTCTAAATTTCTCTATTGCAAAAATGATGGCTAACATTTCCCTATCAGTTGCAGTGTAGTTCTGTTCAGCTGTGCTCATTAAACGACTTGCATAAGCGATAACACGCTCTTGGTTGTTGACTTTTTGTTTAAGAATTGCTCCTAAACCATATGCGCTTGCATCAGTTGAAATCATGAAGGGCTGAGCGAAGTTTGGATGCGCTAACACCGGCACTGTTATTAATGCATTTCGGAGCGTGTGGAATGCTTTGTCGTGGGGTGGTCCCCAATCAAACTTTTCATCCTTCTTGGTTAAATTCACCAGAGGTTTGGAAAAGTCTGCAAAACCTTTAATAAATTTCCGGTAGTACGAGCATAACCCAAGAAAACCACGTAGTTGTTTAACGTTCACAGGAATTGGAAACTTGGCCACAGAATCCAGGTTCCTGGGATCCGGTGAAATACCTTCAGCATCAACCACATGTCCGAGATATCGTATGGTGTGTGTCGCAAACGTACATTTGCTCAGCTTGACTTTGAGATTCGCTGTTCTAAGCTTCTGGAAAACTGCCTCCAAATCGACAAGATGCTGATCGAAAGTCTTTGAAAACACTATCACATCGTCAAGATATGCAATACATACTTTTCCCAGGAGGTTACCAAGCACTTTGTTCATCAATTTTTGAAAGGCGGCTGGGCTGTTACATAATCCCATTCCGAGGACATTAAACTCATAATGTCCGCTAGACGTGGTGAACGCTGTCTTTTCACGATCTTGTTCATCTATTTCAACTTGGTGATATCCCTGAATGTGATCCATCATTGAAAAATACTTCGCACCCGCTAATTGATCTAGGGTGTCGTCAATACGCGGTAAGGGATAAACCATTTTCTTTGTTACTGCGTTTAACCGTCTCCAATCAACACAAAATCTCCATTTGCCATCTCTTTTCTTGATGAGCAGTACTGGTGCACTCCATGGGCTCTCAGATTCTCTTATTACTCCCTGGTCAAGTAACTTCTTTGTTTCAGCATCCTCGATTTCTCTTTCCTTAATTGATCGTCTATATGGTTGTAAATGGATTGGAGGAGAATCTCCAGTATCAATTCGATGTTTAATCGTGTGAGCTCTGCCTAAATCATTGTCAGTTTTTGCAAATCTATCAGAATTTTTCTCTAGTAATTGTTGCATTAAGGCTTGTTGCGATGCTGTCATATTATCGTTTGCCATGGCCGTGCTAAAGTCAAAATGATCATCTCTTTTTTCATCAAGCACGCCAGACTCAATTACATAAAATGCTTTCGCAATTGCCGAGTTACGTCCTAAATAAATTGTCTTTTTAGTCGGATTTGCAACTCGCAGAACTCCTTCACCTTTTCTGAATTTAGTCAATGTTTTGCAACAAATTACTCCAAAACGGTCGATTACTCCACTGAGTGGTTCTATAAATAACTCATCATCTATTTTCTTTGCAATCTTTATTGGAACTACACATTCATGTAATGCTGGAATTGTTATTGGTTTTAAAACTCGGGCTATATAATTTAAATCAGTATAATTCTTTGACATTGGGAAAACTTCTTGTTGTTCATCTTTTGGGCCTACAAAGATCTTCTGTTGGTCATAGTCGAGTTTACACCTTGCAGATCTTAAGAAATTATCTCCCAGCAGTAAATGGCGTCCAAATCCATTAACGATCAATACGTCAATGGTATGTTGCTGTTGTCCAACATCAATGGTTATCCTGGTTTTTCCTTCTGGGATTATCAATGAGCCATCCACAACTCTCAATCGAACACCTGGGCAGGGCTGATATTTGAGCTGCAGAGTTCTCACCAAATCTTCACTGATGATGTTACGAAAACCTCCAGAATCTAAGACACCAGTGATTTCCATACCATTTAATACTACTGGAATCTGCAAAAGTTCATCCATGGCGTGTAACTCGATAATTTCTAATTTCCTCTTTTTAAATTTCTTCTTGTTTTTCCGTCTTTGTGGCCATTCTAGTTTCCCGATGGATTAGGTGGTCCATCACGTGGGGCTCCTCGATTTCCTCGGCCTCGGTAATTTTCAATGAAATTTTTACCTTTATAATTTGGATTTTGTGGATGACCTTGGTTATTTGGATTCCCCTGTTGTCTTTGACCTTGTGGTGGATTCCATTGCTGTTGTGGTGGATTCCATTGTTGTTGTGGATATTGTTGTTGGAATCCTTGACCTTGGTTCCAATTGTTGTTATTATTCCACCATCCACGTTGTTGTCCAGGTCGTCCTCTAAAGTTACCTCTATTGTAGAACTGCGCCTGGTTTGGATGTGGTGTGTACCATTGATTTTGGTAGAAGACAGGAGTAACCTCTGCATATTGAACTTCCCCAAACTGCTGCTGTTGTCTTAGCACTTTGACCTCTGCTAACAACTCGTCTTTGGTTTTATTGACGTCGCTCGGTTCAACTAACAAACTCGGTTTCACCTCGCCTGTTGTATCAACAGCTTTTTGCAGTAGGGTTAGCTACATTTCTGCAGGGTCCTCATTGAATGCATGGGCTTCCAATAATCCAAGTTGAGATGTTAATTGATCCAATGTCTTTGGATAATTAGCTACTAATTTGTCTCTGATCACCTTTTTTAGTCCCTGGAACACATGAAATATCTTTTGATCTTCAGTAAACGCTGGTCTTGCAAAAGAACATTCTTTTAATATCTTCTGCATGTGTTCCAGAGCTGTTCCATCTTTGTGCTGCATTGTTTGTAACTTTGACAAAATTGTTGTTATCTGCCGTCTAAATTTTGTTTTCATCGCATCTTTCCATTCAGTCCAAGTTCTAGTCGGATGTAGTGGAAGTTGATCTAAATACCACGATGATGCAGAATGTTTCAGCACAATGGACAAATGTTTAATCCTTTCGGTGTCATCAGCAATCGTATCTTCATATCCAATTAACCACGTATCAATGTTACCTGTAGCTGGATCAAAATCAACTGGATTTCTTCTATTGACCACTAAGTTTTGTAACACTGTTTGTATTGCTACTAATTCTGGTGAAGCACTTGCCATATTATCTGGAAATTGTTCGTTTTTAATTGTCAATATTGGTTGAATAAGTTCTTTTGAGTCCTCAATCTCTTGGGCTGCGTCCTCAAATGCGTCGTCCAAATCTGCTTCCACTGTTTCCAAGAGACCGCCTAATTCCTCAATTTCTTTAGGCAATAATAAATTGTACACACCAGGGTCTATTAGTCTTCTATGGCGCTGTTCCGGGGTTTCAAAACCTTCCCTTTTTTGAATTTTTTCTTCTCCTTTGGATTTTGACCTCTTCTTCCGGTCAGTCACCTTGTCTCCCAGTGGTTCAAGTTCTCCTGGTTCTCTTGTTGAAAACAGATAATCCGTTACTGATTGCGAAAATTTATAACGTTTGGAGTCTGCAATGATCAATTAATTAAGTTTGAAGACACAATCCTTTGATCTGAAACTCCTGAAACTAATTTTTATTCATAAATAACACTATAACTCTTTAACACACAGAACACTTTTACTCTCTGAAAAATAAATCAATGATTAAACAGTTTAAACAATCAAACTTCAAAAATTCTAGAATAATTCAATTTTCACGGTCATTTACAAAATTTTATCAAAAACCACTAATAACAAATATTCAAGAAAACTTTCTATGAAAAACACTTTACAAAAATATCCTGAAAAGCAATCAATATTCATTAATTAATTCAAATGATATATTTCATTAATATACACTCTATCAACAAACAATTTACAAAAATTTCCTGAAATTCAAAATTATTCATCAGTAAATGCAAACTATATTCTTTTTCTATGCAAATTCATCCAAAGTATTCAAAATCTTATTCCTATTTTATTATTTTTCTATTTTGCCAATAATCAGTTAATTAACTCCATCAACTTCATTAGCAATGACTCACTTCTATCATTCTTATCACTTTTGACAATGACTCATTCATATTTAAATTAAGTCAGGCTATTTCAAAATTTTATATGAGTTTAAAACAATTTTCACTCTAATTTTACCAATTTTTCACTAATTTAAAGTGAATTTTCAGCTATTCTACTCTAATTTCGGGGTTTTTACTCCAATTCATATGTGGTATAGAGAAAGCCTGCATCTCCACCATTTGTTACGTGTATTTTGGGTTCCTAATGTGATACATGCAACATGTGTTAGGCCTAGTGATAGGAGGATGAGTGAGTGTTTTGCATAAAATGGAGTCAGTTTTTATTTCAGTTCAAATGAGTTTTATTTACCAAACAGACAAAGTGTCTGTTTGATTCTTAATCAATTTTACAATTTGGTCTATTTAATATCACATTGCAAGTAATGAATAATTGGATGGATTAACAATTCACATTCTCAATCATAACAAATGAAATTCAAACACTGTCATACCCTTTTCAAATTAACAATCAAATCAAACAAAAGACTCGTCAGCCGTACTCAGTATCGAGCGACATCAGAGAAGAGAGCTCTGTCTGAAAGCGGGTGGTTTTATAGCAAATCTGCCATAACCCCCATTTACTAATTGATCGGTCCAATCACATGGCGATGACGGTTTCCAATCGTCAACGCCATCTGTGGCCGAAATTTAGCAACGTTAAGTAAAAATAATGCCTAATCGAGCGCTACGGATCGCCTGTTAATCAGGACGGTCCGTACGCGTGACAATATGCAAAGTAGGAAGCGGACAGAAAAAGAACAGAAATAGAAAAGACAGGAAAGAGCAAGTGAAAATAGGACAGAATTAGGAAAAGTTAGGAGAAACTAAGGGAAAACCAACACAAATGAGGATGTGAAATAAACAAATACAAGGTTAGGAATTAGGCTCAGTTTAGGGTTATTTTAGCAAACAAAATACAACAATTAGAATTCAAACAAACAGGGAAAAGCGCGTATTATTTAACGCGTGAAAACCTGGACCGTGACATTCTTTCTTTTTCTCTATTTTTCTTTATTTTTCTCTATTTTTCTTTATTTTTCTCTATTTTTCTTTATTTTTCTCTATTTTTCTCTATTTTTCTTTGTTTTTCTTTGTCACAGTCCGGTGTTCACGCGTACGAGTTGTACGCATTGTTTCCCCGTGTTTATGTTCCTTAATAAACCCAAATTGTTCCTACCTTGTATTGTTTTCATTTTGTTTTAGTTTGTCTCTTGTTTAGCCTAATTTTCCTCATTTCTTCCTTTCTTATCCATTACTCATTCCTAACTTTCTTTCATTCTTTCACCTTTTCTCCTATCTTTTCCTAGTTTTTCTATTTCAGTTTATAGTTTTGATGCAAGACTATTTGCTTATCTATTCTGGTCAGTACGCGTCGACGTTAGTCATACACTTGTGGAGTTTTTTCGGGTGTAACGGGCGATAACGATCGCCAGGGGGCGGGCGGACACAAACGGAATATGTCCGATAAACGTTTTGGGGGTGAACAGCTAATTGGGGGCCGTTCTTTGTAATCAACCAATCAGGGTTGACCAGTGTGATATATAATCAGTTTGTTTTGTTTAATAAAATCACTTGAAGTTAACTAAGCTTGTTGTGCATATGTTGGTAATTTCGGGTCAGCTAGTCTCAGCTTTGGGACAGTTTACATCAGAAGTGGGATAGAAGGATTCGATGCGACGATAGACGATAAAGTAGACGAGAAAGTAGAAGAAGTAAGAGGCGACGACTGTTTTTGGCAACGGGAACGAAGTCGGGGTAACAAATAGCGCGTGGACGGTTCGGGAAACGAGAGACGATTCGCCGAATAAACACGTGCTACGAAGGTTAGCCGAACTTCGAACGAGAGATGGCCGTCGCAGAAGCAGTATTAGCAAAAATCCAACGTAAAGAGATTCCAACGTACGAAGATTTAAACGTGCTGAGGACCCGAGAGATTAGACCGCTATTACGGGAGCGAAAAATTGTGCCACAGAAGTTAAAAACAGACATGTTGGGACAATTATGGCGCGCATTACGTACGAAAGCGGGAATCGTAGAACGAGTAGAAAGCGACGACGAAGATGACGACGACAAAGAAGAAGAAGAGAAAGACGAAGAGAAAGTAGAAGACAACGATCCGAAGATAGAAGAAAATGTACCAATAGAAGCGGTGACGAACGGCGGATTTAGTGCGGATCAAGTGCAAAAGATGATAAAACAAATGACGGAGACGATGCTAGCGATGCAGACGAAACCAGAGGCGCCGAAAGAGAAGAAAGAAGTTAAGAACGCGCCAAAATTACCACGATTTTCGGGCACTCGAAGCGAGCTGCGTACGACCACGCAATGGTTACAGGACGTTCGTGAATACGCGAAGGAGTACCATTGGACGAACGTAACTACGGCGGCAGCAGCGTTAGAGGGACCAGCGAAAGTGTGGCAAGACAGCG
This sequence comes from Strigamia acuminata, assembly GCA_949358305.1. Lineage (NCBI taxonomy): Eukaryota > Metazoa > Arthropoda > Chilopoda > Geophilomorpha > Linotaeniidae > Strigamia > Strigamia acuminata. The sequence goes on along the minus strand of OX442314.1, from coordinate 62,618,683 downwards.
CGGGCACAACGATCCGGAACTTCGACGTATGGGCGGTTGAGTTAACAAAGAATTTCCCAGATCGGCAGTTGTCGTACGAAGACAAAGAAAAATTGATTCGAGCACCGCAGAAGAACGACGAGACTACCGAAACCTATTTGCGACAAAAATGGGCCACGTGCAAACGATTGGGAATGTCGATCAACGACGCGCAGAATTACTTGCTAGACAGATTAAAGAGCAAATCGGCAACAGCGCCGATGTACGTCATCAAATATCAATACATCAGCGATATGGTTGGAACGGCGCAAGACTTGGAAGCGCGAGCGAAGGGGACAACGATTGAAGCGAAGTCGAGGCCAAGCGTGGCGAAGCCAAACGGAAGGGGATTCGACGCGGGGCCGAAGTGTTTTAGGTGCGGCGAGAAGGGGCACCAGAAATCAGATTGTCCGAACGAGCTGAAATGTTTTAAATGCCACGAATCGGGCCACCTGGCGAATGCGTGTCCAAATGGAGTAAAAAGCTTCAATTGTAACGGGTTTGGGCACATGGCAAACGCGTGTCCAGAGCCGAAGAAAGAGCGGAAGCAGCCATCAAAGGACAAGTTGGACGTTAAAACGAAGAAGATTTACAAAATCGAAGCCGAGGAGATGCAGCCAGAATTCGAGACCATGATGTGGGTCGATGGAAAGAAATGCAGCGCGGGAATCGATACGCAAAGCGCCGTGTGTCTAATTAGTAAGACGTTTTCGCAACGTACGAAGATCGAGGAGCCGGACTACGAATACGTGATCGAAGGGTTTAATCAGGACGCAAGTCGCTACCGCGGACGAACGAGATGTGATGTAGAAAGCGCAAACGTGAAATTGACGGGTGTCGAGTTCTACGTGGTCGACGATGTTGGTTTATGCATTAAACTTGTGTAAACTCACAGTGGTGTGGAAAAACATTAGTGGTTGAAAAGAAGCACACAGTCTTTACTGGTCAGAAACAAAACAGTAAGTGAGAATTTATTCTTTGCAATCACATGACCCATAGGTATACAGCGCCACCTTGTGGGTGAAATACAAAGTATAAATGTAAACAAATGCCGTAACACACACGGCTAAGGATTAAAGTAATATTGTTACGTGGCTAAATGGGGATTGATTTAGTCCTACGTGACATGAATTTGATCAAGAATGACACAGGGTTTTATATGTAAAATGCCTACTGGCTTTATTATTCAAAGTCGGACATTTACTAATGTAAATGTTCGGTCAACAGCTCTTATTACATTTGTTCATTTATTAACCTAAAATATAAATCATTCATTCAAATCAAATAAATAACTAAATAAGGATGATGCTGTTGTCAATTCAATTCAGTTTAGAAAACCTAGTCCTGCCTGACCGTCAACCGGCTGGCAGTAGTAGGTGAAGGTAACAGGTTGAGACTCAAAAGAGATCTGAGCTCTCTGGCTTAATCAACTCACTAAGTAAACTCCTATTCCCCCTATCAACTAAGTTGAACGGTCTGTGCATCTTATTAGGTGCACAGCGCCGTCTAGTGAGAATTCATTGTATTAAATGCCTAAACAGAGCGAGCAGAGCCAGCCGATACACGGTACGGCTCTACCGCGTAACAGCCCCCCCCTTTAATTTTTTCGGTCTCTCGAAAAACAATGAATTGTTCTAACTAACGCATCTCCTTTCACATTAAAAAAATTCAAATCATAAACTCAATTTTACAATTTTGAGAATCTCTTTTCATCATCCTTATTTTTACAAAAATATCATATAACTCACTTTTCAATGTTTATAAATGTCATAGTCACTTTTTATTACACTTTTACATTGGAAATAATATTCAAAGTTTAAAATTAAATAAAATTAACACTTTTCATCAATGACAACACTTTTTGGTTTTTTTGTTTTATATTACTTTTTTTCAGTTTTCAATTTTCTATAAAATAAAAAAAACACACACACAAAAAAAAATGTTCAAAGTTCGTGTTGATTTTACACTTATTCACTTAAAGAAGTTAAAGTTCACTTCACTCTCCTCCTTCCGCTTGATCCTTCTTATCCTCTTCTTTGATCAACTCGAATGGGAGAATTTCACGATTTGCAATCTCATACACAAATCGTAAGCGTAACTCACACGGCTCCCCAAACTGCATTAAGTCCCGGTCTTCAACGTATCTTCTAACGAAGTAGAGTATGGTTGGGCCACAGCTGTCATTATCCAATTGGTGCATACGTGGCGGGTCCCAACGTATGAATTTGTTTGGAAACTTTACTCCTGCATCCATCAACGAGTATCTTAAAGATTCCCACTTTGGATATGTGCGCTCTATTGGTCCACTTGGGTCATAAAGCACGTATTGGGTTGGCTTTTTCCGCCAATCCACTATGAAAAGCTGCCAATGCTCTTCAATAGGAACTGGAAACACCCAAATCTTCTTTTGAGCACTTGGAAGTCTCTTCATTAGCCAATAGATCGCTTCCTTTCGTTTAGCTGGGTCCACCATTTTGAAGACCCACTCAGATTGAATTGGTGCCAATATGGGATATCGCTCTTCTAACAGTTGGAGGTAGTGATCAACGACGCTGTCATACGTCCAGCTCTGTCGTCCCGGCGTTAGGTCGCCTAATGCTGCCATCTGATAGTTCATGACTTTAATCGGCGGACAACCTACGGCGTCGAATGCTAAGTCATATTTTGGCGCATTACTATAGTCTAATGCAAGTCCGAGAGCCTGGACCTGTCGTGCAGCGTCCAACTCCACACGGTATACCCGTATAGGAGTAGGAAATACTACACTAGGGTCCTGGAAGGACTCTCTTCTCGCTAAGGCGATGGCTTTTAAAATGTTTTTCCTTATTTTCGCCTCCTGGATCAGCAAAGCATTCGCCCCTGTTCTCCACAACTGATAGTCGGGCAATCCCATCACTCCTTTTAATTTCCTGGCTCTAATGGCGTTGACCATATTCCGGTGCTCCATTCGCAAATCATTTAATCGGCGTTTGTTTCGATCAACGGTGTGACGCATTTCTTCTTCCCGGATTCTTTTCGATTGCTCATTAAACACTTTCTTCTTTTGTGCTTTCTTATCTCGTTTCAATTGTCGATTTTTACGACGACGACGCAATAAGCCTTCTTCACCCTTTGTTAATGGTCCTGCATATTTCTTTTTGTCTTCCTCCGCCTTTTGTTTTCCTTCTGTAAACGGGCGTGGGCAGTTAACCAATTCGTCCAAAGTTTTACTTGTGCTCGGCTTATTTGCTAAATAAATTTCCAAGTCATCGCCTTTCTTAAGTTGACGTTCCAAAAGATCGCCCACTTGCATCGAGCAAACCGAATCCGCATCGCTGTCACTATCACTACGCACATCCATCCGATCAAATTTGCTTGCCATTTCGTCCATTCGGATTCTAATATATTATTTGAAAAGAAAATAAAATAAATTACTTCATTAATTCAAAATTTTCACAAAAATTTTTCAATTTCCATTCGTTATTTCATTTAAAATTTCATGTTGCACTAATTTACACTAAATTTAACAATTTTTTAACTAATTAGTCACTTGATAATGTATGCACACACTAAAATTTCATTTTGAAGTTTTAACACAATTATTTAAGCCTAAATTTCCATTTCGCGATGTTATTATTTCACAAAATTCGCGATAAATTCGTTTCGTTTTTAAGCTATTTGTTCGCCAAATTCGTTCAAAATCCACTCTTTTCACTTACGGAATCACACACAAATCAACTGCTGCTGTTATTAATGCTTTAGGTTTCTTTGAGTCACACAGTAAACCCGGTTCGTCTCAGAAAACCTTAACACAATCCACTGTAGTCACGACGAGCCTGTTTGCGAAGGCGACGTGACCGGAAACTCTCGATTTCAGGTGGCGACGCGTCATCGACTGCGTCAGCGACACCTGTCGGCGATTTTCGCAATTGATTTTCTTCGTTTTTCCGTTCGTCTTCGTTTTGCCATCTTTCCATAATTTCTTTCGGTCCATAGAGCGCTTTTAATCGCTCTTTTTCGCTTGGAATTGGGAAATTTGACACTTTTGTTGTATTTTCTTCAGGTTCAAAGAGTGTTTTTAACGAAATTTGATCGTCATCGCTAATAAATCGTTCTTTAGCGATCGGAATTGGCGAAATTGACGTGTTTTCTTCAATTTCTTGTTGTTTTTCACTTTGTGTTGCAGTTTCATCAGCAAATGTGACTTTTTTAGCTGTCAATTCTTCTAATATCTCCGCTGGAATTTCTTCTCTGGGTTTATACGGTTTTAATCGTTCAATATTAACAATATCTGTTTTCTTTCCATTTGAACTTCTAATTTCGTAGTCATTTGGCGCGGTTCTTCTTACTATTTCGTATGGGCCTGAGAATTGTGGCAGGAGTTTTTCACTTAACCCAACTTTTCTATTGGGTGTTTTGAGATATACTAATTCTCCTGGGTCAAATTCCACATGAACTCGGCCTTGATCGAATCTTTTTCTGCTTTTTTCTCCTTGCCATTCCAACCTTTCATTTGCTATTTTCCTAGCTTCTCTGATGAATTTTGAGGTTCGCAAGGTAAATTCTTTTTGAGGTAAGTTGAGGTTTACGTCCACGTTCAAATCAACTTCATATCCTTTCAAAAGATAATAAGGTGTATATCCCGTCGTCTCGTGCACACCGGTATTATACGAGAAAAGCAAAAATGGCAAAAAATCATCCCAGTCCCTCTGGTCCTTATCAACATAAATCTGCAACATTTTTGCAAACGTCGCATTGAATCTTTCTGTGAGGCCATTGGTCCTTGGATGGTACCCTGAAGTGGTTTTATGTAGGGCTTTAAACATATTTGATACTTCTTCCACCATTTTGTTTCTGTATTCTGTGCCTCTATCGCTCAGGATTTCTCTCGGACTGCCTTCCTTCAACATTAACTCATAAAGCAGAGTTCTAGCTGCTTCCAACGCTGTTGATGCTGGAGCTGCTCTAGCAATCACTGTCCGCGACAAATAATCTGTCATTACGAAAACATACTTGTTGCCCTTGTCGGAGGTCGGAAAACTTCCCAGTGTGTCGATTCCAATCCTCTCGAAAGGCTTAGATATCGTAGACCACGGCTGCATTAAACCTTTTGGCGCTGTCGTCATTGATTTCGAGCTCGCGCAATGTGGACAAGAAAGTACGTAATTTCTAACGTCTTTATATATCCGGGGCCAGAAGAATCTTGTTCTCATTCTCTTCCATGTTTTGTTTAGGCCCAAGTGAGCACCCGTCAGTCCATCATGCATTTCTTCAAGAACGGCCGTTTTCAAATGCTGTGGAACGTATAACAGATTTACTTCCGTGTCTAGGGAATTCAGAGAATTTTTCTTCCTAAACAACACGTTATCGAGAAGGACGAACTGCTTTAGAGGACGTCTTCTCTTCTTCGGAAGTTGCTCTACTTGATTCATTGCGGTGATCAATTCCAGTAGCTTCTTGTCCTTACGCTGCTCAGCAGAAAGGTCGAGCTGTTCGAGTAAAAGTGAGGGAACTATTTTGTTTTCTTCCTCGCTTAAATCTTCTGGAATCCTACTCAAGGCGTCGGCATCTTTGTGCGCTTTTCCGCTCTTGTAGATCACATCGAAATCAAAGTCTACTAGCTGTAGGCTCCATCTAGCTAGTCTGCCATTGGGGTTTTTGACTGATTTTAGCCATTGAAGTGCCGAATGGTCTGTAATTATCTGGAACTTCTTACCATACAGATAAGGTCGGTACTTTTCAATTCCAAACAGAATAGCCAGACATTCCCTTTCCGTGGCTGTGTAATTCTGTTCTGCTTGGCTGAGAAGTCTGCTGGCATAAGCTATCACATGTTCTTGTTTGTTTATCTTCTGTTTCAACACTGCTCCAAGACCATATGCGCTCGCGTCTGTCGATACCATGAAGGGTTCTTCAAAATTAGGGTGCGCAAGCACTGGCACGGTGATAAGGGCGGTCCTCAATGTTTTGAAGGCCTTATCATGAGGTGGGCCCCAATCAAATTTCTCGTCCTTCTTCGTCAAATTGACTAAGGGCTTGGATATGTCCGCAAAACTTGGAATGAACTTCCTGTAATACGAACAGAGCCCTATGAATCCTCGAAGAAGTTTGAGGTTAGTAGGAACTGGAAACTTCGCGACGGATTCCAAGTTCCTAGGGTCTGGTGATATACCCTCAGAGTCCACGACATGTCCCAAATACTTAATGGTGTTTGTCCCAAATGTGCACTTGCTCAACTTCACCTTTAAGTTAGATTGTCTAAGCTTGTCGAAAACATTGTCTAGATCTTTCAAATGCTGATCGAATGTTTTAGAGAAAATGATAAGGTCATCAATGTACGCTATACAAACTTTGCCTAGGAGGTTGCCTAAAACTTTATTCATTAACTTTTGAAAAGCCGCTGGACTATTGCATAATCCCATTCCTAGGACGTTAAACTCAAAATGTCCGCTTGAAGTGGTAAACGCTGTTTTTTCACGATCTTGTTCATCTATTTCGACTTGATAATATCCTTGAATAAGATCCATCATGGAGAAGAACTGTGCACCTGCCAACTGATCTAAAGTGTCATCTATTCTTGGCAATGGGTACACCATTTTCTTTGTTATCGCATTCAAACGTCTCCAATCAACGCAAAATCTCCACTTACCATCTCTTTTCTTTATTAGCAATACAGGCGCGCTCCAGGGACTTTCTGATTCCCTTATCACTCCCATATCAAGCAATTTCTTTGTTTCCTCAGCTTCGACTTCTTTTTCCTTCATAGAACGACGATACGGTTGCAAATGTATTGGTTCATGGTCTCCAGTATCGATTTTATGCTTATACACTTGAACTCTTCCCAAATCCTTGTCAGAAACAGCAAATCTGTCTTGATTCTTTTGAAGAAGTTGTCGCATTTGCTCTTGTTGGTCTTTATTCATTTTGTCTTTTGCTATTGAGGAGTCAAAGTCAAAACAGTGTACCTGTTTTTCGTCAAACACCCCAACATCAACCACATAATAAGCTTTTGCGATTGCTGACTTCTCCTTCAGAAAGACTGTCTTCTTGGTTGGGTTAGCCACTCGAATGATGCCTTTTCCGTTCTTGAAATCTGTTAAAGTTTTACAACCTATCACAGCAAATCTATCAGTGACATTATGTAATGGTTGTACAAACATGTCCAATGTTATTGCTTTATTCAAATAGATGGGAACAATGCACTCATGCATTGGTGGAATTGTGATGTTCTTCATTACCCTCGCAACATAATTCTGATCAACAAAAGTTTTATTCATTGGAAATGACACTTCCTTTCCACTAGTTCGGCCCACAAAGATTTTTTGTTTGTCGTAGTCTAACACGCACTTCGCGAACAGCATGAATGGGTCACTTAGCAGTAATTCATAATGAAATCCTTTAACAATCAGGACCTCGATCCTGTATGTTAATTCACCAATTGTAATGTTCATCTTGGCTTTTCCTATTGGAGTCACGAGTTCTCCGCTTACCCCTTGTAATCGTATATTTGGGCTTGGCGGGTACTTCAACTGTAAAGCTTCAGCAAGCTCTTCGCTGATAACGTTGCGTTTTCCTCCAGTGTCCATAACTGCCTTGACTTCCATGTTGTTCACTATTACTGGAATTTCCAATAGAGATTCTGAAATGTTCATTTTGACTACGATTATCTTCTCTCTTCTATTCTTTCTTTTCTTCTTTGGATGACAACATCTTCCTTGTTGATGGTGACATCTTCCTTGTGGCCGACCCACTAGTTTTCCTCTTCTCGTTGATCTTGTTGTGGGTTCTGCTTAGGATTAGGGTTCGTTTTACCGCCCCCTTGTGTCCTTTTCTTCTTAAACCACCTTCTGTTATTTGGGTTCCCTCTATTTTCTTGAGATTGTTGCTCCTGTGGCGCTGATGTGTTATGTTCACAACCATAACGATGCCAACATCCACATGAACGCGTTGTTGTCGGACTGCTATTTGACCGCTGTCTACCTCTGTTGTATCTACCTCTAAAGTTCTGTCCGCGCTGCGATGCTGGAATATACCACTCGCCTTGTATGAATAATGGAACCAATTGTTGTGGCTCTACTGACTCACTTACGAGCTTTTGCTGTTTTAATTTGATATTTTCAGCTAATAACTCGGCGTAGCTTACTGGGGATCCCCCTGTTCCAGACAGTATACCTGTTGTCGTAGGGTTCACCTTTTCATCTACAACTTTTTTGAACATTGTGAGCAGTAGATCCGCTGGTTCTTCTGTTTTGTGACTTTCATACAATTTAAGTCTCTGTTCCATTTCTTCTAACGTCGATGGAAATACCGTTATCATCATCTTCTGCATTGCAGGCTTCAAACCTTGGTAAACATAATTTATTTTCTGAGTTTCAGTCATTTCTGGTAGAATAAACGCACATTCGGCCAAGACTTTCTTCATGAAGGCATCTGCTGTACCCTCTTTGTGTTTCATGAAGTGGAGAGTATTGTAAACATTTTCTTGGCTTCTTCTAAATTTTTTCTCGATCTGTGGTTTCCAATCCGTCCATTTCCATGTCGGATTCTTCTTTAGTTGTTCCACAAACCATGCCAATCCATCAGTCTTTAAGGCTAATGCTAGATGTTTTACTCTCTCATCATCTGTTCCTATTGTAGCTTCATATGCCACAAGCCATTGGTCGATGTTGCCCTTTTCTGTATCATAAGTGACAACAGGTCGCTTCTGCACTACCAAACTCTTCAGTAAGTCGGTCAATACGTCCGTTGGAGTCTGTGATGATGTCATTTTCGGAAAATTTGGTTTAATTGAGGTTGGAACTGGTTTAGTTTTTACTGGTGTAAATGTCTTTATTATTTCTTCTAAACCTTTTTGTGGAATTAATTTTATTGCTGGAGTAGCAAAATCCAATTTCTGTAATATTGATTGAGGTTGAGATCGGACTTCTTTATCTTCCTTCTGAGGTTCAGTGTCAGATTCGGATTTAGCGTTTTTACTTCTTCTAGTGGTGATATTTTTCAAATTTGGTTCAGGTGACTGCAAATTTTGTAAATCCTGAAGATTATCCAAGTTGAATTGTGACAATTTCACTGGCTTATCCACACTGAAGCCTTATATTGCACTTTTTTATTCACTTCACTAGCACTAATCTCTTTCTAAACACTGAATACACTAACACGAATTCATTACCTGAAAACTTAAAGTGTTATTAGCATATAATTCATAAATATTACACTCAAAATTACAAAGAAAATAATCCAACAATAACATTTCAAAACAATTTTTCAATTCCTATAAATTCACAAAATTTCCTGTAAATAAATATCAAAATTAGTATTTATACACTATATATTTTATTTATTCTAAATATAACAATTGTAAATCAATTTATTAATCCCTAATCAACAATCAAACTCTATTTTCATTTCCAAAATGCAAATTATTTCACACAATGACATTAAATATTCAAGCTGTGACTTCACTTGTTTTTACCAACTCTGAGTCATTCAAGATAATTGCTATAAAATCAGCAATTTTCACTAATTATTTCTAGATTTTTATTAAATTATTTTGGCAATTTTAATCCAATTTTAATGGGATTTTAAATCTAAACGGGCTACAATCGAGACCGCATCTCCACCAGTTGTTACGTGGCTAAATGGGGATTGATTTAGTCCTACGTGACATGAATTTGATCAAGAATGACACAGGGTTTTATATGTAAAATGCCTACTGGCTTTATTATTCAAAGTCGGACATTTACTAATGTAAATGTTCGGTCAACAGCTCTTATTACATTTGTTCATTTATTAACCTAAAATATAAATCATTCATTCAAATCAAATAAATAACTAAATAAGGATGATGCTGTTGTCAATTCAATTCAGTTTAGAAAACCTAGTCCTGCCTGACCGACGACGAAGATGACGACGACAAAGAAGAAGAAGAGAAAGACGAAGAGAAAGTAGAAGACAACGATCCGAAGATAGAAGAAAATGTACCAATAGAAGCGGTGACGAACGGCGGATTTAGTGCGGATCAAGTGCAAAAGATGATAAAACAAATGACGGAGACGATGCTAGCGATGCAGACGAAACCAGAGGCGCCGAAAGAGAAGAAAGAAGTTAAGAACGCGCCAAAATTACCACGATTTTCGGGCACTCGAAGCGAGCTGCGTACGACCACGCAATGGTTACAGGACGTTCGTGAATACGCGAAGGAGTACCATTGGACGAACGTAACTACGGCGGCAGCAGCGTTAGAGGGACCAGCGAAAGTGTGGCAAGACAGCGCGGGCACAACGATCCGGAACTTCGACGTATGGGCGGTTGAGTTAACAAAGAATTTCCCAGATCGGCAGTTGTCGTACGAAGACAAAGAAAAATTGATTCGAGCACCGCAGAAGAACGACGAGACTACCGAAACCTATTTGCGACAAAAATGGGCCACGTGCAAACGATTGGGAATGTCGATCAACGACGCGCAGAATTACTTGCTAGACAGATTAAAGAGCAAATCGGCAACAGCGCCGATGTACGTCATCAAATATCAATACATCAGCGATATGGTTGGAACGGCGCAAGACTTGGAAGCGCGAGCGAAGGGGACAACGATTGAAGCGAAGTCGAGGCCAAGCGTGGCGAAGCCAAACGGAAGGGGATTCGACGCGGGGCCGAAGTGTTTTAGGTGCGGCGAGAAGGGGCACCAGAAATCAGATTGTCCGAACGAGCTGAAATGTTTTAAATGCCACGAATCGGGCCACCTGGCGAATGCGTGTCCAAATGGAGTAAAAAGCTTCAATTGTAACGGGTTTGGGCACATGGCAAACGCGTGTCCAGAGCCGAAGAAAGAGCGGAAGCAGCCATCAAAGGACAAGTTGGACGTTAAAACGAAGAAGATTTACAAAATCGAAGCCGAGGAGATGCAGCCAGAATTCGAGACCATGATGTGGGTCGATGGAAAGAAATGCAGCGCGGGAATCGATACGCAAAGCGCCGTGTGTCTAATTAGTAAGACGTTTTCGCAACGTACGAAGATCGAGGAGCCGGACTACGAATACGTGATCGAAGGGTTTAATCAGGACGCAAGTCGCTACCGCGGACGAACGAGATGTGATGTAGAAAGCGCAAACGTGAAATTGACGGGTGTCGAGTTCTACGTGGTCGACGATGTTGGTTTATGCATTAAACTTGTGTAAACTCACAGTGGTGTGGAAAAACATTAGTGGTTGAAAAGAAGCACACAGTCTTTACTGGTCAGAAACAAAACAGTAAGTGAGAATTTATTCTTTGCAATCACATGACCCATAGGTATACAGCGCCACCTTGTGGGTGAAATACAAAGTATAAATGTAAACAAATGCCGTAACACACACGGCTAAGGATTAAAGTAATATTGTTACGTGGCTAAATGGGGATTGATTTAGTCCTACGTGACATGAATTTGATCAAGAATGACACAGGGTTTTATATGTAAAATGCCTACTGGCTTTATTATTCAAAGTCGGACATTTACTAATGTAAATGTTCGGTCAACAGCTCTTATTACATTTGTTCATTTATTAACCTAAAATATAAATCATTCATTCAAATCAAATAAATAACTAAATAAGGATGATGCTGTTGTCAATTCAATTCAGTTTAGAAAACCTAGTCCTGCCTGACCGTCAACCGGCTGGCAGTAGTAGGTGAAGGTAACAGGTTGAGACTCAAAAGAGATCTGAGCTCTCTGGCTTAATCAACTCACTAAGTAAACTCCTATTCCCCCTATCAACTAAGTTGAACGGTCTGTGCATCTTATTAGGTGCACAGCGCCGTCTAGTGAGAATTCATTGTATTAAATGCCTAAACAGAGCGAGCAGAGCCAGCCGATACACGGTACGGCTCTACCGCGTAACAATATGCTGAACAAAAATAATATGATACAGTTAAATATACATAGCAATTGACAAATACATGTAATATTCTAACAATCGGCCCCCTCATATTATCAGGCGCTTAAGAGACTCAAATCAATTAAGAAACGATTACAAAATTGTATAAGATCAGTTTTATCAACCGATTTTGTAAAAATATCCGCAAAATTACATTTTGTCCCCACATGTACGATTTGGAGGTTATTTCTTTTTACAAGCTCCCGAATAAAGTGATATCTGACGTCTATGTGTTTTGTTTTACGGTTTTCAACGTTAGACTTGGTAAAATCCACCGTCGAGATATTGTCGCACATGACATGATGAAAGAATTTATCCGCTAGATCGGGAACAATCTCATGTAAGACCCTTACAATCCAGATGTAGTCCTTTACAGTTTCCGTAAGGGCCACATATTCGGCCTCCATGGTTGACAATGTAACATTCCGCTGCTTGAAGGTCCTCCAGTAAATGGGTGCGCTTCCCAACGTCACAAGAGTTCCTCCAACGGAGATTTGGTCGTCTCTATTGTTGGCATAATCGGAGTCACTATATCCAATGACTTCGATTCGATTGTTCGGGAATAACATCAATCCATAGTTCTTTGTCGTTCTCAAATAGCTGAGCAGGTCTAGCAAAGCAATCCAGTGGTCCCATCCTGGGTTTGACTGGAACTGACTTAGGATGTTAATTGCATAAGTCATATCGGGTCTCGTCCTTGATCCGATGAACGCCAAAGAACCCAGCAAGCTTCTATAGGGGATTTTCTCCATGATCCTAATGTCATCAATAGTATTTGGACAATCTTGTTTTGTGAGAATGGTTGATTTTGTCATCGGTTGAGATCTTATCTTAACCGAGTCCAAATGATTTTTGAATCTTAACAACACCTTGTTGACGTACGATCTTTGATGTAGGACCATTTGCTGTTTGTACGAATAAAATTCGACTCCCAAAAGTTTTTTTGTTTGTCCTAAAATGACTAAGTCAAACTGCGTCTTGATCATGTTGAGCACGTTGATCGCATCCTCATGATGTTTACCAAAAACGACGATATTGTCCACTTACACGATCAAATACGCAACGACTCCGTACTTGTAAACGCAATTGCACCAGTTCACATGCTGCAGGCCGAGTTTCAAAAAAGGCTCCTCCAACTCCAAGCCCCATTCTCTACCGGATTGATGTAGTCCGTAAATCGCTCAAAGGAGTCTGCACACGTAATTCTCTTTGCCTTCACAAACAAATCCTTTTGGTTGACGCATGTAAACAACCTTGTGCAATTTCGCGTAGAGGTAAGCACATTTGACATCTGCTTGAACGTAGGACCACTTCAGCATGCAAACAAGTAGCGTAAACATGATGCGTACGATGGAGAAGTCCACTACGGGCGAGAGCGAACGGGCAAGTGGAAAGGATGAACCGAACGATAGTCCCGATGTTGGCGAGCCAAACGACGAAGGACGACGGGAGCGATTGGAGCAAAGGGATCGACAAGGTCAAAATCGCGATCAACTCAAGAGTCAACCAATCGACCAAGAAAACACTATTGGAGGTGTTGTACGGATTCCAGCCGAGAACGATCATCGAACCAAGATTAGCAGCGATAGTAGTCGAGGAAAACGACGGAGACGAGACGGAAATCGAAGATGTAAGGAACGAAGCATACGAAACACTGACGGAAAACCAGATCAGGCAGAAAAAGGCGTTCGATAGACATCGAGGACCAAACCGGACATACGAAGTCGGGGATATGGTCGTCGTACGAAGGAAAGCGATCGCAATACAAGGCAAAGCGGGAAAACTCAGTAATCTGTATCGAGGACCATTGCGAGTAAGTCGGCGGATTTCGAGCACAGTGTACGAGATTACAAGTCTCGAGAACCCGCCTCGATACAAAACGACCGCATCAATCGACCAGATGAAGAAATGGACCTTCGAGGACAACGCGGCATCAGGAGCCAAAGACGAATTAACAAGTGTCGGCGGGGACGCCGACATTTAGTCGGATGACCGAGTGTGGAGTTTTTTCGGGTGTAACGGGCGATAACGATCGCCAGGGGGCGGGCGGACACAAACGGAATATGTCCGATAAACGTTTTGGGGGTGAACAGCCAATTGGGGGCCGTTCTTTGTAATCAACCAATCAGTGTGATATATAATCAGTTTGTTTTGTTTAATAAAATCACTTGAAGTTAACTAAGCTTGTTGTGCGTATCTTGGTAATTTCGGGTCAGCTAGTCTCAGCTTTGGGATAGTTTACACACTTAGTATGCACCGACTGTACTGATTGGCTCTTGACTCTTCCATGATTGGTCGAGCTTGGTTGAGTCCAAGTTTACCTTTCACCCTATTTTTTCTTTTTTTTGGCAGTTAAGCTCAGTAACCCGAACGCGTAAGTGCTCTCTGGAGCCAGTGCTCATGGCTGAGTTTTAACTCATTTCTAAAGCTCACTCGTAGCTTTAATTCACCCTGGAGTTCTGGGATATGACTTCAGGCTTTCATTGATCATTATTGCTTGTGTTAACTCACACTTTTATCCACTCGAACCTGTTGTTTTTCCGCCTCTTTGTACTGTTTTAAGCACGGTGACGCATCGTTATTTTGGCAAGATAAGGTCGTTTAGCCTTCAATCTGAAATCTTTGTGTCAATTTAATTCGTGTTATCGGCGCGTGACTTAGTTTCACCGCTTGATACGAGCTTTAGCTTAATTAGGCGTAGCTCGAGGTTAAGTTTGGATTCGTGTGACCGTGCGGGCCATAAGCACGAGTTAGCACTTGTTTCTCGCTTGATTTCGACAGCGAGGCAGTCGATCTGAGTCGGGATAATACTCGATTCTTTCGCGGACTTGTGCTGCTTTTGACTCCGGGCATAATCAAGTCTGGACATTTGTTCAGCTTGGTGGATTCAACTAAAGTCACGGTGGACAGTTCAATTGCGTAGTCAACAGTGTTTCCCACGGTGGATTCAACAAAGGGCAGGGTGGATTCAACTAAGGTCACAGTGGATTCAACTAAGGTCACGGTGGATTCCACTAAGGTCACGGTGGATTCGACTAAGGTCACGGTGGATTCCATTAAGGTTACAATGGATTCGACTAAGGTCACGGTGGATTCCACTAAGGTCACAGTGGATTCGACTAAAGTCACGGTAGATTCAACAAAGGGCAGGGTAGATTTGATTAAGGTCACGATGGATTCAACTAAGGTCACGGTGGATTCAACTAAGGTCACGGTGGACTCAACTAAGGTCACGGTGGATTCGACTAAGGTCACGGTGGATTCCACAAAGGTCCTGGTGGATTCCACTAAGGTCACGGTGGATTCGACTAAGGTCACGGTGGATTCCACTAAGGTCACGGTGAATTCCACTAAGGTCACGGTGGATTCAACAAAGGGCAGGGTGGATTCAACTAAGGTCACGGTGGATTCAACTGAAAGCACGATGGATTTGATTAAGGTCACGGTGGATTCCACTAAGGTCACGGTGGATTCAACTAAGGTCACGGTGGATTCAACTAAGATCACGGTGGATTCGACTAAGGTCACGGTAGATTCCACTAAGGTCACGGTAGATTCCACTAAGGTCACGGTGGATTTGACTAAGGTCACAGTGGATTCAACAAAGGGCAGGGTGGATTCCACTAAGGTCACAGTGGATTCAACTAAGGTCACGGTGGATTCAACTAAGGTCACGGTGGATTCGACTAAGGTCAGGGTGGATTTGACTAAGGTCACGGTGGATTCAACAAAGGGCAGGGTGGATTCCACTAAGGTCACAGTGGATTCAACTAAGGTCACGGTGAATTCCACTAAAGTCACGGTGGATTTGACTAAGGTCACGGTGGATTCAACAAAGGGCAGGGTGGATTCCACTAAGGTCACAGTGGATTCAACTAAGGTCACGGTGGATTCGACTAAGGTCAGGGTGGATTCAACAAAGGGCAGGGTGGATTTAACTAAGGTCACGGTGGATTCAACTAAGGTCACGGTGGATTCGACTAAGGTTAGGGTGGATTCAACAAAGGGCAGGGTGGATTCAACTAAGGTCACGGTGGATTCAACTAAGGTCACGGTGGATTCCACTAAGGTCACAGTGGATTCAACAAAGGTCACGGTGGATTCAACAAAGGTCACGGTGGATTCAACAAAGGTCACGGTGGATTCTACTAAGGTCACGGTGGATTCGACTAAGGTCAGGGTGGATTTAACAAAGGGCAGGGTGGATTCCACTAAGGTCACAGTGGATTCAACTAAGGTCACGGTGGATTCCACTAAGGTCACGGTGGATTTGACTTAGGTCACGGTGGATTCAACAAAGGGCAGGGTGGATTCCACTAAGGTCACAGTGGATTCAACTAAGGTCACGGTGGATTCGACTAAGGTCAGGGTGAATTCAACTAAGGTCACGGTGGATTCAACTAAGGTCACGGTGGATTCGACTAAGGTCAGGGTGGATTCAACAAAGGGCAGGGTGGATTCAACTAAGGTCGCGGTGGATTCAACTAAGGTCACGGTGGATTCCACTAAGGTCACAGTGGATTCAACTAAGGTCACGGTGGATTCGACTAAGGTCAGGGTGGATTCAACAAAGGGCAGGGTGGATTCAACTAAGGTCACGGTGGATTCAACTAAGGTCACGGTGGATTCGACTAAGGTTAGGGTGGATTCAACAAAGGACAGGGTGGATTCAACTAAGGTCACGGTGGATTCAACTAAGGTCAAGGTGGATTCCACTAAGGTCACGGTGGATTCAACAAAGGTCACGGTGGATTCAACAAAGGTCACGGTGGATTCTACTAAGGTCACGGTGGATTTGACTAAGGTCACGGTGGATTCAACAAAGGGCAGGGTGGATTCCACTAAGGTCAGGGTGGATTCAACTAAGGTCACGGTGGATTCCACTAAGGTCACGGTGGATTCAACAAAGGTCACGGTGGATTCTACTAAGGTCACGGTGGATTTGACTAAGGTCACGGTGGATTCGACTAAGGTCAGGGTGGATTCAACTAAGGTCACGGTGGATTCAACTAAGGTCACGGTGGATTCCACTAAGGTCACGGTGGATTCAACAAAGGCAAAAATTAAATTTCTACTAGAAAGGCCGGAATTTTCGCCGACCTAGAAAGGCCGAAATTGGTCAAAATGACCGCTTGAAACAATGCGCACAAGACCATCAATTTTTGTTTTGCTATTTTCTTCGCGTTTTACTGATCAATTTGATGGCAAAACGCAAGATACACGTATTGTTTATGTATTTTGCACGATTTGTGCGCGTTTTGTCCACGTTTCGTGCACGTCTTGTGCGCGTTGTTTCAAGCGGTCATTTGGACCGCTTTTGGCCTTTCTAGCTCAATTCAATTTTTTTAATTTTTTTTACAGAAAAAAGCCACGTTTGCTGATTTATGATGTAAAGTATAATAAGTTAGTAAAAGTGAAAAAAATACCAGCATTGTAAACCCATTGAGTTTATTGCTACAGCTGTTTAAAACAGCTGTTGCGGTCAAAATGACCGCTCTGATCTTTCTAGTGTTAAATAAATATATTCAAATGTGCATTACTGTGCAAGTACACAATAAAAATCATCACTATCTTTTTGTAATGCCTCATTAATTTTTTTTTCACAAGTATAAAAAATTTCACTTTGCTGATTTTTTTCTGATTTGTTTCCTTTTTAAAAAGAAATCATTTAAATGAAGATGACTAAGATAAGTTGGATAGTACTAATTTGATGGTGCTCTTCAACTTTGTAATTGACTTTTTTGCTCTAACCTGATTGGTTTAGAAGTTAGCAACTGAATAACCTTGAAAATGGCTTTCAAGGTCAAAATTGATGACATCATTGGATTGTTCTCACCCAACTTCCTATACGATCGCTTCATCAAAGTTGGCGTAGATGCAATTGCTCAGGAAATATTTGAGGGGAACAGACTTTTGTTTCACCCTGTATAATATTCTAACACTCTTTACGTTGGATTTCTGCTAATACTGCTTCCGCGTCGGCCATCTCTCGTTCGAAGTTATTTAATTCGTGTTATCGGCGCGTGGCTTAGTTTCACCGCTTGATACGAGCTTTAGCTTAATTAGGCGTAGCTCGAGGTTAAGTTTGGATTCGTGTGACCGTGCGGGCCATAAGCACGAGTTAGCACTTGTTTCTCGCTTGATTTCGACAGCGAGGCAGTCGATCTGAGTCGGGATAATACTCGATTCTTTCGCGGACTTGTGCTGCTTTTGACTCCGGGCATAATCAAGTCTGGACATTTGTTCAGCTTGGTGGATTCAACTAAAGTCACGGTGGACAGTTCAATTGCGTAGTCAACAGTGTTTCCCACGGTGGATTCAACAAAGGGCAGGGTGGATTCAACTAAGGTCACAGTGGATTAAACTAAGGTCACGGTGGATTCCACTAAGGTCACGGTGGATTCCACTAAGGTCACAGTGGATTCAACTAAGGTCACGGTGGATTCGACTAAGGTCAGGGTGGATTCAACAAAGGTCACGGTGGATTCAACTAAGGTCACGGTGGATTCGACTAAGGTTAGGGTGGATTCAACAAAGGGCAGGGTGGATTCAACTAAGGTCACGGTGGATTCAACTAAGGTCACGGTGGATTCCACTAAGGTCACGGTGCGGGCCATAAGCACGAGTTAGCACTTGTTTCTCGCTTGATTTCGACAGCGAGGCAGTCGATCTGAGTCGGGATAATACTCGATTCTTTCGCGGACTTGTGCTGCTTTTGACTCCGGGCATAATCAAGTCTGGACATTTGTTCAGCTTGGTGGATTCAACTAAAGTCACGGTGGACAGTTCAATTGCGTAGTCAACAGTGTTTCCCACGGTGGATTCAACAAAGGGCAGGGTGGATTCAACTAAGGTCACAGTGGATTAAACTAAGGTCACGGTGGATTCCACTAAGGTCACGGTGGATTCGACTAAGGTCACGGTGGATTCCATTAAGGTTACAGTGGATTCGACTAAGGTCACAGTGGATTTCACTAAGGTCACAGTGGATTCGACTAAAGTCACGGTAGATTCAACAAAGGGCAGGGTGGATTTGATTAAAGTCACGATGGATTCAACTAAGGTCACGGTGGATTCAACTAAGGTCACGGTGGACTCAACTAAGGTCACGGTGGATTCGACTAAGGTCACGGTGGATTCCACAAAGGTCCTGGTGGATTCCACTAAGGTCACGATGGATTCGACTAAGGTCACGGTGGATTCGACTAAGGTCACGGTGGATTCCACTAAGGTCACGGTGAATTCCACTAAGGTCACGGTGGATTCAACAAAGGGCAGGGTGGATTCAACTAAGGTCACGGTGGATTCAACTGAAAGCACAATGGATTTGATTAAGGTCACGGTGGATTCCACTAAGGTCACGGTGGATTCAACTAAGGTCACGGTGGATTCAACTAAGATCACGGTGGATTCGACTAAGGTCACGGTAGATTCCACTAAGGTCACGGTAGATTCCACTAAGGTCACGGTGGATTTGACTAAGGTCACAGTGGATTCAACAAAGGGCAGGGTGGATTCCACTAAGGTCACAGTGGATTCAACTAAGGTCACGGTGGATTCAACTAAGGTCACGGTGGATTCGACTAAGGTCAGGGTGGATTTGACTAAGGTCACGGTGGATTCAACAAAGGGCAGGGTGGATTCCACTAAGGTCACAGTGGATTCAACTAAGGTCACGGTGAATTCCACTAAGGTCATGGTGGATTCGACTAAGGTCAGGGTGGATTTGACTAAGGTCACGGTGGATTCCACTAAGGTCACGGTGGATTCGACTAAGGTCAGGGTGGATTCAACAAAGGGCAGGGTGGATTCAACTAAGGTCGCGGTGGATTCAACTAAGGTCACGGTGGATTCCACTAAGGTCACGGTGGATTTGACTTAGGTCACGGTGGATTCAACAAAGGGCAGGGTGGATTCCACTAAGGTCACAGTGGATTCAACTAAGGTCACGGTGGATTCGACTAAGGTCAGGGTGGATTCAACTAAGGTCACGGTGGATTCAACTAAGGGCAGGGTGGATTCCACTAAGGTCACGGTGGATTCGACTAAGGTCACGGTGGATTCTACTAAGGTCACGGTGGATTTGACTAATGTCACGGTGGATTCAACAAAGGGCAGGGTGGATTCCACTAAGGTCACAGTGGATTCAACTAAGGTCACGGTGGATTCCACTAAGGTCACGGTGGATTCAACAAAGGTCACTGTGAATTCTACTAAGGTCACGGTGGATTCGACTAAGGTCAGGGTGGATTCAACTAAGGTCACGGTGGATTCCACTAAGGTCACGGTGGATTCGACTAAGGTCAGGGTGGATTCAACTAAGGTCACGGTGGATTCCACTAAGGTCACGGTGGATTCAACAAAGGTCACGGTGGATTCTACTAAGGTCACGGTGGATTTGACTAAGGTCACGGTGGATTCGACTAAGGTCAGGGTGGATTCAACTAAGGTCACGGTGGATTCAACTAAGGTCACAGTGGATTCCACTAAGGTCACGGTGGATTCAACAAAGGCAAAAATTAAATTTCTACTAGAAAGGCCGGAATTTTCGCCGACCTAGAAAGGCCGAAATTGGTCAAAATGACCGCTTGAAACAATGCGCACAAGACCATCAATTTTTGTTTTGCTATTTTCTTCGCGTTTTACTGATCAATTTGATGGCAAAACGCAAGATACACGTATTGTTTATGTATTTTGCACGATTTGTGCGCGTTTTGTCCACGTTTCGTGCACGTCTTGTGCGCGTTGTTTCAAGCGGTCATTTGGACCGCTTTTGGCCTTTCTAGGTCAATTCAATTTTTTTAATTTTTTTTACAGAAAAAAGCCACGTTTGCTGATTTATGATGTAAAGTATAATAAGTTAGTAAAAGTGAAAAAAATACCAGCATTGTAAACCCATTGAGTTTATTGCTACAGCTGTTTAAAACAGCTGTTGCGGTCAAAATGACCGCTCTGATCTTTCTAGTGTTAAATAAATATATTCAAATGTGCATTACTGTGCAAGTACACAATAAAAATCATCACTATCTTTTTGTAATGCCTCATTAATTTTTTTTTCACAAGTATGAAAAATTTCACTTTGCTGATTTTTTTCTGATTTGTTTCCTTTTTAAAAAGAAATCATTTAAATGAAGATGACTAAGATAAGTTGGATAGTACTAATTTGATGGTGCTCTTCAACTTTGTAATTGACTTTTTTGCTCTAACCTGATTGGTTTAGAAGTTAGCAACTGAATAACCTTGAAAATGGCTTTCAAGGTCAAAATTGATGACATCATTGGATTGTTCTCACCCAACTTCCTATACGATCGCTTCATCAAAGTTGGCCTAGATGCAATTGCTCAGGAAATATTTGAGGGGAACAGACTTTTGTTTCACCCTGTATAATATTCTAACACTCTTTACGTTGGATTTCTGCTAATACTGCTTCCGCGTCGGCCATCTCTCGTTCGAAGTTCGGCTAACCTTCGTAACACGTGTTTATTCGGTGAATCGTCTCTCGTTTCCCAAACCGTCCACGCGTTATTTGTTACCCCGAATTTCGTTCCCGTCGCCAAAAACAGTCGTTGCCTCTTACTTTCTCTACTTTATCGTCTACTTTATCATCTATCGTCGCATTGAATTCGTCTATCCCACTTCTGATGTAAACTATCAAAAACAAATTGACAGCTGACTAAGAAATAACATGACACACGCTTGTTCAGTTCAAATCAAAAGTAATTTTATTATCAAACAATCCCTCTTTAAATATCTCACTGGTCAACCCTGATTGGTTGACCATAAGGAACAGCCCCCATTTGGCTGTTTACCCCCAAAACGTCTATCGAACATATTCTTGCGTGTCCGCCCGCCCCCTGGCAATCGTTATCGCCTCGTCAAAACCCGAAAAACTCCACACTGTGTATATACTGTATAAGCTCTGCTCAGAGTTTAAACTCGGATTTTGTCCTTTATATTTGACTTTACTTTGACTGATTTTATTGAATAATATTGGCATATTTCATGTGCGTCAATTTATTGGCACATTGTCCGCTTTAGTTGCTTCGCCCTAAGAACAACAGTTAAAGTTTATATAGTACTCCGTATTTGATTACTGAGCCTAAGTGTAAAGCTTCCTCTGGGTAAAAGCGGGGAAGCAGATTGGCGATGG
The DNA here is from genome assembly GCA_949358305.1 of Strigamia acuminata. Taxonomy (NCBI): domain Eukaryota; kingdom Metazoa; phylum Arthropoda; class Chilopoda; order Geophilomorpha; family Linotaeniidae; genus Strigamia; species Strigamia acuminata. Next base: position 62,596,624 of record OX442314.1, on the reverse strand, counting down.
AGTTGAAGAATAGTTTTGTTGCCGCCACTCCAACATGGCTGCCCTGGCCTTGTTGTAGGTTTCTCCTGCCAAGTACCTGACCTGTTTGCCTTTTCTGGATTCCATGACATTTTATGACAGATTCTAAATACTAGGTAAGCCGTATATTCACTACACTCTTAAATTATCTGTTAGAATGCTTAGTTGAAAATCCATTAAAGACATCAATGGCTCTTAAATTAAGTGAGATTTGATAAATGGTTCTAGTAGTCATTTGAAGATGTCAATTGTTAGTCAGTCATTTCTTCCACTGTCTATTCACATTTCCCGCCTGTTTGGTATGAAATAGCTTTACCTTATTGCTATGGTTGTGACTTGGTAGCCATTTGGGCACTGAGTTATCTCAGTGTTTATATCAATGCCAATTTCAACAGTCCCTTGGACGTAGCCTTGTGGTGAAGTATCTTATCTTCCCCTTAATATCAATTTATGTTCCTCATTGATTATATCCACTAATTATTCTCGTCACGATATGAGTGACGATGCAAATAGGAAGAAAGAGGCCCCAAATTTTTGAAATGGAACATTAGCAATGTGTTTGTGAATGGCGCGATGATTTGACGAAATCGAGATTCGTGCCACATTCACTGACCATTACAACGAAAAATTCAGGCGAGTGGAAGTCAACAACGCTATCTGGATGAAATTTCACGGTAAATGTGATTCTGGTGACGATTTTTAGAATCTAGATGACGCCTTCCTCGTGAAGGAAATCTCAGACACGATTGTAGGCTTTGGCAACAATCGCAGTCCAGGCATTGATGGAATTCCGACTGTACATAGGTCGATTTGGTGTGTTCTTGGCACCAAACTGTGCGCAAGAATTTCCTCTTTTAGCCTGTATTGGTTTCGCGGACAACCAGTCGTTTTTCGCCCAATTTGCGATCGGCGGCAACACGGGGTTTAGATTTATGTCGCCCGGACGTAATTGTTCGTGCCGATGGATTGAATCATCGATTGCCGATTGGATGCTGCTTTAAAACCATGGCAACTATTGAAAGCTTTGGTGGAAAAGCTAGGAAAATTCATTGAGAATGGAGACACTACAATCAAAGGAATTCAACAGGTCGCTGGTGGGAAGTTCGAAGTTTTACTAGACAGTAAGGAACTGGTCGAACAGTTAGCTGATTCCAGCGATGCTACGGTTGACGGTATGCGGATTTTGTGGGCACCACGAATTTGCCGGGACAAGCGTGTCATCATAAAAAGACTATCGATGACGGTTCCACTGTTTGAGGTGGACCACGAGATGCGCAAATTGGGCAGTGTAATGTCCGTAGCGTACGAAAAAGTCGAAAATGAGGACTGGCTGAGCAACGGAAACATCATCGTGATGATTACAAGCAACAGCTTGCCTGGGAAGATCGAAATTGGAGATTTTTCTGGCCACCTGATCTACAAAGGCATGGGACCGTACTGTCAAAAATGCGACACGACCGACCACTACGCTTCGGTCTGCTCAAAAACAAAATGTTAAATTGTAAAGAAATTGGCCACGTAAGTCGTTCTTGCACGGCCAACTGCAAAACTTGCAACAAGACGGGGCTCACGTCTGCCAACTGGCGTGTCCGTGCTGTTGGGTTATTCCATAACTGTTGATCGGTTATAACAGGATATAATCGTGTGCGTTTACGGTTTAGCGTATCTGTTGCGATGTAATGGATTCCGGTTCAGTGCTGCGTCACTTTGGCTTGGGTTAAAGGCGTATTGTTAGTGCCAACATACGTGGCATGCCGTTACTCCGTTGTGGATCATCGTTAGCGATGTTCGAGTTGTTAATGACAGCGGTTTGCTGTTATAATGTGCATTTGTAAAGCTGCAGTGCTGGCACGAATACTGTTCCTTAGTTAGTCATTGTATAGTTTCTATGTTTAGAATCCACAGAGATTCGTCCTTGTACATATGGGATTTGTTCTATGCTTTTAATGAGTGAAGTCACTCTTTGCCAAGTAGCTGAATAAAGTGGCAGCCATATTGGATATGGGCTTTAAGCCAAGCTTAAAAAGATGTCTCCTTACTACCCAACACTCACCCAACAACACTAGGACTCAACACGTGCTGCAACCTCGAAAAGTGCAACACAAAAAACTCTCGCAATCTTACAGCAGCAGCAAGTCGTGAATTCTGGGGTTCAGGCACCGCCTGGACCTCTGGTTGTGGGCCACGAAACCCCATTCACGACGCCATTGTCTCTCCCGGTGGCCACAACGGCGGTGATTATAGTTACAAATCCTCCTGTTTTCGACTTTGGACTTTTTGGCCGAAACGCCTATGGCACGACTATGACTGCTTTTTCCACAGCTTCAGTTTCTTAGGAAAAATGTGTTTCAAACAAACTTTTTAAAGTTCTGTCTAGCTACAGATCCAAGACACTTGAAAAGTACATAATCCCTCCAAACTTGCATTATCTGGATCCGCCGCCTTGTGAAAGTGCGATTAGACAAAACGTGCCCAGTGGGTTGAAACAGCAAGACGGAATCTCGCGGAAAATCCAAACTAATGCTCTACGTGCAGTAGTGCCACAGAAGTGGCACCAGGTCCGGTCCAGACCAAAATGTTTCAGAAAATTTCTGACGTGCTGGTGATTTTGGGGGCACAAATGCCCATTTAAACAGAAAACATAGGGCCGACTTCCAACCCATGTTGGCAAAGCAGTTCAAGCCTTTACGCTTTAAGCATTAAGGTCAGGGAATGTCATCACTACTACATAGGGGATTGGGAACTGTTATTTAAGTCAAGTTTTAAAAAGGACATTGTCTCTTCAGAGTTGGTTGTGCCGGAGACAATGATCCCAGCCATTTTCATGATAAAAGGGACCATTTTGGAATCGAAAAGCTATACTTGACCACAATCCGACAATATTTCTGGCAGGGAATGTATAGAGACATCACTAACCATGTTAGTGCATGCAGCTAGTCTAATGGACGGAAAAATCCAATGGGTAGAGCTCTGTTACAACTATTTAAGCCAGTTGGAGTCCCCATGGACAGCATGGCTTGCAATGTTTGGGACCTTTGAAGGAAACACAGAGAGTAGTCTGTATAGACTACTTTAGCAAGTTGCCTGAGGCAGCTCCTTTGAAGGTATAGAACTCAAGAACCATTATAACTGCCCTCCAGGGTATGTTAATCTCAAGATACGGACCAATCAAGACACTGCTGACAGACCTGTACATCTTTCGTGGTGCTGGTTCATACTGAATATTTTTATTTTGTAATCCAAAATGGTGTGCACTTGTATTCATTGACCAGACTCTTCTCTTCCACTTCTTTTCTTTTCCCCTCATCCTTATTCTTGTGGTCTGGATTACAGATGCTGTCGCTACACTCGCAGCATCCATCCTGCACATTAAGCATGGTTTTATTATTTTATTTTTTAAACAGATTGGGTCAGCCCTTATTTAGAACGACCAATGACGTGGAAAACGGGGCAATATAATGACATAATTGTTAGGTCAATTGGTAAATTTAACCACTTCTGTTGTGAACTAAGAGGCGAAGATAAAATAAGTAAACTTGGTGATCAGCTCAATCACTATTAGAAATAAATATGCCCTATTACGGGTTTCAAGCTAAGCTGACAAGAACATTTGCGACTACTCGAGAGGCACCAACTGGAATCTTCTGTGGCGCAAGTTGTGGTGTACAAATATGCAAAACACAATTTGGAAGATTTGCCAGGATGGAGTCCTCTGCAGAGATCGCCTTTACAGGATGAAGCTCCGGGCGTCCACATCGTGTCAGCAATGAGCCGCATTTGAAAACGCCAAACACGTGGTTTGAGACTGTTCGTACGCGCCTGTTCAACCTGTTCAACCAGCCTGTTCAACGCCAAGGACCTCGCATACGAAAATGTAACTTTCAAGAAACCACCGAACATCGACGCGATCAACATGAGGTTTTGGAACTTCCTGAACAGTCTGGTGATCCATTACTTATGGAGAGCCAGATGCGAGATTCACCGAAGGAACAATTGGGATAAATCTCAATTTTTTATCATCATCTGGGCGGTGGCCAAAACAAACAGGCAAGCCGTTCGGCAGCGCAATGAAGGCCCGTGAGTCGATCTCATGAAGAAATTATTACAAATTATTACAAATTATTACAAAAACTGTATATATTAAGTGTATTTTATTATTATTGTAATTGAACATTAGGTGTGCACTTCTACTACTGTTTAGCTTTTTGGAAATAAATATGCCCTATTACGGGTTTCAAGCTAAGCTAACAAGAACAGATACTACACTTTGATCTTAAGCAAAAGGCCGAAAAGAAATACCGATCTAGCTGTTTTTGGCACCAAATTGTGCGCAAGAACCTCCTCTACAAAAGAGTTTTGGTTTTCCGAACACACTATTCTCTGTTTATAAAATTTTACTATACACATTTTATTATATTTATTTCATAAAAGAGAAAAGAATAGTTGGACCTACTGGTGGGTTCAGATCAAGTTGGAGGTTTTACTTTTTAGTAAACAAGATTCTGGAGTGCCTGCCGATAAACGACAATGATTTAGTTCATGAATCGGCAGTTTCGCAGACAGAAAATATCCTTGCTGTCTTAACACCATCAGTTCAAGATATTCTGGAGAGACTGACATATGGACCTAGCGACAGTGATGAAGGTTTCTCTAAAATAACTAAACCATGTGCTGTGGAACTCAGATTCTTCATTACCTAAAAAATTTAAAATCATATGTTGGTGTGCGTACATCTTACTCATTATCCATACCATCTGGACCACCTAAGTCCACACCACGTGGACCACCCACATCATCGGAACCACCCACATCATCGGAACCACCCACATCATCGGAACCACCCACACTTTCTGACGTCTGCCAGGAAAAAATTTCTTGACCGGAGACAGGAATAAGAAGGCCTCAGTCACACAAGAACGGCAGATCAACAATCGGAGGTCCAAGATTGGAGTATGACCATCTCAGATTTGGACCCGACGATGGTGTTTTACAACGCCAAACTGAGAGATTGTTGTAACAGCTGAAGAAATGGCGGCGTTGCTTAGGCCGACACCGGGGAAGGACTCATGGGTCTACAACTCCATAGTCGATTATTATCTCCATATATTGACCGAAGATCCGTTGTATCGTCAAGTATTCGCATTTACCACGGCATCCATACAGTTCATGTTGGCCCATCAATGCTGAGAGGCGAGAACAGAAATGAGAGGGTTCTATCCACATCCGAGCCATAAAATCTGGCTAATCCCAATTGGCATACCACAGCATTGGCATCTGGCCATAGTAGACAGAAGGCGCTGCCGAATAGAAGTGGCCCTCTTCGATCCGAGCGGCACTATGAAAATGAGTAACACGAATTGGCAAGCCGTTTTAAATCAGACAAGTCAGATCTGCTTCGGAGTTGAACCAGTGAACATCACCATGCCTCTCTTCTCAGCCTTGGAGACTAGCACCTCAGTCTCTTGGGTTAGGGCCCCAATATGAATTAACATTTATACATTGATTGTCATTCTTAACTCTTATTTCTTTATAGAATTTAGCTTATGATTTGAGTTTATTTGACTATCATTTTCGAAAACTACGCTGAAGTACAGGAGTTAGATCACAGTGCTCCTGAAAGTTAACCTAACAGCAGTTCTACATCTGAGCCTGAGCCGTGGCGTTGTCAGTGCAACGCCAAACATTCTTGGGACTCAGAATCCGAGAATGATGTCGACATTTTCGAAAACTACGCTGAAGTACAGAAGTTAGATCACAGTGCTCCTGAAAGTTAACCTAACAGCAGTTCTGCATCTGAGCCTGAGCCTGAACATAGACATTATGCAATTAGAACTGCAGAAAATGTGGTTGCACCAATGGAAGTAGAACAGTTAGAAACCAGTTCATCGGAAAGTTCTACTGAAGTAAGTTCTTCCGAATTGGAAACCAGTACAGACTCAGGTGTTGGTGATCTTTATTGTTCTCAAATACATTTGTATGTTAATATCAAAATTTAAAAGATTTTAAATATCTCATTTAATTTTTTTTTATCAATTATCAGATTTAAAAGATGTTCACGCGATTAGCCTTTTGTTTTGGAGCATAGTTTGTCCAATATGTTCACGAGACGCGAAAGGTTATTTGCCTCAGCATCTAGCGAAATGCCATAAGTTTGATAAGGCTACTGTTGCTGAGTGGAATAAAAAAGCAAGGACAGATTTTTATGCCAATCAAAAAAAGGCAAAGAAGTCTGTTACAGTGCCCCAATCTCTGATCAAACGTATCCTTGGAAATTACTACACGGATTATTGTAATAATGTAATAATATAATAATAATATTTATCTTTAATTGTTTCAGTTTTAGAATTGTTAGATGTTCTTGGTGTTTCTGTGGAAGAAGTAACAGCTGTGGAAGAAGTAACATGTGGTATCGATGATGATATGAATGCCAAGACTGATGTTATTTCAAAAGGAAAGGCACACAAACAGGAGACAGTGAAAGGCAGGCTTCAAAGTCGAGGCCTGTACAACCGTTTCGACGATAATCTGTTTGAGGAATTTAAAAAATGGCTTGGAATCCATATCAAACTCTGTGTCGAAGCCGTGTTTGAGGCTGATCCCTTCGTTAGTCGTGTCATGAACCGGTTGTTTCTGGTATTGGAAACCGCGTTTGAAAGGCGCACCAGTTACGATACTGGGAGAGCCTGGTCCCGAATAAGGGCCCGGGCAACAATAAGCAGCCTGGAGGGTGGCGGCAAGCTTATTCCCCTATTCGATCATTTCACAAATTTTACCGGGTTTGTTGGAGCCTTAAAAATGGAAGAAGTAATGCTCACGTGCGGACTTAACAACGCAAACGTGGCTTAAGCTAATCTGGCAGGGACCCCTAATGGCGGAGCGGCCAGACCGAGCAAGCGCGCACTAATCGCGCGCAAAAGACGAAATAGACAACTCATTAGCTACTTGAATCTAATTTCTAGTCCAGAGGCACGTCAGCGGCATAAGACGTCGTGTAAACACAAAAGAACATCGAAAGGAAAGGAATCAAAGATGACACGCGGAATTTAGACACGCGATATGATAATGTATATACTCAAACATGCACAATTACGTGGCATGGAGTGACTGCGAATTAACACAGGAAAAGTCGCCAAATGCACAACGGCCAGTTAAGGCACTTACGATAGCTCATGGTCTTACGCCTTCTGATCAGACTTGGCTGAAATAGCTCAGAAGTGAACTTGGGCCAAGTCCATCACAGAAAACGAGGGGAGAACCATGAGTCAAGCACGCGTAAGCCAATCAGGCGCGCTCGTGAATAATCATCGCGATGAGTCAGTCGCGAGTGACTAAACATTTAAATTAGGTAGGATAAACTAAACGAAATCAGGAGGGGTAACAGTGGGAAATACACAACTTAGACTAGTCTGATGTGGCAGAATTGAGCCACACCAGACCAACTCAAGGGATAAACATGAATAGGAAATGAGGACAAATCAAAACTCAAATTCAAACACAAATAGGTTTAGGGATTTATTAGGAGTTTTAACAATGGTGGAAAACACACGGAATAACGCGCACAACACAACAATTAGGTGAGGATTACAAAGCGCGTAAATGCCGGGCCGTGACACGCCCCTCGGACCAGAGTGTTTTAATCTCTGTTCAAAATCTGAAAACGAAAATAAAATGCGATACAAGAAATCAAATCAAATGACAATTGGAATGATTAAACACTTTGAGGCGCGAGAAATTATCGCGTGGACTCAACAACACAAGCGACGTTAAGCGCCGAAAACACAAAATAAAACATTACTAGCCCAAGCGCCAGGCACAGATGCACATGGTGCATAAATCACTTAACTAAGATCGCGACGCTCGGGAACACTACAAAAAGAAAATATACACTATAATAACAAAATCTTAAGATCGCGAAAGGAAAACAAAAATCAAAAACGCAAGGGTGAGGCGCGAAACTTCGCGTGGACTCAACAACACAAGCGAATCAAATCCCACACTTCAAAAATTTACACGCGATCAAAAGATACAAATAAAAATTTCACAATCAGGCAAAAAGTTCAAACAAAATATCCGCATCAAAAGCACTAAACTTCGCGTTCGATTACGCGGAAAAAAGTCACGTTCATCACACAGAAAAGTCAATTTCGGAAAAAAGTCACTTTCACTTAACGGGACGCGCCTTAAAACTCATAGCCGGTGACAGCTGTCACGAGCTCCTTCATGAGTGTAAGAACGCGATAAGTAACAACATCGCCCAGCTGCTGCTCGGAACGTGGGCGGAATTCGGTCAAAGTGTCTGCGATTAATTGCTGTAACACGCGAATGTGGCCTTCCCCGAGCAAATGAACTATTGCCGCGACATTCTCCGGCAATCCAAGCTCTTTCTTCACCACCAAATAGAAAAACTCTCTCCAACGCGAAGCATCGGCCTCCAAATAAGTGTCCGTGCGCCATCGCGATGGACCTTCCCATTCAAGGGCACCCATGGGGAAAAGCGAGTCGAAGGTCGCACGCGCCATAATCGTTTCAAAATACAGCTCGAGCTCACGAACCGTAACAAAATCTCGCTTCCGGTGCTGCAAATCAATCACCTTCTTGATTGCGGCCGTCAAGTCCTCGGGTTGAGTTGGAAACGGCAGGTCATGCTGGACTGGACGACCAGTGAAAACAGGCAGAAGCTGTCGTCGCGGACGCGCATCATCGTCCTCCTCATCATCCGACGATTCTGGTAAACATTCGACATCCCGTCCAGCGTCAGTCAAGCAAACGCGCAAATCGGGCAACTCCCCAACATAATCCAACGACTGCTCCAATTGGGAGGACGAAGAACGAGGAACCATTCCTCCCGGAAAAGCGGCTTCGCGGCGGCGTGTCGCCTCGTCGTGGCATCGGATTAGCCACTCCATATCAGTCTCGGCCCAATCCCGTCGCAGGTTCACACCAAAAGGGGTCGCTATCTCGTCCATGTCACAGGTAGGTTGCCCAACCGGCAGCAGCGCGGTTGATAAGGCCGCTTCATCAATTGGCGGCGGCACTACGCAAACCTCTGGCAAATCATCCACTATCTCGCTCACCTGGGCCGGTGGAACCTCCAGCACGCGTTGTAACGTAGGCACTGGTCGACATTGGGGGACCATCACTCCAGAAGCGACGTTAAAAAACTGAGACGAACTCGGCGCCAATCGCTCCGACAACACAGCAACGGCAGCAGGCAAATCAGGCGCCGCTCTTGCGGCTACAAAGCCATCCCGGACCTGACGCTGGAGCCCCTGCAGCTGGACGATGTCCTCCAGTAAATGGGCGTTTCGCTCGCCAATTCGTCGCAAACGCTCGTCCTCAGCAGCTAAACGCGCACGCCCAACCACAACAGGAGCTCGTGGGTTATCCCGCCGCTGATGCGCCTGAGAATGGAGACGCGATGTTATCGGCGGCACACGATGGGACTGTCCTCGAACCATAGGGGCCCACTGACGAAAATAGGAAGGCAACTCGGGGGTCACCGTGCCTGGTGCCACGACTAAACATCCCAAAGGAGGATATTGCCAATTGTGCGGACGCACTCCCATGGTGGCGGCTCTCTGGATAGTATTGCGCCAATGGGCCTCATGTTGGATAATGAAGCAATTGCAGTCAGACGCGGCACCCAAAAGCGGCTGGAAAGTATCGGGCAGGACATAAAACGAAATGTCTCTCCCATCCGCCATCGTTTCTCCTAAACAAAGGGCCTGCATACGTCGCATCCATATTTTAAATTGAGCTCGACGCAAATTTCCAAATCCCTCGCACGCGAAGCACTCGTCCGCGCCTCGATGGAGATGACCCCACCCCGAACACACAGGGCAAAGCTCGCGATTCGGGAAGGCGCGACACATAGGGTGGTCAGGATGATAGTTTGGCATCAAGATGGGCCCCGTCTCAAACAATCGCGGCACAGGGTAGGGACAAACATAACGCTCACGCGCCTGTCGCTGGCGGCGCGTCTCAACATTTGTCTTATTCTTTCCATTTTTCCCTCCTCGCCACGGCGGTCGTACTCCGTTGCCTCGTCCAGTCATGACGATTGAAAATCACTTCTAAATTCAGTCACAAAAGCAAAAATCAAAAAATCAATAAAAGAATCAAACAACAAAAAATACACCACTCGAGCAAGAGCAAATAAATACAACAATAAAAACATGGGTTAATAACGCGGATTATAAAAAATTACTCGATAAAGTTCACGTAACAATTCATAGCTTAACCAAAAAAGGTATTCGCAATTAAAAATAACAGCAGTAATAAAGATTGCAAAGCAAATCACGTGAAATGGAATCACGATGAGAATCAACGAGATACAAACGCGCAATAGCCCAAAACAAAAATATAATATTGGGGAAAAAATATTAATTAATGCATCTATCAACAGCACAAAATCCTCACAAAGATGTACAAAATTCATCGTAACTATCGTATCAAATTAGGAAGCAAACGCGAACAGGAAATAGCGGTCGCGTGCAGACTTATCACTGCAAAATACACGAGCTCGAAAAATCGGCTAAGTCCATCTACACGCATACGGGTACTCCACTAAAGATGGCGGACATCACATGACCTGATGGAAAATTTTCAAAGCGATGCGTCGCCATCTTGCATTTTGAAAAGTGAAACTAAACCAAAATACTAAATTTTCCTAACAATTAGATACGCCTTGACAATTAATAACGAAGCATTCTGAACAATACTAACGCGATATACCGACAAGAGATTAACAAAAAAGCAGCTCTAACACCTCGGTACGCGTTCGGGGAAAATTTAACCCTAAAACATTGCACTTATGAAAAAACACATGTTGCTCGAGTAGGTCAAAATTTACAATTTTTCAGTGAAAATCACAATAATACTCACAATTAATGTTACAAACGTATTAAACGCGCTTTGGCGGACTTCCACGCTCAGTTGTGGCTTGGTTCGCGTTGAAAATATCAGCGACGCGAAGACACGAGGCGCACTGTGCTAAGTCGCGAATACAATATGGCTGCCAGACACTGATTGAAAAGTGAGGTCATCGGTCAGCTGACACCAGACACTCCGGCGCCATCTGTCGTAAACTAGACCACACACGCGCAACCAACAACGAGCATGAAAACCAACACCAAACGCTCACAAAAATCAAAATAAATCGACAACAGGTCGCGTCTCCATCTCGAACGGAAAAGAAAAGAGTTTTAACTCCGCATCTCCTTCCGAAATGTCGACGAAAAAACCACAATTAGTAATAAATAGTCAAAAACTAGAGATTAGTAAAAATACACGAAAAAACACAACAACACCCTCATTCCAATGTAAACAAATTCTACAAACACCAAAACTCAGCTAAAAATGCAACTAATGCTAAAAAATAAATTAATAATCACGAAAAACACTTTAAAAGCAGAAAAAAGAAGGTGTTCATGACGAACTTTCTCCGTGTTCGCAATCATCCAGCCGAACTCTGTTCTCGGCATAAAAATTCATGCAAATCTCACGTGATTCCGCGCTAAATTTGTCAACTCGGTGATGAATGTCATCCATGTCCGCTTTAGAGATGAAACTGGGGACGCGCTCACTTCCAGCGGCGGTCAGCACTTCCGGAGGATCCAAAACATCCGCTGGTGTCTTCGCGCTGTCATCAGGCTCGCTGTACCAATGTCGTAAGTCGACGATGTGATATGGCTGCGTTACGCTGCCATCTTCCTTCATTAACAGCACGGTGTTCGGCCCGATGATCCGGTGTATTATATAAATACCTTCCGTTCGCTGCTGAAACCCTGCCGAGACCTGCTTGTCCGCTGACGACAAGATTCTGCTTTTCAGTGTCACCCAGTCGCCAGGTTTGAAGTCGTGGGGCCGTCGTTTCCGGTCGTACCATCGCTTGTGTCGCAGGTTTGCGATCTCCAGGTTCTTTCGTGCCTCGGCTCCGACGCGTAGCATGTAACGATGTAAATACTTCGCCTCATCTGGTGGAAGAGGATCTCCGTCGTCGGTATCACTGTCGAGGTCGCCCGGATAGCGCGCTTCCTGTCCCACGATCATCATATACGGTGAGAACTTCAGAGATGTTTGATAGCTGGCATTAATGGCCAAAATGAAGTAGCCGATATGACGGTCCCAGTTCACGTGTTCGTCGATGTACGCGAGAATGCAAGTCTTCAGCGACTGGTTTAGGCGCTCCGCCAAGTTCCCTTGCGGATGATATACAGATATGTACTTGTTCACAATGCCCATTCCCGCACAGTGCGCTTAAAAACGCGCAGAACGAAAAGTAGGTGCATTGTCACTAATCAAAGTCCTTGGAAAGGCCCATCGTTGCACAAATTTCTCAATTTGCCTGATGGTAGTTGGCACATCCGCATTTTCAGTAAGCCGAACGTCAACCCATCTGCTAGCTGCGTCAACCATTACGAACGCGTAGCAATTACCCTGGCTAGACTTCAACTTTTTCCCAAAGTAGTCGACGTAAATGGTTCTGAAACGACGGCGTGGTTTTGCCGTTTCCATTTCCCCCATTGGCAAACGTCGTTCAACTTTCGCTCTCTGGCATGGCCCGCATACCTTAATCCACTCCGCCACATCTTTCTTCATCCCTGGCCAAAAAACACGCGTTTTCAAACGCATCATAGTCTTTTCAATTCCGAGGTGGCCAGAAGTTGGCGGGAAGTGAAGGCAGTGAAAATAAATTCGCCTCAAAGGCTCTGGCAAGTAAATACGACGCGATTGAGCGCGCTGGCCAACTGATACTGGCGGATACCTGCACAGAAGCCCATGATACAGAGCCATATCAACAGATTGCTTTCTGATTTTCTCAGCCTCGTCTTCGTCAGGCGGCAAATGTTGTGATTCTAAATACAGCATAATGCCTTTTGACCAAGCGTCAGCCAACTGAACTTCCCTCATTCTTTTCTGAGTTGGCAAAAGCTCGTAAGCCGGATGTTCAGCCGGTCGATCCTCATCCAGATCTTCGGATTCGTATGGCGAGACTTGGCCGTCCAAAGGTTGTTGAGTCTGCCTCGAACGCGTATTTGGTTGCGTCGGCAAAGGTGGCACCGTAGTCCGATATTCGTCGGAACTATGGTCACTCAAAAATCGCTCGCTACCAGATTTTCCTCCATTCGAAACTGGTGACGCTGGTGAAGACGAATGCTCACTTCTTGCAGGTGATACAACCTTTTTAGGTCTTCCCACTTTACGTTTGGGTTTTGGTGGTCTCCCTCTTTTCCTTTTTGGTACAGGATCAGTAGGAGCCACAATGACCTTTCTTGGCCTTCCAACATGCCTCTTCAATGGTAAGTCAGTCGGCGGCGCAATTACCTTACGCGGCCTCCCAACACACCTCTTTGGTGGCAAGGCAGCTGGAGGCGTAGTTACACCGGAGAGCTGGTGTGCATCGAACACGACATTTTCCATGTCGGCCGGCACACTACCCCCCCTTGAGGGGCCGGGGGGTTTGGGGGGTCGGGTGTCAGAATCCCCAAACAACTCGAGCGGTTCCAACTCCTCAAACTCGCGCTTCTTTTGAAGAATACGCAACTTCTTACGAAGTTTGGCCGCATTAACGATCCTTGAGCCAGATGGTTTTGGCACGAAATGCTCGTCGAGCTCCACCATTTCAATGGTCGGCCAACTTGCAAAATCGTCAAAGAACGCACAATATGTCGCATCATCTACGAGCGGACAATCATCATCGCCAATTTCAATGGCCGGATCTACAGGAGCTCTGCTCAACGCATCAGCGACACGATTACTTGTGCCACTGCAATGCAGAAATGTAAACCGAAAGTCTGACATTGACAGAATCCATCGAGCCAATCTGCCCTTTGGTTCGCGCTGAGCAAAAAGCCATTTCAAACACTTGTGATCGCTCTCAAGGTAAAAATCCATAAGTTCTAAGTAACTGCGGAAACGCTTAACTGCCCAAACAGCAGCTAGACACTCGATCTCCGTAACATTATAATTCTTTTCCGCACTATTTAAAGCGCGCGAAGCAAATGCAATTGGCACACGAATGCCGTTATTATCCAACTGCATCAACGCAGCACCCAAGCCTGAGTAGCTCGCGTCTGTCTGCAGAATATACGGCTTTGACCAGTCAGGAAACCTCCGCTGCAAAGTTGACGTTGCAACTTGGTCCCGCAGATACTCGAACGCTGCTTGACAGCCATCCGTCCAATTCCATGGCGCGTTCTTCTTCATCAAGGGCCTGAAAACTTCACAAGTCTTCGAGTACCCCGGAAAAAACGAAGAATAGTACCCAATCATGCCCTTAAAGCGCTGCAACTCTTTTACGTTAGTTGGCGCGGGAAATAATTGGATCGCGCTGGTCTTTTTCGGATTAGGACGAATCTTTCCTTCTTCAACAATATGACCCAACACTTCAAGGCTACGCTTACACAACTCTGTCTTGCCGGCATTCATCGTGAATCCTGCCGCGTCAAGAAGTGTCAAAACTTGCTTCAGATGTTCTACATGTTCTTCAAATGTTTTACTAAAGACAATAATGTCGTCGATGTAAACAAAGACGCATTTGTAAAGAAACTCCGCAAGCGTAAGATTCATAGCGCGTTGCAGTGTTGCGGGGCCATTTATTGGTCCAAAAGGCATGCGGACATACTCGTAGAGTCCGCGATGCGTGATAAAAGCGAGAAAACGTTCATCTCCTGGCCTAACGCCGATCTGATGAAACGCTTCACGTCCATCTATTATGGAGAACCACTTAGCCCCGCCCAAATATGAAAAGATGTTATCAATATCTGGGAGGGGATACACGTCGGGCATCGTTTGCGCATTGATAGGGCGAAAGTCCATGGCACACCTCCATCTGCCATCTTTCTTAGGCACGACAACAGGAGCCACGGCACAATCACTCTTCGAGCGACGAATAATACCCTGTGCCAGCTTTTGATCGATGTACTGATCAATTATAGCTTTCTTGGCTGGGTTCACCGGCCTAACAGGTACGTGTATTGGCCTAAAGTCAGGTTTGAGATCAACCTCAAACAGAGTGTTATTGCACAACCCCACTTCTTCTCTGAAGATGTTTGAAACGGGTTTTAACGCGTCAATCAAATGAGTGATGCGTTTTGGTGATAGTTGATTTGATAACTGCCCATAAATCCAGTCCAACTTAGTCGGATCAGGACAAGGCAGATATTCAACAAAATTGGTCGTAGGAGAAAACTGTCCACCAGTGGAAACAGCTTTCCCTTCCACATCCGAAATAACTGAATCGGGAGGAACTGACGGAACGGACGACTCTGCAGACCGCGACAATCTCTTCCGAGCCCTGCGCACCCGTTTAGAACGTCGGAGCTGGCTAAAACACATGGGCCTCCGGTAGACACGTGTGTATCGCGGAATTCTGCGCGACTTTTCGCGTCGCGGAGGTGACCAAAGAAATGTCCAACTCCTATCTTCCGCGGTCTTACGCGAAACCACCACCTTAACTCTGAATGGCGCATCGTCATGCGGTAACTCAAAAGTTTCGGCGGGCAATGTGCGATGATTCAACAAAACACAATTTACATCACTAATCGGGGCAGGAACTGCCATCTTTGGGGCGGCGGGGATTAGTGGCAACAAAAGTACCGGGTCGGAGGCCAGCGCCTGTCTCATAGTCATGAAACTACGCCGTTCCTCCGAACCTCTTATGAACCAGCAATTCAGTCCATGGTCTGTACACAACCCAACCGCTCGACAGAAATCTCGTCCGAGCAGCAAGTCCGCTGATGAGTCCTCTATTACCAAGCACACAAAAGAGATCAGAGTTTGAGGAGCACGCACGGTTATTTCCACGCTACCCAAAACCTCAACTAATTGATTATTGGCAACGCGAATGGTCTCGTGCAACACAACCATTTCCACCCCCATCTTCTCATGCAGCTTTTCATACAGATCTTGCGCCATGATGCAGGTCTGAGCACCAGAGTCAAACTGCGCAATAAATTGGATGTCATTCCAGACGATCTTCACGTATTGGGAATCACGTCGTACTCTTTCTCCAATCCCGATTTCAATTTTTGGCTCCTCGGACACATCTTTCTCTTTAGGAGAAATCATCACGAATGAAGTCAATTTCGGAAGTATTGGGTCAGTATTAGGCGCGGTCAACACAGATTTTGGTGGCAACACGCGCTCCACTTCCGGTGGTTCCGACACAGCTTTAGGTGTTAAACCTACTTCTTCTTTGGGTCCACCACTTTGGCGTCGGACTTCAGTGGGGGCCCTCTCTCGTTTCCCGGAACGACCCAGGGTTTGTAACAGTGCGGGCATAGCGGAGCGTTCAATTTAATGTCACGCATGTACCACCGATCGCGCCTGTTTTTGGCCCACTCCGCTCCGGGCGGCAACTTAATGTCCTTAGGTGGGCCGGAGCCCTGAGCGAAAGAGTTGTTTTGACTGCAGACATGAGGTTCTCCAGTCTCCACCGGTGGCTCTGTTCCAACAATAGGCACAGTTTTCGCAGCCATGATACTACGGACTGTCTGTGCCATTACGCTTTGATTGTCATCATCAAACATGCCACCTTCCTCTAATTCACCCAAGACTTCCATCACGGCCGCAACCTTATTGCGCGTGAAAAAATGTCGAGTCGAGTTCTTAACCACCTCAACCGGTTTCTTCACGGCGGCTTCTTGCTTAGTCTGAGCTGCATGCTGGGGAACCGGCATTTGGCCTCGCTTAACCCCGTGCAGGTCGAAATCTTTTTTATGGAGAGATCGTAGTTGCAGCTCGCTATCTGCTTGCTGTCCCCTAACAATGGCTTGCGACAAGGTTAACACGCCCATTTGACGCATGACTTCCGCAACGTCAGGTTGCAGTCGTCGCTGGGCTATATCCCATTTTTGGCTGTCCCCAACTATCCCTGTTTTCTGTAGGAATCGATTAGTCTCGCGCAAAAATTTCGCAGTTGGCTCCCCCATCGCCTGTCGCTTTTCCGCCAAATTGACAGTAGCTTCAGCAACGGTGAGAGAGAACGCGTCTTTAAACAGATGCGCGAACTCGTCCCAAAACTCAGGCTTCGGAAGCAAATCGATATACCAGTCCAGAGCCTCGCCTTTTAAAGCTTGAGGCACATAATACTCAAGGTACACCGACTCCGCCATTCCCGAAGTAAAGAAATGGGCTCGCAGTTGAGTGAGAAACAAATCCACTGCGTTATAGGCGCCCTTGCTCACATCGAACTCCGGTAACTTCCCCATCCTCATACCGGAAGTTCGAGCAAACTGTTGTGGTTGCTGCCGCCATTGCTGTTGCGGTAATTGTCCTGTCTGTTGAAATACAGGTATTTGTGAAACAGCACCAGTCTGAAGCGGAACATTAGGCCTTGGCCGCTGCCCACTCTGAGAGTTTCTCTCTCTTTCCAGCTGGCTCAACGGTATGGATGGCGGTGCACCCACTACCGATGCCTTACTGCGAATTATTGATCGCATTATTTCGCTGTTAATTTGGATAACGGCTGGATCCACTTCACGAGACTGCACATGGATTCTCCCCTGCACAGCGGGTGCTGCACGGGCCCCACCCAAAATTATCTCACTTGGCGTTAGAATTACAGACGCGTCTCCAGTGGAACGAGGTATGATTTGGGGAACCGTCTGCCCCGACACGCCCAGGAGGATATGAAGTTCCTGTGGCGGCGGAATTAATGGAATTCCAGCCGCCAACGGCGGTTGTCGAGCAGCACAGTCCTCCACCACTTTCCTTACACGTTCGACCGTATCCTCGGCCCAACCATGCAATTGTGCATTTATGGCCCGATCCAGTCTTGCGGAAATGGCCACCTCCATATCATGGAGATAAGCCCCCAAACCAGGCACCTCCGGTGGCGCTTCTGGTTCATCTCTTGTTGGAGCCGAAGCAATGTTTTGCAAACGCGCTGGTACTTCCAACTCAGCTATAGCGCTGGCCGGAGTTACTGTATGCACGCTTATCGGCCCCTCCAAAATGGGGTTTATATCTCTTTCCATAGAGCCAGGCTGGTCAGTGGAATCTGTTGGTATTTCCTCCAGCATCCCACGAAGAGCGCCCGGTCTCAGACCGCGCATTCGCTCTGCTCCCTCGCGTCGCTGTCTCTCCTCGCGTAAACGCACAGGATCCCAACGATCTATGAGGTCAGCAAACATCCCTCTCTTTTTCTCGGGAGTTTCTTCCTTATTCGCCATGTTAGCGAGATAATAAGGGTAATAGCAGCTCACTGCAAATGATGCGCACCGTAATTAAACGATACGCGAGTACTATGAAGAGTTAGTTACTCTGAAACCTTCCCTTCGTTAGTCGTGTCATGAACCGGTTGTTTCTGGTATTGGAAACCGCGTTTGAAAGGCGCACCAGTTACGATACTGGGAGAGCCTGGTCCCGAATAAGGGCCCGGGCAACAATAAGCAGCCTGGAGGGTGGCGGCAAGCTTATTCCCCTATTCGATCATTTCACAAATTTTACCGGGTTTGTTGGAGCCTTAAAAATGGAAGAAGTAATGCTCACGTGCGGACTTAACAACGCAAACGTGGCTTAAGCTAATCTGGCAGGGACCCCTAATGGCGGAGCGGCCAGACCGAGCAAGCGCGCACTAATCGCGCGCAAAAGACGAAATAGACAACTCATTAGCTACTTGAATCTAATTTCTAGTCCAGAGGCACGTCAGCGGCATAAGACGTCGTGTAAACACAAAAGAACATCGAAAGGAAAGGAATCAAAGATGACACGCGGAATTTAGACACGCGATATGATAATGTATATACTCAAACATGCACAATTACGTGGCATGGAGTTACTGCGAATTAACACAGGAAAAGTCGCCAAATGCACAACGGCCAGTTAAGGCACTTACGATAGCTCATGGTCTTACGCCTTCTGATCAGACTTGGCTGAAATAGCTCAGAAGTGAACTTGGGCCAAGTCCATCACAGAAAACGAGGGGAGAACCATGAGTCAAGCACGCGTAAGCCAATCAGGCGCGCTCGTGAATAATCATCGCGATGAGTCAGTCGCGAGTGACTAAACATTTAAATTAGGTAGGATAAACTAAACGAAATCAGGAGGGGTAACAGTGGGAAATACACAACTTAGACTAGTCTGATGTGGCAGAATTGAGCCACACCAGACCAACTCAAGGGATAAACATGAATAGGAAATGAGGACAAATCAAAACTCAAATTCAAACACAAATAGGTTTAGGGATTTATTAGGAGTTTTAACAATGGTGGAAAACACACGGAATAACGCGCACAACACAACAATTAGGTGAGGATTACAAAGCGCGTAAATGCCGGGCCGTGACAGTCGTTTCATTAAATTAAAACCTGAACAGAGACAAGAAGTCTGTCGGAAAATAGCAGGTCTCATTTCCCCTGTGGTCAGAACGGATGAGAGAATTGTCCGAACTCTGAAAGGAATAAATAATGTGCGACCAATGGAAACATTATCGTGTTGATTACCAGCAACAATTTGCCTAGCAAAATCGAAATTGGGGATTTTTCTGGCCACCTGATCTACTGCCCAAAATGCGACACGACCGACCTCTACGCTTCGGTCTGCCCAAAAACAAAATGTTACAATTGTAAAGAAATTGGCCACATACCGTACTGCCTCGATTTAACGCCGGTCGTATCTAAGCGCCGGCTCCTGATTAAGCGCCGGGCAAACTGAGGACGAAATGGCAATAAACGCCGGCCTTAAATGAACGCCGGGTTTGTTTAAACGCCGGGTTGAAACGTTTTTTAAACGTTTTGAGAGGTCTTTTGGTCGAAACATCGAAGAATAGCTAGCAATGAGTGGCTTTCCAATTTTTTTTTTCGGTTAGACGCCCGGCGCGAATAATCGCCGGGCTTTGAATGAACGCCGGGGGGGTCAACTAGAAAAAATGAATAAACGCCCCGGCGTTAAATCGAGGCAGTACGGTAAGTCGTTCTTGCACAGCCAACTGCAAAACTGGCAACAAGACTGGGCTCACGTCTGCCAACTGCCGTGTCCGTGCTGCAACCTCAAAGAGTGCAACACAAAAAATTCAAGCACTAAGCGGTACAAAGAAAACGACCTGCTTCAACTACAGACAGCTCTAAATGCAGTAACGTACAATGCGTACGACAACGTGATTTTCAAGAAACCACCGAACATCGACGCAATTAAGATGAAGTTTTGGAACTTCCTGAACGGTCTGGTGATCCATTATTTATGGAGATGCGAAATCCACCGGGGCAATAGTTGGGACAAGATCCTAACCTAACCTAACCTTTAATCCGTCGGGATAAAACCCTAAAACCAAAAGTATTCGTTTTAAAAGCAGTTACGTACTCGCTCGACCGGGACTGAGACCATGTCGATCATAAGACTAAAGCAATCCACGACAAAAACGAGAAGGATAAGCGACTGATAGCCTCTAAGCTACTTTAAAAGTGCTCAGATTGGCTGAGCCAAATAACCAATTTGAGGAGATTAGAGGGGTGAAGCGAGAAATTAGGGCAATAATAACGAGTTATCATTCATGGCTACACAAAGCATACAGCCAGAAAACATAGAATCTCCCCAGCGCAAGATGCCCTAGCCAACGACGGCGCTTTGTGCGGCGGTTTAATCGCCGGTTCCATCGTGGATTTCCTCGGCCGTAAGACAGCCTTAATTTACATGGCAATTCCAAACGTGGTGGGTTGGTTGTGCATAATCTACGCCGAGTCCATCGGTTTACTTTACTTCGGCCGTTAGATAACTGGTATTTGCACCGGTGTCGCGTGACTCAACACTCCAGTTTACATGGCAGAAATTGTTGGGAAATGTTTTCCTTGGTGATCGCCTATAACGGATTTACTTATGGCGCGTGTTTCAGTTTTAACGCGCTAGAAGCGATGTTTGATCTGCGGTTCAGTGCTTCTACATACTGGCCTTTGAGTTTACATGTGCACGATGATATCCAGTATGTTTAGCATGTCGTTGTGTCAAAGCGGACCATCGTTGGCGGTATGTTGCGTTGCGTACGGTAGCGGTTCGTTATTGTATCGAGCATCTGCGGTTTTGCGGTGCTGGCCCAAATACTGCGCCTTATTTGTCCCTGTGGGATTTGTTCTTTAGTTATTATATAACTTATGCTTTGGAATCCTAAGGGATTCGTTCTGTAACCCACATGGGATTTATTCTCCCGGTAGGAGATTCGTTCTGTACTTTTTATGAGTGAAGACACTCTGTCTGTCAACTGCTAATAAAGTGGCAGCCATCTTTTTATGGTTTGTTTGCTAAAGTGCAAATCATGTCTCCTGCTTTATCAACACTCACCCAACTGCGATTGGAACTCAACATTGGTAGTAGAGGATGGTTCCTCGGTTGTGGTGAGTGTTGACAACGTTTGAAAAACGTTGCCAAGCGTTTTCGTGCATTTTCGGAGGTCCGGGGTTCGTGCGGGTCGAGAGCGACGAGGCGCCGCCGAAGCAGACGCTTTTCGCCGTCCGAGCCAAGCAGAGAAGCTTCGCGAATCGTATACGCACCCGCGACAATCGCGATTACGGCTACGAGACGGGATTCGGCAGAGAATTCGATGAGAATCGCTGCGGACAAGACGACGAAGCGCCGGGCACGAAATCGAGGCGGAATTCGACTGGAATTGATCGGAATCAGCGTTGGATAGACCACACAGGCCGTGAGAACAATTATCGTTTATTTGAGCAGTTATTTGGCGGAATTATAAGCCTTATTTTTCGAGAATCGAGCCACGCAATTTTCAGTGATGACGTCACTATCCAAGATGGCGGCGCCCACGGGGACCAGCGATTAACAGCGGATTCGAGCTGTTTTGTACGAGAAACGTTCTCCGACGGTGGAATAAACATCGTGGGATCGTTTGGCATCGCTGGACAACGACGACGATCGTTTTTCGCGGGATTTGATTGCGAATTATCGTCGCAACATCGATTTTCGACGGCGAAGTCACATTTGACAAATGTGACCGACGGAGAAGACGTGTTTTTGCACAAGGAGTGCATACACGCTCATTTCAACATTGAAGAGCCACAGAGTTGTGTCGGGAACACACCTGTGAAGCCACAGACGTTTGTGGAACCGTTTTCAACAAGAATTCTCACGTCTGGGCGGATGAGCCAGCATGAAAGGCACGTCAGCCCATGTCCGTGCATTTTTCGACGTAACGGCAACGTGGGATCGCATCTCACCAGTGAAGACAACTTTGAAGTCATCTTCACATCGCTAATTATTGTATACGGGGTCGAAATAAGCTTGTTATTAGATTTAGGGTTTTGTGTCGGGTCACTTAGATTATTCTGTACTCTTCGGGCAGTCGCCCACGTACAGTCTCATTCCAGTCTGGGCTTGTCCGTGGTACAAGGTAGCCGTCCCGCGCCACCAGGTTGGCGGTCGGAAGCTATCAGGGCGACCAGACTTGGGTATCAATCTCTCTTATAGAGATTCCCCCGGGTAGTACTGCATTTTCTCCTTCACTTTTGGGGGAAAACTGTTTATTGGTGATTGTGTTTAGTGCTACGGTGTGTTGTGTTTAGAAACACAATTTGTGCAGTGTTTTCAAATTGCAAAGTGCAATGGCGTCCGAATGGAAGGATAACACGGCAAAACTGTTTGGGCATGACATTAAGCCCCTGGACGGCACAAATTACGACACATGGAAAGAATATATGGAACTGATATTAGAACAGGCCGGAGTTTGGGGGCACGTGACAGGCACGGAGACTGTACCTCCTGCCGGGTCGCCTGCGAAGGAAATCCGTGACTTCAACGCGAGAGAGTCGAGGGCGAGGTCCACGATGTTGGGATTTTGGATCCGTCATATGGTGTGATACGTCGCACCTTTCCGAATTAGTGCGGCAATGGCGCGTTTCTGTTTAGCATTGTGTTATGTCTCGAGGTCGAGTGTTGATTGTCTTGCAAATTCAATCAACACATGTTTTACAGTGTTATCCAGACTGTCGTCTGCTTGGGTTTTTAGTTTATCTATTAGTTTGCCCCGGTTTTTATCCAGTGTGAATACTGGAATTGTATTCAGTTGATGTTTTGTTTGTAAAGAACAAATCAACCACTGTGTGGATGATTTGTTCTACTGTTAGTTGGTTGGCAGTTAGCCTCTAACCCATGTATCACTTGATGACTTACTGTTTGGCAATAAAGATGGCGGCCTCCATGGTTAGATGGCTTTGCAGAAAGTAAAGATGCTGTTTTGCTTCCACACATGCACTCACCTACGGTTTATAGATTGACATTGGTAGCAGAGGATGGTTTGGTGAGTGCAACGTTGTTTAAACGTTGATTTTCGGATTCGCGACGAAATTCTGGCCAGGAACGTCTTGTGCGCGTCGACGAGCGGTACCGGAGCGGCGGGCAGCACGAGAGCGACGACATTCCGACCAGACGAGCGAGTTTCGCGTGCTTCGTAAAGCAGCGAAGTCGACGAATTGCGACCCGAAGCAGCAAAGACGGATTTTGACGATTTCGGTGCCGAAACGGATCGAAATCATCGTAGAAGCAGTTGTATAGACTGCAGGAACACTGAGAAGTATTTTTCGAAATTATTTCGGCGTTTTATAAGCCATTTTTCTCATTTTGATTCGCATGATGACGCGTCATTCCAAAATGGCGGCGCCCAGTGCGACGAGTGTTTGAGGCCGTACTCGAGTTGTTTTCGAGCCAACGAGTGGATCCCGACGTTGGAATTGACGACGTGGGACCAGAACCAGACCCCAGGAATCGATTGGAAGTGGTTTCAAGTCGATTTGGACAGTTTTTGGGCGAAAACGAAGCGTTTTTCGTCGGCGGCGATCGAGACAGATTTCCGCAACGTATTGGAGACGTCGCTCGCCTATTCCGAGCTGGATACGAACGTCCAACGTTCGTACAACACGAAGAGAAGTCGTACGAGTCGATTAGGATCGACATTGTCACGTTTTGGACGCGTTTCGTGCGACGAGCCGAAACGCATCGCGAATTTGCACGTGAAGTGTATTCGCGCATCGGAGGGACCGGTTAAGCCTCGTGCCAGGTGCACGAGTGAAAGACAACGGATTTCAGCAGTGAAGACAACATAGAAGTCATCTTCACATCGATTATTGTGTTTGATAATTTATTTGGGTCGAAATTACCTTTGTATAGAATTTAAGGTTTTGTTTTGGGGTCATTTAGACTGTTTTCCGCCCTTTACGCAGTCGCGTAGCGGAATCCTATTTCCACACAGGCTATTTCTGGCCACCAAGTGTCCCGCGGGCCCAGGTGCACCGGTCGGAACTTGGGAAATACTGTGTCGGAGTTTTTCATCTCACTTAGTGAGATTAGTCCCGGGTGGATTGTTATTGTTTCTCCTTCATTTTGGTTGGGGAAAATTGTGTGTTGGTGTGATTTGCCAAAGTGTTTATTTAGTGATTTGTGTGTGTTTGTGCTACGAATCAGTGCAATTTAGTTGCAAAATGGCGGATAGATTTGACAGAGCTAGACTGAGGCGAGAGTTTTTAGACCTCAAACGCAACGATAATGAGTCGATGTACTCATTTCTGGATCGAGTCGACCAGAAAGCAATCGAAATTAATGCAGAGGGGCTGGGATTGCACGACATTGATGTGGCTTTCCAGTATATGGACTTCCTCGGACCGGAGTTCGAGGAATGTAAAGAAGGAATTGAGTCGTGGCCAGTCGAAGATTTTATTCCCGAAAAGATCCGGGTTGAACTATTAAGAGAGTGGGACAGGCTGCACCCACCACGTGTCCAGGAGCCTATGGACATATCATCATCAGAAATGGACAGTTCAAGTGATGAAAAAGATGTTGACCGTGGTTTGGGTGCGTCCTGCGCACAGGAGCCATCTGCACACGTTGCTCTAATGATTAGACAAGAGGAAACATTGAATTGCAACGTGGGAGACAGTCCCAAATTATTCTACGTGTCGATGGACGAAAGTCAAAGGCAAAATAATTTGCCATTACGCTCATACGTGACGAGCGGAGCGCCCGATCCCGCCTGGTATGTTGATACCGGGGCGACGGATCACTTTACTTTCAGCAAAGATGGGCTCATCAATTATAGGCCTTTAACGAACATTAACGTTCATTTAGGGGAAGGGTCCTCTAAAATAGCAGGAGTGGGGGACTTAAGATTAGATTCAGGTGAAAAAGTGCCTGGCGGGTTTGTTACATTGAAGAATGTATATTATGCCCCGAATTTTGTGAGGAATTTAATGAGTCTAGGCAGAATTGATGAGGCCGGGTATGTAACCCGCATTGCTGAAGGAAAGTTGGTCTCCTTCAAAAACAGGATTACGCAGCCGATTTTACGAGCAACGCGGCAAAGCGACAGAATGTATAAAACTAATTGTAGAGTGATTTTACCAAATGTGAACGCAAGTGCAATTCCTGCGCAACAGGATGCGCTTGCGGCAGATAACCAGAGCACTGGTGGAAATGTACAGTTACTAACCCATAGTAGTCATAAGAGCGAATTAACCAAACCCGAAACCAGCGTTAATAATAACGAAAATGGCGATTTGCGCAATTATTGCGACGTTTTGCAGTCTGGCGCAAACAAAAAGAGTTTGAGTGAGAGGGGGTTGTTGGTTAACAATGTTAGCAATGGGAACGGTGGTCGACAACAGCAAGAAATGGCTGGACAACGAGTCTACAACGACAAGCCATTAGACATGGAGTTTTGGCATGGGAGATTCGGCCATTTGAACACGAATGGGATCGTGTCAATGTCGAGATCCACCGACATATGTGGAGTTAAGCTAGCCAATAAAGATATGGGCAAGTGTGAGCACTGTATTAGGGGAAAGCTCACTAGAGCTAGCTTCACCCCGATAGGGGAGATTTCCACAAGTGGACCTTTAGAGCTAGTCCACATGGATGTTTGGGGCTCCTCGCAGGTGAACTCGTTAGGCGGGGGCCGCTACTATTTAATTATTATTGACGACTATTCACGTTATATGTGGATTCGAATAATGAAAAGAAAGGGCGATGTATTAGCACATTTTGAGCCCTGGCAGCGGGAAATCGAGAGAATGACATCACGGAAAGTTAAGCGCATACGAACGGACAACGGAGGGGAATTCACGTCAAAGGCGTGGGACATATATGCCCAGAAGGAAGGCATCAAATGCGAAAGAACCAATCCCTATTCCCCAGAGTCCAATTCGGTGGCTGAAAGAGCCAACCGAACGATACTAGAAGGTGCACGAGCAATGATGCTGGAAAATGAGTTTCCGAGTTATTTATGGGCGGAATTAGTCTGCACTATAGTGTACCTGAAAAATAGGTTCCCCCATCCCAAGTTAAATTCCAAAGCCCCGTATAATGTGTTTTGGGGCAAGAAGCTGTCCGTGAGACACTTGCGTTGCATAGGCTCGAAGACCTATGTACACATCCCGGCCCAAGTTAGACAAGGCAAATTACAAGAAAGGGCATGGGCTGGGGCCCTTGTAGGATATGGTACTAATACCACAGGTTACCGGATCTGGGACCATAGAAATAGGCGTGTCGTCAGTTCAAAACACGTCAAAATTATTGAGGAAGAATATTGGAACGATAAAGTCTATAATGAGGAGGTGTTTAAGAAATCAGAGGGGGTAGGAACGGAATGGAATGGAGATTTCATATACACCGCGCAAGACGGTTTTGAGTCGGACGAGGAGAGTGTGGTGGCGACACCACCTCCGTCACCCCCGAGGGCAGTTAAAGTGCCCCCACCAGCGGCTAAACTCGAGCCGGTGAAAGAAATTGTGCAGCAAGCTCCTATAATTGAGCCTGGCAAGCAGGCAGGGAAAGAAATGGTGCAACAGGCACCCAAAGTGGAACCTGCCCAGCAGGTAGCGCAAGAAATTGCGCAGCGAGCACCTGTTCAACAGGTAGAGAGAGAAGCCCCTATTGGAGGGGTCTTACCGACAAAACCGGCGAAACCGCCATTACCCACGACCCCCAAACCCACATTGAGGCCGAGAACGGCAGAAGCGCCTGCAGAGGAGAGCCCGACACAGTCGGAAGATGAAGAAGAGTATGAGCAGGCCGTACGGGTTACTAAGAACATTAGAGGGGGCCCGGGGGATGTTGGGGGACAACAGCTGTTGCCCCTGAATATTGATGAGTGGCAAAGATTTGAGTATACGAGGAAGTCAGGTCGTGATAAAGGAAGACCTTGTACATCGTACGTGGCACCAGACAAGACTAGATTAAGGAGCAGGATTGAAATCCTAGCTTGGTGCGAAAATAACGGCTTTGAGTACGATGCGAGCTTGTTCGAGTTTACGTCATTAAAGGACGAGCCTGAAAACCCATTCGCATTGTGTACATGTTCATGTTGCACTCCTTTCTCATTGTGCTGCATGATAAGGCCTGATACTGATAAGGATGTTGCACAAGTTGAGAGAAGTAATGAATGGGAAGGGATAATGAAGAAAATCAAAGCGTTGACTGAAGAGGGAGTTCATTGTGGCAAAAGAAATGAATGGAAAAGATTAATACGTTTACGAAAGGGAGCGTCCGTTATGCGGTCGGAGGAATGCCAGACCGCAGATTATTGGATTACAAATGGTGATATCAAACATGTTATGGGAGAGAATAACGTGGCGGACTTGCTGACCAAATGGCTGGCACGTCCACGTCTTGTGACCCTTGGCAATAGTATTTTCGGGGCGCGACGATAATGTCGTGCAGTGAGGGGGTCGTGAGCGTTACGGGTTGTTCTGTTATCCGTGTTAGCCCATATGCGGATCAGAGGGGGCATTGTTGGGATTTTGGATCCGTCATATGGTGTGATACGTCGCACCTTTCCGAATTAGTGCGGCAATGGCGCGTTTCTGTTTAGCATTGTGTTATGTCTCGAGGTCGAGTGTTGATTGTCTTGCAAATTCAATCAACACATGTTTTACAGTGTTATCCAGACTGTCGTCTGCTTGGGTTTTTAGTTTATCTATTAGTTTGCCCCGGTTTTTATCCAGTGTGAATACTGGAATTGTATTCAGTTGATGTTTTGTTTGTAAAGAACAAATCAACCACTGTGTGGATGATTTGTTCTACTGTTAGTTGGTTGGCAGTTAGCCTCTAACCCATGTATCACTTGATGACTTACTGTTTGGCAATAAAGATGGCGGCCTCCATGGTTAGATGGCTTTGCAGAAAGTAAAGATGCTGTTTTGCTTCCACACATGCACTCACCTACGGTTTATAGATTGACACACGATCTGCTTGGGCTGTAATGAGCGACAGCTATTAGTGGCTGTGAGCAAGAAAACGGCCAAAGAGGTGTGGGAAAGCCTAAAGACGGCCTGCCAGCCCACGACGCAGGCGCGCAAAGCGCGTTTACGGCGAGAATTCCTGCAAATGCGACTCGAGGACCAGGAGGAGATGATGGTGTTCTGTGCACGGGTTGACCGCAAAGCGGACGAACCCAGAATTATTTTGACATTTTTAACGGAAGAGGAAATTGCTTTCCAATATTTAGACTTTTTGTCAGCGGACTACGAAACTATGAAACAGACACTATATCATTGGGAGGATAACGAGTTCACGTCTGCGAAGGTTCGAGAACGTCTGTTAAGCGAATATAACAGGGAGTCTGCTTCAACTGTGGCGGCGAGGGCCACTTTTCACGAGACTGTCCGTCAGCACGGAAAACGGAATTTGCCAACAAGCAAACGGCGCAAGGAACTGGTGCACAAGCGGCCAGAACGTCAAAGGGGCGCGGACGTGGTTGTGGACCACAGGGCAAGAAGGCCCATGCAAGTGCACAGGAATCTGAACACAACACGCTGGTGTCGGAAGTGATTTCGGCGGACAATGCTGGACAGAGTCCAAAAGTTTCCCTTGTGTCCGGTGGTCCAATAGACACGGGCTGGTACATAGATTGTGGAGCCACGGACCACTTCACTTTTAAGCGTGAGTGGTTAAGCGATTTCAAGCCTTTAGTGGGCGCAACGGTCCAAATGGGTGAAGGAAGTTCTCGCATAGAGGGGGTCGGCACTGTGGACTTCGTGGCGACTTTTGGTCGACGAACCAAGAGGATTACAATGAAGAACGTATTCTTTACCCCGAACTTTCGCAAAAATCTTATCTCGTTGGGCAGAACCGACGAGTCCGAATTAACCACTGTCGTCAAGGATGGCCGAATGAACATTTATTGGAACAAAGCGTCGGAACCAACTTTAACCGCGGTTCGCCTCACCAATAGAATGTATAAGTTAGATTGTCAGATCGAGGCTCAAACTGTAAGTGTGAGTGCATCTGCTACGCCTAGCGATGCAATCACATTAGAGCTGGTACCAACGATTGTAAAACAACCACTAACACAACCTAGTTTTAGTAGCGTTGTTGCGAATCAACAGATGGAGGAATCGGGAAACTAGTTTTCTGAGTTTAGATTTAATTTTGTTATCAACCTAGAACAAGTAAACCAAAAAAACTACATTTTTGAAAAAGGCTTTTATGCTGTATCCCTGATAAATTTGAATCTATGCTAAAAATTTGTCAAATGACAAATCATTTTTTAGCAAAAAAAAAAAATGTAGCTCAGATCAAAAAGTTATCACCACCATTTGAAAGAGCGGCAAATTCTGCACAGGAAACATGTTTTTAATTTTTTAAACCGTTCATTTTTCATATTTTTTGTTTTTATGGCTAAATTCAAATTTCTTACTAATTGACCATGCGGTAGCCGGCTACAATCGTAAAAAAACTTTTTTTTTTTTACCGAATCGAAAAAAGAAACATACAGACTTGTGCAGAATGCAATTTCCAATCAAATGAGCGTGGTTTCAGGATTTTTAAATCTTTTTTTACTGCCGAAAACATCAAAATTCGTATCGGGCGAACATTAAAGAACACGGGTTCCGCCAGGTGGCGCTCCGGTATGCTTAAAGTTTGCCGTAAATCAGAGTTTTCAGCATTCGTACTTCCAGTCCACAGCGCCGAAAAATGAGTCTTTTTTTTATTTCTTTTTTTCATAATGTGTAGAATGACCTGTTCTAGGGCGGTACGAAGCCCAAATTTTAATTTTTTGTTACGGTGAATTGATTTTTGGAAAAAACACCCAAAATTAGACAAACCGGAAGTTGAAACAGACAGACAGACAGACAGACAGACAGACAAACATTCAAGGTAAGTTAAATAAAAGCCTTTAAAAAGGGTTAATTTCAATATCACTAAGTTGTCTTAAAAATCTGTAAAATATACCATTCTGTAGAGTTTTCTATGCTCTTTCCAACCGTGTGTGGAGCATGGTTGTCGGACGAGCGGTCTAGGCGCTACGGACGCCGCAAACATCGCGAGTTATGGTTTTAGTCTTAAGCATGGGGCACAAAGCAGGGTTAAGCTTCTCGCTTGTCAATTCTGTCAATAGAAGGCAGTTTATTGAAGCCTTTTGTTTTTCCTCTCCATGGCTGCCATGGTGATGTTCTATTTTGCTCCTTTTTCTTAGAAATGAAGTATTTGAGAGCTGTTAGGTGGTTTAAAAACCCTTAATCTATTTTGTACTGAGTTCTGGATATGCTGGACACTCACAGGTGGGTTTATGTATATTTTAAGAATATTTGTAAATTGTAAACATGAGTGATTCAGAGGAATATGGAATCCAAGGATCTCATTGGTCAATTATTAAGCCTCTTTGTGACAGTGTGTATTTTTATACAGTTAATTTAATTGTTTGAGTGCACTCCTGATTATTGTAAGAGTGCATTCCTTTTGTTGTAGTAGTTGTAGAAAAGGTTTTAATGAGTAAATAGGTGTTTCTTTTTACTCCTTCTCTCTCTTCATTCCAACATGGCTACCCGTGAGTAGCTCACCTCTAACTCCTCTCCTATGGCAGCCAACTCTCCTGCTCCAACCTCCATGAGACCAGAACATCATCTCCAGTAGCAGCCATCACTATCAGGTCAGCCAGGACTTCAGCCAAGTCCTCCATTCATTTTTCTGACAAGCCTGAGCCAGAATTTGAAACAGCGTACTAAAGGCCAGCAATGGCGGAGGCAAAGGGTCGTTTACTAGTAATGGCGTACAAGCGCAAGTGAGCGATGTTACAAAGAGTAAAGCGCAGCAGGGTAGTGTTAGGGGCAATTCTAAACAAAGTTTAGCGGCGAAGGGCACGTATGCCAAAGTGGATAAGCCACTACACATTGACTATTGGCATGGGAGAATGGGTCATATGCATGTGAAGGGAATCCAGGATATGGAAAAATCGCAGGATGTCTTAGGTGTTAAGTTGACCAAGGACCCCGGTAGTCATTGCGAGGCGTGTGCTAAGGCCAAGAGCACACGTGCAAGTTTCCCACCGATTGGGGTGATAAAATCATCAAATGTACTCGAATTAGTGCATATGGACGTGTGGGGAAAAACTAATACGACTTCATTAGGGGACGCAGGGTATTATTTAATAATAATCGATGATTTTTCGCGCTACATGTGGTTCATCACGATGAAGCACAAGAATGAAGTATTGGCTAAATTTAAGAAATGGCAGATGGAAGTGGAAAGAGCCACGTCATGCCAAGTGAAAGGAATTAGAACAGACAATGGGGACGAATTCATTTCGAAAGCGTGGCAGGCCCACATTGATGCGCAGGGCATTAAATGCGAGCGCACAAACCCCCATTCACCAGAAATGAACCCAGTGGCGGAGCCTATAACGGATTTACTTATGGCGCGTGTTTCAGTTTTAACGCGCTAGAAGCGATGTTTGATCTGCGCTTCAGTGCTTCTACATACTGGCCTTTGAGTTTACATGTGCACGATGATATCCAGTATGTTTAGCATGTCGTTGTGTCAAAGCGGACCATCGTTGGCGGTATGTTGCGTTGCGTACGGTAGCGGTTCGTTATTGTATCGAGCATCTGCGGTTTTGCGGTGCTGGCCCAAATACTGCGCCTTATTTGTCCCTGTGGGATTTGTTCTTTAGTTATTATATAACTTATGCTTTGGAATCCTAAGGGATTCGTTCTGTAACCCACATGGGATTTATTCTCCCGGTAGGAGATTCGTTCTGTACTTTTTATGAGTGAAGACACTCTGTCTGTCAACTGCTAATAAAGTGGCAGCCATCTTTTTATGGTTTGTTTGCTAAAGTGCAAATCATGTCTCCTGCTTTATCAACACTCACCCAACTGCGATTGGAACTCAACAGAAATCGCCTCTCCTGAAATCCGGGACGTTCTAGGCTCTGGGTTTCAACTGTTCGTGAACATCGGCATTTTTTTTTCGTATATCGTGGGAGCGTACGTTCCGTGGTCATTTTTGGCAGTTGTATCATCAGTTGTACCGATTTTACTCATGGCATTGATGATTCCGATGCCTGAATCACCCATGTGGCTCGTGTGACAAGGTCGAAACACGGAGGCTATGGACTCACTCATGTGGCTCCGTGGGCACGATGCAGACGTTCGACAGGAATTGGAAAGTCTACATGATCAACAAACCGCTCAAGGTGCAATTTCGACGGCGGCGTCGTTCATTTCTTTGCCGTTTTTGGCGACTAAACCACAAGACAACGTCCTTCATTTCGTTGCCATTTGTGGCGACTAAACCACACGACGACTTCCTTCATTTCGTCCCCGTTTTTGGCATCGAAACGACACGGCGGCGTCGTTCATTTCTTTGCTGTTTTTGGCGACTAAACCACAAGACGACGTCCTTCATTTCGTTGTAAACACAATGTAAACACTACTACTCGAACGAATCAAGAACCGGAAATGGTTTTTTACCTACTTGGGAGATGTTGCATTCTCCCGCTAGGTGGTGCGCATGCTAATGCGAAAACTGTCTATTGTTTCGACTTATTCACCTTTCCAGAACCCCAATTCCGGCTCACTTAGGCGGATTGCTCGCGAGGCTTGCTCATGCGGGCGACATTGATCCGCACATGCTTTCTGAAACTAAAAGGAATTGACAACGTGCTCTGACCAGACTCTTCTCTTCCACTTCTTTTCTTTTCCCCTCATCCTTATTCTTGTAGGTCTAGATTACAGATGCTGTCACAGCATCCATCCTGCACATTAAGCATGGTTTTATTATTTTTTTTTTAAACATATTGGGTCAGCCCTTATTTAGAACGCCCAATGACATGGAAAACGAGGCAATATAATGACATAATTGTTAGGTCAATTGGTAAATTTAACCACTTCTGGTGTGAACCAAGAGGCGAAGATAAAATAAGTAAGCTTGGTGATCAGCTCAATCACTATTAGAAATAAATATGCCCTATTACAGGTTTCAAGCTAACCTGACAAGAACATTCGCGACTACTCGAGAGGCACCAACTGGAATCTTCTGTGGCGCAAGTTGTGGTCTACAAATATGCAAAACTCAATTTGGAAGATTTGCTAGGATAGAGTCCTCTGCAGAGATCACCTTTACAGAATGAAGCTCCGGGACTCCACATCGTGTCAGAAACGTACCGAAAGGTCTGAAGCAGCAGGATGGGATTTCGAGGAAGACCAAAATGTTCCAGTTTGTCTAGAAACTTTATTTCCTTAGATGGAGAATGGAGTTTAGATGACTCAATCTTTAATATTTTAACTCAAAAATTCGGGTTTCCTAAAATTGATTTGTTTGCGTCTCGCTTAAATCGTAAATGTCTTTGATTTTTCTCTTGGGGACCAGACCACGAGGCCTCTAACGTTGATGCTTTGCACAATTATGGGTTGAATTTAGTTATGCATTTCCTCCCTTTAATTTAATCAACAGGATCCTGCTGAAAATTCATCAGGAGAAGTCCACAGGGCTGATGATTGTGCTCTTTTGGATGACGCAAACTTGGTTTTCAAGGTTGCTGGAAATGTTGGTGGCTGTTCCCTTTCGTTTTCCGGCCAAGGACAGACTGTATTCGGCCCACAATCTGGAAGAAGTGCCTCGGTTGAACACAAAGCCTTGGTTGTAAAGTATCAAGGGATCCCACGTTGCAAAAACGATTTTCAGCATCTGCTGCCTCCTTGTTAAAGAAAAGCTGGAGACCGGGCACCATCGCCTCTTAGTCTGCAGGAGTTAAGAGACAGGAATAAGAAGGCCTCAGTCACACAAGAAATTCTGGAGAAGTTAAAACTGCAGAAACCAATAAGCAAGACAAAGAAATTGTATCATTATTTAAGCAACAAAACAATTTGGGATTGTTTGACGCCAAGGACTTCGTGTACGAAAACGGAACCTTCAAGATACCACCGAACATTGACGCAATCAAGAAGAGGTTTTGGAACTTCCTGAACGGTCTGGTGATCCATTATTTATGGAGAGCCAAATGCGAAATTCACCGAGGAAACAATTGGGATAAAACTCAATTTTTCATTGTAATCTGGGCAGTGGCCAAAAACAACCTGGAAACAGTTTGAAAACGAAACGAAGGAAAGTGGATTGAGCCAATGATAAGAACAGGATAGGTCACATGCCATGTGACTCCTACCATCGAACCTGTTTTTGGGACCTTTAAGCACAATTCTTGGATTTTCTTGCGGTGATACTGTGTATACATGTGCATTCGACCATTGCACGTGGTTTTTGGGAACAATTTCGTAAGTTTTTTGGACTTTTTCGATCGCCGCAAACACGTGGCGACGATCGCCGAATTTCCGTTTTCGATTTTTCGCCAATTACAGCCCATATATAGGTCGGTTCGGTGTGTTCTTGGCAACAATTTGTGCGCCAGGAACTCCTCTATCGATCTGGTTTCCCGAACGACCCGATTCGCGATCGGCGGCAACACGTGTTTTCGATTTACGTTGCCCAGACGTAATTGTCCGTGCTGATGGATCGAATCATCGATTGCCGATTAGATGCTGGGTTAAAACCAAGACATATTTTGGAAGCTCTTTTTAAAAAGCTAGGAACAGTCACGGAAGATGGAGAAACCACTCTCAAAGGAATTCAACATGTCGCTGGTTTGAAATACGAAATTTTGCTGGCCA
Organism: Strigamia acuminata; assembly: GCA_949358305.1. NCBI lineage: Eukaryota > Metazoa > Arthropoda > Chilopoda > Geophilomorpha > Linotaeniidae > Strigamia > Strigamia acuminata. Next base: position 62,561,726 of record OX442314.1, on the reverse strand, counting down.
GTCAGGAACTGGTCGACCAATTGGCTGATTCCAGCAGTGCTATGGTCAACGGTTTGCGGATTTTATGGGCACCACAAATCCGTCAGGACAAGCGTGTCATTATAAAAGGATTATCGATGACGGTTCCACTGTTCAAGGTGGACCACGAGATGCGCAAGTTGGTCAGTGTAACATCCGTAGCGTACAAAAAATTCGAAAACCAGGAGTCAATAACCAATGAAAAGATTATCATGTTGATTATCCAGCGACAACTTGCCTAGCAAAATCGAAATTGGAGATTTTTCTGGCCACCTGATCTACAAAGGCATGGGACCGTACTGCCCAAAATGCAACACGACCGACCTCTACGCTTCGGTCTGCCCAAAAACAAAATGTTAAAATTGTAAAGAAATTGGCCACGTAAGTCATTCTTACACGGCCAACTGCAAAACTTGCAACAAGACGGGGCTCACGTCGACCAACTGCCGTGTCTGTGCTACAACCTCGAAATGTGCAATTCAAGTACCAAGCGGTACAAAGAAAACAACCTGCTTTAACTACAGACAGCATGGCCACATCTGTTAAAATATTACATGTATTTGCCAATTGCTATGTATATTTAACTGTATCATATATCTTTGTTCGGCATATTACTTTAATCCTTAGCCGTGTGTGTTACGGCATTTGTTTACATTTATACTTTGTATTTCACCCACAAGGTGGCGCTGTATACCTATGGGTCATGTGATTGCAGAGAATAAATTCTCACTTACTGTTTTGCTTCTGACCAGTAAAGACTGTGTGCTTCTTTTCAATCACTAATGTTTTTCCACACCACTGTATTTTTACACAAGTTTACTGCATAAACCAACAACATCAGCCTGGACTGTGCAGAAAACTGCAAAATCTGCAAGCAGCCGGGACAAGTCTCGAGAGCCTGCTGCGTCAAATTTTATAAAAACGCACCATCAGAAAAAAACCCTAAAACAAAAGAATTCGTTCTAAATGCAGTTACGTACAATGCGGATTTGGCTCGACCTGGCTAGCCTTTTCGACGCCAAAGACCTCGCGTACGACAACGTGATTTTCAAGAAACCACCGAACATCGACGCAATTAAGATGAAGTTTTGGAACTTCCTGAACGGTCTGGTGATACACTATCTGTGGAGAGCCAGGTGCGAGATTCATCGAGATAATAACTGGGACAAGGATCAATTTTTCATCGTGATCTGGGCAGTGGCCAAAAATAACTTGGAAGCTGTTCAAAAGCGCAACGAAGGCGCGTGGGCCGAACTCATGAAGAGCGGCAGAGAGATTATCAACAATTGACTTTAAATTGTTTGTATTTATTTATTACAAAAACCCCTATGATACTTTTTATTATTGTAATTGGAAAGGGTCTGTACTTGCACTTATGGTGCCCTCGACCAAGACATAAGGAAAAATTGTATCATTTTATTATTATTGTAATTGAAAAGTTAGGTGTGCACTGTTTAGCTTTTTGGAAATAAATATGCCCTATTACAGGTTTCAACTTAAGCTAACAAGAACAGATACTACACTTTGACACCCATGTCACCCTGCTAGTGCCATTCCTTAGCAGGAATGATCCCCCTGCCACTCCAAAACCCCTTTTAGAGCTATGCTTGCAAGGAGTCTTGCAACACAGCCTGTGAGCAACTCCTCCAAATTGAAAGGCTTAACATCCACACTAAGTAGCAAATCTGACCTCACTGGTATCAGACATTACAGATGCCTCATTTTGTACTATCTTATTTTTTATTTTTATACATCTCCCGAAGGAGTTACTGCTATACCAGCAACCCGTTTAATATTCTGGGTCCTCAATGAAGACCATATTAAGCTGATAAGAACAGGGTAGGTCGCATGCCACATGGCTCCTGTTGTTAACACTAGAAAGGCCAGAGCGGTCATTTTGACCGCAATAGCTGTTTTAAACAGCTGTAGCAATAAACCCAATGGGTTTACAATGCTGGTATTTTTTCACTTTTACTGATTTATGATACTTTACATCATCAATCAGCAAACGTGGCATTTTTTTTAAGAAAATTTTTAAAAAAGAGAATTTACCTAGAAAGGCCAAATGCGGTCAAAATGACCGCTTGAAACAACGCTGCACAAGACGTGCACGAAACGTGGACAAAACGCACACAAATCGTGCAAAATACATAAACAATACGTGTATCTTGCGTTTTGTTATCAAATTGACCAGTAACACGCCAAATATGCGAAGAAAATAGCAAAACAAAAATTGATGGTTTTTATAAAACCTGATGAAATTAAATTTCCGTTTTCAATTTTATCAGATTTTATAAAAACCATCAATTTTTGTTTTGCTATTTTCTTCGCATATTTGGCGTGTTACTGATTAATTTGATGGCAAAAGGCAAGATACACGTATTGTTCATGTATTTTGCACGATTTGTGAGCGTTTTGTCCAGGTTTCGTGCATGTCTTGTGCAGTTGTTTCAAGCGGTCATTTTGACCCTCTTTTGTATTAGCTTGAATAAAGACATTAAGTGCGTTCAATGTGCTAGCAGAAAGTCACTGAAGGGCAGTTAAGGCAGTTAAGAAGGCGGAAGTGACGATAATTACGTCACATTTTGACCCAGTAAAGTCACCTAAGTGACTTTCAGAAAACTAACTGAAAAGTTCCTTTTCCACCTCTTAGAAGTCACATACATGTGTGTGCATGCGCATGCGCATTGCACATTTAACAAAGCTACAGTGGCAGCCATTTTGTTCACGATCTAACTGACTAAAAAATGACTGTCACCACCAAGAAAACGAACTCGACAACCGATCCGTGTGTGGTCAGTTGAAGAAGAACAAATTGCCCATTATCTTGTAGAGAATAGGTATTTGGGTAAGGAAATGGTTAGTGTATAAATAATTTTTTTTTACGGTAAATTTACGCGTGTGCATACGTACAGTATAATGCACATGTGGCACACGGTAAATTTACACGAGGGCACACGTATAATGCCTCCCGCCACCATGTGGTAAATTCATGTATTTTACTTTCTTTCCAGAGAAAGGAAACGCTTTCACAGTACGAAAAAAGGATGCTAAGTGTTTTAAACCTGCCAGACTGTGATCTCTAATGCCTGAGTAATAAGGTCACCAACATGAGAAAGTAATATGAAGGCACAAAACAAAGGATATCACAGACTGGTCAAGGGGATAAAGATGATGACCCTGATTCATTCCCTGGTTAGTTACATATAACTAAATACAGGCAATAAAGTAATATTAATTTTTTTTTGTATTTTTACAGATGTAGTGTCCAATCGATGCCACTACTTCTATATTTTAGACGAATGGCTGGGCACAAGTCAAGCTGATGATCTATCGTACCAAAGGCATGAAGCAACAGCATAGTACTCATGAGCACTTTCCTATGGCAAAAATCAGTCTGCCCACAGAAATTTTGCCAACAGAAAATATTGGTACTCACACTTTCATTCCTGTCTTCGAAAAATTAAATTTCTGGCAGGTCAATACAGCGGAAAGCCAACCTTCGTTTCCAAGCACAGAAACTTCTGTTGGCAAACAAAATAATGACCGATCGTAATCAGTCTTTAATATTTGTGACCGGTTGTATTTTTCTTAACCGGTAGCGTTTTTTTTAACCGGTTACAAAAATGGCAGCACTTAGTTCTGGCAACAGCATGGATGGAGGCATGGATCAAATTCAACCAAAAAAGAAAAATTCAAGCAGAAATCATTTATCCCTTCTCCAAAAGATTACACTGTGTAATTGTGCTAAGGAGAGAGATATTTTGTGGAGGAAATGCCATCCACAGTATAAAAAGAAAGATGTGAAAAATGCTGCATGGCAAGAAATTGCTACATCTTTGCATTTAACAGGTAATGAAATAATTATTTGTTTAAAAATCAAGCTATTTTATTCACATTAATCATTATGACACAATTTCCTTGCAGTGAAAGATGTGAAGGCCTATTGAGCTTCTTTCCGCAAGCAGCTACGATATATTGTTGGCAAAAACAACAAACGAAAAGCTTCAGGCGACAGCGACGAAGATCAAGATGCCGCTCACATTCAAAGTGATCATGAAACTCAGGAAAATGCTTTAGCATCCCAATGGGAATTATGGAAGCATTCTAAGTTTATGGGAGAGGAAAATGCAACAAGAATGTGAATGGAATTTATTTTAAAACATTATAAATAGAAATAACAATTTTGTATTTTTGATCTAGATCAAACTCATCGTTGCTGATTTTAGAAAATGAGGTGGAAACTGGTGATCTCCACTCATCTGTTCGATTATCACCTATTATTGGAGACACATCTTTGAATGATGAATGATGATCGAATGATGATCGATTTACTCCAACTTTACCTGCCATTATTAATCCAAATCTACAAATTGTAGCAAGCACAAGCACAAGTTCTTTAGACAAGAACAGTTCCTCGAGCAGTCCGCAGTCAGGTTACAATTATGTAATGTTGTCTAACAATAATGTTACAGTGGACAATCCACTAGACAGTGTGGTTTCTAAGTTAAAAAGTTATGTAGATGTGCGCAGCTAGATTCAGGCTAGCAAGCCCAACATTCTGGAGAACTTCGCAAATTTAAGACCAGTTGTAAAATTACGAAATATTGTGAACTCAGGGGCTCAGACATCTGTTCCTCTGGTTGCGGGCCAACAAACCCCATTCACGATGCCATTACCACCTCCGGCAACCTTACCGGTGGTGGACTTGGTCAATATAATCCACCTGCCTTTGATTTCGAAACTGTTGAAAAAGCGCTTCTTGTTGTACCCAAGACATTTGAACCAGGGATCCCACTTTCATTGGAAAAGTGGATATCGAATGGACTTTTTAAAGTTCCTTCTACTTATCTGACCAAAACGCTCGAGAAGTACGCTATTCCGGCAAATTTAAATTACTTGGATCCGCCGCCTTGCAAGAGTGCGTTCATTCAGAACGTGTCCAAAGGTCTGAAGCAGCAAGATGGGATTTCGAGGAAGACCAAAATGTTCCAGTTTGTCTAGAAACTTTATTTCCTTGGATGGAGTTTAGATGAATCAATCTTTAATATTTTAACTCAAAAATTCGGGTTTCCTAAAATTGATTTGTTTGCCCCTCGCTTAAATCGTAAATGTCTTCGATTTTTCTCTTGGGGACCAGACCGCGAGGCCTTTAAGGTTGATGCTTTTGCACATTTATGGGATGAATTTAGTTATGCATTTCCTCCCTCCATTTAATTTAATCAACAGGATCCTGCTGAAAATTCATCAGGAGAAGTCCACAGGGCTGATGATTATGCCCTTTTGGATGACGCAAACTTGGTGTTCAAGGTTGCTGGAAATGTTGGTGGCTGTTCCCTTTCGTTTTCCGGCCAAGGACAGACTGTATTTGGCCCACAATCTGGAAGAAGTGCCTCAATTGAACACAAAGCCTTGGTTGCAAAGTATCAGGGGATCCCTTGTTGCAAAAACGATTTTCAGCATCTGCTGCCTCCTTGTTCAAGAAAAGCTGGAGACCGGGCACCATCGCCTCTTAGTCTGCAAAATCTGCAAGCAGCCGGGACATGTCCCGAGAGCCTGCTGCGTTAAATTTTATAAAAACGCACCATCAGAAAAAACCCCTAAAACAAAAGAATTCGTTCTAAATGCAGTAACATACGATGTACTATGTACGTTCAAAAGGGAATAGGCTGCCTTTTGCGCCAGTAAGGAGGATGGAGGCATCAATCTGCCACACATCAAAACGCTGATCATGTCGTGCGTCACTGAGCTGACCATGAGAAAAATCAGGAAGGAGACTCGAACCGAGAACCGGTCAGTCTACATCACGCTGAACCTTGGCTACCACTGAAGGAAACTCAACCCCGAGATGGCTAGCATGAAGTTTGTGCTTTACTGAGGTGCCAGAAACCTGTTTGGAGGAATTAACAACAACTAATTAACCTTTATTGTTCGTTTATTTATTTTATGTTTTTTCTTAGTGTATTTTTTATTACTTTTTATTATTGTAACTCATTGAATGGTGTGCACCTGTACATCTTTCGTGGTGCTGGTTCATACTGAATATTTTTATTTTGTAATCCAAAATGGTGTGCACTTGTATTCATTTTTTAGTCGTGTTAGAAATAAATATGCCCTATTACGGGTTTCAAGCTAAGCTGACAAGAATATTCGCAACTACTCGAGAGGCACCAACTGAAATATTCTATGGCGCAAGTTGTAGTCTGCAAATATGCAGAACACAATTTTGAAGATTTGCCAGAACGGAGTCCTGTGCAGAGACAGTCTGTACCAGATGAAACTCCGGGACTCTCCCTCGTGCAACGCAACCGAAAACGCCAAACACGTGATCTGGGACTGTTCGTACGCGCAGCGGATTTGGCTTGACCTGGCCAGCCTTTTCGATGCCAAGGACCTTGGCATCAAAGTTTTGGAACTTTGTGAATGGTCTGGTGATCCATTACTTATGGAGAGCCAGATGCGAAATTCACCGAGGGAACAATTGGGATAAATCTCATGAAGAGCGGCAGAGGGATTATCAACAATTAACTTAGTTGAAACTGTACATATTATTTATATTTGAGTGTATTTTATTATTATTGTAATTGAAAAATTAGGTGTCCACTTGTACTCCTGTTTAGCTTTTTGGAAATAAATATGCCCTACTACGGGTTTCAAGCTATGCCACAAATCTGCAACTACTGCAAACAAACTGGCCATCAGATTGCTGATTGTCAAAAAACCATCTGCTACAACTGCAATGAGAGGGGTCACCACAGCAAAACTTGTCCTAAGCCATGCAAACACTGCACGGATTTGGGTCATACCTCTGCTAATTGCCCCAAGACAACAAAGGGACCAACCAACAACACAGACGAGAGGGACAGCAAAGAGACCGCTGGAGACCATACAGAAAAGGTAAGCACAAGCATAACACCAAATAAAAGTAACACTTTGACAGATGAGGAAATGGAATCCGACAACGACACCGACACCGATCAAGCGGAAGCAAATGAGAGTGAATTGGAATCGCCAATGGATAATGACCTGGAAATGGAAGCGGCAGAGGGATTATCAACAATTAACTTAGTTGAAACTGTACATATTATTTATATTTGAGTGTATTTTATTATTATTGTAATTGAAAAATCAGATGTCCACTTGTACTCCTGTTTAGCTTTTTGGAAATAAATATGCCCTATTACGGGTTTCAAGCTAAGCTAACAAGAACAGATACTAAACTTTGACACCCATGTCACCCTTCTAGTGACATTCCTTAACAGGAATGATCCCCCTGCCACTCCAAAACCCCCTTTAGAGCTCTGCTTGCAAGGAGTCTTGCAACACAGCCTGTCAGCAACCCCTCCAAATTTAAAGGTTTAACATCCACACCAAGTAGCAAATCTGACCTCACTAGTACTTGAGAGCAATCAGACATCACAGATGCCTCCTTTATTTAGCTTATGTAAAAATGAAAAATAAGATATCTCCTGAAGGAGTGGGCCGACCCTAGAGTTACTGCAATACCAGGCCAACCCGTTTAATATTCTGGGTCCTCAATGAAGACCACATCAAATATTAAGCTGACAAGAACAGGGTAGGTCGCATGCTACGTGACTCCTGTTTTTAACTGGTTTTTGAGAATTTTCTGCTGAAATCTTGTGTGTTCTTGCGGTAATACTGTTGGCAAAAGACGCGACCGGCTGCAACCTGAACTTGGGACTCAAGAAACGCCGATCGTGGAAAAAAGCGCAACAGTCACCACTCAGGCACTCGATTCGAAACCAGACCAGGAATTCGAAATGGACTTTGAGGAACAGATGAAACGGTCGAGAGAGGAGACGGACAGCGACGACGAGGGTTTCACCACGGTGACAGGCAAGAAAACGCGCGTAAAGGAAATTTCGAAACCAAGACAGAGAAGCCACTCGAAGAAGAAGAAGGGAAACGATTCTGCTGCGATGGGGGAAGAAATTCCCAAGTAGTATGACAAAAACGATTTTTGTTAAATCTTTTTTCGACGCACGCACCGTCAAAAAAGAAAAACCCCCACAAACAAAAGAATTAGTCTTTAAAGCTGTTACGTACAATGTACGATCGCTACACGGAACCTCAAGACAACAAGAATTGACCAGCTGGCAAGTTCCAAAAGATTCGTCATCTTGTTGTTACAGAAGAGACCCCACCAGTGTAATCCATCGGGTACCCGCCCGATTTTTCTCTTGGGGACCAGACCCCGAGGCCTTTAAGGTTGATGCTTTTGCACATTTATGAGATGAATTTAGTTATGCATTTCCTCCCTTTAATTTAATCAAAAGGATCCTGCTGAAAATTCATCAGGAGAAGTCCACAGGGCTGATGATTGTGCCCTTTTGGATGACGCAAACTTGGTTTTCAAGGTTGCTGGAAATGTTGGTGGCTGTTCCCTTTCGTTTTCCGGCCAAGAGAGGCTGTATTTGGCCCACAATCCGGAAGAAGTGCCTCGGTTGAACACAAAGCCTTGGTTGCAAAAACGATTTTCAGCATCTGCTGCCTCCTTATTCAAGAAAGGCTGGAGACCGGGCACCGTCGCCTCTTAGTCTGCAGGAGTTAAGAGACAGGAATAAGAAGGCCTCAGTCACACAAGAAATTCTAGAGAAGTTAAAACTGCAGAAACCAATAAGCAAGACGAAGAAATTGTATCATTATTTAAGCAACAAAACAATTTGGGATTGTTCGTATGCGCAGCGGATTTGGCTCGATCTGGCTAGCCTGTTCGACGCCAAGGACCTCGTGTACGAAAACGTAACCTTCAAGATACCACCGAACATCGATGCAATCAAGATGAGGTTTTGGAACTTCCTGAACAGTCTGGTGATCCATTATTTATGGAGAGCCAGATGCGAAATTCACCGAGGAAAGAATTGGGATAAAACTCAATTTTTCATTGTAATCTGGGCAGTGGCCAAAAACCACCTGGAAACAGTTCGAAACGAAAGAAAGTGGATTGAGCCAATGATAAGAACAGGGTAGGTCACATGCCACGTGCGTCCTACCGTCGAACCTGTTTTTGGGACCTTCAAGCACAATTCTTGGATTTTCTTGCAGTAATACTGTGGATACATGTGCATTCGACCATTGCACGTGGTTTTTGGGAACAATTTCGTAAGTTTTTTAGACTTTTTCGATCGCCGCAAACACGTGGCGACGATCGCCGTTTTTCCGTTTTCGGTTTTTCGGCAATTACAGCCCGTATATAGGTCGGTTTGGTGTGTTCCTGGCAACAATTTGTGCGCCAGGACCTCCTCTATTGATTGCCGATTAGATGCTGGTTTAAAACCCAGACATATTTTGGAAGCTCTTTTTAAAAAGCTGGGAACAGTCACGGAGGATGGAGAAACCACAGTCAAAGGAATTCAACATGTCGCTGATTTGAAATACGAAATTTTGCTGGCCAAGTCAGGAACTGGTCAACCAACTGGCTGATTCCAGTGGTGCTACGGTCAACGGTTTGCGCAGAAAGCCCAAAAAGTCTAAGAAGAACAGAGGAGAAGTTGATGAAGAATTAGTTGTAGATACTAATGAAGATGGTAAACTAATATTTTATAGTGTTTTTAAGGTTAATTATAATTTCATTTTTGTTAACAGTTGAAAATGAAGAAGTTATAGGACAGGATGTTAAAACTACAGCTAATGGTAATCTAATTATTTATATTATATTTTTGAGGTTATATTTTAAATTTATATTTATTAACAGATGAAGATCAACTCAGTAGGGAAGAGAAAGTTTACAACGAAGATGTTAAAGTGAAAAAACCGAGACCTTACCTTTGCGGTGTACCTAAATCCCGAACTGCCACTAAGAGTCTGCGGGTGACTTGTCCCATATGCAAAGAAGAAAAATGCTTGTCTAAATTGAAACGACATTTTGATATTTGCCATTCCCATATCGTCGAGTCTTGTCGTAAGTCAACAGTAGAAGCGTTTAAAAATATTCACCATCAACCAAAACCAACGAATATCCGAAGTAAAGATCCACGTCATAAATGTCCATATTGTGACCGAGTTGGAATACGAACTGACCAGCATTTGGCCCGAGTTCATAAGTTGCTTTCCGGTACCGAGGAGCACCAACAAGCGATGACCACAGCAAGGTCGACTCCAGTTATCGATGACAGCCTCCCCTTAGTTCGAACAAAACAAGAATTGGATGTTGGCGAGTTTAATAAGGTTGCAAATGACTTCAGATCGTGGTTGGGCAGTACTTCGAGAGGAAGCAACGCAGAACAACCTGCCAAGACTCATTTTCGACGAATTTTGGCAATAGTCAACTGGTTTTGTCACGATGAACCGTTTCGTTTCTCTTTTTTGCATCAATTTTTTTATATTGGTGAACATACTGGTTTGATTGCAGTGTTTTTGAATCGCTTTGATCCGGCTACACAACTCACATATATTCAAACTATCCAAAAGTTTATTCTGTTCGTATCTCAAATGATGTACCGATGTTACCAAGCTGGATGGATCAACTCTGAACAAGAACCCGAGATGCTCAAATCGTATCTAATACTCTGTCATAAGTCGGTTGGTAAAGAGAAGGGAAAGCTGACCCACGGAAAAAGGATGACGAAGGTCATCGAGAAGCTCGACAAAAAATTCTTCACAGATTACATGAAATCGGTCTTCTTTTTAGATCACCTGAAGAGTTTATCGAAACTGCAACCGTCAACCCACCTGTTTAATATAGTGCGTAACTTCTTTTTTTTTGTGTTGGAACTTACAAACGCTCGTCGTGGAGGCGATCTGGTTAACATCTTGTCTGAAGAAGTTTTGAACCACACTATAGTAAACCGCATTTTATGGTGAATATTGCTCACCACAAGACATCCATAACAAAAATGGCAAACGTGGTTTTTTTTCCGTTGTTGTGGTCGGTCATGGAATTCTACATGTTGAAATTGCGTCCTTTGATCAATCCAACAACGCCACACGCATTTGTATCGAACCAAGGAACGAAACTCGATGCATCTGGATTTAACAAAGCAATACAGCAACATTTCAAAACTTACTGTTGCCCCATTGCCGAAATCTGAGGAGCCGTTTCACAGCCAAACAAATTTAGACAGATGGCTGTGTCTCTGGCAAGAGAAAACAAGTTGAGTCAAGACGTTCAACATTCGATTGCAAATCACATGTCTCATTCTAAATCGGTGGCAGATACGTATTACTCAGTAGAAATGGGCTTTCAATCATCATCAGTGGCTTATGAACATTTTTATAGAATGATAGCTGAGGAAGAGCCGGATCGTAGCACGCCAGGTTGCTCAAAGGATCCGCAGGTGAGTTTGAACGAATCGAATGAAATAAACAGTTCGGAAGACGAGTCAGATCCACCACCGGTTCCTTTAGTGAAACCTGGAGTGAAACGACTTACTCAACTTTGTGTTTGCAATGTTCTTCTTATATCTGCGTCAGCTGTGCAACGTGTCATGAACAGCCCATTTTTTTTCTGGCGCAGCCTGTGAAAAGGCAATATAAGAAAAAAATCCAAAAACCACACTATGTTGAAATCTCAGAAACCACCTGTAAGAAAATAAATTCCTTCTAGGATAGGATGTAAGTATACATTATAAACATCCTATTAAAATTTCAGATCATTCTGAGTGAAAGCTTATCTGACCCTAGATCTGTGTTCCCTGCGAAATTTGGGTCTAGAAAAGTATTTTTAATTTTTTTTTCGTGCGCCGGATAGCTTACATTGGCAAACGTGTGAAAGTGCCCGTATCTCGGAATTGGGCGGTCCGGACATGATTACGCAGGTTTTGAACTTGGTCGCGTCTGAATCGGACCAACGGTTGTAAAGATACAGAATTTAGAAAAGTTAAGAAATTTATGCCACTTTCACTCGAACGGGCCCAACATCATGTATGCGAAATTAGATTTGGAATAGTCATAAAATTCCGCACATTTTAAAAAAAAACAACTATTTTTCAAAAAATTTGGTAATTTGTTATTGATTATACATTCGCGGAACGGTTATACGTATATATAGTAGATATTTAAATGTATGACGTAGATAGACTCTAAATACTGATTACTTCATAAGAATTCTAGAGTTTATACAGATCTACGTTCTGATATAAGAAGTAAGGAGATAATTCAACGATTGAATTAATAATTAAACTATCGCTTGCGAGTGGGTGAGTTGCGTGCAGTCCATAAAGTAACACCTTGAAGAAATTTTACAGTTTTTCACCGATTCTCCGGATTCGAAAAATCTTGAAGATTTCTCCAGATTCCAAGGACCAAGGACTACCCTACAATGACCAGCTGACTTTTGTGAGTATAGTTTTTTTCTGGTCAGAACTTAGTAGATTAGCTACCTTCGCCTGTGGGATAAAATCCAACCACCAGCTTAGCTTTTTTGGTTAGATTTGAGTTTAATTAGGAAGTGTTGTCAGATCTTTGTGGATCAGCCACTAGGTCTTTGTGAAAGAAACTCTAAATATTATTTTAGCTTTTTTTTATAAGATAAGTTAGTTCTTGTTAGACATTTTGTTATGTTCCAATCTTTACACCATTTCTTCTTTTCAAACCTTTAGCTTTCTCTGAAATGTCGTGGAATTTGATTCCAATTGACCATGTTGAGGTCATTGACATTACCTCCGATGATGAAGTGCCATCCGACGATGAGGCCATCGTGGCCATTGAAGTGCCGTCAGAGTCGGACTCTGATGACGATGAGCCTATGGTTATTATACAACCTATCAACAAGGTTCCATTCCGAGGCTTTCCGACTGAAGTCAATCCGCATACGTTCGTTTTGAACGGATACCCTCATTTAACCTACGTGGACCTCCCTACGCTTTTGCGTGCCCGCTTTTGTGCCATTCAGGCCAGAGCAATGAGGGCGGAATTGGATGCGATAATTCAGCGCTTGGTCGATAACAATCCGGCGCTTGATATAATTATGGAGGATAGGAAGAGACTTTTTTGAAGGACGAAATAAATTAGATCACTATTTACACTTGTTAGAATTAATTTACTAATTGATTTATTTAGTGATAAAATCGTTATCAAGATAGCTAAATCGTGGATCACTGGGATTAATTTTCTAACAAGCAGCCTTGAGAAACTAAGGTGTCTTTGATGAGAAATAATCAAACTCTTATTTAAATTTGCTAGGTAAACTTTATTCAGTTTCTTTTTTTCCTTTGAAGATCCAATGCTAAACGATTTTTCTATTCCTTTCGATGAAGTCTTAGCAGACAATACACCTGCCTTCATCATTGCAGCTAGACTGAGTGGCATTCTAAAATATAGACCTAAGTGACTTTCAGAAAACTAACTGAAAAGTTCCTTTTCCACCTCTTAGAAGTCACATACATGTGTGTGCATGCGCATGCGCATTGCACATTTAACAAAGCTACAGTGGCAGCCATTTTGTTCACGATCTAACTGACTAAAAAATGACTGTCACCACCAAGAAAACGAACTCGACAACCGATCCGTGTGTGGTCAGTTGAAGAAGAACAAATTGCCCATTATCTTGTAGAGAATAGGTATTTGGGTAAGGAAATGGTTAGTGTATAAATAATTTTTTTTTACGGTAAATTTACGCGTGTGCATACGTACAGTATAATGCACATGTGGCACACGGTAAATTTACACGAGGGCACACGTATAATGCCTCCCGCCACCATGTGGTAAATTCATGTATTTTACTTTCTTTCCAGAGAAAGGAAACGCTTTCACAGTACGAAAAAAGGATGCTAAGTGTTTTAAACCTGCCAGACTGTGATCTCTAATGCCTGAGTAATAAGGTCACCAACATGAGAAAGTAATATGAAGGCACAAAACAAAGGATATCACAGACTGGTCAAGGGGATAAAGATGATGACCCTGATTCATTCCCTGGTTAGTTACATATAACTAAATACAGGCAATAAAGTAATATTAATTTTTTTTTGTATTTTTACAGATGTAGTGTCCAATCGATGCCACTACTTCTATATTTTAGACGAATGGCTGGGCACAAGTCAAGCTGATGATCTATCGTACCAAAGGCATGAAGCAACAGCATAGTACTCATGAGCACTTTCCTATGGCAAAAATCAGTCTGCCCACAGAAATTTTGCCAACAGAAAATATTGGTACTCACACTTTCATTCCTGTCTTCGAAAAATTAAATTTCTGGCAGGTCAATACAGCGGAAAGCCAACCTTCGTTTCCAAGCACAGAAACTTCTGTTGGCAAACAAAATAATGACCGATCGTAATCAGTCTTTAATATTTGTGACCGGTTGTATTTTTCTTAACCGGTAGCGTTTTTTTTAACCGGTTACAAAAATGGCAGCACTTAGTTCTGGCAACAGCATGGATGGAGGCATGGATCAAATTCAACCAAAAAAGAAAAATTCAAGCAGAAATCATTTATCCCTTCTCCAAAAGATTACACTGTGTAATTGTGCTAAGGAGAGAGATATTTTGTGGAGGAAATGCCATCCACAGTATAAAAAGAAAGATGTGAAAAATGCTGCATGGCAAGAAATTGCTACATCTTTGCATTTAACAGGTAATGAAATAATTATTTGTTTAAAAATCAAGCTATTTTATTCACATTAATCATTATGACACAATTTCCTTGCAGTGAAAGATGTGAAGGCCTATTGAGCTTCTTTCCGCAAGCAGCTACGATATATTGTTGGCAAAAACAACAAACGAAAAGCTTCAGGCGACAGCGACGAAGATCAAGATGCCGCTCACATTCAAAGTGATCATGAAACTCAGGAAAATGCTTTAGCATCCCAATGGGAATTATGGAAGCATTCTAAGTTTATGGGAGAGGAAAATGCAACAAGAATGTGAATGGAATTTATTTTAAAACATTATAAATAGAAATAACAATTTTGTATTTTTGATCTAGATCAAACTCATCGTTGCTGATTTTAGAAAATGAGGTGGAAACTGGTGATCTCCACTCATCTGTTCGATTATCACCTATTATTGGAGACACATCTTTGAATGATGAATGATGATCGAATGATGATCGATTTACTCCAACTTTACCTGCCATTATTAATCCAAATCTACAAATTGTAGCAAGCACAAGCACAAGTTCTTTAGACAAGAACAGTTCCTCGAGCAGTCCGCAGTCAGGTTACAATTATGTAATGTTGTCTAACAATAATGTTACAGTGGACAATCCACTAGACAGTGTGGTTTCTAAGTTAAAAAGTTATGTAGATGTGCGCAGCTAGATTCAGGCTAGCAAGCCCAACATTCTGGAGAACTTCGCAAATTTAAGACCAGTTGTAAAATTACGAAATATTGTGAACTCAGGGGCTCAGACATCTGTTCCTCTGGTTGCGGGCCAACAAACCCCATTCACGATGCCATTACCACCTCCGGCAACCTTACCGGTGGTGGACTTGGTCAATATAATCCACCTGCCTTTGATTTCGAAACTGTTGAAAAAGCGCTTCTTGTTGTACCCAAGACATTTGAACCAGGGATCCCACTTTCATTGGAAAAGTGGATATCGAATGGACTTTTTAAAGTTCCTTCTACTTATCTGACCAAAACGCTCGAGAAGTACGCTATTCCGGCAAATTTAAATTACTTGGATCCGCCGCCTTGCAAGAGTGCGTTCATTCAGAACGTGTCCAAAGGTCTGAAGCAGCAAGATGGGATTTCGAGGAAGACCAAAATGTTCCAGTTTGTCTAGAAACTTTATTTCCTTGGATGGAGTTTAGATGAATCAATCTTTAATATTTTAACTCAAAAATTCGGGTTTCCTAAAATTGATTTGTTTGCCCCTCGCTTAAATCGTAAATGTCTTCGATTTTTCTCTTGGGGACCAGACCGCGAGGCCTTTAAGGTTGATGCTTTTGCACATTTATGGGATGAATTTAGTTATGCATTTCCTCCCTCCATTTAATTTAATCAACAGGATCCTGCTGAAAATTCATCAGGAGAAGTCCACAGGGCTGATGATTATGCCCTTTTGGATGACGCAAACTTGGTGTTCAAGGTTGCTGGAAATGTTGGTGGCTGTTCCCTTTCGTTTTCCGGCCAAGGACAGACTGTATTTGGCCCACAATCTGGAAGAAGTGCCTCAATTGAACACAAAGCCTTGGTTGCAAAGTATCAGGGGATCCCTTGTTGCAAAAACGATTTTCAGCATCTGCTGCCTCCTTGTTCAAGAAAAGCTGGAGACCGGGCACCATCGCCTCTTAGTCTGCAAAATCTGCAAGCAGCCGGGACATGTCCCGAGAGCCTGCTGCGTTAAATTTTATAAAAACGCACCATCAGAAAAAACCCCTAAAACAAAAGAATTCGTTCTAAATGCAGTAACATACGATGTACTATGTACGTTCAAAAGGGAATAGGCTGCCTTTTGCGCCAGTAAGGAGGATGGAGGCATCAATCTGCCACACATCAAAACGCTGATCATGTCGTGCGTCACTGAGCTGACCATGAGAAAAATCAGGAAGGAGACTCGAACCGAGAACCGGTCAGTCTACATCACGCTGAACCTTGGCTACCACTGAAGGAAACTCAACCCCGAGATGGCTAGCATGAAGTTTGTGCTTTACTGAGGTGCCAGAAACCTGTTTGGAGGAATTAACAACAACTAATTAACCTTTATTGTTCGTTTATTTATTTTATGTTTTTTCTTAGTGTATTTTTTATTACTTTTTATTATTGTAACTCATTGAATGGTGTGCACCTGTACATCTTTCGTGGTGCTGGTTCATACTGAATATTTTTATTTTGTAATCCAAAATGGTGTGCACTTGTATTCATTTTTTAGTCGTGTTAGAAATAAATATGCCCTATTACGGGTTTCAAGCTAAGCTGACAAGAATATTCGCAACTACTCGAGAGGCACCAACTGAAATATTCTATGGCGCAAGTTGTAGTCTGCAAATATGCAGAACACAATTTTGAAGATTTGCCAGAACGGAGTCCTGTGCAGAGACAGTCTGTACCAGATGAAACTCCGGGACTCTCCCTCGTGCAACGCAACCGAAAACGCCAAACACGTGATCTGGGACTGTTCGTACGCGCAGCGGATTTGGCTTGACCTGGCCAGCCTTTTCGATGCCAAGGACCTTGGCATCAAAGTTTTGGAACTTTGTGAATGGTCTGGTGATCCATTACTTATGGAGAGCCAGATGCGAAATTCACCGAGGGAACAATTGGGATAAATCTCATGAAGAGCGGCAGAGGGATTATCAACAATTAACTTAGTTGAAACTGTACATATTATTTATATTTGAGTGTATTTTATTATTATTGTAATTGAAAAATTAGGTGTCCACTTGTACTCCTGTTTAGCTTTTTGGAAATAAATATGCCCTACTACGGGTTTCAAGCTATGCCACAAATCTGCAACTACTGCAAACAAACTGGCCATCAGATTGCTGATTGTCAAAAAACCATCTGCTACAACTGCAATGAGAGGGGTCACCACAGCAAAACTTGTCCTAAGCCATGCAAACACTGCACGGATTTGGGTCATACCTCTGCTAATTGCCCCAAGACAACAAAGGGACCAACCAACAACACAGACGAGAGGGACAGCAAAGAGACCGCTGGAGACCATACAGAAAAGGTAAGCACAAGCATAACACCAAATAAAAGTAACACTTTGACAGATGAGGAAATGGAATCCGACAACGACACCGACACCGATCAAGCGGAAGCAAATGAGAGTGAATTGGAATCGCCAATGGATAATGACCTGGAAATGGAAGCGGCAGAGGGATTATCAACAATTAACTTAGTTGAAACTGTACATATTATTTATATTTGAGTGTATTTTATTATTATTGTAATTGAAAAATCAGATGTCCACTTGTACTCCTGTTTAGCTTTTTGGAAATAAATATGCCCTATTACGGGTTTCAAGCTAAGCTAACAAGAACAGATACTAAACTTTGACACCCATGTCACCCTTCTAGTGACATTCCTTAACAGGAATGATCCCCCTGCCACTCCAAAACCCCCTTTAGAGCTCTGCTTGCAAGGAGTCTTGCAACACAGCCTGTCAGCAACCCCTCCAAATTTAAAGGTTTAACATCCACACCAAGTAGCAAATCTGACCTCACTAGTACTTGAGAGCAATCAGACATCACAGATGCCTCCTTTATTTAGCTTATGTAAAAATGAAAAATAAGATATCTCCTGAAGGAGTGGGCCGACCCTAGAGTTACTGCAATACCAGGCCAACCCGTTTAATATTCTGGGTCCTCAATGAAGACCACATCAAATATTAAGCTGACAAGAACAGGGTAGGTCGCATGCTACGTGACTCCTGTTTTTAACTGGTTTTTGAGAATTTTCTGCTGAAATCTTGTGTGTTCTTGCGGTAATACTGTTGGCAAAAGACGCGACCGGCTGCAACCTGAACTTGGGACTCAAGAAACGCCGATCGTGGAAAAAAGCGCAACAGTCACCACTCAGGCACTCGATTCGAAACCAGACCAGGAATTCGAAATGGACTTTGAGGAACAGATGAAACGGTCGAGAGAGGAGACGGACAGCGACGACGAGGGTTTCACCACGGTGACAGGCAAGAAAACGCGCGTAAAGGAAATTTCGAAACCAAGACAGAGAAGCCACTCGAAGAAGAAGAAGGGAAACGATTCTGCTGCGATGGGGGAAGAAATTCCCAAGTAGTATGACAAAAACGATTTTTGTTAAATCTTTTTTCGACGCACGCACCGTCAAAAAAGAAAAACCCCCACAAACAAAAGAATTAGTCTTTAAAGCTGTTACGTACAATGTACGATCGCTACACGGAACCTCAAGACAACAAGAATTGACCAGCTGGCAAGTTCCAAAAGATTCGTCATCTTGTTGTTACAGAAGAGACCCCACCAGTGTAATCCATCGGGTACCCGCCCGATTTTTCTCTTGGGGACCAGACCCCGAGGCCTTTAAGGTTGATGCTTTTGCACATTTATGAGATGAATTTAGTTATGCATTTCCTCCCTTTAATTTAATCAAAAGGATCCTGCTGAAAATTCATCAGGAGAAGTCCACAGGGCTGATGATTGTGCCCTTTTGGATGACGCAAACTTGGTTTTCAAGGTTGCTGGAAATGTTGGTGGCTGTTCCCTTTCGTTTTCCGGCCAAGAGAGGCTGTATTTGGCCCACAATCCGGAAGAAGTGCCTCGGTTGAACACAAAGCCTTGGTTGCAAAAACGATTTTCAGCATCTGCTGCCTCCTTATTCAAGAAAGGCTGGAGACCGGGCACCGTCGCCTCTTAGTCTGCAGGAGTTAAGAGACAGGAATAAGAAGGCCTCAGTCACACAAGAAATTCTAGAGAAGTTAAAACTGCAGAAACCAATAAGCAAGACGAAGAAATTGTATCATTATTTAAGCAACAAAACAATTTGGGATTGTTCGTATGCGCAGCGGATTTGGCTCGATCTGGCTAGCCTGTTCGACGCCAAGGACCTCGTGTACGAAAACGTAACCTTCAAGATACCACCGAACATCGATGCAATCAAGATGAGGTTTTGGAACTTCCTGAACAGTCTGGTGATCCATTATTTATGGAGAGCCAGATGCGAAATTCACCGAGGAAAGAATTGGGATAAAACTCAATTTTTCATTGTAATCTGGGCAGTGGCCAAAAACCACCTGGAAACAGTTCGAAACGAAAGAAAGTGGATTGAGCCAATGATAAGAACAGGGTAGGTCACATGCCACGTGCGTCCTACCGTCGAACCTGTTTTTGGGACCTTCAAGCACAATTCTTGGATTTTCTTGCAGTAATACTGTGGATACATGTGCATTCGACCATTGCACGTGGTTTTTGGGAACAATTTCGTAAGTTTTTTAGACTTTTTCGATCGCCGCAAACACGTGGCGACGATCGCCGTTTTTCCGTTTTCGGTTTTTCGGCAATTACAGCCCGTATATAGGTCGGTTTGGTGTGTTCCTGGCAACAATTTGTCCGCCAGGACCTCCTCTATCGATTGCCGATTAGATGCTGGTTTAAAACCCAGACATATTTTGGAAGCTCTTTTTAAAAAGCTGGGAACAGTCACGGAGGATGGAGAAACCACAGTCAAAGGAATTCAACATGTCGCTGATTTGAAATACGAAATTTTGCTGGCCAAGTCAGGAACTGGTCAACCAACTGGCTGATTCCAGTGGTGCTACGGTCAACGGTTTGCGCAGAAAGCCCAAAAAGTCTAAGAAGAACAGAGGAGAAGTTGATGAAGAATTAGTTGTAGATACTAATGAAGATGGTAAACTAATATTTTATAGTGTTTTTAAGGTTAATTATAATTTCATTTTTGTTAACAGTTGAAAATGAAGAAGTTATAGGACAGGATGTTAAAACTACAGCTAATGGTAATCTAATTATTTATATTATATTTTTGAGGTTATATTTTAAATTTATATTTATTAACAGATGAAGATCAACTCAGTAGGGAAGAGAAAGTTTACAACGAAGATGTTAAAGTGAAAAAACCGAGACCTTACCTTTGCGGTGTACCTAAATCCCGAACTGCCACTAAGAGTCTGCGGGTGACTTGTCCCATATGCAAAGAAGAAAAATGCTTGTCTAAATTGAAACGACATTTTGATATTTGCCATTCCCATATCGTCGAGTCTTGTCGTAAGTCAACAGTAGAAGCGTTTAAAAATATTCACCATCAACCAAAACCAACGAATATCCGAAGTAAAGATCCACGTCATAAATGTCCATATTGTGACCGAGTTGGAATACGAACTGACCAGCATTTGGCCCGAGTTCATAAGTTGCTTTCCGGTACCGAGGAGCACCAACAAGCGATGACCACAGCAAGGTCGACTCCAGTTATCGATGACAGCCTCCCCTTAGTTCGAACAAAACAAGAATTGGATGTTGGCGAGTTTAATAAGGTTGCAAATGACTTCAGATCGTGGTTGGGCAGTACTTCGGGAGGAAGCAACGCAGAACAACCTGCCAAGACTCATTTTCGACAAATTTTGGCAAGTCAACTGGTTTTGTCACGATGAACCGTTTCGTTTCTCTTTTTTGCATCAATTTTTTTATATTGGTGAACATACTGGTTTGATTGCAGTGTTTTTGAATCGCTTTGATCCGGCTACACAACTCACATATATTCAAACTATCCAAAAGTTTATTCTGTTCGTATCTCAAATGATGTACCGATGTTACCAAGCTGGATGGATCAACTCTGAACAAGAACCCGAGATGCTCAAATCGTATCTAATACTCTGTCATAAGTCGGTTGGTAAAGAGAAGGGAAAGCTGACCCACGGAAAAAGGATGACGAAGGTCATCGAGAAGCTCGACAAAAAATTCTTCACAGATTACATGAAATCGGTCTTCTTTTTAGATCACCTGAAGAGTTTATCGAAACTGCAACCGTCAACCCACCTGTTTAATATAGTGCGTAACTTCTTTTTTTTTGTGTTGGAACTTACAAACGCTCGTCGTGGAGGCGATCTGGTTAACATCTTGTCTGAAGAAGTTTTGAACCACACTATAGTAAACCGCATTTTATGGTGAATATTGCTCACCACAAGACATCCATAACAAAAATGGCAAACGTGGTTTTTTTTCCGTTGTTGTGGTCGGTCATGGAATTCTACATGTTGAAATTGCGTCCTTTGATCAATCCAACAACGCCACACGCATTTGTATCGAACCAAGGAACGAAACTCGATGCATCTGGATTTAACAAAGCAATACAGCAACATTTCAAAACTTACTGTTGCCCCATTGCCGAAATCTGAGGAGCCGTTTCACAGCCAAACAAATTTAGACAGATGGCTGTGTCTCTGGCAAGAGAAAACAAGTTGAGTCAAGACGTTCAACATTCGATTGCAAATCACATGTCTCATTCTAAATCGGTGGCAGATACGTATTACTCAGTAGAAATGGGCTTTCAATCATCATCAGTGGCTTATGAACATTTTTATAGAATGATAGCTGAGGAAGAGCCGGATCGTAGCACGCCAGGTTGCTCAAAGGATCCGCAGGTGAGTTTGAACGAATCGAATGAAATAAACAGTTCGGAAGACGAGTCAGATCCACCACCGGTTCCTTTAGTGAAACCTGGAGTGAAACGACTTACTCAACTTTGTGTTTGCAATGTTCTTCTTATATCTGCGTCAGCTGTGCAACGTGTCATGAACAGCCCATTTTTTTTCTGGCGCAGCCTGTGAAAAGGCAATATAAGAAAAAAATCCAAAAACCACACTATGTTGAAATCTCAGAAACCACCTGTAAGAAAATAAATTCCTTCTAGGATAGGATGTAAGTATACATTATAAACATCCTATTAAAATTTCAGATCATTCTGAGTGAAAGCTTATCTGACCCTAGATCTGTGTTCCCTGCGAAATTTGGGTCTAGAAAAGTATTTTTAATTTTTTTTTCGTGCGCCGGATAGCTTACATTGGCAAACGTGTGAAAGTGCCCGTATCTCGGAATTGGGCGGTCCGGACATGATTACGCAGGTTTTGAACTTGGTCGCGTCTGAATCGGACCAACGGTTGTAAAGATACAGAATTTAGAAAAGTTAAGAAATTTATGCCACTTTCACTCGAACGGGCCCAACATCATGTATGCGAAATTAGATTTGGAATAGTCATAAAATTCCGCACATTTTAAAAAAAAACAACTATTTTTCAAAAAATTTGGTAATTTGTTATTGATTATACATTCGCGGAACGGTTATACGTATATATAGTAGATATTTAAATGTATGACGTAGATAGACTCTAAATACTGATTACTTCATAAGAATTCTAGAGTTTATACAGATCTACGTTCTGATATAAGAAGTAAGGAGATAATTCAACGATTGAATTAATAATTAAACTATCGCTTGCGAGTGGGTGAGTTGCGTGCAGTCCATAAAGTAACACCTTGAAGAAATTTTACAGTTTTTCACCGATTCTCCGGATTCGAAAAATCTTGAAGATTTCTCCAGATTCCAAGGACCAAGGACTACCCTACAATGACCAGCTGACTTTTGTGAGTATAGTTTTTTTCTGGTCAGAACTTAGTAGATTAGCTACCTTCGCCTGTGGGATAAAATCCAACCACCAGCTTAGCTTTTTTGGTTAGATTTGAGTTTAATTAGGAAGTGTTGTCAGATCTTTGTGGATCAGCCACTAGGTCTTTGTGAAAGAAACTCTAAATATTATTTTAGCTTTTTTTTATAAGATAAGTTAGTTCTTGTTAGACATTTTGTTATGTTCCAATCTTTACACCATTTCTTCTTTTCAAACCTTTAGCTTTCTCTGAAATGTCGTGGAATTTGATTCCAATTGACCATGTTGAGGTCATTGACATTACCTCCGATGATGAAGTGCCATCCGACGATGAGGCCATCGTGGCCATTGAAGTGCCGTCAGAGTCGGACTCTGATGACGATGAGCCTATGGTTATTATACAACCTATCAACAAGGTTCCATTCCGAGGCTTTCCGACTGAAGTCAATCCGCATACGTTCGTTTTGAACGGATACCCTCATTTAACCTACGTGGACCTCCCTACGCTTTTGCGTGCCCGCTTTTGTGCCATTCAGGCCAGAGCAATGAGGGCGGAATTGGATGCGATAATTCAGCGCTTGGTCGATAACAATCCGGCGCTTGATATAATTATGGAGGATAGGAAGAGACTTTTTTGAAGGACGAAATAAATTAGATCACTATTTACACTTGTTAGAATTAATTTACTAATTGATTTATTTAGTGATAAAATCGTTATCAAGATAGCTAAATCGTGGATCACTGGGATTAATTTGTCATATATGTCATTTATATTAGCTAATTAGTAAAACATTCAGATCAATTTGTTTAGTCTTATTCTTTTAATCATCTATTTAAATATAATATTTCTTTTATATTTCATGTTATCTTCACTTATCTATATTAACAAATAAATAAATTATAGCTTTCAGCGGTCTATATTTTAGAATGCCACTCAGTCTAGCTGCAATGATGAAGGCAGGTGTATTGTCTGCTAAGACTTCATCGAAAGGAATAGAAAAATCGTTTAGCATTGGATCTTCAAAGGAAAAAAAGAAACTGAATAAAGTTTACCTAGCAAATTTAAATAAGAGTTTGATTATTTCTCATCAAAGACACCTTAGTTTCTCAAGGCTGCTTGTTAGAAAATAGATAATTGTTATGTGTGATTCACCCCAGCTCACACGTCACAAAACTTGGTTCTGCTGTCAAACATCAACCTGGTCGACCAGCTAGCCAGTTCCAAGGGAACCACCGTCAATGGACTCAAAATTACTTGGAGACCAAAGATTCGTGGCGAAAAACGAGTCATAACCAAAGGAATGAAAGGTCGACGAGCAGATGAAGCGATCCAGGGACGAAACTGACAGCGGCGAGGGTTTCACCGCTGTCAAACACAAGAAATCACAAGTATGCGAAATTTCACGAGCAAGAGGGAGAGGCAGCTCAAAGAAGAGCAAGGAAAACGATCTTGCGACGATGGGGAAAGAAATCCCCAAGTAATAATTGACAATAACAAACACACAATTTGTTTGGGCAAGCATGGAAACATCCAATATGTTATTATTTCACTGGAAGTGAAATGGATTTGTCAGTTTAAAAAGATACTTTTTGAAGTAATTAAGGCTGTTTGAATGTGGTTTCCAAGTTGTTAATGTGGTTTGTGACATGGCCACAACAAATGTTGCGTTGTCAAAACATTTGGGCGTATCATTAGAAAAACCTTTTTTTTTATTCAATGGGAAACAAATTTTTTGACTGTTTGTTCCCCCCCCCCCCCCCCATCTGCTGAAGTGCTTTCGAAATAACCTTAAAAAAATACCATTTAGACACTGGTGATGGTGTTGCTAAATGGAGCCATATTGTGGCTTTTTATGAGTCGGACAGCAAGGATGAACTTTTGCCGGCTTTCAGCTCAATGAAAGTAAAATTAGCTGCACAAGTGTGAAGTCATACAGTTGCAGCTGGAATTTTTGCTGCAACATGTATCCCAAATTCGGATGTTCCAGCTGAAGCGGCAACAACAGCAGTTATAATTAATTGTGTTGATCAGTTATTTGATTGCCTCAATAACCAGGCACTTAAAGATGCAAAAGCAAAACAACGTGCAATAATAACTCCTACCTCTTGTCATTAAAACCTTTTAGAAGAAACATTTGTATGGATGGCGATTAACAATCAAAGCAACATTACAATTGTGGAAATATTTAACTGTAGAAGGTTGAATCAAGACAATGCCAAAAATTTATTTTCCATTGTTAAACCAATTAATGGAAACAATGTCAAGGAATAATCAACAATTGGCTTTAAATTGTTTGTTTAAATTATTACGAAAACTGTATATATTGAGTGTATTTTTTTTATTATTATTATTGTAAATTGAAAAACCAAGTGTGCACTTGTACTCCTTTTTTTTAGCTTTTGGAACGAAAATAAACATGCCCTATTACGGGCTTCAAGCAAAGCTAACAAGAACCCATGTCACTTTGACACCCATGTCACCCTTTGATTGTTGAAACTGTACATATTATTTATATTTGAGTGTATTTTATTATTATTATTGTAACTGAAAAATTAGGTGTCCACTTGTACTCCTGTTTAGCTTTTTGGAAATAAATATGCCCCATTACGGGTTTCAAGCAAAGCTAACAAGAACAGACACCCACGTCACCCTCCTAATGACATTCCTTAACAGGAATGATCCCCCTGCCACTCCAAAACCCCTTTTAGAGCTCTGCTTGCAAGGAGTCTTGCAACACAGCCTGTCAACAACCCCTCCAAATTTAAAGGCTTAGCATCCATACCAAGTAGCAAATCTGACCTCACAGATGCCTCATTGTGTACTATCTTATTTTTCATTTTTATATATCTCCAGAAGGAGTGGGCCGACCCTGGAGTTACTGCTATACGAGGCCAACCCGTTTAATATTCTGGGTCCTCAATGAAGACCACATCAAATATTAAGCTGAAATCTTGTATTTTCTTGCGGTAAAACTGTTGGTATGTGTGTAAAGGACTTTTGTAACGATTTCGCTGTTCTTTTTTTTTAATTTTGGACTTTTTCGGTCGCCGCAACACGTAGCGACAATCGCCGAATTTTCATTGTTCGGTTTTTTTTCAACGATTCCGGACGTTGTATCGCTCGGTTTGTTGCCTTTTTGGCACCAAATTGTGCGCAAGAACCTCGTCTATGCACCCCCTTTGGTTTCGGAATCAAGGGAAATCGTTTTCAGACTAAAAATCTCCTTTTTACGTCCGTTCGCGTTCGAAGAACCCGTGGAATCGGTATACGTCGCCCCGACGTAATTCTTCGAAGGCATGGATCTGCTAATCGATTGCTGGGTTGAAACGGGGCTAAAACCCCGAAATCTTCTTGAAGCATTGAGGAAACGACTGGGGAATTCCACGCAGAATGGAGACCCCACAGTTAAAACCATCCAACACGTGTTGGGTGGAAAATTTCTGGTTTTGCTGCAAAACACCAGTCTGGTCGACCAGCTGGCCAGTTCCAAGGAAACCACCGTCGATCGACTGAAAATCACCTGGGAACCAAAGATTCGTCGCGAAAAACGTGTGATAATCAAGGGAATGTCACCTCTTGTGCCGCTTTTTGAGGTCGAATCCGAAATGAACAAATGGGGCAACGTTTCGTCCGTGACATACGAGAAATTCGAAGATTTGGAGATGGTTAACAATGGAAATATCATCGTCATGATTAACGGGGACAATTTGCCAAGTAAAATCGAGGTTGGGCCTTTCTCCGGCCACCTAATTTACAAGGGCATGGGGCCGTACTGCCCCAAATGCGATGCAACAGACCATTACGCTTCGGTGTGCCTCAAAACAAAGTGCTATAACTGCAACAAATTCGGCCACGTTAGCCGATCTTGCTCCGCAAAATGCAAAACGTGCGACAAGGCGGGGCACACGTCCGCCAACTGCCGTATCCGGGCGGCGAACTCAAAGAACACGACGAACGCAACGCAAGAAACGAGAGGACGAGCAAACAATCCAAAGAAGGCGACCTGTTTCAACTGCAGGAAACGTGGCCACATTAGCAGCGATTGCACTGAGAATTGCAAAATTTGCGAACTGTCGATCGCCGTTTTTTCCATTCCGATTAACGTAGACCAGACGTGATCGTTTTCGCAACAATGGACCAAATCGCCGACTGCCGACTCGATCCTAGACTGCAACCCAGACACCTGATTGACACCTTTCATCGTGAAATCTCCATTTTCGGTGTTTTTTTCTAGCTTTTTAATCAAGGCTTCAAACATATCGATGGTGGAAAATTTGAAATTTTGCTGGCAAACACCGAACTAGTCGACCAACTGGCTTCCTCCAGTGGAACTGCGGTCGACGGCCTTCGAATCACATGGAAATTGTGGATATTCAAAAATTGAAAAATAGGGCAATAATAACGAGTTAAAATTAAAGAAAGGGAATTCGAATATGCACTTGAGAAAAAAAAAGCAAAAATATTTAACTAAAATTAAACAAGAAATCGAACATTGACTATCCAGTTATTAACAATTAGAAAGAAAATAATGGGAATGAAGTGGATGAAGAATTTACAAAATTTTACACGATATGGGAATTGAAAATGCACAAAATATATTTTTGAATAGCTGTGAGAGGATCAACCCTTCACTTACTTCACATCTTGATGAGAAATTTTGCGAATTAGAAATCTACAATGCAATTAATTGCATACAAAACTAAAAAAAAAACCCGATTAGACGGATTCCCTACTGAATTTTAATAAAGAAACAACAAGTTTCAACGTTTCATTGTATCTCGTCCCAGCACTGGCGTGCAGCAAATTTGTAAATGCTACATTCATAGGTCGGAATGCAGGCTTACGATACAAATATTTCGCACAAAATGTGGCAAGTGGTAAATGCTACAT
Organism: Strigamia acuminata; assembly: GCA_949358305.1. Taxonomy (NCBI): domain Eukaryota; kingdom Metazoa; phylum Arthropoda; class Chilopoda; order Geophilomorpha; family Linotaeniidae; genus Strigamia; species Strigamia acuminata. The sequence continues at coordinate 62,533,822 of OX442314.1, read as the reverse complement.
TCATAGGTCGGAATGCAGGCTTACGATACAAATATTCCGCACAAAATGCGGCAAGTGGTAAATGCTACATTCATAGGTCGGAATGCAGGCTTACGATACAAATATTTCGCACAAAATGTGGCAAGTGGTAAATGCTACATTCATAGGTCGGAATGCAGGCTTACAAGACCAAAGCATCTGCCAAAATAACTTGACAAGCAAAAACATTGTGTCGCGGAAAAAATTGAAATTTTTTTCGAAAAACGCGGAAATAAATTAAAGAAAACAAGACACAGAAACGTCTTATTTCGTCATGAGAAAGTACGACCACAAATCAAGAAAATCAATGAAAAGTTGGAAAAACAATTTTTGAAAAATTGAAACGAAGGCGAGAACGAAATAATCCATGTCCGACGGACAACCAGAGCTCTCGTTAGTCCACTGGAACGATCGGCCAGTGGTCCGGGAGCTACCACGAGGAGGTCGAGAGTTGGATTTGAAGCTCCCATATCAACAGAATAAAATATATTCAGACACAAAATAAAAGAAAATAAAATAAAACGCCATCGTGGAAATTCACGACACCGAATCGGCGAATGGAAAAAAAAAAGACATTAAATTGTATCACAAACCTTTTTAAAATGTACCGAAGAGATCCCCCCAAGACTCCACAATGATGAATTGATAAAGTAAAACATCCGATGCTTCACGATTATGCGGATGAAAGCAGATAAAATTGAAAATGACAAGACAGCGGCCACGTTGACAATGCTTGGTAATGGCGGAAGCGGAATACGAATGGGAGACGCGAGGGGGGCGACATTCGACCGAATCTCTGACAATGGCTTCCGAATCCCGCCCGAATCTTTCCGAATCCCACCCGAATCTTTCCGAATCCCACCCGAATCTTTCCGAATCCCACCGAATCTTCGAATCTCGAATCTTTAAGTTGTATACAAATCGAGAAAAATAAAAACAAAATTTATGATTAAAAAATGTAATAATATTTTTACAAGAAACTTCCTTGAAATTGTCCTTGAAATTGTCCGTAAAATCATCAGTAAAATCATCATCGGAAGAAATTATACCTGCGCACCTCGCTGCGCGGTATCTGCGCATGCGCATTTATGATTTAGCGCGAACTTCAAATTAATCCCGGAATCGAGCCCGGAATTCATCATTGTTCGCAATTGTGATTGCATTTGATTGCGTGTTATTTTACCTCGTATTTTACCACATTTCACTAGAGTTAAAATTAAAATTAAAAAAATTTCCACTTCACTAAATTTATTTGAAAAAAATCATATGAATCTTTCTGAATCCCATCCGAATCCCACCGAATCCCGCCGAATCCCACCAAATCCCATCCGAATCTCCCCGAATCTCATTCGAATCCCCCCGAATCCCCCGAATCTATCCGAATCCCCCCGAATCCCAGCCGAATCCCCCGAATCTTTCCGAATCTTTCCGAATCCCATCCGAATCTTTCGAATCCCAAAGAAGATTCGAATCTCTGACAAGCAGATTCTGATTGTCGCACCCCTCGGGGAGACGTCGTCGCCACCAATCCCAGCTCTCCTTCCAGCCAATCCCGTCGCTCCGTCAATTTTCACCACCAGACGGAGCAAAATTCAATTTTGCCATTTGTCGTTTCACGTATTTTTAATCACACTTGGAGCTGAAACTGAGTTTCTGAGTTTATTTTTAGTAAAAAAAATCTTATTTGTGTTTTAAATTCTAATTTTTAACTACCCTGACTTTTTCCTTCCAATTATTCTAAGTCATCCTCCAATTCTCAATTGTTCTAATCAAAAAAAAGAAATTAATAAATTAAATTAAATTAAATAAACACATGACCTAAGCAGTATTCGACCAAACATGTGTCAATAAATTCTCATTTAACTGCTTAACTCATAGATAACACCATCGAATTTTTTTTAAACAGTATTCGACTCGTACAAACCATCTAAAGAATCCTCATCGCCCGTCCGCGAATTGTGGATGTTGGCGGCGGCAAGATGGCCGCGCTTTCCCGCCAACTTCCTCCCCTTCGCCGGTATCGAAATTTATCCCATGTCGTCGTGTTGATTTTTTTCACCTACGTTTGTCTCGTGTGCGGAAGAAAATATAGCGATGGAGCTGGATTTGCCGATTAGTCTTGTCTCGTTTCGATTCGATCTAGCTGAAGCTAAAGTTTAAGTTCACCTGGTTACATTCACGCCGCCATGTTTGGTTTATGCGGGATCATTTAGAACGATAAACACAGTAATTGAATTCAATTAATTTGAGGTATACGAAATTATAACTAACTAATTCTTCCTAAAAACGGATAGCAATTACTTACTAGACGGAATGTGAGCAGCTCTCAGCCATCGCAATGCATTCGTCGTGTTCAGCACATGTCCGCTGTTGTGGTGCTCGTCGCCGAACTTGGCGTACGCCGCAAATGCTTCCCCTGACGCCATTTTCGGGATCGGCGATGGGCGAAAAGCGCGCGTGGTTATCCCGGGGTTCACATCCCGTTTTAATCGGATGTATTCGAGCGTAATTAATTATGGTTTTGTTTTAGATTTCAGTGAAATGAGGCAAGAAGTTTAGCTGAAGCGAGCGAGCGAGATGTTTGATCCGAGGTGTTTGATCTGTGATCTCGGATCCGGAGCAAGTGATAGTGAGGTCATATTTGCTACTTGTTCCACAGTTTCCATAGGATAAGCTGTGGATGGTAAGCCTATAAATTTTGAGATAGGGACAAAAAGGCTATTATATAACACTAGGGTATTGGTCTACATGTAGTATGTACTGGGTATATATATGCATGTGGTTATACAAGGTGGAGTGAGCTGGCAGGACTGTGCCATTCCGTGAGCTGAGCTGAGCTGAGCTGGTCAGGTGAGCAGCTCCAGCTATTTTGTTTTGTTTAATTCTGTTTGTATGAATTGAATTGAAATGTGGCTGGCTCTATGCTATTTCTAAAATTGATTTTGATGAAATTTTTGTCCAAATTTTCATCAACTTTTGATGGTGTGTCAGAATTTCCTTGAAATTTTGATCAATTTTCGTGAATTTCCTTGAAATTTTGATCAATTTTCGTGAATTTTGAAGATTTCTTGGTGAATTTCGATGGCATTTGATGGGATTAGATGGATTTTCATCAACTTTTGATGGTAGGTGTCGGAATTTTCTTGAAATTTGTTGAAATTCTCGTGAATTTTGATGATTTCTTGGTGAATTTCGATGGCTTTTGATGGATTTAGATGGATTTAGATAGATTTCGATGGATTTCGATGGATTTCGATGGCTTTTGATGGATTTAGATGGATTTAGATGGCTTTTGATGAATTTCTCAGTGAATTGTGATGAATTTTTATTAATTTATTTAATTATCTGATAAATAATTGCAATTTTGATATAGGAATGCAGCGTGGGTCATATTTAGACCAGACCAGACCAGTTATGGGGCAATGTGTACACTCATCCATTTTAGACAATGCTAATTATTAAGGTAGACAAATTTTTGAAACATTAAACAACAATTTCCCACAATTTCTCACAAATTTTGTTGATTTATTTCATTCCTTCTTTGGCAAATGACAGTTATCGTTTTTTGAAAAATAAAAAAAAAAAAAAAAAACTGTAGCACAGATCAAAAAGTTATTGGCACCATTAGAAAGAGAGGCAAATTCTGCACAGGAAACATTTTTTAAATATTTTAAACCGTTCATTTTTCATTTTTTTTTGTTTTTAGGGTCGAATTGAAATTAAATTTGCCAGCACGAAATTTGCCATGCGGTCGCCGGCTTCGATCGCCCGAAACGGAATCTTTCCTCGATGAAATCAAGTAGAAAAACATACAGGCTTGTGTGGAATGCAATTTCCAATCGAATGAGCCTGGTTGCAGAATTTCTCGACCTCTTTCTAATGCCGAAATCATGATACAAACGCATCGGGCCGAACGAACATTTTGGCATCCATTAAAGCACTCGGGATCCGCCAGGTGGTGCTCCGGTTTGATGACATTGCGCCATAAGTTCCTTTTTTCTCCAAATGAGACAAACCAACAAAGATTCAAGTCAAGTTGAATAAAATTAGCCTCAAAAAAGACATGAAGAATATGAACAAGTAGGAAGTTTAGCTGATAGAGTTTGAAATGTGATGATGATTGTGAAATGACAATTAGCTGAGAAGGATGACACACCGTTGCGACTTGCGCTAGCTTGTAGACTGGCTGAGTTGGAGACAGCTAGATAGGTATCGCTTCTCGGCCTTTTGGCTAAGATCAAAGTGTAGTATCTGTTCTTATCAGCTTAATATCTGATACGGTCCTCATTGAGGACCCAGAATATTAAACTGATTTTTGGAATGCGGTGAGGTGCTCGGAGCTTGCTCCACCCCTGCCACGGGTTGGCCTGGTATAGCAGTAACTCCAGGATCGGCCCACTCCTTCGGGAGAATCATATAATAATAATAATAATAATACAAAATTAGAAATGAGGTACAAAAAGGCTATTATATAACACTAGGGTATTGGTCTACATGTAGTATGTACTGGGTATATATATGCATGTGGTTATACAAGGTGGAGTGAGCTGGCAGGACTGTGCCATTCCGTGAGCTGAGCTGAGCTGAGCTGGTCAGGTGAGCAGCTCCAGCTATTTTGTTTTGTTTAATTCTGTTTGTATGAATTGAATTGAAATGTGGCTGGCTCTATGCTATTTCTAAAATTGATTTTGATGAAATTTTTGTCCAAATTTTCATCAACTTTTGATGGTGTGTCAGAATTTCCTTGAAATTTTGATCAATTTTCGTGAATTTCCTTGAAATTTTGATCAATTTTCGTGAATTTTGAAGATTTCTTGGTGAATTTCGATGGCATTTGATGGGATTAGATGGATTTTCATCAACTTTTGATGGTAGGTGTCGGAATTTTCTTGAAATTTGTTGAAATTCTCGTGAATTTTGATGATTTCTTGGTGAATTTCGATGGCTTTTGATGGATTTAGATGGATTTAGATAGATTTCGATGGATTTCGATGGATTTCGATGGCTTTTGATGGATTTAGATGGATTTAGATGGCTTTTGATGAATTTCTCAGTGAATTGTGATGAATTTTTATTAATTTATTTAATTATCTGATAAATAATTGCAATTTTGATATAGGAATGCAGCGTGGGTCATATTTAGACCAGACCAGACCAGTTATGGGGCAATGTGTACACTCATCCATTTTAGACAATGCTAATTATTAAGGTAGACAAATTTTTGAAACATTAAACAACAATTTCCCACAATTTCTCACAAATTTTGTTGATTTATTTCATTCCTTCTTTGGCAAATGACAGTTATCGTTTTTTGAAAAATAAAAAAAAAAAAAAAAAACTGTAGCACAGATCAAAAAGTTATTGGCACCATTAGAAAGAGAGGCAAATTCTGCACAGGAAACATTTTTTAAATATTTTAAACCGTTCATTTTTCATTTTTTTTTGTTTTTAGGGTCGAATTGAAATTAAATTTGCCAGCACGAAATTTGCCATGCGGTCGCCGGCTTCGATCGCCCGAAACGGAATCTTTCCTCGATGAAATCAAGTAGAAAAACATACAGGCTTGTGTGGAATGCAATTTCCAATCGAATGAGCCTGGTTGCAGAATTTCTCGACCTCTTTCTAATGCCGAAATCATGATACAAACGCATCGGGCCGAACGAACATTTTGGCATCCATTAAAGCACTCGGGATCCGCCAGGTGGTGCTCCGGTTTGATGACATTGCGCCATAAGTTCCTTTTTTCTCCAAATGAGACAAACCAACAAAGATTCAAGTCAAGTTGAATAAAATTAGCCTCAAAAAAGACATGAAGAATATGAACAAGTAGGAAGTTTAGCTGATAGAGTTTGAAATGTGATGATGATTGTGAAATGACAATTAGCTGAGAAGGATGACACACCGTTGCGACTTGCGCTAGCTTGTAGACTGGCTGAGTTGGAGACAGCTAGATAGGTATCGCTTCTCGGCCTTTTGGCTAAGATCAAAGTGTAGTATCTGTTCTTATCAGCTTAATATCTGATACGGTCCTCATTGAGGACCCAGAATATTAAACTGATTTTTGGAATGCGGTGAGGTGCTCGGAGCTTGCTCCACCCCTGCCACGGGTTGGCCTGGTATAGCAGTAACTCCAGGATCGGCCCACTCCTTCGGGAGAATCATATAATAATAATAATAATAATACAAAATTAGAAATGAGGTACAAAAAGGCTATTATATAACACTAGGGTATTGGTCTACATGTAGTATGTACTGGGTATATATATGCATGTGGTTATACAAGGTGGAGTGAGCTGGCAGGACTGTGCCATTCCGTGAGCTGAGCTGAGCTGAGCTGGTCAGGTGAGCAGCTCCAGCTATTTTGTTTTGTTTAATTCTGTTTGTATGAATTGAATTGAAATGTGGCTGGCTCTATGCTATTTCTAAAATTGATTTTGATGAAATTTTTGTCCAAATTTTCATCAACTTTTGATGGTGTGTCAGAATTTCCTTGAAATTTTGATCAATTTTCGTGAATTTCCTTGAAATTTTGATCAATTTTCGTGAATTTTGAAGATTTCTTGGTGAATTTCGATGGCATTTGATGGGATTAGATGGATTTTCATCAACTTTTGATGGTAGGTGTCGGAATTTTCTTGAAATTTGTTGAAATTCTCGTGAATTTTGATGATTTCTTGGTGAATTTCGATGGCTTTTGATGGATTTAGATGGATTTAGATAGATTTCGATGGATTTCGATGGATTTCGATGGCTTTTGATGGATTTAGATGGATTTAGATGGCTTTTGATGAATTTCTCAGTGAATTGTGATGAATTTTTATTAATTTATTTAATTATCTGATAAATAATTGCAATTTTGATATAGGAATGCAGCGTGGGTCATATTTAGACCAGACCAGACCAGTTATGGGGCAATGTGTACACTCATCCATTTTAGACAATGCTAATTATTAAGGTAGACAAATTTTTGAAACATTAAACAACAATTTCCCACAATTTCTCACAAATTTTGTTGATTTATTTCATTCCTTCTTTGGCAAATGACAGTTATCGTTTTTTGAAAAATAAAAAAAAAAAAAAAAAACTGTAGCACAGATCAAAAAGTTATTGGCACCATTAGAAAGAGAGGCAAATTCTGCACAGGAAACATTTTTTAAATATTTTAAACCGTTCATTTTTCATTTTTTTTTGTTTTTAGGGTCGAATTGAAATTAAATTTGCCAGCACGAAATTTGCCATGCGGTCGCCGGCTTCGATCGCCCGAAACGGAATCTTTCCTCGATGAAATCAAGTAGAAAAACATACAGGCTTGTGTGGAATGCAATTTCCAATCGAATGAGCCTGGTTGCAGAATTTCTCGACCTCTTTCTAATGCCGAAATCATGATACAAACGCATCGGGCCGAACGAACATTTTGGCATCCATTAAAGCACTCGGGATCCGCCAGGTGGTGCTCCGGTTTGATGACATTGCGCCATAAGTTCCTTTTTTCTCCAAATGAGACAAACCAACAAAGATTCAAGTCAAGTTGAATAAAATTAGCCTCAAAAAAGACATGAAGAATATGAACAAGTAGGAAGTTTAGCTGATAGAGTTTGAAATGTGATGATGATTGTGAAATGACAATTAGCTGAGAAGGATGACACACCGTTGCGACTTGCGCTAGCTTGTAGACTGGCTGAGTTGGAGACAGCTAGATAGGTATCGCTTCTCGGCCTTTTGGCTAAGATCAAAGTGTAGTATCTGTTCTTATCAGCTTAGCTTAATACCCTTAGGGCCATTTTATTTCTATCCGACTAAAAAAGGAGTACAAGTGCACACCAGTTGGTTACATAATTAAAAATTCACAATAATCGAGCACCCATCACGTATAGATGCATATTATACAAGAGTTACGATAATAATAATACATTATAATAAATAAGTAAACGAACAATAAAAGTTAATCAATTGTCAATTAAGAACAAAACCGTATTTTTGTCAAGTTTTTCTTGCGGCAGGATCAGGATCGTCGTTCCTTTATCCGCGATTTCTTGTTTTTCACAACCGTGAAATCATCATCGCTGTCGTCCCTGGTTCGTTTCGTCTGCTCTTCAAAGTCCATTTCGTTCTCCCCCTCGCTGTCCGTATCGCCAAAACATAATCTATTTTGCTCCGCGCAATATGCTTCGTATTCCTCCACGGTCAAGTCGCTGTACCTGTCCGGGACGATAGTTTTTGAGACGGAAGCAGCAGTGGCAACAGGGGCGATTTGTTCCATGACAGTCGTTTCGTCAACCGGTTTCGTTTCGTCGACCGGTTTCGTTTCGTCAATCTGTTTCGTTTCATCTCGTCGTCGCTTTTCTGTGGGCGCTTTGGTTTTCTTGGCCATTTTTTCGTGTCGAATCGAGCAGTCTCTCGAAATATGGCCCGGCTTCTTGCAGATCCCGCAGTTTTCCTTGCAATCGCTGCTGATATGGCCCCGTTTTTTGCAGTTATAGCACGTAATATTCTTCGGATCGCTTGGTTTTCGAATTTCTTGCGCTGCGTTTTTCGACTTTGCAGCACGGACACGGACACGGCAGTTGGCAGACGTGTGTCCCGGTTTGTTACAAGTTTTGCAATCGGTCGTGCAAAATCTGCTTACGTGGCCAAACTCATTACAGTTATAACATTTCGTTTTCGGGCACACCGATGCGTAGTGGTCCGTCGTGTCGCACTTGGGGCAGTAGGGGCCCATGCCCTTGTAGATAAGGTGGCCAGAAAAATCCCCAATTACGATTTTGCTAGGCAAATTGTCGCTGGTAATCATCACGATGATGTTTCCATTGATAATCGACTCATGGTTTTCGAACTTCTCGTACGCTACGGACGTTACACTGCCCAACTTGCGCATTTCGTAATCCACCTCGGTCAGTGGAACCGTCATCGAAAGTCCTTTAATAATAACACGTTTGTCACGACGAATTCGTGGTGCCCACAAAATTCGCAAACCGTCGACCGTAGCACCGCTGGAATCAGCTAGTTGGTCGACCAGTTCCTGACTGGTCAGCAAAGCTTCGAATTTTAAACCACCGACACATTGAATCCCTTTGATCGTGGGTTCTCCATCTTCCGTGTGTCTTCCTAGCTTTTTAAGAAGAGCTTCTAGTAGATGTATGGGTGTTAAGCCAGCATCAAGTCTGCAATCGATAATTCTATCCATCGGCACGAAAGAAAAACGTCTGGGCGACGTATATCAATACCGCGTGTATTCGCCGATCGCGAATCGGACGAAAAACGAAAAATTCGACCGAAAAACGATTCCGGTTGAACCGGAAACCAATAGAGATCGACAGAGGAGGTTCTGGCGCACAATTTGGTGCCAAGAACACACCAATTCGACCTATCTACGGCCTGTAGTTGCCGAAAAACCGATAACGGGAATTCGGCGATCGTCGCCACGTGTTTCGGCGGTCACAAAAAGTCGCGAAAACGGCGAAAAAAGACTTCTCCCGGTTCCGAAACCAATACCCACTTGTAGAGGAGGTGCTGGCGGTCAGTTTCGTGTAAAGAACACAGCAAACGGACCGTTAGAAATCTCGGAATCGAAGACGGAAGATCGGCGATCGTCGCCACGTGTTTCGGCGATCGCAAAAAAGTCAAAAAACTGCCAAAAACTTACGGAAAACTTGCCAAAAACCACGTGCAAAGGTCGAATGCACATGTATACGCTGTATTTACTGCAGGAAAATCCAAAAATCGTGCATAAAGGTCTCAAAAACGGGATCGACGGTAGGAGCCACTTGGCATGCAACCTTCCCTGGCGGCTGTTCTTATCAGCTTAATATCTGATACGGTCCTCATTGAGGACCCAGAATATTAAACTGATTTTTGGAATGCGGTGAGGTGCTCGGAGCTTGCTCCACCCCTGCCACGGGTTGGCCTGGTATAGCAGTAACTCCAGGATCGGCCCACTCCTTCGGGAGAATCATATAATAATAATAATAATAATACAAAATTAGAAATGAGGTACAAAAAGGCTATTATATAACACTAGGGTATTGGTCTACATGTAGTATGTACTGGGTATATATATGCATGTGGTTATACAAGGTGGAGTGAGCTGGCAGGACTGTGCCATTCCGTGAGCTGAGCTGAGCTGAGCTGGTCAGGTGAGCAGCTCCAGCTATTTTGTTTTGTTTAATTCTGTTTGTATGAATTGAATTGAAATGTGGCTGGCTCTATGCTATTTCTAAAATTGATTTTGATGAAATTTTTGTCCAAATTTTCATCAACTTTTGATGGTGTGTCAGAATTTCCTTGAAATTTTGATCAATTTTCGTGAATTTCCTTGAAATTTTGATCAATTTTCGTGAATTTTGAAGATTTCTTGGTGAATTTCGATGGCATTTGATGGGATTAGATGGATTTTCATCAACTTTTGATGGTAGGTGTCGGAATTTTCTTGAAATTTGTTGAAATTCTCGTGAATTTTGATGATTTCTTGGTGAATTTCGATGGCTTTTGATGGATTTAGATGGATTTAGATAGATTTCGATGGATTTCGATGGATTTCGATGGCTTTTGATGGATTTAGATGGATTTAGATGGCTTTTGATGAATTTCTCAGTGAATTGTGATGAATTTTTATTAATTTATTTAATTATCTGATAAATAATTGCAATTTTGATATAGGAATGCAGCGTGGGTCATATTTAGACCAGACCAGACCAGTTATGGGGCAATGTGTACACTCATCCATTTTAGACAATGCTAATTATTAAGGTAGACAAATTTTTGAAACATTAAACAACAATTTCCCACAATTTCTCACAAATTTTGTTGATTTATTTCATTCCTTCTTTGGCAAATGACAGTTATCGTTTTTTGAAAAATAAAAAAAAAAAAAAAAAACTGTAGCACAGATCAAAAAGTTATTGGCACCATTAGAAAGAGAGGCAAATTCTGCACAGGAAACATTTTTTAAATATTTTAAACCGTTCATTTTTCATTTTTTTTTGTTTTTAGGGTCGAATTGAAATTAAATTTGCCAGCACGAAATTTGCCATGCGGTCGCCGGCTTCGATCGCCCGAAACGGAATCTTTCCTCGATGAAATCAAGTAGAAAAACATACAGGCTTGTGTGGAATGCAATTTCCAATCGAATGAGCCTGGTTGCAGAATTTCTCGACCTCTTTCTAATGCCGAAATCATGATACAAACGCATCGGGCCGAACGAACATTTTGGCATCCATTAAAGCACTCGGGATCCGCCAGGTGGTGCTCCGGTTTGATGACATTGCGCCATAAGTTCCTTTTTTCTCCAAATGAGACAAACCAACAAAGATTCAAGTCAAGTTGAATAAAATTAGCCTCAAAAAAGACATGAAGAATATGAACAAGTAGGAAGTTTAGCTGATAGAGTTTGAAATGTGATGATGATTGTGAAATGACAATTAGCTGAGAAGGATGACACACCGTTGCGACTTGCGCTAGCTTGTAGACTGGCTGAGTTGGAGACAGCTAGATAGGTATCGCTTCTCGGCCTTTTGGCTAAGATCAAAGTGTAGTATCTGTTCTTATCAGCTTAATATCTGATACGGTCCTCATTGAGGACCCAGAATATTAAACTGATTTTTGGAATGCGGTGAGGTGCTCGGAGCTTGCTCCACCCCTGCCACGGGTTGGCCTGGTATAGCAGTAACTCCAGGATCGGCCCACTCCTTCGGGAGAATCATATAATAATAATAATAATAATACAAAATTAGAAATGAGGTACAAAAAGGCTATTATATAACACTAGGGTATTGGTCTACATGTAGTATGTACTGGGTATATATATGCATGTGGTTATACAAGGTGGAGTGAGCTGGCAGGACTGTGCCATTCCGTGAGCTGAGCTGAGCTGAGCTGGTCAGGTGAGCAGCTCCAGCTATTTTGTTTTGTTTAATTCTGTTTGTATGAATTGAATTGAAATGTGGCTGGCTCTATGCTATTTCTAAAATTGATTTTGATGAAATTTTTGTCCAAATTTTCATCAACTTTTGATGGTGTGTCAGAATTTCCTTGAAATTTTGATCAATTTTCGTGAATTTCCTTGAAATTTTGATCAATTTTCGTGAATTTTGAAGATTTCTTGGTGAATTTCGATGGCATTTGATGGGATTAGATGGATTTTCATCAACTTTTGATGGTAGGTGTCGGAATTTTCTTGAAATTTGTTGAAATTCTCGTGAATTTTGATGATTTCTTGGTGAATTTCGATGGCTTTTGATGGATTTAGATGGATTTAGATAGATTTCGATGGATTTCGATGGATTTCGATGGCTTTTGATGGATTTAGATGGATTTAGATGGCTTTTGATGAATTTCTCAGTGAATTGTGATGAATTTTTATTAATTTATTTAATTATCTGATAAATAATTGCAATTTTGATATAGGAATGCAGCGTGGGTCATATTTAGACCAGACCAGACCAGTTATGGGGCAATGTGTACACTCATCCATTTTAGACAATGCTAATTATTAAGGTAGACAAATTTTTGAAACATTAAACAACAATTTCCCACAATTTCTCACAAATTTTGTTGATTTATTTCATTCCTTCTTTGGCAAATGACAGTTATCGTTTTTTGAAAAATAAAAAAAAAAAAAAAAAACTGTAGCACAGATCAAAAAGTTATTGGCACCATTAGAAAGAGAGGCAAATTCTGCACAGGAAACATTTTTTAAATATTTTAAACCGTTCATTTTTCATTTTTTTTTGTTTTTAGGGTCGAATTGAAATTAAATTTGCCAGCACGAAATTTGCCATGCGGTCGCCGGCTTCGATCGCCCGAAACGGAATCTTTCCTCGATGAAATCAAGTAGAAAAACATACAGGCTTGTGTGGAATGCAATTTCCAATCGAATGAGCCTGGTTGCAGAATTTCTCGACCTCTTTCTAATGCCGAAATCATGATACAAACGCATCGGGCCGAACGAACATTTTGGCATCCATTAAAGCACTCGGGATCCGCCAGGTGGTGCTCCGGTTTGATGACATTGCGCCATAAGTTCCTTTTTTCTCCAAATGAGACAAACCAACAAAGATTCAAGTCAAGTTGAATAAAATTAGCCTCAAAAAAGACATGAAGAATATGAACAAGTAGGAAGTTTAGCTGATAGAGTTTGAAATGTGATGATGATTGTGAAATGACAATTAGCTGAGAAGGATGACACACCGTTGCGACTTGCGCTAGCTTGTAGACTGGCTGAGTTGGAGACAGCTAGATAGGTATCGCTTCTCGGCCTTTTGGCTAAGATCAAAGTGTAGTATCTGTTCTTATCAGCTTAATATCTGATACGGTCCTCATTGAGGACCCAGAATATTAAACTGATTTTTGGAATGCGGTGAGGTGCTCGGAGCTTGCTCCACCCCTGCCACGGGTTGGCCTGGTATAGCAGTAACTCCAGGATCGGCCCACTCCTTCGGGAGAATCATATAATAATAATAATAATAATACAAAATTAGAAATGAGGTACAAAAAGGCTATTATATAACACTAGGGTATTGGTCTACATGTAGTATGTACTGGGTATATATATGCATGTGGTTATACAAGGTGGAGTGAGCTGGCAGGACTGTGCCATTCCGTGAGCTGAGCTGAGCTGAGCTGGTCAGGTGAGCAGCTCCAGCTATTTTGTTTTGTTTAATTCTGTTTGTATGAATTGAATTGAAATGTGGCTGGCTCTATGCTATTTCTAAAATTGATTTTGATGAAATTTTTGTCCAAATTTTCATCAACTTTTGATGGTGTGTCAGAATTTCCTTGAAATTTTGATCAATTTTCGTGAATTTCCTTGAAATTTTGATCAATTTTCGTGAATTTTGAAGATTTCTTGGTGAATTTCGATGGCATTTGATGGGATTAGATGGATTTTCATCAACTTTTGATGGTAGGTGTCGGAATTTTCTTGAAATTTGTTGAAATTCTCGTGAATTTTGATGATTTCTTGGTGAATTTCGATGGCTTTTGATGGATTTAGATGGATTTAGATAGATTTCGATGGATTTCGATGGATTTCGATGGCTTTTGATGGATTTAGATGGATTTAGATGGCTTTTGATGAATTTCTCAGTGAATTGTGATGAATTTTTATTAATTTATTTAATTATCTGATAAATAATTGCAATTTTGATATAGGAATGCAGCGTGGGTCATATTTAGACCAGACCAGACCAGTTATGGGGCAATGTGTACACTCATCCATTTTAGACAATGCTAATTATTAAGGTAGACAAATTTTTGAAACATTAAACAACAATTTCCCACAATTTCTCACAAATTTTGTTGATTTATTTCATTCCTTCTTTGGCAAATGACAGTTATCGTTTTTTGAAAAATAAAAAAAAAAAAAAAAAACTGTAGCACAGATCAAAAAGTTATTGGCACCATTAGAAAGAGAGGCAAATTCTGCACAGGAAACATTTTTTAAATATTTTAAACCGTTCATTTTTCATTTTTTTTTGTTTTTAGGGTCGAATTGAAATTAAATTTGCCAGCACGAAATTTGCCATGCGGTCGCCGGCTTCGATCGCCCGAAACGGAATCTTTCCTCGATGAAATCAAGTAGAAAAACATACAGGCTTGTGTGGAATGCAATTTCCAATCGAATGAGCCTGGTTGCAGAATTTCTCGACCTCTTTCTAATGCCGAAATCATGATACAAACGCATCGGGCCGAACGAACATTTTGGCATCCATTAAAGCACTCGGGATCCGCCAGGTGGTGCTCCGGTTTGATGACATTGCGCCATAAGTTCCTTTTTTCTCCAAATGAGACAAACCAACAAAGATTCAAGTCAAGTTGAATAAAATTAGCCTCAAAAAAGACATGAAGAATATGAACAAGTAGGAAGTTTAGCTGATAGAGTTTGAAATGTGATGATGATTGTGAAATGACAATTAGCTGAGAAGGATGACACACCGTTGCGACTTGCGCTAGCTTGTAGACTGGCTGAGTTGGAGACAGCTAGATAGGTATCGCTTCTCGGCCTTTTGGCTAAGATCAAAGTGTAGTATCTGTTCTTATCAGCTTAATATCTGATACGGTCCTCATTGAGGACCCAGAATATTAAACTGATTTTTGGAATGCGGTGAGGTGCTCGGAGCTTGCTCCACCCCTGCCACGGGTTGGCCTGGTATAGCAGTAACTCCAGGATCGGCCCACTCCTTCGGGAGAATCATATAATAATAATAATAATAATACAAAATTAGAAATGAGGTACAAAAAGGCTATTATATAACACTAGGGTATTGGTCTACATGTAGTATGTACTGGGTATATATATGCATGTGGTTATACAAGGTGGAGTGAGCTGGCAGGACTGTGCCATTCCGTGAGCTGAGCTGAGCTGAGCTGGTCAGGTGAGCAGCTCCAGCTATTTTGTTTTGTTTAATTCTGTTTGTATGAATTGAATTGAAATGTGGCTGGCTCTATGCTATTTCTAAAATTGATTTTGATGAAATTTTTGTCCAAATTTTCATCAACTTTTGATGGTGTGTCAGAATTTCCTTGAAATTTTGATCAATTTTCGTGAATTTCCTTGAAATTTTGATCAATTTTCGTGAATTTTGAAGATTTCTTGGTGAATTTCGATGGCATTTGATGGGATTAGATGGATTTTCATCAACTTTTGATGGTAGGTGTCGGAATTTTCTTGAAATTTGTTGAAATTCTCGTGAATTTTGATGATTTCTTGGTGAATTTCGATGGCTTTTGATGGATTTAGATGGATTTAGATAGATTTCGATGGATTTCGATGGATTTCGATGGCTTTTGATGGATTTAGATGGATTTAGATGGCTTTTGATGAATTTCTCAGTGAATTGTGATGAATTTTTATTAATTTATTTAATTATCTGATAAATAATTGCAATTTTGATATAGGAATGCAGCGTGGGTCATATTTAGACCAGACCAGACCAGTTATGGGGCAATGTGTACACTCATCCATTTTAGACAATGCTAATTATTAAGGTAGACAAATTTTTGAAACATTAAACAACAATTTCCCACAATTTCTCACAAATTTTGTTGATTTATTTCATTCCTTCTTTGGCAAATGACAGTTATCGTTTTTTGAAAAATAAAAAAAAAAAAAAAAAACTGTAGCACAGATCAAAAAGTTATTGGCACCATTAGAAAGAGAGGCAAATTCTGCACAGGAAACATTTTTTAAATATTTTAAACCGTTCATTTTTCATTTTTTTTTGTTTTTAGGGTCGAATTGAAATTAAATTTGCCAGCACGAAATTTGCCATGCGGTCGCCGGCTTCGATCGCCCGAAACGGAATCTTTCCTCGATGAAATCAAGTAGAAAAACATACAGGCTTGTGTGGAATGCAATTTCCAATCGAATGAGCCTGGTTGCAGAATTTCTCGACCTCTTTCTAATGCCGAAATCATGATACAAACGCATCGGGCCGAACGAACATTTTGGCATCCATTAAAGCACTCGGGATCCGCCAGGTGGTGCTCCGGTTTGATGACATTGCGCCATAAGTTCCTTTTTTCTCCAAATGAGACAAACCAACAAAGATTCAAGTCAAGTTGAATAAAATTAGCCTCAAAAAAGACATGAAGAATATGAACAAGTAGGAAGTTTAGCTGATAGAGTTTGAAATGTGATGATGATTGTGAAATGACAATTAGCTGAGAAGGATGACACACCGTTGCGACTTGCGCTAGCTTGTAGACTGGCTGAGTTGGAGACAGCTAGATAGGTATCGCTTCTCGGCCTTTTGGCTAAGATCAAAGTGTAGTATCTGTTCTTATCAGCTTAATATCTGATACGGTCCTCATTGAGGACCCAGAATATTAAACTGATTTTTGGAATGCGGTGAGGTGCTCGGAGCTTGCTCCACCCCTGCCACGGGTTGGCCTGGTATAGCAGTAACTCCAGGATCGGCCCACTCCTTCGGGAGAATCATATAATAATAATAATAATAATACAAAATTAGAAATGAGGTACAAAAAGGCTATTATATAACACTAGGGTATTGGTCTACATGTAGTATGTACTGGGTATATATATGCATGTGGTTATACAAGGTGGAGTGAGCTGGCAGGACTGTGCCATTCCGTGAGCTGAGCTGAGCTGAGCTGGTCAGGTGAGCAGCTCCAGCTATTTTGTTTTGTTTAATTCTGTTTGTATGAATTGAATTGAAATGTGGCTGGCTCTATGCTATTTCTAAAATTGATTTTGATGAAATTTTTGTCCAAATTTTCATCAACTTTTGATGGTGTGTCAGAATTTCCTTGAAATTTTGATCAATTTTCGTGAATTTCCTTGAAATTTTGATCAATTTTCGTGAATTTTGAAGATTTCTTGGTGAATTTCGATGGCATTTGATGGGATTAGA
The DNA here is from genome assembly GCA_949358305.1 of Strigamia acuminata. Lineage (NCBI taxonomy): Eukaryota > Metazoa > Arthropoda > Chilopoda > Geophilomorpha > Linotaeniidae > Strigamia > Strigamia acuminata. Next base: position 62,516,435 of record OX442314.1, on the reverse strand, counting down.
TGGATTTTCATCAACTTTTGATGGTAGGTGTCGGAATTTTCTTGAAATTTGTTGAAATTCTCGTGAATTTTGATGATTTCTTGGTGAATTTCGATGGCTTTTGATGGATTTAGATGGATTTAGATAGATTTCGATGGATTTCGATGGATTTCGATGGCTTTTGATGGATTTAGATGGATTTAGATGGCTTTTGATGAATTTCTCAGTGAATTGTGATGAATTTTTATTAATTTATTTAATTATCTGATAAATAATTGCAATTTTGATATAGGAATGCAGCGTGGGTCATATTTAGACCAGACCAGACCAGTTATGGGGCAATGTGTACACTCATCCATTTTAGACAATGCTAATTATTAAGGTAGACAAATTTTTGAAACATTAAACAACAATTTCCCACAATTTCTCACAAATTTTGTTGATTTATTTCATTCCTTCTTTGGCAAATGACAGTTATCGTTTTTTGAAAAATAAAAAAAAAAAAAAAAAACTGTAGCACAGATCAAAAAGTTATTGGCACCATTAGAAAGAGAGGCAAATTCTGCACAGGAAACATTTTTTAAATATTTTAAACCGTTCATTTTTCATTTTTTTTTGTTTTTAGGGTCGAATTGAAATTAAATTTGCCAGCACGAAATTTGCCATGCGGTCGCCGGCTTCGATCGCCCGAAACGGAATCTTTCCTCGATGAAATCAAGTAGAAAAACATACAGGCTTGTGTGGAATGCAATTTCCAATCGAATGAGCCTGGTTGCAGAATTTCTCGACCTCTTTCTAATGCCGAAATCATGATACAAACGCATCGGGCCGAACGAACATTTTGGCATCCATTAAAGCACTCGGGATCCGCCAGGTGGTGCTCCGGTTTGATGACATTGCGCCATAAGTTCCTTTTTTCTCCAAATGAGACAAACCAACAAAGATTCAAGTCAAGTTGAATAAAATTAGCCTCAAAAAAGACATGAAGAATATGAACAAGTAGGAAGTTTAGCTGATAGAGTTTGAAATGTGATGATGATTGTGAAATGACAATTAGCTGAGAAGGATGACACACCGTTGCGACTTGCGCTAGCTTGTAGACTGGCTGAGTTGGAGACAGCTAGATAGGTATCGCTTCTCGGCCTTTTGGCTAAGATCAAAGTGTAGTATCTGTTCTTATCAGCTTAATATCTGATACGGTCCTCATTGAGGACCCAGAATATTAAACTGATTTTTGGAATGCGGTGAGGTGCTCGGAGCTTGCTCCACCCCTGCCACGGGTTGGCCTGGTATAGCAGTAACTCCAGGATCGGCCCACTCCTTCGGGAGAATCATATAATAATAATAATAATAATACAAAATTAGAAATGAGGTACAAAAAGGCTATTATATAACACTAGGGTATTGGTCTACATGTAGTATGTACTGGGTATATATATGCATGTGGTTATACAAGGTGGAGTGAGCTGGCAGGACTGTGCCATTCCGTGAGCTGAGCTGAGCTGAGCTGGTCAGGTGAGCAGCTCCAGCTATTTTGTTTTGTTTAATTCTGTTTGTATGAATTGAATTGAAATGTGGCTGGCTCTATGCTATTTCTAAAATTGATTTTGATGAAATTTTTGTCCAAATTTTCATCAACTTTTGATGGTGTGTCAGAATTTCCTTGAAATTTTGATCAATTTTCGTGAATTTCCTTGAAATTTTGATCAATTTTCGTGAATTTTGAAGATTTCTTGGTGAATTTCGATGGCATTTGATGGGATTAGATGGATTTTCATCAACTTTTGATGGTAGGTGTCGGAATTTTCTTGAAATTTGTTGAAATTCTCGTGAATTTTGATGATTTCTTGGTGAATTTCGATGGCTTTTGATGGATTTAGATGGATTTAGATAGATTTCGATGGATTTCGATGGATTTCGATGGCTTTTGATGGATTTAGATGGATTTAGATGGCTTTTGATGAATTTCTCAGTGAATTGTGATGAATTTTTATTAATTTATTTAATTATCTGATAAATAATTGCAATTTTGATATAGGAATGCAGCGTGGGTCATATTTAGACCAGACCAGACCAGTTATGGGGCAATGTGTACACTCATCCATTTTAGACAATGCTAATTATTAAGGTAGACAAATTTTTGAAACATTAAACAACAATTTCCCACAATTTCTCACAAATTTTGTTGATTTATTTCATTCCTTCTTTGGCAAATGACAGTTATCGTTTTTTGAAAAATAAAAAAAAAAAAAAAAAACTGTAGCACAGATCAAAAAGTTATTGGCACCATTAGAAAGAGAGGCAAATTCTGCACAGGAAACATTTTTTAAATATTTTAAACCGTTCATTTTTCATTTTTTTTTGTTTTTAGGGTCGAATTGAAATTAAATTTGCCAGCACGAAATTTGCCATGCGGTCGCCGGCTTCGATCGCCCGAAACGGAATCTTTCCTCGATGAAATCAAGTAGAAAAACATACAGGCTTGTGTGGAATGCAATTTCCAATCGAATGAGCCTGGTTGCAGAATTTCTCGACCTCTTTCTAATGCCGAAATCATGATACAAACGCATCGGGCCGAACGAACATTTTGGCATCCATTAAAGCACTCGGGATCCGCCAGGTGGTGCTCCGGTTTGATGACATTGCGCCATAAGTTCCTTTTTTCTCCAAATGAGACAAACCAACAAAGATTCAAGTCAAGTTGAATAAAATTAGCCTCAAAAAAGACATGAAGAATATGAACAAGTAGGAAGTTTAGCTGATAGAGTTTGAAATGTGATGATGATTGTGAAATGACAATTAGCTGAGAAGGATGACACACCGTTGCGACTTGCGCTAGCTTGTAGACTGGCTGAGTTGGAGACAGCTAGATAGGTATCGCTTCTCGGCCTTTTGGCTAAGATCAAAGTGTAGTATCTGTTCTTATCAGCTTAATATCTGATACGGTCCTCATTGAGGACCCAGAATATTAAACTGATTTTTGGAATGCGGTGAGGTGCTCGGAGCTTGCTCCACCCCTGCCACGGGTTGGCCTGGTATAGCAGTAACTCCAGGATCGGCCCACTCCTTCGGGAGAATCATATAATAATAATAATAATAATACAAAATTAGAAATGAGGTACAAAAAGGCTATTATATAACACTAGGGTATTGGTCTACATGTAGTATGTACTGGGTATATATATGCATGTGGTTATACAAGGTGGAGTGAGCTGGCAGGACTGTGCCATTCCGTGAGCTGAGCTGAGCTGAGCTGGTCAGGTGAGCAGCTCCAGCTATTTTGTTTTGTTTAATTCTGTTTGTATGAATTGAATTGAAATGTGGCTGGCTCTATGCTATTTCTAAAATTGATTTTGATGAAATTTTTGTCCAAATTTTCATCAACTTTTGATGGTGTGTCAGAATTTCCTTGAAATTTTGATCAATTTTCGTGAATTTCCTTGAAATTTTGATCAATTTTCGTGAATTTTGAAGATTTCTTGGTGAATTTCGATGGCATTTGATGGGATTAGATGGATTTTCATCAACTTTTGATGGTAGGTGTCGGAATTTTCTTGAAATTTGTTGAAATTCTCGTGAATTTTGATGATTTCTTGGTGAATTTCGATGGCTTTTGATGGATTTAGATGGATTTAGATAGATTTCGATGGATTTCGATGGATTTCGATGGCTTTTGATGGATTTAGATGGATTTAGATGGCTTTTGATGAATTTCTCAGTGAATTGTGATGAATTTTTATTAATTTATTTAATTATCTGATAAATAATTGCAATTTTGATATAGGAATGCAGCGTGGGTCATATTTAGACCAGACCAGACCAGTTATGGGGCAATGTGTACACTCATCCATTTTAGACAATGCTAATTATTAAGGTAGACAAATTTTTGAAACATTAAACAACAATTTCCCACAATTTCTCACAAATTTTGTTGATTTATTTCATTCCTTCTTTGGCAAATGACAGTTATCGTTTTTTGAAAAATAAAAAAAAAAAAAAAAAACTGTAGCACAGATCAAAAAGTTATTGGCACCATTAGAAAGAGAGGCAAATTCTGCACAGGAAACATTTTTTAAATATTTTAAACCGTTCATTTTTCATTTTTTTTTGTTTTTAGGGTCGAATTGAAATTAAATTTGCCAGCACGAAATTTGCCATGCGGTCGCCGGCTTCGATCGCCCGAAACGGAATCTTTCCTCGATGAAATCAAGTAGAAAAACATACAGGCTTGTGTGGAATGCAATTTCCAATCGAATGAGCCTGGTTGCAGAATTTCTCGACCTCTTTCTAATGCCGAAATCATGATACAAACGCATCGGGCCGAACGAACATTTTGGCATCCATTAAAGCACTCGGGATCCGCCAGGTGGTGCTCCGGTTTGATGACATTGCGCCATAAGTTCCTTTTTTCTCCAAATGAGACAAACCAACAAAGATTCAAGTCAAGTTGAATAAAATTAGCCTCAAAAAAGACATGAAGAATATGAACAAGTAGGAAGTTTAGCTGATAGAGTTTGAAATGTGATGATGATTGTGAAATGACAATTAGCTGAGAAGGATGACACACCGTTGCGACTTGCGCTAGCTTGTAGACTGGCTGAGTTGGAGACAGCTAGATAGGTATCGCTTCTCGGCCTTTTGGCTAAGATCAAAGTGTAGTATCTGTTCTTATCAGCTTAGCTTAATACCCTTAGGGCCATTTTATTTCTATCCGACTAAAAAAGGAGTACAAGTGCACACCAATTGGTTACATAATTAAAAATTCACAATAATCGAGCACCCATCACGTATAGATGCATATTATACAAGAGTTACGATAATAATAATACATTATAATAAATAAGTAAACGAACAATAAAAGTTAATCAATTGTCAATTAAGAACAAAACCGTATTTTTGTCAAGTTTTTCTTGCGGCAGGATCAGGATCGTCGTTCCTTTATCCGCGATTTCTTGTTTTTCACAACCGTGAAATCATCATCGCTGTCGTCCCTGGTTCGTTTCGTCTGCTCTTCAAAGTCCATTTCGTTCTCCCCCTCGCTGTCCTCGCTGTCCGTATCGCCAAAACATAATCTATTTTGCTCCGCGCAATATGCTTCGTAATCCTCCACGGTCAAGTCGCTGTACCTGTCCGGGACGATAGTTTTTGAGACGGAAGCAGCAGTGGCAACAGGGGCGATTTGTTCCATGACAGTCGTTACGTCGACCGGTTTCGTTTCGTCGACCGGTTTCGTTTCGTCAATCTGTTTCGTTTCATCTCGTCGTCGCTTTTCTGTGGGCGCTTTGGTTTTCTTGGCCATTTTTTCGTGTCGAATCGAGCAGTCTCTCGAAATATGGCCCGGCTTCTTGCAGATCCCGCAGTTTTCCTTGCAATCGCTGCTGATATGGCCCCGTTTTTTGCAGTTATAGCACGTAATATTCTTCGGATCGCTCGGTTTTCGAATTTCTTGCGCTGCGTTTTTCGACTTCGCAGCACGGACACGGACACGGCAGTTGGCAGACGTGTGTCCCGGTTTGTTACAAGTTTTGCAATCGGTCGTGCAAAATCTGCTTACATGGCCAAACTCATTACAGTTATAACATTTCGTTTTCGGGCACACCGATGCGTAGTGGTTCGTCGTGTCGCACTTGGGGCAGTAGGGGCCCATGCCCTTGTAGATAAGGTGGCCAGAAAAATCCCCAATTACGATTTTGCTAGGCAAATTGTCGCTGGTAATCATCACGATGATGTTTCCATTGATAATCGACTCATGGTTTTCGAACTTCTCGTACGCTACGGACGTTACACTGCCCAACTTGCGCATTTCGTAATCCACCTCGGTCAGTGGAACCGTCATCGAAAGTCCTTTAATAATAACACGTTTGTCACGACGAATTCGTGGTGCCCACAAAATTCGCAAACCGTCGACCGTAGCACCGCTGGAATCAGCTAGTTGGTCGACCAGTTCCTGACTGGTCAGCAAAGCTTCGAATTTTAAACCACCGACACATTGAATCCCTTTGATCGTGGGTTCTCCATCTTCCGTGTGTCTTCCTAGCTTTTTAAGAAGAGCTTCTAGTAGATGTATGGGTGTTAAGCCAGCATCAAGTCTGCAATCGATAATTCTATCCATCGGCACGAAAGAAAAACGTCTGGGCGACGTATATCAATACCGCGTGTATTCGCCGATCGCGAATCGGACGAAAAACGAAAAAATTCGACCGAAAAACGATTCCGGTTGAACCGGAAACCAATAGAGATCGACAGAGAAGGTTCTGGCGCACAATTTGGTGCCAAGAACACACCAATTCGACCTATCTACGGTCTGTAGTTGCCGAAAAACCGATAACGGAAATTCGGCGATTGTCGCCACGTGTTTCGGCGGTCACAAAAAGTCGCGAAAACGGCGAAAAAAGACTTCTCCCGGTTCCGAAACCAATACCCACTTGTAGAGGAGGTGCTGGCGGTCAGTTTGGTGTAAAGAACACAGCAAACGGACCGTTAGAAATCTCGGAATCGAAGACGGAAGATCGGCAATCGTCGCCACGTGTTTCGGCGATCGCAAAAAAGTCAAAAAACTGCCAAAAACTTACGGAAAACTTGCCAAAAACCACGTGCAAAGGTCGAATGCACATGTATACGCTGTATTTACTGCAGGAAAATCCAAAAATTGTGCATAAAGGTCTCAAGAACGGGATCGACGGTAGGAGCCACTTGGCATGCAACCTTCCCTGGCGGCTGTTCTTATCAGCTTAATATCTGATACGGTCCTCATTGAGGACCCAGAATATTAAACTGATTTTTGGAATGCGGTGAGGTGCTCGGAGCTTGCTCCACCCCTGCCACGGGTTGGCCTGGTATAGCAGTAACTCCAGGATCGGCCCACTCCTTCGGGAGAATCATATAATAATAATAATAATAATACAAAATTAGAAATGAGGTACAAAAAGGCTATTATATAACACTAGGGTATTGGTCTACATGTAGTATGTACTGGGTATATATATGCATGTGGTTATACAAGGTGGAGTGAGCTGGCAGGACTGTGCCATTCCGTGAGCTGAGCTGAGCTGAGCTGGTCAGGTGAGCAGCTCCAGCTATTTTGTTTTGTTTAATTCTGTTTGTATGAATTGAATTGAAATGTGGCTGGCTCTATGCTATTTCTAAAATTGATTTTGATGAAATTTTTGTCCAAATTTTCATCAACTTTTGATGGTGTGTCAGAATTTCCTTGAAATTTTGATCAATTTTCGTGAATTTCCTTGAAATTTTGATCAATTTTCGTGAATTTTGAAGATTTCTTGGTGAATTTCGATGGCATTTGATGGGATTAGATGGATTTTCATCAACTTTTGATGGTAGGTGTCGGAATTTTCTTGAAATTTGTTGAAATTCTCGTGAATTTTGATGATTTCTTGGTGAATTTCGATGGCTTTTGATGGATTTAGATGGATTTAGATAGATTTCGATGGATTTCGATGGATTTCGATGGCTTTTGATGGATTTAGATGGATTTAGATGGCTTTTGATGAATTTCTCAGTGAATTGTGATGAATTTTTATTAATTTATTTAATTATCTGATAAATAATTGCAATTTTGATATAGGAATGCAGCGTGGGTCATATTTAGACCAGACCAGACCAGTTATGGGGCAATGTGTACACTCATCCATTTTAGACAATGCTAATTATTAAGGTAGACAAATTTTTGAAACATTAAACAACAATTTCCCACAATTTCTCACAAATTTTGTTGATTTATTTCATTCCTTCTTTGGCAAATGACAGTTATCGTTTTTTGAAAAATAAAAAAAAAAAAAAAAAACTGTAGCACAGATCAAAAAGTTATTGGCACCATTAGAAAGAGAGGCAAATTCTGCACAGGAAACATTTTTTAAATATTTTAAACCGTTCATTTTTCATTTTTTTTTGTTTTTAGGGTCGAATTGAAATTAAATTTGCCAGCACGAAATTTGCCATGCGGTCGCCGGCTTCGATCGCCCGAAACGGAATCTTTCCTCGATGAAATCAAGTAGAAAAACATACAGGCTTGTGTGGAATGCAATTTCCAATCGAATGAGCCTGGTTGCAGAATTTCTCGACCTCTTTCTAATGCCGAAATCATGATACAAACGCATCGGGCCGAACGAACATTTTGGCATCCATTAAAGCACTCGGGATCCGCCAGGTGGTGCTCCGGTTTGATGACATTGCGCCATAAGTTCCTTTTTTCTCCAAATGAGACAAACCAACAAAGATTCAAGTCAAGTTGAATAAAATTAGCCTCAAAAAAGACATGAAGAATATGAACAAGTAGGAAGTTTAGCTGATAGAGTTTGAAATGTGATGATGATTGTGAAATGACAATTAGCTGAGAAGGATGACACACCGTTGCGACTTGCGCTAGCTTGTAGACTGGCTGAGTTGGAGACAGCTAGATAGGTATCGCTTCTCGGCCTTTTGGCTAAGATCAAAGTGTAGTATCTGTTCTTATCAGCTTAATATCTGATACGGTCCTCATTGAGGACCCAGAATATTAAACTGATTTTTGGAATGCGGTGAGGTGCTCGGAGCTTGCTCCACCCCTGCCACGGGTTGGCCTGGTATAGCAGTAACTCCAGGATCGGCCCACTCCTTCGGGAGAATCATATAATAATAATAATAATAATACAAAATTAGAAATGAGGTACAAAAAGGCTATTATATAACACTAGGGTATTGGTCTACATGTAGTATGTACTGGGTATATATATGCATGTGGTTATACAAGGTGGAGTGAGCTGGCAGGACTGTGCCATTCCGTGAGCTGAGCTGAGCTGAGCTGGTCAGGTGAGCAGCTCCAGCTATTTTGTTTTGTTTAATTCTGTTTGTATGAATTGAATTGAAATGTGGCTGGCTCTATGCTATTTCTAAAATTGATTTTGATGAAATTTTTGTCCAAATTTTCATCAACTTTTGATGGTGTGTCAGAATTTCCTTGAAATTTTGATCAATTTTCGTGAATTTCCTTGAAATTTTGATCAATTTTCGTGAATTTTGAAGATTTCTTGGTGAATTTCGATGGCATTTGATGGGATTAGATGGATTTTCATCAACTTTTGATGGTAGGTGTCGGAATTTTCTTGAAATTTGTTGAAATTCTCGTGAATTTTGATGATTTCTTGGTGAATTTCGATGGCTTTTGATGGATTTAGATGGATTTAGATAGATTTCGATGGATTTCGATGGATTTCGATGGCTTTTGATGGATTTAGATGGATTTAGATGGCTTTTGATGAATTTCTCAGTGAATTGTGATGAATTTTTATTAATTTATTTAATTATCTGATAAATAATTGCAATTTTGATATAGGAATGCAGCGTGGGTCATATTTAGACCAGACCAGACCAGTTATGGGGCAATGTGTACACTCATCCATTTTAGACAATGCTAATTATTAAGGTAGACAAATTTTTGAAACATTAAACAACAATTTCCCACAATTTCTCACAAATTTTGTTGATTTATTTCATTCCTTCTTTGGCAAATGACAGTTATCGTTTTTTGAAAAATAAAAAAAAAAAAAAAAAACTGTAGCACAGATCAAAAAGTTATTGGCACCATTAGAAAGAGAGGCAAATTCTGCACAGGAAACATTTTTTAAATATTTTAAACCGTTCATTTTTCATTTTTTTTTGTTTTTAGGGTCGAATTGAAATTAAATTTGCCAGCACGAAATTTGCCATGCGGTCGCCGGCTTCGATCGCCCGAAACGGAATCTTTCCTCGATGAAATCAAGTAGAAAAACATACAGGCTTGTGTGGAATGCAATTTCCAATCGAATGAGCCTGGTTGCAGAATTTCTCGACCTCTTTCTAATGCCGAAATCATGATACAAACGCATCGGGCCGAACGAACATTTTGGCATCCATTAAAGCACTCGGGATCCGCCAGGTGGTGCTCCGGTTTGATGACATTGCGCCATAAGTTCCTTTTTTCTCCAAATGAGACAAACCAACAAAGATTCAAGTCAAGTTGAATAAAATTAGCCTCAAAAAAGACATGAAGAATATGAACAAGTAGGAAGTTTAGCTGATAGAGTTTGAAATGTGATGATGATTGTGAAATGACAATTAGCTGAGAAGGATGACACACCGTTGCGACTTGCGCTAGCTTGTAGACTGGCTGAGTTGGAGACAGCTAGATAGGTATCGCTTCTCGGCCTTTTGGCTAAGATCAAAGTGTAGTATCTGTTCTTATCAGCTTAGCTTAATACCCTTAGGGCCATTTTATTTCTATCCGACTAAAAAAGGAGTACAAGTGCACACCAGTTGGTTACATAATTAAAAATTCACAATAATCGAGCACCCATCACGTATAGATGCATATTATACAAGAGTTACGATAATAATAATACATTATAATAAATAAGTAAACGAACAATAAAAGTTAATCAATTGTCAATTAAGAACAAAACCGTATTTTTGTCAAGTTTTTCTTGCGGCAGGATCAGGATCGTCGTTCCTTTATCCGCGATTTCTTGTTTTTCACAACCGTGAAATCATCATCGCTGTCGTCCCTGGTTCGTTTCGTCTGCTCTTCAAAGTCCATTTCGTTCTCCCCCTCGCTGTCCGTATCGCCAAAACATAATCTATTTTGCTCCGCGCAATATGCTTCGTATTCCTCCACGGTCAAGTCGCTGTACCTGTCCGGGACGATAGTTTTTGAGACGGAAGCAGCAGTGGCAACAGGGGCGATTTGTTCCATGACAGTCGTTTCGTCAACCGGTTTCGTTTCGTCGACCGGTTTCGTTTCGTCAATCTGTTTCGTTTCATCTCGTCGTCGCTTTTCTGTGGGCGCTTTGGTTTTCTTGGCCATTTTTTCGTGTCGAATCGAGCAGTCTCTCGAAATATGGCCCGGCTTCTTGCAGATCCCGCAGTTTTCCTTGCAATCGCTGCTGATATGGCCCCGTTTTTTGCAGTTATAGCACGTAATATTCTTCGGATCGCTTGGTTTTCGAATTTCTTGCGCTGCGTTTTTCGACTTTGCAGCACGGACACGGACACGGCAGTTGGCAGACGTGTGTCCCGGTTTGTTACAAGTTTTGCAATCGGTCGTGCAAAATCTGCTTACGTGGCCAAACTCATTACAGTTATAACATTTCGTTTTCGGGCACACCGATGCGTAGTGGTCCGTCGTGTCGCACTTGGGGCAGTAGGGGCCCATGCCCTTGTAGATAAGGTGGCCAGAAAAATCCCCAATTACGATTTTGCTAGGCAAATTGTCGCTGGTAATCATCACGATGATGTTTCCATTGATAATCGACTCATGGTTTTCGAACTTCTCGTACGCTACGGACGTTACACTGCCCAACTTGCGCATTTCGTAATCCACCTCGGTCAGTGGAACCGTCATCGAAAGTCCTTTAATAATAACACGTTTGTCACGACGAATTCGTGGTGCCCACAAAATTCGCAAACCGTCGACCGTAGCACCGCTGGAATCAGCTAGTTGGTCGACCAGTTCCTGACTGGTCAGCAAAGCTTCGAATTTTAAACCACCGACACATTGAATCCCTTTGATCGTGGGTTCTCCATCTTCCGTGTGTCTTCCTAGCTTTTTAAGAAGAGCTTCTAGTAGATGTATGGGTGTTAAGCCAGCATCAAGTCTGCAATCGATAATTCTATCCATCGGCACGAAAGAAAAACGTCTGGGCGACGTATATCAATACCGCGTGTATTCGCCGATCGCGAATCGGACGAAAAACGAAAAATTCGACCGAAAAACGATTCCGGTTGAACCGGAAACCAATAGAGATCGACAGAGGAGGTTCTGGCGCACAATTTGGTGCCAAGAACACACCAATTCGACCTATCTACGGCCTGTAGTTGCCGAAAAACCGATAACGGGAATTCGGCGATCGTCGCCACGTGTTTCGGCGGTCACAAAAAGTCGCGAAAACGGCGAAAAAAGACTTCTCCCGGTTCCGAAACCAATACCCACTTGTAGAGGAGGTGCTGGCGGTCAGTTTCGTGTAAAGAACACAGCAAACGGACCGTTAGAAATCTCGGAATCGAAGACGGAAGATCGGCGATCGTCGCCACGTGTTTCGGCGATCGCAAAAAAGTCAAAAAACTGCCAAAAACTTACGGAAAACTTGCCAAAAACCACGTGCAAAGGTCGAATGCACATGTATACGCTGTATTTACTGCAGGAAAATCCAAAAATCGTGCATAAAGGTCTCAAAAACGGGATCGACGGTAGGAGCCACTTGGCATGCAACCTTCCCTGGCGGCTGTTCTTATCAGCTTAATATCTGATACGGTCCTCATTGAGGACCCAGAATATTAAACTGATTTTTGGAATGCGGTGAGGTGCTCGGAGCTTGCTCCACCCCTGCCACGGGTTGGCCTGGTATAGCAGTAACTCCAGGATCGGCCCACTCCTTCGGGAGAATCATATAATAATAATAATAATAATACAAAATTAGAAATGAGGTACAAAAAGGCTATTATATAACACTAGGGTATTGGTCTACATGTAGTATGTACTGGGTATATATATGCATGTGGTTATACAAGGTGGAGTGAGCTGGCAGGACTGTGCCATTCCGTGAGCTGAGCTGAGCTGAGCTGGTCAGGTGAGCAGCTCCAGCTATTTTGTTTTGTTTAATTCTGTTTGTATGAATTGAATTGAAATGTGGCTGGCTCTATGCTATTTCTAAAATTGATTTTGATGAAATTTTTGTCCAAATTTTCATCAACTTTTGATGGTGTGTCAGAATTTCCTTGAAATTTTGATCAATTTTCGTGAATTTCCTTGAAATTTTGATCAATTTTCGTGAATTTTGAAGATTTCTTGGTGAATTTCGATGGCATTTGATGGGATTAGATGGATTTTCATCAACTTTTGATGGTAGGTGTCGGAATTTTCTTGAAATTTGTTGAAATTCTCGTGAATTTTGATGATTTCTTGGTGAATTTCGATGGCTTTTGATGGATTTAGATGGATTTAGATAGATTTCGATGGATTTCGATGGATTTCGATGGCTTTTGATGGATTTAGATGGATTTAGATGGCTTTTGATGAATTTCTCAGTGAATTGTGATGAATTTTTATTAATTTATTTAATTATCTGATAAATAATTGCAATTTTGATATAGGAATGCAGCGTGGGTCATATTTAGACCAGACCAGACCAGTTATGGGGCAATGTGTACACTCATCCATTTTAGACAATGCTAATTATTAAGGTAGACAAATTTTTGAAACATTAAACAACAATTTCCCACAATTTCTCACAAATTTTGTTGATTTATTTCATTCCTTCTTTGGCAAATGACAGTTATCGTTTTTTGAAAAATAAAAAAAAAAAAAAAAAACTGTAGCACAGATCAAAAAGTTATTGGCACCATTAGAAAGAGAGGCAAATTCTGCACAGGAAACATTTTTTAAATATTTTAAACCGTTCATTTTTCATTTTTTTTTGTTTTTAGGGTCGAATTGAAATTAAATTTGCCAGCACGAAATTTGCCATGCGGTCGCCGGCTTCGATCGCCCGAAACGGAATCTTTCCTCGATGAAATCAAGTAGAAAAACATACAGGCTTGTGTGGAATGCAATTTCCAATCGAATGAGCCTGGTTGCAGAATTTCTCGACCTCTTTCTAATGCCGAAATCATGATACAAACGCATCGGGCCGAACGAACATTTTGGCATCCATTAAAGCACTCGGGATCCGCCAGGTGGTGCTCCGGTTTGATGACATTGCGCCATAAGTTCCTTTTTTCTCCAAATGAGACAAACCAACAAAGATTCAAGTCAAGTTGAATAAAATTAGCCTCAAAAAAGACATGAAGAATATGAACAAGTAGGAAGTTTAGCTGATAGAGTTTGAAATGTGATGATGATTGTGAAATGACAATTAGCTGAGAAGGATGACACACCGTTGCGACTTGCGCTAGCTTGTAGACTGGCTGAGTTGGAGACAGCTAGATAGGTATCGCTTCTCGGCCTTTTGGCTAAGATCAAAGTGTAGTATCTGTTCTTATCAGCTTAATATCTGATACGGTCCTCATTGAGGACCCAGAATATTAAACTGATTTTTGGAATGCGGTGAGGTGCTCGGAGCTTGCTCCACCCCTGCCACGGGTTGGCCTGGTATAGCAGTAACTCCAGGATCGGCCCACTCCTTCGGGAGAATCATATAATAATAATAATAATAATACAAAATTAGAAATGAGGTACAAAAAGGCTATTATATAACACTAGGGTATTGGTCTACATGTAGTATGTACTGGGTATATATATGCATGTGGTTATACAAGGTGGAGTGAGCTGGCAGGACTGTGCCATTCCGTGAGCTGAGCTGAGCTGAGCTGGTCAGGTGAGCAGCTCCAGCTATTTTGTTTTGTTTAATTCTGTTTGTATGAATTGAATTGAAATGTGGCTGGCTCTATGCTATTTCTAAAATTGATTTTGATGAAATTTTTGTCCAAATTTTCATCAACTTTTGATGGTGTGTCAGAATTTCCTTGAAATTTTGATCAATTTTCGTGAATTTCCTTGAAATTTTGATCAATTTTCGTGAATTTTGAAGATTTCTTGGTGAATTTCGATGGCATTTGATGGGATTAGATGGATTTTCATCAACTTTTGATGGTAGGTGTCGGAATTTTCTTGAAATTTGTTGAAATTCTCGTGAATTTTGATGATTTCTTGGTGAATTTCGATGGCTTTTGATGGATTTAGATGGATTTAGATAGATTTCGATGGATTTCGATGGATTTCGATGGCTTTTGATGGATTTAGATGGATTTAGATGGCTTTTGATGAATTTCTCAGTGAATTGTGATGAATTTTTATTAATTTATTTAATTATCTGATAAATAATTGCAATTTTGATATAGGAATGCAGCGTGGGTCATATTTAGACCAGACCAGACCAGTTATGGGGCAATGTGTACACTCATCCATTTTAGACAATGCTAATTATTAAGGTAGACAAATTTTTGAAACATTAAACAACAATTTCCCACAATTTCTCACAAATTTTGTTGATTTATTTCATTCCTTCTTTGGCAAATGACAGTTATCGTTTTTTGAAAAATAAAAAAAAAAAAAAAAAACTGTAGCACAGATCAAAAAGTTATTGGCACCATTAGAAAGAGAGGCAAATTCTGCACAGGAAACATTTTTTAAATATTTTAAACCGTTCATTTTTCATTTTTTTTTGTTTTTAGGGTCGAATTGAAATTAAATTTGCCAGCACGAAATTTGCCATGCGGTCGCCGGCTTCGATCGCCCGAAACGGAATCTTTCCTCGATGAAATCAAGTAGAAAAACATACAGGCTTGTGTGGAATGCAATTTCCAATCGAATGAGCCTGGTTGCAGAATTTCTCGACCTCTTTCTAATGCCGAAATCATGATACAAACGCATCGGGCCGAACGAACATTTTGGCATCCATTAAAGCACTCGGGATCCGCCAGGTGGTGCTCCGGTTTGATGACATTGCGCCATAAGTTCCTTTTTTCTCCAAATGAGACAAACCAACAAAGATTCAAGTCAAGTTGAATAAAATTAGCCTCAAAAAAGACATGAAGAATATGAACAAGTAGGAAGTTTAGCTGATAGAGTTTGAAATGTGATGATGATTGTGAAATGACAATTAGCTGAGAAGGATGACACACCGTTGCGACTTGCGCTAGCTTGTAGACTGGCTGAGTTGGAGACAGCTAGATAGGTATCGCTTCTCGGCCTTTTGGCTAAGATCAAAGTGTAGTATCTGTTCTTATCAGCTTAATATCTGATACGGTCCTCATTGAGGACCCAGAATATTAAACTGATTTTTGGAATGCGGTGAGGTGCTCGGAGCTTGCTCCACCCCTGCCACGGGTTGGCCTGGTATAGCAGTAACTCCAGGATCGGCCCACTCCTTCGGGAGAATCATATAATAATAATAATAATAATACAAAATTAGAAATGAGGTACAAAAAGGCTATTATATAACACTAGGGTATTGGTCTACATGTAGTATGTACTGGGTATATATATGCATGTGGTTATACAAGGTGGAGTGAGCTGGCAGGACTGTGCCATTCCGTGAGCTGAGCTGAGCTGAGCTGGTCAGGTGAGCAGCTCCAGCTATTTTGTTTTGTTTAATTCTGTTTGTATGAATTGAATTGAAATGTGGCTGGCTCTATGCTATTTCTAAAATTGATTTTGATGAAATTTTTGTCCAAATTTTCATCAACTTTTGATGGTGTGTCAGAATTTCCTTGAAATTTTGATCAATTTTCGTGAATTTCCTTGAAATTTTGATCAATTTTCGTGAATTTTGAAGATTTCTTGGTGAATTTCGATGGCATTTGATGGGATTAGATGGATTTTCATCAACTTTTGATGGTAGGTGTCGGAATTTTCTTGAAATTTGTTGAAATTCTCGTGAATTTTGATGATTTCTTGGTGAATTTCGATGGCTTTTGATGGATTTAGATGGATTTAGATAGATTTCGATGGATTTCGATGGATTTCGATGGCTTTTGATGGATTTAGATGGATTTAGATGGCTTTTGATGAATTTCTCAGTGAATTGTGATGAATTTTTATTAATTTATTTAATTATCTGATAAATAATTGCAATTTTGATATAGGAATGCAGCGTGGGTCATATTTAGACCAGACCAGACCAGTTATGGGGCAATGTGTACACTCATCCATTTTAGACAATGCTAATTATTAAGGTAGACAAATTTTTGAAACATTAAACAACAATTTCCCACAATTTCTCACAAATTTTGTTGATTTATTTCATTCCTTCTTTGGCAAATGACAGTTATCGTTTTTTGAAAAATAAAAAAAAAAAAAAAAAACTGTAGCACAGATCAAAAAGTTATTGGCACCATTAGAAAGAGAGGCAAATTCTGCACAGGAAACATTTTTTAAATATTTTAAACCGTTCATTTTTCATTTTTTTTTGTTTTTAGGGTCGAATTGAAATTAAATTTGCCAGCACGAAATTTGCCATGCGGTCGCCGGCTTCGATCGCCCGAAACGGAATCTTTCCTCGATGAAATCAAGTAGAAAAACATACAGGCTTGTGTGGAATGCAATTTCCAATCGAATGAGCCTGGTTGCAGAATTTCTCGACCTCTTTCTAATGCCGAAATCATGATACAAACGCATCGGGCCGAACGAACATTTTGGCATCCATTAAAGCACTCGGGATCCGCCAGGTGGTGCTCCGGTTTGATGACATTGCGCCATAAGTTCCTTTTTTCTCCAAATGAGACAAACCAACAAAGATTCAAGTCAAGTTGAATAAAATTAGCCTCAAAAAAGACATGAAGAATATGAACAAGTAGGAAGTTTAGCTGATAGAGTTTGAAATGTGATGATGATTGTGAAATGACAATTAGCTGAGAAGGATGACACACCGTTGCGACTTGCGCTAGCTTGTAGACTGGCTGAGTTGGAGACAGCTAGATAGGTATCGCTTCTCGGCCTTTTGGCTAAGATCAAAGTGTAGTATCTGTTCTTATCAGCTTAATATCTGATACGGTCCTCATTGAGGACCCAGAATATTAAACTGATTTTTGGAATGCGGTGAGGTGCTCGGAGCTTGCTCCACCCCTGCCACGGGTTGGCCTGGTATAGCAGTAACTCCAGGATCGGCCCACTCCTTCGGGAGAATCATATAATAATAATAATAATAATACAAAATTAGAAATGAGGTACAAAAAGGCTATTATATAACACTAGGGTATTGGTCTACATGTAGTATGTACTGGGTATATATATGCATGTGGTTATACAAGGTGGAGTGAGCTGGCAGGACTGTGCCATTCCGTGAGCTGAGCTGAGCTGAGCTGGTCAGGTGAGCAGCTCCAGCTATTTTGTTTTGTTTAATTCTGTTTGTATGAATTGAATTGAAATGTGGCTGGCTCTATGCTATTTCTAAAATTGATTTTGATGAAATTTTTGTCCAAATTTTCATCAACTTTTGATGGTGTGTCAGAATTTCCTTGAAATTTTGATCAATTTTCGTGAATTTCCTTGAAATTTTGATCAATTTTCGTGAATTTTGAAGATTTCTTGGTGAATTTCGATGGCATTTGATGGGATTAGATGGATTTTCATCAACTTTTGATGGTAGGTGTCGGAATTTTCTTGAAATTTGTTGAAATTCTCGTGAATTTTGATGATTTCTTGGTGAATTTCGATGGCTTTTGATGGATTTAGATGGATTTAGATAGATTTCGATGGATTTCGATGGATTTCGATGGCTTTTGATGGATTTAGATGGATTTAGATGGCTTTTGATGAATTTCTCAGTGAATTGTGATGAATTTTTATTAATTTATTTAATTATCTGATAAATAATTGCAATTTTGATATAGGAATGCAGCGTGGGTCATATTTAGACCAGACCAGACCAGTTATGGGGCAATGTGTACACTCATCCATTTTAGACAATGCTAATTATTAAGGTAGACAAATTTTTGAAACATTAAACAACAATTTCCCACAATTTCTCACAAATTTTGTTGATTTATTTCATTCCTTCTTTGGCAAATGACAGTTATCGTTTTTTCAAAAATAAAAAAAAAAAAAAAAAAAAACTGTAGCACAGATCAAAAAGTTATTGGCACCATTAGAAAGAGAGGCAAATTCTGCACAGGAAACATTTTTTAAATATTTTAAACCGTTCATTTTTCATTTTTTTTTGTTTTTAGGGTCGAATTGAAATTAAATTTGCCAGCACGAAATTTGCCATGCGGTCGCCGGCTTCGATCGCCCGAAACGGAATCTTTCCTCGATGAAATCAAGTAGAAAAACATACAGGCTTGTGTGGAATGCAATTTCCAATCGAATGAGCCTGGTTGCAGAATTTCTCGACCTCTTTCTAATGCCGAAATCATGATACAAACGCATCGGGCCGAACGAACATTTTGGCATCCATTAAAGCACTCGGGATCCGCCAGGTGGTGCTCCGGTTTGATGACATTGCGCCATAAGTTCCTTTTTTCTCCAAATGAGACAAACCAACAAAGATTCAAGTCAAGTTGAATAAAATTAGCCTCAAAAAAGACATGAAGAATATGAACAAGTAGGAAGTTTAGCTGATAGAGTTTGAAATGTGATGATGATTGTGAAATGACAATTAGCTGAGAAGGATGACACACCGTTGCGACTTGCGCTAGCTTGTAGACTGGCTGAGTTGGAGACAGCTAGATAGGTATCGCTTCTCGGCCTTTTGGCTAAGATCAAAGTGTAGTATCTGTTCTTATCAGCTTAATATCTGATACGGTCCTCATTGAGGACCCAGAATATTAAACTGATTTTTGGAATGCGGTGAGGTGCTCGGAGCTTGCTCCACCCCTGCCACGGGTTGGCCTGGTATAGCAGTAACTCCAGGATCGGCCCACTCCTTCGGGAGAATCATATAATAATAATAATAATAATACAAAATTAGAAATGAGGTACAAAAAGGCTATTATATAACACTAGGGTATTGGTCTACATGTAGTATGTACTGGGTATATATATGCATGTGGTTATACAAGGTGGAGTGAGCTGGCAGGACTGTGCCATTCCGTGAGCTGAGCTGAGCTGAGCTGGTCAGGTGAGCAGCTCCAGCTATTTTGTTTTGTTTAATTCTGTTTGTATGAATTGAATTGAAATGTGGCTGGCTCTATGCTATTTCTAAAATTGATTTTGATGAAATTTTTGTCCAAATTTTCATCAACTTTTGATGGTGTGTCAGAATTTCCTTGAAATTTTGATCAATTTTCGTGAATTTCCTTGAAATTTTGATCAATTTTCGTGAATTTTGAAGATTTCTTGGTGAATTTCGATGGCATTTGATGGGATTAGATGGATTTTCATCAACTTTTGATGGTAGGTGTCGGAATTTTCTTGAAATTTGTTGAAATTCTCGTGAATTTTGATGATTTCTTGGTGAATTTCGATGGCTTTTGATGGATTTAGATGGATTTAGATAGATTTCGATGGATTTCGATGGATTTCGATGGCTTTTGATGGATTTAGATGGATTTAGATGGCTTTTGATGAATTTCTCAGTGAATTGTGATGAATTTTTATTAATTTATTTAATTATCTGATAAATAATTGCAATTTTGATATAGGAATGCAGCGTGGGTCATATTTAGACCAGACCAGACCAGTTATGGGGCAATGTGTACACTCATCCATTTTAGACAATGCTAATTATTAAGGTAGACAAATTTTTGAAACATTAAACAACAATTTCCCACAATTTCTCACAAATTTTGTTGATTTATTTCATTCCTTCTTTGGCAAATGACAGTTATCGTTTTTTCAAAAATAAAAAAAAAAAAAAAAAAAAACTGTAGCACAGATCAAAAAGTTATTGGCACCATTAGAAAGAGAGGCAAATTCTGCACAGGAAACATTTTTTAAATATTTTAAACCGTTCATTTTTCATTTTTTTTTGTTTTTAGGGTCGAATTGAAATTAAATTTGCCAGCACGAAATTTGCCATGCGGTCGCCGGCTTCGATCGCCCGAAACGGAATCTTTCCTCGATGAAATCAAGTAGAAAAACATACAGGCTTGTGTGGAATGCAATTTCCAATCGAATGAGCCTGGTTGCAGAATTTCTCGACCTCTTTCTAATGCCGAAATCATGATACAAACGCATCGGGCCGAACGAACATTTTGGCATCCATTAAAGCACTCGGGATCCGCCAGGTGGTGCTCCGGTTTGATGACATTGCGCCATAAGTTCCTTTTTTCTCCAAATGAGACAAACCAACAAAGATTCAAGTCAAGTTGAATAAAATTAGCCTCAAAAAAGACATGAAGAATATGAACAAGTAGGAAGTTTAGCTGATAGAGTTTGAAATGTGATGATGATTGTGAAATGACAATTAGCTGAGAAGGATGACACACCGTTGCGACTTGCGCTAGCTTGTAGACTGGCTGAGTTGGAGACAGCTAGATAGGTATCGCTTCTCGGCCTTTTGGCTAAGATCAAAGTGTAGTATCTGTTCTTATCAGCTTAGCTTAATACCCTTAGGGCCATTTTATTTCTATCCGACTAAAAAAGGAGTACAAGTGCACACCAATTGGTTACATAATTAAAAATTCACAATAATCGAGCACCCATCACGTATAGATGCATATTATACAAGAGTTACGATAATAATAATACATTATAATAAATAAGTAAACGAACAATAAAAGTTAATCAATTGTCAATTAAGAACAAAACCGTATTTTTGTCAAGTTTTTCTTGCGGCAGGATCAGGATCGTCGTTCCTTTATCCGCGATTTCTTGTTTTTCACAACCGTGAAATCATCATCGCTGTCGTCCCTGGTTCGTTTCGTCTGCTCTTCAAAGTCCATTTCGTTCTCCCCCTCGCTGTCCTCGCTGTCCGTATCGCCAAAACATAATCTATTTTGCTCCGCGCAATATGCTTCGTATTCCTCCACGGTCAAATCGCTGTACCTGTCCGGGACGATAGTTTTTGAGACGGAAGCAGCAGTGGCAACAGGGGCGATTTGTTCCATGACAGTCGTTTCGTCAACCGGTTTCGTTTCGTCAACCGGTTTCGTTTCGTCGACCGGTTTCGTTTCGTCAATCTGTTTCGTTTCATCTCGTCGTCGCTTTTCTGTGGGCGCTTTGGTTTTCTTGGCCATTTTTTCGTGTCGAATCGAGCAGTCTCTCGAAATATGGCCCGGCTTCTTGCAGATCCCGCAGTTTTCCTTGCAATCGCTGCTGATATGGCCCCGTTTTTTGCAGTTATAGCACGTAATATTCTTCGGATCGCTCGGTTTTCGAATTTCTTGCGCTGCGTTTTTCGACTTCGCAGCACGGACACGGACACGGCAGTTGGCAGACGTGTGTCCCGGTTTGTTACAAGTTTTGCAGTCAGTCGTGCAAAATCTGCTTACGTGGCCAAACTCATTACAGTTATAACATTTCGTTTTCGGGCACACCGATGCGTAGTGGTCCGTCGTGTCGCACTTGGGGCAGTAGGGGCCCATGCCCTTGTAGATAAGGTGGCCAGAAAAATCCCCAATTACGATTTTGCTAGGCAAATTGTCGCTGGTAATCATCACGATGATGTTTCCATTGATAATCGACTCATGGTTTTCGAACTTCTCGTACGCTACGGACGTTACACTGCCCAACTTGCGCATTTCGTAATCCACCTCGGCCAGTGGAACCGTCATCGAAAGTCCTTTAACAATAACACGTTTGTCACGACGAATTCGTGGTGCCCACAAAATTCGCAAACCGTCGACCGTAGCACCGCTGGAATCAGCTAGTTGGTCGACCAGTTCCTGACTGGTCAGCAAAGCTTCGAATTTTAAACCACCGACACATTGAATCCCTTTGATCGTGGGTTCTCCATCTTCCGTGTGTCTTCCTAGCTTTTTAAGAAGAGCTTCTAGTAGATGTATGGGTGTTAAGCCAGCATCAAGTCTGCAATCGATAATTCTATCCATCGGCACGAAAGAAAAACGTCTGGGCGACGTATATCAATACCGCGTGTATTCGCCGATCGCGAATCGGACGAAAAACGAAAAATTCGACCGAAAAACGATTCCGGTTGAACCGGAAACCAATAGAGATCGACAGAGGAGGTTCTGGCGCACAATTTGGTGCCAAGAACACACCAATTCGACCTATCTACGGCCTGTAGTTGCCGAAAAACCGATAACGGGAATTCGGCGATCGTCGCCACGTGTTTCGGCGGTCACAAAAAGTCGCGAAAACGGCGAAAAAAGACTTCTCCCGGTTCCGAAACCAATACCCACTTGTAGAGGAGGTGCTGGCGGTCAGTTTCGTGTAAAGAACACAGCAAACGGACCGTTAGAAATCTCGGAATCGAAGACGGAAGATCGGCGATCGTCGCCACGTGTTTCGGCGATCGCAAAAAAGTCAAAAAACTGCCAAAAACTTACGGAAAACTTGCCAAAAACCACGTGCAAAGGTCGAATGCACATGTATACGCTGTATTTACTGCAGGAAAATCCAAAAATCGTGCATAAAGGTCTCAAAAACGGGATCGACGGTAGGAGCCACTTGGCATGCAACCTTCCCTGGCGGCTGTTCTTATCAGCTTAATATCTGATACGGTCCTCATTGAGGACCCAGAATATTAAACTGATTTTTGGAATGCGGTGAGGTGCTCGGAGCTTGCTCCACCCCTGCCACGGGTTGGCCTGGTATAGCAGTAACTCCAGGATCGGCCCACTCCTTCGGGAGAATCATATAATAATAATAATAATAATACAAAATTAGAAATGAGGTACAAAAAGGCTATTATATAACACTAGGGTATTGGTCTACATGTAGTGTGTACTGGGTATATATATGCATGTGGTTATACAAGGTGGAGTGAGCTGGCAGGACTGTGCCATTCCGTGAGCTGAGCTGAGCTGAGCTGGTCAGGTGAGCAGCTCCAGCTATTTTGTTTTGTTTAATTCTGTTTGTATGAATTGAATTGAAATGTGGCTGGCTCTATGCTATTTCTAAAATTGATTTTGATGAAATTTTTGTCCAAATTTTCATCAACTTTTGATGGTGTGTCAGAATTTCCTTGAAATTTTGATCAATTTTCGTGAATTTCCTTGAAATTTTGATCAATTTTCGTGAATTTTGAAGATTTCTTGGTGAATTTCGATGGCATTTGATGGGATTAGATGGATTTTCATCAACTTTTGATGGTAGGTGTCGGAATTTTCTTGAAATTTGTTGAAATTCTCGTGAATTTTGATGATTTCTTGGTGAATTTCGATGGCTTTTGATGGATTTAGATGGATTTAGATAGATTTCGATGGATTTCGATGGATTTCGATGGCTTTTGATGGATTTAGATGGATTTAGATGGCTTTTGATGAATTTCTCAGTGAATTGTGATGAATTTTTATTAATTTATTTAATTATCTGATAAATAATTGCAATTTTGATATAGGAATGCAGCGTGGGTCATATTTAGACCAGACCAGACCAGTTATGGGGCAATGTGTACACTCATCCATTTTAGACAATGCTAATTATTAAGGTAGACAAATTTTTGAAACATTAAACAACAATTTCCCACAATTTCTCACAAATTTTGTTGATTTATTTCATTCCTTCTTTGGCAAATGACAGTTATCGTTTTTTGAAAAATAAAAAAAAAAAAAAAAAACTGTAGCACAGATCAAAAAGTTATTGGCACCATTAGAAAGAGAGGCAAATTCTGCACAGGAAACATTTTTTAAATATTTTAAACCGTTCATTTTTCATTTTTTTTTGTTTTTAGGGTCGAATTGAAATTAAATTTGCCAGCACGAAATTTGCCATGCGGTCGCCGGCTTCGATCGCCCGAAACGGAATCTTTCCTCGATGAAATCAAGTAGAAAAACATACAGGCTTGTGTGGAATGCAATTTCCAATCGAATGAGCCTGGTTGCAGAATTTCTCGACCTCTTTCTAATGCCGAAATCATGATACAAACGCATCGGGCCGAACGAACATTTTGGCATCCATTAAAGCACTCGGGATCCGCCAGGTGGTGCTCCGGTTTGATGACATTGCGCCATAAGTTCCTTTTTTCTCCAAATGAGACAAACCAACAAAGATTCAAGTCAAGTTGAATAAAATTAGCCTCAAAAAAGACATGAAGAATATGAACAAGTAGGAAGTTTAGCTGATAGAGTTTGAAATGTGATGATGATTGTGAAATGACAATTAGCTGAGAAGGATGACACACCGTTGCGACTTGCGCTAGCTTGTAGACTGGCTGAGTTGGAGACAGCTAGATAGGTATCGCTTCTCGGCCTTTTGGCTAAGATCAAAGTGTAGTATCTGTTCTTATCAGCTTAGCTTAGAGCCCGTAATAGGGTTTGTTTATTTCCGTTTCCAAAAGCTAAAAAAAAAGGAGTACAAGTGCACACCTAGTTTTTTTTTTTTTCAATTTCAATAATAAAATAACAATCAGTAGAAAAATATGTACAGTTTTCGTAATAAATAAGGCAAACAATTAAGAGTTAATTGTCGATGATTCCTCGCCCGCTCTTCATTAGCTCGATCCATGCGTCCTCGTTTCGTTTTCGTACGGCTTCCAAGTTTGTTTTGGCAACCGCCCAGATTACAATAAAAAATTGAGACTTATCCCAATTGTTTCCTCGGTGGATCTCGCATCTGGCTCTCCATAAATAATGAATCACCAGACCGTTCAGGAAATTCCAAAATCTCCTTTTTGTCGCGTCGATGTTCGGGGGTATTTTAAAAGTCACGTTGTCGTATACGAGGTCCTTGGCATCAAAAAGGCTGGCCAGATCGAGCCAAATCCGCTGCGCATACGGACAATCCCAGATCACGTGTTTGGCGTTTTCGGTTGCGGCACATCGCTGGCACGAGTCTGAGTCCCGGAGCTTCATCTTGAACAGACGGTCTCTACATAGGACTCCGTTCTGGCAAATCTTCCAAACTGTGTTCTGCATGTTTGCAGACCACAAATTGCGCCAGAGAAGATTCCAGTTCGTTCCCCTCGAGTAGTCGCGAATGTTCCGGTCGGCGATGTTCGTTTTCGCGTAGAACCACCAGTACCATCCGTTTCCGTCTAGCTCGCGCCATTCGTCGGGAAATTCAGTAAGGTGAGTGGTCGAAGTCTTGTAGATAAAGTCGAACCAGGTGTCGCGTGTCTCGGAATGTACAAACTTGATGCTTGCCATTTCAGGGTCCAGTTTCCGCCAGTGGTAGCCGAGATACAGCGTGACGTACACCGACCAGTTTTCGGTTCGATTCTCCATCTTGACTTTACGCACGGCCAGCTCGGTGACGTACGCCATGATCAACGTCTTGATCTGAGGCAGACCGATGCCCCCTTCCTCCTTCCTGGCGCACAGGTAAGTCCCGGCAAAAGGGAGTCTATTCACCTTTCCGCCCCATACAAACCTGACCAGTTTCGATTGCATCTCTTTCATCCATTTCTGGCTTGGGAGATGCACGCTGGCCAGGAATTTTACTTTGCACAGGACGTACTGCTTGATAAAACTCACCTTCTGCACAAAAGACATATTCCTATCGCGCCATTCGTTGAGTGTAGCGGTCAACTCGATCGCCAGTAGTCGCCACGCTCGTTTTCCAACTCGTTTCATATTGTAGCCGAACTCGATCCCCAAAATCTTAACCGAAGTCTCGTTCCAGTTGATCGGGAACATCCTCTTGTGGTCCTCGGTCCACGCCGGTCCAATCGTGAGTCCCTTGCTCTTGGCCAAGTTTAGGTCGCTGCCGGTCGCGTCTCTAAACTCGCCAAAAACGTTACGGATCGCCTCCAACGAGTTCGGGTCGGTGATCGTGAGCGTCAAGTCGTCAACGAACGCCGTGGACTTGATTTCCGTGCCCTGTAATCGAACGCCCGTGATTTTCTCGTCGTTCTGGATGCGTTTCTGAAGTGTGTCGATGTACACGGTGTACAGGGTCATCGAGAGCGGGCAACCCTGTCGTACACCTCTGGAAACTTCGATGTTTTCAGTCAAAGTCCCGTTGATATTGATTTTCGAGGTGATGTCGCGGTAGCACTGTTTGATGCGCTCGAGGAACTGGTCGGTGAATCCGATCGCCTTGCACGACTTCCACAAATATTCCCAGTGGACGCGGTCGTACGCTTCACGTTGGTCCAGTGCGAGCAGCGCCAGGGACGAGTTGGTTAAAATTCCCCGGTTCCAAGTCGATGCAAGGAGAATCTGCGCATCCGAAATTCGTTTTCCCTTCACGCCCCCGAACTGTCCGCACTCGATTTTTTCCTGGATCAGCGATCGAAGTCGGGAGTTTAAAACTTTCGTGTAAATCTTGTAGTCGGTGCACAGCAGCGAGATCGGTCGCCAGTCGTTGCACACTCTCGGATTTTCGATTTTCGGGATCAGAGTTATCACGCCCGACCTCTGGGAGTTGGTCAGCGTCGTGCTGGTGTTCCACAACGCACAGAGATAAGGGGCAATGAGTCCCCGGAATTTCTTGTAAAACTCGGCCGGAATTCCATCAATTCCTGGGCTGCGGTTGTTGCTCAAGCTGCCAATCGTATCTGTGATTTCCTTCACGGTGAAGGCGTCATCCAGGTTCGAATAAACGTCGCCAGAATCCGATTTCCCGTGAAATTTCGTCCAGGTGGCTTTGTTTACGTCCACTCGCCCGAATTTTTCGTTGTAGAAGTCGATGAATGCGGTACGAATTGCGGCCTCGTCGGAAATCACTGTGCCATTCACAGACACATTACCAATGTCCCGTTTCGAATTTGCCGCTTCTTTCTTTCTCTTCGCATCGTCGCCAACGCTGTCTAGAAACTCGCGCTCCTCGATTACGGCGAAAATGGCGTTTCCTCGTTGCGTAATCACGTTCAACTCTTTCAAACGGCGTGAAATTTCCTCGATGTCGCTTTTAAAAGAGTCCTGGTTCGACCTCTTCAAAATATCTCGCATCCAAATCAATTTTTCCCGGTTTTCCTTCGCCTTCTTGAACGCTGTGATCGATGCGGTCGTGCAAAATCGTTTAATTCGTCGCTTAATCGTTTCCCAGCTTCGCGGTTCCAGCGGCAGCTTGTCAATCCAGTCTTCCCATTTCTGTGCAAAGCGCTCACAAAAACGCTGGTCATCAAGCAGGTCGGTGTTCAGTTTCCAAAATGATTTGATTTTCTTTCTAGAGATGACTCCAAGCGCGCAAAAGACTGGATTGTGATCCGAGAACGAATCGTCATCGATCGCGCAATCCTTGATCTGGAGACGCCCATTATTCTCCATTAGCCAGTAGTCGAGTCTTGAGGTCGTGGTCTGCCACTTAAAGGAGTGTTGTACTCCCTTTCCACCGTCAGCAAGCCACGCATCGATCAGGTTTTTGTCGTTCATCAGTTTCTCGAGTCGTTTTTTCGATTTTGCGTGTCGCCTCGAGGTCGATTCGAAGTCCGTGTTCAAGTCGCCGCCGATAATCACGTTTCGGTTGGTGTCTGTGCACACGGTAAGCTCGTCGTAGAAATCCTCGATTTTCGTAATGTCCACCGGTGCGTACGCGTTGATTAATCGGAGTGCAGTGTCGCCACAAACGCAGTCCCAAACCATGATTCGGTTGTTGCATTCGTGCTGCACGCTGCTTTTGGTAAATTTCGATTTTTTAAACCCAATTCCAAGTCCTCCGCTGCCGTCTACGTTGCAGCACCAATGCCACTTGAAGCCGGGAGTATTTTGCTCGATCGATCGCACTTGCAGTTCGTCGGTCACGTGAGTTTCTTGCAGAAACACTATGTCGACTGGATTCGTCCTCATCCAGTTTAGCAATTCGATTTGTCTTGTATTTCCTTGAAGTGAGCGTACATTGTACGTAACTGCTTTAAAAACAAATTCTTCTGTTTTGGGGTTTGTTCTAACGGTGCGTGTGTCGCAAAAAGTTTAACAAAAATCGTTTTTGTCAAACTACTTGGGAATTTCTTCCCCCATCGCAGCAGAATCGTTTCCTCTCTTCTTCTTCGAGTGGCTTTTCTGTCTCGGTTTCGATAAATCTTGTACGCCCGTTTGCTTGTATGTCACCGTGGTGAAACCGTCGTCGTCGCTGTCCGTCTCTTCTCTCGACCGTTTCAACTGTTCCTCGACGTCCATTTCGGATTCTTGGTTCTGTTTCGAATCGAGTGCCGTAGTGGTGACAGTAACGATTTGTTCCACGGCAGTTTTCTTCTTAATCGGTTCCGTTTCGTCTCGTTTTTCGTTTTCGACACGTGCGCTGGTTGTCTCGGTTTTCTTTGCGATTTTTTCCTTACGAATTGGACAGTCTCTCGAGACATGTCCCGGTTCTTTGCAGATCTTGCAATTTTCGGTGCAATCGCTGCTGATGTGGCCACGTTTCCCGCAGTTGTAACAGTTCGGCGGCTTGTTTGGATCGTTTGGTCGTCCTCTCTTTTCTTGCGTTGCGTTCGTCGTTTTCTTCGCGTTCGCCGCCCGGATACGACAGTTGGCGGACGTGTGCCCCGCCTTGTCACACGTTTTGCACTTAGCGGTGCAAGATCTGCTGACGTGGCCGAATTCGTTGCAGTTGTAGCACTTCGTTTTGGGGCAAACCGAAGCGTAATGGTCCGTTACGTCGCATTTGGGGCAGTATGGCCCCATGCCCTTGTAAATTAGGTGGCCGGAGAAGGGCCCAACCTCGAGTTTACTTGGCAAATTGTCCCCGTTAATCATCACGATGATATTTCCGTTGTTGACCTGTTCCAGGCCGAAGAATCTCTCGTATGTCACCGACGAAACGTTGCCCAATTTGTTCATTTCGGATTCGATCTTCTCAAGTGGCACAAGAGGTGACATTCCCTTGATAATCACCCGTTTTTCTCGACGAATCTTTGGGTCCCAGGTGATCTTTAGTCCATCCACGGTGGCTCCCTTGAAAACGGCCAGTTGGTCAACCAGACTGGTGTTTTGCAAAAAAGCCACATATTTTCCACCCAACACGTGTTGGATGGTTTTAACTGTGGGGTCTCCATTTTCCGTGTTTTTCCCCAGTCTTTTCCATAATTCATCGAGAAGATTCAGGGGTGTTAGCCCCGTTTCAATCCAACAATCGACCAGCATATCCATGCCTTCGAAGGAAAACGTCAGGGCGACGTCTGCCGATTGTACGAGATCGCGCCGATCGCGAACGGACGAAAAAGTCGAAATTTCGGCCCGAAAACGATTTCAAGTGTCCACAAAACCTACACAGTCTTGTAGATGAAGTCTTGGCGCACAATTTGGTGCCAAAAACACAACAAATGGACCGTTCGTTGGCCCGGAAACGACGAAAAACCAAAAACGAAAATGCGACGATCGTCGCCACGTGTTCGGAAATCGAGAAAAAAGTCGAAAATTTCAAAAAATAACGCGATTTTGATTCGGAAAACGACGTGGGATGGTACAAGGTACATATACCGACAGTTTCACCGCAGAAAATCCCAAGATTTTAGTCGGAATTTCTGAAAAAAACAAGAAAAACACAGGAGCAACCACGTGTGACCTGTCCTGTTCTTATCAGCTTAATATCTGATACGGTCCTCATTGAGGACCCAGAATATTAAACTGATTTTTGGAATGCGGTGAGGTGCTCGGAGCTTGCTCCACCCCTGCCACGGGTTGGCCTGGTATAGCAGTAACTCCAGGATCGGCCCACTCCTTCGGGAGAATCATATAATAATAATAATAATAATACAAAATTAGAAATGAGGTACAAAAAGGCTATTATATAACACTAGGGTATTGGTCTACATGTAGTATGTACTGGGTATATATATGCATGTGGTTATACAAGGTGGAGTGAGCTGGCAGGACTGTGCCATTCCGTGAGCTGAGCTGAGCTGAGCTGGTCAGGTGAGCAGCTCCAGCTATTTTGTTTTGTTTAATTCTGTTTGTATGAATTGAATTGAAATGTGGCTGGCTCTATGCTATTTCTAAAATTGATTTTGATGAAATTTTTGTCCAAATTTTCATCAACTTTTGATGGTGTGTCAGAATTTCCTTGAAATTTTGATCAATTTTCGTGAATTTCCTTGAAATTTTGATCAATTTTCGTGAATTTTGAAGATTTCTTGGTGAATTTCGATGGCATTTGATGGGATTAGATGGATTTTCATCAACTTTTGATGGTAGGTGTCGGAATTTTCTTGAAATTTGTTGAAATTCTCGTGAATTTTGATGATTTCTTGGTGAATTTCGATGGCTTTTGATGGATTTAGATGGATTTAGATAGATTTCGATGGATTTCGATGGATTTCGATGGCTTTTGATGGATTTAGATGGATTTAGATGGCTTTTGATGAATTTCTCAGTGAATTGTGATGAATTTTTATTAATTTATTTAATTATCTGATAAATAATTGCAATTTTGATATAGGAATGCAGCGTGGGTCATATTTAGACCAGACCAGACCAGTTATGGGGCAATGTGTACACTCATCCATTTTAGACAATGCTAATTATTAAGGTAGACAAATTTTTGAAACATTAAACAACAATTTCCCACAATTTCTCACAAATTTTGTTGATTTATTTCATTCCTTCTTTGGCAAATGACAGTTATCGTTTTTTGAAAAATAAAAAAAAAAAAAAAAAACTGTAGCACAGATCAAAAAGTTATTGGCACCATTAGAAAGAGAGGCAAATTCTGCACAGGAAACATTTTTTAAATATTTTAAACCGTTCATTTTTCATTTTTTTTTGTTTTTAGGGTCGAATTGAAATTAAATTTGCCAGCACGAAATTTGCCATGCGGTCGCCGGCTTCGATCGCCCGAAACGGAATCTTTCCTCGATGAAATCAAGTAGAAAAACATACAGGCTTGTGTGGAATGCAATTTCCAATCGAATGAGCCTGGTTGCAGAATTTCTCGACCTCTTTCTAATGCCGAAATCATGATACAAACGCATCGGGCCGAACGAACATTTTGGCATCCATTAAAGCACTCGGGATCCGCCAGGTGGTGCTCCGGTTTGATGACATTGCGCCATAAGTTCCTTTTTTCTCCAAATGAGACAAACCAACAAAGATTCAAGTCAAGTTGAATAAAATTAGCCTCAAAAAAGACATGAAGAATATGAACAAGTAGGAAGTTTAGCTGATAGAGTTTGAAATGTGATGATGATTGTGAAATGACAATTAGCTGAGAAGGATGACACACCGTTGCGACTTGCGCTAGCTTGTAGACTGGCTGAGTTGGAGACAGCTAGATAGGTATCGCTTCTCGGCCTTTTGGCTAAGATCAAAGTGTAGTATCTGTTCTTATCAGCTTAATATCTGATACGGTCCTCATTGAGGACCCAGAATATTAAACTGATTTTTGGAATGCGGTGAGGTGCTCGGAGCTTGCTCCACCCCTGCCACGGGTTGGCCTGGTATAGCAGTAACTCCAGGATCGGCCCACTCCTTCGGGAGAATCATATAATAATAATAATAATAATACAAAATTAGAAATGAGGTACAAAAAGGCTATTATATAACACTAGGGTATTGGTCTACATGTAGTATGTACTGGGTATATATATGCATGTGGTTATACAAGGTGGAGTGAGCTGGCAGGACTGTGCCATTCCGTGAGCTGAGCTGAGCTGAGCTGGTCAGGTGAGCAGCTCCAGCTATTTTGTTTTGTTTAATTCTGTTTGTATGAATTGAATTGAAATGTGGCTGGCTCTATGCTATTTCTAAAATTGATTTTGATGAAATTTTTGTCCAAATTTTCATCAACTTTTGATGGTGTGTCAGAATTTCCTTGAAATTTTGATCAATTTTCGTGAATTTCCTTGAAATTTTGATCAATTTTCGTGAATTTTGAAGATTTCTTGGTGAATTTCGATGGCATTTGATGGGATTAGATGGATTTTCATCAACTTTTGATGGTAGGTGTCGGAATTTTCTTGAAATTTGTTGAAATTCTCGTGAATTTTGATGATTTCTTGGTGAATTTCGATGGCTTTTGATGGATTTAGATGGATTTAGATAGATTTCGATGGATTTCGATGGATTTCGATGGCTTTTGATGGATTTAGATGGATTTAGATGGCTTTTGATGAATTTCTCAGTGAATTGTGATGAATTTTTATTAATTTATTTAATTATCTGATAAATAATTGCAATTTTGATATAGGAATGCAGCGTGGGTCATATTTAGACCAGACCAGACCAGTTATGGGGCAATGTGTACACTCATCCATTTTAGACAATGCTAATTATTAAGGTAGACAAATTTTTGAAACATTAAACAACAATTTCCCACAATTTCTCACAAATTTTGTTGATTTATTTCATTCCTTCTTTGGCAAATGACAGTTATCGTTTTTTGAAAAATAAAAAAAAAAAAAAAAAACTGTAGCACAGATCAAAAAGTTATTGGCACCATTAGAAAGAGAGGCAAATTCTGCACAGGAAACATTTTTTAAATATTTTAAACCGTTCATTTTTCATTTTTTTTTGTTTTTAGGGTCGAATTGAAATTAAATTTGCCAGCACGAAATTTGCCATGCGGTCGCCGGCTTCGATCGCCCGAAACGGAATCTTTCCTCGATGAAATCAAGTAGAAAAACATACAGGCTTGTGTGGAATGCAATTTCCAATCGAATGAGCCTGGTTGCAGAATTTCTCGACCTCTTTCTAATGCCGAAATCATGATACAAACGCATCGGGCCGAACGAACATTTTGGCATCCATTAAAGCACTCGGGATCCGCCAGGTGGTGCTCCGGTTTGATGACATTGCGCCATAAGTTCCTTTTTTCTCCAAATGAGACAAACCAACAAAGATTCAAGTCAAGTTGAATAAAATTAGCCTCAAAAAAGACATGAAGAATATGAACAAGTAGGAAGTTTAGCTGATAGAGTTTGAAATGTGATGATGATTGTGAAATGACAATTAGCTGAGAAGGATGACACACCGTTGCGACTTGCGCTAGCTTGTAGACTGGCTGAGTTGGAGACAGCTAGATAGGTATCGCTTCTCGGCCTTTTGGCTAAGATCAAAGTGTAGTATCTGTTCTTATCAGCTTAGCTTAATACCCTTAGGGCCATTTTATTTCTATTCGACTAAAAAAGGAGTACAAGTGCACACCAATTGGTTACATAATTAAAAATTCACAATAATCGAGCACCCATCACGTATAGATGCATATTATACAAGAGTTACGATAATAATAATACATTATAATAAATAAGTAAACGAACAATAAAAGTTAATCAATTGTCAATTAAGAACAAAACCGTATTTTTGTCAAGTTTTTCTTGCGGCAGGATCAGGATCGTCGTTCCTTTATCCGCGATTTCTTGTTTTTCACAACCGTGAAATCATCATCGCTGTCGTCCCTGGTTCGTTTCGTCTGCTCTTCAAAGTCCATTTCGTTCTCCCCCTCGCTGTCCTCGCTGTCCGTATCGCCAGCTTAATATCTGATACGGTCCTCATTGAGGACCCAGAATATTAAACTGATTTTTGGAATGCGGTGAGGTGCTCGGAGCTTGCTCCACCCCTGCCACGGGTTGGCCTGGTATAGCAGTAACTCCAGGATCGGCCCACTCCTTCGGGAGAATCATATAATAATAATAATAATAATACAAAATTAGAAATGAGGTACAAAAAGGCTATTATATAACACTAGGGTATTGGTCTACATGTAGTATGTACTGGGTATATATATGCATGTGGTTATACAAGGTGGAGTGAGCTGGCAGGACTGTGCCATTCCGTGAGCTGAGCTGAGCTGAGCTGGTCAGGTGAGCAGCTCCAGCTATTTTGTTTTGTTTAATTCTGTTTGTATGAATTGAATTGAAATGTGGCTGGCTCTATGCTATTTCTAAAATTGATTTTGATGAAATTTTTGTCCAAATTTTCATCAACTTTTGATGGTGTGTCAGAATTTCCTTGAAATTTTGATCAATTTTCGTGAATTTCCTTGAAATTTTGATCAATTTTCGTGAATTTTGAAGATTTCTTGGTGAATTTCGATGGCATTTGATGGGATTAGATGGATTTTCATCAACTTTTGATGGTAGGTGTCGGAATTTTCTTGAAATTTGTTGAAATTCTCGTGAATTTTGATGATTTCTTGGTGAATTTCGATGGCTTTTGATGGATTTAGATGGATTTAGATAGATTTCGATGGATTTCGATGGATTTCGATGGCTTTTGATGGATTTAGATGGATTTAGATGGCTTTTGATGAATTTCTCAGTGAATTGTGATGAATTTTTATTAATTTATTTAATTATCTGATAAATAATTGCAATTTTGATATAGGAATGCAGCGTGGGTCATATTTAGACCAGACCAGACCAGTTATGGGGCAATGTGTACACTCATCCATTTTAGACAATGCTAATTATTAAGGTAGACAAATTTTTGAAACATTAAACAACAATTTCCCACAATTTCTCACAAATTTTGTTGATTTATTTCATTCCTTCTTTGGCAAATGACAGTTATCGTTTTTTGAAAAATAAAAAAAAAAAAAAAAAACTGTAGCACAGATCAAAAAGTTATTGGCACCATTAGAAAGAGAGGCAAATTCTGCACAGGAAACATTTTTTAAATATTTTAAACCGTTCATTTTTCATTTTTTTTTGTTTTTAGGGTCGAATTGAAATTAAATTTGCCAGCACGAAATTTGCCATGCGGTCGCCGGCTTCGATCGCCCGAAACGGAATCTTTCCTCGATGAAATCAAGTAGAAAAACATACAGGCTTGTGTGGAATGCAATTTCCAATCGAATGAGCCTGGTTGCAGAATTTCTCGACCTCTTTCTAATGCCGAAATCATGATACAAACGCATCGGGCCGAACGAACATTTTGGCATCCATTAAAGCACTCGGGATCCGCCAGGTGGTGCTCCGGTTTGATGACATTGCGCCATAAGTTCCTTTTTTCTCCAAATGAGACAAACCAACAAAGATTCAAGTCAAGTTGAATAAAATTAGCCTCAAAAAAGACATGAAGAATATGAACAAGTAGGAAGTTTAGCTGATAGAGTTTGAAATGTGATGATGATTGTGAAATGACAATTAGCTGAGAAGGATGACACACCGTTGCGACTTGCGCTAGCTTGTAGACTGGCTGAGTTGGAGACAGCTAGATAGGTATCGCTTCTCGGCCTTTTGGCTAAGATCAAAGTGTAGTATCTGTTCTTATCAGCTTAGCTTAATACCCTTAGGGCCATTTTATTTCTATCCGACTAAAAAAGGAGTACAAGTGCACACCAATTGGTTACATAATTAAAAATTCACAATAATCGAGCACCCATCACGTATAGATGCATATTATACAAGAGTTACGATAATAATAATACATTATAATAAATAAGTAAACGAACAATAAAAGTTAATCAATTGTCAATTAAGAACAAAACCGTATTTTTGTCAAGTTTTTCTTGCGGCAGGATCAGGATCGTCGTTCCTTTATCCGCGATTTCTTGTTTTTCACAACCGTGAAATCATCATCGCTGTCGTCCCTGGTTCGTTTCGTCTGCTCTTCAAAGTCCATTTCGTTCTCCCCCTCGCTGTCCTCGCTGTCCGTATCGCCAAAACATAATCTATTTTGCTCCGCGCAATATGCTTCGTAATCCTCCACGGTCAAGTCGCTGTACCTGTCCGGGACGATAGTTTTTGAGACGGAAGCAGCAGTGGCAACAGGGGCGATTTGTTCCATGACAGTCGTTACGTCGACCGGTTTCGTTTCGTCGACCGGTTTCGTTTCGTCAATCTGTTTCGTTTCATCTCGTCGTCGCTTTTCTGTGGGCGCTTTGGTTTTCTTGGCCATTTTTTCGTGTCGAATCGAGCAGTCTCTCGAAATATGGCCCGGCTTCTTGCAGATCCCGCAGTTTTCCTTGCAATCGCTGCTGATATGGCCCCGTTTTTTGCAGTTATAGCACGTAATATTCTTCGGATCGCTCGGTTTTCGAATTTCTTGCGCTGCGTTTTTCGACTTCGCAGCACGGACACGGACACGGCAGTTGGCAGACGTGTGTCCCGGTTTGTTACAAGTTTTGCAATCGGTCGTGCAAAATCTGCTTACATGGCCAAACTCATTACAGTTATAACATTTCGTTTTCGGGCACACCGATGCGTAGTGGTTCGTCGTGTCGCACTTGGGGCAGTAGGGGCCCATGCCCTTGTAGATAAGGTGGCCAGAAAAATCCCCAATTACGATTTTGCTAGGCAAATTGTCGCTGGTAATCATCACGATGATGTTTCCATTGATAATCGACTCATGGTTTTCGAACTTCTCGTACGCTACGGACGTTACACTGCCCAACTTGCGCATTTCGTAATCCACCTCGGTCAGTGGAACCGTCATCGAAAGTCCTTTAATAATAACACGTTTGTCACGACGAATTCGTGGTGCCCACAAAATTCGCAAACCGTCGACCGTAGCACCGCTGGAATCAGCTAGTTGGTCGACCAGTTCCTGACTGGTCAGCAAAGCTTCGAATTTTAAACCACCGACACATTGAATCCCTTTGATCGTGGGTTCTCCATCTTCCGTGTGTCTTCCTAGCTTTTTAAGAAGAGCTTCTAGTAGATGTATGGGTGTTAAGCCAGCATCAAGTCTGCAATCGATAATTCTATCCATCGGCACGAAAGAAAAACGTCTGGGCGACGTATATCAATACCGCGTGTATTCGCCGATCGCGAATCGGACGAAAAACGAAAAATTCGACCGAAAAACGATTCCGGTTGAACCGGAAACCAATAGAGATCGACAGAGGAGGTTCTGGCGCACAATTTGGTGCCAAGAACACACCAATTCGACCTATCTACGGCCTGTAGTTGCCGAAAAACCGATAACGGGAATTCGGCGATCGTCGCCACGTGTTTCGGCGGTCACAAAAAGTCGCGAAAACGGCGAAAAAAGACTTCTCCCGGTTCCGAAACCAATACCCACTTGTAGAGGAGGTGCTGGCGGTCAGTTTCGTGTAAAGAACACAGCAAACGGACCGTTAGAAATCTCGGAATCGAAGACGGAAGATCGGCGATCGTCGCCACGTGTTTCGGCGATCGCAAAAAAGTCAAAAAACTGCCAAAAACTTACGGAAAACTTGCCAAAAACCACGTGCAAAGGTCGAATGCACATGTATACGCTGTATTTACTGCAGGAAAATCCAAAAATCGTGCATAAAGGTCTCAAAAACGGGATCGACGGTAGGAGCCACTTGGCATGCAACCTTCCCTGGCGGCTGTTCTTATCAGCTTAATATCTGATACGGTCCTCATTGAGGACCCAGAATATTAAACTGATTTTTGGAATGCGGTGAGGTGCTCGGAGCTTGCTCCACCCCTGCCACGGGTTGGCCTGGTATAGCAGTAACTCCAGGATCGGCCCACTCCTTCGGGAGAATCATATAATAATAATAATAATAATACAAAATTAGAAATGAGGTACAAAAAGGCTATTATATAACACTAGGGTATTGGTCTACATGTAGTATGTACTGGGTATATATATGCATGTGGTTATACAAGGTGGAGTGAGCTGGCAGGACTGTGCCATTCCGTGAGCTGAGCTGAGCTGAGCTGGTCAGGTGAGCAGCTCCAGCTATTTTGTTTTGTTTAATTCTGTTTGTATGAATTGAATTGAAATGTGGCTGGCTCTATGCTATTTCTAAAATTGATTTTGATGAAATTTTTGTCCAAATTTTCATCAACTTTTGATGGTGTGTCAGAATTTCCTTGAAATTTTGATCAATTTTCGTGAATTTCCTTGAAATTTTGATCAATTTTCGTGAATTTTGAAGATTTCTTGGTGAATTTCGATGGCATTTGATGGGATTAGATGGATTTTCATCAACTTTTGATGGTAGGTGTCGGAATTTTCTTGAAATTTGTTGAAATTCTCGTGAATTTTGATGATTTCTTGGTGAATTTCGATGGCTTTTGATGGATTTAGATGGATTTAGATAGATTTCGATGGATTTCGATGGATTTCGATGGCTTTTGATGGATTTAGATGGATTTAGATGGCTTTTGATGAATTTCTCAGTGAATTGTGATGAATTTTTATTAATTTATTTAATTATCTGATAAATAATTGCAATTTTGATATAGGAATGCAGCGTGGGTCATATTTAGACCAGACCAGACCAGTTATGGGGCAATGTGTACACTCATCCATTTTAGACAATGCTAATTATTAAGGTAGACAAATTTTTGAAACATTAAACAACAATTTCCCACAATTTCTCACAAATTTTGTTGATTTATTTCATTCCTTCTTTGGCAAATGACAGTTATCGTTTTTTGAAAAATAAAAAAAAAAAAAAAAAACTGTAGCACAGATCAAAAAGTTATTGGCACCATTAGAAAGAGAGGCAAATTCTGCACAGGAAACATTTTTTAAATATTTTAAACCGTTCATTTTTCATTTTTTTTTGTTTTTAGGGTCGAATTGAAATTAAATTTGCCAGCACGAAATTTGCCATGCGGTCGCCGGCTTCGATCGCCCGAAACGGAATCTTTCCTCGATGAAATCAAGTAGAAAAACATACAGGCTTGTGTGGAATGCAATTTCCAATCGAATGAGCCTGGTTGCAGAATTTCTCGACCTCTTTCTAATGCCGAAATCATGATACAAACGCATCGGGCCGAACGAACATTTTGGCATCCATTAAAGCACTCGGGATCCGCCAGGTGGTGCTCCGGTTTGATGACATTGCGCCATAAGTTCCTTTTTTCTCCAAATGAGACAAACCAACAAAGATTCAAGTCAAGTTGAATAAAATTAGCCTCAAAAAAGACATGAAGAATATGAACAAGTAGGAAGTTTAGCTGATAGAGTTTGAAATGTGATGATGATTGTGAAATGACAATTAGCTGAGAAGGATGACACACCGTTGCGACTTGCGCTAGCTTGTAGACTGGCTGAGTTGGAGACAGCTAGATAGGTATCGCTTCTCGGCCTTTTGGCTAAGATCAAAGTGTAGTATCTGTTCTTATCAGCTTAGCTTAGAGCCCGTAATAGGGTTTGTTTATTTCCGTTTCCAAAAGCTAAAAAAAAAAAGGAGTACAAGTGCACACCTAGTTTTTTTTTTTTTCAATTTCAATAATAAAATAACAATCAGTAGAAAAATATGTACAGTTTTCGTAATAAATAAGGCAAACAATTAAGAGTTAATTGTCGATGATTCCTCGCCCGCTCTTCATTAGCTCGATCCATGCGTCCTCGTTTCGTTTTCGTACGGCTTCCAAGTTTGTTTTGGCAACCGCCCAGATTACAATAAAAAATTGAGACTTATCCCAATTGTTTCCTCGGTGGATCTCGCATCTGGCTCTCCATAAATAATGAATCACCAGACCGTTCAGGAAATTCCAAAATCTCCTTTTTGTCGCGTCGATGTTCGGGGGTATTTTAAAAGTCACGTTGTCGTATACGAGGTCCTTGGCATCAAAAAGGCTGGCCAGATCGAGCCAAATCCGCTGCGCATACGGACAATCCCAGATCACGTGTTTGGCGTTTTCGGTTGCGGCACATCGCTGGCACGAGTCTGAGTCCCGGAGCTTCATCTTGAACAGACGGTCTCTACATAGGACTCCGTTCTGGCAAATCTTCCAAACTGTGTTCTGCATGTTTGCAGACCACAAATTGCGCCAGAGAAGATTCCAGTTCGTTCCCCTCGAGTAGTCGCGAATGTTCCGGTCGGCGATGTTCGTTTTCGCGTAGAACCACCAGTACCATCCGTTTCCGTCTAGCTCGCGCCATTCGTCGGGAAATTCAGTAAGGTGAGTGGTCGAAGTCTTGTAGATAAAGTCGAACCAGGTGTCGCGTGTCTCGGAATGTACAAACCTGATGCTTGCCATTTCAGGGTCCAGTTTCCGCCAGTGGTAGCCGAGATACAGCGTGACGTACACCGACCAGTTTTCGGTTCGATTCTCCATCTTGACTTTACGCACGGCCAGCTCGGTGACGTACGCCATGATCAACGTCTTGATCTGAGGCAGACCGATGCCCCCTTCCTCCTTCCTGGCGCACAGGTAAGTCCCGGCAAAAGGGAGTCTATTCACCTTTCCGCCCCATACAAACCTGACCAGTTTCGATTGCATCTCTTTCATCCATTTCTGGCTTGGGAGATGCACGCTGGCCAGGAATTTTACTTTGCACAGGACGTACTGCTTGATAAAACTCACCTTCTGCACAAAAGACATATTCCTATCGCGCCATTCGTTGAGTGTAGCGGTCAACTCGATCGCCAGTAGTCGCCACGCTCGTTTTCCAACTCGTTTCATATTGTAGCCGAACTCGATCCCCAAAATCTTAACCGAAGTCTCGTTCCAGTTGATCGGGAACATCCTCTTGTGGTCCTCGGTCCACGCCGGTCCAATCGTGAGTCCCTTGCTCTTGGCCAAGTTTAGGTCGCTGCCGGTCGCGTCTCTAAACTCGCCAAAAACGTTACGGATCGCCTCCAACGAGTTCGGGTCGGTGATCGTGAGCGTCAAGTCGTCAACGAACGCCGTGGACTTGATTTCCGTGCCCTGTAATCGAACGCCCGTGATTTTCTCGTCGTTCTGGATGCGTTTCTGAAGTGTGTCGATGTACACGGTGTACAGGGTCATCGAGAGCGGGCAACCCTGTCGTACACCTCTGGAAACTTCGATGTTTTCAGTCAAAGTCCCGTTGATATTGATTTTCGAGGTGATGTCGCGGTAGCACTGTTTGATGCGCTCGAGGAACTGGTCGGTGAATCCGATCGCCTTGCACGACTTCCACAAATATTCCCAGTGGACGCGGTCGTACGCTTCACGTTGGTCCAGTGCGAGCAGCGCCAGGGACGAGTTGGTTAAAATTCCCCGGTTCCAAGTCGATGCAAGGAGAATCTGCGCATCCGAAATTCGTTTTCCCTTCACGCCCCCGAACTGTCCGCACTCGATTTTTTCC
Organism: Strigamia acuminata; assembly: GCA_949358305.1. Lineage (NCBI taxonomy): Eukaryota > Metazoa > Arthropoda > Chilopoda > Geophilomorpha > Linotaeniidae > Strigamia > Strigamia acuminata. The sequence goes on along the minus strand of OX442314.1, from coordinate 62,475,104 downwards.
TGGATCAGCGATCGAAGTCGGGAGTTTAAAACTTTCGTGTAAATCTTGTAGTCGGTGCACAGCAGCGAGATCGGTCGCCAGTCGTTGCACACTCTCGGATTTTCGATTTTCGGGATCAGAGTTATCACGCCCGACCTCTGGGAGTTGGTCAGCGTCGTGCTGGTGTTCCACAACGCACAGAGATAAGGGGCAATGAGTCCCCGGAATTTCTTGTAAAACTCGGCCGGAATTCCATCAATTCCTGGGCTGCGGTTGTTGCTCAAGCTGCCAATCGTATCTGTGATTTCCTTCACGGTGAAGGCGTCATCCAGGTTCGAATAAACGTCGCCAGAATCCGATTTCCCGTGAAATTTCGTCCAGGTGGCTTTGTTTACGTCCACTCGCCCGAATTTTTCGTTGTAGAAGTCGATGAATGCGGTACGAATTGCGGCCTCGTCGGAAATCACTGTGCCATTCACAGACACATTACCAATGTCCCGTTTCGAATTTGCCGCTTCTTTCTTTCTCTTCGCATCGTCGCCAACGCTGTCTAGAAAATCGCGCTCCTCGATTACGGCGAAAATGGCGTTTCCTCGTTGCGTAGTCACGTTCAACTCTTTCAAACGGCGTGAAATTTCCTCGATGTCGCTTTTAAAAGAGTCCTGGTTCGACCTCTTCAAAATATCTCGCATCCAAATCAATTTTTCCCGGTTTTCCTTCGCCTTCTTGAACGCTGTGATCGATGCGGTCGTGCAAAATCGTTTAATTCGTCGCTTAATCGTTTCCCAGCTTCGCGGTTCCAGCGGCAGCTTGTCAATCCAGTCTTCCCATTTCTGTGCAAAGCGCTCACAAAAACGCTGGTCATCAAGCAGGTCGGTGTTCAGTTTCCAAAACGATTTGATTTTCTTTCTAGAGATGACTCCAAGCGCGCAAAAGACTGGATTGTGATCCGAGAACGAATCGTCATCGATCGCGCAATCCTTGATCTGGAGACGCCCATTATTCTCCATTAGCCAGTAGTCGAGTCTTGAGGTCGTGGTCTGCCACTTAAAGGAGTGTTGTACTCCCTTTCCACCGTCAGCAAGCCACGCATCGATCAGGTTTTTGTCGTTCATCAGTTTCTCGAGTCGTTTTTTCGATTTTGCGTGTCGCCTCGAGGTCGATTCGAAGTCCGTGTTCAAGTCGCCGCCGATAATCACGTTTCGGTTGGTGTCTGTGCACACGGTAAGCTTGTCGTAGAAGTCCTCGATTTTCGTAATGTCCACCGGTGCGTACGCGTTGATTAATCGGAGTGCAGTGTCGCCGCAAACGCAGTCCCAAACCATGATTCGGTTGTTGCATTCGTGCTGCACGCTGCTTTTGGTAAATTTCGATTCTTTAAACCCAATTCCAAGTCCTCCGCTGCCGTCTACGTTGCAGCACCAATGCCACTTGAAGCCGGGAGTATTTTGCTCGATCGATCGCACTTGCAGTTCGTCGGTCACGTGAGTTTCTTGCAGAAACACTATGTCGACTGGATTCGTCCTCATCCAGTTTAGCAATTCGATTTGTCTTGTATTTCCTTGAAGTGAGCGTACATTGTACGTAACTGCTTTAAAAACAAATTCTTCTGTTTTGGGGTTTGTTCTAACGGTGCGTGTGTCGCAAAAAGTTTAACAAAAATCGTTTTTGTCAAACTACTTGGGAATTTCTTCCCCCATCGCAGCAGAATCGTTTCCTCTCTTCTTCTTCGAGTGGCTTTTCTGTCTCGGTTTCGATAAATCTTGTACGCCCGTTTGCTTGTATGTCACCGTGGTGAAACCGTCGTCGTCGCTGTCCGTCTCTTCTCTCGACCGTTTCAACTGTTCCTCGACCTCCATTTCGGATTCTTGGTTCTGTTTCGAATCGAGTGCCGTAGTGGTGACAGTAACGATTTGTTCCACGGCAGTTTTCTTCTTAATCGGTTCCGTTTCGTCTCGTTTTTCGTTTTCGACACGTGCGCTGGTTGTCTCGGTTTTCTTTGCGATTTTTTCCTTACGAATTGGACAGTCTCTCGAGACATGTCCCGGTTCTTTGCAGATCTTGCAATTCTCGGTGCAATCGCTGCTGATGTGGCCACGTTTCCCGCAGTTGTAACAGTTCGGCGGCTTGTTTGGATCGTTTGGTCGTCCTCTCTTTTCTTGCGTTGCGTTCGTCGTTTTCTTCGCGTTTGCCGCCCGGATACGACAGTTGGCGGACGTGTGCCCCGCCTTGTCACACGTTTTGCACTTAGCGGTGCAAGATCGGCTGACGTGGCCGAATTCGTTGCAGTTAAAACACTTTGTTTTGGGGCACACTGAAGCGTAATGGTCCGTTACGTCGCATTTGGGGCAGTATGGCCCCATGCCCTTGTAAATTAGGTGGCCGGAGAAGGGCCCAACCTCGAGTTTACTTGGCAAATTGTCCCCGTTAATCATCACGATGATATTTCCGTTGTTGACCTGTTCGAAGAATTTCTCGTATGTCACAGACGAAACGTTGCCCAATTTGTTCATTTCGGATTCGATCTTCTCAAGTGGCACAAGAGGTGACATTCCCTTGATAATCACACGTTTTTCTCGACGAATCTTTGGGTCCCAGGTGATCTTCAGCCCATCTACGGTGGTTCCTTTGAAAACGGCCAGTTGGTCAACCAGACTGGTGTTTTGCAAAAAAGCCAGATATTTTCCACCCAACACGTGTTGGATGGTTTTGACTGTGGGGTCTCCATTTTCCGTGTTTTTCCCCAGTCTTTTCCACAATTCATCGAGAAGATTCAGGGGTGTTAGCCCCGTTTCAATCCAACAATCGACCAGCAGATCCATGGCTTCGAAGGAAAACGTCAGGGCGACGTCTGCCGATTCTACGAGATCGCGCCGATCGCGAACGGACGAAAAAGTCGAAATTTCGGCCCGAAAACGATTGTAAGTATCCACAAAACCTACACAGTCTTGTAGACGAAGTCTTGGCGCACAATTTGGTGCCAAGAACACAGCAAATGGACCGTTCGTTGGCCCGGAAACGACGAAAAACCGAAAACGAAAATGCGACGATCGTCGCCACGTGTTGCGGAATTCGTAAAAAAGTCGAAAATTTCAAAAAATAACGCGATTTTGATTCGGAAAACGACGTGGGATGGTACAAGGTACATATACCGACAGTTTCACCGCAGAAAATCCCAGGATTTTAGCCGGAATTTCTGAAAAAACAGGAAAAACACAGGAGCAACCACGTGTGACCTGTCCTGTTCTTATCAGCTTAATATCTGATACGGTCCTCATTGAGGACCCAGAATATTAAACTGATTTTTGGAATGCGGTGAGGTGCTCGGAGCTTGCTCCACCCCTGCCACGGGTTGGCCTGGTATAGCAGTAACTCCAGGATCGGCCCACTCCTTCGGGAGAATCATATAATAATAATAATAATAATACAAAATTAGAAATGAGGTACAAAAAGGCTATTATATAACACTAGGGTATTGGTCTACATGTAGTATGTACTGGGTATATATATGCATGTGGTTATACAAGGTGGAGTGAGCTGGCAGGACTGTGCCATTCCGTGAGCTGAGCTGAGCTGAGCTGGTCAGGTGAGCAGCTCCAGCTATTTTGTTTTGTTTAATTCTGTTTGTATGAATTGAATTGAAATGTGGCTGGCTCTATGCTATTTCTAAAATTGATTTTGATGAAATTTTTGTCCAAATTTTCATCAACTTTTGATGGTGTGTCAGAATTTCCTTGAAATTTTGATCAATTTTCGTGAATTTCCTTGAAATTTTGATCAATTTTCGTGAATTTTGAAGATTTCTTGGTGAATTTCGATGGCATTTGATGGGATTAGATGGATTTTCATCAACTTTTGATGGTAGGTGTCGGAATTTTCTTGAAATTTGTTGAAATTCTCGTGAATTTTGATGATTTCTTGGTGAATTTCGATGGCTTTTGATGGATTTAGATGGATTTAGATAGATTTCGATGGATTTCGATGGATTTCGATGGCTTTTGATGGATTTAGATGGATTTAGATGGCTTTTGATGAATTTCTCAGTGAATTGTGATGAATTTTTATTAATTTATTTAATTATCTGATAAATAATTGCAATTTTGATATAGGAATGCAGCGTGGGTCATATTTAGACCAGACCAGACCAGTTATGGGGCAATGTGTACACTCATCCATTTTAGACAATGCTAATTATTAAGGTAGACAAATTTTTGAAACATTAAACAACAATTTCCCACAATTTCTCACAAATTTTGTTGATTTATTTCATTCCTTCTTTGGCAAATGACAGTTATCGTTTTTTGAAAAATAAAAAAAAAAAAAAAAAACTGTAGCACAGATCAAAAAGTTATTGGCACCATTAGAAAGAGAGGCAAATTCTGCACAGGAAACATTTTTTAAATATTTTAAACCGTTCATTTTTCATTTTTTTTTGTTTTTAGGGTCGAATTGAAATTAAATTTGCCAGCACGAAATTTGCCATGCGGTCGCCGGCTTCGATCGCCCGAAACGGAATCTTTCCTCGATGAAATCAAGTAGAAAAACATACAGGCTTGTGTGGAATGCAATTTCCAATCGAATGAGCCTGGTTGCAGAATTTCTCGACCTCTTTCTAATGCCGAAATCATGATACAAACGCATCGGGCCGAACGAACATTTTGGCATCCATTAAAGCACTCGGGATCCGCCAGGTGGTGCTCCGGTTTGATGACATTGCGCCATAAGTTCCTTTTTTCTCCAAATGAGACAAACCAACAAAGATTCAAGTCAAGTTGAATAAAATTAGCCTCAAAAAAGACATGAAGAATATGAACAAGTAGGAAGTTTAGCTGATAGAGTTTGAAATGTGATGATGATTGTGAAATGACAATTAGCTGAGAAGGATGACACACCGTTGCGACTTGCGCTAGCTTGTAGACTGGCTGAGTTGGAGACAGCTAGATAGGTATCGCTTCTCGGCCTTTTGGCTAAGATCAAAGTGTAGTATCTGTTCTTATCAGCTTAGCTTAATACCCTTAGGGCCATTTTATTTCTATCCGACTAAAAAAGGAGTACAAGTGCACACCAATTGGTTACATAATTAAAAATTCACAATAATCGAGCACCCATCACGTATAGATGCATATTATACAAGAGTTACGATAATAATAATACATTATAATAAATAAGTAAACGAACAATAAAAGTTAATCAATTGTCAATTAAGAACAAAACCGTATTTTTGTCAAGTTTTTCTTGCGGCAGGATCAGGATCGTCGTTCCTTTATCCGCGATTTCTTGTTTTTCACAACCGTGAAATCATCATCGCTGTCGTCCCTGGTTCGTTTCGTCTGCTCTTCAAAGTCCATTTCGTTCTCCCCCTCGCTGTCCTCGCTGTCCGTATCGCCAAAACATAATCTATTTTGCTCCGCGCAATATGCTTCGTAATCCTCCACGGTCAAGTCGCTGTACCTGTCCGGGACGATAGTTTTTGAGACGGAAGCAGCAGTGGCAACAGGGGCGATTTGTTCCATGACAGTCGTTACGTCGACCGGTTTCGTTTCGTCGACCGGTTTCGTTTCGTCAATCTGTTTCGTTTCATCTCGTCGTCGCTTTTCTGTGGGCGCTTTGGTTTTCTTGGCCATTTTTTCGTGTCGAATCGAGCAGTCTCTCGAAATATGGCCCGGCTTCTTGCAGATCCCGCAGTTTTCCTTGCAATCGCTGCTGATATGGCCCCGTTTTTTGCAGTTATAGCACGTAATATTCTTCGGATCGCTCGGTTTTCGAATTTCTTGCGCTGCGTTTTTCGACTTCGCAGCACGGACACGGACACGGCAGTTGGCAGACGTGTGTCCCGGTTTGTTACAAGTTTTGCAATCGGTCGTGCAAAATCTGCTTACATGGCCAAACTCATTACAGTTATAACATTTCGTTTTCGGGCACACCGATGCGTAGTGGTTCGTCGTGTCGCACTTGGGGCAGTAGGGGCCCATGCCCTTGTAGATAAGGTGGCCAGAAAAATCCCCAATTACGATTTTGCTAGGCAAATTGTCGCTGGTAATCATCACGATGATGTTTCCATTGATAATCGACTCATGGTTTTCGAACTTCTCGTACGCTACGGACGTTACACTGCCCAACTTGCGCATTTCGTAATCCACCTCGGTCAGTGGAACCGTCATCGAAAGTCCTTTAATAATAACACGTTTGTCACGACGAATTCGTGGTGCCCACAAAATTCGCAAACCGTCGACCGTAGCACCGCTGGAATCAGCTAGTTGGTCGACCAGTTCCTGACTGGTCAGCAAAGCTTCGAATTTTAAACCACCGACACATTGAATCCCTTTGATCGTGGGTTCTCCATCTTCCGTGTGTCTTCCTAGCTTTTTAAGAAGAGCTTCTAGTAGATGTATGGGTGTTAAGCCAGCATCAAGTCTGCAATCGATAATTCTATCCATCGGCACGAAAGAAAAACGTCTGGGCGACGTATATCAATACCGCGTGTATTCGCCGATCGCGAATCGGACGAAAAACGAAAAATTCGACCGAAAAACGATTCCGGTTGAACCGGAAACCAATAGAGATCGACAGAGGAGGTTCTGGCGCACAATTTGGTGCCAAGAACACACCAATTCGACCTATCTACGGCCTGTAGTTGCCGAAAAACCGATAACGGGAATTCGGCGATCGTCGCCACGTGTTTCGGCGGTCACAAAAAGTCGCGAAAACGGCGAAAAAAGACTTCTCCCGGTTCCGAAACCAATACCCACTTGTAGAGGAGGTGCTGGCGGTCAGTTTCGTGTAAAGAACACAGCAAACGGACCGTTAGAAATCTCGGAATCGAAGACGGAAGATCGGCAATCGTCGCCACGTGTTTCGGCGATCGCAAAAAAGTCAAAAAACTGCCAAAAACTTACGGAAAACTTGCCAAAAACCACGTGCAAAGGTCGAATGCACATGTATACGCTGTATTTACTGCAGGAAAATCCAAAAATTGTGCATAAAGGTCTCAAGAACGGGATCGACGGTAGGAGCCACTTGGCATGCAACCTTCCCTGGCGGCTGTTCTTATCAGCTTAATATCTGATACGGTCCTCATTGAGGACCCAGAATATTAAACTGATTTTTGGAATGCGGTGAGGTGCTCGGAGCTTGCTCCACCCCTGCCACGGGTTGGCCTGGTATAGCAGTAACTCCAGGATCGGCCCACTCCTTCGGGAGAATCATATAATAATAATAATAATAATACAAAATTAGAAATGAGGTACAAAAAGGCTATTATATAACACTAGGGTATTGGTCTACATGTAGTATGTACTGGGTATATATATGCATGTGGTTATACAAGGTGGAGTGAGCTGGCAGGACTGTGCCATTCCGTGAGCTGAGCTGAGCTGAGCTGGTCAGGTGAGCAGCTCCAGCTATTTTGTTTTGTTTAATTCTGTTTGTATGAATTGAATTGAAATGTGGCTGGCTCTATGCTATTTCTAAAATTGATTTTGATGAAATTTTTGTCCAAATTTTCATCAACTTTTGATGGTGTGTCAGAATTTCCTTGAAATTTTGATCAATTTTCGTGAATTTCCTTGAAATTTTGATCAATTTTCGTGAATTTTGAAGATTTCTTGGTGAATTTCGATGGCATTTGATGGGATTAGATGGATTTTCATCAACTTTTGATGGTAGGTGTCGGAATTTTCTTGAAATTTGTTGAAATTCTCGTGAATTTTGATGATTTCTTGGTGAATTTCGATGGCTTTTGATGGATTTAGATGGATTTAGATAGATTTCGATGGATTTCGATGGATTTCGATGGCTTTTGATGGATTTAGATGGATTTAGATGGCTTTTGATGAATTTCTCAGTGAATTGTGATGAATTTTTATTAATTTATTTAATTATCTGATAAATAATTGCAATTTTGATATAGGAATGCAGCGTGGGTCATATTTAGACCAGACCAGACCAGTTATGGGGCAATGTGTACACTCATCCATTTTAGACAATGCTAATTATTAAGGTAGACAAATTTTTGAAACATTAAACAACAATTTCCCACAATTTCTCACAAATTTTGTTGATTTATTTCATTCCTTCTTTGGCAAATGACAGTTATCGTTTTTTGAAAAATAAAAAAAAAAAAAAAAAACTGTAGCACAGATCAAAAAGTTATTGGCACCATTAGAAAGAGAGGCAAATTCTGCACAGGAAACATTTTTTAAATATTTTAAACCGTTCATTTTTCATTTTTTTTTGTTTTTAGGGTCGAATTGAAATTAAATTTGCCAGCACGAAATTTGCCATGCGGTCGCCGGCTTCGATCGCCCGAAACGGAATCTTTCCTCGATGAAATCAAGTAGAAAAACATACAGGCTTGTGTGGAATGCAATTTCCAATCGAATGAGCCTGGTTGCAGAATTTCTCGACCTCTTTCTAATGCCGAAATCATGATACAAACGCATCGGGCCGAACGAACATTTTGGCATCCATTAAAGCACTCGGGATCCGCCAGGTGGTGCTCCGGTTTGATGACATTGCGCCATAAGTTCCTTTTTTCTCCAAATGAGACAAACCAACAAAGATTCAAGTCAAGTTGAATAAAATTAGCCTCAAAAAAGACATGAAGAATATGAACAAGTAGGAAGTTTAGCTGATAGAGTTTGAAATGTGATGATGATTGTGAAATGACAATTAGCTGAGAAGGATGACACACCGTTGCGACTTGCGCTAGCTTGTAGACTGGCTGAGTTGGAGACAGCTAGATAGGTATCGCTTCTCGGCCTTTTGGCTAAGATCAAAGTGTAGTATCTGTTCTTATCAGCTTAATATCTGATACGGTCCTCATTGAGGACCCAGAATATTAAACTGATTTTTGGAATGCGGTGAGGTGCTCGGAGCTTGCTCCACCCCTGCCACGGGTTGGCCTGGTATAGCAGTAACTCCAGGATCGGCCCACTCCTTCGGGAGAATCATATAATAATAATAATAATAATACAAAATTAGAAATGAGGTACAAAAAGGCTATTATATAACACTAGGGTATTGGTCTACATGTAGTATGTACTGGGTATATATATGCATGTGGTTATACAAGGTGGAGTGAGCTGGCAGGACTGTGCCATTCCGTGAGCTGAGCTGAGCTGAGCTGGTCAGGTGAGCAGCTCCAGCTATTTTGTTTTGTTTAATTCTGTTTGTATGAATTGAATTGAAATGTGGCTGGCTCTATGCTATTTCTAAAATTGATTTTGATGAAATTTTTGTCCAAATTTTCATCAACTTTTGATGGTGTGTCAGAATTTCCTTGAAATTTTGATCAATTTTCGTGAATTTCCTTGAAATTTTGATCAATTTTCGTGAATTTTGAAGATTTCTTGGTGAATTTCGATGGCATTTGATGGGATTAGATGGATTTTCATCAACTTTTGATGGTAGGTGTCGGAATTTTCTTGAAATTTGTTGAAATTCTCGTGAATTTTGATGATTTCTTGGTGAATTTCGATGGCTTTTGATGGATTTAGATGGATTTAGATAGATTTCGATGGATTTCGATGGATTTCGATGGCTTTTGATGGATTTAGATGGATTTAGATGGCTTTTGATGAATTTCTCAGTGAATTGTGATGAATTTTTATTAATTTATTTAATTATCTGATAAATAATTGCAATTTTGATATAGGAATGCAGCGTGGGTCATATTTAGACCAGACCAGACCAGTTATGGGGCAATGTGTACACTCATCCATTTTAGACAATGCTAATTATTAAGGTAGACAAATTTTTGAAACATTAAACAACAATTTCCCACAATTTCTCACAAATTTTGTTGATTTATTTCATTCCTTCTTTGGCAAATGACAGTTATCGTTTTTTGAAAAATAAAAAAAAAAAAAAAAAACTGTAGCACAGATCAAAAAGTTATTGGCACCATTAGAAAGAGAGGCAAATTCTGCACAGGAAACATTTTTTAAATATTTTAAACCGTTCATTTTTCATTTTTTTTTGTTTTTAGGGTCGAATTGAAATTAAATTTGCCAGCACGAAATTTGCCATGCGGTCGCCGGCTTCGATCGCCCGAAACGGAATCTTTCCTCGATGAAATCAAGTAGAAAAACATACAGGCTTGTGTGGAATGCAATTTCCAATCGAATGAGCCTGGTTGCAGAATTTCTCGACCTCTTTCTAATGCCGAAATCATGATACAAACGCATCGGGCCGAACGAACATTTTGGCATCCATTAAAGCACTCGGGATCCGCCAGGTGGTGCTCCGGTTTGATGACATTGCGCCATAAGTTCCTTTTTTCTCCAAATGAGACAAACCAACAAAGATTCAAGTCAAGTTGAATAAAATTAGCCTCAAAAAAGACATGAAGAATATGAACAAGTAGGAAGTTTAGCTGATAGAGTTTGAAATGTGATGATGATTGTGAAATGACAATTAGCTGAGAAGGATGACACACCGTTGCGACTTGCGCTAGCTTGTAGACTGGCTGAGTTGGAGACAGCTAGATAGGTATCGCTTCTCGGCCTTTTGGCTAAGATCAAAGTGTAGTATCTGTTCTTATCAGCTTAGCTTAATACCCTTAGGGCCATTTTATTTCTATCCGACTAAAAAAGGAGTACAAGTGCACACCAGTTGGTTACATAATTAAAAATTCACAATAATCGAGCACCCATCACGTATAGATGCATATTATACAAGAGTTACGATAATAATAATACATTATAATAAATAAGTAAACGAACAATAAAAGTTAATCAATTGTCAATTAAGAACAAAACCGTATTTTTGTCAAGTTTTTCTTGCGGCAGGATCAGGATCGTCGTTCCTTTATCCGCGATTTCTTGTTTTTCACAACCGTGAAATCATCATCGCTGTCGTCCCTGGTTCGTTTCGTCTGCTCTTCAAAGTCCATTTCGTTCTCCCCCTCGCTGTCCGTATCGCCAAAACATAATCTATTTTGCTCCGCGCAATATGCTTCGTATTCCTCCACGGTCAAGTCGCTGTACCTGTCCGGGACGATAGTTTTTGAGACGGAAGCAGCAGTGGCAACAGGGGCGATTTGTTCCATGACAGTCGTTTCGTCAACCGGTTTCGTTTCGTCGACCGGTTTCGTTTCGTCAATCTGTTTCGTTTCATCTCGTCGTCGCTTTTCTGTGGGCGCTTTGGTTTTCTTGGCCATTTTTTCGTGTCGAATCGAGCAGTCTCTCGAAATATGGCCCGGCTTCTTGCAGATCCCGCAGTTTTCCTTGCAATCGCTGCTGATATGGCCCCGTTTTTTGCAGTTATAGCACGTAATATTCTTCGGATCGCTTGGTTTTCGAATTTCTTGCGCTGCGTTTTTCGACTTTGCAGCACGGACACGGACACGGCAGTTGGCAGACGTGTGTCCCGGTTTGTTACAAGTTTTGCAATCGGTCGTGCAAAATCTGCTTACGTGGCCAAACTCATTACAGTTATAACATTTCGTTTTCGGGCACACCGATGCGTAGTGGTCCGTCGTGTCGCACTTGGGGCAGTAGGGGCCCATGCCCTTGTAGATAAGGTGGCCAGAAAAATCCCCAATTACGATTTTGCTAGGCAAATTGTCGCTGGTAATCATCACGATGATGTTTCCATTGATAATCGACTCATGGTTTTCGAACTTCTCGTACGCTACGGACGTTACACTGCCCAACTTGCGCATTTCGTAATCCACCTCGGTCAGTGGAACCGTCATCGAAAGTCCTTTAATAATAACACGTTTGTCACGACGAATTCGTGGTGCCCACAAAATTCGCAAACCGTCGACCGTAGCACCGCTGGAATCAGCTAGTTGGTCGACCAGTTCCTGACTGGTCAGCAAAGCTTCGAATTTTAAACCACCGACACATTGAATCCCTTTGATCGTGGGTTCTCCATCTTCCGTGTGTCTTCCTAGCTTTTTAAGAAGAGCTTCTAGTAGATGTATGGGTGTTAAGCCAGCATCAAGTCTGCAATCGATAATTCTATCCATCGGCACGAAAGAAAAACGTCTGGGCGACGTATATCAATACCGCGTGTATTCGCCGATCGCGAATCGGACGAAAAACGAAAAATTCGACCGAAAAACGATTCCGGTTGAACCGGAAACCAATAGAGATCGACAGAGGAGGTTCTGGCGCACAATTTGGTGCCAAGAACACACCAATTCGACCTATCTACGGCCTGTAGTTGCCGAAAAACCGATAACGGGAATTCGGCGATCGTCGCCACGTGTTTCGGCGGTCACAAAAAGTCGCGAAAACGGCGAAAAAAGACTTCTCCCGGTTCCGAAACCAATACCCACTTGTAGAGGAGGTGCTGGCGGTCAGTTTCGTGTAAAGAACACAGCAAACGGACCGTTAGAAATCTCGGAATCGAAGACGGAAGATCGGCGATCGTCGCCACGTGTTTCGGCGATCGCAAAAAAGTCAAAAAACTGCCAAAAACTTACGGAAAACTTGCCAAAAACCACGTGCAAAGGTCGAATGCACATGTATACGCTGTATTTACTGCAGGAAAATCCAAAAATCGTGCATAAAGGTCTCAAAAACGGGATCGACGGTAGGAGCCACTTGGCATGCAACCTTCCCTGGCGGCTGTTCTTATCAGCTTAATATCTGATACGGTCCTCATTGAGGACCCAGAATATTAAACTGATTTTTGGAATGCGGTGAGGTGCTCGGAGCTTGCTCCACCCCTGCCACGGGTTGGCCTGGTATAGCAGTAACTCCAGGATCGGCCCACTCCTTCGGGAGAATCATATAATAATAATAATAATAATACAAAATTAGAAATGAGGTACAAAAAGGCTATTATATAACACTAGGGTATTGGTCTACATGTAGTATGTACTGGGTATATATATGCATGTGGTTATACAAGGTGGAGTGAGCTGGCAGGACTGTGCCATTCCGTGAGCTGAGCTGAGCTGAGCTGGTCAGGTGAGCAGCTCCAGCTATTTTGTTTTGTTTAATTCTGTTTGTATGAATTGAATTGAAATGTGGCTGGCTCTATGCTATTTCTAAAATTGATTTTGATGAAATTTTTGTCCAAATTTTCATCAACTTTTGATGGTGTGTCAGAATTTCCTTGAAATTTTGATCAATTTTCGTGAATTTCCTTGAAATTTTGATCAATTTTCGTGAATTTCCTTGAAATTTTGATCAATTTTCGTGAATTTTGAAGATTTCTTGGTGAATTTCGATGGCATTTGATGGGATTAGATGGATTTTCATCAACTTTTGATGGTAGGTGTCGGAATTTTCTTGAAATTTGTTGAAATTCTCGTGAATTTTGATGATTTCTTGGTGAATTTCGATGGCTTTTGATGGATTTAGATGGATTTAGATAGATTTCGATGGATTTCGATGGATTTCGATGGCTTTTGATGGATTTAGATGGATTTAGATGGCTTTTGATGAATTTCTCAGTGAATTGTGATGAATTTTTATTAATTTATTTAATTATCTGATAAATAATTGCAATTTTGATATAGGAATGCAGCGTGGGTCATATTTAGACCAGACCAGACCAGTTATGGGGCAATGTGTACACTCATCCATTTTAGACAATGCTAATTATTAAGGTAGACAAATTTTTGAAACATTAAACAACAATTTCCCACAATTTCTCACAAATTTTGTTGATTTATTTCATTCCTTCTTTGGCAAATGACAGTTATCGTTTTTTGAAAAATAAAAAAAAAAAAAAAAAACTGTAGCACAGATCAAAAAGTTATTGGCACCATTAGAAAGAGAGGCAAATTCTGCACAGGAAACATTTTTTAAATATTTTAAACCGTTCATTTTTCATTTTTTTTTGTTTTTAGGGTCGAATTGAAATTAAATTTGCCAGCACGAAATTTGCCATGCGGTCGCCGGCTTCGATCGCCCGAAACGGAATCTTTCCTCGATGAAATCAAGTAGAAAAACATACAGGCTTGTGTGGAATGCAATTTCCAATCGAATGAGCCTGGTTGCAGAATTTCTCGACCTCTTTCTAATGCCGAAATCATGATACAAACGCATCGGGCCGAACGAACATTTTGGCATCCATTAAAGCACTCGGGATCCGCCAGGTGGTGCTCCGGTTTGATGACATTGCGCCATAAGTTCCTTTTTTCTCCAAATGAGACAAACCAACAAAGATTCAAGTCAAGTTGAATAAAATTAGCCTCAAAAAAGACATGAAGAATATGAACAAGTAGGAAGTTTAGCTGATAGAGTTTGAAATGTGATGATGATTGTGAAATGACAATTAGCTGAGAAGGATGACACACCGTTGCGACTTGCGCTAGCTTGTAGACTGGCTGAGTTGGAGACAGCTAGATAGGTATCGCTTCTCGGCCTTTTGGCTAAGATCAAAGTGTAGTATCTGTTCTTATCAGCTTAATATCTGATACGGTCCTCATTGAGGACCCAGAATATTAAACTGATTTTTGGAATGCGGTGAGGTGCTCGGAGCTTGCTCCACCCCTGCCACGGGTTGGCCTGGTATAGCAGTAACTCCAGGATCGGCCCACTCCTTCGGGAGAATCATATAATAATAATAATAATAATACAAAATTAGAAATGAGGTACAAAAAGGCTATTATATAACACTAGGGTATTGGTCTACATGTAGTATGTACTGGGTATATATATGCATGTGGTTATACAAGGTGGAGTGAGCTGGCAGGACTGTGCCATTCCGTGAGCTGAGCTGAGCTGAGCTGGTCAGGTGAGCAGCTCCAGCTATTTTGTTTTGTTTAATTCTGTTTGTATGAATTGAATTGAAATGTGGCTGGCTCTATGCTATTTCTAAAATTGATTTTGATGAAATTTTTGTCCAAATTTTCATCAACTTTTGATGGTGTGTCAGAATTTCCTTGAAATTTTGATCAATTTTCGTGAATTTCCTTGAAATTTTGATCAATTTTCGTGAATTTTGAAGATTTCTTGGTGAATTTCGATGGCATTTGATGGGATTAGATGGATTTTCATCAACTTTTGATGGTAGGTGTCGGAATTTTCTTGAAATTTGTTGAAATTCTCGTGAATTTTGATGATTTCTTGGTGAATTTCGATGGCTTTTGATGGATTTAGATGGATTTAGATAGATTTCGATGGATTTCGATGGATTTCGATGGCTTTTGATGGATTTAGATGGATTTAGATGGCTTTTGATGAATTTCTCAGTGAATTGTGATGAATTTTTATTAATTTATTTAATTATCTGATAAATAATTGCAATTTTGATATAGGAATGCAGCGTGGGTCATATTTAGACCAGACCAGACCAGTTATGGGGCAATGTGTACACTCATCCATTTTAGACAATGCTAATTATTAAGGTAGACAAATTTTTGAAACATTAAACAACAATTTCCCACAATTTCTCACAAATTTTGTTGATTTATTTCATTCCTTCTTTGGCAAATGACAGTTATCGTTTTTTGAAAAATAAAAAAAAAAAAAAAAAACTGTAGCACAGATCAAAAAGTTATTGGCACCATTAGAAAGAGAGGCAAATTCTGCACAGGAAACATTTTTTAAATATTTTAAACCGTTCATTTTTCATTTTTTTTTGTTTTTAGGGTCGAATTGAAATTAAATTTGCCAGCACGAAATTTGCCATGCGGTCGCCGGCTTCGATCGCCCGAAACGGAATCTTTCCTCGATGAAATCAAGTAGAAAAACATACAGGCTTGTGTGGAATGCAATTTCCAATCGAATGAGCCTGGTTGCAGAATTTCTCGACCTCTTTCTAATGCCGAAATCATGATACAAACGCATCGGGCCGAACGAACATTTTGGCATCCATTAAAGCACTCGGGATCCGCCAGGTGGTGCTCCGGTTTGATGACATTGCGCCATAAGTTCCTTTTTTCTCCAAATGAGACAAACCAACAAAGATTCAAGTCAAGTTGAATAAAATTAGCCTCAAAAAAGACATGAAGAATATGAACAAGTAGGAAGTTTAGCTGATAGAGTTTGAAATGTGATGATGATTGTGAAATGACAATTAGCTGAGAAGGATGACACACCGTTGCGACTTGCGCTAGCTTGTAGACTGGCTGAGTTGGAGACAGCTAGATAGGTATCGCTTCTCGGCCTTTTGGCTAAGATCAAAGTGTAGTATCTGTTCTTATCAGCTTAGCTTAATACCCTTAGGGCCATTTTATTTCTATCCGACTAAAAAAGGAGTACAAGTGCACACCAATTGGTTACATAATTAAAAATTCACAATAATCGAGCACCCATCACGTATAGATGCATATTATACAAGAGTTACGATAATAATAATACATTATAATAAATAAGTAAACGAACAATAAAAGTTAATCAATTGTCAATTAAGAACAAAACCGTATTTTTGTCAAGTTTTTCTTGCGGCAGGATCAGGATCGTCGTTCCTTTATCCGCGATTTCTTGTTTTTCACAACCGTGAAATCATCATCGCTGTCGTCCCTGGTTCGTTTCGTCTGCTCTTCAAAGTCCATTTCGTTCTCCCCCTCGCTGTCCTCGCTGTCCGTATCGCCAAAACATAATCTATTTTGCTCCGCGCAATATGCTTCGTAATCCTCCACGGTCAAGTCGCTGTACCTGTCCGGGACGATAGTTTTTGAGACGGAAGCAGCAGTGGCAACAGGGGCGATTTGTTCCATGACAGTCGTTACGTCGACCGGTTTCGTTTCGTCGACCGGTTTCGTTTCGTCAATCTGTTTCGTTTCATCTCGTCGTCGCTTTTCTGTGGGCGCTTTGGTTTTCTTGGCCATTTTTTCGTGTCGAATCGAGCAGTCTCTCGAAATATGGCCCGGCTTCTTGCAGATCCCGCAGTTTTCCTTGCAATCGCTGCTGATATGGCCCCGTTTTTTGCAGTTATAGCACGTAATATTCTTCGGATCGCTCGGTTTTCGAATTTCTTGCGCTGCGTTTTTCGACTTCGCAGCACGGACACGGACACGGCAGTTGGCAGACGTGTGTCCCGGTTTGTTACAAGTTTTGCAATCGGTCGTGCAAAATCTGCTTACATGGCCAAACTCATTACAGTTATAACATTTCGTTTTCGGGCACACCGATGCGTAGTGGTTCGTCGTGTCGCACTTGGGGCAGTAGGGGCCCATGCCCTTGTAGATAAGGTGGCCAGAAAAATCCCCAATTACGATTTTGCTAGGCAAATTGTCGCTGGTAATCATCACGATGATGTTTCCATTGATAATCGACTCATGGTTTTCGAACTTCTCGTACGCTACGGACGTTACACTGCCCAACTTGCGCATTTCGTAATCCACCTCGGTCAGTGGAACCGTCATCGAAAGTCCTTTAATAATAACACGTTTGTCACGACGAATTCGTGGTGCCCACAAAATTCGCAAACCGTCGACCGTAGCACCGCTGGAATCAGCTAGTTGGTCGACCAGTTCCTGACTGGTCAGCAAAGCTTCGAATTTTAAACCACCGACACATTGAATCCCTTTGATCGTGGGTTCTCCATCTTCCGTGTGTCTTCCTAGCTTTTTAAGAAGAGCTTCTAGTAGATGTATGGGTGTTAAGCCAGCATCAAGTCTGCAATCGATAATTCTATCCATCGGCACGAAAGAAAAACGTCTGGGCGACGTATATCAATACCGCGTGTATTCGCCGATCGCGAATCGGACGAAAAACGAAAAAATTCGACCGAAAAACGATTCCGGTTGAACCGGAAACCAATAGAGATCGACAGAGAAGGTTCTGGCGCACAATTTGGTGCCAAGAACACACCAATTCGACCTATCTACGGTCTGTAGTTGCCGAAAAACCGATAACGGAAATTCGGCGATTGTCGCCACGTGTTTCGGCGGTCACAAAAAGTCGCGAAAACGGCGAAAAAAGACTTCTCCCGGTTCCGAAACCAATACCCACTTGTAGAGGAGGTGCTGGCGGTCAGTTTGGTGTAAAGAACACAGCAAACGGACCGTTAGAAATCTCGGAATCGAAGACGGAAGATCGGCAATCGTCGCCACGTGTTTCGGCGATCGCAAAAAAGTCAAAAAACTGCCAAAAACTTACGGAAAACTTGCCAAAAACCACGTGCAAAGGTCGAATGCACATGTATACGCTGTATTTACTGCAGGAAAATCCAAAAATTGTGCATAAAGGTCTCAAGAACGGGATCGACGGTAGGAGCCACTTGGCATGCAACCTTCCCTGGCGGCTGTTCTTATCAGCTTAATATCTGATACGGTCCTCATTGAGGACCCAGAATATTAAACTGATTTTTGGAATGCGGTGAGGTGCTCGGAGCTTGCTCCACCCCTGCCACGGGTTGGCCTGGTATAGCAGTAACTCCAGGATCGGCCCACTCCTTCGGGAGAATCATATAATAATAATAATAATAATACAAAATTAGAAATGAGGTACAAAAAGGCTATTATATAACACTAGGGTATTGGTCTACATGTAGTATGTACTGGGTATATATATGCATGTGGTTATACAAGGTGGAGTGAGCTGGCAGGACTGTGCCATTCCGTGAGCTGAGCTGAGCTGAGCTGGTCAGGTGAGCAGCTCCAGCTATTTTGTTTTGTTTAATTCTGTTTGTATGAATTGAATTGAAATGTGGCTGGCTCTATGCTATTTCTAAAATTGATTTTGATGAAATTTTTGTCCAAATTTTCATCAACTTTTGATGGTGTGTCAGAATTTCCTTGAAATTTTGATCAATTTTCGTGAATTTCCTTGAAATTTTGATCAATTTTCGTGAATTTTGAAGATTTCTTGGTGAATTTCGATGGCATTTGATGGGATTAGATGGATTTTCATCAACTTTTGATGGTAGGTGTCGGAATTTTCTTGAAATTTGTTGAAATTCTCGTGAATTTTGATGATTTCTTGGTGAATTTCGATGGCTTTTGATGGATTTAGATGGATTTAGATAGATTTCGATGGATTTCGATGGATTTCGATGGCTTTTGATGGATTTAGATGGATTTAGATGGCTTTTGATGAATTTCTCAGTGAATTGTGATGAATTTTTATTAATTTATTTAATTATCTGATAAATAATTGCAATTTTGATATAGGAATGCAGCGTGGGTCATATTTAGACCAGACCAGACCAGTTATGGGGCAATGTGTACACTCATCCATTTTAGACAATGCTAATTATTAAGGTAGACAAATTTTTGAAACATTAAACAACAATTTCCCACAATTTCTCACAAATTTTGTTGATTTATTTCATTCCTTCTTTGGCAAATGACAGTTATCGTTTTTTGAAAAATAAAAAAAAAAAAAAAAAACTGTAGCACAGATCAAAAAGTTATTGGCACCATTAGAAAGAGAGGCAAATTCTGCACAGGAAACATTTTTTAAATATTTTAAACCGTTCATTTTTCATTTTTTTTTGTTTTTAGGGTCGAATTGAAATTAAATTTGCCAGCACGAAATTTGCCATGCGGTCGCCGGCTTCGATCGCCCGAAACGGAATCTTTCCTCGATGAAATCAAGTAGAAAAACATACAGGCTTGTGTGGAATGCAATTTCCAATCGAATGAGCCTGGTTGCAGAATTTCTCGACCTCTTTCTAATGCCGAAATCATGATACAAACGCATCGGGCCGAACGAACATTTTGGCATCCATTAAAGCACTCGGGATCCGCCAGGTGGTGCTCCGGTTTGATGACATTGCGCCATAAGTTCCTTTTTTCTCCAAATGAGACAAACCAACAAAGATTCAAGTCAAGTTGAATAAAATTAGCCTCAAAAAAGACATGAAGAATATGAACAAGTAGGAAGTTTAGCTGATAGAGTTTGAAATGTGATGATGATTGTGAAATGACAATTAGCTGAGAAGGATGACACACCGTTGCGACTTGCGCTAGCTTGTAGACTGGCTGAGTTGGAGACAGCTAGATAGGTATCGCTTCTCGGCCTTTTGGCTAAGATCAAAGTGTAGTATCTGTTCTTATCAGCTTAATATCTGATACGGTCCTCATTGAGGACCCAGAATATTAAACTGATTTTTGGAATGCGGTGAGGTGCTCGGAGCTTGCTCCACCCCTGCCACGGGTTGGCCTGGTATAGCAGTAACTCCAGGATCGGCCCACTCCTTCGGGAGAATCATATAATAATAATAATAATAATACAAAATTAGAAATGAGGTACAAAAAGGCTATTATATAACACTAGGGTATTGGTCTACATGTAGTATGTACTGGGTATATATATGCATGTGGTTATACAAGGTGGAGTGAGCTGGCAGGACTGTGCCATTCCGTGAGCTGAGCTGAGCTGAGCTGGTCAGGTGAGCAGCTCCAGCTATTTTGTTTTGTTTAATTCTGTTTGTATGAATTGAATTGAAATGTGGCTGGCTCTATGCTATTTCTAAAATTGATTTTGATGAAATTTTTGTCCAAATTTTCATCAACTTTTGATGGTGTGTCAGAATTTCCTTGAAATTTTGATCAATTTTCGTGAATTTCCTTGAAATTTTGATCAATTTTCGTGAATTTTGAAGATTTCTTGGTGAATTTCGATGGCATTTGATGGGATTAGATGGATTTTCATCAACTTTTGATGGTAGGTGTCGGAATTTTCTTGAAATTTGTTGAAATTCTCGTGAATTTTGATGATTTCTTGGTGAATTTCGATGGCTTTTGATGGATTTAGATGGATTTAGATAGATTTCGATGGATTTCGATGGATTTCGATGGCTTTTGATGGATTTAGATGGATTTAGATGGCTTTTGATGAATTTCTCAGTGAATTGTGATGAATTTTTATTAATTTATTTAATTATCTGATAAATAATTGCAATTTTGATATAGGAATGCAGCGTGGGTCATATTTAGACCAGACCAGACCAGTTATGGGGCAATGTGTACACTCATCCATTTTAGACAATGCTAATTATTAAGGTAGACAAATTTTTGAAACATTAAACAACAATTTCCCACAATTTCTCACAAATTTTGTTGATTTATTTCATTCCTTCTTTGGCAAATGACAGTTATCGTTTTTTGAAAAATAAAAAAAAAAAAAAAAAACTGTAGCACAGATCAAAAAGTTATTGGCACCATTAGAAAGAGAGGCAAATTCTGCACAGGAAACATTTTTTAAATATTTTAAACCGTTCATTTTTCATTTTTTTTTGTTTTTAGGGTCGAATTGAAATTAAATTTGCCAGCACGAAATTTGCCATGCGGTCGCCGGCTTCGATCGCCCGAAACGGAATCTTTCCTCGATGAAATCAAGTAGAAAAACATACAGGCTTGTGTGGAATGCAATTTCCAATCGAATGAGCCTGGTTGCAGAATTTCTCGACCTCTTTCTAATGCCGAAATCATGATACAAACGCATCGGGCCGAACGAACATTTTGGCATCCATTAAAGCACTCGGGATCCGCCAGGTGGTGCTCCGGTTTGATGACATTGCGCCATAAGTTCCTTTTTTCTCCAAATGAGACAAACCAACAAAGATTCAAGTCAAGTTGAATAAAATTAGCCTCAAAAAAGACATGAAGAATATGAACAAGTAGGAAGTTTAGCTGATAGAGTTTGAAATGTGATGATGATTGTGAAATGACAATTAGCTGAGAAGGATGACACACCGTTGCGACTTGCGCTAGCTTGTAGACTGGCTGAGTTGGAGACAGCTAGATAGGTATCGCTTCTCGGCCTTTTGGCTAAGATCAAAGTGTAGTATCTGTTCTTATCAGCTTAGCTTAATACCCTTAGGGCCATTTTATTTCTATCCGACTAAAAAAGGAGTACAAGTGCACACCAATTGGTTACATAATTAAAAATTCACAATAATCGAGCACCCATCACGTATAGATGCATATTATACAAGAGTTACGATAATAATAATACATTATAATAAATAAGTAAACGAACAATAAAAGTTAATCAATTGTCAATTAAGAACAAAACCGTATTTTTGTCAAGTTTTTCTTGCGGCAGGATCAGGATCGTCGTTCCTTTATCCGCGATTTCTTGTTTTTCACAACCGTGAAATCATCATCGCTGTCGTCCCTGGTTCGTTTCGTCTGCTCTTCAAAGTCCATTTCGTTCTCCCCCTCGCTGTCCTCGCTGTCCGTATCGCCAAAACATAATCTATTTTGCTCCGCGCAATATGCTTCGTATTCCTCCACGGTCAAATCGCTGTACCTGTCCGGGACGATAGTTTTTGAGACGGAAGCAGCAGTGGCAACAGGGGCGATTTGTTCCATGACAGTCGTTTCGTCAACCGGTTTCGTTTCGTCAACCGGTTTCGTTTCGTCGACCGGTTTCGTTTCGTCAATCTGTTTCGTTTCATCTCGTCGTCGCTTTTCTGTGGGCGCTTTGGTTTTCTTGGCCATTTTTTCGTGTCGAATCGAGCAGTCTCTCGAAATATGGCCCGGCTTCTTGCAGATCCCGCAGTTTTCCTTGCAATCGCTGCTGATATGGCCCCGTTTTTTGCAGTTATAGCACGTAATATTCTTCGGATCGCTCGGTTTTCGAATTTCTTGCGCTGCGTTTTTCGACTTCGCAGCACGGACACGGACACGGCAGTTGGCAGACGTGTGTCCCGGTTTGTTACAAGTTTTGCAGTCAGTCGTGCAAAATCTGCTTACGTGGCCAAACTCATTACAGTTATAACATTTCGTTTTCGGGCACACCGATGCGTAGTGGTCCGTCGTGTCGCACTTGGGGCAGTAGGGGCCCATGCCCTTGTAGATAAGGTGGCCAGAAAAATCCCCAATTACGATTTTGCTAGGCAAATTGTCGCTGGTAATCATCACGATGATGTTTCCATTGATAATCGACTCATGGTTTTCGAACTTCTCGTACGCTACGGACGTTACACTGCCCAACTTGCGCATTTCGTAATCCACCTCGGCCAGTGGAACCGTCATCGAAAGTCCTTTAACAATAACACGTTTGTCACGACGAATTCGTGGTGCCCACAAAATTCGCAAACCGTCGACCGTAGCACCGCTGGAATCAGCTAGTTGGTCGACCAGTTCCTGACTGGTCAGCAAAGCTTCGAATTTTAAACCACCGACACATTGAATCCCTTTGATCGTGGGTTCTCCATCTTCCGTGTGTCTTCCTAGCTTTTTAAGAAGAGCTTCTAGTAGATGTATGGGTGTTAAGCCAGCATCAAGTCTGCAATCGATAATTCTATCCATCGGCACGAAAGAAAAACGTCTGGGCGACGTATATCAATACCGCGTGTATTCGCCGATCGCGAATCGGACGAAAAACGAAAAATTCGACCGAAAAACGATTCCGGTTGAACCGGAAACCAATAGAGATCGACAGAGGAGGTTCTGGCGCACAATTTGGTGCCAAGAACACACCAATTCGACCTATCTACGGCCTGTAGTTGCCGAAAAACCGATAACGGGAATTCGGCGATCGTCGCCACGTGTTTCGGCGGTCACAAAAAGTCGCGAAAACGGCGAAAAAAGACTTCTCCCGGTTCCGAAACCAATACCCACTTGTAGAGGAGGTGCTGGCGGTCAGTTTCGTGTAAAGAACACAGCAAACGGACCGTTAGAAATCTCGGAATCGAAGACGGAAGATCGGCGATCGTCGCCACGTGTTTCGGCGATCGCAAAAAAGTCAAAAAACTGCCAAAAACTTACGGAAAACTTGCCAAAAACCACGTGCAAAGGTCGAATGCACATGTATACGCTGTATTTACTGCAGGAAAATCCAAAAATCGTGCATAAAGGTCTCAAAAACGGGATCGACGGTAGGAGCCACTTGGCATGCAACCTTCCCTGGCGGCTGTTCTTATCAGCTTAATATCTGATACGGTCCTCATTGAGGACCCAGAATATTAAACTGATTTTTGGAATGCGGTGAGGTGCTCGGAGCTTGCTCCACCCCTGCCACGGGTTGGCCTGGTATAGCAGTAACTCCAGGATCGGCCCACTCCTTCGGGAGAATCATATAATAATAATAATAATAATACAAAATTAGAAATGAGGTACAAAAAGGCTATTATATAACACTAGGGTATTGGTCTACATGTAGTATGTACTGGGTATATATATGCATGTGGTTATACAAGGTGGAGTGAGCTGGCAGGACTGTGCCATTCCGTGAGCTGAGCTGAGCTGAGCTGGTCAGGTGAGCAGCTCCAGCTATTTTGTTTTGTTTAATTCTGTTTGTATGAATTGAATTGAAATGTGGCTGGCTCTATGCTATTTCTAAAATTGATTTTGATGAAATTTTTGTCCAAATTTTCATCAACTTTTGATGGTGTGTCAGAATTTCCTTGAAATTTTGATCAATTTTCGTGAATTTCCTTGAAATTTTGATCAATTTTCGTGAATTTTGAAGATTTCTTGGTGAATTTCGATGGCATTTGATGGGATTAGATGGATTTTCATCAACTTTTGATGGTAGGTGTCGGAATTTTCTTGAAATTTGTTGAAATTCTCGTGAATTTTGATGATTTCTTGGTGAATTTCGATGGCTTTTGATGGATTTAGATGGATTTAGATAGATTTCGATGGATTTCGATGG
This sequence comes from Strigamia acuminata, assembly GCA_949358305.1. Lineage (NCBI taxonomy): Eukaryota > Metazoa > Arthropoda > Chilopoda > Geophilomorpha > Linotaeniidae > Strigamia > Strigamia acuminata. Next base: position 62,450,661 of record OX442314.1, on the reverse strand, counting down.
ATTTCGATGGCTTTTGATGGATTTAGATGGATTTAGATGGCTTTTGATGAATTTCTCAGTGAATTGTGATGAATTTTTATTAATTTATTTAATTATCTGATAAATAATTGCAATTTTGATATAGGAATGCAGCGTGGGTCATATTTAGACCAGACCAGACCAGTTATGGGGCAATGTGTACACTCATCCATTTTAGACAATGCTAATTATTAAGGTAGACAAATTTTTGAAACATTAAACAACAATTTCCCACAATTTCTCACAAATTTTGTTGATTTATTTCATTCCTTCTTTGGCAAATGACAGTTATCGTTTTTTGAAAAATAAAAAAAAAAAAAAAAAACTGTAGCACAGATCAAAAAGTTATTGGCACCATTAGAAAGAGAGGCAAATTCTGCACAGGAAACATTTTTTAAATATTTTAAACCGTTCATTTTTCATTTTTTTTTGTTTTTAGGGTCGAATTGAAATTAAATTTGCCAGCACGAAATTTGCCATGCGGTCGCCGGCTTCGATCGCCCGAAACGGAATCTTTCCTCGATGAAATCAAGTAGAAAAACATACAGGCTTGTGTGGAATGCAATTTCCAATCGAATGAGCCTGGTTGCAGAATTTCTCGACCTCTTTCTAATGCCGAAATCATGATACAAACGCATCGGGCCGAACGAACATTTTGGCATCCATTAAAGCACTCGGGATCCGCCAGGTGGTGCTCCGGTTTGATGACATTGCGCCATAAGTTCCTTTTTTCTCCAAATGAGACAAACCAACAAAGATTCAAGTCAAGTTGAATAAAATTAGCCTCAAAAAAGACATGAAGAATATGAACAAGTAGGAAGTTTAGCTGATAGAGTTTGAAATGTGATGATGATTGTGAAATGACAATTAGCTGAGAAGGATGACACACCGTTGCGACTTGCGCTAGCTTGTAGACTGGCTGAGTTGGAGACAGCTAGATAGGTATCGCTTCTCGGCCTTTTGGCTAAGATCAAAGTGTAGTATCTGTTCTTATCAGCTTAATATCTGATACGGTCCTCATTGAGGACCCAGAATATTAAACTGATTTTTGGAATGCGGTGAGGTGCTCGGAGCTTGCTCCACCCCTGCCACGGGTTGGCCTGGTATAGCAGTAACTCCAGGATCGGCCCACTCCTTCGGGAGAATCATATAATAATAATAATAATAATACAAAATTAGAAATGAGGTACAAAAAGGCTATTATATAACACTAGGGTATTGGTCTACATGTAGTATGTACTGGGTATATATATGCATGTGGTTATACAAGGTGGAGTGAGCTGGCAGGACTGTGCCATTCCGTGAGCTGAGCTGAGCTGAGCTGGTCAGGTGAGCAGCTCCAGCTATTTTGTTTTGTTTAATTCTGTTTGTATGAATTGAATTGAAATGTGGCTGGCTCTATGCTATTTCTAAAATTGATTTTGATGAAATTTTTGTCCAAATTTTCATCAACTTTTGATGGTGTGTCAGAATTTCCTTGAAATTTTGATCAATTTTCGTGAATTTCCTTGAAATTTTGATCAATTTTCGTGAATTTTGAAGATTTCTTGGTGAATTTCGATGGCATTTGATGGGATTAGATGGATTTTCATCAACTTTTGATGGTAGGTGTCGGAATTTTCTTGAAATTTGTTGAAATTCTCGTGAATTTTGATGATTTCTTGGTGAATTTCGATGGCTTTTGATGGATTTAGATGGATTTAGATAGATTTCGATGGATTTCGATGGATTTCGATGGCTTTTGATGGATTTAGATGGATTTAGATGGCTTTTGATGAATTTCTCAGTGAATTGTGATGAATTTTTATTAATTTATTTAATTATCTGATAAATAATTGCAATTTTGATATAGGAATGCAGCGTGGGTCATATTTAGACCAGACCAGACCAGTTATGGGGCAATGTGTACACTCATCCATTTTAGACAATGCTAATTATTAAGGTAGACAAATTTTTGAAACATTAAACAACAATTTCCCACAATTTCTCACAAATTTTGTTGATTTATTTCATTCCTTCTTTGGCAAATGACAGTTATCGTTTTTTGAAAAATAAAAAAAAAAAAAAAAAAAAAACTGTAGCACAGATCAAAAAGTTATTGGCACCATTAGAAAGAGAGGCAAATTCTGCACAGGAAACATTTTTTAAATATTTTAAACCGTTCATTTTTCATTTTTTTTTGTTTTTAGGGTCGAATTGAAATTAAATTTGCCAGCACGAAATTTGCCATGCGGTCGCCGGCTTCGATCGCCCGAAACGGAATCTTTCCTCGATGAAATCAAGTAGAAAAACATACAGGCTTGTGTGGAATGCAATTTCCAATCGAATGAGCCTGGTTGCAGAATTTCTCGACCTCTTTCTAATGCCGAAATCATGATACAAACGCATCGGGCCGAACGAACATTTTGGCATCCATTAAAGCACTCGGGATCCGCCAGGTGGTGCTCCGGTTTGATGACATTGCGCCATAAGTTCCTTTTTTCTCCAAATGAGACAAACCAACAAAGATTCAAGTCAAGTTGAATAAAATTAGCCTCAAAAAAGACATGAAGAATATGAACAAGTAGGAAGTTTAGCTGATAGAGTTTGAAATGTGATGATGATTGTGAAATGACAATTAGCTGAGAAGGATGACACACCGTTGCGACTTGCGCTAGCTTGTAGACTGGCTGAGTTGGAGACAGCTAGATAGGTATCGCTTCTCGGCCTTTTGGCTAAGATCAAAGTGTAGTATCTGTTCTTATCAGCTTAGCTTAATACCCTTAGGGCCATTTTATTTCTATTCGACTAAAAAAGGAGTACAAGTGCACACCAATTGGTTACATAATTAAAAATTCACAATAATCGAGCACCCATCACGTATAGATGCATATTATACAAGAGTTACGATAATAATAATACATTATAATAAATAAGTAAACGAACAATAAAAGTTAATCAATTGTCAATTAAGAACAAAACCGTATTTTTGTCAAGTTTTTCTTGCGGCAGGATCAGGATCGTCGTTCCTTTATCCGCGATTTCTTGTTTTTCACAACCGTGAAATCATCATCGCTGTCGTCCCTGGTTCGTTTCGTCTGCTCTTCAAAGTCCATTTCGTTCTCCCCCTCGCTGTCCTCGCTGTCCGTATCGCCAAAACATAATCTATTTTGCTCCGCGCAATATGCTTCGTATTCCTCCACGGTCAAATCGCTGTACCTGTCCGGGACGATAGTTTTTGAGACGGAAGCAGCAGTGGCAACAGGGGCGATTTGTTCCATGACAGTCGTTTCGTCAACCGGTTTCGTTTCGTCAACCGGTTTCGTTTCGTCGACCGGTTTCGTTTCGTCAATCTGTTTCGTTTCATCTCGTCGTCGCTTTTCTGTGGGCGCTTTGGTTTTCTTGGCCATTTTTTCGTGTCGAATCGAGCAGTCTCTCGAAATATGGCCCGGCTTCTTGCAGATCCCGCAGTTTTCCTTGCAATCGCTGCTGATATGGCCCCGTTTTTTGCAGTTATAGCACGTAATATTCTTCGGATCGCTCGGTTTTCGAATTTCTTGCGCTGCGTTTTTCGACTTCGCAGCACGGACACGGACACGGCAGTTGGCAGACGTGTGTCCCGGTTTGTTACAAGTTTTGCAGTCAGTCGTGCAAAATCTGCTTACGTGGCCAAACTCATTACAGTTATAACATTTCGTTTTCGGGCACACCGATGCGTAGTGGTCCGTCGTGTCGCACTTGGGGCAGTAGGGGCCCATGCCCTTGTAGATAAGGTGGCCAGAAAAATCCCCAATTACGATTTTGCTAGGCAAATTGTCGCTGGTAATCATCACGATGATGTTTCCATTGATAATCGACTCATGGTTTTCGAACTTCTCGTACGCTACGGACGTTACACTGCCCAACTTGCGCATTTCGTAATCCACCTCGGCCAGTGGAACCGTCATCGAAAGTCCTTTAACAATAACACGTTTGTCACGACGAATTCGTGGTGCCCACAAAATTCGCAAACCGTCGACCGTAGCACCGCTGGAATCAGCTAGTTGGTCGACCAGTTCCTGACTGGTCAGCAAAGCTTCGAATTTTAAACCACCGACACATTGAATCCCTTTGATCGTGGGTTCTCCATCTTCCGTGTGTCTTCCTAGCTTTTTAAGAAGAGCTTCTAGTAGATGTATGGGTGTTAAGCCAGCATCAAGTCTGCAATCGATAATTCTATCCATCGGCACGAAAGAAAAACGTCTGGGCGACGTATATCAATACCGCGTGTATTCGCCGATCGCGAATCGGACGAAAAACGAAAAAATTCGACCGAAAAACGATTCCGGTTGAACCGGAAACCAATAGAGATCGACAGAGAAGGTTCTGGCGCACAATTTGGTGCCAAGAACACACCAATTCGACCTATCTACGGTCTGTAGTTGCCGAAAAACCGATAACGGAAATTCGGCGATTGTCGCCACGTGTTTCGGCGGTCACAAAAAGTCGCGAAAACGGCGAAAAAAGACTTCTCCCGGTTCCGAAACCAATACCCACTTGTAGAGGAGGTGCTGGCGGTCAGTTTCGTGTAAAGAACACAGCAAACGGACCGTTAGAAATCTCGGAATCGAAGACGGAAGATCGGCGATCGTCGCCACGTGTTTCGGCGATCGCAAAAAAGTCAAAAAACTGCCAAAAACTTACGGAAAACTTGCCAAAAACCACGTGCAAAGGTCGAATGCACATGTATACGCTGTATTTACTGCAGGAAAATCCAAAAATCGTGCATAAAGGTCTCAAAAACGGGATCGACGGTAGGAGCCACTTGGCATGCAACCTTCCCTGGCGGCTGTTCTTATCAGCTTAATATCTGATACGGTCCTCATTGAGGACCCAGAATATTAAACTGATTTTTGGAATGCGGTGAGGTGCTCGGAGCTTGCTCCACCCCTGCCACGGGTTGGCCTGGTATAGCAGTAACTCCAGGATCGGCCCACTCCTTCGGGAGAATCATATAATAATAATAATAATAATACAAAATTAGAAATGAGGTACAAAAAGGCTATTATATAACACTAGGGTATTGGTCTACATGTAGTATGTACTGGGTATATATATGCATGTGGTTATACAAGGTGGAGTGAGCTGGCAGGACTGTGCCATTCCGTGAGCTGAGCTGAGCTGAGCTGGTCAGGTGAGCAGCTCCAGCTATTTTGTTTTGTTTAATTCTGTTTGTATGAATTGAATTGAAATGTGGCTGGCTCTATGCTATTTCTAAAATTGATTTTGATGAAATTTTTGTCCAAATTTTCATCAACTTTTGATGGTGTGTCAGAATTTCCTTGAAATTTTGATCAATTTTCGTGAATTTCCTTGAAATTTTGATCAATTTTCGTGAATTTTGAAGATTTCTTGGTGAATTTCGATGGCATTTGATGGGATTAGATGGATTTTCATCAACTTTTGATGGTAGGTGTCGGAATTTTCTTGAAATTTGTTGAAATTCTCGTGAATTTTGATGATTTCTTGGTGAATTTCGATGGCTTTTGATGGATTTAGATGGATTTAGATAGATTTCGATGGATTTCGATGGATTTCGATGGCTTTTGATGGATTTAGATGGATTTAGATGGCTTTTGATGAATTTCTCAGTGAATTGTGATGAATTTTTATTAATTTATTTAATTATCTGATAAATAATTGCAATTTTGATATAGGAATGCAGCGTGGGTCATATTTAGACCAGACCAGACCAGTTATGGGGCAATGTGTACACTCATCCATTTTAGACAATGCTAATTATTAAGGTAGACAAATTTTTGAAACATTAAACAACAATTTCCCACAATTTCTCACAAATTTTGTTGATTTATTTCATTCCTTCTTTGGCAAATGACAGTTATCGTTTTTTGAAAAATAAAAAAAAAAAAAAAAAAAAAACTGTAGCACAGATCAAAAAGTTATTGGCACCATTAGAAAGAGAGGCAAATTCTGCACAGGAAACATTTTTTAAATATTTTAAACCGTTCATTTTTCATTTTTTTTTGTTTTTAGGGTCGAATTGAAATTAAATTTGCCAGCACGAAATTTGCCATGCGGTCGCCGGCTTCGATCGCCCGAAACGGAATCTTTCCTCGATGAAATCAAGTAGAAAAACATACAGGCTTGTGTGGAATGCAATTTCCAATCGAATGAGCCTGGTTGCAGAATTTCTCGACCTCTTTCTAATGCCGAAATCATGATACAAACGCATCGGGCCGAACGAACATTTTGGCATCCATTAAAGCACTCGGGATCCGCCAGGTGGTGCTCCGGTTTGATGACATTGCGCCATAAGTTCCTTTTTTCTCCAAATGAGACAAACCAACAAAGATTCAAGTCAAGTTGAATAAAATTAGCCTCAAAAAAGACATGAAGAATATGAACAAGTAGGAAGTTTAGCTGATAGAGTTTGAAATGTGATGATGATTGTGAAATGACAATTAGCTGAGAAGGATGACACACCGTTGCGACTTGCGCTAGCTTGTAGACTGGCTGAGTTGGAGACAGCTAGATAGGTATCGCTTCTCGGCCTTTTGGCTAAGATCAAAGTGTAGTATCTGTTCTTATCAGCTTAATATCTGATACGGTCCTCATTGAGGACCCAGAATATTAAACTGATTTTTGGAATGCGGTGAGGTGCTCGGAGCTTGCTCCACCCCTGCCACGGGTTGGCCTGGTATAGCAGTAACTCCAGGATCGGCCCACTCCTTCGGGAGAATCATATAATAATAATAATAATAATACAAAATTAGAAATGAGGTACAAAAAGGCTATTATATAACACTAGGGTATTGGTCTACATGTAGTATGTACTGGGTATATATATGCATGTGGTTATACAAGGTGGAGTGAGCTGGCAGGACTGTGCCATTCCGTGAGCTGAGCTGAGCTGAGCTGGTCAGGTGAGCAGCTCCAGCTATTTTGTTTTGTTTAATTCTGTTTGTATGAATTGAATTGAAATGTGGCTGGCTCTATGCTATTTCTAAAATTGATTTTGATGAAATTTTTGTCCAAATTTTCATCAACTTTTGATGGTGTGTCAGAATTTCCTTGAAATTTTGATCAATTTTCGTGAATTTCCTTGAAATTTTGATCAATTTTCGTGAATTTTGAAGATTTCTTGGTGAATTTCGATGGCATTTGATGGGATTAGATGGATTTTCATCAACTTTTGATGGTAGGTGTCGGAATTTTCTTGAAATTTGTTGAAATTCTCGTGAATTTTGATGATTTCTTGGTGAATTTCGATGGCTTTTGATGGATTTAGATGGATTTAGATAGATTTCGATGGATTTCGATGGATTTCGATGGCTTTTGATGGATTTAGATGGATTTAGATGGCTTTTGATGAATTTCTCAGTGAATTGTGATGAATTTTTATTAATTTATTTAATTATCTGATAAATAATTGCAATTTTGATATAGGAATGCAGCGTGGGTCATATTTAGACCAGACCAGACCAGTTATGGGGCAATGTGTACACTCATCCATTTTAGACAATGCTAATTATTAAGGTAGACAAATTTTTGAAACATTAAACAACAATTTCCCACAATTTCTCACAAATTTTGTTGATTTATTTCATTCCTTCTTTGGCAAATGACAGTTATCGTTTTTTGAAAAATAAAAAAAAAAAAAAAAAACTGTAGCACAGATCAAAAAGTTATTGGCACCATTAGAAAGAGAGGCAAATTCTGCACAGGAAACATTTTTTAAATATTTTAAACCGTTCATTTTTCATTTTTTTTTGTTTTTAGGGTCGAATTGAAATTAAATTTGCCAGCACGAAATTTGCCATGCGGTCGCCGGCTTCGATCGCCCGAAACGGAATCTTTCCTCGATGAAATCAAGTAGAAAAACATACAGGCTTGTGTGGAATGCAATTTCCAATCGAATGAGCCTGGTTGCAGAATTTCTCGACCTCTTTCTAATGCCGAAATCATGATACAAACGCATCGGGCCGAACGAACATTTTGGCATCCATTAAAGCACTCGGGATCCGCCAGGTGGTGCTCCGGTTTGATGACATTGCGCCATAAGTTCCTTTTTTCTCCAAATGAGACAAACCAACAAAGATTCAAGTCAAGTTGAATAAAATTAGCCTCAAAAAAGACATGAAGAATATGAACAAGTAGGAAGTTTAGCTGATAGAGTTTGAAATGTGATGATGATTGTGAAATGACAATTAGCTGAGAAGGATGACACACCGTTGCGACTTGCGCTAGCTTGTAGACTGGCTGAGTTGGAGACAGCTAGATAGGTATCGCTTCTCGGCCTTTTGGCTAAGATCAAAGTGTAGTATCTGTTCTTATCAGCTTAATATCTGATACGGTCCTCATTGAGGACCCAGAATATTAAACTGATTTTTGGAATGCGGTGAGGTGCTCGGAGCTTGCTCCACCCCTGCCACGGGTTGGCCTGGTATAGCAGTAACTCCAGGATCGGCCCACTCCTTCGGGAGAATCATATAATAATAATAATAATAATACAAAATTAGAAATGAGGTACAAAAAGGCTATTATATAACACTAGGGTATTGGTCTACATGTAGTATGTACTGGGTATATATATGCATGTGGTTATACAAGGTGGAGTGAGCTGGCAGGACTGTGCCATTCCGTGAGCTGAGCTGAGCTGAGCTGGTCAGGTGAGCAGCTCCAGCTATTTTGTTTTGTTTAATTCTGTTTGTATGAATTGAATTGAAATGTGGCTGGCTCTATGCTATTTCTAAAATTGATTTTGATGAAATTTTTGTCCAAATTTTCATCAACTTTTGATGGTGTGTCAGAATTTCCTTGAAATTTTGATCAATTTTCGTGAATTTCCTTGAAATTTTGATCAATTTTCGTGAATTTTGAAGATTTCTTGGTGAATTTCGATGGCATTTGATGGGATTAGATGGATTTTCATCAACTTTTGATGGTAGGTGTCGGAATTTTCTTGAAATTTGTTGAAATTCTCGTGAATTTTGATGATTTCTTGGTGAATTTCGATGGCTTTTGATGGATTTAGATGGATTTAGATAGATTTCGATGGATTTCGATGGATTTCGATGGCTTTTGATGGATTTAGATGGATTTAGATGGCTTTTGATGAATTTCTCAGTGAATTGTGATGAATTTTTATTAATTTATTTAATTATCTGATAAATAATTGCAATTTTGATATAGGAATGCAGCGTGGGTCATATTTAGACCAGACCAGACCAGTTATGGGGCAATGTGTACACTCATCCATTTTAGACAATGCTAATTATTAAGGTAGACAAATTTTTGAAACATTAAACAACAATTTCCCACAATTTCTCACAAATTTTGTTGATTTATTTCATTCCTTCTTTGGCAAATGACAGTTATCGTTTTTTGAAAAATAAAAAAAAAAAAAAAAAACTGTAGCACAGATCAAAAAGTTATTGGCACCATTAGAAAGAGAGGCAAATTCTGCACAGGAAACATTTTTTAAATATTTTAAACCGTTCATTTTTCATTTTTTTTTGTTTTTAGGGTCGAATTGAAATTAAATTTGCCAGCACGAAATTTGCCATGCGGTCGCCGGCTTCGATCGCCCGAAACGGAATCTTTCCTCGATGAAATCAAGTAGAAAAACATACAGGCTTGTGTGGAATGCAATTTCCAATCGAATGAGCCTGGTTGCAGAATTTCTCGACCTCTTTCTAATGCCGAAATCATGATACAAACGCATCGGGCCGAACGAACATTTTGGCATCCATTAAAGCACTCGGGATCCGCCAGGTGGTGCTCCGGTTTGATGACATTGCGCCATAAGTTCCTTTTTTCTCCAAATGAGACAAACCAACAAAGATTCAAGTCAAGTTGAATAAAATTAGCCTCAAAAAAGACATGAAGAATATGAACAAGTAGGAAGTTTAGCTGATAGAGTTTGAAATGTGATGATGATTGTGAAATGACAATTAGCTGAGAAGGATGACACACCGTTGCGACTTGCGCTAGCTTGTAGACTGGCTGAGTTGGAGACAGCTAGATAGGTATCGCTTCTCGGCCTTTTGGCTAAGATCAAAGTGTAGTATCTGTTCTTATCAGCTTAGCTTAGAGCCCGTAATAGGGTTTGTTTATTTCCGTTTCCAAAAGCTAAAAAAAAAAAGGAGTACAAGTGCACACCTAGTTTTTTTTTTTTTCAATTTCAATAATAAAATAACAATCAGTAGAAAAATATGTACAGTTTTCGTAATAAATAAGGCAAACAATTAAGAGTTAATTGTCGATGATTCCTCGCCCGCTCTTCATTAGCTCGATCCATGCGTCCTCGTTTCGTTTTCGTACGGCTTCCAAGTTTGTTTTGGCAACCGCCCAGATTACAATAAAAAATTGAGACTTATCCCAATTGTTTCCTCGGTGGATCTCGCATCTGGCTCTCCATAAATAATGAATCACCAGACCGTTCAGGAAATTCCAAAATCTCCTTTTTGTCGCGTCGATGTTCGGGGGTATTTTAAAAGTCACGTTGTCGTATACGAGGTCCTTGGCATCAAAAAGGCTGGCCAGATCGAGCCAAATCCGCTGCGCATACGGACAATCCCAGATCACGTGTTTGGCGTTTTCGGTTGCGGCACATCGCTGGCACGAGTCTGAGTCCCGGAGCTTCATCTTGAACAGACGGTCTCTACATAGGACTCCGTTCTGGCAAATCTTCCAAACTGTGTTCTGCATGTTTGCAGACCACAAATTGCGCCAGAGAAGATTCCAGTTCGTTCCCCTCGAGTAGTCGCGAATGTTCCGGTCGGCGATGTTCGTTTTCGCGTAGAACCACCAGTACCATCCGTTTCCGTCTAGCTCGCGCCATTCGTCGGGAAATTCAGTAAGGTGAGTGGTCGAAGTCTTGTAGATAAAGTCGAACCAGGTGTCGCGTGTCTCGGAATGTACAAACCTGATGCTTGCCATTTCAGGGTCCAGTTTCCGCCAGTGGTAGCCGAGATACAGCGTGACGTACACCGACCAGTTTTCGGTTCGATTCTCCATCTTGACTTTACGCACGGCCAGCTCGGTGACGTACGCCATGATCAACGTCTTGATCTGAGGCAGACCGATGCCCCCTTCCTCCTTCCTGGCGCACAGGTAAGTCCCGGCAAAAGGGAGTCTATTCACCTTTCCGCCCCATACAAACCTGACCAGTTTCGATTGCATCTCTTTCATCCATTTCTGGCTTGGGAGATGCACGCTGGCCAGGAATTTTACTTTGCACAGGACGTACTGCTTGATAAAACTCACCTTCTGCACAAAAGACATATTCCTATCGCGCCATTCGTTGAGTGTAGCGGTCAACTCGATCGCCAGTAGTCGCCACGCTCGTTTTCCAACTCGTTTCATATTGTAGCCGAACTCGATCCCCAAAATCTTAACCGAAGTCTCGTTCCAGTTGATCGGGAACATCCTCTTGTGGTCCTCGGTCCACGCCGGTCCAATCGTGAGTCCCTTGCTCTTGGCCAAGTTTAGGTCGCTGCCGGTCGCGTCTCTAAACTCGCCAAAAACGTTACGGATCGCCTCCAACGAGTTCGGGTCGGTGATCGTGAGCGTCAAGTCGTCAACGAACGCCGTGGACTTGATTTCCGTGCCCTGTAATCGAACGCCCGTGATTTTCTCGTCGTTCTGGATGCGTTTCTGAAGTGTGTCGATGTACACGGTGTACAGGGTCATCGAGAGCGGGCAACCCTGTCGTACACCTCTGGAAACTTCGATGTTTTCAGTCAAAGTCCCGTTGATATTGATTTTCGAGGTGATGTCGCGGTAGCACTGTTTGATGCGCTCGAGGAACTGGTCGGTGAATCCGATCGCCTTGCACGACTTCCACAAATATTCCCAGTGGACGCGGTCGTACGCTTCACGTTGGTCCAGTGCGAGCAGCGCCAGGGACGAGTTGGTTAAAATTCCCCGGTTCCAAGTCGATGCAAGGAGAATCTGCGCATCCGAAATTCGTTTTCCCTTCACGCCCCCGAACTGTCCGCACTCGATTTTTTCCTGGATCAGCGATCGAAGTCGGGAGTTTAAAACTTTCGTGTAAATCTTGTAGTCGGTGCACAGCAGCGAGATCGGTCGCCAGTCGTTGCACACTCTCGGATTTTCGATTTTCGGGATCAGAGTTATCACGCCCGACCTCTGGGAGTTGGTCAGCGTCGTGCTGGTGTTCCACAACGCACAGAGATAAGGGGCAATGAGTCCCCGGAATTTCTTGTAAAACTCGGCCGGAATTCCATCAATTCCTGGGCTGCGGTTGTTGCTCAAGCTGCCAATCGTATCTGTGATTTCCTTCACGGTGAAGGCGTCATCCAGGTTCGAATAAACGTCGCCAGAATCCGATTTCCCGTGAAATTTCGTCCAGGTGGCTTTGTTTACGTCCACTCGCCCGAATTTTTCGTTGTAGAAGTCGATGAATGCGGTACGAATTGCGGCCTCGTCGGAAATCACTGTGCCATTCACAGACACATTACCAATGTCCCGTTTCGAATTTGCCGCTTCTTTCTTTCTCTTCGCATCGTCGCCAACGCTGTCTAGAAAATCGCGCTCCTCGATTACGGCGAAAATGGCGTTTCCTCGTTGCGTAGTCACGTTCAACTCTTTCAAACGGCGTGAAATTTCCTCGATGTCGCTTTTAAAAGAGTCCTGGTTCGACCTCTTCAAAATATCTCGCATCCAAATCAATTTTTCCCGGTTTTCCTTCGCCTTCTTGAACGCTGTGATCGATGCGGTCGTGCAAAATCGTTTAATTCGTCGCTTAATCGTTTCCCAGCTTCGCGGTTCCAGCGGCAGCTTGTCAATCCAGTCTTCCCATTTCTGTGCAAAGCGCTCACAAAAACGCTGGTCATCAAGCAGGTCGGTGTTCAGTTTCCAAAACGATTTGATTTTCTTTCTAGAGATGACTCCAAGCGCGCAAAAGACTGGATTGTGATCCGAGAACGAATCGTCATCGATCGCGCAATCCTTGATCTGGAGACGCCCATTATTCTCCATTAGCCAGTAGTCGAGTCTTGAGGTCGTGGTCTGCCACTTAAAGGAGTGTTGTACTCCCTTTCCACCGTCAGCAAGCCACGCATCGATCAGGTTTTTGTCGTTCATCAGTTTCTCGAGTCGTTTTTTCGATTTTGCGTGTCGCCTCGAGGTCGATTCGAAGTCCGTGTTCAAGTCGCCGCCGATAATCACGTTTCGGTTGGTGTCTGTGCACACGGTAAGCTTGTCGTAGAAGTCCTCGATTTTCGTAATGTCCACCGGTGCGTACGCGTTGATTAATCGGAGTGCAGTGTCGCCGCAAACGCAGTCCCAAACCATGATTCGGTTGTTGCATTCGTGCTGCACGCTGCTTTTGGTAAATTTCGATTCTTTAAACCCAATTCCAAGTCCTCCGCTGCCGTCTACGTTGCAGCACCAATGCCACTTGAAGCCGGGAGTATTTTGCTCGATCGATCGCACTTGCAGTTCGTCGGTCACGTGAGTTTCTTGCAGAAACACTATGTCGACTGGATTCGTCCTCATCCAGTTTAGCAATTCGATTTGTCTTGTATTTCCTTGAAGTGAGCGTACATTGTACGTAACTGCTTTAAAAACAAATTCTTCTGTTTTGGGGTTTGTTCTAACGGTGCGTGTGTCGCAAAAAGTTTAACAAAAATCGTTTTTGTCAAACTACTTGGGAATTTCTTCCCCCATCGCAGCAGAATCGTTTCCTCTCTTCTTCTTCGAGTGGCTTTTCTGTCTCGGTTTCGATAAATCTTGTACGCCCGTTTGCTTGTATGTCACCGTGGTGAAACCGTCGTCGTCGCTGTCCGTCTCTTCTCTCGACCGTTTCAACTGTTCCTCGACCTCCATTTCGGATTCTTGGTTCTGTTTCGAATCGAGTGCCGTAGTGGTGACAGTAACGATTTGTTCCACGGCAGTTTTCTTCTTAATCGGTTCCGTTTCGTCTCGTTTTTCGTTTTCGACACGTGCGCTGGTTGTCTCGGTTTTCTTTGCGATTTTTTCCTTACGAATTGGACAGTCTCTCGAGACATGTCCCGGTTCTTTGCAGATCTTGCAATTCTCGGTGCAATCGCTGCTGATGTGGCCACGTTTCCCGCAGTTGTAACAGTTCGGCGGCTTGTTTGGATCGTTTGGTCGTCCTCTCTTTTCTTGCGTTGCGTTCGTCGTTTTCTTCGCGTTTGCCGCCCGGATACGACAGTTGGCGGACGTGTGCCCCGCCTTGTCACACGTTTTGCACTTAGCGGTGCAAGATCGGCTGACGTGGCCGAATTCGTTGCAGTTAAAACACTTTGTTTTGGGGCACACTGAAGCGTAATGGTCCGTTACGTCGCATTTGGGGCAGTATGGCCCCATGCCCTTGTAAATTAGGTGGCCGGAGAAGGGCCCAACCTCGAGTTTACTTGGCAAATTGTCCCCGTTAATCATCACGATGATATTTCCGTTGTTGACCTGTTCGAAGAATTTCTCGTATGTCACAGACGAAACGTTGCCCAATTTGTTCATTTCGGATTCGATCTTCTCAAGTGGCACAAGAGGTGACATTCCCTTGATAATCACACGTTTTTCTCGACGAATCTTTGGGTCCCAGGTGATCTTCAGCCCATCTACGGTGGTTCCTTTGAAAACGGCCAGTTGGTCAACCAGACTGGTGTTTTGCAAAAAAGCCAGATATTTTCCACCCAACACGTGTTGGATGGTTTTGACTGTGGGGTCTCCATTTTCCGTGTTTTTCCCCAGTCTTTTCCACAATTCATCGAGAAGATTCAGGGGTGTTAGCCCCGTTTCAATCCAACAATCGACCAGCAGATCCATGGCTTCGAAGGAAAACGTCAGGGCGACGTCTGCCGATTCTACGAGATCGCGCCGATCGCGAACGGACGAAAAAGTCGAAATTTCGGCCCGAAAACGATTGTAAGTATCCACAAAACCTACACAGTCTTGTAGACGAAGTCTTGGCGCACAATTTGGTGCCAAGAACACAGCAAATGGACCGTTCGTTGGCCCGGAAACGACGAAAAACCGAAAACGAAAATGCGACGATCGTCGCCACGTGTTGCGGAATTCGTAAAAAAGTCGAAAATTTCAAAAAATAACGCGATTTTGATTCGGAAAACGACGTGGGATGGTACAAGGTACATATACCGACAGTTTCACCGCAGAAAATCCCAGGATTTTAGCCGGAATTTCTGAAAAAACAGGAAAAACACAGGAGCAACCACGTGTGACCTGTCCTGTTCTTATCAGCTTAATATCTGATATCTGATATCTGATATCTGATACGGTCCTCATTGAGGACCCAGAATATTAAACTGATTTTTGGAATGCGGTGAGGTGCTCGGAGCTTGCTCCACCCCTGCCACGGGTTGGCCTGGTATAGCAGTAACTCCAGGATCGGCCCACTCCTTCGGGAGAATCATATAATAATAATAATAATAATACAAAATTAGAAATGAGGTACAAAAAGGCTATTATATAACACTAGGGTATTGGTCTACATGTAGTATGTACTGGGTATATATATGCATGTGGTTATACAAGGTGGAGTGAGCTGGCAGGACTGTGCCATTCCGTGAGCTGAGCTGAGCTGAGCTGGTCAGGTGAGCAGCTCCAGCTATTTTGTTTTGTTTAATTCTGTTTGTATGAATTGAATTGAAATGTGGCTGGCTCTATGCTATTTCTAAAATTGATTTTGATGAAATTTTTGTCCAAATTTTCATCAACTTTTGATGGTGTGTCAGAATTTCCTTGAAATTTTGATCAATTTTCGTGAATTTCCTTGAAATTTTGATCAATTTTCGTGAATTTTGAAGATTTCTTGGTGAATTTCGATGGCATTTGATGGGATTAGATGGATTTTCATCAACTTTTGATGGTAGGTGTCGGAATTTTCTTGAAATTTGTTGAAATTCTCGTGAATTTTGATGATTTCTTGGTGAATTTCGATGGCTTTTGATGGATTTAGATGGATTTAGATAGATTTCGATGGATTTCGATGGATTTCGATGGCTTTTGATGGATTTAGATGGATTTAGATGGCTTTTGATGAATTTCTCAGTGAATTGTGATGAATTTTTATTAATTTATTTAATTATCTGATAAATAATTGCAATTTTGATATAGGAATGCAGCGTGGGTCATATTTAGACCAGACCAGACCAGTTATGGGGCAATGTGTACACTCATCCATTTTAGACAATGCTAATTATTAAGGTAGACAAATTTTTGAAACATTAAACAACAATTTCCCACAATTTCTCACAAATTTTGTTGATTTATTTCATTCCTTCTTTGGCAAATGACAGTTATCGTTTTTTGAAAAATAAAAAAAAAAAAAAAAAACTGTAGCACAGATCAAAAAGTTATTGGCACCATTAGAAAGAGAGGCAAATTCTGCACAGGAAACATTTTTTAAATATTTTAAACCGTTCATTTTTCATTTTTTTTTGTTTTTAGGGTCGAATTGAAATTAAATTTGCCAGCACGAAATTTGCCATGCGGTCGCCGGCTTCGATCGCCCGAAACGGAATCTTTCCTCGATGAAATCAAGTAGAAAAACATACAGGCTTGTGTGGAATGCAATTTCCAATCGAATGAGCCTGGTTGCAGAATTTCTCGACCTCTTTCTAATGCCGAAATCATGATACAAACGCATCGGGCCGAACGAACATTTTGGCATCCATTAAAGCACTCGGGATCCGCCAGGTGGTGCTCCGGTTTGATGACATTGCGCCATAAGTTCCTTTTTTCTCCAAATGAGACAAACCAACAAAGATTCAAGTCAAGTTGAATAAAATTAGCCTCAAAAAAGACATGAAGAATATGAACAAGTAGGAAGTTTAGCTGATAGAGTTTGAAATGTGATGATGATTGTGAAATGACAATTAGCTGAGAAGGATGACACACCGTTGCGACTTGCGCTAGCTTGTAGACTGGCTGAGTTGGAGACAGCTAGATAGGTATCGCTTCTCGGCCTTTTGGCTAAGATCAAAGTGTAGTATCTGTTCTTATCAGCTTAATATCTGATACGGTCCTCATTGAGGACCCAGAATATTAAACTGATTTTTGGAATGCGGTGAGGTGCTCGGAGCTTGCTCCACCCCTGCCACGGGTTGGCCTGGTATAGCAGTAACTCCAGGATCGGCCCACTCCTTCGGGAGAATCATATAATAATAATAATAATAATACAAAATTAGAAATGAGGTACAAAAAGGCTATTATATAACACTAGGGTATTGGTCTACATGTAGTATGTACTGGGTATATATATGCATGTGGTTATACAAGGTGGAGTGAGCTGGCAGGACTGTGCCATTCCGTGAGCTGAGCTGAGCTGAGCTGGTCAGGTGAGCAGCTCCAGCTATTTTGTTTTGTTTAATTCTGTTTGTATGAATTGAATTGAAATGTGGCTGGCTCTATGCTATTTCTAAAATTGATTTTGATGAAATTTTTGTCCAAATTTTCATCAACTTTTGATGGTGTGTCAGAATTTCCTTGAAATTTTGATCAATTTTCGTGAATTTCCTTGAAATTTTGATCAATTTTCGTGAATTTTGAAGATTTCTTGGTGAATTTCGATGGCATTTGATGGGATTAGATGGATTTTCATCAACTTTTGATGGTAGGTGTCGGAATTTTCTTGAAATTTGTTGAAATTCTCGTGAATTTTGATGATTTCTTGGTGAATTTCGATGGCTTTTGATGGATTTAGATGGATTTAGATAGATTTCGATGGATTTCGATGGATTTCGATGGCTTTTGATGGATTTAGATGGATTTAGATGGCTTTTGATGAATTTCTCAGTGAATTGTGATGAATTTTTATTAATTTATTTAATTATCTGATAAATAATTGCAATTTTGATATAGGAATGCAGCGTGGGTCATATTTAGACCAGACCAGACCAGTTATGGGGCAATGTGTACACTCATCCATTTTAGACAATGCTAATTATTAAGGTAGACAAATTTTTGAAACATTAAACAACAATTTCCCACAATTTCTCACAAATTTTGTTGATTTATTTCATTCCTTCTTTGGCAAATGACAGTTATCGTTTTTTGAAAAATAAAAAAAAAAAAAAAAAACTGTAGCACAGATCAAAAAGTTATTGGCACCATTAGAAAGAGAGGCAAATTCTGCACAGGAAACATTTTTTAAATATTTTAAACCGTTCATTTTTCATTTTTTTTTGTTTTTAGGGTCGAATTGAAATTAAATTTGCCAGCACGAAATTTGCCATGCGGTCGCCGGCTTCGATCGCCCGAAACGGAATCTTTCCTCGATGAAATCAAGTAGAAAAACATACAGGCTTGTGTGGAATGCAATTTCCAATCGAATGAGCCTGGTTGCAGAATTTCTCGACCTCTTTCTAATGCCGAAATCATGATACAAACGCATCGGGCCGAACGAACATTTTGGCATCCATTAAAGCACTCGGGATCCGCCAGGTGGTGCTCCGGTTTGATGACATTGCGCCATAAGTTCCTTTTTTCTCCAAATGAGACAAACCAACAAAGATTCAAGTCAAGTTGAATAAAATTAGCCTCAAAAAAGACATGAAGAATATGAACAAGTAGGAAGTTTAGCTGATAGAGTTTGAAATGTGATGATGATTGTGAAATGACAATTAGCTGAGAAGGATGACACACCGTTGCGACTTGCGCTAGCTTGTAGACTGGCTGAGTTGGAGACAGCTAGATAGGTATCGCTTCTCGGCCTTTTGGCTAAGATCAAAGTGTAGTATCTGTTCTTATCAGCTTAGCTTAATACCCTTAGGGCCATTTTATTTCTATCCGACTAAAAAAGGAGTACAAGTGCACACCAATTGGTTACATAATTAAAAATTCACAATAATCGAGCACCCATCACGTATAGATGCATATTATACAAGAGTTACGATAATAATAATACATTATAATAAATAAGTAAACGAACAATAAAAGTTAATCAATTGTCAATTAAGAACAAAACCGTATTTTTGTCAAGTTTTTCTTGCGGCAGGATCAGGATCGTCGTTCCTTTATCCGCGATTTCTTGTTTTTCACAACCGTGAAATCATCATCGCTGTCGTCCCTGGTTCGTTTCGTCTGCTCTTCAAAGTCCATTTCGTTCTCCCCCTCGCTGTCCTCGCTGTCCGTATCGCCAAAACATAATCTATTTTGCTCCGCGCAATATGCTTCGTATTCCTCCACGGTCAAATCGCTGTACCTGTCCGGGACGATAGTTTTTGAGACGGAAGCAGCAGTGGCAACAGGGGCGATTTGTTCCATGACAGTCGTTTCGTCAACCGGTTTCGTTTCGTCAACCGGTTTCGTTTCGTCGACCGGTTTCGTTTCGTCAATCTGTTTCGTTTCATCTCGTCGTCGCTTTTCTGTGGGCGCTTTGGTTTTCTTGGCCATTTTTTCGTGTCGAATCGAGCAGTCTCTCGAAATATGGCCCGGCTTCTTGCAGATCCCGCAGTTTTCCTTGCAATCGCTGCTGATATGGCCCCGTTTTTTGCAGTTATAGCACGTAATATTCTTCGGATCGCTCGGTTTTCGAATTTCTTGCGCTGCGTTTTTCGACTTCGCAGCACGGACACGGACACGGCAGTTGGCAGACGTGTGTCCCGGTTTGTTACAAGTTTTGCAGTCAGTCGTGCAAAATCTGCTTACGTGGCCAAACTCATTACAGTTATAACATTTCGTTTTCGGGCACACCGATGCGTAGTGGTCCGTCGTGTCGCACTTGGGGCAGTAGGGGCCCATGCCCTTGTAGATAAGGTGGCCAGAAAAATCCCCAATTACGATTTTGCTAGGCAAATTGTCGCTGGTAATCATCACGATGATGTTTCCATTGATAATCGACTCATGGTTTTCGAACTTCTCGTACGCTACGGACGTTACACTGCCCAACTTGCGCATTTCGTAATCCACCTCGGCCAGTGGAACCGTCATCGAAAGTCCTTTAACAATAACACGTTTGTCACGACGAATTCGTGGTGCCCACAAAATTCGCAAACCGTCGACCGTAGCACCGCTGGAATCAGCTAGTTGGTCGACCAGTTCCTGACTGGTCAGCAAAGCTTCGAATTTTAAACCACCGACACATTGAATCCCTTTGATCGTGGGTTCTCCATCTTCCGTGTGTCTTCCTAGCTTTTTAAGAAGAGCTTCTAGTAGATGTATGGGTGTTAAGCCAGCATCAAGTCTGCAATCGATAATTCTATCCATCGGCACGAAAGAAAAACGTCTGGGCGACGTATATCAATACCGCGTGTATTCGCCGATCGCGAATCGGACGAAAAACGAAAAATTCGACCGAAAAACGATTCCGGTTGAACCGGAAACCAATAGAGATCGACAGAGGAGGTTCTGGCGCACAATTTGGTGCCAAGAACACACCAATTCGACCTATCTACGGCCTGTAGTTGCCGAAAAACCGATAACGGGAATTCGGCGATCGTCGCCACGTGTTTCGGCGGTCACAAAAAGTCGCGAAAACGGCGAAAAAAGACTTCTCCCGGTTCCGAAACCAATACCCACTTGTAGAGGAGGTGCTGGCGGTCAGTTTCGTGTAAAGAACACAGCAAACGGACCGTTAGAAATCTCGGAATCGAAGACGGAAGATCGGCGATCGTCGCCACGTGTTTCGGCGATCGCAAAAAAGTCAAAAAACTGCCAAAAACTTACGGAAAACTTGCCAAAAACCACGTGCAAAGGTCGAATGCACATGTATACGCTGTATTTACTGCAGGAAAATCCAAAAATCGTGCATAAAGGTCTCAAAAACGGGATCGACGGTAGGAGCCACTTGGCATGCAACCTTCCCTGGCGGCTGTTCTTATCAGCTTAATATCTGATACGGTCCTCATTGAGGACCCAGAATATTAAACTGATTTTTGGAATGCGGTGAGGTGCTCGGAGCTTGCTCCACCCCTGCCACGGGTTGGCCTGGTATAGCAGTAACTCCAGGATCGGCCCACTCCTTCGGGAGAATCATATAATAATAATAATAATAATACAAAATTAGAAATGAGGTACAAAAAGGCTATTATATAACACTAGGGTATTGGTCTACATGTAGTATGTACTGGGTATATATATGCATGTGGTTATACAAGGTGGAGTGAGCTGGCAGGACTGTGCCATTCCGTGAGCTGAGCTGAGCTGAGCTGGTCAGGTGAGCAGCTCCAGCTATTTTGTTTTGTTTAATTCTGTTTGTATGAATTGAATTGAAATGTGGCTGGCTCTATGCTATTTCTAAAATTGATTTTGATGAAATTTTTGTCCAAATTTTCATCAACTTTTGATGGTGTGTCAGAATTTCCTTGAAATTTTGATCAATTTTCGTGAATTTCCTTGAAATTTTGATCAATTTTCGTGAATTTTGAAGATTTCTTGGTGAATTTCGATGGCATTTGATGGGATTAGATGGATTTTCATCAACTTTTGATGGTAGGTGTCGGAATTTTCTTGAAATTTGTTGAAATTCTCGTGAATTTTGATGATTTCTTGGTGAATTTCGATGGCTTTTGATGGATTTAGATGGATTTAGATAGATTTCGATGGATTTCGATGGATTTCGATGGCTTTTGATGGATTTAGATGGATTTAGATGGCTTTTGATGAATTTCTCAGTGAATTGTGATGAATTTTTATTAATTTATTTAATTATCTGATAAATAATTGCAATTTTGATATAGGAATGCAGCGTGGGTCATATTTAGACCAGACCAGACCAGTTATGGGGCAATGTGTACACTCATCCATTTTAGACAATGCTAATTATTAAGGTAGACAAATTTTTGAAACATTAAACAACAATTTCCCACAATTTCTCACAAATTTTGTTGATTTATTTCATTCCTTCTTTGGCAAATGACAGTTATCGTTTTTTCAAAAATAAAAAAAAAAAAAAAAAAAAACTGTAGCACAGATCAAAAAGTTATTGGCACCATTAGAAAGAGAGGCAAATTCTGCACAGGAAACATTTTTTAAATATTTTAAACCGTTCATTTTTCATTTTTTTTTGTTTTTAGGGTCGAATTGAAATTAAATTTGCCAGCACGAAATTTGCCATGCGGTCGCCGGCTTCGATCGCCCGAAACGGAATCTTTCCTCGATGAAATCAAGTAGAAAAACATACAGGCTTGTGTGGAATGCAATTTCCAATCGAATGAGCCTGGTTGCAGAATTTCTCGACCTCTTTCTAATGCCGAAATCATGATACAAACGCATCGGGCCGAACGAACATTTTGGCATCCATTAAAGCACTCGGGATCCGCCAGGTGGTGCTCCGGTTTGATGACATTGCGCCATAAGTTCCTTTTTTCTCCAAATGAGACAAACCAACAAAGATTCAAGTCAAGTTGAATAAAATTAGCCTCAAAAAAGACATGAAGAATATGAACAAGTAGGAAGTTTAGCTGATAGAGTTTGAAATGTGATGATGATTGTGAAATGACAATTAGCT
Organism: Strigamia acuminata; assembly: GCA_949358305.1. Classification (NCBI taxonomy): domain Eukaryota; kingdom Metazoa; phylum Arthropoda; class Chilopoda; order Geophilomorpha; family Linotaeniidae; genus Strigamia; species Strigamia acuminata. Next base: position 62,428,205 of record OX442314.1, on the reverse strand, counting down.
GAGAAGGATGACACACCGTTGCGACTTGCGCTAGCTTGTAGACTGGCTGAGTTGGAGACAGCTAGATAGGTATCGCTTCTCGGCCTTTTGGCTAAGATCAAAGTGTAGTATCTGTTCTTATCAGCTTAGCTTAATACCCTTAGGGCCATTTTATTTCTATCCGACTAAAAAAGGAGTACAAGTGCACACCAATTGGTTACATAATTAAAAATTCACAATAATCGAGCACCCATCACGTATAGATGCATATTATACAAGAGTTACGATAATAATAATACATTATAATAAATAAGTAAACGAACAATAAAAGTTAATCAATTGTCAATTAAGAACAAAACCGTATTTTTGTCAAGTTTTTCTTGCGGCAGGATCAGGATCGTCGTTCCTTTATCCGCGATTTCTTGTTTTTCACAACCGTGAAATCATCATCGCTGTCGTCCCTGGTTCGTTTCGTCTGCTCTTCAAAGTCCATTTCGTTCTCCCCCTCGCTGTCCTCGCTGTCCGTATCGCCAAAACATAATCTATTTTGCTCCGCGCAATATGCTTCGTAATCCTCCACGGTCAAGTCGCTGTACCTGTCCGGGACGATAGTTTTTGAGACGGAAGCAGCAGTGGCAACAGGGGCGATTTGTTCCATGACAGTCGTTACGTCGACCGGTTTCGTTTCGTCGACCGGTTTCGTTTCGTCAATCTGTTTCGTTTCATCTCGTCGTCGCTTTTCTGTGGGCGCTTTGGTTTTCTTGGCCATTTTTTCGTGTCGAATCGAGCAGTCTCTCGAAATATGGCCCGGCTTCTTGCAGATCCCGCAGTTTTCCTTGCAATCGCTGCTGATATGGCCCCGTTTTTTGCAGTTATAGCACGTAATATTCTTCGGATCGCTCGGTTTTCGAATTTCTTGCGCTGCGTTTTTCGACTTCGCAGCACGGACACGGACACGGCAGTTGGCAGACGTGTGTCCCGGTTTGTTACAAGTTTTGCAATCGGTCGTGCAAAATCTGCTTACATGGCCAAACTCATTACAGTTATAACATTTCGTTTTCGGGCACACCGATGCGTAGTGGTTCGTCGTGTCGCACTTGGGGCAGTAGGGGCCCATGCCCTTGTAGATAAGGTGGCCAGAAAAATCCCCAATTACGATTTTGCTAGGCAAATTGTCGCTGGTAATCATCACGATGATGTTTCCATTGATAATCGACTCATGGTTTTCGAACTTCTCGTACGCTACGGACGTTACACTGCCCAACTTGCGCATTTCGTAATCCACCTCGGTCAGTGGAACCGTCATCGAAAGTCCTTTAATAATAACACGTTTGTCACGACGAATTCGTGGTGCCCACAAAATTCGCAAACCGTCGACCGTAGCACCGCTGGAATCAGCTAGTTGGTCGACCAGTTCCTGACTGGTCAGCAAAGCTTCGAATTTTAAACCACCGACACATTGAATCCCTTTGATCGTGGGTTCTCCATCTTCCGTGTGTCTTCCTAGCTTTTTAAGAAGAGCTTCTAGTAGATGTATGGGTGTTAAGCCAGCATCAAGTCTGCAATCGATAATTCTATCCATCGGCACGAAAGAAAAACGTCTGGGCGACGTATATCAATACCGCGTGTATTCGCCGATCGCGAATCGGACGAAAAACGAAAAATTCGACCGAAAAACGATTCCGGTTGAACCGGAAACCAATAGAGATCGACAGAGGAGGTTCTGGCGCACAATTTGGTGCCAAGAACACACCAATTCGACCTATCTACGGCCTGTAGTTGCCGAAAAACCGATAACGGGAATTCGGCGATCGTCGCCACGTGTTTCGGCGGTCACAAAAAGTCGCGAAAACGGCGAAAAAAGACTTCTCCCGGTTCCGAAACCAATACCCACTTGTAGAGGAGGTGCTGGCGGTCAGTTTCGTGTAAAGAACACAGCAAACGGACCGTTAGAAATCTCGGAATCGAAGACGGAAGATCGGCGATCGTCGCCACGTGTTTCGGCGATCGCAAAAAAGTCAAAAAACTGCCAAAAACTTACGGAAAACTTGCCAAAAACCACGTGCAAAGGTCGAATGCACATGTATACGCTGTATTTACTGCAGGAAAATCCAAAAATCGTGCATAAAGGTCTCAAAAACGGGATCGACGGTAGGAGCCACTTGGCATGCAACCTTCCCTGGCGGCTGTTCTTATCAGCTTAATATCTGATACGGTCCTCATTGAGGACCCAGAATATTAAACTGATTTTTGGAATGCGGTGAGGTGCTCGGAGCTTGCTCCACCCCTGCCACGGGTTGGCCTGGTATAGCAGTAACTCCAGGATCGGCCCACTCCTTCGGGAGAATCATATAATAATAATAATAATAATACAAAATTAGAAATGAGGTACAAAAAGGCTATTATATAACACTAGGGTATTGGTCTACATGTAGTATGTACTGGGTATATATATGCATGTGGTTATACAAGGTGGAGTGAGCTGGCAGGACTGTGCCATTCCGTGAGCTGAGCTGAGCTGAGCTGGTCAGGTGAGCAGCTCCAGCTATTTTGTTTTGTTTAATTCTGTTTGTATGAATTGAATTGAAATGTGGCTGGCTCTATGCTATTTCTAAAATTGATTTTGATGAAATTTTTGTCCAAATTTTCATCAACTTTTGATGGTGTGTCAGAATTTCCTTGAAATTTTGATCAATTTTCGTGAATTTCCTTGAAATTTTGATCAATTTTCGTGAATTTTGAAGATTTCTTGGTGAATTTCGATGGCATTTGATGGGATTAGATGGATTTTCATCAACTTTTGATGGTAGGTGTCGGAATTTTCTTGAAATTTGTTGAAATTCTCGTGAATTTTGATGATTTCTTGGTGAATTTCGATGGCTTTTGATGGATTTAGATGGATTTAGATAGATTTCGATGGATTTCGATGGATTTCGATGGCTTTTGATGGATTTAGATGGATTTAGATGGCTTTTGATGAATTTCTCAGTGAATTGTGATGAATTTTTATTAATTTATTTAATTATCTGATAAATAATTGCAATTTTGATATAGGAATGCAGCGTGGGTCATATTTAGACCAGACCAGACCAGTTATGGGGCAATGTGTACACTCATCCATTTTAGACAATGCTAATTATTAAGGTAGACAAATTTTTGAAACATTAAACAACAATTTCCCACAATTTCTCACAAATTTTGTTGATTTATTTCATTCCTTCTTTGGCAAATGACAGTTATCGTTTTTTGAAAAATAAAAAAAAAAAAAAAAAACTGTAGCACAGATCAAAAAGTTATTGGCACCATTAGAAAGAGAGGCAAATTCTGCACAGGAAACATTTTTTAAATATTTTAAACCGTTCATTTTTCATTTTTTTTTGTTTTTAGGGTCGAATTGAAATTAAATTTGCCAGCACGAAATTTGCCATGCGGTCGCCGGCTTCGATCGCCCGAAACGGAATCTTTCCTCGATGAAATCAAGTAGAAAAACATACAGGCTTGTGTGGAATGCAATTTCCAATCGAATGAGCCTGGTTGCAGAATTTCTCGACCTCTTTCTAATGCCGAAATCATGATACAAACGCATCGGGCCGAACGAACATTTTGGCATCCATTAAAGCACTCGGGATCCGCCAGGTGGTGCTCCGGTTTGATGACATTGCGCCATAAGTTCCTTTTTTCTCCAAATGAGACAAACCAACAAAGATTCAAGTCAAGTTGAATAAAATTAGCCTCAAAAAAGACATGAAGAATATGAACAAGTAGGAAGTTTAGCTGATAGAGTTTGAAATGTGATGATGATTGTGAAATGACAATTAGCTGAGAAGGATGACACACCGTTGCGACTTGCGCTAGCTTGTAGACTGGCTGAGTTGGAGACAGCTAGATAGGTATCGCTTCTCGGCCTTTTGGCTAAGATCAAAGTGTAGTATCTGTTCTTATCAGCTTAATATCTGATACGGTCCTCATTGAGGACCCAGAATATTAAACTGATTTTTGGAATGCGGTGAGGTGCTCGGAGCTTGCTCCACCCCTGCCACGGGTTGGCCTGGTATAGCAGTAACTCCAGGATCGGCCCACTCCTTCGGGAGAATCATATAATAATAATAATAATAATACAAAATTAGAAATGAGGTACAAAAAGGCTATTATATAACACTAGGGTATTGGTCTACATGTAGTATGTACTGGGTATATATATGCATGTGGTTATACAAGGTGGAGTGAGCTGGCAGGACTGTGCCATTCCGTGAGCTGAGCTGAGCTGAGCTGGTCAGGTGAGCAGCTCCAGCTATTTTGTTTTGTTTAATTCTGTTTGTATGAATTGAATTGAAATGTGGCTGGCTCTATGCTATTTCTAAAATTGATTTTGATGAAATTTTTGTCCAAATTTTCATCAACTTTTGATGGTGTGTCAGAATTTCCTTGAAATTTTGATCAATTTTCGTGAATTTCCTTGAAATTTTGATCAATTTTCGTGAATTTTGAAGATTTCTTGGTGAATTTCGATGGCATTTGATGGGATTAGATGGATTTTCATCAACTTTTGATGGTAGGTGTCGGAATTTTCTTGAAATTTGTTGAAATTCTCGTGAATTTTGATGATTTCTTGGTGAATTTCGATGGCTTTTGATGGATTTAGATGGATTTAGATAGATTTCGATGGATTTCGATGGATTTCGATGGCTTTTGATGGATTTAGATGGATTTAGATGGCTTTTGATGAATTTCTCAGTGAATTGTGATGAATTTTTATTAATTTATTTAATTATCTGATAAATAATTGCAATTTTGATATAGGAATGCAGCGTGGGTCATATTTAGACCAGACCAGACCAGTTATGGGGCAATGTGTACACTCATCCATTTTAGACAATGCTAATTATTAAGGTAGACAAATTTTTGAAACATTAAACAACAATTTCCCACAATTTCTCACAAATTTTGTTGATTTATTTCATTCCTTCTTTGGCAAATGACAGTTATCGTTTTTTCAAAAATAAAAAAAAAAAAAAAAAAAAACTGTAGCACAGATCAAAAAGTTATTGGCACCATTAGAAAGAGAGGCAAATTCTGCACAGGAAACATTTTTTAAATATTTTAAACCGTTCATTTTTCATTTTTTTTTGTTTTTAGGGTCGAATTGAAATTAAATTTGCCAGCACGAAATTTGCCATGCGGTCGCCGGCTTCGATCGCCCGAAACGGAATCTTTCCTCGATGAAATCAAGTAGAAAAACATACAGGCTTGTGTGGAATGCAATTTCCAATCGAATGAGCCTGGTTGCAGAATTTCTCGACCTCTTTCTAATGCCGAAATCATGATACAAACGCATCGGGCCGAACGAACATTTTGGCATCCATTAAAGCACTCGGGATCCGCCAGGTGGTGCTCCGGTTTGATGACATTGCGCCATAAGTTCCTTTTTTCTCCAAATGAGACAAACCAACAAAGATTCAAGTCAAGTTGAATAAAATTAGCCTCAAAAAAGACATGAAGAATATGAACAAGTAGGAAGTTTAGCTGATAGAGTTTGAAATGTGATGATGATTGTGAAATGACAATTAGCTGAGAAGGATGACACACCGTTGCGACTTGCGCTAGCTTGTAGACTGGCTGAGTTGGAGACAGCTAGATAGGTATCGCTTCTCGGCCTTTTGGCTAAGATCAAAGTGTAGTATCTGTTCTTATCAGCTTAGCTTAATACCCTTAGGGCCATTTTATTTCTATCCGACTAAAAAAGGAGTACAAGTGCACACCAATTGGTTACATAATTAAAAATTCACAATAATCGAGCACCCATCACGTATAGATGCATATTATACAAGAGTTACGATAATAATAATACATTATAATAAATAAGTAAACGAACAATAAAAGTTAATCAATTGTCAATTAAGAACAAAACCGTATTTTTGTCAAGTTTTTCTTGCGGCAGGATCAGGATCGTCGTTCCTTTATCCGCGATTTCTTGTTTTTCACAACCGTGAAATCATCATCGCTGTCGTCCCTGGTTCGTTTCGTCTGCTCTTCAAAGTCCATTTCGTTCTCCCCCTCGCTGTCCTCGCTGTCCGTATCGCCAAAACATAATCTATTTTGCTCCGCGCAATATGCTTCGTATTCCTCCACGGTCAAATCGCTGTACCTGTCCGGGACGATAGTTTTTGAGACGGAAGCAGCAGTGGCAACAGGGGCGATTTGTTCCATGACAGTCGTTTCGTCAACCGGTTTCGTTTCGTCAACCGGTTTCGTTTCGTCGACCGGTTTCGTTTCGTCAATCTGTTTCGTTTCATCTCGTCGTCGCTTTTCTGTGGGCGCTTTGGTTTTCTTGGCCATTTTTTCGTGTCGAATCGAGCAGTCTCTCGAAATATGGCCCGGCTTCTTGCAGATCCCGCAGTTTTCCTTGCAATCGCTGCTGATATGGCCCCGTTTTTTGCAGTTATAGCACGTAATATTCTTCGGATCGCTCGGTTTTCGAATTTCTTGCGCTGCGTTTTTCGACTTCGCAGCACGGACACGGACACGGCAGTTGGCAGACGTGTGTCCCGGTTTGTTACAAGTTTTGCAGTCAGTCGTGCAAAATCTGCTTACGTGGCCAAACTCATTACAGTTATAACATTTCGTTTTCGGGCACACCGATGCGTAGTGGTCCGTCGTGTCGCACTTGGGGCAGTAGGGGCCCATGCCCTTGTAGATAAGGTGGCCAGAAAAATCCCCAATTACGATTTTGCTAGGCAAATTGTCGCTGGTAATCATCACGATGATGTTTCCATTGATAATCGACTCATGGTTTTCGAACTTCTCGTACGCTACGGACGTTACACTGCCCAACTTGCGCATTTCGTAATCCACCTCGGCCAGTGGAACCGTCATCGAAAGTCCTTTAACAATAACACGTTTGTCACGACGAATTCGTGGTGCCCACAAAATTCGCAAACCGTCGACCGTAGCACCGCTGGAATCAGCTAGTTGGTCGACCAGTTCCTGACTGGTCAGCAAAGCTTCGAATTTTAAACCACCGACACATTGAATCCCTTTGATCGTGGGTTCTCCATCTTCCGTGTGTCTTCCTAGCTTTTTAAGAAGAGCTTCTAGTAGATGTATGGGTGTTAAGCCAGCATCAAGTCTGCAATCGATAATTCTATCCATCGGCACGAAAGAAAAACGTCTGGGCGACGTATATCAATACCGCGTGTATTCGCCGATCGCGAATCGGACGAAAAACGAAAAATTCGACCGAAAAACGATTCCGGTTGAACCGGAAACCAATAGAGATCGACAGAGGAGGTTCTGGCGCACAATTTGGTGCCAAGAACACACCAATTCGACCTATCTACGGCCTGTAGTTGCCGAAAAACCGATAACGGGAATTCGGCGATCGTCGCCACGTGTTTCGGCGGTCACAAAAAGTCGCGAAAACGGCGAAAAAAGACTTCTCCCGGTTCCGAAACCAATACCCACTTGTAGAGGAGGTGCTGGCGGTCAGTTTCGTGTAAAGAACACAGCAAACGGACCGTTAGAAATCTCGGAATCGAAGACGGAAGATCGGCGATCGTCGCCACGTGTTTCGGCGATCGCAAAAAAGTCAAAAAACTGCCAAAAACTTACGGAAAACTTGCCAAAAACCACGTGCAAAGGTCGAATGCACATGTATACGCTGTATTTACTGCAGGAAAATCCAAAAATCGTGCATAAAGGTCTCAAAAACGGGATCGACGGTAGGAGCCACTTGGCATGCAACCTTCCCTGGCGGCTGTTCTTATCAGCTTAATATCTGATACGGTCCTCATTGAGGACCCAGAATATTAAACTGATTTTTGGAATGCGGTGAGGTGCTCGGAGCTTGCTCCACCCCTGCCACGGGTTGGCCTGGTATAGCAGTAACTCCAGGATCGGCCCACTCCTTCGGGAGAATCATATAATAATAATAATAATAATACAAAATTAGAAATGAGGTACAAAAAGGCTATTATATAACACTAGGGTATTGGTCTACATGTAGTATGTACTGGGTATATATATGCATGTGGTTATACAAGGTGGAGTGAGCTGGCAGGACTGTGCCATTCCGTGAGCTGAGCTGAGCTGAGCTGGTCAGGTGAGCAGCTCCAGCTATTTTGTTTTGTTTAATTCTGTTTGTATGAATTGAATTGAAATGTGGCTGGCTCTATGCTATTTCTAAAATTGATTTTGATGAAATTTTTGTCCAAATTTTCATCAACTTTTGATGGTGTGTCAGAATTTCCTTGAAATTTTGATCAATTTTCGTGAATTTCCTTGAAATTTTGATCAATTTTCGTGAATTTTGAAGATTTCTTGGTGAATTTCGATGGCATTTGATGGGATTAGATGGATTTTCATCAACTTTTGATGGTAGGTGTCGGAATTTTCTTGAAATTTGTTGAAATTCTCGTGAATTTTGATGATTTCTTGGTGAATTTCGATGGCTTTTGATGGATTTAGATGGATTTAGATAGATTTCGATGGATTTCGATGGATTTCGATGGCTTTTGATGGATTTAGATGGATTTAGATGGCTTTTGATGAATTTCTCAGTGAATTGTGATGAATTTTTATTAATTTATTTAATTATCTGATAAATAATTGCAATTTTGATATAGGAATGCAGCGTGGGTCATATTTAGACCAGACCAGACCAGTTATGGGGCAATGTGTACACTCATCCATTTTAGACAATGCTAATTATTAAGGTAGACAAATTTTTGAAACATTAAACAACAATTTCCCACAATTTCTCACAAATTTTGTTGATTTATTTCATTCCTTCTTTGGCAAATGACAGTTATCGTTTTTTCAAAAATAAAAAAAAAAAAAAAAAAAAACTGTAGCACAGATCAAAAAGTTATTGGCACCATTAGAAAGAGAGGCAAATTCTGCACAGGAAACATTTTTTAAATATTTTAAACCGTTCATTTTTCATTTTTTTTTGTTTTTAGGGTCGAATTGAAATTAAATTTGCCAGCACGAAATTTGCCATGCGGTCGCCGGCTTCGATCGCCCGAAACGGAATCTTTCCTCGATGAAATCAAGTAGAAAAACATACAGGCTTGTGTGGAATGCAATTTCCAATCGAATGAGCCTGGTTGCAGAATTTCTCGACCTCTTTCTAATGCCGAAATCATGATACAAACGCATCGGGCCGAACGAACATTTTGGCATCCATTAAAGCACTCGGGATCCGCCAGGTGGTGCTCCGGTTTGATGACATTGCGCCATAAGTTCCTTTTTTCTCCAAATGAGACAAACCAACAAAGATTCAAGTCAAGTTGAATAAAATTAGCCTCAAAAAAGACATGAAGAATATGAACAAGTAGGAAGTTTAGCTGATAGAGTTTGAAATGTGATGATGATTGTGAAATGACAATTAGCTGAGAAGGATGACACACCGTTGCGACTTGCGCTAGCTTGTAGACTGGCTGAGTTGGAGACAGCTAGATAGGTATCGCTTCTCGGCCTTTTGGCTAAGATCAAAGTGTAGTATCTGTTCTTATCAGCTTAGCTTAATACCCTTAGGGCCATTTTATTTCTATCCGACTAAAAAAGGAGTACAAGTGCACACCAATTGGTTACATAATTAAAAATTCACAATAATCGAGCACCCATCACGTATAGATGCATATTATACAAGAGTTACGATAATAATAATACATTATAATAAATAAGTAAACGAACAATAAAAGTTAATCAATTGTCAATTAAGAACAAAACCGTATTTTTGTCAAGTTTTTCTTGCGGCAGGATCAGGATCGTCGTTCCTTTATCCGCGATTTCTTGTTTTTCACAACCGTGAAATCATCATCGCTGTCGTCCCTGGTTCGTTTCGTCTGCTCTTCAAAGTCCATTTCGTTCTCCCCCTCGCTGTCCTCGCTGTCCGTATCGCCAAAACATAATCTATTTTGCTCCGCGCAATATGCTTCGTAATCCTCCACGGTCAAGTCGCTGTACCTGTCCGGGACGATAGTTTTTGAGACGGAAGCAGCAGTGGCAACAGGGGCGATTTGTTCCATGACAGTCGTTACGTCGACCGGTTTCGTTTCGTCGACCGGTTTCGTTTCGTCAATCTGTTTCGTTTCATCTCGTCGTCGCTTTTCTGTGGGCGCTTTGGTTTTCTTGGCCATTTTTTCGTGTCGAATCGAGCAGTCTCTCGAAATATGGCCCGGCTTCTTGCAGATCCCGCAGTTTTCCTTGCAATCGCTGCTGATATGGCCCCGTTTTTTGCAGTTATAGCACGTAATATTCTTCGGATCGCTCGGTTTTCGAATTTCTTGCGCTGCGTTTTTCGACTTCGCAGCACGGACACGGACACGGCAGTTGGCAGACGTGTGTCCCGGTTTGTTACAAGTTTTGCAATCGGTCGTGCAAAATCTGCTTACATGGCCAAACTCATTACAGTTATAACATTTCGTTTTCGGGCACACCGATGCGTAGTGGTTCGTCGTGTCGCACTTGGGGCAGTAGGGGCCCATGCCCTTGTAGATAAGGTGGCCAGAAAAATCCCCAATTACGATTTTGCTAGGCAAATTGTCGCTGGTAATCATCACGATGATGTTTCCATTGATAATCGACTCATGGTTTTCGAACTTCTCGTACGCTACGGACGTTACACTGCCCAACTTGCGCATTTCGTAATCCACCTCGGTCAGTGGAACCGTCATCGAAAGTCCTTTAATAATAACACGTTTGTCACGACGAATTCGTGGTGCCCACAAAATTCGCAAACCGTCGACCGTAGCACCGCTGGAATCAGCTAGTTGGTCGACCAGTTCCTGACTGGTCAGCAAAGCTTCGAATTTTAAACCACCGACACATTGAATCCCTTTGATCGTGGGTTCTCCATCTTCCGTGTGTCTTCCTAGCTTTTTAAGAAGAGCTTCTAGTAGATGTATGGGTGTTAAGCCAGCATCAAGTCTGCAATCGATAATTCTATCCATCGGCACGAAAGAAAAACGTCTGGGCGACGTATATCAATACCGCGTGTATTCGCCGATCGCGAATCGGACGAAAAACGAAAAAATTCGACCGAAAAACGATTCCGGTTGAACCGGAAACCAATAGAGATCGACAGAGAAGGTTCTGGCGCACAATTTGGTGCCAAGAACACACCAATTCGACCTATCTACGGTCTGTAGTTGCCGAAAAACCGATAACGGAAATTCGGCGATTGTCGCCACGTGTTTCGGCGGTCACAAAAAGTCGCGAAAACGGCGAAAAAAGACTTCTCCCGGTTCCGAAACCAATACCCACTTGTAGAGGAGGTGCTGGCGGTCAGTTTGGTGTAAAGAACACAGCAAACGGACCGTTAGAAATCTCGGAATCGAAGACGGAAGATCGGCAATCGTCGCCACGTGTTTCGGCGATCGCAAAAAAGTCAAAAAACTGCCAAAAACTTACGGAAAACTTGCCAAAAACCACGTGCAAAGGTCGAATGCACATGTATACGCTGTATTTACTGCAGGAAAATCCAAAAATTGTGCATAAAGGTCTCAAGAACGGGATCGACGGTAGGAGCCACTTGGCATGCAACCTTCCCTGGCGGCTGTTCTTATCAGCTTAATATCTGATACGGTCCTCATTGAGGACCCAGAATATTAAACTGATTTTTGGAATGCGGTGAGGTGCTCGGAGCTTGCTCCACCCCTGCCACGGGTTGGCCTGGTATAGCAGTAACTCCAGGATCGGCCCACTCCTTCGGGAGAATCATATAATAATAATAATAATAATACAAAATTAGAAATGAGGTACAAAAAGGCTATTATATAACACTAGGGTATTGGTCTACATGTAGTATGTACTGGGTATATATATGCATGTGGTTATACAAGGTGGAGTGAGCTGGCAGGACTGTGCCATTCCGTGAGCTGAGCTGAGCTGAGCTGGTCAGGTGAGCAGCTCCAGCTATTTTGTTTTGTTTAATTCTGTTTGTATGAATTGAATTGAAATGTGGCTGGCTCTATGCTATTTCTAAAATTGATTTTGATGAAATTTTTGTCCAAATTTTCATCAACTTTTGATGGTGTGTCAGAATTTCCTTGAAATTTTGATCAATTTTCGTGAATTTCCTTGAAATTTTGATCAATTTTCGTGAATTTTGAAGATTTCTTGGTGAATTTCGATGGCATTTGATGGGATTAGATGGATTTTCATCAACTTTTGATGGTAGGTGTCGGAATTTTCTTGAAATTTGTTGAAATTCTCGTGAATTTTGATGATTTCTTGGTGAATTTCGATGGCTTTTGATGGATTTAGATGGATTTAGATAGATTTCGATGGATTTCGATGGATTTCGATGGCTTTTGATGGATTTAGATGGATTTAGATGGCTTTTGATGAATTTCTCAGTGAATTGTGATGAATTTTTATTAATTTATTTAATTATCTGATAAATAATTGCAATTTTGATATAGGAATGCAGCGTGGGTCATATTTAGACCAGACCAGACCAGTTATGGGGCAATGTGTACACTCATCCATTTTAGACAATGCTAATTATTAAGGTAGACAAATTTTTGAAACATTAAACAACAATTTCCCACAATTTCTCACAAATTTTGTTGATTTATTTCATTCCTTCTTTGGCAAATGACAGTTATCGTTTTTTGAAAAATAAAAAAAAAAAAAAAAAAAAACTGTAGCACAGATCAAAAAGTTATTGGCACCATTAGAAAGAGAGGCAAATTCTGCACAGGAAACATTTTTTAAATATTTTAAACCGTTCATTTTTCATTTTTTTTTGTTTTTAGGGTCGAATTGAAATTAAATTTGCCAGCACGAAATTTGCCATGCGGTCGCCGGCTTCGATCGCCCGAAACGGAATCTTTCCTCGATGAAATCAAGTAGAAAAACATACAGGCTTGTGTGGAATGCAATTTCCAATCGAATGAGCCTGGTTGCAGAATTTCTCGACCTCTTTCTAATGCCGAAATCATGATACAAACGCATCGGGCCGAACGAACATTTTGGCATCCATTAAAGCACTCGGGATCCGCCAGGTGGTGCTCCGGTTTGATGACATTGCGCCATAAGTTCCTTTTTTCTCCAAATGAGACAAACCAACAAAGATTCAAGTCAAGTTGAATAAAATTAGCCTCAAAAAAGACATGAAGAATATGAACAAGTAGGAAGTTTAGCTGATAGAGTTTGAAATGTGATGATGATTGTGAAATGACAATTAGCTGAGAAGGATGACACACCGTTGCGACTTGCGCTAGCTTGTAGACTGGCTGAGTTGGAGACAGCTAGATAGGTATCGCTTCTCGGCCTTTTGGCTAAGATCAAAGTGTAGTATCTGTTCTTATCAGCTTAATATCTGATACGGTCCTCATTGAGGACCCAGAATATTAAACTGATTTTTGGAATGCGGTGAGGTGCTCGGAGCTTGCTCCACCCCTGCCACGGGTTGGCCTGGTATAGCAGTAACTCCAGGATCGGCCCACTCCTTCGGGAGAATCATATAATAATAATAATAATAATACAAAATTAGAAATGAGGTACAAAAAGGCTATTATATAACACTAGGGTATTGGTCTACATGTAGTATGTACTGGGTATATATATGCATGTGGTTATACAAGGTGGAGTGAGCTGGCAGGACTGTGCCATTCCGTGAGCTGAGCTGAGCTGAGCTGGTCAGGTGAGCAGCTCCAGCTATTTTGTTTTGTTTAATTCTGTTTGTATGAATTGAATTGAAATGTGGCTGGCTCTATGCTATTTCTAAAATTGATTTTGATGAAATTTTTGTCCAAATTTTCATCAACTTTTGATGGTGTGTCAGAATTTCCTTGAAATTTTGATCAATTTTCGTGAATTTCCTTGAAATTTTGATCAATTTTCGTGAATTTTGAAGATTTCTTGGTGAATTTCGATGGCATTTGATGGGATTAGATGGATTTTCATCAACTTTTGATGGTAGGTGTCGGAATTTTCTTGAAATTTGTTGAAATTCTCGTGAATTTTGATGATTTCTTGGTGAATTTCGATGGCTTTTGATGGATTTAGATGGATTTAGATAGATTTCGATGGATTTCGATGGATTTCGATGGCTTTTGATGGATTTAGATGGATTTAGATGGCTTTTGATGAATTTCTCAGTGAATTGTGATGAATTTTTATTAATTTATTTAATTATCTGATAAATAATTGCAATTTTGATATAGGAATGCAGCGTGGGTCATATTTAGACCAGACCAGACCAGTTATGGGGCAATGTGTACACTCATCCATTTTAGACAATGCTAATTATTAAGGTAGACAAATTTTTGAAACATTAAACAACAATTTCCCACAATTTCTCACAAATTTTGTTGATTTATTTCATTCCTTCTTTGGCAAATGACAGTTATCGTTTTTTGAAAAATAAAAAAAAAAAAAAAAAAAAACTGTAGCACAGATCAAAAAGTTATTGGCACCATTAGAAAGAGAGGCAAATTCTGCACAGGAAACATTTTTTAAATATTTTAAACCGTTCATTTTTCATTTTTTTTTGTTTTTAGGGTCGAATTGAAATTAAATTTGCCAGCACGAAATTTGCCATGCGGTCGCCGGCTTCGATCGCCCGAAACGGAATCTTTCCTCGATGAAATCAAGTAGAAAAACATACAGGCTTGTGTGGAATGCAATTTCCAATCGAATGAGCCTGGTTGCAGAATTTCTCGACCTCTTTCTAATGCCGAAATCATGATACAAACGCATCGGGCCGAACGAACATTTTGGCATCCATTAAAGCACTCGGGATCCGCCAGGTGGTGCTCCGGTTTGATGACATTGCGCCATAAGTTCCTTTTTTCTCCAAATGAGACAAACCAACAAAGATTCAAGTCAAGTTGAATAAAATTAGCCTCAAAAAAGACATGAAGAATATGAACAAGTAGGAAGTTTAGCTGATAGAGTTTGAAATGTGATGATGATTGTGAAATGACAATTAGCTGAGAAGGATGACACACCGTTGCGACTTGCGCTAGCTTGTAGACTGGCTGAGTTGGAGACAGCTAGATAGGTATCGCTTCTCGGCCTTTTGGCTAAGATCAAAGTGTAGTATCTGTTCTTATCAGCTTAGCTTAGAGCCCGTAATAGGGTTTGTTTATTTCCGTTTCCAAAAGCTAAAAAAAAAGGAGTACAAGTGCACACCTAGTTTTTTTTTTTTTCAATTTCAATAATAAAATAACAATCAGTAGAAAAATATGTACAGTTTTCGTAATAAATAAGGCAAACAATTAAGAGTTAATTGTCGATGATTCCTCGCCCGCTCTTCATTAGCTCGATCCATGCGTCCTCGTTTCGTTTTCGTACGGCTTCCAAGTTTGTTTTGGCAACCGCCCAGATTACAATAAAAAATTGAGACTTATCCCAATTGTTTCCTCGGTGGATCTCGCATCTGGCTCTCCATAAATAATGAATCACCAGACCGTTCAGGAAATTCCAAAATCTCCTTTTTGTCGCGTCGATGTTCGGGGGTATTTTAAAAGTCACGTTGTCGTATACGAGGTCCTTGGCATCAAAAAGGCTGGCCAGATCGAGCCAAATCCGCTGCGCATACGGACAATCCCAGATCACGTGTTTGGCGTTTTCGGTTGCGGCACATCGCTGGCACGAGTCTGAGTCCCGGAGCTTCATCTTGAACAGACGGTCTCTACATAGGACTCCGTTCTGGCAAATCTTCCAAACTGTGTTCTGCATGTTTGCAGACCACAAATTGCGCCAGAGAAGATTCCAGTTCGTTCCCCTCGAGTAGTCGCGAATGTTCCGGTCGGCGATGTTCGTTTTCGCGTAGAACCACCAGTACCATCCGTTTCCGTCTAGCTCGCGCCATTCGTCGGGAAATTCAGTAAGGTGAGTGGTCGAAGTCTTGTAGATAAAGTCGAACCAGGTGTCGCGTGTCTCGGAATGTACAAACTTGATGCTTGCCATTTCAGGGTCCAGTTTCCGCCAGTGGTAGCCGAGATACAGCGTGACGTACACCGACCAGTTTTCGGTTCGATTCTCCATCTTGACTTTACGCACGGCCAGCTCGGTGACGTACGCCATGATCAACGTCTTGATCTGAGGCAGACCGATGCCCCCTTCCTCCTTCCTGGCGCACAGGTAAGTCCCGGCAAAAGGGAGTCTATTCACCTTTCCGCCCCATACAAACCTGACCAGTTTCGATTGCATCTCTTTCATCCATTTCTGGCTTGGGAGATGCACGCTGGCCAGGAATTTTACTTTGCACAGGACGTACTGCTTGATAAAACTCACCTTCTGCACAAAAGACATATTCCTATCGCGCCATTCGTTGAGTGTAGCGGTCAACTCGATCGCCAGTAGTCGCCACGCTCGTTTTCCAACTCGTTTCATATTGTAGCCGAACTCGATCCCCAAAATCTTAACCGAAGTCTCGTTCCAGTTGATCGGGAACATCCTCTTGTGGTCCTCGGTCCACGCCGGTCCAATCGTGAGTCCCTTGCTCTTGGCCAAGTTTAGGTCGCTGCCGGTCGCGTCTCTAAACTCGCCAAAAACGTTACGGATCGCCTCCAACGAGTTCGGGTCGGTGATCGTGAGCGTCAAGTCGTCAACGAACGCCGTGGACTTGATTTCCGTGCCCTGTAATCGAACGCCCGTGATTTTCTCGTCGTTCTGGATGCGTTTCTGAAGTGTGTCGATGTACACGGTGTACAGGGTCATCGAGAGCGGGCAACCCTGTCGTACACCTCTGGAAACTTCGATGTTTTCAGTCAAAGTCCCGTTGATATTGATTTTCGAGGTGATGTCGCGGTAGCACTGTTTGATGCGCTCGAGGAACTGGTCGGTGAATCCGATCGCCTTGCACGACTTCCACAAATATTCCCAGTGGACGCGGTCGTACGCTTCACGTTGGTCCAGTGCGAGCAGCGCCAGGGACGAGTTGGTTAAAATTCCCCGGTTCCAAGTCGATGCAAGGAGAATCTGCGCATCCGAAATTCGTTTTCCCTTCACGCCCCCGAACTGTCCGCACTCGATTTTTTCCTGGATCAGCGATCGAAGTCGGGAGTTTAAAACTTTCGTGTAAATCTTGTAGTCGGTGCACAGCAGCGAGATCGGTCGCCAGTCGTTGCACACTCTCGGATTTTCGATTTTCGGGATCAGAGTTATCACGCCCGACCTCTGGGAGTTGGTCAGCGTCGTGCTGGTGTTCCACAACGCACAGAGATAAGGGGCAATGAGTCCCCGGAATTTCTTGTAAAACTCGGCCGGAATTCCATCAATTCCTGGGCTGCGGTTGTTGCTCAAGCTGCCAATCGTATCTGTGATTTCCTTCACGGTGAAGGCGTCATCCAGGTTCGAATAAACGTCGCCAGAATCCGATTTCCCGTGAAATTTCGTCCAGGTGGCTTTGTTTACGTCCACTCGCCCGAATTTTTCGTTGTAGAAGTCGATGAATGCGGTACGAATTGCGGCCTCGTCGGAAATCACTGTGCCATTCACAGACACATTACCAATGTCCCGTTTCGAATTTGCCGCTTCTTTCTTTCTCTTCGCATCGTCGCCAACGCTGTCTAGAAACTCGCGCTCCTCGATTACGGCGAAAATGGCGTTTCCTCGTTGCGTAATCACGTTCAACTCTTTCAAACGGCGTGAAATTTCCTCGATGTCGCTTTTAAAAGAGTCCTGGTTCGACCTCTTCAAAATATCTCGCATCCAAATCAATTTTTCCCGGTTTTCCTTCGCCTTCTTGAACGCTGTGATCGATGCGGTCGTGCAAAATCGTTTAATTCGTCGCTTAATCGTTTCCCAGCTTCGCGGTTCCAGCGGCAGCTTGTCAATCCAGTCTTCCCATTTCTGTGCAAAGCGCTCACAAAAACGCTGGTCATCAAGCAGGTCGGTGTTCAGTTTCCAAAATGATTTGATTTTCTTTCTAGAGATGACTCCAAGCGCGCAAAAGACTGGATTGTGATCCGAGAACGAATCGTCATCGATCGCGCAATCCTTGATCTGGAGTCGCCCATTATTCTCCATTAGCCAGTAGTCGAGTCTTGAGGTCGTGGTCTGCCACTTAAAGGAGTGTTGTACTCCCTTTCCACCGTCAGCAAGCCACGCATCGATCAGGTTTTTGTCGTTCATCAGTTTCTCGAGTCGTTTTTTCGATTTTGCGTGTCGCCTCGAGGTCGATTCGAAGTCCGTGTTCAAGTCGCCGCCGATAATCACGTTTCGGTTGGTGTCTGTGCACACGGTAAGCTCGTCGTAGAAATCCTCGATTTTCGTAATGTCCACCGGTGCGTACGCGTTGATTAATCGGAGTGCAGTGTCGCCACAAACGCAGTCCCAAACCATGATTCGGTTGTTGCATTCGTGCTGCACGCTGCTTTTGGTAAATTTCGATTTTTTAAACCCAATTCCAAGTCCTCCGCTGCCGTCTACGTTGCAGCACCAATGCCACTTGAAGCCGGGAGTATTTTGCTCGATCGATCGCACTTGCAGTTCGTCGGTCACGTGAGTTTCTTGCAGAAACACTATGTCGACTGGATTCGTCCTCATCCAGTTTAGCAATTCGATTTGTCTTGTATTTCCTTGAAGTGAGCGTACATTGTACGTAACTGCTTTAAAAACAAATTCTTCTGTTTTGGGGTTTGTTCTAACGGTGCGTGTGTCGCAAAAAGTTTAACAAAAATCGTTTTTGTCAAACTACTTGGGAATTTCTTCCCCCATCGCAGCAGAATCGTTTCCTCTCTTCTTCTTCGAGTGGCTTTTCTGTCTCGGTTTCGATAAATCTTGTACGCCCGTTTGCTTGTATGTCACCGTGGTGAAACCGTCGTCGTCGCTGTCCGTCTCTTCTCTCGACCGTTTCAACTGTTCCTCGACGTCCATTTCGGATTCTTGGTTCTGTTTCGAATCGAGTGCCGTAGTGGTGACAGTAACGATTTGTTCCACGGCAGTTTTCTTCTTAATCGGTTCCGTTTCGTCTCGTTTTTCGTTTTCGACACGTGCGCTGGTTGTCTCGGTTTTCTTTGCGATTTTTTCCTTACGAATTGGACAGTCTCTCGAGACATGTCCCGGTTCTTTGCAGATCTTGCAATTTTCGGTGCAATCGCTGCTGATGTGGCCACGTTTCCCGCAGTTGTAACAGTTCGGCGGCTTGTTTGGATCGTTTGGTCGTCCTCTCTTTTCTTGCGTTGCGTTCGTCGTTTTCTTCGCGTTCGCCGCCCGGATACGACAGTTGGCGGACGTGTGCCCCGCCTTGTCACACGTTTTGCACTTAGCGGTGCAAGATCTGCTGACGTGGCCGAATTCGTTGCAGTTGTAGCACTTCGTTTTGGGGCAAACCGAAGCGTAATGGTCCGTTACGTCGCATTTGGGGCAGTATGGCCCCATGCCCTTGTAAATTAGGTGGCCGGAGAAGGGCCCAACCTCGAGTTTACTTGGCAAATTGTCCCCGTTAATCATCACGATGATATTTCCGTTGTTGACCTGTTCCAGGCCGAAGAATCTCTCGTATGTCACCGACGAAACGTTGCCCAATTTGTTCATTTCGGATTCGATCTTCTCAAGTGGCACAAGAGGTGACATTCCCTTGATAATCACCCGTTTTTCTCGACGAATCTTTGGGTCCCAGGTGATCTTTAGTCCATCCACGGTGGCTCCCTTGAAAACGGCCAGTTGGTCAACCAGACTGGTGTTTTGCAAAAAAGCCACATATTTTCCACCCAACACGTGTTGGATGGTTTTAACTGTGGGGTCTCCATTTTCCGTGTTTTTCCCCAGTCTTTTCCATAATTCATCGAGAAGATTCAGGGGTGTTAGCCCCGTTTCAATCCAACAATCGACCAGCATATCCATGCCTTCGAAGGAAAACGTCAGGGCGACGTCTGCCGATTGTACGAGATCGCGCCGATCGCGAACGGACGAAAAAGTCGAAATTTCGGCCCGAAAACGATTTCAAGTGTCCACAAAACCTACACAGTCTTGTAGATGAAGTCTTGGCGCACAATTTGGTGCCAAAAACACAACAAATGGACCGTTCGTTGGCCCGGAAACGACGAAAAACCAAAAACGAAAATGCGACGATCGTCGCCACGTGTTCGGAAATCGAGAAAAAAGTCGAAAATTTCAAAAAATAACGCGATTTTGATTCGGAAAACGACGTGGGATGGTACAAGGTACATATACCGACAGTTTCACCGCAGAAAATCCCAAGATTTTAGTCGGAATTTCTGAAAAAAACAAGAAAAACACAGGAGCAACCACGTGTGACCTGTCCTGTTCTTATCAGCTTAATATCTGATACGGTCCTCATTGAGGACCCAGAATATTAAACTGATTTTTGGAATGCGGTGAGGTGCTCGGAGCTTGCTCCACCCCTGCCACGGGTTGGCCTGGTATAGCAGTAACTCCAGGATCGGCCCACTCCTTCGGGAGAATCATATAATAATAATAATAATAATACAAAATTAGAAATGAGGTACAAAAAGGCTATTATATAACACTAGGGTATTGGTCTACATGTAGTATGTACTGGGTATATATATGCATGTGGTTATACAAGGTGGAGTGAGCTGGCAGGACTGTGCCATTCCGTGAGCTGAGCTGAGCTGAGCTGGTCAGGTGAGCAGCTCCAGCTATTTTGTTTTGTTTAATTCTGTTTGTATGAATTGAATTGAAATGTGGCTGGCTCTATGCTATTTCTAAAATTGATTTTGATGAAATTTTTGTCCAAATTTTCATCAACTTTTGATGGTGTGTCAGAATTTCCTTGAAATTTTGATCAATTTTCGTGAATTTCCTTGAAATTTTGATCAATTTTCGTGAATTTTGAAGATTTCTTGGTGAATTTCGATGGCATTTGATGGGATTAGATGGATTTTCATCAACTTTTGATGGTAGGTGTCGGAATTTTCTTGAAATTTGTTGAAATTCTCGTGAATTTTGATGATTTCTTGGTGAATTTCGATGGCTTTTGATGGATTTAGATGGATTTAGATAGATTTCGATGGATTTCGATGGATTTCGATGGCTTTTGATGGATTTAGATGGATTTAGATGGCTTTTGATGAATTTCTCAGTGAATTGTGATGAATTTTTATTAATTTATTTAATTATCTGATAAATAATTGCAATTTTGATATAGGAATGCAGCGTGGGTCATATTTAGACCAGACCAGACCAGTTATGGGGCAATGTGTACACTCATCCATTTTAGACAATGCTAATTATTAAGGTAGACAAATTTTTGAAACATTAAACAACAATTTCCCACAATTTCTCACAAATTTTGTTGATTTATTTCATTCCTTCTTTGGCAAATGACAGTTATCGTTTTTTCAAAAATAAAAAAAAAAAAAAAAAAAAACTGTAGCACAGATCAAAAAGTTATTGGCACCATTAGAAAGAGAGGCAAATTCTGCACAGGAAACATTTTTTAAATATTTTAAACCGTTCATTTTTCATTTTTTTTTGTTTTTAGGGTCGAATTGAAATTAAATTTGCCAGCACGAAATTTGCCATGCGGTCGCCGGCTTCGATCGCCCGAAACGGAATCTTTCCTCGATGAAATCAAGTAGAAAAACATACAGGCTTGTGTGGAATGCAATTTCCAATCGAATGAGCCTGGTTGCAGAATTTCTCGACCTCTTTCTAATGCCGAAATCATGATACAAACGCATCGGGCCGAACGAACATTTTGGCATCCATTAAAGCACTCGGGATCCGCCAGGTGGTGCTCCGGTTTGATGACATTGCGCCATAAGTTCCTTTTTTCTCCAAATGAGACAAACCAACAAAGATTCAAGTCAAGTTGAATAAAATTAGCCTCAAAAAAGACATGAAGAATATGAACAAGTAGGAAGTTTAGCTGATAGAGTTTGAAATGTGATGATGATTGTGAAATGACAATTAGCTGAGAAGGATGACACACCGTTGCGACTTGCGCTAGCTTGTAGACTGGCTGAGTTGGAGACAGCTAGATAGGTATCGCTTCTCGGCCTTTTGGCTAAGATCAAAGTGTAGTATCTGTTCTTATCAGCTTAGCTTAATACCCTTAGGGCCATTTTATTTCTATTCGACTAAAAAAGGAGTACAAGTGCACACCAATTGGTTACATAATTAAAAATTCACAATAATCGAGCACCCATCACGTATAGATGCATATTATACAAGAGTTACGATAATAATAATACATTATAATAAATAAGTAAACGAACAATAAAAGTTAATCAATTGTCAATTAAGAACAAAACCGTATTTTTGTCAAGTTTTTCTTGCGGCAGGATCAGGATCGTCGTTCCTTTATCCGCGATTTCTTGTTTTTCACAACCGTGAAATCATCATCGCTGTCGTCCCTGGTTCGTTTCGTCTGCTCTTCAAAGTCCATTTCGTTCTCCCCCTCGCTGTCCTCGCTGTCCGTATCGCCAAAACATAATCTATTTTGCTCCGCGCAATATGCTTCGTATTCCTCCACGGTCAAATCGCTGTACCTGTCCGGGACGATAGTTTTTGAGACGGAAGCAGCAGTGGCAACAGGGGCGATTTGTTCCATGACAGTCGTTTCGTCAACCGGTTTCGTTTCGTCAACCGGTTTCGTTTCGTCGACCGGTTTCGTTTCGTCAATCTGTTTCGTTTCATCTCGTCGTCGCTTTTCTGTGGGCGCTTTGGTTTTCTTGGCCATTTTTTCGTGTCGAATCGAGCAGTCTCTCGAAATATGGCCCGGCTTCTTGCAGATCCCGCAGTTTTCCTTGCAATCGCTGCTGATATGGCCCCGTTTTTTGCAGTTATAGCACGTAATATTCTTCGGATCGCTCGGTTTTCGAATTTCTTGCGCTGCGTTTTTCGACTTCGCAGCACGGACACGGACACGGCAGTTGGCAGACGTGTGTCCCGGTTTGTTACAAGTTTTGCAATCGGTCGTGCAAAATCTGCTTACATGGCCAAACTCATTACAGTTATAACATTTCGTTTTCGGGCACACCGATGCGTAGTGGTTCGTCGTGTCGCACTTGGGGCAGTAGGGGCCCATGCCCTTGTAGATAAGGTGGCCAGAAAAATCCCCAATTACGATTTTGCTAGGCAAATTGTCGCTGGTAATCATCACGATGATGTTTCCATTGATAATCGACTCATGGTTTTCGAACTTCTCGTACGCTACGGACGTTACACTGCCCAACTTGCGCATTTCGTAATCCACCTCGGTCAGTGGAACCGTCATCGAAAGTCCTTTAATAATAACACGTTTGTCACGACGAATTCGTGGTGCCCACAAAATTCGCAAACCGTCGACCGTAGCACCGCTGGAATCAGCTAGTTGGTCGACCAGTTCCTGACTGGTCAGCAAAGCTTCGAATTTTAAACCACCGACACATTGAATCCCTTTGATCGTGGGTTCTCCATCTTCCGTGTGTCTTCCTAGCTTTTTAAGAAGAGCTTCTAGTAGATGTATGGGTGTTAAGCCAGCATCAAGTCTGCAATCGATAATTCTATCCATCGGCACGAAAGAAAAACGTCTGGGCGACGTATATCAATACCGCGTGTATTCGCCGATCGCGAATCGGACGAAAAACGAAAAATTCGACCGAAAAACGATTCCGGTTGAACCGGAAACCAATAGAGATCGACAGAGGAGGTTCTGGCGCACAATTTGGTGCCAAGAACACACCAATTCGACCTATCTACGGCCTGTAGTTGCCGAAAAACCGATAACGGGAATTCGGCGATCGTCGCCACGTGTTTCGGCGGTCACAAAAAGTCGCGAAAACGGCGAAAAAAGACTTCTCCCGGTTCCGAAACCAATACCCACTTGTAGAGGAGGTGCTGGCGGTCAGTTTCGTGTAAAGAACACAGCAAACGGACCGTTAGAAATCTCGGAATCGAAGACGGAAGATCGGCGATCGTCGCCACGTGTTTCGGCGATCGCAAAAAAGTCAAAAAACTGCCAAAAACTTACGGAAAACTTGCCAAAAACCACGTGCAAAGGTCGAATGCACATGTATACGCTGTATTTACTGCAGGAAAATCCAAAAATCGTGCATAAAGGTCTCAAAAACGGGATCGACGGTAGGAGCCACTTGGCATGCAACCTTCCCTGGCGGCTGTTCTTATCAGCTTAATATCTGATACGGTCCTCATTGAGGACCCAGAATATTAAACTGATTTTTGGAATGCGGTGAGGTGCTCGGAGCTTGCTCCACCCCTGCCACGGGTTGGCCTGGTATAGCAGTAACTCCAGGATCGGCCCACTCCTTCGGGAGAATCATATAATAATAATAATAATAATACAAAATTAGAAATGAGGTACAAAAAGGCTATTATATAACACTAGGGTATTGGTCTACATGTAGTATGTACTGGGTATATATATGCATGTGGTTATACAAGGTGGAGTGAGCTGGCAGGACTGTGCCATTCCGTGAGCTGAGCTGAGCTGAGCTGGTCAGGTGAGCAGCTCCAGCTATTTTGTTTTGTTTAATTCTGTTTGTATGAATTGAATTGAAATGTGGCTGGCTCTATGCTATTTCTAAAATTGATTTTGATGAAATTTTTGTCCAAATTTTCATCAACTTTTGATGGTGTGTCAGAATTTCCTTGAAATTTTGATCAATTTTCGTGAATTTCCTTGAAATTTTGATCAATTTTCGTGAATTTTGAAGATTTCTTGGTGAATTTCGATGGCATTTGATGGGATTAGATGGATTTTCATCAACTTTTGATGGTAGGTGTCGGAATTTTCTTGAAATTTGTTGAAATTCTCGTGAATTTTGATGATTTCTTGGTGAATTTCGATGGCTTTTGATGGATTTAGATGGATTTAGATAGATTTCGATGGATTTCGATGGATTTCGATGGCTTTTGATGGATTTAGATGGATTTAGATGGCTTTTGATGAATTTCTCAGTGAATTGTGATGAATTTTTATTAATTTATTTAATTATCTGATAAATAATTGCAATTTTGATATAGGAATGCAGCGTGGGTCATATTTAGACCAGACCAGACCAGTTATGGGGCAATGTGTACACTCATCCATTTTAGACAATGCTAATTATTAAGGTAGACAAATTTTTGAAACATTAAACAACAATTTCCCACAATTTCTCACAAATTTTGTTGATTTATTTCATTCCTTCTTTGGCAAATGACAGTTATCGTTTTTTGAAAAAAAAAAAAAAAAAAAAAAAACTGTAGCACAGATCAAAAAGTTATTGGCACCATTAGAAAGAGAGGCAAATTCTGCACAGGAAACATTTTTTAAATATTTTAAACCGTTCATTTTTCATTTTTTTTTGTTTTTAGGGTCGAATTGAAATTAAATTTGCCAGCACGAAATTTGCCATGCGGTCGCCGGCTTCGATCGCCCGAAACGGAATCTTTCCTCGATGAAATCAAGTAGAAAAACATACAGGCTTGTGTGGAATGCAATTTCCAATCGAATGAGCCTGGTTGCAGAATTTCTCGACCTCTTTCTAATGCCGAAATCATGATACAAACGCATCGGGCCGAACGAACATTTTGGCATCCATTAAAGCACTCGGGATCCGCCAGGTGGTGCTCCGGTTTGATGACATTGCGCCATAAGTTCCTTTTTTCTCCAAATGAGACAAACCAACAAAGATTCAAGTCAAGTTGAATAAAATTAGCCTCAAAAAAGACATGAAGAATATGAACAAGTAGGAAGTTTAGCTGATAGAGTTTGAAATGTGATGATGATTGTGAAATGACAATTAGCTGAGAAGGATGACACACCGTTGCGACTTGCGCTAGCTTGTAGACTGGCTGAGTTGGAGACAGCTAGATAGGTATCGCTTCTCGGCCTTTTGGCTAAGATCAAAGTGTAGTATCTGTTCTTATCAGCTTAATATCTGATACGGTCCTCATTGAGGACCCAGAATATTAAACTGATTTTTGGAATGCGGTGAGGTGCTCGGAGCTTGCTCCACCCCTGCCACGGGTTGGCCTGGTATAGCAGTAACTCCAGGATCGGCCCACTCCTTCGGGAGAATCATATAATAATAATAATAATAATACAAAATTAGAAATGAGGTACAAAAAGGCTATTATATAACACTAGGGTATTGGTCTACATGTAGTATGTACTGGGTATATATATGCATGTGGTTATACAAGGTGGAGTGAGCTGGCAGGACTGTGCCATTCCGTGAGCTGAGCTGAGCTGAGCTGGTCAGGTGAGCAGCTCCAGCTATTTTGTTTTGTTTAATTCTGTTTGTATGAATTGAATTGAAATGTGGCTGGCTCTATGCTATTTCTAAAATTGATTTTGATGAAATTTTTGTCCAAATTTTCATCAACTTTTGATGGTGTGTCAGAATTTCCTTGAAATTTTGATCAATTTTCGTGAATTTCCTTGAAATTTTGATCAATTTTCGTGAATTTTGAAGATTTCTTGGTGAATTTCGATGGCATTTGATGGGATTAGATGGATTTTCATCAACTTTTGATGGTAGGTGTCGGAATTTTCTTGAAATTTGTTGAAATTCTCGTGAATTTTGATGATTTCTTGGTGAATTTCGATGGCTTTTGATGGATTTAGATGGATTTAGATAGATTTCGATGGATTTCGATGGATTTCGATGGCTTTTGATGGATTTAGATGGATTTAGATGGCTTTTGATGAATTTCTCAGTGAATTGTGATGAATTTTTATTAATTTATTTAATTATCTGATAAATAATTGCAATTTTGATATAGGAATGCAGCGTGGGTCATATTTAGACCAGACCAGACCAGTTATGGGGCAATGTGTACACTCATCCATTTTAGACAATGCTAATTATTAAGGTAGACAAATTTTTGAAACATTAAACAACAATTTCCCACAATTTCTCACAAATTTTGTTGATTTATTTCATTCCTTCTTTGGCAAATGACAGTTATCGTTTTTTCAAAAATAAAAAAAAAAAAAAAAAAAAACTGTAGCACAGATCAAAAAGTTATTGGCACCATTAGAAAGAGAGGCAAATTCTGCACAGGAAACATTTTTTAAATATTTTAAACCGTTCATTTTTCATTTTTTTTTGTTTTTAGGGTCGAATTGAAATTAAATTTGCCAGCACGAAATTTGCCATGCGGTCGCCGGCTTCGATCGCCCGAAACGGAATCTTTCCTCGATGAAATCAAGTAGAAAAACATACAGGCTTGTGTGGAATGCAATTTCCAATCGAATGAGCCTGGTTGCAGAATTTCTCGACCTCTTTCTAATGCCGAAATCATGATACAAACGCATCGGGCCGAACGAACATTTTGGCATCCATTAAAGCACTCGGGATCCGCCAGGTGGTGCTCCGGTTTGATGACATTGCGCCATAAGTTCCTTTTTTCTCCAAATGAGACAAACCAACAAAGATTCAAGTCAAGTTGAATAAAATTAGCCTCAAAAAAGACATGAAGAATATGAACAAGTAGGAAGTTTAGCTGATAGAGTTTGAAATGTGATGATGATTGTGAAATGACAATTAGCTGAGAAGGATGACACACCGTTGCGACTTGCGCTAGCTTGTAGACTGGCTGAGTTGGAGACAGCTAGATAGGTATCGCTTCTCGGCCTTTTGGCTAAGATCAAAGTGTAGTATCTGTTCTTATCAGCTTAATATCTGATACGGTCCTCATTGAGGACCCAGAATATTAAACTGATTTTTGGAATGCGGTGAGGTGCTCGGAGCTTGCTCCACCCCTGCCACGGGTTGGCCTGGTATAGCAGTAACTCCAGGATCGGCCCACTCCTTCGGGAGAATCATATAATAATAATAATAATAATACAAAATTAGAAATGAGGTACAAAAAGGCTATTATATAACACTAGGGTATTGGTCTACATGTAGTATGTACTGGGTATATATATGCATGTGGTTATACAAGGTGGAGTGAGCTGGCAGGACTGTGCCATTCCGTGAGCTGAGCTGAGCTGAGCTGGTCAGGTGAGCAGCTCCAGCTATTTTGTTTTGTTTAATTCTGTTTGTATGAATTGAATTGAAATGTGGCTGGCTCTATGCTATTTCTAAAATTGATTTTGATGAAATTTTTGTCCAAATTTTCATCAACTTTTGATGGTGTGTCAGAATTTCCTTGAAATTTTGATCAATTTTCGTGAATTTCCTTGAAATTTTGATCAATTTTCGTGAATTTTGAAGATTTCTTGGTGAATTTCGATGGCATTTGATGGGATTAGATGGATTTTCATCAACTTTTGATGGTAGGTGTCGGAATTTTCTTGAAATTTGTTGAAATTCTCGTGAATTTTGATGATTTCTTGGTGAATTTCGATGGCTTTTGATGGATTTAGATGGATTTAGATAGATTTCGATGGATTTCGATGGATTTCGATGGCTTTTGATGGATTTAGATGGATTTAGATGGCTTTTGATGAATTTCTCAGTGAATTGTGATGAATTTTTATTAATTTATTTAATTATCTGATAAATAATTGCAATTTTGATATAGGAATGCAGCGTGGGTCATATTTAGACCAGACCAGACCAGTTATGGGGCAATGTGTACACTCATCCATTTTAGACAATGCTAATTATTAAGGTAGACAAATTTTTGAAACATTAAACAACAATTTCCCACAATTTCTCACAAATTTTGTTGATTTATTTCATTCCTTCTTTGGCAAATGACAGTTATCGTTTTTTCAAAAATAAAAAAAAAAAAAAAAAAAAACTGTAGCACAGATCAAAAAGTTATTGGCACCATTAGAAAGAGAGGCAAATTCTGCACAGGAAACATTTTTTAAATATTTTAAACCGTTCATTTTTCATTTTTTTTTGTTTTTAGGGTCGAATTGAAATTAAATTTGCCAGCACGAAATTTGCCATGCGGTCGCCGGCTTCGATCGCCCGAAACGGAATCTTTCCTCGATGAAATCAAGTAGAAAAACATACAGGCTTGTGTGGAATGCAATTTCCAATCGAATGAGCCTGGTTGCAGAATTTCTCGACCTCTTTCTAATGCCGAAATCATGATACAAACGCATCGGGCCGAACGAACATTTTGGCATCCATTAAAGCACTCGGGATCCGCCAGGTGGTGCTCCGGTTTGATGACATTGCGCCATAAGTTCCTTTTTTCTCCAAATGAGACAAACCAACAAAGATTCAAGTCAAGTTGAATAAAATTAGCCTCAAAAAAGACATGAAGAATATGAACAAGTAGGAAGTTTAGCTGATAGAGTTTGAAATGTGATGATGATTGTGAAATGACAATTAGCTGAGAAGGATGACACACCGTTGCGACTTGCGCTAGCTTGTAGACTGGCTGAGTTGGAGACAGCTAGATAGGTATCTCTTCTCGGCCTTTTGGCTAAGATCAAAGTGTAGTATCTGTTCTTATCAGCTTAGCTTAATACCCTTAGGGCCATTTTATTTCTATCCGACTAAAAAAGGAGTACAAGTGCACACCAATTGGTTACATAATTAAAAATTCACAATAATCGAGCACCCATCACGTATAGATGCATATTATACAAGAGTTACGATAATAATAATACATTATAATAAATAAGTAAACGAACAATAAAAGTTAATCAATTGTCAATTAAGAACAAAACCGTATTTTTGTCAAGTTTTTCTTGCGGCAGGATCAGGATCGTCGTTCCTTTATCCGCGATTTCTTGTTTTTCACAACCGTGAAATCATCATCGCTGTCGTCCCTGGTTCGTTTCGTCTGCTCTTCAAAGTCCATTTCGTTCTCCCCCTCGCTGTCCTCGCTGTCCGTATCGCCAAAACATAATCTATTTTGCTCCGCGCAATATGCTTCGTATTCCTCCACGGTCAAATCGCTGTACCTGTCCGGGACGATAGTTTTTGAGACGGAAGCAGCAGTGGCAACAGGGGCGATTTGTTCCATGACAGTCGTTTCGTCAACCGGTTTCGTTTCGTCA
Source organism: Strigamia acuminata (assembly GCA_949358305.1). Lineage (NCBI taxonomy): Eukaryota > Metazoa > Arthropoda > Chilopoda > Geophilomorpha > Linotaeniidae > Strigamia > Strigamia acuminata. Next base: position 62,398,375 of record OX442314.1, on the reverse strand, counting down.
ACCGGTTTCGTTTCGTCGACCGGTTTCGTTTCGTCAATCTGTTTCGTTTCATCTCGTCGTCGCTTTTCTGTGGGCGCTTTGGTTTTCTTGGCCATTTTTTCGTGTCGAATCGAGCAGTCTCTCGAAATATGGCCCGGCTTCTTGCAGATCCCGCAGTTTTCCTTGCAATCGCTGCTGATATGGCCCCGTTTTTTGCAGTTATAGCACGTAATATTCTTCGGATCGCTCGGTTTTCGAATTTCTTGCGCTGCGTTTTTCGACTTCGCAGCACGGACACGGACACGGCAGTTGGCAGACGTGTGTCCCGGTTTGTTACAAGTTTTGCAGTCAGTCGTGCAAAATCTGCTTACGTGGCCAAACTCATTACAGTTATAACATTTCGTTTTCGGGCACACCGATGCGTAGTGGTCCGTCGTGTCGCACTTGGGGCAGTAGGGGCCCATGCCCTTGTAGATAAGGTGGCCAGAAAAATCCCCAATTACGATTTTGCTAGGCAAATTGTCGCTGGTAATCATCACGATGATGTTTCCATTGATAATCGACTCATGGTTTTCGAACTTCTCGTACGCTACGGACGTTACACTGCCCAACTTGCGCATTTCGTAATCCACCTCGGCCAGTGGAACCGTCATCGAAAGTCCTTTAACAATAACACGTTTGTCACGACGAATTCGTGGTGCCCACAAAATTCGCAAACCGTCGACCGTAGCACCGCTGGAATCAGCTAGTTGGTCGACCAGTTCCTGACTGGTCAGCAAAGCTTCGAATTTTAAACCACCGACACATTGAATCCCTTTGATCGTGGGTTCTCCATCTTCCGTGTGTCTTCCTAGCTTTTTAAGAAGAGCTTCTAGTAGATGTATGGGTGTTAAGCCAGCATCAAGTCTGCAATCGATAATTCTATCCATCGGCACGAAAGAAAAACGTCTGGGCGACGTATATCAATACCGCGTGTATTCGCCGATCGCGAATCGGACGAAAAACGAAAAAATTCGACCGAAAAACGATTCCGGTTGAACCGGAAACCAATAGAGATCGACAGAGAAGGTTCTGGCGCACAATTTGGTGCCAAGAACACACCAATTCGACCTATCTACGGTCTGTAGTTGCCGAAAAACCGATAACGGAAATTCGGCGATTGTCGCCACGTGTTTCGGCGGTCACAAAAAGTCGCGAAAACGGCGAAAAAAGACTTCTCCCGGTTCCGAAACCAATACCCACTTGTAGAGGAGGTGCTGGCGGTCAGTTTGGTGTAAAGAACACAGCAAACGGACCGTTAGAAATCTCGGAATCGAAGACGGAAGATCGGCAATCGTCGCCACGTGTTTCGGCGATCGCAAAAAAGTCAAAAAACTGCCAAAAACTTACGGAAAACTTGCCAAAAACCACGTGCAAAGGTCGAATGCACATGTATACGCTGTATTTACTGCAGGAAAATCCAAAAATTGTGCATAAAGGTCTCAAGAACGGGATCGACGGTAGGAGCCACTTGGCATGCAACCTTCCCTGGCGGCTGTTCTTATCAGCTCAATATCTGATACGGTCCTCATTGAGGACCCAGAATATTAAACTGATTTTTGGAATGCGGTGAGGTGCTCGGAGCTTGCTCCACCCCTGCCACGGGTTGGCCTGGTATAGCAGTAACTCCAGGATCGGCCCACTCCTTCGGGAGAATCATATAATAATAATAATAATAATACAAAATTAGAAATGAGGTACAAAAAGGCTATTATATAACACTAGGGTATTGGTCTACATGTAGTATGTACTGGGTATATATATGCATGTGGTTATACAAGGTGGAGTGAGCTGGCAGGACTGTGCCATTCCGTGAGCTGAGCTGAGCTGAGCTGGTCAGGTGAGCAGCTCCAGCTATTTTGTTTTGTTTAATTCTGTTTGTATGAATTGAATTGAAATGTGGCTGGCTCTATGCTATTTCTAAAATTGATTTTGATGAAATTTTTGTCCAAATTTTCATCAACTTTTGATGGTGTGTCAGAATTTCCTTGAAATTTTGATCAATTTTCGTGAATTTCCTTGAAATTTTGATCAATTTTCGTGAATTTTGAAGATTTCTTGGTGAATTTCGATGGCATTTGATGGGATTAGATGGATTTTCATCAACTTTTGATGGTAGGTGTCGGAATTTTCTTGAAATTTGTTGAAATTCTCGTGAATTTTGATGATTTCTTGGTGAATTTCGATGGCTTTTGATGGATTTAGATGGATTTAGATAGATTTCGATGGATTTCGATGGATTTCGATGGCTTTTGATGGATTTAGATGGATTTAGATGGCTTTTGATGAATTTCTCAGTGAATTGTGATGAATTTTTATTAATTTATTTAATTATCTGATAAATAATTGCAATTTTGATATAGGAATGCAGCGTGGGTCATATTTAGACCAGACCAGACCAGTTATGGGGCAATGTGTACACTCATCCATTTTAGACAATGCTAATTATTAAGGTAGACAAATTTTTGAAACATTAAACAACAATTTCCCACAATTTCTCACAAATTTTGTTGATTTATTTCATTCCTTCTTTGGCAAATGACAGTTATCGTTTTTTCAAAAATAAAAAAAAAAAAAAAAAAAAACTGTAGCACAGATCAAAAAGTTATTGGCACCATTAGAAAGAGAGGCAAATTCTGCACAGGAAACATTTTTTAAATATTTTAAACCGTTCATTTTTCATTTTTTTTTGTTTTTAGGGTCGAATTGAAATTAAATTTGCCAGCACGAAATTTGCCATGCGGTCGCCGGCTTCGATCGCCCGAAACGGAATCTTTCCTCGATGAAATCAAGTAGAAAAACATACAGGCTTGTGTGGAATGCAATTTCCAATCGAATGAGCCTGGTTGCAGAATTTCTCGACCTCTTTCTAATGCCGAAATCATGATACAAACGCATCGGGCCGAACGAACATTTTGGCATCCATTAAAGCACTCGGGATCCGCCAGGTGGTGCTCCGGTTTGATGACATTGCGCCATAAGTTCCTTTTTTCTCCAAATGAGACAAACCAACAAAGATTCAAGTCAAGTTGAATAAAATTAGCCTCAAAAAAGACATGAAGAATATGAACAAGTAGGAAGTTTAGCTGATAGAGTTTGAAATGTGATGATGATTGTGAAATGACAATTAGCTGAGAAGGATGACACACCGTTGCGACTTGCGCTAGCTTGTAGACTGGCTGAGTTGGAGACAGCTAGATAGGTATCGCTTCTCGGCCTTTTGGCTAAGATCAAAGTGTAGTATCTGTTCTTATCAGCTTAGCTTAATACCCTTAGGGCCATTTTATTTCTATTCGACTAAAAAAGGAGTACAAGTGCACACCAATTGGTTACATAATTAAAAATTCACAATAATCGAGCACCCATCACGTATAGATGCATATTATACAAGAGTTACGATAATAATAATACATTATAATAAATAAGTAAACGAACAATAAAAGTTAATCAATTGTCAATTAAGAACAAAACCGTATTTTTGTCAAGTTTTTCTTGCGGCAGGATCAGGATCGTCGTTCCTTTATCCGCGATTTCTTGTTTTTCACAACCGTGAAATCATCATCGCTGTCGTCCCTGGTTCGTTTCGTCTGCTCTTCAAAGTCCATTTCGTTCTCCCCCTCGCTGTCCTCGCTGTCCGTATCGCCAAAACATAATCTATTTTGCTCCGCGCAATATGCTTCGTATTCCTCCACGGTCAAATCGCTGTACCTGTCCGGGACGATAGTTTTTGAGACGGAAGCAGCAGTGGCAACAGGGGCGATTTGTTCCATGACAGTCGTTTCGTCAACCGGTTTCGTTTCGTCAACCGGTTTCGTTTCGTCGACCGGTTTCGTTTCGTCAATCTGTTTCGTTTCATCTCGTCGTCGCTTTTCTGTGGGCGCTTTGGTTTTCTTGGCCATTTTTTCGTGTCGAATCGAGCAGTCTCTCGAAATATGGCCCGGCTTCTTGCAGATCCCGCAGTTTTCCTTGCAATCGCTGCTGATATGGCCCCGTTTTTTGCAGTTATAGCACGTAATATTCTTCGGATCGCTCGGTTTTCGAATTTCTTGCGCTGCGTTTTTCGACTTCGCAGCACGGACACGGACACGGCAGTTGGCAGACGTGTGTCCCGGTTTGTTACAAGTTTTGCAATCGGTCGTGCAAAATCTGCTTACATGGCCAAACTCATTACAGTTATAACATTTCGTTTTCGGGCACACCGATGCGTAGTGGTTCGTCGTGTCGCACTTGGGGCAGTAGGGGCCCATGCCCTTGTAGATAAGGTGGCCAGAAAAATCCCCAATTACGATTTTGCTAGGCAAATTGTCGCTGGTAATCATCACGATGATGTTTCCATTGATAATCGACTCATGGTTTTCGAACTTCTCGTACGCTACGGACGTTACACTGCCCAACTTGCGCATTTCGTAATCCACCTCGGTCAGTGGAACCGTCATCGAAAGTCCTTTAATAATAACACGTTTGTCACGACGAATTCGTGGTGCCCACAAAATTCGCAAACCGTCGACCGTAGCACCGCTGGAATCAGCTAGTTGGTCGACCAGTTCCTGACTGGTCAGCAAAGCTTCGAATTTTAAACCACCGACACATTGAATCCCTTTGATCGTGGGTTCTCCATCTTCCGTGTGTCTTCCTAGCTTTTTAAGAAGAGCTTCTAGTAGATGTATGGGTGTTAAGCCAGCATCAAGTCTGCAATCGATAATTCTATCCATCGGCACGAAAGAAAAACGTCTGGGCGACGTATATCAATACCGCGTGTATTCGCCGATCGCGAATCGGACGAAAAACGAAAAATTCGACCGAAAAACGATTCCGGTTGAACCGGAAACCAATAGAGATCGACAGAGGAGGTTCTGGCGCACAATTTGGTGCCAAGAACACACCAATTCGACCTATCTACGGCCTGTAGTTGCCGAAAAACCGATAACGGGAATTCGGCGATCGTCGCCACGTGTTTCGGCGGTCACAAAAAGTCGCGAAAACGGCGAAAAAAGACTTCTCCCGGTTCCGAAACCAATACCCACTTGTAGAGGAGGTGCTGGCGGTCAGTTTCGTGTAAAGAACACAGCAAACGGACCGTTAGAAATCTCGGAATCGAAGACGGAAGATCGGCGATCGTCGCCACGTGTTTCGGCGATCGCAAAAAAGTCAAAAAACTGCCAAAAACTTACGGAAAACTTGCCAAAAACCACGTGCAAAGGTCGAATGCACATGTATACGCTGTATTTACTGCAGGAAAATCCAAAAATCGTGCATAAAGGTCTCAAAAACGGGATCGACGGTAGGAGCCACTTGGCATGCAACCTTCCCTGGCGGCTGTTCTTATCAGCTTAATATCTGATACGGTCCTCATTGAGGACCCAGAATATTAAACTGATTTTTGGAATGCGGTGAGGTGCTCGGAGCTTGCTCCACCCCTGCCACGGGTTGGCCTGGTATAGCAGTAACTCCAGGATCGGCCCACTCCTTCGGGAGAATCATATAATAATAATAATAATAATACAAAATTAGAAATGAGGTACAAAAAGGCTATTATATAACACTAGGGTATTGGTCTACATGTAGTATGTACTGGGTATATATATGCATGTGGTTATACAAGGTGGAGTGAGCTGGCAGGACTGTGCCATTCCGTGAGCTGAGCTGAGCTGAGCTGGTCAGGTGAGCAGCTCCAGCTATTTTGTTTTGTTTAATTCTGTTTGTATGAATTGAATTGAAATGTGGCTGGCTCTATGCTATTTCTAAAATTGATTTTGATGAAATTTTTGTCCAAATTTTCATCAACTTTTGATGGTGTGTCAGAATTTCCTTGAAATTTTGATCAATTTTCGTGAATTTCCTTGAAATTTTGATCAATTTTCGTGAATTTTGAAGATTTCTTGGTGAATTTCGATGGCATTTGATGGGATTAGATGGATTTTCATCAACTTTTGATGGTAGGTGTCGGAATTTTCTTGAAATTTGTTGAAATTCTCGTGAATTTTGATGATTTCTTGGTGAATTTCGATGGCTTTTGATGGATTTAGATGGATTTAGATAGATTTCGATGGATTTCGATGGATTTCGATGGCTTTTGATGGATTTAGATGGATTTAGATGGCTTTTGATGAATTTCTCAGTGAATTGTGATGAATTTTTATTAATTTATTTAATTATCTGATAAATAATTGCAATTTTGATATAGGAATGCAGCGTGGGTCATATTTAGACCAGACCAGACCAGTTATGGGGCAATGTGTACACTCATCCATTTTAGACAATGCTAATTATTAAGGTAGACAAATTTTTGAAACATTAAACAACAATTTCCCACAATTTCTCACAAATTTTGTTGATTTATTTCATTCCTTCTTTGGCAAATGACAGTTATCGTTTTTTGAAAAATAAAAAAAAAAAAAAAAAACTGTAGCACAGATCAAAAAGTTATTGGCACCATTAGAAAGAGAGGCAAATTCTGCACAGGAAACATTTTTTAAATATTTTAAACCGTTCATTTTTCATTTTTTTTTGTTTTTAGGGTCGAATTGAAATTAAATTTGCCAGCACGAAATTTGCCATGCGGTCGCCGGCTTCGATCGCCCGAAACGGAATCTTTCCTCGATGAAATCAAGTAGAAAAACATACAGGCTTGTGTGGAATGCAATTTCCAATCGAATGAGCCTGGTTGCAGAATTTCTCGACCTCTTTCTAATGCCGAAATCATGATACAAACGCATCGGGCCGAACGAACATTTTGGCATCCATTAAAGCACTCGGGATCCGCCAGGTGGTGCTCCGGTTTGATGACATTGCGCCATAAGTTCCTTTTTTCTCCAAATGAGACAAACCAACAAAGATTCAAGTCAAGTTGAATAAAATTAGCCTCAAAAAAGACATGAAGAATATGAACAAGTAGGAAGTTTAGCTGATAGAGTTTGAAATGTGATGATGATTGTGAAATGACAATTAGCTGAGAAGGATGACACACCGTTGCGACTTGCGCTAGCTTGTAGACTGGCTGAGTTGGAGACAGCTAGATAGGTATCGCTTCTCGGCCTTTTGGCTAAGATCAAAGTGTAGTATCTGTTCTTATCAGCTTAATATCTGATACGGTCCTCATTGAGGACCCAGAATATTAAACTGATTTTTGGAATGCGGTGAGGTGCTCGGAGCTTGCTCCACCCCTGCCACGGGTTGGCCTGGTATAGCAGTAACTCCAGGATCGGCCCACTCCTTCGGGAGAATCATATAATAATAATAATAATAATACAAAATTAGAAATGAGGTACAAAAAGGCTATTATATAACACTAGGGTATTGGTCTACATGTAGTATGTACTGGGTATATATATGCATGTGGTTATACAAGGTGGAGTGAGCTGGCAGGACTGTGCCATTCCGTGAGCTGAGCTGAGCTGAGCTGGTCAGGTGAGCAGCTCCAGCTATTTTGTTTTGTTTAATTCTGTTTGTATGAATTGAATTGAAATGTGGCTGGCTCTATGCTATTTCTAAAATTGATTTTGATGAAATTTTTGTCCAAATTTTCATCAACTTTTGATGGTGTGTCAGAATTTCCTTGAAATTTTGATCAATTTTCGTGAATTTCCTTGAAATTTTGATCAATTTTCGTGAATTTTGAAGATTTCTTGGTGAATTTCGATGGCATTTGATGGGATTAGATGGATTTTCATCAACTTTTGATGGTAGGTGTCGGAATTTTCTTGAAATTTGTTGAAATTCTCGTGAATTTTGATGATTTCTTGGTGAATTTCGATGGCTTTTGATGGATTTAGATGGATTTAGATAGATTTCGATGGATTTCGATGGATTTCGATGGCTTTTGATGGATTTAGATGGATTTAGATGGCTTTTGATGAATTTCTCAGTGAATTGTGATGAATTTTTATTAATTTATTTAATTATCTGATAAATAATTGCAATTTTGATATAGGAATGCAGCGTGGGTCATATTTAGACCAGACCAGACCAGTTATGGGGCAATGTGTACACTCATCCATTTTAGACAATGCTAATTATTAAGGTAGACAAATTTTTGAAACATTAAACAACAATTTCCCACAATTTCTCACAAATTTTGTTGATTTATTTCATTCCTTCTTTGGCAAATGACAGTTATCGTTTTTTGAAAAATAAAAAAAAAAAAAAAAAACTGTAGCACAGATCAAAAAGTTATTGGCACCATTAGAAAGAGAGGCAAATTCTGCACAGGAAACATTTTTTAAATATTTTAAACCGTTCATTTTTCATTTTTTTTTGTTTTTAGGGTCGAATTGAAATTAAATTTGCCAGCACGAAATTTGCCATGCGGTCGCCGGCTTCGATCGCCCGAAACGGAATCTTTCCTCGATGAAATCAAGTAGAAAAACATACAGGCTTGTGTGGAATGCAATTTCCAATCGAATGAGCCTGGTTGCAGAATTTCTCGACCTCTTTCTAATGCCGAAATCATGATACAAACGCATCGGGCCGAACGAACATTTTGGCATCCATTAAAGCACTCGGGATCCGCCAGGTGGTGCTCCGGTTTGATGACATTGCGCCATAAGTTCCTTTTTTCTCCAAATGAGACAAACCAACAAAGATTCAAGTCAAGTTGAATAAAATTAGCCTCAAAAAAGACATGAAGAATATGAACAAGTAGGAAGTTTAGCTGATAGAGTTTGAAATGTGATGATGATTGTGAAATGACAATTAGCTGAGAAGGATGACACACCGTTGCGACTTGCGCTAGCTTGTAGACTGGCTGAGTTGGAGACAGCTAGATAGGTATCGCTTCTCGGCCTTTTGGCTAAGATCAAAGTGTAGTATCTGTTCTTATCAGCTTAATATCTGATACGGTCCTCATTGAGGACCCAGAATATTAAACTGATTTTTGGAATGCGGTGAGGTGCTCGGAGCTTGCTCCACCCCTGCCACGGGTTGGCCTGGTATAGCAGTAACTCCAGGATCGGCCCACTCCTTCGGGAGAATCATATAATAATAATAATAATAATACAAAATTAGAAATGAGGTACAAAAAGGCTATTATATAACACTAGGGTATTGGTCTACATGTAGTATGTACTGGGTATATATATGCATGTGGTTATACAAGGTGGAGTGAGCTGGCAGGACTGTGCCATTCCGTGAGCTGAGCTGAGCTGAGCTGGTCAGGTGAGCAGCTCCAGCTATTTTGTTTTGTTTAATTCTGTTTGTATGAATTGAATTGAAATGTGGCTGGCTCTATGCTATTTCTAAAATTGATTTTGATGAAATTTTTGTCCAAATTTTCATCAACTTTTGATGGTGTGTCAGAATTTCCTTGAAATTTTGATCAATTTTCGTGAATTTCCTTGAAATTTTGATCAATTTTCGTGAATTTTGAAGATTTCTTGGTGAATTTCGATGGCATTTGATGGGATTAGATGGATTTTCATCAACTTTTGATGGTAGGTGTCGGAATTTTCTTGAAATTTGTTGAAATTCTCGTGAATTTTGATGATTTCTTGGTGAATTTCGATGGCTTTTGATGGATTTAGATGGATTTAGATAGATTTCGATGGATTTCGATGGATTTCGATGGCTTTTGATGGATTTAGATGGATTTAGATGGCTTTTGATGAATTTCTCAGTGAATTGTGATGAATTTTTATTAATTTATTTAATTATCTGATAAATAATTGCAATTTTGATATAGGAATGCAGCGTGGGTCATATTTAGACCAGACCAGACCAGTTATGGGGCAATGTGTACACTCATCCATTTTAGACAATGCTAATTATTAAGGTAGACAAATTTTTGAAACATTAAACAACAATTTCCCACAATTTCTCACAAATTTTGTTGATTTATTTCATTCCTTCTTTGGCAAATGACAGTTATCGTTTTTTCAAAAATAAAAAAAAAAAAAAAAAAAAACTGTAGCACAGATCAAAAAGTTATTGGCACCATTAGAAAGAGAGGCAAATTCTGCACAGGAAACATTTTTTAAATATTTTAAACCGTTCATTTTTCATTTTTTTTTGTTTTTAGGGTCGAATTGAAATTAAATTTGCCAGCACGAAATTTGCCATGCGGTCGCCGGCTTCGATCGCCCGAAACGGAATCTTTCCTCGATGAAATCAAGTAGAAAAACATACAGGCTTGTGTGGAATGCAATTTCCAATCGAATGAGCCTGGTTGCAGAATTTCTCGACCTCTTTCTAATGCCGAAATCATGATACAAACGCATCGGGCCGAACGAACATTTTGGCATCCATTAAAGCACTCGGGATCCGCCAGGTGGTGCTCCGGTTTGATGACATTGCGCCATAAGTTCCTTTTTTCTCCAAATGAGACAAACCAACAAAGATTCAAGTCAAGTTGAATAAAATTAGCCTCAAAAAAGACATGAAGAATATGAACAAGTAGGAAGTTTAGCTGATAGAGTTTGAAATGTGATGATGATTGTGAAATGACAATTAGCTGAGAAGGATGACACACCGTTGCGACTTGCGCTAGCTTGTAGACTGGCTGAGTTGGAGACAGCTAGATAGGTATCGCTTCTCGGCCTTTTGGCTAAGATCAAAGTGTAGTATCTGTTCTTATCAGCTTAGCTTAATACCCTTAGGGCCATTTTATTTCTATCCGACTAAAAAAGGAGTACAAGTGCACACCAATTGGTTACATAATTAAAAATTCACAATAATCGAGCACCCATCACGTATAGATGCATATTATACAAGAGTTACGATAATAATAATACATTATAATAAATAAGTAAACGAACAATAAAAGTTAATCAATTGTCAATTAAGAACAAAACCGTATTTTTGTCAAGTTTTTCTTGCGGCAGGATCAGGATCGTCGTTCCTTTATCCGCGATTTCTTGTTTTTCACAACCGTGAAATCATCATCGCTGTCGTCCCTGGTTCGTTTCGTCTGCTCTTCAAAGTCCATTTCGTTCTCCCCCTCGCTGTCCTCGCTGTCCGTATCGCCAAAACATAATCTATTTTGCTCCGCGCAATATGCTTCGTAATCCTCCACGGTCAAGTCGCTGTACCTGTCCGGGACGATAGTTTTTGAGACGGAAGCAGCAGTGGCAACAGGGGCGATTTGTTCCATGACAGTCGTTACGTCGACCGGTTTCGTTTCGTCGACCGGTTTCGTTTCGTCAATCTGTTTCGTTTCATCTCGTCGTCGCTTTTCTGTGGGCGCTTTGGTTTTCTTGGCCATTTTTTCGTGTCGAATCGAGCAGTCTCTCGAAATATGGCCCGGCTTCTTGCAGATCCCGCAGTTTTCCTTGCAATCGCTGCTGATATGGCCCCGTTTTTTGCAGTTATAGCACGTAATATTCTTCGGATCGCTCGGTTTTCGAATTTCTTGCGCTGCGTTTTTCGACTTCGCAGCACGGACACGGACACGGCAGTTGGCAGACGTGTGTCCCGGTTTGTTACAAGTTTTGCAATCGGTCGTGCAAAATCTGCTTACATGGCCAAACTCATTACAGTTATAACATTTCGTTTTCGGGCACACCGATGCGTAGTGGTTCGTCGTGTCGCACTTGGGGCAGTAGGGGCCCATGCCCTTGTAGATAAGGTGGCCAGAAAAATCCCCAATTACGATTTTGCTAGGCAAATTGTCGCTGGTAATCATCACGATGATGTTTCCATTGATAATCGACTCATGGTTTTCGAACTTCTCGTACGCTACGGACGTTACACTGCCCAACTTGCGCATTTCGTAATCCACCTCGGTCAGTGGAACCGTCATCGAAAGTCCTTTAATAATAACACGTTTGTCACGACGAATTCGTGGTGCCCACAAAATTCGCAAACCGTCGACCGTAGCACCGCTGGAATCAGCTAGTTGGTCGACCAGTTCCTGACTGGTCAGCAAAGCTTCGAATTTTAAACCACCGACACATTGAATCCCTTTGATCGTGGGTTCTCCATCTTCCGTGTGTCTTCCTAGCTTTTTAAGAAGAGCTTCTAGTAGATGTATGGGTGTTAAGCCAGCATCAAGTCTGCAATCGATAATTCTATCCATCGGCACGAAAGAAAAACGTCTGGGCGACGTATATCAATACCGCGTGTATTCGCCGATCGTGAATTGGACGAAAAACGAAAAATTCGACCGAAAAACGATTCCGGTTGAACCGGAAACCAATAGAGATCGACAGAGGAGGTTCTGGCGCACAATTTGGTGCCAAGAACACACCAATTCGACCTATCTACGGCCTGTAGTTGCCGAAAAACCGATAACGGGAATTCGGCGATCGTCGCCACGTGTTTCGGCGGTCACAAAAAGTCGCGAAAACGGCGAAAAAAGACTTCTCCCGGTTCCGAAACCAATACCCACTTGTAGAGTAGGTGCTGGCGGTCAGTTTCGTGTAAAGAACACAGCAAACGGACCGTTAGAAATCTCGGAATCGAAGACGGAAGATCGGCGATCGTCGCCACGTGTTTCGGCGATCGCAAAAAAGTCAAAAAACTGCCAAAAACTTACGGAAAACTTGCCAAAAACCACGTGCAAAGGTCGAATGCACATGTATACGCTGTATTTACTGCAGGAAAATCCAAAAATCGTGCATAAAGGTCTCAAAAACGGGATCGACGGTAGGAGCCACTTGGCATGCAACCTTCCCTGGCGGCTGTTCTTATCAGCTTAATATCTGATACGGTCCTCATTGAGGACCCAGAATATTAAACTGATTTTTGGAATGCGGTGAGGTGCTCGGAGCTTGCTCCACCCCTGCCACGGGTTGGCCTGGTATAGCAGTAACTCCAGGATCGGCCCACTCCTTCGGGAGAATCATATAATAATAATAATAATAATACAAAATTAGAAATGAGGTACAAAAAGGCTATTATATAACACTAGGGTATTGGTCTACATGTAGTATGTACTGGGTATATATATGCATGTGGTTATACAAGGTGGAGTGAGCTGGCAGGACTGTGCCATTCCGTGAGCTGAGCTGAGCTGAGCTGGTCAGGTGAGCAGCTCCAGCTATTTTGTTTTGTTTAATTCTGTTTGTATGAATTGAATTGAAATGTGGCTGGCTCTATGCTATTTCTAAAATTGATTTTGATGAAATTTTTGTCCAAATTTTCATCAACTTTTGATGGTGTGTCAGAATTTCCTTGAAATTTTGATCAATTTTCGTGAATTTCCTTGAAATTTTGATCAATTTTCGTGAATTTTGAAGATTTCTTGGTGAATTTCGATGGCATTTGATGGGATTAGATGGATTTTCATCAACTTTTGATGGTAGGTGTCGGAATTTTCTTGAAATTTGTTGAAATTCTCGTGAATTTTGATGATTTCTTGGTGAATTTCGATGGCTTTTGATGGATTTAGATGGATTTAGATAGATTTCGATGGATTTCGATGGATTTCGATGGCTTTTGATGGATTTAGATGGATTTAGATGGCTTTTGATGAATTTCTCAGTGAATTGTGATGAATTTTTATTAATTTATTTAATTATCTGATAAATAATTGCAATTTTGATATAGGAATGCAGCGTGGGTCATATTTAGACCAGACCAGACCAGTTATGGGGCAATGTGTACACTCATCCATTTTAGACAATGCTAATTATTAAGGTAGACAAATTTTTGAAACATTAAACAACAATTTCCCACAATTTCTCACAAATTTTGTTGATTTATTTCATTCCTTCTTTGGCAAATGACAGTTATCGTTTTTTGAAAAATAAAAAAAAAAAAAAAAAACTGTAGCACAGATCAAAAAGTTATTGGCACCATTAGAAAGAGAGGCAAATTCTGCACAGGAAACATTTTTTAAATATTTTAAACCGTTCATTTTTCATTTTTTTTTGTTTTTAGGGTCGAATTGAAATTAAATTTGCCAGCACGAAATTTGCCATGCGGTCGCCGGCTTCGATCGCCCGAAACGGAATCTTTCCTCGATGAAATCAAGTAGAAAAACATACAGGCTTGTGTGGAATGCAATTTCCAATCGAATGAGCCTGGTTGCAGAATTTCTCGACCTCTTTCTAATGCCGAAATCATGATACAAACGCATCGGGCCGAACGAACATTTTGGCATCCATTAAAGCACTCGGGATCCGCCAGGTGGTGCTCCGGTTTGATGACATTGCGCCATAAGTTCCTTTTTTCTCCAAATGAGACAAACCAACAAAGATTCAAGTCAAGTTGAATAAAATTAGCCTCAAAAAAGACATGAAGAATATGAACAAGTAGGAAGTTTAGCTGATAGAGTTTGAAATGTGATGATGATTGTGAAATGACAATTAGCTGAGAAGGATGACACACCGTTGCGACTTGCGCTAGCTTGTAGACTGGCTGAGTTGGAGACAGCTAGATAGGTATCGCTTCTCGGCCTTTTGGCTAAGATCAAAGTGTAGTATCTGTTCTTATCAGCTTAATATCTGATACGGTCCTCATTGAGGACCCAGAATATTAAACTGATTTTTGGAATGCGGTGAGGTGCTCGGAGCTTGCTCCACCCCTGCCACGGGTTGGCCTGGTATAGCAGTAACTCCAGGATCGGCCCACTCCTTCGGGAGAATCATATAATAATAATAATAATAATACAAAATTAGAAATGAGGTACAAAAAGGCTATTATATAACACTAGGGTATTGGTCTACATGTAGTATGTACTGGGTATATATATGCATGTGGTTATACAAGGTGGAGTGAGCTGGCAGGACTGTGCCATTCCGTGAGCTGAGCTGAGCTGAGCTGGTCAGGTGAGCAGCTCCAGCTATTTTGTTTTGTTTAATTCTGTTTGTATGAATTGAATTGAAATGTGGCTGGCTCTATGCTATTTCTAAAATTGATTTTGATGAAATTTTTGTCCAAATTTTCATCAACTTTTGATGGTGTGTCAGAATTTCCTTGAAATTTTGATCAATTTTCGTGAATTTCCTTGAAATTTTGATCAATTTTCGTGAATTTTGAAGATTTCTTGGTGAATTTCGATGGCATTTGATGGGATTAGATGGATTTTCATCAACTTTTGATGGTAGGTGTCGGAATTTTCTTGAAATTTGTTGAAATTCTCGTGAATTTTGATGATTTCTTGGTGAATTTCGATGGCTTTTGATGGATTTAGATGGATTTAGATAGATTTCGATGGATTTCGATGGATTTCGATGGCTTTTGATGGATTTAGATGGATTTAGATGGCTTTTGATGAATTTCTCAGTGAATTGTGATGAATTTTTATTAATTTATTTAATTATCTGATAAATAATTGCAATTTTGATATAGGAATGCAGCGTGGGTCATATTTAGACCAGACCAGACCAGTTATGGGGCAATGTGTACACTCATCCATTTTAGACAATGCTAATTATTAAGGTAGACAAATTTTTGAAACATTAAACAACAATTTCCCACAATTTCTCACAAATTTTGTTGATTTATTTCATTCCTTCTTTGGCAAATGACAGTTATCGTTTTTTGAAAAATAAAAAAAAAAAAAAAAAACTGTAGCACAGATCAAAAAGTTATTGGCACCATTAGAAAGAGAGGCAAATTCTGCACAGGAAACATTTTTTAAATATTTTAAACCGTTCATTTTTCATTTTTTTTTGTTTTTAGGGTCGAATTGAAATTAAATTTGCCAGCACGAAATTTGCCATGCGGTCGCCGGCTTCGATCGCCCGAAACGGAATCTTTCCTCGATGAAATCAAGTAGAAAAACATACAGGCTTGTGTGGAATGCAATTTCCAATCGAATGAGCCTGGTTGCAGAATTTCTCGACCTCTTTCTAATGCCGAAATCATGATACAAACGCATCGGGCCGAACGAACATTTTGGCATCCATTAAAGCACTCGGGATCCGCCAGGTGGTGCTCCGGTTTGATGACATTGCGCCATAAGTTCCTTTTTTCTCCAAATGAGACAAACCAACAAAGATTCAAGTCAAGTTGAATAAAATTAGCCTCAAAAAAGACATGAAGAATATGAACAAGTAGGAAGTTTAGCTGATAGAGTTTGAAATGTGATGATGATTGTGAAATGACAATTAGCTGAGAAGGATGACACACCGTTGCGACTTGCGCTAGCTTGTAGACTGGCTGAGTTGGAGACAGCTAGATAGGTATCGCTTCTCGGCCTTTTGGCTAAGATCAAAGTGTAGTATCTGTTCTTATCAGCTTAGCTTAATACCCTTAGGGCCATTTTATTTCTATCCGACTAAAAAAGGAGTACAAGTGCACACCAATTGGTTACATAATTAAAAATTCACAATAATCGAGCACCCATCACGTATAGATGCATATTATACAAGAGTTACGATAATAATAATACATTATAATAAATAAGTAAACGAACAATAAAAGTTAATCAATTGTCAATTAAGAACAAAACCGTATTTTTGTCAAGTTTTTCTTGCGGCAGGATCAGGATCGTCGTTCCTTTATCCGCGATTTCTTGTTTTTCACAACCGTGAAATCATCATCGCTGTCGTCCCTGGTTCGTTTCGTCTGCTCTTCAAAGTCCATTTCGTTCTCCCCCTCGCTGTCCTCGCTGTCCGTATCGCCAAAACATAATCTATTTTGCTCCGCGCAATATGCTTCGTATTCCTCCACGGTCAAATCGCTGTACCTGTCCGGGACGATAGTTTTTGAGACGGAAGCAGCAGTGGCAACAGGGGCGATTTGTTCCATGACAGTCGTTTCGTCAACCGGTTTCGTTTCGTCAACCGGTTTCGTTTCGTCGACCGGTTTCGTTTCGTCAATCTGTTTCGTTTCATCTCGTCGTCGCTTTTCTGTGGGCGCTTTGGTTTTCTTGGCCATTTTTTCGTGTCGAATCGAGCAGTCTCTCGAAATATGGCCCGGCTTCTTGCAGATCCCGCAGTTTTCCTTGCAATCGCTGCTGATATGGCCCCGTTTTTTGCAGTTATAGCACGTAATATTCTTCGGATCGCTCGGTTTTCGAATTTCTTGCGCTGCGTTTTTCGACTTCGCAGCACGGACACGGACACGGCAGTTGGCAGACGTGTGTCCCGGTTTGTTACAAGTTTTGCAGTCAGTCGTGCAAAATCTGCTTACGTGGCCAAACTCATTACAGTTATAACATTTCGTTTTCGGGCACACCGATGCGTATTGGTCCGTCGTGTCGCACTTGGGGCAGTAGGGGCCCATGCCCTTGTAGATAAGGTGGCCAGAAAAATCCCCAATTACGATTTTGCTAGGCAAATTGTCGCTGGTAATCATCACGATGATGTTTCCATTGATAATCGACTCATGGTTTTCGAACTTCTCGTACGCTACGGACGTTACACTGCCCAACTTGCGCATTTCGTAATCCACCTCGGCCAGTGGAACCGTCATCGAAAGTCCTTTAACAATAACACGTTTGTCACGACGAATTCGTGGTGCCCACAAAATTCGCAAACCGTCGACCGTAGCACCGCTGGAATCAGCTAGTTGGTCGACCAGTTCCTGACTGGTCAGCAAAGCTTCGAATTTTAAACCACCGACACATTGAATCCCTTTGATCGTGGGTTCTCCATCTTCCGTGTGTCTTCCTAGCTTTTTAAGAAGAGCTTCTAGTAGATGTATGGGTGTTAAGCCAGCATCAAGTCTGCAATCGATAATTCTATCCATCGGCACGAAAGAAAAACGTCTGGGCGACGTATATCAATACCGCGTGTATTCGCCGATCGCGAATCGGACGAAAAACGAAAAATTCGACCGAAAAACGATTCCGGTTGAACCGGAAACCAATAGAGATCGACAGAGGAGGTTCTGGCGCACAATTTGGTGCCAAGAACACACCAATTCGACCTATCTACGGCCTGTAGTTGCCGAAAAACCGATAACGGGAATTCGGCGATCGTCGCCACGTGTTTCGGCGGTCACAAAAAGTCGCGAAAACGGCGAAAAAAGACTTCTCCCGGTTCCGAAACCAATACCCACTTGTAGAGGAGGTGCTGGCGGTCAGTTTCGTGTAAAGAACACAGCAAACGGACCGTTAGAAATCTCGGAATCGAAGACGGAAGATCGGCGATCGTCGCCACGTGTTTCGGCGATCGCAAAAAAGTCAAAAAACTGCCAAAAACTTACGGAAAACTTGCCAAAAACCACGTGCAAAGGTCGAATGCACATGTATACGCTGTATTTACTGCAGGAAAATCCAAAAATCGTGCATAAAGGTCTCAAAAACGGGATCGACGGTAGGAGCCACTTGGCATGCAACCTTCCCTGGCGGCTGTTCTTATCAGCTTAATATCTGATACGGTCCTCATTGAGGACCCAGAATATTAAACTGATTTTTGGAATGCGGTGAGGTGCTCGGAGCTTGCTCCACCCCTGCCACGGGTTGGCCTGGTATAGCAGTAACTCCAGGATCGGCCCACTCCTTCGGGAGAATCATATAATAATAATAATAATAATACAAAATTAGAAATGAGGTACAAAAAGGCTATTATATAACACTAGGGTATTGGTCTACATGTAGTATGTACTGGGTATATATATGCATGTGGTTATACAAGGTGGAGTGAGCTGGCAGGACTGTGCCATTCCGTGAGCTGAGCTGAGCTGAGCTGGTCAGGTGAGCAGCTCCAGCTATTTTGTTTTGTTTAATTCTGTTTGTATGAATTGAATTGAAATGTGGCTGGCTCTATGCTATTTCTAAAATTGATTTTGATGAAATTTTTGTCCAAATTTTCATCAACTTTTGATGGTGTGTCAGAATTTCCTTGAAATTTTGATCAATTTTCGTGAATTTCCTTGAAATTTTGATCAATTTTCGTGAATTTTGAAGATTTCTTGGTGAATTTCGATGGCATTTGATGGGATTAGATGGATTTTCATCAACTTTTGATGGTAGGTGTCGGAATTTTCTTGAAATTTGTTGAAATTCTCGTGAATTTTGATGATTTCTTGGTGAATTTCGATGGCTTTTGATGGATTTAGATGGATTTAGATAGATTTCGATGGATTTCGATGGATTTCGATGGCTTTTGATGGATTTAGATGGATTTAGATGGCTTTTGATGAATTTCTCAGTGAATTGTGATGAATTTTTATTAATTTATTTAATTATCTGATAAATAATTGCAATTTTGATATAGGAATGCAGCGTGGGTCATATTTAGACCAGACCAGACCAGTTATGGGGCAATGTGTACACTCATCCATTTTAGACAATGCTAATTATTAAGGTAGACAAATTTTTGAAACATTAAACAACAATTTCCCACAATTTCTCACAAATTTTGTTGATTTATTTCATTCCTTCTTTGGCAAATGACAGTTATCGTTTTTTGAAAAATAAAAAAAAAAAAAAAAAACTGTAGCACAGATCAAAAAGTTATTGGCACCATTAGAAAGAGAGGCAAATTCTGCACAGGAAACATTTTTTAAATATTTTAAACCGTTCATTTTTCATTTTTTTTTGTTTTTAGGGTCGAATTGAAATTAAATTTGCCAGCACGAAATTTGCCATGCGGTCGCCGGCTTCGATCGCCCGAAACGGAATCTTTCCTCGATGAAATCAAGTAGAAAAACATACAGGCTTGTGTGGAATGCAATTTCCAATCGAATGAGCCTGGTTGCAGAATTTCTCGACCTCTTTCTAATGCCGAAATCATGATACAAACGCATCGGGCCGAACGAACATTTTGGCATCCATTAAAGCACTCGGGATCCGCCAGGTGGTGCTCCGGTTTGATGACATTGCGCCATAAGTTCCTTTTTTCTCCAAATGAGACAAACCAACAAAGATTCAAGTCAAGTTGAATAAAATTAGCCTCAAAAAAGACATGAAGAATATGAACAAGTAGGAAGTTTAGCTGATAGAGTTTGAAATGTGATGATGATTGTGAAATGACAATTAGCTGAGAAGGATGACACACCGTTGCGACTTGCGCTAGCTTGTAGACTGGCTGAGTTGGAGACAGCTAGATAGGTATCGCTTCTCGGCCTTTTGGCTAAGATCAAAGTGTAGTATCTGTTCTTATCAGCTTAGCTTAATACCCTTAGGGCCATTTTATTTCTATTCGACTAAAAAAGGAGTACAAGTGCACACCAATTGGTTACATAATTAAAAATTCACAATAATCGAGCACCCATCACGTATAGATGCATATTATACAAGAGTTACGATAATAATAATACATTATAATAAATAAGTAAACGAACAATAAAAGTTAATCAATTGTCAATTAAGAACAAAACCGTATTTTTGTCAAGTTTTTCTTGCGGCAGGATCAGGATCGTCGTTCCTTTATCCGCGATTTCTTGTTTTTCACAACCGTGAAATCATCATCGCTGTCGTCCCTGGTTCGTTTCGTCTGCTCTTCAAAGTCCATTTCGTTCTCCCCCTCGCTGTCCTCGCTGTCCGTATCGCCAAAACATAATCTATTTTGCTCCGCGCAATATGCTTCGTATTCCTCCACGGTCAAATCGCTGTACCTGTCCGGGACGATAGTTTTTGAGACGGAAGCAGCAGTGGCAACAGGGGCGATTTGTTCCATGACAGTCGTTTCGTCAACCGGTTTCGTTTCGTCAACCGGTTTCGTTTCGTCGACCGGTTTCGTTTCGTCAATCTGTTTCGTTTCATCTCGTCGTCGCTTTTCTGTGGGCGCTTTGGTTTTCTTGGCCATTTTTTCGTGTCGAATCGAGCAGTCTCTCGAAATATGGCCCGGCTTCTTGCAGATCCCGCAGTTTTCCTTGCAATCGCTGCTGATATGGCCCCGTTTTTTGCAGTTATAGCACGTAATATTCTTCGGATCGCTCGGTTTTCGAATTTCTTGCGCTGCGTTTTTCGACTTCGCAGCACGGACACGGACACGGCAGTTGGCAGACGTGTGTCCCGGTTTGTTACAAGTTTTGCAGTCAGTCGTGCAAAATCTGCTTACGTGGCCAAACTCATTACAGTTATAACATTTCGTTTTCGGGCACACCGATGCGTAGTGGTCCGTCGTGTCGCACTTGGGGCAGTAGGGGCCCATGCCCTTGTAGATAAGGTGGCCAGAAAAATCCCCAATTACGATTTTGCTAGGCAAATTGTCGCTGGTAATCATCACGATGATGTTTCCATTGATAATCGACTCATGGTTTTCGAACTTCTCGTACGCTACGGACGTTACACTGCCCAACTTGCGCATTTCGTAATCCACCTCGGTCAGTGGAACCGTCATCGAAAGTCCTTTAATAATAACACGTTTGTCACGACGAATTCGTGGTGCCCACAAAATTCGCAAACCGTCGACCGTAGCACCGCTGGAATCAGCTAGTTGGTCGACCAGTTCCTGACTGGTCAGCAAAGCTTCGAATTTTAAACCACCGACACATTGAATCCCTTTGATCGTGGGTTCTCCATCTTCCGTGTGTCTTCCTAGCTTTTTAAGAAGAGCTTCTAGTAGATGTATGGGTGTTAAGCCAGCATCAAGTCTGCAATCGATAATTCTATCCATCGGCACGAAAGAAAAACGTCTGGGCGACGTATATCAATACCGCGTGTATTCGCCGATCGCGAATCGGACGAAAAACGAAAAATTCGACCGAAAAACGATTCCGGTTGAACCGGAAACCAATAGAGATCGACAGAGGAGGTTCTGGCGCACAATTTGGTGCCAAGAACACACCAATTCGACCTATCTACGGCCTGTAGTTGCCGAAAAACCGATAACGGGAATTCGGCGATCGTCGCCACGTGTTTCGGCGGTCACAAAAAGTCGCGAAAACGGCGAAAAAAGACTTCTCCCGGTTCCGAAACCAATACCCACTTGTAGAGGAGGTGCTGGCGGTCAGTTTCGTGTAAAGAACACAGCAAACGGACCGTTAGAAATCTCGGAATCGAAGACGGAAGATCGGCGATCGTCGCCACGTGTTTCGGCGATCGCAAAAAAGTCAAAAAACTGCCAAAAACTTACGGAAAACTTGCCAAAAACCACGTGCAAAGGTCGAATGCACATGTGTACGCTGTATTTACTGCAGGAAAATCCAAAAATCGTGCATAAAGGTCTCAAAAACGGGATCGACGGTAGGAGCCACTTGGCATGCAACCTTCCCTGGCGGCTGTTCTTATCAGCTTAATATCTGATACGGTCCTCATTGAGGACCCAGAATATTAAACTGATTTTTGGAATGCGGTGAGGTGCTCGGAGCTTGCTCCACCCCTGCCACGGGTTGGCCTGGTATAGCAGTAACTCCAGGATCGGCCCACTCCTTCGGGAGAATCATATAATAATAATAATAATAATACAAAATTAGAAATGAGGTACAAAAAGGCTATTATATAACACTAGGGTATTGGTCTACATGTAGTATGTACTGGGTATATATATGCATGTGGTTATACAAGGTGGAGTGAGCTGGCAGGACTGTGCCATTCCGTGAGCTGAGCTGAGCTGAGCTGGTCAGGTGAGCAGCTCCAGCTATTTTGTTTTGTTTAATTCTGTTTGTATGAATTGAATTGAAATGTGGCTGGCTCTATGCTATTTCTAAAATTGATTTTGATGAAATTTTTGTCCAAATTTTCATCAACTTTTGATGGTGTGTCAGAATTTCCTTGAAATTTTGATCAATTTTCGTGAATTTCCTTGAAATTTTGATCAATTTTCGTGAATTTTGAAGATTTCTTGGTGAATTTCGATGGCATTTGATGGGATTAGATGGATTTTCATCAACTTTTGATGGTAGGTGTCGGAATTTTCTTGAAATTTGTTGAAATTCTCGTGAATTTTGATGATTTCTTGGTGAATTTCGATGGCTTTTGATGGATTTAGATGGATTTAGATAGATTTCGATGGATTTCGATGGATTTCGATGGCTTTTGATGGATTTAGATGGAT
The DNA here is from genome assembly GCA_949358305.1 of Strigamia acuminata. Taxonomy (NCBI): domain Eukaryota; kingdom Metazoa; phylum Arthropoda; class Chilopoda; order Geophilomorpha; family Linotaeniidae; genus Strigamia; species Strigamia acuminata. The sequence continues at coordinate 62,375,588 of OX442314.1, read as the reverse complement.
TTAGATGGCTTTTGATGAATTTCTCAGTGAATTGTGATGAATTTTTATTAATTTATTTAATTATCTGATAAATAATTGCAATTTTGATATAGGAATGCAGCGTGGGTCATATTTAGACCAGACCAGACCAGTTATGGGGCAATGTGTACACTCATCCATTTTAGACAATGCTAATTATTAAGGTAGACAAATTTTTGAAACATTAAACAACAATTTCCCACAATTTCTCACAAATTTTGTTGATTTATTTCATTCCTTCTTTGGCAAATGACAGTTATCGTTTTTTGAAAAATAAAAAAAAAAAAAAAAAACTGTAGCACAGATCAAAAAGTTATTGGCACCATTAGAAAGAGAGGCAAATTCTGCACAGGAAACATTTTTTAAATATTTTAAACCGTTCATTTTTCATTTTTTTTTGTTTTTAGGGTCGAATTGAAATTAAATTTGCCAGCACGAAATTTGCCATGCGGTCGCCGGCTTCGATCGCCCGAAACGGAATCTTTCCTCGATGAAATCAAGTAGAAAAACATACAGGCTTGTGTGGAATGCAATTTCCAATCGAATGAGCCTGGTTGCAGAATTTCTCGACCTCTTTCTAATGCCGAAATCATGATACAAACGCATCGGGCCGAACGAACATTTTGGCATCCATTAAAGCACTCGGGATCCGCCAGGTGGTGCTCCGGTTTGATGACATTGCGCCATAAGTTCCTTTTTTCTCCAAATGAGACAAACCAACAAAGATTCAAGTCAAGTTGAATAAAATTAGCCTCAAAAAAGACATGAAGAATATGAACAAGTAGGAAGTTTAGCTGATAGAGTTTGAAATGTGATGATGATTGTGAAATGACAATTAGCTGAGAAGGATGACACACCGTTGCGACTTGCGCTAGCTTGTAGACTGGCTGAGTTGGAGACAGCTAGATAGGTATCGCTTCTCGGCCTTTTGGCTAAGATCAAAGTGTAGTATCTGTTCTTATCAGCTTAGCTTTGTACCCATCAACAGGGTTTGTTTATTTTCCGAAAAGCCAAAAAACAGGAATGCAAGTGCATACCTAGTTATTCAAATTACAATATAAATAAATAAAAGTTACACTCAATATATACAGTTTTTCGTAATAACTGTCAATTGTCGATTATTCCCCGCCCGCTATTCATTAGCTCGATCCACTTGCCTTCGTTTCGTTTTCGAAGGGCTTCCATGTTCGTCTTGGCTACTGCCCAGATTACAATGAAGAATTGAGATTTATCCCAATTGTTTCCTCGGTGAATTTCGCATCTGGCTCTCCATAAATAATGGATCACCAGACCGTTTAGGAAGTTCCAAAATCTCACTTTAGTCGCGTCGATGTTCGGAGGTATCTTAAAGATTACATTTTCGTATACGAGGTCCCTGGCGTCGAACAGGCTGGCCAGATCGAGCCAGATTCGCTGTGCGTACGGACAGTCCCAGATTACGTGTTTAGCGTTTTCGGTTGCGGTGCATCGCTGGCACGAGTCGGAATCTCGGAGCTTCATCTTGAAAAGACGGTCTCTGCACAGGACTCCCCTCTGGCAAATCTTCCAGATTGTGTTCTGCATGTTTGCAGACCACAAATTACGCCAGAGAAGACTCCAGTTCGTGCCCCTCGAGTAGTCTCGAATGTTCCGGTCGGCGTCGTTCGTTTTCGCATAAAACCACCAGTACCATCCGTTTCCATCTAGCTCGCGCCATTCGTCGGGAAAAACGGCCAGGTACGTGGTCGAAATCTTGTAGATGTAGTCGAACCAGATGTCGCGTGTCTCGGAATGTACAAACCGGATGCTCGCCATCTCGGGGTCGAGTTTCCTCCAGTGGAAACCGAGGTAAAGCGTAATGTAAACCGACCAATTTTCCATTCGATTCTCCATTTTTACTTTTCGCAGGGTCAACTCGGTGACGTACGCCATGACCAGTGTCTCGATGTGTGGCAGACCGATGCCTCCATCCTCCTTCCTGGCACACAGGTAAGTCCCGGCAAAAGGGAGTCTATTCACCTTTCCGCCCCATACAAACCTGACCAGTTTTGATTGCATCTCTTTCATCCATTTCTGGCTTGGGAGGTGCACGCTGGCCAGGAATTTTACTTTGCACAGGACGTACTGCTTGATGAAACTCACCTTCTGCACGAAAGACATATTCCTGTCGCGCCATTCGTTGAGTGTGGCGGTTAATTCGATTGCCAAAAGTCGCCACGCTCGCTTTCCAACACGTTTCATATCGTAGCCGAACTCGATCCCCAGAATTTTAACCGAAGTCTCGTTCCAGTTGATCGGGAACATCCGCTTGTGGTCCTCGGTCCACGCTGGTCCAATCGTGAGTCCCTTGCTCTTGGCCAAGTTCAGGTCGCTGCCGGTCGCGTCTCTAAACTCGCCAAAAAGGTTACGAATCGCTTCCAACGAGTTTGGGTCGGTGATCGTGAGCGTCAGGTCGTCAACGAACGCTGTGGACTTGATTTCCGTGCCCTGTAGTCGAACGCCTGCGATTTTCTCTTCGTTCTGGATGCGTTTCTGGAGTGTGTCGATGTATACGGTGTACAGGGTCATCGAAAGCGGGCAACCCTGTCGTACACCTCTGGAAATTTCGATGTTTTCAGTCAATGTCCCGTTGATATTGATTTTCGAGGTGATGTCGCGATAGCACTGTTTGATGCGCTCGAGGAACTGGTCGGTGAATCCGATCGACTTGCACGATTTCCACAAATATTCCCAGTGGACGCGGTCGTACGCTTCACGTTGGTCCAGTGCGAGCAGCGCCAGAGATGAGTTGGTTAAAGTTCCCCGGTTCCAAGTTGATGCGAGGAGGATCTGCGCATCCGAAATTCGTTTTCCCTTCACGCCCCCGAACTGTCCACACTCGACTTTTTCCTTGATCAGCGTCCGAAGTCGTGAGTTTAGAACTTTCGTGTAGATTTTGTAGTCGGTGCACAGCAGCGAGATCGGTCGCCAGTCGCCGCAAACCTTCGGGTTTTCGATTTTCGGGATCAGCGTTATCACGCCCGATCTCTGGGAGTTGGTCAGCGTCGTGCTGGTGTTCCACAGCGCGCAGAGATAAGGAGCAATGATTCCACGGAATTTCTTGTAGAACTCGGCCGGAATCCCATCAATTCCTGGGCTGCGGTTGTTGCTCAATCTGCTAATCGTGTCCGAGATTTCCTTCACGGTGAAGGCGTCATCCAGGTTCGAAAATTCGTCGCCAGAATCCGATTCTCTGTGAAATTTCGTCCAGGTAGCTTCGTTTACGTCCACTCGCCCGAATTTTTCTTTGTAGTGGTTGGTGAATGCGGTACGAATTGCCACCTCGTCGGAAATCGCTGCGCCATTCACAAACACATTACTAATATCCCGTTTCGAATTTGCCGCCTCTTTCTTTCTCTTTGCATCGTCGCCGACACTTTCTAGAAAGTCGCGCTCCTCGATCACGGCAAAAATGGCGTTTCCTCGCTGCGTAGTCACGTTCAACTCTTTCAATTCGCGTGAAATTTCCTCGATGTCGCTTTTAAAAAAGTCTTGCCCCGAGTCTCTAAACAACTTCCGGATCCAAAGTAGGTTTTCCCTGTGTTCCTTTGCTTTTCTATTTGCAGCAATCGATGCGGTCTTGCAAAAACGTTTGATTCGTCGTTTAATCGTTTCCCAGCCTCTTGGGTCCAATCGCAACTCGTCGATCCAATCGCCCCATTTTTCCTCGAAACGTTCGCAAAAATGCTGGTCATCAAGCAGGTCTGTGTTTAATTTCCAAAACGATTTTATCCTCTTTCTAGACATGAGTCCAAAAGCACAAAACACCGGGTAGTGATCCGAGAACGAGTCGCCACCAATTGAGCAGCTTTTGGTCAGGATTCGCCCATTATTCTCTACCAACCAGTAGTCCAGTCTCGAGGTCGTGGTCTGCCATTTGAAGGAGTGCTGCATTCCTTTTCTACCGCCGGCAAGCCACGCATCTGTCAAGTTTTTGTCGTTCATCAGTTTCTCGAGTCGCTTTTCTGCCTTTGCGTGTCGTCTCGAGGTCGATTCGAAGTCCGTGTTTAAGTCGCCGCCGATAATCACGTTTCGGTTGGTGTCAGTGCACACGGTGAGCTCGTCGTAGAAGTCCTCGACTTTCGTAACGTCCACTGGTCCGTACGCGTTGATTAATCGAAGTGCAGTGTCGCCACAAACACAGTCCCAAACCATGATTCGGTTGTGGCATTCGTAGCGCACACTGCTCTGGCTGAATTTCGATTTTTTGAAGCCAATTCCAAGTCCTCCGCTGCCGTCTACGTTGCAGCACCAGTGCCACTTGAAGCCGGGAGTATTTTGCTCGATCCATCGCATTTTCAGTTTGTCGGTCACGTGAGTTTCCTGCAGAAACACTATGTCGACTGGATTCGTCCTCATCCAGTTTAGCAATTCGGTTTGTCTTGTAAATCCTTGAAGTGAGCGTACATTGTACGTCGCAGCTTTAAAGACGAATTCTTCTGTTTGTGGGGGTTTTTTCTAACGGTGCGTGTGTCGAAAACTTAACAAAAACGTTTTTGTCAAGTTACTTGGGAATTTCTTCCCCCTTCGTGGCAGAATCGTTTCCCCTCTTCTTTTTCGAGTGGTTTTTCTGTCTCGTTTTCGATAAATCTTGTACGCCCGTTTGCTTGTATGTCACCGTGGTGAAACCCTCGTCGTCGCTGTCCGTCTCTTCTCTCGACCGCTTCAACGGTTCCTCGATGTCCATTTCAAATTGCTGGTTCGGTTCCGAATCGAGTGCCGAAGTGGTGACAGTAACGATTTGTTCCACGGCAGTTTTCTTCTCAATCGGTTCCGTTTCGTCTTGTTTTTCGTTCTCGACGCGTGCGCTGGTTGTCTCGGTTTTCTTTGCGATTTTTTCCTTTCGAATTGGACAGTCTCGTGAGACGTGTCCCGGTTCTTTGCAGATCTTGCAATTCTCGGTGCAATCGCTGCTAATGTGGCCACGTTTCCCGCAATTGTAACAGTTCGGCGGCTTGTTTGGATCGTTTGGTCGTCTTCTCGTTTCTTGCGTTGCGTTCGTCGTTTTCTTCGCGTTCGCCGCCCGGATACGACAGTTGGCGGACGTGTGCCCCAATTTGTCGCACGTTTTGCACTTTTCGGTGCAGGATCGGCTTACGTGGCCGAATTGGTTACAGTTGAAGCATTTTGTTTTGGGACAAACCGAAGCGTAGTGGTCTGTCGTGTCACATTTCGGGCAGTACGGGCCCATGCCCTTGTAAATTAGGTGTCCCGAATACTGCCCAACCTCGATCTTGTTCGGTAAATCATCGGCGCTGATCATAACAATGATATTTCCGTTCAAAATGAAATCGTCGTCCTCGAACTTCTCGTATGAAACGGATGACACGTTGCCAAATCTTTTCATCTCGCGTTCCACCTCGAAAAGTGGCACAAGTGGTGACAATCCCTTTATAATAACGCGTTTATCCCGACGAATTTTGGGTTCCCACGTGATTTTTAGCCCATCCACGGTGGTTCCTTTGGAACTGGCCAACTGGTCGACCAGTTCCGTGTTCGTCAGCAGAACTTGGAACTTCCCACCAAGTATGTGTTGGATAAATTTTATCGTTGGTACGCCGTTTTCTGTTAACTTTCCCAGTCGCTTTTGCAATGTTTCCATGAGGATTCGGGGTTTAAGACCGGTCTCGATCCAACAATCGACTAGCAACTCCATCGCGGCGAAGGAAAACGTCAGGGCGACGTCTGCCGATTCTACGAGATCGCGCCGATCGCGAACGGACGAAAAAGTCGAAATTTCGGCCCGAAAACGATTGTAAGTATCCACAAAACCTACACAGTCTTGTAGACGAAGTCTTGGCGCACAATTTGGTGCCAAGAACACAACAAATGGACCGTTCGTTGGCCCGGAAACGACGAAAAACCGAAAACGAAAATGCGACGATCGTCGCCACGTGTTGCGGAATTCGTAAAAAAGTCGAAAATTTCAAAAAATAACGCGATTTTGATTCGGAAAACGACGTGGGATGGTACAAGGTACATATACCGACAGTTTCACCGCAGAAAATCCCAGGATTTTAGCCGGAATTTCTGAAAAAACAGGAAAAACGCAGGAGCAACCACGTGTGACCTGTCCTGTTCTTATCAGCTTAATATCTGATACGGTCCTCATTGAGGACCCAGAATATTAAACTGATTTTTGGAATGCGGTGAGGTGCTCGGAGCTTGCTCCACCCCTGCCACGGGTTGGCCTGGTATAGCAGTAACTCCAGGATCGGCCCACTCCTTCGGGAGAATCATATAATAATAATAATAATAATACAAAATTAGAAATGAGGTACAAAAAGGCTATTATATAACACTAGGGTATTGGTCTACATGTAGTATGTACTGGGTATATATATGCATGTGGTTATACAAGGTGGAGTGAGCTGGCAGGACTGTGCCATTCCGTGAGCTGAGCTGAGCTGAGCTGGTCAGGTGAGCAGCTCCAGCTATTTTGTTTTGTTTAATTCTGTTTGTATGAATTGAATTGAAATGTGGCTGGCTCTATGCTATTTCTAAAATTGATTTTGATGAAATTTTTGTCCAAATTTTCATCAACTTTTGATGGTGTGTCAGAATTTCCTTGAAATTTTGATCAATTTTCGTGAATTTCCTTGAAATTTTGATCAATTTTCGTGAATTTTGAAGATTTCTTGGTGAATTTCGATGGCATTTGATGGGATTAGATGGATTTTCATCAACTTTTGATGGTAGGTGTCGGAATTTTCTTGAAATTTGTTGAAATTCTCGTGAATTTTGATGATTTCTTGGTGAATTTCGATGGCTTTTGATGGATTTAGATGGATTTAGATAGATTTCGATGGATTTCGATGGATTTCGATGGCTTTTGATGGATTTAGATGGATTTAGATGGCTTTTGATGAATTTCTCAGTGAATTGTGATGAATTTTTATTAATTTATTTAATTATCTGATAAATAATTGCAATTTTGATATAGGAATGCAGCGTGGGTCATATTTAGACCAGACCAGACCAGTTATGGGGCAATGTGTACACTCATCCATTTTAGACAATGCTAATTATTAAGGTAGACAAATTTTTGAAACATTAAACAACAATTTCCCACAATTTCTCACAAATTTTGTTGATTTATTTCATTCCTTCTTTGGCAAATGACAGTTATCGTTTTTTGAAAAATAAAAAAAAAAAAAAAAAACTGTAGCACAGATCAAAAAGTTATTGGCACCATTAGAAAGAGAGGCAAATTCTGCACAGGAAACATTTTTTAAATATTTTAAACCGTTCATTTTTCATTTTTTTTTGTTTTTAGGGTCGAATTGAAATTAAATTTGCCAGCACGAAATTTGCCATGCGGTCGCCGGCTTCGATCGCCCGAAACGGAATCTTTCCTCGATGAAATCAAGTAGAAAAACATACAGGCTTGTGTGGAATGCAATTTCCAATCGAATGAGCCTGGTTGCAGAATTTCTCGACCTCTTTCTAATGCCGAAATCATGATACAAACGCATCGGGCCGAACGAACATTTTGGCATCCATTAAAGCACTCGGGATCCGCCAGGTGGTGCTCCGGTTTGATGACATTGCGCCATAAGTTCCTTTTTTCTCCAAATGAGACAAACCAACAAAGATTCAAGTCAAGTTGAATAAAATTAGCCTCAAAAAAGACATGAAGAATATGAACAAGTAGGAAGTTTAGCTGATAGAGTTTGAAATGTGATGATGATTGTGAAATGACAATTAGCTGAGAAGGATGACACACCGTTGCGACTTGCGCTAGCTTGTAGACTGGCTGAGTTGGAGACAGCTAGATAGGTATCGCTTCTCGGCCTTTTGGCTAAGATCAAAGTGTAGTATCTGTTCTTATCAGCTTAGCTTAATACCCTTAGGGCCATTTTATTTCTATCCGACTAAAAAAGGAGTACAAGTGCACACCAATTGGTTACATAATTAAAAATTCACAATAATCGAGCACCCATCACGTATAGATGCATATTATACAAGAGTTACGATAATAATAATACATTATAATAAATAAGTAAACGAACAATAAAAGTTAATCAATTGTCAATTAAGAACAAAACCGTATTTTTGTCAAGTTTTTCTTGCGGCAGGATCAGGATCGTCGTTCCTTTATCCGCGATTTCTTGTTTTTCACAACCGTGAAATCATCATCGCTGTCGTCCCTGGTTCGTTTCGTCTGCTCTTCAAAGTCCATTTCGTTCTCCCCCTCGCTGTCCTCGCTGTCCGTATCGCCAAAACATAATCTATTTTGCTCCGCGCAATATGCTTCGTATTCCTCCACGGTCAAATCGCTGTACCTGTCCGGGACGATAGTTTTTGAGACGGAAGCAGCAGTGGCAACAGGGGCGATTTGTTCCATGACAGTCGTTTCGTCAACCGGTTTCGTTTCGTCAACCGGTTTCGTTTCGTCGACCGGTTTCGTTTCGTCAATCTGTTTCGTTTCATCTCGTCGTCGCTTTTCTGTGGGCGCTTTGGTTTTCTTGGCCATTTTTTCGTGTCGAATCGAGCAGTCTCTCGAAATATGGCCCGGCTTCTTGCAGATCCCGCAGTTTTCCTTGCAATCGCTGCTGATATGGCCCCGTTTTTTGCAGTTATAGCACGTAATATTCTTCGGATCGCTCGGTTTTCGAATTTCTTGCGCTGCGTTTTTCGACTTCGCAGCACGGACACGGACACGGCAGTTGGCAGACGTGTGTCCCGGTTTGTTACAAGTTTTGCAGTCAGTCGTGCAAAATCTGCTTACGTGGCCAAACTCATTACAGTTATAACATTTCGTTTTCGGGCACACCGATGCGTAGTGGTCCGTCGTGTCGCACTTGGGGCAGTAGGGGCCCATGCCCTTGTAGATAAGGTGGCCAGAAAAATCCCCAATTACGATTTTGCTAGGCAAATTGTCGCTGGTAATCATCACGATGATGTTTCCATTGATAATCGACTCATGGTTTTCGAACTTCTCGTACGCTACGGACGTTACACTGCCCAACTTGCGCATTTCGTAATCCACCTCGGCCAGTGGAACCGTCATCGAAAGTCCTTTAACAATAACACGTTTGTCACGACGAATTCGTGGTGCCCACAAAATTCGCAAACCGTCGACCGTAGCACCGCTGGAATCAGCTAGTTGGTCGACCAGTTCCTGACTGGTCAGCAAAGCTTCGAATTTTAAACCACCGACACATTGAATCCCTTTGATCGTGGGTTCTCCATCTTCCGTGTGTCTTCCTAGCTTTTTAAGAAGAGCTTCTAGTAGATGTATGGGTGTTAAGCCAGCATCAAGTCTGCAATCGATAATTCTATCCATCGGCACGAAAGAAAAACGTCTGGGCGACGTATATCAATACCGCGTGTATTCGCCGATCGCGAATCGGGCGAAAAACGAAAAATTCGACCGAAAAACGATTCCGGTTGAACCGGAAACCAATAGAGATCGACAGAGGAGGTTCTGGCGCACAATTTGGTGCCAAGAACACACCAATTCGACCTATCTACGGCCTGTAGTTGCCGAAAAACCGATAACGGGAATTCGGCGATCGTCGCCACGTGTTTCGGCGGTCACAAAAAGTCGCGAAAACGGCGAAAAAAGACTTCTCCCGGTTCCGAAACCAATACCCACTTGTAGAGGAGGTGCTGGCGGTCAGTTTCGTGTAAAGAACACAGCAAACGGACCGTTAGAAATCTCGGAATCGAAGACGGAAGATCGGCGATCGTCGCCACGTGTTTCGGCGATCGCAAAAAAGTCAAAAAACTGCCAAAAACTTACGGAAAACTTGCCAAAAACCACGTGCAAAGGTCGAATGCACATGTATACGCTGTATTTACTGCAGGAAAATCCAAAAATCGTGCATAAAGGTCTCAAAAACGGGATCGACGGTAGGAGCCACTTGGCATGCAACCTTCCCTGGCGGCTGTTCTTATCAGCTTAATATCTGATACGGTCCTCATTGAGGACCCAGAATATTAAACTGATTTTTGGAATGCGGTGAGGTGCTCGGAGCTTGCTCCACCCCTGCCACGGGTTGGCCTGGTATAGCAGTAACTCCAGGATCGGCCCACTCCTTCGGGAGAATCATATAATAATAATAATAATAATACAAAATTAGAAATGAGGTACAAAAAGGCTATTATATAACACTAGGGTATTGGTCTACATGTAGTATGTACTGGGTATATATATGCATGTGGTTATACAAGGTGGAGTGAGCTGGCAGGACTGTGCCATTCCGTGAGCTGAGCTGAGCTGAGCTGGTCAGGTGAGCAGCTCCAGCTATTTTGTTTTGTTTAATTCTGTTTGTATGAATTGAATTGAAATGTGGCTGGCTCTATGCTATTTCTAAAATTGATTTTGATGAAATTTTTGTCCAAATTTTCATCAACTTTTGATGGTGTGTCAGAATTTCCTTGAAATTTTGATCAATTTTCGTGAATTTCCTTGAAATTTTGATCAATTTTCGTGAATTTTGAAGATTTCTTGGTGAATTTCGATGGCATTTGATGGGATTAGATGGATTTTCATCAACTTTTGATGGTAGGTGTCGGAATTTTCTTGAAATTTGTTGAAATTCTCGTGAATTTTGATGATTTCTTGGTGAATTTCGATGGCTTTTGATGGATTTAGATGGATTTAGATAGATTTCGATGGATTTCGATGGATTTCGATGGCTTTTGATGGATTTAGATGGATTTAGATGGCTTTTGATGAATTTCTCAGTGAATTGTGATGAATTTTTATTAATTTATTTAATTATCTGATAAATAATTGCAATTTTGATATAGGAATGCAGCGTGGGTCATATTTAGACCAGACCAGACCAGTTATGGGGCAATGTGTACACTCATCCATTTTAGACAATGCTAATTATTAAGGTAGACAAATTTTTGAAACATTAAACAACAATTTCCCACAATTTCTCACAAATTTTGTTGATTTATTTCATTCCTTCTTTGGCAAATGACAGTTATCGTTTTTTGAAAAATAAAAAAAAAAAAAAAAAACTGTAGCACAGATCAAAAAGTTATTGGCACCATTAGAAAGAGAGGCAAATTCTGCACAGGAAACATTTTTTAAATATTTTAAACCGTTCATTTTTCATTTTTTTTTGTTTTTAGGGTCGAATTGAAATTAAATTTGCCAGCACGAAATTTGCCATGCGGTCGCCGGCTTCGATCGCCCGAAACGGAATCTTTCCTCGATGAAATCAAGTAGAAAAACATACAGGCTTGTGTGGAATGCAATTTCCAATCGAATGAGCCTGGTTGCAGAATTTCTCGACCTCTTTCTAATGCCGAAATCATGATACAAACGCATCGGGCCGAACGAACATTTTGGCATCCATTAAAGCACTCGGGATCCGCCAGGTGGTGCTCCGGTTTGATGACATTGCGCCATAAGTTCCTTTTTTCTCCAAATGAGACAAACCAACAAAGATTCAAGTCAAGTTGAATAAAATTAGCCTCAAAAAAGACATGAAGAATATGAACAAGTAGGAAGTTTAGCTGATAGAGTTTGAAATGTGATGATGATTGTGAAATGACAATTAGCTGAGAAGGATGACACACCGTTGCGACTTGCGCTAGCTTGTAGACTGGCTGAGTTGGAGACAGCTAGATAGGTATCGCTTCTCGGCCTTTTGGCTAAGATCAAAGTGTAGTATCTGTTCTTATCAGCTTAATATCTGATACGGTCCTCATTGAGGACCCAGAATATTAAACTGATTTTTGGAATGCGGTGAGGTGCTCGGAGCTTGCTCCACCCCTGCCACGGGTTGGCCTGGTATAGCAGTAACTCCAGGATCGGCCCACTCCTTCGGGAGAATCATATAATAATAATAATAATAATACAAAATTAGAAATGAGGTACAAAAAGGCTATTATATAACACTAGGGTATTGGTCTACATGTAGTATGTACTGGGTATATATATGCATGTGGTTATACAAGGTGGAGTGAGCTGGCAGGACTGTGCCATTCCGTGAGCTGAGCTGAGCTGAGCTGGTCAGGTGAGCAGCTCCAGCTATTTTGTTTTGTTTAATTCTGTTTGTATGAATTGAATTGAAATGTGGCTGGCTCTATGCTATTTCTAAAATTGATTTTGATGAAATTTTTGTCCAAATTTTCATCAACTTTTGATGGTGTGTCAGAATTTCCTTGAAATTTTGATCAATTTTCGTGAATTTCCTTGAAATTTTGATCAATTTTCGTGAATTTTGAAGATTTCTTGGTGAATTTCGATGGCATTTGATGGGATTAGATGGATTTTCATCAACTTTTGATGGTAGGTGTCGGAATTTTCTTGAAATTTGTTGAAATTCTCGTGAATTTTGATGATTTCTTGGTGAATTTCGATGGCTTTTGATGGATTTAGATGGATTTAGATAGATTTCGATGGATTTCGATGGATTTCGATGGCTTTTGATGGATTTAGATGGATTTAGATGGCTTTTGATGAATTTCTCAGTGAATTGTGATGAATTTTTATTAATTTATTTAATTATCTGATAAATAATTGCAATTTTGATATAGGAATGCAGCGTGGGTCATATTTAGACCAGACCAGACCAGTTATGGGGCAATGTGTACACTCATCCATTTTAGACAATGCTAATTATTAAGGTAGACAAATTTTTGAAACATTAAACAACAATTTCCCACAATTTCTCACAAATTTTGTTGATTTATTTCATTCCTTCTTTGGCAAATGACAGTTATCGTTTTTTGAAAAATAAAAAAAAAAAAAAAAAACTGTAGCACAGATCAAAAAGTTATTGGCACCATTAGAAAGAGAGGCAAATTCTGCACAGGAAACATTTTTTAAATATTTTAAACCGTTCATTTTTCATTTTTTTTTGTTTTTAGGGTCGAATTGAAATTAAATTTGCCAGCACGAAATTTGCCATGCGGTCGCCGGCTTCGATCGCCCGAAACGGAATCTTTCCTCGATGAAATCAAGTAGAAAAACATACAGGCTTGTGTGGAATGCAATTTCCAATCGAATGAGCCTGGTTGCAGAATTTCTCGACCTCTTTCTAATGCCGAAATCATGATACAAACGCATCGGGCCGAACGAACATTTTGGCATCCATTAAAGCACTCGGGATCCGCCAGGTGGTGCTCCGGTTTGATGACATTGCGCCATAAGTTCCTTTTTTCTCCAAATGAGACAAACCAACAAAGATTCAAGTCAAGTTGAATAAAATTAGCCTCAAAAAAGACATGAAGAATATGAACAAGTAGGAAGTTTAGCTGATAGAGTTTGAAATGTGATGATGATTGTGAAATGACAATTAGCTGAGAAGGATGACACACCGTTGCGACTTGCGCTAGCTTGTAGACTGGCTGAGTTGGAGACAGCTAGATAGGTATCGCTTCTCGGCCTTTTGGCTAAGATCAAAGTGTAGTATCTGTTCTTATCAGCTTAATATCTGATACGGTCCTCATTGAGGACCCAGAATATTAAACTGATTTTTGGAATGCGGTGAGGTGCTCGGAGCTTGCTCCACCCCTGCCACGGGTTGGCCTGGTATAGCAGTAACTCCAGGATCGGCCCACTCCTTCGGGAGAATCATATAATAATAATAATAATAATACAAAATTAGAAATGAGGTACAAAAAGGCTATTATATAACACTAGGGTATTGGTCTACATGTAGTATGTACTGGGTATATATATGCATGTGGTTATACAAGGTGGAGTGAGCTGGCAGGACTGTGCCATTCCGTGAGCTGAGCTGAGCTGAGCTGGTCAGGTGAGCAGCTCCAGCTATTTTGTTTTGTTTAATTCTGTTTGTATGAATTGAATTGAAATGTGGCTGGCTCTATGCTATTTCTAAAATTGATTTTGATGAAATTTTTGTCCAAATTTTCATCAACTTTTGATGGTGTGTCAGAATTTCCTTGAAATTTTGATCAATTTTCGTGAATTTCCTTGAAATTTTGATCAATTTTCGTGAATTTTGAAGATTTCTTGGTGAATTTCGATGGCATTTGATGGGATTAGATGGATTTTCATCAACTTTTGATGGTAGGTGTCGGAATTTTCTTGAAATTTGTTGAAATTCTCGTGAATTTTGATGATTTCTTGGTGAATTTCGATGGCTTTTGATGGATTTAGATGGATTTAGATAGATTTCGATGGATTTCGATGGATTTCGATGGCTTTTGATGGATTTAGATGGATTTAGATGGCTTTTGATGAATTTCTCAGTGAATTGTGATGAATTTTTATTAATTTATTTAATTATCTGATAAATAATTGCAATTTTGATATAGGAATGCAGCGTGGGTCATATTTAGACCAGACCAGACCAGTTATGGGGCAATGTGTACACTCATCCATTTTAGACAATGCTAATTATTAAGGTAGACAAATTTTTGAAACATTAAACAACAATTTCCCACAATTTCTCACAAATTTTGTTGATTTATTTCATTCCTTCTTTGGCAAATGACAGTTATCGTTTTTTGAAAAATAAAAAAAAAAAAAAAAAACTGTAGCACAGATCAAAAAGTTATTGGCACCATTAGAAAGAGAGGCAAATTCTGCACAGGAAACATTTTTTAAATATTTTAAACCGTTCATTTTTCATTTTTTTTTGTTTTTAGGGTCGAATTGAAATTAAATTTGCCAGCACGAAATTTGCCATGCGGTCGCCGGCTTCGATCGCCCGAAACGGAATCTTTCCTCGATGAAATCAAGTAGAAAAACATACAGGCTTGTGTGGAATGCAATTTCCAATCGAATGAGCCTGGTTGCAGAATTTCTCGACCTCTTTCTAATGCCGAAATCATGATACAAACGCATCGGGCCGAACGAACATTTTGGCATCCATTAAAGCACTCGGGATCCGCCAGGTGGTGCTCCGGTTTGATGACATTGCGCCATAAGTTCCTTTTTTCTCCAAATGAGACAAACCAACAAAGATTCAAGTCAAGTTGAATAAAATTAGCCTCAAAAAAGACATGAAGAATATGAACAAGTAGGAAGTTTAGCTGATAGAGTTTGAAATGTGATGATGATTGTGAAATGACAATTAGCTGAGAAGGATGACACACCGTTGCGACTTGCGCTAGCTTGTAGACTGGCTGAGTTGGAGACAGCTAGATAGGTATCGCTTCTCGGCCTTTTGGCTAAGATCAAAGTGTAGTATCTGTTCTTATCAGCTTAGCTTAATACCCTTAGGGCCATTTTATTTCTATCCGACTAAAAAAGGAGTACAAGTGCACACCAATTGGTTACATAATTAAAAATTCACAATAATCGAGCACCCATCACGTATAGATGCATATTATACAAGAGTTACGATAATAATAATACATTATAATAAATAAGTAAACGAACAATAAAAGTTAATCAATTGTCAATTAAGAACAAAACCGTATTTTTGTCAAGTTTTTCTTGCGGCAGGATCAGGATCGTCGTTCCTTTATCCGCGATTTCTTGTTTTTCACAACCGTGAAATCATCATCGCTGTCGTCCCTGGTTCGTTTCGTCTGCTCTTCAAAGTCCATTTCGTTCTCCCCCTCGCTGTCCTCGCTGTCCGTATCGCCAAAACATAATCTATTTTGCTCCGCGCAATATGCTTCGTATTCCTCCACGGTCAAATCGCTGTACCTGTCCGGGACGATAGTTTTTGAGACGGAAGCAGCAGTGGCAACAGGGGCGATTTGTTCCATGACAGTCGTTTCGTCAACCGGTTTCGTTTCGTCAACCGGTTTCGTTTCGTCGACCGGTTTCGTTTCGTCAATCTGTTTCGTTTCATCTCGTCGTCGCTTTTCTGTGGGCGCTTTGGTTTTCTTGGCCATTTTTTCGTGTCGAATCGAGCAGTCTCTCGAAATATGGCCCGGCTTCTTGCAGATCCCGCAGTTTTCCTTGCAATCGCTGCTGATATGGCCCCGTTTTTTGCAGTTATAGCACGTAATATTCTTCGGATCGCTCGGTTTTCGAATTTCTTGCGCTGCGTTTTTCGACTTCGCAGCACGGACACGGACACGGCAGTTGGCAGACGTGTGTCCCGGTTTGTTACAAGTTTTGCAGTCAGTCGTGCAAAATCTGCTTACGTGGCCAAACTCATTACAGTTATAACATTTCGTTTTCGGGCACACCGATGCGTAGTGGTCCGTCGTGTCGCACTTGGGGCAGTAGGGGCCCATGCCCTTGTAGATAAGGTGGCCAGAAAAATCCCCAATTACGATTTTGCTAGGCAAATTGTCGCTGGTAATCATCACGATGATGTTTCCATTGATAATCGACTCATGGTTTTCGAACTTCTCGTACGCTACGGACGTTACACTGCCCAACTTGCGCATTTCGTAATCCACCTCGGCCAGTGGAACCGTCATCGAAAGTCCTTTAACAATAACACGTTTGTCACGACGAATTCGTGGTGCCCACAAAATTCGCAAACCGTCGACCGTAGCACCGCTGGAATCAGCTAGTTGGTCGACCAGTTCCTGACTGGTCAGCAAAGCTTCGAATTTTAAACCACCGACACATTGAATCCCTTTGATCGTGGGTTCTCCATCTTCCGTGTGTCTTCCTAGCTTTTTAAGAAGAGCTTCTAGTAGATGTATGGGTGTTAAGCCAGCATCAAGTCTGCAATCGATAATTCTATCCATCGGCACGAAAGAAAAACGTCTGGGCGACGTATATCAATACCGCGTGTATTCGCCGATCGCGAATCGGGCGAAAAACGAAAAATTCGACCGAAAAACGATTCCGGTTGAACCGGAAACCAATAGAGATCGACAGAGGAGGTTCTGGCGCACAATTTGGTGCCAAGAACACACCAATTCGACCTATCTACGGCCTGTAGTTGCCGAAAAACCGATAACGGGAATTCGGCGATCGTCGCCACGTGTTTCGGCGGTCACAAAAAGTCGCGAAAACGGCGAAAAAAGACTTCTCCCGGTTCCGAAACCAATACCCACTTGTAGAGGAGGTGCTGGCGGTCAGTTTCGTGTAAAGAACACAGCAAACGGACCGTTAGAAATCTCGGAATCGAAGACGGAAGATCGGCGATCGTCGCCACGTGTTTCGGCGATCGCAAAAAAGTCAAAAAACTGCCAAAAACTTACGGAAAACTTGCCAAAAACCACGTGCAAAGGTCGAATGCACATGTATACGCTGTATTTACTGCAGGAAAATCCAAAAATCGTGCATAAAGGTCTCAAAAACGGGATCGACGGTAGGAGCCACTTGGCATGCAACCTTCCCTGGCGGCTGTTCTTATCAGCTTAATATCTGATACGGTCCTCATTGAGGACCCAGAATATTAAACTGATTTTTGGAATGCGGTGAGGTGCTCGGAGCTTGCTCCACCCCTGCCACGGGTTGGCCTGGTATAGCAGTAACTCCAGGATCGGCCCACTCCTTCGGGAGAATCATATAATAATAATAATAATAATACAAAATTAGAAATGAGGTACAAAAAGGCTATTATATAACACTAGGGTATTGGTCTACATGTAGTATGTACTGGGTATATATATGCATGTGGTTATACAAGGTGGAGTGAGCTGGCAGGACTGTGCCATTCCGTGAGCTGAGCTGAGCTGAGCTGGTCAGGTGAGCAGCTCCAGCTATTTTGTTTTGTTTAATTCTGTTTGTATGAATTGAATTGAAATGTGGCTGGCTCTATGCTATTTCTAAAATTGATTTTGATGAAATTTTTGTCCAAATTTTCATCAACTTTTGATGGTGTGTCAGAATTTCCTTGAAATTTTGATCAATTTTCGTGAATTTCCTTGAAATTTTGATCAATTTTCGTGAATTTTGAAGATTTCTTGGTGAATTTCGATGGCATTTGATGGGATTAGATGGATTTTCATCAACTTTTGATGGTAGGTGTCGGAATTTTCTTGAAATTTGTTGAAATTCTCGTGAATTTTGATGATTTCTTGGTGAATTTCGATGGCTTTTGATGGATTTAGATGGATTTAGATAGATTTCGATGGATTTCGATGGATTTCGATGGCTTTTGATGGATTTAGATGGATTTAGATGGCTTTTGATGAATTTCTCAGTGAATTGTGATGAATTTTTATTAATTTATTTAATTATCTGATAAATAATTGCAATTTTGATATAGGAATGCAGCGTGGGTCATATTTAGACCAGACCAGACCAGTTATGGGGCAATGTGTACACTCATCCATTTTAGACAATGCTAATTATTAAGGTAGACAAATTTTTGAAACATTAAACAACAATTTCCCACAATTTCTCACAAATTTTGTTGATTTATTTCATTCCTTCTTTGGCAAATGACAGTTATCGTTTTTTGAAAAATAAAAAAAAAAAAAAAAAACTGTAGCACAGATCAAAAAGTTATTGGCACCATTAGAAAGAGAGGCAAATTCTGCACAGGAAACATTTTTTAAATATTTTAAACCGTTCATTTTTCATTTTTTTTTGTTTTTAGGGTCGAATTGAAATTAAATTTGCCAGCACGAAATTTGCCATGCGGTCGCCGGCTTCGATCGCCCGAAACGGAATCTTTCCTCGATGAAATCAAGTAGAAAAACATACAGGCTTGTGTGGAATGCAATTTCCAATCGAATGAGCCTGGTTGCAGAATTTCTCGACCTCTTTCTAATGCCGAAATCATGATACAAACGCATCGGGCCGAACGAACATTTTGGCATCCATTAAAGCACTCGGGATCCGCCAGGTGGTGCTCCGGTTTGATGACATTGCGCCATAAGTTCCTTTTTTCTCCAAATGAGACAAACCAACAAAGATTCAAGTCAAGTTGAATAAAATTAGCCTCAAAAAAGACATGAAGAATATGAACAAGTAGGAAGTTTAGCTGATAGAGTTTGAAATGTGATGATGATTGTGAAATGACAATTAGCTGAGAAGGATGACACACCGTTGCGACTTGCGCTAGCTTGTAGACTGGCTGAGTTGGAGACAGCTAGATAGGTATCGCTTCTCGGCCTTTTGGCTAAGATCAAAGTGTAGTATCTGTTCTTATCAGCTTAGCTTAATACCCTTAGGGCCATTTTATTTCTATTCGACTAAAAAAGGAGTACAAGTGCACACCAATTGGTTACATAATTAAAAATTCACAATAATCGAGCACCCATCACGTATAGATGCATATTATACAAGAGTTACGATAATAATAATACATTATAATAAATAAGTAAACGAACAATAAAAGTTAATCAATTGTCAATTAAGAACAAAACCGTATTTTTGTCAAGTTTTTCTTGCGGCAGGATCAGGATCGTCGTTCCTTTATCCGCGATTTCTTGTTTTTCACAACCGTGAAATCATCATCGCTGTCGTCCCTGGTTCGTTTCGTCTGCTCTTCAAAGTCCATTTCGTTCTCCCCCTCGCTGTCCTCGCTGTCCGTATCGCCAAAACATAATCTATTTTGCTCCGCGCAATATGCTTCGTATTCCTCCACGGTCAAATCGCTGTACCTGTCCGGGACGATAGTTTTTGAGACGGAAGCAGCAGTGGCAACAGGGGCGATTTGTTCCATGACAGTCGTTTCGTCAACCGGTTTCGTTTCGTCAACCGGTTTCGTTTCGTCGACCGGTTTCGTTTCGTCAATCTGTTTCGTTTCATCTCGTCGTCGCTTTTCTGTGGGCGCTTTGGTTTTCTTGGCCATTTTTTCGTGTCGAATCGAGCAGTCTCTCGAAATATGGCCCGGCTTCTTGCAGATCCCGCAGTTTTCCTTGCAATCGCTGCTGATATGGCCCCGTTTTTTGCAGTTATAGCACGTAATATTCTTCGGATCGCTCGGTTTTCGAATTTCTTGCGCTGCGTTTTTCGACTTCGCAGCACGGACACGGACACGGCAGTTGGCAGACGTGTGTCCCGGTTTGTTACAAGTTTTGCAGTCAGTCGTGCAAAATCTGCTTACGTGGCCAAACTCATTACAGTTATAACATTTCGTTTTCGGGCACACCGATGCGTAGTGGTCCGTCGTGTCGCACTTGGGGCAGTAGGGGCCCATGCCCTTGTAGATAAGGTGGCCAGAAAAATCCCCAATTACGATTTTGCTAGGCAAATTGTCGCTGGTAATCATCACGATGATGTTTCCATTGATAATCGACTCATGGTTTTCGAACTTCTCGTACGCTACGGACGTTACACTGCCCAACTTGCGCATTTCGTAATCCACCTCGGCCAGTGGAACCGTCATCGAAAGTCCTTTAACAATAACACGTTTGTCACGACGAATTCGTGGTGCCCACAAAATTCGCAAACCGTCGACCGTAGCACCGCTGGAATCAGCTAGTTGGTCGACCAGTTCCTGACTGGTCAGCAAAGCTTCGAATTTTAAACCACCGACACATTGAATCCCTTTGATCGTGGGTTCTCCATCTTCCGTGTGTCTTCCTAGCTTTTTAAGAAGAGCTTCTAGTAGATGTATGGGTGTTAAGCCAGCATCAAGTCTGCAATCGATAATTCTATCCATCGGCACGAAAGAAAAACGTCTGGGCGACGTATATCAATACCGCGTGTATTCGCCGATCGCGAATCGGACGAAAAACGAAAAAATTCGACCGAAAAACGATTCCGGTTGAACCGGAAACCAATAGAGATCGACAGAGAAGGTTCTGGCGCACAATTTGGTGCCAAGAACACACCAATTCGACCTATCTACGGTCTGTAGTTGCCGAAAAACCGATAACGGAAATTCGGCGATTGTCGCCACGTGTTTCGGCGGTCACAAAAAGTCGCGAAAACGGCGAAAAAAGACTTCTCCCGGTTCCGAAACCAATACCCACTTGTAGAGGAGGTGCTGGCGGTCAGTTTGGTGTAAAGAACACAGCAAACGGACCGTTAGAAATCTCGGAATCGAAGACGGAAGATCGGCAATCGTCGCCACGTGTTTCGGCGATCGCAAAAAAGTCAAAAAACTGCCAAAAACTTACGGAAAACTTGCCAAAAACCACGTGCAAAGGTCGAATGCACATGTATACGCTGTATTTACTGCAGGAAAATCCAAAAATTGTGCATAAAGGTCTCAAGAACGGGATCGACGGTAGGAGCCACTTGGCATGCAACCTTCCCTGGCGGCTGTTCTTATCAGCTTAATATCTGATACGGTCCTCATTGAGGACCCAGAATATTAAACTGATTTTTGGAATGCGGTGAGGTGCTCGGAGCTTGCTCCACCCCTGCCACGGGTTGGCCTGGTATAGCAGTAACTCCAGGATCGGCCCACTCCTTCGGGAGAATCATATAATAATAATAATAATAATACAAAATTAGAAATGAGGTACAAAAAGGCTATTATATAACACTAGGGTATTGGTCTACATGTAGTATGTACTGGGTATATATATGCATGTGGTTATACAAGGTGGAGTGAGCTGGCAGGACTGTGCCATTCCGTGAGCTGAGCTGAGCTGAGCTGGTCAGGTGAGCAGCTCCAGCTATTTTGTTTTGTTTAATTCTGTTTGTATGAATTGAATTGAAATGTGGCTGGCTCTATGCTATTTCTAAAATTGATTTTGATGAAATTTTTGTCCAAATTTTCATCAACTTTTGATGGTGTGTCAGAATTTCCTTGAAATTTTGATCAATTTTCGTGAATTTCCTTGAAATTTTGATCAATTTTCGTGAATTTTGAAGATTTCTTGGTGAATTTCGATGGCATTTGATGGGATTAGATGGATTTTCATCAACTTTTGATGGTAGGTGTCGGAATTTTCTTGAAATTTGTTGAAATTCTCGTGAATTTTGATGATTTCTTGGTGAATTTCGATGGCTTTTGATGGATTTAGATGGATTTAGATAGATTTCGATGGATTTCGATGGATTTCGATGGCTTTTGATGGATTTAGATGGATTTAGATGGCTTTTGATGAATTTCTCAGTGAATTGTGATGAATTTTTATTAATTTATTTAATTATCTGATAAATAATTGCAATTTTGATATAGGAATGCAGCGTGGGTCATATTTAGACCAGACCAGACCAGTTATGGGGCAATGTGTACACTCATCCATTTTAGACAATGCTAATTATTAAGGTAGACAAATTTTTGAAACATTAAACAACAATTTCCCACAATTTCTCACAAATTTTGTTGATTTATTTCATTCCTTCTTTGGCAAATGACAGTTATCGTTTTTTGAAAAATAAAAAAAAAAAAAAAAAACTGTAGCACAGATCAAAAAGTTATTGGCACCATTAGAAAGAGAGGCAAATTCTGCACAGGAAACATTTTTTAAATATTTTAAACCGTTCATTTTTCATTTTTTTTTGTTTTTAGGGTCGA
This sequence comes from Strigamia acuminata, assembly GCA_949358305.1. NCBI lineage: Eukaryota > Metazoa > Arthropoda > Chilopoda > Geophilomorpha > Linotaeniidae > Strigamia > Strigamia acuminata. Next base: position 62,353,323 of record OX442314.1, on the reverse strand, counting down.
ATTGAAATTAAATTTGCCAGCACGAAATTTGCCATGCGGTCGCCGGCTTCGATCGCCCGAAACGGAATCTTTCCTCGATGAAATCAAGTAGAAAAACATACAGGCTTGTGTGGAATGCAATTTCCAATCGAATGAGCCTGGTTGCAGAATTTCTCGACCTCTTTCTAATGCCGAAATCATGATACAAACGCATCGGGCCGAACGAACATTTTGGCATCCATTAAAGCACTCGGGATCCGCCAGGTGGTGCTCCGGTTTGATGACATTGCGCCATAAGTTCCTTTTTTCTCCAAATGAGACAAACCAACAAAGATTCAAGTCAAGTTGAATAAAATTAGCCTCAAAAAAGACATGAAGAATATGAACAAGTAGGAAGTTTAGCTGATAGAGTTTGAAATGTGATGATGATTGTGAAATGACAATTAGCTGAGAAGGATGACACACCGTTGCGACTTGCGCTAGCTTGTAGACTGGCTGAGTTGGAGACAGCTAGATAGGTATCGCTTCTCGGCCTTTTGGCTAAGATCAAAGTGTAGTATCTGTTCTTATCAGCTTAATATCTGATACGGTCCTCATTGAGGACCCAGAATATTAAACTGATTTTTGGAATGCGGTGAGGTGCTCGGAGCTTGCTCCACCCCTGCCACGGGTTGGCCTGGTATAGCAGTAACTCCAGGATCGGCCCACTCCTTCGGGAGAATCATATAATAATAATAATAATAATACAAAATTAGAAATGAGGTACAAAAAGGCTATTATATAACACTAGGGTATTGGTCTACATGTAGTATGTACTGGGTATATATATGCATGTGGTTATACAAGGTGGAGTGAGCTGGCAGGACTGTGCCATTCCGTGAGCTGAGCTGAGCTGAGCTGGTCAGGTGAGCAGCTCCAGCTATTTTGTTTTGTTTAATTCTGTTTGTATGAATTGAATTGAAATGTGGCTGGCTCTATGCTATTTCTAAAATTGATTTTGATGAAATTTTTGTCCAAATTTTCATCAACTTTTGATGGTGTGTCAGAATTTCCTTGAAATTTTGATCAATTTTCGTGAATTTCCTTGAAATTTTGATCAATTTTCGTGAATTTTGAAGATTTCTTGGTGAATTTCGATGGCATTTGATGGGATTAGATGGATTTTCATCAACTTTTGATGGTAGGTGTCGGAATTTTCTTGAAATTTGTTGAAATTCTCGTGAATTTTGATGATTTCTTGGTGAATTTCGATGGCTTTTGATGGATTTAGATGGATTTAGATAGATTTCGATGGATTTCGATGGATTTCGATGGCTTTTGATGGATTTAGATGGATTTAGATGGCTTTTGATGAATTTCTCAGTGAATTGTGATGAATTTTTATTAATTTATTTAATTATCTGATAAATAATTGCAATTTTGATATAGGAATGCAGCGTGGGTCATATTTAGACCAGACCAGACCAGTTATGGGGCAATGTGTACACTCATCCATTTTAGACAATGCTAATTATTAAGGTAGACAAATTTTTGAAACATTAAACAACAATTTCCCACAATTTCTCACAAATTTTGTTGATTTATTTCATTCCTTCTTTGGCAAATGACAGTTATCGTTTTTTGAAAAATAAAAAAAAAAAAAAAAAACTGTAGCACAGATCAAAAAGTTATTGGCACCATTAGAAAGAGAGGCAAATTCTGCACAGGAAACATTTTTTAAATATTTTAAACCGTTCATTTTTCATTTTTTTTTGTTTTTAGGGTCGAATTGAAATTAAATTTGCCAGCACGAAATTTGCCATGCGGTCGCCGGCTTCGATCGCCCGAAACGGAATCTTTCCTCGATGAAATCAAGTAGAAAAACATACAGGCTTGTGTGGAATGCAATTTCCAATCGAATGAGCCTGGTTGCAGAATTTCTCGACCTCTTTCTAATGCCGAAATCATGATACAAACGCATCGGGCCGAACGAACATTTTGGCATCCATTAAAGCACTCGGGATCCGCCAGGTGGTGCTCCGGTTTGATGACATTGCGCCATAAGTTCCTTTTTTCTCCAAATGAGACAAACCAACAAAGATTCAAGTCAAGTTGAATAAAATTAGCCTCAAAAAAGACATGAAGAATATGAACAAGTAGGAAGTTTAGCTGATAGAGTTTGAAATGTGATGATGATTGTGAAATGACAATTAGCTGAGAAGGATGACACACCGTTGCGACTTGCGCTAGCTTGTAGACTGGCTGAGTTGGAGACAGCTAGATAGGTATCGCTTCTCGGCCTTTTGGCTAAGATCAAAGTGTAGTATCTGTTCTTATCAGCTTAATATCTGATACGGTCCTCATTGAGGACCCAGAATATTAAACTGATTTTTGGAATGCGGTGAGGTGCTCGGAGCTTGCTCCACCCCTGCCACGGGTTGGCCTGGTATAGCAGTAACTCCAGGATCGGCCCACTCCTTCGGGAGAATCATATAATAATAATAATAATAATACAAAATTAGAAATGAGGTACAAAAAGGCTATTATATAACACTAGGGTATTGGTCTACATGTAGTATGTACTGGGTATATATATGCATGTGGTTATACAAGGTGGAGTGAGCTGGCAGGACTGTGCCATTCCGTGAGCTGAGCTGAGCTGAGCTGGTCAGGTGAGCAGCTCCAGCTATTTTGTTTTGTTTAATTCTGTTTGTATGAATTGAATTGAAATGTGGCTGGCTCTATGCTATTTCTAAAATTGATTTTGATGAAATTTTTGTCCAAATTTTCATCAACTTTTGATGGTGTGTCAGAATTTCCTTGAAATTTTGATCAATTTTCGTGAATTTCCTTGAAATTTTGATCAATTTTCGTGAATTTTGAAGATTTCTTGGTGAATTTCGATGGCATTTGATGGGATTAGATGGATTTTCATCAACTTTTGATGGTAGGTGTCGGAATTTTCTTGAAATTTGTTGAAATTCTCGTGAATTTTGATGATTTCTTGGTGAATTTCGATGGCTTTTGATGGATTTAGATGGATTTAGATAGATTTCGATGGATTTCGATGGATTTCGATGGCTTTTGATGGATTTAGATGGATTTAGATGGCTTTTGATGAATTTCTCAGTGAATTGTGATGAATTTTTATTAATTTATTTAATTATCTGATAAATAATTGCAATTTTGATATAGGAATGCAGCGTGGGTCATATTTAGACCAGACCAGACCAGTTATGGGGCAATGTGTACACTCATCCATTTTAGACAATGCTAATTATTAAGGTAGACAAATTTTTGAAACATTAAACAACAATTTCCCACAATTTCTCACAAATTTTGTTGATTTATTTCATTCCTTCTTTGGCAAATGACAGTTATCGTTTTTTCAAAAATAAAAAAAAAAAAAAAAAAAAACTGTAGCACAGATCAAAAAGTTATTGGCACCATTAGAAAGAGAGGCAAATTCTGCACAGGAAACATTTTTTAAATATTTTAAACCGTTCATTTTTCATTTTTTTTTGTTTTTAGGGTCGAATTGAAATTAAATTTGCCAGCACGAAATTTGCCATGCGGTCGCCGGCTTCGATCGCCCGAAACGGAATCTTTCCTCGATGAAATCAAGTAGAAAAACATACAGGCTTGTGTGGAATGCAATTTCCAATCGAATGAGCCTGGTTGCAGAATTTCTCGACCTCTTTCTAATGCCGAAATCATGATACAAACGCATCGGGCCGAACGAACATTTTGGCATCCATTAAAGCACTCGGGATCCGCCAGGTGGTGCTCCGGTTTGATGACATTGCGCCATAAGTTCCTTTTTTCTCCAAATGAGACAAACCAACAAAGATTCAAGTCAAGTTGAATAAAATTAGCCTCAAAAAAGACATGAAGAATATGAACAAGTAGGAAGTTTAGCTGATAGAGTTTGAAATGTGATGATGATTGTGAAATGACAATTAGCTGAGAAGGATGACACACCGTTGCGACTTGCGCTAGCTTGTAGACTGGCTGAGTTGGAGACAGCTAGATAGGTATCGCTTCTCGGCCTTTTGGCTAAGATCAAAGTGTAGTATCTGTTCTTATCAGCTTAGCTTAATACCCTTAGGGCCATTTTATTTCTATCCGACTAAAAAAGGAGTACAAGTGCACACCAATTGGTTACATAATTAAAAATTCACAATAATCGAGCACCCATCACGTATAGATGCATATTATACAAGAGTTACGATAATAATAATACATTATAATAAATAAGTAAACGAACAATAAAAGTTAATCAATTGTCAATTAAGAACAAAACCGTATTTTTGTCAAGTTTTTCTTGCGGCAGGATCAGGATCGTCGTTCCTTTATCCGCGATTTCTTGTTTTTCACAACCGTGAAATCATCATCGCTGTCGTCCCTGGTTCGTTTCGTCTGCTCTTCAAAGTCCATTTCGTTCTCCCCCTCGCTGTCCGTATCGCCAAAACATAATCTATTTTGCTCCGCGCAATATGCTTCGTAATCCTCCACGGTCAAGTCGCTGTACCTGTCCGGGACGATAGTTTTTGAGACGGAAGCAGCAGTGGCAACAGGGGCGATTTGTTCCATGACAGTCGTTACGTCGACCGGTTTCGTTTCGTCGACCGGTTTCGTTTCGTCAATCTGTTTCGTTTCATCTCGTCGTCGCTTTTCTGTGGGCGCTTTGGTTTTCTTGGCCATTTTTTCGTGTCGAATCGAGCAGTCTCTCGAAATATGGCCCGGCTTCTTGCAGATCCCGCAGTTTTCCTTGCAATCGCTGCTGATATGGCCCCGTTTTTTGCAGTTATAGCACGTAATATTCTTCGGATCGCTCGGTTTTCGAATTTCTTGCGCTGCGTTTTTCGACTTCGCAGCACGGACACGGACACGGCAGTTGGCAGACGTGTGTCCCGGTTTGTTACAAGTTTTGCAATCGGTCGTGCAAAATCTGCTTACATGGCCAAACTCATTACAGTTATAACATTTCGTTTTCGGGCACACCGATGCGTAGTGGTTCGTCGTGTCGCACTTGGGGCAGTAGGGGCCCATGCCCTTGTAGATAAGGTGGCCAGAAAAATCCCCAATTACGATTTTGCTAGGCAAATTGTCGCTGGTAATCATCACGATGATGTTTCCATTGATAATCGACTCATGGTTTTCGAACTTCTCGTACGCTACGGACGTTACACTGCCCAACTTGCGCATTTCGTAATCCACCTCGGTCAGTGGAACCGTCATCGAAAGTCCTTTAATAATAACACGTTTGTCACGACGAATTCGTGGTGCCCACAAAATTCGCAAACCGTCGACCGTAGCACCGCTGGAATCAGCTAGTTGGTCGACCAGTTCCTGACTGGTCAGCAAAGCTTCGAATTTTAAACCACCGACACATTGAATCCCTTTGATCGTGGGTTCTCCATCTTCCGTGTGTCTTCCTAGCTTTTTAAGAAGAGCTTCTAGTAGATGTATGGGTGTTAAGCCAGCATCAAGTCTGCAATCGATAATTCTATCCATCGGCACGAAAGAAAAACGTCTGGGCGACGTATATCAATACCGCGTGTATTCGCCGATCGCGAATCGGACGAAAAACGAAAAATTCGACCGAAAAACGATTCCGGTTGAACCGGAAACCAATAGAGATCGACAGAGGAGGTTCTGGCGCACAATTTGGTGCCAAGAACACACCAATTCGACCTATCTACGGCCTGTAGTTGCCGAAAAACCGATAACGGGAATTCGGCGATCGTCGCCACGTGTTTCGGCGGTCACAAAAAGTCGCGAAAACGGCGAAAAAAGACTTCTCCCGGTTCCGAAACCAATACCCACTTGTAGAGGAGGTGCTGGCGGTCAGTTTCGTGTAAAGAACACAGCAAACGGACCGTTAGAAATCTCGGAATCGAAGACGGAAGATCGGCGATCGTCGCCACGTGTTTCGGCGATCGCAAAAAAGTCAAAAAACTGCCAAAAACTTACGGAAAACTTGCCAAAAACCACGTGCAAAGGTCGAATGCACATGTATACGCTGTATTTACTGCAGGAAAATCCAAAAATCGTGCATAAAGGTCTCAAAAACGGGATCGACGGTAGGAGCCACTTGGCATGCAACCTTCCCTGGCGGCTGTTCTTATCAGCTTAATATCTGATACGGTCCTCATTGAGGACCCAGAATATTAAACTGATTTTTGGAATGCGGTGAGGTGCTCGGAGCTTGCTCCACCCCTGCCACGGGTTGGCCTGGTATAGCAGTAACTCCAGGATCGGCCCACTCCTTCGGGAGAATCATATAATAATAATAATAATAATACAAAATTAGAAATGAGGTACAAAAAGGCTATTATATAACACTAGGGTATTGGTCTACATGTAGTATGTACTGGGTATATATATGCATGTGGTTATACAAGGTGGAGTGAGCTGGCAGGACTGTGCCATTCCGTGAGCTGAGCTGAGCTGAGCTGGTCAGGTGAGCAGCTCCAGCTATTTTGTTTTGTTTAATTCTGTTTGTATGAATTGAATTGAAATGTGGCTGGCTCTATGCTATTTCTAAAATTGATTTTGATGAAATTTTTGTCCAAATTTTCATCAACTTTTGATGGTGTGTCAGAATTTCCTTGAAATTTTGATCAATTTTCGTGAATTTCCTTGAAATTTTGATCAATTTTCGTGAATTTTGAAGATTTCTTGGTGAATTTCGATGGCATTTGATGGGATTAGATGGATTTTCATCAACTTTTGATGGTAGGTGTCGGAATTTTCTTGAAATTTGTTGAAATTCTCGTGAATTTTGATGATTTCTTGGTGAATTTCGATGGCTTTTGATGGATTTAGATGGATTTAGATAGATTTCGATGGATTTCGATGGATTTCGATGGCTTTTGATGGATTTAGATGGATTTAGATGGCTTTTGATGAATTTCTCAGTGAATTGTGATGAATTTTTATTAATTTATTTAATTATCTGATAAATAATTGCAATTTTGATATAGGAATGCAGCGTGGGTCATATTTAGACCAGACCAGACCAGTTATGGGGCAATGTGTACACTCATCCATTTTAGACAATGCTAATTATTAAGGTAGACAAATTTTTGAAACATTAAACAACAATTTCCCACAATTTCTCACAAATTTTGTTGATTTATTTCATTCCTTCTTTGGCAAATGACAGTTATCGTTTTTTGAAAAATAAAAAAAAAAAAAAAAAACTGTAGCACAGATCAAAAAGTTATTGGCACCATTAGAAAGAGAGGCAAATTCTGCACAGGAAACATTTTTTAAATATTTTAAACCGTTCATTTTTCATTTTTTTTTGTTTTTAGGGTCGAATTGAAATTAAATTTGCCAGCACGAAATTTGCCATGCGGTCGCCGGCTTCGATCGCCCGAAACGGAATCTTTCCTCGATGAAATCAAGTAGAAAAACATACAGGCTTGTGTGGAATGCAATTTCCAATCGAATGAGCCTGGTTGCAGAATTTCTCGACCTCTTTCTAATGCCGAAATCATGATACAAACGCATCGGGCCGAACGAACATTTTGGCATCCATTAAAGCACTCGGGATCCGCCAGGTGGTGCTCCGGTTTGATGACATTGCGCCATAAGTTCCTTTTTTCTCCAAATGAGACAAACCAACAAAGATTCAAGTCAAGTTGAATAAAATTAGCCTCAAAAAAGACATGAAGAATATGAACAAGTAGGAAGTTTAGCTGATAGAGTTTGAAATGTGATGATGATTGTGAAATGACAATTAGCTGAGAAGGATGACACACCGTTGCGACTTGCGCTAGCTTGTAGACTGGCTGAGTTGGAGACAGCTAGATAGGTATCGCTTCTCGGCCTTTTGGCTAAGATCAAAGTGTAGTATCTGTTCTTATCAGCTTAGCTTAGAGCCCGTAATAGGGTTTGTTTATTTCCGTTTCCAAAAGCTAAAAAAAAAAGGAGTACAAGTGCACACCTAGTTTTTTTTTTTTTCAATTTCAATAATAAAATAACAATCAGTAGAAAAATATGTACAGTTTTCGTAATAAATAAGGCAAACAATTAAGAGTTAATTGTCGATGATTCCTCGCCCGCTCTTCATTAGCTCGATCCATGCGTCCTCGTTTCGTTTTCGTACGGCTTCCAAGTTTGTTTTGGCAACCGCCCAGATTACAATAAAAAATTGAGACTTATCCCAATTGTTTCCTCGGTGGATCTCGCATCTGGCTCTCCATAAATAATGAATCACCAGACCGTTCAGGAAATTCCAAAATCTCCTTTTTGTCGCGTCGATGTTCGGGGGTATTTTAAAAGTCACGTTGTCGTATACGAGGTCCTTGGCATCAAAAAGGCTGGCCAGATCGAGCCAAATCCGCTGCGCATACGGACAATCCCAGATCACGTGTTTGGCGTTTTCGGTTGCGGCACATCGCTGGCACGAGTCTGAGTCCCGGAGCTTCATCTTGAACAGACGGTCTCTACATAGGACTCCGTTCTGGCAAATCTTCCAAACTGTGTTCTGCATGTTTGCAGACCACAAATTGCGCCAGAGAAGATTCCAGTTCGTTCCCCTCGAGTAGTCGCGAATGTTCCGGTCGGCGATGTTCGTTTTCGCGTAGAACCACCAGTACCATCCGTTTCCGTCTAGCTCGCGCCATTCGTCGGGAAATTCAGTAAGGTGAGTGGTCGAAGTCTTGTAGATAAAGTCGAACCAGGTGTCGCGTGTCTCGGAATGTACAAACCTGATGCTTGCCATTTCAGGGTCCAGTTTCCGCCAGTGGTAGCCGAGATACAGCGTGACGTACACCGACCAGTTTTCGGTTCGATTCTCCATCTTGACTTTACGCACGGCCAGCTCGGTGACGTACGCCATGATCAACGTCTTGATCTGAGGCAGACCGATGCCCCCTTCCTCCTTCCTGGCGCACAGGTAAGTCCCGGCAAAAGGGAGTCTATTCACCTTTCCGCCCCATACAAACCTGACCAGTTTCGATTGCATCTCTTTCATCCATTTCTGGCTTGGGAGATGCACGCTGGCCAGGAATTTTACTTTGCACAGGACGTACTGCTTGATAAAACTCACCTTCTGCACAAAAGACATATTCCTATCGCGCCATTCGTTGAGTGTAGCGGTCAACTCGATCGCCAGTAGTCGCCACGCTCGTTTTCCAACTCGTTTCATATTGTAGCCGAACTCGATCCCCAAAATCTTAACCGAAGTCTCGTTCCAGTTGATCGGGAACATCCTCTTGTGGTCCTCGGTCCACGCCGGTCCAATCGTGAGTCCCTTGCTCTTGGCCAAGTTTAGGTCGCTGCCGGTCGCGTCTCTAAACTCGCCAAAAACGTTACGGATCGCCTCCAACGAGTTCGGGTCGGTGATCGTGAGCGTCAAGTCGTCAACGAACGCCGTGGACTTGATTTCCGTGCCCTGTAATCGAACGCCCGTGATTTTCTCGTCGTTCTGGATGCGTTTCTGAAGTGTGTCGATGTACACGGTGTACAGGGTCATCGAGAGCGGGCAACCCTGTCGTACACCTCTGGAAACTTCGATGTTTTCAGTCAAAGTCCCGTTGATATTGATTTTCGAGGTGATGTCGCGGTAGCACTGTTTGATGCGCTCGAGGAACTGGTCGGTGAATCCGATCGCCTTGCACGACTTCCACAAATATTCCCAGTGGACGCGGTCGTACGCTTCACGTTGGTCCAGTGCGAGCAGCGCCAGGGACGAGTTGGTTAAAATTCCCCGGTTCCAAGTCGATGCAAGGAGAATCTGCGCATCCGAAATTCGTTTTCCCTTCACGCCCCCGAACTGTCCGCACTCGATTTTTTCCTGGATCAGCGATCGAAGTCGGGAGTTTAAAACTTTCGTGTAAATCTTGTAGTCGGTGCACAGCAGCGAGATCGGTCGCCAGTCGTTGCACACTCTCGGATTTTCGATTTTCGGGATCAGAGTTATCACGCCCGACCTCTGGGAGTTGGTCAGCGTCGTGCTGGTGTTCCACAACGCACAGAGATAAGGGGCAATGAGTCCCCGGAATTTCTTGTAAAACTCGGCCGGAATTCCATCAATTCCTGGGCTGCGGTTGTTGCTCAAGCTGCCAATCGTATCTGTGATTTCCTTCACGGTGAAGGCGTCATCCAGGTTCGAATAAACGTCGCCAGAATCCGATTTCCCGTGAAATTTCGTCCAGGTGGCTTTGTTTACGTCCACTCGCCCGAATTTTTCGTTGTAGAAGTCGATGAATGCGGTACGAATTGCGGCCTCGTCGGAAATCACTGTGCCATTCACAGACACATTACCAATGTCCCGTTTCGAATTTGCCGCTTCTTTCTTTCTCTTCGCATCGTCGCCAACGCTGTCTAGAAAATCGCGCTCCTCGATTACGGCGAAAATGGCGTTTCCTCGTTGCGTAGTCACGTTCAACTCTTTCAAACGGCGTGAAATTTCCTCGATGTCGCTTTTAAAAGAGTCCTGGTTCGACCTCTTCAAAATATCTCGCATCCAAATCAATTTTTCCCGGTTTTCCTTCGCCTTCTTGAACGCTGTGATCGATGCGGTCGTGCAAAATCGTTTAATTCGTCGCTTAATCGTTTCCCAGCTTCGCGGTTCCAGCGGCAGCTTGTCAATCCAGTCTTCCCATTTCTGTGCAAAGCGCTCACAAAAACGCTGGTCATCAAGCAGGTCGGTGTTCAGTTTCCAAAACGATTTGATTTTCTTTCTAGAGATGACTCCAAGCGCGCAAAAGACTGGATTGTGATCCGAGAACGAATCGTCATCGATCGCGCAATCCTTGATCTGGAGACGCCCATTATTCTCCATTAGCCAGTAGTCGAGTCTTGAGGTCGTGGTCTGCCACTTAAAGGAGTGTTGTACTCCCTTTCCACCGTCAGCAAGCCACGCATCGATCAGGTTTTTGTCGTTCATCAGTTTCTCGAGTCGTTTTTTCGATTTTGCGTGTCGCCTCGAGGTCGATTCGAAGTCCGTGTTCAAGTCGCCGCCGATAATCACGTTTCGGTTGGTGTCTGTGCACACGGTAAGCTTGTCGTAGAAGTCCTCGATTTTCGTAATGTCCACCGGTGCGTACGCGTTGATTAATCGGAGTGCAGTGTCGCCGCAAACGCAGTCCCAAACCATGATTCGGTTGTTGCATTCGTGCTGCACGCTGCTTTTGGTAAATTTCGATTCTTTAAACCCAATTCCAAGTCCTCCGCTGCCGTCTACGTTGCAGCACCAATGCCACTTGAAGCCGGGAGTATTTTGCTCGATCGATCGCACTTGCAGTTCGTCGGTCACGTGAGTTTCTTGCAGAAACACTATGTCGACTGGATTCGTCCTCATCCAGTTTAGCAATTCGATTTGTCTTGTATTTCCTTGAAGTGAGCGTACATTGTACGTAACTGCTTTAAAAACAAATTCTTCTGTTTTGGGGTTTGTTCTAACGGTGCGTGTGTCGCAAAAAGTTTAACAAAAATCGTTTTTGTCAAACTACTTGGGAATTTCTTCCCCCATCGCAGCAGAATCGTTTCCTCTCTTCTTCTTCGAGTGGCTTTTCTGTCTCGGTTTCGATAAATCTTGTACGCCCGTTTGCTTGTATGTCACCGTGGTGAAACCGTCGTCGTCGCTGTCCGTCTCTTCTCTCGACCGTTTCAACTGTTCCTCGACCTCCATTTCGGATTCTTGGTTCTGTTTCGAATCGAGTGCCGTAGTGGTGACAGTAACGATTTGTTCCACGGCAGTTTTCTTCTTAATCGGTTCCGTTTCGTCTCGTTTTTCGTTTTCGACACGTGCGCTGGTTGTCTCGGTTTTCTTTGCGATTTTTTCCTTACGAATTGGACAGTCTCTCGAGACATGTCCCGGTTCTTTGCAGATCTTGCAATTCTCGGTGCAATCGCTGCTGATGTGGCCACGTTTCCCGCAGTTGTAACAGTTCGGCGGCTTGTTTGGATCGTTTGGTCGTCCTCTCTTTTCTTGCGTTGCGTTCGTCGTTTTCTTCGCGTTTGCCGCCCGGATACGACAGTTGGCGGACGTGTGCCCCGCCTTGTCACACGTTTTGCACTTAGCGGTGCAAGATCGGCTGACGTGGCCGAATTCGTTGCAGTTAAAACACTTTGTTTTGGGGCACACTGAAGCGTAATGGTCCGTTACGTCGCATTTGGGGCAGTATGGCCCCATGCCCTTGTAAATTAGGTGGCCGGAGAAGGGCCCAACCTCGAGTTTACTTGGCAAATTGTCCCCGTTAATCATCACGATGATATTTCCGTTGTTGACCTGTTCGAAGAATTTCTCGTATGTCACAGACGAAACGTTGCCCAATTTGTTCATTTCGGATTCGATCTTCTCAAGTGGCACAAGAGGTGACATTCCCTTGATAATCACACGTTTTTCTCGACGAATCTTTGGGTCCCAGGTGATCTTCAGCCCATCTACGGTGGTTCCTTTGAAAACGGCCAGTTGGTCAACCAGACTGGTGTTTTGCAAAAAAGCCAGATATTTTCCACCCAACACGTGTTGGATGGTTTTGACTGTGGGGTCTCCATTTTCCGTGTTTTTCCCCAGTCTTTTCCACAATTCATCGAGAAGATTCAGGGGTGTTAGCCCCGTTTCAATCCAACAATCGACCAGCAGATCCATGGCTTCGAAGGAAAACGTCAGGGCGACGTCTGCCGATTCTACGAGATCGCGCCGATCGCGAACGGACGAAAAAGTCGAAATTTCGGCCCGAAAACGATTGTAAGTATCCACAAAACCTACACAGTCTTGTAGACGAAGTCTTGGCGCACAATTTGGTGCCAAGAACACAGCAAATGGACCGTTCGTTGGCCCGGAAACGACGAAAAACCGAAAACGAAAATGCGACGATCGTCGCCACGTGTTGCGGAATTCGTAAAAAAGTCGAAAATTTCAAAAAATAACGCGATTTTGATTCGGAAAACGACGTGGGATGGTACAAGGTACATATACCGACAGTTTCACCGCAGAAAATCCCAGGATTTTAGCCGGAATTTCTGAAAAAACAGGAAAAACACAGGAGCAACCACGTGTGACCTGTCCTGTTCTTATCAGCTTAATATCTGATATCTGATATCTGATATCTGATACGGTCCTCATTGAGGACCCAGAATATTAAACTGATTTTTGGAATGCGGTGAGGTGCTCGGAGCTTGCTCCACCCCTGCCACGGGTTGGCCTGGTATAGCAGTAACTCCAGGATCGGCCCACTCCTTCGGGAGAATCATATAATAATAATAATAATAATACAAAATTAGAAATGAGGTACAAAAAGGCTATTATATAACACTAGGGTATTGGTCTACATGTAGTATGTACTGGGTATATATATGCATGTGGTTATACAAGGTGGAGTGAGCTGGCAGGACTGTGCCATTCCGTGAGCTGAGCTGAGCTGAGCTGGTCAGGTGAGCAGCTCCAGCTATTTTGTTTTGTTTAATTCTGTTTGTATGAATTGAATTGAAATGTGGCTGGCTCTATGCTATTTCTAAAATTGATTTTGATGAAATTTTTGTCCAAATTTTCATCAACTTTTGATGGTGTGTCAGAATTTCCTTGAAATTTTGATCAATTTTCGTGAATTTCCTTGAAATTTTGATCAATTTTCGTGAATTTTGAAGATTTCTTGGTGAATTTCGATGGCATTTGATGGGATTAGATGGATTTTCATCAACTTTTGATGGTAGGTGTCGGAATTTTCTTGAAATTTGTTGAAATTCTCGTGAATTTTGATGATTTCTTGGTGAATTTCGATGGCTTTTGATGGATTTAGATGGATTTAGATAGATTTCGATGGATTTCGATGGATTTCGATGGCTTTTGATGGATTTAGATGGATTTAGATGGCTTTTGATGAATTTCTCAGTGAATTGTGATGAATTTTTATTAATTTATTTAATTATCTGATAAATAATTGCAATTTTGATATAGGAATGCAGCGTGGGTCATATTTAGACCAGACCAGACCAGTTATGGGGCAATGTGTACACTCATCCATTTTAGACAATGCTAATTATTAAGGTAGACAAATTTTTGAAACATTAAACAACAATTTCCCACAATTTCTCACAAATTTTGTTGATTTATTTCATTCCTTCTTTGGCAAATGACAGTTATCGTTTTTTGAAAAATAAAAAAAAAAAAAAAAAACTGTAGCACAGATCAAAAAGTTATTGGCACCATTAGAAAGAGAGGCAAATTCTGCACAGGAAACATTTTTTAAATATTTTAAACCGTTCATTTTTCATTTTTTTTTGTTTTTAGGGTCGAATTGAAATTAAATTTGCCAGCACGAAATTTGCCATGCGGTCGCCGGCTTCGATCGCCCGAAACGGAATCTTTCCTCGATGAAATCAAGTAGAAAAACATACAGGCTTGTGTGGAATGCAATTTCCAATCGAATGAGCCTGGTTGCAGAATTTCTCGACCTCTTTCTAATGCCGAAATCATGATACAAACGCATCGGGCCGAACGAACATTTTGGCATCCATTAAAGCACTCGGGATCCGCCAGGTGGTGCTCCGGTTTGATGACATTGCGCCATAAGTTCCTTTTTTCTCCAAATGAGACAAACCAACAAAGATTCAAGTCAAGTTGAATAAAATTAGCCTCAAAAAAGACATGAAGAATATGAACAAGTAGGAAGTTTAGCTGATAGAGTTTGAAATGTGATGATGATTGTGAAATGACAATTAGCTGAGAAGGATGACACACCGTTGCGACTTGCGCTAGCTTGTAGACTGGCTGAGTTGGAGACAGCTAGATAGGTATCGCTTCTCGGCCTTTTGGCTAAGATCAAAGTGTAGTATCTGTTCTTATCAGCTTAATATCTGATACGGTCCTCATTGAGGACCCAGAATATTAAACTGATTTTTGGAATGCGGTGAGGTGCTCGGAGCTTGCTCCACCCCTGCCACGGGTTGGCCTGGTATAGCAGTAACTCCAGGATCGGCCCACTCCTTCGGGAGAATCATATAATAATAATAATAATAATACAAAATTAGAAATGAGGTACAAAAAGGCTATTATATAACACTAGGGTATTGGTCTACATGTAGTATGTACTGGGTATATATATGCATGTGGTTATACAAGGTGGAGTGAGCTGGCAGGACTGTGCCATTCCGTGAGCTGAGCTGAGCTGAGCTGGTCAGGTGAGCAGCTCCAGCTATTTTGTTTTGTTTAATTCTGTTTGTATGAATTGAATTGAAATGTGGCTGGCTCTATGCTATTTCTAAAATTGATTTTGATGAAATTTTTGTCCAAATTTTCATCAACTTTTGATGGTGTGTCAGAATTTCCTTGAAATTTTGATCAATTTTCGTGAATTTCCTTGAAATTTTGATCAATTTTCGTGAATTTTGAAGATTTCTTGGTGAATTTCGATGGCATTTGATGGGATTAGATGGATTTTCATCAACTTTTGATGGTAGGTGTCGGAATTTTCTTGAAATTTGTTGAAATTCTCGTGAATTTTGATGATTTCTTGGTGAATTTCGATGGCTTTTGATGGATTTAGATGGATTTAGATAGATTTCGATGGATTTCGATGGATTTCGATGGCTTTTGATGGATTTAGATGGATTTAGATGGCTTTTGATGAATTTCTCAGTGAATTGTGATGAATTTTTATTAATTTATTTAATTATCTGATAAATAATTGCAATTTTGATATAGGAATGCAGCGTGGGTCATATTTAGACCAGACCAGACCAGTTATGGGGCAATGTGTACACTCATCCATTTTAGACAATGCTAATTATTAAGGTAGACAAATTTTTGAAACATTAAACAACAATTTCCCACAATTTCTCACAAATTTTGTTGATTTATTTCATTCCTTCTTTGGCAAATGACAGTTATCGTTTTTTGAAAAATAAAAAAAAAAAAAAAAAACTGTAGCACAGATCAAAAAGTTATTGGCACCATTAGAAAGAGAGGCAAATTCTGCACAGGAAACATTTTTTAAATATTTTAAACCGTTCATTTTTCATTTTTTTTTGTTTTTAGGGTCGAATTGAAATTAAATTTGCCAGCACGAAATTTGCCATGCGGTCGCCGGCTTCGATCGCCCGAAACGGAATCTTTCCTCGATGAAATCAAGTAGAAAAACATACAGGCTTGTGTGGAATGCAATTTCCAATCGAATGAGCCTGGTTGCAGAATTTCTCGACCTCTTTCTAATGCCGAAATCATGATACAAACGCATCGGGCCGAACGAACATTTTGGCATCCATTAAAGCACTCGGGATCCGCCAGGTGGTGCTCCGGTTTGATGACATTGCGCCATAAGTTCCTTTTTTCTCCAAATGAGACAAACCAACAAAGATTCAAGTCAAGTTGAATAAAATTAGCCTCAAAAAAGACATGAAGAATATGAACAAGTAGGAAGTTTAGCTGATAGAGTTTGAAATGTGATGATGATTGTGAAATGACAATTAGCTGAGAAGGATGACACACCGTTGCGACTTGCGCTAGCTTGTAGACTGGCTGAGTTGGAGACAGCTAGATAGGTATCGCTTCTCGGCCTTTTGGCTAAGATCAAAGTGTAGTATCTGTTCTTATCAGCTTAATATCTGATACGGTCCTCATTGAGGACCCAGAATATTAAACTGATTTTTGGAATGCGGTGAGGTGCTCGGAGCTTGCTCCACCCCTGCCACGGGTTGGCCTGGTATAGCAGTAACTCCAGGATCGGCCCACTCCTTCGGGAGAATCATATAATAATAATAATAATAATACAAAATTAGAAATGAGGTACAAAAAGGCTATTATATAACACTAGGGTATTGGTCTACATGTAGTATGTACTGGGTATATATATGCATGTGGTTATACAAGGTGGAGTGAGCTGGCAGGACTGTGCCATTCCGTGAGCTGAGCTGAGCTGAGCTGGTCAGGTGAGCAGCTCCAGCTATTTTGTTTTGTTTAATTCTGTTTGTATGAATTGAATTGAAATGTGGCTGGCTCTATGCTATTTCTAAAATTGATTTTGATGAAATTTTTGTCCAAATTTTCATCAACTTTTGATGGTGTGTCAGAATTTCCTTGAAATTTTGATCAATTTTCGTGAATTTTCTTGAAATTTTGATCAATTTTCGTGAATTTTGAAGATTTCTTGGTGAATTTCGATGGCATTTGATGGGATTAGATGGATTTTCATCAACTTTTGATGGTAGGTGTCGGAATTTTCTTGAAATTTGTTGAAATTCTCGTGAATTTTGATGATTTCTTGGTGAATTTCGATGGCTTTTGATGGATTTAGATGGATTTAGATAGATTTCGATGGATTTCGATGGATTTCGATGGCTTTTGATGGATTTAGATGGATTTAGATGGCTTTTGATGAATTTCTCAGTGAATTGTGATGAATTTTTATTAATTTATTTAATTATCTGATAAATAATTGCAATTTTGATATAGGAATGCAGCGTGGGTCATATTTAGACCAGACCAGACCAGTTATGGGGCAATGTGTACACTCATCCATTTTAGACAATGCTAATTATTAAGGTAGACAAATTTTTGAAACATTAAACAACAATTTCCCACAATTTCTCACAAATTTTGTTGATTTATTTCATTCCTTCTTTGGCAAATGACAGTTATCGTTTTTTGAAAAATAAAAAAAAAAAAAAAAAACTGTAGCACAGATCAAAAAGTTATTGGCACCATTAGAAAGAGAGGCAAATTCTGCACAGGAAACATTTTTTAAATATTTTAAACCGTTCATTTTTCATTTTTTTTTGTTTTTAGGGTCGAATTGAAATTAAATTTGCCAGCACGAAATTTGCCATGCGGTCGCCGGCTTCGATCGCCCGAAACGGAATCTTTCCTCGATGAAATCAAGTAGAAAAACATACAGGCTTGTGTGGAATGCAATTTCCAATCGAATGAGCCTGGTTGCAGAATTTCTCGACCTCTTTCTAATGCCGAAATCATGATACAAACGCATCGGGCCGAACGAACATTTTGGCATCCATTAAAGCACTCGGGATCCGCCAGGTGGTGCTCCGGTTTGATGACATTGCGCCATAAGTTCCTTTTTTCTCCAAATGAGACAAACCAACAAAGATTCAAGTCAAGTTGAATAAAATTAGCCTCAAAAAAGACATGAAGAATATGAACAAGTAGGAAGTTTAGCTGATAGAGTTTGAAATGTGATGATGATTGTGAAATGACAATTAGCTGAGAAGGATGACACACCGTTGCGACTTGCGCTAGCTTGTAGACTGGCTGAGTTGGAGACAGCTAGATAGGTATCGCTTCTCGGCCTTTTGGCTAAGATCAAAGTGTAGTATCTGTTCTTATCAGCTTAATATCTGATACGGTCCTCATTGAGGACCCAGAATATTAAACTGATTTTTGGAATGCGGTGAGGTGCTCGGAGCTTGCTCCACCCCTGCCACGGGTTGGCCTGGTATAGCAGTAACTCCAGGATCGGCCCACTCCTTCGGGAGAATCATATAATAATAATAATAATAATACAAAATTAGAAATGAGGTACAAAAAGGCTATTATATAACACTAGGGTATTGGTCTACATGTAGTATGTACTGGGTATATATATGCATGTGGTTATACAAGGTGGAGTGAGCTGGCAGGACTGTGCCATTCCGTGAGCTGAGCTGAGCTGAGCTGGTCAGGTGAGCAGCTCCAGCTATTTTGTTTTGTTTAATTCTGTTTGTATGAATTGAATTGAAATGTGGCTGGCTCTATGCTATTTCTAAAATTGATTTTGATGAAATTTTTGTCCAAATTTTCATCAACTTTTGATGGTGTGTCAGAATTTCCTTGAAATTTTGATCAATTTTCGTGAATTTCCTTGAAATTTTGATCAATTTTCGTGAATTTTGAAGATTTCTTGGTGAATTTCGATGGCATTTGATGGGATTAGATGGATTTTCATCAACTTTTGATGGTAGGTGTCGGAATTTTCTTGAAATTTGTTGAAATTCTCGTGAATTTTGATGATTTCTTGGTGAATTTCGATGGCTTTTGATGGATTTAGATGGATTTAGATAGATTTCGATGGATTTCGATGGATTTCGATGGCTTTTGATGGATTTAGATGGATTTAGATGGCTTTTGATGAATTTCTCAGTGAATTGTGATGAATTTTTATTAATTTATTTAATTATCTGATAAATAATTGCAATTTTGATATAGGAATGCAGCGTGGGTCATATTTAGACCAGACCAGACCAGTTATGGGGCAATGTGTACACTCATCCATTTTAGACAATGCTAATTATTAAGGTAGACAAATTTTTGAAACATTAAACAACAATTTCCCACAATTTCTCACAAATTTTGTTGATTTATTTCATTCCTTCTTTGGCAAATGACAGTTATCGTTTTTTGAAAAATAAAAAAAAAAAAAAAAAACTGTAGCACAGATCAAAAAGTTATTGGCACCATTAGAAAGAGAGGCAAATTCTGCACAGGAAACATTTTTTAAATATTTTAAACCGTTCATTTTTCATTTTTTTTTGTTTTTAGGGTCGAATTGAAATTAAATTTGCCAGCACGAAATTTGCCATGCGGTCGCCGGCTTCGATCGCCCGAAACGGAATCTTTCCTCGATGAAATCAAGTAGAAAAACATACAGGCTTGTGTGGAATGCAATTTCCAATCGAATGAGCCTGGTTGCAGAATTTCTCGACCTCTTTCTAATGCCGAAATCATGATACAAACGCATCGGGCCGAACGAACATTTTGGCATCCATTAAAGCACTCGGGATCCGCCAGGTGGTGCTCCGGTTTGATGACATTGCGCCATAAGTTCCTTTTTTCTCCAAATGAGACAAACCAACAAAGATTCAAGTCAAGTTGAATAAAATTAGCCTCAAAAAAGACATGAAGAATATGAACAAGTAGGAAGTTTAGCTGATAGAGTTTGAAATGTGATGATGATTGTGAAATGACAATTAGCTGAGAAGGATGACACACCGTTGCGACTTGCGCTAGCTTGTAGACTGGCTGAGTTGGAGACAGCTAGATAGGTATCGCTTCTCGGCCTTTTGGCTAAGATCAAAGTGTAGTATCTGTTCTTATCAGCTTAGCTTAATACCCTTAGGGCCATTTTATTTCTATCCGACTAAAAAAGGAGTACAAGTGCACACCAATTGGTTACATAATTAAAAATTCACAATAATCGAGCACCCATCACGTATAGATGCATATTATACAAGAGTTACGATAATAATAATACATTATAATAAATAAGTAAACGAACAATAAAAGTTAATCAATTGTCAATTAAGAACAAAACCGTATTTTTGTCAAGTTTTTCTTGCGGCAGGATCAGGATCGTCGTTCCTTTATCCGCGATTTCTTGTTTTTCACAACCGTGAAATCATCATCGCTGTCGTCCCTGGTTCGTTTCGTCTGCTCTTCAAAGTCCATTTCGTTCTCCCCCTCGCTGTCCTCGCTGTCCGTATCGCCAAAACATAATCTATTTTGCTCCGCGCAATATGCTTCGTATTCCTCCACGGTCAAATCGCTGTACCTGTCCGGGACGATAGTTTTTGAGACGGAAGCAGCAGTGGCAACAGGGGCGATTTGTTCCATGACAGTCGTTTCGTCAACCGGTTTCGTTTCGTCAACCGGTTTCGTTTCGTCAATCTGTTTCGTTTCATCTCGTCGTCGCTTTTCTGTGGGCGCTTTGGTTTTCTTGGCCATTTTTTCGTGTCGAATCGAGCAGTCTCTCGAAATATGGCCCGGCTTCTTGCAGATCCCGCAGTTTTCCTTGCAATCGCTGCTGATATGGCCCCGTTTTTTGCAGTTATAGCACGTAATATTCTTCGGATCGCTCGGTTTTCGAATTTCTTGCGCTGCGTTTTTCGACTTCGCAGCACGGACACGGACACGGCAGTTGGCAGACGTGTGTCCCGGTTTGTTACAAGTTTTGCAGTCAGTCGTGCAAAATCTGCTTACGTGGCCAAACTCATTACAGTTATAACATTTCGTTTTCGGGCACACCGATGCGTAGTGGTCCGTCGTGTCGCACTTGGGGCAGTAGGGGCCCATGCCCTTGTAGATAAGGTGGCCAGAAAAATCCCCAATTACGATTTTGCTAGGCAAATTGTCGCTGGTAATCATCACGATGATGTTTCCATTGATAATCGACTCATGGTTTTCGAACTTCTCGTACGCTACGGACGTTACACTGCCCAACTTGCGCATTTCGTAATCCACCTCGGCCAGTGGAACCGTCATCGAAAGTCCTTTAACAATAACACGTTTGTCACGACGAATTCGTGGTGCCCACAAAATTCGCAAACCGTCGACCGTAGCACCGCTGGAATCAGCTAGTTGGTCGACCAGTTCCTGACTGGTCAGCAAAGCTTCGAATTTTAAACCACCGACACATTGAATCCCTTTGATCGTGGGTTCTCCATCTTCCGTGTGTCTTCCTAGCTTTTTAAGAAGAGCTTCTAGTAGATGTATGGGTGTTAAGCCAGCATCAAGTCTGCAATCGATAATTCTATCCATCGGCACGAAAGAAAAACGTCTGGGCGACGTATATCAATACCGCGTGTATTCGCCGATCGCGAATCGGACGAAAAACGAAAAATTCGACCGAAAAACGATTCCGGTTGAACCGGAAACCAATAGAGATCGACAGAGGAGGTTCTGGCGCACAATTTGGTGCCAAGAACACACCAATTCGACCTATCTACGGCCTGTAGTTGCCGAAAAACCGATAACGGGAATTCGGCGATCGTCGCCACGTGTTTCGGCGGTCACAAAAAGTCGCGAAAACGGCGAAAAAAGACTTCTCCCGGTTCCGAAACCAATACCCACTTGTAGAGGAGGTGCTGGCGGTCAGTTTCGTGTAAAGAACACAGCAAACGGACCGTTAGAAATCTCGGAATCGAAGACGGAAGATCGGCGATCGTCGCCACGTGTTTCGGCGATCGCAAAAAAGTCAAAAAACTGCCAAAAACTTACGGAAAACTTGCCAAAAACCACGTGCAAAGGTCGAATGCACATGTATACGCTGTATTTACTGCAGGAAAATCCAAAAATCGTGCATAAAGGTCTCAAAAACGGGATCGACGGTAGGAGCCACTTGGCATGCAACCTTCCCTGGCGGCTGTTCTTATCAGCTTAATATCTGATACGGTCCTCATTGAGGACCCAGAATATTAAACTGATTTTTGGAATGCGGTGAGGTGCTCGGAGCTTGCTCCACCCCTGCCACGGGTTGGCCTGGTATAGCAGTAACTCCAGGATCGGCCCACTCCTTCGGGAGAATCATATAATAATAATAATAATAATACAAAATTAGAAATGAGGTACAAAAAGGCTATTATATAACACTAGGGTATTGGTCTACATGTAGTATGTACTGGGTATATATATGCATGTGGTTATACAAGGTGGAGTGAGCTGGCAGGACTGTGCCATTCCGTGAGCTGAGCTGAGCTGAGCTGGTCAGGTGAGCAGCTCCAGCTATTTTGTTTTGTTTAATTCTGTTTGTATGAATTGAATTGAAATGTGGCTGGCTCTATGCTATTTCTAAAATTGATTTTGATGAAATTTTTGTCCAAATTTTCATCAACTTTTGATGGTGTGTCAGAATTTCCTTGAAATTTTGATCAATTTTCGTGAATTTCCTTGAAATTTTGATCAATTTTCGTGAATTTTGAAGATTTCTTGGTGAATTTCGATGGCATTTGATGGGATTAGATGGATTTTCATCAACTTTTGATGGTAGGTGTCGGAATTTTCTTGAAATTTGTTGAAATTCTCGTGAATTTTGATGATTTCTTGGTGAATTTCGATGGCTTTTGATGGATTTAGATGGATTTAGATAGATTTCGATGGATTTCGATGGATTTCGATGGCTTTTGATGGATTTAGATGGATTTAGATGGCTTTTGATGAATTTCTCAGTGAATTGTGATGAATTTTTATTAATTTATTTAATTATCTGATAAATAATTGCAATTTTGATATAGGAATGCAGCGTGGGTCATATTTAGACCAGACCAGACCAGTTATGGGGCAATGTGTACACTCATCCATTTTAGACAATGCTAATTATTAAGGTAGACAAATTTTTGAAACATTAAACAACAATTTCCCACAATTTCTCACAAATTTTGTTGATTTATTTCATTCCTTCTTTGGCAAATGACAGTTATCGTTTTTTGAAAAATAAAAAAAAAAAAAAAAAACTGTAGCACAGATCAAAAAGTTATTGGCACCATTAGAAAGAGAGGCAAATTCTGCACAGGAAACATTTTTTAAATATTTTAAACCGTTCATTTTTCATTTTTTTTTGTTTTTAGGGTCGAATTGAAATTAAATTTGCCAGCACGAAATTTGCCATGCGGTCGCCGGCTTCGATCGCCCGAAACGGAATCTTTCCTCGATGAAATCAAGTAGAAAAACATACAGGCTTGTGTGGAATGCAATTTCCAATCGAATGAGCCTGGTTGCAGAATTTCTCGACCTCTTTCTAATGCCGAAATCATGATACAAACGCATCGGGCCGAACGAACATTTTGGCATCCATTAAAGCACTCGGGATCCGCCAGGTGGTGCTCCGGTTTGATGACATTGCGCCATAAGTTCCTTTTTTCTCCAAATGAGACAAACCAACAAAGATTCAAGTCAAGTTGAATAAAATTAGCCTCAAAAAAGACATGAAGAATATGAACAAGTAGGAAGTTTAGCTGATAGAGTTTGAAATGTGATGATGATTGTGAAATGACAATTAGCTGAGAAGGATGACACACCGTTGCGACTTGCGCTAGCTTGTAGACTGGCTGAGTTGGAGACAGCTAGATAGGTATCGCTTCTCGGCCTTTTGGCTAAGATCAAAGTGTAGTATCTGTTCTTATCAGCTTAATATCTGATACGGTCCTCATTGAGGACCCAGAATATTAAACTGATTTTTGGAATGCGGTGAGGTGCTCGGAGCTTGCTCCACCCCTGCCACGGGTTGGCCTGGTATAGCAGTAACTCCAGGATCGGCCCACTCCTTCGGGAGAATCATATAATAATAATAATAATAATACAAAATTAGAAATGAGGTACAAAAAGGCTATTATATAACACTAGGGTATTGGTCTACATGTAGTATGTACTGGGTATATATATGCATGTGGTTATACAAGGTGGAGTGAGCTGGCAGGACTGTGCCATTCCGTGAGCTGAGCTGAGCTGAGCTGGTCAGGTGAGCAGCTCCAGCTATTTTGTTTTGTTTAATTCTGTTTGTATGAATTGAATTGAAATGTGGCTGGCTCTATGCTATTTCTAAAATTGATTTTGATGAAATTTTTGTCCAAATTTTCATCAACTTTTGATGGTGTGTCAGAATTTCCTTGAAATTTTGATCAATTTTCGTGAATTTTCTTGAAATTTTGATCAATTTTCGTGAATTTTGAAGATTTCTTGGTGAATTTCGATGGCATTTGATGGGATTAGATGGATTTTCATCAACTTTTGATGGTAGGTGTCGGAATTTTCTTGAAATTTGTTGAAATTCTCGTGAATTTTGATGATTTCTTGGTGAATTTCGATGGCTTTTGATGGATTTAGATGGATTTAGATAGATTTCGATGGATTTCGATGGATTTCGATGGCTTTTGATGGATTTAGATGGATTTAGATGGCTTTTGATGAATTTCTCAGTGAATTGTGATGAATTTTTATTAATTTATTTAATTATCTGATAAATAATTGCAATTTTGATATAGGAATGCAGCGTGGGTCATATTTAGACCAGACCAGACCAGTTATGGGGCAATGTGTACACTCATCCATTTTAGACAATGCTAATTATTAAGGTAGACAAATTTTTGAAACATTAAACAACAATTTCCCACAATTTCTCACAAATTTTGTTGATTTATTTCATTCCTTCTTTGGCAAATGACAGTTATCGTTTTTTCAAAAATAAAAAAAAAAAAAAAAAACTGTAGCACAGATCAAAAAGTTATTGGCACCATTAGAAAGAGAGGCAAATTCTGCACAGGAAACATTTTTTAAATATTTTAAACCGTTCATTTTTCATTTTTTTTTGTTTTTAGGGTCGAATTGAAATTAAATTTGCCAGCACGAAATTTGCCATGCGGTCGCCGGCTTCGATCGCCCGAAACGGAATCTTTCCTCGATGAAATCAAGTAGAAAAACATACAGGCTTGTGTGGAATGCAATTTCCAATCGAATGAGCCTGGTTGCAGAATTTCTCGACCTCTTTCTAATGCCGAAATCATGATACAAACGCATCGGGCCGAACGAACATTTTGGCATCCATTAAAGCACTCGGGATCCGCCAGGTGGTGCTCCGGTTTGATGACATTGCGCCATAAGTTCCTTTTTTCTCCAAATGAGACAAACCAACAAAGATTCAAGTCAAGTTGAATAAAATTAGCCTCAAAAAAGACATGAAGAATATGAACAAGTAGGAAGTTTAGCTGATAGAGTTTGAAATGTGATGATGATTGTGAAATGACAATTAGCTGAGAAGGATGACACACCGTTGCGACTTGCGCTAGCTTGTAGACTGGCTGAGTTGGAGACAGCTAGATAGGTATCGCTTCTCGGCCTTTTGGCTAAGATCAAAGTGTAGTATCTGTTCTTATCAGCTTAGCTTAATACCCTTAGGGCCATTTTATTTCTATTCGACTAAAAAAGGAGTACAAGTGCACACCAATTGGTTACATAATTAAAAATTCACAATAATCGAGCACCCATCACGTATAGATGCATATTATACAAGAGTTACGATAATAATAATACATTATAATAAATAAGTAAACGAACAATAAAAGTTAATCAATTGTCAATTAAGAACAAAACCGTATTTTTGTCAAGTTTTTCTTGCGGCAGGATCAGGATCGTCGTTCCTTTATCCGCGATTTCTTGTTTTTCACAACCGTGAAATCATCATCGCTGTCGTCCCTGGTTCGTTTCGTCTGCTCTTCAAAGTCCATTTCGTTCTCCCCCTCGCTGTCCTCGCTGTCCGTATCGCCAAAACATAATCTATTTTGCTCCGCGCAATATGCTTCGTATTCCTCCACGGTCAAATCGCTGTACCTGTCCGGGACGATAGTTTTTGAGACGGAAGCAGCAGTGGCAACAGGGGCGATTTGTTCCATGACAGTCGTTTCGTCAACCGGTTTCGTTTCGTCAACCGGTTTCGTTTCGTCGACCGGTTTCGTTTCGTCAATCTGTTTCGTTTCATCTCGTCGTCGCTTTTCTGTGGGCGCTTTGGTTTTCTTGGCCATTTTTTCGTGTCGAATCGAGCAGTCTCTCGAAATATGGCCCGGCTTCTTGCAGATCCCGCAGTTTTCCTTGCAATCGCTGCTGATATGGCCCCGTTTTTTGCAGTTATAGCACGTAATATTCTTCGGATCGCTCGGTTTTCGAATTTCTTGCGCTGCGTTTTTCGACTTCGCAGCACGGACACGGACACGGCAGTTGGCAGACGTGTGTCCCGGTTTGTTACAAGTTTTGCAGTCAGTCGTGCAAAATCTGCTTACGTGGCCAAACTCATTACAGTTATAACATTTCGTTTTCGGGCACACCGATGCGTAGTGGTCCGTCGTGTCGCACTTGGGGCAGTAGGGGCCCATGCCCTTGTAGATAAGGTGGCCAGAAAAATCCCCAATTACGATTTTGCTAGGCAAATTGTCGCTGGTAATCATCACGATGATGTTTCCATTGATAATCGACTCATGGTTTTCGAACTTCTCGTACGCTACGGACGTTACACTGCCCAACTTGCGCATTTCGTAATCCACCTCGGCCAGTGGAACCGTCATCGAAAGTCCTTTAACAATAACACGTTTGTCACGACGAATTCGTGGTGCCCACAAAATTCGCAAACCGTCGACCGTAGCACCGCTGGAATCAGCTAGTTGGTCGACCAGTTCCTGACTGGTCAGCAAAGCTTCGAATTTTAAACCACCGACACATTGAATCCCTTTGATCGTGGGTTCTCCATCTTCCGTGTGTCTTCCTAGCTTTTTAAGAAGAGCTTCTAGTAGATGTATGGGTGTTAAGCCAGCATCAAGTCTGCAATCGATAATTCTATCCATCGGCACGAAAGAAAAACGTCTGGGCGACGTATATCAATACCGCGTGTATTCGCCGATCGCGAATCGGACGAAAAACGAAAAAATTCGACCGAAAAACGATTCCGGTTGAACCGGAAACCAATAGAGATCGACAGAGAAGGTTCTGGCGCACAATTTGGTGCCAAGAACACACCAATTCGACCTATCTACGGTCTGTAGTTGCCGAAAAACCGATAACGGAAATTCGGCGATTGTCGCCACGTGTTTCGGCGGTCACAAAAAGTCGCGAAAACGGCGAAAAAAGACTTCTCCCGGTTCCGAAACCAATACCCACTTGTAGAGGAGGTGCTGGCGGTCAGTTTGGTGTAAAGAACACAGCAAACGGACCGTTAGAAATCTCGGAATCGAAGACGGAAGATCGGCAATCGTCGCCACGTGTTTCGGCGATCGCAAAAAAGTCAAAAAACTGCCAAAAACTTACGGAAAACTTGCCAAAAACCACGTGCAAAGGTCGAATGCACATGTATACGCTGTATTTACTGCAGGAAAATCCAAAAATTGTGCATAAAGGTCTCAAGAACGGGATCGACGGTAGGAGCCACTTGGCATGCAACCTTCCCTGGCGGCTGTTCTTATCAGCTTAATATCTGATACGGTCCTCATTGAGGACCCAGAATATTAAACTGATTTTTGGAATGCGGTGAGGTGCTCGGAGCTTGCTCCACCCCTGCCACGGGTTGGCCTGGTATAGCAGTAACTCCAGGATCGGCCCACTCCTTCGGGAGAATCATATAATAATAATAATAATAATACAAAATTAGAAATGAGGTACAAAAAGGCTATTATATAACACTAGGGTATTGGTCTACATGTAGTATGTACTGGGTATATATATGCATGTGGTTATACAAGGTGGAGTGAGCTGGCAGGACTGTGCCATTCCGTGAGCTGAGCTGAGCTGAGCTGGTCAGGTGAGCAGCTCCAGCTATTTTGTTTTGTTTAATTCTGTTTGTATGAATTGAATTGAAATGTGGCTGGCTCTATGCTATTTCTAAAATTGATTTTGATGAAATTTTTGTCCAAATTTTCATCAACTTTTGATGGTGTGTCAGAATTTCCTTGAAATTTTGATCAATTTTCGTGAATTTCCTTGAAATTTTGATCAATTTTCGTGAATTTTGAAGATTTCTTGGTGAATTTCGATGGCATTTGATGGGATTAGATGGATTTTCATCAACTTTTGATGGTAGGTGTCGGAATTTTCTTGAAATTTGTTGAAATTCTCGTGAATTTTGATGATTTCTTGGTGAATTTCGATGGCTTTTGATGGATTTAGATGGATTTAGATAGATTTCGATGGATTTCGATGGATTTCGATGGCTTTTGATGGATTTAGATGGATTTAGATGGCTTTTGATGAATTTCTCAGTGAATTGTGATGAATTTTTATTAATTTATTTAATTATCTGATAAATAATTGCAATTTTGATATAGGAATGCAGCGTGGGTCATATTTAGACCAGACCAGACCAGTTATGGGGCAATGTGTACACTCATCCATTTTAGACAATGCTAATTATTAAGGTAGACAAATTTTTGAAACATTAAACAACAATTTCCCACAATTTCTCACAAATTTTGTTGATTTATTTCATTCCTTCTTTGGCAAATGACAGTTATCGTTTTTTCAAAAATAAAAAAAAAAAAAAAAAAAAACTGTAGCACAGATCAAAAAGTTATTGGCACCATTAGAAAGAGAGGCAAATTCTGCACAGGAAACATTTTTTAAATATTTTAAACCGTTCATTTTTCATTTTTTTTTGTTTTTAGGGTCGAATTGAAATTAAATTTGCCAGCACGAAATTTGCCATGCGGTCGCCGGCTTCGATCGCCCGAAACGGAATCTTTCCTCGATGAAATCAAGTAGAAAAACATACAGGCTTGTGTGGAATGCAATTTCCAATCGAATGAGCCTGGTTGCAGAATTTCTCGACCTCTTTCTAATGCCGAAATCATGATACAAACGCATCGGGCCGAACGAACATTTTGGCATCCATTAAAGCACTCGGGATCCGCCAGGTGGTGCTCCGGTTTGATGACATTGCGCCATAAGTAAATGGCTATTTTCTCCCTTTGAACTACTTCTAACCCAAATGTTATCATATTAATTGGAAAGTAGACCAAAAACTGCATCAGAAAAGTAGTCTACTTTCCAAGCTTATGATGAAGTTTTTAATTCCTTTTTTTTTTCACCAAATGAGACAAACCAACAAAGATTCAAGTCAAGTTGAATAAAATTAGCCTCAAAAAAGACATGAAGAATATGAACAAGTAGGAAGTTTAGCTGATAGAGTTTGAAATGTGATGATGATTGTGAAATGACAATTAGCTGAGAAGGATGACACACCGTTGCGACTTGCGCTAGCTTGTAGACTGGCTGAGTTGGAGACAGCTAGATAGGTATCGCTTCTCGGCCTTTTGGCTAAGATCAAAGTGTAGTATCTGTTCTTATCAGCTTAGCTTAGAGCCCGTAATAGGGTTTGTTTATTTCCGTTTCCAAAAGCTAAAAAAAAAGGAGTACAAGTGCACACCTAGTTTTTTTTTTTTTCAATTTCAATAATAAAATAACAATCAGTAGAAAAATATGTACAGTTTTCGTAATAAATAAGGCAAACAATTAAGAGTTAATTGTCGATGATTCCTCGCCCGCTCTTCATTAGCTCGATCCATGCGTCCTCGTTTCGTTTTCGTACGGCTTCCAAGTTTGTTTTGGCAACCGCCCAGATTACAATAAAAAATTGAGACTTATCCCAATTGTTTCCTCGGTGGATCTCGCATCTGGCTCTCCATAAATAATGAATCACCAGACCGTTCAGGAAATTCCAAAATCTCCTTTTTGTCGCGTCGATGTTCGGGGGTATTTTAAAAGTCACGTTGTCGTATACGAGGTCCTTGGCATCAAAAAGGCTGGCCAGATCGAGCCAAATCCGCTGCGCATACGGACAATCCCAGATCACGTGTTTGGCGTTTTCGGTTGCGGCACATCGCTGGCACGAGTCTGAGTCCCGGAGCTTCATCTTGAACAGACGGTCTCTACATAGGACTCCGTTCTGGCAAATCTTCCAAACTGTGTTCTGCATGTTTGCAGACCACAAATTGCGCCAGAGAAGATTCCAGTTCGTTCCCCTCGAGTAGTCGCGAATGTTCCGGTCGGCGATGTTCGTTTTCGCGTAGAACCACCAGTACCATCCGTTTCCGTCTAGCTCGCGCCATTCGTCGGGAAATTCAGTAAGGTGAGTGGTCGAAGTCTTGTAGATAAAGTCGAACCAGGTGTCGCGTGTCTCGGAATGTACAAACTTGATGCTTGCCATTTCAGGGTCCAGTTTCCGCCAGTGGTAGCCGAGATACAGCGTGACGTACACCGACCAGTTTTCGGTTCGATTCTCCATCTTGACTTTACGCACGGCCAGCTCGGTGACGTACGCCATGATCAACGTCTTGATCTGAGGCAGACCGATGCCCCCTTCCTCCTTCCTGGCGCACAGGTAAGTCCCGGCAAAAGGGAGTCTATTCACCTTTCCGCCCCATACAAACCTGACCAGTTTCGATTGCATCTCTTTCATCCATTTCTGGCTTGGGAGATGCACGCTGGCCAGGAATTTTACTTTGCACAGGACGTACTGCTTGATAAAACTCACCTTCTGCACAAAAGACATATTCCTATCGCGCCATTCGTTGAGTGTAGCGGTCAACTCGATCGCCAGTAGTCGCCACGCTCGTTTTCCAACTCGTTTCATATTGTAGCCGAACTCGATCCCCAAAATCTTAACCGAAGTCTCGTTCCAGTTGATCGGGAACATCCTCTTGTGGTCCTCGGTCCACGCCGGTCCAATCGTGAGTCCCTTGCTCTTGGCCAAGTTTAGGTCGCTGCCGGTCGCGTCTCTAAACTCGCCAAAAACGTTACGGATCGCCTCCAACGAGTTCGGGTCGGTGATCGTGAGCGTCAAGTCGTCAACGAACGCCGTGGACTTGATTTCCGTGCCCTGTAATCGAACGCCCGTGATTTTCTCGTCGTTCTGGATGCGTTTCTGAAGTGTGTCGATGTACACGGTGTACAGGGTCATCGAGAGCGGGCAACCCTGTCGTACACCTCTGGAAACTTCGATGTTTTCAGTCAAAGTCCCGTTGATATTGATTTTCGAGGTGATGTCGCGGTAGCACTGTTTGATGCGCTCGAGGAACTGGTCGGTGAATCCGATCGCCTTGCACGACTTCCACAAATATTCCCAGTGGACGCGGTCGTACGCTTCACGTTGGTCCAGTGCGAGCAGCGCCAGGGACGAGTTGGTTAAAATTCCCCGGTTCCAAGTCGATGCAAGGAGAATCTGCGCATCCGAAATTCGTTTTCCCTTCACGCCCCCGAACTGTCCGCACTCGATTTTTTCCTGGATCAGCGATCGAAGTCGGGAGTTTAAAACTTTCGTGTAAATCTTGTAGTCGGTGCACAGCAGCGAGATCGGTCGCCAGTCGTTGCACACTCTCGGATTTTCGATTTTCGGGATCAGAGTTATCACGCCCGACCTCTGGGAGTTGGTCAGCGTCGTGCTGGTGTTCCACAACGCACAGAGATAAGGGGCAATGAGTCCCCGGAATTTCTTGTAAAACTCGGCCGGAATTCCATCAATTCCTGGGCTGCGGTTGTTGCTCAAGCTGCCAATCGTATCTGTGATTTCCTTCACGGTGAAGGCGTCATCCAGGTTCGAATAAACGTCGCCAGAATCCGATTTCCCGTGAAATTTCGTCCAGGTGGCTTTGTTTACGTCCACTCGCCCGAATTTTTCGTTGTAGAAGTCGATGAATGCGGTACGAATTGCGGCCTCGTCGGAAATCACTGTGCCATTCACAGACACATTACCAATGTCCCGTTTCGAATTTGCCGCTTCTTTCTTTCTCTTCGCATCGTCGCCAACGCTGTCTAGAAACTCGCGCTCCTCGATTACGGCGAAAATGGCGTTTCCTCGTTGCGTAATCACGTTCAACTCTTTCAAACGGCGTGAAATTTCCTCGATGTCGCTTTTAAAAGAGTCCTGGTTCGACCTCTTCAAAATATCTCGCATCCAAATCAATTTTTCCCGGTTTTCCTTCGCCTTCTTGAACGCTGTGATCGATGCGGTCGTGCAAAATCGTTTAATTCGTCGCTTAATCGTTTCCCAGCTTCGCGGTTCCAGCGGCAGCTTGTCAATCCAGTCTTCCCATTTCTGTGCAAAGCGCTCACAAAAACGCTGGTCATCAAGCAGGTCGGTGTTCAGTTTCCAAAATGATTTGATTTTCTTTCTAGAGATGACTCCAAGCGCGCAAAAGACTGGATTGTGATCCGAGAACGAATCGTCATCGATCGCGCAATCCTTGATCTGGAGTCGCCCATTATTCTCCATTAGCCAGTAGTCGAGTCTTGAGGTCGTGGTCTGCCACTTAAAGGAGTGTTGTACTCCCTTTCCACCGTCAGCAAGCCACGCATCGATCAGGTTTTTGTCGTTCATCAGTTTCTCGAGTCGTTTTTTCGATTTTGCGTGTCGCCTCGAGGTCGATTCGAAGTCCGTGTTCAAGTCGCCGCCGATAATCACGTTTCGGTTGGTGTCTGTGCACACGGTAAGCTCGTCGTAGAAATCCTCGATTTTCGTAATGTCCACCGGTGCGTACGCGTTGATTAATCGGAGTGCAGTGTCGCCACAAACGCAGTCCCAAACCATGATTCGGTTGTTGCATTCGTGCTGCACGCTGCTTTTGGTAAATTTCGATTTTTTAAACCCAATTCCAAGTCCTCCGCTGCCGTCTACGTTGCAGCACCAATGCCACTTGAAGCCGGGAGTATTTTGCTCGATCGATCGCACTTGCAGTTCGTCGGTCACGTGAGTTTCTTGCAGAAACACTATGTCGACTGGATTCGTCCTCATCCAGTTTAGCAATTCGATTTGTCTTGTATTTCCTTGAAGTGAGCGTACATTGTACGTAACTGCTTTAAAAACAAATTCTTCTGTTTTGGGGTTTGTTCTAACGGTGCGTGTGTCGCAAAAAGTTTAACAAAAATCGTTTTTGTCAAACTACTTGGGAATTTCTTCCCCCATCGCAGCAGAATCGTTTCCTCTCTTCTTCTTCGAGTGGCTTTTCTGTCTCGGTTTCGATAAATCTTGTACGCCCGTTTGCTTGTATGTCACCGTGGTGAAACCGTCGTCGTCGCTGTCCGTCTCTTCTCTCGACCGTTTCAACTGTTCCTCGACGTCCATTTCGGATTCTTGGTTCTGTTTCGAATCGAGTGCCGTAGTGGTGACAGTAACGATTTGTTCCACGGCAGTTTTCTTCTTAATCGGTTCCGTTTCGTCTCGTTTTTCGTTTTCGACACGTGCGCTGGTTGTCTCGGTTTTCTTTGCGATTTTTTCCTTACGAATTGGACAGTCTCTCGAGACATGTCCCGGTTCTTTGCAGATCTTGCAATTTTCGGTGCAATCGCTGCTGATGTGGCCACGTTTCCCGCAGTTGTAACAGTTCGGCGGCTTGTTTGGATCGTTTGGTCGTCCTCTCTTTTCTTGCGTTGCGTTCGTCGTTTTCTTCGCGTTCGCCGCCCGGATACGACAGTTGGCGGACGTGTGCCCCGCCTTGTCACACGTTTTGCACTTAGCGGTGCAAGATCTGCTGACGTGGCCGAATTCGTTGCAGTTGTAGCACTTCGTTTTGGGGCAAACCGAAGCGTAATGGTCCGTTACGTCGCATTTGGGGCAGTATGGCCCCATGCCCTTGTAAATTAGGTGGCCGGAGAAGGGCCCAACCTCGAGTTTACTTGGCAAATTGTCCCCGTTAATCATCACGATGATATTTCCGTTGTTGACCTGTTCCAGGCCGAAGAATCTCTCGTATGTCACCGACGAAACGTTGCCCAATTTGTTCATTTCGGATTCGATCTTCTCAAGTGGCACAAGAGGTGACATTCCCTTGATAATCACCCGTTTTTCTCGACGAATCTTTGGGTCCCAGGTGATCTTTAGTCCATCCACGGTGGCTCCCTTGAAAACGGCCAGTTGGTCAACCAGACTGGTGTTTTGCAAAAAAGCCACATATTTTCCACCCAACACGTGTTGGATGGTTTTAACTGTGGGGTCTCCATTTTCCGTGTTTTTCCCCAGTCTTTTCCATAATTCATCGAGAAGATTCAGGGGTGTTAGCCCCGTTTCAATCCAACAATCGACCAGCATATCCATGCCTTCGAAGGAAAACGTCAGGGCGACGTCTGCCGATTGTACGAGATCGCGCCGATCGCGAACGGACGAAAAAGTCGAAATTTCGGCCCGAAAACGATTTCAAGTGTCCACAAAACCTACACAGTCTTGTAGATGAAGTCTTGGCGCACAATTTGGTGCCAAAAACACAACAAATGGACCGTTCGTTGGCCCGGAAACGACGAAAAACCAAAAACGAAAATGCGACGATCGTCGCCACGTGTTCGGAAATCGAGAAAAAAGTCGAAAATTTCAAAAAATAACGCGATTTTGATTCGGAAAACGACGTGGGATGGTACAAGGTACATATACCGACAGTTTCACCGCAGAAAATCCCAAGATTTTAGTCGGAATTTCTGAAAAAAACAAGAAAAACACAGGAGCAACCACGTGTGACCTGTCCTGTTCTTATCAGCTTAATATCTGATACGGTCCTCATTGAGGACCCAGAATATTAAACTGATTTTTGGAATGCGGTGAGGTGCTCGGAGCTTGCTCCACCCCTGCCACGGGTTGGCCTGGTATAGCAGTAACTCCAGGATCGGCCCACTCCTTCGGGAGAATCATATAATAATAATAATAATAATAATACAAAATTAGAAATGAGGTACAAAAAGGCTATTATATAACACTAGGGTATTGGTCTACATGTAGTATGTACTGGGTATATATATGCATGTGGTTATACAAGGTGGAGTGAGCTGGCAGGACTGTGCCATTCCGTGAGCTGAGCTGAGCTGAGCTGGTCAGGTGAGCAGCTCCAGCTATTTTGTTTTGTTTAATTCTGTTTGTATGAATTGAATTGAAATGTGGCTGGCTCTATGCTATTTCTAAAATTGATTTTGATGAAATGTTTGTCTAAATTAACATCAACTTTTGATGGTGTGTCAGAATTTCCTTGAAATTTTGATCAATTTTCGTGAATTTCCTTGAAATTTTGATCAATTTTCGTGAATTTTGAAGATTTCTTGGTGAATTTCGATGGCATTTGATGGGATTAGATGGATTTTCATCAACTTTTGATGGTAGGTGTCGGAATTTTCTTGAAATTTGTTGAAATTCTCGTGAATTTTGATGATTTCTTGGTGAATTTCGATGGCTTTTGATGGATTTAGATGGATTTAGATAGATTTCGATGGATTTCGATGGATTTCGATGGCTTTTGATGGATTTAGATGGATTTAGATGGCTTTTGATGAATTTCTCAGTGAATTGTGATGAATTTTTATTAATTTATTTAATTATCTGATAAATAATTGCAATTTTGATATAGGAATGCAGCGTGGGTCATATTTAGACCAGACCAGACCAGTTATGGGGCAATGTGTACACTCATCCATTTTAGACAATGCTAATTATTAAGGTAGACAAATTTTTGAAACATTAAACAACAATTTCCCACAATTTCTCACAAATTTTGTTGATTTATTTCATTCCTTCTTTGGCAAATGACAGTTATCGTTTTTTCAAAAATAAAAAAAAAAAAAAAAACTGTAGCACAGATCAAAAAGTTATTGGCACCATTAGAAAGAGAGGCAAATTCTGCACAGGAAACATTTTTTAAATATTTTAAACCGTTCATTTTTCATTTTTTTTTGTTTTTAGGGTCGAATCGAATTGAAATTAAATTTGCCAGCACGAAATTTGCCATGCGGTCGCCGGCTTCGATCGCCCGAAACGGAATCTTTCCTCGATGAAATCAAGTAGAAAAACATACAGGCTTGTGTGGAATGCAATTTCCAATCGAATGAGCCTGGTTGCAGAATTTCTCGACCTCTTTCTAATGCCGAAATCATGATACAAACGCATCGGGCCGAACGAACATTTTGGCATCCATTAAAGCACTCGGGATCCGCCAGGTGGTGCTCCGGTTTGATGACATTGCGCCATAAGTAAATGGCTATTTTCTCCCTTTGAACTACTTCTAACCCAAATGTTATCATATTAATTGGAAAGTAGACCAAAAACTGCATCAGAAAAGTAGTCTACTTTCCAAGCTTATGATGAAGTTTTTAATTCCTTTTTTTTTTCTCCAAATGAGACAAACCAACAAAGATTCAAGTCAAGTTGAATAAAATTAGCCTCAAAAAAGACATGAAGAATATGAACAAGTAGGAAGTTTAGCTGATAGAGTTTGAAATGTGATGATGATTGTGAAATGACAATTAGCTGAGAAGGATGACACACCGTTGCGACTTGCGCTAGCTTGTAGACTGGCTGAGTTGGAGACAGCTAGATAGGTATCGCTTCTCTGCCTTTTGGCTAAGATCAAAGTGTAGTATCTTTTTTTGGTATTTTTTTGGTATTATTTTGGTATTTATAATGCCAAAAAAATGCCAAAATAATGCCAAAATAATACCAAAAAAATACCAAAAAAATACCAAAAAAATACCAAAATAATGCCAAAATAATGCCAAAATAATGCCAAAAAAATACCAAAAAAATACCAAAATAATACCAAAATAATACCAAAATAATACCAAAAAAATACCAAAAAAATACCAAAAAAATACCAAAAAAATACCAAAATAATACCAAAAAAATACCAAAAAAATACCAAAATAATACCAAAATAATGCCAAAATAATGCCAAAATAATGCCAAAATAATGCCAAAATAATGCCAAAAAAAAAACAAAAAAATGCCAAAATAATGCCAAAATAATGCCTGTAGTGTTTGAAGTCGAATTAAAGACGAATATCGGTTAAAACTTAACAGTTTGCAATTTAATTTAGTGCACGACCAACTTGTCTGCACTGTCAGCCATTAACAAAGGTTACAAGTGACGTCACAAGGTCGTACATGTAAATTCGGCCATGTGACGTTATAATCTCGAAACAACATACAAAACATAATGCTACGAAAATCTCTTCAACACTCCTCCGATTTCCGTAGCAAACGAATACATAAAATATAATCTCATCGTTATATAAATACACATTCTTTGCTTTATAAACTTAAATAATCTTCAGATCTTGCAAACACTTCTGCAATTTTGGTCTCGTAAGCGCTTTTGTTAGGAAATCAGCTTGCATGTTGGTGCCTTCAATATGATGAACTTTGATGTTGTGATTCTTCATCTCTTCCTTGATGAAGTGAAACTTCCGGTTCAACAATTTGGTGCGCATCCTTTGAGTTGATCCTTGGAGTATCTGGATTGCTCCACTATTGTCGTTGAAGATCTCTTTCTTCTCGCAATCTTTGGAGTTTTCACGCAGCTCCAACAACAAATACTCAGACCAAATTAGCTCCTTCATCGCTTCGCTAATCGCGTTTAATTCACTTTCCGTCGCAGAAAGTGCTACTGTGCGCTGTTTGCCGCTCCTCCAGTTTAGGATGCTCGTGCCATGTTTGATGACATATCCCGTGAATGACTTGGCATCAGCGCTCGAGTCCCACGAGGCGTCGGCATGGCAATGCAAATGGCCCTCTTCTTTTCGATACATCAGACCTTGGGTCGCGGTCCCTTTAATGTACCTGAGTACACGTTTCACAGCTTTCATGTGGATCTCCCTGGGGTCCCGATTGTACTGTGAAAGTGCACTAACGGCATAACTCACATCCGGGCGAGTCCCCGTGGCCAAATACATTATCGAGCCTATTAACTCCTGGTAAAAGATGGCGTTCACTGGTGGGCTATCTTTGTAATTGTCCAAATCTTGGTTGGTATCCATCGGAGTTATGGCTGCATTGCAATTAGTCAGACCATATTTCTTGAGGAGTTTTCTAACATATTTATGCTGGCTCAAGAAATTTCCTTTTGGCGTCTGATCGATTTCCAGTCCGAGAATAAATGCCAGTTCTCCTAAATCGACTAACTCAATGTTTGCTGATAATTGGCTTAAAATTGACCTTTTAAATTCCGGGGTCGACGCTAAAGTCACGATATCGTCGACATATATCCCGAAGAATAGGAAATCCGTTTCTGTAACCAACAAGTAAAGGCAGGGATCGCATAGAGACTGTTGAAAGCCCAAATTGGTCAATTCTTCGTCCAATTTCTCGAACCAGCAGCGTCCGCTTTGCTTCAAACCATAGATACTTTTCTTCACTTTGCAGACTTTGCCTTTCTTCTTACTCTGGTATCCTAATGGTTCTTGCATATAGATGGTTTCCTTCAAAATGCCGTGAAGGTAAGCCGTCTTCACGTCGTGCTGTTCGACCTCGATTCCCAGTTTGGCCCCAATGTTGATTAGCATTCTGAGCGTTTCCATGCGTATTACTGGCGAGTATGTTTCTTCATAATCAACGCCAGGCCTTTGGGAGTAGCCCACTGCTACAAGGCGTGCTTTGTAACGTAAATTCCTGCCGTGTTTGTCTGATTTGATGCGGTAAATCCACTTTGATTTGATTGCCTTGGCATCTTTTGGCAAATCCGTCACGTCCCAGACGTCGTGCTGTTGCATCGACTGCATTTCCTCGTCCATGGCGCGCTTGCAAGCGTCCTTTTGCGGTGACTCTATTGCTTCTTGATACGTTGTCGGCACTAAAATCTGTGCTCTGTATGCAGTGTGCTTGGGTCCTTTGTACTTGCTTTTCTGCGTTCTTTTAGAACGTCTAACCCCAGATGGACCTGCTTCACTCTCTGAAGCGGCTCGTCTTCTTCCTTCTTCTGTTCTTTTCGAACGTCGCACTCCCGACGACCCTGACTCGCCTTCAGATGTTTTCTGTCGCCTTTCTTTCAAAACATCTTTAGTTGTTCCTTTTGGACAACCACGCTTGCGTTTTGCCTTCGGCGTTGGTTCTTTGTCCTCTCCTGGGTCTGATTCGGAAGGCACTGATGAGGGCAAATACGATCCATCGTCTTCTACTTCTCGCTCCTCCGAGCTTGGAGGAAAAGAATCCGGTGTAGATGGGTCATCTTCTTCATCCTCTGAGTCCTCAGGAATCGGAACATCTTGTTTATGTTCTGTAGGAGGGCTTATGTCGATCTGGGTGCCTTCTTGTTTCTTCTTGGGCGATAGCAAATAAAAACCCAATTTATCCTCTTCAAAGTGTACATCTCGTGTCACCATGATACGATCCATTTCGGGGATAAATATTCGATAGGTTTTCTGATTTAATGCGTATCCCACAAAAATCCCTTTTAGCGTTTTAGCGTCCAACTTCGTGCGTTGAAATTTAGGTTTCAGAACGTTTGCGACGCATCCGAACCTTTTCAAATATTCCACCGTATTCTTTTGGCCTGTCCAAACTTCTTCTGGACTCTTTCCATGCACGGTGGACATACAAAAATTCCTCCCATGTACTGCCGCGTGAGCAGCTTCCGCCCAGAATTTCTTTGGCAATTTGGATTCCAATAACATCGTTCTGGCCGCTTCCATTATTGTGCGGTTCGAGCGTTCGGAAATTCCATTGGATTCTGGCGAATAAGGAGTCGTGAATTGATGTATTGTGCCTTTCTTCTTGAAAAACTCCCCTAAGGAAGAAGCTATGAACTCTCCCCCGTTGTCACTTTGTACTTTCTTGAGAATTAATCCGGTTTGCACTTCTTGCTCGGTGATAAAATTCTGAAGTTGTTCCGAAGCTTCGGCTTTGTTTTTCAGTATCTTGATGAAAATCTTCCGGCTAAAATCGTCAACTATTGTTAAAACGTAGCTTCCATCTGCGTATGACGGTGGGTTGATGGCCCCCATCAGGTCCACATGCAATAACTCAAGTCTTCTGGAGGATTGCGGCCCCTTTACCGTCTTGTGTGGCTTTGCCGACGTTTTTCCTTCGATACAGGCTTCACATGTTGAGATTTCGTCCTCTTTCATCTTCAAACCCCGCACAATTTCTTGTTTATTCATTTCCAACAACGTACGGTAGTTGACATGTGCCAATCGCTTATGCCACAGCTCTTGTGTCGCCATTTGAGCTCGTTCCGGCGACTTCTTCGTACGTTCCTTCAAAACAAATGAATCCCCTCGGCGTTGGGCTTCCATCATTACTTCATCTTGGGGTGTTAGTATTTGGGCAACATTCTTCGTAAATAGAACTTTACACCCACTGTCCACAATCTTCGGTACCGATAAAAGATGTGTTTTGAGTTTCGGGACATATAAAACGTTTTCTAACTTAATTTTCGCCTTTTCCGTCCGAAGTTCCATTTCTCCTATGCCTTGCGATGCTAAAACTATTCCTTCTCCGGCTAAGCCAATTGTCTGGGCTTCGTCGTCAAGCTCGGTAAATTTATCCTTGCGAGACGTCATGTGACTGGACGCCCCCGAGTCCAGTAACCATTTCAATGAAATTTGCGCGCATTCAGGTTCTGATTCATGCTCAGCTGCAATCTGTGAAACGTGAAATGTAAACTGGAACAAGGGCTCATCCGCTGCGACGGCTGCTTCCTCCTTCTTCGCGTTTCCTCGACCCCGTGGAGATGGTTTTGACTTGGCCTCATCTGTCCGGTTCTTATTTGTCTTAGGGCGCCAACAATCTCGTGCGAAATGGCCAGGCTTGTTGCAGTTAAAGCATTTAATTCCTTCTTTTCTCTTCGCTTTGTAAGCGCTTTCGGTTAAATTTTCTCGTCCTGCATCATTAGTATTGCCTCGGCGCATTTCTCGCTCTTCTTGTTTTAATTGTGCTCTGATTTCGTCCAAAGAGAGCGACTTATTGGCATTCAACGCCTTCTTGACCATGTTGTATTCGGACTTAAGACCGTGGAGTATGTATGATGCCATCTCTCTGTCAGTTAACACCTTGCCTAGTTCAGCGCTTTTTGTAGACAAAGCCTCTGACCGGTCCATATATGCATCTATGTCCTCCGTCTTGCCCATTCGTAGTTGAGCCAATTCGAAAGTGAGGTCAATTTTCTGATCCTCGATGCGTCCGGCCATGTGCTTTTCAATTTTGTCCCATAAAATCTTGGCATTTTCTTCTTGCGAGTAGCGCATCGCCTGTTGTGTCGACAATGTGAGCGCAATTACTGTCAAAGCCTGGGAATTCTTTTTATCCCACTCTTTCCAGACTTTCAATTCTTCATCATATTTCGGAGCTTTCTCGTCATTCGGTTTGGCCGGTGCCACTCCAATTATCGCTTCATCCCAAAGCTCTTTGACGCGTAGGATGCCACGCACCTTCATGCGCCACAAAAAGTAATTCGTATTCGTCAATTTTTCGACCGTAGCCACGTTCGCTATTCCGCCATCGCTCGACGCCATTTTGTTTTTACTTGAAACAATAAATGCCCGAATCAATTGACTTATTTATTGAATAAATTAACGGATACTTAGCTGTATTTGTGCCTAGTTTGATTCCAGGCACACGAATGACAAAACGTCCGTAATACGTCCTCGCAGAATACTCGTATCAATCGCCACGTTCCCGCTTGTATCGTCTCGTTAACGTCTCACCGACGTACGCCGTTCTTTCCAAAAGGGTTTCGGCGCCAATTCGACTCCCGCACCGTTAGTTGTGGTTTAAACACCGCACCGCTATTCGAAAAAATATCAAATGGACTTATATGCAATTATGCCGTCCTATTTACGAATAACTTAACTGCAATTGTGCCAGTTTAGTCCTTGGCACAATTAACTCCGTGTCGCGATGTTAACCCTAATCGGCGTCGATCGTGATGATTCCGCCCGCCCGCTATTTCAACGTCGTCGCGTCGTTACCGTCTTATTTACTCAAAAACGGTGTACTGCAGGCAAGCAGAACCATCCTCTGCTACCATTGTAGTGTTTGAAGTCGAATTAAAGACGAATATCGGTTAAAACTTAACAGTTTGCAATTTAATTTAGTGCACGACCAACTTGTCTGCACTGTCGGCCATTAACAAAGGTTACAAGTGACGTCACAAGGTCGTACATGTAAATTCGGCCATGTGACGTTATAATCTCGAAACAACATACAAAACATAATGCTACGAAAATCTCTTCAACAATGCCAAAATAATGCCAAAATAATGCCAAAATAATGCCAAAATAATGCCAAAAAAATACCAAAAAAATGCCAAAATAATGCCAAAATAATGCCAAAATAATGCCAAAATAATGCCAAAATAATGCCAAAATAATGCCAAAATAATGCCAAAATAATGCCAAAATAATGCCAAAATAATGCCAAAATAATGCCAAAATAATGCCAAAAAAATACCAAAAAAATACCAAAAAAATACCAAAAAAATACCAAAATAATATCAAAAAAATACCAAAAAAATACTAAAATAATACCAAAAAAATACCAAAATAATACCAAAATAATACCAAAATAATACCACAATAATACTAAAAAAATACCAAAAAAATACCAAAAAAATACCAAAAAAATACCAAAAAAATGCCAAAATAATGCCAAAATAATGCCAAAATAATGCCAAAAAATGCCAAAATAATGCCAAAATAATGCCAAAATAATACCAAAAAAATACCAAAAAAATGCCAAAATAATGCCAAAATAATGCCAAAATAATGCCAAAAAAATACCAAAAAAATACCAAAAAAATACCAAAAAAATACCAAAATAATACCAAAAAAATACCAAAAAAATACCAAAAAAATACCAAAAAAATACCAAAAAAATACCAAAATAATACCAAAATAATACCAAAATAATACCAAAATAATACCAAAATAATACCAAAAAAATACCAAAAAAATACCAAAAAAATACCAAAAAAATACCAAAAAAATACCAAAAAAATACCAAAAAAATACCAAAATAATGCCAAAATAATGCCAAAATAATGCCAAAATAATGCCAAAAAATTACCAAAAAAATACCAAAATAATGCCAAAATAATGCCAAAATAATGCCAAAATAATGCCAAAAAAATGCCGAAAAAATGCCAAAAAAATACCAAAAAAATACCAAAAAAATACCAAAATAATGCCAAAATAATGCCAAAAAACTGCCAAAATAATGCCAAAAAAATACCAAAAAAATACCAAAAAAATGCCAAAATAATGCCAAAAAAATGCCAAAAAAATACCAAAATAATGCCAAAATAATGCCAAAAAAATACCAAAAAAATACCAAAAAAATACCAAAAAAATACCAAAATAATACCAAAAAAATACCAAAAAAATACCAAAAAAATACCAAAAAAATACCAAAATAATACCAAAATAATGCCAAAATAATGCCAAAATAATGCCAAAAAAATACCAAAAAAATACCAAAAAAATACCAAAATAATACCAAAAAAATACCAAAAAAATACTAAAATAATATCAAAATAATGCCAAAATAATGCCAAAATAATGCCAAAATAATGTCAAAATAATGCCAAAAAAAAAACAAAAAAATGCCAAAATAATGCCAAAATAATGCCAAAATAATGCCAAAATAATGCCAAAATAATGCCAAAATAATGCCAAAATAATGCCAAAAAAATACCAAAAAAATACCAAAAAAATACCAAAATAATGCCAAAATAATGCCAAAAAATTACCAAAAAAATACCAAAATAATGCCAAAATAATGCCAAAATAATGCCAAAATAATGCCAAAATAATGCCAAAAAAATGCCAAAAAAATACCAAAAAAATACCAAAAAAATACCAAAATAATGCCAAAATAATGCCAAAAAACTGCCAAAATAATGCCAAAAAAATACCAAAAAAATACCAAAATAATGCCAAAAAAATGCCAAAATAATGCCAAAATAATGCCAAAATAATGCCAAAATAATGCCAAAATAATGCCAAAATAATGCCAAAATAATGCCAAAATAATGCCAAAAAAATACCAAAAAAATACCAAAAAAATACCAAAATAATACCAAAATAATACCAAAAAAATACCAAAAAAATACCAAAAAAATACCAAAAAAATACCAAAATAATACCAAAAAAATACCAAAAAAATACCAAAAAAATACCAAAATAATGCCAAAATAATGCCAAAATAATGCCAAAATAATGCCAAAAAATTACCAAAAAAATGCCAAAATAATGCCAAAATAATGCCAAAATAATGCCAAAATAATGCCAAAATAATGCCAAAAAAATGCCAAAAAAATACCAAAAAAATACCAAAAAAATACCAAAATAATGCCAAAATAATGCCAAAAAACTGCCAAAATAATGCCAAAAAAATACCAAAAAATTACCAAAAAAATGCCAAAATAATGCCAAAAAAATGCCAAAAAAATACCAAAATAATGCCAAAATAATGCCAAAATAATGCCAAAAAAATACCAAAAAAATACCAAAAAAATACCAAAAAAATACCAAAATAATACCAAAAAAATACCAAAAAAATACCAAAAAATACCAAAAAAATACCAAAATAATACCAAAATAATGCCAAAATAATGCCAAAATAATGCCAAAAAAATACCAAAAAAATACCAAAAAAATACCAAAATAATACCAAAATAATACCAAAATAATACCAAAATAATACCAAAATAATACCAAAAAAATACCAAAAAAATACCAAAAAAATACCAAAAAAATACCAAAAAAATACCAAAAAAATACCAAAAAAATACCAAAATATCAAAATATATTTGGTACCAATTCGTACCAATTGTACCAAAATATATATGGTACCATTGATACCAAATATATTTTGGTATTTTGGTACGGTATTTTGGTATTTTGGTATTTTTGGTAATTT
This sequence comes from Strigamia acuminata, assembly GCA_949358305.1. Lineage (NCBI taxonomy): Eukaryota > Metazoa > Arthropoda > Chilopoda > Geophilomorpha > Linotaeniidae > Strigamia > Strigamia acuminata. Next base: position 62,308,513 of record OX442314.1, on the reverse strand, counting down.
TGGTATTTTTTGGTATTTTAGTTTTTTTTTAGTATTTTGGTATTTTGGTACCAATTGTACCAAAATACCATTCCAAAATACCGTACCAAAATACCAAAATACCATACCAAAATATCGTACCAAAATACCAAAATACCATACCACAATACCAAAATACCATACCAAAATGCCATATTTTTTATTTACTTTATTTTAAGATTTTAGGCTTAATAAAACCCGAGGTTTTATTAAAACCTGGTGTATTGCTCTACTTTTTGGTATCACTACACCAGTGAAAAGGCCTCAAAGAAAGGGGGGTTTTTCTTTATTCTTAAGGTCAGACAGAGTATACTTCTAACCCAAATGTTATCATATTAATTGGAAAGTAGACCAAAAACTGCATCAGAAAAGTAGTCTACTTTCCAAGCTTATGATGAAGTTTTTAATTCCTTTTTTTTCTCTCCAAATGAGACAAACCAACAAAGATTCAAGTCAAGTTGAATAAAATTAGCCTCAAAAAAGACATGAAGAATATGAACAAGTAGGAAGTTTAGCTGATAGAGTTTGAAATGTGATGATGATTGTGAAATGACAATTAGCTGAGAAGGATGACACACCGTTGCGACTTGCGCTAGCTTGTAGACTGGCTGAGTTGGAGACAGCTAGATAGGTATCGCTTCTCGGCCTTTTGGCTAAGATCAAAGTGTAGTATCTGTTCTTATCAGCTTAGCTTTGTACCCATCAACAGGGTTTGTTTATTTTCCGAAAAGCCAAAAACAGGAATGCAAGTGCATACCTAGGTATTCAAATTACAATATAAATAAATAAAAGTTACACTCAATATATACAGTTTTTCGTAATAACTGTCAATTGTCGATTATTCCCCGCCCGCTATTCATTAGCTCGATCCACTTGCCTTCGTTTCGTTTTCGAAGGGCTTCCATGTTCGTCTTGGCCACTGCCCAGATTACAATGAAGAATTGAGATTTATCCCAATTGTTTCCTCGGTGAATTTCGCATCTGGCTCTCCATAAATAATGGATCACCAGACCGTTTAGGAAGTTCCAAAATCTCACTTTAGTCGCGTCGATGTTCGGAGGTATCTTAAAGATTACATTTTTGTATACGAGGTCCCTGGCGTCGAACAGGCTGGCCAGATCGAGCCAGATTTGCTGTGCGTACGGGCAGTCCCAGATTACGTGTTTAGCGTTTTCGGTTGCGGTGCATCGCTGGCACGAGTCGGAATCTCGGAGCTTCATCTTGAAAAGACGGTCTCTGCACAGGACTCCCCTCTGGCAAATCTTCCAGATTGTGTTCTGCATGTTTGCAGACCACAAATTACGCCAGAGAAGACTCCAGTTCGTGCCCCTCGAGTAGTCTCGAATGTTCCGGTCGGCGTCGTTCGTTTTCGCATAAAACCACCAGTACCATCCGTTTCCATCTAGCTCGCGCCATTCGTCGGGAAAAACGGCCAGGTACGTGGTCGAAATCTTGTAGATGTAGTCGAACCAGATGTCGCGTGTCTCGGAATGTACAAACCGGATGCTCGCCATCTCGGGGTCGAGTTTCCTCCAGTGGAAACCGAGGTAAAGCGTAATGTAAACCGACCAATTTTCCATTCGATTCTCCATTTTTACTTTTCGCAGGGTCAACTCGGTGACGTACGCCATGACCAGTGTCTCGATGTGTGGCAGACCGATGCCTCCATCCTCCTTCCTGGCACACAGGTAAGTCCCGGCAAAAGGGAGTCTATTCACCTTTCCGCCCCATACAAACCTGACCAGTTTCGTTTGCATCTCTTTCATCCATTTCTGGCTTGGGAGGTGCACGCTGGCCAGGAATTTTACTTTGCACAGGACGTACTGCTTGATGAAACTCACCTTCTGCACGAAAGACATATTCCTGTCGCGCCATTCGTTGAGTGTGGCAGTTAATTCGATTGCCAAAAGTCGCCACGCTCGCTTTCCAACACGTTTCATATCGTAGCCGAACTCGATCCCCAGAATTTTAACCGAAGTCTCGTTCCAGTTGATCGGGAACATCCGCTTGTGGTCCTCGGTCCACGCTGGTCCAATCGTGAGTCCCTTGCTCTTGGCCAAGTTCAGGTCGCTGCCGGTCGCGTCTCTAAACTCGCCAAAAAGGTTACGAATCGCTTCCAACGAGTTTGGGTCGGTGATCGTGAGCGTCAGGTCGTCAACGAACGCCGTGGACTTGATTTCCGTGCCCTGTAGTCGAACGCCTGCGATTTTCTCTTCGTTCTGGATGCGTTTCTGGAGTGTGTCGATGTATACGGTGTACAGGGTCATCGAAAGCGGGCAACCCTGTCGTACACCTCTGGAAATTTCGATGTTTTCAGTCAATGTCCCGTTGATATTGATTTTCGAGGTGATGTCGCGATAGCACTGTTTGATGCGCTCGAGGAACTGGTCGGTGAATCCGATCGACTTGCACGATTTCCACAAATATTCCCAGTGGACGCGGTCGTACGCTTCACGTTGGTCCAGTGCGAGCAGCGCCAGAGATGAGTTGGTTAAAGTTCCCCGGTTCCAAGTTGATGCGAGGAGGATCTGCACATCCGAAATTCGTTTTCCCTTCACGCCCCCGAACTGTCCACACTCGACTTTTTCCTTGATCAGCGTCCGAAGTCGTGAGTTTAGAACTTTCGTGTAGATTTTGTAGTCGGTGCACAGCAGCGAGATCGGTCGCCAGTCGCCGCAAACCTTCGGGTTTTCGATTTTCGGGATCAGCGTTATCACGCCCGATCTCTGGGAGTTGGTCAGCGTCGTGCTGGTGTTCCACAGCGCGCAGAGATAAGGAGCAATGATTCCACGGAATTTCTTGTAGAACTCGGCCGGAATCCCATCAATTCCTGGGCTGCGGTTGTTGCTCAATCTGCTAATCGTGTCCGAGATTTCCTTCACGGTGAAGGCTGTTGTTTATCAATGCCAAACAGTCCTCCGTACTTGTTTTGCACATTTCTTAATGTATTACTGCATTATGCAGCCTAGTGTATTTATTAGGATTTATTTCATTATTTAACATTGGGCATAATGCTGCCTCTATACTGTTTACTTTTGTATTACTTATTATTAACACCAGATGGTGTGCATGTATGTTTTTCACAATCACAATGGCCGCTTGCATGCCAGCAAGCACTCATGTATTTTCTCCATCTAAATGGACCACATTATGTAAGCATTTTCGTTTTTATTAAACATTTAGTTTATTTTTACATTGTGTTTGTCACTCATGAGCACTTTAGAGTGCAGTGACTTTATTTTCCACCATTTTCAAGCGCTGGAGGTGCGCGCACGTCATTGCGCTCATATTAGCCGTGTTTCGGCATTTAAACTCGCTTCCACACACAGTATTTTATACTGTGAGCGCACTCCTCTGCTACAAGTGGTAGCAGAGGATGGTTGCTATCCTTGCAGCACGCCGAAACCGCTAATTTTTATCGCCATTTTCGCGAAATTCGCGAATTTGCGATAAATTTTCTATTTGCAGATTGCGCCGATTTCCGCGACGATTTTCGTCTCTAGAACGTTCGAGACGACACGCCGACGTTCTCACGTAGTCTGCATGACCAGCTTTACGATTTTTCATTTAATTTCGTCCGGATTTCTGCGGGTTTCGCAATTTTCGAGACGAATTTCAATTTATTTTTAGATTTTCGCCATTTTCCAACGAGAATCAACGTTGGAAACCCGCTTTACACAGCGTGAACGACGATTTAGACTAATTCCCGACTTAGTACACCGTGTACGGTCGTTGTATCGACGATTTTTCGACGATTTTCGCATTTAAATGCGCAACAACGCCATTTTCGATTCTCGAATATTGGCGCAACGTCTCATCATACTAATTAAAAATTGCTTTTCAGTAGTCGTAATTAGCTTGTTAGTATTTAAGATAGTATTAAGTTTTTGTGGGTCCCTTAGAATAGTTTGTGCCCTCCGGTTCAGTCGAACCACCGCACAAACTCATTCCTAGCCAGTGCTTACCGCGGCCAGCAGGTACTCCCGCGCCTCCAGGTAGGCGAACGGACCCCTGTGTGTTGGCTGACTAGGGTTATTTGGCCACTTCAGAAGTGGTCGCCCAATTCGATTGATATCCGCTTTGACAGTGCTCCGATTAGTGCGCCGTATTTGTGTAGTGCTACGCGATATTGTGCACCGAGACCGTCAAGTGCTCCAATTGTACCATTCTCCATCCAGTGTGTTTTGCTACGGATTGTTTCGTAACTCCACGTCATGTCAAAGTCCGCAGACGGAAATCCAGGACGTCTTCCCATCCTTAGCGTAGGAAACTACGAACTTTGGCAGCGCTCAATGCGCATGGTACTCCGAAGCGAGGAATTGTGGGAACACGTAACGGAAGAAGAGGAGGAAGATTTCCTTAAAACAGCTGGGGACAAAGAGAAAAAGAAATACAAGCGTCGTAAAGCCAAGGCATTAGGCTTAATATACTGTTCTGTAAGCGAGGCGAAGAAGTCTGCGCTAGATGATTGTAAAACCCCGAAGGAAGCATGGGACATTTTAGCCAACATTTATGCGCCATCATCTCGCGCACGACAGGCAGCCATGCGCCGCGAATTTTTGAATTTGCGCCTAGAGCAGGGCGAAGATATGGCCGACTTCTTAGGACGCGTTGACTATCATGTCCGCCAAATGAAGGATATCGGAGAGATAACTTCGCCTGATCACCACGCTTACCAATACTTGGACTTATTGCCTCGTGAATATTCACAGATTTCATTCACAACATATCACTTGCCCAACGGTGAATTCACACCAAAGAAAGTGTCCGAACAGTTACTCGCGGAACATATGCGACTCAAAGCTATGGATTCACGCGACGTGGACAATTCAAAACATTCTCGTGCATATGCTGGTGAAAAACAGCAACGTGGGAGAAATCGTTCTCGTCCCTCTCGACCGTTATCTTCGGTGCAGTGTTTTAATTGCCAGGAATTTGGCCATTACGCAAATAAATGTCCTTTGCCATCGCGCCGAGATGACAAGAATCAACCGGCAGCTTCACTTCAAAGGAAGCCGAGGAGTTCAAGCCATAAACGCAATAAGAACTCAAACCGAGATGATTCTAGACCAAGGGGGAATTCCAGCGCAAGACGAGAAACAAACTTTTTCGCAAGTGCTCCGCAACAGTTGCCCACAATTCACTTCATGCAATCACATGAATGGATCGTGGATTGTGGGGCAACAGATCATGTGTGCCACGTCCAGGCTTGGTTTCAGGACTTTGTTAAAGTTGTGCCCTTTAACATAGCATTAGGTCAAGGACATTCCGAAGTTCTAGGAAAGGGCAAAGTCCAGATTATCTCCATGATCAACAACGTAGAATGTGTCGTAAATCTCCAAGATGTGTTGTATGCGCCAAAATTCGAGGCGAATTTGATTTCAGTGTCAAAAATGGACAAAACTAAACATCACATCCATATTTGGAATGGAGACGTCTATGTCTACAAATCCGACATTAAGCATCCAATGCTTCGGGCCAAAGAAAAGGGCGGCCTTTATTATGTCGACGGCTTGTGCCCACCTTCAACACTGATGTCAACAGTGGATGTACCTATTGCGCAGTCAATCGCTCCGACCCGAACATTAGTCACGACAGAAGAGGATTTCATCCAGTATCCAAGAGCAAAGAAAAAGTCGAAAAATCCTGAACTTTTTACTGATTTTCGGCTCGAATTCCCTCCTTTGCCAAATGAAATTCCTCCACCTGCACCAATCAAAGTAACCCAGTCCAAGACACCTCCTGTACCTGTTCCTACCAATCCATTACCTCAAGTCCCATCCTTTGCCGACACATTAAAGGCAATTCCTCCAACTTCCAAACCGAATCTAAAGTCGGCGAATCAAAAGAAAGTTGCAGCGCCTACGGTTAAAAAGGATGCGACTGGGATATGGCACAGCAGATTGGGTCATCTTCACACCAATGCAATGAAACTTTTGGCCGGAAATAACCAAGTTTATGGAGTGACACCGGCAGAAGTGAACAAGGAACTTTCGTGTAATCATTGTCGAATTGCGAAATCAACGCGCATTTCCCATAAACCTGATGAACATCCTATTTCTACAAAGGCTTTAGATCTCCTACACATGGACGTGTGGGGAGCATCAAGAACGACTTCCTACGGAGGCGCGCGTTATGTGCTAACGATTATCGACGACGCCACGCGCTATGCCTGGATATTTCCGATGGCTCAAAAATCCCAAGTATTTGGATTGTTCAAAGACTACGTCACACGAATCGAACGAGTGACAGGCAAACGAGTGAAGGCCATCCGAACTGACCGAGGAGGGGAGTTCTTATCAAACGAATTCGACCGCTATTTAAAGGAAACTGGGATTCAAGCCCAACGGACCAATCCACATAGTCCCGCTATGAATGGCACAGCGGAAAGAATAAACCGCACCATGGCGGATTACACGCGTGCCATCCTAGACGAAACCGGACTTCCGAATGAACTTTGGGCGGAATTCGCAGTAACTTTCTCTTATATAAAGAACCGGTGCCCTCATTCTCGTCTCAAAAATGAGGTGCCCTATATTTTGTGGCGACGACGTGCCCTTTCGCTCCGACACCTCCGGAAGTTAGGTTCCAAATGCTGGGTACATCACACGGCTCCTGGCAGGGACAAATTGGATCCACGAGCTTGGGAGGGCTATTTGGTTGGATACGCCACGACAACGCGAGGTTATCGCGTCTGGAATCCAACAGATAACAAAGTCATCGAATCCATTCACGTCCAAATTGACGAACGGCAATCCTACAAACGTTCCAACCATTATCGAGGTCCGCAGCAACCGTGGATAGGACCAGATGAGGACCAATCGCATCAAACATCGCAAACTTATCAACCATTGCGCATTTCACAACCGCATGTGAGGTTTGACGACGGACTGGAATATACTGATTGGCCCAAATTTCCGGATTCAGAGGATGAATGTGATACGGACTATGACTCTGACGATTCGACCCCAGCGGGTGCTCAATTCCGAACTCCGCCAGCCACTCCAACTCCGGGATCTCCTATTCGAGCCCCTCTAATTACTCCAGTAATAACGCCGGTGCCGAGTCCAGTTATTACTCCCGGCAATACACCAAGTCATACACCACCTGGTTCACCTCCGAGTTTTGTAAATGCTCGTCGAGGCTCTCGTGGAAATGCGCCACAAGCTCATCAAGCAGCCCACCATGGTCCACCTCCAACTGGAGCTGCAACTGCATATAAATGGCGTTACATTGGTGGAGATACTGAGTGTAGACACTGGAAAAGGGAGGAACATTTGCGCAAAGTACAGGAACCTGGAAAACTCAAAGTTGATGTTTACTATTTCCCAGAAGCAGGACTCCGATTACGTTCTAGAGGTGACGTTGAGGAATTCTGTCACATGAACAACATTCCTTATGATCCTGAACTATTTTATTTTGGCAACATGGAATATGAATTAGAGAATCTTCCGCCACCACTTCCCAGAGTACACCTTTGTCGTCGTGATCCCACAAGTTACGCAGAGGCTGTAAGATTTCCGGATGCAACCAAATGGCAGGAAGCCATTAATGAAGAGTTAGACACTTTTGCAGAAAGAGGCGTCTATGAAGAGGTCCCTAAACCGGAAGATACAACCATATTAGGGTGCAAGTGGCTCTTCAAACTGAAGGAAGATGCTCTAGGCAAACCAGCCAGATATCGCGCCAGATTAGTGGCACAGGGCTTTCGCCAAACTTTAGGTGTAGACTACGATGAAGTCTTTAGCCCTGTTGTCAACTTTGTTCTCATACGCCTATTCTTCTGCCTATTAGTAGTCCTCAAAGGGTGGAAGGATGCGCATTTAGATGTGAAGTGCGCGTACCTATACGGCGATCTTGCGCACAAAGTATATATGCGCATTCCAGCTGGCGCAACATGTTCAAATCCAAATCATGTATGGCTCCTGATAAAGTCGCTCTATGGTCTCCACCAGTCCGGGCGCCAATGGTTTGAGAAATTAGATCAAACATTGCGCGATTTAGGATTTCGCAGATTACCAGGATGCAACTGTGTATACATATACGGAACTTCCGCCGTGATGCTAATATACGTCGATGATATAGTTCTATTTTACGCGACGGATAACGTCCTTACACAATTAATTGCGCTCATCAGCACCAAATTCGATGTCGTGAATTTAGGACCAATTACAAAACTTTTAGGTGTAGAGTTCATTCGTACTCCCAAGGGAATCTTCATCATCCAACGTGCATACATACAGAAGATTCTCAAGAAATTTGCAATTGTCGCCGATAAACTCATCAAGGTCCCAGTAACACCAGGAACGACGCTCGTCAAAGGGTCGAAAGAGGACTTGCCAGAATTTCCTTATCGTTCGTTAATTGGCTCTCTTCTCTTCCTCGCATCGAGGACACGACCTGATATATTATTCTCAGTGATAATGTTGTCACAGTTCAATAATTGCTACAACCACACTCACATCAAAGCGCTCATGCAGGTTGTGCGCTACGTAGGCAATACTTTGGATTACGCAATTGAACTGTCAAATTGTTCCAATGGACAACTATGGGGATATACTGACGCGTCCTGGGCCACCGAAGTCAGCACTTCTTTGAGTTTCGGCGGGTATATAGCCTATATTGGAAACGTCCCCATCGGATGGAGTTGTCGAAAACAGACCAGCGTGGCGTGCTCAACGATGGAGGCGGAGTTTGTCGCCCTCGTTGAGTGCGTCCGTGAGCTTTATTGGCTGGATTACGTCTACAGTTCCGTCCCGATGCTGAATAGATCTTCACCACCTTTAGTGTTCTCCGATGCGCTTTCTTCCATCCAATTCACATCAAATGACGTGGAGAACAGTAAAACGAAACATATCCGAGTGAAATTTCATTGGATTCGGGAATGGTACACAGCAGGTGCATTCCAATTGCGCAAAGTCCCCGGATCAATGAACGTGGCAGACATTTTTACCAAATGGTTGGGCTCATCTCAACTGCGTCTCCTGATTTCCCGGATTTTCAATTTCAACCTATCGTGACATTCTTAATTTAGTTTTACCCGAATTTTGAGGATCATCGAGTTCCAGTGGGAATTTTCGGGCTTCCGTAGTGATTCATATAACAGTACCCGGCTCGATGTTCCGAATTATTATTTCCATTATTATTATTCTATGTAAAGTTACATTTAAAGTTTTTCCCTTAACTTATTCTTTATTTTTGCGGCTATTTGCCATCGAAGGGGGAAATTGTTGTTTATCAATGCCAAACAGTCCTCCGTACTTGTTTTGCACATTTCTTAATGTATTACTGCATTATGCAGCCTAGTGTATTTATTAGGATTTATTTCATTATTTAACATTGGGCATAATGCTGCCTCTATACTGTTTACTTTTGTATTACTTATTATTAACACCAGATGGTGTGCATGTATGTTTTTCACAATCACAATGGCCGCTTGCATGCCAGCAAGCACTCATGTATTTTCTCCATCTAAATGGACCACATTATGTAAGCATTTTCGTTTTTATTAAACATTTAGTTTATTTTTACATTGTGTTTGTCACTCATGAGCACTTTAGAGTGCAGTGACTTTATTTTCCACCATTTTCAAGCGCTGGAGGTGCGCGCACGTCATTGCGCTCATATTAGCCGTGTTTCGGCATTTAAACTCGCTTCCACACACAGTATTTTATACTGTGAGCGCACTCCTCTGCTACAAAGGCGTCATCCAGGTTCGAAAATTCGTCGCCAGAATCCGATTCTCCGTGAAATTTCGTCCAGGTAGCTTCGTTTACGTCCACTCGCCCGAATTTTTCTTTGTAGTGGTTGGTGAATGCGGTACGAATTGCCACCTCGTCGGAAATCGCTGCGCCATTCACAAACACATTACTAATATCCCGTTTCGAATTTGCCGCCTCTTTCTTTCTCTTTGCATCGTCGCCGACACTGTCTAGAAAGTCGCGCTCCTCGATCACGGCAAAAATGGCGTTTCCTCGCTGCGTAGTCACGTTCAACTCTTTCAATTCGCGTGAAATTTCCTCGATGTCGCTTTTAAAAAAGTCTTGCCCCGAGTCTCTAAACAACTTCCGGATCCAAAGTAGGTTTTCCCTATGTTCCTTTGCTTTTCTATTTGCAGCAATCGATGCGGTCTTGCAAAAACGTTTGATTCGTCGTTTAATCGTTTCCCAGCCTCTTGGGTCCAATCGCAACTCGTCGATCCAATCGCCCCATTTTTCCTCGAAACGTTCGCAAAAATGCTGGTCATCAAGCAGGTCTGTGTTTAATTTCCAAAACGATTTTATCCTCTTTCTAGACATGAGTCCAAAAGCACAAAACACCGGGTAGTGATCCGAGAACGAGTCGCCACCAATCGAGCAGCTTTTGGTCAGGATTCGCCCATTATTCTCTACCAACCAGTAGTCCAGTCTCGAGGTCGTGGTCTGCCATTTGAAGGAGTGCTGCATTCCTTTTCTACCGCCGGCAAGCCACGCATCTGTCAAGTTTTTGTCGTTCATCAGTTTCTCGAGTCGCTTTTCTGCCTTTGCGTGTCGTCTCGAGGTCGATTCGAAGTCCGTGTTTAAGTCGCCGCCAATAATCACGTTTCGGTTGGTGTCAGTGCACACGGTGAGCTCGTCGTAGAAGTCCTCGACTTTCGTAACGTCCACTGGTCCGTACGCGTTGATTAATCGAAGTGCAGTGTCGCCACAAACACAGTCCCAAACCATGATTCGGTTGTGGCATTCGTAGCGCACACTGCTCTGGCTGAATTTCGATTTTTTGAAGCCAATTCCAAGTCCTCCGCTGCCGTCTACGTTGCAGCACCAGTGCCACTTGAAGCCGGGAGTATTTTGCTCGATCCATCGCATTTTCAGTTTGTCGGTCACGTGAGTTTCCTGCAGAAACACTATGTCGACTGGATTCGTCCTCATCCAGTTTAGCAATTCGGTTTGTCTTGTAAATCCTTGAAGTGAGCGTACATTGTACGTAGCAGCTTTAAAGACGAATTCTTCTGTTTGTGGAGGTTTTTTCTAACGGTGCGTGTGTCGAAAACTTAACAAAAACGTTTTTTTTGTCAAGTTACTTGGGAATTTCTTCCCCCTTCGTGGCAGAATCGTTTCCCCTCTTCTTCTTCGAGTGGCTTTTCTGTCTCGTTTTTGATAAATCTTGTACGCCAGTTTGCTTGTATGTCACCGTGGTGAAACCCTCGTCGTCGCTGTCCGTCTCCTCTCTCGACCGTTTCAACTGTTCCTCAACGTCCATTTCGTATTGCTGGTTCGGTTCCGAAACGAGTGCCGAAGTGGTGACAGTAACGATTTGTTCCACGGCAGTTTTCTTCTCAATCGGTTCCGTTTCGTCTTGTTTTTCGTTCTCGACGCGTGCGCTGGTTGTCTCGGTTTTCTTTGCGATTTTTTCCTTTCAAATTGGACAGTCTCGTGAGACGTGTCCCGGTTCTTTGCAGATCTTGCAATTCTCGGTGCAATCGCTGCTAATGTGGCCACGTTTCCCGCAATTGTAACAGTTCGGCGGCTTGTTTGGATCGTTTGGTCGTCTTCTCGTTTCTTGCGTTGCGTTCGTCGTTTTCTTCGCGTTCGCCGCCCGGATACGACAGTTGGCGGACGTGTGCCCCAATTTGTCGCACGTTTTGCACTTTTCGGTGCAGGATCGGCTTACGTGGCCGAATTGGTTACAGTTGAAGCATTTTGTTTCGGGACAAACCGAAGCGTTTTGGTCTGTCGCGTCACATTTCGGGCAGTACGGGCCCATGCCCTTGTAAATTAGGTGTCCCGAATACTGCCCAACCTCGATCTTGTTCGGTAAATCATCGGCGCTGATCATAACAATGATATTTCCGTTCAAAATGAAATCGTCGTCCTCGAACTTCTCGTATGAAACGGATGACACGTTGCCAAATCTTTTCATCTCGCGTTCCACCTCGAAAAGTGGCACAAGTGGTGACAATCCCTTTATAATAACGCGTTTATCCCGACGAATTTTGGGTTCCCACGTGATTTTTAGCCCATCCACGGTGGTTCCTTTGGAACTGGCCAACTGGTCGACCAGTTCCGTGTTCGTCAGCAGAACTTGGAACTTCCCACCAAGTATGTGTTGGATAAATTTTATCGTTGGTACGCCGTTTTCTGTTAACTTTCCCAGTCGCTTTTGCAATGTTTCCATGAGGATTCGGGGTTTAAGACCGGTCTCGATCCAACAATCGACTAGCAACTCCATCGCGGCGAAGGAAAACGTCAGGGCGACGTCTGCCGATTCTACGAGATCGCGCCGATCGCAAACGGACGAAAAAGTCAAAATTTCGGCCCGAAAACGATTGTAAGTATCCACAAAACCTACACAGTCTTGTAGACGAAGTCTTGGCGCACAATTTGGTGCCAAGAACACAACAAATGGACCGTTCGTTGGCCCGGAAACGACGAAAAACCGAAAACGAAAATGCGACGATCGTCGCCACGTGTTGCGGAATTCGTAAAAAAGTCGAAAATTTCAAAAAATAACGCGATTTTGATTCGGAAAACGACGTGGGATGGTACAAGGTACATATACCGACAGTTTCACCGCAGAAAATCCCAGGAATTTATCCGAAATTTCTGAAAAAACAGGAAAAACGCAGGAGCAACCACGTGTGACCTGTCCTGTTCTTATCAGCTTAATATCTGATACGGTCCTCATTGAGGACCCAGAATATTAAACTGATTTTTGGAATGCGGTGAGGTGCTCGGAGCTTGCTCCACCCCTGCCACGGGTTGGCCTGGTATAGCAGTAACTCCAGGATCGGCCCACTCCTTCGGGAGAATCATATAATAATAATAATAATAATACAAAATTAGAAATGAGGTACAAAAAGGCTATATTATAACACTAGGGTATTGGTCTACATGTAGTATGTATTGGGTATATATATACATGAGGCTATATAAGGTGGAGTGAGCTGGCAGGACTGTGCCATTCCGTGAGCTGAGCTGGTCGGGTGAGCAGCTCCGGCTATTTTGTTTTGTTTAATTCTGTTTGTATGAATTGAATTGAAATGTGGCTGGCTCTATGCTATTTCTAAAATTGATTTTGATGAAATGTTTGTCTAAATTAACATCAACTTTTGATAAATTTTTGTGAATTTTGATGATTTCTTGGTGATTTTCGATGGCATTTGATAGGATTAGATGGATTTAGATGGATTTTCATCAACTTTTGATGGTAGGTGACAGAATTTTCTTGAAATTTGTTGAAATTCTCGTGAATTTTGATGATTTCTTGGTGAATTTCGATGGTTATACATGAGGTTATATACATGGTGTGTGTCAGAATTTTCTTGAAATTTTGATAAATTTTTTGTGAATTTTGATAATTTTTTTTGTGAATTTTGATAATTTTTTTTGTGAATTTTGATGATTTTGATGTGAATTTTGATGATTTCTTGGTGAATTTCGATGGATTTCGATGTCCTTTGATGGCTTTTCATCAATTTTTGATGGTGTGTGTCAGAAATTTCTTGAAATCTCTTGAAATTTTTGTGAATTTTGATGATTTCGTGAATTTCGTGAATTTTGCTGATTTCTTGGTGAATTTCAATTGATTTAGATGGATTTAGATGGATTTAGATGGCATTTGATGGCTTTTGATGGATTTCTCAGTGAATTGTGATGAATTTTTATTAATTTATTTAATTATCTGAAAAATAATTGCAATTTTGATATTGGAATGCAGCATGGGTCATATTTAGACCAGACCAGCTATGGGGCAATGTGTACACTCAATTATTAAGGTAGACAAATTTTTGAAACATTAAACAACAATTTCCCACAATTTCTCACAAATTGTGTTGATTTATTTCTTTCTTTCTTTGGCAAATGACAGTTATCGTTTTTTTCGGAAATAAAAAAAACTGTAGCTCAGATCAAAAAGTTATTGGCACCATTGGAAAGTGCGGCAAATTCTGCACAGGAAACATTTTTTAAATATTTTAAACCGTTCATTTTTCAATTTTTTTGTTTTTAGGGTCGAATTGAAATTAAATTAAATTTGCCAGCACGAAATTTGCCATGCCGTCGCCGGCTTCGATCGCCCGAAACGGAATCTTTCCTCGATCTAATCAAGTAGAAAAACATACAGGCTTGTGTGGAATGGAATTTCCAATCGAATGAGCCTGCTTGCAGAATTTCTCGACCTCTTTCTAATGCCGAAATCATGAAACAAACGCATCGCATCGGGCCGAACATTTAGGCATCCATTAAAGCACCCGGGATCCGCCAGGTGGTGCTCCGGTTTGATGAGACATTGCGCCGTAAATGGGCTATTTTCTCCCTTTTAACTACTTTTAACCCAAATGTTATCGTATTAATTGGAAAGTAGAGCAAAAACTGCATCAGAAAAGTCTACTTTCCAAGCTTATGATGAAGTTTTTAATTCTTTTTTTTATCCAAATTAGACAAACCAACAAAGATTCAAGTCAAGTTGAATCAAATTAGCCTAAAAAAAGACATGAAGAATATGAACAAGTAGGAAGTTTAGCTGAAAGAGTTTGAAATGTGATGATGATTGTGAAATGACAATTAGCTGAGAAGGATGACACACCGTTGCGACTTGCGCTAGCTTGTAGACTGGCTGAGTTGGAGACAGCTAGATAGGTATCGCTTCTCGGCCTTTTGGCTAAGATCAAAGTGTAGTATCTGTTCTTATCAGCTTAATATCTGATACGGTCCTCATTGAGGACCCAGAATATTAAACTGATTTTTGGAATGCGGTGAGGTGCTCGGAGCTTGCTCCACCCCTGCCACGGGTTGGCCTGGTATAGCAGTAACTCCAGGATCGGCCCACTCCTTCGGGAGAATCATATAATAATAATAATAATAATAATACAAAATTAGAAATGAGGTACAAAAAGGCTATATTATAACACTAGGGTATTGGTCTACATGTAGTATGTATTGGGTATATATATACTGTGGTGACCCGACTGGGGTGGGGCACGAAGAGTTTCTCTCGTGGCCTACATACGGGTAAAGAGGGGGAGTCGCACGCGCGCCTCCCTTCCCTCAGAGCATTGACATCCAGTCAATGGACGGGCGTCTGCCCTGGGGGAGTGGGGGAGATTCGTCTTCTCCACCATTGGGTGGCTTTAGTCACCTGTCACCCCCCGCTTTGTGCAAAGGAATTCGCCTTGCACTGAGCGGGCAGAACCAACACAAAAATCAACCAAGATACACGTAAAAGCCAAACGTCCTAAAACGATCAAGCCTAAGTACAAAGACTTCAGGAGTGACCAGTTTCCCGCCAACTTCACACACCTTACCTTTTACCCTTATTCCTTTACATATTTTATACCTTTTACCTGTACATTCCCGTATAATAAATACATTTATTATATTTACCATTTTACATTGTTTGCCGTTTCACATTATTTGGGTAACCGCTTGAGTAAAGCGGTATTGCGAGATTAGAGAGTGACTCATACCACGTATCAGCGACAGACCGAGTTGAGCGCGACACGTGGGGGCCTGTCCGGGATCGATTTAAACGACTCGAATAGAACTTGAGATCATTTTCATACCCAAAAATGGCAGACAATATCCGAGTAACGGATTCCGACTCCGACGCAAACAAGAGAGCCGGTAGCCGTAAAGGCGCCGACTATCACTTGCGATCTGGAGGTCCCTTACCCAAAGCCTCAGCGCACGAAGCGAGGCAAAAACGGCGCAAGCCTAAACCCGATCGCAGAAGCGCATCAGAGGCATCGCACCCGTCTCGTTCCGAGACGAGGCCGCGATTGGACGAGACAGAGCGGGGTGAAGAGCAATCTCACTCCAAACTGCCGCGTTCTAACCGTGACGGCGAGACGAGCGGAAACGAGGTTTCATCCCGTAACCAATCGCCTCGTCTAACGCACGACACCGAGGTGGGCAGTCCGAAAGCGGCGTCTCCGATACAAAAGACGGCCTCAAATACGACAGCTAATTCGGCACTAAACACGCCAATTACGCAAAGCCGCCCAGCTTCGGTCAGGTCTGAAGGACACAAGTCCAATGCGTCAAATACTGAGCGTGTTCCGAGCCAGCCTTACAGCGTCTCGGCCACATTGGTTGACACGATGCAGTTGGCACAGGCAGAAGGTGTACGATACACTCTGCCAACGGGAAAAATAACTGTGTACGAAACATTACAAATCGTACGTGCAGCTTTAAGAGCGCACAGGTTATCCCCAGAAATCACCGTTGTTGAAGGCGCATACGCTCAACAAATGGTAGATTCCGCTCAATTCGAAGCGGATGCCGAGAATGAGGCCCGACAAGCCATCCGCGAGAGAAAGCGGAAGCTGGCGGAAAGAGAAGCGCGAGCTCTCGAGTACGGCAAATCCCAGCGCGTTCCGACCACTCCAGAAGAGGTGGAAATAGTTGATCGAGCCTTACATGCACATCGTTATGCATTCCGTTCTCAACAAGAAGCTGAACAAGCTTTCATGACTAGGCTGCAACGAGACAAACCAAAATCCGTTCGCAAGCCAGAAGTTAGCTCGTCCGAATTGTCCGACGAGAGCGTAGAAGGCGACCCGAAGCGCACGCCGAAGGTCAGCCCCAAACCCGAGCGAAAAAAGGAAGTGCCAGTCACTCCACGCAAACGGGAAGTTTCGACCGGACAACGCGTTCGACCTCGCATGATGGCGTTAGACGATAATACTAACAACGCTATCAACCGATTAATAAATGCGAACAACGCGCGTCGTAACGAAGAACAGACTCACACGAGCCGACAACGCGACGACCCGCGGGGTAGCGACTGGCTACAGCCGGTGCGCATCCTCAAAGACAACGGACCTTCGAGAAAAAATTCCGAAGACCGCACCTCGTCACGAGAGGAACGTCAACGCGAGAGAGGACAGCAACAGTATCACTACGGGAACAGTGATTCGTCGTCGGATGGACTGGAGTCGAATGCACCCAGTCATCACGATTCGGAGAGAGGTTCCGGAGAGAGACGAAGGGAAAGAGAACGCGATGAACGCAGGGAAAGGGAACGTGACGACCGTCGTAGGGGCCGGAAAGAGTCAAACTCTTCACGGCGCAACCCGCCACGCCGCTCACCGTCTCCCGACCCCAGCTCCGACCCCTCGTCCAACGACGACAGACGAAATGATAAATCAAGTAATCGCCGGAAGAGATCCAACTCTCCGCGCAATAGAGAGAAACGACGTCGATCGGAAAATAGCGACCACCGACGGGAGGAGTTTCAGGACCTTCCCCGACAAAGCGCGTTTACCGATTCGACGGGTCGGCAGTATACGATGGGAGAGCTTGGAAGAGCCCTGCTTGGCTCGTTAAAAGCCGAGGGAATCGATCTGAGCAAACGAAACGATCGTAATCGTAGCACTGGCGACCGCGTAAAGAAAAAATACGCTGTCTCCCGACGTGACACCATGAGTGTTACCGGGAATATTAGGTGGCAATTTTATATTCAGAACCGTTTCGACGGGTCATGGAAAGCGGGAGATCGCTTCCTTGACGAAGTAATTCGAATTAAGACTGCCACTAAAGCCACCGTAGGAGACATGCTCACCCACGGTATTGTCGAGCTAATGACGGGCTCGGCAGGTGAGTGGTACCAAGGATTGAAAGGCGTCAATTGGGACGACTTTTTAATAAGATTCGACCTGCGCTACGGCGAGACACCCGAAGAGGTGAGCCGAAAGATGCGAGGTCTTCGCCAGATGCCTGGTGAAACCATAATGGATTACGACATTCGCGCCAGATTGTTGTTCGAAAAGGCCCCGATGGAATTTCATGCCACGGGATTCAACCTTTTCTTTCTCGGCGGTTTGTCGGAGTACTCGCAACGGGTGCTACTTGAAGAAAGGGCACCGACAGGAGGTAGCTACGAGGAGATGAGCGCCTTCCTGTTCGAGAACACGATAGATATCGAGAAGAGGTATTATTCCGCTTTACCAGAAGCGGAGAAAGCAGCGACCGCTAACCGTCTCAAGTTGAGTGCGGAAAGATATGGGGCGACAGACAAGATCATGCGCCCTACTGAATATCTTAGCGGTATAATGGAGCTGGCAGAGGCTAGCGTTGGTTTACAAATAAAAAATAAACTGACATCCACGCTGCCTTCCAACCCTTTGGCCGCCCCTAAAAAGGCACCGACAGCGTCAGCCATGCAAGCGACACTGGAGGAGGTCAAGGAGGGGGAGGAAGCCGGACAAGATGCCGGAAAATCAGACGAAAAAGAAGAAAAAGACGATTATTCGACGGACGAAGAAATACGAAGCTATCGCGATACCTTATCAACGGGTTGCGATGAGGAAGGACCGCTAGTACATCTCATCCATCGAGATAGAGCGGTAGAAGAATTTCGCGCCAGGTTAAAACCAAATGCCGGCCGAATTCCGAAGTATTTTCGAAAAAATTACACGCCACCATCGAAAGTAGACCCTGAAAAGAAAAAATCGATTGAAGCCCCAAGAGACAAATCAAATATTCGCTGTTTCAAGTGTAATCAACCGGGCCACTATTCCAATGAGTGCCCAAGAACAGCGAAAGAAGACGCTAAGTTTGACGCGATAATGAAGCAGATGGCAGAGATTAAACTCGCCATGGCAAAAAACGAGTCAAAAAACAAGTCAGCGCAGGCGGCGAAGAAATAACTTCT
The DNA here is from genome assembly GCA_949358305.1 of Strigamia acuminata. Lineage (NCBI taxonomy): Eukaryota > Metazoa > Arthropoda > Chilopoda > Geophilomorpha > Linotaeniidae > Strigamia > Strigamia acuminata. Next base: position 62,289,862 of record OX442314.1, on the reverse strand, counting down.
CGACCGTCTGCGCCATTCATGAAGAAGAAGGGGTTTAACAAAGGGTTCGATAAGCCGCCACCAGTCAAAGAAATGGGTAGTGACATAGCTAACGCCCAGATCCAAGACAGGGCCAACAACGCTTTGCAGGTAATTACCGCAAACGCTGAGGTTGAAGTGGAAGAACCGAACCTACTGCTTGAATAATTACCTCAAGTAGTCAACGAAGACACAGAAGAATTTCGTGTTTTCATGTGCAACGTGGCGGTCGAATACACCAGCCGCCTATGTATGCTGCCCATGACAATAGAACGCGAAAAAATTATGGGACTATTAGACTCGGGAGCAGATCGCTCATTCGTTTCCGAAGACATAGTAGCATCATTGGGTCTCACCGATAAGATAAAAGGCGTTAATAAAAATGTACGTCTAAAAACCGCCAACGGAATGGCGCGTCCAAAAGGAGTTATATTATTGACCATGGAGTGGCTCGGAGGGGTAGAACAGCACCCTTTCCTGGTCCTGCCCACGTGCGACAGAATTTTTCTGTTGGGCTTAGACCTCATGGCGTCAATGGAAATACAACCAAATCCAATAACGAAATCTTGGAATTATATCAGAAATGATAGAGAAAGACCCGCAATTGTCGTGCCACCAGCTCTTATCAAAGAAGCGGCCGACAAGACACAGTGGGAGAAAGGCCTAAAGAAATTCGTTCAAGATTACGATTTTAAAGCATTCGTAACAGAATTGCAACGGGACAATGTAGTGGAAACGCTTGTCGCCGACGCCGCTTTAGAATTAAACGAAGCGGCAGCCCTACGAAGGGTCCTACTTAAATATGAGGGGATCCTGTCGAAAAAACCGGGCCGAACGAATAGGGCTATTCACGAAATTAAATTGACGGATAATAAACCTATACGAGTTGCGTATAAGGGAATGAACCCGCAAAAACGTGAAATAGTGCAAAAAATGTGCAAAGAAATGTTGGACAACGGCATTGTCTCCGAGGCCCAGGGAGAATACGCGACGCGAGTTGTGCTCGTGATGCGCCCGGGCTCGGATCCGCGTCTATGCATTGATTACCGCCCATTAAACGCGGTGACAGAGATAGATCCCATACAGATGCCGTCGATCGAATCCATTTTGAGAGAGCTTAGCCCCTTTTCTTGGGTTACGACGATGGATCTGTCGAAGGGATACTGGCAAGTAGAAATGAGGCCAGAGGATAAGCTAAAAACAGCATTTTACTCGCCAATTGGACGGTTGATGTTCAACGTCATGCCGTTTGGTTTAGTAAACGCTCCCAGTACCTTTCAGAGACTAATCGAAAGCGTATTGGGTGATATCCTGCATCAGTTTGTGTGGGCATACCTAGATGACATAGTTATTGCCTTTAAAACATTCGAAGAGCACATTGAGCACATCGACCAAGTGCTCACCCGGCTGGCAAAAGCTGGGTTACACGTTCATCCGGGCAAGAGCAAGTTCTGTCGAAAGGAGCTTGCCTTCTTGGGTTATCGCATTGGAGTCAATGGTTTAGCTATTGGCCCCGAAAAAATCGATGCGATTAATCGTTTCCCACCACCCGAGGACGTTAAAGGTGTCCAACGGTTTATGGGAATGATAAACTTCTTCGGCAGGTTGCTACCGGGTCTAGCTGAAGTGGCAGCCCCAGTTACCGACCTCCTGAAGAATGAAAACGAATTTGTATGGTCAAATGAGTGCAACATCGCATTTAATGCGATAAAGAGGATGCTGACGGAAGTCGGCGTAATGCCTCTACCCGACTTAAACCGGCCGTTCATATTACATACTGTTACGTGGATTCCGGGCCTGATCAGGTTTCCACGCAACGTTATTTTATTTGGGGTTTCAGTGAGTGTGAGAGGAAAGGATGAGATTGGTTTTATGTTCAAATTCAATTCAGTCTTTATTCGACCGGACAAACAAAGTTTGTTCGATCCCTTTTAAATTCAGTTACATTTATTCTCAAACAGCTTGGAATGTTATTTGGATAAACTATCATTTTACATTCTTATTAAATTGTACAACTTTTATAAATTGAGTTATTAAAACAACTGTGTGATAATCTAAATGCGATGTAATTACTTGGGTTTTATAGTCATCAGCCGCGCTCTTTAATGAGGCGACATCAGACTCTCTAGATTCTGAAAAGCAAAGTGATTAGAGACCTGTCTTAGTGCGGGCTCCTTATTTATAGCAAATCTGCCATAAACCCCATAATTGAATTGATCGGTCCATCACATGGCGATGACGGATTCCAGCCGCCAGCGCCATCTGTGGCCGAAATTTAGCAACTTTAACTAATAATAACTCGAATTACGTGTTACGAATCGCGCATTAATTGGCACGGTTCGTACACGTGACAACTCCCTTTTTTGCTGTGTTTTGGACCCCAAAATACAAATTTCGCTACCAGACAGGTGTCTTTTAAATCGGACATTCTTAAGGAATGTTCGGCTATTTCTACCTTTCATAAGTTATCACTCAGTTGTTTCACAGTTATTATTCAAACTTAAATCATTCTGGAGTTGGTTTCACTCCCTTTTATTCCAATGTTACCATTCCAATCAACTCATAAAATAATTCAACTTAAACTAACTTAATATCACTAATACAATATTTGCTTTTCCATTGTTTATTTTTACATATTTGAAAAGTCTAACAAAAAGAAACGTAAGTCAAAAGAAAATTTTGTCAAAATTAAATTATCAAAATCAAAATTCATCTTCTCTTCCCTTAACCCTCATCAAACGGCTCGAACTCCCCGTGATGAATCTCATAGAGGATTCTCGTTCTTAACTCTGTTCCGTCCGCTAACTTCATCAGATCTCGCTCGTCGAGATATCGGCGGGCGAAATGGAGTATCATCGGCCCGCAACTATCTCCATCGAGTTGTGGGGCCTTCGGCGGGAACCATCGTTGATACTTCGGGAACACAAATCCCGCGCCTCTCAAATTCAATTTGATATTACACCAATATTGAAAATGTTCTTTAGTCGGCTCGGACGAAGAATCATAAAATCCTACGTTATTTGGGACACGACTACGATCGTATACGTAGATCATCCAATGAAATTCAGTGGGTATTGGGAAAAACCAAATGGTGTGGCTGTCGTTTGGCTTGTCCACCAAATCTTTATACCAGCGCCACGTACTTGGTTTATCCGCGGCTGACATCAATCTTTCGACTACCGAAACTGGATACGCAAAAACCTGAGGATGTCTTTCCATTATCATCCCAAGGTACACATCGATGATAGTGTCGTGTACCCAGGACACTGTACCTGGCATTAAGGCTCCAAGAGATAGTATTTCTCTACGGCGTACGACAATGTGAGGACGAATTTTCGAGATATACAACGGCTCGTCTGGTTGTTTGGCATAAGTGGCATACCAAATCTCTAGCGCTCGCATCTGCTTGTCGAAGGGCATGCCGACTCTGTAATCTTTCGGTGGTGGCGGAAGATTTATCCTCGGATCGTAGAGTAGAGTGCGTCTCCCAAGCTCTTTTGCACGCGCCACTCTATTCTTCAACTTCGCCTCCTCGAGTAAAAGCTTCTGCGATGCTGCTTTATACGCATCATAAACACGCCTTCCCTCCGGTCCTTTGGGTTGGAGTGGAACAATCGCCGCCGTCAGATTTCCCCGCTCGTCGGTAATCTCAGACAGACGACGATTGTTCCTCCGAACTGATCGGTCTGCCTGGTCCCTTATTACTTTTAATCCCCTCGGGGTCAGCTTCCTCTTCTCGTCTCCATCACTTTGTCGCACTATCGTTCGATTACGCTTGCGCCTCTCCTGGCGGTTTCGTTTTTTAACGTATTTTGGATCGGCTGGGTCCAGCTGTTTTGGTCCCTGTTGCCTCCGTCGGTTGGTAAATGGGCGTTCGAACGAAACCAAATCCTCGAGATTGATCGGTTTGCCTAACACCGGCATCGGGTTCCTCGGGTCCAATGTTCGATCGTACCAGTTCCCTAACTGCATCGAATCTGGTTGTGCTGCCTCTGCTTGTTCGGGCGGCTTGTACACTGGCACCTCGAACTCATCGGACGAAGAGTCGGTTGAATGGATGTCCATTCTGTCGAACTTATTTGCCATTTCATCTATTGGCAAATACACCTCACTCTGGAATCACTGAACTCTCCTAACTTATCTAATGCACAAGGAGAGAAAAGAAAATGAAATTAATAACCAAAAAAAAAAAAATATAAATCATTCTTTCACTCAGTATTCAAAACTATTCGCACAAAAAAAAACAAGCATTTTTCATAACCAATTACAATTCTTAACAATTCTCCAAAATGGGAATAAACAAATTCAAAAAAATATTTTTCCTATTTCTCTAATTTTCTTTAAAATTAACTATACCGTTAAAACATCAACTCACTTCAATTATTTACAATAATTAATTCCTATTAACATTCAGTCAAAATTATGCCGTGAAATATTTACATTAAATTTATCAAAAATTTCATCACAAAATATTTACAGTTTGTCATAATCAATTCAAATTTATTCATTTTCAACAAAATTCGCAATTATTTATTTTCATCGCATCCTTCGAACACTCGTGTCATTACTATTAATTTTTTGATTATTTCTAATTTTTATCCTTTTTAATAAACCCAATGAAATTCAGTGCAGATGGCGAAGGTTGCGATGGGTCCTTTCACGTTCCCAGCCATTCGCACCATTGTTTATCTCAATTCCTTTCATATTCTAAAATTATTTTATTTCACAACAATATTTTATTAAATTTAATCTTCAACTATTTAAAATTTAGTCTAGAATGTCTTCACCTAATTAATATTCGACACAAGTGAGAAAAATAGCGGTGAATTTTATTTCACGAAATTCGTTCATAAGGACGTTAAAAACATCACACTTCATTTCTAAAATCACCTAAAAACATTCACAACATGCACACAAACCTTTTAACACACAATTTAACACAATTTATCAACAAATAATCCGTAGAAGACTTTGTTTCGGGTCACGCTATTATCTGCGTTCACCGTTGCAAAGAACTTTAGTAGTAATGACGATAATCGTTTCGTTTCAACGGTCTGAGTCTGCGCGACCGGAAATCATCGTTTTTTGTGTTTGCGCCATCTGGTGGCGGATTTTTAAGTTGATTTTTATCATTTTCGTTTGTGGGCTGTGATTCAAATAGCGATTTCAATGAAATTTGTTCCGTATCATCTATATAACGCTCCTTTGGCTTGATTCTTGTTGTTTTCACTGGTTTTTCTGTGTTTTCAACCACAATTTCACCATTTTTACTGATTTTTTTCACTTTTTCAGCAAATTTTACTTTCTTTTCTGGCATATCCTTCAGAACTTCATCTATTTCCTCTTCAATTCGCTCCTTATATGGTTTTAACCTTTCTACATTCACTATATCACTTTTCTTTCTTGTAGAATTGATAATTTCATAGTCATTAGGTGCAGTTCTTCGCACAATTTCATACGGGCCGGAAAATTGCGGTAAAAGCTTCTCTGATAAGCCAACTTTTCTGTTGATGGTTTTCAGATAAACCAATTCACCTGGCTCAAACTCTTTGTTGACTCTATCCTCATCAAATCTTTTCTTACTTTTTACAGATTGTTTTTCAAGCCTCTCATTTGCAATTTTCCTAGCTGCTCGAATGAATTTCGCTGTCCTTAAAGTAAATTCTTTCTGTGGCAAGTCCAAATTAACGTCTACTGTCAAATCCACATCATATCCACGAAGTAAATAATGTGGTGTATATCCTGTTGTTTCATGAACGGCCGTGTTATATGAAAACAGGAGAAATGGAAGAAATTCGTCCCAGTCAGTGTGTTCTTCATTAACATAACTTTGCAACATTTTTGCGAATGTCGCATTAAATCTCTCAGTTAATCCATTTGTTCTTGGATGGTATCCTGACGTAGTTTTATGCAAACTTTTAAACATATTTGAGACTTCTTCAACCATTTTATTCCTGTATTCGGTTCCACGGTCGCTTAGGATTTCTCTTGGACTGCCTTCTTTCAGAATAACTTCATAAAGCAATGTTTTTGCTGCTTCTAACGCTGTAGCTGCTGCTGCTGGTCTAGCTATTGCATTTCTAGAAAGGTAATCAGTTACAACAAAAACATGTTTATTTCTAAGACGTGATAATGGAAAAGGTCCAAGTGTATCTATTCCAATTCGCTCAAAAGGTTTTGAGACTGTTGACCATGGCTGCATTAATCCTTTAGCTGGCGTTGTCATTGTTTTTGCTTTTGCGCAGTGTTGGCAGGACAAGACGTAATTTCTAACATCTTTGTAGATTCTTGTCCAGAAGAATCGTGTTCTTATTCGCTTCCACGTTTTTGTCAATCCCAAATGAGCTCCTAGTAATCCATCGTGCATTTCATGCAATACTTCTTTTTGAAGTTGTTTTGGAACTACTAGTAGTAAATCTTCCATGTTCAGGGAACTGTTAAGTTTTTTCTTCCTGAACAACGTTTTGTTTTGAAGGACGAACTGCTTTAGTGGTCGTCTTCTTTTTCTTGGAAGTTGCTCTTGGTTTTCTAGCGCTGTTATGAGGTCCAGAAGTTTGGGATCCTTCCTCTGTTCAACAGGGAGGTCCAAGTTTTCCAAGAAAAGCAAAGGTAATTTTTCTATTTCTTCTTCACTTAATTCTTCCTGGATCCTACTTAAAGCATCGGCATCTGTGTGTTTCTTGCCGCTCTTATGAAATATTTCAAAATCATACTCAGCTAGTTGCAGCGCCCACCTGGCTAGACGTCCATTTGGATTTCGGACTCCTTTCAGCCATTGGAGGGCAGAATGGTCGGTAATAATTTGGAATTTCTGTCCATATAAGTACGGTCTAAACTTTTCAATAGCAAAAATGATTGCTAACATTTCCCTATCAGTTGCAGTGTAATTCATTTCTGCTGTGCTCATCATACGACTTGCATAGGCGATGACACGCTCTTGATTGTTGACTTTTTGCTTCAAAATAGCTCCTAATCCATAGGCACTTGCATCGCATGAAATCATGAAGGGCTGAGTAAAGTCTGGATGTGCTAACACCGGCACTGTTATTAATGCTGTTCGAAGCGTGTGGAATGCTTTCTCATGGGGAGGTCCCCAATCAAACTTTTCATCTTTTTTGGTTAGATTCACCAGAGGTTTGGAAATATCCGCAAAACCTTTAATAAATTTCCGGTAATACGAGCATAATCCTAAAAAACCACGTAGTTGTTTAACGTTCACAGGAATCGGAAACTTCGCAACTGAATCCAAATTCCTGGGATCCGGTGAAATACCTTCAGCATCAACCACATGTCCGAGATATCGTATGGTGTGTGTCGCAAACGTACATTTACTCAGCTTAACTTTGAGATTCGCTGTTCTAAGCTTTTGAAAAACTGCCTCCAAATCAACGAGGTGCTGGTCGAAAGTCTTTGAAAACACTATCAAATCGTCAAGATATGCAATGCATACTTTTCCCAGGAGGTTACCAAGTACTTTGTTCATCAATTTTTGAAAGGCGGCTGGGCTGTTACATAATCCCATTCCAAGGACATTAAACTCATAATGTCCGCTAGACGTGGTAAACGCTGTCTTTTCACGATCTTGTTCGTCTATTTCGACTTGGTGATATCCCTGGATGAGATCCATCATTGAAAAATACTTCGCACCCGCTAATTGATCTAGGGTGTCATCAATACGTGGTAAGGGATAAACCATTTTCTTTGTTACCGCGTTTAACCGTCTCCAATCAACACAAAATCTCCATTTGCCGTCTCTTTTCTTGACGAGTAGTACTGGTGCACTCCATGGGCTCTCAGATTCTCTAATGACTCCTTGCTCAAGTAACTTCTTTGTTTCAGCATCCTCGATTTCTTTTTCCTTAATCGATCGTCTATAAGGTTGTAAATGGATTGGAGGAGAATCTCCAGTATCAATTCGATGTTTAATCGTGTGAGCTCTGCCTAAATCATTGTCAGTTTTTGCAAATCTATCTGAATTCTTCTCCAGCAACTGCAACATTAGCCCTTGTTGTGATAGCGTCATGTTGTCATTCGCCATGGCTGTGCTAAAGTCAAATTGATTAACTCTGTTTTCATCAAGCACGCCAGACTCAATTACATAAAAGGCCTTTGCAATTGCTGAGTTTTTCCCTAAATAGATTATCTTTTTAGTTGGATTTGCAATTCGCAGAACTCCTTCACCTTTTCTGAATTTAGTCAATGTTTTGCAACAAATTACTCCAAAACGGTCAGTTACTCCACTGAGTGGTTCTATAAAAAGTTCATCATCTACTTTCTTTGCAATTTTAATTGGAACTACACATTCATGTAATGCTGGAATTGTTATTGGCTTTAAAACTCGGGCTATGTAATTTACATCAGTATAATTCTTTGACATTGGGAAAACTTCTTGTTGTTCATTTTTTGGGCCTACAAAGATCTTCTGTTGGTCATAGTCGAGTTTACACTTTGCAGATCTTAAGAAATTATCTCCTAGCAGTAAATGTCGTCCAAATCCATTGACAATCAACACTTCGATGGTATGTTGTTGTTGTCCAACATCAATGGTAATCCTGGTTTTTCCTTCTGGGATTATCAATGAGCCATCCACAACTCTCAATCGAACACCTGGGCAGGGTTGATATTTGAGCTGCAGAGTTCTCACCAAATCTTCACTAATGATGTTCCGAAAACCTCCAGAGTCCAAGACGCCAGTGATTTCCATACCATTTAATACTACTGGAATCTGCAAAAGTTCATCCATAGCGTGTAACTCGATAATTTCTAATTTCTTTTTTCTTCTTTTCTTTTTGTTATTTCGTCTTTGTGGCCATTCTAGTTTCCCGATGCATTAGGTGGTCCACCACGTGGGGCTCCTCGATTTCCTCGGCCTCGGTAATTTTCAATAAAATTTTTACCTTTATAGTTTGGATTTTTAGGATGGCCTTGGTTATTTGGATTCCCCTGTGGTCTTTGTCCTTGTGGTGGATTCCATTGCTGTTGTGGTGGATTCCACTGCTGTTGTGGATTTTGCTGTTGGAATCCTTGACCTGAATTATTCCACTGATTATTCCAATTGCCTCTGTTTTGACCTTTGTTATTATTCCATCCTCTTCCTTGGTTCCTATTATCGTTATTCCACCATCCATGTTGTTGTCCAGATCGTCCTCTAAAGTTGCCTCTATTGTAGAACTGGGCCTGGTTTGGATGTGGTGTGTACCATTGATTTTGATAGAAGACAGGAGTAACCTCTGCATATTGAACTTCCCCAAACTGCTGCTGTTGTCTTAGCACTTTGACCTCTGCTAACAACTCGTCTTTTGATTTATTAACGTCGCTCGGTTCAACTAACAAACTTGGTTTCACCTCGCCTGTTGTATCAACAGCTTTTTGCAGTAGGGTTAGCAAAACTTCTGCAGGATCCTCGCTGAATGCATGAGCTTCCAATAGTCCAAGTTGAGATGTTAACTGATCCAATGTCTTTGGAAAATTGACTACTAATTTATCTCTAGTCACCTTTTTAAGTCCTTGAAACACATGAAATATCTTTTGTTCTTGAGTAAATGCTGGTCTCGCAAAAGAACATTCTTTTAATATTTTCTGCATATGTTCCAAAGCTGTCCCATCTTTGTGCTGCATTGCCTGTAATTTCGACAAAATTGTTGTTATTTGTCGTCTGAATTTTGCCTTCAACGCATCTTTCCATTGAATCCATGTTCTAGTCGGATGTTGTGGAAGTTGATCTAGATACCACGATGATGCGGAGGATTTCAGCACAATTGACAGATGTTTAATCCTTTCAGTGTCATCGGCGATCGTATCTTCATATCCGATCAACCATGTGTCAATATTCCCTGTAGACGGATCAAAGTCAACTGGATTTCTTCTATTGACCACTAAATTTTGTAATACCGTCTGTATTGCTACTAGTTCTGGTGAAGCATTTGCCATTTTAATTGGTGATTGTTCACTTTTAATTGTCACTTCCGGCTGAATAAGCTCTTTTGAGTCCTCAATCTCTTGGGCTGCGTCCTCAAATGCGTCGTCCAGATTTATCTGTGCACTTTCCAAAAGATCACCCAATTCTAATTGTTCTTCAGGCAATAACCAATTATACACACCTGGATCTATTAGTCTTTTATTACGCTGCTCGGGAGTTTCAAGATCTTCTCTTTTTTGAATTTTTTGTTCTCCTTTGGATTTTGATCTATACTTCCGACCAGTTACTTTATCATCCAGTAAGTCCTTGGGTGTATTAGGTTCTCCTGGTTCCTTTTTTGAAAACAGATAATCCGTTACTACTTGTGAAAAGTTATAACGTTTGGATTCCGCAATCGTTAAATATTTAAGTTTGAAGACACAATCCTTTGACTTGAAGCACTTTTCACTTTCTGAAAAATAATTCAATAATTAAACACTTCAATTTTTACAGAAATGTTTCAAAACACTAGAACAATTCAATAATTAAACAATTCAATTTTCACGGTCATAATTACAAAAATATCCAAAAAAAAAACGATTCATTTTCACGGTCATAATTACTAAATTTCATCAAAACTATTCAAGGAAAAATTTCTTATTAATAACACTTTACAAAAATGCTCTGGAAAGAAAACAAATTCATTAATAAATATAAACAATATATTCTCTATTATTATCCAATTTTATCTCAACATCACAATTAAATTCCTTATTAACATACAATTTCATTAAATTTTATCAAAATTCAATCAATAACATTATATTAATTCAATTCAAAGTCAAATATCACAGTAAATAACACTCAAATGCAAATTTATCCAATTTAAACATTCAAAACTTCTATTCTATTCTATTTTATTTTTTTAAACTTTGCCAATTTTTCAATCTAATTGACCTATTTATTCACTAGCAATGACTCACTCTCACTTTCCTATCAATTTCACAAATGAATCACTCATATTTAAATTAGGTTGGGATTTCTCAAAATTTTATATGATTTTCAAAGCTATTTTTAAGCTAAATTTGCCAATTTTATGTGATTTTAATTCTAATTTCACTCATTTTACTCTAGATTTTACAATTTTAATGATTTTTAACTCTAATTTCGGGGTTTTTTATTCTAATTTTTGGTCCCGGGGAAAGAACCGCGATCTCCACCATTTGTTACGTGGATTCCGGGCCTGATCAGGTTTCCACGCAACGTTATTTTATTTGGGGTTTCAGTGAGTGTGAGAGGAAAGGATGAGATTGGTTTTATGTTCAAATTCAATTCAGTCTTTATTCGACCGGACAAACAAAGTTTGTTCGATCCCTTTTAAATTCAGTTACATTTATTCTCAAACAGCTTGGAATGTTATTTGGATAAACTATCATTTTACATTCTTATTAAATTGTACAACTTTTATAAATTGAGTTATTAAAACAACTGTGTGATAATCTAAATGCGATGTAATTACTTGGGTTTTATAGTCATCAGCCGCGCTCTTTAATGAGGCGACATCAGACTCTCTAGATTCTGAAAAGCAAAGTGATTAGAGACCTGTCTTAGTGCGGGCTCCTTATTTATAGCAAATCTGCCATAAACCCCATAATTGAATTGATCGGTCCATCACATGGCGATGACGGATTCCAGCCGCCAGCGCCATCTGTGGCCGAAATTTAGCAACTTTAACTAATAATAACTCGAATTACGTGTTACGAATCGCGCATTAATTGGCACGGTTCGTACACGTGACAATACGGACGCCAGCAGAGTTGGGTTAGGAGCGGCGTTGCTCCAAACACACGTGCGCGACGGAGTCAAACAAGACCTGCCATGTTTATAAGTCGCAAACTCCAAGGCGCTGAAAAAAATTACAACGCCACAGAGTTGGAGTGTTTGGCCGTTGTGTGGGCCATAAGGAAATTCAGAGATTATCTCGAATATACCAAATTTGTAGTCCACACAGATCATCAAGCGTTACAATGGCTGATGAAATTAAAGGAGCCAGCCGGTCGACTAGCCAGATGGCAGTTAGAACTGATGGCATGCGACTTGACCATTCAATACAAGCCCGGCAAATATAACGTCGTGGCTGATGCTCTGTCACGGGCACCAGTGTCAGATCCAATCGACGCTGACGATGATGGCGAGGATGATTCCCGCATCATTTACTGCCCGACGAGTTGTCACCGTTGGGATTTAAGGAAAATGAATGAAATTCCTACCGCGTCTCCGGCAGATGTAAAATTCTGTGGATTTTGGACGCGATTATACCAACCAGCTGCTGACAATTACCCAGAGGCAAAGAGGGAATTTAAGCTAGAGCGGAGAATAAATGACCCGCTTCTAAGCGCCTTCCACGCTCGTGTCGGCAAGCAAATGAAAAGCAATCCCCCGACAAGGGAGGAAATAATTGTGCAACAAAAATTAGACAAAAAATGTCAGGACAGAGCTAGATTCGTACTGACAGGAAAATATCCGCCCAACTTAACCAGAAGGCAGAAGCGTCGTTATGCACACGAATCCATAGATTACCTATTGGATGACGGCCTTTTGGTGAAACATCACCCAAATCACCAAGATGACTTGAGTGAATCGGACACCGCAGTAAAGGTAGTAATACCTGCTTCCTTAATCGGTCGCGTGCTGTGGTTGTTACACGGGCACCCGCTTGCGAGCCATGCGGGAGTCAGCCGAACACTCTATCGTGCTACACAGCTTTTTCACTGGACAGGGATGAAAAAAGATATTGCTCTTTTTGTCCACCAATGTCAGCGATGTCAAGCGTGCAAGCCAAGGAGTAAATCACCATTCGAAACTATTTTCTTAGGGCCTTACGCGCCTTTTGATTGTTTAAGTGTCGATGTGATGGGCCCAAAACCCGTTACGGGAAATAAAAATGCGTACATTATCGTTATAATGGACGTGGCGACTCGTTGGCCCGAGTTGTACGCCGTCGCGAGACCTTCAGCAGAAAAAATCGTTGAATGTATCTACGACGTGGCGTTACGTTACGGATTTCCACGTAAAATTATATCCGATAACGGACCCCAATTTATCTCGAAAATTTGGGGTAAGTTTTGTGAGAAATTCGGGATTGTGGCGTCACATACTTCGACCTACAATCCCAGAACAAATCCCGTTGAGCGACTCAACAGGGACATTAAATATGCACTAAGCATATTCACTGATATCCACAACAGGTGGGATGAATACTTGAGGGAGATCGCGTTCAGCATACGAACGACGGTCTCAAGGACGAGAGATTTTTCTCCGGCCTACCTCAACTTCGCCCGAGAGCTACGAGTGCCTTGGGACCCACGAGTGGCAGAGTCGGTAAATGTGGTGGACCCAGAGAAACCACATGAGTATGTGTATAAATTGGAACAAACAATTTCGAGCACGTACAAGCATATGATGGCGCACATTTTTAACATGCGCGACCGCATTTTACAAGATAAAAGCGGTAGAAAATTTGTGAATTTCGAGATCAATGATTTGGTGTGGAAGGACACACACATCCTCTCAAATGCAGCGAGAGGAATCACCGCCAGCTTGGCCGACAAGAGAGATGGTCCGTATGTGATCATCGGCAAGCATGGCGGTAACGCGTATAAATTACGTAAGCTCGAGGACAATACCGAGCATAAATCGATACAAGTACGAGAGTTAACTCCGTACATTCCGGAATTCCCGCAAGAAATGTGGGCCAAGGGCCAAGTCAAGTCTAAAACTGACGGCCAAATCGTCGATATGTTCGCTGGCGAGTCGGAAAAAGCACCGCCAAGTGACAACGAGGAGTATTTCGACGCCCCTCCACCTCCGGTAAACGAGATAGTTGAATCCGTCCCAGATCCAATTTTGGTCGGGGGGGAAACAGGAGAAACTCCTGAAACAAACACAAAAAACACGGATAAAAAAGAAAACAATAATGAGGAGGTACAGACACCAAAAACAACAAAAAACGTCGTACCTGTCTCGACTCATCACCTGCGGCCTCGTAGAAGTAATCCGTTTATAAAAGACGGAAAGGTCGTAGGAAAAGAGTAGAAAACGTTACGAGTCGATGGCGACGCTGAAAACAAAAAAAATAACCGATCGACAGCGCTAGCCATCAAAATCCGAGACTCTGAAAATTTCGCTAAGTCCAACAAAGCGGATATCGGTCAAATTCACGTCACAAGATGGCGTGGAAACGCGGGACCCGTAGCAAAATTATCGGCACGGGTCGGATACCGCGTGCAAAAGACCCCGTAGCAGCGATCGCGCACGGGCGTAGAAACAAAGGAGCCCCGTAGCGTAACATGCGCACGGGCTGTTGCGCACAAGTCTCAAACACCTGGTTCTGGAGTAAATTACCCAGAACCCACCACGATAGCCTCGTTTTCACCCGGACTTCCGCTAAATCAGCTGATCGCCGTCCGCACGTGATACACATCGAGTTTATTTTTAACCGAGTTTTTGATCCATTTTACGAGGAGTTTTAAGTTTTTTTATCATGGTCTGACTGAACGCGCAATCCTCACGATGGCTGAGGAAGGAGGGGACGAGGAAATGCTTGAAATCGAGCATCAAGCAGACGAGAACTGGGATCAGGACGTTAACGTGGTTCCACTCGATCAGGTAGTAGTCGACATCGACGCACGAGATTTAGCTCCGTGCGGTTGAATTAAAGACACATTTGACTAGTACTTGACATGAACGCTCTGCGTTCGAAATAGTGTATAATTATTATACTAATATCTGTTGGCCTTTAATCTTAAATAAGGTGAGTTGAAGCAGTTTTCAATGTTTTGTAACACTAGCACAAATTGTGCCGCCATCTTTAATATCATGGAAAAACATGTGAGAACAAATGATACATGGTTTGAGGTTATTTCACCTCACAAACTATAAGAAGGACAAATCACTATTGTATTCAATTTGATTTGTCCTGTACAATGTTTAAACATAAACAACTTAAAACAGAACAAGTTCTTAATGCAAAATGCTCATAAGAGCAGACGACAATTAGACAAATCATTATATAAAGGTAAATCAGTTGTGGTAACGAAACACGCATTAGATAAAAAGCAATAACAACTGATCTGCAATTCCGGGACATAATACAATGATAAACTAATCGCGGGACAATCGTGCTAATCCGGAAATGCACGAAGTAATCTCTCCATCGTAAATCGGAACTGACTGTGACAACACTTGTCCCTAAACTTTACATATCAATACCCCCTCTGGACAACTGTGTCACATGTCAAAGATGTGTCCACACAATTCAGTCAAACGTGGTCGGGCTAACCACTTGGTTAATAAATCGGCCACGTTCAGTCTTCCAGAAACGTGCCGGATGTCGAAGACCTTGCTTTCATACAGATCGCGTAAATAATGAAAGCGAACCTCGATGTGTTTGTTCGCTTTATTTTCTACGCGGTTCTTGCTATATTGTATCGCCGCTGTGCTATCAGCCAAGACACAGGGCTGCAAATTCCCAAAGTAGTCGAACATTACCGACATGTTGAAGAGCCTCTTAAGCCATATCAGTTCCCTGACGCCATCAACGATGGCCACAAACTCTGACTCCATCACGGATAACGTGGTCATCTTCTGCTTTCTACACGACCACGAGACCGGAACACCGCCCAGGAAAACCACATGACCTCCGAAACTCCTTCGTTGGTCTACATCCGTAGCGTATGACGCATCGGTAAATACCGTTAGCAAAGCGCTTTTGCATCTCGAGAGATCAATACAATAATCCTCAGTACTTTTCAGGTACCTGAGTACCTGCAATAACATATTAACATGTCTCTGAGAATGTCGCTCGTTGTATTGGGAGAGCACAATGGTGGAAAATAGTATGTCTGGTCTGGTTCGCGACGCCAAGAACAGAAGACTACCAACCAGCGATCTATAGGGGAACACGGTGTCAAGTTGTTCATCCTTTTTCACCCCCATTATCATAGTACCTACAGCCCCAGGTAAATGAACTTTATGCGACCCATCGATTTTAAAATGGTTGCATAATCTCTCGATATATTTGCGCTGATGCACCAAAATCTTGCCATTCACACGCGTAAATTCTATGCCTAGCAAATGGGTCACTGGCCCAAGGTTTACCATTTGAAAGTGTTCTGTAATCCAGGACAGGACATCTTTCTCGATCTTTTCGTTGCGTGAAAAGATGACTAAGTCATCGACATACACGACTAAAACTACATCTCTGTCCATACAATAAACACAGTTAAAACCAGGGACCGGTTTGAATCCTATGTGCAACAGTCTGTCGTGCAACTTTTCGAACCACATACGGCCCGACTGATGCAGGCCGTATAAAGCTTTGTAAAGCTTCCAGCACTTGCCGACATTCTGCGGCGTTTGAAACCCTTTTGGAATTCCCATGTATTGGACTTCGTCCGAGTCTCCGTAGAGATATGCGGCTTTTATGTCCGCATGTGTGTCTCTCCAATTCATGAGGACGACCAACATGCAAAATAACACCAAGATAACAACAAAATTCACCACTGGTGAGAACACCTCGGTGAAATCTATGCCCGGTCGCTGTTTAAAACCTTGGGCGACCAGTCTCGCTCGATGACGTCTTATTTCCCCGGTATTATCTCTCTTGATCTTATAGATCCATTTGCTGCCTAGCAATTGTTGGTCTTTCTCACAATCAACCTCTTCATATACCTTTCTTTCATTAAATATGTCAATTTCTTCTTGCATTGCGCCAACCCATTCGGACTTTCGCTCGCCTTTTATAGCCTCCTCGTAGGTGTTGGGCTCAAGCGCACAACAACCCGCAAAACCCGCAAATGGGTTCGGAAGTTCTACATTTTGAGTTTTCCCTGAGAAATCAAACAGATCTGCCTCAAACTCGTATCCGTTTTCTTGGCACCAATGCAATGCCTCAATTCTGCTGCGGAGCCTTTTCTTATCTGGCGCTACATAATGCGCATAGGTTTGCCCAGCATCCCTTCCTGTTTGCCTAATATATGGTCTGATATCCCAATCATTCATATTCAATTTTAACAAAGGAACACCCCCAACTGCTACAGCCTCTTGGCCCCCTCTTACGTTTGGAGAAGCTAACAGTGCTTCTTGAAAAACCTCTTCATCATCACTGACTTCGTCAGTTGGTTCTCCAGTAAATTCAATTAGTTTTGGTTTCTTAAAAACCAGGGGTTTAGGGGTTGTTGGTAATGGGGGCTTACCAAGTGTCAAATCCACAGCTGGTGGAAGCGGCTTTAAAACAGGTGGCACGGCTTGTTGGACAGGTAAACCCTGAATTGGGGGAACTTGACCTGGCAAAATTTGACCTGGTATAGGAACAGGTGCTAACCTCACTGGTGTTGGTGCTTCGTCATCTGACTCAAGTCCCAAGTCACTCACATTAAAGTATTCAAAACTTTGTGTCTGTTCCTTTCCGTTTTTAGGAATGTGGTTCCCCTTCTCGTGCCAATATTCATTTTCATTAATGGTCACGTGTTTTGACCCAAAAATCTTATTACGTGTTGGGTCCCATATGCGATATCCCTTTGTATCAGTACAATAACCTACAAGGGCTCCAACCCAAGCTCTTGGTTCCAATTTGCTATGTCGTTGTTGGGCAGGGATATGTGTGTAACATTTTGATCCAATGCATCTTAAATGCCTAACTGAAGCCCTTTTGTTATAAAATACATTATAGGGGGAATGATTATTTAATTTCGGATGTGGGTATAGGTTTTTAACATAAACAAGAGTTACCGCTAACTCTCCCCACAATCTCTTGGGAAGACCCGTTTCGATTAGCATTGCTCTCACCCCCTCTAAGATTAGGCGGTTGGCCCGCTCTGCGACAGAATTCATTTCGGGCGAATAGGCATTCGTCCGCTCGCATTTAATTCCTTCTTGTTGAGCATAATCTTCCCATTCCTTGGATACGAACTCACCCCCTCGGTCAGTTCGTATCGCTTTGACCTTTTTAGACGTTGTGCGTTCAATCTCTCTTTGCCAAATCTTAAAAATCCCTAATACATCACTTTTCTTCTTCATGATGTATATCCACATAAAACGTGAAAAATCGTCCACTATAAGTAGGAAATAACTCCCACCCCCAAGGGTTTTAGTTTGGCTCGCTCCCCAGACGTCCATATGGACAAGGTCTAATATGCCTTTGGTCAAAATCTGTCCTATTGGGGGAAATCCAGCGCGTGTTTTCTTGGCTTTCATGCACGCGTCACACTGGTCCATGTCTCTATTAGACAATTTCACTCCAAAAATATCTGTTGACTTCTCCATGTCAACAATACCCTTTGTGTGTAAATGTGCCATACGGCCGTGCCAATAACTAATATCTAACGCTTTATCCGCTTTCCCATTAGGCTGAACCCCATTAATTCCGCTGGCCGGAAGTGCACTCGCGTCTGTCGCGCCGGAAACTATTTTCCCTGGAGTTTTACTGCCCTTGATGCCTTTTGGTGTTTCTAACACCTCACTATAAGACGGTTTTATAGTATCGCTCGCCTGCGTTACGCATTCACTCGAATTAGTATTGGATACGCTAGTATTTACAACATTAACACTTTCAGTAACATTCAGTGTATTAGTAATCGGATTACTTATGCTAAGTGCATCCGCATGCGTCGGAATTGCACTTGCATTTACAGAAGGAACCGCAATCTGACAAGAACTCTTGTACATTCTGTCCGACTGACGCATGGCTGTCAGTATTGGTTCCGTAATCCGTTGTTTGAAAATGACCATTTTCCCTTCACCAACTCGGGTTATATACCCAGCCTCATCAGTGCGACCGAGGGAAATCAAATTTTTAGTAAAATTTGGTGCGTAAAACACATTCTTTAATATGAATGGGTGCCCTTGAGATTTATCCCGTGATTCTAGTTTAATATCTCCCACCCCGTCAATTTTGGATGAACCCTCACCCAATCGCACTGAATAATTGGAAAGAGGCTTGTAATTCACAAAACCATGTTTAGTGAAGGTAAAGTGGTCGGTGGCGCCAGTGTCCACATACCAAGCCATGTCTTGCACCCCCGATGATGTAACAAATGAAGACACGGTTGTCGTTGATTGTCCAATAGTCTGCTGAAGCGATGTGTAGAATCCTTCCAGTTCCTCAGAAGAGCTCAGATTAGCTTTTCTTCCCCGTGCACGTCCTCGGCCTTTGCCGCGTCCACGAGACTGAGAAATATTCGATGCAGATTTGGTCGGCACAATCGTAAAGCCCTGTTTCGATGAAGGGCAATCGCGTGAAAAGTGTCCTTTTCCGCCGCAGTTGTAACAAACAACTCCTTTTTGCTGCGGCTTTTGCGGATTCGTCGCATAAGCACCAGATGCAGATGCGTCTCCTGGCGCAGTTCCACCATGAGTTCTGTTGTACTCAGCAAGGAGCCTTTCTTTAACTTTGGCCACTGTAAAGTCGGCCTTGTCCCAGTGGTACACAATGGATTTTAATGCCTCGTATTCAGGCCCGAGGAAATCCAAATATTGGAACGCGATTTCCTTTTCCGTTAAAGTAATATCCACGTCCTTTAACTCTATCGCCTTCCTGTCCACCCTAGAAGTGAACACGACCATGTCGTCCCCTGGAAGCATTTGGAGCTGTAAAAACTCCCGGCGTAGCCTGGCTTGTCGCGCCATCGTGGTCGGCTGGTACGCTGTTTTCAGTGCGTCCCACGCTTCTTTTGCCGTTTTATGTGCGACAGCAACACCTTTCTGCGCTTCTGTGCAGCCGAGACAAATGGAGGAACGTGCACGGGATTCACGTGCCTGGAAATCACGCTTTTCCTTCGGGGAGGCCGTTACGGCCAACGCTGGCTCGGTTCCAATTACGTGAGCCCAAACTCCTTGGTGCTCTAAGTAAAGCTGCATGTCGACGACCCAAGACTCATAATTTGCGCCGTCTAATTTGCGAATGTTTGCATTAAATGGCTTGGAAAAATCTTCCATCACTTCACTGGCCATTATGCGATGCGTAGCACAATACACAAAATCACTTAGAATCACAACACTTGCAAAATATAACACTTAACCCACCAAAAATTAGGCGAAAAATAATACAATTCCACCCGGGGTACAGCTCAATAAGTGAGCACAACTTCTCCGACTAGTCGCTACAAGGACCTCCGACCGACACACCTGGGGTCGCGGGAAAATCCCCTTGCTTCGAGCAAGCCTAGCCGAAAATAAGACGACACTAGGCGAATGCCTAAAGGGTGCCGAATATATTAAAGGGCCCAAACAAAACCTTAATAATATTCACAAATAATTTCGAACCCAAATATATACACTTTTAAGATGTTAAGATGGCAAGTTGATGTGTGAATTGCGGGAGGAATCGTCGCAAGTCCAACGCTGGCTGCTTGGAGCTCCCTCGGAGCACAGGCGCACACCGGGGTGCTAACCTGTGTGTGTGCGGCAATAATAACCTCGCACACTTCGCGCACGTCCGCGCCTTCGCAATTGCCGTATTGCAAATTGCGGTTCTTCAATGTCGAATGCACGTGCGTATTCCGTACGCACGGGTTCTCCAACGTCGGTACGTCGTTCGAGACGTACGTGGTGAACGTTGATCGTTCGTGATGCGAAATATTCGCGATGATCGCCGCCGCACTCGTATCTGGCGAAAAATGCACAAAATCGACGAACTTCGCCGATAAATTAGTGCTAATGCACGCAAAACACCTCACACTGGTGTAAATAACAAATACAGTTACTTGAAAACGCTCGTAGAATCCAAAAACCGCTGCAAAACGATGCTGGAAACAGCCAAAACACTTAACACCTGGTCGGCGCCATCTTGGATTTCCGAAAATGTGATCCAGGTTGGGAAATACAATTTCGCGTGGTTTTAGCAGTTTCCTTCTGCTAAATGCCGGATATTTTAACGAAAATATCTTGTCCTCACCGCTAGTGATGAAAACGCTGGCCGCTCCACGCTGAAAACCGCTCAAAATCGTCGAAAAACGAATAATTTCGACTCCGCCGACCCCCGATGTTGGCTGCGCTACTCGGCGACGTGCGGGAAACGTTCCGTGTCGCCCCGCCTCCGTTTTCCGTGCGTCGTGGCCGTTCGCGACGTGGAAAATCGCCGAAAAATTGCTTTATACAATAGCAACTCACCAGAAACGTAATCCTCTGCTACCACTGTTGGCCTTTAATCTTAAATAAGGTGAGTTGAAGCAGTTTTCAATGTTTTGTAACACTAGCACAAATTGTGCCGCCATCTTTAATATCATGGAAAAACATGTGAGAACAAATGATACATGGTTTGAGGTTATTTCACCTCACAAACTATAAGAAGGACAAATCACTATTGTATTCAATTTGATTTGTCCTGTACAATGTTTAAACATAAACAACTTAAAACAGAACAAGTTCTTAATGCAAAATGCTCATAAGAGCAGACGACAATTAGACAAATCATTATATAAAGGTAAATCAGTTGTGGTAACGAAACACGCATTAGATAAAAAGCAATAACAACTGATCTGCAATTCCGGGACATAATACAATGATAAACTAATCGCGGGACAATCGTGCTAATCCGGAAACGCACGAAGTAATCTCTCCATCGTAAATCGGAACTGACTGTGACAACACTTGTCCCTAAACTTTACATATCAATAATATCCACGATCGCGAGAGCGATTGTACTTTTTCCTTATTGTTTGTTTTCAAGGACGCGATGGCAGACTTAATGTCGCCTCGCTCCTTGAAAATGACTCACGACAATTGGCACGAACGAGACAAAGGAAACGAGCTTTCTTTTTATATTTCCAGGAATGGGAATAATTTATTGGATAAGTTTTGGAATAATTTATAGAACGTTGTTTTCTATTTTTATTCGTTATTTTATTCGCGAATTTTTTCCGATGACACTAATTTATTTTAGATTCGTTTTTAACTCGACTTTAACTCCGAATTTTGGAGTTATTATTAGATAAATTTATTTTTACGACAAGAACATTTATTTACATGTTCTAAAAAATGTCATTTGGAATTTTCACGAACGATTTCGCGAGTTTATTTAATTTATTACACATGAATTTTAAATATTAAATAATCCGAAGAGAATTTCCGGATTAAGATGCCTGATTCCGTCTCGTGGTTATCGTTGGACGTGAGCCAGATGTGCCAAGAAGACTGTTTCTTCCTGACAAGGACGAATCGATGAACAGGAATCGGACTCGACGAGCGGCCGCACGTTTTGGCGACGTTCCTCGAGCCCACCCTTATTTATCTCCGTGTTATTGGCGATTTTATTAATTATTTTGTTTCCATCATTGCAGATGGAGCTCCGCGACACGTGGGGAGCGCTCAGCCCCGCATGCATAGTGCGAGCGGGCATCTATCGAGGCGTACTGCCCGATTTTCTGCGCCGCTGCTTTGGCGAAGATGCAAAGCCATACCGCCTGCGCGTATTATTTTCGCGCGCCCTCGCCAAGCGTTGGGTTAACGACTGTACACTCCTGGACGCGTTCCCGGAGTCGGTGCGAGACGTCGTTGCTGCAGAGCTCGCTCGCAGCGATGACCCGAAGTCTCCGATCTTCCACCCGGCCCTGTCGAGCCAATACTCCGGCAGGCCAGTGGAGGAGCATGTGTTGTTCGCGTGGCAAGCGGCCGAGACCGAGGAGGCCCGCGAAGAAGTGTATCAACACTACCGCCAGCAGCTAATTGACACTGCGCCGGCGGTTGCAGAGCGGATTTTGCAAGACGACGGAATGAGCACCGCCGACATACACCTGTGGTGCGAGCAGATTCGGCAGGGAGAAGTTACGCCACAGTGGCGACCGAGAATGGGGATTCTCACGTCACAAGCCGAAATGTGGCAATTACATTATTTGGGAATTCTCGGTCCCAAATATAATTTCCCACGGAAGCGCAAGCGCTCCAAGGGAACCGGGGGCAGCGAATCGCGCTCCCCGGGACGGTCGAAGAAACAGTGCGTCGAACAGCACTCGACCGTCAACGATGGAGCGGGAACGTCAGCGCAGCCACCGCGCGACTCCGCGAATTACACCAGACCAAGGGTGTTCGTCAACCGTCAGATGAAAGACGGTAAAGAGACTCGAGAAGTCTGGATTTCGGGTGACGAAGAGCGAGTCTCTCGTCCCCGTGTCGGCAGACGTCCGCTGACTCATCGTGAGCAGCGGAAACGAGACCGCAAAGAGCGGTATTTCGCTCGCTGCGAAGCGCGGGGAATTCCCCTTCCCGAACACGCTCTCAAAGCAGTCGAAGCGAAGGAAGCGAGAGAAGCGCGATCGAAGTCGAGTGGCAGATCTTCCGGGGAGCGTCGCGTCCTAGCGCCAGACACGCGGGACCTTCGCGAGATCATCACTCAGATGAAACGCAAGAAATTGTCGCGTTTCGACCCCGCGATGCAATTCGCCCGCAAGATGGGCGTCGTCGAGGATGGTACCGTGGTTCCACACGAAGTGGCACGGTGGTTGAGCGAGTATGTGAATTCGCGACCCACGGCCGTCGTTCCGCCGACGAGTTCTGTAAGCCAGCTCCCGGCACCCCAAGTCACGCCGACTGGAGTGCAAGCGACGCTGCCACCGCCAGCACAATAGTCTTTGACGTTGCTGTTGCCGACGCAGTCATCGACGTCGCAACCGTTGCCGGCACAGCAGTCATTGACGCTGCCGCCGCCGACGCAGCCGCCGCCGCCGCCGCCGCCGCCGCCGATGCCGGGTTCGAGCACTACGCCGGACTTGGCCGTCGACGACTCGGTGATGTTGCCCGTGCACCAGAGCATTGCGCGGGAATGCCATAACGCCCGATTCGGAGAATATTACCCGAGCTCGGCGAGACACGACCGCACAGCGATGTGGTATGAACAGCGTGATGAAAACGCGAGGCTAGCGCGAGAAGCAGCCAATCCATCGATTGAAGAGCTCTTAGCCTTCTCGTTTGTGATGGAGGACCCGAGAGCCGCCGCCGCTGCTTTGCAGGGCACCGACGTCACGCAGCGTCATTTTATCGAGTGGGGGATCTCGATGATGCAACACCACTCGCGTGCGTTCGCTGCAGATCTTGATCGCAGCAACCCTGTAAATCGGCGCAGTCTACAGCTGGCCTTGACAAAAATCATGGTCCAGTTATTGACCCCCTCGCTCTTTGGGGTCGGACGACAGGCGATGGCCTGTTGGTCCGTAGTAGACAGAGAGGGTGTGCAGATACCTCGCGCACTCGTTGGGGAATGGAGCGACATTCTCCCCAACCCGGCGATGACTCGATTCGAGCTGACCCGGGACGTGGTGAACCCCGAATGGGAGGGGTACAAGTTGCGGAGCATGGCCTTCCGCCACGCCGTTACCACGTGGGCGCCGACACCATCAACGCAGCCGTGCGCGATGATGGTCACGAGTGAAGAGCCGATGGAGAGCGACGCCGCCTCTTCGACTGCTTCACGTGGAGCCCCAACTCCACCTCCGCCGCCGCCACCGATGCCACCAGCGGCGGCACCACAGACACCCGTCCTATCAAATGCGGCGGGTAAGCCGAGACGCCTGCTGTGCCGGACGCCGCCAACGATGTCCGCCGCTCGCCAGAGCCTGACGCCTCCCGCAGCCCAAGAAGCGCGGGAAGAGACTGTCCAGCAGGCAGTAGTTTCGAAGAGCGCCAAGCCAGCGAAAGCGGCGAAGCCTCAGGCAAACTACTATGAGAAGTTATGCGACGAGTTCTCTCAACTGTCGATGACGACAGAGACGCGAAAATTCATCCTCGCTCAGAGAGACAAGGGGAAATCGGTTTTCGTTTGGTTGCACAACCAGGTGCGCCAGACCACCGATTTGATCCTCCATCAGCGTTTGCTGAGGGCCCACCGTGCGCCTCGAACGGCCGCGGAGGCGAACGCGATCCGGCACACCAATTCCGGGTTTTCGGCGTTCATTCCGCGGGTTTGGCTGCATGAGAGGAGACGTGCCCCGTACGAGCCGGCCGGCGGCCACGCATTGTGCTTTATTTCGGAGCACGAGGACCCCCGCGACCAGTCTTCCGCCTTGGTTGGAGATCTGGTTTTGCCGCCCGGCGTTGTGCCGCCCGGCGCTGAGCCGCCCGTCCCTGGAGTGAGTTTCGCCCAGGCGATGGATCCAGCGTCGGGTCCCAGCAAGAAGGATTGATCGCTCCGAACACGCGCGGTCAGAGCTGGGAGGGGGACGTGTGGTGACCCGACTGGGGTGGGGCACGAAGAGTTTCTCTCGTGGCCTACATACGGGTAAAGAGGGGGAGTCGCACGCGCGCCTCCCTTCCCTCAGAGCATTGACATCCAGTCAATGGACGGGCGTCTGCCCTGGGGGAGTGGGGGAGATTCGTCTTCTCCACCATTGGGTGGCTTTAGTCACCTGTCACCCCCCGCTTTGTGCAAAGGAATTCGCCTTGCACTGAGCGGGCAGAACCAACACAAAAATCAACCAAGATACACGTAAAAGCCAAACGTCCTAAAACGATCAAGCCTAAGTACAAAGACTTCAGGAGTGACCTAGGACAAGGGACTTCCAACGTGAGTACGATTGATTTGTGTTAACCTCCGCAGAGTAACCTGCGAAACAAGATTACCACACTATTTTAGCAAGCCAGCTAGAAATAGTAAACCTACTCCAATTTAGCGAGTTGTGCAGACAAACGGTCGCACAAGCCTAAATTGCAGTAACCACGACGAGCGTTCCCGCCGCTGTGTGTATCGCCGGGAACCACCAAGCGTCCGCCGCTGTGTGATCGCCGGACACCTAAACAAAACCCTAAACCTAGACAACAGACCAGAAGTAAGACCTTTTAGGCATTCACTCGCGCCCGACCAGCGTGAGCCCGAAGGACCGAACGAGAAACGTGAGACGAGGACGCCATTCATTGCCACGCCGGCCCAAGACGACACCACGTTGCCACGCGGACGCCATCTTGGATCCAGAGCGCCAACAAAGGACGACCTCGACCAGTTTCCCGCCAACTTCACACACCTTACCTTTTACCCTTATTCCTTTACATATTTTATACCTTTTACCTGTACATTCCCGTATAATAAATACATTTATTATATTTACCATTTTACATTGTTTGCCGTTTCACATTATTTGGGTAACCGCTTGAGTAAAGCGGTATTGCGAGATTAGAGAGTGACTCATACCACGTATCAGCGACAGACCGAGTTGAGCGCGACAATACATGAGGCTATATAAGGTGGAGTGAGCTGGCAGGACTGTGCCATTCCGTGAGCTGAGCTGGTCGGGTGAGCAGCTCCGGCTATTTTGTTTTGTTTAATTCTGTTTGTATGAATTGAATTGAAATGTGGCTGGCTCTATGCTATTTCTAAAATTGATTTTGATGAAATGTTTGTCTAAATTAACATCAACTTTTGATAAATTTTTGTGAATTTTGATGATTTCTTGGTGATTTTCGATGGCATTTGATAGGATTAGATGGATTTAGATGGATTTTCATCAACTTTTGATGGTAGGTGACAGAATTTTCTTGAAATTTGTTGAAATTCTCGTGAATTTTGATGATTTCTTGGTGAATTTCGATGGCTTTTGATGGATTTAGATGGATTTAGATGGCTTTTGATGGATTTAGATGGATTTAGATGGCTTTTGATGGATTTAGATGGATTTAGATGGCTTTTGATGGATTTCTCAGTGAATTGTGATGAATTTTTATTAATTTATTTAATTATCTGATAAATAATTGCAATTTTGATATAGGAATGCAGCATGGGTCATATTTAGACCAGACCAGTTATGGGGCAATGTGTACACTCATCCATTTTAGACAATGCTAATTATTAAGGTAGACAAATTTTTGAAACATTAAACAACAATTTCCCACAATTTCTCACAAATTTTGTTGATTTATTTCATTCCTTCTTTGGCAAATGACAGTTATCGTTTTTTGAAAATAAAAAAAAACTGTAGCACAGATCAAAAAGTTATTGGCACCATTGGAAAGAGCGGCAAATTTTGCACAGGAAACATTTTTTAAATATTTTAAACCGTTCATTTTTCATTTTTTTTTGTTTTTAGGGTCGAATTGAAATTAAATTTCCCAGCACGAAATTTGCCATGCGGTCGCCGGCTTCGATCGCCCGAAACGGAATCTTTCCTCGATGAAATCAAGTAGAAAAACATACAGGCTTGTGTGGAATGGAATTTCCAATCGAATGAGCCTGCTTGCAGAATTTCTCGACCTCTTTCTAATGCCGAAATCATGAAACAAACGCATCGCATCGAGCCGAACATTTAGGCATCCATTAAAGCACTCGGGATCCGCCAGGTGGTGCTCCGGTTTGATGAGACATTGCGCCGTAAATGGGCTATTTTCTCCCTTTTAACTACTTCTAACCCAAATGTTATCATATTAATTGGAAAGTAGACCAAAAACTGCATCAGAAAAGTCTACTTTCCTAGCTTATGATGAATTTTTTAATTCCTTTTTTCTCCAAATGAGACAAACCAACAAACATTCAAGTCAAGTTGAATAAAATTAGCCTTAAAAAAGACATGAAGAATATGAACAAGTAGGAAGTTTAGCTGAAAGAGTTTGAAATGTGATGATCATTGTGAAATGAGTATGAGCTCAGAAGGATGACGCGCCGTTGCGACTCGCGCTAGCTTGTAGACTGGCTGAGTTGGAGACAGCTAGATAGGTATCGCTTCTCGGCCTTTTGGCTAAGATCAAAGTGTAGTATCTGTTCTTATCAGCTTAGCTTTGTACCCATCAACAGGGTTTGTTTATTTTCCGAAAAGCCAAAAACAGGAATGCAAGTGCATACCTAGGTATTCAAATTACAATATAAATAAATAAAAGTTACACTCAATATATACAGTTTTTCGTAATAACTGTCAATTGTCGATTATTCCCCGCCCGCTATTCATTAGCTCGATCCACTTGCCTTCGTTTCGTTTTCGAAGGGCTTCCATGTTCGTCTTGGCCACTGCCCAGATTACAATGAAGAATTGAGATTTATCCCAATTGTTTCCTCGGTGAATTTCGCATCTGGCTCTCCATAAATAATGGATCACCAGACCGTTTAGGAAGTTCCAAAATCTCACTTTAGTCGCGTCGATGTTCGGAGGTATCTTAAAGATTACATTTTCGTATACGAGGTCCCTGGCGTCGAACAGGCTGGCCAGATCGAGCCAGATTCGCTGTGCGTACGGGCAGTCCCAGATTACGTGTTTAGCGTTTTCGGTTGCGGTGCATCGCTGGCACGAGTCGGAATCTCGGAGCTTCATCTTGAAAAGACGGTCTCTGCACAGGACTCCCCTCTGGCAAATCTTCCAGATTGTGTTCTGCATGTTTGCAGACCACAAATTACGCCAGAGAAGACTCCAGTTCGTGCCCCTCGAGTAGTCTCGAATGTTCCGGTCGGCGTCGTTCGTTTTCGCATAAAACCACCAGTACCATCCGTTTCCATCTAGCTCGCGCCATTCGTCGGGAAAAACGGCCAGGTACGTGGTCGAAATCTTGTAGATGTAGTCGAACCAGATGTCGCGTGTCTCGGAATGTACAAACCGGATGCTCGCCATCTCGGGGTCGAGTTTCCTCCAGTGGAAACCGAGGTAAAGCGTAATGTAAACCGACCAATTTTCCATTCGATTCTCCATTTTTACTTTTCGCAGGGTCAACTCGGTGACGTACGCCATGACCAGTGTCTCGATGTGTGGCAGACCGATGCCTCCATCCTCCTTCCTGGCACACAGGTAAGTCCCGGCAAAAGGGAGTCTATTCACCTTTCCGCCCCATACAAACCTGACCAGTTTCGTTTGCATCTCTTTCATCCATTTCTGGCTTGGGAGGTGCACGCTGGCCAGGAATTTTACTTTGCACAGGACGTACTGCTTGATGAAACTCACCTTCTGCACGAAAGACATATTCCTGTCGCGCCATTCGTTGAGTGTGGCAGTTAATTCGATTGCCAAAAGTCGCCACGCTCGCTTTCCAACACGTTTCATATCGTAGCCGAACTCGATCCCCAGAATTTTAACCGAAGTCTCGTTCCAGTTGATCGGGAACATCCGCTTGTGGTCCTCGATCCACGCTGGTCCAATCGTGAGTCCCTTGCTCTTGGCCAAGTTCAGGTCGCTGCCGGTCGCGTCTCTAAACTCGCCAAAAAGGTTACGAATCGCTTCCAACGAGTTTGGGTCGGTGATCGTGAGCGTCAGGTCGTCAACGAACGCCGTGGACTTGATTTCCGTGCCCTGTAGTCGAACGCCTGCAATTTTCTCTTCGTTCTGGATGCGTTTCTGGAGTGTGTCGATGTATACGGTGTACAGGGTCATCGAAAGCGGGCAACCCTGTCGTACACCTCTGGAAATTTCGATGTTTTCAGTCAATGTCCCGTTGATATTGATTTTCGAGGTGATGTCGCGATAGCACTGTTTGATGCGCTCGAGGAACTGGTCGGTGAATCCGATCGACTTGCACGATTTCCACAAATATTCCCAGTGGACGCGGTCGTACGCTTCACGTTGGTCCAGTGCGAGCAGCGCCAGAGATGAGTTGGTTAAAGTTCCCCGGTTCCAAGTTGATGCGAGGAGGATCTGCGCATCCGAAATTCGTTTTCCCTTCACGCCCCCGAACTGTCCACACTCGACTTTTTCCTTGATCAGCGTCCGAAGTCGTGAGTTTAGAACTTTCGTGTAGATTTTGTAGTCGGTGCACAGCAGCGAGATCGGTCGCCAGTCGCCGCAAACCTTCGGGTTTTCGATTTTCGGGATCAGCGTTATCACGCCCGATCTCTGGGAGTTGGTCAGCGTCGTGCTGGTGTTCCACAGCGTGCAGAGATAAGGAGCAATGATTCCACGGAATTTCTTGTAGAACTCGGCCGGAATCCCATCAATTCCTGGGCTGCGGTTGTTGCTCAATCTGCTAATCGTGTCCGAGATTTCCTTCACGGTGAAGGCGTCATCCAGGTTCGAAAATTCGTCGCCAGAATCCGATTCTCCGTGAAATTTCGTCCAAGTAGCTTCGTTTACGTCCACTCGCCCGAATTTTTCTTTGTAGTGGTTGGTGAATGCGGTACAAATTGCCACCTCGTCGGAAATCGCTGCGCCATTCACAAACACATTACTAATATCCCGTTTCGAATTTGCCGCCTCTTTCTTTCTCTTTGCATCGTCGCCGACACTGTCTAGAAAGTCGCGCTCCTCGATCACGGCAAAAATGGCGTTTCCTCGCTGCGTAGTCACGTTCAACTCTTTCAATTCGCGTGAAATTTCCTCGATGTCGCTTTTAAAAAAGTCTTGCCCCGAGTCTCTAAACAACTTCCGGATCCAAAGTAGGTTTTCCCTATGTTCCTTTGCTTTTCTATTTGCAGCAATCGATGCGGTCTTGCAAAAATGTTTGATTCGTCGTTTAATCGTTTCCCAGCCTCTTGGGTCCAATCGCAACTCGTCGATCCAATCGCCCCATTTTTCCTCAAAACGTTCGCAAAAATGCTGGTCATCAAGCAGGTCTGTGTTTAATTTCCAAAACGATTTTATCCTCTTTCTAGACATGAGTCCAAAAGCACAAAACACCGGGTAGTGATCCGAGAACGAGTCGCCACCAATCGAGCAGCTTTTGGTCAGGATTCGCCCATTATTCTCTACCAACCAGTAGTCCAGTCTCGAGGTCGTGGTCTGCCATTTGAAGGAGTGCTGCATTCCTTTTCTACCGCCGGCAAGCCACGCATCTGTCAAGTTTTTGTCGTTCATCAGTTTCTCGAGTCGCTTTTCTGCCTTTGCGTGTCGTCTCGAGGTCGATTCGAAGTCCGTGTTTAAGTCGCCGCCGATAATCACGTTTCGGTTGGTGTCAGTGCACACGGTGAGCTCGTCGTAGAAGTCCTCGACTTTCGTAACGTCCACTGGTCCGTACGCGTTGATTAATCGAAGTGCAGTGTCGCCACAAACACAGTCCCAAACCATGATTCGGTTGTGGCATTCGTAGCGCACACTGCTCTGGCTGAATTTCGATTTTTTGAAGCCAATTCCAAGTCCTCCGCTGCCGTCTACGTTGCAGCACCAGTGCCACTTGAAGCCGGGAGTATTTTGCTCGATCCATCGCATTTTCAGTTTGTCGGTCACGTGAGTTTCCTGCAGAAACACTATGTCGACTGGATTCGTCCTCATCCAGTTTAGCAATTCGGTTTGTCTTGTAAATCCTTGAAGTGAGCGTACAATAGGGGGTTTCATTATATGAATGATTTTGCAATTTTGTGATTTTGCATTAATCACAAAATCATTATTTTTTGATGCCTCCAAAAATGGGATTACATTGAATTAACCCAGACAATTTTGCAATTTTGTGATCTGGACAACTTTGTGATTTTTGAGTATTGTCATGTGACATCTGTTCTACCAATCACATTCACATTCACTAAAGTACAAGAGTGTGAAAACACAAAATCCCAAAAACATCTGAAAGGTAGTTTTTGTGATTTTGATAAGAAGTGATTTTGAGGCTTGTGAAACTCAAAACAAAATGGAGGCATCCAAGCTCTATCTAAGTGGCCAACTTGTATCCTTGTATATTATCAATATGCTGATGCATCCATGACTGAATAACAGCTAGGAAACTCAAGTAATGGCTCTGGTGCAATCTGTGAAACATATTTATTAAAATGCACCTTATTAAAAAAAAACTTTGTTTCATCACACAAATAGAACTAGTTATTTTGCATCACATTTTAAAATTGGTTGGATATAACTAAAACCCAATATGGTGGATAGGAAGTCATGTGACTATTTAAATAATTGCAAAATTGCAAAATCATGAGATTGTTTTTGCAACTAATTGTTAATCACAATTTGTGATGGCCACTTGGATTGAGTTTGGCTGCTGCCATTTTGCCAAAATAGCAAAACTACCTTTGATTTTGTGATTGTGTATTTTTTTTGTTTGTGTTTTTGCAATTATGCACATGATTGGTGGAACTGATATCATGTGACAAATCCAAAAGTGCAAAATTGCTAAAGTTGCAAAATTACAAAATTGCTTAATTAATGAAACCCCCTATTGTACGTAGCAGCTTTAAAGACGAATTCTTCTGTTTGTGGAGGTTTTTTCTAACGGTGCGTGTGTCGAAAACTTAACAAAAACGTTTTTTTTGTCAAGTTACTTGGGAATTTCTTCCCCCTTCGTGGCAGAATCGTTTCCCCTCTTCTTCTTCGAGTGGCTTTTCTGTCTCGTTTTTGATAAATCTTGTACGCCAGTTTGCTTGTATGTCACCGTGGTGAAACCCTCGTCGTCGCTGTCCGTCTCCTCTCTCGACCGTTTCAACTGTTCCTCAACGTCCATTTCGTATTGCTGGTTCGGTTCCGAAACGAGTGCCAAAGTGGTGACAGTAACGATTTGTTCCACGGCAGTTTTCTTCTCAATCGGTTCCGTTTCGTCTTGTTTTTCGTTCTCGACGCGTGCGCTGGTTGTCTCGGTTTTCTTTGCGATTTTTTCCTTTCGAATTGGACAGTCTCGTGAGACGTGTCCCGGTTCTTTGCAGATCTTGCAATTCTCGGTGCAATCGCTGCTAATGTGGCCACGTTTCCCGCAATTGTAACAGTTCGGCGGCTTGTTTGGATTGTTTGGTCGTCTTCTCGTTTCTTGCGTTGCGTTCGTCGTTTTCTTCGCGTTCGCCGCCCGGATACGACAGTTGGCGGACGTGTGCCCCAATTTGTCGCACGTTTTGCACTTTTCGGTGCAGGATCGGCTTACGTGGCCGAATTGGTTACAGTTGAAGCATTTTGTTTTGGGACAAACCGAAGCGTAGTGGTCTGTCGCGTCACATTTCGGGCAGTACGGGCCCATGCCCTTGTAAATTAGGTGTCCCGAATACTGCCCAACCTCGATCTTGTTCGGTAAATCATCGGCGCTGATCATAACAATGATATTTCCGTTCAAAATGAAATCGTCGTCCTCGAACTTCTCGTATGAAACGGATGACACGTTGCCAAATCTTTTCATCTCGCGTTCCACCTCGAAAAGTGGCACAAGTGGTGACAATCCCTTTATAATAACGCGTTTATCCCGACGAATTTTGGGTTCCCACGTGATTTTTAGCCCATCCACGTTGGTTCCTTTGGAACTGGCCAACTGGTCGACCAGTTCCGTGTTCGTCAGCAGAACTTGGAACTTCCCACCAAGTATGTGTTGGATAAATTTTATCGTTGGTACGCCGTTTTCTGTTAACTTTCCCAGTCGCTTTTGCAATGTTTCCATGAGGATTCGGGGTTTAAGACCGGTCTCGATCCAACAATCGACTAGCAACTCCATCGCGGCGAAGGAAAACGTCAGGGCGACGTCTGCCGATTCTACGAGATCGCGCCGATCGCGAACGGACGAAAAAGTCAAAATTTCGGCCCGAAAACGATTGTAAGTATCCACAAAACCTACACAGTCTTGTAGACGAAGTCTTGGCGCACAATTTGGTGCCAAGAACACAACAAATGGACCGTTCGTTGGCCCGGAAACGACGAAAAACCGAAAACGAAAATGCGACGATCGTCGCCACGTGTTGCGGAATTCGTAAAAAAGTCGAAAATTTCAAAAAATAACGCGATTTTGATTCGGAAAACGACGTGGGATGGTACAAGGTACATATACCGACAGTTTCACCGCAGAAAATCCCAGGAATTTATCCGAAATTTCTGAAAAAACAGGAAAAACGCAGGAGCAACCACGTGTGACCTGTCCTGTTCTTATCAGCTTAATATCTGATACGGTCCTCATTGAGGACCCAGAATATTAAACTGATTTTTGGAATGCGGTGAGGTGCTCGGAGCTTGCTCCACCCCTGCCACGGGTTGGCCTGGTATAGCAGTAACTCCAGGATCGGCCCACTCCTTCGGGAGAATCATATAATAATAATAATAATACAAAATTAGAAATGAGGTACAAAAAGGCTATTATATAACACTAGGGTATTGGTCTACATGTAGTATGTACTGGGTATATATTGTGGTGACCCAGTTGGATAAGTGTCCCCCCAGGGCGGATACTTGTCCTATGAGTCACTATGATTAAAGAGTCGTTCCCCCCCGAGTTGGCTCCACCTCCCCATGGCAGGTGTGTGCCCCGAGGGGGAGGAAGCGGCTGGTGGTCAGCCCCCATTGGTTGATCGCCGGTCCTTCACCCCACTGCATAAAAGGCTGTGTTTCCCGCCTAAAGTCAGAACTTACACAAACGACACCAAGAACACAGCAACTACCTCACCGTCAGGCCAACTTCAACTACAAGTTAGGATTGATCGAGGATCGCTGAGTAAAGTGCAAACTGTAACTCTCACGAAGTCACTTGCGAGCTATTCCTGCGAAAGCACGAGAATAGCCCTTGTGAAATCACCCAGAATAATCGCCCAGACGATTATTCGCCGAAGTAAGTGTCCGAGTGCTTTGTAGGGAACCCCAAAGTTCCTAGACGAGGCCTCTGCGACGCTAAACAAACCCTAGACAACAGGCACGGATAGAAGACTCGAAAGAGCATTCCACCGCGTCCGTGAAGACGAATCCGTGACGAATTAACGACAACTCGAGACGCCGCCTTTGTTCCGCCGACCACGCGGAATCGACGACGCCATCTTGAGAAATCCTTTGTTCGACGCTGACCACGTCGACTCTAGAATTATTACTGAGTGTATTTTAAAGGCATAAAGCCTGGTGAATAAATTACCTGTTTATTTACATACATTTGGTATTCATTTGGGTATTTACATAATTGATCACAGGTAAAGTATTACACGTTAGCGCTATTTAAACCTATACCAAGTAGGACGCGACACGTGGGGGCCCGTCCGGGATTTAGAAATAAATCTCAAATCTGAACTTGTGATCTCTCAATAAGATAACCCAAATCGTAGAATTACCGAAAGAAAATGTCAGACAAAGACGAGCAATCCACGTCTGACACCGAGCAGAGAATGCCCGAGAAGGGAAAAAGGACCTCCGACTACCACCTGAGATCGGATGGTCCCGTCCCCGAAATGTCCGCAAAGGCGAAAGCCCGAGCGAATAAAAGGAGAGCGAAGGCGCAGAAAGAGGAGCAAGCTGCATCGCTCGCGGCCCTAGACGGGCCAGAGCGAGAGCGGGTTCCCTTGAATATGCAACCCTTCGAAGATACCGATCCGGAAGCCATAGAAAATCGAGAAGAAATTCGCGACGTATCGCCGGGACGGGTATCGATATTAATGACCGAGGAGACGAATGAAGCTCCGAGAGAAACGGTCACGGTCGGCACAAACCCATCACCACCAACGGCTCAGACGTCCGTAGAGCAAACCCCACGGAAAAACGACGGCGGGACCCCGATAACCCCCCGAGTTACGGCGAGTCCTGCAGTTGTTTCCTTCGAAGTATCTCACCTAATTCGGTTGACGCAGCAAGCTGCCCAGCTAAAAGCGATGATAGACATTCCAGTAGGAACGTCAGTCTGGGAATCGATTACCCTACTCACTGACGCTATCTGTGCGGCACAAGCCCCGACGCCGGTCGCAAGACCAGCAGCGGAGACGCCCATGCCCCAGGTAACGCCCAGTGACACCGGAGGTTTCGCGCCAGACCCCAACCGAACACTTCACGAATCCAGAGAGAAGGCCCGCGAGGAAGCCAGACAAGAAGCGACTAGTCGCCAACGAAGGCTGAGCGCAGAGCGGCGAGAACTCTGGAAGGAAGAGGAAGAAAGGGAGCAACGCGAGAGAAGAACCACCGAGAGAACAGAGAAACTGGTCCAAAAAATGAGGGAAGAACGAGAAGCTAAAATTCGAAAAGAATGGAACGCAACAGTAGAAGGGCGACATCGAGAAGCTCAAGAGTACGAGGACCAATTTCAAGCGCTAATAGCTCAAAGAAAAACAGAAAAACTACAAATGTTGCGAAAAGAGGCCATTCTACAACATCAGAAATGGGAAGAACAACATCGCGAGAGGTTGAGAGAAGAGGAAGCCAGAAAAGAAAAAGAACAGTTTCTGAAAGAGAAAGAAGAGTGGGATCGAGTCAGATGGACCGAAGAGTACAAAGCGAAGAAACAAGCTATAATAGATGAGCAAAAAAGATGGGAAGCCGAAAACTGGGAGAAGGAGACAGAAAAGTTCCAGAAAGAGTACGCACAAGACGTCTCGGACAGGAAGAAAAATGAAGAAAACCTGAAACGGAAACCAGAACCCCCCAGCGGCTCTGATACCGACACAGGAGAAGGTGCAACAAAGCCGGCAAAAACGGCGAAAAGGGGGAAATCTCAAAAGAGAGACGAGTCGGTCCCAAAAACAAAGGACCGTCACCCCTCAAAAAGATCCGAGACGGGAGCAGCCATCGACGCGTTACTCGAAAAGAAAAACGCAAATAAAAATCGGGAACGCCCCGAAAGCGAGGAAAACAGATGGCATTCTTTTTACGAGAACAACGACGGAGGGGAGCCGCCGCCATCCGGAGGCTCGAAACAGAAGAAGGCTGGCGGAGAGACCCCACCGAGAGGGCCGAGGTTTCACCCCCAAGGAGATCCCTCCGAGCCCTCCGATTCGTCGGACGACGACCATCCGAGTCGACCGTCTACAGGGAGGAGTCAAGAAGACAGCGATGGGCACCGGTCGAACCGGCCGAATGCTTCAGACCGCTCCTCCCGGAGCTCCAACCCTCGTTCGGAGGAGGGGAACTTTCAGGACTCATCTGGCCGACATTACACGATGTCTGAGCTAGGCCGAGCCCTGCTGAACTCTTTCAGAAGAGAAGGAATCGATCTAGGCCATCCAGGCGACGAACATAATCGCGCTGGAGAGAGGGTTAAGCGTAAATATGGCGTACGAAACGAACCAAGCAGCGAAGCCACGGGTAACATCCGTTGGCAACACTACATACAAACACGATTCGACGGTTCGTGGAAGGCCGGAGACCGCTTCCTAGACGAAGTAATGCGTATCAAGAAAGCGACAAAAGCCACCGTCGCCGACATGCTAACCCACGGTCTAGTGGAGCTAACCACGGGGTCAGCTCGAGAATGGTATCAGGGACTGAAAAACCCAACCTGGGACGATTTTCTCGTCCGTTTCGATCTCCGATACGGCGAGACTCCAGACGAGATCAGTAACAAATTACGTGGTCTACGGCAAGCCCCAGGAGAAACATTAGCCGACTACGACGCCCGAGCGAAACTCCTGTTTGCAAGAGCGCCGTACGAAATAAACCCCGCTGGTTTTACGATGATCTTTTACGGAGGATTATCGGCCCACTCGCAAAGAATTCTGCTAGACATGCGTGCACCCCGCACTGGCGATTACCAAGATGTCAGTAACTATCTTCTAACAAACACGTTAGAAATAGAACAGCGGTATTACGCCACTCTGCCCCCGGAGGAAGCTGACGCGCACGAGAAACGGTTGCAGACGAGCGCCGAACGTCACAAGACCTCAGAGAAATTAATGAGGCCAAGTGAATATTTGAGCGGCATAATGAGTCTCACCGAAGCATCCTTCGGACGAATGCTGACGCCTAAAGCAGGCAGTATTCTTCCAGCCAACCCGATAGCTGCCCCAAAGAAAGCACCGGCAGCAACGGCGATGCAGGTGACCTCGACGGACTCCACCCAGATGGAGAAAGTCGAAGAGACAACACCTCTCGCCACGGCTAAAGAAGAGGAGCCAGCATCAAGCGACGAGGAAGCCCTAAATGAGCACCTCGAAAACTTGTCGACGGGATGCGACGATCAAGGTCCCTATTTGCACCATGCACACCGGGCCTTAGCAATCGCACAATTCAGAGCACACGTGCAGGCAACAAAAGCGAGAGGGGCATTGGGAGGAAAAAGACGATTCCCGACGCCCTTCGTCCCGAAAAAACCGGGATTCACTCCCACAGGGGATAAAAGTAACATCAAATGTTACAGCTGCGGAGAATACGGTCACTACTCCGACAAATGCGAAAAAACCGTCAAAGAAAAAGGCATCATGCAAACCTTGATGAAAATGATGATGGAGTTAAATACTAATCTAGCAA
Organism: Strigamia acuminata; assembly: GCA_949358305.1. Classification (NCBI taxonomy): domain Eukaryota; kingdom Metazoa; phylum Arthropoda; class Chilopoda; order Geophilomorpha; family Linotaeniidae; genus Strigamia; species Strigamia acuminata. Next base: position 62,251,948 of record OX442314.1, on the reverse strand, counting down.
AAAACTCCCAAGCGCAGGCGTCGCCGAAATAAATTCAGCTTCGTCTGCGCCAGCCGCGGAAATTAAAAAGAAGAAATATCACACTGGACCCGCAGGTCATGCCTTGGCAGAAGCACAGATCAAAGATCGCATGCAGACCATTCCGAAGAAGGAAGAAACAGTGACGCTGACAAGTATGCAAGTGAGAACGAAGCCGGAGGTCGACATAGATTGGACGGACCTCCCGTTCAATCTGGAGGTTGAGCCCCAAACATTACGCGTTTTTCACTGCAATGTCACGAAAACACATTGCGAAACTCTGTGTATGCTGCCAGTGGAGATCGAAAACCAAAAATTGTTCGGTCTGCTGGATTCAGGAGCAGATCGTTCATTCATATCCGAAGATATAGTAAAGGACTTGGATATTGAAAAAAAGGTGGCACAAGTGAACGCGAACGTAGAATTGCTCACCGCCAACGGCTACGTCAAGCCGAGGGGCGTAGTTCGCATCATGATCGACTGGAAGGGGGGGAACCTGTCCCACCCCTTCATAGTCTTGCCATCCCACGACAAAGTATTCCTCTTAGGGATGGATATCATGGCAAAACTGAAAATTCAGCCAAACCCGATAACCCGTTCATGGAACTGGATAAGTCCCGAGGGAGAACGGCCAGTCCCCGTAGTTCCCCAAAAATTACTGGACGAAGCCAAGGACAAAGAGGAATACGGAAGAGGATTGCGAAAATTCGTCCAAGATTACGATTTCGCAGCCTTCACTCTGGAATTACAGAGGAGTAACGTCGTGGACACCCTGGTCGAGGAGGCAGCACTGCGTGTTAACGAGGCATCGCTACTAAGGCGAGTGCTTCGAAAGCATGAAAGAATTCTGACCAAGACACCTGGTCGAACGACGGAAGCAACACACGAAATAGTCTTAACCACAGACAAGCCGATTCGAGTGCCTTACAAGGGGATGAACCCCCAGAAAAGAGACATCGTGACGCAAATGTGCCAAGACATGCTCGACAAGGGCATAGTAACGCAAGCCCTGGGCGAATACGCCATGCGGATCGTCCTGGTGATGCGTCCAGGCTCGGAACCTCGACTATGCATTGATTATCGCCCCCTGAACGCGATAACGGTTATAGACCCGATTCAGATGCCGTCTATAGACTCGATCCTCCGGGAACTGAGCCCGTTCAAGTGGGTAACCACCATGGACCTGTCAAAGGGGTATTGGCAAGTGGAGCTAAAACCCGAAGACAAACTGAAAACGGCTTTCTACTCCCCGATAGGAAGACTAATGTTCAACGTGATGCCGTTCGGGCTTGTAAACGCCCCGAGCACGTTCCAGAAACTGATCGAAAGCGTGTTGGGAGATATGCTGCACGACTTCGTGTGGGCGTATCTCGACGACATCATAATAACGTCGGACACATTCGAAGAACATATAGACCACATCGATAGAGTGGTCTCTCGCCTAGCCAAGGCAGGACTCCACATCCATCCAGGGAAGAGCAAGTTTTGCAGGAAAGAGCTTGCCTTCCTAGGATATCGAATAGGAGTCGAGGGAATCGCGATTGACCCCGAAAAAGTCAAAGCAATAAACGGATTCCCCGCCCCCGAAGATATAAAAGGTGTCCAAAGATTCATGGGCATGGTCAATTTCTTCGGCCGACTACTCTCTGGTCTGGCTGAGGTGGCCGCGCCTATAACGGATCTGTTACGAACGGATAAAGAGTTTGAGTGGACGGTCCAGTGCGAGGCCGCATTTAGCACTATCAAGCAAATGCTGGCTGACGTCGAAAAGATGCCATTGCCGGACCTAAACCGACCGTTCGTGTTGCACACCGACGCGAGTAAAATCGGACTGGGTGCAGCCCTTCTGCAGACCCACGTGTACAACGGAATCTCGCAAGAAGTACCCTGTATGTTTATAAGCAGGAAAATACAGGGCGCGGAGAAAAATTATACGGCAACGGAACTAGAATGCCTAGCCGTAATTTGGGCAGTTCGGAAATTTCGCGACTATCTGGAGTACACGAACTTCGAGGTTCAGACAGATCACCAGGCACTAAGCTGGTTGATGAAGCTCAAGGAACCTTCCGGCCGACTCGCAAGATGGCAACTGGAGTTAATGGCGTGCGATATTACAATTACGTACCGCCCCGGGAAGTACAATCATGTGGCCGACGCCCTCTCGAGAGCCCCAGCCTCTGACCCCCAAGGACCAGACGACGACGGCGAGGACGACACCCACCTCTTGTACTGCCCGACTCCACGGAGAATATGGCGTTTGCGAAAGGCGAACGAGCTACCAGTGATGGAGCCTGAAGATAGAACGTTTTGTGGTTTTTGGACTCGAACATACCAGCCAGCTGGGACAAACAATTCAACATCCGAAATTCAATCTCCGCCCCCCGGAGAAACCCACAAAACACTACTACGCGCCTTCACAGCAAAAATTGAAGAAAAAACACAATACGCTCCACCCACGAGACGTGAGTTCGTCGAACACCAGGCAGCAGACACAAAATGTCAAATTATAACGCAATATTTGCTGAACGGCGAATTTCCGGAAGGGATGACAAACCCACACCGCCGGAAACAGTTCGTCAAAGAAGCAACAAGCTACCTCATAGATGATGAACTCCTGGTAAAATACCACCCGACGTTTCAAGATGACCTCAGCGGAGCGGGAAACTCGGTTAAAGTGGTCGTGCCGGCATCGCTGCACACCCGACTGTTGTGGCTGATGCACGGACACCCGCTCGCCAGCCATTCTGGCGTGGCGAGGACCCTTTATCGAGTAAAACAACTTTTCTTCTGGCCGGGCGCGCGGCAAAAGATAACGAAATTTATCCGACACTGCCCCCGGTGCCAAGCGTGCAGACCGCGAGATAAAGTGGCCAGAAACGCCATGTCTCTCGGACCCTACGCACCGTTTGACTGCTTAAGCATAGACTTGATGGGCCCCAAGCCCACAACGGGAAACAAGAACATGTATATTCTCGTAATTATGGACGTGGCCACCCGATGGCCGGAGCTGTACGCCCTCGCGAAGCCCTCGGCTGAAAACATAGTCGAGTGCCTTTACGACGTGGCAATGCGATTTGGGTTTCCCAGAAAACTCATTTCGGATAACGGCCCCCAATTCCGATCAAGAATATATAAAGACTTCTGTAGGAAATTTAAAATGGATGCATCGAACACCTCCACATATAATCCTCAGACAAACCCAGTCGAGAGATTAAATAAAGATATAAAATATGCGCTGACAGTATTCACCGACATTCACAATCGATGGGACGAATACCTGCGAGAAATCGCTTTCAGCATTCGCTCAACCGTGTCACGAACACGCGAATTCTCACCGGCGTACCTCAACTTCGCCCGCGAATTAAGGATGCCATGGGACCCACGCGTTGCCGAAGCTGTTAACGTATTAGACCCGTCGAGCCCACATGAGTACGTGTGCCGGTTGGAACAGACTATATCCGACACGTACCAGCATATGATGGCGCATATTTTCAACATGAGAGAGAGAATCGCAGATAAAGAAGGCGATCTCGCTTTCGCGAACTTTAAAGTGAATGATCTAGTGTGGAAGGAGGCACACACGTTGTCCAATGCAGCGAGGGGCATCGCCGCCGGTTTAGCCGACAAGAGGGACGGTCCCTACGTAATTGTGGCCGAACACGGAGGCAACGCATACCAACTACGCCGCCTAGAGGACAACAAAAATTTTCAGTCGATACATGGCCGAGATTTAAGGCCATATCTGCCAGAATTTCCACAGGAAATTTGGCTGGAAGGTCAGACACACAGCGGCCAAGGGGGCACCGTGGTCGACACGTTCCAAAAAACAAATGAAGCTGAAAATATAGCGGAGGACGAGGATGAATTCTTCGACGCCGAATCTCCGGCCGACGAGGCTCCAGCACAGCCGGAGCAAGCAATTTCGGAGAGGGAGGAAGCAGAAGAGAGTGCTTCTGAAATGGAAAATAAAAAAATTAGTAATGAGAAAAATGCCAACACATCGGAGATGAACGAGCAAGTAGAGTCACGATCTACGAGCACGTCGAAAATCAACCTTCGACCACGACGAAGCAATAATCCGTTCATTCGGGACGGCAAAGTCGTGGGGAAGAACTAAAAATAAAAGAAAATGTGATAACATGGAGCGGAGGCCTTGTAAAATAAAAAGATTTACTTACGAGAGCTGCTGCACATGTTGAGACGCGAAAATTTGGCTAAGTCCAAACTTCGCAACGAATTGTCGCAGTCACCACTAACAGACGAGAAGTTATGACGTATCGGGCGACCACGTGACAATGAAACCACGCGGTCGACCCCGTAGCGTCATTGCCAGCACGGCGGATCTCGCAAAATACGAGACGCGTTCGAGACCCACAATTCTCAGCGTCGATAGGCCCAGTTTCCGACTGTTTTTAACACGACGAGACGTGTTTTTTGCTTCTCCCCAAAGAGAAAACAAAGACCTCTCAAAAAACTTCATTTTCCTAAATTGAAATGGCCGATCGACGCAACCCACGATTAGAGCCGAGCGCATCGTCGAGAGACGAGAGCGACGGCCTAATCGTAAATGCAGAAGAAGATGAGAATTGGGACGAACAACCGCCGCTGCAGGTAAATTAGTGTGATTTCCCCAGAGAAATCACATAATTCTTTGAATCTGTTGCATCCAACCCAGATTGGAGCGTGACTTGTGACTGATATATTTCTTTCTGTTTTATTGTTGATTTAAGGCTGGCTAAAAACCCGAGAGTGGACCCAGATTCACCTCGGAGTCAAGGCCGCCAAAAAACTAGAACAAAGGAAGTGTTCGCGGAATGGCGTCGTGGCAAACCAAAACCAAAACTAAAGGTTTTCTTTCTTTTAAATTTAAACATCGTAATAAATTAAAATACGATTAGAGTTAAAATAAAAAAGTTTAACGTAAGAAATTAAAATTTAACGATCGGTTTTGCCTGCGACCCCTTCCAAAAAAGCGGATCACCTGAGTTCAAAAGTAGTGTTGGATCAGCGCTACGACGGCGGAGATCATCGCAGAACTGCGAAACAAGAAAATAAGACCGACGGCCGCAACAAAAGAAAGGAGTTGCTGCCACCGTCGATCTTGAGCATATTTCTGATCCCCATCGTTAAACTGGGATTTATTATATTAATCTTGTGATCTAAAATTATTCAGGTCGACCCGCTAGAATCGTGGGACGCCCTGCCTTCGACGGTGTCAACCGCCAACAACATCTTTCGCGGAGCCCTGCCGATTTACCTGCGGCAGGCCTATCCTGCAGAGACCAGCGCCTGGAAAATCCGATTGATGTATTCCAGGACCCTCGAGGAAAAATTCGAGCGATCAAAAACGCTGGTCAAGTGCATGACAAAGGAGATGAGGGAGCGAGTGGGGCCGCGGATCCCACCCGATGCGGATCCGCCGAGCCCCGTTTACTCCGGGTACCTGGAAGAGGCTTACCCAGGCACGGTGGCCGAGCTGCACACCTCCCATAGGTGGAGCGAGGCCCCGACCTTGGCAGCCCGCCAGAGAATAGTGGACGACGAGATCAAACGCTTAAAGCGCACCGAGACTCAAGGAGTAACCCGAGTTCTCGAGAGAAACGGTTTCTCCCCCGAAGAAATCCGTAGATGGCTTCGCGACATCGAAGAAGATCATTTGACACCCAGATGGATACCACCGGCGAATTTTACGGCCACGCAGTCTGAGATGTGGCAGTTATACCACGCTGGTATCCTGGGAAGTCGCCGCCATCACAGAAGATCGAAGCGTCCGGCGGAGTCCGCCCCACGCGGACCCGCACGAAGAAGACAGGCCGTCTCCCCAACAGAGGCCGGCCCGTCAACGAGTCGCGACTACCGCAGCCGCTCGAGCAGCTCCAGTTCCCGAACTCGAGTTGTCGTGCGCTCGGAGTGTCGCCGAGTAGTAACGCTCGAGCCTGCCTCGCCAGACGACGCGCGGGCTGAGCGAACGGTCGAATCTTCCGCCCACTGGGCTGCGAGGACCGAGACACACCAAGATCGAGGAAAGAAAAGATCCTCGTTGTTTATGGCGATTACCACACAGTCGTCAGATCAATCCTCGTCGCGACGAACCGTCTCATCACACCAGAGACCGAATTCTCCGACGGACGTCCCCCAGAGGACGGCCCAACGAAGATCCGTCGCAGCCAGCACCCGGAGGAATCGAAAGCGCAAAGTACGTCAGAAGTTGCGAGCACAATCCCTGATAGCTAAGGGATTAGAGAAGGAGCGAGAGATGGCCGCCGCGAAACGGTCCGAACCCCAGAGTCTCGGACCCACGGCTGGACCGTCCAGGCGCCAAGCAGAGATTGATTTGGGAGAGTTGACGGAAGAGCAAATGTCCCCAGATGAGTCGGACAAAGATGGGCCGGTTACAAAACAGGATCTGGCCGTAGCATTGAAGAACGCCTTCCGAGGATACGCGGCCAACCGGCCGTCGGGCTCAACACCGGCTGTGCCCACCGCGCTTGTGCCCCCACAAGTGCAATCGCGATGGCCGCCACTCCTCGAGGGTACAAACCCAGCCGTGACCGCGTGGACCCCTCCCCGGATGATTCCGGTGGGGGATCCAGCTCCGAAGCGGGTCAGATACGATAATCTACCCGGGCTGGGCCGTCCACCGTCACCCCCAACGCCACGAGTGTGTCGACCTTATCGCAACGCCGAATGGTACGCCCAGCGAGAGATGGACGCTCGATGCCGGCGTGAAGCGGCCTATCCCCCACTCGGCGAGCTACAAGAATATCTGGCCGAATACGAGAACCCCGCGATTGCCGAGTTGGCCATACGACAGGCCGACGCCGCCCAAACTCACCACATCAATTGGGCGATCGAACAGATGCGGACGCTGTCACAACAATTCAGTGACAATCCGGACCGCGCTCACCCCTGCCATCGGAGCAGTTTGAATTTGGCTGTGACGAACGTACTGGCCCAGCTGCTATCCCTGGGCGTCTTCTTGGACAGTCGGCAAGCTATGGCGGCCTGGACAATCGTCGACCGTGAGGGAGTTCACCTTCCTCGGGCGTTGTACCAGGTATGGGCCGGATGGACTCCTGAGCCCGCCTCGCTGCGCTTCGACCTGGCCAGAAATACGGAAAACCCAGGCCTACAGTTTTCAAAGATGCGTTCGTTGGCATTCCGCTACCGGAACCCCGGTGTCCATCCTTCCTTGTTACGAACGATTCGGGAGGTTCCGGAGATACCGGGAACGGCGGCGAGCCTTCCACAGGCCATCGAGACCGCCCCCCCAGAGGCGGCGGTCCAACCATACATACCGACCCCAAAGCCGGTATTCCCGAAGGAGAAGCGACACGCGAATCGACCCATATTGATTCCGAAGCGTTCCAAGCGAGGACCCCGAACTCCTCCGCTGCCCTCTCCTTCACCACCAGCGGCAGGGCTGGCCGCTCTCTCTGCAGAGCCGGCTACGCCACCGTTGGAGAGCCCAATGGAGATTCCGCTCCCACCATCGCCTCCGCCGCCCCCAGCAGCGCAGCTTTATTTGAGGCTGGGAGTGGAATACCCCTTCCTTCAGATGTCGGAGTTCACGCGACAACGCATCGTTGACTCCGATGATCACGGCGAATCGATCCTCAAATGGCTAAACAGAGAAGCCCGATCCACCATGGACGTCGTCTTCCATCGCCGTATCCTACGGGCCCACAGGAAACCCGGGTCGAGCGCCGAGTCACGAAGGATCCGGCTCGTTCCAGACCGATTCCCGGCCTCTACCCGGATTTGGATCCATGAGCGTACGGGACTGATCGGCGAACCCGTCGGTGGTCACCCACAATATTTCATCAATGAGCGGCAGAATCCTGCGGATCTAACAACCTCTCTGCCCCCAGATTTACCACCGCCGCCACCGGCAGTGCCACCCGTGATCCTCCGCCCATGCAGAGGAGTGCTGCCGGCTCTTCGCAGAGGAGAGCGATGAGAAAATTGAGATCGCTCCGATCCGAGATCGAAGCTGGAGGAGGGACGTGTGGTGACCCAGTTGGATAAGTGTCCCCCCAGGGCGGATACTTGTCCTATGAGTCACTATGATTAAAGAGTCGTTCCCCCCCGAGTTGGCTCCACCTCCCCATGGCAGGTGTGTGCCCCGAGGGGGAGGAAGCGGCTGGTGGTCAGCCCCCATTGGTTGATCGCCGGTCCTTCACCCCACTGCATAAAAGGCTGTGTTTCCCGCCTAAAGTCAGAACTTACACAAACGACACCAAGAACACAGCAACTACCTCACCGTCAGGCCAACTTCAACTACAAGTTAGGATTGATCGAGGATCGCTGAGTAAAGTGCAAACTGTAACTCTCACGAAGTCACTTGCGAGCTATTCCTGCGAAAGCACGAGAATAGCCCTTGTGAAATCACCCAGAATAATCGCCCAGACGATTATTCGCCGAAGTAAGTGTCCGAGTGCTTTGTAGGGAACCCCAAAGTTCCTAGACGAGGCCTCTGCGACGCTAAACAAACCCTAGACAACAGGCACGGATAGAAGACTCGAAAGAGCATTCCACCGCGTCCGTGAAGACGAATCCGTGACGAATTAACGACAACTCGAGACGCCGCCTTTGTTCCGCCGACCACGCGGAATCGACGACGCCATCTTGAGAAATCCTTTGTTCGACGCTGACCACGTCGACTCTAGAATTATTACTGAGTGTATTTTAAAGGCATAAAGCCTGGTGAATAAATTACCTGTTTATTTACATACATTTGGTATTCATTTGGGTATTTACATAATTGATCACAGGTAAAGTATTACACGTTAGCGCTATTTAAACCTATACCAAGTAGGACGCGACAATATATACATGAGACTATATAAGGTGGAGTGAGCTGGCAGGACTGTGCCATTCCGTGAGCTGAGCTGGTCAGGTGAGCAGCTCCGGCTATTTTGTTTTGTTTAATTCTGTTTGTATGAATTGAATTGAAATGTGGCTGGCTCTATGCTATTTCTAAAATTGATTTTGATGAAATTTTTGTCAAAATTTTCATCAACTTTTGATGGTGTGTCAGAATTTCCTTGAAATTTTGATCAATTTTCGTGAATTTTGATCAATTTCTTTGAAATTTTGATCAATTTTCATGGATTTTGAAGATTTCTTGGTGAATTTCGATGGCATTTGATGGGATTAGATGGATTTTCATCAACTTTTGATGGTAGGTGTCGGAATTTTCTTGAAATTTGTTGAAATTCTCGTGAATTTTGATGATTTCTTGGTGAATTTCGATGGCTTTTGATGGATTTAGATGGATTTAGATGGCTTTTGATGGATTTAGATGGATTTAGATGGCTTTTGATGGATTTAGATGGATTTAGATGGCTTTTGATGGATTTCTCAGTGAATTGTGATGAATTTTTATTAATTTATTTAATTATCTGATAAATAATTGCAATTTTGATATAGGAATGCAGCATGGGTCATATTTAGACCAGACCAGTTATGGGGCAATGTGTACACTCATCCATTTTAGACAATGCTAATTTGTGAGTGTTTGGGCGGACGCCACGTGGTCGGGGGAGAGCCACGGGACGCTGGACACAACACACACGATAAATTACACTTCCGAAATACACAAGAGACACAAGTTTAGTTTAAGGTAAGCTTTATTATGTCTAGGGGTATGATGTGGTGTCTCTACAGTGCATTTCCCAATGCGATGGCTGAGAAACAGCCATCCCTAACAAGACCGCGTGGCACGGCGGCCATTGGCCGAATGACACGCGTGGTCTGAATACTGTTCGGCCGCGTCGTCGCTGCGTTCACGGAGAACGTAGGACAGGCGCGGGGAACACGGACTATCAAGTCCCGGCGGGCGACAGAGTCGCCACGCCAATCGGATTCGTCATGATTGCCAGTGTGGAAGAGCGATCGTGAAAGCGACCGTTCGCCACGCTGGTTGCAAGAGAACTCTCTGGGCCTTCTGCGGGGCCGACCACTTCCGGAAGGGCACTTCCGGTTCCCAATTGGCGGAGCCAACGACCATCAGCTCCACCTGGCGCGGGGGACCGCGTCAGGTGCGCGCGAGAAACACACGAGGTGCGCGAGAGCCGTGGAAGCGCCGTGTGTTGCAGGTAAGTGAACGGACTGATCGGGCAGCCGGTCACAAATTATTAAGGTAGACAAATTTTTGAAACATTAAACAACAATTTCCCACAATTTCTCAGAAATTTTGTTGATTTATTTAATTCTCTCTTTGGCAAATGACAGATGGTTTTTTCGGAAATAAAAAAAACTGACGCTTAGATCAAAAAGTTATTGGCACCATTGGAAAGAGGGGCAAAATCTACACAGGAAACATATTTCAAACATTTCAAACCGTTCATTTTTCATATTTTTTTTTTTTGTTTTAAGGTCGAATTGAAATTTCCCATCACAAAATTTGCCATGCGGTCGCCGGCTTCGATCGCCCGAAACGGAATCTTTCTTCGATGAAATCAACTAGAAAAACATACAGGCTTGTGTGGAATGAAATCTCCAATCGAATGAGCCTAGTTTCAGAATTTCTCGACCTCTTTCTGATGCCGAAATCATGATTATCGGGCCGAACATTTTGGCATCCATTAAAGCACTCGAGATCCGCCAGGTGGTGCTCCGGTTTGATGAAATTTGTTTCGCCGGAAAGCGCTATTTTCTCCCTTTGAACTACTTTTCATCAAAATGCTATCATAATAATTGGAAAGTAGACCAAAACCTGCATCAAAAAAGTCTACTTTCCAAACTTATGATGAATTTTTTAATTCCTTTTTTTCTCCAAATTACATGTTCAAACAAACATTCAAGCCAAGTGAAATAAAAGTCTTTCAAAAGACACGAAGAATGTGAACAAGTAGGCAGTTTAGCTGAAAGAGTTGTAATTATCATTGTGAAATGACATTTTAGCAATCAAAATAATTAAAGTTTATATATTGAGGTAAAGTACAACTAATTTTTAACTAAATTAATAATTTTTTACCCTTATAGGGATTCTAAGCAGTCATTAATGTATATCTGTCAATGTTTGCTCGAAAGTTTATTTAATGTTGTAATTATTGAATATAATTTTTCTCAAACCAGTAGCTGCATTGAAAAATTAAAATAACAATTTTAGTTTAAGTGTATTTTAAGTTTTAACATGGGTTTAAACAGGAAATTATTTCATTTTTTATTTAAAATTGACGTAAAACACAAAATAATTTAGTTTTTGAACACAGCTAGTGTTAAAATCAACATTAATGTTAGCTCTGAAAAATTTACAACTGATGACAATATTTCTTTCACTTCAAACACTGACATTTAATGCATCCTGTATATTCTATTAGGTTTATGAAATGTAATTAACGAAGAAATCTATTAATTTTTATGGCAGAAAATTTCTGTACTTACATCCCAACAATAATAGTCGAAATCATGTGCTGTATTGAAATCATCTGTTGCTGTCCGATAACCGTATGCTAAAGGCGGTGCTGCCACCCAGCGGGAGTATGCGCGGGTGTTTCCACAGCCCGTTTTCCTATCCTTTTCTTCTATATCCTCAATCAAACATCTTGCTCGCTCGTTTCAGCTGAACTTCATGCCTCATTTCACTCAAATTTAAAACAAAACCAGAATTAATTACGCTCTAATACATCTGATTAAAATGTGTCGCGAACCCCAAGATGGCGTCAGGAGAAGCATTTGCGGCGTATGCCAAGTTCGGCGACGCGCATCACAACATGACGAATGAACTGCAATGGATGCGAGCAATTAATTAATTGATATCCGTTTTTTGGAAGAATTCGTTAGTTATTGAATTCAATTTATTTGACTGTGTTTTTCGTTCATTTAGAAAACAATCTGAATGATCCCGCAGAAACGAAACGAAACATGGCGGCGTGAATGAACCCATACCCAAGTGAGCTTCAACTTCCAACTCCAGCACCAGCAACACTACCACGTGTAAGATCGAATCGAAACAAGAATAAAGGCAAATCCAGCTCGATCGCTACATTTTCTCCCACACACGAGCCAAACGTAGGTGAAAGAATCAGCGCGAAGGGGAGGAAGTTGGCGGGAAAGCGCGGCCATCTTGCCGCCGCCAACATCGACAATTCGCGGACGGACGATGAGGATTTTTTCGATGGTATGTACGAGTCGAATACTGCTTTAAAAAATTTCGATGCTGTTAACTATGAGTTAAGCAGGTAAATGAGAATTTATTGACACATAGTTGGTCGATTATTAAGCAGGTTGGCTGCGTTTAATCACCTTGAAATCAGAAAATCAAGAGTAAAGAAGGTGCGAAATATTATTTTAAATTAATTAATTCAATTTATTAATTTCTTTTTCTTTCTTAGGAAGAATTGACGATTGGAGTAATGGAGATTTGGCAAAGTTGATTGAAAATCTCAAGTCGAATCTTTCTAAATCCGACACTGTGAATTATTCGACTCAACAAGACGGAATTGATTGGAATAAATGCAGTTTGAGGAACACACTCCCGCAGAGTGCAAGGAAAAATGGGCGGTGATTATGACAGAGGAATATTAGTACGAGAATGAATTTATTTGTTAAATTATTAATTTTTTTAATTTTAGCTTCGACGAAATTGAATTTTGCTCCGTCTGGTGGTGAAAATTGACGAACCGACGGGATTGGCTGAATGGAAGGAGAGCCGGGATTGGTGGCGCCGACGTCTTCCATTCGTATTCCGCTTCCGCCATTACCAAGCATTGTCAACGTGGCCGCTGTCTTGTCGTTTTCAATTTTATCTGCTTTCATCCGCATAATCGTGAAGCATCCGATGTTTTAGTTTATCAATCCGTCATTGTGTAGTCTTGGGGGATCTCTTCGGTACATTTTAAAAAGGTTTGTGTTACAATTTAATGTCTTTTTTTTTCCATTCGCCGATTCGGTGTCGTGAATTTCCACGATGGCGTTTTATTTTATTTTCTTTTATTTTGTGTCTGAAATATTGATATGGGAGCTTCAAATCCAACTCTCGACCTCCTCGTGGTAGCTCCCGGACCACTGGCCGATCGTTCCAGTGGACTAACGAGAGCTCTGGTTGTCCGTCGGACATGGATTATTTCGTTCTCGCCTTCGTTTCAATTTTTCAAAAATTGTTTTTCAAACTTTTCATTGATTTTCTCGATTTATGGTTGAACTTTAACATGACGAAACAAGACGTTTCTTTGTCTTGTTTTTCCTAATTCATTTCCGCTTTTTTTCGACAAAAAATTTAATTTTTTCCGCAACACATGTTTTTGCTTGTCAAGTTATCATTTTGGCAAATGCTTTGGTCTTGTAAGCCTGCAACTCCGATCTATGAGTGTAGCATTTACCACTAGCCGCATTTTGTGCAAAATATTTGTATTGTAAGCCTGCATTCCGACCAATGAATGTAGCATTTACCATTTGCCGCATTTTGTGCGAAATATTTGTATCGTAAGCCTGCATTCCGACCTATGAGTGTAGCATTTACAAACTTCCTGCACGCCAGTGCTGGGACGAGGTACAATGAAACGTTGAGACTTATTGTTTCTTTATTAAAATTCAGTAGGGAATCCGTCTACGGTAATCGGTTTTTTTTTTTTTAGTTTTGTATGCAATTAATTGCATTGTAGATTTCTAATTCGCAAAATTTCTCATCAAGATGTGAAGTAAGTGAAGGGTCGATTCTCTCACAGCTATTCAAAAATATATTTTGTGCATTTTCATTTCCCATATCGTGTAAAATTTTGTAAATTCTTCATCCACTTCATCCCCATTATTTTCTTTCTAATTGTTAATAACTAGATAGTCAATGTTCGATTTCTTGTTTAATTTTAATTAAATATTTTTGCTTTTTTTTCTCAAGTGCGTATTCGAATTCCCTTTCTTTAATTTTAACTCGTTATTATTGCCCTATTTTTCAATTTTTGAATATCCACAATTTCCATGTGATTCGAAGGCCGTCGACCGCAGTTCCACTGGAGGAAGCCAGTTGGTCGACTAGTTCGGTGTTTGCCAGCAAAATTTCAAATTTTCCACCATCGATATGTTTGACACCTTTCATCGTGAAATCTCCATTTCCGGTGGTTTTTCCTAGCTTTTTAATCAAGGCTTCAATCAGGTGTCTGGGTTGCAGTCCAGGATCGAGTCGGCAGTCGGCGATTTGGTCCATTGTTGCGAAAACGATCACGTCTGGTCTACGTTAATCGGAATGGAAAAAACGGCGATCGTTTCGGTAGTTTACATATTTTGCAATTCTCGGTGCAATCGCTGCTAATGTGGCCACGTTTCCTGCAGTTGAAGCAGGTCGGCGGCTTCTTTGGATCGTTTGCTCGCTCTCTCGTTTCTTGTGTTGCGTTCGTCGTTTTCTTCGAGTTCGCCGCCCGGATACAGCAGTTGGCGGACGTGTGCCCCGCCTTGTCGCACGTTTTGCATTTTGCAGAGCAAGATCGGCTAACGTGGCCTAATTTGTTGCAGTTATAGCACTTTGTTTTGGGGCACACCGAAGCGTAATGGTCTGTTGCGTCGCATTTGGGGCAGTACGGCCCCATGCCCTTGTAAATTAGGTGGCCGGAGAAGGGCCCAACCTCGATTTTACTTGGCAAATTGTTCCCGTTAATCATGACGATGATATTTCAATTGTTAACCATCTCCAAATCTCCGAATTTCTCGTATGTCACGGACGAAACGTTGCCCCATTTGTTCATTTCGGATTCGATCTCTAAAAGCAGCACAAGAGGTGACATTCTCTTGATTATCACACGTTTTTCGCGGCAAATCTTTGGTTCCCACGTGATTTTCAGTCTATCGACTGTGGTTTCCTTGGAACTGGCCAGCTGGTCGACCAGGCTGGTGTTTTGCAGCAAAACCAGCAAAACCATCCAACACGTGTTGGATGGTTTTAACTGTGGGGTCTCCATTCTGCGTGGAACTCCCCAGTCGTTTCCACAATGCTTCAAGAAGATTTCGGGGTTTTAGCCCCGTTTCAACCCAGCAATCGATTAGCAGATCCATGCCTTCGAAGAATTACGTCGGGGCGACGTATACCGATTCCATGGGTTCGCGCCGAACGCGAACGGACGAAAAAAGGAGATTTTTGGTCTGAAAACGATTTCCCTTGATCCCGAAACCAAAAGGGGTGTATAGACGAGGTTCCTGCGCACAATTTGGTGCCAAGAACGCAGCAAACGGACCGTAAAACGATCAGCAATCGTCGAAAAATTGAATTCGGAAATTCGGCGATCGTGTTGCGACAATCGTAAAAAGTCGAAAATTTCCAAAAATGCTGCGATTTTGTTCCGGAAAGTGACGTGGAATGGTACAAACAGTTCCACCGCAGAAAATTCCAAGTTTTTGGCAGAAAAAACAGGAAAACAACAGGAGCGACCATGTGCGACCTGTTCTGTTCTGATCAGCTTAGCTTGAAACCCGTAATAGGGCATATTTATTTCTATCGCGACTGCTCTTCAATTACTCGAAAAGTCTTTACTTTGGTCGTTATTTCCGAATAGTGACGGATAAAGTCATCTAAAACAAAAGATTAGATATAAAATTGAATAGATGATAAAAGCTAACATACTTTTTTTTAAAGTTAAGTGTGGTAAAGATTCCTTTGCCAGCACACAGTTTGGATTCTGCCTCAACTAGGCCTGGCCAATTGTCTTCTTTGAGATATTTATCCATTTTTTCCATGGCTGAAGGTTCGGTCATCATCTTAACGTTATTTTGCTATGGAAAAAATAATTAAATTAATGTAATGAAGTCAATTGGTTTGATTTACTTACATATCCTCATTCCAAAACCGAATGGTTAACCTGACTAAATCTTTTCGAGCCCATTTTTTTTTTATTTTTATTTGGTTTTGAATCTCCTTTTCAGATGGAGCTTGTTTTCTGCGTTTGAATCTAAATGAATAAAGAATTATTTTATAAATGCAGATAAATAATAATTGAAAGCTTACTCTTCTGCGAGAGCACGTGCTCTTGATTTCGTCTGGAAATGTCCCCAGTTATCTCGTACTGTCTTACGATCTACTGCAGAATAAGTTGAATAGTCCTTCTTTATAAAGATTGCAGATTCAATTCCTCATGAGATTGATTCTGTACTTCCAAAGTCAATTTTGGATATAATTGATTCAGTTGATTGAATTGGATAACTAATTTGTGATTCAGACTGCTTTCAAAGGTTTCTAATCGTCAGGGTATTCGCAGCTATTTCTGACTAGGTAGTTGTTCTGTATCGGTTCCTCGCCATATTCTCGCTATGGAACAATCCCCTGTTGGCAAGTGGTGCAGTTGCCACCATTGTCTGGAGGGCTTTTCTTGCCTGGTTTGCCGTATAATCTAAATTGGATGACATAATAATTTTCCACTTGAACAACATGTCCCTGGTGGTGAGGGCTTCGTGAGAGGCTCTCCACATCAGATTCTCTGTTGTTATTTCCCAACCCCGTTTCCAAATTAATTTCCAAGATTTTCTAATTATGTTCTTGTTGGCAACTAACCCTTTAGTCCAACTACCCCTTCTTTCCAAATAAGCCAATACCAATCTTTTCCTTTTAATTTTTCCCAGCCTATAAATTTCCCCTTTTTAAGAATAGGGTTAATTAAATCCCCAAAATCTGAAGCCCAATGGATTGAGTTACTAGCATGAAGGAATTTGCCACCAGCAACCTACAATTAAAACCAAAGAATTAAATAAATAAAGGCCACCAGAATGATGCACTTTCCCTTTTTAAACAATTAAAACAAGATTCAATTTTTGTAGTTTTGATGTACGTTTTTACTTCGGGCAATTCAATCCCGCCTTCTTCATATTTCATGACTGTTTTTATCCGTGCCATTGGTTTATTTCTGTTCCAAAAGCTAAAAAAAAGGAGTACAAGTGCACACCTAGTTTTTCAATTACAATATAAATAAATAAAAGATACACTCAATATATCCAGATTTCGTAATAATCTACCCAAACAATTAAACGTCAATTGTCGATGATTCCTCGCCCGCTCTTCATTAGCTCGATCCATGTAGCCTCGTTTCGCATCCGAACGGCCTCAAGATTGTTCTTTGCCACTGCCCAGATGACGACAAAAAATTGAGTTTTGTTCCATAAGTAGTGGATCACCAGACCGTTGAGAAAATTCCAAAATTTCATCTTAACTGCGTCGTTGTTTGGCGACTTTTTGAACATTACGTTGTCGTACTCCAGGTCAGTGGCATCGAACAGTCCGGCCAGGTCCAACCAAATTTGCTTTGCGTAGTTGCACTCCCAAATTACGTGCTTCGTGTTCTCGATAGCGGCACATCGCTGGCACGAGGCGGAGTCCCGAAGTTTCATCTTGAAAAGGCGATCTCTGCACAATACTCCATTCCAACCGAGGTAAAGCGTAATGTAAACCGACCAATTTTCCATTCGATTCTCCATCAGTGTCTTGACGTGTGGCAGACCGATGCCCCCATCCTCCTTCCCGGCAAAAGGCAGTCTATTCACCTTTCCGCCCCATACAAACCTGACCAGTTTTGATTGCATCTCTTTCATCTATTTCTGGCTTGGGAGGTGCACGCGAGCCAGGAATTTTACTTTGCACAGGACGTACTGCTTGATAAAACTCACCTTTTGCACAAAAGACATATTCCTGTCTCGCCATTCGTTGAGTGTGGCGGTCAACTCGATCGCCAGAAGTCGCCACGCTCGTTTTCGTACGCTTCACGTTGGTCCAGTGCGAGCAGTGCCAGGGGCGAATTTGTTAAAATTCTCCGGTTCCAGGTCGATGCGAGGAGAATCTGCGCATCCGAAAATTTGATATTTTACTTGGAGAATTCTCTCCCCCCGCGGCAGGATCGCTCTGCAGTTGAAGCAGGTCGTCTTCTTCAGATCGTTTGGAACATTAGTTCCTTGTGTTGAGCCTTTCGATTTTGCAGATAGTGGATCACCAGACCGTTCAGGAAGTTCCAAAACTTCATCTTAATTGCGTCGATGTTCGGTGGTTTCTTGAAAATCACGTTGTCGTACGTGAGGTCTTTGGCATCGAAAAGGCTAGCCAGGTCGAGCCAAATCCGCATTGTACATTACTGCATTTAGAACGAATTCTTTTGTTTTAGGGGTTTTTTCTGATGGTGCGTTTTTATAAAATTTGACGCAGCAGGCTCTCGAGACATGTCCTGGCTGCTTGCAGATTTTGCAGTTTTCTGCACACTCCCGGCTGATGTGGCCACGCTGTCTGTAGTTGAAGCAGGTCGTTTTGTTTGTACCGCTTGGTACTTGAATCTTTTGTGTTGCACTCTTCGAGGTTGCAGCACGGACACGGCAGTTGGCAGACGTGAGCCCCGTTTTATTGCAAGTTTTGCAGTTGGCTGTGCAAGAACGACTTACATGGCCAATTTCTTTACAATTGTAACATTTTGTTTTTGGGCAGACCAAAGCGTAGAGGTCGGTCGTGTCGCATTTTGGGCAGTACGGTCTCATGCCTTTGTAGATCAGGTGCCAAAAATTGACTTATCCACACCGACTTTCCTTAAAAATCCTTCTATCCACCTACGGATGGTGTCTGTTGCTGGCATGGAGTGAGGTGGCGTCTGAGTTAGAAATAAATGCGACCCTTTTCGAATGCCCTTGGTTTTTTGTAGAAAATTCAGATGTGTCACAAAAGGCAGACAGACTCATCGTGTGGAAAAGGCGCTATTCAAAAATTTGTATGATGTTCTACGCGAAAATGTTTTTGCAAGGTGGTTGGTCGAAAAATTACAACATCTGCAGTCACTGTGCTTATTGTTGACTGATTTATCAGAGTCAGACAAGCATGGGATTAATGCAGCCATTTTTGATGCATTAAACTTGGTACTTGCTGACTCTGCTGCCTCCTCCACTGACTTCAATGGCTGTCCCGACTCTAATAACAGTTAATTTCAAATTGTCTCAAGTAGAGAGAGAATTTCAGTTTTTTTTCATTATTTTAAATACTTTTTTATTTCATTTTTATTTGTGACGATTGACTTTACGAGATACAATTGCTAGAAAATTAGAGCTAGAACTTGTGTGAAAGTGTAAAAATACGGAGGCTTGTGATTTCTCAAACCATATGACAGTTTATTCTGGGTTGAACTTATATAAATACTAGATTGACAAATGGTCGAAAATCTGCAAATTAAAGTATACAATCGGTTGGCGAAAGCCCTAAAATAATATCACTTGCGGTTTTCAGTCAGACAACAAGAATGTGTATCGGTCTTATTGTCGGGACGTAAAAGATGTCATCTTAATGTGGGTTTACATGGTTCCTGGGCTAGTTCTGAAAGGTGTGTAATGGATAGGCTTGGGTGAGTTATATCCGAGAGGTGCGGTTGACTTTTCCGCAATCATCACACTTGTAATTATTATGCGAATAATAATTACGAAGCGCGGTTTAAATTACGACGAAATAGTTTGAATAAATATTCATGTAAATTCAATAGAATTTAGCATGATATTATATTCGCAAAGTTGAATAAATAACTGTAAAAGTAAGATATAAATTAAAATAGCGCCGAGCTATTTTTGCCCCGAGTGCAATCAACATTTAAGGCTTGCTCAAATGTTCCATCGTCCAACAATGAATTGAATCGGTAGTTTCTCGCAGGAAAGGTTATCCATTACCGGGAAATTACTCCGCTCGGTTCTGGCTGGCGGGAGAGTAACCGGGAAATTACTCTGCTCGGTTACCCTGATAATGCGTCTGTGAAATAATAAATACTCCACTCTAGATACTACATTACCAATGCGTCTGTGAATTTTACTCCACTCTAGATTCTGCATTCTACAACGGAATGTTGGCATGAAGAGGCGGGCAGTGTGTCTGTGAGTCTTCTACTCACTCTAGATGCTTACACTAAATACAAAGTATTTCTACAACGGATTGTCGGAACGCAGAGAAGTATAATAAGTGCTCAAGTAATATCAGTATCAGAATCAGAACAAGAACAAGAGCCAAGAGAGTATTTCCGATCTTACACGGAAATATATACTTGGCGAGAAGAATGGGCTGTCCAGTGATCCCATCCAATCCTAAATCATAGGAAGTGGATACTCAGGACATAGTCTTCTATTAGGTCCTCCCTAGGAACTGGATACGTAGGACATATTTCGAATTAAGTCCTTGACTATAATCCGGAATGAGTCCAACTCACGGTGGGTGGCAAGGGGTGGCTTCACCAGGTGCGAGGTTTAGACATAATTCGATAGAATTATGTGTTAAACTTCTCACATCATAATAAAACATGTCAAACTGATTAAAGCTTGAAGTAGAATAAAATATAAATGATAATTTATATTTTATTTATTCAAAAATAATCGAAATTCGAAATTACCGCTAAAACGTATTAGAACGATTATTGTGTCAATAGGTGGCGCTAAGTTAGTAAAGTGTATGACAGGGTAACCGTCACATATTTATACATTTTTATCTTAGCCATGCAATTTCTTTGGCTGCAACAGGATTGTTATAATCGTAGCACAATTTAATACATTATAGTTGAGGTAGGAAGAGATAATTTCTGTTTATTTACAATATTTTTATTAATCTTGCTTCTTTTTAATTACATAAAATTTTCTTAGTAGTTTAACCATGTAATTTCTTTTGCAGCACTTCTGTCGCCATAGTCTTAGCGTAACTCAATCTCAATCTCAATTGGAATGTCGTTCAATGCTACGAATATAACGACAGGTTTGTTTTTATAATTAAATACTTTACATATCAGATTTTTTTGTTTTTACTGTGGTTTATCAATCTCCCTAATGTTCCGTTGTCTGGAGTGGCATCTATTACGTACTTCTTTCCATTGGTAGAAAGGTGGAAAACATAATATTTTTCTGATTTCTGGAACGGAATTTCAGGAAAAACGTTAACTTCAGTTATAGTGACAGACGACATCATCTGAAAAAATATTAATTTATATTATCTTAAATAAACTATAAAAATTAACTGATTTACTTTTTTTTAAAGTTTATACTGGTGAAAACACCCTCGCCTTTTGTGGCGGACAATCCTTTTACGAGACCTGGTCAATGACCGCTTTTGATGAATTTTCGTCTTCATTTTCGTGGGTATTTCGTGTTTCTATATTCTTTTCAGCTCTCTAAAAAATTATATAAAAAAGTATAAAGATTATATAACAGGTTAATTACTTATTTACTCACTAATGACAAAGGTTGTCATTTGTTTTCTAACCCAATTCCTTTTCTTCATTTGTGTCAGTATCTCCTTTTCAGTAGGAGGAGTCTTTCTACGTTTAAATCTATATAGATAAAATTATTTTTTTTATTTATTTCGATATAATAAAATTTAATTCTTACTCTTCCGCCCGTTTTGCTGCTCTGACTTTGGTTTGGAAGTGACCCCAATTGTCACGATTGTTCTTTTTTTGAACATAGGTGATTCCTTCCAAACCATATTTAGTGAGGTCGATCGGAAAAACAGAGTCAGGCAAGCATGGTATTAATGAAGCCATTTTTGATGCATTAAAGCACTTGGTACTTGCTGACTCTGCTGGTTTTTTCTGGCTCTGTTGCCTCCTCCACTGACTTCAAAGGTTGTCCTGACTCTATGACCCTTCTTAAGGCTTGATTGTTTGATGCAATGGCAGAAGCAGTCGTCATCCGGTAACGCTTGAGTGCCATTGCATCACTGTGTGACGGGGCCTTATTGATTTGCTCCTTTTCAGCTAAGTGAGCATCTGCCACACAGGTTTGTATGGCCTTTCTGGCCATATTAGCCGTACAGTTGAATTGGTAGCCTGCATGAAGTCTAAACCTGGGTGGCCACTCCAATTTTACCCCAAAATTCCTTAATCCATCTACGAATGGTATCCGTAGATGGCGACGAAAAAGGAGGATTTTGAATTAAGAAAAGTGAATTCTCTTTCCGAACTTCACATGTTTGCTCGATGTGAAATCCAACAAGGCTTGGAAAGGGCAAATCCTTTTGTCTAAGAGGTAGGCAGCCAAACGCAAAATAGGGTGAACACCCGACCGTGATGTCTTTTGCAAGGCAGCTGGTCGAATAATGGCAAGACCTTCAGTAATCTTCAAATCCGCCAAGGTCAAAGATTGAAGAGTGGCCACTCGGCACGAGTTTACTCCAACCATAAACGTCATGCGGCCACTGTTGACGCAAAACCGTCAAGGCCAATCCTACATCCTAGGTTTGAGAATAGCGAGGTAAACAAGGGCGCAAATTGAAGACTCTGCACCAGACCGTTCTGGAAGTTCCAAAATTTCATCTTAATTGCATCGATGTTCGGTGGTTTCTTGTTGCAAGTTTTGCAGTTAGAATCGACTTGCGTGGCCAATTTCTTTACAATTGTAACATTTTGTTTTTGGACAGACCGAAGTGTAATGGTCAGTGTAATGGTGTAATGGTCAGTCGTGTCGCATTTGTTAAATGATAAATAATCAACTGCATTGTACCCAATGCATAAGAACACTAAGGAAATGAACAATAATACGAGAATTGAATAATACATCGAATAATAATACTAAACGAACGAAATATCTTGGAATGAACATAAGTTATAATATAAGAACGCATTTCAGAGGAAATAATGTAAAACACATCAACAAATCCCCCTATACTCTGAAATGGGTTTCACAAATCAGTGAATAAATTAAACAGAACACGGGATTTTCAGTGTCTGGTGAGAAAATAAATAATAAATTTCGGAATTATCGTGTCGGGTACTTTCGTTTACATCACTTGACTAAGCTCAGAATTCCCAATCTAACTACACGATAAAACCTCGAATTTGGGTAAAATAACTAAGGAATGTCCGAAAATACGATGGAAAATAAAGATGTCGTAGTCGGTCACTGGCAGAAGATTCCCGAGGTGAGTTTCCGAATTCTGTCCGACGATAACCATTTGGTAAATATGTCCGCCACGTTATCATCACCCGGGATCTTCCGTAATTCGAAGACTTTTGCCACATACCACTCCCGTAACCAGTGATATTTCACATGTATGTGTTTGGTCTTCGCATTTTCCACATCGTTCGAAGTGAACTGTATGGACGCAAGTGCATCCGAATAAACGATGGGACGAGAAATGCGGTTCAAGAACGGGAGTTGAGCGAATATGTAGTCGAGCACGCAACCGAAGACTGTTTCTTACACGACCAGCCGATGGGGACGCTGCCGATATACGTGATGAATCCTCCAAAGCTAAGCGACGTTTCGGTGTCGGAGGCCCAAGAAGCGTCAGTGAATGCCCATAACTGGCTCGTCGTACATCCGGATAATTCAATCGCATAACTTGGAGTATTCGCGACGTAACGAAGGACTTGAAGAAGCGCGCGAATGTGGGACTTGTTGTAGCAATTGTTATATTGCGATAATGCGATGACGGAGTAGAGGATATCCGGACGTGTTCGAGAGGCAAGGAATAGAAGAGATCCGATTAACGATCGATATGGGAAGTCGGAGAGATGTTCGGTGGATCCTTTCTTCAACGTTGTTCCAGGTGTAACGGGGACCTTAATCATTTTGTCGGCAGTAACCTCGAACTTCTTGATGATCTTGTCGATATAAGACCGCTGAATGATGAACACCCTCCCCGCGGATCTTATAAATTCGACATCAAGTAGTCTGGAGATGGGCCCGAGGTTGACGATTTCGAATTTCGATGATATCAGCCGGATAATCTGATCTAAGATGCTGTCTGTCGAGTAGAATAAAATGATGTCGTCCACGTAGACAAGCATCACGGCCGATGTCCCGAATATATAAACGCAGTTACACGCTGGAAGTTTTCGAAATCCGAGTCCTCGTAGTGTTTCATCTAGCTTCTCATACCACTGACGGCCAGATTGGTGAAGACCGTACAGTGATTTAATGAGAAGCCAGACGTTGTCGGGGTTTGAACAATAGGCACCGGCTGGAATCCGCATATAAACTCGATGCTCTAACTCGTCGTAAAGGTACGCGCACTTTACGTCCAGGTGCGCGTCTTTCCACCCTTGGAGAACGACGAGTAGACAAAAGAAGAATCTGATGAGCACGAAATTTACAACCGGGCTGAAGACTTCGTCGTAGTCGACGCCGAGAGTCTGTCTGAAGCCTTGTGCGACTAATCTAGCGCGATAACGAGTAATTTGTCT
Organism: Strigamia acuminata; assembly: GCA_949358305.1. Classification (NCBI taxonomy): domain Eukaryota; kingdom Metazoa; phylum Arthropoda; class Chilopoda; order Geophilomorpha; family Linotaeniidae; genus Strigamia; species Strigamia acuminata. The sequence goes on along the minus strand of OX442314.1, from coordinate 62,227,832 downwards.
GGAATTGTCGGTTTTTAATTTGAATAACCATTTGCAGCCGAGTATAGTCGTGTTCGCGGGCTTTGGAACTTCCTGTAGCAGAGGAGTGCGCAAAACCGATGGATAATCGGTCGGAAGCATGCAAATAGACGCGAAACGGCGTCGTACTTCGCGTACAAACGTTCGCGAAACGTATCGGACAGATACGCATAAGGCGCGCGGCAAATGGCCGCTTATAGTCGCCTGAAAGCACTGAGTGTGCTTGAACACAAAGAACGAAATGTAAAACTAAATAAACTATTTAATAAAATACAATACATTACATATGGTTTCCAAAAGTGGTGTGAAAATAGGTAAACTGCACTGGTTCGCGTGCAGCGCCATGTTGGATTCGGATAATAATACGTAGTGGCACCTAGTGCCAGAAATTGACATTGGATATGAACAAATCATTTGATAAAAGGACAAATCAAATGAGAATACGATAATAGTACGGAATTACATACGAGACAGCGCTAAATTAATGTTAACAACGAAAGCAATCAAATAATAACCGATATGCGTTGAATATCTAAACATAATGAGAAATCTAGTAGAAACAAAATATATTCATCGATAATACTTGGTCTTTAGACCAACACTTCCTGGTAAACCTCTCTCTTTTTAAAGGTACCCAATTCCTCGTCGATGGCTTCTTTCCACTTGGGGGCATCGGGGAATTTTACAGCCTTTGCATACGATCCTGGTTCTCGACGGCAAAAATGGATTCGAGGACGAGGTGGCAGATCGACGGGCAATTGATGTTCGATGTTCCTGAAGAAGAAGAAATTTTCGTCGTATAAGATTCCTTCCTTGTCGCTGTACTTCTCGATGTCGGGCTTTGAACGTAGACGGACGCCGGGTTTCGGAAAATAATAAACGTCAATTTTAATCTGACCCGGAGTTTGGTCTTTGCGGAGATGTTCCTCTCTCCGCCAGTTGCTGAAAGGATTATTTCCACCTACAGGTCGCCACTTGTATGAGGTGGATCCAGCGGCGGCAACGGGTGCGGAGCCTCGTCTTGCCGTCACGAGCCTCGGTGGCGACCTCGGAGGAGCTGGAGGTAGATCCAATGCAATGTCTGCCAATGTTGTGTCAGCCGAAAAGTCTAGCATCGTTCTTGGCAACGTGAAATCAAAATCTGCGGGAATGACCGTCGGTGACCTTGCCTGTGCACTCAAAAGGGGAGATTGTGCACCAGGTGGAGGTGTCTGCATGCCCGGCGGAAGAGAGCGTGGTGGAGGTGACGAGTCGTCGAAGTCGTAATCTGTCGAGTCCGGATCATCCGAATTAGAACCTGTTGACCACGGTAAATATTGGATTGTCATCGAATTTGACATGAGATGACGGTGCAGTGAATATTTGAGGTTCGGGTTGGAAAGACTCTTCGAATGTCGGTTCGGAAGCACGTTGAGAGCGACGATAGGACTGTCGTTTGTCAATTTTCACGTGGATCGACTCCACGATTTTGTTGTCGACGGGGTTCCAAACTCGATATTCTCGAGTTCCCACCGCGTAGCCGACTAAAAATCCTTCCCAGGCACGAGGTGCTAATTTGCTGCGTCCCGGAGGTGTATAGTGGACCCAACACTTAAATCCGAGTCTACGGAGGTGCCGAACCGAAAGAGCACGTTGCCGCCATAAAATGTATGGCACTTCATTCTTGATACGTGAATGTGGGCAACGGTTCTTGATGTATGAAAATGAAACAGCAATTTCAGCCCATAATTCTTTGGGTAGACGTGCTTCGTCCAGTGTTGCAAGCAAATTGTGTCATAATGATTAATGTCAATAAAATAGCTTGATTTTCCAACCAATAATTATTTTACTACCTGTTAAATTCAAAGATGTGAGAAATGCTGCACGGCAAAAAAATGCTACATCTTTTTATACTGTGGATGGCATTTCCTCCACAAAATATCCCTCTCCTTAACACAATTACAATTATAATTGATTTCTTCTAGAATTTTTCTTTTTTGGTTGAATTGGATCCATGCCTCCATCCATGCTGTTGCCAGAAATAAGTGCTGCCATTTTTGTAACTGGTTAAAAAAATGCTACCGGTTAAGAAAAATACGACCGGTCACAAATATTAAAGACTGATTACGATCGGTCATTATTTTGTTTGCCAACAGAAGTTTCTGTGCTTGGAAACGAAGGTTGGCTTTCCGCTGTATTGACCTGCCAGAAATTTAATTTTTCTGTGGGATAGAGGTCATCTCACAGACATTCCAAGACAAGAATGAAAAGTGTGAGTACTAATATTTTCTGTTGCCACTTCTGTTGCCACTTCAGCTGGGCAGTGTAAGTGCACCAATCGTCTGCCGGGTCTTATTTTTCAGGGGCACCGACAAGAGGCATCTCGTAATGGGTAGAATCGAAGAAAAACTCACAGAATTGAAATTAGGCCTCACTGGAATGGACAGCGTGGTCGGAGTCCGGAAGTGGTCAGTATGGATGTATTCTGATTGTGGTGGATTCAGTTGGATGTAGTAAACTGTAGTGGATTGGAGTTTTGAAGCATAACCCGTGCGTGGTAGAGAAATGCATAGAATGTATTTATTCAAGCTAATACAAAAGAGGGTTGAAATGGGTTAAGTCACCGGTCACTGATTGGAGGATACTCAGATCCGGGTTGACTGAGTGACGCCACAAGAATTGGAGTGCCAAACACTCCAATTATGGCAAATTGTGCAGAAATAAAATCCAATCAGTAAATAAAACCTGTAATTTTTTTAATGCTGAACATTTTATTTTCTTAATAACTTTGAATAAATTGTTTAAATTGAGTACAGACTGGAAGTCACTTCATTTCGTCGCCATTCATTTCGTCGCCCCCGTACTTTTTTTTAATAAAGGTTGTGTTGAAAATTTTTTTTTCATTTCGTCGCCCTAATTTCATCAACATATCATTTCGTCGCCCTATCATTTCGTCGCCCTATAATTTCGTCGCCATATCATTTCGTCGCCATTTCATTGTTGTGGAATTTTCACCGCCATTGCAGTAGAACACGCCGAAGCGTAACGTCGTATAGACGTGCGCCGAAACGTTGTAGCGACGTTTCATTTATTAATTTCTTCTTTCCATTCTTTGTGGCTTTTTGATTGCTCAATTCCCCCCTCGTCTGCCATCCAACAAATGGAGTTAAAAGAAAAAAAACCAATGGCTAACGGAGAAGAAGATGAAAATCCAAATACAATTCCATCTTTTAAGGGTGACTAATTTCATGCTGCAGTACAAATACCTCATGATCATTTATTGCAGAGATGATTCCTGGTATTCGAAGAATTTCGGGGAATCTAATGCTTTGGTTTCAGATATTAAGCGAGACTTTTGTGTGGTTTGGACTAGAAGGTCAGATATTAAGCGAGACTTTTGTGTGGTTTGGACTAGAAGGTTTTATGATGTACATGCCCAAGTATTTAGAACACAAGTTTCACATTACAGCATCACAAGCAAGCATTTGGACAGGTAACGATTAATTAAATTGATTACAATTGGGCAATTAATATATTTTTAATCAATTCACACAAGGAACCGCATTTTCCTTCCCTCTGTGGTCGGTGATCTCGTCGTTGGGTTTCTCGTACAGCGTTATCAACCAACGACCAAACAGTTAGCTGCCATCTTATCCGTGGCCAAAACACTACAAGCCATTATAATGGCCGTATCATTTCGTCGCCCTTCATTTCGTCGCCGTGTCATTTCGTCGCCCTTCTGTTCGGTTTGGGTTGTTTTCGTTCTTCAACCGTATCATTTTGTCGCCCTTCATTTCGTCGCCCTTTTTCCATTTTGGGTGTCATTTCGTCGCCAAAAACGGCGACGAAATGACACGGCGACGAAATGAAGGGCGACGAAATGAAGAAACCCCCAGTTCTGGTCCTGTTTTTACATCATGACCGCTTAGCAGTGATAGTACTAACATATCCTTTGTGAGGTACGAAGTGGCAAGAATCCATTGAGGAGAGAGGACAGACTAGTCCGAATTTTTGCCCGCAGTACTACTTTATTCTCAATTGAAGGATAATCTGTAAATAGAAAATCAAAGTATGAACTAACAATTTTTTTAACTAACACTTGTAGATGGTATATTACCAATCAAAGCAACGATTTTTTGAGCGTGTAGTGCGGGCAAAACTTGTTTATCTTTGAAGTCGTCCTACAGATGAAATAAACAAATGTAAACTTATTAAAGCTGACTCCAAATAAACAAAATGGCGGACCCGCTGGTCCGCGACGCACACACTAGCTTGTTAAATTCAAAGTGATCTTTATTACAAATTATTACATTTAAATATGAGACTGGTCAGCCCTGATTGGCTGACCACAAGGAACAGCCCCCAATTGGCTGTCTACCCCCAAAACGTCTATCGGACATATTCGCGTATGTCCGCCCGCCCTCTGGCGACCGTTGTCGCCTGTCGAAACCCCAAAACTCCACACTCGGTCATCCGACTAAATGTCGGCGCCCCCGCCGACACCTGTTAACTCGTCTTCGGCTCCCGATGCTGCGTCGTCCTCGAATGTCCACTTCTTCATCTGGTCGATTGGTGCGGTCGTTTTGTATCGAGGCGGGTTTTCAAGACTCGTAACCTCGTACACCGTGCTCGAAATCCGCCGACTTACTCGCAAAGGTCCCCGGTACAGATTACTGAGTTTTCCCGCTTTGCCTTGTATTGCGATCGCTTTCCTTCGTACGACGACCACATCTCCGACCTCGTATGTCCGACTTGGTCCTCGATGTCTATCGAACGCCTTTTTCTGCTTGATCTGGTTTTCTGTAAGTGTTTCGTACGCTTCGTTCCTTACGTCCTCGATTTCCGTCTCGTTTTCATCGTTTTCCTCGACTACTATCGCTGATAATCTTGGCTCGATGATCGTCCTCGGCTGGAATCCATACAACACCTCCAATGGTGTTTTCTTGGTCGATTGGTTGATTCTTGAGTTGATCGCGATTTCAACCTTGTCAATCCCTTTGCTCCAATCGCTCCCGTCGTCCTTCGTCGTTTGGCTCACCAACATTGGAACTATCGTTCGGTTCATCCTTTCCACTTGTCCGTTCGCTCTCGGATTTTCTGTCGAAGTCAGCACGTGTCGAATCTCGAGTTCCGTGCACATCTCTGCAAATAATGCGTTGGTGAACGCAGTTCCTCGATCTGTAATAATCCGCGTCGGGATCCACATTCGTGCACACAGCTTCCGAATCTCTTTGCACGTAGTCGTTGCGTTCGTTGATTTCACTGGCATCAGAAAGACCAATTTCGAAAAATTGCATACCGCCACCAGAATGTGTCGATATCCAATGCCGCTCTTCGGAAAGGGGCCCACATGATCCAGGTGAACAGTGTGGAATGGCACCCTTTGTCTCTCGATAATATTCAACTCGCCGGCCCGTTTTCCTCCTGGTTCCTTCCTCATCAAACACTCGACACACGTTCCTACGGCTGCCTTTACGTAACTTCGCATCCTGGGGAACCAAAACCTCTTCCGAATCGCCTCAATTGTTGCGTCGACTCCTGGATGCGCGTGTCCAATATGTACTTCGTTCGTGATCTGTCTCCGCATCATCTTGGGCAAATACAATACATCCCTTCGCCGTCCATTTGCCGTCAATTCGAAATAAACGTGTCCCTTCTTGATTCTGTATCCTCGGCTCTTGTGCTGCATTCGTTCGTTCAATAAACTTTTATCTTCTATCAACAGCGCGTCCTTCAACTCTTTACACTCGGGATCGCTTTCCTGCGCAGCCACGAGCCAGTCGCCTTCTGTAAATTTAATTTGGTTAACTTTGAACCGTCGTTCCATCTCCGTTTCCTCGCCGCTCGCTGGTTCCGCGTTCCTACTCAAGGCGTCGACGTGGCCCATGAGTAATCCTGGTCGATGTATTGCTTTGAAATTATATTCCGAAAGCGCCAACACCCATCTCCCGATTCGTGGCGTCAACTCCCGTTTCTTCAACCCGTACCGTACCGCCTCGCAATCTGTCACCACCGTAAACTCTGAGCCGTACAAATACATCCGAAATTTCAATACTGCCCAAACTACCGCCATCAACTCGAGCTCCGTTGAATGATATCGCTTCTCGCATTCGGTCGTCGTTCTACTCGCGTAGATAATCGGGTGCAGATCGTTTCCTTCGCCTCGCTGCATCAACACTGCTCCGATCCCGTCTTGTGATGCGTCCGTATGCACCTCGCACGGTCGTGTGTTATCGTAGATCTTCAACACGGGCTCCGCAATCAATTCTCCAATTAACCCCTGAAACGCCGCTTCACACTCAGTCGTCCACACAAACGTTTCGTTCTTGCGAGTTAATTTCGTCAGCGCTCTCGTTTTTGTCGCATATCCTGCGATGAATCGTCGGAAATACCCACACAATCCCAAAAAGCTCCTTACGCCTCGTACGTCTTTTGGCTTCGCAAAATTCTTGATCGCGCTTGTCTTCTCGAATCCTGGTCGCAGGCCGTCTTTCGTCAGTCGTAGCCCGAGAAACTGTACTTCTTCGCAGAGGAAGTGGCACTTGCTCAACTTCAACGTGAGCTTCGATCTTCTCACCTCGATTAAGATCTTTCGCATCTTCTCGATTAACTCCGCGTTCGTTTTCGCACCCGATAGAAGATCGTCCATATATCTGCGCAGTACTTCGTATGGCAAATGTCCGAACGCCAACTCCATCACTCGATTGAAAACAAACGGCGCGTTTATCAACCCAAACGGCATCCGTACAAACTGGTATTTGCCGTTCATTGTCGAAAATGCTGTCTTCTCTTGCGCTCCGGCCGTTAATTCGATCTGGTAGTAACCCGACGCCAAATCGAACACTAGGAAGACTCGCCATTCGTGCGTCCCGTCGAGTAACTCATCCATCCTGGGGCACGGAAAGTGTTCCTTCACCGTTATTTCGTTGAGCGACCTGAAATCAATACAAATTCTCCATTCGCCAGTTTTCTTGCGCACCATCACGATCGGACTGTTGAATGGACTCTTTGATCGCGTCACGAATCCTGCTCCTTCCAACTCGGCGACCATTTTGTCGATTTCTTTCTGTTGCGCCGCCGAATACTGGTATCGCCGCAAATTCGTTGGCCTTGTCGTTGTAACTTCGATTTCCATCTTGAGATCTGGGAAACATCCGACCTCCTCCAAACTCGTAGCGAAGCAGTCTCGAAATTCGTCGTTGATCATCGTCAGCACAATTTCCGTCTCTTCTGGCGTCACCGATTTGCCCAAATTAATTTCGTCGGCCGTTATTCGCATCCTCGGACTCGCCTCGGTCGTCGCGACTTTCTTGACTTGTACTTGGTGCAACGACGGTTCTTCTTCGGTGATTTCAACGTGTCCAAGCTTTCGACCTCGTGTGACTCGTACTTCTTCCGGTCCATCGTTGATTATTGGCATTATTGCCCGCTCGTTCTTTACTTCGATCAAGCCTTCCGGTACTTCTAATCGATCCGTCACCGCGCGTTCGTTTTCTACGTAAAACAACCCGTCTGATTGATTCTTCGCTCGTACCGTCACCAAACTTATCGAGTGGGCTGGCACCACTTTGTTCTCGTCGATCACGAGCGCTCGCGGCTTTGCTGCAGTGATTTTCGGCTTGATTCTGGTAATTCCTGCTTCGTCTTGCATCCCTTCCCTCGGTCTGAACGTTACGTATCCTCCATCGGACTGCATCGTGATCGTTGGGTGTTTCAAGAATGGCTTCCCTATCCAGACTTCCGTCGGCATCCTGGCGTCGTCGACCACGTAGAACTCGACATCCGCCAATTTCACGTTTGCGCTTTCTACATCACATCTCGTTCGCCCGCGGTAGCGACTTGCGTCTTGATTAAATCCCTCGATCACGAATTCGTAGTCCGGCTCCTCGATTTTCGTACGTTTCGCAAACGTCTTACTAATTAGACACACGGCGCTTTGCGTATCGATTCCCGCGCTGCATTTCTTTCCATCGACCCACATCATGGTCTCGAATTCTGGCTGCATCTCCTCGGCTTCGATCTTGTAAATCTTCTTCGTCTTAACGTCCAACTTGTCCTTCGATGGCTGCTTCCGCTCTTTCTTTGGCTCTGGGCACGTGTTCGCCATGTGCCCAAATCCGCTACAATTAAAACATTTTGTCCCGTTTGGGCACGCGTTCGATAAATGCCCTGACTCGTGACATTTAAAACACTTCAACTCGTTTGGACAGTCCTCCTTTCGGTGCCCCTTCTCGCCGCATTTGTAACACTTGATCATCGCGTTCCCGGTTGGCTTCGCTGTAGATGTCTTCACTTTTGTTTCGACGATCGCGACTTTGGTCCGCGCTTCCACGCTTCGCATCGTTCGGACGATTTCGGTGATATGTTGGTACTGGAGAAAATACATTGGCGCCGTGGCGGTCTTGAGTTTTAGCCCGTCTAACAAATATTCCTGTGCGTCCCCGATCGTCATTCCCAACTTTTCGCACGTGGCCCATTTCCGTCGTAAATAGGTTTCGGCCGTCTCGTCGTTCTTCTGCGGTGCCCGAATCAACCTTTCTTTCTCGTCGTATGTTAGTCGTTGATCCGGAAAATTCTTCTTCAACTCGGCCTCCCACGCGTCAAATTTCCGTATCGTCGTTCCGGAATTTTCGTGCCATACCTTCGCCGGACCATCCAACGCCGCCGCCGCCGTCGTTACTTTGGTTGCGTTCGTCCACTTGTATTCTTTCGCGTATTCGTGAACGTCCGCTAACCACTGCGTCGTTGTCCGCAACTCGTTCTGGTCTCCCGAAAATCGTGGCAGTTTCGGCGCGTTTTTCACTTCCTTCGGCTCTTTTGGCGCCTCTGGTTTCGTCTGCATCGCTAGCATCGTCGCCATCATTTGCTTCATCATCTCTTGTACTTGATCCGCACTAAATCCGCCGTTCGTCATCGCTTGTACCGGTGGGTTTTCTTCTATCTCCGGATCGTTGTCTTCTACTTTCTCTTCGTCTTTCTCTTCTTCTTCTTCGTCGTCTTCTTCGTCTACGATCCCTAGTTCCGTAGCTACAGCTGCTCGTAATGCGGTCAACATTTTGCATTTTATCCTCGGCGATGCAATGTTCCGCTCTGCTAATAGTGGTTTCAGATCTTTTACTCTTAACATCTCCCACTCAACTCCGCTTGGAAATTCTCCACGCTCGATCTTCTCTACGACTGCTTTGATCTCGGCCATTTCTTCTTCGTAATTCGGCTAACCCTCGTAACACGTGTTTATCCCAGCGAATCGTCTCTTGATTCCCGAACCGTCCACGCGCTATTTGCTACCCGAATTTCGCTTCTGCCGCCGAAAACAATCGCCTTCTACTTTCGTCTACTTTCGTCTACTTTATCGTCGCATCGAATTCGTCTATCCCACTTCTGATGTAAACTTATTAAAGCCGACTCCAAATAAACAAAATGGCGGACCCGCTGGTCCGCGACGCACACACGAGCTTGTTAAATTCAAAGTGATCTTTATTACAAATTATTACATTTAAATATGAGACTGGTCAGCCCTGATTGGCTGACCACAAGGAACAGCCCCCAATTGGCTGTCTACCCCCAAAACGTCTATCGGACATATTCGCGTATGTCCGCCCGCCCTCTGGCGACCGTTGTCGCCTGTCGAAACCCCAAAACTCCACACAAATATTGTTAATATATTGTAACTTTAGTATTTTCACCTTCTCATTCATACTCTGGTATTTCATACTTTTTTGGTCTCTTGTCCTCTAGCTGTCTGACACAACAGCGCTCATGAATGAAAATAATTTTCATTCATGAGCGCTGTTGTGTCAGATGACGCCTCTTTTGCCTAATTTCTTATGTTTGCAATAAGCTAATTTTTTACTACTTCTACCTGCAACGTTTTTTTTCTTTTCTTCTAGAAATTGCAAAGCCACTAAAAAGTACATACCAAAGATTGAGTTTTTTCTTCATCACCATCATCAAAAAATGACATGTTTTTGGCTCTCCTTGTTCGCTGACCTTTTCACATTGCTGATGATGAGAGTTCCATCGACTGCTTTCAAACAAAGCAGCTAACCAAAGTACACTCTTTTTCCAGTTTGGTCTTGTCACAGTTAATACGGCTAAAATAAATAGACTAAATAAGAGTGAACGCTCTTTAAGCCTCTTGATATAATTGTATGTTTGTGGGTTTGTAGGCCCGGAACATGGCAACTTGAAGCACAAGTGTAAGGCAGCAGAGCCTTAGCCTTCTTCCTGATTTTTCTCATGGTCAGCTCAGTGATGCACGACATGATCAGCGTTTTGATGTGTGGCAGATTGATGCCTCCATCCTCCTTACTGGCGCAAAAGACAGCCTATTCCCTTTTGAACGTACATAGTACATCGTACGTTACTGCTTTTAGAACGAATTCTTTTGTTTTAGGAGTTTTTTTTGATGGTGCGTTTTTATAAAATTTGACGCAGAAGGCTCTCGAGACATGTCTCGGCTGCTTGCAGATTTTACAGTTTGCTGCAGTCCCGGCTGATGTGGCAGGAACGACTTATGTGTCCAATTTTTTTCGGCTTATACGCGCGTGATTAAAAAAAAAAATGTAATGTAACGAACGTAGCAGGTACATTTGTATTGTACATAAGACCAGCCATCCAACAATCAGTCAATTTCCACAATTTTCGACCAAATTGTAGTCAATTGCATCAATTTTTTACTAAATTCTAGTCAATTTCATTGATTTTCGACTAAATTTCACAACATTTTGACGTCCTCGGCTTATACCCGCGAGCTACCATTTATTAGCAAAATGGTGCCCTAGAATGGGGGGGTCGGCTTATACACGGGTCGGCTTATACCCGAGGTTTTACGGTAAATACAAAAACGCGATCAAAATACAACCCGAAATATGCCTACGAATCTGCAACGGCCGCACCGGAACGAGCAAAACGAGCCAAAAGAGCACCGCGCCCTTGTCGGGTGGTGGCGACGCTCGGTTTTATGTTAGTCAACTGTTTCTATTGAATTAACTGTAGTGTTTATAGTCGAAATTAGAACGATTTTCGGTGAAAACTTAACTTAATTAGTTTATTCAGTGCACGACCAACTTGTCATGCACGTCGGCCATTATCAAAAAATACAACAAGTGACGTCGCAAGGTCGTACATCTAGATTTGTGACCATGTGACGCCGTAATCTCGTAAACAGTTATACTACTACGAAAAATCTCTTCAACATTAACAACCTGTGGAATGAGCACACAAAAGTGGCACTGCAGTGTTAATTATCCACAGAGGCATTTTTCTTGAGCTGGTAGAGCAATTTGGGGGGAAAGTTTATAAATTCATACTAAAAAATTATCCAAATGATGCATTTTATAATGATTACAAAGTAAAAATGAATGGAAAACTAGTATTGAATAAAGAAAAATAATCATCCGGATGGCATATTTTCGGCATTCATAACCATAGGGTCGATCTGTATGGTCACTTCTTGTCCCTTCTGGATTAAGCGACACTCACCGCAACAGACCCACTCTCTGGCGGCAAGTAGAAATACACCCTTCACTAAAAAAGGCAGTAAGTCTTCATTCCAGGGGGTGATGATTGGTCTCTTCTTGGATCCCCCACAGTTTGGACACACCAACAGGTGGGCCCGTCCAAACACGCATTGCACCCATCCCTCTTCGGTGCATAGAGCACAGGGAGTCTCGTCGGGGTTCGATGACGAGTTTTTTCTTGGTGTTACCCAAATCCACGTCTTTGCGGGCTTGTTCCTTTCACTTTTTTGGATTGTTGGAAAGTTGGGTGGTTCGAGCCGCGACTAGGAGCGCATCTGCGGTGGACAGGATTGCCGGCGGGGGCGCTCTGCTTAACTGTACCCCACTATTCTGTAGCAGAAGAGAGGGGCGCAAATTCGGCGTGAACCGAACGTGGAAGCGGCTACGATTGGTCGCAATGACGTCGTACGACCCGCACGAACGATGATTCGACGTAAAGCAAACAGGACAAATGAGCGGCTGTGCAAAAGCACTTATACGCCGGTAACACAAAGATAGAACGATAAATAAAACTATAAAACTAAAAAGTTTAATTATACTTAACATTGGGATCCAATTTGCTTGGAAAATCTAGAGGCGAACTCATAGTGGTGGCGGTGGAAACATAAGTGACACATAAGCGACACCTAGTGTCGTAATAATACATTATATAAATGAAATATGGATAATTATAAGAATAAGTTAAGCACAGCATCGTGCTGTGTGTTAAAGAACACTAAAGGAATATAAATAGCGAAAATAAACAAATATCGGAATGAATACATCGAGATAATAAAAATAAAGGTCGGAATGTGATTCTATATCACATCGATGTGTCAGGCGGTCCTATAGATCAACAATTCCCCCTGTTGATGGAAATAGAATCAGGAGAAAAAGGAACATGGGTACTGGTATTACAGTGGATAATAATAATCGAAAAAAAACAATAAAGTCGAATCGCCGAGCCGGGTACTCTATAAACGCACTTTTAAACTCATTCCCACTGAAACTCGACGATCCTCGTGATCGGGAAAAATAACAAAAGAATGTCACGGTAAAGTCTAAAGTCGGAAAATTCTGGAGATCAACGACTGAAGATGCTCTGAACTGAGCCATTTGGTGAAGATGTCCGCGACGTTGAGATCACTGAACACCTTTCGAAGATCGAAGCATCCCGCCGTGTACCATTCCCTGAACCAGTGGTACTTGACGCGGATGTGCTTTGTTTTTGCATTTTCCACGTCATTGGATGTAAACTGGATGCTGGCCAGGGCATCGGAATAGATGATAGGTCGGGACAGTCGGTTAAGAATCGGAAATTCGGTGAAAATGTGATAGAGCCAAAAGGTTTCCTTCACGCATTCAACAAGGGCGATGAACTCTGCTTCCATTGTTGAACACGCGACAGTCGATTGCTTTTTGCAAGACCAGCCAATTGGCACATTCCTGATATATGTATTGCTAACCAAGATGGCTGCTCCCGATGCAAGCAGCTGTTTCCAAATCATTCCTGCATTCAGGGCTCTTTTGTAAGTGTATAATTTGATTAAACAGGCATTAAATAAAAGCCAAACTAAAAGGTTTAGTGTTTGCCACGTTGCTATAAGTGGCAAACTTCCATGCATTCACGGCGACGTGCGGGGAAGCGCACCCTTGCCATATCGTCGCCATTGCAACATTTAGCCAATTCACAGCCAGTAAACTGCTTCCACACCTCGTTTTATTTTATCCTCTGCTACAAGATGTAGCGGGCATTTTTCGGAATCCGAGGGTTTGAAGCGTCTCCTCCAGTTTTTTATACCACTGTCTGCCAGATTGGTGTGCCCGTAAAGGGATTTCACGAGTAACCAAACGTTGTCGGGGTGATTACAGGTTGCACCTGCCGGGATGCGCGTGTAGACCTTGTGCTCCAGGTCCCCGTACAGGTATGCACACTTGACGTCGAGGTGTGCGTCTTTCCATCCTCGTAAGACTACCAGAAGGCAAAAGAAAAGACGAATGAGGACGAAATTTACTACTGGACTAAACACTTCGTCGTAGTCGACTCCTAGTGTTTGGCGAAAGCCTTGGGCCACAAGCCGTCCACGATATCGAGTAATTTTGCCAGTTACGTCGGATTTGAGCTTGAAAATCCACTTACAGCCCAATATTGTCGTGTTGGGCGGTTTTGGAACTGGAATTTCCCTTTCCTTAAACGTCCCCAGTTCTTCATTAATGGCTTCGTGCCATTTTGGAGCGTCGTGAAACTTTGGTATTTCGGCATACGATGACGGTTCCGTGCGGCAAAGATGCGCGGCATGTTGAGTCGGCGGAATCGTTGGGAGTTTGTGCTCCATATTGCGGAAAAAGAATAACTCGGGGTCGTAAGTTAGATCGTTCTTTACGCAAAATTTTTCGATGTCTCTTCGAGATCTGAGTCGCAGGCCTGGTTGCGGATAATAATAAACATCGATATCTATTGATCCAGGCTGCTGATCTTTGTGTAGGTGTTCTTGACGAACCCATCGACAGAAGACAGTCCAATGGAACTATCGAGCGACCTAATGGAACAACCAAGCGACCAATGAAAATTGTAGCAGAGGAGTGCGCTCACAGTATAAAATACTGTGTGTGGAAGCGAGTTTAAATGCCGAAACACGGCTAATATGAGCGCAATGACGTGCGCGCACCTCCAGCGCTTGAAAATGGTGGAAAATAAAGTCACTGCACTCTAAAGTGCTCATATATAGCAAACACAATGTAAAATAAACTAAATGTTTAATAAAAACGAAAATGCTTACATAATTTGGTCCATTTAGATGGAGAAAATACATGAGTGCTTGCTGGCATGCAAGCGGCCATTGTGATTGAGAGAAAACATGCAATTGACACCATCTGGTGTTGGAAAAAGTAAACTAATACTAACATGATGCAGGCAGCATTATGCCCAATGTTAAATAATGAAATAAATCCTAATAAATACACTAGGCTGCATAATGCAGTAATACATTAAGAAATGCGCAAAACAAGTACGGAGGACTGTTTGGCATCGATAAACAACAATTTCCCCCCTTCGATGGCAAATAGCCGCAAAAATAAAGAATAAGTTAAGGGAAAAACTTTAAATGTAACTTTACATAGAATAATAATAATGGAAATAATAATTCGGAACATCGAGCCGGGTACTGTTATATGAATCACTACGGAAGCCCGAAAATTCCCACTGGAACTCGATGATCCTCAAAATTCGGGTAAAACTAAATTAAGAATGTCACGATAGGTTGAAATTGAAAATCCGGGAAATCAGGAGACGCAGTTGAGATGAGCCCAACCATTTGGTAAAAATGTCTGCCACGTTCATTGATCCGGGGACTTTGCGCAATTGGAATGCACCCGCTGTGTACCATTCCCGAATCCAATGAAATTTCACTCGGATATGTTTCGTTTTACTGTTCTCCACGTCATTTGATGTGAATTGGATGGAAGAAAGCGCATCGGAGAACACTATAGGTGGTGAAGATCTATTCAGCATCGGTACGGAACTGTAGACGTAATCGAGCCAATACAGCTCACGGACGCACTCAACGAGGGCGACAAACTCCGCCTCCATCGTTGAGCACGCCACGCTGGTTTGTTTACGACAACTCCATCCGATGGGGACGTTTCCAATATAGGCTATATACCCGCCGAAACTCAAAGAAGTGCTGGCTTCGGTGGCCCAGGACGCGTCAGTATATCCCCATAGTTGTCCATTGGAACAATTTGACAGTTCAATTGCGTAATCCAAAGTATTGCCTACGTAGCGCACAACCTGCATGAGCGCTTTGATGTGAGTGTGGTTGTAGCAATTATTGAACTGTGACAACATTATCACTGAGAATAATATATCAGGTCGTGTCCTCGATGCGAGGAAGAGAAGAGAGCCTATTAACAAACGATAAGGAAATTCTGGCAAGTCCTCTTTCGACCCTTTGACGAGCGTCGTTCCTGGTGTTACTGGGACCTTGATGAGTTTATCGGCGATAATTTCAAATTTCTTGAGAATCTTCTGTATGTATGCACGTTGGATGATGAAGATTCCTTTGGGAGTACGGATGAACTCTACATTTAAGAGTTTCGTAATTGGTCCTAAATTCACGACATCGAATTTGGTGCTAATGAGAGCAATTAATTGCGTCAGGATGCTATCCGTCGCGTGAAATAGTACTATATCATCGACGTATATTAGCATCACGGCGGAAGTTCCGTATATGTACACACAGTTGCACCCTGGTAATCTGCGAAATCCCAAATCGCGCAATGTTTGATCCAGTTTTTCAAACCATTGGCGCCCGGACTGATGGAGTCCGTAGAGCGACTTTATCAGGAGCCATACGTGATTTGGATTTGAACATGTTGCGCCAGCTGGAATGTGCATATATACTTTGTGCGCAAGATCGCCGTATAGGTACGCGCACTTCACATCTAAATGCGCGTCCTTCCACCCTTTGAGGACTACTAATAGGCAGAAAAATAGGCGTATGAGAACAAAGTTGACAACAGGGCTAAAGACTTCATCGTAGTCTACACCTAAAGTTTGGCGAAAGCCCTGTGCCACTAATCTGGCGCGATATCTGGCTGGTTTGCCTAGAGCATCTTCCTTCAGTTTGAAGAGCCACTTGCACCCTAATATGGTTGTATTTTCCGGTTTTGGGACCTCTTCATAAACGCCTCTTTTTGCAAAAGTGTCTAACTCTTCATTAATGGCTTCCTGCCATTTGGTTGCATCCGGAAATCTTACAGCCTCTGCGTAACTAGTGGGATCACGACGACAAAGGTGCACTCTGGGAAGTGGTTGTGGAAGATCCTCCAATTCATATTCCATATTGCCAAAATAAAACAGTTCAGAATCATAAGGAATATTGTTCATGTGACAGAATTCCTCAACTTCACCTCTAGAACGTAATCGGAGTCCCGCTTCTGGGAAATAATAAACATCTGTTTTTAATTTGCCAGGTTCCTGCACTTTGCGCAAATGTTCCTCCCTTTTCCAGTGTCTACACTCAGTATCTCCACCAACGTAACGCCATTTATAAGCAGTTGCAGCTCCAGTTGGAGGTGGACCATGGTGCGCTGCTGGATGGGCTTGTGGCGCATTGCCACGAGAACCTCGACGAGCGTTCACAAAACGTGGTGGTGAACCCGGTGGTGTTCCTGGCGGTGTGTGAGTTGGTGTATTACCTGGTGTGATAAGTGGGCTTGGCGCTCGAGATATCACTGGAGAAATTATTGGAGATAGGACAGGAGTTGGAATCCTAATTGGAGACCCTGGTGGTGTCCGGGCTTGAGCGCCTGGCGGAGCTGAATCGTCAGAGTCATAGTCTGTATCGCATTCATCTTCCGAATCCGGAAATTTGGGCCAATTGGTATATTCCAACTCGTCGTCAAATCTCACTTGCGGTTGTGAAATGCGCAATGGTTCATAAATTTGCGACGCTTGATGCGTTTGGTCCAAATCTGGTCCTGTCCACGGTTCCTGTGGACCTCGATAATGATTTGAGCGTTTATAGGACTGCCGTTCATCTATTTTGACGTGAATGGACTCGATAACCTTGTTATCTGTTGGATTCCAGATGCGGTAGCCTCGCGTTGTGGTGGCGTATCCAACCAAGTAGCCCTCCCAAGCTCGTGGATCGAGCTTGTCCCTGCCAGGTGCTGTGTGATGAACCCAGCACTTGGAGCCTAACTTGCGCAGGTGTCTGAGCGAAAGGGCACGTCGTCGCCACAGGATATAGGGCACCTCATTTTTGAGACGAGAATGAGGACACCGGTTCTTTATGTACGAGAAAGTCACTGCGAATTCCGCCCAAAGTTCGTTTGGAAGTCCAGTTTCATCTAGTATGGCACGTGTGTAATCCGCCATGGTGCGGTTTATTCGCTCCGCTGTGCCATTCATAGCGGGGCTATGTGGATTGGTCCTTTGGGCCTGAATTCCGGTCTCTTTTAAATAGCGGTCAAATTCGTTTGATAAGAATTCCCCTCCTCGGTCTGTTCGGATGGCCTTGACTCGTTTGCCCGTCACTCGTTCAATTCGTGTGACATAGTCCTTAAAGAGTCCAAACACTTGGGATTTTTGGGCCATCGGAAATATCCAGGCATAGCGCGTGGCGTCATCGATAATCGTTAACACATAACGCGCGCCTCCGTAGGAAGTCGTTCTTGATGCTCCCCACACGTCCATGTGTAGGAGATCTAAAGCCTTTGTAGAAATAGGATGTTCATCAGGTTTATGGGAAATGCGCGTTGATTTCGCAATTCGACAATGATTACACGAAAGTTCCTTGTTCACTTCTGCCGGTGTCACTCCATAAACTTGGTTATTTCCGGCCAAAAGTTTCATTGCATTGGTGTGAAGATGACCCAATCTGCTGTGCCATATCCCAGTCGCATCCTTTTTAACCGTAGGCGCTGCAACTTTCTTTGCGTTGGTTGGCTTTGAATTCGGTTTTGAATTTGAACTCGGTTGGGAGATCGGTGGGTTTGCCTTTAATGTCTTGGCAAAGGATGGGACTTGAGGTAATGGATTGGTGGGAGTAGGTACAGGAAGTGTCTTGGACTGGGTTACTTTGATTGGTGTAAGTGGAGGAATTTCATTTGGCAAAGGAGGGAATTCGAGCCGAAAATCAGTAAAAAGTTCAGGATTTTTCGACTTTTTCTTTACTCTTGGATACTGGATGAAATCCTCTTCTGTCGTGACTAATGTTCGGGTCGGAGCGATTGACTGCGCAATAGGTACATCCACTGTTGACATCAGTGTTGAAGGTGGGCACAAGCCGTCGACATAATAAAGGCCGCCCTTTTCTTTGGCCCGAAGCATTGGATGTTTAATGTCGGATTTGTAGACATAGACGTCTCCATTCCAAATATGGATGTGATGTTTAGTTTTGTCCATTCTTGATACGGAGATCAAATTCGCCTCAAATTTTGGCGCAAACAGCACATCTTGGAGATTCGCGACACATTCTACATTGTTGATCATTGTGACAATCTGGACTTTGCCCTTTCCAAGAACTTCGGAATGTCCTTGACCTAATGCTATGTTAAAGGGCACAACTTTAACAAAGTCCTGAAACCAAGCCTGGACGTGGCACACATGATCCGTTGCCCCACAATCCACTATCCATTCATGTGATTGCATGAAGTGAATTGTGGGCATTGGTTGAAGCGCACTGGCGAAAAAGTTCGTTTCCCGTCTTGCGCTGGAATTCCCCCTTGGTCTAGAATCATCTCGGTTTGAGTTCTTATTGCGTTTACGGCTTGAACTCCTCGGCTTCCTTTGAAGTGAAGCTGCCGGTTGATTCTTGTCATCTCGGCGCGATGGCAAAGGACATTTATTTGCGTAATGGCCAAATTCCTGGCAATTAAAACACTGCACCGAAGATAACGGTCGAGAGGGACGAGAACGATTTCTCCCACGTTGCTGTTTTTCACCAGCATAGGCACGTGGAGATTTAGAATTGTCTATGTCGCGCGAATCCATAGCTTTGAGTCGCATATGTTCCGCGAGCAATTGTTCAGACACTTTCTTTGGTGTAAATTCTCCTTTGGGCAAGTGATATGTCGTGAATGAAATTTGTGAATATTCACGAGGTAATAAGTCCAAGTATTGGTAAGCGTGATGATCAGGCGTAGTTATCTCTCCGATATCCTTCATTTGGCGGACATGATAGTCTACGCGTCCTAAGAAGTCGGCCATATCTTCGCCCTGCTCCAGGCGCAAATTCAAAAATTCCCGGCGCATGGCTGCCTGTCGCGCACGAGATGATGGCGCATAAATGTTGGCTAAAATGTCCCATGCTTCCTTCGGGGTTTTACAATCATCTAGCGCAGACTTCTTCGCCTCGCTTACAGAACAGTATATTAAGCCTAATGCCTTGGCTTTACGACGCTTGTACTTCTTTTTCTCTTTGTCCC
The DNA here is from genome assembly GCA_949358305.1 of Strigamia acuminata. Taxonomy (NCBI): domain Eukaryota; kingdom Metazoa; phylum Arthropoda; class Chilopoda; order Geophilomorpha; family Linotaeniidae; genus Strigamia; species Strigamia acuminata. The sequence continues at coordinate 62,208,402 of OX442314.1, read as the reverse complement.
CAGCTGTTTTAAGGAAATCTTCCTCCTCTTCTTCCGTTACGTGTTCCCACAATTCCTCGCTTCGGAGTACCATGCGCATTGAGCGCTGCCAAAGTTCGTAGTTTCCTACGCTAAGGATGGGAAGACGTCCTGGATTTCCGTCTGCGGACTTTGACATGACGTGGAGTTACGAAACAATCCGTAGCAAAACTCACTGGATGGAGAATGGTACAATTGGAGCACTTGACGGTCTCGGTGCACAATATCGCGTAGCACTACACAAATACGGCGCACTAATCGGAGCACTGTCAAAGCGGATATCAATCGAATTGGGCGACCACTTCTGAAGTGGCCAAATAACCCTAGCCAGCCAACACACAGGGGTCCGTTCGCCTGCCTGGAGGCGCGGGAGTACCTGTTGGCCACGGTAAGCACTGGCTAGGAATGAGTTAATGCGGTAGTTCCGACTGGAACAGAAGAGCAAAAACTATTCTAAAGGACCCACAAAAACTTAATACGACCTTAAATACTAACAAGCTAATTACGACAACTGAAAGGCAAGTATTAATTAGTGTGATGAGACGTTGCGCCAATATTCGAGAATCGAAAATGGCGTTGTTGCGCATTTAAAATGCGAAAATCCTGGAAAATCGTCGTAACAACGACCGTACACTGTGTACGAGGTCGGGATATCCAATTCGTCGTTCACGCTGTGTAAAGCGGGTTTCCAACGTCGAATCTCGTTGGAAAACGGCGAAAATCTGAAAATAAATTGAAATTCGTCTCGAAAATTGCGAAACCCGCAGAAATTCGGACGAAATTAAATGAAAAATTGTAGAGCTGGTCGGGCAGACTACGTGAGAACGTCGGCGTGTCGTCTCGAACGTTCTAGAGACGAAAATCGTCGCGGAAATCGGCGCAATCTGCAAATAGAAAATTTATCGCAAATTCGCGAATTTCGCGAAAATGGCGATAAAAATTAGCGGTTTCGGCGTGCTACAAGGATAGCAACCATCCTCTGCTACCACTTGTAGCAGAGGAGTGCGCTCACAGTATAAAATACTGTGTGGAAGCGAGTTTAAATGCCGAAACACGGCTAATATGAGCGCAATGACGTGCGCGCACCTCCAGCGCTTGAAAATGGTGGAAAATAAAGTCACTGCACTCTAAAGTGCTCATATATAGCAAACACAATGTAAAATAAACTAAATGTTTAATAAAAACGAAAATGCTTACATAATTTGGTCCATTTAGATGGAGAAAATACATGAGTGCTTGCTGGCATGCAAGCGGCCATTGTGATTGAGAGAAAACATGCAATTGACACCATCTGGTGTTGGAAAAAGTAAACTAATACTAACATGATGCAGGCAGCATTATGCCCAATGTTAAATAATGAAATAAATCCTAATAAATTGTCGCGCTCAACTCTAACTGTCGCTAACTCGTGGTATGAGTCACTCTCTAATCTCGCAATACCGCTTTACTCAAGCGGTTACCCAAATAATGTGAAACGGCAAACAATGTAAAATGGTAAATATAATAAATGTATTTATTATATGGGAATTTACAGGTAAAAGGAATAAAATATGTGAGGGAATAAAGGTAAAAGGTTGGGGATGTGTGAAGTTGTCGGGAAACTGGTCGAGGTCGTCCTTTGTTGACGCTCTGGATCCAAGATGGCGTCCGCGTGGTAACGTGGTGTCGTCTTGGGCCGGCGTGGCAATGAATGGCGTCCTCGTCTCACGTTTCTTGTTCGGTCCTTCGGGCTCACGCTGGTCGGGCGCGAGTGAATGCCTAAAAGGTCTTACTTCTGGTCTGTTGTCTAGGTTTAGGGTTTTTTGTAGGTGTCCGGCGATCACACAGCGGCGGACTCTTCTGGCTCCCGGCGATCACACAGCGGCGGGAACGCTCGTCGTGGTTTTACTGCAGTTTAGGCTTGTGCGACCGTTTGTCTGCACAACTCGCTAAACTGGAGTGGTGTTTGCTGTTTCTAGCGGGTGTGCTAAAACTGCGCGGTAATCTTATCACGCAGGTTACTCTGCGGAGGTTAACACGAATCAAATGTACTCACGAAGAATATATCCTTTGTCCCTGGTCACTCCTAGTGCTTGACTTAGGCCTGATCGGTAGGACGGTAGATTTCTCGTGTGTTTCTTGTTTGATGGTTGTGTTGGTTCTGCCCGCTCAGTGCAAGGCACATTCCTTTGCACAAAGCGGGGTTGACAGGTGACCAGAATCACCCAATGGTGGGGTGGACGAGCCATCCCCACTCCCTCAGGGCAGACGCCTGTCCATTGACTAGATGTCAATGCACTGAGGGAAGGGAGACGCGCTTGCGGCTCCCCTTACACCCGAAACGAGGTCACGAGAGAAACTCTTCGTTGACCCCGGTCCAGTCGGGTCACAACACTTCCCCCTCCGAGCTCAGACCGTGGGGCTGAGCGATCACTTCTTTCCTGGGGGACCCGACACTGAGTCCGTCACCTGGGCGTAACTCACTCCAGGGACAGGCGGTTGAGTGCCGGGTGGCGCGGGTAGATCGCCTACTAGCGCCGAGGACCGATCTCGGGGGTCCTCATGCTCCGTAATGAAGCATAATGCATGGCCGTCAACTGGCTCATGCGGGGCACGCGTCCTCTCGTGTAACCAAACGCTCGGGATGTAGGCGGAGAAGCCGGTGTTCGTATGCCGGATGGCATTGGCTTCCGCTGGCGTCACTGGCGCACGGTGGGCTCTCAGCAACCTCTGGTGGAAGATGAGGTCTTTAGTCTTCCGGATCTGGTTGTGAAGCCAGATGAAGACCGATTTGCCTTTGTCCCGCTGCGCGAGGATAAACCTCCTGGTCGCCGTCGTCATCGAAAGATGGGGAAATTCTTCGATGATTCGCCCGTAATAATCTGGTGGAGGCGGTGCCGGCTGCGGCTTCTGGGTGGCCGCGGGAATCACGGCTTGTGTCGTTGTCGCCGCTTGGGCCGGTGGAGTCACGGGCGGGGTCGGCTTCGTTCGCTCGACGGACTTGACGGGTGGTGTTCGGCACAGCAAGCGCTTTGGTCTACCCGCCACTTCGAACAGGGCGGGTCCTTGCGGGGATATCTCCGCAGGCATCGGTGGCGGAATCGGAACTCCGCTCGTCGGCGAGATCATCATCTCCACATCCTCTGCCGATTCTTCCGTCTGGATGGTCATGGCGCGTAGTTGTTGGGTAGGCGCCGCCGTCCAGGTGGCGGAGGTGTAACGAAACGCCGTGCTTCGCAACTTGTACCCCTCAAATTCGGGGTTTACCACATCCCTGGTTAGCTCGTACCGAGTCAACACAGGGTCGGGCAGAATGGAGCTCCACTCTGCGAGGAGTGCACGGGGAACCTGTACACCCTCTCTGTCCACGACAGACCATGCGGCCATCGCCTGACGCCCTTCTCCGAAGAGTGCTGGGGTTAGCAGCTGCATCATGACCTTGGTCAATGATAGCTGTAGGCTGCGACGATTCACTGGATTCGATCGCTCTGAATCCGCAGTGAAGGCACACGAGAGCTTACTCATCATCGCCGTTGCCCATTCGATGAAATATCGCTGGGCCTGATCCACACCTCGCAAGGCGGGTGCGGAGACTCTTGGGTCTTCCATCACGAAGCGAAACGCTGAGAGCTCGGAGATAGTCGGGTTGGCGGCTTCTCTCGCGAGTCGCGCTTCTTCGTCTCGCCTCTCGAAGAACAGGGCCGAGGAACCGGGTCGGGGTCGGCTCGGCCTGTAAATGTCGGTCAAATTGGCTCGACATTCCTGCATAATGCTCTGTCCAACGGGGAGAGGGACTGAGCGGTCGGTGTGTAAATTCGGCGGATCGCTCGAATTCAACAACGACGGCGGCGGCAGGTTCGGAGGCGGCTGCGTCTTGGTCGGCAGCGTTGGCGTCGGCAGCGGTGGTGGTGGCTGCGTCGGTGGTGGTGGCGTCTCCGTCGTCTGCACCCCAGTCATTGCGACTTGGGGCGCCGGGAGAGGTTGTTCGGAGCTGGAGGGCTGCACGATGGCGGTTGGCATGCCATCGGGTCGTGGTCGCGAATTTATGTAGTCTGCGAGCCACCTTGCCACCTCGTGTGGGGTCACCATTCCGTCGGTGACAACACCCATCTTCCTGGCGTGTTTCATCGCGGGATCGAAACGTGTCAGTTTCGTCCGCTTCATCTGCGTCAGAATCTCGCGAAGGTCCCGCGTATCTGCCGCTGGGACGTGTCGCTCACCTGACTGGCTACCACTTCGTCGACCCGCTCTCTTGGAGACGTAGGCGGGTTCGGGGATGGGACGGCCCCGAGCTTCGCACCTCGCGAAGTATCGCTCCTTGCGATCTTTTTTCCGCTGCTCGCGATGAGTCAGCGGACGTCTAGAAGTGCTGGGACGAGAGACTCGCTCTTCGTCACCAGACATCCAAACCTCCTTGTACTCCTTACCGTCTTTAATCTGACGGTTTACGAAAATTCGCGGTCGGGAATACTGCGAAGGGTCACGCACTGTACTAGTGGATGGCCCAGCTTCGTTGCTTTCAGTCGTGTTTTGAGCGACACGCTGCTTCTTGGTTGTCACCGGGGAACGCGACTGGCTGTTCCCGGCGCCTTTGGAGCGCTTGCGCTTCCGCGGGTAGCTGCTTTTGGGCCCCAAAATCCCCAGGTGGTGGAGTTGCCACATCTCGGCTTGGGATGTTAAAATTCCCATCCGAGGTCTCCACTGGGGCGTACTCTCTCCCAATCGCAGCCTCTCAAACCACAGATGAATATCATCCGCGGTCATCCCCTCGTTTTGGAGGATGCGCTCGGCCACTGCCGCAGCGGTATCCACCAGCTGTTGTCTATAATGCTGGTAGATGGCCTCACGGGCCTCTTCTGTCTCGGCTGCTCGCCACGCATGCAGCACGTGTTCCTCCGCCGGAGAGCCAGTGTACTGACTTGACAATCCGGGGTGGAAAATTGGCGATTTCGGGTCCTCGTCACGAGCTAACTCTGTGGCGATGCCTTCGCGCATTCCCTCCGGGAACGTATCCAGGAGCGTGCAGTCTCGTACCCAACGTCGGGCGATGCATCGGGAATGTAGTATTCGCAGGCGCCAAGGGTCGGCGTCTTCGCCGAAACATCGTCGGTAAAATTCGGGCAGCGCGCCTCGAAATATCCCGCCACGAGCGATGCAAGCGGGGTCTAATGGTCCCCATGTTTTACGTAGTGCCATCTGGAAGGATGGAGAAATAAACAATTAATAAAAAGTTAATATTTAAATACGTAGATAAATGGTTGGTTTCGAGGGACGTTGCCGATACGTGCAGCCGTCCGTCGAGACCGATTCCTGTCTATCGGTGCGAACGTAGGACGAATTGTCCCTCGTCGGATAGAGAAAGAGAAGTCATCACGTAAAAAAATCTGTCTCATGTCCAAAACGCACAGCGAGACGGAATCGAGCCTTTAATCCGGATTTTTATCATCAGATTTTACTTAAAATTAATTCTAACGTTAATTAGAACATTACTAATAATTAAATTAATAATTATCAGTCATTCGTAAAAAGAATTCGTCGGGTGTAAATTATTACTAAAATTGCACAATAAATGTGCTTGTCGAAATTTTATTAAATAAATAAATCTAATAAAGAATTATTCCGAAGTCGGACTTTGTCTAATTTTTAAAAAAGTTAAAGTCAGATTAAATTTATCCAACACACCGAAAAATTCATCGTACGAATGTTAAGTTGCATCAATTCGATGCGTCAAATTACTTGTGGAGAAAAATATTCTTTTACAGAATATTCTCCCCTTGTCATAAAATTATTTATGGCTCGAGCCCATTGTCTCGCTCGTGACTCAAGTCATGAGGAATTTTCGAGACGCGAGGCGACGTGAAGTCTGCGCTCGCACCCCGAAAACAAATTAACAAGGAAAAAATACGATCGTGTGAGCGATCGCGGTTAATAATTAATTAAACGCTATTGCGAGTGCAAAGCACTCATGTCAGGTATTAGTCAACAAAATTTCTTCTTCAGCAGCATGGAAATAATTCTCATGCGCCGAGGCCGACTTCTACCTGATCGGGTGGCACTTGGTCCACATCGTGGTCCCAGTTCTCGTCCTCGTGCTCGATGGCAAGCACGTCGTTCTCTTCCTCGTCCATGGCGAGGAGCGCGCACAAAAAGCTCAATCACGATTACAAAAAAAAAGGATGATAAAACTATCTCAAAAAACTCGATAAAAACGTTAAAAACGAGGATCACGCACGAATGCAGCGATCAGCTGTGAAAAGCGGAAGTTCGTGTGAACACGAGGTAATCGCGATGGATTCTGGGTAATATACTCCAGAACCCGGGTGGTTGAGACTAGTGCGCACCTACCCGTGCGCATGTTACGCTACGGGTCTCCTTTGTTCTCACTCCCGTGCGCGATTGCTGCTACGGGGTCTTTTGCACGCGGTATCCGACCCGTGCCGATAATTTTGCTACGGGTCCCGCGCTTCCACGCCATCTTGTGACGTGAATTCGACCGATATCCGCTTTGTTGGACTTAGCGGAATTTTCTTCGAGTCTCGCAACGTGATGGCTTGCACTATCGGTCGATTAGAATTTATTTTTAGTGCCGCCATCGACTCGTAATTTATTTTATTTCTTTCCTACGACCTTTCCGCCTTTTATAAACGGATTATCTCTTTTTGGTCGCAGGTTACGGATCGAGGCAGGTACGATATTTTTTGTTGTTTTTTGTGTCTGTACCTCCTCATTATTGTTTTCTTTTTTATCCGTGTTTTTTGTGTTTGTTTCAGGAGTTTCTCCTGTTTCCCCCCCGACCAAAATTGGATCCGGAACGGATTCAACTATCTCGTTTACCGGAGGTGAAGGGGCGTCGAAATACTCCTCGTTGTCACTTGGCGGTGCTTGTTCCGACTCGCCAGCGAACATATCGACGATTTGGCCGTCAGTTTTAGACTTGACTTGGCCCTTGGCCCACATTTCTTGCGGGAATTCCGGAATGTACGGAGTTAACTCTCGTACCTGGATCGACTTTTGCTCGGTGTTGTCCTCGAGCTTGCGTAATTTATACGCGTTACCGCCATGCTTGCCGATGATTACATACGGACCATCTCTCTTGTCGGCCAAGCTGGCGGTGATCCCTCTCGCTGCATTTGAGAGGGTGTGTGCATCTTTCCACACCAAATCATTGATCTCGAAATTCACGAATTTCCCACCGCTTTTATCTTGTAAAATGCGGTCGCGCATGTTAAAAATGTGCGCCATCATATGTTTGTATGTGTTTGAAATTGTTTGCTCCAATTTATACACATACTCATGTGGTTTCTCTGGGTCCACCACATTTACCGACTCTGCCACTCGTGGGTCCCAAGGCACTCGTAGCTCTCGGGCGAAGTTGAGGTAGGCCGGAGAAAAATCTCTCGTCCTCGAGACTGTTGTTCGTATGCTGAACGCGATCTCCCTCAAGTATTCATCCCACCTATTGTGGATGTCAGTGAATATGCTTAGTGCATATTTAATGTCCCTGTTGAGTCGCTCAACGGGATTTGTTCTGGGATTGTAGGTCGAAGTATGTGACGCCACAATCCCGAATTTCTCACAAAACTTACCCCAAATTTTCGAGATAAATTGGGGTCCGTTATCGGATATTATTTTACGTGGAAATCCGTAACGTAACGCCACGTCGTAGATACATTCAACGATTTTCTCTGCTGAAGGTCTAGCGACGGCGTACAACTCGGGCCAACGAGTCGCCACGTCCATTATTACGATAATGTACGCATTTTTATTTCCCGTAACGGGTTTTGGGCCCATCACATCGACGCTTAAACAATCAAAAGGCGCGTAAGGCCCTAAGAAAATAGTTTCGAATGGTGATTTTCTCCTCGGCTTGCACGCTTGACATCGCTGACATTGGTGGACAAAAAGAGCAATATCTTTTTTCATCCCTGTCCAGTGAAAAAGCTGTGTAGCACGATAGAGTGTTCTGCTTACTCCCGCATGGCTCGCAAGCGGGTGCCCGTGTAACAACCACAGCACGCGACCGATTAAGGAAGCAGGTATTACTACCTTTACTGCGGTGTCCGATTCACTCAAGTCATCTTGGTGATTTGGGTGATGTTTCACCAAAAGGCCGTCATCCAATAGGTAATCTATGGATTCGTGTGCATAACGACGCTTCTGCCTTCTGGTTAAGTTGGGCGGATATTTTCCTGTCAGTACGAATCTAGCTCTGTCCTGACATTTTTTGTCTAATTTTTGTTGCACAATTATTTCCTCCCTTGTTGGGGGATTGCTTTTCATTTGCTTGCTGACACGAGCGTGGAAGGCGCTTAGAAGCGGGTCATTTATTCTCCGCTCTAGCTTAAATTCCTTCTTTGCGTTTGGGTAATTGTCAGCAGCTGGTTGGTATAACCGCGTCCAGAATCCACAGAATTTTACATCTGCCGGAGACGCGGTAGGAATTTCATTCATCTTCCTTAAATCCCAACGGTGACAACTCGTAGGGCAATAAATGATGCGGGAGTCATCCTCGCCATCATCGTCAGCGTCGATTGGATCTGACACTGGTGCCCGTGACAGAGCGTCAGCCACGACGTTATATTTGCCGGGCTTGTATTGAATGGTCAAGTCGCATGCCATCAGTTCTAACTGCCATCTGGCTAGTCGACCGGCTGGCTCTTTTAATTTCATCAGCCATTGTAACGCTTGATGATCTGTGTGGACCACAAATTTGGTATATTCGAGATAATCTCTGAATTTCCTTATGGCCCACACAACGGCCAAACACTCCAACTCGGTGGCATTGTAATTCTTTTCAGCGCCTTGGAGTTTGCGACTTATAAACATGCACGGCAGGTCTTGTTCGACTCCGTCGCGCACGTGTGTTTGGAGCAACGCCGCTCCTAACCCAACTCTGCTGGCGTCCGTGTGTAATATGAACGGCCGGTTTAAGTCGGGTAGAGGCATTACGCCGACTTCCGTCAGCATCCTCTTTATTGCATTAAATGCGATGTTGCACTCATTTGACCATACAAATTCGTTTTCATTCTTCAGGAGGTCGGTAACTGGGGCTGCCACTTCAGCTAGACCCGGTAGCAACCTGCCAAAGAAGTTTATCATTCCCATAAACCGTTGGACACCTTTAACGTCCTCGGGTGGTGGGAAACGATTAATCGCATCGATTTTTTCGGGGCCAATAGCTAAACCATTGACTCCAATGCGATAACCCAGGAAGGCAAGCTCCTTTCGACAGAACTTGCTCTTGCCCGGATGCACGTGTAACCCAGCTTTTGCCAGCCGGGTGAGCACTTGGTCGATGTGCTCAATGTGCTCTTCGAATGTTTTAGAGGCAATAACTATGTCATCTAGGTATGCCCATACAAACTGATGCAGGATATCACCCAATACGCTTTCGATTAGCCTCTGAAAGGTACTGGGAGCATTCACTAAACCAAATGGCATGACGTTGAACATCAACCGTCCAATTGGCGAGTAAAATGCTGTTTTTATCTTATCCTCTGGCCTCATCTCAACCTGCCAGTATCCCTTCGACAGATCCATCGTCGTAACCCAAGAAAAGGGGCTAAGCTCTCTCAAAATGGATTCGATAGACGGCATCTGTATGGGATCTATCTCTGTCACCGCGTTTAATGGGCGGTAATCAATGCATAGGCGTGGATCCGAGCCCGGGCGCATCACGAGCACAACTCGCGTCGCGTATTCTCCCTGGGCCTCGGAGACAATGCCACTGTCTAGCATTTCTTGGCACATTTTTTGCACTATTTCACGTTTTTGCGGGTTCATTCCCTTATACGCAACTCGTATAGGTTTATTATCCGTCAATTTAATTTCGTGAATAGCCCTATTCGTTCGGCCCGGTTTTTTCGACAGGATCCCCTCATATTTAAGTAGGACCCTTCGTAGGGCTGCCGCTTCGTTTAATTCTAAAGCGGCGTCGGCGACAAGCGTTTCCACTACATTGTCCCGTTGCAATTCTGTTACGAATGCTTTAAAATCGTAGTCTTGAACGAATTTCTTTAGGCCTTTCTCCCACTGTGTCTTGTCGGCCGCTTCTTTTACAAGAGCTGGTGGCACGACAATTGCGGGTCTTTCCTTATCATTTCTGATATAATTCCAAGATTTCGTTATTGGATTTGGTTGTATTTCCATTGATGCCATGAGGTCTAAGCCCAACAGAAAAATTCTGTCGCATGTGGGCAGGACCAGGAAAGGGTGCTGTTCTACCCCTCCGAGCCACTCCATGGTCAATAATATAACTCCTTTTGGACGCGCCATTCCGTTGGCGGTTTTTAGACGTATATTTTTATTAACGCCTTTTATCTTATCGGTGAGACCCAATGATGCTACTATGTCTTCGGAAACGAACGAGCGATCTGCTCCCGAGTCTAGCAGTCCCATAATTTTTTCACGTTCTATTGTCATGGGCAACATGCATAGGCGGTTGGTGTATTCGACCGCCACGTTGCACATGAAAACACGAAATTCTTCGGTGTCTTCGACTACTTGAGGTAATTCTTCAAGCAGTAGGTTCGGTTCTTCCGCCTCAGCCTCAGCGTTTGCGGTAATTACCTGCAAAGCGTTGTTGGCCCTGTCTTGAATTTGGGCGTTAGCTATGTCACTACCCATTTCTTTGACTGGTGGCGGCTTATCGAACCCTTTGTTAAACCCCTTCTTCTTCATGAATGGCGCAGACGGTCGAGAAGTTATTTCTTCGCCGCCTGCGCTGACTCGTTTTTTGACTCGTTTTTTGCCATGGCGAGTTTAATCTCTGCCATCTGCTTCATTATTTCGTCAAATTTAGCGTCTTCTTTCGCTGTTCTTGGGCACTCATTGGAATAGTGACCCGGTTGGTTACACTTGAAACAACGAATATTTGATTTGTCTCTTGGGGCTTCAGTCGATTTTTTCTTTTCAGGGTCTGCTTTCGACGGTGGCGTGTAATTTTTCCGAAAATACTTCGGAATTCGGCCGGCATTTGGTTTTAACCTGGCGCGAAATTCTTCTACCGCTCTATCTCGATGGATGAGATGTACTAGCGGTCCTTCCTCATCGCAACCCGTTGATAAGGTATCGCGATAGCTTCGTATTTCTTCGTCCGTCGAATAATCGTCTTTTTCTTCTTTTTCGTCTGATTTTCCGGCATCTTGTCCGGCTTCCTCCCCCTCCTTGACCTCCTCCAGTGTCGCTTGCATGGCTGACGCTGTCGGTGCCTTTTTAGGGGCGGCCAAAGGGTTGGAAGGCAGCGTGGATGTCAGTTTATTTTTTATTTGTAAACCAACGCTAGCTTCTGCCAGCTCCATTATACCGCTAAGATATTCAGTAGGGCGCATAATTTTATCTGTCGCCCCATATCTTTCCGCACTCAACTTGAGACGTTTAGCGGTTGCTGCTTTCTCCGCTTCTGGTAAAGCGGAATAATATCTCTTCTCGATATCTATCGTGTTCTCAAACAGGAAGGCGCTCATCTCCTCGTAGCTGCCTCCTGTCGGTGCCCTTTCTTCAAGTAGCACCCGTTGCGAGTATTCCGACAAACCGCCGAGAAAGAAAAGGTTGAATCCCGTGGCATGAAATTCCATCGGGGCCTTTTCGAACAACAATCTGGCGCGAATGTCGTAATCCATTATGGTTTCACCAGGCATCTGGCGAAGACCTCGCATCTTTCGGCTCACCTCTTCGGGTGTCTCGCCGTAGCGCAGGTCAAATCTCATTAAAAAGTCGTCCCAATTGACGCCTTTCAATCCTTGGTACCACTCACGTGCCGAGCCTGTCATTAGCTCGACAATACCGTGGGTGAGCATGTCTCCTACGGTGGCTTTAGTGGCAGTCTTAATTCGAATTACTTCGTCAAGGAAGCGATCTCCCGCTTTCCATGACCCGTCGAAACGGTTCTGAATATAAAATTGCCACCTAATATTCCCGGTAACACTCATGGTGTCACGTCGGGAGACAGCGTATTTTTTCTTTACGCGGTCACCAGTGCTACGATTACGATCGTTTCGTTTGCTCAGATCGATTCCCTCGGCTTTTAACGAGCCAAGTAGTGCTCTTCCAAGCTCTCCCATCGTATACTGTCGACCCGTCGAATCGGTAAACGCGCTTTGTCGGGGAGGGTCCTGAAACTCCTCCCGTCGGTGGTCGCTATTTTCCGATCGACGTCGTTTCTCTCTATCGCGCGGAGAGTTGGATCTCTTCCGGCGATTACTTGATTTATCCTTTCGTCTGTCGTCGTTGGATATGGGGTCGGAGCTGGGGTCGGGAGACGGTGAGCGGCGTGGCGGGTTGCGCCGTGAAGAGTTTGACTCTTTCCGGCCCCTACGACGGTCGTCACGTTCCCTTTCCCTGCGTTCATCGCGTTCTCTTTCCCTTCGTTTTTCTCCGGAACCACTCTCCGAATTGTGATGACTGGGTGCATTTGACTCCAGTCCATCTGACGACGAATCACTATTTCCGTAGTGAAAATATTTCGGTCTTTCATCGCGTTTGCCTTCTTCTCGCGAAGAGGTGTGATCATGCGATTGTCTCCTTGACGACTCGTCGTCTTTAAGGATGGGCACTGGTTGTTGCCACTCAGTCCCTTGCGGATCATCATGCTGTTGGCTTGTGAGAGCTTGCTCTTCATTTCGTCTAGCATTATTAGCGTTGATTAACCGCGTTATCGCATTATTTGTGGCTGAATCGAGAGCTTGCATGCGGGGCCGAGTTTGTTGTTCTCTGGCCGACGCATCTCTCTTGCGCGGAGTAGCTGGTGTCGCCCTCTCCGGCTGGGGTTTGGGTTTGGCCTTCGGCGTGCGCTTTGGGTCTCCCTCTAGGCTCTCGTCGGACAGCTCGGATGAACTGACCTCTGGTTTGCGAACGGATTTCGGGTCATCTCGTCGCAATCTGGCCATAAATGCTCGCTCTGCTTCTTGTTGCGAGTGGAAAGCATATCGATGTGCTCTCAGGGCTCGGTCAACTATTTCTACCTCCTCGGGAGTAGTCGGATTGGGCTGGGTTCTGCCGTACTCGAGAGCTTGCGCTTCTCTTTCCGCCAGCTTCCTCCGTCTCTCGCGAATGGCTTGTCGAGCCTCGTTCTCTGCATCCGCTTCAAATTGAGCGGAATCAACCAATTGTTGAGCGTGTGCACCTTCAACAATGGTGATTTGTGGGGATACACTGTGCGCTTTTAAAGCTGCACGTACGATTTGTAACGTTTCGTACACTGTAATCTTCCCCGTCGGAAGGGTGTATCTCACTCCCTCCGCTTGTGCCAATTGCATCGCATCAATCAAGGTGCCCGAGACGCTGTAAGGCTGGCTCGAAACACGCTTGACAGAGGACGAGTTGGACTTGTGCCCTTCAGACACTACCGAGGCTGGTCGACTGTGCGTAATTGGCGTGTTTAGCGCTGAATTCGCTGTCGTGTCGGACGCCGTCCTTTGTATCGAAGACGTCGCCCTCGGATCGTTTACCTCGGTATCGTGCGTTAGACGAGGCGATTGGTTACGGGATAAAACCTCGTTTCCCCTCGTCTCGCCGTCACGATGGAGACGCGGCGGTTTGGAGTGGGACGGATCCTCACTCCGCTCCGTCTCGTCCAATCGCTGCCTCGTCTCGGCGTGAGACGGGTGCGATGCCTCCGAAGCGCTTCGTCGGTCTGGCTTGGCCTTGCGGCGTTTTTGCCTAGACTCGTGCGCTGAGGCTTTGGGTAAGGGACCTCCAGATCGCAAATGATAATCGGCGCCTTTACGGCTACCAGCTCTCTTATTTGCGTCGGAGTCGGAATCCGTTACTCGGATATTGTCTGCCATTTTTGGGTATGAAAAATGATCTCAAGTTCTATTCGAGTCGTTTAAATCGATCCCGGACAGGCCCCCACGTGTCGCGCTCAACTCTAACTGTCGCTAACTCGTGGTATGAGTCACTCTCTAATCTCGCAATACCGCTTTACTCAAGCGGTTACCCAAATAATGTGAAACGGCAAACAATGTAAAATGGTAAATATAATAAATGTATTTATTATATGGGAATTTACAGGTAAAAGGAATAAAATATGTGAGGGAATAAAGGTAAAAGGTTGGGGATGTGTGAAGTTGTCGGGAAACTGGTCGAGGTCGTCCTTTGTTGACGCTCTGGATCCAAGATGGCGTCCGCGTGGTAACGTGGTGTCGTCTTGGGCCGGCGTGGCAATGAATGGCGTCCTCGTCTCACGTTTCTTGTTCGGTCCTTCGGGCTCACGCTGGTCGGGCGCGAGTGAATGCCTAAAAGGTCTTACTTCTGGTCTGTTGTCTAGGTTTAGGGTTTTTTGTAGGTGTCCGGCGATCACACAGCGGCGGACTCTTCTGGCTCCCGGCGATCACACAGCGGCGGGAACGCTCGTCGTGGTTTTACTGCAGTTTAGGCTTGTGCGACCGTTTGTCTGCACAACTCGCTAAACTGGAGTGGTGTTTGCTGTTTCTAGCGGGTGTGCTAAAACTGCGCGGTAATCTTATCACGCAGGTTACTCTGCGGAGGTTAACACGAATCAAATGTACTCACGAAGAATATATCCTTTGTCCCTGGTCACTCCTAGTGCTTGACTTAGGCCTGATCGGTAGGACGGTAGATTTCTCGTGTGTTTCTTGTTTGATGGTTGTGTTGGTTCTGCCCGCTCAGTGCAAGGCACATTCCTTTGCACAAAGCGGGGTTGACAGGTGACCAGAATCACCCAATGGTGGGGTGGACGAGCCATCCCCACTCCCTCAGGGCAGACGCCTGTCCATTGACTAGATGTCAATGCACTGAGGGAAGGGAGACGCGCTTGCGGCTCCCCTTACACCCGAAACGAGGTCACGAGAGAAACTCTTCGTTGACCCCGGTCCAGTCGGGTCACAACAAAATACACTAGGCTGCATAATGCAGTAATACATTAAGAAATGCGCAAAACAAGTACGGAGGACTGTTTGGCATCGATAAACAACAAAAATAGCGAGCAACCCAATGGAACTAGCGAGCGATCCAATGGAACTATTGAGCGATCCAATGGAACTATTGAGCGACCCAATGGAACTATTGAGCGATCCAATGGAACTGAGAGCGACCAAATGTAACAAGCAAGCGACCAATGGAACT
Source organism: Strigamia acuminata (assembly GCA_949358305.1). Classification (NCBI taxonomy): domain Eukaryota; kingdom Metazoa; phylum Arthropoda; class Chilopoda; order Geophilomorpha; family Linotaeniidae; genus Strigamia; species Strigamia acuminata. The sequence continues at coordinate 62,193,318 of OX442314.1, read as the reverse complement.
AGCGAGCAATCCAATGGAACTAACGAGCGACCCAATGGAACTATCGAGCGACCCAATGGAACTATCGAGCGATCCAATGGAACTAGTGAGCGACCCAATGGAACTATTCAGCGATCCAATGGAACTGCGAGCGACCAAATTGAACAAGCAAGCGACCAATGTTCAGAGGATTAAACAACATTTGGTTTGATTTTAACAACTTTGGAGGTTTTATTGCTAAAACACACACAGGACAGGACAGCAGGACATCTTTCCAGTATTTAGAATTAACAGAAGTCTTCCACAACACCACAATTGGTAGCAGAGGGTGGTTCTGCTTCCTGTTTCCTGTTCTCCAAACCAAGGTCAAATGCAGAAAATTGTTTTGGATAGGGTTAACACTAAGCCCAACTCTGGATTGCTTTTGTAATTGCCTTATATCACGTTTAGGGCATTATGCGGTACGTAACAGTCGATTATATTGTTTTATAAGACATTTACTGCTTTTGTTATTAATTAACGGCAGTTATCTCGTACCGGGCGCATCACGGGAATTTTGCTCGATTCATCGCGCGACATCGCGCCTCATCGCAGTACATCACGCGCCCCATAGCGCCGTAACGCGCCCAACGAGCCACATCACGCCTAGTTTAGCATCGTGTGGATTTTCGAGATGGCGGAACAACAAGAGACACGTTTTGTCATAGACAAGCTGACCAGCGATAATTTCCCGAGTTGGAAAATCGATATGAAGCTTCTACTTGTTGAGAAGAATTTATGGGGACTCGTTGATGACACGGAGAAATTGGATGATAAAGCGGATGACAAAGATAAGAAGATTTTCGAGGCACGAAAGGAGCGAGCAAGGGCCATGATTTGTCTAAGCGTTTCCAAGGACCTGAAAACAGTAGTTGTTGATTGTAAAACTGCCAAGGAGGCGTGGGATGAATTAATTAAAATTTATCAGCCAACATCCAAAGCGAGAGAGGCCAAATTACGACGTGAGTTTCTGTCGTTACATTTAGGAGAGAACGAGGAGATGGCGGTATTCATTGCGCGAGTTGACCGGATGAAGACCGAGTTAAAGGACATTGGATACACCATCACGGACAAAGAACGGGCTTATCAGTATCTTGATTTCTTACCAGAGGACTACGACAGTGTTGCCCAGCAGATTTATCACTAGGTGCATTCGAAAAGTCATTTGCACTAAACGACCAGTGCAACTGGTAGTGTAAATGTCAAGTTAAACGACCCAATTTTCGAATTTAAAAATAAATTTCTGTGCAAATTTCAGTGTAAATTCAAGTGTAAATAAATCAGCCCAAATAATAACCATAGTCATATTTGTTATTGTTTACTCTTAAAAAAACAGGCGCGTTCAATTTCAACTTGTAAAATTATAAAAACTTGGTTAAAATTATAAATGTAAGTTTATTTAAATTATTTTTTTTATTATTATTTATTTAAGAACGGGGAGTCGGCCGAACGTAGGCCGAACGTCGGCCGCATTCGATCGCACAAATGCGGCCGAATGCGGTCGGTGTTCGGCCACATTCGATCGCACAAATGCGGCCGAACATCGACCCCATTCGATTGCACAAATGAGGCTAAACATTGCTGGCCACATTCGATCGCACAAATGCGGCTAATAACTGCTACAAAATTGTTCTTACCATCGAAATCGTTGGAACCGATCTAACGAAAATCCAAGATGGCTGCCAGCAAGACCCGATTTGAACGAGAAAACTCGTTGCACGGAAATTTAAACGTAAACGTGGCGTACAGGCCGTTTCCGTTTAACCAGTTTACACGACATTTACACGAATTAATTCGTGTAAATGTCGTGTGAAAACGAGTGTAAACACGTTTACACTCGTTTTAATGACTTTTCGAATGCACCTACTGGGATGACACAAAGTTTACCCCAACTGAGGTGAAAAATCAACTGATAGCCGAATTTGGAAGGAAAAAGTACCGTGCAGCCGAAAGTGAAAAGGATTCTGATTCTTCTAAAGCTTTTTCAACTCAAAAGGCTGTACAGAAGAAGCCCACTTCAAAGAAAGGTGAATCCAGTGCATCGGGACTGTGGACCTGCCACAATTGCGGCGAAACAGGACATTTTATTCGCAATTGCCCGCATCCCATCGCACAACGCGGCGGTAAAGGCCCGTCGCCTCAACGTGGACGAGGACGCGCTCAAGGCAAGACGCGCGGCGACGCACGAGGACGCAAAGCGGGAGCTTTCTTCGTATCAGGTTTGAGTGTTAACATTAATGATGAATCTCGTGTTTGGTATTTAGTGTAGACAGAGAATGCGCAAAATATCGGTGAGAACCGATTGGAAGCGTGAATTGGCGCTGTGCGACCCGCACAGACGTTAACAATACGACGCGTATCGTGTCGGAAATGCGCGCGGCCTAATGCCGCTTATATGCGCTGGCAAGAAGCACTAAAGGTGCTTTAAAGTAAAGACAATGCTTAAAACAATAAAAACGATTTAATATAATTGAAATATCTTACATAAGGTTCCAAACTGGAAAAGAAAACAGCTAAGCTGCAGTAGCTTGCGTGCAGCGCCATGTTGGATTTGGATTACAAGCATGAGGGCACTCTGGTGCCGGAAATTAACATTAGGTGTGAACAAATCATTGAATTGAAGAACAAATCATAGCATAGTGTAACGGAGGTATGGAATTACATACGAGACAGCGTAAAAAGAACAGTAACATCGTAATCAATTAAATAATAACAAAAATGCGCTGTATACCTAAACACAATGGGAAATCTAGGAAATAACAAATATATTCATCGATACAAATTGGTCTTTTGACCAACAAATCCCCTCTTCGATGGAAATATTTATCAGGGGACAAGATGAACGTAAACTGGAATTACAGTTGATAATCGTCGAGAAATAAATGATAAAGACGAATCATCGAGCCGGGTACTGTCATTGAAGAACTCTTCTCTAAGGAAGCCCGAAAATTCCCTCTGTTACTTGATGATCCTCGAAGTCGGGTGAAAAGAAACTAGGAATGTCACGATAAGTTTATGTTCGGAAGATCTTCGAAATCAATGATCGCAAACGTTCCGAAGATAGCCACTTTGTAAATATATCGGCGGTATTGACTTCGCCGGCTACCTTTCGAAGATCGAAGACTCCCGCAGTAAACCACTCCCTGAGCCAGTGAAACTTCACGCGAATATGTTTCGTCTTCGCGTTCTCGATATCATTGGATGTGAATTGAATCGAGGCCAGGGCGTCGGAATACACGATAGGTCGAGATAAACGGTTGAGAATCGGGAATTCGGTGTATACACTGTCGAGCCAGAAGAGCTCTTTCACGCACTCAACCAGGGCGATGAACTCGGCTTCCATGGTTGAGCACGCTACGGTCGACTGTTTACGACAGGACCAGCCAATGGGAACATTTCCAATGTATACGATGTATCCTCCGAAGCTCAATGATGTCTCCGGATCGCTTGCCCACGACGCGTCGGTGAATGCAGATAGTTGACTGGAAGAGCAACCGGATAATTCGATGCAAAGTTCCGCAGTGTTTGCTACGTACTGCAGAACCTGCAACAAGGCGCGGATGTGGGTTCGATTATAGCACGTGTTGTACTGTGCCAAAGCGATGACGGAATAGAGTATGTCGGGACGAGTTCTTGATGCCAAAAACAGAAGTGAACCGATTAGAGATCGATATGGAAAATCTTCCAAGTTTTCGGTCGATCCTCTGACGAGTGTCGTTCCCGGGGTCACTGGTGTCTTGACAAGGTTGTTTGTTGATATCCCGAATTTCTTAACAAGCTTGGCGATGTAAGCACGTTGGGTGATAAACGTGCGTCCGGCGTCGCGGATAAATTCAACGCCTAATAGCTTCGTGATCGGACCGAGGTTGACTATGTCGAATTTCGAAGAGATGAGACGGATTAGCTGATTGAAAACGCTGTCGGACGCGTAAAATATAACAATATCGTCCACGTAGACCAGCATAACAGCGGTGTTTCCGAAAACGTATACACAGTTGCATGCCGGCATTCTTCGAAATCCGAGGGCCCGAAGTGTCTCGTCGAGTTTCTCGAACCATTGTCTACCGGACTGATGGAGGCCGTAAAGCGATTTGAGAAGTAACCACACGTTATTTGGATCGGTGCATGTGGCACCTGCAGGGATTCTCATGTATACTTTGTGTTTTAACTCGCCATACAGATACGCACATCTCACGTCGAGGTGTGCGTCTTTCCAGCCTCGCAACACAACCAGGAGACAGAAGAAGAGACGAATTAACACGAAGTTCACGACCGGGCTAAACACCTCATCGAAATCCACGCCGAGGGTTTGGTAAAATCCTTGGGCAACCAGGCGAGCACGATGACAAGTGACGGTTCCGGCTGCATCGGTTTTTAGCTTGAAAATCCATTTGCAGCCGAGAATGGTGGTGTCCGGTGGTCGGGGAACTTCGGTGTAGATTTCTCTTTCTTTGAAAGTGTCCAATTCCTCTTGAACGGCTTTGCGCCATTTCGGAGCGTCGTCGAACTTGGGAATTTCGGCGAATGAGGCCGGTTCAGTTCGGCATAGATGAGCCGCATGACGAGCGCCCGGAAGAGTTGGCAATTTGTGCTCGAGATTACCGAAGAAAAATAGTCCGGGATCGTAATCAATATTGTTCAACATACAATACTCCTCGATGTCGTGATAAGATCTTAGACGAATCTTCGGAGTTGGAAAATAATAAACGTCGATTGCGATTGATTCGGGTTTTTGATCCTTCCGGAGATGCTCTTCCCGTACCCATTCACGACACTCTCCATCTCCACCGACGAATCGCCACATGTGAGTCGTGTGGCGAGCGGTTGCCGCAGCAACTTCGGTTCCCAATACCGGAGCCGGTGACATCGGATCGGGGTCGAATATCTGCATCGTATGTATAGCAGGATCACCAGCACGTTGTTGACGACGTGTTGTGATGAATCTCGGCGTCGGTATCGGTGTCTCACGTGGGGGAAGATGCGTTGTCGAACGCTGAGGCGAGGGTGGAGCTGATGGGCGAGGTGATGGCGGAGCAGATTGATGAGATGTCGACGGAGGTAATGGCAGAGTTTACAATTACGTCATGATGACGTCACACCAGTTCGAAAACGAGGCTAAGGGGTATAAACAAACCCAAATAGCATAGAATTCTCAGTACAATTTACGTAAAACCTTATTATTTCGTTGGCAAATTTTATTTTAAAGATGCATTTCACATTTTCAAACATTTTGTGTGATTATTCACATGTTTTTACTTGTTTTAAATCATTTTCTACATTTTTTCACCGATTTAAAATGTTTTTTGGTTTGGCCATTTTCGTCTTCAAATCAGGGGATGGACTAATTGTCAGCTGTCAATTGTCAGCCGACGATTTTTCGCCGTCTCGCTTGCGATTGTCGCGGCCGTCAGCTGTAGATTGTCGCGGCCTTCGCCCGACGATTTGTTGGCTATCGTCGTCGACTGTCGCGGCCATCAGCTTTTGCGTCCGACCGTCAGCTGGCGATTGTTGACCGACAGCTGACAATTTTTGGCCGTCACTGTCGACTGTCGCGGCCTTCGCCCGACGATTTGTTGGCTATCGCCGTCGACTGTCGCGGCCATCGCCATCGACTGTCGCGGCCATCGCCATCGACTGTCGCGGCCATCAGCTGTTGCGTCCGACCGTCAGCTGTTGACTGTCGCGGCCGTCAGCTGTCGACTGTCGACCGTCAACACTCGCCAACAGCTGACGGCCGCGACAGTCGACGGCGATGGCCAAAAATTGTCAGCAGACGGTCGAACGGAACAGCTGATGGCCGCGACAGTCGACGGCGATGGCCAAAAATTGTCAGATACTCGGCCAACAAACGCCAGCTGATGGTCGAACGCAACAGCTGATGGCCGCGACAGTCGACGGCGATGGCCAAAAATCGTCAGCAGACGGCCGCGACAGTCGACAGTGACGGCCAAAAATTGTCAGCTGTCGGTCAACAATCGCCAGCTGACGGTCGACGCAACAGCTGATGGCCGCGACAGTCGATGGCGATGGCCGCGACAGTCGACGGCGATAGCCAACAAATCGTCGGGCGAAGGCCGCGACAGTCGACAGTGACGGCCAAAAATTGTCAGCTGTCGGTCAACAATCGCCAGCTGACGGTCGGACGCAAAAGCTGATGGCCGCGACAGTCGACGGCGATAGCCAACAAATCGTCGGGCGAAGGCCGCGACAATCTACAGCTGACGGCCGCGACAATCGCAAGCGAGACGGCGAAAAATCGTCGGCTGACAATTGACAGCTGACAATTAGTCCATCCCCTGATTTGAAGACGAAAATGGCCAAACCAAAAAACATTTTAAATCAGTGAAAAAATGTAGAAAATGATTTAAAACAAGTAAAAACATGTGAATAATCACACAAAATGTTTGAAAATGTGAAATGCATCTTTAAAATAAAATTTGCCAACGAAATAATAAGGTTTTACGTAAATTGTACTGAGAATTCTATGCTATTTGGGTTTGTTTATACCCCTTAGCCTCGTTTTCGAACGGGTGTGACGTCATCATGACGTCAATTGTAAACTCTGCCATTGATGCGACGATGGTTCCGCTGACGCGTCAATGACTTCGGATGTCTCGGGATAAACCGATAATTCATCCATCTCTCGGATGTCGTGGTCGGTGTCGCGTTCCTCTTCGTACGAAATGTGATGGGATTGACGAAGAGACGCAGAACCTGGAGGTAATGCCGCACATAAATCCAACAATGCCCGTTCCGGAGTTGTCGGTGGTGGTATGTGGATGTGCGGAAAAGCCGGAGGTGTGTGCATCGATGCGGATGCAGTTGACACGTGCTGACTATTTCCATTGTCAGAATCGTTCGCGGAATGTCCGGATGCCTCGGAATCAGATCCGCTCGGCCACTGATGGTAATGGAGGTTGTCGTCAAATGTAACGGATTGCTGATTCGGGCTTAAAAACGATTCCAGCGGTTGTTGAGATGAAATTTTAATCGATTTCCGATACGATTGATGCTCATCGATTCTAACGTGAATAGATTCGTAAACCTTGTTGTCGATTGGGTTCCAAATCCTGTATCCACGGGTCCCTGTGGCGTAGCCGACCAAATACCCCTCCCAGGCCCGCGGATCCAGTTTCTTGCGGCCTGGCGCAGTGTAGTGTACCCAGCACTTTGAACCGACTTTTCGTAGATGTCGTAACGAAAGGGCTCTCTGTCGCCAAAGGATATACGGAACTTGATTGTTGAGACGAGAATGAGGGCACCGGTTCTTGATGTACGCGAACGTAACCGCGAGCTCGGCCCAGAGCGCTTCCGGCAACTTGGTTTCGGATAAGACTGCACGAAAGTTGTCGGCCATTGTCCGGTTTATGCGCTCGGCCGTGCCATTCATCTGTGGCGATGATGGATTCGTTCGCTGACCTTGAATACCTTTGTCTTGAAGGTAGCGGAGAAATTCGTTTGATAAAAATTCGCCACCCCGATCCGTACGGATAGCCTTGACTTTCGCGTCCTGTATCCGCTCCACCCGTGCAACAAAATCCTTAAAAGTTGCGAAAACTTGTGATTTCTGCGCTAGCGGTATGATCCAGCAATAGCGAGTAGCGTCGTCGATGACGGTAAGGACGAAACGCGCTCCTCCGTACGATGGGATAGGGGCGGGCCCCCAAATATCCATGTGGAGAAGGTCCAAAGGCTTTGTTGTCGAGGGATTCGGGTCGGGCTTGTGAGAAGCTCTAGTTGATTTGGCGATCCGACAATCGTTGCAGGCCAATTCCCTGCTGACTTCCCCTGGTTGCATTCCGTAAACTTGGTCGTTTGTGGCCAACAACTTCATTCCATTGGTGTGAAGGTGGCCAAGTTGGCTGTGCCATAAGCCGGTGGCGTCCTTGACGGAAGCTGGATTGGCAATGACCTCCTTTTTCGGTTGTGACGGATTGCCGAGGGGGGGAAAGGAATTCGCACTAGGAACTGCGACGGGAACGGTTGTAGGGATCGACTGCAAGGCACTCGCATAGGAAGGAGGAGTGGTCAAATCGTTGTGGATTTGGGTAGGAATAGGAGGAGGAATCGGATTAGATTGGATAGGAGCTTGTTGGGTCGGAATCTGCTTCGCGAGTTCAATAGCTGGCACCTCAATTCGAAAATCCGTAATCTCTCGCTGTTGGCCTTTTCCCTTTTTCGGTTTGGGGATTTTAATGAAATCCTCCTCGGTCGTTACGTACATTTGCGCTGGTGGCGATGGAGCTGTCGGATGTACGGTGGAAGAAACCGTCGTCGCAAATGTCGGATTCGAGCACAAACCGTCCACATAATAAAGACCACCTCTTTCCTTTGCACGGATAAGAGGACTGCGAATGTCCGCTTGGTAAACGTGGATTTCACTGTTGAAGATATGGATGTGGTGTCGAGCCTTATCAATCTTCGAAACCGAAATTAAGTTGGCCTCAAAATTCGGTGCGTAGAGGACATTCGTCAAATTAACGGTGCATCGGGTCTTATCGATCGCCAGAAGAAGTCGAACTGTTCCTTTGCCCGTGACTTGGGACTTTCCCTGTCCCAACTCGATGTCGAATGGAATGACATCCGTAAATTCAGTGAATCCCGCACGTACGTGAGATACGTGATCTGTAGCGCCGCAATCCAGAATCCACTCATTGGATTGCATAAAATGAGCAACTGGACGTTGGATAACCTGCGGCGCATTGACGAAAAATGTCCCCTCTCGGTGTGGATGCGAGCCTTCTCGGGGACGCGCGTTGTTGGCCTTCGCAGCAGCGTTCTTGTTGCGCCTGCGACTCTTGCTCCGAGAATTACGTTGGAGTGAAACCGTAGGTTGTCCCTGTTGTTGACGGGGCGGACGTGGGCATCGGTTCGCGTAATGTCCGAACTGGTCACAATTAAAGCATTTCACTGTCGAAATATCACGAGGTCCGGATTTATTTCGGGGTCGGAATTGTCCCTTCATAGACGCGTGAGCTGATGATTGGCTCGTTCCGAGTAATCCGATGGATTTGAGCCGCATGTGCTCGGAAATCAATTGTTCGGCAACATCCTTCGGCGTAAACTGTGGGTCTTTCCAATGGTATATAGCGAAGGTGGCCTGAGCATATTCAGGCGGCAAACACTTTAGGTACTGGTACGCATGGTGAACCGGGCTAATGATCTCATTCACGTCCTTTAATTGCCGCACGTAATTGTCCACGCGTGCAATAAAGTCCGGCATATCCTCGTTCGGTTGGAGTTGGAGGCTGAGGAACTCCCAGCGCATCGCCGCTTGACGGGCTCTAGAGCTGGGCGCGTATGTTGTCGCCAACTTGTCCCACGCCTCCTTTGGCGTGTTACAGGTTTCCAAAACAGTACGCTTGCCGGGGCTCACATGAATGTAGATGTGACCTAACGCCTTATCTTTCTTGATCATGAATCTGTCCAGTTCCTTGGGCGTTAATGTAGCAATATGCTCCGCTTCCTTGTCCTCCGTCACGTGCCTCCAGAGCCCCTCAGACTTGAGCAAAAACTGCATCGACAACCGCCACTCCTCACAGTTGCCGACGCCGAGTACCGGAATCAAAGTATTTGAATTGGTCGATTTCTGCATCACAAATCGGTGAATCGGTGCGCGAAGAACGCAACACAACGCGGAGAACACAAAAGCTCAGAAAGTGGCACTGACTCGTCGCACAAAACTGTTCACAATCCGTAGCACTGCACTTCACTGATCCCCCGTTGTTCGAAGCGGAAGACCAAAATTGGGAGTCGATGCTGCAATCGACTGACAACCTGTGACAAGTGTCCCCCCGACGTCCTTTACGACCACCTGGGGTCACGGGAGTGTCGGGTGGCGCAGGGCTCAGCCTTGTCACAGAATACAACAACGCGGTGTTCGGAATCGAACGTAGGGCGTTGAGGATTCTAAATGTCCCACCAAAATCCCCTCTTAATACTAACAAAGGTAAATACGAAGAAGGAGAAATAGATGAATCGATTGCTGTTGCAATTTCTCGTGCAAATGAGGGCACGGCTCGGTTTTTCTCAAAAAAAACCGGATAAAAAGCGCAATTTGGGTTCGAAAACCCAAATTCTTCTCATTAAATGAGGCTCTTCGCAAGAAAAGTGCAAGATCGTCGCTAACAAAACAAAATCGCCGATACTGTGCATACGCCGGGGTAAGACACAGCGGAATTCGATCCGTTTCTCGATGTTAAACGTCTCTTCGACGTTGACGAATGGAAAATCGGCGAAAAATCTGCAAATACAAAAGATTTCTCTCGAAATTCGCGAATCCCGCGGAATTTCGGAGAAAATTAGACGGCTGATGATGTGATAGACGACCCTGGTCGTCTGTAAACGTCCGTAGTCCGTTGTCGACGTACTCGAGACGAAAATCGGATCCAAAATGGCGCCGGGAAAACTGTAAATATTGTTACGTGGCCAGACTGACTACTGTTTGACCACGTAAATACTTTATATTAAACTGGGGGTTTGTAATTGCATTAAGTTAAACTAGCATTTAACTGTGTTGCTAATAAGAAGGAAATAAAGAGGACTCATTGTATTATTAATAAAATATAACTGTATGTTTATTAAATCATAAATACAATCTGAAATGAACCAAAGATTAACTTAAAACTAAATCTTATAAAACTATCTTAAATCTAGTAAGCATGAATAACTTTGGTGGGTGAAGAACCTCAAGATGCCGCGGCAGTACCTGCCCGACAACCTCTCGGTATGAAAGCTCGGAATGAACTGACGTTTCAGTTCTCCTCATCAGCCAAGTAAACTTGGGTGATTCTACTATTACTTAATGGGTAAATTAGTGAGATCATTCGCTTAAGGCGAACTCTAGTGAGGGTTTACAGCATTAATTCGAATCGTTTAGTTACGGAAGCGAGGTGGCGACAACTGGTTCACAGTGTGCTCGTCAACCTCGTAACAGCCCCCTCCTTTAGATTTTTGGACCCCAAAAACAAGTTATTTAACTAAACAAACTCCCTTGTTGTTCATGCTTATATATGAGTTCATTCCCTGTTATTCATGCTTACTTTCACAAAATTTATACTTTAAACAACATTTACTAAAAACAATTTCAAATTACAAAAATTCAAAATCATATGTCAACTATTACACAAATACACTTTCAAGATTAACACTTTTTGATATTTTTACACTTATATTACTTTTTTTTCTCAGTTTTCCTATTTTCTATACAAACTAATAATTCAAAAAAAATAATATACACTACATTCAATGTGAATGAAAATGAAAACAATAACAAAATTAAGAAAAACAATATCAACTTCAAATAATAAAGAAAAAAAAAACCATGTCTCTGCTCGCTCCAGTACACCTGGGCTCACATCATTGACGAATAATACAAAATAAATAATACACAAAAAAATAATTTCACACAACTCTTAATGTCCGATTAAGGCTGGTTTTCCTCCTTTTCGAATGGGATCAACTTCTCGTGTAAGATCTCGTACACTATTCGCTGGCGCAAATCGATCGGATGGCCATGGCGCATGTTGTCCCTGTCTTCAATATATCGGCGGGCAAAATATAAGATAGTGGGCCCGCAGCTGTCACCGTCAAGCTGCTGCATGCGGGGCGGGTCCCACTTCTCATAGCCCCGTGGAAAAACCATTCCAGCCCCGACAATACAATTATGCACTCGCTCCCAAGCAGGGCAACTGAAAGTCAGAACCCCACTCGGATCGTAGAGCGTTACCTGTGTTGGAAATTTGGTCCAATCGACCACAAACAATTGCCAGTGATCGATTTCCGGTATAGGAAAAATCCAAATTGACTTCCCATAATGGTCATGGGTTTTCTTCATCCATCTCCATGCTTCTGGAAACCGCTCGGCGTCTAGCATCATTTCGACAAAGTCGACTCTGACTGCCCATACTCGTTCATTAAATTTTGCGAGCATTCGCAAATAATGATCAATCACACTTGGATGAACCCAAGCCCTTTCACCTGGCGCAAGGTGTCCAAGAGACGCCATTTCCCTATTGGTTATAATTATGGACGGGTCATCTGACATAGTAATCGCTGTTTCATGCTTTGGTCGATAACTAAAAGCTACCGTTGCTTCCAACGCCTCCATCTGTTGATCTCCTTGTAAACGAACGCGATAGAGTATCAGTTGTTTTGGCAAAATTACACAAGGGTCTTCTTTATACTCGCGCCGCCCGAGCGCTTTCGCACGCTGGATATTGCGTCTGATCTTGGCCTCATACTGAAGCAATTTATCTGCCGCACGAAACCATGCTTCAAAGACCAACCGTCCATCAAGGCCTTTCAGACCTTTTTTCCTCACTTCCTCGGTCATACAGCGCTGCTCGACTCTAAGTTCTCCAAGACGCTTCTCATTTCGGGTTACTGTCTTCTCAGCCTGCTTCTTGATGACTTGAAGTCCCTTTTTCGTGAACGCGCGCTTTTCCGCTGTATCCGCCATTCTTCTCCTTTGCTCACAGCGTTTTCGGCGCTCAATCTTGCTAAGTTGTTTCGGCGTCAAGGGCTTGTCATAAACTTTCGGCCGCGCACCGAGTTCTTTACGTTCGGAGAATGGTCGCTTAAATGTTACCAGTTCGGACAACGGTTTAATGGGAACAGTTGCAATGTCTTCCTCCTCAGCCAAGACATCCAAGTGTTCCAACTCCGACTGCCTGTCATATAAGTCAAACATCTGGGTCGAAACTCCCGAACACACGGAAATATTGTCGTCTTCGTCTGAGCTGTCTTTTACGTCCATCCGACTAAATTTTCCCGTCATATCGTCCATTCAAGTCTAATATGTGCAAAAATAAATTAAATTCATTAATTACAATTGATTAATGGCCAATACAATTCATGTTCACAATCAATTTGTCTAAATTTCGTTAAACTTTTAACTTTATACAATATTTAAATTATTTCATCTAAACCAATTAAATATTCATAGCTATTTCTATTAAATTTTAAAATTAAATGTCAAGTTAACATTTCAAAAATGTGCGAAGTTCTCTTTATTCGCTGGAAAAATGGCGATAGATTCGTTCCGTTCTGTTCACTTTCGGCACTTTTATTAATATTATCCAAAACTGGAGAAAAATGTCTCAAAATTGTTCAAATCAACTAGTAAATTCGAGTTATTCTTGGTTCACTGCAAATAACTTGCGTTCGCCTCAAAAAACAAGAAAATACAACTTCAAAATCGTGTCACGTCTCGTCTACGTTCATATTAACTTTCGTCAATTAAAAGTACCTACTTTCACAGAAAATATGCGAAATCCTCGTCAATCACACTCGGAGAATAACAATTCCCTTCGCTCACTGCAAATAACTTGCGTTCACTTAAAGAAAAGCTAGTAAAATGCAGTGTAATCTTGGCGTGGTTGCGATCTAAGTCGTCGTGACCGGAAATCACTTTCAGCAGGACGTCGCGCATGCGTATCGGCGCCAACAGCATTTGCGACACCTGGTGATGGTTTCTGCAACCGATTCTTCTTGCTTTCGTCTGGCGACGATTTTAGCAACTGATTTCGCTGTTCTAACTCAACCTCCTTTTTCGCCCGACGTTCCTCAATTTCTTTCGGCCCGTAAATTGCCTTCAGTCGCTCCTTCTCAGTTAGAACCGGTAAATCCGACGCTCTATCTTCGGATTCAAAGAAATTCCGCAACGAAATTTGATCGTCATCATCAATAAACCTTTCATTTACTTCTACTTTAGGCCTATCTCGCGAATCTTCGTCCTTCTTCGCAATTTCCGCATTTTGATCGTCTTTTTGCGAACTTCCTTGCACTTCATCAGAAAATGTTACTTTCTTCGGTGGTAAATCCTGCAGAATAGTTTCTGGAATTTCCTCTCGCGGCTTGTATGGTTTTAAACGCTCAACATTGACAATACTAGTTTTCTTTCCTGATGAATTCCTTACTTCATAATCGTTTGGCGCTGTGCGTCTAACTATTTCATATGGTCCAGAAAATGGCGGCAGGAGTTTTTCGCTTAACCCTACTTTCCTATTCGGGGTTTTCAAGTAAACCAATTCCCCTGGTTCGAATTCCACCACAATTCTGTCCAAATCAAATCTTCTCTTGCTCTTCTCACTCTGCCATTCTAATCTTTCGTTGGCAATTTTCCGCATCTCCCGCATAAATCTAGAAGTGCGAAGAGTGAATTCCTTTCGAGGAAGGTTCAAGTTCACATCCACATTCAAATCAACTTCATAACCTTTCAACAAATAATATGGGGTATATCCAGTTGTTTCATGGACTGCTGAATTATAGGAGAAAATGACAAATGGTAAAAATTCATCCCAATCTGTGTGATCTTTATTAGTATAACATGTCAACATTTTGGCAAATGTTGCATTAAATCTTTCCGTTAATCCGTTGGTCCTTGGATGGTACCCGGAAGTAGATTTGTGCTGGGATTTAAACAGTGCTGATACTTCATTGATCATTTCGTTCCTGTACTCTGTCCCCTTATCGCTGAGTATCTCGCGTGGACTTCCCTCTTTGAGCATTACCTCGAATACAAGAGTTTTCGCTGCTTCCAACGCTGTACATGCTGGAGCCGCTCTGGCAATGACTGCACGCGATAAATAATCAGTGATGACAAAAACAAATTTATTTCCACTATTTGAAACTGGAAAGCTTCCTAACGTGTCTATACCAATCCTCTCGAACGGTCTTGAAATCGTCGACCAAGGTTGTAATAAACCTTTTTGTGGAGTGGTCATTGACTTACTTCCTGCGCAATGTGGACAACTGAGAACGTAATTCCTTACGTCCCTGTATATCCTCGGCCAAAAGAATCTTACTCTAATCCTTTTCCACGTCTTATTTAGGCCGAGATGAGCACCTACGAGCCCGTCATGCATTTCTTCTAACACTTGCTTACGTAAATGCTGCGGTACTACTAAAAGGTTTCCTTCCATGTTTAGAGAATTATAACTTTTCTTTCTAAACAACGTATTATCCAGGAGAACGAACTGTTTTAAAGGACGTTTCCTGTTTCTTGGAAGTTGCTCAATGTTCTCCATTGCGGTGATGATCTCCAAAATTTTCTCGTCCTTACGCTGTTCTACAGGTAAGTTGAGTTTTTCGAGAAGTAGTAAGGGAATAATTTCTTTTTCTTCCTCACCAATCTCTTCTTGGATTCGGCTAAGAGCATCTGCATCCGTGTGCTTCTTGCCTGACTTATGCATCACATCGTAGTCGTAATCTACCAGTTGTAAACTCCACCTGGCCAATCTACCGTTGGGATTTTTCACCTTATTCAGCCATTGTAACGCAGAATGGTCTGTCACAATTGTAAATTTCCTACCGTAAAGATATGGTCTGTACTTGTTAATGCCGAATATTATGGCTAAACATTCTCTTTCCGTAGCTGTGTAATTCTGTTCCGCTGTACTTAACAATCGACTGGCGTAACAAATCACATGTTCTTGCTTGTTAATACGCTGCTTCAGAATTGCACCGAGCCCATAAGCACTTGCATCCGTAGATACAATGAATGGCTCTGCAAAATTTGGATGTGCCAATACTGGTACCGTAACTAAAGCTGTCCGTAAGGCCTTAAACGCTGTTTCCTGTGATGGTCCCCAATCAAAAGCTTCATCTTTGCGAGTTAAGTTGGCTAAGGGCTTAGATACGTCCGCAAATCCTGGAATAAACTTTCGATAATACGAACATAAACCCAAAAACCCTCTCAACTGCTTCAAATTTGTTGGTTTTGGAAATTTAGCTACACTTTCCAAATTACGTGGATCAGGTGACACTCCATCAGAATCAACTATGTGGCCTAAATATTTGATGGTATTAGTACCAAACGTACATTTGCTGAGTTTAACCTTTAAGTTTGCCAACCGCAGCTTGCTGAAGACAGCATCGAGATCCTGAAGATGCTGATCAAATGTCTTTGAAAATATTATAAGGTCGTCAATGTAAGCTATACAGACCTTGCCAAGAAGATTACCAAGCACCTTATTCATCAATTTTTGAAACGCAGCTGGGCTATTACATAATCCCATTCCTAGGACGTTAAACTCAAAATGTCCGCTTGAAGTGGTAAACGCTGTTTTTTCACGATCCTGTTCATCTATTTCGACTTGATAATATCCTTGAATAAGATCCATCATCGAAAAATACTGGGCCCCTGCCAGTTGGTCCAATGTATCGTCAATTCTGGGCAGTGGGTATACCATTTTCTTTGTGATCGCGTTTAACCTCCTCCAATCGACACAAAATCTCCATTTACCGTCTCTTTTCTTGATGAGAAGTACTGGTGCACTCCATGGACTTTCTGACTCTCTAATGACTCCCATCTCAAGCAACTTTCTGGTCTCTTCTGCCTCTACTTCTTTTTCTGCGATTGAACGTCTATAAGGCTGCAAATGTATTGGATCATGGTCCCCCGTATCAATTTTGTGTTTAAATGTTGTTACTCTACCTAAGTCTTTGTCTGTGGCTGCAAATCTATCCTGATTCTTTTGAAGTAACTGCTTCATCTGCTCTTGTTGGCTTTTGTTCATCTTATCTTTAGCAATCGAGGAGTCAAAGTCAAAGCAATGCACTTGCTTTTCATCTGTCAACTCAACCGCTTTGGTTGAGGAGTCAGAGCAATGCACTTGCTTCTCATCCAACAACCCAATTTCGATAATGTAATACGCCTTACCAATTGCAGATTTCTCCTTCAGAAAGACTGATTTGTTTGTTGGATTAGCCACACGCAGAACTCCTTTACCATACTCAAAATTTGTTAATGTTTTACAACACAAAATTCCAAACCTATCTATTACATTTCCTAGAGGTTCCATAAACATTTCTGTGGTTAGTTTTGTATTTAAATAAACTGGTATAACGCATTCATGCATTGGTGGAATTGAGATATTCTTCATTACTCTGGCAACATAACTCTGGTCCGAAAATGATCTATTTATTGGAAAAACTGCTTCTTCTACTCCACTATCATTGTTCCGGCCCACAAAGATTTTTTGTAAATCATAATCGACGACAGTTCTCGTTGACCTCATGAATGGATCCCCCAACAAAAGCTGATGATGAAATCCTGACACTATTAACACTTCCACTCTATAGGTCAGTTTTCCAATTGCAATGTTCATTTTTGTTTTACCCACTGGAACTACCAAATCCTTTCCTATCCCACGTAGCCTAATGTTAGGGCTGGGTGAATAATCCAATTGAAGAGCTATTGCAACTTCTTCGCTTAGCAGGTTTCGTTTGGCTCCAGTGTCCATTACCGCTTTTATTTCCATTTCTTTTACAATTACTGGGATCTCCAACAATGATTCTGATACCTGAACGTCAATTATAATTATCTTACTCTTCTTCTTTTGTCTTTTCCTTTTCTTTGGGTGGCAACAATTTCTCTGTGGCCGTTCAACTAGTTTTTCGAATTTTGAGCCTTCGTTTGTGCCTGAGGATTAGGGTTTCCATCTTGCTGTTCACCTCTTCTCCTCTTTTTATTCCACTTCCAGCTGTTACTTCCACCTCTTTCCTGTTGCTGCTGTTGTTGTTGTTGTTGTTGCCTGGGTGGATTGTAAAACTCACAGCTGAAATGATGATAACATCCGCATGAACGGTTATTAGAATTATTACTATTGTTAGTATTATAATTATTATAATTAGGATTAAAGCCTTGTCTACCGCCTCTACTTCTACCTCCTTGATTATACTGTCCCCTATTCCTTATTGGCGCATACCACTGATTTTGTATCAGTATCGACTCTTCATCCAGCAAATCCACTGACTCTGCTTCTAACAATCGCCGCTTTAAATCAGCGACTTCAGCTAACAATTCAGCGTGGGTTGGTTGGGTCCCCACGGTTCCACTCAGTTTACCTGCTGTTACCGGGATCGCCTTCTCGTCCACGATTTTTTTAAACGCTGCAAGTAGAACATCTGCTGGGTCTTTTACTTTATGACTTTCGAATAACTTAATTCTCTCTTCCATATCCGCCAAAGTCTTCGGGAATACAGTAATCAACATCTTTTGCATTTCCGGCTTCAATCCTTGAAAAATGTAATTAATCTTCAAATTCTCAGGTAATTCTGGTCGCGCATAAGCACATTCGGCCAAGACCTTCTTCATAAATGCATCGGCTTTACCATCTGAATGCCTCATAAAATGAAGAGTGTTCAATACATTTTCCTGGCTTTTCCTGAACTTCTTTTCGATTTGTGGCTTCCATTCTGTCCAAGTCCAGGTTGGATTCGTTTTATATTGTTCCACAAACCATGCCAGTCCGTCAGTCTTAAGGGCTAACGGCAATTGTTTCACTCGTTCATCATCTGATGCTATTGTAGCTTCATAAGCCACAAGCCATTGGTCGATGTTACCTTTTTCTGTATCATAACAAACAACTTCGCGCTTTTGTATCAAAATACCCTTGAGAAGATCAGTTAAAACTGTTGTTGGATCCGCCATCTTGGATACAGTTCCTTTTGATGTGGATTCCTTTAATTTTACTGGCGTTAACAATTCAAATACTGATTGAAAAGACTTTGATTGCGCAAATTTTAATGGGGTTGCAAAAACAAGTTTATCATCCAATGTGGAAGTATTTTGCTCAACCTCCTTTATTCCAGGTTCCGACTGTGAAGTTGTTTTCCTTTTTCTAACCGCTACTTTGGAATCATCCACTGTGCTTACTAATTCTCTTTCTAATTCTTGATTCTTTAAGTCCAGTAGATTATCCACTTGCGCCTGTGATAACTTAACTGGCTGATCCACTGTTAAGCCTTAAATTATACCTTCACTTTATTCACACAACGCTGTAGCAACTCACAACTTTCACTAACCCTGAAACAAACTTATGCACAATTAATTATCACAATTAGTCACTAATTCAAAATAAATTTCAATAACAAAAAAAAATTATTATTATTTCCTGAAAAATAATCAAAATTAATCATCAAAATCAACATAAACTTCTACATAAACCAAAAAGAAAACATTTCCTATAATTGAATCATTATTAATATAAGTTTTATCATTAAACAAACATTGAATATTCACCACTCTTAACCTCCAAAACAACCTCATTTTATTATAAATTCAACTTGAGTAAATATCTTTAATAAATTCAAATATGTAAATCTTATTAGTGCACTATAATTAAATATTCAACTGCAATTGACCCTAAAAGAAAGTTTTCACAATGAGTCACCTTTCAATCTTATCACTCATGCAAATGAGTTTGCAACTTTTCAAAATTTTATATGAGTTTCACTTGAATTTTACTGAATTTTAATGCAAATTTGTACGGATTTCAAATGGATCTTCTAATTTTAGCAAATAACTGGCCAATTTCACTTTACTTTTACTACTTTTCACTACTTTTAGCCAATTAATGGGTCTCAAATAGAAAGAACCGCAATCTCCACCACTTTGTTACGTGGCCAGACTGACTACTGTTTGACCACGTAAATACTTTATATTAAACTGGGGGTTTGTAATTGCATTAAGTTAAACTAGCATTTAACTGTGTTGCTAATAAGAAGGAAATAAAGAGGACTCATTGTATTATTAATAAAATATAACTGTATGTTTATTAAATCATAAATACAATCTGAAATGAACCAAAGATTAACTTAAAACTAAATCTTATAAAACTATCTTAAATCTAGTAAGCATGAATAACTTTGGTGGGTGAAGAACCTCAAGATGCCGCGGCAGTACCTGCCCGACAACCTCTCGGTATGAAAGCTCGGAATGAACTGACGTTTCAGTTCTCCTCATCAGCCAAGTAAACTTGGGTGATTCTACTATTACTTAATGGGTAAATTAGTGAGATCATTCGCTTAAGGCGAACTCTAGTGAGGGTTTACAGCATTAATTCGAATCGTTTAGTTACGGAAGCGAGGTGGCGACAACTGGTTCACAGTGTGCTCGTCAACCTCGTAACAATATAAATATCGGCGCAAATTCGCGAATTTCGCAAAAAAGTGTCGAAAAATTAAGCAAATAGAACGGTTGTTCACTGAACAACCATCCTCTGCTACCAATGTAGACAGAGAATGCGCAAAATATCGGTGAGAACCGATTGGAAGCGTGAATTGGCGCTGTGCGACCCGCACAGACGTTAACAATACGACGCGTATCGTGTCGGAAATGCGCGCGGCCTAATGCCGCTTATATGCGCTGGCAAGAAGCACTAAAGGTGCTTTAAAGTAAAGACAATGCTTAAAACAATAAAAACGATTTAATATAATTGAAATATCTTACATAAGGTTCCAAACTGGAAAAGAAAACAGCTAAGCTGCAGTAGCTTGCGTGCAGCGCCATGTTGAATTTGGATTACAAGCATGAGGGCACTCTGGTGCCGGAAATTAACATTAGGTGTGAACAAATCATTGAATTGAAGAACAAATCATAGCATAGTGTAACGGAGGTATGGAATTACATACGAGACAGCGTAAAAAGAACAGTAACATCGTAATCAATTAAATAATAACAAAAATGCGCTGTATACCTAAACACAATGGGAAATCTAGGAAATAACAAATATATTCATCGATACAAATTGGTCTTTTGACCAACATTTAGACAGTGGTGCGACCGACCACATCACTGTTGACAAGAGTGCTTTCTCAAATTTTGCCGAAATTACCCCCTTTGACATAGAATTGGGAGAGGGAATTTCCAGAGTGACTGGAAAAGGGGAGATTGTTCTAATTACACAAGTAGATGGAGCCGAATGTACGGTAACCCTAAAGAATGTCTACTTTGCCCCTAACTTTGGCAAAAATTTGATTAGCATTTCAAAAATTGATGATGCCGGTTATCACATTCATATATTTAAGAATTTAATGAAAGTGTATGAATCAACTCACACTGATTGTTTGTTAACGGCTAAGAAGGTCGAAAATTTGTATTGTTTGAATGGTATGGCACAAGTGTATTATTCTAATGTAAATGCTAGTGTTACTAACCCAATTAATAAGGTAAACACAATTGAAACCATTAGTGCTTTACAAAGTAGTGATAACCAAGCCATTTTATGGCATAAACGCTATGGCCATTTAAATTATCACAGTCTAAAGACGCTAATGAAAAGTAAAGATGTACACGGAGTTGAATTTGGCGAGACACCGAAGGGAAAGTGTTCAACATGTGAACTAAGCAAGTCAACGCGCGCGTCATTTCCGTGGACGAGTGGTGTCACATCAAAGGAGCCATTACAGCTCGTGCACATGGACGTTTGGAGTCCATCACCCGCGCAAACTTCATTGGGAGGTTCGAATTATTTATTGACTATTATCGATGACTATTCTAGATATGCATGGCTATACCAAGGAGGTGAGAAGGAGACGTAACTCCTGCAGAACTTCCGGTACAATGCTTGTCTTCCCGGAAGTGATGTCATTCCCTCTCAATCCGCCATTTTCCAAACAGTAACATGCCGCGTGCTGCCTAAACACACAGCTAAAGCGGCCAAAACGCATTGTACCGTGGATGAAATCATGCAATCCATGGAAAAATTAATTATTTTTAAACGTCTAAGGTGTAAAATTTAAAAGATATTGAAAGACACGTCGCTACTGGGAGTCTAGTGAGTGGTGCGTACAAAACCGACTACGGTCAAACGAACGAGTTGGGAACTGGTGCAGAAGAAAGTCGAGGTAATTCGTACGTAATAACTTAAATTTAAAACAAAATTAAACCAACAGACGATTAATAGGAGTTTGAAAAGATGTAAGGTAGAAGACCACGTATTCTAGTCGTCCAAAGTTTGACAAAATGGCCAAGACCGCGGTGCTAAAGTGATAGCGACCGGTTTTGTCGATTTGGGATTTGATGTCGGGGATTTGATGTCGAGGCGGATTTCAGGTTTTAAAAATAATAATTGAGAAAAATTTAAACATTAATTTAAATATTTAAATTTAAGACACCGGCCGAATTTGCTCAACAAGCGATCGACGCTGATGTTCACGTCGTGGGAATCAGTTCGCTAGCAGCCGGACACAGAACGCTAGTACCGGAATTAGCAAAAGCATTAGAAGCTAGACGCTAGATTAGAAGCTAGATCGTAAATTAATATTAAAAAAGGAAAAAAACGCAATGAAAATAACAATTTTTGTTTTATTTAGGGACATTCTTATAGTTTGCGTCAGCGTTATTCCGCCACAGGATTACGACCACTTACACAAAATCGGCAAGCTCGGCGGGTGCGCAATTTTCGGCCCAGGAACAAAAATTCCACTCCCAGCGATGAGAGTGCTAGATTTTGTATCGTGCCATTTGAGAGTGAACTACGTGTTTTTGTTTTAATATAATTGATCGTGTACATACTTTTGAGATTTATTGTACACAATACTTTGAAAAAATTAACGAAATAAAATTAGCAAAGCATGCAAATACTACACCCAGTTCCAAAGTGTTACTAAAGATGTCTTGGATGGAATGCAAACAGCATTTCCGACAATAAATACTTTTACAATCCCGAATGTCGCAATGTTATTTTTGTATGTAAGATTGAAGGCACGATATGCTGGGTTTGGGAAATGGAATAAATTCCACACTAACGACTGTCACTTTTGCACAGTCCATAGCTTTGCATCTTTTCCATTTGCATTTACCGGCCTACCGCGCTTGGGAAGCATCGCTGTGTATGGAAAATGGCGGAAACAATCCCACAATGCACTGCGCAAATCGCGCATGTGCAGAAGATTATTGCGTACGCATGGTGACACCATTTTTGCAGGAGTTACATCTCCTTCTCACCTCCTTGGCTATACCCATTACCGAGGAAGGGTGACGTTTTCAAAACGTTCTGCAACTGGCAGCGAAGCATGGAACGAAAACGGAATCGGAAAATAAAATGCGTTCGGACAGACAATGGAATGGAATTTGCGAGCCGACAATTCGAAGATTATTTAAGAAAAGAAGGCATCGAATTTCAGAGAACCAACGTCTATAGCCCAGAAATGAACGGCGTTTCCGAACGCCTGAACCGGTCCATTTTCGAAAGCGTTTGATCCATGTTGAATGAGTCACAACTACCAAAGAATTTATGGGCCGAGTTAGCCATGGCATACATTCATTTGAAGAATAGGTC
The DNA here is from genome assembly GCA_949358305.1 of Strigamia acuminata. Taxonomy (NCBI): domain Eukaryota; kingdom Metazoa; phylum Arthropoda; class Chilopoda; order Geophilomorpha; family Linotaeniidae; genus Strigamia; species Strigamia acuminata. The sequence goes on along the minus strand of OX442314.1, from coordinate 62,170,231 downwards.
ACCTCACAGAGCCATCAAGGACAAGGTTCCATATGTACTTTGGAATGAGCGCGCGTTAGCCGTTTGCCATTTGCGCATCCCAGGAGCAATGGCATTTGTCCACATCCCACAGCGATACCGAGGGAAATTGGACAACCGAGCATGGCCAGGTGCCATTGTTGGATACGCATTGAAGACAAGAGGCTACCGCATCTGGGATCCGGCACAGAACAGAGTCGTCGAATCGAAGCACGTATCGATCGATGAAACGCGCATGTGGAATGTGCCAGAACGCGCGGAAACGCCTGAAGTTTTCGCATCTCCGTCAACCGAAGATGAGGGAGGACAGCCGGATACCCAGAGTCCGCCTAGCAGTACAACGAGTACGCCATTTGGCACACCAACGCATACACCACCAGGTTCTCCACCAGTTATCAGGAAACAACTGGTGCAAGTACCTGCATTGCCTCCAGTTCACATTGATCCGGCAGATCCGTATGCTGAATGGAGACGTGAGGAAATTGTCCGGACTGGAGGGACAATGCCGGGACGGAGTGACATTTATTATTACCCACCTGATGGGACAAAACTCCGAAGTCTGCCGGATGTCAAACGCTATTGCGAATCCGAAGAGATTGAATTTGATCCGAATTGTTTCGACTTTAAGCAGCCGAAGACGGCGACTCCGAAAGCAACGACGAGTGTTTGCGTGGGTAAACACCCAAGAGTCAGAGCGAATTGTGTCGTCACAGAACCAAAGAACTTCAAGGAGGCTATGGGTTCGGATCAGAAGGCAGAATGGCAAGGCGCCATTAATGAAGAATTCCAAACGTTTGAGAAGATAGAAGTATTTGAAGAAGTTCCACGACCGAAGGATACCACCATATTAGGATCGAAATGGATCTTCAAAGTGAAGCGCAACGCGGAGGGGATTTACGCACGTTATCGCGCGCGCCTTGTTGCGCAAGGCTTTAGACAGACGCATGGGATCGACTACGATGAAGTGTTCTCACCAGTCGTTAATTATGTGTTAATTCGTCTGTTCTTCTGCCTGCTTGTGGTACTCCTGAAGTGGAATGATACGCACATGGACGTGAAATGTGCTTACCTTTACGGGACCCTGGACTATAAAGTATATATGAACATTCCATTAGGATGGAAGACATCAAGTGAAGATACTGTGTGGCTTTTGCACAAAGCGTTGTACGGTCTGCACCAGAGCAGCAGAATGTGGTACAACAAACTTGATGAGTCTTTAAATTCGATTGGTTTTGTTAAAATACCGGGTTTCAATTGTGTATACCGTTATAATTATGATGCGATATTACTCGTCTATGTGGATGATTTGATTTTATTTACACGGAATGACCAGATCAAAAATGAAATTGTAAAACAACTTCAAACTTGTTTTGAAATTGTTGATCTTGGTCGAGTTAATACTTTATTAGGTGTAAATTTTGAACGTGACGAAGGGAAGATTTTATTGCATCAGAGAACCTACATTGAGAAGTTAGCTAAAGCTTATGGAATTGTAAAGAATAATTTAGTGAAATGCCCTATTCCAGTCGGAACTGATATTGGCATAGTTAAGAAAACTGAAGTTCTGGATGAAATCTTTTCTTACAGGTCTTTAATTGGTAGTCTGTTGTTCGTAGCTACTAGAACGCGCCCTGATATTCTGTTTCCCACTATACTCATGTCTCAATACAACAATGCTCATGGGCCAAGACACATTAAATTGTTATTGCAGATTTTACAATACACAGTTAATACCATGCATTATTGTTTAGATCTTTCGACAGGTCGTTCGACTGACATTTGGTCATATTCGGATGCGGCGTGGGCGAACGATAGGGAATCCTCGAAGAGTTTTGGGGGATTTATGGTATTCATTGGTGGGGCCCCTCTGAGCTGGGGATGCAAGGAGCAGAATATGGTGGCGTTGAGTTCGATGGAAGCGGAATACGTAGCGATGGTGTCTTGTGTCAAAGAATTATATTGGTTGCATGAATTATGCATTAGAAGTGACATTTGTGAAGAACCCGACACACCCATTGTTTATGTTGATTCCTCTGCCGCGACTCGTTTTACCGAAAACGAAGTGGAAAATGTGCGAACAAGGCACATTAGAATCCGATATCATTTTGTAAGCGATTGGTTTCGAAAGAACGTTTTCCAAATCAAACGCGTTCCCGGGCTCATTAATGTAGCCGATGTATTTACTAAGTTTTTGCCGGGAAGTGGCATTAAGTTATTATGTGAAAATATTTTTGTTGAGAGTCATAATGAGTGTTAATTTGTGGTGCAAATATGTATATGTTATGTACATAAGCAGTGGTGTGGAAAACATCTATTCTAGAAAGAAATCAGCGCCATCTTAACGTGTTGAAAGCAGAACAACAAGTGATATTTATTGTCTGGTCATGTGACCAGAAAGACATAGACAATGCCCCCTTTGGGCAATACACAGAAGCTGCATGTAAACAAACACGAGCCGTACGTGAACAAATACTGCAGCCAGTCGTGCAGTTAATATAGTGAACAAATTAACATAGTATAAATAATACAAAGAACATTGTCGCTTGATGATACGACATTACAGGACATCAAAGCTTAACAATCGGCCCCCTCGTATTATCAAGCATTTAAAACATTGAAATTAAATAAAAAACGATTACAAAATTGGACTAAGTCCGTCTTATCGACCGATTTGGCAATTTGTTCGAAACGTGTGGGTATGTTGACTTCAAGATGATTGGCTTCGAAATCGAGTGTCAACTCATCCAGGTACGAATCGAAATCATCAGTAGTCACATTGGATTCAGAAGGCTTCTTCTTCTTCTTGTCTTCGAAGAGGTGCTCTGGGACTTGAAGATTATGATCCGTGCAATATCGCTTGACATCTGGTATTGATCGCAACTTTGGCTTGTCATACCCCTCAATGGTGTATTCATAATCCTTCTGTCCTGTCGCCCTTGTCTTCTCCGTCTTCTTCCAAACGAGTGCGGGTATCGTTGCAACTGGGTTTGGAAGTACTTGTCCAAGTTGTGGTAAAGCCTTTTGAAAATTAACTCTTGGTAAGTTATGTTGTAGTTTTTCTTCAGGCTGTCGAAATTTCAACTTGACTGGAGGCACTTCCGGTTCTGGATCTCCTCTCTTCATAATTGGCTGTGGCGGGGGTAGCGGTGGCCTATTGTCCTCGTCGGAGTAATATTGACGGTCGTCGTTCTCTAAGTTGTCGTTCAAACTGTCGATGTTTGTGGTGTACTTCTCCGGTAGGCCCAGCACGCCTTCAACTCCGCGCTTGCTTTCCACGAATTTAACGTCGCTTGTCTCTATGACTTTCGAAAATTCTGGCAGCCAAATCCTGTATCCTTTGGTAATTCTTGAATATCCGAGCATAATATGGCATAATATGGCATAATATGCCCTTATTGTCTATCTTTCCATCTCGTACTTTCTTCTGCACAAAGCAGAGACTTCCAAACTTTCTCAAATGACGCAATGATGGTTTTCGTCCATAATAAAGCTCCATCGGCGTCTTTTCTGAGTTGAGCTTTGCAATTCTATTTCGCAAGTAATTGAAGGTGAGGATGGCTTCGCCCCAGAATCGGTGCTCCAATTGTGCATCATAAATAAGAGCTCGCATCCCGTTTGCCAAAGTTTGGTTGAGCCTTTCAGAAACACCATTTTGGACAGGTGTGTACGCATTTGTTCATTCATGCGCAATACCTTGGCCCTCGAGGTATTCACCAAACTTGTTGGAACAAAACTCCATGCCATTATCTGTCCGTATGGCTAAGACCGATTTGCCGAGTAGCCGCTCAATTCGTTTTACGTGTTTCTGGAAAATGTCAAACACCTCGTCCTTCCTTTTCATGAGATATACTGTTGAATAACGGGAAAAATCATCCGTTATTGTGAGAAAATATCGATTTCCCGACAGCGTCGCTGTGTTAAACGCTCCGCATACGTCCATATGAAGTAGTTGTAGTGGTTCCTTGGACCTAATGCCCGGTATGGACTTATGAGAAATCGCTTTCTTCTTCGCCAAGCTGCAGACATCACATTGCGTGATAGGAACATCCAATAATAGCAATCCAATTACAGCTTCGCTTCTACTCATTCCCTGCACACTTGGGAAATGAATGTGCCCTAATCGTTCATGCCACAACCTCGCCTCTTCTGGATTTGACTTGGTCCTGCTTGTGTGAGGGAGTTCTTGTTGTTTGTGTTCGTTCTTGTCTTCGCTCACATTGGCTTTGTTCAATTCCTTCGCCTTTAGTTTCTCAAAATCGGGTTTTTGGTCACTGAGTTTAATGTAGTACAGTCGGTCTTTCTTGACGCCTTCCATCAATTGTCTTTTCCATTGCGGGTCGTAAATTTTCACCAACCCCGCGCCAACGGCGACCCTGCATCGCGCCTCGTCAATACACGGTCCCGACAGCAAATTCCTTCGTAGATCAGGCGCGTAGTACACTTTCTTCAGTGTTATGGGGATCGTTTCATTCCCGACCAAACACATGATACAAACATCCCCAACTCCTTGTATCTGGATTAGGGTCTTCTTGTCGGCCTGACTAATTGTTCCTGTCATTTCTTTGAAGTTGTGAAATTGACTTCTGTCCTTGCAGAAGTGCCCTGTTGCTCCCGTATCATAAATCCAGCAGTTACTGGCTTCACTGCACTGCAGCATCTCCTGTTCGCCTAATTCGGTGAGAAAACCAACGTCCAACATGTTCGTATCTAATTCCTCGATAGTATTCGATTTCATGTTGCTGTTTGGGGCCAATTGTAGTTGCGCCGTGCATTCTTTGGCCCAATGTCCATGTTGGTTGCAACGGAAACACGGCCCCCGTCCCGTTGACCCGGTGCTATTTCCTCTGAAATTCGTGTTTCTGCTGCCTCGCCAATTTGATTTGCCGCCTCGTTGTCCAGTGTAATTCGCTTTGTTGCTTTGGTTACCGTTCTTTTGCTGTGTTTTCGAAGAATTGTCGCCACTTTTAGCACTTGTTGACCCTTGTCCTGTGCTAAATGCATCTATAATCTGTCCTTGGCCTGTGTCTCGCCTTTGTTGCACAAGTCTGCCCTCCTCGGCGACCAATTTGATTTCCACCTTTTCCAAGGTGAAATTAGCATCTTCCCATCGGTAAATTGTTTGGACAATTGACTGGTATTCTTGCGGGAGATATCTTATTAGTTGGAAAGCCTGGTAGAGATTGTCTAATTGGTGTTTAACATCAGCTAGCTTCTTTGCTGCATTTCTTATTCTCGCAGCAAAAACCCCGATCGTTTCCGTCGTCGGGTCATACTTCAAGCTGAAGAATTCGTCGAGAAGACGTATTATTCTCGCCCTCGAGACCGGTTCAAAGTTTGTTTTCAGCGTGTCCCACGCTTTCTTGGCGTCCTCGACCCCGTTGAGTAGCTCGTGGTACTGCTCTTCAATTGAGTAGTAGATGAGGCTAAAGGCTCGTCCCTTTCGCAGCTTGTAGTCCGAGCGATCACGCCAGGACGCTCCGGGTGCCAACGCCTCTTCAGTTCCGTCTGTAAATCCCCAGCAGCCGTGATGCATGAGGAGAACTTTGATCTGTTGCTTTCAGCTGTCGTAATTCAGTCTGTTGAGCAGTGTTATTTTTCTCTCCAATTTGTCCGAATCCATTCTGTGCTTTTGATTTGAACTTGTTGAAAAGTCACACACTTTGAAATCCCAAAAACACTTTCCTTACTGATAATCGCAACAAAGTGCAGTGTTGCGATGTTAGTACGCTCTTAATACTAAGTTAGTATTTATCCTGACACAACACTAAGCTAGCAATAGTATTAAACGACAATAATCAAAAATAAACACGAGAAATGTTCATAAATGTTGTTTTCTCTTCGTAATTCGTCCGCTCGTTTTGCGTCATTTCGAATTTCGCGAATTGTCCACTAAATCGTCCGTTGTTTCGCCGTTCGTCAACGTTTTCCTGCTCACACTTCACGTGTGGTTGGCTGGAACAGTCGCCGTCGTATCCCAGACGTCTTTCCGCCGAAAATGTTGACACGTTGACAATACGTATTGCGCCTTCGCAATATGGGAACAAATTTCCCCAAAACAAAAAGAGAAAACGTTTAAACAAAATGTTTTACAGTTTTTCGAACCCTTATTGTTCCTGTGTGGTTTGGTGACTGCTTCCTGCTTCCCAATCTCGAATTTAGTGGCACAAACACAGACTGGCTTCTTCTCCCATGGGCGCCGCCATGTTGGATAAATAGAGATGAGTCGCCTTGGTGACCTCCAAATGGCAGCTGACTTCACAAAGTTGCTCCAGATGTTTCTCATCGTTATTGTGGCCCATAACCTTGTTAATTTGTGGTGCAAATATGTATATGTTATGTACATAAGCAGTGGTGTGGAAAACATCTATTCTAGAAAGAAATCAGCGCCATCTTAACGTGTTGAAAGCAGAACAACAAGTGATATTTATTGTCTGGTCATGTGACCAGAAAGACATAGACAATGCCCCCTTTGGGCAATACACAGAAGCTGCATGTAAACAAACACGAGCCGTACGTGAACAAATACTGCAGCCAGTCGTGCAGTTAATATAGTGAACAAATTAACATAGTATAAATAATACAAAGAACATTGTCGCTTGATGATACGACATTACAGGACATCAAAGCTTAACAATGAGATCGGTTTAAAAGGGGAGATTGTGGCGCAGTAATTGACGCAGATCGCGCGAAGTGTACGCGAAGCGACGCGCCCTGATGCGCCCGACGTGGGCGCGTATGCCGTGGTGATGCGAGGCGCGCGAGGGCGCGTATAATGAGAGCGCCCTGATGCGCCTATGTGAGCATGCGGGGTTTTAATGCGCCCATCGTGGATTGTAATGTGGAGATTAAACCGATGACATTGTAACTCGAATATACTGTGTTATTTATAGTGTATAAATGTAATAACATATTATATTATAGAATGTACTCATTTATTGAATTGTTAATGTGAAACTTATATTTAATGTATGCACCATGTTAGAATTTGCATTTATGGGTTTCCATTGGTTGGTGATGTCATACTGATGTTTTCACTTGTTTGATGTTTTGTTTTTAAGCATTCACTTGCTCACTGTACTCCATCCAAGCTGGATGTTATGTATATTTTATGTTCAGAGGATTAAACAACATTTGGTTTGATTTTAACAACTTTGGAGGTTTTATTGCTAAAACACACACAGGACAGGACAGCAGGACATCTTTCCAGTATTTAGAATTAACAGAAGTCTTCCACAACACCACACAACCCAATGGAACGAGTGAGCGACCCAATGGAACTAGTGAGCGACCCAATGAAACTATTGAGCGATCCAATGGAACTATCGAGCGACTTAATGGAACAACCAAGCGACCAATGAAAATAGCGAGCAACCCAATGGAACTAGTGAGCGACCCAATGGAACTATTGAGCGATCCAATGGAACTATCGAGCGACCTAATGGAACAACCAAGCGACCAATGAAAATAGCGAGCAACCCAATGGAACTAGTGAGCGACCCAATAGAACTATTGAGCGATCCAATGGAACTGCGAGCGACCAAATTGAACAAGCAAGCGACCAATGGAACTAGCGAGCAACCTAATGGAACTAACGAGCGACCCAATGGAACTATTGAGCGATCCAATGGAACTGCGAGCAACCAAATTGAACAAGCAAGCGACCAATGGAACTAGCGAGCAATCCAATGGAACTAGCGAGCGACCCAATGGAACTATTGAGCGATCCAATGGAACTATCGAGCGACCTAATGGAACAACCATGCGACCAATGGAACTAGCAAGCAATCCAATGGAACTAGCGAGCAACCCAATGAAACTATTGAGCGATCCAATGGAACTGCGAGCGATCCAATGGAACTATCGAGCGACTTAATGGAACAACCAAGCGACCAATGAAAATAGCGAGCAACCCAATGGAACTAGTGAGCGACCCAATAGAACTATTGAGCGATCCAATGGAACTGCGAGCGACCAAATTGAACAAGCAAGCGACCAATGGAACTAGCGAGCAACCTAATGGAACTAACGAGCGACCCAATGGAACTATTGAGCGATCCAATGGAACTGCGAGCAACCAAATTGAACAAGCAAGCGACCAATGGAACTAGCGAGCAATCCAATGGAACTAGCGAGCGACCCAATGGAACTATTGAGCGATCCAATGGAACTATCGAGCGACCTAATGGAACAACCATGCGACCAATGGAACTAGCAAGCAATCCAATGGAACTAGCGAGCAACCCAATGAAACTATTGAGCGATCCAATGGAACTGCGAGCGATCCAATGGAACTATCGAGCGACTTAATGGAACAAGCAAGCGACCAATGGAACTAGCGAGCAACCCAATGGAACGAGTGAGCGACCCAATGGAACTAGTGAGCGACCCAATGAAACTATTGAGTGATCCATTAGAACTATCGAGCGACCTAATGGAACAACCAAGCGACCAATGGAACTAGCGAGCGATCCAATGGAACTGTGAGCGACCAAATTAAACAAGCAAGCGACCAATGGAACTAGCGAGCAATCCAATGGAACTAGCGAGCGATCCAATAGAACTATTGAGCGATCCAATGGAACTGCGAGCGACCAAATTGAACAAGCAAGCGACCAATGGAACTAGCGAGCAACCCAATGGAACTAGTGAGCGACCCAATAGAACTATTGAGCGATCCAATGGAACTGCGAGCGACCAAATTGAACAAGCAAGCGACCAATGGAACTAGCGAGCAACTTAATGGAACTAGTGAGCGACCCAATAGAACTATTGAGCGATCCAATGGAACTGCGAGCGACCAAATTGAACAAGCAAGCGACCAATGGAACTAGCGAGCAACCCAATGGAACTAGTGAGCGACCCAATAGAACTATTGAGCGATCCAATGGAACTATCGAGCGATCCAATGGAACTATCTGTTGGGAATCAGTTTCCATAGTGATCGCGTATAACGACTTGTTTACGGTGCGTGTTTCTGTCTTAGCGCGCCAGGAGCGATGTTTGAGCTGCGGTCCAGTGCTATTACACATTGGCCCTGTGTTTAAATGTGTACGACGAATACCCAATGTGAATAGCATGTCGTTGCATCAATGCAAACCGTCGTTTGCAGTGTTTGGTTCCGTGTACGATAGCGACGAGTTGTTGTATCGCGCATTTGAGGTTTTTCGGTGCTGGTCCAAATACTGCGCCTTATTTGTACCTGTGTGATTTGTTCTATAGTCATTGTATAGCTTATGTTCTGGAATCCTTGGAGATTTATTCTGTAATCCACAGGGGATTTGTCCTGCCTTGTTTATGTGTGAGGTCACACTTTTACTAGACTGCTAATAAAGTGGCAGCCATATTGTTTGCTGGTCTTAAGCCAATCTTAAATGATGGAGTCTGCTTTCCAAACACTCACCCAACTGCGATTAGAACTCAACATTGGTAGCAGAGGGTGGTTTGTCCAGTTGTGGTGAGTGTTTGCAACGTTTGAGAAACGTTTGCAAAGTTTTCCGACCATTTTTCAAAGCGCGGAGTTCGTCGCGCGATCCGGCGGACACGTAGCAGCGACGCGCTGCTGAAACGAGCGGTTTCCTCGTCCCTGCCAAGCAGAGAAGCTTCGCGGGTCGTCTACGCACTCGCGACGGGCGAGATTGCGGTTTCGAGACGGATTTCGGCGGAGAATCTGACGGAGGTCGCCGCGAACGAGACGACGACGTGTCGGGCACATAATCGAGGCGAGAATCGTTTGAAATTGGTTGGAATCGGCGTTGGAAAGCCCACACAGGCCGTAAGGACTTTTATCGTTTATTTGAGCAGTTATTTGGCGGAATTATAAGCCTTTATTTTCGAGAATGAAAAACAGCACTATTTCACTTTTGACTAGTTTTTTCAAATGACCATCAGCACTATTTCACTTTTGACTAGTTTTGTCAAAAGAAAAACAGCACTATTTCACTTTTGACTAGTTTTTTCAAATAAAAAACAGCACTATTTCACTTTTAACTATTTTTGTCAAATAAAAAACAGCACTATTTCACTTTTTACTAGTTTTGTCAAATGAAAAACAGCACTATTTCACTTTTTACTAGTTTTGTCAAATGAAAAACAGCACTATTTCACTTTTAACTATTTTTGTCAAATGAAAAACAGCACTATTTCACTTTTGGCTAGTTTTGTCAAATGAAAAACAGCAGTATTTCACTTTTGACTAGTTTTTTCAAATAAAAAACAGCACTATTTCACTTTTAACTATTTTTGTCAAATGAAAAACAGCACTATTTCACTTTTAACTATTTTTGTCAAATGAAAAACAGCACTATTTCACTTTTGACTAGTTTTGTCAAATGAAAAACAGCACTATTTCACTTTTGACTAGTTTTTTCAAATGACCATCAGCACTATTTCACTTTTTACTAGTTTTGTCAAATGAAAAACAGCACTATTTCACTTTTTACTAGTTTTGTCAAATGAAAAACAGCACTATTTCACTTTTGACTAGTTTTGTCAAATGAAAAACAGCACTATTTCACTTTTGACTAGTTTTTTCAAATGACCATCAGCACTATTTCACTTTTGACTAGTTTTGTCAAAAGAAAAACAGCACTATTTCACTTTTGACTAGTTTTTTCAAATAAAAAACAGCACTATTTCACTTTTAACTATTTTTGTCAAATGAAAAACAGCACTATTTCACTTTTTACTAGTTTTGTCAAATGAAAAACAGCACTATTTCACTTTTTACTAGTTTTGTCAAATGAAAAACAGCACTATTTCACTTTTTACTAGTTTTGTCAAATGAAAAACAGCACTATTTCACTTTTGACTAGTTTTTTCAAATGACCATCAGCACTATTTCACTTTTGACTAGTTTTTTCAAATGAAAAACAGCACTATTTCACTTTTGACTAGTTTTTTCAAATGACCATCAGCACTATTTAACTTTTGACTAGTTTTGTCAAATGAAAAACAGCACTATTTCACTTTTTACTAGTTTTGTCAAATGAAAAACAGCACTATTTCACTTTTGACTAGTTTTGTCAAATGAAAAACAGCACTATTTCACTTTTTACTAGTTTTGTCAAATGAAAAACAGCACTATTTCACTTTTGACTAGTTTTTTCAAATGACCATCAGCACTATTTCACTTTTTACTAGTTTTATCAAATAAAAAACAGCACTATTTCACTTTTGACTAGTTTTGTCAAATGAAAAACAGCACTATTTCACTTTTGACTAGTTTTTTCAAATGACCATCAGCACTATTTCACTTTTTACTAGTTTTGTCAAATGACCATCAGCACTATTTCACTTTTGACTAGTTTTGTCAAATGAAAAACAGCACTCTTTCACTTTTGACTAGTTTTGTCAAATGAAAAACAGCACTATTTCACTTTTGACTAGTTTTTTCAAATGACCATCAGCACTATTTCACTTTTTACTAGTTTTGTCAAATGAAAAACAGCTTTATTTCACTTTTAACTATTTTTGTCAAATGAAAAACAGCACTATTTCACTTTTTACTAGTTTTGTCAAATGAGAAACAGCACTATTTCACTTTTGACTAGTTTTTTCAAATGACCATCAGCACTATTTCACTTTTTACTAGTTTTGTCAAATGAAAAACAGCATTATTTCACTTTTTACTAGTTTTGTCAAATGAGAAACAGCACTATTTCACTTTTGACTAGTTTTTTCAAATGACCATCAGCACTATTTCACTTTTTACTAGTTTTGTCAAATGAAAAACAGCACTATTTCACTTTTTACTAGTTTTGTCAAATGAGAAACAGCACTATTTCACTTTTGACTAGTTTTTTCAAATGACCATCAGCACTATTTCACTTTTTACTAGTTTTGTCAAATGAAAAACAGCACTATTTCACTTTTGACTAGTTTTTTCAAATGACCATCAGCACTATTTCACTTTTTACTAGTTTTGTCAAATGAAAAACAGCACTATTTCACTTTTTACTAGTTTTGTCAAATGAAAAACAGCACTATTTCACTTTTGACTAGTTTTGTCAAATGAAAAACAGCACTATTTCACTTTTGACTAGTTTTTTCAAATGACCATCAGCACTATTTCACTTTTTACTAGTTTTGTCAAATGAAAAACAGCACTATTTCACTTTTTACTAGTTTTGTCAAATGAAAAACAGCACTATTTCACTTTTGACTAGTTTTGTCAAATGAAAAACAGCACTATTTCACTTTTGACTAGTTTTTTCAAATGACCATCAGCACTATTTCACTTTTGACTAGTTTTGTCAAAAGAAAAACAGCACTATTTCACTTTTGACTAGTTTTTTCAAATAAAAAACAGCACTATTTCACTTTTAACTATTTTTGTCAAATGAAAAACAGCACTATTTCACTTTTTACTAGTTTTGTCAAATGAAAAACAGCACTATTTCACTTTTTACTAGTTTTGTCAAATGAAAAACAGCACTATTTCACTTTTGACTAGTTTTGTCAAATGAAAAACAGCACTATTTCACTTTTGACTAGTTTTTTCAAATGACCATCAGGACTATTTAACTTTTGACTAGTTTTGTCAAATGAAAAACAGCACTATTTCACTTTTTACTAGTTTTGTCAAATAAAAAACAGCACTATTTCACTTTTAACTATTTTTGTCAAATGAAAAACAGCACTATTTCACTTTTTACTAGTTTTGTCAAATGAAAAACAGCACTATTTCACTTTTGGCTAGTTTTGTCAAATGAAAAACAGCAGTATTTCACTTTTGACTAGTTTTTTCAAATAAAAAACAGCACTATTTCACTTTTAACTATTTTTGTCAAATGAAAAACAGCACTATTTCACTTTTTACTAGTTTTTTCAAATAAAAAACAGCACTATTTCACTTTTTACTAGTTTTTTCAAATGAAAAACAGCACTATTTCACTTTTGACTAGTTTTTTCAAATGACCATCAGCACTATTTCACTTTTTACTAGTTTTGTCAAATGACCATCAGCACTATTTCACTTTTGACTAGTTTTGTCAAATGAAAAACAGCACTATTTCACTTTTGACTAGTTTTGTCAAATGAAAAACAGCACTATTTCACTTTTGACTAGTTTTTTCAAATGACCATCAGCACTATTTCACTTTTGACTAGTTTTGTCAAATGAAAAACAGCACTATTTCACTTTTGACTAGTTTTTTCAAATGACCATCAGCACTATTTCACTTTTTACTAGTTTTGTCAAATGACCATGTGACGGTTACACTGTCATACACTTTGTTAGTATAGGACGATTATTTCACCAATAGATGGCGCTGATGCGTTTTAGCGGTAAATTCAAATTTCGACAATTTTTGAGTGAATAAAATATAAATTACTATTTATATTTTATTCCACTGCAACTTTAGACACTTTTAAATACTTTTGGATGTTTAAAAACTAGTTGATTTATTTGTCACATAATTCTATTGAATTATGTGCAAACTTTACACCTGGTGAAGTCACCCTTCATCACCCACTGTGAGTTGGACTCCTTTCGGATTATAGTCAAAAGGACTTAATCCAAAGTGTGTCCTGCGTATCCAGTTCCTGTAGTGGACCTAGTAGAAGACTATGTCCTGAGTATCCACTTCCTGTGATCTAGGATTGGATGGATTTGACTGCCCAGTGATCCCATTGGATCACTGAACAGCTATTCTCCTCACCGAGTATATATCCCCCTGCAAAACGGATATAGCTCGCTCTTGTTCTTGTTTTGTTTGATACCGATATTTACTTGAGCACATATTATACTTCTCTGCGTTCCGACAATCCGTTGTAGAAATACTTTGTATTTAGTGTAAGTATCTAGAGTGGGTAGAAGACTCACAGACACACTGCCCGCCTCTTCATGCCAACATTCCGTTGTAGAAATGTAGTAACTAGAGTGAGTACTTCACAGACACATTTAAGTGTAGTATCTAGAGTGGGGTACAACCCACAGACGCACTCCCTCCAGCTTCATGCCAACATTCCGTTGTAGAATGCAGAATCTAGAGTGGAGTAAAATTCACAGACGCATTGGTAATGTAGAATCTAGAGTGGAGTATTTAATATTCCACAGACACATTATCAGAGTAATCGACGCGGAGTAATTTCCCGGTTACTCTCCCGCCAGCCAGGACCGAGTGGAGTAATTTCCCGGCGATGGATAACCTTTCCTGCGAGATATTTCGATTCAATTCGTTATTGGTTTGACGGAACATTTAAGTCTAACTTAGATGTTGATTGCACTCGGGGCAAAAAATAGCTCGGCGCTATTTTAATATATGTTATTTATTTTCACAGTTTAGTTAAGTTTGTGACTCTAAAATATCATGATTAATTCCATAGAATTAATATGACTATTTATTCTCACATTGTTACATCTCGCGGTAATTATTGATTACAACAATTATCTGCGATGCGATGTGTGTGACGATACAGAAAAGTCAACCGCACCTCTCGGATATAACCCACCCAGCCTAACCATTTACACACCTTTTAGAACCAAACCCCGGACCATTTAGAAGCCAAAGCCATTCATAGATGACATCTTTTACGTCACAGCAATAAGACCGTTACAAATTCTTATTGCATGACTGAAGCCTTCAAATGATATTATTTCAGGGCTCTTGCCAAATAACTGTATAGTTTAACTCATCGTCATTTTAGCCACTTGTAGGCATAATATTTATATAAGTTTCAACCGGAATAAATGTTATATGTTTTGAGAAAACATCAGGTTTACATATTTTACACTTTCACACAGATAGTTCACACTTTAGTTTAGCAATTGCTATCTCCAGAAGGTAATCGTCACACGTGGAGGTTCTACCGAGATAGGTTGCATTTTATCGAAGTGAACTCTGTGATCAAAGTGTAAAAATTGAAAAGCGAATTTTTGATTATTTATGTAAATATTATAATCAGAAAATTTCCGATTTTCTCCTTGAATTTATTGCGCAATATTCATTTGTTTTCAAAAAATTCTCATTATCTTTTGGAAATATTTGAAGTCGAATTTTTGGATTATTTTGAAAACTCATTATAATTCCGAATTTCGTACAAAAAATCTATTTTGATTTTGTTGAGTTTCCCAGAATATTCGACTATATTCTGGAAAATTTTGAAACCCTGAATTTTGATCAAAAAACGATTTTGACCAGAAATTCTGCTGACGAAAGAATAAAAGTTAAAACATTTTATTTTGCTGGTTAAAAGACTTGACCAAGTTTCCATTGTTCTGTTCAACGTTTTGGATTATTATTTTAATCTTTGACGAAGTAAAGAATGTAACAAAGGGAGCCACTCACGATGCAGCTCGGAGTGGGTCATCCAGATGTGGAATTGTTGAGAATTTCGGATTAAAATTATCTGAAATTTCTCAACATCACCAATCACAGCAGATTGTCTTGACAAAGGAAATTTTCCGGAAGCTAGTTTGACAACCAATATTCAGCCACTTACTTTTCGACAGTGTGACCATCCAGTTGTGCCTTTGTGACCAGTGCCCGCTTTGGACCATTCTTGACCGAACAACAGGACAGTTTTCCCGAAACTACTCCAGTTTTCAGCAGCTAAGGTTGTATTTTTTCAAATTATTTTTTAGTTTAAAATTAAGCGTGTTTCATTTACGCTAGTTTCATTTAAATTTTTATTTTTGTTCTGTGCGTGTATTCCCTTTGAGTATTATGGCCCGAAGACCTGTAAGAGTTCGTGGAACACGAGGAAATCGTGGAGCACGACGACGTGGTGGAATGTGTGAAACTCCAAGAGGAAATGTGGAGTCTGATTTCGAAAGCCAGGGGGAAGAAAATGTTCCTAGAGACGTTTCCAACCCAGGTAGTTCTCGAACAGATCCACTATCCGTCCCGCATGATTTAGAGGTTTATTGTCGCCATTACCAATTGGAAGTGACGCAGTTCTCCACTTTGTGTGAAGCTCAACAGTACACGGCGAATAATGGTCACGAAAGAAATCGTGCAATTACTCCCGATGTAATTGTAACCAACGAGCAAAGTGTTTCTGTAGATCGAACTGGCCCTCGTTCACCGGCCACATATCGCTACCAGCAATTACCTGGATGGCGAATGAATGTTGCTCGTGACGATAACGGACAGTTAAATTCTTCACTTTCTGTTCAGCCTTCGATTCAGTTACCAGCTACTTCTTGGCGATCGAATTCGACCGAAAGAATGGGAAATTCCGGACAAGGAAATTTTTCTGCGCCAATTTCCCGAAATTTACCAAGTGCGACGGCAGTAAATAATAATTTACTCGCTCCCACTGGAAATTTGAACGATTCTTTCAGAATTCCACAGCCTCGAACTAATCTGTCGATCCAACCAAGGGGGAGAAATGAAAATTATCAAAATTTTCAATCTCACGCCCAATCTGATGGAGATTTTAGGAATTATAGAAGTTCCCGCTCTCAAGGTGGACGAGCTCCGCCGAGAAATCAACGATTTCCCGGAGCTCCAGGCGATCCTCGTGACTCCGATCCTAACTCGAGTAGCGACGAATCTCACGCTGGTGGAGGGGGAAATTATAACAATAATTTCCACCGACGAAATAATTCGCGTTCTCCTCCGCCACCTGACAGACGTCAAAATTTTCGAGAAGAGCCAAATCCACCACCCAGAGACCATGAGAGTCGATCTACACCCAATTCAAACTCTGCTTCTAATTTGTCAGACGAAAATGTAAAACAAATTATTCAGGGTTTAGTTGGTCAAATCCGAAGCCCAAATACTCCCAATCAGAATTTTGGAAAAGGAATTGAGATTCCTATTTTTGACGGGAAACAGACAGAGGTTGCGCGATTCCTTGAAATCGTCAAAGCTGTCGCACTCGGAAAAGGCATTCCTTTAGACGACATGGTACACACGGCTGTACCTGGACGACTATTAGGACATGCACAACGTTGGTTCCATAAGCAACGCCATACTTTTAACAGCTGGCGAACTTTCGAAGCCTCTTTTCTCAATTGTTTCGACCTCGTCCCACTCACAAGAGAAAGGCGACTTCTTAATGTAAAACAACGAGCCGACGAGTCACTTTATAGTTTTCTCTTGCGGTATACGCAAGAACAAGGTGAAGTGCCGCCAGGTGATAAAACTGGACGTGCGCAGTTATTCGATAATCTAACTCAAGAAAGTTTCACGGCGTTATGTACACAAGGAATGTATGGTGACTTTACAGTAGATGACATTCTACAATATGTAGGAGCAAATCGCTCTAAGTTTGAAAGTTCTGCTCAACTTGCAGCAAAATTGGAGTACGATAATCGAGAGAATCATCCTACTCCCAAACTTCACGAAAAATCTAAGATTTTTCCATCTAAAACTTCACTACGTTTAACGCAAACGCAAGATGAGGTTGAAGATGAAGACGAGTCGGAAAATGACGACTCAACCGATGATGGGTCGATGGAGCGACTATTTGCCGCCCAGTATGAAAAAACTACTGGCAAATGCTTCTTCTGTCACGAGCCCGGACATTTTAAAAGAGAATGTCCAGCTCTTGCGAAAAAATTAGCAGGGAAAACAGACTCGTTAAATTCTAATAAAAGATTTAACCACTCTGCTCCCAACCCCGAGTTTAAGCGACCCAAACAAAATTGGGTTACGACGGAAACTTTAGACTCCAAATTTACTGACTTCCAGAAAACCATGGTTGAACTATTAACTAAGCGTTTACCAGCACCCACGGATTTAGCCACTCCCGACGAGACAAAAAACTGATTCAGGGGGTTGTTCAAATTGCCCAACCCCCGCCTAACGAGTTGTTTCCTCTCTCGGAATTTTCAAATGATTTATTTTCACGAAAAGATGAATTTAAATTAAGACATAAACCTAGTCACCTCACAGTGCCATATGTCGACGATTCGAAGAATAAACCACCATCGTTGGTCATTTCTTACGAAGCAGTGCCTGTCTGTCGGAAAGCTAATAGTTCCACTGGTGGTATCGATGAGAATTTAAAAGTCATGACAGACCAACTAGAAAATTTGAGTATTTTCAGTGGAAGTTGGAATGCACCAAAGAAACCACTTATACCCAAAGTTTTCAAGTTAAGGAAAATCCTTAAACTTGAAAAATGGAACAATAAAGATCGAAAAGAATTTCTTGGCAAACTTTGCAATAGCAAATTAATTAATGGTGGCAAAGATGATCCGCGTATGAATGTCCAAATTGGAGGTTTGGATTACAACGCACTAATGGACTCTGGAGCCACCCAATGTTTTATTGGAGTACAACTCCTTTCAAACACAGAAATTCTGGTGGAATTCATACAAGAATGTCCCCGGGGAATGCGTGTCTGCGCGGTCGGAATAGATCACCGACCTATCGGTCAAGTTTGTCTTTGTGTCAAATGGGCAGATAAAAAGAGAGTTACGCCTATGACCTTCATAATTCTACACAAAAATGTATGTGGATTAATTTTGGGCCACAATTTTATGCGTAGAACCGGAGTCAATTTAAATCCAAAACGAGCAGTGTTCACCTGTGATGACATGCCCGGATGGACAGCCCCGTACGAGACCACCGAACTTAACTGT
Organism: Strigamia acuminata; assembly: GCA_949358305.1. Lineage (NCBI taxonomy): Eukaryota > Metazoa > Arthropoda > Chilopoda > Geophilomorpha > Linotaeniidae > Strigamia > Strigamia acuminata. Next base: position 62,151,678 of record OX442314.1, on the reverse strand, counting down.
TGCTTAGCAAACATTAAGACTTTGGGTCTCCAAGGTGAAGGAACTCCCACTTCACCTGACTGGGCAGAAAAACTCGTCGAAGGCTGCAACAGCTCGGCGGAAGAAAAACAGTTACTCGTAAACGTTCTTTTGGAAGCAAAAAACGTATTTCGAGATCAATTGGGCTGCACGCAGATAGCCAAGCACAGCATCAAGTTTAAACCTGGTGCTACTTGGAAACACCAGCCGTATAGAATGTATAATCCGGCCAAGAAGGCGATTATGACGGAATTGGTCGAGGAACTGGAGGCCGATGGGTTGATCGAACCCGCAACTGGCCCCTATATAAGTCACCCCGTCATAGTGGCCAAACCCGGCGGGAAGTACCGATTATGCATCGACTACCGCTGGTTGAATGCAATCACAGAAGTTGATGCAATTCAAATGCCAAGTATTGACCTGCTAATTCATCATACTAATCAGGCCAAATATTTTACGTCCATTGATCTAACTAAAGGTTATCATCAAATGGAAATGGAGGAAGGGGACAAGAGTAAAACTGCTTTTTACACCCCAAAGGGCAAATTTCAATTCAAAAGATTGCCATTTGGTCTTTGTAATGCACCTAGCTCTTTTCAACACCTCATGACCAAAGTATTGGGTGACTCTTTATATAAACACGCTCTAGTCTATTTAGATGATATAATTATTTTTTCCGACACATGGGAAAATCATTTACTACATATTAAAGACGTACTTGAGAAGTTAGATGCCGCAAATCTAACTATCAATAAAGACAAGTCAAAATTTGGTCGAACATCATTACGATTTTTAGGCCATTTAATTTCGGAGGGATCTCTTCTTCCAGACCCTGACAAAGTCTCGGCTGTAAGGAATTTTCCCAAACCGACTTGTTCTAAAGACATTCAAAGATTTGTAGGACTTGCGAATTTTTTCCGAAAATTCATTCCTAACATCGCCAATATTGCTCGTCCATTGACCAATATTATGCATGATCAAGCAAAGTTTGTGTGGGATGATCCACAAACAACTGCATTCGAAACTATCAAAGATATTTTGTGTGACAAGGACCAAGCCCTTCTTCACATGCCAGATATGAATAAACCTTTTGTCATTCTGACAGATGCTTCTCATTCAGGCTTAGGTGTTAGATTTAATCTATTGTTACAAATTATCAAAGGTTTTAACGTTATCAAATGTGTGAACGTTGCACGCACGTAATGCACGTGCAATTGAATTGTTGTAAAATTTACCGTAAAGTAAAGACGTGTTATTTTATGTTCCCGTTACAACGTGTGTTTTCATTACTTGGACATTCGAAATCTTTGTGGAACCGAATAGGAACCAACAAGTGGTAGCAGAGGGTGGTTTTTCTTCGAAAAGAAGTATCCACGGCACTCAGACGACATTTTTCGAAGATTCGAGTGAGAACGAAGTGCGCACGTGACGGAATTCGAAAATCGAACGTCGTGAAAAATGGCGGATGCGATTTCGGGCGGTTCGTTGAATCGAATTGATCTTCTTACACCGGAGAACTATTTCATCTGGCAGTTTAAGGTTGGAACTTTATTAGCAGCTAAAAGTTTGAAAAATATGATCACGGACCCAGCGGTGGTGGAACCGGTGGTGGGCTCTGCGGGTTACGCAGATAATCTCGTAAAATATAACACTTGGGTGAAAAACAACAACGAGGCACTCGGCATCATTATTTTGACCGTTTCGAACGAGGAAGCGACGAATTGCATGGGGAAAACCAGTGCAAAAGAAGTTTGGGATGCGTTAAAAGCGCTGTACGCCGGAACGACGGAGGAACGTCAAATCGACGCGGCGGCAGAATTGTGCGAATTACGTATGAGACACGACGAAGCAGTGGACAGCTACTTAAACAGGGCAAAGTCAATTCAATCGAGAGCCAAGGCAGTCGGACGTGACATAAAAGATCGCGAATTGATGATGTACGTGACGCGTGGTCTCGTGACAAGATTTTCCCACATTGCGAGGAATTTTCGATCGAATGCAGCCGCAACAATTGAAGAATTACGACGTGAACTCAAAATGGAGGACCAATGGTCAGCGTTTAATTTGAAAGGAGCAGCGACGGAAAGCGGGACAGTGGCGTTCAAGGCACAAGTCGGAAAAAATTCGGGAGGCAGGAAAACAAAAGGTGGGACAAAATTTGTTTGTTATGAGTGTGGCAAAAGTGGCCATATTGCCAAAGACTGTTGGCAGCGCCATCCAGAGAAGCGCCCCACGAAAATGACGCAGAGACCAAAGGAGGCGGCAAAGATGGCGCAGGCCGAAGTAGAATTTGCAACAATACAACACGCGCTAGTGGTTGAATTGGAATCGAGTGATCACCTTGACGACTGGATTTTAGATTCAGGAGCTTCTGTGCATATGTCGAGCAAGCGCGAGCTGTTTAAAACGTTTGTTGAGATGGAGACAACAATAACCACAGCCAAGAAAGGTGTGAAGCTTCTAGCAACTGGAAAAGGAAGCATAATTTTGGATTGTCAACTCGACGGAGCAGCAACAATGAAGATTTTGCTGCAAGATGTGCTCTTTGTTCCAGAGCTAAAAGGAAATTTGCTCTCAATTCCGCGCTTGACGGCAAAGAACTACACCGTTCAATTCAGAGGAAACTGGGCGGACATTAATAGTCCAATTGGAGAGACGATTGGAAAGGGAGCGAAGTGTGGCACCATGTATTTATTGCAACTGAAAAAAGAAGAGCAAGCGAATGCGGTTGCCACGACAACTAAACAAACCAAGGAAATATGGCATAAACGATTGTGTCATGCAAACGAACGAACAATCGACAAGATGACCAACAAGGAATTGGTTTACGGGTTGGAATACAACAATGCACCATTGGAGAAATGCACCGCGTGCATACTCGGAAAAATGACGAAGAGCCCGTACAAACGAATAAACGAAAAGCAGTCGGATGATGTTTTGCAACTAATACACATGGATTTGATTGGACCATTCAAGACACCATCAATGGGAGGAAGCAGGTACGCTTTTGTAATTACTGAAGACTTTACCCGCAAGAAATTTGCTTATTTCATGAGCGAGAAATCTCAAACATTTGACTTCTTCAAATCGTTTAAAGCGATGGCGGAAAAACAAACGGGAAATAAATTAAAGCGTATTAGAAGCGACAACGGAGGCGAGTTTGTCAACGAGAATTTTAAACGTTTATGCAACGATGAAGGCATATTGCACGAGCTCACAGTGCCATTCAATGCAGCCAGCAACGGCATTGCGGAGCGTACGAATCGAACGCTCGTTGAGGCGACACGAACATTGCTTTTGGAATCGGGCCTACCGCAAATATTTTGGGCCGAAGCATTTTCAACGTCAATACACGTGAAAAATCGAACTTTGACGAAACCAAATGGGGATTTAGTTCCAGAAGAAATGTGGTTAAAACGCAAGCAATCAATAAAACATCTTCGAGTTTTTGGTTGTGAGGCTTTCCTGCACATCCCAGCAGAGAAGAGGCAAAAGCTTGATCAAAAAGCAAAACGCGGAATATTCGTGGGATATTCGACGGAAAGAAAAGCATTTAGAATTTACGTCCCAGCAGAAAAGAAAATCCAAGAAGGTAGAACAGTCGAATTTAATGAAGAAATTCAGGGGGCGGACATCTTTAATTTGACAAAACCGGACGAAAATAAGCGTTTTTGTCAAGAATTCGAAGACGAGGCAATTGGAGAAACAAATGCTAACGATGACAACAATGCTCAACAGCCTGCAGTGATTGTTGAAGATGAACAACAAGAGCTGCAACGAGATCAACCAGCGCAGGTTGGCAGGCCTCGAGGAACAACACAAGCCGTGCTCGAGCAGCGACACGCGGAACAAATGGAGCAGCGTGAGCAACAATTGCAACAAGAAGGTGTACGACGATCACAGCGCATCGCAGCACAACATGAAGCAGTAAATGCAGCGGTTGAAGCAGCGAATATAGCATTCGAAGGCGTTGACGACTTATTTACACCGGAAACATACGAGCAAGCAATAAATTGCGACGAAAAAGAAAAATGGAAAACGGCGATGGATAGTAAAATAGACTCATTGCACGTGAACAATGTTTGGACATTGGTGAAGAAGGAAAAACAAATGACTACGATAAAGAGCAAATGGATTTATCGGATAAAACTCAACGTGGACAGGAGTGTAAATAAATACAAGGCAAGATTGGTGGCAGTGGGGTATTCCCAGAGAGCAGGCATTGATTACACGGAAACTTTCTCGCCAGTTGTAAGAGTCGAATCACTCCGCATCATTTTATCCATGGTGGCCAAACACAAATTGATGACGCGTCAGTTTGACATAAAAACAGCCTACCTGTACGGCCTGATTGATGAAACGATTTTCATGGAGCAGCCGGAGGGATATGAACAGAAGGACTTGATTTGCAGACTTGAACGAAGCCTGTACGGCCTGAGACAATCAGGGAGATGTTGGAACGAGAGACTGGACACGGAATTGCAGAAAATTGGCCTGACACCACTAATTAACGACAGGTGTGTGTATATTTACAAGAGAAAAAATGACTTTATTATTCTGGGGGTGTACGTAGATGACATTTTGGCAGCGTTTACTAGTCAAAAGATATTGGACCGGATTCTAAAGAAGATAAAAAGAGTTTTTGAAATTGTTGATTTGGGAGAAGTACATTTCCTATTGGGAATGGAAATTTCGATAATGGACAACGGAATTCTAATTGGTCAACAAAAATACATAAACGATGTTTTGAAGAGATACGAGCTGATGGACGGAGTCACTGCAAACACACCAATGGCTACTGGACAAGACTTAGATGATTTTGAGAAATCGAAAAGAGTCGACCAACAACTTTATCAGCAAATGATAGGATCGCTGATGCACGTGATGATAATATCACGACCGGACATATCATTCGCAATAAGTGCGTTGTCAGCATATTCAAGAGATCCGCGCCAATTACACTTCAGAGCGGTCAAACGAGTGATGCGATATCTGAAGAAGACGATTGAGATGCGATTGTTTTTCTCAAATGAGGAGGGGAAATTACAAGGATTTGCGGACGCAAGCTGGAACGTCACCCAAGATGCAAAATCACATACAGGGATGATAGTAAAAATTGGATCAACAACAATAACGTGGAAAACCAAAAAACAACGATTAGTCGCGATGTCATCGACAGAAAGCGAGATTTTGGCCATCTGCGAATTGCTGAAATCCATAAAATGGGCGCGAGACTTTTTGAGTGAAGTGGGCGAAGGAAGCTGTGTGCAGAGAAAAGTACCAATCTTCACGGACAGTCAACCAGCAATGCAGATTTTGTGCGGTTCGAACCAGTTTGGAAGAACTAAACATATGAACCGACACTTGATGTTCATAAGGGACGAGATAAAACTTGGCAACATTGAATTAATCCATTTACCAACAGGTGACATGATTGCTGATTTCCTGACGAAGGCGGTCGCGAAAGACAAATTCATGGAGGGACGCGACGGCGTGAGTCTGAGAGGAGAAGTTAAGATAAACGAGGACGAAGAGAAGAACGAAGACGAAGACAAATAGTTTTAAGTTCGAAATAATATTTTATTCATGTTTTTTGTTTTTGTTTTCGAATTTCATTGAATGTTAGTTTTAGTTTTTCTTAATTCATTTTAAAACTTATAAAAATTTGTAAGGAGGGTTTGTTAGATTTAATCTATTGTTACAAATTATCAAAGGTTTTAACGTTATCAAATGTGTGAACGTTGCACGCACGTAATGCACGTGCAATTGAATTGTTGTAAAATTTACCGTAAAGTAAAGACGTGTTATTTTATGTTCCCGTTACAACGTGTGTTTTCATTACTTGGACATTCGAAATCTTTGTGGAACCGAATAGGAACCAACATTAGGTGCAGTACTCTGCCAAGATGTCGAGTTATTCTGTGAAAAGAAACAGAAATTAATCATGGTTCCAAAGGCAGTCGCTTACGCCAGTCGAGTGTTGCACGGGGCTGAAGTGAGGTATTCGACACCGGAATTGGAGTGTTTGAATGTTGTATGGGCGATCGAAAGATTTCGCCCTTATATTGAATACACGACTTTCACTCTCGAGTCCGATGCTAAGGCCCTTAGCTGGTTGATGAGTACGCCGGAACCATCCGGAAGGTTTGGTCGTTGGGCCGTCAAAATACAATGTGGCGCGTTTAAAATTATTTTTAGACGCGGCGCAATGAACCAAGTAGCGGACGCATTATCACGCGCCCCACTGTCTGCACTAGACACTCCGGATTATGATTATATCGAACCAGAGGAAATCACCCATTTCTATCCAACTTGGAATGGAAACAGGTGTGCATCTTTACAAGTGACGGAGACTGAGCGCAAACATTTTCTTACAAATGTTGGCCTTAGTTTAGATTTTTTCTCAGAATCATATAATCCAGTTAGATTTCATGATTCTGGAGAAAAGGGGGAGGAAGAAGGATGTACGAGAGAAAATTGCAGACATATAGATGTCCACAATTGTAATCACGAAAATGTACACACTGCGCTAACAGATATCCTAAAAGTAGTTCCGCCCATGCGAGACGAAATTATCGAAGCGCAGCTTAAAGATCCAGCATGTAGTAAAATCCTTGTTTATCTAAAAGGAAACGAAAAATTAAAAAATTGTATCACGGATAAACAATGGTTAAATGATATTCGTGGCTACACTCTCGACGAACCGGAAGAAAATAAAGGTGTTATGCTAATTTATTTTGCTCCGACCGATGAGGAAGAGTTAAACGACTCCGGCAACGGGTTTAAGGCGGTAATTCCACGCTCTCTTGTGAGACGTGCATTATTCGCATGCCATGGCCACCCACTTACGGGACATGCCGGCATGAGCAAAACCCTGGATAGAGCAAAGAAGATGTATTTTTGGCCTAGAATGAGCAAAGACACTCGAAACTACGTTCGCAGTTGCACTCATTGCCAACAATACAAACCTAGTCAACACCAAAAACATCGGGCAAGCTACACACCCCACAACATGACCAACCCGTGGGAGACAATCAGCATTGACCTGATGGGACCAAAGCCAGCCGGTCGTTCACAATTAAAATGGATTTTAGTAATCATTGATAATTGTACAAAATGGATTGAAGTCTTCCCACTAGCGACTGCATCAAGTGAATGCATCGTTAATAAAATGAGCGAAGTTTTCCACCGTTGGGGATATCCAAAAAAGATAATCTCCGACAACGGCAAACAATTCGTGTCGACAATATTTAATGATTTTTGTCGAAAAAATCACGTAGATATTGCTCACATTAGCCCATATCACGCTGCCGCTAATATTACAGAGCGGGCTAACAGGACTTTAAAAATGATGTTAGCTTTATACTCGGATATTCACTCCCATTGGCCGAAATATTTAAATTCTTTCGCCTTTGCGATGCGCACCGCCAAGTCCGAGGCAACAAATTGTTCTCCGATGATTCTTAATACGGGAAGAATCGTTCCTTTGCCATTTGACCCGCGTATTACTAAACACGCCATCAAATTCGACAAAGAAAATCCCGAAGCTTATGTCTATAGTATTTTAGACGTAATTAGACGTGCCCACAGCGAAATGCATCGAAAAATTCAATCGAATTACGAGAAGCATGATCGACTACATAAGGACAAATATTATATTTGTCAATTTGCCAAAGGAGATCTCGTGTGGAAAGCCACACATATTTTATCGAATAAAGATAAAGGGATTTCGGCAGGATTCGCTGAGAAACGTGATGGACCTTGGGAAATTACGGCTGTTCTCGGCGGAGGTTCCTACACACTACGTAAGCTTTCTGATAACACGAAAGCAAAAGCGATCAACATACAGGATTTAATGCCTTATATCCCAAGTTACCCGATTGAGGAATGGACATTAGATCAGAAAGTCGGCACCAACGAGTCACACCCGACTCCAGATTGGATGGCGGATCAAGTTATTAATTCTCCAGAATTAATAAATGAGCCTGTATCCATGGAAACAGAGGATTTAGTTGAAGAGAAAGAGGAGGAAACTTCTCAGATTTCTTCTAAAGAGGACGAAACTCCTCAAAATCCGTCTAAAAAGAGGAAAAGATTTCCATCTCCCGTTCGACAGTCTAAACGTAGACCCAAGCCGAACACAAAATACGTGACCGATTTTGTACAACTCATAAATTGTTTAAAACAAGTCAAGTTGGGTTAAAAAACACAATATATTGAAAATATTTTATTTTAAAATAAATATTTCCAATCATATTCACGAAGGATTGTTAAATTTTATTAATTAAAAACATTTTTTTTGGTGTGAATAAAATCTAACAAATGTTTGAGTTATTTTTACACGGCCGATTGTATTTAAATTAATCTACGTGTAAACATTTACTTGAAACTATGTTTCCCCCTTTGGGTCAATAGAAACTTCGAGATGAGTAATTACAAACCAATCAAATTACTCCTCGAAACTCCCCTTAACCCCTGGTCTGAGATTATCACTCACTTGTTCACCAAGTTTTACACTGGACTGAAACCAAGGATTATTCTCAACTCTTCGACGCTTTAACGGATTTTCGCTGAAATTTAGTGAGTTAAAATCTAGATGATTTTGAACACTTATCGTTTATTTTACTGATTTTTTCATTTGACGAATATCAGTTCAAATTCAGAAATTATCGACACGACGTTGATTATCGAAACCATCTCGTGGACAAATCGCGAGTAAGCCTTTCACGAACTCACTAAGTGAATTCCCGGTAAATATTTAAGCAATATTTTGTCAAAATTTATAATATTTTGACATTAATTGACAACATTTATTTTGGTTAAGCGTTCATTACGGCAGACTTAGAATTCGCACGCGCCGCACAACGTTTTTATCGGCCAACGTCGCCGGAATCGGGCAGCCCTCGCAAATACGTGAAGCTAGACGTTAAATTAGCCAAATATACCCTTCTAGGACTCCACCTAGTTCGTAAGTGTTTATTTTATGAAAATAAAATGTCTCTTAAATTCCTTTGAAATTGGTGAGCATACATGTGTTAACAAGTCACGTGTATGATAATAACAAACGCCACCAGATGTCGATAATAGATTATTTACTCGGACGAATTATAGAGTTATTCGTACAGTTAGAATTATGTAAAGTGACTATTGTCAGGTACTAAAAATACTTGCAAAAATATTTTTTAATATTTTGACAGGTTTTTTAGTTATCATGTCGTTTAGATGCCAAAATTAGGTTTATTTTATTTAATAAACACTAATTTGAATATTTTATCAACGATGCCGTTTTAAAGGATAAGATGAAATTATCTACCGAGTCAAGAATAATTATTAATTTTAATAGTTATTCGGCAAATAAAAGAAACACTCTAACGAAAGGAACTTAAGAATTAATTATGGAATTTAACCCGATTTTAGGTTGACAATTAGTTTAATTTAAATTAAATTAGTTGCCGACGTTTCGATTCATGTTCTCAAATAAAATTTATATTTTCTTGAAGATGCAATGAGTCGCCGAGGTCGTGCTAGCAAGCGACAATACGTGCATTGGGATCCAGAGGAGTCTGAAGAGACGGATTATCGCTTTGTTAATCCTTCTTCTGACCCCGAGCTCGTCGCCAACTGGGCCCGAGATAACCCGGATCTCGTGCCACCACGAATTAGGACCGCCATGGGGGTTAGCCCGACCGACTCGCGCCCTTCCAGAGGCCGTCAAACTAGTCAGCGTGTTGTCACCTATGATGCACCCCGCGAGACTCCGAATTGGGATTTTTCTGACGACTCGTCACATCATTCCCGTTCCGCGTCTAGGAGACGGCGCCAAGACAACTTCTCACAAGAAGAAGAATCGTATGAGGAAGCCCCGCCCCAGACTACCAGCAGACCGTTTGCTCGACCACGAAATCCTCGCGATACCGCTAGTCGAGGAAAAACCGGCAAGTCCAAAGGACCCACCAAGTCCACACTGGCCTCTTCCTCCGAAGCGTTGACTCGCCCTACATCACAAGCTCGCTCATTGTCGGAGCTCAATTTGCCTAGTTATCGAAAGCAACGGCGAGAACACGTGTTTCGTGATATGGAAGCTGCCGCCTTGGGAACAAACATCATGCCGAAGTCAAAGCTTATGTTCTGCCCATTGTGCGCAGGATGCGGGTGGTTATCCTCCCTTTTGTCCGGCATTCACGCCGTAGTCTGCGTGAACTGTCACGGTGGTAAGCGCGTCGCCATATCAAGCATGTGGAATGAGGAAATTCTTCCGTTCATCGTCAAAGGGCTAAGTACGCCGACAGCACGCAATTGGGCGATGTGTCGCGAATGTGGCCTCATCCATCAAGGACCCGAACAGGCGATTTACTTGGACCCGGCTCAAATGTCCAGCAGCTCAACCCCACGAGGAGGATTTACCGAACCGCAGCCCGATACAGAATCGGACTCCACCGTTGCCCAAGTGAGTCAGGTTGTCTCAACATTGAATTTGGCGACCACTCCTGAGATGACGGCGCCCACAACTTCTGCTACTTCTCCAATGGAGGGACAAGTTGTCAAAACGACCGAAGCTGCGATTCCGACGGTCAATATTCAAGTTACACCCGAGCCAGTCATCTTGATGGTCGCTCCATTTCTACCATCACCCGAGATGACCATTCAGGAGCGGGCAAACGCGGAAATCCAGCACTATCGTCCTGTTCTCATCGAAGCAGCAAAACAGATCAGCACCGCGTTAAAGGAAGGTACAAGTCCTAATTATTCAATTCCGTTGACTATCATGCAGTGGATCTTCCACCCGATGCGAGCCGAGACCTTCCAGACCCGATCGTACGTTTGGAGTCAACTCCTGAATAAGATCTCATACGACACCCACTCGTCAATTAAAAATGGATGGCACGAGGGACTACCGGACCACCACCTTTTGTATGTTGAGTCGGCCCCTGCCCAAGCTTCACCTTTAGGAGGCCCAGACCCACTCGAAGTGTTCACTGAACAGCAACATGGGGCAGCAGTAGACCCACTGCGATTAGACGTCGAGCCTGAAACCACGGAAATTCAGGAGGTGCCCATGAGTCCAGAGATCGCCGCCGCAATTGTCACTGCCGCGATAATTGGAATCCCGACCACGCCAGCTTACACCACCTCGACCGCTGCGGAGGAGTTATTGGAGGATTCCGAGTTAGACTGAAGAAAAAGCGCTTGCAGTTGAGGATATGTTGCTTTCCTCAACTTGCCACTAAAGCCAGAAGCAACACGGTCTACAGGAATTCTTTCTTTGTGATAATTTTTGGAGTAGTCCATTGGTAGAATTTAGATAATTATTGAAGTTTATTAACAAGTTTTAACCCGTAACAAGATTTATTCTGTGTGATTTTTACATTTTCAAGTCGAAGACTGTAAAAATTCATGTTCAAATTTGTCATTTTATTAATAAGTTACACTTTTGATGTTATTCCGTTGTTTCGTTCTATTGTTGAGATAAGCCTCTCTGTAATGGGAAAAAAGATTTTGTTAGTATTAAGGTCACTTAATGTACAGGTTTTGATTATTCTGATTTTTCTAAAAATCTTAATAAATATTTTGAAGCATTTGATTGAAGGTTGAACTTTATTTTATATGATTAAGTTATAAAATAGAGATTTCACTTACCAAGAATTTCAGCTCGAGTTCCCTAGATGACAGTGTGGTCTTGATCCTCAAGATGAGTAAATAGTATGTAAATTCAATGGAATTAACATATATTTAAGGGGGACTTGTGACGGTTACACTGTCATACACTTTGTTAGTATAGGACGATTATTTCACCAATAGATGGCGCTGATGCGTTTTAGCGGTAAATTCAAATTTCGACAATTTTTGAGTGAATAAAATATAAATTACTATTTATATTTTATTCCACTGCAACTTTAGACACTTTTAAATACTTTTGGATGTTTAAAAACTAGTTGATTTATTTGTCACATAATTCTATTGAATTATGTGCAAACTTTACACCTGGTGAAGTCACCCTTCATCACCCGCTGTGAGTTGGACTCCTTTCGGATTATAGTCAAAAGGACTTAATCCAAAGTGTGTCCTGCGTATCCAGTTCCTGTAGTGGACCTAGTAGAAGACTATGTCCTGAGTATCCACTTCCTGTGATCTAGGATTGGATGGATTTGACTGCCCAGTGATCCCATTGGATCACTGAACAGCTATTCTCCTCACCGAGTATATATTGTTACGTGGCTAAATGGGGATTGATTTAGTCCTACGTGACATGAATTCAATCAAGAATGACACAGGGTTTTATATGTAAAATGCCTGTTGGCTTTATTGTTCAAAGTCGGACATTTACTAATGTAAATGTTCGGTCATCAGCTCTTATTACATTTGTTCATTTATTAAACCTAAAACACATAAATGGTTCATTCAAATCAAATAAGGATGATGCTGTTGTTTATTCAATTCAATTCAGGAAACCTAGTCCTGCCTGACCGTCAACCGGCTGGCAGTAGTAGGTGAAGGTAACAGTTTGAGAATCAAAAGAGATCTGAGCTCTCTGGCTTAATCAGCTCACTAAGTAAACTCCTATTCCCCCTATCAACTAAGTTGAACGGTCTGTGCATCTAATTAGGTGCGCAGCGCCGTCTAGTGAGAATTCATTGCATTAAATGCCTAAACAGAGCGAGCAGAGCCAGCCGATACACGGTACGGCTCTACCGCGTAACAGCCCCCCCCTTTAATTTTTTCGGTCTCTCGAAAAACAATGAATTGTTCTAACTAACGCATCTCCTTTCACATTAAAAAATTCAAATCATAAACTCAATTTTACAATTTTTGAGAATCTCTTTTCATCATCCTTATTTTTACAAAAATATAGTATGATACACTTTTCAATGTTTGTAAATGTCATAGTCACTTTTTATTACATTTCTACATTGGAAACAATTTTCAAAGTTTAAAATTAAATAAAATTAACACTTTTCATCAATAATGACACTTTTTGGTTTTTTGTTTTATATTACTTTTTTTTTCAGTTTTCAATTTTCTATAAAATAAAAAAAAACACACACAAAAAAAAATGTTCAAAGTTCGTGTTGATTTTACACTTATTCACTTAAAGAAGTTAAAGTTCACTTCACTCTCCTCCTTCCGCTTGATCTTTCTTATCCTCTTCCTTGATCAATTCGAATGGGAGAATTTCACGATTTGCAATCTCGTACACAAATCGTAAGCGTAACTCACATGGCTCCCCAAACTGCATTAAGTCACGGTCTTCAACGTATCTTCTAATGAAGTAGAGTATGGTTGGGCCACAGCTGTCATTATCCAATTGGTGCATACGTGGCGGGTCCCAACGTATGAATTTGTTTGGAAACTTTACTCCTGCATCCATCAACGAGTACCTTAAAGATTCCCACTTTGGATATGTGCGCTCTATTGGTCCGCTTGGGTCGTAAAGCACGTATTGGGTTGGCTTTTTCCGCCAATCCACTATGAAAAGCTGCCAATGCTCTTCAATAGGAACTGGAAACACCCAAATCTTCTTTTGAGCACTTGGAAGTCTCTTCATTAGCCAATAGATCGCTTCCTTTCGTTTAGCTGGGTCCACCATTTTGAAGACCCACTCAGATTGAATTGGTGCCAATATGGGATATCGCTCTTCTAACAGTTGGAGGTAGTGATCAACGACGCTGTCATACGTCCAGCTCTGTCGTCCCGGCGTTAGATCGCCTAATGCTGCCATCTGATAGTTCATGACTTTAATCGGCGGACAACCTACGGCGTCGAATGCTAAGTCATATTTTGGCGCATTACTATAGTCTAATGCAAGTCCGAGAGCCTGGACCTGTCGTGCAGCGTCCAACTCCACACGGTATACCCGTATAGGAGTAGGAAATACTACACTAGGGTCCTGGAAGGACTCTCTTCTCGCTAGGGCGATGGCTTTTAGAATGTTTTTTCTTATCTTCGCCTCCTGGATCAGCAAAGCATTCGCCCCTGTTCTCCACAACTGATAGTCGGGCAATCCCATCACTCCTTTTAATTTCCTGGCTCTAATGGCGTTGACCATATTCCGGTGCTCCATTCGCAAATCATTTAATCGGCGTTTGTTTCGATCAACGGTGTGACGCATTTCTTCTTCCCGGATTCTTTTCGATTGCTCGTCAAACACTTTCTTCTTTTGTGCTTTCTTATCTCGTTTCAATTGTCGATTCTTACGACGACGACGCAATAAGCCTTCTTCACCCTTTGTTAATGGTCCTGCATATTTCTTTTTGTCTTCCTCCGCCTTTTGTTTTCCTTCTGTAAACGGGCGTGGGCAGTTAACCAATTCGTCCAAAGTTTTACTTGTGCTCGGCTTATTTGCTAAATAAATTTCCAAGTCATCGCCTTTCTTAAGTTGACGTTCCAAAAGATCGCCCACTTGCATCGAGCAAACCGAATCCGCATCGCTGTCACTGTCACTACGCACATCCATCCGATCAAATTTGCTTGCCATTTCGTCCATTCGGATTCTAATATTTTATTTGAAAAGAAAATAAAATAAATTAATTCATTAATCCAAAATATTCACAAAATTATTCCAATTTTCATTCACTATTTCATTTAACATTTCATGTTGCACTAAATTACACTAAATTTAACAATTCTTCAACTAATTAGTCACTTGATAATATATGCACACACTAAAATTTCATTTTGAAGATTTAACACAATTATTTAAGCCTAAATTTCCATTTCGCGATGTTATTTTCTCACAAAATTCGCGATAGATTCGTTTCGTTTTTAAGCTATTTGTTCGCCAAATTCGTTCAAAATCCACTCTTTTCACTTACGGAATCACACACAAATCAACTGCTGCTGTTATTAATGCTTTAGGTTTCTTTGAGTCACACAGTAAACCCGGTTCGTCTCAGAAAACCTTAACACAATCCACTATAGTCACGACGAGCCTGTTTGCGAAGGCGACGTGATCGGAAACTCTCGATTTCAGGCGGCGACGCGTCATCGACTGCGTCAGCGACACCTGTCGGCGGTTTTCGCAATTGATTTTCTTTGTTTTTCCGTTCGTCTTCGTTTTGCCATCTTTCCATAATTTCTTTCGGTCCATAGAGCGCTTTTAATCGCTCTTTTTCACTTGAAATTGGGAAATTTGACACTTTTATTGTATTTTCTTCAGGTTCAAAGAGTGTTTTTAACGAAATTTGGTCGTCATCGCTAATGAATCGTTCTTTAGCGATCGGAATTGGCGAAATTGATGTGTTTTCTTCAATTTCTTGTTGTTTTTCACTTTGTGTTGCAATTTCATCAGCAAATGTGACTTTTTTAGCCGTCAATTCTTCTAATATCTCCGCTGGAATTTCTTCTCTGGGTTTATACGGTTTTAATCGTTCAATGTTAACAATATCTGTTTTCTTTCCATTTGAACTTCTAATTTCGTAGTCATTTGGCGCGGTTCTTCTTACTATTTCGTATGGGCCTGAGAACTGTGGTAGGAGTTTTTCACTTAACCCAACTTTTCTATTGGGTGTTTTGAGATATACTAATTCTCCTGGGTCAAATTCCACATGAACTCGGCCTTGATCGAATCTTTTTCTGCTTTTTTCTCCTTGCCACTCCAACCTTTCATTTGCTATCTTCCTAGCTTCTCTGATGAATTTTGAGGTTCGCAAGGTAAATTCTTTTTGAGGTAAGTTGAGGTTTACGTCCACATTCAAATCAACTTCATATCCTTTCAAAAGATAATAAGGTGTATATCCTGTCGTCTCGTGCACACCGGTATTATACGAGAAAAGCAAAAATGGCAAAAAATCATCCCAGTCCCTCTGGTCCTTATCAACATAAATCTGCAACATTTTTGCAAACGTCGCATTAAAACGCTCAGTAAGTCCATTGGTCCTTGGATGGTACCCTGAAGTGGTTTTGTGTAGGGCTTTAAACATATTTGATACTTCTTCCACCATTTTGTTTCTGTATTCTGTGCCTCTATCGCTCAGGATTTCTCTCGGACTGCCTTCCTTCAACATTAACTCATAAAGTAAGGTTCTAGCTGCTTCCAATGCTGTTGATGCTGGAGCTGCTCTAGCAATCACTGTCCGCGACAAATAATCTGTCATTACGAAAACATACTTGTTGCCCTTGTCGGAGGTCGGAAAACTTCCCAGTGTATCGATTCCAATCCTCTCGAAAGGCTTAGATATCGTAGACCACGGCTGCATTAAACCTTTTGGCGCTGTTGTCATTGATTTCGAGCTCGCGCAATGTGGACAAGAAAGTACGTAATTTCTAACGTCTTTATATATCCGGGGCCAGAAGAATCTTGTTCTCATTCTCTTCCATGTTTTGTTTAGGCCCAAGTGAGCACCCGTCAGTCCGTCATGCATTTCTTCAAGAACTGCAGTTTTCAAATGCTGCGGAACATATAACAGATTTACTTCCGTGTCTAGGGAATTCAAAGAATTTTTCTTCCTAAACAACACATTGTCGAGAAGAACGAACTGCTTTAGAGGACGTCTTCTCTTCTTCGGAAGTTGCTCTACTTGATTCATTGCGGTGATCAATTCCAGTAGCTTCTTGTCCTTACGCTGCTCAGCAGGAAGGTCGAGCTGTTCGAGTAAAAGTGAGGGAACTATTTCGTTTTCTTCCTCGCTTAAATCTTCTGGAATTCTGCTCAAGGCGTCGGCATCTTTGTGCGCTTTTCCGCTCTTGTATATCACATCGAAATCAAAGTCTACTAGCTGTAGGCTCCATCTAGCTAGTCTGCCATTGGGGTTTTTGACTGATTTTAGCCATTGGAGTGCCGAATGGTCTGTAATTATCTGGAACTTCTTACCATACAGATAAGGTCGGTACTTTTCAATTCCAAACAGAATAGCCAGACATTCCCTTTCTGTGGCTGTGTAATTCTGTTCTGCTTGGCTGAGAAGTCTGCTGGCATAAGCTATCACATGTTCTTGTTTGTTTATCTTCTGTTTCAACACTGCTCCAAGCCCATATGCGCTCGCGTCTGTCGATACCATGAAGGGTTCTTCAAAATTAGGGTGCGCAAGCACTGGCACGGTGATAAGGGCGGTCCTCAATGTTTTGAAGGCCTTGTCATGAGGTGGGCCCCAATCAAATTTCTCGTCCTTCTTCGTCAAATTGACTAAGGGCTTGGATATGTCCGCAAAACTTGGAATGAACTTCCTGTAATACGAACAGAGCCCTATGAATCCTCGAAGAAGTTTGAGGTTAGTAGGAACTGGAAACTTCGCGACGGATTCCAGATTCCTTGGGTCTGGTGATATACCCTCAGAGTCCACGACATGTCCTAAATACTTGATGGTGTTCGTTCCAAATGTGCACTTGCTCAACTTCACCTTTAAGTTAGATTGTCTAAGCTTATCGAAAACGTTGTCTAAATCTTTCAAATGCTGATCGAATGTTTTAGAGAAAATGATAAGGTCGTCAATGTATGCTATACAAACTTTGCCTAGGAGGTTGCCTAAAACTTTGTTCATTAGCTTTTGAAAAGCTGCTGGACTATTGCATAATCCCATTCCTAGGACGTTAAACTCAAAATGTCCGCTTGAAGTGGTAAACGCTGTTTTTTCACGATCTTGTTCATCTATTTCGACTTGATAATATCCTTGAATAAGATCCATCATGGAGAAGAACTGTGCACCTGCCAGCTGATCTAAAGTGTCATCTATTCTTGGCAATGGGTACACCATTTTCTTTGATATCGCATTCAAACGTCTCCAGTCGACACAAAATCTCCACTTACCATCTCTTTTCTTTATTAGCAATACAGGCGCGCTCCAGGGACTTTCTGATTCCCTTATCACTCCCATATCAAGCAATTTCTTTGTTTCCTCTGCTTCGACTTCTTTTTCCTTCATAGAACGACGATACGGTTGCAAATGTATTGGGTCATGGTCTCCAGTATCGATTTTATGCTTATACACTTGAACTCTTCCCAAATCCTTATCAGAAACAGCAAATCTGTCTTGATTCTTTTGAAGAAGTTGTCGCATTTGCTCTTGTTGGTCTTTATTCATTTTGTCTTTTGCTATTGAGGAGTCAAAGTCAAAACAGTGTACCTGTTTTTCATCAAACACCCCAACATCAACCACATAATAAGCTTTTGCGATTGCTGACTTCTCCTTCAGAAAGACTGTCTTCTTGGTTGGGTTAGCCACTCGAATGATGCCTTTGCCGTTCTTGAAATCTGTTAAAGTTTTACAACCTATCACAGCAAATCTATCAGTAACATTATGCAATGGTTGTACAAACATGTCCAATGTTATTGCTTTATTCAAATAGATGGGAACAATGCACTCATGCATTGGTGGAATTGTGATGTTCTTCATTACCCTCGCAACATAATTCTGATCAACAAAAGTTTTATTCATTGGAAATGACACTTCCTTTCCACTAGTTCGGCCCACAAAGATTTTTTGTTTGTCGTAGTCTAACACGCACTTCGCGAACAGCATGAATGGGTCACTTAGCAGTAATTCATAATGAAATCCTTTAACAATCAGGACCTCAATCCTGTATGTTAATTCACCAATTGTAATGTTCATCTTGGTTTTTCCTATTGGAGTCACAAGTTCTCCGCTTACCCCTTGTAATCGTATATTTGGGCTTGGCGGGTACTTCAACTGTAAAGCTTCAGCAAGCTCTTCGCTGATAACGTTGCGTTTTCCTCCAGTGTCCATAACTGCCTTGACTTCCATGTTGTTCACTATTACTGGAATTTCCAATAGAGATTCTGAAATGTTCATTTCGACTACGATTATCTTTTCTTTTCTACTTTTTCTTTTCTTCTTTGGATGACAACATCTTCCTTGTTGATGGTGACATCTTCTTTGTGGCCGACCCACTAGTTTTCCTCTTCTTGTTGACCTTGTTGTGGGTTCTGCTTAGGATTAGGGTTCGTTTTACCGCCCCCTTGTGTCCTTTTCTTCTTAAACCACCTTCTGTTGTTTGGGTTCCCTCTATTTTCTTGAGATTGTTGCTCCTGTGGCGCTGATGTGTTATGTTCACAACCATAACGATGCCAACATCCACATGAACGCGTTGTTGTCGGACTGCTATTTGACCGCTGTCTACCTCTGTTGTATCTACCTCTAAAGTTCTGTCCGCGCTGCGATGCTGGAATATACCACTCGCCTTGTATGAATAATGGAACCAATTGTTGTGGCTCTACTGACTCACTTACGAGCTTTTGCTGTTTTAATTTGATATTTTCAGCTAATAACTCGGCGTAGCTTACTGGGGATCCCCCTGTTCCAGACAGTATACCTGTTGTCGTAGGGTTCACCTTTTCATCTACAACTTTTTTGAACATTGTGAGCAGTAGATCCGCTGGTTCTTCTGTTTTGTGACTTTCATACAATTTAAGTCTCTGTTCCATTTCTTCTAACGTCGATGGAAATACTGTTATCATCATCTTCTGCATTGCAGGCTTCAAACCTTGGTAAACATAATTTATTTTCTGAGTTTCAGTCATCTCTGGTAGAATAAACGCACATTCGGCCAAGACTTTCTTCATGAAGGCATCTGCTGTACCCTCTTTGTGTTTCATGAAGTGGAGAGTGTTGTAAACATTTTCTTGGCTTCTTCTAAATTTTTTCTCGATCTGTGGTTTCCAATCCGTCCATTTCCATGTCGGATTCTTCTTTAGTTGCTCCACAAACCATGCCAATCCATCAGTCTTTAAGGCTAATGCTAGATGTTTTACCCTCTCATCATCTGTTCCTATTGTAGCTTCATATGCCACAAGCCATTGGTCGATGTTGCCCTTTTCTGTATCATAAGTGACAACAGGTCGCTTCTGCACTACCAAACTCTTCAATAAGTCGGTCAATACGTCCGTTGGAGTCTGTGATGATGTCATTTTTGGAAAATTTGGTTCAATTGAGGTTGGAACTGGTTTAGTTTTTACTGGTGTAAATGTCTTTATTATTTCTTCTAAACCTTTTTGTGGAATTAATTTTATTGCTGGAGTAGCAAAATCCAATTTCTGTAATATTGATTGAGGTTGAGATCGGACTTCTTTATCTTCCTTCTGAGGTTCAGTGTCAGATTCGGATTTAGCGTTTTTACTTCTTCTAGTGGTGATATTTTTCAAATTTGGTTCAGGTGACTGCAAATTTTGTAAATCCTGAAGATTATCCAAGTTGAATTGTGACAATTTCACTGGCTTATCCACACTGAAGCCTTATATTGCACTTTTTTATTCACTTCACTAGCACTAATCTCTTTCTAAACACTGAATACACTAACACGAATTCATTACCTGAAAACTTAAAGTGTTATTAGCATATAATTCATAAATATTACACTCAAAATTACAAAGAAAATAATCCAACAATAACATTTCAAAACAATTTTTCAATTCCTATAAATTCACAAAATTTCCTGTAAATAAATATCAAAATTAGTATTTATACACTATATATTTTATTTATTCTAAATATAACAATTGTAAATCAATTAATTAATCCCTAATAAACAATTAACTCTATTTTCATTTCCAAAATGCAAATTATTTCACACAATGACATTAAATATTCAAGCTGTGACTTCACTTGTTTTTACCAACTCTGAGTCATTCAAGATAATTGCTATAAAATCAGCAATTTTCACTATTTATATCTTGATTTTTAAAGAGATTTTTAAGCATTTTTAAATCTAATTTTTATAATTTTAACAATTTAAACGGGCTACAATCGAGACCGCATCTCCACCAGTTGTTACGTGGCTAAATGGGGATTGATTTAGTCCTACGTGACATGAATTCAATCAAGAATGACACAGGGTTTTATATGTAAAATGCCTGTTGGCTTTATTGTTCAAAGTCGGACATTTACTAATGTAAATGTTCGGTCATCAGCTCTTATTACATTTGTTCATTTATTAAACCTAAAACACATAAATGGTTCATTCAAATCAAATAAGGATGATGCTGTTGTTTATTCAATTCAATTCAGGAAACCTAGTCCTGCCTGACCGTCAACCGGCTGGCAGTAGTAGGTGAAGGTAACAGTTTGAGAATCAAAAGAGATCTGAGCTCTCTGGCTTAATCAGCTCACTAAGTAAACTCCTATTCCCCCTATCAACTAAGTTGAACGGTCTGTGCATCTAATTAGGTGCGCAGCGCCGTCTAGTGAGAATTCATTGCATTAAATGCCTAAACAGAGCGAGCAGAGCCAGCCGATACACGGTACGGCTCTACCGCGTAACAATATCCCCCTGCAAAACGGATATAGCTCGCTCTTGTTCTTGTTTTGTTTGATACCGATATTTACTTGAGCACATATTATACTTCTCTGCGTTCCGACAATCCGTTGTAGAAATACTTTGTATTTAGTGTAAGTATCTAGAGTGGGTAGAAGACTCACAGACACACTGCCCGCCTCTTCATGCCAACATTCCGTTGTAGAAATGTAGTAACTAGAGTGAGTACTTCACAGACACATTTAAGTGTAGTATCTAGAGTGGAGTACAACCCACAGACGCACTCCCTCCAGCTTCATGCCAACATTCCGTTGTAGAATGCAGAATCTAGAGTGGAGTAAAATTCACAGACGCATTGGTAATGTAGAATCTAGAGTGGAGTATTTAATATTCCACAGACACATTATCAGAGTAATCGACGCGGAGTAATTTCCCGGTTACTCTCCCGCCAGCCAGGACCAAGTGGAGTAATTTCCCGGCGATGGATAACCTTTCCTGCGAGGTATTTCGATTCAATTCGTTATTGGTTTGACGGAACATTTAAGTCTAACTTAGATGTTGATTGCACTCGGGGCAAAAAATAGCTCGGCGCTATTTTAATATATGTTATTTATTTTCACAGTTTAGTTAAGTTTGTGACTCTAAAATATCATGATTAATTCCATAGAATTAATATGACTATTTATTCTCACATTGTTACATCTCGCGGTAATTATTGATTACAACAATTATCTGCGATGCGATGTGTGTGACGATACAGAAAAGTCAACCGCACCTCTCGGATATAACCCACCCAGCCTAACCATTTACACACCTTTTAGAACCAAACCCCGGACCATTTAGAAGCCAAAGCCATTCATAGATGACATCTTTTACGTCACAGCAATAAGACCGTTACAAATTCTTATTGCATGACTGAAGCCTTCAAATGATATTATTTCAGGGCTCTTGCCAAATAACTGTATAGTTTAACTCATCGTCATTTTAGCCACTTGTAGGCATAATATTTATATAAGTTTCAACCGGAATAAATGTTATATGTTTTGAGAAAACATCAGGTTTACATATTTTACACTTTCACACAGATAGTTCACACTTTAGTTTAGCAATTGCTATCTCCAGAAGGTAATCGTCACACCATCAGCACTATTTCACTTTTTACTAGTTTTGTCAAATGAAAAACAGCACTATTTCACTTTTGACTAGTTTTGTCAAATGAAAAACAGCACTATTTCACTTTTGACTAGTTTTTTCAAATGACCATCAGCACCATTTCACTTTTTACTATTTTGTCAAATAAAAAACAGCACTATTTCACTTTTGACTAGTTTTTTCAAATGACCATCAGCACCATTTCACTTTTTACTATTTTGTCAAATAAAAAACAGCACTATTTCACTTTTGACTAGTTTTTTCAAATGACCATCAGCACTATTTCACTTTTTACTATTTTGTCAAATAAAAAACAGCACTATTTCACTTTTGACTAGTTTTGTCAAATGAAAAACAGCACTATTTCACTTTTGACTAGTTTTTTCAAATGAAAAACAGCACTATTTCACTTTTGACTAGTTTTTTCAAATGACCATCAGCACTATTTCACTTTTTACTAGTTTTGTCAAATGACCATCAGCACTATTTCACTTTTGACTAGTTTTTTCAAATGACCATCAGCACTATTTCACTTTTTACTAGTTTTTTCAAATGACCATCAGCACTATTTCACTTTTTACTAGTTTTGTCAAATAAAAAACAGCACTATTTCACTTTTGACTAGTTTTTTCAAATGAAAAACAGCACTATTTCACTTTTTACTAGTTTTTTCAAATGACCATCAGCACTATTTCACTTTTGACTAGTTTTGTCAAATGAAAAACAGCACTATTTCACTTTTGACTAGTTTTGTCAAATGAAAAACAGCACTATTTCACTTTTGACTAGTTTTTTCAAATGACCATCAGCACTATTTCACTTTTGACTAGTTTTTTCAAATGACCATCAGCACTATTTCACTTTTGACTAGTTTTGTCAAATGAAAAACAGCACTATTTCACTTTTGACTAGTTTTTTCAAATGAAAAACAGCACTATTTCACTTTTGACTAGTTTTTTCAAATGACCATCAGCACTATTTCACTTTTTACTAGTTTTGTCAAATGACCATCAGCACTATTTCACTTTTGACTAGTTTTTTCAAATGACCATCAGCACTATTTCACTTTTGACTAGTTTTTTCAAATGACCATCAGCACTATTTCACTTTTTACTAGTTTTGTCAAATAAAAAACAGCACTATTTCACTTTTGACTAGTTTTTTCAAATGAAAAACAGCACTATTTCACTTTTTACTAGTTTTTTCAAATGACCATCAGCACTATTTCACTTTTGACTAGTTTTGTCAAATGAAAAACAGCACTATTTCACTTTTGACTAGTTTTGTCAAATGAAAAACAGCACTATTTCACTTTTGACTAGTTTTTTCAAATGACCATCAGCACTATTTCACTTTTGACTAGTTTTGTCAAATAAAAAACAGCACTATTTCATTTTTGACTAGTTTTTTCAAATGACCATCAGCACTATTTCACTTTTGACTAGTTTTGTAAAATAAAAAACAGCACTATTTCACTTTTGACTAGTTTTGTCAAATGAAAAACAGCACTATTTCACTTTTGACTAGTTTTTTCAAATGAAAAACAGCACTATTTCACTTTTTACTAGTTTTTTCAAATGACCATCAGCACTATTTCACTTTTGACTAGTTTTGTCAAATGAAAAACAGCACTATTTCACTTTTGACTAGTTTTGTCAAATGAAAAACAGCACTATTTCACTTTTGACTAGTTTTTTCAAATGACCATCAGCACTATTTCACTTTTGACTAGTTTTTTCAAATGACCATCAGCACTATTTCACTTTTGACTAGTTTTGTAAAATAAAAAACAGCACTATTTCACTTTTGACTAGTTTTTTCAAATGAAAAACAGCACTATTTCACTTTTTACTAGTTTTTTCAAATGACCATCAGCACTATTTCACTTTTTACTAGTTTTTTCAAATGACCATCAGCACTATTTCACTTTTTACTAGTTTTGTCAAATAAAAAACAGCACTATTTCACTTTTGACTAGTTTTTTCAAATGAAAAACAGCACTATTTCACTTTTTACTAGTTTTTTCAAATGACCATCAGCACTATTTCACTTTTTACTAGTTTTGTCAAATGAAAAACAGCACTATTTCACTTTTGACTAGTTTTGTCAAATGAAAAACAGCACTATTTCACTTTTGACTAGTTTTTTCAAATGACCATCAGCACCATTTCACTTTTTACTATTTTGTCAAATAAAAAACAGCACTATTTCACTTTTGACTAGTTTTTTCAAATGACCATCAGCACCATTTCACTTTTTACTATTTTGTCAAATAAAAAACAGCACTATTTCACTTTTGACTAGTTTTTTCAAATGACCATCAGCACTATTTCACTTTTTACTATTTTGTCAAATAAAAAACAGCACTATTTCACTTTTGACTAGTTTTGTCAAATGAAAAACAGCACTATTTCACTTTTGACTAGTTTTTTCAAATGAAAAACAGCACTATTTCACTTTTGACTAGTTTTTTCAAATGACCATCAGCACTATTTCACTTTTTACTAGTTTTGTCAAATGACCATCAGCACTATTTCACTTTTGACTAGTTTTTTCAAATGACCATCAGCACTATTTCACTTTTTACTAGTTTTTTCAAATGACCATCAGCACTATTTCACTTTTTACTAGTTTTGTCAAATAAAAAACAGCACTATTTCACTTTTGACTAGTTTTTTCAAATGAAAAACAGCACTATTTCACTTTTTACTAGTTTTTTCAAATGACCATCAGCACTATTTCACTTTTGACTAGTTTTGTCAAATGAAAAACAGCACTATTTCACTTTTGACTAGTTTTGTCAAATGAAAAACAGCACTATTTCACTTTTGACTAGTTTTTTCAAATGACCATCAGCACTATTTCACTTTTGACTAGTTTTTTCAAATGACCATCAGCACTATTTCACTTTTGACTAGTTTTGTCAAATGAAAAACAGCACTATTTCACTTTTGACTAGTTTTTTCAAATGAAAAACAGCACTATTTCACTTTTGACTAGTTTTTTCAAATGACCATCAGCACTATTTCACTTTTTACTAGTTTTGTCAAATGACCATCAGCACTATTTCACTTTTGACTAGTTTTTTCAAATGACCATCAGCACTATTTCACTTTTGACTAGTTTTTTCAAATGACCATCAGCACTATTTCACTTTTTACTAGTTTTGTCAAATAAAAAACAGCACTATTTCACTTTTGACTAGTTTTTTCAAATGAAAAACAGCACTATTTCACTTTTTACTAGTTTTTTCAAATGACCATCAGCACTATTTCACTTTTGACTAGTTTTGTCAAATGAAAAACAGCACTATTTCACTTTTGACTAGTTTTGTCAAATGAAAAACAGCACTATTTCACTTTTGACTAGTTTTTTCAAATGACCATCAGCACTATTTCACTTTTGACTAGTTTTGTCAAATAAAAAACAGCACTATTTCATTTTTGACTAGTTTTTTCAAATGACCATCAGCACTATTTCACTTTTGACTAGTTTTGTAAAATAAAAAACAGCACTATTTCACTTTTGACTAGTTTTGTCAAATGAAAAACAGCACTATTTCACTTTTGACTAGTTTTTTCAAATGAAAAACAGCACTATTTCACTTTTTACTAGTTTTTTCAAATGACCATCAGCACTATTTCACTTTTGACTAGTTTTGTCAAATGAAAAACAGCACTATTTCACTTTTGACTAGTTTTGTCAAATGAAAAACAGCACTATTTCACTTTTGACTAGTTTTTTCAAATGACCATCAGCACTATTTCACTTTTGACTAGTTTTTTCAAATGACCATCAGCACTATTTCACTTTTGACTAGTTTTGTAAAATAAAAAACAGCACTATTTCACTTTTGACTAGTTTTTTCAAATGAAAAACAGCACTATTTCACTTTTTACTAGTTTTTTCAAATGACCATCAGCACTATTTCACTTTTTACTAGTTTTGTCAAATGACCATCAGCACTATTTCACTTTTGACTAGTTTTTTCAAATGACCATCAGCACTATTTCACTTTTTACTAGTTTTTTCAAATGACCATCAGCACTATTTCACTTTTTACTAGTTTTGTCAAATAAAAAACAGCACTATTTCACTTTTGACTAGTTTTTTCAAATGAAAAACAGCACTATTTCACTTTTTACTAGTTTTTTCAAATGACCATCAGCACTATTTCACTTTTGACTAGTTTTGTCAAATGAAAAACAGCACTATTTCACTTTTGACTAGTTTTGTCAAATGAAAAACAGCACTATTTCACTTTTGACTAGTTTTTTCAAATGACCATCAGCACTATTTCACTTTTGACTAGTTTTTTCAAATGACCATCAGCACTATTTCACTTTTGACTAGTTTTGTCAAATGAAAAACAGCACTATTTCACTTTTGACTAGTTTTTTCAAATGAAAAACAGCACTATTTCACTTTTGACTAGTTTTTTCAAATGACCATCAGCACTATTTCACTTTTTACTAGTTTTGTCAAATGACCATCAGCACTATTTCACTTTTGACTAGTTTTTTCAAATGACCATCAGCACTATTTCACTTTTGACTAGTTTTTTCAAATGACCATCAGCACTATTTCACTTTTTACTAGTTTTGTCAAATAAAAAACAGCACTATTTCACTTTTGACTAGTTTTTTCAAATGAAAAACAGCACTATTTCACTTTTTACTAGTTTTTTCAAATGACCATCAGCACTATTTCACTTTTGACTAGTTTTGTCAAATGAAAAACAGCACTATTTCACTTTTGACTAGTTTTGTCAAATGAAAAACAGCACTATTTCACTTTTGACTAGTTTTTTCAAATGACCATCAGCACTATTTCACTTTTGACTAGTTTTGTCAAATAAAAAACAGCACTATTTCATTTTTGACTAGTTTTTTCAAATGACCATCAGCACTATTTCACTTTTGACTAGTTTTGTAAAATAAAAAACAGCACTATTTCACTTTTGACTAGTTTTGTCAAATGAAAAACAGCACTATTTCACTTTTGACTAGTTTTTTCAAATGAAAAACAGCACTATTTCACTTTTTACTAGTTTTTTCAAATGACCATCAGCACTATTTCACTTTTGACTAGTTTTGTCAAATGAAAAACAGCACTATTTCACTTTTGACTAGTTTTGTCAAATGAAAAACAGCACTATTTCACTTTTGACTAGTTTTTTCAAATGACCATCAGCACTATTTCACTTTTGACTAGTTTTTTCAAATGACCATCAGCACTATTTCACTTTTGACTAGTTTTTTCAAATGACCATCAGCACTATTTCACTTTTTACTAGTTTTGTCAAATAAAAAACAGCACTATTTCACTTTTGACTAGTTTTTTCAAATGAAAAACAGCACTATTTCACTTTTTACTAGTTTTTTCAAATGACCATCAGCACTATTTCACTTTTGACTAGTTTTGTCAAATGAAAAACAGCACTATTTCACTTTTGACTAGTTTTGTCAAATGAAAAACAGCACTATTTCACTTTTGACTAGTTTTTTCAAATGACCATCAGCACTATTTCACTTTTGACTAGTTTTGTCAAATAAAAAACAGCACTATTTCATTTTTGACTAGTTTTTTCAAATGACCATCAGCACTATTTCACTTTTGACTAGTTTTGTAAAATAAAAAACAGCACTATTTCACTTTTGACTAGTTTTGTCAAATGAAAAACAGCACTATTTTGTGAGAGTGTGTTTGACAAATGATGTAAATCTGTTTACATATTATTATTTGATCGTGACAACCGTCGTTTTGGTTATGTTTGGTTGTCATGACTATCGTTGTTTGTTGTGTGATTGTAATGGTGCCGATGAGAGGTGAAGGAGAATAAAAGTGCCAAAAGTTGTGTTTAAATTACCAAACCGGTATGTTTATTTGCCTCAAGTGGTAGCAGAGGATTGGTTTATATGTTTGGTGATTTATGATTCCTGGCTTGGTAAAAAGCAAGACTGCAAAGAGCAGAAAAGAGGTGAAAAATTGCAAAATAAGGCCTATAAAGAGAAAAAGAAAGATCGTAAAGATTAAACAATAAAGTCATAAGCGGCAATGCAACAATGAGCGACTCTATGTTAAAAAGTAACAAGCAGTCGACAAATGAACAATAAATTGGGCGACAAAGCGCCAGAGTGGTGAAGTTTGACAACGATCAAGCAAGAAAGTGAAATTGAAAGAAAAAGGGCACAAAAAGAGGCAAATTTGCAAGAATAAAACGAGACGACGATGGCAGATGCGATACAAGGCGGAAGTATCAATCGAATTGAATTGTTGAGCGACTCAAACTATTTTTTATGGAGCATGCAAGTGGAGGCGGTGCTCCAAGCCAAAGATTTGTGGTTGGACGTCATTGAGGGCGAGGAACCAGATCCGGATGAGGAAGAGGACGAGTGGAATATATGGCGACGGAAGAATAGTCAAGCGCTAGGGATTATTATAGTCACCTTATCGGCAGAGCAAGCTGGGATGCACAAAGGAATTAGAAGCAGCAAGGAGCTGTGGGATCGCCTAGCAGAGCGACATGAAGGGAAGCAAGCGGACAGACAGATTGATATTGGCCACGAACTGACGAGTGTGAAGATGGCTAAGAACGAAGATGCGGAACATTATCTAAATAGAGTGGACACAATTGCACAGAGATCGGCGGCGGCAGGCAAAAATATCACACAGAAGGAAAGAGTATACTATGCAATTAAGGGGTTGAGCAAGAAATACAACCACATTGCAAAGTCGTATTATGCAAAGAGGGACATAAAGATGGACGATTTGCGCCGAGCCATCCGATTGCAGGCAAGTTGGGAAGACGAAGAGGAAGGGAGCGAGAATAAGGCGTACAGAGCGTTCAAGCAACGAGGTGGAAGGAAAAGCAGACCCAATGGGGGCGAATGCTACACTTGTGGTAAACAGGGGCATTTTGCACGGGATTGCAAAAGTAGTACGACGGTTAGGACCAACGATGGAGCATGTTATGAATGCGGCAAGCAGGGGCATCGAGCGCGGGATTGTTGGAGTAAGGGTCGTGGACGTGGACGAGGACAAGCTCAAACAGGACGCGGACAAGGCGAGGCGCGAGGAGGAACGGTTGCGCGTTACGCAAATAAGTCTAAGCCAGAAGCGACAAAGACGTACGCGCTCAACGCCGCCATGTCGGCTGCAGATTTGGGCAAAATGGAATGGTTGCTAGACTCAGGCGCGACCACGCACCTCACATCACGCAGGGAATTTCTGCACGATTTTCAAGCTGAAAGGGGATACGTCTATTTGGCCGAAGAGTCTGCAAAAATGGAATCCAGAGGGAACGGAACGGTCGAGTTAATAAGTCACGTGGACGGACAAGACGTAAATTTGAACATGCGAAACGTAACATACGTACCAACTTTGAGAGGAAATTTAATTTCCATATGTCAGCTAACGGGAGAAGGAAACAAAGTGGTTTTTGACAATAAAGGAGCGGAAATTATAACCGCAGATGGTGTACTGATCGGAAGAGCGACGCTAAGAGAAAAAATGTACATTCTGCAGGCGAAGAGCATCGTAATGCAAGACTTCGTGAATAGGGTGAGAGACATTGCGCGACCTAAACTAGGCACGGCAACACCAGGCCAGAGAGAGATTGACAACAAGATGTTGTGGCATGCACGCATGGGTCATATGTCGCAGCAAAAAATGGACCAAGTCAAGAAAAGCGAATTGCTCAAAGGCGCGAATTACAGCATGTGTCAGTTACCACCCTGCAAGTATTGTATTGCAGGAAAGCAGCCGAGAAAACCTTTTAAACGGACACAAGGAACCGCTACAACTCGACCATTGGAGTTATGGCATGCGGATTTATGCGGTCCGATGGAAAAGTCCATAGGCGGAAGCCGGTACGCACTCGTAATTATAGATGACTATTCAAAATACGTCTATTGCAGTTACCTACAAGACAAAAGCCAGGCAGTGGAGGAAATAGAGTTCCACAGACAACGGGAAGAGAGAACAAGCGGATTGAAATTAGACAGATTGCGAACGGACAATGGAGGAGAGTTCTGTGGGGCGGATGCTGAATATAATTGGCGAAAGATCGGAGTAAAACACGAGCGTACGGTTCCATACTCACCTCAGAGCAACGGAGTCGTCGAGAAATATAATAGAACGTTATCTGAGAAGACAAGAACTTTGCTCAAAGATGCTCATTTGCCGGACGAGTTTTGGGCTGAAGCATGGGCAACGGCGGTGTATACTGTAAACCGCTCACCAACGACGGCAAGTCCAGAGACGACTCCATACGAGATAAGAACTGGCAGAAAACCGGTTGGAATTCATTTTCGTGTTTTTGGATGCACGGGCCATTATCACATCCCGAAACAAAGGAGATTGGGCAAATTTGATCAAGTGACGAGGGTAGGAATAATGGTGGGATATTCGGCCAACCGGAAAGCCTATCGTTTATATGACGAAGCACGGGGGCATATAATTGAATCGAGGGACGTTTATTTCGAGGAAATGGCGCGCGACAGCAAGGCGCAGGAGGAGCAAATTGCGGAAATGATGGCCCAGGAAGACACATTGGGGGACACAGAAGGGGAGAACCGACGGCAGGACCTCCAAGAGGAGGAACAAGACGGAGCAATTGGCAACGATGAGAGTGACGAGGACGTTGCAGATCAAAGTGACGATGAGGTTGCGAACGAAAGTGACGAGGATGTAGAACAAGAGCCCGATGAGCGACCAGTCGTGCAAGCGCGGGAAAGGAGACCGATAGGAACATTTGCGGAAAGGCAGCTGAGACTTCATGGTCAGTTGCAGGCGAGGGAGAGGATTCTCCAAGAGCGTGGCGTACGACGATCCGAAAGGATCGCTCACAAGGGCGCGGGTGGGGATGTAGCCAGAGTTATCAAGTCTTTATTCACTCCCGCGACATACACGGAAGCGGTGGAGTGTGAAGAACGCGACCATTGGGTGAAGGCAATGGAGAATGAGATGAGTTCCATGGGTATTCACAAGGTGTGGAGATTAGAGGCTCGATCGGAATCCAAGAAGCCGATCAAAAGCAAGTGGGTGTTTAGAATAAAATTACACTTGGACGGTTGCATCAAGAAATACAAAGCAAGATTAGTAGCGGTGGGCTGTGGCCAGAAACCGGGAGAAGATTACGACAGAACTTTCGCGCCAGTAATGAAAATTCAATCGCTGCGGTTATTGCTGGCAATTGCAGCTAAAAAGAAACTTCGAATTAGGCAGTATGACGTTGAAACGGCATACTTATACGGTCTACTCGATGAGGAAATACATATGTTGCAGCCAGAGGGTTTTGCAGTTCCAGGACAAGAGGACAAGATATGTTTTTTGCAGAAGAGTTTGTATGGATTGCGACAATCCGGCAGATGCTGGAATAAACGACTAAATCAGGCATTAAAGGACATTGGTTTACAGCGGCTAAAAGGGGATCCGTGTGTCTATACCTGCATCGAGGAAGATTCTTATTTCGCTGTCGGGATATTCGTGGACGACATCATTGCGATCGGGTCAACAGATGCAGTGATAGATCGTCACATGAACGAATTGGGAAAAATATTCAAACTGATGAATATGGGAACACCAAGTCAAATTTTGGGCATGAGAGTGAGCGTGCACAAGAAGGGCATAATGCTCACGCAGGAAGATTACGCCAAGAAGATTGTGAAGAAGTATGGAATGGACGGTTGCGCGGCAAAGCAAACTCCTTTGCCAATTGACCAAAACCTAGACGTGACAGGAGATTCGAAACCAGTTGACAGAAGCCTTTACCAAGAAATCCTTGGGAGTTTGATGTATCTAATGCTTGGGTCGAGGCCGGACCTAGCTTATGCTGTGAGCAAGCTATCTACGTTTTCCACCAAGCCGACCGAGATGCATCTAAACGCTTTGAAGAGAGTACTTCAGTACGTAAAGGGGACAACCCATTATGGAATTCTATTCGACAGGACCCGAGGACCGTTAGAGCTCATGACAGATGCAAGTTGGAGCGTCGGACCAGATGCGAGATCTTTCAGCGGTTACATCGTGACGTACGGTGGATCTTTGGTCAGTTGGAAGACCAAAAAGCAACAACTTGTAACTTTGTCGTCATGTGAAGCCGAAATTGTGGCGCTTTCCGAGGGGGTCAAGGAGCTCAAGTGGGTGCGGGGACTGATTGCGGAGTTGCAAATGGAGAGCATTCAGACGGGACTTAACACCTTCTGCGACAGCAAGTCGGCGATTGACTTCTCTGAAGACGTACAGTTGGGAGAGAGGACAAAGCACCTACTCAGGAAATATATGTTCATAAAAGATGAAGTTGAAGTGGGTAACATCAAGTTGAATTTTGTTCCAACCGAGGCAATGATGGCAGATCCCTTGACAAAACCTGTGTCGGGAGAAAAGCTAAAGAAATTTGCAAGAAACATGAAATTTGATTTTAAGGGTTGAGTCATGATGTAAAAAGATTCATTTATCATTGTAAAACGAAAAGGGGATTTGTGAGAGTGTGTTTGACAAATGATGTAAATCTGTTTACATATTATTATTTGATCGTGACAACCGTCGTTTTGGTTATGTTTGGTTGTCATGACTATCGTTGTTTGTTGTGTGATTGTAATGGTGCCGATGAGAGGTGAAGGAGAATAAAAGTGCCAAAAGGTGTGTTTAAATTACCAAACCGGTATGTTTATTTGCCTCATATTTCACTTTTTACTAGTTTTTTCAAATGACCATCAGCACTATTTCACTTTTGACTAGTTTTGTAAAATAAAAAACAGCACTATTTCACTTTTGACTAGTTTTTTCAAATGAAAAACAGCACTATTTCACTTTTTACTAGTTTTTTCAAATGACCATCAGCACTATTTCACTTTTGACTAGTTTTGTCAAATGAAAAACAGCACTATTTCACTTTTGACTAGTTTTGTCAAATGAAAAACAGCACTATTTCACTTTTGACTAGTTTTTTCAAATGACCATCAGCACTATTTCACTTTTGACTAGTTTTGTCAAATAAAAAACAGCACTATTTCATTTTTGACTAGTTTTTTCAAATGACCATCAGCACTATTTCACTTTTGACTAGTTTTGTCAAATGAAAAACAGCACTATTTCACTTTTTACTAGTTTTTTCAAATGACCATCAGCACTATTTCACTTTTGACTAGTTTTGTAAAATAAAAAACAGCACTATTTCACTTTTGACTAGTTTTTTCAAATGAAAAACAGCACTATTTCACTTTTTACTAGTTTTTTCAAATGACCATCAGCACTATTTCACTTTTGACTAGTTTTGTCAAATGAAAAACAGCACTATTTCACTTTTGACTAGTTTTGTCAAATGAAAAACAGCACTATTTCACTTTTTACTAGTTTTTTCAAATGACCATCAGCACTATTTCACTTTTGACTAGTTTTGTAAAATAAAAAACAGCACTATTTCACTTTTGACTAGTTTTTTCAAATGAAAAACAGCACTATTTCACTTTTTACTAGTTTTTTCAAATGACCATCAGCACTATTTCACTTTTGACTAGTTTTGTCAAATGAAAAACAGCACTATTTCACTTTTGACTAGTTTTGTCAAATGAAAAACAGCACTATTTCACTTTTGACTAGTTTTTTCAAATGACCATCAGCACTATTTCACTTTTGACTAGTTTTGTCAAATAAAAAACAGCACTATTTCATTTTTGACTAGTTTTTTCAAATGACCTTCAGTACTATTTCACTTTTTCCTAGTTTTTTCTAATGAAAAACAGCACTATTTCACTTTGTATATATATCCCGGGTCTATTTATCACCATATGGATATCGATTGTAATGTATCGAGGATGTGGTGTTGTGAAAAAAAATGGGTTTAAGCTAAATGAATTTTTATTTGATTTTATTTGATTACCTATGGTTAAGACTATTAAAGATTGGGAAAAGTATATTGAGTGAATTTCAAGAATGGTTATCTAAAATTGGACGCACGACTGATAAAATAATTAAGAAGATCAATTTAGGTTATGGATTGATTTCATGGCGTCCCAAGGAATTGTAATTGATAATTGGGAATTTGACAATTTAGATCCCACTTCCATCACTGGAAAGATAAACATAGACATCTTGGAGGGGCTGAAGATTTTGGTTTTAGAGAATAAATTCCCCAACCATTTGTGGTTGGAACTTGCCAACACAATGGTGTATTTGAGAAATAGGGCTCCCAGGATTAATTTGAATTGGAAATCCCCATACTGTATGACCGATGTGTATCGGTATGGCATCTTAGATGCATTGGATCAAGTGTCAGAGTTTTCCATATTAGTAATGAGATGAAATTGTAGCAGAGGGAAACAGAAAATCGGCGTGGAAGCGTTTGAAACGGCCGTTTTTAGCCTAAATGTCGCAAATGTGCGCAAAATGGACGGGCGTGCTTCTCCGCACGTCCCGTGTGTGTCGGGCGTTGTTTGGCACTTATATCCCGTGCCAAACACAAAGCAAACGATAATAAAAAGATAATAAACGATTTAATTAACAAAACAACTTACATATCTGCTTATAAAAACTTGAGAAACATGAGAAGTGGCCTGCCTTCATGCAGGCTGCCATTTTGGATACAAAGATACAAAGTAAACGCCAACTAGTGGCGGAATAATACATTACAAATGTGCAAATGATAACCATAGCAATATGCTTAATGCTAAATAAATACAGCATTGTAATTTTAAGCACGTGTGACAAATTAGCAATAGATGGCGCCACTAGTACTAGCGGCAAATTCAACCTCGAACTTACTATTTTGCGTAGAAATAGTTCACAAACATATTATTATGTTTGTTACGAATAAATGTAATTTAAATCGATAATATAAAGTTATATTATCAATATTCAATTAGACAAAGCAGGTATTCTTGCTTTATCACGGGTACGCGACATGAAACCCATTTTCAGAATGCATTTCCGTTCTGTGTATCCATTTCCTGCCCCCGGTATCCAGTTCCGGTTTGTGCTAAAAGATTAGCATAATCCCAATTTGCATCTCCGTATCCACTTCCTGCGGTACGAGATTGGTGGAACTTAATCCCACCAAGTATAAAACTCCCTGACAACAGGAAGTTAAGTTAGTTCTTGATTTCTGGTTATTTGGTATGTTCCGCATGTCAAATAACTGTTTCTTACTCAGGGCATGGTCCTACCGGACTATGCATAGCATGGCTCTGCTGAGCCATGCAACCCCCGTCAGCTGAAGGCGAAGTTCGGACTGTTCATGTTTCCGTCAAACGGTCTTGCCGAGGAGAAAGCCTCCCGCATAAGTATCCTCGTGGTCGGACAATAGAATCACGTGTGATACCAAAGTATTTAGTAACCGTCAGTAGCACTGTTACTGCAAGAGATTGACTCCATCACCTGATGGTGCCAAAGCAGTCTGCATGAAAAACATGCAGTTACCGCCAGTAGCACTATGTGTTTGGGAAAGTTATATCTCTTCGGTGATGGTGCCAAAGCAGTCTACTTATGAGTAGTATCTCGGGTGATTAATTCTGTTGTGCAGAACTGCGGGCTATATCCCCCTGAATACCAGTGCCGTCTCTCACCGCACTGTTATTTAGGGCACGCGCGATACTGTTCTGCTCAGCAAGGCGAACTTTGACGGCAATTGTGTGTTGCGATGTTTTAACCCTAATTTATTTTGTAGTTGATAATAAACATTAATTGTTTAAACTTGGCAACAAGTTAACAATCGAAGCAAGTCACGAGACTTGTTTCACCATATGACGAATCAAATTCGTAACAATAAATTGAATACAATTTATTGAGTTAATTTATTAAACTCACAACATCCCGAATTAATTATAATTCAGAAGTGGAACCTTGAAGAATAAATGACTTCATTTATTCATTACCAATTTCCAACCCTAGTTGTGGCGGTGCACATGAGTCAACCGCACCTCTCGGATCGAATCACGAAGCATTACCCGGACCATTACACCAGATACGAACCAGGAGCACGAAGGAACCAGTTCCACGATTACGAAGCGCCGACGGAAGCCGCGAGGACACAGCCAGCCCGGCTATCTGATGACATCTATACTCGGTCGAGCGGGCGTTTTGCCGTTCCCGAACCCCGGATCACCAATTACCGTAATCATATTCTTTTTAGGGCTGTTTTACAGCCAATTTCATGTATAGTTTAACTTGTATTTAACTTGCCAAATGTCGGCATTAGAATTTGTATAACTTTTAGATTTGATTCTATTGTTTGACAACAATAAATGTAGTGTTTTGAGAAACTTGTTGTCTTTATTTTATCTCGTATTATTCACTATTTCACGCGACTTATACCCGGTACTATCATGCGATAGGAGTTGTGGTCGTCACCGTCACACGTGGAGGTCCCACCGAGATAGGTTGCAAAGTTTAAATTTACCGAATTTAAATAAAAGTGAAAATTGAGATAAATAAAGAGTATAACATTTCAAAACATGTTATATGTCTCTACTTTTGCGAAGTAGGGAATCCTCTTTAAGAACGTTGGGATTCGTGAGAACTCTAACATTAAAGGGAAAGTTTCGTTGTGTTGAAAAAACACTTAAAATCGAAGTAAAATTAATTTTAATTTTCACGAAAAAGGCTTGGTAAAATTTCAATGTTAGTTGAATATTTTCGTAAGAAATATCCAATCAGTAACGAGATTGACCAGGCCAAAGTGCGGACGTAGTAGAAAACTACTAAAGTAAAGGATTAGTCTCCATTTTATCATTGGATAAAATGACTCTCCACCAATAAAATATCGAGGGATTAAAGGATTATCGATCCTCGATGCCACGCGGATCCAGACTGCAGAGGACCATTCGTATCCAGACCAGACCCGCGTACACGTGTTCCAGTAGCCATCTTGACCACGCCGTCCCGTTCAGTCCCGATTCGAATTTTCCACGCCGTAAACCAGCTAAAGTTAAGTGTATTTCATCTATTATTTTAACAAATAGTTTAAAGCGCATTCTCACCCGACGCTAGTTTACTTGTAGTAGGATTCATTTGATTGTTTAAAATTTATCGATAGTTTAACACGTTTACCCAGCACGTGGAGTTTAAACTTAACCTTAACGAAGTGTATTGTTATTTTGAAGTGTATTTTTTATAAAGTGTGTTATCGTTCTTTAGTAATAAAGAATTTAAAACTTTTATCATGTCTGACGAAAACATTCATATGAATGAACGAGAAGTTGATGACGGAAACTTGGAAAATAGTTACGTCCGACTCGAAGACCAAACGGATTTAATTCCGGACGATTTGACAGAGTACTGTCAACTCTATAATCTGAATCGGGTTGATTTCAAAACAATAACCGAAGCGGTTAATCATGTACGCGTACTTGAGAAAAGAAATCAGAGAATTAGACCCGATGAAGATGAAGATTCGGAGAACGAAAGTCGGCATTCGCGGACTTCACACCGAACCCCACGAAAAACGATTCCCACGAATCGTAAGCTGGACTTTCCCTCTCCTAAAAAGAGGTTGGGATATCAAGCCCGGATAGTGTCGACTCCCCAGCTAAACGATAGAATGGTACGCGAACCATCGTTTAGCCGATCCCGTAGTCAACAAAGTTCTGGACAAAGAACACCCAGTTCTAATAGTCCTTTAAATCTAGCCAAACCAAGGTCTAGATCGACTAGTGTTAATCGAATGATTAACAATAGTAATTCGGGTTTTATTCCCCAAACTTCAGGGAATAGACAAAATATCTCCCAAAATTCGGGACATAGACAGTATGTTACTCCAACATCTGGAAATAGACATTATGTCCCCCCGACACCGGGGAAAGGACAGTTTGTCCCCCCAGCGCAGTCAAAAAGAGTGTCAAATCGAACTCCAAGGAGATCCGATCCGATCTCACCGTCCCCCGTTATTCAAAATTTACCGGCGGGAAAGACTCGTTCAAATCAGACACCCCCAGAACGTGTACAAAATAAAAGTAGTGTTCCACATGGACAACAAGTACCATCTGGCAATCATACACAGTATGAGAATTATGTTCCTCCAAGGAAAGAAATCCCCCAGGACAATCAGGCCCCTAAGGGAAATCTGCCCAATTTTGAACATAATTCTGGTTCGGCATCCTCCGCTGGTAGTTCATCTCAAGCGAGATTTTCCACCGACGACTTGGGAGCCATCCTTACCCATGTGCGAAATATTCAAACTGATTGTGCACAGCAAGTACAACAATTTATGCAGAATAATGCACAGCAAAATAATAATGCAAACAATTCGAGCAAAACCTTTTTCAAAGGTCAGGATATGCCTGTTTTCGATGGAAAACAGAAGGACGTGGCTAAATTTTTAGCTACAGCCAAAACAGTCGCTGTCGCTAAAGGTTTAACTCTGGATGAGATGGTAAAACGCGGAGTACCAACTTATTTATCTGGTATAGCCCACGAATGGCATACCGATAACATCGACAAATTTGTTGACTGGAAAACTTTCGAAAAGTTATTTTTGGCGGAGTTTGACATGATCCCTGTCACTCGAGCCCGAAAGCTTCGAAATTTAATCCAGGGCCCAGAAGAGCCACTCTATACATTTCTTTTGAGATTTAAACAAGCTCAAGGATCTTATTCAAAAAGAGATGAAGCTCCCACTCTTCTCGAGAATTTGAACTTAGTTAGTTACAATCGAATAATCGATAGAGGTCTCTATGAAGAATCATTTAATGACATATTTCAATTTGTCCGGCAGAATAGGGCTCTTTTCGAAGCCCAAAATGCTAGTGTGGACACTATTGCCAATAAAGAGGACGAAACTGCCCCGTCAAATACTCAAAAAGGTAAAGACGCCAGGAGTTCGCGCCCACTCATACGATCTACTCAGACGTTGAACGCCGAACCAGAAGTTGTACCTATGGAATCTGACGAGACAGACAATCTTGAAAACGATGTTGGATTCAACAACATGGTATGTGCCCTATCGGAGAAAGCAACTGGAAAATGTTTCCATTGCAATCAACCAGGACACTTTAAGAGGGAATGTCCTTTGTTACAAAAAAGAAAATTTGTTCAGGACAAGCCCCAAGGTACTGGTAATAATACCAATACCAATCCCGCCTCTGATCTTTTTAAACGACAGAGA
This sequence comes from Strigamia acuminata, assembly GCA_949358305.1. Classification (NCBI taxonomy): domain Eukaryota; kingdom Metazoa; phylum Arthropoda; class Chilopoda; order Geophilomorpha; family Linotaeniidae; genus Strigamia; species Strigamia acuminata. Next base: position 62,112,206 of record OX442314.1, on the reverse strand, counting down.
CAAAATTGGGTGACCGCTGAATCTTTGGACCAAAAGCTTGAAGACTTCAAAACTACTATGCAAACTAGTATGACAAAATCCATGTCGGACTTATTCACTAAATTTTTGGATCCAAAAAATGCGACCACTCCGCCTTTGGCGATTGAAGGTCCACCGGCTCCAAAAAACTAGTAGAGGGGGTTACCGAAAACCCCCTAAAAAACCAGAGTAGTACATTATCCTCAGAAATAGAAAATGTTCTAAACGAAACGCTGAACAAATTAGTAATTCAAGATGAGGAAATTAAACGACCTAATCGTAAAACTAGGAAAAGGAATCCAAAGTATGTATTTAAGGAACCTTATCCCAACACTCCTTTTTCGATGGAAGAGACTGAAAATCCATTTACATCATTCGATGACGACCTCTTTCCTGCGGATAAGGGGGACGAATCTTGGCGAGAGTCCTTGAATGCAATAATTGAAAGCGCTGTAAATCCTCCTGTTCGAGAGGAAACTACTAGTTCTAGTGGAGGAGTATGCGAAAGTTTGGAGGCAATGATGGAAAATTTAGATATCTCCTCGAAATTATCTAGACATCATAGACTTCGTAAATATGTCAAAGAACATCAGCTCAAGAGAGCTGAAGTAGTTGAACGCATCAAACGTTTAGGAAACAGTAGCGACGACCCCCGAATGAAAATAACAATAGGTGGACTCACCTATAATGCTTTAATGGATTCAGGAGCCACCCAATGTTTTATTGGATTACAATTACTTGACAGTACTTGTGCCTCCCCTGACTTCATTCAAGATTGCCCCCGAAATATGAAAGTGTGTGCCGTCGGCATAACTCATATCCCACTAGGACAAATAACCCTTTGTGTTCAATGGGCAGATGGAGTAGAATTCACTCCAATGAATTTCATCATTTTAGACCGAAATGTGTGTGGCCTAATTTTAGGACACAATTTTATGCGTCGTACAACAATTAATTTAAATCCAGCACGAGCTGTATTTGACTGTGACAACAAACCTGGTTGGACTGCGCCTTACGTGGATAACGAATTTAATGACAGTCTAGCGAGGTTACGCACACTAAGAGACGATGGAACAGTCACTCATACACCCGACAATTGGGAAGAATTGTTGGTGAAAGATTGTGATTGTTCCGACGAGGATAAGACCAAATTACTAGAAGTAATTTCTGGAATCAAGCACGTCTTTCGGGACAAAGTTGGTTGTACGAACCTTGCTAAGCATAAAATTACGTTTAAAAAGGACGCGAAATGGAAAAAACAACCGTTTCGCATGTACAATCCAGCTAAAATTGCTATTATGACCAAGCTAGTTGAAGAACTAGAAGCAGAGAACCTCATTGAGAAATCTACGAGACCTTACATAAGTCATCCCGTAATAGTTGCCAAACCAAATGGCACATATAGGTTATGTATTGATTACCGATGGCTAAATGCGATCACCGAGGTCAATGCAATCCAAATGCCCAGTATTGATTTGCTCATGCACAATACTAATCAGGCAAAATACTTCACCTCACTTGACCTTACAAAAGGATATTATCAAGTAGAGATGGAAGACGAAGATAAGCAGAAAACTGCTTTCTATACCCCGAAAGGCAACTATCAATTTGTACGTATGCCATTTGGGTTATGTAACGCGCCTTGTACATTTCAAGCCCTAATGGAACAAGTTATGGGTGACGCGTTATATAAACATGCATTAGTCTATTTAGACGATGTAATTATCTTTTCTCGGACTTGGGATCAACATCTCGGTCATATTAAAGATGTATTAGAACGACTAGACAAAGCAAACTTGTCCGTAAATAAAGAAAAGTCTAAGTTCGGCAGAACTACACTAAAATTTCTGGGACACCTAATCACGCCAAATGGATTGGCCCCGGATCCTGATAAAATCGCGTCAGTACGAAAATTTCCCACCCCAAAAACATCGAAAGATGTACAAAGGTTTCACGGGTTGGCAAATTTCTTTAGGAAGTTTATTCCTAACCACGGTGAAATTGCTACTCCACTGACTAGCATAATGCACGAGAAAGCAACCTTTGTCTGGGGACAAGAGCAAATAGACGCTTTCGAAAAAATTAAAGACATCTTATGCGACGAAACTCAAGTTTTGTTAATGCCTAATATGCTCGAACCCTTTGTGATTCTAACAGACGCTTCACATTCAGGATTAGGAGCGGTATTATGCCAAGATGTGGATTTTCTTGACAAAAACAAGGACAAATGGATTAAAACTCCAAGACCCGTAGCTTACGCTAGTCGCGTACTTCGAGGAGCCGAGCAACGTTACACTACTCCCGAACTAGAGTGTCTAGCGGTAGTATGGGCTGTAGAACGTTTCCGCCCTTACATAGAATACACGTCTTTCACCCTGGAGTCAGATGCAGAAGCCTTAAAATGGCTAATGGGGACGCCAGAACCTTCTGGTCGTTTTGGCCGATGGGCAATTAAACTGCAATGCGGCGCCTTTAAAATTAAGTATCGTCGTGGTACTCAAAATCAAGTCGCAGACGCATTTTCAAGAGCTCCTTTGAGTATTGAAGACATTCCGAAAGATGATTATATCGAACCCACAGAAATAACTCAATTCTGGCCCGAGTGGGACGGAAATAAAGAAGTTACTCGTAGAGAAGAACCAAAACCCTGTCAGTTCTTAACAAACGTGTCAGTAAAGTTTGATTATTCCAAAAAATTAAATAATTCTTTGGAAAAGGGGGAGAAAGGTCATGTAGAACCAGAAACTTTATTTAGTGCTTTAACCGAAGTACTAAGTATAGTTCCTCCTACCAGAGCAGAAATCATAGAAGCTCAGCTCAAAGATTATGAATGTAGAAAAATAATAACTCATCTAAAGTTAGATGAAGTTGAGCAAAAGAAAAATAAGAAAACTAAGCGCTGGATGAAAGACATCAAAGGCTACCAACTAGATTTCAAAGAAAATCATGATAATGAAGATGAGAATAGTAATGATTCTGAAATGTTAATCTTCTTCAAACCAACATTTGAAGAAGAATTAAATGATTCCGGCAACGGATTTAAAGCGGTGATTCCACCGTCTTTAGTACGACGAGTGTTGTTCGCATGCCACGGACATCCGTTAAGTGGACACGCGGGGATGAGTAAAACGCTCGAACGAGCGAAACTCATCTATTATTGGCCTAAAATGAGCAAAGACACGTGTAATTATGTTCGTAGTTGTGTTCATTGCCAACAATACAAACCTAGTCAACACCGCAAACACAGAGCGAGTTATACTCCTCACAATATGGCACAGCCATGGGAAGTTCTTTGTTTAGACTTCATGGGTCCCAAACCCGCTGGTCAGTACCAACATAAATATATTTTAGTAGGAATTGATCAATGTACTAAATGGGTAGAATTAGCCCCGTTAAGCAAAGCTTCAAGTGAAGCAATTATAACAAAGTTAGGTGATATCGTACATAGATGGGGATACCCCAGGAAAATTATCAGTGATAATGGAAAACAGTTTGCATCAACCATCTATGAGGGTTTCTGCAAAAGGCATAACATTAAAATGACTCATATAAGTCCTTATCATGCTCAGGCCAACCCCACAGAACGGGAAAACAGAGACATCAAAATAATGCTTGCGATTTATTCTGATGTGCACTCTCACTGGCCACGTTTTCTGAATGAATTTGCATTTGCATCCAGAACGGCAAAATCCGAAGCAACCGGATCGACGCCATTTTTATTAAATACCCTTTTCGCGGATTGGCTTCCGCGAAATCCGCATTTCGGGGGCGACTATTCTGGGGATTCCGGGTGGACCAAACTCTTCCGGAAAACATCCGGGGTGGTGTTGGGAGTGTCAATAGACTGTTTTGTGTCAAGGTTGTCAATTTTCATGTGAGTATTGGAAGGTTCATTTCTGCACATTCTCATGTATTTTTTTTCACAGGAGCGACAAGGAGCGATGAAGCGGGATCGAGCGAGAGTGGGTAAAATAAACTGGTTTACGTCTCCAATGCGCGTTCAAGATGGAATACGAACTCGGAATCGACTCCAACACGCGTTCGCGTGACATACGGACGCATTCACGACCCAGATCAAAAAATGATCTCGTATTCGACTCGCTTTCTAGTCGAGTACGAATTTTGCCCTTCTTCAACGCGAAATCGTATTCGACTCGTTTTCGAGTCGAATGCGAATTTTGCCCTTCTTCAACGCGAAATCGTATTCGACTCGTTTTCGAGTCGAGTACGAATTTTGCCCTTCTTCAACGCGAAATCGTATTCGACTCGTTTTCGAGTCGAGTACGAATTTTGCCCTTCTTCAACGCGAAATCGTATTCGACTCGTTTTCGAGTCGAGTACGAATTTTGCCCTTCTACAACGCGAAATCGTATTCGACTCGCTTTCGAGTCGAATGCGAATTTTGCCCTTCTTCAACGCGAAATCGTATTCGACTCGTTATCGAGTCGAATGCGAATTTTGCCCTTCTTCAACGCGAAATCGTATTCGACTCGTTTTCGAGTCGAATGCGAGTTTTGCCCTTCTTCAACGCGAAATCGTATTCGACTCGTTTTCGAGTCGAATGCGAATTTTGCCCTTCTTCAACGCGAAATCGTATTCGACTCGTTTTCGAGTCGAATACGAGTTTTGCCCTTCTTCAACGCGAAATCGTATTCGACTCGTTTTCGAGTCAAATACGAGTTTTGCCCTTCTTCAACGCGAAATCGTATTCGACTCGTTTTCGAGTCGAATGCGAATTTTGCCCTTCTTCAACGCGAAATCGTATTCGACTCGTTTTCGAGTCGAATACGAGTTTTGCCCTTCTTCAACGCGAAATCGTATTCGACTCGTTTTCGAGTCAAATACGAGTTTTGCCCTTCTTCAACGCGAAATCGTATTCGACTCGTTTTCGAGTCGAATACGAGATAGTCGATGACCCGTTCCCGGACTTTGACTCGTACGACTCGTATTCGAGATGTATTCGAGATGTATTCGAATCGTATTCGAGTCGCATTCGAGATGGTCGATGATTTCCACTCGCTCGTATACGCGATGTATACGAGCTCGTATTTTGATCGTAATCGTAAACGAATCGTTTACAAGTCGTATACAAGTTGTATACGACGTGTATACACCTCGTATACGAACGAAGTTTGGAAAATCCACCGGATACTTACTACGACATGAAAACACATAGTAGTCACATACGTCTTATTTGGAAATTGTGTTTTCACAAACTTCGTTCGTATACGAGGTGTATACACGTCGTATACAACTTGTATACGACTTGTAAACAATTCGTTTACGATTACGATCAAAATACGAGCTCGTATACAACGCGTATACGAGCGAGTGGAAATCATCGACCATCTCGAATACGACTCGAATACGATTCGAATACATCTCGAATACATCTCGAATACGAGTCGTACGAGTCAAAGTCCGGGAACGGGTCATCGACTATCTCGTATTCGAGTTGTTACGAGTTCGTATTTTGATCGTATTCGTATTCGAATCGAATTCGAATCGTATTCGAATCGAATACGAATCGAATTCGAGTCGTATTCGAGATGGTCGATGATTTCCACTCGCTCGTATACGCGTTGTATACGAGCTCGTATTTTGATCGTAATCGTAAACGAATCGTTTACAAGTCGTATACAAGTTGTATACGACGTGTATACACCTCGTATACGAACGAAGTTTGTGAAAACACAATTTCCAAATAAGACGTATGTGACTACTATGTGTTTTCATGTCGTAGTAAGTATCCGGTGGATTTTCCAAACTTCGTTCGTATACGAGGTGTATACACGTCGTATACAACTTGTATACGACTTGTAAACGATTCGTTTACGATTACGATCAAAATACGAGCTCGTATACAACGCGTATACGAGCGAGTGGAAATCATCGACCATCTCGAATACGACTCGAATTCGATTCGTATTCGATTCGAATACGAATCGAATTCGATTCGAATACGAATACGATCAAAATACGAACTCGTAACAACTCGAATACGAATCAAAGTCCGGGAAACAAAAATCATCGACCATCTCGTATACGATTCGAAAGCGAATCGAATACGATTTCGCGTTGAGAAAAGGCAAAACTCGCATTCGACTCGAAAACGAGTCGAATACGATTTCGCGTTGAAGAAGGGCAAAACTCGCATTCGACTCGAAAACGAGTCGAATACGATTTCGCGTTGAAGAAGGGCAAAATTCGTATTCGATTCGAAAGCGAATCGAATACGATTTCGCTTGGGAAAAGGACTCGAATGCGCCTCCACGTTGCAATGCGCATTTGTGTAAACGATGATGGAATCCCCTGCTTAAATACTGGCTATCGCGTCACGTAACAGCAACGTGCCACGTCACGTAATTGCAACGTGCCGCGCTATGCCACACAATGTGCCGCCGCGATAGGCCATCGAACCTGAATGTGTGTGATGCGAAACGCGCGAGTACACGCGCGGAGAACGCGCGGCAATGCTAGCAACAGGAGCGCAACTGCCCAAGAAATTGCTCAACAATAAAAGGCACGTGGAAGCACGTGCCTGAAACAATAGGCACTTTGTCGCGCTCAACTCTAACCGTCGCTAACTCGTGGGTTGATTACTTAATTCGACTAACTCACTACCGCTTTGCTCAAGCGGTTTACCCAAAGAAATGATTACACAGATATAAAAGGTAAAATATAATATAGATTTATTCTGTGGGACAATGTACAGATATATCTTATATATATATATATATAAAAGGTAGGTAAAAGGTAAATCGGAATGGGTGAAGGGAAATGGAAAGGTAAAGGTATGATGAAAGCTGGCTGGAATCGGCGAGGTCGTCTGTTGTCTCGGTCGTGTCCAAGATGGCGTCCTCGTTGTGGCAACGTGGTGTCGTCTTGGGCCGGCGTGGCAATATGGCGTCCTCGGCTCGTCTCTGGCTGGTCCTTCGGGCTCACGCTGGTCGGGCGCGAGTGAATGCTTAGTTAAAAGGCTTACTTCGGGCTGTTGTCTAGGTTTTTGTGTGGTGTCCGGCGATCACACAGCGGCGGACTCTTCTGGCTCCCGGCGGTCACACAGCGGCGGGAACGCTCGTCGTGGTTTTACTGCAGTTTAGGCTTGTGCGACCGTTTGTCTGCACAACTCGCTAAACTGGAGTGGTTTTTACTATTTCTAGCTGGTGTGCTAAAATAGTGTGGTAATCTTATCTCGCAGGTTACTCTGCGGAGTTTGACACTGACCAAACGTACTCACGGTAAATTGTCCTTTGTCCTTGGTCAATCCCAGTATATTTACTTGGGCCTGATCTTGTAGGACGACGGGTTTTACGTGTGTTTCTCGTTTGATGGTTGTGTTGGTTCTGTCCGCTCAGTGCAAGGCACATTCCTTTGCACAAAGCGGGGTTGACAGGTGACCGGAATCACCCAATGGTGGGGTGGACGAGCCATCCCCACTCCCTCAGGGCAGACGCCTGTCCATTGACTAGATGTCAATGCACTGAGGGAAGGGAGACGCGCTTGCGGCTCCCCTTACACCCGAAACGAGGTCACGAGAGAAACTCTTCGTTGACCCCGGTCCAGTCGGGTCACAACACTTCCCCCTCCGAGCTCAGACCGTGGGGCTGAGCGATCACTTCTTTCCTGGGGGACCCGACACTGAGTCCGTCACCTGGGCGTAACTCACTCCAGGGACAGGCGGTTGAGTGCCGGGTGGCGCGGGTAGATCGCCTACTAACGCCGAGGACCGATCTCGGGGGTCCTCATGCTCCGTAATGAAGCATAATGCATGGCCGTCAACTGGCTCATGCGGGGCACGCGTCCTCTCGTGTAACCAAACGCTCGGGATGTAGGCGGAGAAGCCGGTGTTCGTATGCCGGATGGCATTGGCTTCCGCTGGCGTCACTGGCGCACGGTGGGCTCTCAGCAACCTCTGGTGGAAGATGAGGTCTTTAGTCTTCCGTATCTGGTTGTGAAGCCAGATGAAGACCGATTTGCCTTTGTCCCGCTGCGCGAGGATAAACCTCCTGGTCGCCGTCGTCATCGAGAGATGGGGAAACTCTTCGATGATTCGCCCGTAATAGTCTGGCGGAGGCGGTGCCGGCTTCGGCTTCTGGGTGGCCGCGGGAATAGCGGCTTGCGTCGTTGTCGCCGCTCGGGCCGGTGAGGTCCCGGGCGGTGTCGGCTTCGTTTGCTCGACGGACCTGACGGGTGGCGTTCGGCACAGCAAGCGCTTTGGTCTACCCGCTACTTCGAACAGGGCGGGTCCTTGCGGGGATATCTCCGCAGGCATCGGTGGCGGAATCGGAACTCCGCTCGTCGGCGAGATCACCATTTCTACATCCTCTGCCGATTCTTCCGTCTGGATGGTCAAGGCGCGCAGTTGTTGGGTAGGCGCCGCTGTCCAGGTGGCGGAGGTATAACGAAACGCCGTGCTTCGCAACTTGTACCCCTCAAATTCGGGGTTTACCACATCCCTGGTTAGCTCGTACCGAGTCAACACAGGGTCGGGCAGAATGGAGCTCCACTCTGCGAGGAGTGCACGGGGAACCTGTACACCCTCTCTGTCCACGACAGACCATGCGGCCATCGCCTGACGCCCTTCTCCGAAGAGTGCTGGGGTTAGCAGCTGCATCATGACCTTGGTCAATGATAGCTGTAGGCTGCGACGATTCACTGGATTCGATCGCTCCGAATCCGCAGTGAAGGCACACGAGAGCTTACTCATCATCGCCGTTGCCCATTCGATGAAATATCGCTGGGCCTGATCCACACCTCGCAAGGCGGGCGCGGAGACTCTTGGGTCTTCCATCACGAAGCGAAACGCTGAGAGCTCGGAGATAGTCGGATTGGCGGCTTCTCTCGCGAGTCGCGCTTCTTCGTCTCGCCTCTCGAAAAACAGGGCCGAGGAACCGGATCGGGGTTGGCTCGGCCTGTAAATGCCGGTCAAATTGGCTCGACATTCCTGCGCAATGCTCTGTCCAACGGGGAGAGGGACTGAGCGGTCGGTGGGTAAATCCGGCGGATCGCTCGAATTCAACAACGACGGCGGCGGCAGGTTCGGAGGCGGCTGCGTCTTGGTCGGCAGCGTCGGCGTCGGCAGCGGTGGTGTTGGCTGCGTCGGCGGTGGTGGCGTCTCCGTCGTCTGCACTCCAGTCATTGCGACTTGGAGCGCCGGGAGATGTTGTCCGGAGCCTGAAGGCTGCACGATGGCGGTTGGCATGCCATCGGGTCGTGGTCGCGAATTAATGTAGTCTGCGAGCCACCTTGCCACCTCGTGTGGGGTCACCTTCCCGTCGGTGACAACACCCATCTTCCTGGCGTGTTTCATCGCGGGATCGAAACGTGTCAGTTTCGTCCGCTTCATCTGAGTCAGAATCTCGCGAAGGTCCCGCGTATCTGCCGCTGGGACGTTTCGCTCACCTGACTGGCTACCACCTCGTCGACCCGCTCTCTTGGAGGCGTAGGCGGGTTCGGGGATGGGACGGCCCCGAGCTTCGCACCTCGCGAAGTATCGCTCTTTGCGATCTTTTTTCCGCTGCTCGCGATGAGTCAGCGGACGTCTAGAAGTGCTGGGACGAGAGACTCGCTCTTCGTCACCAGACATCCAAACCTCCTTGCACTCCTTACCGTCTTTAATCTGACGGTTTATGAAAATTCGCGGTCGGGAATACTGCGAAGGGTCACGCACCGTACTAGTGGATGGCCCAGCTTCGTTGCCTTCAGTCGTGTTTTGAGCGACACGCTGCTTCTTGGTTGTCGCTGGGGAACGCGACTGGCTGTCCCCGGCGCCTTTGGAGCGCTTGCGCTTCCGCGGGTAGCTGCTCTTGGGCCCCAAAATCCCCAGGTAGTGGAGCTGCCACATCTCGGCTTGGGACGTCAAAATTCCCATCCGAGGTCTCCACTGGGGCGTACTCTCTCCCAATCGCAGCCTCTCAAACCACAGATGAATATCATCCGCGGTCATCCCCTCGTTTTGGAGGATGCGCTCGGCCACTGCCGTAGCGGTATCCACCAGCTGTTGTCTATAATGCTGGTAGATGGCCTCACGGGCCTCTTCTGTCTCGGCTGCTCGCCACGCATGCAGCACGTGTTCCTCCGCCGGGTTGCCAGTGTACTGACTTGACAATCCGGGGTGGAAAATCGGCGATTTCGGGTCATCGTCACGAGCTAACTCTGTGGCGATGCCTTCGCGCATTCCCTCCGGGAACGTATCCAGGAGCGTGCAGTCTCGTACCCAACGTCGGGCGATGCATCGGGAATGTAGTATTCGCAGGCGCCAAGGGTCGGCGTCTTCGCCGAAACATCGTCGGTAAAAATCGGGCAGCGCGCCTCGAAATATCCCGCCACGAGTGATGCAAGCGGGGTCTAATGGTCCCCATGTTTTACGTAGTGCCATCTGGAAGGATGGAGAAATAAACAATTAATAAAAAGTTAATATTTAAATACGTAGATAAATGGTTGGTTTCGAGGGACGTTGCCAGTACGTGCAGCCGTCCGTCGAGACCGATTCCTGTCTATCGGTGCAAACGTAGGACGAATTGTCCCTCGTCGGATAGAAAAAGAGAAGTCATCACGTGAAAAATCTGTCTCATGTCCAAAACGCACAGCGAGACGGAATCGAGCCTTTAATCTGGATTCTTATCATCAGATTTTACTTCAAATTAATTCTAACATTAATTAGAACATTACTAATAATTAAATTAATAATTATCAGTCATTCGTAAAAAGAATTCGTCGGGTGTAAATTATTACTAAAATCGCACAATAAATGTGCTTGTCGAAATGTTATTAAATAAATAAACCTAATAAAGAATTATTCCGAAGTCGGACTTTGTCTAATTTTTAAAAAAGTTAAAGTCAAATTAAATTTATCCAACACACCGAAAAATTCATCGTACGAATGTTAAGTTGCATCAATTTGATGCGTCAAATTACTTGTGGAGAAAAAATATTCTTTTACAGAATATTCTCCCCTTGTCATAAAATTATCTATGGCTCGAGCCCATTGTCTCGCTCGTGACTCAAGTCATGAGGAATTTTCGAGACGCGAGGCGACGTGAAGTCTGCGCTCGCACCTCGAAAACAAATTAACAAGGAAAAAAAATACGATCGTGTGAGCGATCGCGGTTAATAATTAATTATACGCTATTTCGAGTGCAAAGCACTCATGTCAGGTATTAGTCAACAAAATTTCTTCTTCAGCAGCACGGAACTAGTTCTCATGTGCCGATGCCGACTTCTACCTGATCGGGCTGGACTTGGTTTACATCGCGGTCCCAGTTTTCCTCGTCCTCGTGCTCGATGGCCAGCACGTCGTTCTCTTCCTCGTCCATGGCGAGGAGCGCGCACAAAAATCTCAATCACGATTTAAAAAGGATGATAAAACTATCTCAAAAACTCGGTGAAAAACTCGGTAAAACGTTAAAAACGAGGATCACGCACGAATGCAGCGATCAGCTGTGAAAAGCGGAAGTTCGTGTGAACACGAGGTAATCGCGATGGATTCTGGGTAATATACTCCAGAACCCGGGTGTTTGAGACTAGTGCGCACCTACCCGTGCGCATGTTACGCTACGGGTCTCCTTTGTTCTCACTCCCGTGCGCGATTGCTGCTACGGGGTCTTTTGCACGCGGTATCCGACCCGTGCCGATAATTTTGCTACGGGTCCCGCGTTTCCACGCCATCTCGTGACGCGAATTCGACCGATATCCGCTTTGTTGGACTTAGCGAAATTTTCTGCGACGTGATGGCTTGCACTATCGGTCGATTACATTTATTTTTAGTGCCGCCATCGACTCGTAATTTATTTTACTTCTTTCCTACGACCTTTCCGCCTTTTATGAACGGATTATCTCTTTTTGGTCGCAGGTTACGGATCGAGGCAGGTACGATATTTTTTGTTGTTTTTTGTGTCTGTACCTCCTCATTATTGTTTTCTTTTTTATCCGTGTTTTTTGTGTTTGTTTCAGGAGTTTCTCCTGTTTCCCCCCCGACCAAAATTGGATCCGGAACGGATTCAACTATCTCGTTTACCGGAGGTGAAGGGGCGTCGAAATACTCCTCGTTGTCACTTGGCGGTGCTTTTTCCGACTCGCCAGCGAACATATCGATGATTTGGCCGTCAGTTTTAGACTTGACTTGGCCTTTGGCCCACATTTCTTGCGGGAATTCCGGAATGTACGGAGTTAACTCTCGTACTTGTATCGACTTATGCTCGGTGTTGTCCTCGAGCTTGCGTAATTGTATAACATCAACAAATAAATGATGTTACTTATGGCTTGTCCAATTTAATGTACCAAAATCAGTACTTTTAAAGAAAAAAACCGTCAGGTGGCGTGCCCGATAATAGGGCTACTGCCACTACTGACCACCAGTCCAATTTTTACTGACCACTGGTCAGTACACGTTTTTTAAGTCTCCGACTTTTATTTAAATTATCACTTAAATTTGGTAATTTCTTCATTGCTTTTGAACTAATTCGTCACATGGCAGAAGCAGCTATCGTAAGAAGAAGGAAAATGGGTAACGATGCTTCGAAAAGCACACCACCAATTACCCGACCACGCGGAGGAACCAGAATCGAGGCGGCCATTGATGTTCCCAAAACGTCGCGTGGGCATATCATCAACAATTTGGTAACATCGCATCCGCGTGCTGAAATCATTTCGTCACGAACACGTTCCGGACGCAAAAAATCCGTGACCGAAGTTGCGGCAGTTACCTCCGCCGAACTCCATGTTACCGACAAGTCTGCAGCGGGCGAGGAAAATGACGGCCACGATGAGGGAAACATTCAGATCAATCCAGCAGACCATAACAGCTCTACAGAGGAATCGGACAGAGAGGTGGATAGTAATATAACCATCTCCAGGGAATATTTTGACAATCTGAGACATGAGGCGGCAAAAGCTAAAGGACTGCCTGACTCCCTTTTTTCTACCCAAAATGATTTGATTGATTTCTCGCAAATGCCCTGCTCTAGCAAAGACAGGTGGAGCGGTGATAGAAATATCAATTCTGTTCATTATGATCTTCCAGACTATGATGGAATTTCCCCATTGCGCGGGAAGTTTGTCAGAGATCAGCATGGCTCATGGTCCATCGCGGACAAGAGAAGCGATCTCAGTCAGGAAAACGTAAGTATTTCACATTATGTTGTGGGCTGAAACCACTTATACTATATGCAAGATTTTTTATTTTTAGTCTCGTCGATCATTCGATTTCAATGATTCGGGAGCTTATTACGATGGTCAAAAGCACCACGAGGGGCGAGGTTGTGGACGCAACTATATGGAAACCGATTGGGACCGCTCCCGTGAAGAATTTGGTTCTCCCTGCCGACGCAAACCGTACGATCGTGTCGAAAATGGATCGAGTGAGATACGTTTTTTGTCTCCTAGTCAAGAGGGGGACTCGGACGGATCCGAATGGGGATCCGAGGAGGAGATTCCATTTCTAGCTAAGGAATCCGCTAATCAGATTGAGAAACAATTAACAGTACGACCTAGTAAAACTTTACGAATTAAGCTGGCCAAGATCTTCCCTTGCCCGACTCATCAGGTCCCGGCCCTAAGAATGACAAAAATGGACCCCGATGTGGAAGCATACGTAAACTCCAGGAAGACTTCCTACTCTGCAGCCCGAGAGAAAGTATTTAAAGAGATTGGTTCCTCAATCCTACGCATTGGTGCAGTTGCAGCCAAGGTTTTTGACAGGGAATTTGCCAATAACCCTCTGTCAAAGTCTGAAGCATTAACAGCTATGCAGGCAATCCTACTACAAGTTAGTAGTCTGTCATCAAAAGTAAATGACGAGAGACGATTTAATGTTGTGAACGCGCTAGCGGGACGTAATACCAACATTTCAAAGTCTTTCCGGCATAGCCATCACGAATTCTTGTTTGAAAACAAGTTCGCCGAATACTTTAGTAACTATAATAATGTGCCTGAAACAGAGAATATTATCTAAACTATTACAAATTTCCGTTTGTTTCAGAAAAACAATCTGACGAGTTTTTTGCCCTGGACAAAGCAAGAACGCGATCTGGCGGCAACAGAGGTGGAGGGTCACATTTTCGATCACACCCATACCAACAAAACTTCAGGGACAACAAGCACCAAAGTTATCAACAGAAAACGAATTTTCAGGCTAGAAGTAACACCCAAGGAACCGACGGTCGTCCCAAGCCTTTTTACAAGAAACCTTTTACACGAGGGCGTGGCGGATACACCAAAGATCATTCAAAAAATAACAAATCGGGTGAGGAGTCGAATTTACACATGCATGAATCTTCTCCTCTTATTTACGAATCAGGGGGGTCCAGTTCATCAGCCTTTATTGAAATACCATTTACACAATCTTCGGCTCGTTCGAGCCGGTTACCTCTGTGCATCCACAATTGGAAGAAATTAACTAGTGATCCCTGGGTCCTATCTACAGTTAAAGGATATCAGATTGATTTTGAATCTCATCCCATTCAGTCCCCTTTCACTCATCCGGTTTTTTCAGAGGAAGCAACATTATTGATTGATGAGGAAGTTAAAAATATGGTTAGAAAAGGTGCAGCTTATGCCGTTAACCACAGACCAGATCAGATTATTAGTTTTTTGTTTTTAGTTCCAAAAAAGGATGGAGGTTTCCGACCAATTCTAAATTTAAAGCCATTAAATGAACATATTACCTTTCATCATTTTAAAATGGAAGGAATCCACACAGCACTGAGTCTTATTGAACCGAATTATTTTATGATAAAAATTGATTTATCTGATGCCTATTTTTCAGTGGCCATTGATAAGAATTTTAGAAAATTTCTTAGGTTTATTTGGAAAGGAGTCCTCTATGAACTGGGTGTATTACCCTTTGGTTTAGGTCCGGCCCCATACATTTTCACAAAGATATGTCGAATAATAGCATCATTTTTAAGGTCATTGAATGTTCTTCTTGCAGTTTTTATAGATGATTGGTTTTTTACATCTGAAAACAGAGAGCTTTTGATTAAACAAAGAGATTTTTTCATTTCCTTAATTCAAAATTTAGGTTTTATAGTTAATAATAAAAAATCAATCTTAGAGCCTACTACAAAATTAATTTTTTTGGGTTTTGAAATAGATTCAGTCAAAATGTTAGTATCCTTACCCGAGGAGAGGGCTAAAGGAATTCAGATTTCCATTAAGAATTTACTTAACAAACAAAAAGTGTCTGTTCGAGAAGTAGCTTCAGTTATTGGCAAACTGAATGCCACCGCTCTGGCGATTTCCTCTGCACCTTTGCATTATCGAGGACTTCAGCAACTAAAGACGCGTTTCTTACGTAAGGGTTCGTATGAATCTGAATGCTATCTTAACAAAGAATCCCGTAACGAATTAAGATGGTGGATTAGAAATTTGAATTCATGCAAAGGTAGATCTCTTATTCCAAAACCAGTTGTTCTAACTTTAGAGTCGGATGCTTCATCCACAGGATGGGGTGCAGTTTCGGGAAACACAAGCATTGGAGGTGTATGGACAGGAGTTTACCTTTCTAAACATATCAACGTTCTTGAGCTTGTAGCAGCTTTCTGGGCACTAAAAGCTTTAGCTAGGGACCAGTCAGGAGTGTCCATTCGAATTAAAATGGATAATACATCAGCCATAGCAGCAATAAATAATCTCGGTAGCCCACGATCATCAGAATTAACTGCGGTAGCTCAGGACTTGTGGTCTTGGGCAATGGACAGAAACTTAACAATTTTAGCGGAACACATCCCAGGTACAGATAACTGTTTGGCAGACGCAGCTTCACGAGGTAGTCTGTTTGATTCGGGTGATTGGAAATTAGATCAAGAGGTCTTTAACCTTATTTCCAACCTGTGGGGTCCATTTTGTATCGATTTATTCGCCTCTAATCATAATTTTCAGCTTTCACCTTATTACAGTTGGAAGCCAGATCCTTCAGCAAAGGCTTTTGATGCTCTAATCCAAAACTGGGGTTCTGGAATTCCATATGCTTTTCCCCCATTTGCACTTATTCCTGCTTGCATTCAACGACTGAAATATGCTTCCTTCACACAGGAATTGGTGTTGATTGCCCCAGTCTGGACCGCCCAACCATGGTTCCCTATGCTTTGGAAGCTGTCGACAGACATTCCCTGTCTGCTACCGAACCACCCTCAATTGATACTCAATCCAAAGGGAGAATCTCACCCTCTGATTCTGAATCAATCACTACTTCTAGCTGCATGGAAACTCTCCTCACCAAGCTTAGAAACGAGGGACTTTCAGAAGAGGCT
Organism: Strigamia acuminata; assembly: GCA_949358305.1. Classification (NCBI taxonomy): domain Eukaryota; kingdom Metazoa; phylum Arthropoda; class Chilopoda; order Geophilomorpha; family Linotaeniidae; genus Strigamia; species Strigamia acuminata. Next base: position 62,095,935 of record OX442314.1, on the reverse strand, counting down.
TCCAGGTTGGTGGGATCTTCCTGGAAAAAATCATCAGCTAAAAACTATGAACGTTACTGGAGAAGCTGGTGCGAATGGGCTCAGAAAAAACATGTTAACCCTTTTTCGCCATCTCACTTCCAACTAGCTAATTTTCTTAGTACTCTTTCTATTTCTGGCTTGGCTTATAATACCATAAACTGCTACAGATCAGCAATTTCTCAGACACTCTGTGTGAGTGGGCATGAAGCTTTAGGAACCCATCCTTTAATACATCGAGTAATGAAGGGTATTTTTCTTTCAAAACCCCCTAAACCAAGATACTCCCACATCTGGCATGTAGGCCCAGTTCTAATCTATTTAAAAAGCATTTCCTTAAATCAGTCATCCCCAAAATTAGCTGTGAATCTCAAAACAATAGGCATTCTAGCACTCTGTCTTGCGAGTAGATCTTCTGATTTATGTGCCTTATCTTCCGAGATAACATTTTATGAAAACTCATGTAGCATTCCTTTACTTAAGACCCGAAAATCTGGGTCCCAGGCACCTTTTGTAGTCAATTCTTTCACGGATACTGATTTATGTCCTGTTTCAGCAGTAAAATTTTACTTGAAATTTTCAACACCATTCAGGGGCCATCATAAACAGTTTTTTCTTTCTTCATCTCAACCCTTTCAACCAGTCTCCATCAGTACCATCGCTAGATGGGTGAAAACAATTCTTACTAATGCAGGAATAGACACTTCTATTTTTAAAGCGCATTCCACAAGAGCAGCTTCGACCTCTTTTGCATTCAGTAAAGGTTTACATCTCTCTCATATTATGAAAGCTGCGGATTGGTCCACAGCAAGAACGTTTCACAATCATTATAACAAACCAATTGATAATATAACGCATGAATTTTCCTCAACCATTTTGAGTGGCTACGAACAGCCATAAGTAACATCATTTATTTGTTGATGTTATACAATAGTAAATTTTGCAAAGTAATGAAGCAAAATATTAATTGTATGAATAACAAATAAATGATGTTACTGTCCCACCCACTTTCCAAGATTGGAAATCCCACCCTGATTCGTTAATACAGTATATATTGATAAATTCACATATATTATAAAAAAATTTTAACTTGTTTTTGTTATTTAGAAAATTGATAATGTCGCTATCAAGGATGGAATCTCGTCTGGATGTACGATTTGAATGTAATAAAATAAATTTCATTTCAAATAGTAACACATGTGTATGATTAACTTTATTACCAGTCTGATATATTATAAAAATTGAACTGGTGGTCAGTAGTGGCAGTAGCCCTATTATCGGGCACGCCACCTGACGGTTTTTTTCTTTAAAAGTACTGATTTTGGTACATTAAATTGGACAAGCCATAAGTAACATCATTTATTTGTTATTCATACAATTAATATTTTGCTTCATTACTTTGCAAAATTTACTATTTATACGCGTTACCGCCATGCTTGCCGATGATCACATACGGACCATCTCTCTTGTCGGCCAAGCTGGCGGTGATTCCTCTCGCTGCATTTGAGAGGGTGTGTGCATCTTTCCACACCAAATCATTGATCTCGAAATTCACGAATTTTCCACCGCTTTTATCTTGTAAAATGCGGTCGCGCATGTTAAAAATGTGCGCCATCATATGCTTGTATGTGTTCGAAATTGTTTGCTCCAATTTATACACATACTCATGTGGTTTCTCTGGGTCCACCACATTTACCGACTCTGCCACTCGTGGGTCCCAAGGCACTCGTAGCTCTCGGGCGAAGTTGAGGTAGGCCGGAGAAAAATCTCTCGTCCTCGAGACTGTTGTTCGTATGCTGAACGCGATCTCCCTCAAGTATTCATCCCACCTATTGTGGATGTCAGTGAATATACTTAATGCATATTTAATGTCCCTGTTGAGTCGCTCAACGGGATTTGTTCTAGGATTGTAGGTCGAAGTATGTGACGCCACAATCCCGAATTTTTTACAAAACTTACCCCAAATTTTCGAGATAAATTGGGGTCCGTTATCGGATATTATTTTACGTGGAAATCCGTAACGTAACGCCACGTCGTAGATACATTCAACGATTTTCTCTGCTGAAGGTCTAGCGACGGCGTACAACTCGGGCCAACGAGTCGCCACGTCCATTATAACGATAATGTACGCATTTTTATTTCCCGTAACGGGTTTTGGGCCCATCACATCGACACTTAAACAATCAAAAGGCGCGTAAGGCCCTAAGAAAATAGTTTCGAATGGTGATTTACTCCTCGGCTTGCACGCTTGACATCGCTGACATTGGTGGACAAAAAGAGCAATATCTTTTTTCATCCCTGTCCAGTGAAAAAGCTGTGTAGCACGATAGAGTGTTCTGCTTACTCCCGCATGGCTCGCAAGCGGGTGCCCGTGTAACAACCACAGCACGCGACCGATTAAGGAAGCAGGTATTACTACCTTTACTGCGGTGTCCGATTCACTCAAGTCATCTTGGTGATTTGGGTGATGTTTCACTAAAAGGCCGTCATCCAATAGGTAATCTATGGATTCGTGTGCATAACGACGCTTCTGCCTTCTGGTTAGATTGGGCGGATATTTTCCTGTCAGTACGAATCTAGCTCTGTCCTGACATTTCTTGTCTAATTTTTGTTGCACAATTATTTCCTCCCTTGTCGGGGGACTGCTTTGCATCTGCTCGCCGACATGAGCGTGGAAGGTGCTTAGAAGCGGGTCATTTATTCTCCGCTCTAGCTTAAATTCCTTCCTTGCATTTGGGTAATTGTCAGCAGCTGGTTGGTATAACCGCGTCCAAAATCCACAGAATTTTACATCTGCCGGAGACGCGGTGGGAATTTCATTCATCTTCCTTAAATCCCAACGGTGACAACTCGTAGGGCAATAAATGATGCGGGAGTCATCCTCGCCATCATCGTCAGCGTCGATTGGATCTGACACTGGTGCCCGTGACAGAGCGTCAGCCACGACGTTATATTTGCCGGGCTTGTATTGAATGGTCAAGTCGCATGCCATCAGTTCTAACTGCCATCTGGCTAGTCGACCGGCTGGTTCCTTTAATTTCATCAGCCATTGTAACGCTTGATGATCTGTGTGGACCACAAATTTGGTATATTCGAGATAATCTCTGAATTTCCTTATGGCCCACACAACGGCCAAACACTCCAACTCGGTGGCATTGTAATTTTTTTCAGCGCCTTGGAGTTTGCGACTTATAAACATGCACGGCAGGTCTTGTTCGACTCCGTCGCGCACGTGTGTTTGAAGCAACGCGGCTCCCAACCCAACTCTGCTGGCGTCCGTATGTAATATGAACGGCCGGTTTAGGTCGGGTAGAGGCATTACGCCGACTTCCGTCAGCATCCTCTTTATCGCATTAAATGCGATGTTGCACTCATTTGACCATACAAATTCGTTTTCATTCTTCAGGAGGTCGGTAACTGGGGCTGCCACTTCAGCTAGACCCGGTAGCAACCTGCCGAAGAAGTTTATCATTCCCATAAACCGTTGGACACCTTTAACGTCCTCGGGTGGTGGGAAACGATTAATCGCATCGATTTTTTCGGGGCCAATAGCTAAACCATTGACTCCAATGCGATAACCCAGGAAGGCAAGCTCCTTTCGACAGAACTTGCTTTTGCCCGGATGCACGTGTAACCCAGCTTTTGCCAGCCGGGTGAGCACTTGGTCGATGTGCTCAATGTGCTCTTCGAATGTTTTAGAGGCAATAACTATGTCATCTAGGTATGCCCACACAAACTGATGCAGGATATCACCCAATACGCTTTCGATTAGTCTCTGAAAGGTACTGGGAGCATTCACTAAACCAAATGGCATGACGTTGAACATCAACCGTCCAATTGGCGAGTAAAATGCTGTTTTTAACTTATCCTCTGGCCTCATCTCAACTTGCCAGTATCCCTTCGACAGATCCATCGTCGTAACCCAAGAAAAGGGGCTAAGCTCTCTCAAAATGGATTCGATAGACGGCATCTGTATGGGATCTATTTCTGTCACCGCGTTTAATGGGCGGTAATCAATGCATAGGCGTGGGTCCGAGCCCGGGCGCATCACGAGCACAACTCGCGTCGCGTATTCTCCCTGGGCCTCGGAGACAATGCCACTGTCTAGCATTTCTTGGCACATTTTTTGCACTATTTCACGTTTTTGCGGGTTCATTCCCTTATACGCAACTCGTATAGGTTTATTATCCGTCAATTTAATTTCGTGAATAGCCCTATTCGTTCGGCCCGGTTTTTTCGACAGGATCCCCTCATATTTAAGTAGGACCCTTCGTAGGGCTGCCGCTTCGTTTAATTCTAAAGCGGCGTCGGCGACAAGCGTTTCCACTACATTGTCCCGTTGCAATTCTGTTACGAATGCTTTAAAATCGTAATCTTGAACGAATTTCTTTAGGCCTTTCTCCCACTGTGTCTTGTCGGCCGCTTCTTTTACAAGAGCTGGTGGCACGACAATTGCGGGTCTTTCCTTATCATTTCTGATATAATTCCAAGATTTCGTTATTGGATTGGGTTGTATTTCCATTGACGCCATGAGGTCTAAGCCCAACAGAAAAATTCTGTCGCATGTGGGCAGGACCAGGAAAGGGTGCTGTTCTACTCCTCCGAGCCACTCCATGGTCAATAATATAACTCCTTTTGGACGCGCCATTCCGTTGGCGGTTTTTAGACGTATATTTTTATTAACGCCTTTTATCTTATCGGTGAGACCCAATGATGCTACTATGTCTTCGGAAACGAACGAGCGATCTGCTCCCGAGTCTAGTAGTCCCATAATTTTTTCACGTTCTATTGTCATGGGCAACATACATAGGCGGTTGGTGTATTCGACCGCCACGTTGCACATGAAAACACGAAATTCTTCTGTGTCTTCGACTACTTGAGGTAATTCTTCAAGCAGTAGGTTCGGTTCTTCCGCCTCAGCCTCAGCGTTTGCGGTAATTACCTGCAAAGCGTTGTTGGCCCTGTCTTGAATTTGGGCGTTAGCTATGTCACTACCCATTTCTTTGACTGGTGGCGGCTTATCGAACCCTTTGTTAAACCCCTTTTTCTTCATGAATGGCGCAGACGGTCGAGAAATTATTTCTTCGCCGCCTGCGCTGACTCGTTTTTTGACTCGTTTTTTGCCATGGCGAGTTTAATCTCTGCCATCTGCTTCATTATCGCGTCAAACTTAGCGTCTTCTTTCGCTGTTCTTGGGCACTCATTGGAGTAGTGGCCCGGTTGGTTACACTTGAAACAGCGAATATTTGATTTGTCTCTTGGGGCTTCAGTCGATTTTTTCTTTTCAGGGTCTGCTTTCGACGGTGGCGTGTAATTTTTCCGAAAATACTTCGGAATTCGACCGGCATTTGGTTTTAACCTGGCGCGAAATTCTTCTACCGCTCTATCTCGATGGATGAGATGTACTAGCGGTCCTTCCTCATCGCAACCCGTTGATAAGGTATCGCGATAGCTTCGTATTTCTTCGTCCGTCGAATAATCGTCTTTTTCTTCTTTTTCGTCTGATTTTCCGACATTTTGTTCGGCTTCCTCCCCCTCCTTGACCTCCTCCAGTGTCGCTTGCATGGCTGACGCTGTCGGTGCCTTTTTAGGGGCGGCCAAAGGGTTGGAAGGCAGCGTGGATGTCAGTTTATTTTTTATTTGCAAACCAACGCTAGCTTCTGCCAGCTCCATTATACCGCTAAGATATTCAGTAGGGCGCATAATCTTATCTGTCGCCCCATATCTTTCCGCACTCAACTTGAGACGTTTTGCGGTCGCTGCTTTCTCCGCTTCTGGTAAAGCGGAATAATATCTCTTCTCGATATCTATCGTGTTCTCGAACAGGAAGGCGCTCATCTCCTCGTAGCTACCTCCTGTCGGTGCCCTTTCTTCAAGTAGCACCCTTTGCGAGTATTCCGACAAACCGCCGAGAAAGAAAAGGTTGAATCCCGTGGCGTGAAATTCCATCGGGGCCTTTTCGAACAACAATCTGGCGCGAATGTCGTAATCCATTATGGTTTCACCAGGCATCTGGCGAAGACCTCGCATCTTTCGGCTCACCTCTTCGGGTGTCTCGCCGTAGCGCAGGTCGAATCTCATTAAAAAGTCGTCCCAATTGACGCCTTTCAATCCTTGGTACCACTCACGTGCCGAGCCTGTCATTAGCTCGACAATACCGTGGGTGAGCATGTCTCCTACGGTGGCTTTAGTGGCAGTCTTAATTCGAATTACTTCGTCAAGGAAGCGATCTCCCGCTTTCCATGACCCGTCGAAACGGTTCTGAATATAAAATTGCCACCTAATATTCCCGGTAACACTCATGGTGTCACGTCGGGAGACAGCGTATTTTTTCTTTACGCGGTCACCAGTGTTACGATTACGATCGTTTCGTTTGCTCAGATCAATTCCCTCGGCTTTTAACGAGCCGAGTAGGGCTCTTCCAAGCTCTCCCATCGTATACTGCCGACCCGTCGAATCGGTAAACGCGCTTTGTCGGGGAAGGTCCTGAAACTCCTCCCGTCGGTGGTCGCTATTTTCCGATCGACGTCGTTTCTCTCTATCGCGCGGAGAGTTGGATCTCTTCCGGCGATTACTTGATTTTTCCTTTCGTCTGTCGTCGTTGGATGAGGGGTCGGAGCTGGGGTCGGGAGACGGTGAGCGGCGTGGCGGGTTGCGCCGTGAAGAGTTTGACTCTTTCCGGCCCCTACGACGGTCGTCACGTTCCCTTTCCCTGCGTTCATCGCGTTCTCTTTCCCTTCGTCTTTCTCCGGAACCTCTCTCCGAATCGTGATGACTGGGTGCATTTGACTCCAGTCCATCTGACGACGAATCACTATTTCCGTAGTGAAAATATTTCGGTCTTTCATCGCGTTTGCCTTCTTCTCGCGAAGAGGTGCGATCATGCGATTGTCTCCTTGACGACTCGTCGTCTTTAAGGATGGGCACTGGTTGTTGCCACTCAGTCCCTTGTGGATTATCATGCTGTTGGCTTGTGAGAGCTTGCTCTTCATTTCGCCTAGCATTATTAGCGTTGATTAATCGCGTTATCGCATTATTTGTGGCTGAATCGAGAGCTTGCATGCGGGGCCGAGTTTGTTGTTCTCTGGCCGACGCATCTCTCTTGCGCGGAGTAGCTGGTGTTGCTCTCTCCGGCTGGGGTTTGGGTTTGGCCTTCGGCGTGCGCTTTGGGTCTCCCTCTAGGCTCTCGTCGGACAGCTCGGATGAACTGACCTCTGGTTTGCGGACGGATTTCGGGTCATCTCGTCGCAATCTGGCCATAAATGCTCGCTCTGCTTCTTGTTGCGAGTGGAAAGCATATCGATGTGCTCTCAGGGCTCGGTCAACTATTTCTACCTCCTCGGGAGTAGTCGGATTGGGCTGGGTTCTGCCGTACTCGAGAGCTTGCGCTTCTCTTTCCGCCAGCTTCCTCCGTCTCTCGCGAATGGCTTGACGAGCCTCGTTCTCTGCATCCGCTTCAAATTGAGCGGAATCAACCAATTGTTGAGCGTGTGCACCTTCAACAATGGTGATTTGTGGGGATACACTGTGCGCTTTTAAAGCTGCACGTACGATCTGTAACGTTTCGTACACGGTAATTTTCCCCGTCGGAAGGGTGTATCTCACTCCTTCCGCCTGTGCCAATTGCATCGCATCAATCAAGGTGCCCGAGACGCTGTAAGGCTGGCTCGAAACACGCTTGACAGAGGATGAGTTGGACTTGTGTCCTTCGGACCTGACCGAAGCTGGGCGGCTTTGCGTAATTGGCGTGTTTAGTGCCGAATTAGCGGTCGTATTTGAGGCCGTCTTTTGTATCGGAGACGCTGCTTTCGGACTGCCCACCTCGGTGTCGTGCGTTAGACGAGGCGATTGGTTACGGGATAAAACCTCGTTTCCGCTCGTCTCGCCGTCACGGTTAGAACGCGGCAGTTTGGAGTGAGATTGCTCTTCACCCCGCTCTGTCTCGTCCAATCGCTGCCTCGTCTCGGTGCGAGACGGGTGCGATGCCTCGGATGCGCTTCTACGATCGGGTTTAGGCTTACGCCGTTTTTGCCTCGCTTCGTGCGCTGAGGCTTTGGGTAAGGGACCTCCAGATCGCAAGTGATAGTCGGCGCCTTTACGACTGCCGGCTCTCTTGTTTGCGTCGGAGTCGGAATCTGTTACTCGGGTATTATCTGCCATTTCTTGCTTTGGGTATGATGTAATCACAGGTTAGAATCAGTTATTCGACTTGATCCCGGACAGGCCCCCACGTGTCGCGCTCAACTCTAACCGTCGCTAACTCGTGGGTTGATTACTTAATTCGACTAACTCACTACCGCTTTGCTCAAGCGGTTTACCCAAAGAAATGATTACACAGATATAAAAGGTAAAATATAATATAGATTTATTCTGTGGGACAATGTACAGATATATCTTATATATATATATATATAAAAGGTAGGTAAAAGGTAAATCGGAATGGGTGAAGGGAAATGGAAAGGTAAAGGTATGATGAAAGCTGGCTGGAATCGGCGAGGTCGTCTGTTGTCTCGGTCGTGTCCAAGATGGCGTCCTCGTTGTGGCAACGTGGTGTCGTCTTGGGCCGGCGTGGCAATATGGCGTCCTCGGCTCGTCTCTGGCTGGTCCTTCGGGCTCACGCTGGTCGGGCGCGAGTGAATGCTTAGTTAAAAGGCTTACTTCGGGCTGTTGTCTAGGTTTTTGTGTGGTGTCCGGCGATCACACAGCGGCGGACTCTTCTGGCTCCCGGCGGTCACACAGCGGCGGGAACGCTCGTCGTGGTTTTACTGCAGTTTAGGCTTGTGCGACCGTTTGTCTGCACAACTCGCTAAACTGGAGTGGTTTTTACTATTTCTAGCTGGTGTGCTAAAATAGTGTGGTAATCTTATCTCGCAGGTTACTCTGCGGAGTTTGACACTGACCAAACGTACTCACGGTAAATTGTCCTTTGTCCTTGGTCAATCCCAGTATATTTACTTGGGCCTGATCTTGTAGGACGACGGGTTTTACGTGTGTTTCTCGTTTGATGGTTGTGTTGGTTCTGTCCGCTCAGTGCAAGGCACATTCCTTTGCACAAAGCGGGGTTGACAGGTGACCGGAATCACCCAATGGTGGGGTGGACGAGCCATCCCCACTCCCTCAGGGCAGACGCCTGTCCATTGACTAGATGTCAATGCACTGAGGGAAGGGAGACGCGCTTGCGGCTCCCCTTACACCCGAAACGAGGTCACGAGAGAAACTCTTCGTTGACCCCGGTCCAGTCGGGTCACAACAACTTCAAATAAAGTTATTGTTAAAAAACGGGCTTGAAAACCAACAATTACACAATAATTAAGGGGCAAGAAATGAACTTTGCTGCAATGCAAAGTTCTCAAAATACAGAGAAATGAAAGTTACACTTGTATAAAGAATTGACAATGTTTGAAACCAATAAAAACTACAAAAACACACTTGTAAAAAACCCAAAACAACCCCCAGAATGAATTATTTGACTCAAATTAACCCTAAAACGGTCTTGGAGGTCGTGCAGACGACAGAGTCGGATCGGAAGGTTGCTAAAACCTGACGCCAAAACTAGCAATGGGACAGCTAGTTAGAAAACAGCTTTTTCATCAATCATGAACGCTGAAAACCTCACCCAGGGGTAGAAAATGATGGAGAGAACGTTTTCGCCATCTAAAACGGTCTAAAACGGCTCTAAAATGCCTAAACCGGCGCCTGGAACGTGGCGCAGTTGTTGGGTCAAATATTGTCAAAAATCAGTGGAAATTTGTCAAATACTGGCAAAAATCTGCTGAAATTTGTCAAAAATTGCCAAATTTTGGCGCAAGTTACGTGAGGTTTGCGCGCATCCAACTATGACGAAAAATCCACGCGTGTGCACGCGCGATTTACTGGCGCGTTGGAAGCGTTAAAATAAATTTTTCCAATGTCTAATACAATTTGCACCGAATTATGGCAATTTTTGACAAATTTACATGGATTTTTGCCAGTATTTGACAAATTTCCACGGATTTTTGACAATATTTGACAAATTGCAGACAAATTTCAGACAAATTTCAATTAATTTTAGAAATTTTATGAGAAATTTCAGCAAATGTTTGAGGATTGAGGAAATCTTCTGAAATTTGTCAAATATAGGCAAAAATCTTCTGAAATTTGTCAAATACAGGCAAAAATCTGCTGAAAATTGTCAAAAATTGCCCAAATTCCGTGCAAGTTTTGCAAGTTTTGCGCGCATCAAATCGTATGCGCGCCTATACTATTGCACGAGCGCATTGACGCGTGATGAACACCGATTACGTTTACGAAGTGAATTCGAGCTACAAAAGTATCGAGTCGCCATTCTATGATGGAAAAAAAAAATTAAGTGTAAACAAACAAAATAAAAACTTTAATATACAAGAAACGTACAATTCCACTCAACTTTGTTTCAAATTTTATTTATTGGATCATTGAAAATAAACAGTAGTGTTGTGCACTGTACGCTTAAGTGTTTACCGGCGATGCGTTGTTTTGTGGTGGGGATTTGCCTCGATAATTGATCTTTTCTCTTTGTTTGCAATATTTTTTTGGCCTTTTTTGTTGATTTTTCGGTTTGAAATTGTTTTTTTTCCGGTGTAATTTAAGTGGTGGAAGGTTGTTGGGGTGTGTTGAGGGTAATTTTGGCGGTTTTTGGGTCGGGATTAGTGTTTTCTGCGATTTTTGATCGGTATTTGGGGTAACGCATGCGAATCGCCGTCGATGCGTCGACCGTAGCAAGTGTGGTTGAAGTGATTTCGTTCATTCGTTATTTTAATGAAAATTAGGTATTTATTGTGACCACACGAGCACGTAGCAAGTGCGCGCGCAAGTTAAATGTGTAGAGGCCTGTGAGAAAATAAAACGTGCGTGGAAGCGGCGTAAATATTCTTTGGTGACTGCCATGGGTTTGTGCTTTGTCGTGGGCGCGATATGTCTGCGATATATATGCGTTAGGGATGAGAACGGGACCAATTTTCGGGTCCCGACCCGTCCCGGGTCCATTACGTTAGCGTAATACGCGCGTATGATTGCATAATTGAAATAAATCAGTATTAAGCCTAATATTAGGCCTAATAATGCTAAAATAAAGTAAAGAAACAACAATATTTTGGTCATACAGTGTAATTTACTTTTAATAATGAGTTTGTTGTTGTTGTTTATTTACTTTATTTTAGCATTATCAGGCTCAATATTAGGCTTAATAGTGATAAATAACAACTGGAATTAGAAAATTGTCTCCGCCTCGCAGTACGAATTTAGCAACTGTAATCCCGTCCCGTCCCGTATCCGCATAGGGCAAACATTACCAGTCCAGTCCCTATCCCGGTCCGTTCTTATCCCTAATATGCGTGATGTAGCGCGTTTGCGCGCGCGATCTAGTGCGTTTGAGCGCGCGATGTAGCACCTTGAGCGTGTCCAAATGTGTACAGGTGCTCAAAAGATGTGCGAGGGCTTCACGTGCATACACGAAGCATAAACGTGAAGAAAACAGCAGAAGCAGTTGTGTGTGATATTTATAAAACCACATCACACAAGGGAATACTACTAATGATACAAAAAGCAATAAACTTTATGAATATTGAAATAAACTTACAAAATGGTGGAAAAAACATGGCGTACTGCCTTGAATATATGCCGGGATGTTATCAATCTTCCGGGCCCCATGTGTGTTTGATTTTAGTCCTAATTTTGGTGTATTTTTTTTTTTTTGCCTTGGTTTTTCTCGTTTCTTGGAGAGTGCTGAGGCATGCCGAGGTGTTCTCGGGCGTGTGCGCCTGTTGAAGATCGAGCGTTTCATATTTTGTGTTTAATAAGCCTACCGTGGTGCCTCGAGCGTTTATTAATTTCTCCACTCGAGGCACTTCACTAACACCTCCCCGGTGTTTAAACGAGTAGCGGCGCTTATTTGACCCCGGTGTTTACTGTTTAAAATTGTCGTGTGTTTTCAAAGTTCTTAATTTGTTTAAAAGCAAACAAAATGGATATTTGTTAATTTTTATTTGATTTTATCAATTTCTATTGGTTTCTTGCTGATTTTTAATCGGTTTTTCTCTATTTGTGACAATTTTTGCCAATTTTAATCGTTATTTGTCATTCTGAATTGATTATTGTCCGATTTCAGTCGATTTTTGTTGATTTTTAATCATGTTTGTTCGTTTTTAATCAATTTTTGTCCCATGCCTTACGATCAGTTCGAATAATTGACACCATACTGTGCTGTTACTCGTATTCAAGATGGCGTCGCAAACTCAAGGCCGAATTCCGCTGATTTCATTTATTGCGACTGTTTGCGCTCCATACGTGTGAAAAGGATTATGGGAAAAATCCTCAATGCAGGCCATTTTGGTGTTAAATGAGCGAGGAAGGCAGGAGATGAGAAAAATTTGTAAAATTTCAAAAAAAAGCTAAACAATCAAAATTTACATGAAGATCAATATTTCTGGCTCGAAATGCATGTATCAGCAATTTCGGGATATTTTCGGGGTGAAATTGACTCGTTCGGAACACTGGGAAGGAACCCCACCCCGCATTCCCCATGCGTCGGCGCGCGCGTAGACGAAAATTCAAATCCAGGTGTTCAGACGGCCCCACGTTATTTTCGGGTTCCAAGTTGGGTTTCACAAATGTACCGTATTGCCTCGAATAAACGCCGGGACGTTTATTAAACTTCTCGTGTGTGTTTAATTTTGATCCGCATTTAACTGTTTTTTTTTTCACCGAAAGTTACTTCATTTTTTATTAACATGGAAAAAGAATGAACCTTTACAAAATACTAATAATAACGTTATAATAAGCAGTTACAATTGAAATTAAAACAACATTTTTTTTTTAATTAGAAACCAAAGCAGAATCATCCCTAAATTCTGACACGGCGTTGTCAAACAAACAGTTGGCGCCAAAACGAGAAATTAGGCAACAAAACATTTTGAATGCTACAAAAACACATTAAATAACCATAAAACAAATAAAAATAAATACAACAGCTAAACCAAATTGTAATAAACAAGACAGCAAAGTGCGGGAGTGAGTGACAACGCCAAAAAAACGCCCGAAAACGCCCCAAGAACGCACCAAAACGCCCCAAGAACGCACCAAAACGCCAGATAACCGTGCAACTTGAGGCAAAAAACATGCAAACATAATTTTTTGCTTTGAGTGGCACGATTTTCAGGCTTTTTGGAGCATTTTGAAGCGTTTTGGGGCGTTTTAGAACGTTTTTGCTTATTTTTTAGCATTCTCATGCGAGCTCGCGCGTGCAGGCGAGAAAAAAACAAACTTATTTCTTCAAGAGTTAAAAAAAAAATAACCCTAACCAGGAAATTACTGTAAAAACAACGGCTTGCCTCGAATAAACGCCGGGGCGTTTACTAATTTTCAAGACTGGAAGTGAGGCGAGATGTTGTTTGCTTTATTTGTTAAAACAAATTAGGCGTCACTAATTCACCTGTATTAGGGTTTCGGTTCTGAGAAACCGGACGAGGAGTCACAATAACGGGACACGGGAAATTTCAAAACTTACCGGTTTCGTCAAAACGCCATTGAAACGTTACATTTTTATAGCGTGTCAATGATAAAAATGGTCATTTTGGATGAAAAACGGCCATTTTGGATGAAAAATGGCCACTTTTACTATAAAAAATGGCTGAAAATGGCCATTTTTACTATGACAAATGGCTGAAAATGGCCATTTTAATAAAAAAAGGCCATTTTTACTTCGAAAATTGGCTAAAAATGGCCACTTGAGTGAGTGACAACGCCAAAAAACGCGTGCAAACGCCTGCGAACGCCCCAAAACGCCCCAAAACGCCAGATGACAATGCAACTTGAGGCATAAAACTTGAAAACACAATTTTAAACGTCACAAAAGTTGAAACAAAGATGAAAAATTAATTTTTTGCCTCAAGTTGCGCGATTTTCAGGCCTTTTGGAGTGTTTTTGAGCATTTTTTGGCGTTCTCAGCGGCGTGTTTGCCTCAAATAAACGCCGGTTTAAACAAAAAATGACGTCATTTTTGGTTTAAAATTGAAGTAAAACACAAAATATTTTAGTTTTTAAATGCAACTGGTCTAAATTTTGTCAAATGTTGTCATACTTCTTGAAAGTCATCATTTATTGATAAAAAATTTGAAAATTTACCTAATTGTAGCATGTATTTGTGGTTAGTTTTGATTTGAATTCAAACTGTAATTTTTTGCTTCGAGTTGCGCGATTTTCAGGCGTTTTGGGGCGTTTTTGAGCTTTTTTTGGCGTCCTCGGGCGAGCTCGCGCGTGCACGTCACAAGTAACCCTAATCAGGAAAGAACCTACAAAAACTATGGCTTGCCTCGCATAAACGCCGGGGCGTTTATTCATTTTCAAAAAGACAAATGAAATGGATAAATAAAGAAATTAGCGGGGAAATCCAACATGGCGCCCACTTCAAATCCGCTAGAGCGGCAAAACACGACATTTGAATTTCAACACAAGAATAAAATCAAGAATACACACTGTATTGAATAAAATAACATTAGGAAATGTAATTTCCTACAACAAAAGCACTATTTATTAAAAGAACACTTGAAAATAATCGTTTGCCGAACGGAATGAACTCGGTCAGCAGCGCACAAGTGCGTACCGACAACGAACGCTCGAAACGACAAAACGACCGTTCCGGGACAAAAATAAAGCAAACCAATCGACAGATCACCCCCAAATTAGTCTAAATCAATTCTAAAACCTATCCATAATGTGGTGATTCGGCATCACCTGAAGAAGTAATTAGCGACGATTATCATGTTATTAATCCTCGCCACTAGAGCGCGCTAGAAATACCGACTAGACTGACTAGTCTCGTGTTTCTGCGAACCTGCATAATCAGAAGGATTTGCATATGACGTCATTTCCGGCTAATATATAACGCCAACGCTTGACCGGAAATATACTACAGTTACCACATTTCAGCAAGAGCACCATTCACCTCACCTTTCAGGCCGTTTCACGGATTGATCGAGGACCGGTGCCCGCTGACCATTCAACTGTACAACAGCCACATTTATTTAGCGTAGCCAAACTACGCTAGAATAAATATCCAAGCGATATTCGTTTAATTCGCACGAGAAAGCGAATTCTCGCGTGTTCGTTATAACACGTGGAAATAACCCTAGACAACAACACAGACCACGCGTAGGACTAAACAATAGGATCTACCATTGTTTAGCGGCGACTCGTATTCGCAGAAGAATCCGAGGACCATCATTGGAATCACCTTAACCTTTACTGTATTAGTAAGCGTGTTTAATAAAGCAGTATTATATCTTTTATTGTATTTCCCGAGTACTATTATTTATTATCTTTAACCACAAAGTCGAATCACGACAATAACACAAGAATAAGGTCCAAACAAAAGGTTAGAAGTTTGAACACAACCGAATTAGATTAAGAAATATGACGTCACGCGTCTTACGCAAGTGATCTGTAAATCGACGAATGCACTAAAAATCATCCAAAATCACACAAAATGAGCAAGAATTAAAGAAATAAGACACAGAGAAGTAATAAAACTTTAAATAGCAATGAATAAAGATAATATCAATATCATAGACACTAAAATTCATGAAAACACTGTAACTTTTAATAAATCACAAAAAATGAAAGTTTAATATGTAAAAATATCTAAAAAGCTGAAATTCAAGAAAAGCAAAAATTAAAGACACTTTGTTAACTTTAATTAAGACAATAAATGACATAAAATCCGGACACAACAATTATTCCATTTTGGATGAAAAACGGCCCTTTTGGATGAAAAACGGCCATTTTGGATGAAAAACGGCTAAAAATAACCATTTTTCTATGAAAAATGGCTAAAAATGGCTAAAAATGGCCATTTGATTGAATGACAACGCCAAAAAACGCCCAAGAACGCCCGCAAATGCCTAAAAATGCCTAAAAACGCCCCAAAACGCAAAATGACAATGCAACTTGAGGCAAAAAACATGAGAACACAATTGTAAACGTTACAAAAGTTGAAACAAAAATAAACAATTAATGTTTTGCCTCGAGTTGCACGATTTTCAGGCGTTTTGGAGTATTTTTTGGCGTTCTCAGGCGTACTCGCGCGTACACGTCACTGCCGAGTAAAAAAAACATACTTATTTCTTCAAGAGTTAAAAAGGAAGTAACCCTAATCAGGAAAAAAAATGCAAAAACAATGGCTTGCCTCGAACAAACGCCAGAAGTGAGGCGAGATGTTGTTTGCTTTATTTATTAAATCAAATTAGGCGTTGCTAATTCACCTGTATCTCTTAGTTCGACGTAAGAACACGCGCTTTTTTTAAAATGAAAGCCCAAGTTGGGTTTCATAAACGTACCGTATTGCCTTGAATAAAAGCCGGGGTGTTTATTAATTTTTAAGACCAGAAACGAGGCGAGATCACGACTCAAGATTAAGCGAGAAGAAATAAACGTGTTTCTTCTAAAGGAAGTAACCCTAATCAGGAAAAACTTACATAAACAATGGTTTGCCTTGAATAAACGCCGGGGCGTTTATAAATTTTCAAGACGGGAGGCAAGGTGAGATGATGATGCGGTGCGACGCGAATAAAAGCCCAAGTTGGGTATTGCCTCGAATAAACGCCGGGGCGTTTATTAATTTTCAAAACCGGAAATGAGGCGAGATCAAAACGCCATTGAAACGTTACATTTTAATAACGTTTCAACGATAAAAACGGCCATTTTTGATTAAAAAAACGACTAAAAATGGCCATTTTACTATAAAAACGGTGAAAAAAAAACATTTTTACTCTGAAAAATGGCTAAAAATGGCCATTTTGACGAAAAACGGCCATTTTTACTACGGAAAATGCTAAAAATGGCCACTTGAGTGAGTGACAACGCCAAAAAACGCCTGCGAACGCCTGCGAACACATAAAAACACTCCAAAACGCCAGATGACAATGCAACTTGAGGCAAAAAACATGAGAACACAATTTTAAACGTCACAAAAGTTGAAATAAAGATGAAAAATTAATGTTTTGCCTCGAGTTGCGCGATTTTCAGGCGTTTTTGAGCGTTTTTTAGCATTTTTTGGCGTTCTCAGGCGTGCTCGTGTGTACACGTCACTGCCGAAGAAAAAAACAAACTTATTTCTTTTAGTTAAAATGTATTTCAAGCTTTAACAGGGGTTTAAACAGGAAATGACATCATTTTTAGTTTAAAATTGAAGTAAAACACAAAATATTTTAGTTTTTGAATGCAACTGATCCACGTTATGTCAAATGTTTCCATTACTTCTTGAAAGCCAAAAAATTTGAAAATTTAGCTAATTTCAGCATGTATTTGTAGCTAGTTTTGATTTGAATACACACTGTAATGTTTTGCCTCGAGTTGCGCGATTTTCAGGCGTTTTGGGACGTTTTGGAGCAAAAAAAACAAACTTAATTCTTCAAGAGTTAAAAAGGAAGTAATCCTAATCAGGAAAAGCCCACAAAAAACAATGCAAGATCACGCGGTACGACGCACGGACTCCCAGCGCACGGAATGCACGGACTTTCTGTGGACTTCCCGTGCACGGAAGACCGGCGCGGACATTTCCATTGGAGACCAGCGCAGAATTACCTACAGGCAATTCCGAATCAAAGGCTTCTTTATGGTTTATACATTACTTTGCAGTAGGTATGCCTGGCCTTGATTTGAAAGTGCAGTAAATTCTGCTGAATGCAGTGTTTTAAACTCGCAGCAATTGCGATGGTGCCAACTATTGGAAAATAAATTTAAAATGTAAAACCAAAGAATTTGTAAAAAAAATTTGTTTTAATCAATTGCAATAATGATATTCTACTTAATTGTTGGATTATGAAACGTGAAACCAATCCCATGATTAGGAAATATAAATTTTATTAAATTCATCGTGTATCTCACATCTCACATTCACTGCCATTTACTTAGTGTCATCCAAAAATCAGGTTTTATCAAATCCTGAGGTTATTCTAGTACGTCTTAACTGCCCGGCAGGTCGCGCAACCTGTGGAGCAACAATTGATGTAAATAGTGCAAGCAGCACGCACGGGAAAGTGCGCACTGATGGGTCCATGCCAGTGCAAGTACATTGGGTAATGTATTATTGCGAGCGCGCGTGTTTTCACACGATTACAATGTGCTGATTAAACCAACAGCATTATAGAAGCATTATAGACTGATTATATTGTATAATTTTTATTTTAACAAAACCCTGAATTTCATTTCTAATCGGTTTTTTTTTTTATTGACGCGCACAGAAGCGTTGTAGCATGTTCACACAATGTGGAATTTGCAAATTTGAGAAAGCGGCTTTCCCAAGGTTGATAAAACGCGCGCGATCGTGCGGAATATACAAATAAGTGAAATCCGCAAAATCAGCCATGAGACTGCGAACAGGGGGTCAAGGTATAGGCCGCCGTAATGTTAAAAATAGGGTCCCTTTCGCACTCCGAGAAATCCGCATGCGCGCCATAAGGTTAAGCACTCCAGAAGCGTGTGTCGCACGCGTCGGCGCGCCGCTAAAAACATATCCTTTTCGCGGATTGGCTTCCGCGAAATCCGCATTTCGGGGGCGACTATTCTGGGGATTCCGGGTGGACCAAACTCTTCCGGAAAACATCCGGGGTGGTGTTGGGAGTGTCAATAGACTGTTTTGTGTCAAGGTTGTCAATTTTCATGTGAGTATTGGAAGGTTCATTTCTGCACATTCTCATGTATTTTTTTTCACAGGAGCGACAAGGAGCGATGAAGCGGGATCGAGCGAGAGTGGGTAAAATAAACTGGTTTACGTCTCCAATGCGCGTTCAAGATGGAATACGAACTCGGAATCGACTCCAACACGCGTTCGCGTGACATACGGACGCATTCACGACCCAGATCAAAAAATGATCTCGTATTCGACTCGCTTTCTAGTCGAGTACGAATTTTGCCCTTCTTCAACGCGAAATCGTATTCGACTCGTTTTCGAGTCGAATGCGAATTTTGCCCTTCTTCAACGCGAAATCGTATTCGACTCGTTTTCGAGTCGAGTACGAATTTTGCCCTTCTTCAACGCGAAATCGTATTCGACTCGTTTTCGAGTCGAGTACGAATTTTGCCCTTCTTCAACGCGAAATCGTATTCGACTCGTTTTCGAGTCGAGTACGAATTTTGCCCTTCTACAACGCGAAATCGTATTCGACTCGCTTTCGAGTCGAATGCGAATTTTGCCCTTCTTCAACGCGAAATCGTATTCGACTCGTTATCGAGTCGAATGCGAATTTTGCCCTTCTTCAACGCGAAATCGTATTCGACTCGTTTTCGAGTCGAATGCGAGTTTTGCCCTTCTTCAACGCGAAATCGTATTCGACTCGTTTTCGAGTCGAATGCGAATTTTGCCCTTCTTCAACGCGAAATCGTATTCGACTCGTTTTCGAGTCGAATACGAGTTTTGCCCTTCTTCAACGCGAAATCGTATTCGACTCGTTTTCGAGTCAAATACGAGTTTTGCCCTTCTTCAACGCGAAATCGTATTCGACTCGTTTTCGAGTCGAATGCGAATTTTGCCCTTCTTCAACGCGAAATCGTATTCGACTCGTTTTCGAGTCGAATACGAGTTTTGCCCTTCTTCAACGCGAAATCGTATTCGACTCGTTTTCGAGTCAAATACGAGTTTTGCCCTTCTTCAACGCGAAATCGTATTCGACTCGTTTTCGAGTCGAATACGAGATAGTCGATGACCCGTTCCCGGACTTTGACTCGTACGACTCGTATTCGAGATGTATTCGAGATGTATTCGAATCGTATTCGAGTCGCATTCGAGATGGTCGATGATTTCCACTCGCTCGTATACGCGATGTATACGAGCTCGTATTTTGATCGTAATCGTAAACGAATCGTTTACAAGTCGTATACAAGTTGTATACGACGTGTATACACCTCGTATACGAACGAAGTTTGGAAAATCCACCGGATACTTACTACGACATGAAAACACATAGTAGTCACATACGTCTTATTTGGAAATTGTGTTTTCACAAACTTCGTTCGTATACGAGGTGTATACACGTCGTATACAACTTGTATACGACTTGTAAACAATTCGTTTACGATTACGATCAAAATACGAGCTCGTATACAACGCGTATACGAGCGAGTGGAAATCATCGACCATCTCGAATACGACTCGAATACGATTCGAATACATCTCGAATACGAGTCGTACGAGTCAAAGTCCGGGAACGGGTCATCGACTATCTCGTATTCGAGTTGTTACGAGTTCGTATTTTGATCGTATTCGTATTCGAATCGAATTCGAATCGTATTCGAATCGAATACGAATCGAATTCGAGTCGTATTCGAGATGGTCGATGATTTCCACTCGCTCGTATACGCGTTGTATACGAGCTCGTATTTTGATCGTAATCGTAAACGAATCGTTTACAAGTCGTATACAAGTTGTATACGACGTGTATACACCTCGTATACGAACGAAGTTTGTGAAAACACAATTTCCAAATAAGACGTATGTGACTACTATGTGTTTTCATGTCGTAGTAAGTATCCGGTGGATTTTCCAAACTTCGTTCGTATACGAGGTGTATACACGTCGTATACAACTTGTATACGACTTGTAAACGATTCGTTTACGATTACGATCAAAATACGAGCTCGTATACAACGCGTATACGAGCGAGTGGAAATCATCGACCATCTCGAATACGACTCGAATTCGATTCGTATTCGATTCGAATACGAATCGAATTCGATTCGAATACGAATACGATCAAAATACGAACTCGTAACAACTCGAATACGAATCAAAGTCCGGGAAACAAAAATCATCGACCATCTCGTATACGATTCGAAAGCGAATCGAATACGATTTCGCGTTGAGAAAAGGCAAAACTCGCATTCGACTCGAAAACGAGTCGAATACGATTTCGCGTTGAAGAAGGGCAAAATTCGCATTCGACTCGAAAGCGAGTCGAATACGATTTCGCGTTGAGAAAAGGCAAAACTCGCATTCGACTCGAAAACGAGTCGAATACGATTTCGCGTTGAAGAAGGGCAAAACTCGCATTCGACTCGAAAACGAGTCGAATACGATTTCGCGTTGAAGAAGGGCAAAATTCGTATTCGATTCGAAAGCGAATCGAATACGATTTCGCTTGGGAAAAGGACTCGAATGCGCCTCCACGTTGCAATGCGCATTTGTGTAAACGATGATGGAATCCCCTGCTTAAATACTGGCTATCGCGTCACGTAACAGCAACGTGCCACGTCACGTAATTGCAACGTGCCGCGCTATGCCACACAATGTGCCGCCGCGATAGGCCATCGAACCTGAATGTGTGTGATGCGAAACGCGCGAGTACACGCGCGGAGAACGCGCGGCAATGCTAGCAACAGGAGCGCAACTGCCCAAGAAATTGCTCAACAATAAAAGGCACGTGGAAGCACGTGCCTGAAACAATAGGCACTTCAAATAAAGTTATTGTTAAAAAACGGGCTTGAAAACCAACAATTACACAATAATTAAGGGGCAAGAAATGAACTTTGCTGCAATGCAAAGTTCTCAAAATACAGAGAAATGAAAGTTACACTTGTATAAAGAATTGACAATGTTTGAAACCAATAAAAACTACAAAAACACACTTGTAAAAAACCCAAAACAACCCCCAGAATGAATTATTTGACTCAAATTAACCCTAAAACGGTCTTGGAGGTCGTGCAGACGACAGAGTCGGATCGGAAGGTTGCTAAAACCTGACGCCAAAACTAGCAATGGGACAGCTAGTTAGAAAACAGCTTTTTCATCAATCATGAACGCTGAAAACCTCACCCAGGGGTAGAAAATGATGGAGAGAACGTTTTCGCCATCTAAAACGGTCTAAAACGGCTCTAAAATGCCTAAACCGGCGCCTGGAACGTGGCGCAGTTGTTGGGTCAAATATTGTCAAAAATCAGTGGAAATTTGTCAAATACTGGCAAAAATCTGCTGAAATTTGTCAAAAATTGCCAAATTTTGGCGCAAGTTACGTGAGGTTTGCGCGCATCCAACTATGACGAAAAATCCACGCGTGTGCACGCGCGATTTACTGGCGCGTTGGAAGCGTTAAAATAAATTTTTCCAATGTCTAATACAATTTGCACCGAATTATGGCAATTTTTGACAAATTTACATGGATTTTTGCCAGTATTTGACAAATTTCCACGGATTTTTGACAATATTTGACAAATTGCAGACAAATTTCAGACAAATTTCAATTAATTTTAGAAATTTTATGAGAAATTTCAGCAAATGTTTGAGGATTGAGGAAATCTTCTGAAATTTGTCAAATATAGGCAAAAATCTTCTGAAATTTGTCAAATACAGGCAAAAATCTGCTGAAAATTGTCAAAAATTGCCCAAATTCCGTGCAAGTTTTGCAAGTTTTGCGCGCATCAAATCGTATGCGCGCCTATACTATTGCACGAGCGCATTGACGCGTGATGAACACCGATTACGTTTACGAAGTGAATTCGAGCTACAAAAGTATCGAGTCGCCATTCTATGATGGAAAAAAAAAATTAAGTGTAAACAAACAAAATAAAAACTTTAATATACAAGAAACGTACAATTCCACTCAACTTTGTTTCAAATTTTATTTATTGGATCATTGAAAATAAACAGTAGTGTTGTGCACTGTACGCTTAAGTGTTTACCGGCGATGCGTTGTTTTGTGGTGGGGATTTGCCTCGATAATTGATCTTTTCTCTTTGTTTGCAATATTTTTTTGGCCTTTTTTGTTGATTTTTCGGTTTGAAATTGTTTTTTTTCCGGTGTAATTTAAGTGGTGGAAGGTTGTTGGGGTGTGTTGAGGGTAATTTTGGCGGTTTTTGGGTCGGGATTAGTGTTTTCTGCGATTTTTGATCGGTATTTGGGGTAACGCATGCGAATCGCCGTCGATGCGTCGACCGTAGCAAGTGTGGTTGAAGTGATTTCGTTCATTCGTTATTTTAATGAAAATTAGGTATTTATTGTGACCACACGAGCACGTAGCAAGTGCGCGCGCAAGTTAAATGTGTAGAGGCCTGTGAGAAAATAAAACGTGCGTGGAAGCGGCGTAAATATTCTTTGGTGACTGCCATGGGTTTGTGCTTTGTCGTGGGCGCGATATGTCTGCGATATATATGCGTTAGGGATGAGAACGGGACCAATTTTCGGGTCCCGACCCGTCCCGGGTCCATTACGTTAGCGTAATACGCGCGTATGATTGCATAATTGAAATAAATCAGTATTAAGCCTAATATTAGGCCTAATAATGCTAAAATAAAGTAAAGAAACAACAATATTTTGGTCATACAGTGTAATTTACTTTTAATAATGAGTTTGTTGTTGTTGTTTATTTACTTTATTTTAGCATTATCAGGCTCAATATTAGGCTTAATAGTGATAAATAACAACTGGAATTAGAAAATTGTCTCCGCCTCGCAGTACGAATTTAGCAACTGTAATCCCGTCCCGTCCCGTATCCGCATAGGGCAAACATTACCAGTCCAGTCCCTATCCCGGTCCGTTCTTATCCCTAATATGCGTGATGTAGCGCGTTTGCGCGCGCGATCTAGTGCGTTTGAGCGCGCGATGTAGCACCTTGAGCGTGTCCAAATGTGTACAGGTGCTCAAAAGATGTGCGAGGGCTTCACGTGCATACACGAAGCATAAACGTGAAGAAAACAGCAGAAGCAGTTGTGTGTGATATTTATAAAACCACATCACACAAGGGAATACTACTAATGATACAAAAAGCAATAAACTTTATGAATATTGAAATAAACTTACAAAATGGTGGAAAAAACATGGCGTACTGCCTTGAATATATGCCGGGATGTTATCAATCTTCCGGGCCCCATGTGTGTTTGATTTTAGTCCTAATTTTGGTGTATTTTTTTTTTTTTGCCTTGGTTTTTCTCGTTTCTTGGAGAGTGCTGAGGCATGCCGAGGTGTTCTCGGGCGTGTGCGCCTGTTGAAGATCGAGCGTTTCATATTTTGTGTTTAATAAGCCTACCGTGGTGCCTCGAGCGTTTATTAATTTCTCCACTCGAGGCACTTCACTAACACCTCCCCGGTGTTTAAACGAGTAGCGGCGCTTATTTGACCCCGGTGTTTACTGTTTAAAATTGTCGTGTGTTTTCAAAGTTCTTAATTTGTTTAAAAGCAAACAAAATGGATATTTGTTAATTTTTATTTGATTTTATCAATTTCTATTGGTTTCTTGCTGATTTTTAATCGGTTTTTCTCTATTTGTGACAATTTTTGCCAATTTTAATCGTTATTTGTCATTCTGAATTGATTATTGTCCGATTTCAGTCGATTTTTGTTGATTTTTAATCATGTTTGTTCGTTTTTAATCAATTTTTGTCCCATGCCTTACGATCAGTTCGAATAATTGACACCATACTGTGCTGTTACTCGTATTCAAGATGGCGTCGCAAACTCAAGGCCGAATTCCGCTGATTTCATTTATTGCGACTGTTTGCGCTCCATACGTGTGAAAAGGATTATGGGAAAAATCCTCAATGCAGGCCATTTTGGTGTTAAATGAGCGAGGAAGGCAGGAGATGAGAAAAATTTGTAAAATTTCAAAAAAAAGCTAAACAATCAAAATTTACATGAAGATCAATATTTCTGGCTCGAAATGCATGTATCAGCAATTTCGGGATATTTTCGGGGTGAAATTGACTCGTTCGGAACACTGGGAAGGAACCCCACCCCGCATTCCCCATGCGTCGGCGCGCGCGTAGACGAAAATTCAAATCCAGGTGTTCAGACGGCCCCACGTTATTTTCGGGTTCCAAGTTGGGTTTCACAAATGTACCGTATTGCCTCGAATAAACGCCGGGACGTTTATTAAACTTCTCGTGTGTGTTTAATTTTGATCCGCATTTAACTGTTTTTTTTTTCACCGAAAGTTACTTCATTTTTTATTAACATGGAAAAAGAATGAACCTTTACAAAATACTAATAATAACGTTATAATAAGCAGTTACAATTGAAATTAAAACAACATTTTTTTTTTAATTAGAAACCAAAGCAGAATCATCCCTAAATTCTGACACGGCGTTGTCAAACAAACAGTTGGCGCCAAAACGAGAAATTAGGCAACAAAACATTTTGAATGCTACAAAAACACATTAAATAACCATAAAACAAATAAAAATAAATACAACAGCTAAACCAAATTGTAATAAACAAGACAGCAAAGTGCGGGAGTGAGTGACAACGCCAAAAAAACGCCCGAAAACGCCCCAAGAACGCACCAAAACGCCCCAAGAACGCACCAAAACGCCAGATAACCGTGCAACTTGAGGCAAAAAACATGCAAACATAATTTTTTGCTTTGAGTGGCACGATTTTCAGGCTTTTTGGAGCATTTTGAAGCGTTTTGGGGCGTTTTAGAACGTTTTTGCTTATTTTTTAGCATTCTCATGCGAGCTCGCGCGTGCAGGCGAGAAAAAAACAAACTTATTTCTTCAAGAGTTAAAAAAAAAATAACCCTAACCAGGAAATTACTGTAAAAACAACGGCTTGCCTCGAATAAACGCCGGGGCGTTTACTAATTTTCAAGACTGGAAGTGAGGCGAGATGTTGTTTGCTTTATTTGTTAAAACAAATTAGGCGTCACTAATTCACCTGTATTAGGGTTTCGGTTCTGAGAAACCGGACGAGGAGTCACAATAACGGGACACGGGAAATTTCAAAACTTACCGGTTTCGTCAAAACGCCATTGAAACGTTACATTTTTATAGCGTGTCAATGATAAAAATGGTCATTTTGGATGAAAAACGGCCATTTTGGATGAAAAATGGCCACTTTTACTATAAAAAATGGCTGAAAATGGCCATTTTTACTATGACAAATGGCTGAAAATGGCCATTTTAATAAAAAAAGGCCATTTTTACTTCGAAAATTGGCTAAAAATGGCCACTTGAGTGAGTGACAACGCCAAAAAACGCGTGCAAACGCCTGCGAACGCCCCAAAACGCCCCAAAACGCCAGATGACAATGCAACTTGAGGCATAAAACTTGAAAACACAATTTTAAACGTCACAAAAGTTGAAACAAAGATGAAAAATTAATTTTTTGCCTCAAGTTGCGCGATTTTCAGGCCTTTTGGAGTGTTTTTGAGCATTTTTTGGCGTTCTCAGCGGCGTGTTTGCCTCAAATAAACGCCGGTTTAAACAAAAAATGACGTCATTTTTGGTTTAAAATTGAAGTAAAACACAAAATATTTTAGTTTTTAAATGCAACTGGTCTAAATTTTGTCAAATGTTGTCATACTTCTTGAAAGTCATCATTTATTGATAAAAAATTTGAAAATTTACCTAATTGTAGCATGTATTTGTGGTTAGTTTTGATTTGAATTCAAACTGTAATTTTTTGCTTCGAGTTGCGCGATTTTCAGGCGTTTTGGGGCGTTTTTGAGCTTTTTTTGGCGTCCTCGGGCGAGCTCGCGCGTGCACGTCACAAGTAACCCTAATCAGGAAAG
Organism: Strigamia acuminata; assembly: GCA_949358305.1. NCBI lineage: Eukaryota > Metazoa > Arthropoda > Chilopoda > Geophilomorpha > Linotaeniidae > Strigamia > Strigamia acuminata. The sequence goes on along the minus strand of OX442314.1, from coordinate 62,069,410 downwards.
AACCTACAAAAACTATGGCTTGCCTCGCATAAACGCCGGGGCGTTTATTCATTTTCAAAAAGACAAATGAAATGGATAAATAAAGAAATTAGCGGGGAAATCCAACATGGCGCCCACTTCAAATCCGCTAGAGCGGCAAAACACGACATTTGAATTTCAACACAAGAATAAAATCAAGAATACACACTGTATTGAATAAAATAACATTAGGAAATGTAATTTCCTACAACAAAAGCACTATTTATTAAAAGAACACTTGAAAATAATCGTTTGCCGAACGGAATGAACTCGGTCAGCAGCGCACAAGTGCGTACCGACAACGAACGCTCGAAACGACAAAACGACCGTTCCGGGACAAAAATAAAGCAAACCAATCGACAGATCACCCCCAAATTAGTCTAAATCAATTCTAAAACCTATCCATAATGTGGTGATTCGGCATCACCTGAAGAAGTAATTAGCGACGATTATCATGTTATTAATCCTCGCCACTAGAGCGCGCTAGAAATACCGACTAGACTGACTAGTCTCGTGTTTCTGCGAACCTGCATAATCAGAAGGATTTGCATATGACGTCATTTCCGGCTAATATATAACGCCAACGCTTGACCGGAAATATACTACAGTTACCACATTTCAGCAAGAGCACCATTCACCTCACCTTTCAGGCCGTTTCACGGATTGATCGAGGACCGGTGCCCGCTGACCATTCAACTGTACAACAGCCACATTTATTTAGCGTAGCCAAACTACGCTAGAATAAATATCCAAGCGATATTCGTTTAATTCGCACGAGAAAGCGAATTCTCGCGTGTTCGTTATAACACGTGGAAATAACCCTAGACAACAACACAGACCACGCGTAGGACTAAACAATAGGATCTACCATTGTTTAGCGGCGACTCGTATTCGCAGAAGAATCCGAGGACCATCATTGGAATCACCTTAACCTTTACTGTATTAGTAAGCGTGTTTAATAAAGCAGTATTATATCTTTTATTGTATTTCCCGAGTACTATTATTTATTATCTTTAACCACAAAGTCGAATCACGACAATAACACAAGAATAAGGTCCAAACAAAAGGTTAGAAGTTTGAACACAACCGAATTAGATTAAGAAATATGACGTCACGCGTCTTACGCAAGTGATCTGTAAATCGACGAATGCACTAAAAATCATCCAAAATCACACAAAATGAGCAAGAATTAAAGAAATAAGACACAGAGAAGTAATAAAACTTTAAATAGCAATGAATAAAGATAATATCAATATCATAGACACTAAAATTCATGAAAACACTGTAACTTTTAATAAATCACAAAAAATGAAAGTTTAATATGTAAAAATATCTAAAAAGCTGAAATTCAAGAAAAGCAAAAATTAAAGACACTTTGTTAACTTTAATTAAGACAATAAATGACATAAAATCCGGACACAACAATTATTCCATTTTGGATGAAAAACGGCCCTTTTGGATGAAAAACGGCCATTTTGGATGAAAAACGGCTAAAAATAACCATTTTTCTATGAAAAATGGCTAAAAATGGCTAAAAATGGCCATTTGATTGAATGACAACGCCAAAAAACGCCCAAGAACGCCCGCAAATGCCTAAAAATGCCTAAAAACGCCCCAAAACGCAAAATGACAATGCAACTTGAGGCAAAAAACATGAGAACACAATTGTAAACGTTACAAAAGTTGAAACAAAAATAAACAATTAATGTTTTGCCTCGAGTTGCACGATTTTCAGGCGTTTTGGAGTATTTTTTGGCGTTCTCAGGCGTACTCGCGCGTACACGTCACTGCCGAGTAAAAAAAACATACTTATTTCTTCAAGAGTTAAAAAGGAAGTAACCCTAATCAGGAAAAAAAATGCAAAAACAATGGCTTGCCTCGAACAAACGCCAGAAGTGAGGCGAGATGTTGTTTGCTTTATTTATTAAATCAAATTAGGCGTTGCTAATTCACCTGTATCTCTTAGTTCGACGTAAGAACACGCGCTTTTTTTAAAATGAAAGCCCAAGTTGGGTTTCATAAACGTACCGTATTGCCTTGAATAAAAGCCGGGGTGTTTATTAATTTTTAAGACCAGAAACGAGGCGAGATCACGACTCAAGATTAAGCGAGAAGAAATAAACGTGTTTCTTCTAAAGGAAGTAACCCTAATCAGGAAAAACTTACATAAACAATGGTTTGCCTTGAATAAACGCCGGGGCGTTTATAAATTTTCAAGACGGGAGGCAAGGTGAGATGATGATGCGGTGCGACGCGAATAAAAGCCCAAGTTGGGTATTGCCTCGAATAAACGCCGGGGCGTTTATTAATTTTCAAAACCGGAAATGAGGCGAGATCAAAACGCCATTGAAACGTTACATTTTAATAACGTTTCAACGATAAAAACGGCCATTTTTGATTAAAAAAACGACTAAAAATGGCCATTTTACTATAAAAACGGTGAAAAAAAAACATTTTTACTCTGAAAAATGGCTAAAAATGGCCATTTTGACGAAAAACGGCCATTTTTACTACGGAAAATGCTAAAAATGGCCACTTGAGTGAGTGACAACGCCAAAAAACGCCTGCGAACGCCTGCGAACACATAAAAACACTCCAAAACGCCAGATGACAATGCAACTTGAGGCAAAAAACATGAGAACACAATTTTAAACGTCACAAAAGTTGAAATAAAGATGAAAAATTAATGTTTTGCCTCGAGTTGCGCGATTTTCAGGCGTTTTTGAGCGTTTTTTAGCATTTTTTGGCGTTCTCAGGCGTGCTCGTGTGTACACGTCACTGCCGAAGAAAAAAACAAACTTATTTCTTTTAGTTAAAATGTATTTCAAGCTTTAACAGGGGTTTAAACAGGAAATGACATCATTTTTAGTTTAAAATTGAAGTAAAACACAAAATATTTTAGTTTTTGAATGCAACTGATCCACGTTATGTCAAATGTTTCCATTACTTCTTGAAAGCCAAAAAATTTGAAAATTTAGCTAATTTCAGCATGTATTTGTAGCTAGTTTTGATTTGAATACACACTGTAATGTTTTGCCTCGAGTTGCGCGATTTTCAGGCGTTTTGGGACGTTTTGGAGCAAAAAAAACAAACTTAATTCTTCAAGAGTTAAAAAGGAAGTAATCCTAATCAGGAAAAGCCCACAAAAAACAATGCAAGATCACGCGGTACGACGCACGGACTCCCAGCGCACGGAATGCACGGACTTTCTGTGGACTTCCCGTGCACGGAAGACCGGCGCGGACATTTCCATTGGAGACCAGCGCAGAATTACCTACAGGCAATTCCGAATCAAAGGCTTCTTTATGGTTTATACATTACTTTGCAGTAGGTATGCCTGGCCTTGATTTGAAAGTGCAGTAAATTCTGCTGAATGCAGTGTTTTAAACTCGCAGCAATTGCGATGGTGCCAACTATTGGAAAATAAATTTAAAATGTAAAACCAAAGAATTTGTAAAAAAAATTTGTTTTAATCAATTGCAATAATGATATTCTACTTAATTGTTGGATTATGAAACGTGAAACCAATCCCATGATTAGGAAATATAAATTTTATTAAATTCATCGTGTATCTCACATCTCACATTCACTGCCATTTACTTAGTGTCATCCAAAAATCAGGTTTTATCAAATCCTGAGGTTATTCTAGTACGTCTTAACTGCCCGGCAGGTCGCGCAACCTGTGGAGCAACAATTGATGTAAATAGTGCAAGCAGCACGCACGGGAAAGTGCGCACTGATGGGTCCATGCCAGTGCAAGTACATTGGGTAATGTATTATTGCGAGCGCGCGTGTTTTCACACGATTACAATGTGCTGATTAAACCAACAGCATTATAGAAGCATTATAGACTGATTATATTGTATAATTTTTATTTTAACAAAACCCTGAATTTCATTTCTAATCGGTTTTTTTTTTTATTGACGCGCACAGAAGCGTTGTAGCATGTTCACACAATGTGGAATTTGCAAATTTGAGAAAGCGGCTTTCCCAAGGTTGATAAAACGCGCGCGATCGTGCGGAATATACAAATAAGTGAAATCCGCAAAATCAGCCATGAGACTGCGAACAGGGGGTCAAGGTATAGGCCGCCGTAATGTTAAAAATAGGGTCCCTTTCGCACTCCGAGAAATCCGCATGCGCGCCATAAGGTTAAGGGAAGAATAGTAACACTACCTTTCGACCCGCGAATTATTCAACACGCGAATAAATTCGATAAAAATAACCCTGAGGAATTCATGTTTAATTTACTCGGGATTTTACGGAGAGCACACCAAGAAATGCACCGTAGGATCCAACTAAATTACGAGAAACACGACAGAATTCACCGTAATAAATTTCATATTTGCAAATATGAAGTAGGTGATTTAGTCTGGAAGAATACACATATTCTCTCCAATCAAGACAAAGGCATTATTAAAGGATTTGCTGAAAAACGAGACGGACCGTGGGAAATCACAGCCGTATTAACAGGAGGTGCATACGCCTTACGAAAATTATTAGATGATTCAATTGAACCATCAATAAATACGGATGATCTCACCCCGTATATCCCTTCATACCCGATTGAGACATGGACTCTGGGTCAGAAAAAAGGAAAACTGGAAAATCACCCAAACCCTGATTGGATGTCATCAAATTCCGAATTTAACGAATCTAATTCACAAGAATTAGATAATCAAGATACAGAAGAAATCTCGCGTGAAAATCTTGAACAAGATATGGAAGAACTTCCTCAAGAAAATCTTGAACAAGAAGAAATAATAATTCCTACCTCAAATGAAAATGGAAACGACATTACAGATTCACGAAGTAATAACTCGAATAAACGGAAGCGAACAGCTGACCTTCCGGAAATAATCTCGAGACCGAAAAGAACTTCGAAGCCAAATCCGAAATATACAACGGATTTTGTACAGATGATTCAAGAACGTCGTTAAAAAAGATTCTAAATATTAAAAAGAATATTCTAAAAAAGATGTTGATTTAATTCAGATATTGAATATTCAAATCGAAATTCGCGAAGTCACCTGATAAATTATGACCCCGGGTGGAGAGTAAAAGATTCGTTCTATACTCAGTCTTCTAACACACACGTGAGAGAAGAAGAACTTCGTCAAGTTCAACAAAAATCACGGTCAAACGCGTTGGCATTGTTAACTATCAATCAACGAATACAGGTATTATGATTATGCATATAAAGTTATATATATATCATGAAATTTCTTTGAATATTCGAAGAAATACGAACCAGCGGAATTCGTTTATTAGCGGCGGAGGATTTGAAAGCCACGTGCTCTAAACTCCAAGTTGTCGTCGAGGCGACTACACTCATAATTCCACAAGATACGCTTCTAAAGGAAGCAGGACATTCTCGTAAGTTCGATAAAATTATCAATACACGAAAATATAAAATTGTAACGAATTATAATTATAAAATTCGTAAATTCAGTTACGCGTTTCTCAATAGAGGGCGCGCGCATATAAAAATATTGCAAATAAAACTAAAACGTTTTTCTATATTTGTAGAATTATGGTCAAGAAGATACCGATTAAAAAGCGGCGAATCGTGATTCAGTCGAGCTCTTCAGAGGAGGACAATACGCCAACAGTCAACCCGACCATCGTAACGGTCCCGGGAGCGCCAAACACTCCTATTGTGCTCGACCAAAAAGGATGGGACATATTAACTTGGGCCCGAAACAACCCAGATGCTCTCCCAAAGGAAATTCGCCCCAAAACGGCTGTACCCAAAACGGCGATGGAGGTTACCCAAGAAACCTTCATTATACCAAAAAAGGACAGTTTCTCCAAAAGCCATCCTTTACAGCCGATCCATAAACCAAGTACGAGTCGAATGAACGATTCGTCAACCTCTCATGAGAGAAGTCTGGACGAGATTGTCCAATTAGAGGCGAATCGAAATCCCGAGGGAAATCGCCATCAAGACAACAAACGTAAACAGCGAGAATACGTTCATTACGACTCGCCGCCACCCACGACTTCGCGCGAAGTAGTGTATACTCCTAGATATAATACGGCTAGAGGGAAACGTACGTTTGTGTCCACCAGAGCCCCCAAACTGCAGCCGATGACTGCTCAACAAAGAGCAGCTAATAAGCAAGAAAAGGCACTACGTCGAAAAGCCGCCTGCGATCGCGATCTGGAATTGGGAATTCCACACGACAATTTGGAGCTCGCGAAGGGCGAAATACCGTGCCCTTTTTGTTTCGGGGTCGGCTGGATGTCCGGCTCCGGGACCGGATGCCATTTGGCATCGTGCGGTAATTGTCTCGGATCGAAACGACGATTAAAAATCCAACCCTGGAACCCAAAGTTTGTTTCGTTCGTGATTAAAGGGTTGTTCGATCCAGAACCCCGAAAATGGGCAACCTGCCACCTTTGTAAAGCTTTATTATCTAACGATGGCAAAGCTGTATACCAGGATCCCGAATTTATGAATTCGCGAAGAACGCCCCTTGGCCTTCAAATGGGTTTGGAAAAAATGCCAAGTGTTGTCTGCGTAGATAATGCGACCCAAACGGAAGAAGCCGTATTGGTCCCCATGCCAAATATCGCGGAACAAGGGATTTCAAACGAATTCTTAATCGAACCCTACCAAGTTCCCCCGAACACCAAGATAGGACAATTATTCGTTTGGGAGGTCGAATACTACTACCCCATCGTAGCTCGACTTGCAATAATAATTTCGCGCCAATTGATTACGGGTCTTCCCGATCCAATAACAGTAGGATATGTGACCAGGATCATGCAAATGATCTTGAATCCACGTCGCGTTGAAGGCTTCAACATTTTGGAGCACCTTTGGAATCTGCTTGTGGGAAAAATCGCAGATGAGATGAAGAATCAAATATGTGAAGGCTGGATTTTGGTTTTGCCCCCGGTGATTGACATCTACGAAGATCTCAAAAAGATGATCAATGAAGAAGACGGATCGACTGATCAGCCTGAAGAAGGGGATAAAACACCCGAGACTCCCATCACCACGGAAGTTGTCGCGACCACTGCATTCTTCATAGATCGGCAACCGGAACAACCTCTTCCCGCCAAGAAACGTGGCAAAAGCTCCTCTTCGAAGGATAGGCAAAAGCTCTCCACTGAGGTCGAAAAAAGTCAAGATTAAGCGGAATTTCGAATTTAAAATACTAAGTTATTTGTTCTGTGATAAAAGAATTTAATATGTAACCGAAAATTACTTTAACTAAGTTTTTTTGTAAGAAGTGCTTTTTCGATATAAGAAAAGGACTTCATGTTTATCTTTTTAAATAACCAAACTATTTTTTTATAACCGTCTCTGTAAGGAGAAAATAAAACAGTTTTTGAGCATCCTAATGTTGAGAACAGGTTTATTAAAAACACTCATGAACTTTATGAAATTAAATAGTAAAATATTTAATGAGGTGGATGAATTTGACACAAAAGATATTCCTAAAGAATAACATAAAATATAGAAGTATATGTTTAGTTATTAAGGGGGATGTGTGACAAATTAGCAATAGATGGCGCCACTAGTACTAGCGGCAAATTCAACCTCGAACTTACTATTTTGCGTAGAAATAGTTCACAAACATATTATTATGTTTGTTACGAATAAATGTAATTTAAATCGATAATATAAAGTTATATTATCAATATTCAATTAGACAAAGCAGGTATTCTTGCTTTATCACGGGTACGCGACATGAAACCCATTTTCAGAATGCATTTCCGTTCTGTGTATCCATTTCCTGCCCCCGGTATCCAGTTCCGGTTTGTGCTAAAAGATTAGCATAATCCCAATTTGCATCTCCGTATCCACTTCCTGCGGTACGAGATTGGTGGAACTTAATCCCACCAAGTATAAAACTCCCTGACAACAGGAAGTTAAGTTAGTTCTTGATTTCTGGTTATTTGGTATGTTCCGCATGTCAAATAACTGTTTCTTACTCAGGGCATGGTCCTACCGGACTATGCATAGCATGGCTCTGCTGAGCCATGCAACCCCCGTCAACTGAAGGCGAAGTTCGGACTGTTCATGTTTCCGTCAAACGGTCTTGCCGAGGAGAAAGCCTCCCGCATAAGTATCCTCGTGGTCGGACAATAGAATCACGTGTGATACCAAAGTATTTAGTAACCGTCAGTAGCACTGTTACTGCAAGAGATTGACTCCATCACCTGATGGTGCCAAAGCAGTCTGCATGAAAAACATGCAGTTACCGCCAGTAGCACTATGTGTTTGGGAAAGTTATATCTCTTCGGTGATGGTGCCAAAGCAGTCTACTTATGAGTAGTATCTCGGGTGATTAATTCTGTTGTGCAGAACTGCGGGCTATATCCCCCTGAATACCAGTGCCGTCTCTCACCGCACTGTTATTTAGGGCACGCGCGATACTGTTCTGCTCAGCAAGGCGAACTTTGACGGCAATTGTGTGTTGCGATGTTTTAACCCTAATTTATTTTGTAGTTGATAATAAACATTAATTGTTTAAACTTGGCAACAAGTTAACAATCGAAGCAAGTCACGAGACTTGTTTCACCATATGACGAATCAAATTCGTAACAATAAATTGAATACAATTTATTGAGTTAATTTATTAAACTCACAACATCCCGAATTAATTATAATTCAGAAGTGGAACCTTGAAGAATAAATGACTTCATTTATTCATTACCAATTTCCAACCCTAGTTGTGGCGGTGCACATGAGTCAACCGCACCTCTCGGATCGAATCACGAAGCATTACCCGGACCATTACACCAGATACGAACCAGGAGCACGAAGGAACCAGTTCCACGATTACGAAGTGTCAATCTATAAACCGTAGGTGAGTGCATGTGTGGAAGCAAAACAGCATCTTTACTTTCTGCAAAGCCATCTAACCATGGAGGCCGCCATCTTTATTGCCAAACAGTAAGTCATCAAGTGATACATGGGTTAGAGGCTAACTGCCAACCAACTAACAGTAGAACAAATCATCCACACAGTGGTTGATTTGTTCTTTACAAACAAAACATCAACTAAATACAATTCCAGTATTCACACTGGATAAAAACCGGGGCAAACTAATAGATAAACTAAAAACCCAAGCAGACGACAGTCTGGATAACACTGTAAAACATGTGTTGATTGAATTTGCAAGACAATCAACACTCGACCTCGAGACATAACACAATGCTAAACAGAAACGCGCCATTGCCGCACTAATTCGGAAAGGTGCGACGTATCACACCATATGACGGATCCAAAATCCCAACAATGCCCCCTCTGATCCGCATATGGGCTAACACGGATAACAGAACAACCCGTAACGCTCACGACCCCCTCACTGCACGACATTATCGTCGCGCCCCGAAAATACTATTGCCAAGGGTCACAAGACGTGGACGTGCCAGCCATTTGGTCAGCAAGTCCGCCACGTTATTCTCTCCCATAACATGTTTGATATCACCATTTGTAATCCAATAATCTGCGGTCTGGCATTCCTCCGACCGCATAACGGACGCTCCCTTTCGTAAACGTATTAATCTTTTCCATTCATTTCTTTTGCCACAATGAACTCCCTCTTCAGTCAACGCTTTGATTTTCTTCATTATCCCTTCCCATTCATTACTTCTCTCAACTTGTGCAACATCCTTATCAGTATCAGGCCTTATCATGCAGCACAATGAGAAAGGAGTGCAACATGAACATGTACACAATGCGAATGGGTTTTCAGGCTCGTCCTTTAATGACGTAAACTCAAACAAGCTCGCATCGTACTCAAAACCGTTATTTTCGCACCAAGCTAGGATTTCAATCCTACTCCTTAATCTAGTCTTGTCTGGTGCCACGTACGATGTACAAGGTCTTCCTTTATCACGACCTGACTTCCTCGTATACTCAAATCTTTGCCACTCATCAATATTCAGGGGCAACGGCTGTTGTCCCCCAACATCCCCCGGGCCCCCTCTAATGTTCTTAGTAACCCGTACGGCCTGCTCATACTCTTCTTCATCTTCCGACTGTGTCGGGCTCTCCTCTGCAGGCGCTTCTGCCGTTCTCGGCCTCAATGTGGGTTTGGGGGTCGTGGGTAATGGCGGTTTCGCCGGTTTTGTCGGTAAGACCCCTCCAATAGGGGCTTCTCTCTCTACCTGTTGAACAGGTGCTCGCTGCGCAATTTCTTGCGCTACCTGCTGGGCAGGTTCCACTTTGGGTGCCTGTTGCACCATTTCTTTCACCGGCTCGAGTTTAGCCGCTGGTGGGGGCACTTTAACTGCCCTCGGGGGTGACGGAGGTGGTGTCGCCACCACACTCTCCTCGTCCGACTCAAAACCGTCTTGCGCGGTGTATATGAAATCTCCATTCCATTCCGTTCCTACCCCCTCTGATTTCTTAAACACCTCCTCGTTATAGACTTTATCGTTCCAATATTCTTCCTCAATAATTTTGACGTGTTTTGAACTGACGACACGCCTATTTTTATGGTCCCAGATCCGGTAACCTGTGGTCTTATGACTAGTATGGGTTAGTAACTGTACATTTCCACCAGTGCTCTGGTTATCTGCCGCAAGCGCATCCTGTTGCGCAGGAATTGCACTTGCGTTCACATTTGGTAAAATCACTCTACAATTAGTTTTATACATTCTGTCGCTTTGCCGCGTTGCTCGTAAAATCGGCTGCGTAATCCTGTTTTTGAAGGAGACCAACTTTCCTTCAGCAATGCGGGTTACATACCCGGCCTCATCAATTCTGCCTAGACTCATTAAATTCCTCACAAAATTCAGGGCATAATATACATTCTTCAATGTAACAAACCCGCCAGGCACTTTTTCACCTGAATCTAATCTTAAGTCCCCCACTCCTGCTATTTTAGAGGACCCTTCCCCTAAATGAACGTTAATGTTCGTTAAAGGCCTATAATTGATGAGCCCATCTTTGCTGAAAGTAAAGTGATCCGTCGCCCCGGTATCAACATACCAGGCGGGATCGGGCGCTCCGCTCGTCACGTATGAGCGTAATGGCAAATTATTTTGCCTTTGACTTTCGTCCATCGACACGTAGAATAATTTGGGACTGTCTCCCACGTTGCAATTCAATGTTTCCTCTTGTCTAATCATTAGAGCAACGTGTGCAGATGGCTCCTGTGCGCAGGACGCACCCAAACCACGGTCAACATCTTTTTCATCACTTGAACTGTCCATTTCTGATGATGATATGTCCATAGGCTCCTGGACACGTGGTGGGTGCAGCCTGTCCCACTCTCTTAACAGTTCAACCCGGATCTTTTCGGGAATAAAATCTTCGACTGGCCATGACTCAATTCTTTCTTTACATTCCTCGAACTCCGGTCCGAGGAAGTCCATATACTGGAAAGCCACATCAATGTCGTGCAATCCCAGCCCCTCTGCATTAACTTCGATTGCTTTCTGGTCGACTCGATCCAGAAATGAGTACATCGACTCATTGTCGTTGCGTTTGAGGTCTAAAAACTCTCGCCTCAGTCTAGCTCTGTCAAATCTATCCGCCATTTTGCAACTAAATTGCACTGATTCGTAGCACAAACACACTAAATAAGCAGTTTCACTCGGCAAAAACACAATTTTCCCCAACCAAAATGAAGGAGAAACAATAACAATCCACCCGTGGGCTAATCTCACTAAGTGAGATGAAAAACTCCGACACAGTATTTCCCAAGTTCCGACCGGTGCACCTGGGCCCGCGGGACACTTGGTGGCCAGAAATAGCCTGTGTGGAAATAGGATTCCGCTACGCGACTGCGTAAAGGGCGGAAAACAGTCTAAATGACCCCAAAACAAAACCTTAAATTCTATACAAAGGTAATTTCGACCCAAATAAATTATCAAACACAATAATCGCTGTGAAGATGACTTCCGTGTTGTCTTCACTGCTGAAATCCGTTGTCCTTCACTCGTGCACCTGGCACGAGGCTTAACCGGTCCCTCCGATGCGCGAATACACTTCACGTGCAAATTCGCGATGCGTTTCGGCTCGTCGCACGAAACGCGTCCAAAACGTGACAATGTCGATCCTAATCGACTCGTACGACTTCTCTTCGTGTTGTACGAACGTTGGACGTTCGTATCCAGCTCGGAATAGGCGAGCGACGTCTCCAATACGTTGCGGAAATCTGTCTCGATCGCCGCCGACGAAAAACGCTTCGTTTTCGCCCAAAAACTGTCCAAATCGACTTGAAACCACTTCCAATCGACTCCTGGGGTCTGGTTCTGGTCCCACGTCGTCAATTCCAACGTCGGGATCCACTCGTTGGCTCGAAAACAACTCGAGTACGGCCTCAAACACTCGTCGCACTGGGCGCCGCCATTTTGGAATGACGCGTCATCATGCGAATCAAAATGAGAAAAATGGCTTATAAAACGCCGAAATAATTTCGAAAAATACTTCTCAGTGTTCCTGCAGTCTATACAACTGCTTCTACGATGATTTCGATCCGTTTCGGCACCGAAATCGTCAAAATCCGTCTTTGCTGCTTCGGGTCGCAATTCGTCGACTTCGCTGCTTTACGAAGCACGCGAAACTCGCTCGTCTGGTCGGAATGTCGTCGCTCTCGTGCTGCCCGCCGCTCCGGTACCGCTCGTCGACGCGCACAAGACGTTCCTGGCCAGAATTTCGTCGCGAATCCGAAAATCAACGTTTAAACAACGTTGCACTCACCAAACCACCCTCTGCTACCAATGTCAATCTATAAACCGTAGGTGAGTGCATGTGTGGAAGCAAAACAGCATCTTTACTTTCTGCAAAGCCATCTAACCATGGAGGCCGCCATCTTTATTGCCAAACAGTAAGTCATCAAGTGATACATGGGTTAGAGGCTAACTGCCAACCAACTAACAGTAGAACAAATCATCCACACAGTGGTTGATTTGTTCTTTACAAACAAAACATCAACTAAATACAATTCCAGTATTCACACTGGATAAAAACCGGGGCAAACTAATAGATAAACTAAAAACCCAAGCAGACGACAGTCTGGATAACACTGTAAAACATGTGTTGATTGAATTTGCAAGACAATCAACACTCGACCTCGAGACATAACACAATGCTAAACAGAAACGCGCCATTGCCGCACTAATTCGGAAAGGTGCGACGTATCACACCATATGACGGATCCAAAATCCCAAAATCCAAAACCCAAAGTCCCAAAATCCGACGGAAGCCGCGAGGACACAGCCAGCCCGGCTATCTGATGACATCTATACTCGGTCGAGCGGGCGTTTTGCCGTTCCCGAACCCCGGATCACCAATTACCGTAATCATATTCTTTTTAGGGCTGTTTTACAGCCAATTTCATGTATAGTTTAACTTGTATTTAACTTGCCAAATGTCGGCATTAGAATTTGTATAACTTTTAGATTTGATTCTATTGTTTGACAACAATAAATGTAGTGTTTTGAGAAACTTGTTGTCTTTATTTTATCTCGTATTATTCACTATTTCACGCGACTTATACCCGGTACTATCATGCGATAGGAGTTGTGGTCGTCACCGTCACACACGGATTAACAAAAACATGATATCTCAATGTAATTAATTGATCTAAACATTGCTAAACTGTAAAATATATCAAAATATAATAAATCCATGATTAATAACGAAATAATATCATAAGATAACAATACGAGAATGAATAATTGGAAATACATTAATAACTTAATATAGCACGATCCATATTAGATCAAGTGACATCGTATACTGCACATCAACAAAAATGTGCCTTAGTAGGATATTCAAAATTTGGTAGGAAATATCGGGTATGGGACCCGAAGGGAAATAGAGTGTTTCAGACGAATACTATTAAAATACATGAGTGGAGTTATTGGCACGAGGGGGAAATGAAACCCTCTCTTGAATTTGCCAAAATAGATAGTTGCATTGAGAGTTTGAAAGTTGAAATTCCATCAAAGGTTAAAGTGTGCTCATCATTAGAAATGATGCAAATTCTCCCAGTGTTAACATATGATTGAGTTGACATTAATAAGTGTAAAAGTATTGAAAACGAGGGGGAACACTTGAAGGAAATTGAACAGAATTTTGAGCATAGATTGAAACAAGTGGAATTTAACAGGTCGACTTTAAGGTGGAAGCGGTGCGTGAACATGACCCGCAGGGGAAGACTGTTTTCGGTGGTTTAGAGGACGAGCGTCGTACCGACACGGATGCGTTTGCCGTAAGCAATGGAGAACAGAATTTCAGCTATTGGACCACGAAAATACTTAATTGAAATGTAACAACTAGAGAGGACTCATTGTGTACTTTGATAATGTTAAATGCGTCTTTATTATCGAATAAACTAAATATCAAATAATACACTATAAATGCAACTTAAATCTAACTGAATCAAATATGAATAACGCAATTATAAATGTGAGAATGCAATGTACTATTCACTCGTCACTGGTCAGACTTCACTTCTCGTTATTTTTTTTGCACCCGAGTTTAGATTTGTGCCACACATTAATTAATGTCAACTCACCTTTATTCGATCACGAAAACGATTAAGCGGGAAAGCCGTATTGGTTAAGGGGCCATCCATAAATTAAGTAACGCTGATTTTTCGATTTTTAGACCCCCTCCCCCCCCCCCTTGTAACAAGTTCGTAACAAATCCACAAACCCCCCCTAGAATATTATATTACGTAACAAAACTCACCATCTCTCCCTCCCAAAAAAAAAAAATTTGATACAAGCTGAAAATACAAAAGTTTTCAAAAATTTCAAAAATTTTACAAAAAATTTTCAAAAATTTTCAAAAATTTTCAAAAATTTTCAAAAGTTTTCAAAAATTTCAAAAATTTTACAAAAAATTTTCAAAAATTTCAAAAATTTTCAAAATTTTTTTAAAATTTTCAAAAATTTTCAAAAATTTTCAAAAATTTTCAAAAATTTTCAAAAATTTTCAAAAATTTTCAAAAATTTTCAAAAATTTAAAAAAATTTTCAAAAATTTAAAAAAATTTTCAAAAATGTTAAAAAAAAATTTGTTACGTAACATTATTAAGAACCCCCCCCCCTCCCCGTCGTAACAACCCGTAACAAAATTTGAAACCCCCTCCCCCCCCTCCAGGCGTTATGTAATTTATGTACAGCCCCTAAGTGTTGAATCATTTATCAATGTTGTCACGATTTGCTGGATTAGCGTGACAAGTGTTGATTTGCCTTAATTGTTTATTCTCTGTATTTGCTGCGATTCGTTTATTTTTCGTATATTAATGTCGTTGTGAATACCATGAATGATTGCGTGAATTCGTGCATAAATGTATTTTGGTTTTGCTTTTGTCTTATGCTAATCCTGTGGACTTTTATTGTTTATATCAGGGAATCGTTCTTTTGTGACGGTCATGACGTCATATTTAGTCCCAAGTTCACCGATAGATGGCGCTATTTCCCATTCCGGCGGGAAATTCGAATATACAGGTTATTTATGTGATATTTATATAAAATTAAATATTTTATATAAATCCACGGTATTTCTAGACATTATATCATACTAGTATGATATATTTGAGTCTTGTGGTGACCCTGCGGGTGGTCGTCCCTCCAGTGGACGCCATCCGCATGAGTCACTAGGAAAGGTCAGTTCCCTCGCGTTGGCTCCACCTTCCCCCCCTGGGAAGCGCGTGCCCCGAGGGGGTGAGGTGACGCGTGGCCGGCCCCCATTGGCCGAGCCAGGCCCCTCACCCTGGCCTATATCAGGTAGAGTTTCGCGCCCTACAAGCAGAACTTACACAAACGACACCAAGAACACAGCAACTACCTCACCGTCAGGCCAACTCCACCAAAAGTTAGGATTGATAGAGGACCGCTGATTCCAGTGCAACTGTAACTCTCACGAATTTACACTGTGTGTTATTTCCCCGCGAAAGCAGGAAAATAACCCTTGTGGATTCACACTAAATAATCGACCCACGATTATTTCCATTGCGAAGTGTCCGAGTGCCCTGTAAGAAACTCCACGTTTCTGGACGGAGCCTTGCGACGCTAAAACCAACCCCTAGACAACAGGCACGGATAGAAGACTCGAAAGAGCATTCCACCGCGTCCGTGAACGACGAATCCGTGACGAATTTACGACAACTCGAGACGCCGCCTTTGTTCCGCCGACCACGCGGAACCGACGACGCCATCTTGAGAAATCCTTTGTTCGACTCTGACCAAGTCGACTCTAGTTTTATACTGAGTGTATTTTAAGGCTTACGCCTATTGAATAAACCTATTTGTTCATTTACATATACTTAGTATTCACTTGGGTAATTTACATATTTTAGTAAGATCACAGGTAAAGTAATACACGTTAGCTCATTAAACCTATCACCAGGTAGGACGCGACAGTCTTTATTCCTCCAGTTGTGTCATGATCTAGACAAATTATAACAACACCTGGGCAAAAGGATTAAGTCACCCCTCACCACCCACAGTGTTTGAAGATACACTTTGAATTAAGACAATAGCCTTAATTGCAAATGTGTCCTCTGTATCCACTTCCTGGGACAGACTTTGTAGAAGACTATGTCCTCTGTATCCACTTCCTAGTTACTAGGATTGGGCAGTTTTGGGTGACCAGTGTTCCTATTGGAGCAATGGTCAACTCATTGTTTCCACTGAGCATATAACCCGGTGTAAACCGGAAATAGCTCGCTCTTGTTTTTGTTTTCTGATTTGATACTTACTTGAGCCCATAATCTACGCTTCGCTTCGCTTCGCTTCATGCCAACATTCCGTTGTGGGAGTACGTGCATTAAATTCCGTGCTCATTCCTTTTCCCTTCTACATGCCAACATTCCGTTGTAGGGGCACGTGCATTAAATTCCGTGCTCAACCCTTTACCTGACTACATGCCAACATTCCGTTGTAGGGGCACGTGCATTTTATGCCGTGCTCAATTCCTTTTTCCGCCGAGACATTAGGGTCAAACCTAGTGTTGGATTGACGTGAGCGCCATTGATTCAATTCTGGGCTGGTTGTACTTTGGTGCAACAGAATCGACAGGGTCTTTTCATAATCGTTTTATTTATACAGGTTTTTAGTTATGTTTGATTATTAGATTATTTGTAATTTAATAATTCAATTCATAACTTTGCATGATTGGAGTTATTTGTAACTCCATCATGATTTGCGAAGTCACTTTGAGGAGTTTTTAGCCAAGGTCGAATATTCTTGTAACTTATTTCGATAAGTTACCTGTTAATATTTCCACGGATCCAGAAGTCAAATTGCTGTACGTGATAAGTTGGAAACCAATTTATCCGTATGCAATTTATTCATTCGAAGTCTAACTTTGAGCAACTTATATTTATGGTTATTTTGATAGCCATAAATAGACCAATTGGTAAATATCTACAAATAGATATTTAAACCAATGGTCACCCAAAGTTGTGACGATGCAGCAAAGACAACCGCATTCCTCGGATAATTTAGTTACACAGAACCAAACCGAAGCAGACGACACCTTTTACGCCCGAAATAAGAACTTTACACACTCTTATTTCAAGGCTGAACACAACTGTTAACGTTATTTTAGGGCTTTTAAGCCACTCGTTTGTATAGCTAGTTACACTCGTATTTTACTGGCCTTTTGTCGGCCATAGTTATTATATAACTTTATTCCGACTTAATAAATGTTCTATGTTTTGATAAACATAAACGCCTCCTCATTTTGCACTTTACTACACTCTGCAGTTTCACTTGTCCTTTTAGCAATAATTCCTATCCCGGGTAGTCATCGTCACACTTTTACTTTTGAACTGTAAAGAACAAATCAATCCAAATTAGCTTCTGATTTGTTCTACCATATATCGTGGAAGGTGTGAAGACTAAATGGTCTCAAACCCAATACTGTTTTACTAGGTGCATTCAATAAGTCTAAAACTTATGCAAAACTCGTTTCGTATTTGCACGTGACGTCATTCCCATTGAATAACATGTTATTCAATGGGAATGGGAATGACGTCACGTGCAAACACGAAACAAGTTTTGCATACGTTTTAGACTTATTGAATGCACCTACTGATTTACCGAAAATAAAAGATGGCGGACGCCAATTGTGGCTTCTCTGCAAAAGTCAAATCCTTTTCGTTTTATTTCGTCAATGTCACGGCCAACCAACATCCAATGTAGAGACTATATGGGGAAGTGGGGACAATCTGAGAGAAAGTGAGAGTAGATAATCTGGAAGAAAGTGAGGACAATCTGGGGAAAAGTTTGATGAAGATATGATGGAATTTTATGAAATTTGATATGTATGAAATGTGATAAATGCTGGAATTTGATATGTATGAAATGTGATAAATGCTGGAATTTGATATGTATGAAATGTGATAAATGCTGGAATTTAATGAAATCTGATGAAAATTTTATGAAAATTTTATGAAAATTCGTGAGAAAATAAAGCGGCAGCAATCCGGAGGAAAGTAGGGGCAATCCGGTGGAAAGCGGTACCAACGTGCGCATAATATGGAAAAAAAAGTGGAAAAGTGGGGGAAAGCGAAGCGGAACGACAACACGCTTGTGCATTTGCCCAGTGTTGCCCATCTTTATCCAGGTGTATTTCTTCACTGTCCCATCATTTCAAGACTGAAGAAGACCCGTGCTACTAATTCGTTTCATGTCGAACACTTGGAGTTTGTGCCACCACCCTATGGCGGACGGGTAGGTGCTCAGTACCAGCTCTGAGTGCATTCGTACCCGCACGAAATTCAAAACGCGTTTTATTTACATCCAAAACAAGCGGTTCATGATACCACCATCTTTCATTACACTGCAATTGTTTGGTAGGGTCCACTGTTCGTTAAATCAACAGCTACAGTTTTGATTGACTGAGGAAACATTCTTCAAAAAATATTTCCTCATAATAGATTATTGTTCAAACATTTTTAGACTAAATGAATTTGTCGCGCTCAACTCGGTCTGTCGCTGATACGTGGTATGAGTCACTCTCTAATCTCGCAATACCGCTTTACTCAAGCGGTTACCCAAATAATGTGAAACGGCAAACAATGTAAAATGGTAAATATAATAAATGTATTTATTATACGGGAATGTACAGGTAAAAGGGATAAAAATATGTAAAGGAATAAGGGTAAAAGGTAAGGTGTGTGAAGTTGGCGGGAAACTGGTCGAGGTCGTCCTTTGTTGGCGCTCTGGATCCAAGATGGCGTCCGCGTGGCAACGTGGTGTCGTCTTGGGCCGGCGTGGCAATGAATGGCGTCCTCGTCTCACGTTTCTCGTTCGGTCCTTCGGGCTCACGCTGGTCGGGCGCGAGTGAATGCCTAAAAGGTCTTACTTCTGGTCTGTTGTCTAGGTTTAGGGTTTTGTTTAGGTGTCCGGCGATCACACAGCGGCGGACGCTTGGTGGTTCCCGGCGATACACACAGCGGCGGGAACGCTCGTCGTGGTTACTGCAATTTAGGCTTGTGCGACCGTTTGTCTGCACAACTCGCTAAATTGGAGTAGGTTTACTATTTCTAGCTGGCTTGCTAAAATAGTGTGGTAATCTTGTTTCGCAGGTTACTCTGCGGAGGTTAACACAAATCAATCGTACTCACGTTGGAAGTCCCTTGTCCTAGGTCACTCCTGAAGTCTTTGTACTTAGGCTTGATCGTTTTAGGACGTTTGGCTTTTACGTGTATCTTGGTTGATTTTTGTGTTGGTTCTGCCCGCTCAGTGCAAGGCGAATTCCTTTGCACAAAGCGGGGGGTGACAGGTGACTAAAGCCACCCAATAGTGGAGAAGACGAATCTCCCCCACTCCCCCAGGGCAGACGCCCGTCCATTGACTGGATGTCAATGCTCTGAGGGAAGGGAGGCGCGCGTGCGACTCCCCCTCTTTACCCGTATGTAGGCCACGAGAGAAACTCTTCGTGCCCCACCCCAGTCGGGTCACCACAAATTATGCTCCAAACTGTTTGTAATTGTATAATGTCTATCTTTAACACTCCGTGTAATGAATGAATAATAACAGCAGAAACAATTGTACATTTTGACAAACTATTTTTATTTAATTCAAATGCAAAGAATGAATTTAACCCAAATATTTATTTGCTACTGCCATTTCAGACAAATGTACTCATCTAATTATACAGTAGTAATTCCAAACTCAAATTTAATAATTTAATCCGAAATAGAAATAAAATCCCCCCACGATTAAAAATTATTGATTAAAATGCAATGCACTGAGCTTCTAATTAGCATCTAAACTATTGCTTCACACATATTGAAACCTAATAACTAATAACATCTACACACGACGTCTATGTCCAGGCCCAGGTGAAATAACTCGGGACGAGCTGTAACTTGATGCCTTTTCACTCATGTCGGAATTCATCTGCAACGATAGATAAAATTTCTTTGCAATCATTTCTTTCTTTTAAATCAATTGATCAATTGGTGTGTTCAATCTAACACCGAGAACTCCGGCCGTTCCGTCAACACTTAGGGTCCTCCTAACACTTTTCAGCACCCTCGACAAAAAAAATTCCGGATTAGTTCACTTTAGCGACGCCCGTTTCAGCGTTTTAGGTTAGGTTAGTTTAGGTTATGCTATGTTCCTACTCAACTGAATTCAGTCAGCAGAAAAGTTTCTGGACAGATAATTTTTTGGGCAGAAAATTTATCTTTTCTTCTGTTGGTTCCCATCTGGCAAAACAGGAAAATATCCCATAATTCATTTGACAGCATTTAAAAATGGATGCCAACAATGCAAACACTGCTTTATTCGTAGAAGTGAACAAAGGTCAGCATAACGTCACTCGGCAGAAAAAATAGAAAAATATATGAATAGAGTTGTGACCGCTTGGCCACCCACGGTGACCTGCGTCACTCCATGCACCGCCCAGTGGCCCTAAGGCCCCTTCGCAGGGTGGACTGGCCCAGCTGGGGAGGAGGAAGCGGAGTGGTGTGGTAAGAGAGAGACGGAGCCGAGAGACCAGCGAAGACAGACATGCGAGTCTAGTAGACAGACCTGGCATAGAAGACGTGCGAAGGTGCTGACTATGCCTCTCTCACTATTCACCACTGTGACGCTCAGTGACATGGCTTGTTGCCTGTCACAGCCTCCACGAGTGGTCACATGAATCATACTGGGTAAGTACGATAGAATGTCCATCAGTAACCGGCCACGTCACCCATGGGGTGGGTTGCTAGTGTAGCGTGCCTAGCAGCACTGCTAAACATGGGTAGATGGAAGATTCCGACCCCTAGACAATGATTAAAGGCCAAAACCCAACAATCTGGAGTCCCTGTCTCAACGTGGAAGTCAATCCCCAGACTACCGTGGGTAAGACCACACCGGTCACAGAGTCTATTCTTTCTGTTCCCTACATTCTGCCCAAATAAGAGGAAGTGAAGTCATAGCAGAAAATTTACTGAGCAGAAAACTAGACTTTCTGCCGTGTTTCAGTCGAGTGGGAACCTAGAATTAGGTTGAAAAACGGCATCGCTAAAACGGGCGTTACTAAAGCGAACTATATCCACACGAAAAGGCGCCCCCTTGTCCCTTGTCGTAATTTAAAAAAATCATTTTTACATTTACAAGTTATATATGAACTTGATTATAGGAGGTGCCCTAGACATGAGGTGGCCCTGTCGATGCTTTGTCAACTTGGCCATTTCGTCTTAACCTGATGTCTAATTTCTCTTCTTTTTTTCCTCCCCGCAGACCGAACCTGAATCATTCTGTACGGAAATGCTGCCTAAACTGCCCCGAAACCCTTGAAAATTTGTCGTCGACGAAACGGTGTGGACAATTTGATAAATATGCGTGTCTTTACAGATACACCTACAACAATTGCACCAAACTTTGAACACACCAATCGAATTTGTGTTTTAAAAGAGAACCTCTTCATCCGAATCGCTAATATACTTCTTCGGAGGACGTCCTTTTCGTCTCTTGGGTTTGTCTTTCCTTGAAGAAGACATCTCTCCCGCGTTTCCCCCCAATTTAATCTTCACTCGCACCCCTTGAGGTGCGTCCTCGTCGGAATTGCCATTGCCCCGCTCCCCGCCAGCCTCGTCGGCCGAGTCGAGTTCGCTCTCGGCCTCCTCTCCTGGCAGCGCTAAATCGCCGTCTTTTTCGAGCCGTTCCCGAGCATTGGTGAAAACCGACTTCAAGACAATGTAATCTTCGTAAATTAAGGAACCCTCGACGTTGTACGTTTGAGCATTTTTGCACAGCAGCATGATATCCTTCTCCAAATCGTCCAAAGAATGGTATTTGTTTTCCTTGATCCGCTGTTTGATTTTCATGAAATCCACAGGTCTCTTGATCAAGTCGTAGTAGTCGGGCAGCTCCCGCTTGGAAGGCAGCTGCATGAAGTCGCTCGCCAACACGCGGCTGTCCGAATCCTTGTAATTGACAACCACGTCGAACAGTTTCTTCATTTGTCGGACCAATTTTGGAGGGTTTTGGTTCGAGGTCGTTTTCTCGCTTGGCGGCCTTCCGCGTTTCCTTTTCGTCTTCTGTTCGTCCTCTTCGAAACGACCCTTCCGCTTACGCCCGCCAACTTTCTGTTTTTGTTTGGCCTCCGTTTTGTCCAAGCTTCCTTCTTCAATTGCCTGCAAATCAAGTTGAACAAACATTAAAGCAAGCCAAATTATTTTATAAACAAATTCCCCATATTGTTAGGGTTTCTTTTTTCCGAGCTTTGGGATTTACCATTTCTCGGTATCAAAAGGTCTGGGACTCCCAGGAAAACAATGGTCTTGGTAACAAATTTTTTAGTCGTTTCTGAGTGATTTTTCCATAAGGTGTTGCGTTCAATCTTAAATGGATTTCCGAAATCCTGATTTTCTTGATTTTCAGAAATCAAGAAAATTGGATGTCAACTTTGAACGACCTTATAATTTCCCAAAATCCAACTGTTGCACTTGCGCAATTAGAACCGTTGGAAAACCCTGTTTACAAACGAGGCCGAAATATCGAAATTTTCCCATGCCGTAATGTGGCAAAACATTTAAACGTGGTCGGCCGCATCTGAGAGATCAAACATGGCCGAAATATCATGTTTTTCCCATGCCACAGTGTGGCGGGACATTTAAACACAGTAGGCCGGGTACGAGAGCTCAAATGCGACCAAAATATCACGATTTTTCCAATAGCAATGCTATAAAATTGCAAACAAAATTAACTGTTCTGATCGCTCTATGTGCAATTCAATATGGCTGAAAATCAACTTAGAAATAAACAAAATCACGGAAAGCGACCCTACACTTCCCGTCTCCCAAAATCAAGAAAATCAGCAAAATCAGCGAAATCCATTTAAGATTGAACACGCCTATTATTTTAGTGTTTTTTATTTATTGCTTTTTCATAATTTTAAACGTTTGCAATTGATTTTCCATAATTTTAAATGTTTGCGATTGATTTTCCACAATTTTAAACGTTTGCGATTGATTTTCCATAATTTTAAATGTTTGCGATTGATTTTCCATAATTTTAAACGTTTGCGATTGATTTTCCATAATTTTAAACGTTTGCGATTGATTTTCCATAATTTTAAACGTTTGCGATTCATTTTCCATAATTTTAAACGTTTGCGATTCATTTTCCATAATTTTAAACGTTTGCGATTCATTTTCCATAATTTTAAACGTTTGCGATTGATTTTCCATAATTTTAAACGTTTGCGATTGATTTTCCATAATTTTAAACGTTTGCGATTGATTTTCCATAATTTTAAACGTTTGCGATTGATTTTCCATTATTCTCGACTGTTCACCAATGTAGACTTATTTAGGTGGGCTTTTCATCATTTTAGCTGTACTTTAATTAATTAATGACATGTTTCATCATTTTAGAAATCTTTTTATCGATTTTTCATCATTGTAAACATATTTTTAATGATTTTTCTTCATTTCAGACATCTTTTTATCAATTTTTCATCGTTTTAGACGTCTGTTGATGGATTTTGCATTCTTCACTTAATGCATTCCGAAATGTACAACATTTCACAAAATTAAGTATATAATTTATACATTAAAATAATACAATAGAAAAAAAATGCATTTTGAAAATGCATTCATATTTGACAAATAACACTATTGGGAATGCATTTCGCAATCCATTTCACAAAATGCATTGTTGCAACTGTCCAACTCACTTTTAACCATTCTCGTTCGGTGAGCGAGTCGGAGTAATCCACCGCTTTGCGCTGGCGCGATCCACGCCCAAATATCTTATCCTCGTCGTCATGCGTCAAACGTTCCACATCGACGTCGTTCCTGATGAGCCACGACGGCAATTCGTCCTCCTCCATCAGGCGAGGCTTTCGATTCGGGCCACGGGCTTCGTTACGCCGTCTCTCCAGATCCATCCGCTGAAAAAAGTCGAACTCGTCTTCCGTCCGAGCTATCATCTGATTGATGGTCTCGTCATCCGGAACCTCGTTCTCCTCTTCGTCGTCCGCGTCGTCCTGCTGTAAAACAGCCTGGAGAAACTGATGTCTTTCAATACCCGTGGACTTCTGATCGAACATCCCCGCCTGAATCACTTTCTCGTCCATGCTGAGTTTGTATTTGGCCGCCGCCAAAATGCGCTCCTCGACGGAGTTGACGGTCAGCAGCCGGAGCACTCGCACTTCGTTTTGCTGGCCGATTCTGTGCGCGCGGTCCTGCGCTTGCAGGTCCTGGTGCGGGTTCCAGTCGGAGTCGAAGATGACGACCGTGTCGGCGGCTTGGAGGTTCAGTCCCAGGCCGCCCGCGCGAGTGCTCAAGAGAAAGAGGAAGTATTGAGAGTTTGGTTCGTTGAACTTGCTCAGAAGTTCTCCTCGGTCTTCGGATTTCGTCGTCCCGTCCAACCGCAAGAATTTGAAACCTTGGAAAATTCGATTAACAATATGGATTGGTTATTCACATACGAAATGCATTTGAAAAGAAAGAAAAACCATTTTTCTTTTTAATAATTTAACCAGTGGGTCAAAGTGGAAAAAATGTCTTGCTGCAACCAAAGTTCATCGTTCTGACGTTAAGAAAAAATCTAAAATCAATGATTATAGTCCTAAGGTTTAGATCGAAAATCGTCATTTTAGGTCGAAAAATCGTCATTTTAGATCAAAAATCGTTAATTTCAAATCAAAAATCGTCAATTTCAAATCAAAAATCGTCAATTTTAAATCAAAAATCGTCAATTTTAAATCAAAAATTGTCAATTTTAAATCAAAAATTGTCAATTTTAAATCAAAAATTGTCAATTTTAAATCAAAAATTGTCAATCTTAAATCAAAAATCGTCAATTTTAAGGCTAAAAACGTACATTTTAGATCGAAAATTATCGTTTTAGATTGAAAAATCGTCATTTTATATCAAAAATCGTCATTTTAAATCGAAAATCATCATTTTATATCGAAAATCGTCATTTTATATCGAAAATCGTCATTTTATATCGAAAATCGTCATTTTATATGGAAATCGTCATTTTACCATAGATCGAAAATCGTGATTTTAAATCAAAAATCGTGATTTTAAATCAAAAATCGTGATTTTAAATCAAAAATCGTGATTTTAAATCAAAAATCGTGATTTAAAATCAAAAATCGTGATTTTAAATCAAAAATCGTGATTTTAAATCAAAAATCGTGATTTTAAATCAAAAATCGTGATTTTAAATCAAAAATCGTGATTTTAAATCAAAAATCGTGATTTAAAATCAAAAATCGTGATTTTAAATCAAAAATCGTGATTTTAAATCAAAAATCGTGATTTAAAATCAAAAATCGTGATTTTAAATCAAAAATCGTGATTTTAAATCAAAAATCGTGATTTTAAATCAAAAATCGTGATTTTAAATCAAAAATCGTGATTTAAAATCAAAAATCGTGATTTTAAATCAAAAATCGTGATTTTAAATCAAAAATCGTGATTTTAAATCAAAAATCGTGATTTTAAATCAAAAATCGTGATTTTAAATCAAAAATCGTGATTTTAAATCAAAAATCGTGATTTTAAATCAAAAATCGTGATTTTAAATCAAAAATCGTGATTTTAAATCAAAAATCGTGATTTTAAATCAAAAATCGTGATTTTAAATCAAAAATCGTGATTTTAAATCAAAAATCGTGATTTTAAATCAAAAATCGTGATTTTAAATCAAAAATCGTGATTTTAAATCAAAAATCGTGATTTTAAATCAAAAATCGTGATTTTAAATCAAAAATCGTGATTTTAAATCAAAAATCGTGATTTTAAATCAAAAATCGTGATTTTAAATCAAAAATCGTCAATTTTAAGGCGAAAAACGTACATTTTAGATCAAAAAATCGTCAATTTAGATCGAAAATCATCATTTCAGGCCGAAAATCGCCAATTTTAGATCGAAAATCGTCATTTTAAATCGAAAATCGTCATTTTAAATCGAAAATCGTCATTTTAAATCAAAAATCGTCAATTTTAGGGCTAAAAACGTACATTTTCGTAACTTTGCAACGACAAACTTTAGTCACGGCCGAAGCAGAATGTCGTTTTGCTTCAAACTCTTTTACCAGAACAGCGTCACTTTAACCCCTGCATTTCACTCAACTTGGTTTTCATTTCATTTCCAAATGCAGCTACCAAATCTGCTACCTCTCCAAGTGAGGTAGTCCGCCATGATAGTCATCAATGTTGTCATTTGGCAAAAAAGCAAAACACGATGATTCTTGGCCTTCAACTTTGGCAAAATTCGATCGAGTAGTTCAAATTTACCAGAAACACGATACAAATCGGGTCTGAAATCAAACACAAAATCCATCAAAACAATCGTTCTCGCAACAACAACAATCAGTTTCGCTACCCTTGAACAATTCCACCGGTCCCGCCCAAATGTTCACAAAACGCTTCTTCAATCTGCTGGAATATAAAAGGGTGATTGCAGATTTTGCGCAACTGCATGATGGTGTTCATCAGAGTCTTCGTTCCGCCTTTTCCCTTCTTGTCCTTCTCCGATCCGTCCGTCAGCAAAACACCTTTCGTTTGCATGTGGCGATAAAGCAAACGCTGCAGCGATGACATATCACATTTGACCACGTATTCCACCTTAAATTAACATAGTTAAGTATTTTCATTTTTATTTTTTGTGATCTTTGAGATTGGATACCTTTTCTGGGAGTTGTGACTCGACTTCTTTCTTCAATCTACGGAGCAAAAACGGTCTCAATACCTTGTGTAAACGTCTGATGATCAAGATCGTTTCCTCTTCGTTCAATTCAACCTGGCATTTAATTATTAGAATTAATTATACGATTATTTCGGTTATTTTTCTGTGATTTTTTTTTTATATTTTCAAATGTAAAATAGTGTATTATTTACAATGCAAGCAAGACATTTTTACTATTTTCATAAATACACTCAATTCTGTTTGTCCGCAAGGTACGTTCAAATGAGCGTATTAATGAAGTCGGGTCATTTCCTCGAATCCCGTTTCATCGAATCCCGGTTTTTTTCGATGAAACGTACCGTTTTTCGCAAAATTCAATGAAACGGTACAAACATCAAAACCAACAACCTAACCTGACCTGACCTAACCTAACCTGACCTGACCTAACCTGACCTGACCTAACCTAACCTGACCTGACCTGACCTGACCTGACCTGACCTAACCTAACCTGACCTAACCTAACCTGATCTAACCTGACCTAACACAACCTAACCTAACCACGTAGCCACTTGAATAACATCCCCGATGATGGCCGAAAATTCGATGAAACGTACCGCCTAATTTAGAATTCGATGAAACGACCCCCATTTTCGCACATTTCAAAAAACGCAAAAAAAAGAGAATATATTCATTTAATTTAACATTCATATTTAATATATTCATTTGTTGAAAATAAATCATTTGCGGACTTATTACAATTGTTAAAAAGTCAATTTTGGAAATCCCCCTTGCTCGTCTTATTTAGGGTTGCACCGAATATTAAAAAGGCCAAATAACCGAATACCGAATATTCAGAACCGAATACAGTAGCTGAATATTCGGTATTCGGCCGAATAACCGAATAATAAAAAATAATAAACATTTTCGATGAAAAAAGTTATTTTATGGTGGGAGAAGTTATTTTATTGTGGAAAAGTGTTTTTTCATTGTAGAAAAAAGCCATTTTATGTCGTTTTTATGTTTAAAAAGTTAAAATTGCTATAAAAAATCAGTTAAAATCTCGAATTTTAATGTAAAAATGGCTTTTTAAAAGTAAAAACCGCAATTTTTATGTTAAAATGACATTTTAAACGTAAAAACGTCATTTTTTCACCGTAAAAATGACTTTTTTCCCCATATAATGACTTTGTAAAGCCAAAATTGAAATTTTTGTCAAAATTGCAATTTTTCATTGAAAAATATAAAGTTTTCTGATGAAATGCAATTGTATATAGTAGAAACTAAGTAACATACCGTATATCTTTGATTTGTACATGGGCCTTTAATAGCCTGCGGACCTTATTTAACACGCGGGGCTGAACTTTTTTTTTACAAATAAGGCGCGGGCCTTGTTTAGCGCGCGGGGCCAATTGTTACGTTTCCGAAACGTAAGTGTTGTTACGTATCGGAAAAGTTCCAATTATAGACCGAAAATTTTTGAAATGTGCCGAAAAAGGATGATAAATGGAATGTTTTGCATATGTTTCAGTAGAAATTACCGAAACACATGCAAAACGTTTCATTTATCACACTGTTTTGGTGATTTTCGTCGCAAATTTGCCGATGCTTTTTTCCAATTCGGAATAAACCGCGAGCCTCAAATAGCGCGCGGGTCAAAATATTTTTTGGCAAATAGCACACGGGTGTGCTATTTGCAGATATACGGTAATCAGTATTTGTCCCAAAAAGTCAAAACTTTCCATTGAAATGTGCAAGTTATTCTAATTTTCTAATTATTATGTATTCGGCCGAACACGTAATATTCGGTTTTTTGGCTGAATAGGCCGAATAACCGAATATAAACCGAATATTCGATGCAACCCTAGATATATTACACGTTAATTCCTGAACAGTATGCATCCTGGCTGTAAAAACAGAATTGAATGTCCTAGATCAGGGCTTCTCAAACCTTACAGCATTGCGACCAGGGGGGGATCTAGCTTTTCGGGGGCCCTGGGCTTGAGGTTTTTCAGGGCCCCTTTATCACAATTTTTAAAAGCAATCTTTTTTTTTTTTTAGTACATTGCCTTGTGTCTTGGGGGCCCCCTAAAATTTGGGGGCCCTGGGCTCAAGCCCCATTAACCCTATGCTAGATCCGCCCCTGATTGCGACCCATTTTTAAGAGAGGCGATCTTCCGTGCCCCGCTTCATCGTCGGTGCATTAAATATTTTCAAAATAAACTTTCACATAGGTTGTTATTATTAAAAAAATTCATTACTTTGGGGAATTACAATAGCTACAAATCTCCATTTTTGGGAGTTTGGGCTGTTTTTTGTGAAGATTTTAGAGAATTTTTTATCGTTTCCTAGCCTGTCTTGTATTGCTAGCCTGTGATGTATTGCAAACCAACTACAGGCAGTAAGTTGGAATTAAAATTGCAAAAATTGAAAGAAAAATTGAATAAAAAAATTTGCAAACGAAAATTTTGGGCGACGAACTGATTGAACATCGTTGCGCGCCACCAAAATCCAGCTCGCGCACACACAGTTTGAGAAACGCTGTACTAGATCAACATTTAAACGGATACAATCAAACCCTACTTTTTCCCCAGTCGTGGCAAATGGAGCGTTAAACCACTGCTCGAAAGTGTTGCAACACTTGAAGATACTAGGAAGTAAAAAATTCAAAAGTGCCCACAATTCAGGAAGTTTATTCTAATAAAAAAAAAAAAACATCATCAACAATTATTATTATTAGTAAAAATGTATAAATAAACCTGTAGTGGGGTCCCTGTAAGCAAAAGACGATGTGGTGCTGTATAATGGCTATTAAGAACTTGAGTGAGCTTGCAGTGATGGTTTTTCATGCGATGCCCTTCGTCAATAATCATATACTTCCAATGAATCTTTGCCAATACAGCCTTGTCCTTGATAACGTATTCGTACGTTGTCAAAAGCACGTTGAATTTCCCATTTCGCAATTGTGGTACCATGCTGCGACGCGAATTCGGCGAGCCTTTATAGGCCACCACGCTGACCGACGGCGCCCACTTCTCGTACTCCAACATCCAATTCGACAATGTACTGCAAAAACAACGGATCAATTAGCCCCTAACATATTTGCACAGGGGCCGACCATAAATTACGTAACGCAACATTTGGGATATTTTTAGACCCCCAAAATTTTCCAAAAATCTTATAAAAACTGATTATATTTTGATTAGGGTTTCTGCTTACCCACCTTTTTGGAATTCCCAGTTCCCGGTACCAAAATGGCCGGTACTCCCGGCAAATCAGTACTCCCTGGACTAAAAAAAATCAGGCAAAAGGCGACAAAAAATAGCAAAATATAGCCATTTTCTGTCAAAAATGGCCATCTTTAGCCATTTATGGCCAATTTTTCATGGTGAAAATGGCCATTTTCCGTGAATAATGGCCGTTTTTTTTCAAAAATGGCCGTTTATCCTCAAAAATAGTCGTTTTTCGTCAAAAATGGCCATTTTTAGTCATTTTTATACAAAAATAGCCATTTTTAGTCATTTTTATACAAAAATAGCCATTTTTAGTCATTTTTATACAAAAATAGCCATTTTTAGCCATTTTCCATCGTAAAACTGTCTGTTTTTCGTCCAATATAGCCAATTTTCATGGTAAAACTGTCTGCTTTTCGTCCAAAATGGCTATTTTCATCATTGAAACGTAACAAAATGTAACGTTGCGATGACGAAAATGACATTTCAGCAACAAATTTTTGACGGAACCGGTTTTTCTCAAATCTCCCAGTTCCTGGTACGGTGATTTCTCACCAGGTTTCCGGTACCAAAATTTTGATTATTTAAAATTTTAATTTTATTTTTGACATGTAACGCGACAAAATTTGAAACCCCCCCCCCCCTTGGTGCGTTACGTAATTTATGGACGGCCCCGTACAAATCCGAGCGCGTTTTTTCCTACGAGAGCGGCACAATAATCAAGTAGGGTCCGTTGATTCGTTTTTTCTCCATTAAATAAGTGATCAAAGCAATAGTTTGTATGGTTTTTCCGAGCCCCATTTCGTCGGCCAAGATGCCATTCAAATTATTGTTGTACAGAGAAACTAACCACTCTAGACCTTTTATCTGTAATTTCAAAGAAAAATACATGTTTGCATTGCGTAGACTAGAACCAATTTGAGCTCAACATTTACTTGATATTCCTTCAATCTGCCGTTAACCAGTAAGTTTGATTGTTCGGTGACCTCTTCTCTTATGGCGTGGGCAATACCGTAATAGTTTTGCAGGTGAGTTTTGTATTCGTCGTCGTCTTGTTGCGCTTTTGTTATCACCTCGACGGCGGATTCCATTTCCGCTTTAATCAGAGGCGATGGGTTTACGCTTGTTCGTTCCTCTTCGTTTTCGCACTGCAATGCAATTACGTTTTATTTCATTCTCAATCGAATAGCAGAACGTCGATTATCCAAACTAATTGGGAGGCATATTATTCATAAAACCGATTTGGTTGCATAATCGGACATTAGGTTAACGTAAATATTGTACGCAAAGATTGAAAATCGTTAAAAGCAGTTACAAACTGTTAAAAAGCATTAAAATCCATTAAAACTTGATGAAAATCGTTCAAATTTGATAAAAAATCGTTTAAACATGATGAAAATCGTTCAAATTTGATGAAAAATCGTACAAGTTTGATGAAAATTGTTCAAAATTGATAAAAAATCGTTTAAACTTGATGAAAATCGTTCAAATTTGATGAAAACCGTTCAAAGTAGATGAAAAATCGTTCAAACTTGATGAAAAAAAATCCTTAAAAGCAGTTACAAGTTGCTAAAACCGTTAAAAACCGTTCAAACTTGATGAAAAATCGATCAAACTTGATAAAAAATTGATCAAACTTGATAAAAAATCGTTCAAACTTGATAAAAAATCGTTCAAACTTGAAAAAAATCGTTAAAAACCATAAAAAGTTGTTAAAAATCAATTTCTAAGCTGTTCGGATAATCGGCATTCTACCATACACCAATCTGCACTGCCCATACATTACTGTCGGAATCATCATCGTCGGAGTCTTCGCTCTCTTCCCGCGGAGCAACTTCATACCCAGGGTGCATTTCCAACCACGCATCCAACTGGCTAGCCAGCGGAGCGTCCTTATCCGTCAACACTTTCCCACTCGCAGTTTCGATCACTTTGATATGCAAATCACTCTGCTGCGAACTTTCATCGAGAACCTACAAAACAATACATTATTTTTTCGTTTCAAAAACACAAATACTAAAAAGTAAATCTCGATTCCACAACAAACCCCTTCTTGCACGCTTTCTCCTTCGGCCCCTTCCGGAACTTTCTTCTTCTTCTTCTTCTTCATCTTCTTCTGCTCCCGCAACTTCCGCTTCTGATCCGCCTTGTGTTGGCGCACCATCTCGGTCAAGTTGTAAATATACTGGTCCGTCTGTTGAAGCAAGAACGCCAATCTCTTGTCCTTCTTCTGATCAATCAATTTGCGATAACCTTCTTCATCTTCGTCCTAAACCAAAGAAAAATAAAATTTCAATTTCAAATAAAATTCCAAATAAAATCCCAAACGACCATCGATAAGGCCCGCATAAATGCATAAATGCATAGGAATTATTTTTATAACTATTAAAAAGCCGAAATTGGCTATAAATGCACATTTTCCGGAAATCAGAAATAAATGCATAAATCGCCATTTTTCCGGGAAAAAACAGGGATTCGTCTTTTTTTAACGATACGAAACATGTACGTATCAATTTTTGCCTTTTATTAAATCATGTATCGTGTACGTATGCCTGCGTTCGGAAAACTGAGGACCAAAAACAGACACCAGGGGAAGTCACTAAATTAGTGTCTGGAAAATGTTTTAACAAATAAACAAATAAAAAAATAAAAAAAATAAAAAAAAATGAATCGTAATTACTAATTCTAATTCATTTACACCAAGAACACTTTGGAATGGCATTAAGTTGTTATTTTTATGTTTTTTTTATTTTGCATATTTTATTTTTATTTTGTATATATTATTTTTATTTTGCATAATTTTATTTTTATTTTGCATATTTTTATTTTTATTTTGCATAATTTTATTTTTATTTTGCATAATTTTATTTTTATTTTGCATATTTTAATTTTTTTTGCATAAAATGGAATTTTTAGTGCATATTTTATGCCCATAAAATGAAATTTTTAGTGCATATATTATGCGCATAAAATGGAATTTTTAGTGCATATTTTATGCGCATAAAACAAATTTCATTTTGCATAAATATTCGGGGTCTAACCATCAATCTTCGCATGCGCTCTTTCTCGATCCTCTCCTGTTCCTTCTTCTGTTCCCTCTCGGTGTTGGCGTGATAAGTAAGCAGGGCTTTGTTGACCTTGGCGATCTTGGCGTTCATGTTTCGATGATAGTCCCTGAATTCCTTGCCGTGCTGCAGAACGGCGTTCAAATACTCCTGGTGCATTTGTCGTCGTTTACGCTCCGCCTCCAGTTTCTGTTGTTTTTCCAACTTCTCCGTAATTCTAGCCTCGCGCAACGACTGGCGTTTGCTTCGTTTGTACCCGGTCGCGTTCAGTACCGTCTCCAGGGTCGTATCTCTGCGCGTGCAAGCTAACACTTCAGCGCGCATCTTCCAAACAAAACACATTCGTTTAGTCATTTCATTTCGAACGAAATAATTACTACTAGGGTTGCATCGAATATTCAAAAAGCCGAATGACCAAATACCGAATGCCTGCGTCGAACAATCTGTATTCGGCCGAGTAATCGAAAAAAATAATTTTTATGTCGAAAAAAAGCCATTCTTTGCAGAAAAAATTTACTTTTTACCCAAAAAATGCAGTTTTTTCGTTAAAAAATTGCATTTTTTTGGTTAAAAAGAAAATTTTTGAAGTTTAAAATGTCTTTTTTCTAAAAAAAAATGCATTGTTTGTCTAAGAATAGCGATTTTTTGCCTAAAAATAGCTATTTTGGCCTAAAAATAGCTATTTTGGCCTAAAAATAGCTATTTTGGCCTAAAAATAGCGAATTTTGCCTAAAAATTATCGATTTTTGCCTAAAGAGTGCAATTTTTGCCTGTGAAAAGCAATTTTTACAAGGAAAATGCAATTACCTGGGTCGAACAATCGGTATTCGGCCAAGTAACCGAATATTAAAAAAATAATTTATGTTGAAAGAAAAAATAAAATTTACTTTTTACCCAAAAAATGCAGTTTTTAGGTTCAAAAATGTTCTTTTTAACCAAAAAAATGCAATTTTTCAAGTTTAAAATGTCCTTTTTCTTTAAAATAATGCATTTTTTGTCTAAAAATAGCGATTTTTTGCCTAAAAATATCGATTTTAGCCTAAAAATAGCATTTTTTGCCTAAAAATAGCATTTTTTGCCTAAAAATAGCATTTTTTGCCTAAAAATAGCATTTTTTGCCTAAAAATAGCATTTTTTGCCTAAAAATTAGCGATTTTTGCCTAAGGAGTGCAATTTTTACAAGGAAAATGCAATTATTGGCTTAAAAATTTCATTCTTAAAATAAATATTGAATCTTTATTGTACAATTTGTATTTTTTAGCTAATAATTGCAATTTAATAGTGAAAATTGAATTTTGTCATGTAAAAAAGGCAATTTTGACCTATAAATATGACGTCTCGGAAAACGCAATGTATATTTGTAAATTATTAGTATTCATCCTGTAAAAGATGAAATTCAAATAATTCTAATTTTATAATTCTGACTTTGGCCGAATACATAATATTCAGTTTTTAGGCCGAATAAGCCGAATAACCAAATAAAAAACGAATATTCGGTGCAACCCTAATAATTGCGTCAAATTACTTGTCGTTGGAAATTCAGGAGCCGAAGTGCTCGTAATTCAATCATGGCCTTTGTTTTCATGTCTTCGGGCATGTTGGCGGGCAGATTGGACAATTCCTCGATGTGGTGCGCGACGCGAGCGGCCAGTCGGTTTTCTCTCTCCTGGAGTACTTCGATGGGGTCGATGCCGAGCGGTTTGTTCAGCGGAACGATGCGCACTTGTTTCGGGTGATGCATCGCGGTCGGCATTATCACTTGGTTTTGCATTCGCGGCGCTTGATCCTGGCTGCCCGACCACATCACTGCGTAAATTGTTAATATTTCGATTACGTACAATACACATTGAATACAAACAATTTTCTAAACTCTTACACTTTTTTGTTACACCTTACAATAATTTTTAGGGAAAGTGCAAGCCACAAACTTTGTGTTGTGTTGTAAACAGGGATGAACAAGGGGCTGCCGAAAAATTAACGATTATAGCCCAAAAGTCACATTTTAGACCTATTTAACATCGGAATGACCATTATTCGCCTCAAAAAGTGGTTCAAAAATGTCAAATTTTCGTCCAAAAATATCGAATTTTGATCTAAAAATGTAGAATTTGGTCAAAAAATGTAGAATTTTGACCTAAAAAAGTAGAATTTGGTCTAAAAATGTAGAATTTTGGTCTAAAAATGTAGAATTTTGGTCTAAAAAAGTGAACTTTGATCCAAAAATGTTGTATTTTGGTTTTTAAATGTCGAATTTTGGTCTAAAAATGTGAGCTTAGATCCAAAAATGTTGTATTTTCGTTTTTAAATGTCGAATTTTGGTCCAGAAACGTTAAATTTTGGTCCAACAATGTTAAATTTTGGTCCAAAAATGTTAAATTTTGGTCCAAAAATGTTAAATTTTGGTCCAAAAATGTTAAATTTTGGTCCAAAAATGTTAAATTTTGGTCCAAAAATGTTAAATTTTGGTCCAAAAATGTTAAATTTTGGTCCAAAAATGTTAAATTTTGGTCCAAAAATGTTAAATTTTGGTCCAAAAATGTTAAATTTTGGTCCAAAAATGTTAAATTTTGGTCCAAAAATGTTAAATTTTGGTCCAAAAATGTTAAATTTTGGTCCAAAAATGTTAAATTTTGGTCCAAAAATGTTAAATTTTGGTCCAAAAATGTTAAATTTTGGTCCAAAAATGTTAAATTTTGGTCCAAAAATGTTAAATTTTGGTCCAAAAATGTTAAATTTTGGTCCAAAAATGTTAAATTTTGGTTTTTAAATGTCGAATTTTGGTCTAAAAATGTGAGCTTAGATCCAAAAATGTTGTATTTTCGTTTTTAAATGTCGAATTTTGGTCCAGAAACGTTAAATTTTGGTCCAAAATTGTTAAATTTTGGTCCAAAAATGTTAAATTTTGGTCCAAAAATGTCAAATTTTGGTCCAAAAATGTCAAATTTTGATCTAAAAATGTAGAATTTGGTCAAAAAATGTAGAATTTTGGTCTAAAAATGTAGAATTTTGGTCTAAAAAAGAAAACTTTGATCCAAAAATGGCGTATTTTGGTCTTTAAATGTCGAATTTTGGTCCAAAAATGTCAAATTTTGGTCCAAAAATGTCAAATTTTGGTCCAAAAATGTCAAATTCTGGTCCAAAAATGTCAAATTCTGGTCCAAAAATGTCAAATTTTGGTCTAAAGATGTCGAATTTTGATCTAAAAATGTGAACTTCGATCCAAAAATGTTGTATTTTGTTTTTTAAATGTCAAATTTTGGTCCAGAAATGTTAAATTTTGGTCCAAAAATGTCGAATTTTGGTCTAAAAATGTAGAATTTTGATCTAAAAACGTAATCTTTGATCCTAAAATATCGTATTTTGGTCTTTAAATGTCGAATTTTGGTCTAAAAATATCGATGTTTGATCTAAAAATATCGATGTTTGATCTAAAAATGTAGAATTTGGTCAAAAAATGTAGAATTTTGGTCTAAAAACGTAATCTTTGATCCTAAAATATCGTATTTTGGTCTTTAAATGTCGAATTTTGGTCCAAAAATGTCAAATTTTCATCTAAAATGCCAATTTTTGGGAGAGTTCCGGCTTCTTTCACCCCCGATTCTAAAATATGGCATGGTAAACACCTGGCGCCATTCCTTGTTGGTTGCTATTCTGCATGACTGGACTCTGATTTCCATTTGGTCCCGCATTGCCCGTCGTTCCCGGAAGTCTCATCGCGTGCTGTTGCAACGGCGAGGGTGCACCTAAATGAGAAACAATAGACGTTAACTAGTTACGACAATCCGACCAAACATACCTTGAGGTTGAGGGTAAGGAACGTTCATGGTCATAGATGGGGGGAGTCGCTTGCCTTGCAAGGCGAGGTTCAAGTTCTCCGGAATTGGTTGATTCCTCGACAACAAGCGATAAGCCATAATCTGGGCCCGAAGCTGC
Source organism: Strigamia acuminata (assembly GCA_949358305.1). Taxonomy (NCBI): domain Eukaryota; kingdom Metazoa; phylum Arthropoda; class Chilopoda; order Geophilomorpha; family Linotaeniidae; genus Strigamia; species Strigamia acuminata. The sequence goes on along the minus strand of OX442314.1, from coordinate 62,032,084 downwards.
TGCACCTGCACCGGATTGAACACCGTCTGCTTCTGACTGCCATCGGCCACGTTCACATTTTGTGCTGCTCCGAAGCCTGGAGAAATTACAAATACACAAAGGAATTAGAACTGCGTTACACAGTATATGGCGCGCAGTCTTTAGACGATTTAAAAAATTTATAAAAATTTATACAGCAACGCCAGCATTTGTACTATTTCGCTGCTTAGTGTACTCGAAAGTTTTCTTGAGTAAGAGCCGCGGTTCTAATTCAAAAGAGTCATCCTGAGCCACGGCTGTTAATCGATTGTTTACTATATTTTGATTGAAATATCACTTTTTTCCATTGAAATTTTTATTTTTTCATTGAAATTTCAAATTTTTCATTGAAATTTTTATTTTTTCATTGAAATTTTTATTTTTTCATTAAAATTTCAAATTTTTCATTAAAATTTCAAATTTTTCATTGAAATTTAAATTTTTTCATTGAAATTTAAATTTTTTCATTAAAATTTAAATTTTTTCATTAAAATTTAAATTTTTTCATTAAAATTTAAATTTTTTCATTAAAATTTAAATTTTTTCATTAAAATTTAATTTTTTTCATTAAAATTTAAATTTTTTTATTAAACTTTAAAATTTTTCATTAAAATTTAAAAAATTTTTATTGAAATTTAAATTTTTTTCCATTTAAATTTCCATTTTTTTGATTAATATTTCAAATTTTTTATTGAAATTTCAAATTTTTCATTAAAATTTCAATTTTTTCATTGAAATTTCACTTTTTTTCCATTAAAATTTACATTTATTGATTGAAATTTCACTTGTTTTCCGTTAAAATTTCACTTTTTTTAATTAAAATTTTACTTTTATTAATTAAAATTTCACTTTTTTTATTTAAATTTTAATTTTCTCAGTAAAATTTTATTTTTTTATTAAAATTTCCCTCTTTTTAATTAAAATTCCACTTTTATTAATTAAAATTTCACATTTTTCGTTCAAATTTCATTTTTCTCAGTGAAATTTTAATTTTTTCTATTGAAATTTCACATTTGTCATTCAAATTTCATTTTTCTCAGTAAAATTTTAATTTTTTCTATTGTAATTTCACTTTTTATTTAAATATTCTATCTAAACATCCATCATTATCGACGAATGTTTCATTACGTAACCGTTTCCTCTTTCCTTACAAAACCCCTCGAATAGTAACCGTGGCTATTATTCGAAGGCGTATCTCATTCCAAACCGTTTGCAAATTTGCTTTCAAAAAAACAATCGAAATAAGCACCAGCATTGTTTGCCGAGTATCCTCCCTGGTTGCTCATTTCTGGCGACATGTGAACGACTTGACCCTGTGAATTCATCGTCGACCCTGTCGACACTGCAGGCGCCATGTTGGGACTGGGAATTCCTTTAGTTCGCGCCATTGCAACAAGCTGCGAATATCTCGGATCGTCCTGCATGCCCTTCTCTTCCATCGTGTTAATTGCCTACATTTAAACACAATTAGCTTTCCCAAATTCGACAATTGTTTCACCGCTTACTCTTTGCAATGCGTTAAGACTTTCTTGAGGATAGGTCTGTTGCTGTGCGGGATTTTGTGCAGGATTTTGTGACACGGGAGATGACAATTGACTGGAATGAGGTGCTGGTGGCGGCATCATGCCTCCTTCTTCGCTCGTCGTCGACATTTCGGTTCCAAATTTCAAGTTTCCAATTTTTCTCACCTGCGAGTCAAAAAAAAATCGTTAAAAAATGGCATTTATTTTAATTTATTTTAAATTTGCGGACGAGGAAAGTTTAGTTTAATTCATTAGATTAAAATAATTCGTAATTAAATGTGTGCCTAGTGCGTACAATTCGTAAAATACTGAAAAAACAAACGCGAAAACAACAACTCGGAATGTTTTCTCGCATCGACAAAATGGCCACCAGGAATAAGCGAAGAGAGGACGTGAAATTGCAATTTTAAACTTCCTTTCGAGGGAGTAGAAGGATTTTCGGTGGGAGTCTTGGTTTTTAGTTGTTTACGTAGATTCTGTCAACTTACTGGCACAATTGGTACAAATTTATTCTACCTATCCGTCATTGATCGTCACCGACATATATACAATCGCTTCATACTCCGAAGTGTGAATGGCTCACCAGAGGGCATGGTGGTCTGGATGCATTTGCTTCACGCCCGAAAATTCGTATTTACGGATTTTTTACTGGATTCTGGCCAATTAATTTATGTAATATGGCTTGCGGAGATGTTTGATGGGTGTAGTGAGTAATTTGGAGTGGTGTCAGGCGTTTGGTAATTGCTAAATTTACGTTTTTGGCGGGTCGGGTCGAATTGGTGCGGTGGGTAGCACTACTTCCCGAACGGAAGATGGCGCCGTATTAACGGAACGGTTGTTTGGATTAAGATTTCTCAATCGTTTAATTTAATTTTACGGGTATCATGAAGATATTCAATTATATTTATTGACTCGAAATAAATGGTTTTTGATTTTGGTAATGTTCGCTTGTGTTTACGTCGGAGTTCGGATTGGATGCAGATCGGGTTTTAAGGTTAACCTGACAAATCTGACAAATTTTATTTGATAAATACAAGACGATTTACAGAACATTTTGACTTTGTACAAAGAAACTGTCACGATTGAACCGTGCTCCAATTTTCCCTTTCCTCCGCTTGTCGAATCGACAGCGGAACGTCTTCCAGCTGCGTAAGAACGATTTTCTTTGACCGCCCCACCAGATCCTGCAGCAGCCGACGCTTATACGCGCGCCAGGTCGCTCTCTGGACGAATTCGGAAAACACATAATAGTGCGAGGGCAGCGCGGCCTGAATCGTGTCCTGCAGCAGCTCGACCCAGTCGATGTGGTCGTTGCGGCTGAGGAAGGCGTGCGAGATTTGAATGCATTCGGTCTTCCCCAAAGCCACGATGTAACGCCTGTGCAAATCTTCGCCGGCGCCGAAAAACTGGCCCTTTTCGAGCGTCATTATGTGCAGGAACCTGCGCGTGACCGCCTGCCACGGCATCAGCGATCTGAGCAGTTCTTTCGACGTCAAGTGCATGGACGCCATTTGCAAATTGAATTTTTTCGGCGATTTCGACGTGTCGGTGATCAAGCGGAGGACTTCGATTATTCGCACTTTGCCGTTCGAGATGAAGTAGAGGAAGTCGGGACGTTCAGTCACGTTTCCCAACACGATCTGCACAAATTCGTTTCATTAAAGTTTGCATTTTTTTGGTTTTTGGCTTTAATTTTTGGGTTATTTTTGTTTTACTGCATTGTTGTCCAGTTTGACTAATTTGCTGTTGCTGCAGCACTCTTTGATTTGGTTCACGCTCCAGTTTTTGAAGTATTTGCAGGCCAATAAGGTGTCGAAACGACTTTGCCACTCGTGGGCTGTGTTTGAAAGCAACAAACGATTGAAATCGTCTCTGTACATCCACAAAAGTTCGCTTTCATCTGAAGCGGGAACAAAAATCTTAATAATACGTCGTTTGCGCTTTTTTCACGTAAAAATTACAATTTCATGCGTAGAGACTAAAAATTGATTTTTGAGAAAAAAAAATTCAATTTTTTGCTGCAAAATTTGGTAAAATTTGGTAAAAGCTGCGATTTTCTGTGCAAAAACTGGTTTAAACTGCAATTTTCTGTGCAAAAACTGGTTTAAACTGCAATTTTCCGTGCAAAAACTGGTTTAAACTGCAATTTTCTGTGCAAAAACTGGTTTAAACTGCAATTTTCTGTGCAAAAACTGGTTTAAACTGCAATTTTCCGTGCAAAAACTGGTTTAAACTGCAATTTTCCGTGCAAAAACTGGTTTAAACTGCAATTTTCCGTGCAAAAACTGGTTTAAACTGCACTTTTCTGCGCAAAAACTGGTTTAAACTGCAATTTTCCGTGCAAAAACCGGTTTAAACTGCAATTTTCTGTGCAAAAACCGGTTTAAACTGCAATTTTCTGTGCAAAAACTGGTTTAAACTGCACTTTTCAGCGCAAAAACTGGTTTAAACTGCAATTTTCTGTGCAAAGAGTTAATTTTTTGAATGAAAAATTTAATTTTCAGCTGAAAAATTCAATTTTCAGCTGCAAAATTTGATAAAAATTGGTAACAACTGCAATTTCATGGCAAAAAATGGTAAAAACTGCAATTTCATGGCAAAAAATGGTAAAAACTGCAATTTCATGGCAAAAAATGGTAAAAACTGCAATTTCATGGCAAAAAATGGTAAAAACTGCAATTTCATGGCAAAAAATGGTAAAAACTGCAATTTCATGGCAAAAACTGGTTATTGCAATTTTTCGTGCCGATCTCTTTACATTTAGTTATGACGGTGCTACTTCTCGGTGTGTTGTTGACTAAAGCCATCTGGCCAAACGGATCCCCCGCTTTCAATTCGCCCGTCAGTCGAGTCGCAATCTTGCCCGTCGTCTCGTCTTTTTCGTCGATACTCAATACAAGCAGACCCGACAAAACGACGTAAAAATACAACGGAAGTTGTCCCTGCCTCACCACCACTCGACCAGGTTCCAAATACTGATAATTGATCACCCGCGACATCTCCATCAACGTCTGCTGCGAGTACTTTTCGAAAATAGGCAAAAGGCAGATGGCTTTGTAAACGTATTCGCATTCTTCGTCCTTTCGAAACTCCTCCGGTTTCAATAAAATCTTTTTGACCTAAATTCAAACAAAATAATTTTGAAACAACTCTCTAGTTTATAGTATTTTTGTGCTACTTTATATTACTGTATTTTCTCGAGTAATTTTTCGAATTTTTCATTAAAATTTCAATTTTTTCATTAAAATTTTAATTTTTTCATTAAAATTTCAATTTTTTCATTAAAATTTTAATTTTTTCATTAAAATTTCAATTTTTTCATTAAAATTTCAATTTTTTCATGAAAATTTCAATTTTTTCATGAAAATTTCAATTTTTTCATGAAAATTTCAATTTTTTCATGAAAATTTCAATTTTTTCATGAAAATTTCAATTTTTTCATGAAAATTTCAATTTTTTCATGAAAATTTCAATTTTTTCACTAAAATTTCAATCTTTTCATTAAAATTTCAATGTTCTCATTAAAATTTCAATTTTTTCAATAAAATTTAAAATTTTTCAATACAATTTCAATATTTTCATTAAAATTTCAATTTTTTCATTAAATTTTCAATTTTTTCATTAAAATTTCAATTTTTTCATTAAAATTTCAATTTTTTCATTAAAATTTCAATTTTTTTGATTGAAATTTAAGTTTTTTGATAGAAATTTAATTTTTTTCATTAAAATTTCTTCCTTTTCTATTGAAATTTCACCTTTTTCTATTAAAATTTCCATTTTTTTGATTGAAATTTCAATTTTTTAATTAAAATTTCAATTTTTTAATTAAAATTTCAATTTTTTAATTAAAATTTCAATTTTTTAATTAAAATTTCAATTTTTTAATTAACATTTCAATATTTTAATTAAAATTTCAATTTTTTAATTAACATTTCAATTTTTTAATTAAAATTTCAATTTTTTAATTAAAATTTCAATTTTTTAATTAAAATTTCAATTTTTTAATTAAAATTTCAATTTTTTAATTAAAATTTCAATTTTTAAATTAAAATTTCAATTTTTTAATTAAAATTTCAATTTTTCAATTAAAATTTCAATTTTTTAATTAAAATTTCACCTTTTTATATTGAAATTTCACCTTTTTCTATAGAAATTTCACCTTTTCTATTGAAAATTCACCTTTTTCTATTGAAATTTCCATTATTTGGATTAAAATTACACTTTTTTCATTAAAATTTTATATTTCTCAATGAAATTCGAGAGCGGCTACAAAACGAGGGCGACTCTTAATCGAGAAAATACGGTATTTCACGTTATTTCCATACCACTTGCGACATTAAAACCGTCTTCCGAGATCTTTTGTACGAGTTTACGTTGAACATCGGCAAACTGCTCTGCGCACCTCGTTCCAGCAGGTCGTCCATCTGATCAGACTCCGGCGCTATCAAATGGTTCACTACTAATCGGGATAGCGCCTTTATGCGTAACAACTACAACAGAAAAGAATTTTTATTAAAAATATTTATTTCTTTTAATTCGTGTCAAGCTATTAACTATCCGTCTCATTTTGTCATGCAAGTCTTCTTCGTCCAGTCCCTGATAGAGCAGAGTGATCAATTTCTTGGTTGCCCGTCGTTTCCTCTCCTCCTTGTCTTGCTCCTTCATATCGTCGTCGAGTGCGGTTTGTAATTCATCCAACATCGCGTCAGGATTGGGATTTATCGGCACTTTCGACAAACTGATGTTGTGTTCGGGCACGTTTGCTTTGGCTCCGGATGTAACCGACATCGTGCGAACTCGTTATTACTATTCTTCTTAGCGATACATACACTGGTTGATTTGGTTATACATTTATAAACGGTTTAATTTCTAATTCCATATTTCGTAGAACGGTAATACGTAAATATTTTGCCCAGTTCCCATCCCAATACAAAATGAAATTCAATATGTCTGAACTCTGAACTGTTTCTTCTTGCCACGGAAACGGATTTTTTATTTTTAATTATTTTTTTTTATTTCCTCGCTTGCTGTCATTCGTTTTGTTTGCTTTTAAAAATTATTTTTCTTTTCTTTTAAATTTTAAATATTCTTTCATGTGGTTGCCGGTTTTTTTTCTTAATGGTTTATTTTCTTGTCGCTAGGAGGCTCTGAGGTCGAACGAGGATATATAATATATATCCTCGTATATGTACGTCGGTACGTTCGTACACGGGTACGTCGATCTTTGCACTGGACTGCGCAATCTTTTTTTTGTAATTGTTTCCTAATTTGAGAAATTTCAACCATTTCTCTTCTCATCGCGTGAACGTCCAGTGCACGTTCTCGTTACAGTTTCGAATCGATTCGGTTACGTTCTGTACGCATAGTCCTCGTCGTTCCGATATTTATTTCAAACGTTTATAAATGTCTGAGTGAGAAATTTCGCCGTAATACTAGTACACCAGTACGCGTGGGTTGCGACGTTTTCATTCATCCTGGCACCAAAGCATTACATTGTTTCGATATGGTTGACATGCGTGTATCCTTGTCTATTAGATAAAGTAGGACTAGTTTGTGGGAACCTTGTACGCTTAGATCTGAGCTCCGATTCCGATGTGGAAATTCCACCTGAATAGATGGTCAAACTGCTGCAGAAATTGCCAAAACTTGAATGGTTCGACTTTTCTAAGAGAGAAGAATGTTCGAATGAAGTTGTTGCTGCGATTGGTAAATATTGTCTACAACTACGACATCTAGACTTAAACTCGTGCAAAAATTTTACGGATGATGGGCTGTGCTCGTTAATCAATTGCAAGAAACTGGAGTATTTGAAATTATACGACAATTCGACCGTCACACCCGAAGGCTGCTTATGCATTTTAAAACAACTTCCTCTTTTAAGAAGGTTTCTTCATGAATAGAGACCGGATATTTATGCAAAATTTGTTTTATGTGCATAAAATATGCACTAAAAATTCCATTTTATGCAAAATAAAAATAAAAATATGCAAAATAAAATAATTTATATGATTAAAATCAGGTGTTAAATAACAACTTAATACCATTTCCAAGTGTTCATGATGTAAATGAATTATAATTAGTAATTACAATTCATTCTTTTCTATTTTTTTTATTTTTTTATTTGTTTATTTTACACATTTAGTGACTTTCCCTGGTTTCTGTTTTTGGCGAAGTTCGCACTTCCGAACGCAAACCATACGTATACAACAATACATGAAACGTACACAAAACAAACGCAATATTTTCTTAAAAAAGGCAGAAATTGATACGTACACGTTACGTATCATAAAAGAGTGACACAAATCGCCATTTTTTTTTCGGAAAAACGGCAAAATATGCATTTATTTCCGATTTTCGGAAAATATGCATTTATAGCCGATTTTGGCTTTATATTCAATAAAAATATATTGCATGCATTTATGCATTTATCCGGTCTCTATTCATGAATGCTGGGAAGGTTTATTTGATTTGTTAAAACAACAATTCAAATCGGAGCAAACATTGCATACTTATTCCATCGTTGTACAGTATCCGGATTTAATCAATATGGAAGATTTAATTATTATAACTACTATTTTTCCAAATCTTAGCACTTTTCAATTAGCATCAACTAGTCTGGATTTGAATATTGTCTTGGCGCGGACACAACGATTGGCCTGACTTCGTCTCACTAATTTCAGATTAGTAAATCTTAGGCTTCTTCATTATTATTGCAACAGTTACAGTTAGCGGGTTGTAGTATTTTGGATACTGAAGATGTGCACGATTTAACTAAACATATTTCATTCCAAAACCTGTAGAAAATATGCATACATGATACTATTCAAGTCTTTACTGAAACTCAATTAAAAATGTTGATTGTACAAAGTCCAAATTTAGTCAGTTTAGGTTTTGTATATTGTCAAACATTGAAACGTACCGTTTTTCGCAAAATTCGATGAAACGGTACAAACATCAAAACCAACAACCTGACCTGACCTGACCTGACCTGACCTGACCTAACCTAACCTAACCTAACCTAACCTGACCTGACCTAACCTAACCTAACCTGATCTAACCTGACCTAACACACAACCTAACCTAACCACGTAGCCACTTGAATAACATCCCCGATGATGGCCGAAAATTCGATGAAACGTACCGCCTAATTTAGAATTCGATGAAACGACCCCCATTTTCGCACGTTTCAAAAAACGCAAAAAAAACAGGATTTGATGAAACGGGATTCGAGGAAATGACCCGACCCGTATTTTCGGAACTAGATGAATTGAATGCACTTCAAAATCTAACACGTTTAGCGTTTTTAAGGTGTCACTCAATTAACCAATGTGTGGTTAAGAAAATTTTAAAAATGCGAAATCTATTGAATGAGTTGCATGTCTATGATTGTATGAACATTGACACATCAGCTTACAATGAAATTAACTCTTACATTAGAAGTGTCAATCTGGATTTGAAAGTTGAACACTATTGATCAAGACATGATTGTACCATTTATTCATGAAATTGTGATACCGTACTGCCTCGATTTAACGCCGGTCGTATCTAAGCGCCGGCTCCTGATTAAGCGCCGGGCAAACTGAGGACGAAATGGCAATAAACGCCGGCCTTAAATGAACGCCGGGTTTGTTTAAACGCCGGGTTGAAACGTTTTTTAAACGTTTTGAGAGGTCTTTTGGTCGAAACATCGAAGAATAGCTAGCAATGAGTGGCTTTCCAATTTTTTTTTTCGGTTAGACGCCCGGCGCGAATAATCGCCGGGCTTTGAATGAACGCCGGGGGGGTCAACTAGAAAAAATGAATAAACGCCCCGGCGTTAAATCGAGGCAGTACGGTATTCTATGAAATTTGAATATTTCGATGTCAAACATAAACGAAAGTTTGTTTCCTTATTTCCCAAAGTAAAAGGACGGAATTCCTGAAGATATTTACGAAATAAAGAAACAATTTTCTATTAAAACTGCTTGGTATTTGAAATCAGATTCCAGTTTTATTGTAAAATAACATTAAAAATAACATTAAAATAACATTAAAACTACAAAAAATAAATTACTTATACTGGAATTTATTAGAAAATAAATAAAAAATTTGAATCTGGATTAAATAAGTAAATACCTTAAGTTTATTTACCATTAACAGAATATAATTAAAATCTACAATTTATATTTTTTACCACAAAGAATCACGAAGCTATGTTCAAAATCTTTCGTTGGAATATTTACCGCTCCATTGCCTAGCAAGTAAAAACCAAGAACCATGCGCTTCGCAGCGAAGCCACCCGTATCAAATAATGAGTCATTGAAAAATCCAAATATTTTAACTAAAAAAAATAGACTAACTTTTGAGCTTGGTAAATCCAAACTACCACCATATTTGTGAAACAAACTATACAAGTTCAAAATACATTTTATTTTTAATAAAAAAATTATTAAAATTCTGAGAATTAAATTAAAAATAGTTTTGATTTGTAAGAAAAACAGAACAGAAAAATTTGTCACGGTCCTGACTTTAGACAGTAGAAGTTTTTAAAATTTTGAGCGCATTTAGCGCCTTTCTCCCTGATTTTTCCCATTTTTATTAGAAAATTGTTTTAATTTCCTCACCGCCCCACTCGAACGACACTTCATCCACGAAACTACGAAAAGAAATTTGTTAAAACAAAACCATTATATTTTTCAATTTAAAAATTACGTGTGTTCTTCGCTCCAACGCTCCAAGTACTTTCTGTGTAACATCCACAAACCGCTAGTGATACTCGCTAAGCAGATCTCGTTTTGACACGGTTCATTAACGATTAAATGAGTGCAAGTGCCATTGAAAGCAGCGTTTCGACACGCCGCCGTCAAGTAATTCGATTATTTTTTTCAACTCCATTCGTTCGGTGTTTCGGAACCCCGACAAGTTGTCGCGTTTTCACTAACGAGTGACATGTCTACTGCACCTAAAATAAAAAAAAAATAAAAATCACAATGAATCCATGAAATAAACAAATCAAGATTTTTCTTACTCTCAATCAATTTTTCTCTTGACGTTAAACTCGGTTTTGGTTTCTTGTCTTTGCTGTCGCTGCTAACTGTCCGTTGTCGCACCATCCAACTTTGCGAAAGGAACTCATTATTCGTGAATGGACTCAAGTCCCCGCCCCCTGTCCTGCTCTCCATGACCAATGACTAGACTTATTATCGTCCCGTTTTTAAGGTCCGCTCCCAGTGTCTCGGTCGCTTAGTGATTTGTCCCTGATTTAAAAAAATACAGTTTTATCATTTTATGCTAGAGCTGGCAAACCTCATGATGTTTCTTTACTAGTTACTGTGTATACGTTTAAAAACCTACCGTTAAATGACGCCTCTTGTTAGCTGTACTTAAGTGAGGTGGTGAGGCGAGAAGTAGATGTAACCAAGGTCGAGCGAGGATGTAAGCATAGCGGAAACAGAAGTAATTTTAGATCCAGACTTTCGTGTTTAGCTCAGGTTAAGTGATGTCAAATGACAGGTGGTTTACTTCTGTGGCTACATCTATATAATTGGTATGTCAAATATGTCTAAATTTCTTTGCAATTTTTAAAATTCATTGTGACTATTATTATTGGATAGTACCAATAAATGTGTACGTCCCGAGTCAACAACAAAACCTTGGACAATACAGTGATAAAAATCAATTAGCTACTGCAATTTCATCTCTGGAATAGCTGCATTCACTATATTTCAATTGAACTGCGAAAATTAAGTAATTGTTGTTAGTCATCATTGGCGGTTTGCAGTGCGCCCGTGTACGGATAAAATTTGACATTTTACACAGATGATTTCTATCAGAAGTTCATTACGTCGCAAAACCTTCAAGGATCTTGGTAAAAAAAATAGCAGGTAACGAATTGATATTCACAAAAATTAACTCCCGGTATTTTTATTTTAATTTTGCTTTTGTCACGAATATCATTCGTTAGTCAGTACTTGTCATGTGACTTCGTGAAACAATCACAAGTATAGGACTACCATATGTAAATAATTTTATTATTATTGTAAACTTTATTGAATCTGTCGATAGTGCAATTTATCACACATTGAATACTGTTATTATTACTAAAAAAAATTATGATTTAACACTTGAACATTTGATAGACACATGCCAATTTATTTTTTATTTTTAGGATTTATACCAGCACGATACCTCTTTGCAATTTTAGGATGTTTAGGTTTTGTAAACGTCTATTGCATGAGGGTCAACTTAAGTGTCGCAATGGTCAGTAATAAAAACTACATTTTTTTTTCATATCTCCTTATACAGGGTGTATCAGAATTCATGTTACACAGAAATAGGGGGTGTAGAGAGGGACCAGGAGATCACGTTTCCACTAATCAAAAATTCCAAAAAAAATTTCCCATTTTGTTACAACCCAAAAACAATGGAAGATTTCAAATATCGCAGGTCACGCATATCGCCCACAATTGCCAGGTTAAAGCGATTAATTTCTGAGAAATTTAATGACCTCGTAGCAAAGCTTAAACGTATTTTCGATTCAATAGAGTCATCAAAATCGTAGTTATCTCTGTGTTACAACACATTGAATCGATCCCACGTGTTTGGAACGCAGATCAGCAACAATAGCGTGCATTCGAATGTTTGGCGAATGTTTGGCGGTTTGCAGTGCGCCCGTGTACTGATAAAATTTGACATTTTATACAGATGATTTTTATCAGAAGTTCATTACGTCGCCAAACCTTCAAGGATCTTGGTAAAAAAAATAGCAGGTAACAAATTGATATTCACAAAAATTAACTGTTGGTATTTTCATTTTAATTTTGGCTTTGCTACCGTACGAATATTTTCGAGACTTCGAAATAAATCCTATCACGATTGTTATTGGGTTGCAAACCCATTTTGTAATGTTTAAACATTTGTTCCAGTTGTTCATGTTTTGTCAGTTACACAATTTCCGAGTATGTGTAACAAGTTGTGACGATTCTACTTTTAGGCTAATTTATTAGCCAGTTAAGATAGATAAATAATCGATTTAAACAAGACGTTGTTAAGACTAACAACAACCTAACCGAGATAAGCTACGGAATTCAGTGTGACATGAATGAATAATCAAATGGAAATACAACTTACAGCTTTGTGTGATATAACATATTTATTACTGAATAATAATAACAAAGTTGGGTTCTTGAAGCGTGTAAACGGGCGGCATCAACTGGTTGAGGATCCGGGCAAAGCCAGAGGAATACGGCTGACTTGCGGCATCGTCACAAATAACGCTACGGAGACGTATTTGGTCCGTGGCTCGAACATCTAATATTACGAAGAGTCCTTCGAATCAAATAAATATAAAGTGATTAGTGAAATATAACAAATGAATTGTTATATAAATATTAATTGGGCGGGGACAGTCACGAGAGTCGACAGGACCGTCGCGGGAGTTGTTGAGGCTCCATCCGCCAACATGCCTTACGACGACAAGATCTCGTGATCAGGCGCCGAGTATTTGTTTGTGCACGACGAGTCGCTGTCGGTGGTACCAACCACCGGGTGAACATTACTATGGGTTTAGCAAGACAGGATCACCAATACTTGAGTGGTTGTTTAGCATAATATCTTCACGGATAAAACTCACGGGCTACTAACCCGGCGTAGTGTGCCTGTAAATAGACCATTCACCGACCACTAGAGTACGGAAGGACCTATGTTAAGCAATTCACCCTGAGAGGACATTTGTCCGTGTTTTGTTTCGTGTTTGGGTGGGATTTCCCGCACACATACTCTTGGCAGAGCATCTGACCTATGACCGAGGAATCGCTCAGATAGATGCGACTATCACCGATCATATAGTTTGACATTTATTTAACGGGTTAGTCAATCCCGTGCATGGACGACACACTATGTCACCGTACGAATTCTAACTGTCCCTTAGAACAGCAAGCTAACGTTACGGGGCCATTTCATGTTGTTAACATGTCTATTACCGGAGTTAGCCTTCCCGAAATAGCCCTACAACAGCAATAACAAAATAGTATTAATACTAATTGTGGAGAGCTGAGGTGGCCTGATGTGTCGATAGAGAAAGTGAGATCAAACGATAACGACTTATCAACTACAAACAATATAGACATATTCAGAATCAAGCCAGGGGGGTCACTGAGTGGAAAACCAGCGTTTATATAGTTCTTGAGAACTACTAGATTGGCGACAGCCAATCAGTGTACGAATCGGCGGATTCGTGGGTCATTAGTCCGGACCTAAAAGAGACAGAGGGGTTCGGACCTAATATGGAATTGGGTCAAGAAGGGTCCGATTGGTCCCCCTCGAAAGGTAAGTAAACGTTGATATTGATTCGATAGAATCAATAACATTAAGTAAGTAATGCTTAATTTATATTCAATAAAATAGTTATATTTTATTTACTGTGTCAAAGTAATGATTTATCACAACTTTTGGCTTTCTCGAGTTTGAATTACGCGCGTTTATTAAACAACGCTATCTATTGTGAACATTTGATAAATACGGGTTTATAATCATCACAAAGTGTGTTGTAAATTAATGTCCCGATCCAGTTTTCAACCGATATCGATTTTTATTAATGCTTGTTACTGTTGGGTTGCAAACCCATTTTGTGGTGCCTAAACATTTGTTTCTGTGTTGCGTGATCTATTAGTTACACACTTTCTGAATATGTGTAACAAGCGTGCTATAATGTAATGTCCCGATGTTGTTTTTCAACCGATTCCGATTTTTATCAATGCTTGTTACGTACCGCGGTTGAATACTTTATTCTTTATAGCATGCGGCCACGATATCGTCTGCTCGAAAGAGTGAGTCTCGTTTTATCATTATCGCTTGTTTATCGATTATAAATGCCGGTGTTTTATTTACTTTTGAATGTAAAGGACAAATCATTGATAATGTAACAATGATTTATCCTATGTTGATATGGAGGGCAAATAGCTTCCAACCGTGTACTGTCGCTAACAATTCTCACGAATTAAAGATGGCGCACGCTTGTCGGTTTCGCGCACCGTTTAAATCAGCTTTGGATTTATTTTCGTTTGAAGAATCGCCGGGAATGACTTCACAGTTACGTGCCGCGGTTGAATATTTTCTTCTTTACAGCACACGTCCCTGATGTCGTCTGCTTGAAAAAGCGAGTTCTGTTTTATCATTCTCTTTTGTTTATCGATTGTTAATGTCGGTGCTTTTACTTGTGATTGTAAAGGACAAATCATTGGAAATGTAACAATGATTTATCCTATATTGATATAGAGTGCGAGATAGCCTCTAACCGTGTATCGTCACTTATGTTTTCGCGAAATTAAAGATGGCGCACGTATGTCGGTTTCGCGCACCGTTTAAATCAACATCTGATTTAATTTCGTTTGCAGAATTGCCGGGAATCACCTCACAATTGTGATACGCACAAATAAACAATTCGAGATTTAACAATAACTAACTGATTTTAATCGTTGAAATTATCATAGGCAGAAAACGCGTGGTAACACGAGTTCTTACATATAAAAAGATGGTGGTCAACCCCAAAAAACGGGGTTAACTTCCGGTTAACAAGGACCGGTCAAAAACACAAATTACACACCAGAGGGCACTCTTGGTGACCCTCGATCAAAGAAACACTATTGTTGTTAAAACATTACCAATACAATTCAATATTCGATAAAAAACACTTGTAATGAGATTGAAACACTTTTTGAAATAAAAACAATAAAAATTAAACACAAATTGAAATCATTAATAAAAACATTAAATTGAAATATTAAATCCAATTCTGGATTTTACATTGCCGGGGGGGGAGGGGGGGAGGATAATCCCAAAATCAATTGTCGTCGGCGACTTCCAACGAGCAAAGTCTCTGCAACGGTCTTCTTAACGTTTTCCTTCCTGGAAGCAGCATTTCGCAAGATCGAATTTTTCCATCTTGAAACTCGCGTAATTCGACGAGATACTCGTGAGACCACCGGCGCCACAATAAACTCGTAATTCTTTGGCGCAGTTTCCATCGCTTGATGAGTTCCGTTCTTTTGTTTAAATCTGAGCGATGATCTGGATCATATACATCTGGTAAACTGGAAAGGCGAGCTCCGATCAGGAAGTGAGATGGAGACAACGGCTCAGGTTTGGTTGGATTGTCAGTCACGTACGTAATTGGGCGCGAGTTGATAATTGATTCGACTCCGGACAATACAGTTGTCAGTTCTTCAAAACACAACGACGATCTTCCTAGTATTTTCTTCAGACTCAATTTGACCGACTTAACTAGGCGCTCCCAAAACCCCCCCCCACCATGGGGCGAGTTCGACTATAAACTTCCATTGAATTTTGTTGTGAGATAAGAATTCCTGGAATTTTTCCCCGGTGAATCCGTTTATAAATAACGACAAATCCTTTTCTGCTCGCTTGAATGTTTTCGCTTTATCTGAATATACGACACTCGGAATTCCTCGTCGTGATATCATGCGTTTGAATGCCAGGATAAACTTCTCTGTCGACAGGTCCGATACCAATTCCAGGTGTACGGCTCGTACTACCGCGCAGGCGATGTAACATTTCTCGCCACTTCGCATGTAGAGTGGGCCCGCGAAATCCACGCCTATTATCTGGAAGGGGGCAGCACGATTGATGCGGTCAGAAGGGAGAAGCCCGATGGCTCGTGTCATCAGCTTCGAGTTTACGCGACAGCACGTTATGCATTTGGACACGTAACTTTTAATCGTTTTTCTGGCTCTTCGGGTTCAAAATCTTGAGCGAAATTCGGATAACGTATCTTCCAGTCCTTCATGTAGAGCACGTCTATGAAAATCTTTTATTATTAGCGTGGTCATCGACAAGTCCGCGTCCAATACGACTGGATAATTGAAGTTTTTCGTTCCGATGTGGTCGCGAATTTGAGAATTTATTCTCAATGCTTCCTTCTCGTCGATGATTAGTTCCACTTGCGACAGAGTCGATTCCTTGCTTAATTTTACTGCTCTCTGTACGCAGTCCAGTTCTTCTGCGAATCTTGCACGCTGAGCATAACGAAACCAATATATTTCTGCTATTTCGATTTAACATCACCAAAGTCAGATTTAACATCACCAAAGTCAGATTTAACATCACCAAAGTCAGATTTAACATCACCAAAGTCAGATTTAACATCACCAAAGTCAGATTTAACATCACCAAAGTCAGATTTAACATCACCAAAGTCAGATTTAACATGACACAAGCTGGACTTAACATCACCAAAGTCAGATTTAACATGACACAAGCTGGACTTAACATCACCAAAGTCAGATTTAACATGACACAAGCTGGACCTAACATCACCAAAGCCAGACTTAACATCACCAAACTCAGATTTAACATCACCAAAGTCAGATTTAACATCACCAAAGTCAGATTTAACATCACCAAAGTCAGATTTAAGATCACCAAACTCAGATTTAAGATCACACAAGCTGGACCTAACATCACCAAAGTCAGATTTAACATGACCAAAGTCAGATTTAACATCACCAAAGTCAGATTTAACATCACCAAAGTCAGATTTAACATGACCAAAGTCAGATTTAACGAGACATACAGGGATGAGCACCCGCTGGGTCACCACACCCTGACCTTCGCCAGATGATCGACGTCTTCCAAGCAAGTCGATTGAATCCACACAATGAAATGATGAAAACCAACCTCCGAAAGCCCGTTGTAAATCCGACCTAAATTAGCCGTAAAACACTCCACGTACAAAAAATCAAATAAAACAACCAAAAAAAAGTCTGTTCCGATTTTCGAATCGAAAATGGCGTCTACTTGCTGCTCGTCCAACTGCGAAAGCAGAAAATACACGACGTCTATCCCGAAACAGCGACCACGAGTGGACTTGATGTGATCATCGAGTACTGCATTAATCAAATGATCAAATTCGCTGTTTGTTTGGATGCAATCGACGAAGACTTCTTGTCGTTCGTCCTCGCTCATTATCGACCAGAAATATTGCATCGCGCTTTGGTTTCGGTATCTCATCCTCCCCAGAAACATCTCGACTCTTCTCTCGCTTTCTCGGCTTAATTCTGCATCAAACAGATTCCTTTTCCAATAATTAAACATCGCTCTTTGTAAATTCGCCTCGTTATTCGCCAAGCTCGCCATTAAAACCTTTCGCATTAAATCGTCGGTGAATTTGTACCTAAGATACTCAACTGCGTCTTCTACACAGAAAATACAGGCGATATCGAATCTGTCTAAGAGATTCAAATGTGTTAAATGAACCAGAGCGCGAGCTGATTCGGTTGTGTTTAATTTGCCGTGTGCCGTCCATCGCGACGCGTGGATGATTTCTTGCGCGAATTCCATCTCGATTTGTTGAAACACGCGAAGAAACATGTATTCGATCCATTAGAATAATTGTTTTCCAACTCGTCTGACAAATATTGTTACGCGGTAGAGCCGTACCGTGTATCGGCTGGCTCTGCTCGCTCTGTTTAGGCATTTAATGCAATGAATTCTCACTAGACGGCGCTGTGCACCTAATTAGATGCACAGACCGTTCAACTTAGTTGATAGGGGGAATAGGAGTTTACTTAGTGAGCTGATTAAGCCAGAGAGCTCAGATCTCTTTTGATTCTCAAACTTTTACCTTCACCTACTACTGCCAGCCGGTTGACGGTCAGGCAGGACTAGGTTTCCTGAATTGAATTGAAATAACAACAGCATCATCCTTATTTACTCATTTGATTTAATGATTGGTTTATATTTTAAGAATAAATGAACAAATGTAATAAGAGCTGATGACCGAACATTTACATTAGTAAATGTCCGACTTTGAATAATAAAGCCAACAGGCATTTTACATATAAAACCCTGTGTCATTCTTGATTAACTTCATGTCACGTAGGATTAAATCAATCCCCATTTAGCCACGTAACAATATGCGTAACATGGGTTTTAAGTAGTATCGAATGGGCAAGGAATCCACTTGTTTGCAAACATCGTCTTCTAGTTTGATCCAGCGACTCATGTAGCTGCAATTAAACTCCCAATCAAGGTGAAAATCGAAGTGATTTTTCCAAAGTGAAACTGCGGTTTTGGCGAGTGAAATGTGTTCGAAACTCAGCACGTCCAAGATGAACTTCATGATTGAATGGTTTGATTTTGATTTACGGAGATCTGCAGTTTTGCTTTTATATATATTTGTTTAGTAACGTCTGGGAGACGAATACGTGGAGAACGTTCGATGACGTACCGCCAATCAATCAATTCAATCAATTCAATCCGGTTTTGTCTGTTGTTGCTCAATGCACAGTACTTTATATGCGTACACTGACTGTACAAGTAATTACAGCCGCACTAGATGTTTGTTTTCTGCTTACTAGATGGCAGGAGTGTACTCACGATCCCATATGCTTGCGCAATGCGCATGCGCAGAACCACTCCATTCTTCTCGAGAAAATGCTATCGCGAGTCATTTTGGATGCCGTCGTTCGATTTTGTTCGTTCTCGTTGACAGGATCAGGATTGTTAGGTTTAATCACGGAATATTCCTCGGTTTGTCTCCCAATTTGTTGGTTTTAATTTTTTCTCACGATTTATGCGTATCATTCCTAGGGAAGTCGTTTGGGAGAACCAAGATGGCTGTTGGATTCAATACTTTGTATTATACATTATGAAATGATTGATCACTAATTGATAGTTATTTATTGTCTAAATTAAACACATAATATTGTAAACTATCTCAAAGCTGAGACTAGCTGACCCAAAATTACCAAGACACGACTACAAGCTCTAGTTAACTTCAAGTGATTTTATTACAAAACAATTCCTTTTTAAATATCGCATTGGTCAGCTCTGATTGGCTGACCACACGGAACGGCCCCCAATTGGCTGTCTTCCCCAAAAACATATTTGTGTATGTCCACCCGCCCCCTGGCGATCGTTGTCGCCCGTCCTCTCATCTCAAACCCAAAAACTCCAGCCATCAAAGGTTATGGGCCCAGCAAAAGAGGCAAATGCCATGTAACTGCAAATATATCACGAAAAATTAAAATTTAATCGGGGATTGCCGTCATACACACACGACTGCCAGGACACACGTTCGAATGAGTTACAGTCGAGAACAAGTGAATACCGCTGCTTAACATTCAAAGGCAAATAACGGTATGCAAGAACATGATGGAAATTTGACTGCGATTGTCAAGTTGAATGGACGAAATTGGACAAATTGGTCAGTCAGGATAAACACACTTTTAGAAGCTAAAGAGTTGAAATACATCTTAACAGAAGATATTCCAACCGCTAATCTTGGAGAAACCCCAGAAGCATTAAAAACAAGACAGGACAAATGGAAAAAGGACCAGTCTAGAGTGCTCAATATTATTTTTACATAGGTGGATGAGTCACAAATGCAAGAAATAATAAACGTAACAACTGCCAAGGAAGCATGGGAAATTCTAAAAGAAGAAAATCAAAGTGAAGTGACCACGCTGACAGTACAACTAATGATGAAATTGACAGCAATGAAGATGAAAAGGAATGAGATGGCAGCAACTTATTTATCAAGAGTAAAAGGCATTTCACAACAGCTGGCAGCAATAGGACAGAAGGTTTCTGAACAGCAATTGTGTGCATATGCATTGAGAGGTTTACCAGCTGCCTATGAGGATATAGTCAGAAATTGTGAAGCATTGGGCACAACCATAAAGATGTCCACAATAAAGACATTGTTACTCACAAAGGAACAAAGACGAGCAGACACAGATGCAACAACAGTTGAAGAAGCCAAGTGGACCACTACGCAAGCATTCATGGGCAGAAGACGTGGAAATTATCGTGGTCGAGGAGGCGCAAGACCACCACCAAGATGTTGGAATTGTAACAAGATAGGGCATCGCCAATTTGAATGCAGATTGCCAAAACAAGAAATTCAGCAGGGCGCACAATCAAGCAATAATTTTAATAATCCACCACGTGCTACTGCACAAGATGGAAATCCATATAGACAGAGGCAAACCCGAGGAGGAGTGAATCGGGGTAATTATTCACGAAGAGGATCTGGATCTGCAGCAATAGTGGCCGCAGAATTAGGATCAAGCCCTTCCGCCCTAATAGATTATGCATGTTGCGTCAGTGATGACGACATTTGTCAAGCTTTGACATCAACAATGGATGATGATGCTGAAAATATTTGGCACCTCGATTCGGGGGCCACGTCACACATGACGGGTGATGTTAACAAATTCCAACATCTCAGAAATACAGAAGCCAAGAATGTCACATTAGCAGAAGGGAGAATAGTTTATACTGTGGCAGTAAGAAATGTCGTACTAACCATAAATGATGGCCAACATTCCACAAGATTAAATATGTAGGTAACTGGTAGCAGAGGAGCGCGCAGTGGTCGGCGAAATGCCGACGAGAAGCGTGAAATGATAAGCCAAAACAAAATGGCGTCGTGCTTCGTGCACGACGTCGTCGATACGTTCACCGTATCGTTTACCAAATGCGCGCGTCTTAAGGACGCTTATGTGCGCGTGAAAAACAGCACTGAATGTGCTTTAATGCAAAGACAATGTGTAAAAACAATAAAACAATTTAATAAGAAAATGATACATTACATTTGTGGTGAAACCATGGCTAAGCTGTGCAAAACCCATGCATGGCGCCATGTTGGAAAAAGAAGAAGAGTGAGAACACACTCTGGTGGCAATAATTGACATTAGATGTCAAAACAAAAGAACAAATCATACTGAAAAACATTATGCAGGTATGGAATTACATACGGGACAGCACACAATGTGTGCAAAAGCGAAATATAACGAATAAGACATCAAACATCGAAATAACTGATTTGAAATTGAATTATATAAAGTATGAACATTTGATATCGATAATAAATTTGGTCTTAGGACCAACAAATCCCCCCTTCGATCTTAAATGTTCAGGGGAAATATAAACGCATACTGGAATTACAGTGTAAACATTAAACAAAATGAAAATCATTAAGTCGAATCACCGAGCCGGGTACTATAAATGTAAAACTCTACGGAAGCCCGACTATTCCCTCTGATCTCGATGACTCTCATAATCGGGAAAAACTAACACAGGAATGTCACGATAAAGTCACAATCGGAAAATCCGAGAAATCAACGATTGTAAACGCTCCGATCCGAGCCACTTCGTGAAGATGTCAGCGACGTTCAGGTCGCCGGGCACTTTTCGGAGTTCAAAGCGTCCCGCCGTATACCACTCCCTGAGCCAATGATAACGTACACGAATATGTCGAGTTTTCGAAGTTTCGACATCGTTGGAAGTAAACTGTATGGCCGAGAGAGCGTCGGAATAAATGACGGGTCGCGATAATCGGTTGAGGATCGGAAACTGAAGATAAACGTGGTCCAACCAGTAAAGCTCCTTGACACACTCAACAAGGGCGATAAATTCTGCTTCCATTGTTGAGCATGCCACGGTCGACTGTTTACGACAGGACCAGCCGATTGGAATGTTGCCGATGAAAGTAATATAGCCGCCGAAACTTAATGATGTCTCCGGATCGCATGCCCACGACGCGTCGGTGTAAGCCCACAATTGTGAAGATGTACAGCCGGATAATTCGATGCAAAAGTGCGCGGTGTTAGCGACGTACTGTAGAACCTGAAGTAATGCTCGAATGTGGGTCTTATTATAGCAGGTGTTGTATTGCGATAAATGGATAACGGAGTAAAGTATATCGGGGCGTGTCCTCGAAGCCAAAAATAACAGCGATCCGATCAGCGAGCGGTATGGAAAATCTTCCAAATTCTCGGTCGATCCTCTGACGAGTGTCGTCCCGGGTGTCACGGGAACTTTCACGAGCTTGTTGGTCGAGGTACCGAACTTTTTGATGATCTTCGCAATATAAGCACGTTGGGAAATGAATGTGCGTCCCATATCACGGATAAACTCGACACCTAACAATTTCGTAATCGGACCGAGATTGACGATTTGGAATTTCGAACTGATGAGTCGGATCAATTGGTCGAAAACACTGTCGGATGCGTAGAATAAAATAATATCGTCCACGTAGACTAACATGATAGCGGAATTTCCGAAGACGTAAACACAATTACACGCGGGCATTCTTCGGAATCCGAGGTCTCGAAGCGTTTCGTCCAATTTTTCGAACCATTGTCTTCCCGACTGGTGGAGGCCGTAAAGGGATTTAACGAGTAGCCACACATTGTTGGGGTTGGAACATGTGGCACCTGCAGGGATCCGCATGTAGACTTTGTGTTTAAGTTCGCCATACAGGTACGCACATTTCACATCTAAGTGTGCATCCTTCCAACCACGCAACACTACGAGAAGACAGAAGAATAAACGGATTAAGACGAAATTCACCACCGGACTAAAAACTTCATCGTAGTCGACTCCGAGAGTTTGACGAAAACCCTGGGCGACTAAACGAGCTCGATATCTGGTGATCGTCCCTGCTGCATCGGTCTTAAGCTTAAAAAGCCATTTGCAGCCAAGAATCGTAGTATCCGGTGGTCTTGGAACTTCGAGATAAACTTCTCTTTCGGTAAATGTGTCGAGCTCTTCCTTAATGGCTTCCCGCCACTTCGGAGCATCGGAAAATTTCGGGATTTCAGCATAGGAAGCTGGTTCCGTTCTACAAAGATGAGCCGCATGGCGAGCACCCGGAATCGTAGGCAATGTGTACTCGATGTTGCTCCAAATAAATAAACTGGGGTCATAATCGATGTTGTTGAGCATACAGTATTCATCAACATCCCTCTGAGATCTGAGTCGAATGCCCGGCATCGGAAAATAGTAAACGTCCGTTTTAATCGATCCCGGAACTTGATCCTTCCGAAGGTGTTCCTCGCGTCTCCAATCACTGCACTCGGAATCTCCCCCAATGGGTCGCCAAATATATGCAGTATGGCGATCCGTAGCAGGCAAGACTTCAGTCCCGACTATGTGCTGAATTGGAGCAGGAGACATTGGAGTATCGTCAAATACCGACACTGTATGAGAAAGATCTGCTCCACGGGTTTTCCGGCGATATGTGATGTATCTCGCTGGAGAACCAGGCGGTGATTGGCGAGGAGACTGCTCTGCAGATGTCCCAGTGAAATCAGATGTTCTTGGAAGAATGGCTTGGTCATCAAAGTCAGCAATATCGTCATCTGTATCTCCTTCCTGATAGAGGATGGGATACGATTGTGAATGTCCTAGACTTGCCGAACTCGGTAATTGCAGTGCACACGCATCCAACAGTAACTGCTCTGGCGTTGTCGGAGGCGGCAATTGGATGACCGGTGTATGAACAGAGTGAGATGTCGACACGCCGCTGACATGGCTAGCTCCACCATTATCGGAATCGTCGTCGGAATGATCAGAATGTTCGGAATCGGATCCTCTTGGCCAGTCATGGAACTGGACGTTGTCGTTAAACGAAACCGATTGCTGTCCGACATCAGAAAAAGTTTCTTCGGGCCGTTGAGATGCGCCACGAAGAGATTTCCGATATGATTGGCGTTCATCGATCTTGACGTGAACCGTTTCGTAAACTCGATCTTCTACCGGATTCCAAACTCTATATCCGCGGGTACCAGTCGCGTAACCAACGAGATATCCCTCCCATGCACGCGGATCTAGTTTCTTGCGGCCTGGCGCGGTGTAATGCACCCAGCATTTGGACCCCATTTTGCGTAGGTGTCGTAAAGACAATGCTCGTTGTCGCCATAGGATATACGGAATTTGGTTATTCAATCTCGAATGCGGACTTCGGTTCTTCACATACGCAAATGTGACGGCGAGTTCCGCCCAAAGGTCATCCGGGAGTCGAGTTTCGGAGATAAGTGATCGGACACTGTCGGCCATTGTTCGATTTATGCGTTCTGCAGTCCCGTTCATTTGAGGTGATGCGGGATTGGTCCTCTGCCCTTGGATGCCCTTTTCTTTGAGGTAGTTCAAGAATTCATTTGACATGAATTCGCCGCCACGGTCGGATCTGATCGCTTTCACGCGAGTGTTCTGAATTCGTTCGACTCGGGCGACGAAGTCCTTAAATGCCCCAAAGGTCTGGGATTTCTGCGCCAACGGGATAATCCACGTGTAACGCGTGGCATCGTCGATAATGGTGAAAACATAATCCGAGCCGCCCAGTGACGTGAGCGGGGCTGGTCCCCACAAATCCATGTGTAGAAGATCCAATGGTTTCGATGTACAGGGATTCGGGTCCGGTTTATGCGAAGCTCTGGTTGATTTAGCAATTCTGCAGTCGTTACACGACAATTCCTGTCGGACTTCAGCTGGTTGCAGACCATAAACCTGGTCGTTAGCTGCCAGAAGCTTCATTGCATTAGTATGCAGGTGACCGAGACGACTGTGCCATAGACCGGTGGCGTCTTTAACCGAAGCAGGATTAGCAATTACCTTTTTCTGTGACGGAGGTAAATTGCCAGGAGGAGGGGAAATCGGTAGACATTGCAGAGCATTGGAATAGGATTGTGTGGTCGGATTGACAATGACCGGTGGGGGAACAGGAGTAAGGACGGGAAAATGTGTAGGATCGGTCAGGTTTGGAATTGGTTGGGTGGGAATTGCCTTCACACTCTCAACCGCTGGCAGATCAAAACGATAGTCTGTAATTTCCCGTTGCTTTTGTTTTCCTTTAACCGGTTTCGGAACATTGTCAAAGTCCACTTCTGTCGTGACCAGTGTTTTGACAGGTTGAATTGTCGGTGGAGTGGCCGTCGAAACCGTTGTCGAACTGATAGGGGCCGAACACAAACCGTCCAAATAATACAAGCCACCACGTTCCTTTGCACGAATGATTGGTAAACGATAGTCCGATTCATAAACATTAACTTCTCCGTTGAAAATGTGGATATGATGTCGCGTTTTATCGATTTTCGACACCGAAATCAAATTGGCTTCGAAATTCGGTGCATATAGAACGTTGGTCAAATCCAAAACGCAATCTGCATCATCAACTGACGTGAGAAGTTGAACCGTTCCTCGTCCAGTAACTTGCGATTTGCCTTGCCCCAATTCGATATCGAAAGGCGGAATGTTCGTGAAATCGGTGAATAACGCTCGCACATGGGTCACGTGGTCGGTAGCGCCGCAGTCAACAATCCACTCATTGGATTGCATAAAGTGGGCAACTGGGCGCTCAACGACTTGCGGTGCACTGCAGAAAAATGTCCCTTTCCGAATTGGACGTGAGCTCCCTCGAGGACGAGTGTCTTCGACCTTGGCGACGGCGGTCTTATTCCGTCTTCGACTCTTACTTCTCGAGGAGCGTTGTACGGAAGCCGTCGACTGATTCGGGTTCGGATTCTCACGTCGAGGGTGGGGGCACTTATTCGCGTAGTGGCCCATCTGGTCGCAATTGAAACACCGAATAGTTGACAAATCACGGGCACCGGATTTATTGCGTTGGCGAAACTGTCCTTTCGCAGAAGCATGAGCCGTCGGTGGAGTTGTTCGAAGCAGACCCGCCGATCTTAAACGAGATTGTTCGGATATCAACTGTTCGGCAACCAAAGTCGGTGTAAATTTGTCATCCGGCCAATGGTAAATTGCGAACGTTGCCTGGGCATACTCAGGTGGCAATCCCTTAAGATACTGATATGCGTGGTGGTCGGGCGAAGTTTCCTCTTTAACGTCCTTTAATTGCCTAACATAGTGATCGACTCTGGCAATAAAATCCGGCATATCCTCGTTGGGTCCAATCTGGAGATTTAAAAACTCCCAACGCATGGCTGCTCTTCTGGCCCGTGAGCTTGGCGCATAAATCTTAGCCAGCGCGTCCCACGCTTCTTTCGGCGTGTTGCACGTGTCCAACACTGATCGTTTGGGCTCGCTGACTTGGATATAGATGTGACCGAGGGCTTTATCTTTCTTGGTCATGTACCGGTCTTTCTCCTTTTCCGTCAAGGTAGCTAAATGTTCGGCTTCCTTCTCCTCGGTAACATGCCTCCAAAGGCCCTCGGACTTTAAGAGCATCCGCATCGATCGTTGCCACTGCTCGTAGTTTCCAACTCCGAGTACGGGAATTTTGCTCGATGAATCTCCGGATTTGTGCATCGTGGCGTGGAAAACTCGACACTCCGCGACGAAAACACAGGCTCAGAGAAATGGTACACACGAGACACCGTAGCACTGCACGAAAACGAAGCACAACACTCGATGCGAAGCACTTTCGAGGCGGAAACCGTCAAATTGGGCAATTCCTTCTGAAGGAATTCAAAAACCTCCGGTAGCCAGTCTGAGAGGGTCCGATCGGTGCACCTGGGCCCGCGGGAAACCTCACTTGTACCACGACAAGCACTACCGGAGAATACGTAATCGCTTGATCGGATTCGATCGAAGGGCGAATACGATGCTAAATGTCCCCCAAAAGCCTTAAATTCTACCTTAAAGTTAACAATGTAAATCGACAAGAAGGAGAAATAGATGAATCGGTCGCGGGTGCAACTCTCGTGCAAATGAAGGCACGGCGCAGCTTTCTCGAAAAGCTGGAGAAAACGCAAATTCGGATTTAAAACCCGAATTCTTCTCGAAAAAATTCGAGGCTCTTCGTGAAAATGTTCTAAAGATCGGTGATTACGACCGTTCACCGGGGAACTAAGCCGCCAATAATCTAGTATTGGATTCTCGTTGTATCCGCCGCAACGTGCTAAGCGGAGAAGTGAATCCAGATTGACGAAAAACCTGAAAATAAATTTAAATTCGCCGAAATTCGCGAATCCCGCGTGATTTCGGACGAAAATTAGACGAATTGGTGGAAATATAGACAGCCCTGGCTGTCTTGAACGTCGGCGATACGTTGTGGACGTACGGCGGACGAAAATCGGGCCGAAAATCGATGATACCTGCAAAAATAAAGGAATTTGCCTAGAAATTCGCGAATCCCGCGTGATTTCTGGCAAAATTAGTCGGCGAATCGTGAGGAAAACGTTGCAGACTCTTGTGGAACGTCGGCGATGCGTATCTGACGTCTCCAGTACGAAAATCGGCTCGAAAATCGTCGTTTTCTGCAAATAAAAGATTTCGGCGCAAAAATCGCGAATTTCGCGAATATTGCGTCGAAAATTAACGAAATAAATGGCCAACTAGCAAGGAACCATCCTCTGCTACCAATTGTAGGTAACTGGTAGCAGAGGAGCGCGCAGTGGTCGGCGAAATGCCGACGAGAAGCGTGAAATGATAAGCCAAAACAAAATGGCGTCGTGCTTCGTGCACGACGTCGTCGATACGTTCACCGTATCGTTTACCAAATGCGCGCGTCTTAAGGACGCTTATGTGCGCGTGAAAAACAGCACTGAATGTGCTTTAATGCAAAGACAATGTGTAAAAACAATAAAACAATTTAATAAGAAAATGATACATTACATTTGTGGTGAAACCATGGCTAAGCTGTGCAAAACCCATGCATGGCGCCATGTTGGAAAAAGAAGAAGAGTGAGAACACACTCTGGTGGCAATAATTGACATTAGATGTCAAAACAAAAGAACAAATCATACTGAAAAACATTATGCAGGTATGGAATTACATACGGGACAGCACACAATGTGTGCAAAAGCGAAATATAACGAATAAGACATCAAACATCGAAATAACTGATTTGAAATTGAATTATATAAAGTATGAACATTTGATATCGATAATAAATTTGGTCTTAGGACCAACAAAATATGAAGCACGTCTTATTTGTACCTGAATTGCGAGGAAACTTGATTTCAGTTAGCCGCATGGCAGAAAAAGGTTTAAAACTGCTATTTCAAGGGGTACGGCGACTATTCATCGCGCGACTATTCATCGCGCGACCATTCATCGGCGCTAAGTCATCGCGCGACCAAGTCATCGCGCGGCCAACTCATTGCGCGGCCAACTCATCGCGTGACCAACTCACGACAAGCCGGCTCAAAAAAGTGGTTTGCGTCAAAAAACCAGCAAGGTTAGGTTCGCGGGGGGTCAAGGGGGGGCTGCGCCCCCCCTTGTTAGCCCTTCTTAGGAATTAGTGTTATTATTAGTGCCGTTTTGTGTCGCAATGAGTTGGCCGCGCGATGACTTGGCCGCGCGATGACTTGGTCGCGCGATGACTTAGCGCCGATGAATAGTCGTGGATTCATTTCAAGGCCAATCATGCATTATTATTGGACCAGATGGGTCGACCATATTGAACGCACAGAAGAAGAGAGGATTATTCCAATTTCAAGGCATTACTGAAGGTCAACCACAAATGAGTGAGACTTCGGATCAGGATCCATCGTCTTTAGCAGCAAAAGCGGCCAGTGTAAATATGAATACAAAAGACAGTATACACCTTTGGCATAGCAGATTAGCAAATCTCAACTTTAATTCAATTCAAACAATGATTAATGCCAAAATGGTACATGGTTTAAAGGTGAGGTCACATCAAATTCAGAATCCGAGCTGCCCTTACTGCATTCAAGCAAAGTTTCCAAGATTGTCATTTAAACCAGTGCGACAGCCATTGACCTCTGGCCCATTTCAATTATTACACGTGGATCTTTGCGGACCAATGCCAGAGAAATCACTTGGAAACTCGTTATATATTTTCACCATGGTGGATGATTTTTCAAAGAAGATATTTGTTAGATTTATGCAGTTTAAGGACCAGACTACGGAAACTTTCGAGATTTTCTTGCAACTGGTAGAAAACCAGTCAACATTGCGACTAGGTAGATTAAGAAGCGACAATGGCACAGAATTTATGTCTAATTCCTTCCAACAAGTGTTACAAAAGCGAGGTATAAAGCATGAACGTACTACAATATTTTCGCCCCAACAAAATGGATTAGCGGAAATTACAAACCGTACTTTATTGGACAAGGCTCGAGCCATATTGATACAATCTGCGTTACCAAAGATTTTTTGGGCCGAAGCTGTAGCATTTGTAGCTTATGTCACAAATCGATCCCATAGACGTAGATTAGGAAATATTACGCCTGACGAAGCCCTTTACGGCACAAAACCTACAGTTGCACATGGTAGAATTTTTGGATGTATTGCATACGTTTGGCTCCCAAAGATAAAGCGTACAAAATTGGACCCAAGGTCGAGACCAATGATTTTCATAGGATACGCAACCAACCATAAAGCTTGGAGGCGTTACGACCCAAGCACTCGGAAAACTGTAACGTCACGGGACGTGCGTTTTGACAAAACAAAGATGGGCGCATACTTGCTCGAATTGCAAGATAAGCAAGATTTACAAGACATAGCATATATTGATACAACGGTCACCCCTGCAATCCTTTATCATCCGACGATAGTAGCAGAACAGCAAAATCAAGCGCCCATTTTGGCAGAAAGAAGATATCCTTTGAGAAACAGAATTAGGACTCAGCCTTACCAAGTCGCAGATTGGCGTATACACCGTACACAACGACAGCAACGCGAAAGAACACAACTATTAATGTCAGATGAAAATGAAGATGAACATTATGAAGCAGGACAATTACCTGACGTGGATCTTCATCAGTTCAATGATGCCGATGAACCTGAAAATTACCAACAAGCCATGACTGACAACAATGCAGAACATTGGCGACGCGCAATGGAGGATGAAATGGCGTCGCATCGACAACAGGGCACATGGATTTTAGTACCAAAACCGCCACATGCAAGAATATTTACCAATAGATGGATGTTTAAGCGAAAATTGGATCAAAAAGCGAGATTAGTGGTTCGAGGTTTTGGTACAGTACCAGGCCAAGATTATTAGTCGTCCTACGCCCCTGTAGTACGATTAGCCACATTACGCATCATATTGGCAATCGCAGCGGTAGCTGGGTATTTTATACGTCACTATGATTTCAAAACTGCATATTTAAATGCAAAGTTAAATGAGCAAGTTTATATGAAACAGCCTGTAGGTTTTATAAGCGAAGATCATGCAGATGATGTGTGCTTGTTACTCAAAGCCATGTATGGATTGCCACAAGCAGGGAGAGAATGGAACTTGGTACTTAATCAAGAACTCCTAAATGAAGGTTTTGAGCGCATGATTGTTGATCAGTGCCTATATGTGTATTGATGGGAGTGTACGTAGACAATTTGATTGTAGCAACAAATGATACAGAAACAGTGAACCGAATTATAGTCAGACTTCAGATTAAATTTCAAATTGACGACTTGGGACAGATTACCAAGATGTTAGGGATAAGAGTGACAGTTAACATAGATGGTAGCATCTCCTTAGACCAGGAACAATATATAACAAAAATTCTGGAAAGATATGGGATGCATAATTCAAAAGCTATACCAACACCGATGGATGCTTCAGAGAAATTCGACGATCCCGAGTATCCCAAAAGACCATTACTTACTCACGAACCTTATAGACAAGTCATAGGGTCACTTATGTATGTGGCACAAGCCACACGTCCAGACATCACTTATGTAGTGACTTACCTGTCACAATGGTTGAGCGAACCACATCATTGTCTTTATGTTATTTTAATTAGATATTAATTTGGTATAATTGTTAATTGGAAAAGCAGCTAATTACTATATTTACTGTGTCTCAGAACTTCTGAACATGGGACAATACACGTGGAGGCAAAATAGCGGCCAATTACTATATTTATGTCAAAATGTTTCGGACCTGCATTGTGATATTAAATAAATAAATAATTTATTAATCAATAGCACATAGGGATTGCAGTACCGGTTTCAGTATCGGTTCCAGTACCGGTAATGCATTTGAATATGGCACAAAAAAGACTTGTACTAAATTTCCAAATCTGGTGCCACAACTTCAAACCCCAATATTTCAACATCCTGACCACGGATTTTTTTATTTTAAAAACCAAACGATATAGAGGACCTTCTCCTCTACAAACCCTAAAAGGCAGAAAACTCTACCCCTCTTGGTTTTCGAGCGGCGACTATTTGAATTTGACGCAACTGAAATTACACAAAACCCAAATCTACCAAGTTTTTAGCATTTTTGATTTCAGCGTTTTTGATTTCAGGGTTTTTGTTTTCCGCATTTTTGTAATTCAGCGTTTTATGTTTTCAGCGTTGTTGCGTTTCAGAATTTTTAGTTTTCGTGCTTGCTACACGAAGGATCCCCGAAAGCTCCCAAGCATCTACAAAGTAGCTGTAAAAAATTCCACGTACAGCCTTGGACATAAAAAACGTCCCTTACCTGCTTGAGCTGGACTTCAGAATGAGCAGTTTCAACTCTAATCACCAGATAGCGCAAAAAATCGTCGATTGTTTCTAACATCACAATGAGAATTTCCTAACTAGACAACAGCAACCGATTAGCAAACATGGCTGCCTGCCTGCTGAGTTGTGGATTTCTAATTTTGACGCTTGTCGACAGAACTGCATGCAGCTTTTGAGGAGTTTAGGAACGATCGGTTCGCAGATGGAAATGTCGGAGAGAAATCCCGATCTGAAGTCTGAATTTGAGAAAAGATTAAAAACGATCCTTCCGCCCGTTAATGTATTCCCAGCTACCAATACACGTTGAACGAGATACTGAATTACGCGAGCGGTGGATTAACAGCCCAAAAAATCCTCAAATCATCAAATGAATTAGGTAATCCTTTAAAAACACAAATTTAACTCCAAACTTAAAAATGAATCCATTCTTTTATCAATTTTTCGTCTCTAATCTAGATGTTGTTATGGAAAAGTGATGAAACGAACGTGAAATTGATAGTGAACAATTTTCCTAAACTAGAAAACTGTGCTACGATCTAAATAGGTAAAATTCATTTCTCCCAGGTTGTTAATCCACCGCTCGCGTAATTCAGTATCTCGTTCAACGTGTATTGGTAACTGGGAATACATTAACGGGCGGAAGGATCGTTTTTAATCTTTTCTCAAATTCAGACTTCAGATCGGGATTTCTCTCCGACATTTCCATCTGCAAACCGATCGTTCCTAAACTCCTCAAAAGCTGCATGCAGTTCTGTCGACAATCGTCAAAATTAGAAATCCACAACTCAGCAGGCAGGCAGCCATGTTTGCTGATCGGTTGCAGTTGTCTAGTTAGGAAATTTTCATTGTGATGTCAGAAACAATTGACGATTTTTTGCGCCATCTGGTGATTAGAGTTGAAACTGCTCATTCTGAAGTCCAGCTCAAGCAGGTAAGGGACGTTTTTTATGTCCAAGGCTGTACACAAAGTCCAGCAAAAGAACTACCGTAAATAAAAAACTTTTCCAACGTCCGAATCGAAAATGGCGTCCACTTGCTGCTCGTCCAACTGCAAAAGCAGAAAATGCACGACGTCTAAACCGAAACAGAGACCACGAGTGTAACCAATTCGATCGTCGAATATTACGTTAATCAAACTGTAAAATTCGCTGTCTTTTTGGATGCAATCGCAGAAGACTTCTTGTCGTTTGTCCTCGCTCATTATCGACCAGAAATATTGCACCGCGCTTTGGTTTTGGTATCTCACGCTCCTCAGCAACATCTCGACTTTTCTGTCGCTTATTCCCAATAATTAAACATCAGGCGTTGTAAATACGTTAGAAAATCGTTAGAATCCCTCTCGAAAACCTTTCGCTTTAAATCGTTGGTCAATTCGTTCCAAAGATCCTCGACTTCGTCTTCTATACAGAAAACACAGGCGATGTCGAATCTGTCTAAGACATTCAAATGTCTTAAACGTACCAGAACTCGGGCTGATTCGGTTGTATTTAATTTGCCGTGTACAGTCCATCGAGACGCGTGGATGATGTCTTGCACGAATTCCATCTGGATTTGTTTAAGCACGCAGATAAATATGTATTCGATCCATTCGAATAATTGTTTTCCAACTCGTTTGATAAATAAGCACAATGCAGGTTTTAAGTAATGTCGAATGGGCAAGGAATCCACTTGTTTGCAAACATCTTTTTCGAATTTGATCCAGCGACTCGTGTAGCTGCAATTAAACTCCCAATCAAGATGAAAATGCAGTCTCGGCACGTCCAAGGCGAATTTCATGATTGAATGGTTTGATTATGATTTACGGAGATCTGCAAATTTGCTTTGTATATTTTTATTTGGTAACGTGCACATGAAGAACGTTCGATGACGTATTAAATACCCCAATATTAAATTGGGTAATTGTATTCATTAATTGTTTTTATTTTCCGCTAGTTAATCGTATTAAATATGAACTTATAGAGAAGCTGCGCAGTGAAGTTAAAGAATTTCCTGCTGTGCAGTGAAGTGAGAAATTGGAAAAAAAAATTTTAACCCCCACATTCTTTAATCTTCATCTTCCCTACGCAATACATTAAATGCAAATGCTGCACTTTCTTCTTCTCGGTAGATATTTTCCTTTGTCCCAGAACGAAATTATGATAGAAAATAAAACTTTCCTTTCTTCTTACATATAAAAAAGTTTTCTTTCTACTCATTCCAAATTTTATTTCAATTTTTGCACCAATTACAATAATATCCGTCGTAAATCGAAAGAAGTAAATCCAGAAAATTAATAATTGTAAAGATTGGTTCTATCATTACTGGGAGTGTCTTCACTTCCGTAATTCCCGTAGTGAACCCCGTAGCCACAATTGTGAATCGAGACAAAGCAAAGTCGTTCGTCGCTATGATTTTGTAATATTTTGTAATATTTGTAATATTTTATCGCAATTTCAAAACTTTGTGACATTTTTATTGAAACTCATTTTTATTTTTATGTTTGCAGTGTCGCTTTAGTTTCCGCGCGGTTAGGGTTTCCGCGTGATGTTGCCGAGTGAGTTTAGGCCTAGAAATCGTGGTAATAAAATGGACAAACTATCGAATACAATTCAAGAAATTTGTAGGATTTTCAAGAAATTTGTAAGATTTTCAAGAAATTTGTAAGATTTTCAAGAAATTTGTCAAATTTTCAAGAAATTTGTCAAATTTTCAAGAAATTTGTCAAATTTTCAAGAAATTTGTCAAATTTTCAAGAAATTTGTCAAATTTTCAAGAAATTTGTCAAATTTTCAAGAAATTTGTCAAATTTTCAAGAAATTTGTCAAATTTTCAAGAAATTTGTCAAATTTTCAAGAAATTTGTCAAATTTTCAAGAAATTTGTCAAATTTTCAAGAAATTTGTCAAATTTTCAAGAAATTTGTCAAATTTTCAAGAAATTTGGCAAATTTTCAAGAAATTTAGAAGATTTTCAAGAAATTTGTCAGTGGCAAAATGGCGGAATGGCGAGGTGGCGAGGTGGAAATTTGTCAGATTTTCAAGAAATTTATCAGATTTTCAAGAAATTTGTCAGAATTTCAAGAAATTTGTCAGAATTTCAAGAAATTTGTAAGATTTCCAAGAATTTTGTCAGATTTTAATGAAATTTGTCAGATTTTAAAGAAATTTGTCAGATTTTACAGAAATTTGTAAGATTTTTAAGAAATTTGTAAGATTTTCAAGAAATTTGTCAGATTTTCAAGAAATTTGTAAGATTTTCAAGAAATTTGTAAGATTTTCAAGAAATTTGTAAGATTTTCAAGAAATTTGTAAGATTTTCAAGAAATTTGTAAGATTTTCAAGAAATTTGTAAGATTTTCAAGAAATTTGTAAGATTTTCAAGAAATTTGTAAGATTTTCAAGAAATTTGTAAGATTTTCAAGAAATTTGTAAGATTTTCAAGAAATTTGTAAGATTTTCAAGAAATTTGTAAAATTTTCAAAAAATTTGTAAGATTTTCAAGAAATTTGTAAGATTATCAAGAAATTTGTAAGATTTTCAAAAAATTTGTAAGATTTTCAAGAAATTTGTAAGATTATCAAGAAATTTAAAAAATGAACAATAAATTTGCAAGGCAACATTCAATGTAAAATGTTAAATTTGGGGCTAGGTTGCGAGGTGGCGAGGTGGCAAGGTGGCGAGGTGGCGGAGTGGCGAGAAATTTGTCAGATTTTAAAAAAATTTGGCAGATTTTCAAGAAATATGGCAGATTTTCAAGAAATGTGGCAGATTTTCAAGAAATTTGGCAAATTTTCAAGAAATTTGGAAGATTTTCAAGAAATTTGTCAGTGGCAAAATGGCGGAATGGCGAGGTGGCAAGGTGGAAATTTGTCAGATTTTCAAGAAATTTATCAGATTTTCAAGAAATTTGTCAGAATTTCAAAAAATTTGTAAGATTTCCAAGAATTTTGTCAGATTTTAATGAAATTTGTCAGATTTTAAAGAAATTTGTCAGATTTTACAGAAATTTGTAAGAATTTCAAGAAATTTGTCAGATTTTCAAGAAATTTGTCAGATTTTCAAGAAATTTGTGAGATTTTCAAGAAATTTGTAAGATTTTCAAGAAATTTGTAAGATTTTCAAGAAATTTGTAAGATTTTCAAGAAATTTGTAAGATTTTCAAGAAATTTGTAAGATTTTCAAGAAATTTGTAAGATTTTCAAGAAATTTGTAAGATTTTCAAGAAATTTGTAAGATTTTCAAGAAATTTGTAAGATTTTCAAAAAATTTGTAAGATTTTCAAGAAATTTGTAAGATTTTCAAGAAATTTGTAAGATTATCAAGAAATTTGTAAGATTTTCAAAAAATTTGTAAGATTTTCAAGAAATTTGTAAGATTTTCAAGAAATTTGTAAGATTATCAAGAAATTTAAAAAATGAACAATAAATTTGCAAGGCAACATTCAATGTAAAATGTTAAATTTGGGGCGAGGTTGCGAGGTGGCGAGGTGGCAAGGTGGCGAGGTGGCGGAGTGGCGAGGTGGCGGGGAGGCATAGGTAGCATAGTTGTTGCATAGTCGTTGAATAGTTGTTGCCAGGCGTTGTATAGTCGTTGCATAGTTGTTGCCAGGCGTAGCATAGTCGTAGCATAGTTGTTGTTAGGCGTAGCATAGTCGTTGCATAGTTGTTGTCAGGCGTTGCATAGTCGTTGCATAGTCGTTGCATAGTTGTTGCCAGGCGTTGCATAGTCGTTGCATAGTCGTAGCATAGTTGTTGTCAGGCGTTGCATAGTCGTTGCATAGTCGTTGTGAGGCGTTGCATAGTCGTTGCATAGTTGTTGCCAAGCGTTGCATAGTCGTAGCATAGTTGTTGCCAGGCGTTGCATAGTCGTAGCATAGTTGGTGTCAGGCGTTGCATAGTCGTAGCATAGTTGTTGCCAGGCGTTGCATAGTCGTAGCATAGTTGTTGCCAGGCGTTGCATAGTCGTTGCATAGTTGTTGTCAGGCGTTGCATAGTCGTTGCATAGTCGTTGTGAGGCGTTGCATAGTCGTTGCATAGTTGTTGCCAAGCGTTGCATAGTCGTAGCATAGTTGTTGTCAGGCGTTGCATAGTCGTAGCATAGTTGTTGTCAGGCGTTGCATAGTCGTTGCATAGTCGTTGCATAGTTGTTGTCAGGCGTAGTATAGTCGTTGCATAGTTGTTGCCAGGCGTTGCATAGTCGTTGCATAGTCGTTGCATAGTCGTTGCAAAGTTGTTGCGAGGTGTTGCATAGTCTTTGCAAAGTTGTTGTCAGGCTTTGCATAGTTGTTGCATAGTCATTGCATAGTTGTTGTCAGGCGTTGCATAGTTGTTGTCAAGCGTTGCATAGTCGTTGCATAGTCGTAGCATAGTTGTTGTCAGGCGTAGCATAGTCGTAGCATAGTTGTTGTCAGGCGTTGCATAGTCGTTGCATAGTTGTTGCCAGGCGTAGCATAGTCGTAGCATAGTTGTTGTCAGGCGTTGCATAGTGTTTGCATAGTCGTAGCATAGTTGTTGTCAGGCGTAGCATAGTCGTAGCATAGTTGTTGTCAGGCGTTGCATAGTCGTAGCATAGTTGTTGTCAGGCGTAGTATAGTCGTTGCATAGTTGTTGCCAGGCGTTGCATAGTTGTTGCCAGGCGTTGCATAGTCGTTGCATAGTCATTGCGAAACGCTGCATAGTCGTTGCATAGTTGTTGTCAGGCGTTGCATAGTCGTTGCAAAGTTGTTGCCAGGCGTTGCATAGTCGTTGCATAGTTGTTGTCAGGCGTTGCATTGTCGTTGCATAGTCGTAGCATAGTTGTTGTCAGGCGTAGCATAGTCGTAGCATAGTTGTTGTCAGGCGTTGCATAGTCGTTGCATAGTTGTTGCCAGGCGTAGCATAGTCGTAGCATAGTTGTTGTCAGGCGTTGCATAGTGTTTGCATAGTCGTTGCATAGTTGTTGTCAGGCGTTGCATAGTTGTAGCATAGTTTTTGTCAGGCGTTGCATAGTCGTTGCATAGTTGTTGTCAGGCGTAGCATAGTCGTAGCATATTTGTTGTCAGGCGTTGCATAGTCGTTGCATAGTCGTTGCACACTCGTTGCATAGTTGTTGCCAAGCGTTGCCAAGCGTTGCATAGTCGTAGCATAGTTGTTGCCAGGCGTTGCATAGTCGTAGCATAGTTGTTGCTAGGCGTTGCATAGTCGTTGCATAGTCGTTGTGAGGCGTTGCATAGTCGTTGCATAGTTGTTGTCAGGCGTTGCATAGTCGTTGCATAGTTGTTGTCAGGCGTTGCATAGTCGTAGCATAGTCGTTGCATAGTTGTTGCATAGTTGTTGCCAAGCGTTGCATAGTCGTAGCATAGTCGTTGCATAGTTGTTGCATAGTTGTTGCCAAGCGTTGCCAAGCGTTGCATAGTCGTTGCATAGTCGTTGTATAGTTGTTGCCAAGCGTTGCATAGTCGTAGCATAGTTGTTGCTAGGCGTTGCATAGTCGTTGCATAGTCGTTGTGAGGCGTTGCATAGTCGTTGCTGATAAATCCTTATACATAAAGCACAACTCTCAATTTAGATAGGAAGAATAAGCTCAACTTCTTCATTTATTGGCGTGTCGCTCACGACTGAATTCCAGAATACATGTGTAACCATGGCTAGTTTACACAACAAACACCAGCCATGGCCTATTGTTACAACCATCATATTACGTTTAATAACTAATTTATCATCAGAATCTAACATTCCTCCCCAGTTACAATGATTATCACTTGTAATTTCACACTTTTTTAAATTAATTAAAATCACAATATTTGTTCATTAAAGCTTCTTCACCATACCCTTTACAATTTACTACTTTCAACCTAAAACTACTGAACACCACTCCTACTTTTACTTTTTACCACAATTCCTTTAAATAATTTCAAACACTTTTTTTCTTTTTTAAAATTACACAATACGGGCACTTGACTCCTATTGCTTTCCTTTGTCTGCCATGCGCTTCAACAGCAGGCGGGTCCGTTCTGCGTCCTCCTTGCTGTAGATCTGCGTTTTATCTGTCGGCCCTTTACCAGTCTTTTTTGTCGGTTGGGTGGCGCGAGGTGCCCCTCTCTCCATAGGGTCTGTCGTCGTGCTTGGACCAGGCTGATCCGGATCTCCTATGGGCTCCATGCGCACCATCTCGGCGACTTTTAAACCGTGCTTGGGTAGCCTCGCCACCGGTGCATTTCGGTAACTAGCCAAAACCGTTTCCTCGTCATCGTCCTCCTCCCCCGAGGATAGGTCTTTGTAGTTAATTTCGATGTTCCTGGCCGCGCGCGTTCTAGGTCTCTGCTCCAAATTGATGGTGTCACGCTGGGGTTCATCCAACTGCTGCTCGTTCCCTGCCTCCCCGACTAGCATCGGCGCGTGTGGCGCCTCCGGGACGAGCACTGGGACCTGTTCACCACCTGGTGAAACTTGAGCTCCTCCAGGTGTCTGCACGGGTATTGGTGGTCTCGCGGTTTGCGGTGGGGTGAGAAAAAGCTGTGGTGGTGTCGGTGGCGTCGGTGGCGGCATCACAGGTGGCGTCGCCAGCAAGGGTGCATACGTGTAAGCTCGCTGTCCCTCCCCAACTTCGGGAGTCGCTGACACTTCAACCGGCGCTGGGACAGTCACCTCGCTCGCGTCCGTCGCATCCCGCCTCCTGACGTGGTTCAGATGTCTGACCACTTGCTTGCTGGTTTGTACGTCCCTCAATCGGTAAACGACCTCGCCGCTCCTCTCTAGGACAACCGCCGGTCGCCACGGTGGAGTACTTGCTGGAAACGACTTGTACCACAACTTGTCACCAACGGTGAAGTTCCTGAAACGAGAGTTAGTCGCTGCCCCGCCAACTGTGCATCTGGGTTTCACCAAGTCCAAAAAGGTGAAAGGCTGCCGTCCAATGAACAGCATTGCTGGCGACTGATTGTCACGCCCACGGAAACTTGTATGCTGATACAGCATAAGTCTCAACAAGCGCAGCTCCAAATCTCCCTTGGTGAACTTCACCAAACGGTCCTTGACCCAACGCACCGCACGTTCTGCCTGCCCGTTAGACTGGGCGTGGTATGGGGGGGAGAACATATGCTCGACCCCATTTCTCCTCAAAAAACTGGCAAACTCTGCAGACGTGAACTGGGCTCCGTTGTCGCTGACCAAGAGGTGCGGGAGCCCAAAAGTACTAAACACACGCCTGAGAATCGAGATTGTGGTCGCTGAAGTGGCCGTTCGTGTCGCCCTCGCCTCGATCCAGCCAGAGTAGGCGTCAACCAACACCAAAACCATCTGGGACTGAATGGGACCGGCGTAGTCGATGTGTACACGGGCCCATGGCTCCTCGGCACGCGGCCATGAAATAGGCAGTGCGTGTGGCGGCAAAGGTCTGCTTTGCGCGCAGATGACGCACTTCTGCACGAAGTTAATGATTTGCGGGGTAATTCCCGCCCACCACACTGCACTGCGGGCCCTCTTTTTCATGGCCACAATGCCAGGATGACCTTCATGAAGGAGCCGCAGCATCCTAGTCTGCAAGGCCCCTGGTACCACCACTCTAGCCCCCCACAAGAGGACTCCCGCCATAAGTGAGAGTTCCTCAAAACGGTTGGCATAAACAGCCAACTCCGGGCGACCTGAAAGCGAGGTAAAATCTCCTTCACGGACCGCCGCAACCACTACAGTCAGCTCTGTGTCGACTGCCGTCGCCCTCGCGACTTCCACCGCTGTCAACAAGTTCTCCCCCTCCATTTCGACCAAAAATACCGGTCGGTCATCTACCTCAGCTGGCGCCGGATCGCAAGGGAATTTGCTGAGGACATCAGCGTTGGAATTGTCAGCTCCCCTGCGGTACCGCAACACATAAGAGTAAGCTGACAAAAGGAGGGCCCAACGGAGCATTCTGGGGCTGACCACCAACGGAATCGGTCGGTCAGACCCCAAAATGCCCAACAAGGGCTTGTGGTCGGTGTAGATGGTAAATTCCCTGCCCATAAGGTATATGTGAAACTTTTTCACCGCGAATACAACCGACAGCGCCTCCTTGTCGATGTGCGCATAGTTACTCTCGGCGCGGCTGAGAGATCTCGAGGCGAAAGCAACTGGATGTTCTCTTTCCAGTTTGTCAACGTGGGCCAGGACCGCCCCTACCCCATACGGGGACGCGTCCGCGGCGATCACCAACGGACGGTGCAAATCGTAATATGTTAAAATGGGAGCGGAGGTCAAAGCCCGTTTAATCTCGTCAAATGCTCGCTGCCTGCGCTGGTTCCAAACCCAATTTGCCTCCGCGCACAGCAGTTCATAAAGCGGAGTCGCCTTGTCAGCTAAATGTTCAATGAACACGGCGTAAAACGCCACCATCCCAAGGAAAGTTCGAAGCCCCTTTACATCAACAGGAGGTGGGATCGCCAAAACTGCCTCCACTTTTGACGAGATCGGTTTCACTCCCTTCTGACTGATCGAAAAACCCAGAAAATTCAATCCACTTTCGCAAAATAAACATTTCTCCCTAGCCAGGTGTAAACCCCTATCAGCCAATCTGCGAAAAATCTGTTCTAAAACCCACAAATGCTCTGGTAAATCCCACGTCGCTACGAGAATATCGTCCAAATAGACGAAAATACGTGGCACCCCGTCCAGGACCGAGATAATAATCCGCTGGAAAATACCTGCGGATGGCATGGTCCCAAACGGGAGCCTGGTAACGGCCATTAGGCCCTTCGGGGTGTTAACGGCTGCAATAACAGCCGACCGCTCGGACAGCGGGATTTGCAAATACGCTTGCCTGAGGTCAAGCGTACTGAACACCCGCGCTCTCCCGATAGAAGCCAGCAGCTCGGCGAGGCAGGGGGTACGGGTCCGGCTGTAAATTAGCATTCACGGTGGACCTATAGTCCCCGCACAAACGAACCCCCCCGTCCTTCTTCTGCACCGTGACAAGGGGAGTTCCCCACACAGAGAACGGAATTGGTTTGAAAACCCCCTTGCCAATCAAGTCATCAATCTCACTACTGACCGCTTCTCTAAGTGGTAATGGGATAGGCCTAGGCCTATAGAATCTGGGGACCGCATCTGGTCTTAAAATAAGATCCACCGGTTCACCTTTATATGTTCCAAGGCACTCACTGAACACATGTGCGTATCGCAATAAAAGTTCGCTCAAGGAACCAGCTCTCTGCGCGCTCCCACTCGCCATTTCAACGTGATCCACCGGGCTCGCTGACGGGTGTTGACCATTACCCGCCGCTCCATCACCCTCCGCTGGCGCCGCCGGGCCACGTCCGTCTCCTGAAATTAAAGCGGCAGAAATATTATGCCATCCAAATTTACGCACTGCGTCTCGACCAATAAGACTGGGGCCCTGTCGCCCCACCACTACAAAATTCACCCTTGCTGTTACCTCACCCATCCGCATATTTAGCCACACCTGTCCTAGCACCTCAATGGGCTGGTGCTGGTATGCAAACAGCTTGACAGAAGTGGGGGTGATCGCCCTCCTTGAAATCAAACGCTTGGTCAGCAAAGCGTTGCAATCAGTCGCATTCAGCACCGACAACTCGCTGCCGGTGTCCAGCAACAAATTAAATCTGAAAGTATTCAAAACCACCTGCACAATTAGGGGTGGCGACCTCACTCTTGCTCCAACCACGTGAAACAGGGCGAAGTCCTCGTCCTGCTCTTGGATGACATTGATCGGGACGTTCCGTTGCCTCCACTTTTCCTCGGATGCACCCGCTCCACCAAAACTGCCATCAACCTCAGGTGGAAACGCCGCTGGTGGGCAAGCTCCCTCCTGGTCACTCGCCTTCTTCCGCCACTCGCCAATCAAACGTCCGCCCGCTCCTTGATTTTGACCGGCCCTTGGTCCCAGCGCAGGTTCGAAAGGGCAATCCCTTACGAAGTGCGGTCCGCCGCAACGAAAACAGTCGACGGGCGTGCCGTCCCTTTTTACAGGTTGGCCGCCTCGCCCACTGCTCTGCCCCTGACGCCCGCGCCAAGGTCGCTGAAACGATCCGCGTTGCATACTGGTTCCTGGGCCTGGAGTACCGGGTGAACCAAATTGGTTGGCTCTTCCACGGCCTCTCTGCACACCACGCCGTCCACCTGTTGACACCTGCATCACCGCCGCCGAAGAAGACGCTTTGGCCGGCTCCTCATCCGTAAAAGGCAGTGGCTCCTCTCGTCCCGTCGCCGCGATGTGAGCCATCTCGTGGGCCACCGCTCTCTTTGTCATCGCTGCTGCTGTTAAGGGCATGTTTAGGAGAATTTCCCTCACTAACACCTCGTTGCGCGACCCGCGCACGACCTGATGAACGATTGCGCCATCCGTCTCTTCTTTGGTTGCGAATCCGCAACGTTGCGACAAAACCCTCAACTGTGAAATATAAGTTTCGATCGACTCGCCGTCGTGTCGCCTCCGCGCTCCAAAGCGCTGTCGAGCCATGTACGGGGTGTCGACCGACGTGTAATGGTCGTCCACCACCTCTAAAATGACGTCCAAAGCCATGGTCACGACGTCCTTTGGATGCGCCCATCGTTTGATTTTGTCAAACATTGGAATGCCAATCACTGTCAAAAGCAACGGCACTTGTCTTTCCGCTTCTACCTTGTTTAGAAGTACAAACTGCTGGTAAGTCTGCTTCCAGCTCGTCCACTCGTGCAACGTGGATCCAGAAAACGGCGGAATGCCGCCCAGCATCAATTGCGCCATGACCAACAACAGCACAAACCCACGCAAAACGGCAAACTTCGCGTTCGACGACCCGTGTTCGATCACGTAGGCCTGACGTTCGTCTTGTCGTCGAAATTCGTCCAGCTGACGTCCACACAACGTCACCGACGGCTCACACGCCGCACGCCACAAAAATCCGTTCAATACTCCGCCCGAACG
Organism: Strigamia acuminata; assembly: GCA_949358305.1. Classification (NCBI taxonomy): domain Eukaryota; kingdom Metazoa; phylum Arthropoda; class Chilopoda; order Geophilomorpha; family Linotaeniidae; genus Strigamia; species Strigamia acuminata. The sequence goes on along the minus strand of OX442314.1, from coordinate 61,988,514 downwards.
TCGACTCGCCGACGCGGACTTCATCAATTGCAGAAAAGGTAGGCAAAAACTCACTTTTTGTTGATTTCTCACACACAAACAGCATCCAACTGTCCACTAAACCAAACCATGGTTTAAATTTGTCTTATTATCGTGGATACCACTGATAAATCCTTATACATAAAGCACAACTCTCAATTTAGATAGGAAGAATAAGCTCAACTTCTTCATTTATTGGCGTGTCGCTCACGACCAGAATACATGTGTAACCATGGCTAGTTTACACAACAAACACCAGCCATGGCCTATTGTTACAACCATCATATTACGTTTAATAACTAATTTATCATCAGAATCTAACAGTTGCATAGTTGTTGTCAGGCGTTGCATAGTCGTTGCATAGTTGTTGTTAGGCGTTGCATAGTCGTTGCATAGTCGTTGTGAGGCGTTGCATAGTCGTTGCATAGTTGTTGCCAAGCGTTGCATAGTCGTAGCATAGTTGTTGCCAGGCGTTGCATAGTCGTTGCAAAGTTGTTGTCAGGCATTGCATAGTCGTTGCATAGTTGTTGCCAGGCGTTTGTCAGATTTTCAAGAAATTTGTCAGATTTTCAAGAAATTTGTCAGATTTTCAAGAAATTTGTCAGATTTTCAAGAAATTTGTCAGATTTTCAAGAAATTTGTCAGATTTTAAAAAAATTTGGCAAATTTTCAAGAAATTTGGAAGATTTTAAAAAAATTTGTCAGATTTTCAAGAAATTTGTCAGATTTTCAAGAAATTTGTCAGAATTTCAAGAAATTTGTCAGATTTTACAGAAATTTGTAAGATTTTCAAGAAATTTGTCAGATTTTCAAGAAATTTGTCAGAATTTCAAGAAATTTGTCAGATTTTACAGAAATTTGTAAGATTTTCAAGAAATTTGTAAGATTTTCAAGAAATTTGTCAGATTTTCAAGAAATTTGTAAGATTTCTTGCATAGTCGTTGTGAGGCGTTGCATAGTCGTTGCATAGTTGTTGTCAGGCGTTTCAAGAAATTTGTCAGTGGCAAAATGGCGGAATGGCGAGGTGGCGAGGTGGAAATTTGTCAGATTTTCAAGAAATTTATCAGATTTTCAAGAAATTTGTCAGAATTTCAAGAAATTTGTAAGATTTCCAAGAATTTTGTCAGATTTTAATGAAATTTGTCAGATTTTAAAGAAATTTGTCAGATTTTACAGAAATTTGTAAGATTTTCAAGAAATTTGTAAGATTTTCAAGAAATTTGTAAGATTTTCAAGAAATTTGTAAGATTTTCAAGAAATTTGTCAGATTTTTGTTAGATTCTGATGATAAATTGGTTGTTAAGTGTAACATGATGGTTGTAACAATATGCCATGGCTGGTAATTGTTTGTAAACTAGCCATGGCAACACTGGTATTCTGGAATTCAGTCGTGAGCGACAGCGCAATAAATGAAGAAGTTGAGTGCATTCTTCTTATCCAAATCTAGAGTTGTGTATCATTCATAAGGATTTATCAGTGGTATCCACGATAATAGGGCAGTTTCAAACCATGCTGTGGTTTAGTGGACATTTGGAAGTTGTTTGTGCATGAGAAATCAACAAATTGTGAGTTTTTTGCGTACCTTTTTTGCAATTGATGAAGTCCGCGTCGGCGAGTCGACGTTCGGGCGGAGTTTTGGACAGTTTTTTGTGGCGTGTGGCGTGCGAGCCGTCGGCGACGTTGGGTGGACGTCGACAGGAGGATTTTCGACGTCGAGACGAACGTCAGAGCGACGTGATCGAACACGGGTCGTCGAACACGAGGTTTATCGGTTTGTGTGGTTTTGTGTTACTGTTGGTCATGGCACAATTGATGCTTGGCGGCATTCCGCCGTTTTCCGGTTCCACGCTACATGAATGGACAAGCTGGAAGCAAACTTACCAGCAGTTTGTGCTGTTGAACAAGGTGGAAGCAGACAGACAGGTCCCGCTACTTTTGACGGTAATTGGCATACTGTTTGTTACGAATCAACTTAGATGTTTAATTGATTTGATCTGAATTTACGCGCAAGGTGATGTTAGCGCAAATCAGCGGGCAAAGTTCGTAGATTTACTCTGTTTGTGCCATCGTCATATGCGGATATCGGACGGTGAATAAACCTAACTCGCTGTAACACACATTATTTATATTCGACGGGCTCAATCTCACGTTGTGGGTCTTTACGTTTAAAAAGAATGAGTATGCGCAGTGATATTCGTATGCGGGTGGGCATAGGATGTCACAGGCATGCGAAGGGATAAAAGGTGGGCAAAAAGAGGCGCTATTAAGTGTTAAATTAGAAGAGGCGCGTGTTAAAGCGCAAAATAAAGATTGACAAACTCAATTCAATCTAAGAGGTGTTAACTCGTTGAAAGAGGTATGAGAAGTGTGGATTATGGATAAAAGTAGCGACCAGGTAAACATGAGTCATGTGACCAGGTCGATTGGAGTGGGTGAGGGGGTGGAAGGTATAAAATAAGGTTAATTGTTGGAAATAATAAGATGCGCGCAATGAGGCTGCGCATATATTTAGAGATGATTCATCAATGTTAGATGAAAAGAAAGATTGGGAAAAAATAAGAAAACTTAAGATTGGGTCAGTCTAAGTTAGAAATGAATAAAAAAGAAGGGTGGGTAACCTGCCCGTGACATCCCTCCCCCCTTAGGCTTTTATTATTCGAGATTTATCGAAGAGAATAAAAGGATAAGAGACAAGGAAAGTCATACAATAATAATGCGCTATGCGCAAAAACTATACAAATTCTCAAAAAATAAATTAAATAAATTAAACAACAAAAAAGAATGATGCGCGTCTGCGCAAAGACTTAACAACTTTGTCAAAAATAATGCACGTGGTGCAAAAACTTAACAACTTTGTCAAAATAATAAACAAAAGTTAAACAATACCAAATTAAATATCAAAAATCAATTAGATTATTAGAGACAGAGAATTAATAAATCACCATGGCTTTTGAAAATAAATTTAAACTAAGATTTTTGTAAAGTCACAATGGTAAATTTTAAATCATTCTACTCGAAATCACAAGACGAACAGGGACGACACAAGGAGGGCGAACACTAAACCTAAAGGGGCCGACGATACCTAGGACGGACGAGAGTCTATACACTTTACCCAAACAATTTATAAAATAAAAATTTTAAACACTTTTACTTTTTTGTATAAACAAACTTCTGCTTCCTGTATAAAAATCATCGAATAAACAATTTTAAATTAAACAAAAATAAAGAGCCGACACATGAGAATTATCAAGAATCAGGTTGGGATTTATTAATATCAAATTGGGTATTTATGTTATGGTAGGATGCGCGTAATTGCGCAAAACAAATACAAAATAAAGGTAAGGTACAAAATTATGCAACCTGCATAAGGTAAGTATGATTTCAGATTAATTAGGAACTTTTAAATGGATGCGCGAAACTTTGCGCAAGGATAATTTAGGTTATTAATTCTATGAATGAAATGGAAAATAGAAACATATAAAATATTATAAAACATAACAAATACCCGCGCGCACAATACTACTCGTATTGCCACGGAATTAAATATGTTGATCAGAAAATATCACAAAATTAAATGAAGGGTCAAAAAAGTATCACAATAATCTTGATTAAATGCTAAATATCCATAGAAAAAACATTCATTAAATAAATGAAAACATTGAATACTGACTTGAATCATTCCAGAATAATTGCGCTAAAAATAACAATGGAAATAAAAATTAAACGAAATTAAATTCCTAAGCTTCGGAAGAAATTATCATAATTAAATGAAGATAATTCTGGAATGATTATAGCACAAAAAAAATATCAAAATCATTAAACTAGAATAAATATTTCAATAATATGACTAGAAAATTATCGAAATCATAATTGCACTTAAATAAAATATAATTGTAGTACTAAAAATCTAATTGTCCGATTCTAAAGCACTAAAAACGTAAAAATAATTAAATAAAATATAAATTATCAGTGAGGATTATCACAATAGAAAACTTGCGCAAAAATAATAACATTTATGATGAAACACTAATAATAATTATTTGTTCTTCAAATCGACACATTACCGCTGCCCAAGCTCGTTCCATCAAGTCCTCCAACTCGAGAGATGTTTTACGGAGCGCCTCATCAATGGAATCGCATGGCGGAACGGAAAAATGATGAAGATTTAAAGATGATAAAGTTTTGTGGATACCATGTAGATATTGGAATGCAGGCCGGCCCAAACTCAACGCACAAATGCGGAGATGTTTTATTAGGGCATTTACCAGAGATCCACGATCTGGCGGCGCATTTTGGACACAATTAGAGATGAAAATATGATGAAAACACAAAATAATGATGAATGGTAGGTTGAAGTGCGCACAAAGTCCCTGCAAATCACCAGGATCCTCGTATCAAGTCCTTCAACTCAACGCCGAAGCGGAGGAATTTTACGAAACGCCCATTGATGTGATCTCCTGACTTCAATTTGCAAAAAACTTGCGCACACAAAGTCACGTTTAGGATTGTTGTTCACTCGAATTCCAAGGTTTGACGATGTTGAGGATCTCGGAAATAGATTAGCATATTAAATGCCACTTCTACCACAACACGTCGCGCATCTTGGAATGAACGTGCGCCCTGCCGATTTATCTCGAAAAGACAGTGAGCCAAAAAATATTCTCCATACCTCCGGTAGAGAAGATGCAACAATGGATCAGCCTCCGAACGAAGCATATGCAAGTCCGCAATGGCTAAAGATCGGAGAAGCTGTCGCTGAGCCCGAATCGACATATCAAATTGGAGACATCCTCGTTCTCCCTCAGCAAAGTTACAACGAATCGTGGTGGGAGGCATCAAGCTTGGAAGAAGTTCCAAAGTTATGAATGGTTGGGTTGCATCCCACTCACCTCGTCTTGTGCGTGGGGCAGGAGGCAGGAACACGTATCGATAAACAGTCGAACACCGTATTTCGCGCAATTCGGTTAAACGGGTCCGCTCTCGATTTCGTCTGAATTCCTCCTCACTAGCCTCCTCCACGGCTCGTCTATCTGCCCAATGTCGCTCGCCGAGTCGTTCTATCTCCATCTCATATCTTCGCATATATTCCAGATTTCGTCGCTCGTCGCCTCCCCTTCTATCTACGTGATGTCGGTCGGCGAGTTGTTTCCTCTCCATTTCATACCTTCTTCGGTATTCCGGATTTTGTCGTTCGTCGCCTCCCTCACGTTGCTCACGTCGCCTTAGAACCTGGTGAAGCACTTGGGAGACCTCCTCATGCATTACCCATATTAATAACTCCAGCGCATTTACGCGGTCGTAAAGGTCACATTGACTCAAGCGATGCTGAATCTGGTTGGACATGGTACGTATGCGTAGAAGCATTTCGTTAAATACTTCTTGAAAATCGGCTTGTAGGATATTAAAATCACGGTCCATCATAAAATTTATCAAAGTTATCCAACCTCGACGCTCCATATAGAATCTGGATGGTGAGGAATGCACATCTTGCGCATATACATTTACCTCATATCGGTTCAATAATTCGTAAATAACTTCAAACGTATGCACCGGTTTTGTGCTAATTCCAGACCTGTCTGTGAATAAATCACAATGAGTAGCTGACGTAGTTGTTGATGTACCATCGCCCAGCTGGGGTTGCGCTGATTCTAAATGCGACCCTGTCAAGTATAGTCGATCAGAAATAGTTACTGTGCTGTTAGGGGGTATAGTTGCGCTGGTGTTTCCCGGGGGTGCATTTGGTACAACTCGAAAATGAGATATAAGGACAGGAATTTTGGATTTTTGCGAAGTCTCACGAGGTACAATCTTTACTGTTGCTCGCCTACTCAGTTCACCTGAGACTGGTCTTCTGGTTGGGGATTGTGGCAAATTGACTGTACGCGGATCCCTTGCTTTCTTCTCAGGTCCTTGCGCATTTATAACTTGATCAGGAGGTGTCTCGATGATTACCTCATTGATTGATCCTAATAATGGCGGAGTAGTACTCAACTCGGATCCACAGTCTCGCACTGGCGGCGTGCTGGCCCGTTCCCGCTCAATCTCCTCGTTTTCCTGTTCTATCCTTCCGTCTGATACTGCACTGTCGCATTCACAACATAAATTCAAAGTCAAATCCGGGGATGCAGGTGTCAGGCTAGGTTGCGCTTCAAACCGCGACGAGGCGCTTGCAAATAACGCATCATCGTCACCACTGCTCCAGCTATCATCAGATTCGACTGGCAAATCCGACAAATGCGCAACAGCCCGCGCAATAGCCTCTTGAACCTGGTGTACATTACCATCGAGGGTTTCCTGAAGAGATGAAATAACTTCTCGTCCCATTATTGCACGCGTCGACGACTGCTCACGATGTAATGGGTCCTCAGCCGGTGAATCAAGAAGTTGGGCGATGGTGGTACCAGGGTAAATCCATTGTCGAAGATTAATATGACTTGTCTGCGCCAATCGTCGCGCACGCTGCCAATACCAGCGGTGTACCGTCTCAAATCGCAGAATTGAAGCCGGACTTCCGTTGAGCGACCTAAACGGCGGAAATGTAACGCCGCCAATATTTATGTTGTCTTGCCTGCGTCGACGTAACACCCATCCAAAAATCTGTCTCATCCAAACCGCGAATAAATCCCTCGGCAAGTCGCCATTCCCGTTGCACGCTCGACAGGTGAGAGCGGCTCGCGGCGGGTCCTCCTCCATACCATGGCCTGAGCAGACCGGGCATATCTCGTGGCTCGGAAAACCCGTACCGAATGCTTCTACAAAAGGTTCCTCGTCCCGATTGGAAGCCATGTTGGTTTCAATATTCGTTGGGAATATAATGCGCCTAAGTTGGTGGAGGTAATGCTTATATAAATACACAGAACAAATAATACGTTTGACAAACGATACTCACAATTACGACGCGCAACAACACGAACGCGCACAGAACGAAACAAACAACGAAGACTAAAGAATATTCCCCGGAATGTAACGAGTCATAAAACTTTGCTTCGAGAAGCTTCGATGAACGATTGAAAACTCGCACATGTAATAAAGTCGGGTTCGAGGTTAAACACTAACTAATTGCAATTGAAGGGCGACATTCAGTGTTGGAATTCGGAAGTTAGCGAAGGTTGTCTTCGCTCAAAACTCTTGTTTTAAAGTGATTAAATAAGGATGGTGAGATAAACAAGTAATAATTCAGAACACAGAATATTAATTTAAATAAAGTGCGCATAAATTATATTGATTGAATAATTTAAATGAATTGTGGAAATAGCCACGTGCTATTGTTTAGAGGTTAATTGGCATTGCGCACTCTGGTGACGGACATAGTCCCTGATTGAAATGGACTTAGCCATTTTCGAGTGACCGAATATGAACATAAAATACATAACACAAAACATTAAATATAAAATATAAAGAAAACATAAAATAACATAAAACATAAAAATTTAGGATGAATAAATTTAAAATAAAGGGAAAAATAGTTTTTAAACAAAATAGGTAGTAAAGATAGATTTACACCGGATTACACTTGGTTTTTTTTTTTTTTTTTTGTTGTTTCGTTTGTATTTTAGAAAATCAAAGAAAATTACTTAAATGAAAGAAAATAGGCAGAAAAAATATCTAAAGTGTTGACAGCAAAAATTTCAACATGTTTATCAATAATTTCAACGTCTTTTAAAGTTAAAAAGTTGGCCTCGGCAAAAAACCAATGTCGCAATTCCACGACATTATAAGGCTGGGTTTTTTGGCCGTTTTCATCCATTAGGATTACTGTATTGGGGCCCACCAATCTGTGTATAATATATACACCTTCAGTCCGTTGGCGTAAACCTGCTGCGAATTGTTTATCGGCAGATGAAGGTTGCCGATTGCGCAAAGTTACCCAGTCGCCAGGACGGAAGTCATGGGGGCGCCGTTTTAAATCGAACCATTTTTTGTGTCGAATTTGGGACTCGCGCAAGTTGTTAATCGCGCTTTCTCGCATTCTACGCATATGTTCGTGCAAGTTTTCAGCTTCCACGGGCGGCAACGGTTCTCCGTCATCCGTGTCGCTATCCAGGTCGCCCGGAAATCGAGCTTCCTGGCCTGTTACCATTTTAAAGGGTGAATACTTTAAAGAAATTTGATACGCTGAATTAATCGCGAGCACGAAATAGCCAATGTTGACGTCCCATCTAGTATGGTCATCATCAATATATGCTAATATACAGTTCTTTAATGATTGGTTAAGCCTTTCCGCAATATTACCTTGCGGGTGGTATGCGGCGGTATATCTATTTATTGCGCCAAGTTGCTGGATTTGGCTACGAAATTCTGGTGAGCGAAAAGCAGGCGCATTATCGCTGATAATTATTTTGGGAAAACCCCATCTTTTGCAGAATTTCTGAATTTGTTTCACCGTAGTGGCTATATTTGAGTTTTCGGTTAGACGTACGTCTAACCATCGGCTAGCAGAGTCGACCATCACAAAGGCATAGCAATGTCCCTCTGTGGATCGAGGTTTCTTGCCGTAATAGTCGATGTAGATAGCGGAGAAAAGATGGCGCGATCTGGACATTATCATTTTTCCATATGGGAGCCTGTTAAGGGGTTTAGCTCTTTGACACGCTTCGCAAACCTGTATCCATGTTCGAATATCTTCGCGCATTTTTGGCCAAAATACGCGCGATTTAATGCGATGGAGTGTTCGTTCTTGCCCCATATGTCCAACTACGGGAGGATAGTGCATTGCGCGGAAATATCTTTCTCTGAGTTCAAATGGGAGATATATTTGGCGCCTCTTTCTAATTTCATTAATATGGACAGGAGGGAAGCGACATAACATCTCTTTATACATGCCGAAATCTTGCGCGTCAGCCACAATTTTGGCAGCCTCATCTGGATCAAGTGGTAACATTTGGGCAGTTAAATAAAATATCAACTCACGCGACCAGGGATCCTGTCTTTGCGCCGCAATGATTTCAGCAGCAGTAGGCAACAGCTCGAACGGAGGATGTTCGATTGGTGGATCGTGCTCCAATTCGGCTTGCTTCTCTGCTTCAGTCCTCGAATCTTCAATTACTGTCCTTTCCCGTCGCGGACGCAATCTCGATGGAGTTCTTCGCGCTGATGTTGGGGGCGCATAATAATTCCTCGTTGGTGGCGACATGTCACGAATGGGTCCAAAACTGTCTTCAGATGATGTAGAGTCAGAATCCGGGTCCGAAGTATATCCCTCTGGCCTCTGCTGTCCTGATGGTCCCGCCGCATCGTCATACATCACTGGTTCAGAATGTTGACGCGGAGAAATAATAGGAAAATCAGTGATAGGAATTGAAGGAGTTGGGGAAGGAGTTGGTAAATTTGGAATTTCAGGAGAAGGTTTAGTAGTAGGCCTTCGGTGGCTATCAGGTTGAATTATTGGTGCGGGGACTCCAGTGATTCGACGGAAATTTCGTCGTATTTTATCCACCAAAGTTCCAGGTGTCGGCAATTGTGATGGTGCCGAAGCAGTCTTTTTTCTAAAACTAGACGGATTTATTGGCGCAGGAATTCTGGTTGGAATAATTGCCGAAGGAGGAATGGAACTAGGAATAGGAGTGGATATTGGAGTTGCAGGAGGGGTAGGAATAGGTAAGGGTGGTGGAATTAAAACTGATTTAGATTTGGGTTTCACCACATGGGAAGGAATAGCGGATTTACGTCGCACTGCCTTCAACTTTCCTACTTGCTGTGATTTCAATAACTTTGGAAATGTCCACTTTTTAATAGTTCCCGCATACCTGGGTGGTAGCCATGGTGGTGATTTAGGAATCAAAGATGGATCCTTTAATCTAGCCCGAGTTCGTGTGGCTATTGCTCGTTTAGCATGAGGAGATAAAATTGGTACAATATCAATTTTACGTGGTCTTCCTCGTTTCTTTATCAGAATTGGGATTAAAGAGCGCTGTCGGCGGGTTCGTAAAGGCACTGAAACACGAACTGGTGATAAATTAGGAGTTCTCACTTGTGAGGTTGGTTGCGCAACTGGAATTGATGCATTTGGTGTTGCAGTTGGTTGCACAATTGGCGTTAGTGCAACTGGAGGGATTGTAACCGGCGGTGCCCTCGTTGGAGGAGTAGCTACGCCAGTAGAAGATGGAATTTGCGCACCCGAAGTCGGCGCATTTCCAGTCACTTTCCCTTTACCAGTTGGTCGAGGAATAAGAGATTTTTTCTTATTTTTCTTCTTAGTCGGTGAAGATGCTGCAATGAGAGGCACTTTTTTAAATGTAGATTTAAACAACTTTCGAAACTGCAAATTAATGTCTTTTGGCAATTCCTTGATGATATTAAGTGCCGGCCACTCGTTGCAATCATCAAAATAGGCAAGGTAACACGCCTCGTCGACCTCCGGGCTATCATCCTCATCATCGACTTCAGGTGGGTCGACAGGAGCTCGACTTAGTGCATCCGCTACCTTATTTTTGCATCCTGAACAGTGCAAAAACGTGAATTTATAATCACTTAACGATAGCACCCAACGGGCCAAACGTCCAGTTGGTTCCCTTTGCTGAAATAACCACTTAAGAGATTGATGGTCGCTCTCGAGGTAGAATGGCATCATCTCGAGGTATGCACGAAAGCGTTTGACACCCCAAACCGCGGCCAAACATTCGATTTCGGTTACTTTATAGTTCTTTTCAGCGCTGTTTAATGCGCGAGAGGCAAATGCGATTGGAATTCTCACACCTTCATCGTTAAGTTGCATTAAAGCAGCACCTAATCCAGAATAACTAGCATCGGTCTGCAGTATAAATGGTTTTTTCCAACTGGGAAAACGTCTTTTCAGTGTTGGTATCGCAATCTGGTCTTTCAGATATTCGAACGCTGATTGCTGCGCATCTGTCCAAATCCAAGTTGCGTCCTTTTTAAGCAATGGTCGGAAAACTTCGCTAATTTTGGAAAAATTTGCAATGAATGATTGGTAATAACCTACCATGCCTTTAAATCGTTGTAATTCGCGCAAATTGGTTGGCGCGGGATAATTTTGAATAGCAACCACTTTCTTTGGATTTGGTGTAATCTGGCCAGATTCCACTATGTGTCCCAAAACCTCGAGTCTTTTTTGACAAAGCTCAGTTTTGTTGGCGTTCATGGTGAATCCAGCGTTGAACAATTCCTCTAAAACGAGGCGCAAATGTTGCACGTGTTCCTCGAAAGTTCGGCTAAAAATAATCACGTCATCAATATACACAAATACAAATTTGTAAAGATACTTTGCAAGAGTCTTATTCATCGCTCGTTGGAGGGTAGCGGGTCCGTTGATAGGTCCGAAAGGCATGCGCACATATTCGAATAAACCTCGATGTGTTATAAAAGCTAAATACCGTTCGTCACCTTTGCGCACGCCGATCTGATGGAAAGCTTCGCGTCCGTCGATTATCGAAAACCAATGCGCACCTCCCAAATATGCAAAGATGTTATCAATGTCCGGAAGGGGGTAAACGTCCGGAATTGTTTGCGCATTAATGGGGCGAAAATCCATAGCAGTTCTCCATTCACCTGTCTTCTTGGGTACGACGACTGGAGCAACAGCGCAATCACTTTGGGATCGCCGAATAATACCTTGCTGCAGCTTTTTGTCGATATATTTATCAATTATCGCCTTTTTCGCAGGGTTCACCGGGCGCACAGGGACATGAATTGGACGAAAATCCGGTTTCAGGTTCACCTCGTACTCGGTGTTATTACATAAACCAATTTCTTCGCGAAAGATTTGCGAAATGGGCTGCAATGTTTTGATTAATAGTTTTATCTGTGGCACTGTCAATTGGTTCCACAACTGGTGGTAAATCCAATCTAAATCGGTCGGATCTCCACTAGGTTGGTACTGCAAAAAATTAATGTCATTAATGTTCATTTTAGAGTTATTCCCACCATTGTCAGGTTGCGCAATCGAAAAGATGTTGATTTTCGACTCCTTCTTGGCATTGATGTCTTTAGCACGTTGCGCAACGAGTTGTTTGGCAATTGGACGAATAACATTGATTTTTCGTCGTAAACGTCGTAATCGTCGGAACTGACTCAAAGTTAATTTACGTAAAATTGTCTTTTTTAAATTGGAGGAAATTTTAGAAGTTTCTTTCCTCTTTGGGGACCAAATATTCGACCATTTGCGTTGCGCACGATGTCGAACTTGTTTAACTCGATACTGCGCATCGTCATGTGGATACTCGAATATTTCTTGTTGCAAGGGTCTATGCGCCAGGAGGAGGCAGTTAATTTCACTCACCGGATCCGGTTTCCTTAGTATTTTCGTCGGAACGATCTCACTAATGGCCGCCGGTGGGTTGGATGGATCCTGCGTTTCTTCCGGCGCAAATGGCAAAACCAGAATTGACTCTGACTTTTTTGCTTCTTCATAAGTCATGAATTTGCGAATCTCATTTGAGCCCACCATGCTCCACTGTTGTCTCGCATGGTCGATGTCGATTCCGGCCGCTGTGCAGAAATCACGTCCAAGGAGCATATCCATTTTGGCATCGGGTAAAACCATGCAAATGAATTTTATTATGCCTATTGGGGCGCGCAAAGCGAGCTGCATCGATTTGGTGGAATCCACTATGTCACCAGACGCGACCTGCACCCGCTCGTGGAGATTCACAAAGTCCAAACCCATTTTTTCGTGTAGTTGTTGGAACACGTCCTCACTCATTACACACGTTTGTGCGCCTGAGTCTAGAAGCGCAGTACAAGCTACATTAGCCCAGGAAATCTTTACGCAAGGTGCTTTCTTGCACAAACGATCCCCGCGCGTTATCTCAATGATGGGTTCTTGAGTTTCTTTAAGTTCCTCTGGCGTTAACATTACGAAAGATACCTTCATAGGAGAGATCACTTCCTTTGGAGCCTCAGTCGTTGTTGCACTGGAGGTAGACTTAATTATTGGTAAAGTTTTAGTAATTTTACTCACTATTGTCACTTTCGGGTTTTTCTTCGAAATTACAGGTTGCAAATCTGTTAATTTCGGCAATTCGTCCTTTACAGCTTCAGGAACGGCAGTCTGCAGATCTGACGCCCTTGTAGCTGAGGTGATGATGGAAGATGATGAAGAAATAACACTACTTACAGGTTTATACTCTGAAAGAGTAATAACAGTAGGAGATGTTGTTGAATTAACCTGTGAGGGATCGTCCTCTTTCAAGTTAATTAAAGGTGAAGCGCGTCGTTTGGATTTCAGACGTTTTGCGCGAAGGGCCGGTCGACTCATTTGCGGCCTGGTTCCACCGGCTTCCCGAACTTCAGGCCTTCGGAGTTTTCCGGTCTCCTAAATGGCTGGTAACATATGGGGCACAACGGATGCCAAGTTGCTGTATCTACCAAATACCACCAATCCTTCGGTGTTTTCCTCCAGGCTGTGCCTTTCTCAGGACATTTGACAGTTAATGGTGGTTTTGGCGCTGGTGGAAACGTGACAATTGACGTAGAGCACACATGGTCCTTTGGGACGTCTGCTGGAGGTGTCAGAGTAGCTAAATTTATTTTAATTGTTGCCTTCTGAGCCGCCTCGGCGACTGTGCTCTTCTTAATTTCAGGTTCAGCATCCGTGTCGCTGCTACTACTACTCGTATCGGGTTCCTGCGCAGGTGGAGATTGTTCTGGTCTCGCCTGCACTGCAGCTAACTCGATTAAGAATTGTTTTCGATACCTCGCAAAACGTTTGACGTCCTGGGACACGAGAGATTTGACATCATCGTCTCCTTTGGACTTCTCCGCAGCCTTGAGCACTGTGGGGCGTTGCGCATCACGCAGAGAGGGCATTCGTTGATCAGCCATACCCAGATCTTTGTATTCGTCTGCTCGAATGGTGTCCAGCTGTAGACGATTGTCGATGTCATTACCTCTTTGGATCGCCTCGTCCAGCGAGTTTACGTTCCATGCGCGCAAGAGATGAACAACTTCGGTTTGCATCATGTTCTGAGCTTTCTCCCATTGGAGCTCTGGGTCGGTATATCCTGCAACCTGAAGATAATATACAATCTCACTTAAAAATGACATCGTAGACTCTCCATTTCGTTGCTTTCGCTTGGATAGCTTCACATTGGCCGCTGCCGAATTCATGGCGAAAGCTCGTCGAAATAGTATCTCAAAGTCCTCCCATGTTTTTGGTTTTGGTTTTAGTGATAACCACCATCGCTGCGCTCTTCCACGCGTTGCTTGAATGACAAATACTTTTAAATATTCATCCACCGGGGCCTGCATAGAATACATGTGCGCGTACAAATGCGCAAGAAAAAGATTAATGTAATCAAGATCGGCTTTATCTGGATCAAACAAAGGTGGTTTTCCAGGCTTGAAACAATTTTTATCTTTACTTGCGTGTTGCGCTCTTACTGACGGCAGTGACAACTTTGCCTTGGTGTCGGATCTATCCCGAGGATATCCCATCTTGGAGTATAGCATCGAGCTCATTAAATCTCGATTTGCTCGTGTTGAATGGTCCAAATGAGCAGATTCCTGTGATGGAGCTTGGGTATAGATCGTTGCCATCGTCGGCATTGGCGGCGTGGTTGTTGTGTAAACAATTTGCGCAGCCTGCGCGGACATTTTCGTCTGCTGGCCTCGATGTTCAACTTCCCGTTGCTGGTGCGGACATGCTGTGGGAAGTCCTAAATCATATGGTGCCGAGGTGCCTTTAACTCTTATGGAGCCATGCGAGGATCCACCGTCTAGAGACCGTACGGTCCCTGTTCGTAGAGAGCGAGGGCCTTGTTGGAATATTTCGCGAATCTCATTTACTAGACCTCGTGTTTGAGCATAGTATTGGTTGCGCAAGTCGGACATCAGCAAACCTTCCGTATTTAATGTGACGGGGTCTACTAATGCTCTAGGCTGAGTCGAATCGAAAAAAGATGGCGCCGCCAAAAAGTTAGCGGGTGTTGACGTGGCAAAATTTACTTGAGGTTGCGCTCGTGAATTTGCAACAGCCATTGTCATGATATGATTTGATGGGGCTGGCTGTTGTTGCGCAATACTCACAAGCGTTTCCTGTTGTTCGATACGACTTCTTCGTAATTGGTCGTGTTGCTGCCACTCTCGAAATTCCCTTTCCTCTTCCCGGCGAACACCACTCCTCCGTTCGGACTGTTGCCATTCCTGCTCCATTTCTAACTCACTGAAATCAAATGGATCGCGCGTGACGGGACGAATTCCGTCACCTCCCAACTGTCTCGACATGATGAAGAAAATGTGAATTGATTAAATAAATAACTCAAAAAACTAACCTTTTCGCGCGTTTAAGCCTTATAGGTGAGAGCGAATCCTGTCAGGCTCGCCATGTTTGTTACGAATCAACTTAGATGTTTAATTGATTTGATCTGAATTTACGCGCAAGGTGATGTTAGCGCAAATCAGCGGGCAAAGTTCGTAGATTTACTCTGTTTGTGCCATCGTCATATGCGGATATCGGACGGTGAATAAACCTAACTCGCTGTAACACACATTATTTATATTCGACGGGCTCAATCTCACGTTGTGGGTCTTTACGTTTAAAAAGAATGAGTATGCGCAGTGATATTCGTATGCGGGTGGGCATAGGATGTCACAGGCATGCGAAGGGATAAAAGGTGGGCAAAAAGAGGCGCTATTAAGTGTTAAATTAGAAGAGGCGCGTGTTAAAGCGCAAAATAAAGATTGACAAACTCAATTCAATCTAAGAGGTGTTAACTCGTTGAAAGAGGTATGAGAAGTGTGGATTATGGATAAAAGTAGCGACCAGGTAAACATGAGTCATGTGACCAGGTCGATTGGAGTGGGTGAGGGGGTGGAAGGTATAAAATAAGGTTAATTGTTGGAAATAATAAGATGCGCGCAATGAGGCTGCGCATATATTTAGAGATGATTCATCAATGTTAGATGAAAAGAAAGATTGGGAAAAAATAAGAAAACTTAAGATTGGGTCAGTCTAAGTTAGAAATGAATAAAAAAGAAGGGTGGGTAACCTGCCCGTGACACAATGTTTGATAAAATCAAACGGTGGGCGCATCCGAAGGAAGTCGTCACGATGGGTTTGGATGCGATTTTGGACGTAGTTGAGGAGCACTACACGTCAGTTGACACCCCGTATATGGCTCGGCAGAGATTCGGAGCGCGCAAGCGCCACGAGGGAGAGTCGGTGGAAAAATACATTGCAGAGTTAAGGATTCTGTCTCAACGTTGCGGATTCGCAACCAAGGAAGAAACGGACGGGGCGATCGTCCATCAGGTTGTGCGAGGATCACGGAATGAGGTTTTGGTCCGCGAGATTCTTCTAAACATGCCGTTGACGGCAGAACAGGTGACAAAGCGTGCGGTGGCCCACGAAATGGCCCACATTGCGGCGTCGGGACGCGAAGAACCGTTGCCATTCACGGATGAAGAGCCAACCAAGGCGCCAACTTCGGCGGCATTGATGCAGTTGGCGATGGGTGGCCGCCGCGGTCCACAGAGGGGCCGTGGAAGAGCCAGCCAATTCGGTTCACCCGGTTTTTCAGGCGCAGGGACCAGTGCTCAACGTGGTTCGTTTCAGCGACCTTGGCGCGGGCGCCAGGGGCAGAGTAGTGGGCGAGGCGGCCAACCTGTAAAAAGGGATGGCACGCCCGTCGACTGTTTTCGTTGCGGCGGACCGCATTTCGTTAGGGATTGCCCTTTTGAGCCAGCATTGGGACCAAGAGCCGGTCAAGATCAACGACCGGGTGGCCGCATGATTGGTGAGTGGCGCAAGAAGGCGAACGATCAGGAGGGAGCATGCCCACCGGCGACGTTTCCAGCCGAAGTTGACGGCAGTTTTGGTGGAGCAGGAGGGGCTGATGAGAAGTGGAGGCAGCGGAACGTTCCAATCAACGTGATACAGGAGCAAGACGAGGATTTCGCCTTGTTCCATGTCGTTGGAGCGAGAGTGAGGTCGCCGCCCCTTATTGTGCAGGTGGTTTTGAATTCTTTCAGGCTTAACCTATTGTTGGATACCGGCAGTGAGCTGTCGGTGCTGAATGCGACTGATTGCAACGTCTTGCTGACCAAGCGATTGATTTCAAGGAGGGCGATTACCCCCACTTCAGTTAAGCTGTTTGCATACCAACACCAGCCCATTGAGGTGTTGGGACAGGTGTGGCTGAATATGCATATGGGTGAGGTAACAGCAAGGGTAAATTTTGTAGTGGTGGGGCGTCAGGGCCCTAGTCTTATTGGTCGGGATGCTGTACACAAGTTTGGTTGGCATAATATTTCTGCCGCTTTAATTTCAGGAGATGGACGTGACCCGGCGCCGCCAGCGGAGGGTGACGGAGCTGCTGTGAGTGGTCAACACCCGTCGGCGAGCCCAGTGGATCACGTTGAAGTGTCGAGTGCGAGCGCCCAGAGAGCTGGTTCCTTGAGTGAATTGTTATTGCGTTACGCACACGTGTTTAGCGAGTGCCTTGGAACTTACAAAGGTGAACCGGTTGATCTTATTTTAAGACCAGATGCGGTTCCCAGATTTTACAGGCCGAGGCCTATTCCACTACCGCTTAGAGATGCGGTCAGTTTGGAGATAGACGATTTGATTTCCAAAGGGGTGTTCAGGCCAATTCCGTTCTCTGTGTGGGGGACTCCCCTGGTCACGGTGCAAAAGAAAGACGGGGGGGTTCGCCTGTGCGGGGATTACAGGTCCACCGTGAACGCTAATTTACAGCCTGACCCGTACCCCCTGCCTCGCATAGCCGAGTTGCTTGCGTCGATTGGCAGGGCACGGTTCTTCAGTACGCTTGACCTCAGGCAAGCGTATCTGCAAATTCCGCTATCAGAGAGGTCTGCGGTTATTGCGGCTGTGAACACCCCGAAAGGCCTTATGGCCGTTACCAGGCTCCCGTTTGGGACCATGCCATCCGCTGGGATTTTCCAGCGGATTATTATTTCAGTCCTGGACGGGGTGCCCCGCATCTTCGTCTACTTGGACGACATTCTTGTTGCAACGTGGGATTTGCCAGAACATTTGTGGGTTTTAGAGCAGATTTTTCGTAGATTGGCTGATAGGGGTTTACACCTGGCTAGGGAAAAATGTTTGTTTTGTGAGAGTGGCCTAAATTTTTTGGGTTTCTCAATTAGTCAGAAGGGAGTCAGACCGATCTCGTCAAAAGTTGAGGCAGTTTTGGCAATCCCACCTCCTGGTGACGTGAAGCAGCTTAGAACATTTTTAGGGATGGTGGCGTTTTACGCCGTGTTCATTGAACACTTGGCCGACAAGGCGACCCCGCTATACGAATTATTGTGTGCGGAGGCAATTTGGGTCTGGAACCAGCGCAGGCAGCAGGCATTTGACGGGATCAAACGAGCTTTAACGTCCGCTCCCATTTTGACGTACTACAATCTTCATCGTCCGCTGGTGATCGCCGCGGACGCGTCCCCTTATGGGGTAGGGGCGGTCTTGGCCCACGTTGACAAACTGGAAAGAGAACATCCAGTTGCTTTTGCCTCGAGATCCCTCAGCCGTGCCGAGAGTAACTACGCGCACATCGACAAGGAGGCGCTGTCGGTTGTATTCGCGGTGAAGAAGTTCCATATATATCTTATGGGCAGGGAGTTCACCATCTACACCGACCACAAGCCCTTGTTGGGCATTTTGGGGTCTGATCGACCAATTCCGTTGGTGGTCAGCCCCAGAATGCTCCGCTGGGCCCTCCTTTTGTCAGCTTACTCTTATGTGTTGCGGTATCGCAGGGGAGCCGACAATTCCAATGCTGATGTCCTCAGCAGATTCCCTTGCGATCCGGCGCCAGCTGAGGTTGATGACCGACCGGTATTTTTGGTCGAAATGGAGGGGGAGAACTTGTTGACAGCGGTGGAAGTCGCGAGGGCGACGGCAGTCGACACAGAGTTGACTGTGGTGGTTGCTGCAGTCCGTGAAGGAGATTTTGCCTCGCTTGCAGGTCGCCCTGAGTTGGCTGTTTATGCCAACCGTTTTGAGGAACTTTCACTTATGGCGGGAGTCCTCTTGTGGGGGGCTAGAGTGGTGGTTCCTGGGGCCTTGCAGCCTAGGATGCTGCGGCTCCTTCATGAAGGCCATCCCGGCATTGTGGCCATGAAAAAGAGGGCCCGCAGTGCTGTGTGGTGGGCGGGAATTACCCCGCAAATTATTAACTTCGTGCAGAAGTGCGTTATCTGCGCGCAAAGCAGACCTTTGCCGCCACACGCACTGCCTATTTTATGGCCGCGTGTCCCATTCAGTCCCAGATGGTTTTGGTGTTGGTTGACGCCTACTCTGGATGGATCGAGGCGAGGGCGACGCGAACGGCCACTTCAGCAACCACAATTTCGATTCTCAGGCGTGTGTTTAGTACTTTTGGGCTCCCGCACCTGTTGGTCAGCGACAACGGAGCCCAGTTCACGTCTGCAGAGTTTGCCAGTTTTTTGAGGAGAAATGGGGTTGATCATATGTTCTCTCCCCCATACCACGCCCAATCTAATGGGCAGGCCGAACGCGCGGTGCGTTGGGTCAAGGACCGTTTAGCAAAGTTCACCAATGGAGACTTGGAACTGCGCTTGCTCAGACTTATGCTTTATCAACATACGAGCTTCCGCGGACGGGACAATCAGTCGCCGGCGATGCTATTCATTGGGCGACAGCCTTTTACTTTTTTGGATTTGGTAAAACCCAGGTGCTCGGTGAGTGTGGCGGCTACTAACTCTCGTTTCAGGAACTTTACCGTGGGCGACAGACTATGGTACAAGTCGTTTCCGGCAAGTACCCCGCCGTGGCGGCCGGGGGTTGTTTTGGAGAGGAGCGGCGAGGTCGTCTATCGCTTGAGGGATGCCTTGACCAACAAGCAAGTGGTCAGACACCTGAACCATGTGAGGAGACGCGATGCGGCGGACCCGAGCGAAGTGGTGACTTCAGTGCCGGTTGTGGCGCCGGTTACTCCCGAAGGTGGGGGCGAGCTGAGGCTTTACACGTATGCGCCGTTGCCAGGGACGCCGCCCGTCCTGTTGCCCCCAACACCACCAACACCACAGACGCCACCGCAACCTTTTCTCACCCCACCGCAAGTTGTGAGGCTCCTAACACCCGTGCAGACACCTGTAGGAGCCCAAGTGGTACCAGTGGGCGGTCAAGTTCCAGTGCTAGCCCCGGAGGCGCCACCCGTCCCGACGATGGCCGAGGAGGTAGCGGTCGACCAGCAGATGGAGGAACCCCACCACGACGCCGTCAACTTGGGGCCGAGACCGAGGACGCGCGCGGCCAGGAACATCGAGATTAATTACAAAGACCTGTCCTCGGGGGAGGAGGAGGATGACGAGGAAACGGTTTTGGCCAGCTACCGTAATGCACCAGTGGCGAGACTACCCAAACACGGTCTAAAAGTCGCTGAGATGGTGCGGATGGAGCCCATACAAGATCCAGACCAACCTGGTCCAAGTGGGACGGTGGATCCTTTGGAGAGAGGGGCACCACGCACCACTTTACCGACGAAGAAGTCTGGTAAAGGACCCCCAGATAAAGCGCAACTTTACAGCAAGGAGGACGCGGAACGGACCCGCCTGCTGCTGAAACGCATGGCAGATAAGGGAAAGCAGTAAGAGTCAAGTGCCCATATGGTGTAACTTTAAAACAAAAAAAAAGTGTTTGAAATTGTATAAAGAGGTTGTTTTTATTAGCAAAGAGGCAAGAGTTGTAGTTTGTGGTTTCTTGGTGGAAAGTTGAAATTATAAAGTGTTGTATTTAAGAAGTTTTAATCACTAGATCTATAGATTTTGATTAAGTTAAAAATGTGAAATTACAAGTGATAAACATTGTAACTGGGGAGGAATGTTAGATTCTGATGATAAATTGGTTGTTAAGTGTAACATGATGGTTGTAACAATATGCCATGGCTGGTAATTGTTTGTAAACTAGCCATGGCAACACTGGTATTCTGGAATTCAGTCGTTAGCGACAGCGCAATAAATGAAGAAGTTGAGTGCATTCTTCTTATCCAAATCTAGAGTTGTGTATCATTCATAAGGATTTATCAATTTTCAAGAAATTTGTAAGATTTTCAAGAAATTTGTAAGATTTTCAAGAAATTTGTAAGATTTTCAAGAAATTTGTAAGATTTTCAAGAATTTTGTAAGATTTTCAAGAAATTTGTAAGATTTTCAAGAAATTTGTAAGATTTTCAAGAAATTTGTAAGATTTTCAAGAAATTTGTAAGATTTTCAAGAAATTTGTAAGATTTTCAAGAAATTTGTAAGATTTTCAAAAAATTTGTAAGATTTTCAAGAAATTTGTAAGATTATCAAGAAATTTGTAAGATTTTCAAAAAATTTGTAAGATTTTCAAGAAATTTGTAAGATTATCAAGAAATTTAAAAAATGAACAATAAATTTGCAAGGCAACATTCAATGTAAAATGTTAAATTTGGGGCTAGGTTGCGAGGTGGCGAGGTGGCAAGGTGGCGAGGTGACGGAGTGGCGAGAAATTTGTCAGATTTTAAAAAAATTTGGCAGATTTTCAAGAAATATGGCAGATTTTCAAGAAATGTGGCAGATTTTCAAGAAATTTGGCAAATTTTCAAGAAATTTGGAAGATTTTCAAGAAATTTGTCAGTGGCAAAATGGCGGAATGGCGAGGTGGCGAGGTGGAAATTTGTCAGATTTTCAAGAAATTTATCAGATTTTCAAGAAATTTGTCAGAATTTCAAGAAATTTGTCAGAATTTCAAGAAATTTGTAAGATTTCCAAGAATTTTGTCAGATTTTAATGAAATTTGTCAGATTTTAAAGAAATTTGTCAGATTTTACAGAAATTTGTAAGAATTTCAAGAAATTTGTCAGATTTTCAAGAAATTTGTCAGATTTTCAAGAAATTTGTCAGATTTTCAAGAAATTTGTAAGATTTTCAAGAAATTTGTAAGATTTTCAAGAAATTTGTAAGATTTTCAAGAAATTTGTAAGATTTTCAAGAAATTTGTAAGATTTTCAAGAAATTTGTAAGATTTTCAAGAAATTTGTAAGATTTTCAAGAAATTTGTAAGATTTTCAAGAAATTTGTAAGATTTTCAAAAAATTTATAAGATTTTCAAGAAATTTGTAAGATTTTCAAGAAATTTGTAAGATTATCAAGAAATTTGTAAGATTTTCAAAAAATTTGTAAGATTTTCAAGAAATTTGTAAGATTTTCAAGAAATTTGTAAGATTTTCAAGAAATTTGTAAGATTTTCAAGAAATTTGTAAGATTTTCAAGAAATTTGTAAGATTTTCAAGAAATTTGTAAGATTTTCAAGAAATTTGTAAGATTTTCAAGAAATTTGTAAGATTTTCAAAAAATTTGTAAGATTTTCAAGAAATTTGTAAGATTATCAAGAAATTTGTAAGATTTTCAAAAAATTTGTAAGATTTTCAAGAAATTTGTAAGATTATCAAGAAATTTAAAAAATGAACAATAAATTTGCAAGGCAACATTCAATGTAAAATGTTAAATTTGGGGCGAGGTTGCGAGGTGGCGAGGTGGCAAGGTGGCGAGGTGGCGGAGTGGCGAGGTGGCGGGGAGGCATAGGTAGCATAGTTGTTGCATAGTCGTTGAATAGTTGTTGCCAGGCGTTGCATAGTCGTTGCATAGTTGTTGCCAGGCGTAGCATAGTCGTAGCATAGTTGTTGTTAGGCGTAGCATAGTCGTTGCATAGTTGTTGTCAGGCGTTGCATAGTCGTTGCATAGTCGTTGCATAGTTGTTGCCAGGCGTTGCATAGTCGTTGCATAGTCGTAGCATAGTTGTTGTCAGGCGTTGCATAGTCGTTGCATAGTCGTTGTGAGGCGTTGCATAGTCGTTGCATAGTTGTTGCCAAGCGTTGCATAGTCGTAGCATAGTTGTTGCCAGGCGTTGCATAGTCGTAGCATAGTTGGTGTCAGGCGTTGCATAGTCGTAGCATAGTTGTTGCCAGGCGTTGCATAGTCGTAGCATAGTTGTTGCCAGGCGTTGCATAGTCGTTGCATAGTTGTTGTCAGGCGTTGCATAGTCGTTGCATAGTCGTTGTGCGGCGTTGCATAGTCGTTGCATAGTTGTTGCCAAGCGTTGCATAGTCGTAGCATAGTTGTTGTCAGGCGTTGCATAGTCGTAGCATAGTTGTTGTCAGGCGTTGCATAGTCGTTGCATAGTCGTTGCATAGTTGTTGTTGAAGAGTTGTGATGGCCTGTGCGCTGCAGAAATAACTCGGAAACATCATTTTGGCTGGGCGGATAAATCGGACACGCGTCCGCCATCTTTTATTACAAAAGGTGTAGTAAAAATCACTTGAGTTCGAGGCTAATTGTCCTCGATCTCATACAAAACAAAAGACAGAACGAATCATTGTCTTTACACAATGATCCATTCTTTACATTAAGAACAGGCCAAGTTAATCAATAAACTTGATCCAAAACGAAGCAAACAATAAGTGCTCTTGAGAGCGGATGACAATGTGAGATGTGTTATCGCAAATAATGATCGGTCGCGGTACCGTAACACGCATTGAATAAAAACCAGGATTGACCGATCACATGAACAGGTCTAGAAGCAACAACACATCAAATGCACTAAGCCGTAAAGGTGCATTTAACTTCACGCGCGCGCACGGGGACAAACAGCAAAACATCAACCCAACAAATCCCCCTTTGTTTAGCTATTTGTCTATCACAAAAATGTACTCGCACAGCGCGTTCAACCGGGACTTTGCTAACCATTTCGTTAGGATATCCGCGACATTTAATTCGCCGGAAACATGCTCGATCAAAAACGTTCCTTTCTCAAACCAATCTCTAACGAAATGGAGCTTCACGTCTATATGTTTATTTGCCCTGTTCTCGATCCTATTCTTACAGTATTGGATAGCCGGCTGGCTATCCGCAAAAACACAGGGCGTATTTCGCTCGACACAGAACAT
This sequence comes from Strigamia acuminata, assembly GCA_949358305.1. Lineage (NCBI taxonomy): Eukaryota > Metazoa > Arthropoda > Chilopoda > Geophilomorpha > Linotaeniidae > Strigamia > Strigamia acuminata. The sequence goes on along the minus strand of OX442314.1, from coordinate 61,964,644 downwards.
TATCTTCGCGTCGTAAAGGCGCTCGAGCCAAATAACTTCTTTCACCCCATCGACCACGGCGAGAAATTCGCTCTCCATGATCGACAGGGAGGTCATCGATTGTTTGTGGCAATTCCACGAGATGGGAATGCCACCCATATAGACAATATGTCCCCCAAAGCTTCGTCGTCTGTCTTGATCTAGGGCAAACGACGCGTCGGTGTAAACTGTCAAATTCTCGTTTTTACAGTTCGATAAGTTAATCGAATAATTCGACGTGGTGGCCAAATATCGCAGGACCTGCAGTAACATATTGACATGGCGCGTCGAATGCGTCTCGTTATACTGGGAAAGCACTATTACTGAAAACAGTATGTCGGGTCTGGTTCGGCTGGCGATGAACAACAGACTTCCGACCAGAGATCTGTACGGGAATGAGGTGTCGACTTTTTCTCCGGTTCTTACACTTTGAATCATGGTTCCCGGGGTTACTGGAACCTTTACTCGATGGCACGAGTCAATCCCGTACGCTTTACAAAGCTTTTCAATATATTTCCGTTGGTGGATTTTAATCATGCCCCCAGACCTATCAAACTCGATTCCTAAAAGTAAAGTTACGGGTCCCAGACTCACTACTTCAAACGATTCCCGTAACCACTTCAAAACGCATTGTTCCACATAGTCATCCTTCGAGAACAGCACGATATCGTCCACGTAGAAGATGACTATCGCGTCGTTGTCTAGGGCATAGACACAGTTCAAACCCAACAACGGTTGAAAGCCCAATTCAAGTAGTCGTATGTGGAGGACCTGGTACCACATACGACCGGACTGGTGTAATCCATAAAGTGCTTTTAAAAGCATCCAGCATTTATGCTTGTTATGGGCGGTACGATATCCCTTGGGGATCTCCATGTACTGTACCGTATCGAGGTCCCCGTAAAGGTACGCGGCCTTGATATCCAGGTGTAAATCCCGCCATCCCTTGAGGATTACCAAAGTGCAAAAGAACACTATCACTAGCACGAAGTTGACGACGGGGGAGAACACCTCCGTAAAGTCAACTCCGGGCTTTTGCTTAAAGCCCTGTGCGACAAGTCGGGCTCGGTAGCGTTGGATAACACCCGTGTGGTCGCGCTTCATCTTGTATATCCATTTCGATCCCAAGAGAGTCGTACCCTCGTCTAAAGTTGTTTTGTCAACTTCCTTGTAAACCGTTCTTTCATCGAACACATCAATTTCCTCTCTCATGGCTTTTATCCAATCAGGACGCTTGATGTGGTACATGGCTTCTTCGTAGGTTTCTGGCTCGACGGCACAGAAACCTGCAAACCCTAACGGTTCACCGTCCCCCTCTAATGTCTTAAAGTCAAATAAGGTCGCATCATATGCGTACCCTTCTTCATCGCACCACCGTGCGATATCAACTCGACTTCTTATCTTGTCCTTTAAGGGCGTGATGTAAACAACATCTATTTGTCCCGCCGTCGCTCCGTCTTTACGGACGGATGCGCGTCGTTCCCATTCCGCCATATTTAACGGCAGTAGTTCCGGATGTAACATCACGTTCCCTTGCTTTTTCTTTGATCGTGATCCACGCCGTGTTTGAATCCCAGGAGGAATTTCAGGTTCCCCATCATTGTCAGGATAGATGTTGAAGTAATTCACATCATCCCCCTTCGCCCCACCAATTTCTTCAACAGGCTCATCCTCTGTATCCCCGTCCCCAAGAATAGGGTTCCCCTCAACGGGCATGAGTGGGGGTTGCTGAGCTGCCTGTTTAGCGACTGGCCTCAATTCAGGTCTAAGAGTAGGCTTTGGGGTCGTGGGCAATGCGGGTTTCACTTTTTGCTGCGGAACAGGTTGTAGAACTTCCTGTATCGCAGGAGGGGGTTCCGGAATCTCCGGAACTTCTAGGACCTCCGGGATCCCCGGAGCCTCCTGAATTATCGGGTCGCCAGCAACACTGTCGTCGTCAGAAAATGACCCATTGAACGAGTCCGAACTCGAAGTATCAAAGTCATTCTCCAATTCAGGCGACGTGACCGTCCCTAATTCAAACCAGAAATTGTTTTCAAAAATTTTGACGTGTTTAGACAAAAACACCTGATTTTTATTCGGATCCCAAATTCTATAGCCGCGTGTAGAAGCGGCGTATCCAATTAATGCCCCAGCCCATGCCCTGTCTTGTAATTTCCCACCCCGAGTCTGAGATGGGATATGGACATAAGTCAATGAGCCAATGCACTTGACATGGCGAAGGGACAATTTCTTATTATAAAACACAGAATAAGGTGTTTTTCCACCAATTCCCGTATGTGGAAAACGGTTTTTCAGATATACAACTGAAACGGCAAGCTCTGCCCATAAAGTGGCGGGAAATTTATTCTCAAAAAGAAGTGCCCGAGTACCATTAAGAATGGTACGGTTCGCCCGTTCGGCGACCGAATTCATTTCTGGGCTGTATGCATTAGTCCTCATACACTTAAGCCCAATTGTCGCCACATAATCGTCCCATTGTCTAGATATGAACTCCCCTCCATTATCAGTTTTTATGGCCTTTACCTTCTTAGAGGTCGTTCGCTCAACTTCAAGTAGCCACCGCTTGAAATGTCCTAAAACGTCACTTTTCCGTTTCATGATAATTATCCACATAAAGCGGGAAAAATCATCGATGAGAATGAGATAATAGTACGCCCCACCCAATGTTTGAACTGGAGCGGGGCCCCACACGTCTAAGTGCACTATTTCCAAAATACTTTTTGTCGTAATTCCAATTATTGGGGGAAAACTAGCACGTGTGCTCTTCGCCCTGGCGCAAAAGTCACACGTCGACAACTCCTTATTCGAGAGTTTCAGCCCAAAAACATCAGTTGACTTTTCTAAACCCGCAATTCCCTTTGCATTTAAATGCCCTAAGCGGGAGTGCCAAATGTCCATCGTTTGAGCCTTATCTTTCTTGTCAAAAGTTTTAACCCCATTAGTAGAATTGTTCCCATTCTCTGCTTTGTCTGCTTTGTTCTGCACAATTGAACTTGCCTCCTTAGAGGCATTGGCAGTCTTTGCCTTGATTTTATTCGAAACATTCGCTTGCGCATTGTCCGTAATGTTCGCAGGCGCGTTTTTTGCAACACTCGCTTGCCCTTTAATCGCTGGTGCAGGTTTCCCTGACTCACTCGAATTTTGGGTTAATGCGTCCTTAAAACTAGGGTATGTTAGTATCGAATTTACAACTTCATCGCCTTTTATAAGCGGACTAGAAGACACTGTCGCAGCCTGTTGCGCAGGTAATGCGGCAGTGTTCACAGGAGAAATACGACAATTGACCTTATACATCCGATCACTCGTGCGTTCCGCAGTGATGGAAGGGTCATCAATTTTGTCGTTATAAATAACCATTTTGCCATTTTTAATCATGGTCGTTGCCCCAGCTTCATCCGTGCGACCCAACGAAATCAAATTCTTCCTAAAGTTGGGTGCATAAAATACATTTTGCAATGTAAGTGCACGGGTGCGGGTTCCATAAATCGATGTCAATGTCACATTTCCTATTCCTTCGATTCTCGACTTTCCTTCTCCCTGTTGCACGTGGCCAGTTAATGGCTTGAAGTCGGAGAACCAGTCTTTGTTGAAGGAGAAATGGTCCGTCGCCCCTGTGTCGACGTACCATTGCGAATCATAATTCGCGTGAGACACGTGGGAAGCCGGCACAGGGGGTTGTTGTTGAAGCCAAATCGCCGCAGAGTAATAAGAGACTGGAGAGTCGCTGAATATGTCAGCCTGGGTGACAGTGGCCTTTTGTTGGCCTCTTCCACGTCCCTTGCCCCGTGGATTGCCTCTAAATTGTCCAGTTTGGTTTCCTTTTGCTTGGAATTGCTGTTTCGGTGGAGTAGGGCATTCACGGGCGAAGTGACCCGTCCCACCGCAAGTAAAACAGATGCGTGGGCCGCCGGGTGCAGTTCCACCACGTCCGCGTTGTCTTCCGCCTTGGTTGAAGAACGCACCAGTGTTCTCCAATGGCGTTTTGGAAGGCACGCCAAACTCGTCGGTCGTTACGTGTAAGCGATTGTATTCGCCTACCAGGCGTTCCTTGACTGCTGCTGCCGTGAACTCTGCGTCACCCCAGTGATAAACCGTCTGCTTGACCGGTTCATATTGGGGTGGCAGCAGGTCGAGGTATTGGAAGGCGTGAAACTCGTCCGTAATTTTAATTTTAACGTCGGCAAGTTGCACGACCTTTCGGTCAACTCGTGCGGTGAAAACAAACATCTCTTCGTTTTCATGCAACCGCATGTCCAAAAATTCCCGGCGAAGACGGGCTTTACGTGCCCGTGTCGTGGGCTGGTAGGCAGCTTTCAGTGCCTCCCACACCTCCTTCGCAGTAGCGTGGGCGACAGCCACAACCTGTTGGGCCTCGCCACACGCCAGACAAATGGTGGAGCGAGCCCTTTCCTCGCCTTTCTCAAAATCCCTTGTCTCTCGAAACGGTGATCCGGCCGGCGGCTCTTTCGTCTTGCCGGTCACGTGGCCCCAAACTCCGTACGATTGGAGAAGGAGCTGGACTTGTACGCTCCAAGTCGGGTAGTTGGTTCCGTCCAACTTTTTCACATCCTTATAATCATCATGGCGGTCGTAGGACGCCATTTCGGGAAAATTTTCGACGAAATCCAGTGAAAAAGCGAAGCACAAATCACACAAATCACGTAAAAATTCGTCGCACGGATGCACAATTCCCCCAAAAGTGAAGGCGAATAATGCACACAACCCGGGGAATCTCAATAAGTGAGATTGGAAAACCTTGACTAGCAATCCCCCAACTCTTCCGTTCGCGCCTCCTGGGGCCCGCGGGATGGTTGGGTGGCCGTGGATAAGCCTAGCCAAGAATACAGTGCTACGTGCCCGACTGGACGTAGGGTAGCACCGATTCTAACAAGGGAAAAAACAAAAACCTTAAAACTATACAAAGTTTCACGAGATAATAAATAAATCAAAAAATACACTTTTTCGGTGTTAAGATGGTAAAGTTGCGGCGAATTGCGGGTGCAAGGCGGCGCAATATTATCCCGCGAAGGCGAAACGTTGTTCTCACGTCGTCGTATGCACGGAAAATGGGCTGTCGTGCCGTCCGCGTGCACACTTCCGTGCGATCGCGGGAAAATCAACGTTGCGCTCGTCCGCGCCTTCGTGAGATGAACTCCGGGGTTCAAATCACGGTAATCAATGCCTGCACACACGCTTATCGTGTGCAGGACTTCTCGTTGGCTACAGACTTCTCTGTATGCTGCGAAAATCGTCGTTCGCGACGATAAATCCAAAAAGAAAATGGCCGCCGTCGCGAAAATCTTCCGTGATGGCGTCCAAACGTGCTTATTTCGCACAAAATCGACAAATAAAGTTCCTACCGTCGTTTGTATCCTTGTTGTGTGCTTATTTATGCACACAACACTGATGAAAATTCCCACGAAGTGATTCTCGTCGCACACACACGTAGAAATTCCCGAAGCACAAATCTCGACCGTCGTTTATTTGCCCGACGTCGAGGTGACGAAAAACATAAATTTCCGAACCAAAAACGTATCCAAACGATCCGCTGGTGTCGAAGAATCGTCCGCACACGTTATCACGACGATTCTGCGATGAAATCCGCACCGAAAACTCGTTTTTACGACGAGCTGGGCGGGCGCACACTCGGCGACTTCTCGTAGTCGCAAAATGGCCGTTTCTTCTCCAAAAACGTCGTTGCCAGATCGTTTTTACCCTCTGCTACCACTTTGAAGAGTTGTGATGGCCTGTGCGCTGCAGAAATAACTCGGAAACATCATTTTGGCTGGGCGGATAAATCGGACACGCGTCCGCCATCTTTTATTACAAAAGGTGTAGTAAAAATCACTTGAGTTCGAGGCTAATTGTCCTCGATCTCATACAAAACAAAAGACAGAACGAATCATTGTCTTTACACAATGATCCATTCTTTACATTAAGAACAGGCCAAGTTAATCAATAAACTTGATCCAAAACGAAGCAAACAATAAGTGCTCTTGAGAGCGGATGACAATGTGAGATGTGTTATCGCAAATAATGATCGGTCGCGGTACCGTAACACGCATTGAATAAAAACCAGGATTGACCGATCACATGAACAGGTCTAGAAGCAACAACACATCAAATGCACTAAGCCGTAAAGGTGCATTTAACTTCACGCGCGCGCACGGGAACAAACAGCAAAACATCAACCCAACAGTTGTCAGGCGCTCCTCTGCTACAGTTGGTAGCAGAGGATGGTTGCTGCCTAATTCAACCATTTTTTGCCTAATTTTCGACAACATTCTCGCGAAATTCGCGATTTTGCGTCGAAAATTTGTATTTTCAGGTAGCAACGATCTTCGCCGCGATTTTCGTCTGCCATACGTTTCGGGGAGTGCCTGGGACGCATCACCGACGTTTTGGACCGTGCACGCTGCACATTTCGTCATTTTTGAGCCGAATTTTGCACGAAATATCGCCAAATTCGCGAATTTCAGTGCAAATATTGTATTTTCCAGGTTTTTCGGTTTTTTCGACGTCTCACAGCAGCCAAGGCTGTTGTTTCAACGATTCCTCGTTTAATGCCGTACGGAATTACGCGGGATTCGCGATTTTCGATACGGATTTTCTTTATTTACAGATTTTCCGACAATTTGCGATTTCGACACTGCTTAGCGAAGAGCGGCAGTTGCAACGAGAAACGAACACTCGATTGTTCGCGGTGCAGTTCCCCGGAGAACGGCCGTTATACGCCGATCTTTACAAGAGGAAGAAGAGCCTCGAATTATTTCGAGAAGAATTCGGACATTAACGTCCGAATTGCGCTTTCTCCAGCTTTTCGAGAAAGCTGCGCCGTGCCCACATTTGCACGAGGATCGCAACCGCGATTGATTCATCTATTTCGCCTTTTTCAAATTATTTTGTTAGTTTGTAAGATATTTTTAAGATTTTGGTTGGGTCAATTAGTATCGGTTTCGCCCTTGTGTCCAGTCGGGCACGCGAAGCTTGTATTCCCAGTTAAGGCTTTCTCAGGGCCACCTAACGTTTCCGTGACCCCAGGTGGTTTGCAAAGGGCGTTAGGGAGATACTTAACTGGGGTTATTTGTGCCAATTGTAGCATTGGCATCCCCTTTTTGGTTTCCGCTTTGACAGTGCTCCGAATTAAGTGCTACGTTATCAGTGCATCGAACATTAGTGCATCGACAACACCAGTGCTTCGCATTTCATCAAAGCATTTGCCAGTGCCACTTCCAATTCCACGGTATTTTTCGCGTCTGTGTTTTGGTATCCACCATGCAGAAGTCGTCCGATCAACAAGGCTTGCGGACGCCCATACTCTCGGTGGGAAACTACGAGATGTGGGCGCGCAGCATGAAGATGACGCTCAAATCTGAAAGTTTGTGGCACCACGTCACGGAAGAGGACGAGGAGGATTTCAAGAAGACGGCTGACCCGAAGGAACTTAAGAAATACAAACGCCGGAAGGACAAGGCGTTGGGCTTGATTTTCTGTTCCGTCTCAGAGGCGAAGAAGTCCGCCCTGGACAATTGTGACACGCCTAAGCAGGCGTGGGACATCTTAGCAAAAATCTACGCGCCAAGCTCACGCGCCCGGAAGGCGGCTCTTCGGCGGGAATTTCTCGGTCTTCGCTTACAAAAAGGCGAAGAAATGGCGGATTTTCTTGGACGAGTGGACTTCCACGTCCAGAAATTAAAGGATATCGGGGAGAAAACTTCGGAGGATCATCATGCCTACCAGTACTTGGACATGCTCCCCCCCGAATATTCACAAGTTTCCTTCGCCATTTACCATTGGGAAGACCCGAAGTTCAAACCCCAAGCTGTCGCGGATCAACTCCTCTCGGAGTATATGAGACTCGGATCGATGAGGTCACACGATCAATCGTCAACGTCTTCCCAGGCTTACTCGACGGACAAATCTCGTGGGCGATCTCGTTCTCAACGTCCACTTTCCACCGTTACGTGTTTTAATTGCGGCCAGATGGGGCACTACGCAAATAAGTGTCCCGAACCACGTAAACAACAGTCTTCTAATCCGACAGCGTCTCTTCAAAGACCTCCTAGAAGCAGAAGCCGCAAACGGGGAAAAAATAATCCGAACAAGGCCAACGACGGTCGTCCGAGAGGAAGTTCGCAGGTGAAACGAGAATCCACGTACTTCGTCAACGCACCCCCGCAGATAACCGAATCACCGACGGCCCATTTTATGCAGTCCCACGAGTGGATCGTGGACTGCGGCGCAACAGACCACGTCACTCATGTTTCTTCGTGGTTTACTGACTTTGTCAAACTCGTGCCCTTCGACATCGAATTGGGGCAAGGCACCTCCCAGGTTACCGGCAAAGGGACTGTACGAATCGAGACTTTAATCGACGGATGTCAGTGTGCAGTCAACCTGGTCGAGGTGCTGTATGCTCCAAATTTCGAAGCTAATCTAATCTCAGTGTCGAGAATTGACAAACGTGGTCACCATATCCACGTGTTTAATGGACAGATCGATGTCTACGAGACCGACTTTCACCGCCCGGGTCTCCGAGCTAAAGTTAGGGGCGGCCTTTGCTACGTCGACGGCTTGTGTCCACCCGTGTCTACGGTTACGAGTGCTGTTTCTGTTTCGGAACTTTCACCTCCAGTAAAGACTTTAGTTACCGTTGAGGAAGACTTCGTTAAAATTCCAAAGCCGAAAAAGAGACAAAAGGAACGCGAGACGTCTGATTTCCGGATTGAATTTCCGCCGTTACCACAGGCGACACTTCCCATTCCAACTCCGAAATCTGCTCCCGCTCCTGCACCCGCTCCGACACCTATCCAAGCCAAAACCACATCCGCCTCTCATCAATCCTATGTCGACATACTAAAGTCGATTCCATTCGCCCATGTCCCTCCTCCTCCACCTTCTTCCGGAACCAACCAGAAAAAGGTTGCAGTGCCGACTTCGAAGAAGGATGCTACTGGAATATGGCATAGTCGACTAGGACACCTGCATACAAATGCTATGAAGCTTTTGGCGGCGAATGAGCAGGTTTACGGGATAGAACCCAGCGAAGTTATGAAAGAACTGGCCTGCAATCATTGTCGCATCGGTAAATCGACACGGGCATCCCACAAACCGGATGATCATCCTATTATGACCAAAGCATTGGATTTACTCCACATGGATTTGTGGGGCCCACATCAGCAGGATTCATTCGGCGGCGCTCGTTACATTTTCACGATTATCGACGACGCAACCCGCTATACGTGGATGTTTCCGTTGGCCAACAAATCACAGACTTTCGAATGCTTCAAAGATTTTGTGTCCCGGATTGAGCGAGTTGCGGACACTCGAGTCAAGGCCATCCGGACCGATAGGGGCGGCGAGTTCATGTCGAACGAATTCGCCGAATATCTACGTAAAAGTGGGATTCAAGCACAACGTACGAACCCATCGAGCCCTCAAATGAACGGCACAGCCGAACGAATCAACCGGACGATGGCCGATTTCATGCGGGCAACACTGGACGAAGCTCGACTGCCAGAAGGACTTTGGGCAGAAATCGCCGTTACATTCGCTTATCTCAAAAATCGCTCACCCCATTCACGATTAAAGAATGAAGTGCCTTACATCCTTTGGCGTCAGCGGGCGTTATCGGTTCGACATCTTCGCAAACTCGGATCGAAATGTTGGGTACACTTCACCGCGCCCGGATGTAGCAAATTGGCACCTCGTGCGTGGGAAGGTTATTTAGTTGGTTACGCGTCGACAACGCGCGGATACCGTGTGTGGAACCCCGTTGATAATAAAGTCGTTGAGTCAATTCACGTAAAAATCGACGAGAGGCAATCTTTCCGACGAACTCAACGACCCGCTAATACGAACAATCAATGTTTTACTGAACCAGAATCTGAATTACCTGCCCAACAATCGTCTCACGTCAAGTTTGACGATCACATCGAGTATTTACAACTACCGAAGGACTCCGATTCAGATGATAGAGGCGACACGACGGATGATTATGACTCTGATGATTCGGCGCCTCCACGTTCTCCTCCACCGGGCTTACGCTCTCCTCCACCAGGACTACAATCTCCTCCGCCTGGCTTTGAGCCTCTAGTCCTCGGAGCCGAGGCAATACCATTGATTTTGCCTACCGACATCACGTTATCTCAGGACTTGACTCGGGATGCCTCTCTTGGCACGACACCGACAGGATCTCCGTTGGACTCTCCTCCGGGTTCTCTTCCGAGAAACGTGGCGATGAGAAGAGGATCTGCGCCTGCACGCCCTCCTGAGGCACCTGTCATTGTCGACACCGGCGGTACGACGTATAAATGGCGCCAAATTGGAGGCAATAATCCATTTAGTAATTGGCGTCGTGAAGAACATCTGCGTAAAGACCAAGTTCTTGGCCAAATCAAGATAGATGTTTATTACTTTCCGAAACCCGGTGTACGTCTTCGCTCCAAACCCGACATACTATATGACGAGAGCCTGTTTTTCTTCGGAAACATGGAACATCAACTACCCGTGGTTACGGCGCTCCGCCCTCGTGTTCATCTCTGTCGACGTGAACCTGGATCTTACGCAGAGGCTGTCAAGTTCCCCGATGCGCCCAAGTGGCAAGGCGCTATCGATGAAGAACTTGATACTTTCAAGAAGCGTGAGGTTTATCAGGAAGTCCCGAAACCTCCGAATACGACAATCCTGGGCTGTAAATGGCTATTTAAATTGAAGACGGACGCATCGGGACAAATTACGAGATACCGCGCTAGATTAGTCGCGCAAGGATTCCGACAGACCCTCGGCGTCGATTACGACGAGGTCTTCAGCCCCGTCGTAAACTTCGTACTCATCCGATTCTTCTTTTGTCTTCTCGTGATTCTACAGGGTTGGAAAGACGCTCACCTTGACGTGAAGTGTGCTTACCTTTACGGTGAGCTCGAGCACCGAGTCTACATGCGAATCCCCGCCGGTGCATACTGTTCGAACCCGAATAACGCCTGGCTCCTTATCAAATCGCTGTACGGTCTCCACCAATCTGGCCGTCAGTGGTACGAAAAGTTAGATGCCACGTTACGCGAACTCGGATTCCGCAAACTTCCTGCGTGCAACTGTGTGTATATTTTCGGAACTTCAGCCGTAATGCTAGTCTACGTGGACAACATCGTTCTTTTCTACTCGACGGACGGCATTTTTGATCAAATCATCCGGCTAATTTCTTTGAAGTTCGAGATCGTCAACCTGGGGCCCATCTCTCGATTGCTCGGCGTCGACTTCATCAGATCCGCAGGAAGGGTTTTCATTATCCAACGAGCGTACATCGACAAGATGCTCAAGAAATTCGAGGTTACGGCAGACAAGATGATTAAAGTCCCCGTTACCCCAGGAACAACTTTGAAGAAGGGGTCCACCGAAAATCTTTCCGACTTCCCGTATCGGTCGTTAATCGGATCGCTTTTGTTCCTCGCATCTCGTACTCGACCAGACATCTTATATTCCGTTATCGCGTTGTCGCAATACAACACCTGTTACGACAAAACCCATATTCGTGCGCTTCTTCAGGTTCTCCGCTATGTTGCGAATACGGCCGACTACGCGATCGAATTGTCTGGATGTACGACGAGCCAGTTATGGGCGTACACCGACGCTTCTTGGGCCTCCGACACCGAAACATCGCTCAGCTTCGGAGGTTTTATCACCTATATCGGCCAAGTCCCCATCGGCTGGTACTGTAGGAAGCAGTCTTCGGTTGCGTGCTCGACGATGGAAGCGGAATTCATCGCCCTCGTCGAGTGCGTAAAGGAACTCTACTGGCTCGACGACATTTTCGCAAAGCTCCTGTTTCTCAACCGCATCTCTCGACCTCTCGTTTATTCCGACGCTTTAGCGTCGATTCAGTTCACTTCCAACGACGTCGAGAACGCGAAAACCAAACATATTCGCGTAAAGTACCACTGGTTGCGGGAGTGGTATCTGGCAAAGTGCTTCGATTTACGGAAGATCCCCGGTGAAACGAACGTAGCCGATATATTCACCAAGTGGCTCGGGTCGGAACGACTCCGAATGCTCACCGCGGGAATTTTCTGCCAGTAACCGATTTCGACTTTTTTTTTTTTTTTTTTTTTTTTTTTTTTTATTTTCCATTGTATTTTCGGACACTCTTTAGTTATTTTCCCGGATTTGAGGTTTTATCGCGTAGTTAGATTGGGAATTCTGAGCTTAGTTAAGTGATGTAAACGTTAGTACCCGACGCGATAATTCCGAAATTTATTGTTTTCATTTTCTATTTGGACACTGAAAGATCCCGTGTTCTATTTAAGTTATTGTACTTCAACCCATTTTGAAGTATGGGGGGATTTGTTGGTGCGCTTTGCATCATTTACTTCAAAATGTGGTCAAATATTATATTATATTTGTATTTCTCGATATTTGTTTCATTAGTTATCATATTTCGATGTATTAGTTAACCTTATGGCGCGCATGCGGATTTCTCGGAGTGCGAAAGGGACCCTATTTTTAACATTACGGCGGCCTATACCTTGACCCCCTGTTCGCAGTCTCATGGCTGATTTTGCGGATTTCACTTATTTGTATATTCCGCACGATCGCGCGCGTTTTATCAACCTTGGGAAAGCCGCTTTCTCAAATTTGCAAATTCCACATTGTGTGAACATGCTACAACGCTTCTGTGCGCGTCAATAAAAAAAAAAACCGATTAGAAATGAAATTCAGGGTTTTGTTAAAATAAAAATTATACAATATAATCAGTCTATAATGCTTCTATAATGCTGTTGGTTTAATCAGCACATTGTAATCGTGTGAAAACACGCGCGCTCGCAATAATACATTACCCAATGTACTTGCACTGGCATGGACCCATCAGTGCGCACTTTCCCGTGCGTGCTGCTTGCACTATTTACATCAATTGTTGCTCCACAGGTTGCGCGACCTGCCGGGCAGTTAAGACGTACTAGAATAACCTCAGGATTTGATAAAACCTGATTTTTGGATGACACTAAGTAAATGGCAGTGAATGTGAGATGTGAGATACACGATGAATTTAATAAAATTTATATTTCCTAATCATGGGATTGGTTTCACGTTTCATAATCCAACAATTAAGTAGAATATCATTATTGCAATTGATTAAAACAAATTTTTTTTACAAATTCTTTGGTTTTACATTTTAAATTTATTTTCCAATAGTTGGCACCATCGCAATTGCTGCGAGTTTAAAACACTGCATTCAGCAGAATTTACTGCACTTTCAAATCAAGGCCAGGCATACCTACTGCAAAGTAATGTATAAACCATAAAGAAGCCTTTGATTCGGAATTGCCTGTAGGTAATTCTGCGCTGGTCTCCAATGGAAATGTCCGCGCCGGTCTTCCGTGCACGGGAAGTCCACAGAAAGTCCGTGCATTCCGTGCGCTGGGAGTCCGTGCGTCGTACCGCGTGATCTTGCATTGTTTTTTGTGGGCTTTTCCTGATTAGGATTACTTCCTTTTTAACTCTTGAAGAATTAAGTTTGTTTTTTTTGCTCCAAAACGTCCCAAAACGCCTGAAAATCGCGCAACTCGAGGCAAAACATTACAGTGTGTATTCAAATCAAAACTAGCTACAAATACATGCTGAAATTAGCTAAATTTTCAAATTTTTTGGCTTTCAAGAAGTAATGGAAACATTTGACATAACGTGGATCAGTTGCACTCAAAAACTAAAATATTTTGTGTTTTACTTCAATTTTAAACTAAAAATGATGTCATTTTCTGTTTAAACCCCTGTTAAAGCTTGAAATACATTTTAACTAAAAGAAATAAGTTTGTTTTTTTCTTCGGCAGTGACGTGTACACACGAGCACGCCTGAGAACGCCAAAAAATGCTAAAAAACGCTCAAAAACGCCTGAAAATCGCGCAACTCGAGGCAAAACATTAATTTTTCATCTTTATTTCAACTTTTGTGACGTTTAAAATTGTGTTCTCATGTTTTTTGCCTCAAGTTGCATTGTCATCTGGCGTTTTGGAGTGTTTTTATGTGTTCGCAGGCGTTCGCAGGCGTTTTTTGGCGTTGTCACTCACTCAAGTGGCCAATTTTAGCATTTTCCGTAGTAAAAATGGCCGTTTTTCGTCAAAATGGCCATTTTTAGCCATTTTTCAGAGTAAAAATGTTTTTTTTTCACCGTTTTTATAGTAAAATGGCCATTTTTAGTCGTTTTTTTAATCAAAAATGGCCGTTTTTATCGTTGAAACGTTATTAAAATGTAACGTTTCAATGGCGTTTTGATCTCGCCTCATTTCCGGTTTTGAAAATTAATAAACGCCCCGGCGTTTATTCGAGGCAACACCCAACTTGGGCTTTTATTCGCGTCGCACCGCATCATCATCTCACCTTGCCTCCCGTCTTGAAAATTTATAAACGCCCCGGCGTTTATTCAAGGCAAACCATTGTTTATGTAAGTTTTTCCTGATTAGGGTTACTTCCTTTAGAAGAAACACGTTTATTTCTTCTCGCTTAATCTTGAGTCGTGATCTCGCCTCGTTTCTGGTCTTAAAAATTAATAAACACCCCGGCTTTTATTCAAGGCAATACGGTACGTTTATGAAACCCAACTTGGGCTTTCATTTTAAAAAAAGCGCGTGTTCTTACGTCGAACTAAGAGATACAGGTGAATTAGCAACGCCTAATTTGATTTAATAAATAAAGCAAACAACATCTCGCCTCACTTCTGGCGTTTGTTCGAGGCAAGCCATTGTTTTTGCATTTTTTTTCCTGATTAGGGTTACTTCCTTTTTAACTCTTGAAGAAATAAGTATGTTTTTTTTACTCGGCAGTGACGTGTACGCGCGAGTACGCCTGAGAACGCCAAAAAATACTCCAAAACGCCTGAAAATCGTGCAACTCGAGGCAAAACATTAATTGTTTATTTTTGTTTCAACTTTTGTAACGTTTACAATTGTGTTCTCATGTTTTTTGCCTCAAGTTGCATTGTCATTTTGCGTTTTGGGGCGTTTTTAGGCATTTTTAGGCATTTGCGGGCGTTCTTGGGCGTTTTTTGGCGTTGTCATTCAATCAAATGGCCATTTTTAGCCATTTTTAGCCATTTTTCATAGAAAAATGGTCATTTTTAGCCGTTTTTCATCCAAAATGGCCGTTTTTCATCCAAAAGGGCCGTTTTTCATCCAAAATGGAATAATTGTTGTGTCCGGATTTTATGTCATTTATTGTCTTAATTAAAGTTAACAAAGTGTCTTTAATTTTTGCTTTTCTTGAATTTCAGCTTTTTAGATATTTTTACATATTAAACTTTCATTTTTTGTGATTTATTAAAAGTTACAGTGTTTTCATGAATTTTAGTGTCTATGATATTGATATTATCTTTATTCATTGCTATTTAAAGTTTTATTACTTCTCTGTGTCTTATTTCTTTAATTCTTGCTCATTTTGTGT
Organism: Strigamia acuminata; assembly: GCA_949358305.1. NCBI lineage: Eukaryota > Metazoa > Arthropoda > Chilopoda > Geophilomorpha > Linotaeniidae > Strigamia > Strigamia acuminata. Next base: position 61,949,193 of record OX442314.1, on the reverse strand, counting down.
GATTTTGGATGATTTTTAGTGCATCCGTCGATTTACAGATCACTTGCGTAAGACGCGTGACGTCATATTTCTTAATCTAGTTCGGTTGTGTTCAAACTTCTAACCTTTTGTTTGGACCTTATTCTTGTGTTATGGATAGGTTTTAGAATTGATTTAGACTAATTTGGGGGTGATCTGTCGATTGGTTTGCTTTATTTTTGTCCCGGAACGGTCGTTTTGTCGTTTCGAGCGTTTGTTGTCGGTACGCACTTGTGCGCTGCTGACCGAGTTCATTCCGTTCGGCAAACGATTATTTTCAAGTGTTCTTTTAATAAATAGTGCTTTTGTTGTAGGAAATTACATTTCCTAATGTTATTTTATTCAATACAGTGTGTATTCTTGATTTTATTCTTGTGTTGAAATTCAAATGTCGTGTTTTGCCGCTCTAGCGGATTTGAAGTGGGCGCCATGTTGGATTTCCCCGCTAATTTCTTTATTTATCCATTTCATTTGTCTTTTTGAAAATGAATAAACGCCCCGGCGTTTATGCGAGGCAAGCCATAGTTTTTGTAGGTTCTTTCCTGATTAGGGTTACTTGTGACGTGCACGCGCGAGCTCGCCTGAGGACGCCAAAAAAAGCTCAAAAACGCCCCAAAACGCCTGAAAATCGCGCAACTCGAAGCAAAAAATTACAGTTTGAATTCAAATCAAAACTAACCACAAATACATGCTACAATTAGGTAAATTTTCAAATTTTTTATCAATAAATGATGACTTTCAAGAAGTATGACAACATTTGACAAAATTTAGACCAGTTGCATTTAAAAACTAAAATATTTTGTGTTTTACTTCAATTTTAAACCAAAAATGACGTCATTTTTTGTTTAAACCGGCGTTTATTTGAGGCAAACACGCCGCTGAGAACGCCAAAAAATGCTCAAAAACACTCCAAAAGACCTGAAAATCGCGCAACTTGAGGCAAAAAATTAATTTTTCATCTTTGTTTCAACTTTTGTGACGTTTAAAATTGTGTTTTCAAGTTTTATGCCTCAAGTTGCATTGTCATCTGGCGTTTTGGGGCGTTTTGGGGCGTTCGCAGGCGTTTGCACGCGTTTTTTGGCGTTGTCACTCACTCAAGTGGCCATTTTTAGCCAATTTTCGAAGTAAAAATGGCCTTTTTTTATTAAAATGGCCATTTTCAGCCATTTGTCATAGTAAAAATGGCCATTTTCAGCCATTTTTTATAGTAAAAATGGCCATTTTTCATCCAAAATGGCCGTTTTTCATCCAAAATGACCATTTTTATCATTGACACGCTATAAAAATGTAACGTTTCAATGGCGTTTTGACGGAACCGGTAAGTTTTGAAATTTCCCGTGTCCCGTTATTGTGACTCCTCGTCCGGTTTCTCAGAACCGAAACCCTAATACAGGTGAATTAGTGACGCCTAATTTGTTTTAACAAATAAAGCAAACAACATCTCGCCTCACTTCCAGTCTTGAAAATTAGTAAACGCCCCGGCGTTTATTCGAGGCAAGCCGTTGTTTTTACAGTAATTTCCCGGTTAGGGTTATTTTTTTTTTAACTCTTGAAGAAATAAGTTTGTTTTTTTCTCGCCTGCACGCGCGAGCTCGCATGAGAATGCTAAAAAATAAGCAAAAACGTTCTAAAACGCCCCAAAACGCTTCAAAATGCTCCAAAAAGCCTGAAAATCGTGCCACTCAAAGCAAAAAATTATGTTCGCATGTTTTTTGCCTCAAGTTGCACGGTTATCTGGCGTTTTGGTGCGTTCTTGGGGCGTTTTGGTGCGTTCTTGGGGCGTTTTCGGGCGTTTTTTTGGCGTTGTCACTCACTCCCACACTTTGCTGTCTTGTTTATTACAATTTGGTTTAGCTGTTGTATTTATTTTTATTTGTTTTATGGTTATTTATGTGTTTTTGTAGCATTCAAAATGTTTTGTTGCCTAATTTCTCGTTTTGGCGCCAACTGTTTGTTTGACAACGCCGTGTCAGAATTTAGGGATGATTCTGCTTTGGTTTCTAATTAAAAAAAAAATGTTGTTTTAATTTCAATTGTAACTGCTTATTATAACGTTATTATTAGTATTTTGTAAAGGTTCATTCTTTTTCCATGTTAATAAAAAATGAAGTAACTTTCGGTGAAAAAAAAAACAGTTAAATGCGGATCAAAATTAAACACACACGAGAAGTTTAATAAACGTCCCGGCGTTTATTCGAGGCAATACGGTACATTTGTGAAACCCAACTTGGAACCCGAAAATAACGTGGGGCCGTCTGAACACCTGGATTTGAATTTTCGTCTACGCGCGCGCCGACGCATGGGGAATGCGGGGTGGGGTTCCTTCCCAGTGTTCCGAACGAGTCAATTTCACCCCGAAAATATCCCGAAATTGCTGATACATGCATTTCGAGCCAGAAATATTGATCTTCATGTAAATTTTGATTGTTTAGCTTTTTTTTGAAATTTTACAAATTTTTCTCATCTCCTGCCTTCCTCGCTCATTTAACACCAAAATGGCCTGCATTGAGGATTTTTCCCATAATCCTTTTCACACGTATGGAGCGCAAACAGTCGCAATAAATGAAATCAGCGGAATTCGGCCTTGAGTTTGCGACGCCATCTTGAATACGAGTAACAGCACAGTATGGTGTCAATTATTCGAACTGATCGTAAGGCATGGGACAAAAATTGATTAAAAACGAACAAACATGATTAAAAATCAACAAAAATCGACTGAAATCGGACAATAATCAATTCAGAATGACAAATAACGATTAAAATTGGCAAAAATTGTCACAAATAGAGAAAAACCGATTAAAAATCAGCAAGAAACCAATAGAAATTGATAAAATCAAATAAAAATTAACAAATATCCATTTTGTTTGCTTTTAAACAAATTAAGAACTTTGAAAACACACGACAATTTTAAACAGTAAACACCGGGGTCAAATAAGCGCCGCTACTCGTTTAAACACCGGGGAGGTGTTAGTGAAGTGCCTCGAGTGGAGAAATTAATAAACGCTCGAGGCACCACGGTAGGCTTATTAAACACAAAATATGAAACGCTCGATCTTCAACAGGCGCACACGCCCGAGAACACCTCGGCATGCCTCAGCACTCTCCAAGAAACGAGAAAAACCAAGGCAAAAAAAAAAAAAATACACCAAAATTAGGACTAAAATCAAACACACATGGGGCCCGGAAGATTGATAACATCCCGGCATATATTCAAGGCAGTACGCCATGTTTTTTCCACCATTTTGTAAGTTTATTTCAATATTCATAAAGTTTATTGCTTTTTGTATCATTAGTAGTATTCCCTTGTGTGATGTGGTTTTATAAATATCACACACAACTGCTTCTGCTGTTTTCTTCACGTTTATGCTTCGTGTATGCACGTGAAGCCCTCGCACATCTTTTGAGCACCTGTACACATTTGGACACGCTCAAGGTGCTACATCGCGCGCTCAAACGCACTAGATCGCGCGCGCAAACGCGCTACATCACGCATATTAGGGATAAGAACAGACCGGGATAGGGACTGGACTGGTAATGTTTGCCCTATGCGGATACGGGACGGGACGGGATTACAGTTGCTAAATTCGTACTGCGAGGCGGAGACAATTTTCTAATTCCAGTTGTTATTTATCACTATTAAGCCTAATATTGAGCCTGATAATGCTAAAATAAAGTAAATAAACAACAACAACAAACTCATTATTAAAAGTAAATTACACTGTATGACCAAAATATTGTTGTTTCTTTACTTTATTTTAGCATTATTAGGCCTAATATTAGGCTTAATACTGATTTATTTCAATTATGCAATCATACGCGCGTATTACGCTAACGTAATGGACCCGGGACGGGTCGGGACCCGAAAATTGGTCCCGTTCTCATCCCTAACGCATATATATATCGCAGACATATCGCGCCCACGACAAAGCACAAACCCATGGCAGTCACCAAAGAATATTTACGCCGCTTCCACGCACGTTTTATTTTCTCACAGGCCTCTACACATTTAACTTGCGCGCGCACTTGCTACGTGCTCGTGTGGTCACAATAAATACCTAATTTTCATTAAAATAACGAATGAACGAAATCACTTCAACCACACTTGCTACGGTCGACGCATCGACGGCGATTCGCATGCGTTACCCCAAATACCGATCAAAAATCGCAGAAAACACTAATCCCGACCCAAAAACCGCCAAAATTACCCTCAACACACCCCAACAACCTTCCACCACTTAAATTACACCGGAAAAAAAACAATTTCAAACCGAAAAATCAACAAAAAAGGCCAAAAAAATATTGCAAACAAAGAGAAAAGATCAATTATCGAGGCAAATCCCCACCACAAAACAACGCATCGCCGGTAAACACTTAAGCGTACAGTGCACAACACTACTGTTTATTTTCAATGATCCAATAAATAAAATTTGAAACAAAGTTGAGTGGAATTGTACGTTTCTTGTATATTAAAGTTTTTATTTTGTTTGTTTACACTTAATTTTTTTTTTCCATTATAGAATGGCGACTCGATACTTTTGTAGCTCGAATTCACTTCGTAAACGTAATCGGTGTTCATCACGCGTCAATGCGCTCGTGCAATAGTATAGGCGCGCATACGATTTGATGCGCGCAAAACTTGCAAAACTTGCACGGAATTTGGGCAATTTTTGACAATTTTCAGCAGATTTTTGCCTGTATTTGACAAATTTCAGAAGATTTTTGCCTATATTTGACAAATTTCAGAAGATTTCCTCAATCCTCAAACATTTGCTGAAATTTCTCATAAAATTTCTAAAATTAATTGAAATTTGTCTGAAATTTGTCTGCAATTTGTCAAATATTGTCAAAAATCCGTGGAAATTTGTCAAATACTGGCAAAAATCCATGTAAATTTGTCAAAAATTGCCATAATTCGGTGCAAATTGTGTTAGACATTGGAAAAATTTATTTTAACGCTTCCAACGCGCCAGTAAATCGCGCGTGCACACGCGTGAATTTTTCGTCATAGTTGGATGCGCGCAAACCTCACGTAACTTGCGCCAAAATTTGGCAATTTTTGACAAATTTCAGCAGATTTTTGCCAGTATTTGACAAATTTCCACTGATTTTTGACAATATTTGACCCAACAACTGCGCCATGTTCCAGGCGCCGGTTTAGGCATTTTAGACCCGTTTTAGACCGTTTTAGATGGCGAAAACGTTCTCTCCATCATTTTCTACCCCTGGGTGAGGTTTTCAGCGTTCATGATTGATGAAAAAGCTGTTTTCTAACTAGCTGTCCCATTGCTAGTTTTGGCGTCAGGTTTTAGCAACCTTCCGATCCGACTCTGTCGTCTGCACGAATTCCAAGACCGTTTTAGGGTTAATTTGAGTCAAATAATTCATTCTGGGGGTTGTTTTGGGTTTTTTACAAGTGTGTTTTTGTAGTTTTTATTGGTTTCAAACATTGTCAATTCTTTATACAAGTGTAACTTTCATTTCTCTGTATTTTGAGAACTTTGCATTGCAGCAAAGTTCATTTCTTGCCCCTTAATTATTGTGTAATTGTTGGTTTTCAAGCCCGTTTTTTAACAATAACTTTATTTGAAGTGCCTATTGTTTCAGGCACGTGCTTCCACGTGCCTTTTATTGTTGAGCAATTTCTTGGGCAGTTGCGCTCCTGTTGCTAGCATTGCCGCGCGTTCTCCGCGCGCGTACTCGCGTTTCGCATCACACACATTCGGATTCGATGGCCTATCGCGGCGGCACATTGTGTGGCATAGCGCGGCACGTTGCAATTACGTGACGTGGCACGTTGCTGTTACGTGACGCGATAGCCAGTATTTAAGCAGGGGATTCCATCATCGTTTACACAAATGCGCATTGCAACGTGGAGGCGCATTCGAGTCCTTTTCCCAAGCGAAATCGTATTTGATTCGCTTTTGAATCGAATACGAGTTTTGTCCTTTTTCAACGCGAAATCGTATTCGATTCGCTTTCGAATCGAATACGAGTTTTGTTTTTTTTCAACGCGAAATCGTATTCGATTCGCTTTTGAATCGAATACGAGTTTTGTCCTTTTTCAACGCGAAATCGTATTTGATTCGCTTTCGAATCGAATACGAGTTTTGCCCTTTCTCAACGCAAAATCGTATTTGATTCGCATCCGAATCAAATACGAGATTTGTCCTTTTTCAAAGCGAAATCGTATTCGATTCGCTGTCGAATCGTATACGAGATGGTCGATTTTTGTTTCCCGGACTTTGATTCGTATTCGAGTTGTTACGAGTTCGTATTTTGATCGTATTCGTATTCGAATCGAATTCGAATCGTATTCGAATCGAATACGAATCGAATTCGAGTCGTATTCGAGATGGTCGATGATTTCCACTCGCTCGTATACGCGTTGTATACGAGCTCGTATTTTGATCGTAATCGTAAACAAATCGTTTACAAGTCGTATACAAGTTGTATACGACGTGTATACACCTCGTATACGAACGAAGTTTGTGAAAACACAATTTCCAAATAAGACGTATGTGACTACTATGTGTTTTCATGTCGTAGTAAGTATCCGGTGGATTTTCCAAACTTCGTTCGTATACGAGGTGTATACACGTCGTATACAACTTGTATACGACTTGTAAACGATTCGTTTACGATTACGATCAAAATACGAGCTCGTATACAACGCGTATACGAGCGAGTGGAAATCATCGACCATCTCGAATACGACTCGAATTCGATTCGTATTCGATTCGAATACGATTCGAATTCGATTCGAATACGAATACGATCAAAATACGAACTCGTAACAACTCGAATACGAATCAAAGTCCGGGAAACAAAAATCATCGACCATCTCGTATACGATTCGAAAGCGAATCGAATACGATTTCGCGTTGAGAAAAGGCAAAACTCGTATTCGATTCGGATGCGAATCGAATACGATTTCGCGTTGAAAAAGGATAAAACTCGTATTCGATTCGAAAGCGAATCGAATACGATTTCGTGTTGAAAAAAGGCAAAACTCGTATTCGATTCGGATGCGAATCGAATACGATTTCGCGTTGAAAAAGGACAAAACTCGTATTCGATACAAAAGCGAATCGCATACGATTTCGCGTTGAAAAAGGACAAAACTCGTATTCGATTCGAAAGCGAATCGAATACGATTTCGCGTTGAAAAAGGACAAAACTCGTATTCGATTCGAAAGCGAATCGAATACGATTTCGCTTGGGAAAAGGACTCGAATGCGCCTCCACGTTGCAATGCGCATTTGTGTAAACGATGATGGAATCCCCTGCTTAAATACTGGCTATCGCGTCACGTAACAGCAACGTGCCACGTCACGTAATTGCAACGTGCCGCGCTATGCCACACAATGTGCCGCCGCGATAGGCCATCGAACCCGAATGTGTGTGATGCGAAACGCGCGAGTACACGCGCGGAGAACGCGCGGCAATGCTAGCAACAGGAGCGCAACTGCCCAAGAAATTGCTCAACAATAAAAGGCACGTGGAAGCACGTGCCTGAAACAATAGGCACTTCAAATAAAGTTATTGTTAAAAAACGGGCTTGAAAACCAACAATTACACAATAATTAAGGGGCAAGAAATGAACTTTGCTGCAATGCAAAGTTCTCAAAATACAGAGAAATGAAAGTTACACTTGTATAAAGAATTGACAATGTTTGAAACCAATAAAAACTACAAAAACACACTTGTAAAAAACCCAAAACAACCCCCAGAATGAATTATTTGACTCAAATTAACCCTAAAACAGTCTTGGAGGTCGTGCAGACGACAGAGTCGGATCGGAAGGTTGCTAAAACCTGACGCCAAAACTAGCAATGGGACAGCTAGTTAGAAAACAGCTTTTTCATCGATCATGAACGCTGAAAACCTCACCCAGGGGTAGAAAATGATGGAGAGAACGTTTTCGCCATCTAAAACGGTCTAAAACGGGTCTAAAATGCCTAAACCGGCGCCTGGAACGTGGCGCAGTTGTTGGGTCAAATATTGTCAAAAATCAGTGGAAATTTGTCAAATACTGGCAAAAATCTGCTGAAATTTGTCAAAAATTGCCAAATTTTGGCGCAAGTTACGTGAGGTTTGCGCGCATCCAACTATGACGAAAAATCCATGCGTGTGCACGCGCGATTTACTGGCGCGTTGGAAGCGTTAAAATAAATTTTTCCAATATCTAACACAATTTGCACCGAATTATGGCAATTTTTGACAAATTTACATGGATTTTTGCCAGTATTTGACAAATTTCCACGGATTTTTGCCAATATTTGACAAATTGCAGACAAATTTCAGACAAATTTCAATTAATTTTAGAAATTTTATGAGAAATTTCAGCAAATGTTTGAGGATTGAGGAAATCTTCTGAAATTTGTCAAATATAGGCAAAAATCTTCTGAAATTTGTCAAATACAGGCAAAAATCTGCTGAAATTTGTCAAAAATTGCCCAAATTCCGTGCAAGTTTTGCAAGTTTTGCGCGCATCAAATCGTATGCGCGCCTATACTATTGCACGAGCGCATTGACGCGTGATGAACACCGACCACGTTTACGAAGTGAATTCGAGCTACAAAAGTATCGAATCGCCATTCTAGTATGGAACAAAAAAAATTAAGTGGAAACAAACAAAATAAAAACTTTAATATACGAGAAACGTACAATTCCACTCAACTTTGTTTCAAATTTTATTTATTGGATCATTAAAAATAAACAGTAGTGTTGTGCACTGTACACTTAAATGTATACCGCAGTACAAGTACCGCGGTCCCGGTACTGCACCGGTACACGTGAAAACGCGAGTTTCTCAAATTTAAAAAGTTGATGTCGGCGGCGATGCGTTGTTTTGTGGTGAGAATTTGCCTCGAGAATTGATCTTATCTCTTTGTTTGCAATATTTTTTTTGGCATTCTTTGTTGATTTTTCGGTTTGAATTTGTTTTTTTCCGGTGTAATTTGAGTGGTGGAAGGTTGTTGGGGTGTGTTGAGGGCAATTTTGGTTATTTGTTGATTTTTAATTGATTTAATCGTTTTCTGTTTGTTTTTGCTGGTTTTTAATCGATTTTTCTGTATTTTTGGTCAATTTTTACCAATTGTAATTGTTATTTGTCATTCTGAATTGATTATTGTCCGATTTTATTCGATTATTGTCAGATTTCAGTCGATTTTTGTCGATTTCTAATCAATGTTTATACATTTTGTCGCGTCCTACTTTGTATAGGTTTAAATAGCGCTAACGTGTAATACTTTACCTGTGATCAATTATGCAAATACCCAAATGAATACCAAATGTATGTAAATAAACAGTTAATTTATTCACCAGGCTTTATGCCTTTAAAATACACTCAGTAATAATTCTAGAGTCGACGTGGTCAGCGTCGAACAAAGGATTTCTCAAGATGGCGTCGTCGATTCCGCGTGGTCGGCGGAACAAAGGCGGCGTCTCGAGTTGTCGTTAATTCGTCACGGATTCGTCTTCACGGACGCGGTGGAATGCTCTCTCGAGTCTTCTATCCGTGCCTGTTGTCTAGGTTTTGGTTTAGCGTCGCAGAGGCCTCGTCTAGGAACTTTGGGGTTCCTTACAAAGCACTCGGACACTCACTTCGGCGAATAATCGTCTGGGCGATTATTCTGGGTGATTTCACAAGGGCTATTCTCGTGCTTTCGCAGGAATAGCTCGCAAGTGACTTCGTGAGAGTTACAGTTTGCACTTTACTCAGCGATCCTCGATCAATCCTAACTTGTAGTTGAAGTTGGCCTGACGGTGAGGTAGTTGCTGTGTTCTTGGTGTCGTTTGTGTAAGTTCTGACTTTAGGCGGGAAACACAGCCTTTTATGCAGTGGGGTGAAGGGCCGGCGATCAACCAATGGGGGCTGACCACCAGCCGCTTCCTCCCCCTCGGGGCACACACCTGCCATGGGGAGGTGGAGCCAACTCGGGGGGGAACGACTCTTCAATCACAGTGACTCAGAGGACAAGTATCCGCTCTGGGGGGACACTTATCCAACTGGGTCACCACAATTTCTTATCAAGTTTTGTATATTTTTGTTGATTTTTAATCATATTTGTTCCTTTTTAATCAAAGTCGAAAACGAGTTGTAAATGCGTTCGTATGCGACGCGAACGCGTATTGGAGTCGATTCCAAGTTCGTATTCCATCGCAAACGCGCATTTGAGACGTAAACGAGTTTATCTTTTTCACTCTCGCTTGATCCCCCTTTATCGCGCCTCATTGCTCCTGTGAAAAAAAATATATGAGAATGCACAGAAATGAACCTTCCAATACTTACATGAAAATTGGCAACCTTGACACAAAACAGTCTATCGACACTCCCAACACCACCCCGGACATTTTTCGGAAGAGTTTGGTCCACCCGGAATCCGCAGAATAGTCTCCCCCGAAATGCGGATTTCGCGGACGCCAATCCGCGAAAAGGATAAAAAATTTCCAATGTATAAACTTTATTTCTGTTTTCAGTTTCCTGATATGATTAAAGAAAATCCTAAATATTATTTCCAAACATTTATCAAATTCTTTTCAAAAGCAGTTGTGGAGGCGTCTACTACGAACGTGTCATCGTGGGCGTCAAATTTGAATATTTTTAACTTTCTGCGTTTGCACGAATTCGCAGAATTCGTCCACTGGCATCGTGGCGACGCATGGTCGACATTTCGTATTCATATGTGACGCGCACTCTATTTACTCACGTAGAACACACGAATCGCGCGCGTCAACGCGCACATGTAAATTTAGTTTCACTGAATCGAATACGAGTTTTGCCCTTCTTCAACGCGAAATCGTATTCGACTCGTTTTCGAGTCGAATGCGAGTTTTGCCCTTCTTCAACGCGAAATCGTATTCGACTCGTTTTCGAGTCGAATACGAGTTTTGCCCTTCTTCAACGCGAAATCGTATTCGACTCGTTTTCGAGTCGAATGCGAGTTTTGCCCTTCTTCAACGCGAAATGGTATTCGACTCGTTTTCGAGTCGAATGCGAATTTTGCCCTTCTTCAACGCGAAATCGTATTCGACTCGTTTTCAAGTCGAATACGAGTTTTGCCCTTCTTCAACGCGAAATCGTATTCGACTCGTTTTCGAGTCGAATGCGAGTTTTGCCCTTCTTCAACGCGAAATCGTATTCGACTCGTTTTCGAGTCGAATGCGAATTTTGCCCTTCTTCAACGCGAAATCGTATTCGACTCGTTTTCGAGTCGAATACGAGTTTTGCCCTTCTTCAACGCGAAATCGTATTCGACTCGTTTTCGAGTCAAATACGAGTTTTGCCCTTCTTCAACGCGAAATCGTATTCGACTCGTTTTCGAGTCGAATACGAGATAGTCGATGACCCGTTCCCGGACTTTGACTCGTACGACTCGTATTCGAGATGTATTCGAGATGTATTCGAATTGTATTCGAGTCGCATTCGAGATGGTCGATGATTTCCACTCGCTCGTATACGCGTTGTATACGAGCTCGTATTTTGATCGTAATCGTAAACGAATCGTTTACAAGTCGTATACAAGTTGTATACGACGTGTATACACCTCGTATACGAACGAAGTTTGGAAAATCCACCGGATACTTACTACGACATGAAAACACATAGTAGTCACATACGTCTTATTTGGAAATTGTGTTTTCACAAACTTCGTTCGTATACGAGGTGTATACACGTCGTATACGACTTGTATACGACTTGTAAACGATTCGTTTACGATTACGATCAAAATACGAGCTCGTATACAACGCGTATACGAGCGAGTGGAAATCATCGACCATCTCGAATACGACTCGAATTCGATTCGTATTCGATTCGAATACGATTCGAATTCGATTCGAATACGAATACGATCAAAATACGAACTCGTAACAACTCGAATACAAATCAAAGTCCGGGAAACAAAAATCGACCATCTCGTATACGATTCGAAAGCGAATCGAATACGATTTCGCGTTGAAGAAGGGCAAAATTCGCATTCGACTCGAAAACGAGTCGAATACGAATTCGCATTCGACTCGAAAACGAGTCGAATACGATTTCGCGTTGAAGAAGGGCAAAATTCGCATTCGACTCGAAAACGAGTCGAATACGATTTCGCGTTGAAGAAGGGCAAAACTCGCATTCGACTCGAAAACGAGTCGAATACGATTTCGCGTTGAGAAAGGGCAAAATTCGCATTCGACTCGAAAACGAGTCGAATACGATTTCGCGTTGAAGAAGGGCAAAACTCGCATTCGACTCGAAAACGAGTCGAATACGATTTCGCATTCGACTCGAAAACGAGTCGAATACGATTTCGCGTCGAAGAAGGGCAAAATTCGCATTCGACTCGAAAACGAGTCGAATACGATTTCGCGTTGAAGAAGGGCAAAACTCGCATTCGACTCGAAAACGAGTCGAATACGATTTCGCGTTGAGAAAGGGCAAAATTCGCATTCGACTCGAAAACGAGTCAAATACGATTTCGCGTTGAAGAAGGGCAAAACTCGCATTCGACTCGAAAACGAGTCGAATACGATTTCGCATTCGACTCGAAAACGAGTCGAATACGATTTCGCGTCGAAGAAGGGCAAAATTTGCATTCGACTCGAAAACGAGTCGAATACGAGATCATTTTTTGATCTGGGTCGTGAATGCGTCCGTATGTCACGCGAACGCGTGTTGGAGTCGATTCCGAGTTCGTATTCCATCTTGAACGCGCATTGGAGACGTAAACCAGTTTATTTTACCCACTCTCGCTCGATCCCGCTTCATCGCTCCTTGTCGCTCCTGTGAAAAAAAATACATGAGAATGTGCAGAAATGAACCTTCCAATACTCACATGAAAATTGACAACCTTGACACAAAACAGTCTATTGACACTCCCAACACCACCCCGGATGTTTTCCGGAAAAGTTTGGTCCACCCGGAATCCCCAGAATAGTCGCCCCCGAAATGCGGATTTCGCGGAAGCCAATCCGCGAAAAGGTTAATTTCCATTATGTAATTCAAGATTTCAAATCATTTGTCATGCTTTGAGCACAATTTATTATATTATATTATATATTATTAGCCCTTAAGCATTAGGCATCTTGCATTGTCTAGTATTTAGTTGTATTTGTTGTTCTCTATCAACGCCAGATGGCGTTACTCAATCACTTGTTTTTCCAACATGGCGACACATGGTCGCATTTCCGTGTCATTCATCCTAAATAGGATTCCCACTGTAAGTTTTACATCATTTTATTAAACTATATTATTTTACAAGTCTGTTGTTTAATTTGCACGCCTCCTATAAGTGCAAAGAGTGTTTTCTGGCCACTTCACAGTGCCCATTCAGTGCGCGTCGTGCAGACGTCGCCCCAATTGCGATATTGCGCGCCCGGGTCGGGCGCCGCCATTATCGCCACGTTTACACGTTTTCTTTTCGATTTGCACAATAATTTGTGCATATTTTCGTCCTCTGCTACAATATATACTCTATGCTTTAACTCCCCGTACAGGTACGCACCTTTCACGTCGAGGTGGGCGTCCTTCCAGCCTCGCAACACGACCAGAAGACAGAAGAATAGACGGATTAACACGAAGTTCACGACCGGGCTAAACACTTCATCGAAGTCCACACCGAGGGTTTGATAAAAGCCTTGCGCTACTAAGCGCGCTCGGTATCGGGTGACGGTTCCGGCTGCATCGGTTTTGAGCTTAAAAATCCACTTGCAGCCAAGAATAGTGGTGTCAGGTGGTCGGGGAACTTCTTTATAGATTTCTCGCTCTTTGAACGTATCGAGCTCCTCTCCAATTGCTTCACGCCATTTCGGAGCATCAGTGAATTTCGGTATTTCGGCGAATGAAGCCGGTTCGGTTCGGCACAGATGAGCCGCATGACGAACGCCCGGAAGAGTTGGCAATTTATGCTCGAGATTTCCAAAGAAGAAAAGTCCGGGATCGTAATCAATATTGTTCAACATACAATACTCCTCGATGTCGTGATAAGATCTTAGACGGATCTTCGGAGTTGGAAAATAATAAACGTCGATTGCGATTGATCCGGGTTTTTGATCCTTCCGGAGATGCTCTTCGCGTACCCATTCACGACACTCTCCATCTCCACCGACGAATCGCCACATGTGAGTCGTGTGACGAGCGGTTGCCGCAGCGACTTCGGTTCCCAATACCGGAGCTGGTGACATGGGATCGGGGTCGAATATCTGCAACGTATGTGTAGCAGGATCACCAGCGCGTTGTTGACGACGCGTTGTGATGAATCTCGGCGTCGGTACCGGTGTTTCACGTGGGAGAGGAGGTGCTGTCGAACGTTGAGGCGAGGGTGGAGCTGATGGGCGAGGCGATGGCGGGGCAGATTGACGAGGTGTCGACGGCGGTAATTGATGCGACGATGGTTCCGCTGACGGGTCAATGAGTTCGGATGTCTCGGGATAAACCGATAATTCATCCATTTCTCGGATGTCGTGGTCAGTATCGCGTTCCTCTTCGTATGAAATGTGATGAGATTGTCGAAGGGATGCGGAACCCGGAGGTAATGTCGCACATAAATCCAGCAAGACCCGTTCCGGAGTTGTCGGAGGTGGAATGTGGATGTGTAGAAAAGCCGGAGGCGTGTGCATCGATGCGGATGCAGTTGACACGTGCTGACTATTTCCATTGTCAGAATCGTTCGCGGAATGTCCGGATGCCTCTGAATCGGATCCCCTTGGCCACTGATGGTAATGAAGGTTATCATCGAATGTTACGGACTGCTGTCCGGGACCGGTGAACGATTCCTGAGGTCGTTGAGGCGAAATTTTGATGGATTTCCGATAAGATTGTCGCTCATCGACTTTGACCACCTCTCTCGTAGACTTTGTTGTCCATCGGGTTCCAAATTCTGAATCCACGGGTCCCTGTGGCGTAGCCGACTAAATACCCCTCCCAGGCCCGCGGATCCAGCTTCTTTCGGCCTGGCGCGGTGTAGTGTACCCAGCACTTCGAACCGACTTTTCGTAGATGACGTAACGAAAGGGCTCTCTGTCGCCAAAGGATGTACGGGACCTGATTGTTAAGTCGAGAATGAGGGCACTGGTTCTTGATATACGCGAACGTAACCGCGAGCTCGGCCCAGAGCGCTTCCGGCAACTTGGTTTCGGATAAGACTGCGCGAAAGTTGTCGGCCATTGTCCGGTTTATGCGCTCGGCTGTGCCATTCATCTGTGGCGATGATGGATTCGTTCGCTGACCTTGAATACCTTTGTCTTGAAGGTAGCGGAGAAATTCGTTTAATAAAAATTCGCCACCCCGATCCGTACGGATAGCCTTGACTTTCGCGTCCTGTATCCGCTCCACCCGTGCAACGAAATCCTTAAAAGTTGCGAAAATTCAACGACTATGCAACAACTATACAACAACTATGCAACAACTATGCAACGCTATGCAACGCTATGCAACAACTATTCAAAAAAATTCAAGAAAATTTAAGAAAATTCAAGAAAATTCAAGAAAATTCAAGAAAATTCAAGAAAATTCAAGAAAATTCAAGAAAATTCAGGAAAATTTAAGAAAATTCAACGACTATGCAACAACTATGCAACAACTATGCAACAACTATGCAACGCTATGCAACAACTATTCAAGAAAATTCAAGAAAATTCAAGAAAATTCAAGAAAATTCAAGAAAATTCAAGAAAATTCAAGAAAATTCAAGAAAATTTAAGAAAATTTAAGAAAATTCAACGACTCTGCAACAACTATACAACAACTATGCAACAACTATGCAACGCTATGCAACGCTATGCAACAACTATTCAAAAAAATTCAAGAAAATTTAAGAAAATTCAAGAAAATTCAAGAAAATTCAAGAAAATTCAAGAAAATTCAAGAAAATTCAAGAAAATTCAAGAAAATTTAAGAAAATTCAACGACTATGCAACAACTATGCAACAACTATGCAACAACTATGCAACGCTATGCAACAACTATGCAACGCTATGCAACAACTATTCAAGAAAATTCAAGAAAATTCAAGAAAATTCAAGAAAATTCAAGAAAATTCAAGAAAATTTAAGAAAATTTAAGAAAATTCAACGACTATGCAACAACTATACAACAACTATGCAAAGCTATGCCACAACTATGCAACGCTATGCAACAACTATTCAAGAAAATTCAAGAAAATTCAAGAAAATTCAAGAAAATTCAAGAAAATTCAAGAAAATTCAAGAAAATTCAAGAAAATTCAAGAAAATTTAAGAAAATTCAAGAAAATTCAAGAAAATTCAAGAAAATTTAAGAAAATTCAACGACTATGCAACAACTATGCAACAACTATGCAACGCTATGCAACAACTATGCAACGCTATGCAACAACTATTCAAGAAAATTCAAGAAAATTCAAGAAAATTCAAGAAAATTTAAGAAAATTCAAGAAAATTCAAGAAAATTCAACGACTATGCAACAACTATGCAACAACTATGCAACAACTATGCAATGCTATGCAACAACTATGCAATGCTTTGCAACAACTATTCAAGAAAATTCAAGAAAATTCAAGAAAATTCAAGAAAATTCAAGAAAATTTAAGAAAATTCAACGACTATGCAACAACTATGCAACAACTATGCAACAACTATGACGGGCTTCGACTCAACTATGACGGTTGAAATTTGTGACTTTTGTTGACTTTAGTTGAATTTTGTTGAATTTTGTTGAATTTTGTTGACTTTTGTTGAATTTTGTGGAATTTTGTTGAATTTTGTTGAATTTTGTTGATTTTTGTTGAATTCTTATGGGTTTAGTTAGATTCTCAGCTATGACAGGCTTTTGTTAATTTTTGTTGAGTTTTGTTGAATTTTGTTGACTTTTGTTGAATGTTGTTGAATTTTGTTGAATTTTGTTGACTTTTGTTGAATTTTGTAGAATTTTGTTGATTTTTGTTGAATTTCGTTGAATTTTGTTGAATTCTGATGGGCTTCGATTCTCAGCTATGACGGTTGAATTTTGTCACTTTTGTTGACTTTTATTAAATTTTGTTGAATTTCGTTGAATTTTGTTGAATTCTGATGGGCTTTGACTCAATTATGACGGGCTTCGACTCAATTATGACGGGCTTCGACTCAATTATGACGGGCTTCGACTCAGCTATGACGGTTGTATTTTGTAACTTTTGTTGACTTTTGTTGAATTTTGTTGACTTTTGTTGAATTTTGTTGACTTTTGTTGAACTTTGTTGACTTTTGTTGAGTTTTGTTGACTTTTGTTGAATTTTGTTGACTTTTGTTGAATTTTGTTGACTTTTGTTGACTTTTGTTGAATTTTGTTGAATTTTGTTGATTTTTGTTGAATTCTGATGGGCTTCGATTCTCAGCTATGACGGGCTTCGAGTCAACTGTGACGGGCTTTGTCTCAACTATGACGGGCTTCGACTCAAGTATGACGGTTGAATTTTGTGACTTTTGTTGACTTTTGTTGAATTTTGTTGACTTTTGTTGACTTTTGTTAAATTTTGTTGAATTTTGTTGAGTTTTGTTGACTTTTGTTGAATTTTGTTGTGTCACGGCCCGGCATTAACGCGTAATGTAATCCTGTCAATTGTTGTGTTTGTACGCGTTTTCCGTGTGTTCCTAACCATTGTTTTGTTTAAACTCCTAATAAATCCTTAAACCTAATATTTGAGTTTTCCTACCTTTTCACCTCATTTTTGTATTCATTTTCATCCCTTGACTCAGTCTGGAGTGGCTCAATTCAGCCACATCAGACTAGTCTAAGTTGTGTATTTCCTACTGTTACCCCTCCTGATTTCATTTAGTTTATCCGTCCTAATTTGAATGTTTGAGTTACTCACGCTTAGTCATCGTGATAATTATTCACGTACGCGTCTGATTGGCTCTGCTCATTGGCTTACCTTGGATTCTGTATTGGATCTGGCCCAAGTTCACTTCAGAGCTGTTTCAAGCCAGATTCAATCAGAAGGTACAAGACCATGAGCTTGGTAAGAGCCTTAATTGGCCGGAGCATTTGGCATCCTTTCTCCTGTGTTTGCTCACAGTATTGACTCCATGCCATTGATTTACGCATGTTGAGGATGTTCATTGTCAGATCGCGTGTTTAATTCCGCGTGTCATCTTCGAATTCCTTTCCTCTCGTTGACCTTTCGTTATTGTGTTTTATATGCCGCTGATACACGCCGAAGGATTAGAAATTGGATTCAAGTTGGCCATGAGTCGTTATTTTGTCTTTTGTGCGCGGTTAGTGCGCAATTACTCGGTTTGGTCGCTCCGCCATTAGGGGCCCCCACCAAACTTAGTATAGGCCACGCTAGCGTTGTTAAGTCCGCGCGTGTGCATCATTCTCTTCCATTTTATAGTTCCAACAGACCCGGCTTAAATTTGTATAATGATCGAGTAAGAGGACAAGCTTGCTGCCACCCTTCAGGCTGCTTGTCGTTGCCCGGGCTCTTATTCGAGACCAGGCTCTCCTAGAATCGTACTGGCGCGTCTTTCAAGCGCGGTTTAAAATATCCAAACAACCAGTTCATGATACGTGGTGCCGAAACCCGGGACCTGTTGGAATTTTTCAGTCTAACGCATATAAACTGTTGCTAGTTAAAGAGCATTCAGTGGCGTTTAATAAGAGACTATTTGCCGAGAGGAAGGTTTCGAAGTTACTAATATTCATAGTAATTGCGTGTTGTTTAAATACAACGCGTATCATTTGCAGTGAGCTGCTATTACCCTTATTATCTCGTGAACATGGCGAATAAGGAAGAAACTCCCGAGAAAAAGAGAGGGATGTTTGCCGACCTCATAGATCGCTGGGATCCTGTGCGTTTACGCGAGGAGAGACAGCGACGTGAGGAAGCAGAGCGAATGCGCGGCCTAAGACCGGGCGCTCTTCGTGGAATGCTAGAGGAAATACCAACAGATTCCACTGACCAGCTTAGCTCTATGGAAAGAGATATAAACCCCACTTTGGAGGGGCCGATAAGCGTGCATACTGTGACTCCGGCCAGCGCTATAGCTGAGTTGGAAGAACCAGCGCGTTTGCAAAATATTGCTTCGGCTCCAACAAGAAATGAATCAGAAGCGCCACCGGAGGTGCCTGGTTTGGGGGCTTATCTCCATGATATGGAGGTGGCAATTTCCGCAAGACTGGATCGGGCCATAAATGCACAATTGCATGGTTGGGCCGAGGATACAGTCGAACGTGTAAGGAAAGTGGTGGAGGACTGTGCTGCTCGACAACCGCCGTTGGCGGCTGGAATTCCATTAATTCCGCCGCCACAGGAACCTCATATCCTCCTGGGCGTGTCGGGGCGGACGGTTCCCCAAATTATACCTCGTTCCACTGGAGACGCGTCTATAATCCTAACGCCAAGTGAGATAATATTGGGTGGGGCCCGTGCAGCACCCGCTGTGCAGGGGAGAATCCATGTGCAGTCTCGTGAAGTGGATCCGGTCGTTGTCCAAGTTAACAGCGAAATAATGCGATCAATAATTCGCAGTAAGGCATCGGTAATGGGTGCACCGCCATCCATACCGTTGAGCCAGCTGGAAAGAGAGAGAAACTCTCAAAGTGGGCAGCGGCCAAGGCCTAATGTTCCGCTTCAAACTGGTGCTGTTTCACAAATACCTGTATTTCAACAGACAGGGCAATTACCGCAACAGCAATGGCGGCAGCAACCACAACAGTTTGCTCGAACTTCCGGTATGAGGATGGGGAAGTTACCGGAGTTCGATGTTGGCAAGGGCGCCTATAACGCAGTGGATTTGTTTCTCACTCAACTGCGAGCCCATTTCTTTACTTCGGGAATGGCGGAGTCGGTGTATCTTGAGTATTATGTGCCTCAAGCTTTAAAAGGCGAGGCTCTGGACTGGTACATTGATTTGCTTCCGAAGCCTGAGTTTTGGGATGAGTTCGCGCATTTGTTTAAAGACGCGTTCTCTCTTACCGTCGCTGAAGCTACTGTCAATTTGGCGGAAAAGCGACAGGCGATGGGGGAGCCAACTGCAAAATTCTTGCGCGAGACTAACCGATTCCTACAGAAAACAGGGATAGTTGGGGACAGTCAAAAATGGGATATAGCCCAGCGACGACTGCAACCTGATGTTGCGGAAGTCATGCGTCAAATGGGCGTATTAACCTTGTCACAAGCCATTGTTAGGGGACAGCAAGCAGATAGCGAGCTGCAACTACGATCTCTCCATAAAAGAGATTTCGACCTGCACGGGGTTAAGCGAGGCCAAATGCCGGTTCCCCAGCATGCAGCTCAGACTAAGCAAGAAGCCGCCGTGAAGAAACCGGTTGAGATGGTTAAGAACTCGACTCGACATTTTTTCACGCGCAATAAGGTTGCGGCCGTGATGGAAGTCTTGGGTGAACTAGAGGAAGGTGGCATGTTTGATGATGACAATCAAAGCGTAATGGCACAGACAGTCCGTAGTATTACGGCTGCAAAATCTGCGCCTCCTGTTGAGATTAAGCCACCGGTAGAGACTGGAGAACCTCATGTCTGCAGTCAAAACTACTCTTTTGCTCTGGACTCCGGCCCGCCGAAAGACATTAAATTGCCACCCGGAGCGGAGTGGGCTAAAAACAGGCGTGAACGCTGGTATATGCGCGACATTAAATTGAACGCTCCACTATGCCCGCACTGTTATAAACCCTGGGTCGTTCCGGGAAACGACAGAGGGCCCCCACTGAAGTCCGACGCCAAAGTGGTGGACCCAAAGAAGAAGTAGGTTTAACACCTAAAGCTGTGTCGGAACCACCGGAAGTGAAGCGCGTGTTGCCACCAAAATCTGTGTTGACCGCGCCTAATACTGACCCAGTACTTCCGAAATTGACTTCATTCGTGATGATTTCTCCTAAAGAGAAAGATGTGTCCGAGGAGCCAAAAATTGAAATCGGGATTGGAGAAAGAGTACGACGTGATTCCCAATATGTGAAGATCGTCTGGAATGACATCCAATTTATTGCGCAATTTGACTCTGGTGCTCAGACCTGCATCATGGCGCAAGATCTGTATGAGAAGCTGCATGAGAAGATGGGGGTGGAAATGGTTGTGCTGCACGAGACCATTCGCGTTGCCAATAATCAATTAGTTGAGGTTTTAGGTAGCGTAGAAATAACCGTGCGTGCACCTCAAACTCTGATCTCTTTTGTGTGCTTGGTAATAGAGGACTCATCAGCGGACTTGCTGCTCGGACGAGATTTCTGTCGAGCGGTTGGGTTATGTACGGACCATGGACTTAATTGCTGGTTCATAAGAGGTTCGGAGGAGCGGCGTAGTTTCATGACTATGAGACAGGCGCTGGCCTCCGATCCGGTACTTTTGTTGCCACTAATCCCCGCCGCCCCTAAGATGGCAGTTCCTGCCCCGATTAGTGATGTAAATTGTGTTTTGTTGAATCATCGCACATTGCCCGCCGAAACTTTTGAGTTACCGCATGACGATGCGCCATTCAGAGTTAAGGTGGTGGTTTCGCGTAAGACCGCGGAAAATAGGAGTTGGACATTTCTTTGGTCACCTCCGCGACGCGAAAAGTCGCGCAGAACTAAATTCCGCGATACGACACGTGTCTACCGGAGGCCCATGAGTTTTAGCCAGTTCCGACGTTCTAAACGGGTGCGCAGGGCTCGGAAGAGATTGTCGCAGTCTGCGGAGTCGTCCGTTCCGTCAGTTCCTCCCGATTCAGTTATTTCGGATGTGGAAGGGAAAGTTGGTTCCACTGGTGGACAGTTTTCTCCTACGACCAATTTTGTTGAATATCTGCCTTGTCCCGATCCGACTAAGTTGGACTGGATTTATGGGCAGTTATCAAATCAACTATCACCAAAACGCATCACTCATTTGATTGACGCGTTAAAACCCGTTTCAAACATCTTCAGAGAAGAAATTGGGTTGTGCAATAACACTCTTTTTGAGGTTGATCTCAAACCTGACTTTAGGCCAATACACGTGCCTGTTAGGCCGGTGAACCCAGCCAAGAAAGCTATAATTGATCAGTACATCGATCAAAAGCTGGCGCAGGGTATTATTCGTCGCTCGAAGAGTGACTGTGCCGTGGCCCCTGTTGTCGTGCCTAAGAAAGATGGCAGATGGAGGTGCGCCATGGACTTTCGCCCTATTAACGCGCAGACGATGCCTGATGTGTATCCCCTCCCAGATATTGATAACATCTTTTCATATTTGGGCGGGGCTAAGTGGTTTTCCATAATAGATGGACGTGAAGCGTTTCATCAGATCGGCGTTAGGCCAGGAGATGAACGTTTTCTCGCTTTTATCACGCATCGCGGACTCTACGAGTATGTCCGCATGCCTTTTGGACCAATAAATGGCCCCGCAACACTGCAACGCGCTATGAATCTTACGCTTGCGGAATTTCTTTACAAATGCGTCTTTGTTTACATCGACGACATTATTGTCTTTAGTAAAACATTTGAAGAACATGTAGAACATCTGAAGCAAGTTTTGACACTTCTTGACGCGGCAGGATTCACGATGAATGCCGGCAAGACAGAGTTGTGTAAGCGTAGCCTTGAAGTGTTGGGTCATATTGTTGAAGAAGGAAAGATTCGTCCTAATCCGAAAAAGACCAGCGCGATCCAATTATTTCCCGCGCCAACTAACGTAAAAGAGTTGCAGCGCTTTAAGGGCATGATTGGGTACTATTCTTCGTTTTTTCCGGGGTACTCGAAGACTTGTGAAGTTTTCAGGCCCTTGATGAAGAAGAACGCGCCATGGAATTGGACGGATGGCTGTCAAGCAGCGTTCGAGTATCTGCGGGACCATGTTGCAACATCAACTTTGCAGCGGAGGTTTCCTGACTGGACGAAGCCGTATATTCTGCAGACAGACGCGAGCTACTCAGGCTTGGGTGCTGCGTTGATGCAATTGGATAATAACGGCATTCGTGTGCCAATTGCATTTGCTTCGCGCGCTTTAAATAGTGCGGAAAAGAATTATAATGTAACGGAGATCGAGTGTCTAGCTGCTGTTTGGGCAGTTAAGCGTTTCCGCAGTTACTTAGAACTTATGGATTTTTACCTTGAGAGCGATCACAAGTGTTTAAAATGGCTTTTTGCTCAGCGCGAACCAAAGGGCAGATTGGCTCGATGGATTCTGTCAATGTCAGACTTTCGGTTTACATTTCTGCATTGCAGTGGCACCAGCAATCGTGTCGCCGATGCGTTGAGCAGAGCTCCTGTAGATCCGGCCATTGAAATTGGCGATGATGATTGTCCACTTGTTGATGATGCGACATATTGTGCGTTCTTTGACGATTTCGCAAGTTGGCCGACCATTGAAATGGTGGAGCTTGACGAGCATTTCGTGCCAAAACCATCTGGCTCAAGGATCGTTAATGCGGCCAAACTCCGTAAGAAGTTGCGTATTCTTCAAAAGAAGCGCGAGTTTGAGGAGTTGGAACCGCTTGAGTTGTTTGGGGATTCTGACACCCGACCCCCCAAACCCCCCGGCCCTTCAAGGGGGGGTAGTGTGCCGGCCGACATGGAAAATGCCGTGTTCGGTGCACACCAGCTCTCCGGTGTAACTACGCCTCCAGCTGCCTTGCCACCAAAAAGGTGTGTTGGAAGGCCAAGAAAGGTCATTGTGGCTCCTACTGATCCTGTACCAAAAAGGAAAAGAGGGCGACCACCAAAACCCAAACGTAAAGTGGGAAGACCTAAAAAGGTTGTGTCACCTGCGGTTAGTGAGCGTTCGTTT
Source organism: Strigamia acuminata (assembly GCA_949358305.1). NCBI lineage: Eukaryota > Metazoa > Arthropoda > Chilopoda > Geophilomorpha > Linotaeniidae > Strigamia > Strigamia acuminata. The sequence continues at coordinate 61,925,472 of OX442314.1, read as the reverse complement.
TCGCGATCACTGCCAAGAGATGCGTCACCAATATCGGACAAAGAACAGTCTGGTAGTGACAAATTGCTAAGCGACCATAGTTCTGACGAATATCGGACTACGGTGCCACCTCTGCCGTCGCGACCAAATACGCGTTCGAGGCTGACTCAACAACAACCTTTAGTGGATGACCAAGTTTCGCCTTATGTGTCCGAAGATTCCGACAAGGATCGCCCAGTGGAACATCCAGCATATGAGCTGCTGCCAACTCAGGAGAGGATGAGATTGGTCCAGTTGGCGGACAGTTGGTCGAAAGGCATTATGGCGTACTTGGAAACGAAGCTTTTGCCATCTGACGAGGATGAAGCTGAAAAGATTAAAAAGCAATCTGTGGACATGGCCTTGTATCGTGGACTTCTGTGCGGGTACCCGCCGGTGAAAATTGGCGAGCGCGCTCAATCACGTCGTATTTACTTGCCGGAGCCTTTGAGACGAATTTATTTTCACTGCCTTCATTTCCCGCCAACTTCTGGCCACCTCGGAATTGAAAAGACCTTGATGCGTTTGAAAACGCGTGTTTTTTGGCCAGGAATGAAGCGAGATGTGGCGGAGTGGATCAAAGTATGTGGGCCATGCCAGAGAGCAAAAGTTGAACGGCGTTTGCCAATGGGAGAAATGGAAACGGCAAAACCACGCCGTCGTTTCAGAACCATCTACGTCGACTACTTTGGGAAAAAGTTGAAGTCTAGCCAGGGTAATTGCTACGCGTTCGTGATGGTTGACGCAGCTAGCAGATGGGTTGACGTTCGACTTACTGAAAATGCAGATGTGCCAACTACCATCAGGCAAATTGAGAAATTTGTGCAACGATGGGCCTTCCCAAAGACTTTGATTAGTGACAATGCGCCTACATTTCGTTCTGCGCGTTTTCAAGCGCACTGTGCGGGAATGGGCATTGTGAACAAGTACATATCTGTGTATCATCCGCAAGGGAATCTGGCGGAGCGCCTAAACCAGTCGTTGAAGACCTGCATTCTCGCGTACATCGATGAACACGTGAACTGGGACCGTCATATTGGCTACTTCATTTTGGCCATTAATGCCAGCTATCAAACATCTTTAAAGTTCTCGCCGTATATGATGATCGTTGGACAGGAAGCGCGTTATCCAGGCGACCTCGACAGTGACACCGACGACGGGGATCCTCTTCCGCCGGATGAGGCGAAGTATTTACATCGTTACATGCTACGCGTCGGAGCCGAGGCACGAAAGAACCTGGAGATCGCAAACCTGCGACACAAGCGATGGTACGACCGGAAGCGACGGCCCCACGACTTCAAACCTGGCGACTGGGTGACACTGAAAAGCAGAATCTTGTCGTCAGCGGACAAGCAGGTCTCGGCAGGGTTTCAGCAGCGAACGGAGGGTATTTATATAATACATCGGATCATCGGGCCGAACACCGTGCTGTTAATGAAGGAGGATGGCAGCGTGACGCAGCCATATCACATCGTCGACTTACGACATTGGTACAGCGAGCCTGATGACAGCGCGAAGACACCAGCGGATGTTTTGGATCCTCCGGAAGTGCTGACCGCCGTTGGAAGTGAGCGCGTCCCCAGTTTCATCTCTAAAGCGGACATGGACAACATTCATCACCGAGTGGACAAATTTAGTGAGGAATCACGTGAGATTTGCATGAATTTTTATGCCGAGAACAGAGTTCGGCTGGATGATTGCGAACACGGAGAAAGTTCGTCATGAACACCTTTTTTCTGCTTTTAAAGTGTTTTTCGTGAGTATTAATTTATTTTTTAGCATTGGTTGCATTTCTAGCTGAGTTTTGGTGTTTGTAGAATTTGTTTATATTGGAATGAGTGTGTTGTTGTGTTTTTTCATGTATTTTTACTAATCTCTAGTTTTTATTATTTATTACTAATTGTGGATTTTTTGTCGACATTTCGGAAGGAGATGCGGAGTTAAAACTCTTTTCTTTTCCGTTCAAGATGGAGACGCGACCTGTTGTCGATTTATTTTGATTTTTGTAAGCGTTTGGTGTTGGTTTTCATGCTCGTTGTTGGTTGCGCGTGTGTGGTCTAGTTTACGACAGATGGCGCCGGAGTGTCTGGTGTCAGCTGACCGATGACCTCACTTTTCAATCAGTGTCTGGCGGCCATATTGTATTCGCGACTTAACACAGTGCGCCTCGTGTCTTCGCGTCTCCAACATTTTCAACGCGAATCAAGCCACAACTGAGCGTGGAAGTCCGCCAAAGTGCGTTATTTCGAATTGTAACCTTAATTGTGAGTATTTTTGAAATTTTGAGTGAAGTTTGTGAATTTTCGACCGCTCGAGCAACATGTATTTTTTGATAAGTGCGGCGAGTTAGGGTTAGAATTGCCCCGTACGCGAACCGACGTGTTTGAAGTTCTTTGTTGTTATTTTTCCGTCGGTATAATGCGTTAATATTGTTTAGTAAGTTTTGCCGCTACTTGTTAAAGCATATTTAATTGTTGGGGAAATTTTGTATTTTTGATTAGTTTCACTTTGCGAAAAGCAAGATGGCGTCGCCATGCTCCTGGAATTTTCCTTGTAGTCACGTGATGTCCGCCATCTTTGGCGAGTACCCGTATGCGCATGGATGGACTTAGCCAAATTTTCGAGCTTGTTCATTTCAAAGTGATAAGTTCGTACGCGATGTTTATTTCTTATTCGCGTTTACTTTCTAATTTATTCCCATTGTTACGATGAATTTTGTACATCTTTGCGAGGATTTGGTGCTATTGTTAGATGCGTTAATTAATATTTTTTCCCCAATATTATACTTTTGTTTTGGGTTATTGCGCATTGGTATTTCGCTCATTTTGATCGTAATCCCATTTCACGCGCTTTGTTTCTTAATTTTCATAACTTCAGTGATTTTTAATTGCGAGTACCTTTTTTGGTTGAGTTACGAGTTGTTACTCGAATTGTATCGCGTAATTTTTTATAACCCACGCCTTTAGCCCATGTTTTTATTGTTGTATTTATTTGCTCTTGCTCGAGTGGTGTTTTTTGTTGTTTTTGTTCAATTTTTTGATTTTTTCTTTTGTGACTGAATTTAGTAGTGATTTTCAACCGTCATGACTGGACGAGGCAACGGAGTACGACCGCCGTGGCGAGGAGGGAAAAACGGCAAGAACAAGACTAGTGTTGTGACGCGCCGGCAACGACAGGCGCGTGAACGTTATGTCTGCCCTTACCCAGTGCCGCGACTATTTGAAACTGGGCCCATCTTGATGCCGAATTATCACCCGGACCATCCGATGTGCCGGGCTTACCCGAATCGCGAACTTTGCCCGGTGTGTTTGGGCTGGGGCCATCTTCATCAAGGCCGAGATGAATGTTTCGTGTGCGAGGGCTTTGGCAACTTACGTAGAGCCCAATTCAAGATTTGGATGCGGCGCGTACAAGCCCTGTGTTTGGGTCGATCGGTGGCAGATGGCAGAGATATTTCTTTTTATGTTCTTCCTGACCGTTTCCAGCCGTTGCTCGGGTCTGCGTCGGATTGCAACAGATTCGCGATCCAACATGAGGCCTACTGGCGGAATACCATCCAAATGGCCGCCGCCGAGAACATCCGACCGCATAAATGGCAATACCCGCCGATTGGATGCCTCATCATGGCGCCCGGGACCGTTACGCCCGAGCTTCCGTCCTTTTTTCGTCAATGGGCACCAATGGTTCAAGGGCAGCCGCGAAACCCACCGCCGATTACTTCGCGCCTTCACTCCCAGGCTCGTCAGAGACGAGATAACCCGCAAGCTCCCGTGGTTGTCGGTGCAGCGCGAACGGCCGAGGAGCATCAACGCTTGAGACTAATTGCTGAGCGTAATGCTCATTTATTACGTGATATTTCTCGCTTGCAGGATGATCCCCTTATGCATGCTGCCCAGAGTTCGATGCTTGAAGAGATCGAGGATGTCCGAGAGTCATCGCGTTTTCGGAATGTCGCGTCGGGGATGATGGTGCCCCGGTGTCGGCCGGTGCCCACATTACAGCCCGTGCCAGAAGCGTCCATGTCACGAGTTGAAATTTCCGAGATTCTGCCGGAGGTAGAGGAGATTCCGCCGCCAATTGATGAGACGGTTTTGTCCACTGCGTTGTTGCCGGTCGGGCAATCCCAGTGTGAAATGGACGAGATGGCAACCCCTTTTGGCGTCGATCTTAAGCGCGACTGGACTGAGTCCGATATGGAGTGGCTGATCCGATGCCACGACGAAGCCACGCGTCGCCGTGCGGCCGCGTTCCCGGGAGGAATGATTCCTCGTTCGACTCCAGCCCAGTTGGAGCAGTCGATGGACTACGTCGGCGAGCTTCCCAATTTGCGTGTGCACCTGACCGATGCTGGTCGAGGAGTCGAGTTTTTGTCGGATTCGAGTGATGATGAGGAGGCTGAGTCGTGCCCCCGCCGCCCACTCCTTCCAATCTTTACCGGACGCCAGGTTCAGCGCGACCTGCCCTTTGCCACCCAGCCTGAGGACTTTGTCATCGCGATCCAGAAGTTGGTGAGTGATCAACATCGCAAGCGTGACTTTGTTTCGTGTCGCGAGCTCCAGTTGTATTTTGAGACCATTATGGCGCGTGCAACCTTTGATGACATCTTCCCAATGGGCACGCTCGAATGGGAGTCACCGTCGCGTTGGAGAACGGACACGTACCTGGATGCGGATAGCACGCGATGGAAGGAATTTTTCTATCTCATTCTTAAAAGAGAGTTGGGCCTATCCGAAAGCATATCTGCTTTGGTTCACTTGTTGGAGGAAAGCCACGTCCGTGTTCTCCAGCAGTTGCTCGCCAACACTTTGACCGAGTTCCGTCCGCGCAATGAACAACAGTTGGGCGACGTCATTACCTACCGCGCCATCACCCTCATGAAGGAATTCGTAACGGCCATGACTGGCTATGAGTTCTAGTGCGCGTGTCTTCCTATTTTAAAGTGACAATGTTACCCGAACGTGACTTTTTCTCCGCGTAATCTTCCACAAAGTTTGGTGTTTGATGCGGACTTTTTGTTGAACAATACCAGTGCTATTGGACATTATCCTGATTTGTGATTATTTTATTAGTGTTTTCAGTCGCGTATGTTTGTGTGATGTGAGGTTTGGTGTTTAACGCTCGTGTTGTTTAGTCCACGCGTTTTCGCCCCTCACAATAATTATTTTTGTTACTTTTCGCGACTTTAAGCTTTATTGTTCTTTATTCAGTGTATTTCTAGTGCCTGGCGCTTAACGCTAGTAGTTTCGATTTGTTTAGATTTCGGCGCTTAACGCCCGCTTGTGTTGTTGAGTCCACGCGTAAGTTCCGCGCCTCACAATTGTTGTTTCATTCTAATCATTTCAAGTGTCATTTGATTTTGATTTTGTATCGCTTTTTATTTTCTTTACTTTTCAGATTTGTTTCGAGAATAAAAACACTCTCGTCCGAGGGGTGTGTCACGGCCCGGCATTAACGCGTAATGTAATCCTGTCAATTGTTGTGTTTGTACGCGTTTTCCGTGTGTTCCTAACCATTGTTTTGTTTAAACTCCTAATAAATCCTTAAACCTAATATTTGAGTTTTCCTACCTTTTCACCTCATTTTTGTATTCATTTTCATCCCTTGACTCAGTCTGGAGTGGCTCAATTCAGCCACATCAGACTAGTCTAAGTTGTGTATTTCCTACTGTTACCCCTCCTGATTTCATTTAGTTTATCCGTCCTAATTTGAATGTTTGAGTTACTCACGCTTAGTCATCGTGATAATTATTCACGTACGCGTCTGATTGGCTCTGCTCATTGGCTTACCTTGGATTCTGTATTGGATCTGGCCCAAGTTCACTTCAGAGCTGTTTCAAGCCAGATTCAATCAGAAGGTACAAGACCATGAGCTTGGTAAGAGCCTTAATTGGCCGGAGCATTTGGCATCCTTTCTCCTGTGTTTGCTCACAGTATTGACTCCATGCCATTGATTTACGCATGTTGAGGATGTTCATTGTCAGATCGCGTGTTTAATTCCGCGTGTCATCTTCGAATTCCTTTCCTCTCGTTGACCTTTCGTTATTGTGTTTTATATGCCGCTGATACACGCCGAAGGATTAGAAATTGGATTCAAGTTGGCCATGAGTCGTTATTTTGTCTTTTGTGCGCGGTTAGTGCGCAATTACTCGGTTTGGTCGCTCCGCCATTAGGGGCCCCCACCAAACTTAGTATAGGCCACGCTAGCGTTGTTAAGTCCGCGCGTGTGCATCATTCTCTTCCATTTTATAGTTCCAACAGACCCGGCTTAAATTTGTATAATGATCGAGTAAGAGGACAAGCTTGCCGCCACCCTTCAGGCTGCTTGTCGTTGCCCGGGCTCTTATTCGAGACCAGGCTCTCCTAGAATCGTACTGGCGCGTCTTTCAAGCGCGGTTTAAAATATCCAAACAACCAGTTCATGATAGTTGACTTTTGTTGAATTTCGTTGAATTTTGTTGATTTTTGTTGAATTTTGTTGAATTTTGTTGAATTCTGATGGGCTTCGATTCTCAGCTATGACGGGCTTCGACTCAATTATGACAAGCTTCGACTCAGCTATGACGGTTGAATTTTGTAACTTTTGTTGACTTTTGTTGAAATTTGTTGATTTTTGTTGAATTTTGTTGAGTTTTGTTGAATTTGTTGAGTTTTGTTGACTTTTGTTGAATTTTGTTGACTTTTGTTGATTTTTGTTGACTTTTGTTGACTTTTGTTAAATTCTGATGGGCTTCGATTCTCAGCTATGACGGGCTTCGACTCAAGTATGACGATTGAATTTTGTGACTTTTGTTGACTTTTGTTGAGAATATTTGAGAAAATTTGAGAATATTTGAGAAAATTTGAGAAAATTTGAGAATATTTGAGAAAATTTGAGACAATTTGAGAATATTTGAGAAAATTTGAGACAATTTGAGACAATTTGAGAAAGTACTATTTCCAACTATATGCTACTTTGAGACAATTTGAGAATGTTTAAGAATATTTGAGAAAATTTGGGAAAATTTGAGACAATTTGAGAATATTTGAGAAAATTTGAGACAATTTGAGAATATTTGAGAAAATTTGAGACAATTTGAGAAAGTACTATTTGCAACTATATGCTACTTTGAGAAAATTTGAGAATATTTGAGAATATTTGAGAAAATTTGAGAATATTTGAGAATATTTGAGAAAATTTTAGAAAATTTTAGAAAATTTGAGAATATTTGAGAAAATTTGAGAAAATTTGAGAATATTTGAGACTTTTGTTGCATTTTGTTGCATTTTGTTGAATTTTGTTGAATTTTATTGAATTTTGTTGACTTTTGTTGAATTTTGTGGAATTTTGTTGAATTTTGTTGAATTTTGTTGATTTTTGTTGAATTCTGATGGGTTTAGATTCTCAGCTATGACGGGCTTTTGTTAATTTTTGTTGAGTTTTGTTGAATTTTGTTGACTTTTGTTGAATTTTGTAGAATTTTGTTGATTTTTGTTGAATTTTGTTGAATTTTGTTGAATTCTGATGGGCTTCGATTCTCAGCTATGACGGGCTTTGACCGAACTATGACGGGCTTCGACTCAGCTATGACGGTTGAATTTTGTGACTTTTGTTGACTTTTATTGAATTTTGTTGAATTTTGTTGAATTTTGTTTGCTTCTGTTGAATTTTGTTGACTTTTGTTGAACTTTGTTGACTTTTGTTGAATTTTGTTGACTTTTGTTGAATTTTGTTGACTTTTGTTGAGTTTTGTTGACTTTTGTTGAATTTTGTTGATTTTTGTTGATTTTTGTTGAATTTCGTTGAATTTTGTTGATTTTTGTTGATTTTTGTTGAATTTCGTTGATTTTTGTTGAATTCTGATAGGCTTCGATTCTCAGCTATGACGGGCTTCGACTCACCTATGACGGGCTTCGACTCAACTGTGAGGAGGGAAGCTGGAGGAGGGACGTGTGGTGACCCAGTTGGATAAGTGTCCCCCCATGGCGGATACTTGCCCTCTGAGTCACTATGATTAAAGAGTCATTCCCCCCGAGTTGGCTCCGCCTCCCCCTGGCAGGTGTGTGCCCCGAGGGAAAGGAAGCGGCTGGTGGTCAGCCCCCATTGGTTGGCCCTTCACCCCACTGCATAAAAGGCTGTGTTTCCCGCCTAAAAGCAGAACTTACACAAACGACACCAAGAACACAGCAACTACCTCACCGTCAGGCCAACTTCAAGTACAAGTTAGGATTGATCGAAGATCGCTGAGTAAAGTGCAAACTGTAACTCTCACGAAGTCACTTGAGAGCTATTCCGGCGAAAGCAAGCGAATAGCCCTTGTGAAATCACCCAGAATAATCGCCCATACGATTATTCGCCAAAGTAAGCGTCCGTGTGCTTTGTTAGGAACCCCTAGTTCCCAAACGAGGCCTGTGCCTAACGCTAAACCAAAAACCTAGACAACAGGCACGGATAGAAGACTCGAAAGAGCATTTCACCGCGTCCGTGAACGACGAATCCGTGACGAATTAACGACAACTTGAGACGCCGCCATTGTCCCTTCGACCACGCGAAACTGACGACGCCATCTTGAGAAATCCTTTGTTCGACTCTGACCAAGTCGACTCTAGTTTTATACTGAGTGTATTTTAAGGCCTTCAAGCCTATTGAATAAATTACTTGGTCATTTACATACATTTAGTATTCATTTGGGTATGAAGAAGAAGAAGAAGACCTTTGAAAAATACTCCTCTTCTTTATTTAAATTATGCCAATAGTATTTATTGCCATCTGGGTCATTAAGGTGGAACTTTTTTCATCACAGAAAATTATTTTTCTCCATTCTGCATCCCAGGTTTGATATTTTTTGGCCCACGAAAATCTGTCTTCTTTGTGCTTCTTTTTTAAGAGTGGTTTTGCCTTCTTTTTCATCTACTTACTATTGTCATTCTTCTTCAAAACTCAAGTAAATGTGGTATTTTATACATTTACACTCAATTCATTAGCAATTTTTTGAGCAGACTGATTTTTATTTACAGTCAAATGGAAAATGCGTCGGAGACCATGTTAACACCACATTAAAATCACTAATTAATTCCATGTCAGACAGGGTGTACATAGTTATACTAAAGTAGGGTAACTTTATTTGGTATTAAATGATACTAAATCATTGCTTACATTGTCATAAATCTTTGTTAACCAACTGTTCATAATTTTTTGAACCAGGGTGTTTTTTCATTTTAGTTGATTACGAGAGAAAAATAAAAGTTTCCATGTTAAAAATAAGGTTTCTTGCTTATTTTGATGTGAAAAAACGATTGGAATAGGTTAGAAAACCATAAAATGACGAGATCATTTCAAAACAAACAAATTTCACGTGTTCATAATTTTTTGTGCCGCACCTTATTGCCGTAGTCCAGGAAGTACCAAAGGAGTTTTTGTAATTGAGACTATAATGGAACAGATTGCTAAGGTTTTAAATAAAGTACTTTTAGATATAAAGTGCATAAATATGGCAGTTGATAAGGTAAAAATTTGAAGCAATAGATTGGAATTAGTTTATTATCAACATGATTTCTGTATTTTAGAATGATTCTAATTCACCGGAATTACAAGATATTATCGCTCAATTGAAAGTGTCATCCGAATTTGAGAAGAGGCTGAAATTAATTGCTGATTTTAATAAGGTTCTTAAATCCATATAATAATTAATTTACCACTTCTATTTTCACAATTTGTTCTAGGAAAGTGCTTGGAAAAAGAAAGGCATTGCAATTGTGCCCTTAAAATATAATGTTGGTTTTTACAGTGCCACTTTTCATGCTACTGTAAGCATTTTTAATGATGATGGTTCTGTGCAAGTCGCACATGATGGTATTGAAAGTGGACAAGGAACTTTTTAAATAGTGTGTTCCAAACATAACTCTGTCAAGACAGGGAGACAGCTGTGTAATTAAATCAGAAGCCAATAGCCTGCTGCTAAAACTGTTTCTCATAATAATAATATTATGAAATAAAATAAAATTAAAGAAAAGAAAAGAAAAGAAAAAATAAAGAAAAGAAAAAAAAAGTCATAAAGAAAGTGATAAAAGAAAAACAGAAGAAAGAAAAAAAAAACAGAAAAAAGCAGAATGCACTGTTCATACGTACAAGTATACTGGAAATGAAAACTAGTAATTTTTTAAAAACCTGTATTAGGTTGCTCAAGTTTGTGCTTATACGTTGGGCGTGCAATTTGATTCGGTAGTTGTGCTACCAGCAAATAGTTTTATTAACCCGAATTCGTCTCCCACAGTTGCAAACACAAGTAGTGAACTGTATGGTAATAATGCTGCGATAATCATTCTGACTGTTTATAATTGATATTATGATTTCTGTTGCAGGCAGTGGCTGAATGCTGCAAAATTTTATTGAAACGAATTCAACCAATTCGGGATGAAATTAAAAGTGCTTCTTGGGCTGAATTGATTGATGCTTGTTTCAACAGCAACATTGATTTGTGTGCACGTTTTGTGAAAGATTCAAAAATCTAAATTGTAAATTGTAGAGGGTAAAATAGGCACAAATTTCACTCAGTTCCTCAGTATAAGTTTTAATATCTGAGCATTCTAGCACATATACAATACTCCTACCTAACTATATTTTTGTAGCTGAATTTGTTAAAAATAATTTTACTGCATGTTGTTTTACTCTGCATGTGTTCTTTGTTTCTAAATACCTTAGTTTGCTGTTATTAAAGTATCCAAACATTCTTCTTGTTTCTGTACCACTTTTATCACTGTCTGTCTTGCAGTTTGAAAAATATTGACCTTACTCCATTTGTTATGGTGAGAGAAATTCTTTTGTAATGGTTACAAATATACAAAAACTGGTAATAATTGCCAATTTTTGAAAAGAGATTGTATTGTAAACTTGGTGCATTTCAGTTACTGTAGCACATGCAATATTTATCAAAAATTATGTTGTTACATCAAAATTGTCACATAATTTTCAGGGTCTTACATGTGCTTCCGATTACTCGTATGGTATTTGTTATGCCCACTAGGTTGATATTCGTGTTAGAAGGATGGTATATTTTAAGAAACCTTAAATGTGAGTAGAAAGTGAATAAACTGCTGTGTTCTTTTTTTTACACCAGGCATGCTATTGTTACGCGGTAGAGCCGTACCGTGTATCGGCTGGCTCTGCTCGCTCTGTTTAGGCATTTAATGCAATGAATTCTCACTAGACGGCGCTGTGCACCTAATTAGATGCACAGACCGTTCAACTTAGTTGATAGGGGGAATAGGAGTTTACTTAGTGAGTTGATTAAGCCAGAGAGCTCAGATCTCTTTTGATTCTCAAACTGTTACCTTCACCTACTACTGCCAGCCGGTTGACGGTCAGGCAGGACTAGGTTTCCTAAACTGAATTGAATTGACAACAGCATCATCCTTATTTAGTTATTTATTTGAATTGAGTGAATGATTTATATTTTAAGATCAATAAATGAACAAATGTAATAAGAGCTGTTGACCGAACATTTACATGAGTAAATGTCCGACTTTGAATAATAAAGCCAATCGGCATTTTACATATAAAACCCTGTGTCATTCTTGATTAACTTCATGTCACGTAGGACTAAATCAATCCCCATTTAGCCACGTAACAACTGGTGGAGATGCGGTCTCGATTGTAGCCCGTTTAGATTTAAAATCCCATTAAAATTGGATTAAAATTGCCAAAATAATTTAATAAAAATCTAGAAATAAAAACTTGAAAATTGCTGATTTTATAGCAATTATCTTGAATGACTCAGAGTTGGTAAAAACAAGTGAAGTCACAGCTTGAATATTTAATGTCATTGTGTGAAATAATTTGCATTTTGGAAATGAAAATAGAGTTTAATTGTTTATTAGGGATTAATTAATTGATTTACAATTGTTATATTTAGAATAAATAAAATATATAGTGTATAAATACTAATTTTGATATTTATTTACAGGAAATTTTGTGAATTTATAGGAATTGAAAAATTGTTTTGAAATGTTATTGATGGATTATTTTCTTTGTAATTTTGAGTGTAATATTTATGTATTATATGCTAATAACACTTTAAGTTTTCAGGTAATGAATTCGTGTTAGTGTATTCAGTGTTTAGAAAGAGATTAGTGCTAGTGAAGTGAATAAAAAAGTGCAATATAAGGCTTCAGTGTGGATAAGCCAGTGAAATTGTCACAATTCAACTTGGATAACCTTCAGGATCTGCAGGATCTGCAGTTACCTGGGCCAAATTTGAAGAATATCACCACTAGGAAAAGTAAAAACGCTAAATCCGAATCTGACACTGAAGCTCAGAAGGAAGATAAAGAAGTCCGATCTCAACCTCAATCAATCCTACAGAAGTTGGATTTCGCTACTCCGTTAATAAAATTAATTCCACAAAAAGGTTTAGAAGAAATAATAAAGACATTTACACCAGTAAAGACTAAACCAGTTCCAATACCAATTGAACCAAATTTTCCAAAAATGACATCATCACAGACTCCAACGGACGTATTGACCGACTTACTGAAGAGTTTGGTAGTGCAGAAGCGACCAGTCGTCACTTACGATACAGAAAAAGGCAACATTGACCAATGGCTAGTGGCATATGAAGCTACAATAGGAACAGATGATGAGAGAGTAAAACATCTAGCATTAGCTTTAAAGACTGATGGATTGGCATGGTTTGTGGAACAACTAAAGAAGAATCCGACATGGAAATGGACGGATTGGAAACCACAGATCGAGAAAAAATTTAGAAGAAGCCAAGAAAACGTTTACAATACTCTCCACTTCATGAAACATAAAGAGGGTACAGCAGATGCCTTCATGAAGAAAGTCTTGGCCGAATGTGCGTTTATTCTACCAGAAATGACTGAAACTCAGAAAATAAATTATGTTTACCAAGGTTTGAAGCCTGCAATGCAGAAGATGATGATAACAGTATTTCCATCGACGTTAGAAGAAATGGAACAGAGACTTAAATTGTATGAAAGTCACAAAACAGAAGAACCAGCGGATCTACTGCTCACAATGTTCAAAAAAGTTGTAGATGAAAAGGTGAACCCTACGACAACAGGTATACTGTCTGGAACAGGGGGATCCCCAGTAAGCTACGCCGAGTTATTAGCTGAAAATATCAAATTAAAACAGCAAAAGCTCGTGAGTGAGTCAGTAGAGCCACAACAATCGGTTCCATTATTCATACAAGGCGAGTGGTATATTCCAGCATCGCAGCGCGGACAGAACTTTAGAGGTAGATATAATAGAGGTAGACAGCGGTCAAATAGCAGTCCGACAACAACGCGTTCATGTGGATGTTGGCATCGTTATGGTTGTGAACATAACACATCAGCGCCACAGGAGCAACAATCTCAAGAAAATAGAGGGAACCCAAACAATAGAAGGTGGTTTAAGAAGAAAAGGACACAAGGGGGTGGTAAAACTAACCCTAATCCTAAGCAGAACCCACAACAAGATCAACAAGAAAAGGAAAACTAGTGGGTCGGCCACAAAGAAGATGTCACCATCAACAAGGAAGATGTTGTCATCCAAAGAAAAAAAGAAAGAATAGAAGAGAGAAGATAATCGTAGTCGAAATGAACATTTCAGAATCTCTATTGGAAATTCCAGTAATAGTGGACAACATGGAAGTCAAGGCAGTTATGGACACTGGAGGAAAACGCAATATTATTAGCGAAGAGCTTGCTGAAGCTTTACAGTTGAATTACCCGCCCAGCCCAAACATTCGATTGCAAGGGTTAAGCGGAGAACTTGTGACTCCAATGGGAAAAACCAAGATGAACATTACAATTGGTGAATTAACATACAGGATCGAGGTCCTGATTGTTAAAGGATTTCATTATGAACTACTGCTAAGTGACCCATTCATGCTGTTCGCGAAGTGCGTATTAGACTACGACAAACAAAAAATCTTTGTGGGCCGAACTAGTGAAAAGGAAGTGTCATTTCCAATGAATAAAACTTTTGTTGATCAGAATTATGTTGCGAGGGTAATGAAGAACATCACAATTCCACCAATGCATGAGTGCATTGTTCCCATCTATTTGAATAAAGCAATAACATTGGACATGTTTGTACAACCATTGCATAATGTTACTGATAGATTTGCTGTGATAGGTTGTAAAACTTTAACAGATTTCAAGAACGGAAAAGGCATCATTCGAGTGGCTAACCCAACCAAGAAGACAGTCTTTCTAAAGGAGAAGTCAGCAATCGCAAAAGCTTATTATGTGGTTGATGTTGGGGTGTTTGATGAAAAACAGGTACACTGTTTTGACTTTGACTCCTCAATAGCAAAAGACAAAATGAATAAAGACCAACAAGAGCAAATGCGACAACTTCTTCAAAAGAATCAAGACAGATTTGCTGTTTCTGATAAGGATTTGGGAAGAGTTCAAGTGTATAAGCATAAAATCGATACTGGAGACCATGACCCAATACATTTGCAACCGTATCGTCGTTCTATGAAGGAAAAAGAAGTCGAAGCAGAGGAAACAAAGAAATTGCTTGATATGGGAGTGATAAGGGAATCAGAAAGTCCCTGGAGCGCGCCTGTATTGCTAATAAAGAAAAGAGATGGTAAGTGGAGATTTTGCGTTGATTGGAGACGTTTGAATGCGATAACAAAGAAAATGGTGTACCCATTGCCAAGAATAGATGACACTTTAGATCAGCTGGCAGGTGCACAGTTCTTCTCCATGATGGATCTTATTCAAGGATATTATCAAGTCGAAATAGATGAACAAGATCGTGAAAAAACAGCGTTTACCACTTCAAGCGGACATTTTGAGTTTAACGTCCTAGGAATGGGATTATGCAATAGTCCAGCAGCTTTTCAAAAGCTAATGAACAAAGTTTTAGGCAACCTCCTAGGCAAAGTTTGTATAGCGTACATTGACGACCTTATCATTTTCTCTAAAACATTCGATCAGCATTTGAAAGATCTAGACAACGTTTTCGACAAGCTTAGACAATCTAACTTAAAGGTGAAGTTGAGCAAGTGCACATTTGGGACGAACACCATCAAGTATTTGGGACATGTCGTGGACTCTGAGGGTATATCACCAGACCCTAGGAATCTGGAATCCGTAGCTAAGTTTCCAGTTCCTACTAACCTCAAACTTCTTCGAGGATTCATAGGGCTCTGTTCGTATTACAGGAAGTTCATTCCAGGTTTTGCGGACATATCCAAGCCCTTAGTCAATTTGACGAAGAAGGACGAGAAATTTGATTGGGGCCCACCTCATGACAAGGCCTTCAAAACATTGAGGACCGCCCTTATCACCGTGCCAGTGCTTGCGCACCCTAATTTTGAAGAACCCTTCATGGTATCGACAGACGCGAGCGCATATGGTCTGGGAGCAGTGTTGAAACAGAAGATAAACAAACAAGAACATGTGATAGCTTATGCCAGCAGACTTCTCAGCCAAGCAGAACAGAATTACACAGCCACAGAAAGGGAATGTCTGGCCATTCTGTTTGGAATTGAAAAGTACCGACCTTATCTGTATGGTAAGAAGTTCCAGATAATTACAGACCATTCGGCACTCCAATGGCTAAAATCAGTCAAAAACCCCAATGGCAGACTAGCTAGATAGAGCCTACAGCTAGTAGACTTTGATTTCGATGTGATCTACAAGAGCGGAAAAGCGCACAAAGATGCCGACGCCTTGAGTAGAATTCCAGAAGATTTAAGCGAGGAAGAAAACGAAATAGTTCCCTCACTTTTACTCGAACAGCTCGACCTTCCTGCTGAGCAGCGTAAGGACAAGAAGCTACTGGAATTGATCACCGCAATGAATCAAGTAGAGCAACTTCCGAAGAAGAGAAGACGTCCTCTAAAGCAGTTCGTTCTTCTCGACAATGTGTTGTTTAGGAAGAAAAATTCTTTGAATTCCCTAGACACGGAAGTAAATCTGTTATATGTTCCGCAGCATCTAAAAACTGACGTACTTCAGGAAATGCATGACGGACTGACGGGTGCTCACTTGGGCCTAAACAAAACATGGAAGAGAATGAGAACAAGATTCTTCTGGCCCCGGATATATAAAGACGTTAGAAATTACGTACTTTCTTGTCCACATTGCGCGAGCTCGAAATCAATGACAACAGCGCCAAAAGGTTTAATGCAGCCGTGGTCTACAATATCTAAGCCTTTTGAGAGGATTGGAATCGATACACTGGGAAGTTTTCCGACCTCCGACAAGGGTAACAAGTATGTTTTCGTAATGACAGATTATTTGTCGCGGACAGTGATTGCTAGAGCAGCTCCAGCATCAACAGCGTTGGAAGCAGCTAGAACCTTGCTTTATGAGTTGATGTTGAAGGAAGGCAGTCCGAGAGAAATCCTGAGCGATAGAGGCACAGAATACAGGAACAAAATGGTGGAAGAAGTATCAAATATGTTTAAAGCCCTACACAAAACCACTTCAGGGTACCATCCAAGGACCAATGGACTTACTGAGCGTTTTAATGCGACGTTTGCAAAAATGTTGCAAATTTACGTTGATAAGGACCAGAGGGACTGGGATGATTTTTTGCCATTTTTGCTTTTCTCGTATAATACCGGTGTGCACGAGACGACAGGATATACACCTTATTATCTTTTGAAAGGATATGAAGTTGATTTGAACGTGGACGTAAACCTCAACTTACCTCAAAAAGAATTTACCTTGCGAACCTCAAAATTCATCAGAGAAGCTAGGAAGATAGCAAATGAAAGGTTGGAGTGGCAAGGAGAAAAAAGCAGGAAAAGATTCGATCAAGGCCGAGTCCATGTGGAATTTGACCCAGGAGAATTAGTATATCTCAAAACACCCAATAGAAAAGTTGGGTTAAGTGAAAAACTCCTACCACAGTTCTCAGGCCCATACGAAATAGTAAGAAGAACCGCGCCAAATGACTACGAAATTAGAAGTTCAAATGGAAAGAAAACAGATATTGTTAACATTGAACGATTAAAACCGTATAAACCCAGAGAAGAAATTCCAGCGGAGATATTAGAAGAATTGACAGCTAAAAAAGTCACATTTGCTGATGAAACTGCAACACAAAGTGAAAAACAACAAGAAATTGAAGAAAACACATCAATTTCGCCAATTCCAATCGCTAAAGAACGATTCATTAGCGATGACGATCAGATTTCGTTAAAAACACTCTTTGAACCTGAAGAAAATGCAATAAAAACGTCAAATTTCCCAATTCCAAGTGAAAAGGAGCGATTAAAAGCGCTCTATGGACCGAAAGAAATTATGGAAAGATGGCAAAACGAAGACGAACGGAAAAACAAAGAAAATCAATTGCGAAAACCGCCGACAGGTGTCGCTGACGCAGTCGATGACGCGTCGCCACCTGAAATCGAGAGTTTCCGGTCACGTCGCCTTCGCAAACAGGCTCGTCGTGACTACAGTGGATTGTGTTAAGGTTTTCTGAGACGAACCGGGTTTACTGTGTGACTCAAAGAAACCTAAAGCATTAATAACAGCAGCAGTTGATTTGTGTGTGATTCCGTAAGTGAAAAGAGTGGATTTTGAACGAATTTGGCGAACAAATAGCTTAAAAACGAAACGAATCTATCGCGAATTTTGTGAGAAAATAACATCGCGAAATGGAAATTTAGGCTTAAATAATTGTGTTAAATCTTCGAAATGAAATTTTAGTGTGTGCATATATTATCAAGTGACTAATTAGTTGAAGAATTGTTAAATTTAGTGTAATTTAGTGCAACATGAAATGTTAAATGAAATAATGAATGGAAATTGGAATGATTTTGTGAAAATTTTGAAATTCTCCCATTCGAATTGATCAAGGAAAAAGATAAGAAAGATCAAGCGGAAGGAGGAGAGTGAAGTGAACTTTAACTTCTTTAAGTGAATAAGTGTAAAATCAACACGAACTTTGAACATTTTTTTTTTTGTGTGTGTTTTTTTTATTTTATAGAAAATTGAAAACTGAAAAAAAAAGTAATATAAAACAAAGAAAAAAACCAAAAAGTGTTATCATTGATGAAAAGTGTTAATTTTATTTAATTTTAAACTTTGAATATTGTTTCCAATGTAAAAGTGTAATAAAAAGTGACTATGACATTTATAAACATTGAAAAGTGTATCATATTATATTTTTGTAAAAATAAGGATGATAAAAAGAGATTCTCAAAATTGTAAAATTGAGTTTATGATTTGAATTTTTTTTAATGTGAAAGGAGATGCGTTAGTTAGAACAATTCATTGTTTTTCGAGAGACCGAAAAAATTAAAGGGGGGGGGCTGTTACGCGGTAGAGCCGTACCGTGTATCGGCTGGCTCTGCTCGCTCTGTTTAGGCATTTAATGCAATGAATTCTCACTAGACGGCGCTGTGCACCTAATTAGATGCACAGACCGTTCAACTTAGTTGATAGGGGGAATAGGAGTTTACTTAGTGAGTTGATTAAGCCAGAGAGCTCAGATCTCTTTTGATTCTCAAACTGTTACCTTCACCTACTACTGCCAGCCGGTTGACGGTCAGGCAGGACTAGGTTTCCTAAACTGAATTGAATTGACAACAGCATCATCCTTATTTAGTTATTTATTTGAATTGAGTGAATGATTTATATTTTAAGATCAATAAATGAACAAATGTAATAAGAGCTGTTGACCGAACATTTACATGAGTAAATGTCCGACTTTGAATAATAAAGCCAATCGGCATTTTACATATAAAACCCTGTGTCATTCTTGATTAACTTCATGTCACGTAGGACTAAATCAATCCCCATTTAGCCACGTAACACTATTCACACAATCATTTTTTTTCAGATACTTATAATTTTTTTAAATATTTTAGAACTGGTCATCCATTGAACCTTCCAGAACAGTATCATGTATAAGGTGCAACTTGTGCAGAGGCAGAAGTTGACGGATTGACAGGAGAAACTCAAATTTCAAGAGTAGATTTAATATATGACTGTGGCCAAAGGTCTAAACCAAGAAATGTGCAAGTGGCCAAATTGGCCAAATTGGCTCAATTGTCCAGACAAAGATTATGTGGGCCCCAATTGTTCTTTCTGGACCCCACAGCTTACACTGTATTTGTATTGGTAAAAACTTAAACATAAAATATTTTCCTAATACGATAGTTTGAGCCCTGAGATAGATATTGGACAAATCGAAGGTTCTTTCGTCATGGGAATGGGACTATTCTTACTTGAGAATGCAAAAATTGATTGCGAAACAGGCAGAAATACGTATAACCAACACTACTTGGGTAAGTGTTAGATGGCAACAATGGCTATAATATCAGCAGATAAAGAATTTTCTACCAATATTTGAAGTAGCCCCAATGGTGTCCATTGTTTTAAAAAAAATTCAAATTTCTACGGATTTATTTTGTTATTTCAGGAATATCATGTACCTACGACAAAAGACATTCCAGTGGATTTCCGTGTAACAATGTTACAGAATTCCAAGAATAAAACGGGAGTACTTAAATCAAAGAGTAGGTTACCGGTATGCAAAATCTAGCCTTATATTTTATTACTAAATTGTCTAAACTAGGTGCTGGAGAACCTCCATTATGTATGAGCTGTTCAGTATTGTTTGCAGTTCAGCATGCTGTACATGAGTTTAGGAAAGATAATGGAGATCATTTGTGGGTTCCAATGAGTAAGCAGCCGGTTTAAACTTTGAAATTGTTTAATTGTTAACACTAGAAGGGCCAAACCGGTCAAAATGACCAGTACAGCTGTTTACAACAGCTGTAGCAGTAAACCCAATGGGTTTACAACTGTGTTATTTCTTGACTGATTTATGATGCTTTACATCATAAATCAGCAAACTTGGCATTTTTCTTAAAAAATAATAAGAAATAAGACAACGGTCGAAACCGGTCAATATGACCGGTTGAACGATATTTTCACAATACGTGAACAATACGTACACAATACTTGCACAAAACGTTCATTCAACGTTTTGGCCTCAAATTGAGTTGGTTTAAATTCAAAAACACCTGAAACTTGCGAAAAAATAGAAAAATAAAAATTGATGGATTTTATAAAACCTGAAAACGGAAGTTTTGGTTTCAGACACATGCAATTTTAAATACATCTTTTTTTCCCAATATAGATGATTAAACTATATCTAGTCAATCATAAATTGCGTATGTATGTGTACATTTTGTAGCAGAGGACAGGGCGCTGAGCGGTCTACACGACCGTGTGGAAGCGTGTGAAGCGCAAATACATTGAAATGCGCGGTATGACGGTTTATAAGTGCTATTTATTAATAACACGGCCGAATTTTAAGTGTTTTTTGCGAAACCCGCATTTGTCAATGCTCCGAGTCGCCACTAGATGGCGCGATTATAATTCAGCGGTAAATTCGAATTGCGAGTTAAGAAAACTGGTAAATAAATATAAGAATATATTTATTTGTATGAAACGACACTTTATTAGGATTAATATAAATATATATTAATAATTATTGTTCACACTAAGTGATGGGAATCTCTAGTTCAGCAGAAATGGAGATTTGATAATCCATCGATCAACCGATCGATGTGATTGGTGGATCCATTTCCGGTCCTGGGTATCCAGTTCCGGTTGTGGTGTGAATTAGCATATTGCTCCTCCGTATCCACTTCCGGCGATACGGGATTGGAGGGATTCGTGGAACCCATGTTCCAATTGGTTGATTGGATTAATCTCTAATCCAGTCAGGTTATATAAACCCAAACAACCGGCCATCCGGCAGCTCTGTTTGATTATTTCTGTTTGGTATTGTTACTTAAGAAATATGATTCGTTGTTCACGTGGAAGACCGTTTAGTTCTTTGGTTCTTTGTTGATTCGTTCGCAAAGAACCGCGGCATGATTCTACCGAATCATGCAACCACCGGCAATTGAAGCCGACGTATTGGATTGTTATGTTGCATACATGTTTCAATTTACGGTCTCGCCGAGGAGAACTTGCCTTCTGTGCATTTCAGTATCCTCCGGGCAGGACTGAGTGGTCATTTTCGGTATGAACGCATTCCGTAACCGTGAGTAAGCACCGGAACTGTTGAGAGTTGGTTCCTTCACCTGATGGTGCCAAAGCAGTCTGTTTTACAGTAACCACGAGTAGCACCAAGTGTTTGGCAAGCTGATTCTCATGGTATTCGGTGCCAAAGTAGTCGGTTTGTTATTAGTACCGCGAAGGGCTAAACTGCTGTGCGGAGCCGCAAGCTATCGACTCCTGTGTACGTGATACCGTCAATCGCTAGACGAACGACCGTGTTGCGACGCAGGGGACGCTTGATACCGTTCTGCATGGCAAGGCGTATTCTCTATCGACGGCAATTGTGTGTTGCGACGGGAAGTCTAATATGTTTCTCTCCATTTGTAAACAGAACAATATTAACTTGACGACAAGTTAATGAATCAAGTCAGAAGACTTAACCTCGATTACATTAACAACTCAAATGTGACAAATAAGTTGACAACAACTTATCGGCGAAATATCTGAATAAGAACAAATTTCACAACTCCAATGAATTAAATATAATTCATAAGTGGAATATTGATAAGTAAATGAAAACATTTACTTAAACCAATATCCTCCCTAAGTTGTGGCGGTGCAGACAAAGTCAACCGCATTTCTCAGATCATTCGATTTATCGATGTGCAACCATTTTACACAGCGAACCAAGGAAACCAGCGAAGCCATATCGGACTCCAGGACACAGCCATCCGGCTTAGATGACATCTGTAAACCAGGTCGAGCGATGGGGAAACCGCTCCCTTATCCCAGACACGTAATGATATTATTTTAGGACCAATTGGCCTATGCTTTGTATAGTTTAATAGTCAGTTAACTTGCCAAATGTTGGCATTAGTCTTATGTATAATTTAGCTCACTGCATATTGTTTGCCAACAATAAATTGTCTTGTATTTATCTCGTATTGTATTCACTGTTATTTATCGCGATCTCTTCCCGGTACCATTGTTAAATGGGAGTTGTGGTCGTCACCGTCACACGTGGAGGTCCCACCGAGATTAGGTTGCAATTAATTCGATTGAATTGTAAAAGTGAATTTTTTTGAGATAAATAAGGCTAAAAAATTTATAAATAAATTTTACAAATTGCAGTTTTAGAAAGTACATTCTGTTTTCTCGAAGAAAATGAATAATACAATTCTGGACGAAGGAATTGCAACCAGGAATTCTAAATCTATCACACGATGGTTGAGATAGATTTAATCGAAGTATTTAAAAACTAAAGCTTCGGAGAATTTGATGGATATAAAACACAGAATAGTTATATTTTGATATTTACTTTATTTTTCCGTGAAAAAGTAAAAGTAAGACAAGTTTAAACATGTTTAACGAATCGCAAGACAAAGAAAACTTGCAGAATATGGAACTTCAAAGTAAAATCCAGTATTAAGGAGAAGATATAATAATTGGAAACAATTGACAAAGGTTGAAAGTGAATTTATTTTATTTTTATGAAATATATAATTTTGGGAATATTTACAAATAATCTCTCGAAGGAATTTTATTTTATCGGTAAAGACTAAAAGTCGAAAAGAACGGACTTAGTAGAGAACTGATGACGAAAATGATACGTTCGTTATACAATCAGTTGATAACGAACCAGCCAATCAGGAACTAGGTGATCTAAGGATCCCCAGCCCCTTGCTATTAAAGGAGAGCCAGATCAGATTGAGATCATTCGCTTCCAGACCAGACCAGCAGACGTGTTTCAGTAACCATCCTGACTGCGCCATCCGATTCTAGTTACGATTCGAAGTTTTCCACCGCTAAAATAGTAAAAAAGACCGATTCAATTATATTTTTATAAAATGGATCCAAACAATCTTCCTAACGAAGAAAAAGTGGCTGAAGAAAAGGCCGTAGAAGAAATAGTTAGCTTGGATTCAAGTTATGTAAAACTTTGTGACCAAACGGAAATGATTCCCGATGAACTCACACAGTTTTGTACGCATTACGAACTAGATAGAACTCAGTTCAAAACCATAATCGAAGCTTCTGAATTTGTGACGAAGCGGGCGTTACGTAACATACGTATTAATCCAACTCCGGAAAAACGAGCAGAACTTTCGAAGGAGAGTTCGGCGAACCATAATTCTGGAAAGGACCCAATCCCGTCGCCAAGAGATCTGTCTGAAGAAAACCGATCACGATCTAAAACTCCACAACGTAAGTTGGGGGATCAAGCAAGAATTAAAACTCCGTCGGTTCGTAACCAAGATATTCGAGAATTATTTCGAACATCAAGCAAGGAATCGCTTGATCAGTCCAGTTTAGGAAATAGAACTCCTCACTCCCGCAACGCCAGTTACCACAATACTCCAAGTATTTCGGAGGTAGGAGGATCCAATTTTTCAACTTTTCAACCTGAAAATGCTAAAAAGCAACCCAATCCACATATTTATACGGAGAATGGGACGAGACATTTTGCCAAACAAACCCCTAGAGGGCGAGGCAATAAATCCGCCATTCGACGGAAATTATCTCCACTACCATCTCCAGTCTTACCTCAAACTCGACAAGAACAATTGAGATTAGACGAAGTTGAAAGGGAACGAATTAGGCTGGAAGCAATTAATCAAAAACAGATTAACGACGAAAAGATTCGCCAAGATAAACTTGAAGGAGAAGTTGTCAATCAAAACGAAGTTCGTAAGTCGATAGACAAAAACGATAAAATTCTAATTAATCAATTACGGGCTCAATGGCGACAGGAACACGATGAAAAGTTCCAAAAGCAACAAGATCAATACAATAAGAAGTGGGCGGAAGTGAACAGAATTGAAGACAATCAACGCAAGCGGGAGAAAACCTTACAGGAAAGCATCCGGCTAAATCTCGCGGCGTCCACTCGGGCTAGCCATGGTAGTGAACCCCGAGACCAGACAAATCCGTCACGTGCATCTACCGATGACATTCCAA
Organism: Strigamia acuminata; assembly: GCA_949358305.1. Classification (NCBI taxonomy): domain Eukaryota; kingdom Metazoa; phylum Arthropoda; class Chilopoda; order Geophilomorpha; family Linotaeniidae; genus Strigamia; species Strigamia acuminata. Next base: position 61,901,524 of record OX442314.1, on the reverse strand, counting down.
GCTCACATTTCTCGGCAGAAAGTTCTACAGAAACTAGACTTCCCTCTGACGGAACTAATATTTCATTTGACTATATTTTGAAAATGCAACAAAATATGGCCGCCCAATTCCAAAAACAATTGGATAGTCGAATAGATACATTCGTTCAAACTCAACAAACAACTGGGCCGCAACGATCTAATAATCCAGGACCCAGTAAAGTCTTTTTCAAAGGACAAGACCTTCCAGTTTTCGATGGAAAACAGGAGGATATAGATAAATTTTTATCAGTAGCTAAAACTGTAGCTATTTCAAAGGGATTAACTCTGGACGAAATGGTTAATCAAGGTATTCCCACCTATTTGTCCGGATTAGCCCAACAATGGTATGACGAGAATAAAACCAAGTTTACCAACTGGGAAACCTTCGTAGAATTATTTCGTGAAGAATTCGACATGATTCCAACTACTCGACTCCGAAATTTACGAAAAGTAATCCAAGGAGACGATGAACCTTTATATGAATTTCTAGTCAGATTCACTAAAGCCCAAGGATCGTATTCCGAAAGAGGAAATGTTGCCACACTTTTCGACAACCTGAATTGGACGAGTTACAATAGATTAATCGATCGAAATCTGTACAGGAGCGAGTCAGTAGACAAAATCTTTCAATTCGTACGAACGAATAGAGCACTCTTTGAACCCCAAAGAATCCGTACAGAGAATTCCAAGGAAATTGATAAAGTGGTATCTAACAACCAGAAGTATTCTAAAGATACCAAAAATATGAGACCTTCGGCTCGATCCACTCAAATGATGGAAATAGAGCCGGAAGAAGAAATAATGGAAGTCAATGAGTTGACAGAGAATAATGTATCAATGGATAATTTATTATGTGCCATGTCGGAAAATCAGACAGGGAAATGTTTTCATTGTAAACAACCAGGTCATTTCAAAAGAGAATGTCCTCTGCTTCCAAAGCGAAAATTTAGCAATAATTTCCCTGGAAATAATAATTCCAATAACAATAGCGCTAATCAGCAGCCGAACGAATTTAAGCGACCACGCCAAAATTGGGTAACTGCCGAAGCTATTGATCAAAAAATGGAAGAGTTAAAAACTGATATGAATAACAGTATGCAAACAACGATAAGTAAGACAGTGTCGGATTTATTTAGTAAATTCTTAGACCCAAAGAACGCTACTACGGCACCAATTACTGAAACCCCACCGGTTCCAAAAAACTAGTGGCGGGGGTCCTCGAGCCCCCTATTAATAATTCCGAAGGAATTTTACCACCAGACTTGGAACAAGCACTTTCCGAAACTTTGGATAATTTAACTATTCAAGATAAAGAAATTAAGCGTGCTCGTCCTAACCGGAAGACACGGAAAAGGAACTGGAATTATAAGTTTAAAATCGCGTCAAATACGCCCTTTTCGGCAGAGGAGATAGCAAACCCGTTCTTGAATTTTCACGACGACCTGTTTTCTCTAGATAAGGGGGACGAATCTTTAGCTAGATTGATACAAGATACATCCAACCTTAATATTCGTGATGAATCCACCAGTTCTAGTGGAGGAGTATTCGAGAATTTACAATCAATGATTGATAATTTGAATCCCGACTCCAAATCCTCCAGATTTGCGAGATTAAAATCTTACATTAACGAGAATCAGTTAAAACGAAAAGATGGCATCGAACGAATTAATAAATTGGGAAATCACATCGACGACCCCCGAATGAAAATTACAATAGGTGGACTCACCTACAATGCTTTGATGGACTCAGGAGCCACACAGTGTTTTATTGGGTTGCAATTACTAAGTAAAACTTGTGCATCTCCCGATTTCATACAAGATTGTCCAAAACACATGAGAGTTTGTGCAGTTGGAGTTACTCATATTCCACTAGGACAAATTACTTTGTGTGTACAATGGGCAGATGGAGCAGAATTCACACCAATAAATTTTATCATTTTGGATAATAATGTGTGTGGATTAATTATCGGACATAATTTTATGCGCCGAACCAAAATTAATTTAAATCCAGCACGAGCTGTATTTACTTGCGACAGCAAGTCCGACTGGACTGCACCCTACGAAACTGACGAGTTAAATTGTAATTTAGCTCGAGTACAAGTGTTGACTGACAACGCAACAGCCACACACACGCCAGATAATTGGGAAGAATTGCTGGTAAAGGATTGTGACTGTTCAGATGAGGAAAAAAGTAAATTACGCGAAGTAATTGCTAGTGTTAAGAACGTCTTTAGAGATAAAGTCGGATGTACTAACATAATAAAGCATAAGATCACCTTTAAAAAGGATGTAACGTGGAAAAAACAACCATTTCGAATGTATAACCCTGCTAAAATAGCCATTATGACTAAATTAGTAGAAGAATTAGAAGCGGATAATTTGATCGAAAGAGCTACTGGACCTTACATAAGTCATCCAGTGATCGTAGCCAAACCAAATGGTACTTATCGTTTATGTATCGATTATCGGTGGTTGAATGCAATCACCGAAATTAACGCCATACAAATGCCAAGTATTGATTTGTTACTCCACAATACAAATCAGGCAAAATATTTCACGTCTCTTGACCTTACCAAAGGTTATTATCAGGTCGAGATGGACGAGGAAGATAGACAGAAAACAGCCTTTTATACTCCGAAAGGCAATTACCAATTTGTCCGCATGCCTTTTGGTCTTTGCAATGCGCCGTGTACATTTCAGTTCTTAATGGAACGAGTGATGGGCGAAGCATTATACAAACACGCGTTAGTCTATTTGGACGACGTGATAATCTTCTCCACCACTTGGGAGAAACATCTTGAACATATCAAAGATGTGTTGGAAAGACTAGATAAGGCCAACTTATCAGTAAATAAGGAAAAATCAAAATTTGGAAAAACTACACTCAAATTTTTGGGTCATTTGATAACTCCAACCGGATTAGCACCTGACCCAGACAAGATAGTATCCGTTAGGAAATATCCAACTCCTAAGAATTCCAAGGATATTCAACGATTTCATGGCTTGTCAAATTTCTTCCGGAAATTTATTCCCGAACATGCAAAAATTGCTAGGCCTCTAACTAGCATGATGCATGATAAAGCAGTGTTCGAATGGGGAGAAGAACAAGAGAAAGCTTTTGAAACAATAAAAAATATTTTATGTGACGAAACACAGGTTTTGTTAATGCCAGATATGATGAAACCATTCGTAATCTTGACAGACGCATCGCATGATGGACTTGGTAGTGTGTTATGCCAAGATGTAGAATTCTTCGATGAAGGAAAAAGAGAAATGATCATGACTCCTAGACCCGTAGCTTATGCTAGTCGAGTCTTACGAGGGGCAGAAGTACGCTACTCAACACCCGAACTCGAGTGTTTAGCAGTAGTATGGGCAGTCGACAAATTCCGACCGTATATCGAATATACGACTTTTACTTTGGAATCAGACGCCGAAGCATTAAAATGGCTGATGGGAACACCAGAACCATCGGGACGATTTGGTCGTTGGGCAATTAAACTTCAATGTGGCGCCTTTAAGATTAAATATCGACGAGGTACCCAGAACCAAGTTGCCGACGCCTTCTCGAGAGCGCCTTTGGAGATCGAAGACATTCCAGAGAATGATTATTGTGAGCCAATCGAGATTACTCAATTCTGGCCGGAATGGGACGGAAATCGAGAAATTATTCGAAGGAATAATAGAGAAGATTGCCAATTTCTCACGAATGTGCAGCTTCATTTCGATTATTCCAAATTATTATACAATACTTTGGAAAAGGGGGAGAAGATGGATGAAGCTACAGAAGAAACACTATTTAGTGCTTTAACTGAAGTTTTAAAGGAAGTTCCACCGACTCGAGAAGAAATTATAAAAGCTCAACTAGCCGACAAAGAGTGTAGAATAATAATCGATCATCTGAAACGAGATGAAATCGAACAAAGAAAGTTTAAGAAAACTAAAGAATGGATGAAAGCAGTCCAAGGTTACCAATTAGATTTTCAAGAAGAAAATGGTAATGAAATGCTGATTTATTTCAAACCAACGTTTGAAGAGGAATTGAATGACTCTGGAAACGGATTTAAAGCTGTCATTCCACCGTCATTAGTACGAAGAGTACTGTTTGCCTGTCACGGACATCCATTAAGTGGACATGCAGGGATGAGTAAGACGCTCGAACGAGCAAAACTTATATATTACTGGCCGAAGATGAATAAAGATACTCGCAATTACGTCCGAAGTTGTATTCATTGCCAGCAATACAAGCCCTGTCAACATAAAAAGCATAGAGCGAGTTACACTCCTCATAACATGTCTTACCCGTGGGAAGTAATCTGCATTGATTTAATGGGTCCCAAACCGACAGGAAGAAGCCAATACAGATTTGTATTAGTAATTATAGATCAATGTACTAAATGGGTAGAATTATTCCCTTTAAGTAAGGCATCTAGTGAATCTATTGTGAATAGGTTAGGAGAAGTGATTCATAGATGGGGATACCCAAAGAAAATTGTTAGTGATAACGGGAGCCAATTCATATCCACGATTTATGAAGAGTTTTGTAAAAAACACAACATCAGAATGGCTCATGTGAGTCCATATCACGCTCAGGCCAATCCTACGGAAAGGGCCAATAGAGACATCAAAATAATGCTGGCTCTTTATTCAGACATTCACTCCCATTGGCCGAGATTCTTAAACGAATTTGCATTTGCCTCGAGAACGGCTAAATCAGAAGCTACAGGCGCAACGCCATTCTTATTGAACACAGGAAGAAATGTACCTCTTCCCTTTGATCCTCGGATCATTCAACATGCAAATGCATTTGACAAGAATAACCCGGAAGAATACGTATATAATTTACTTGGAATTTTACGTCGAGCACATCAAGAGATGCATTTGCGTATTCAAGCAAATTATGAGAGACACGACAAGATTCACAGAAATAAATTTCACATTTGTGAATATACTGTCGGTGATTTGGTATGGAAAGCCACTCACATCCTTTCAAATAAAGAGAAAGGAATTACTAAAGGTTTCGCCGAGAAACGAGATGGACCGTGGGAAATTACGGAAGTTTTACCTGGAGGTGCTTATAAGTTGAGAAAATTAGTTGATGGATCAATAGAACCATCCATAAATACTGATGATCTCTCACCTTATATCCCATCTTACCCGATTGAGACTTGGACACTCGACCAAAAGAGTGGAAGAGTAGAGAATCACCCAAACCCTGATTGGATGAACGAAAGTTCAACCGTAAATAATTCAAGTGAATTAAATAATCAAGAATTAGGAAATAATTCTGCTAATATGGAATTAGATCCCGAAGAAGTTACAACACCCGCTTCAAAAGAAAGCGACATCGTAGTTAATAATCCAAAACATGATTATAACCTTAGGAAAAGGAAAAGAAGTTGTGAACTTTCACAACTGCAACCTCGTACGAAGCGAATTTCTACGACAGATCAAGAATGCACAACAGATTTTATACATCTGATTCAAGATCGCCGCTAGTGATAGCGTATTTTTTTAAATAAAAATTTAAAAAAGATAAAAAATCGGGTCACTTTTTGACCCACAAATTAGTCATGGTTAAATCATAAACCTATAGGAGAATAGGGTGAAAATACCCCGGGTAGAGAGTAGAGGATTTGTTCTCTCACAAGCTTCACACACATGTGCGAGTCAACTTTGACACCTGCGTCGATAGAAAAGTTCGTCGCGATTTCTTTCAAGAAAACCTCGAGATTCGTGGTAAGACTCATGTATTACCAGTAAACTCGGAAATTATGTGTCAGGACTTAATGTTATAATCCTTTCATGATAGAAAAGGACGAGAGAAAACTTCGGTGATTAATTTCGTCTGAAAGAGACGAACACGTGACCTCGGCGTGAAGAAGAAAATTTCTCCTTCGAGAAAATTCGAAATATCATCACGACAGTTCAACGTTTACTAGAGTGTTACGTGTAAGTAATGATAAATTTAATATATCAAGAGATATTCACGGCTATTTTATATATAAAATTAGGATTTCTACGTTGGCGGAGAACACCTTCGCTAAAAACAACGAGTTTTGTCAATTAGAAAATCGGCACCACATCATTTTGAATACTTAAGTGGATTCCGGAGATTCCTAGTGTAAGTATTCTAAAGATAATTCTATCGAATATTACGAATAGTAAAAAAGCCGCACGTAAAATCCCGATATAAAAATATATCGAAACCATCGATAAAGTTGATAAATTTTCACGATAGATGGCGGTATAAATTTTGTTAAATAAATCGTATTGATAAGATTCTCTATATTATTTTCTCTAGAAAAAATGGGAAAAAAGATCGAAAAAAAGAGAAAATACGTGTTGGTCGAATCCTCTTCCTCCGATGAAGAAGTAACGGCACCTCCTTCGGCCGCTGCCGTATTCGTAGAAGGGTGTCCCAAAACACCCGTGATTATCAACGCCAGAGGCTGGGATATTTTGAGTTGGGCTCGCCAACATCCCGAATTGCTCCCCGCTGAGCTTGGTCCACCCGGAACCCCCACGTTACAGGAGGAACCGGCCAAAAAAGAATCAACGGCGAAGCCATTTGTTATTCCAAAGATAAAAGCGGATGATTTCGCCAGAAATAATCCGCCAATTGCAAAAAACCAGCCAAGTACCAGTAAACCGCGAAAGGTGGAAATTGTGTACAACCGAGTCAAGTCGCCCGAACGAAGAAGGAAATCCCCACCAATGGAAGCTAAACGCCGCCGAAATTCGGAAGACGCTACACCTTCCTCTTGTACTGGCCAAGAGCGTCCAAAAAGAGAATACGTTAGATTTAACGATTCACCAGACCGAGACCGGGAAAAAAGGTCGTATTCCTCCTACCGAAGGTCCGACCGACCTAGGAATAGGTCAAATACCAGCGCATGGTCAGATCGCCAAAAGTTGGCAAATAAAGTTCGTCAGATCCAGAAAAGACGAGAACAGTGTAAACAAGATAAAGAGAACGGAAAACCACATGATGATATGGTACTCTCGAAGGACGAAGTGCCATGTCCTTTTTGTTCCGCCGTCGGGTGGGTCTCGGGATCGGGAACCGGAGGCCACCTGGCGCAATGTTCCAATTGCGAGGGCACAAAGAAGCGGCCCAAAGGCCAACCTTGGCGCCCCAGCTTTCTGCCGTTTGTGGTCATGGGAATTCACCCTCCCCCGGCCAGGTTGTGGGCAACTTGCCCGGAGTGTAAAATTGTCCTCTCCAGTGACGGAAGATCGCCGTACATCAGCCCGGAGTTCTTGAACGCCATAACCACTCCACTAGGAAGGGAAATGCAAGATCTGAGAATTCCGCCAGAAGCTCTAGAGAGTTCCCGAAAACCACAGAGTACGACAGTCATCGATAAAGGATGTCAAACGGTATCCAAGGAGAACGAAAAAGAAGCCGAAAATGAACTTCTTGTGGAACCCTTTTTCCCTCCACCAGGAGCGAAAATAGCGCATCTATTCGAATACGAGGTGAGCTACTATTTTCCGACGCTTTTTAGAATTGCCGAGAAAATCACGGAACAAATGCGCTCAGACTCTACCGATCCCTCGAATATCAATTATGCTGTCCATGTGATGAAATTGATATTTAACGCCAATCGAGGCGAATCTTTTGCTGTGCTGGAGCACATATGGACACTGTTAATTGACAGAATCAACACCGACGGAAAAGGATTAATAAACCCTTCATGGTTCTACGGACTCCCCTGCATTGCGGAGATATACGACGCTTCGAAGAAGGCTATTGAAGAAAGTTATGAGTTAGTTGAGAAGACTCCAGAATATGAACCAAGGTCTCCGGAGTACGCGCCGAAATCTCCACCCGCAGAAGATATAGGTGAAGAACCCAATTTCGTCATCGACCGAAGACCAGCGGAATTTCTTCCCCTAGAAAAGTCCGAAGTCGGTGAGTCCAGTGAGACTCTTAAGAAAGAGAGTGAAGGATCGGAGTCTGATGAAGAAGAAGTCAAGTGACTCGCGGAGTTAATTTTCGAATTTAATAGAATTTAAGGAAAAAATGTTAGAATTAACGAAAAACTCAAAAGTATTCTGTTTAGTATTTAATAAGCGGTTGTGATATGCAAAAGTCATGTTATTTTTTAAAAAAAAAGGAAAATCGAGAGATAATCCTATAAATCAAAAGAAATCTTTTAATAATTGTTAAGCTAAAAAGAAATAATTTACCAAAAAATTATGTTAAGATTCCCGTTATTTGAAATAATAATTGTGTGAAGAAATGAGGCTAAGTGTTGTAAAGTTCCAAGTTTGTTTTATTGTAACCAAATAATATTTTATTCTTGATAATTCATTAAAAAAGAATTGTTGCGCACATCAGAAATATGAAATTTATTTTGAGTCACCCGCATACGCACTCAGCTGTTCGGGATGAAAAAAGTCCTGTTTTGAGATATTAATAAAATCATTTCGCAAGAATAACATAAACTTATGAATAAAATTTATAAGTTGAGTAATTAAGGGGGATGTATGACGGTTTATAAGTGCTATTTATTAATAACACGGCCGAATTTTAAGTGTTTTTTGCGAAACCCGCATTTGTCAATGCTCCGAGTCGCCACTAGATGGCGCGATTATAATTCAGCGGTAAATTCGAATTGCGAGTTAAGAAAACTGGTAAATAAATATAAGAATATATTTATTTGTATGAAACGACACTTTATTAGGATTAATATAAATATATATTAATAATTATTGTTCACACTAAGTGATGGGAATCTCTAGTTCAGCAGAAATGGAGATTTGATAATCCATCGATCAACCGATCGATGTGATTGGTGGATCCATTTCCGGTCCTGGGTATCCAGTTCCGGTTGTGGTGTGAATTAGCATATTGCTCCTCCGTATCCACTTCCGGCGATACGGGATTGGAGGGATTCGTGGAACCCATGTTCCAATTGGTTGATTGGATTAATCTCTAATCCAGTCAGGTTATATAAACCCAAACAACCGGCCATCCGGCAGCTCTGTTTGATTATTTCTGTTTGGTATTGTTACTTAAGAAATATGATTCGTTGTTCACGTGGAAGACCGTTTAGTTCTTTGGTTCTTTGTTGATTCGTTCGCAAAGAACCGCGGCATGATTCTACCGAATCATGCAACCACCGGCAATTGAAGCCGACGTATTGGATTGTTATGTTGCATACATGTTTCAATTTACGGTCTCGCCGAGGAGAACTTGCCTTCTGTGCATTTCAGTATCCTCCGGGCAGGACTGAGTGGTCATTTTCGGTATGAACGCATTCCGTAACCGTGAGTAAGCACCGGAACTGTTGAGAGTTGGTTCCTTCACCTGATGGTGCCAAAGCAGTCTGTTTTACAGTAACCACGAGTAGCACCAAGTGTTTGGCAAGCTGATTCTCATGGTATTCGGTGCCAAAGTAGTCGGTTTGTTATTAGTACCGCGAAGGGCTAAACTGCTGTGCGGAGCCGCAAGCTATCGACTCCTGTGTACGTGATACCGTCAATCGCTAGACGAACGACCGTGTTGCGACGCAGGGGACGCTTGATACCGTTCTGCATGGCAAGGCGTATTCTCTATCGACGGCAATTGTGTGTTGCGACGGGAAGTCTAATATGTTTCTCTCCATTTGTAAACAGAACAATATTAACTTGACGACAAGTTAATGAATCAAGTCAGAAGACTTAACCTCGATTACATTAACAACTCAAATGTGACAAATAAGTTGACAACAACTTATCGGCGAAATATCTGAATAAGAACAAATTTCACAACTCCAATGAATTAAATATAATTCATAAGTGGAATATTGATAAGTAAATGAAAACATTTACTTAAACCAATATCCTCCCTAAGTTGTGGCGGTGCAGACAAAGTCAACCGCATTTCTCAGATCATTCGATTTATCGATGTGCAACCATTTTACACAGCGAACCAAGGAAACCAGCGAAGCCATATCGGACTCCAGGACACAGCCATCCGGCTTAGATGACATCTGTAAACCAGGTCGAGCGATGGGGAAACCGCTCCCTTATCCCAGACACGTAATGATATTATTTTAGGACCAATTGGCCTATGCTTTGTATAGTTTAATAGTCAGTTAACTTGCCAAATGTTGGCATTAGTCTTATGTATAATTTAGCTCACTGCATATTGTTTGCCAACAATAAATTGTCTTGTATTTATCTCGTATTGTATTCACTGTTATTTATCGCGATCTCTTCCCGGTACCATTGTTAAATGGGAGTTGTGGTCGTCACCGTCACAGCGGCCGTAATGGCGAGCGCGCACGAATACCGCTAATGGCGGACGAAAAACGAGCTGCCGCACGTTCAAACGTGTTTATATGCAGCCAAAAGAATGCTCAGTTAAACTAAAAACAACTAAAAATTTAATAAAGCAACATAACTTACAATTGGTATCCATTTGGATGAAAAAGAGAACAAAGTGCTGGCATGCACGCAGGCTGCCATCTTGGAAAGTTGTGAAAGATTTACATTGACACCATCTGGTGAAGGAAATCATAAACTTATATAATACTGCTAGGGGCAGCATTATGCCCAGTGCTAAATAATAACTTAAAGTCTAAATAAATACACAACACTGCTTGATGCAGGAAAACACTAGAAATGCGCAGAACAAGTACGGAGGACTGTTTGGCATCGATAAACAACAATTTCCCCCTTCGATGTCAAATAGTGACATAATTGAAGAATAAATTTGGGGAAAAACTTTAAATGTAACTTTACATAGGATTATAATGATAATGGAAATAATAATTCGGAACATCAAGCCGGGTACTGTTAAATTAATCACTACGAAAGCCCGAAAATTCCCACTGGAACTCGATGATCCTCAAAATTCGGGTAAAACTAAATTAAGAATGTCACGATAGGTTGAAATTGAAAATCCGGGAAATCAGGAGACGTAGTTGAGATGAGCTTAACCATTTGGTAAAAATGTCTGCCACGTTCATTGATCCGGGAACTTTGCGCAATTGAAATGCACCTGCTGTGTACCATTCCCGAATCTAATGAAATTTCACTCGGATATGTTTCGTTTTACTGTTCTCCACGTCATTTGATGTGAATTGGATGGAAGAAAGCGCATCGGAGAACACTATAGGTGATGAAGATCTATTCAGCATCGGGACGGACCTGTAGACGTAGTCGAGCCAATACAGCTCCCTGACGCACTCAACGAGTGCGATAAACTCCGCCTCCATCGTTGAGCACGCCACGCTGGTCTGTTTTCTACAACTCCATCCGATGGGGACGTTTCCAATATAGGCTATATACCCGCCGAAACTCAAAGAAGTGCTGATTTCGGTGGCCCAGGACGCGTCAGTATATCCCCTTAGTTGTCCATTGGAACAATTTGACAGTTCAATTGCGTAATCCAAAGTATTGCCTATGAGCGCCTTGATGTGAGTGTGGTTGTAGCAATTGTTGAACTGTGACAACATTATCACTGAGAATAATATATCAGGTCGTGTCCTCGATGCGAGGAAGAGAAGAGAGCCAATTAACGAACGATAAGGAAATTCTGGCAAGTCCACTTTCGACCCTTTGACGAGTGTCGTTCTTGGTGTCACTGGGACCTTGATGAGTTTATCGGCGACAATTTCAAATTTCTTGAGAATCTTCTGTATGTATGCACGTTGGATGATGAACATTCCCTTGGGAGTACGGATGAACTCTACACCTAAGAGTTTCGTAATTGGTCCTAAATTCACAAAATCGAATTTGGTGCTAATGAGGGCAATTAATTGTGTCAGGACGCCATCCGTCGCGTAAAATAGAACTATATCATCGACGTATATTAGCATCACGGCGGAAGTTCCGTATATGTACACACAATTGCACCCTGGTAATCTCCGAAATCCCAAATCGCGCAAGGTTTGATCTAATTTCTCAAACCATTGGCGCCCAGACTGGTGGAGTCCATAGAGCGACTTTATGAGGAGCCAAACATGATTTGGGTTAGAACATGTCGCGCCAGCTGGAATGCGCATATACACTTTGTGCGCAAGATCGCCGTATAGGTACGCGCACTTCACATCTAAATGCGCGTCCTTCCACCCTTTGAGGACTACTAATAGGCAGAAGAATAGGCGTATCAATACAAAGTTGACAACAGGGCTGAAAACCTCATCATAGTCTACTCCTAACGTCTGACGAAAGCCCTGTGCCACTAATCTGGTGCGATATCTAGCTGGTTTGCCTAGAGCATCTTCCTTCAGTTTGAAGAGCCACTTGCACCCTAATATGGTTGTATTTTCCGGTTTAGGGACCTCTTCATAGACGCCTCTTTTTGCAAAAGTGTCTAACTCTTCATTAATGGCTTCCTGCCATTTTGTCGCATCCGGAAATCTCACAGCCTCTGCATAGCACAAATGTACTCTAGGAAGTGGTGGCGGAAGATCCTCTAATTCATATTCCATATTGCCAAAATAAAACAATTCGGGATCATAAGGAATGTTATTCATGTGACAGAATTCTTCAACGTCACCTCTAGAACGTAATCGGAGTCCAGCTTCTGGGAAATAATAGACATCTGTTTTTAATTTGCCGGGTTCCTGCACTTTGCGCAAATGTTCCTCCCTTTTCCAGTGTCTACACACTGAATCGCCTCCAACGTAACGCCATTTATACGCAGTCGCAGTTCCAGTTGGAGGTGGACCATGGTGGGCTGCTTGATGAGCTTGTGGCGCGTTTCCACGAGAGCCTCGACGAGCATTTACAAAACTCGGAGGTGAACCCGGTGGTGTATGACTTGGTGTGTTGCCGGGAGTAATAACTGGACTCGGCACTGGCGTTATAACTGGAGTAATCAAAGGAGCTCGAATAGGAGATCCCGGAGGTGGAGTGGCTGGCGGAGTCCGGAATTGAGCACCCGCTGGGGTCGAATCGTCAGAGTCATAGTCCGTGTCACATTCATCCTCTGAATCCGGAAATTTGGGCCAATCAGTATATTGTAGACCGTCGTCAAACCTCACATTGGATTTGTCACGCCAATCAGCGGTTGGGTCTAAAACCGGTGCTACTTTATCACCTATAAACTCCCAACAACCTCTGTCCATCAATAACACTTGAATTTCATCCTTCCAACTGGGCATCGGTACAGATGGGAGAAGGGAGTTCAAAGATAGAAGGGGTAGGAACTGTCAATTTTGTGGCGACATTTGGCCAAAAGACAAGAAAGATTACAATGAAGCATGTATTTTTCACCCCCAACTTCCGAAAGAATCTCATCTCGCTGGGTAGAGCGGATGAGTCAGGTCTAACCACTGTCGTTAAGAATGGGAAGATGACAATTTATCGACACAAGACATCCCAACCGACATTGACTGCAGTACGTCTCACAAACCGGATGTATAAATTGGATTGTCAAATAGAAGCTCAACTTGTAAATGTGAATGCATCTGGTACGCCTAGCGATGCAGTCACATTGGAGCTAATTCCAACGCCTATTGTTACTCAACCACTAACCAAACCTAGTTATAGTAGTGTATTAATGGCCAATAAGGGCGGAGTTAAAGGGTCGACTACTAGTAATGGCGTACAAGCGCAAGCGAGCGATATTGTTAAAAACAAAGCGCAGCAGGGAAGTGTTGCCAAAAGTGTTGAAATGCGGTGGCCATGAAACTGTTCAAGGGTCCCTTAGGGACGCTGATTCATGTGAGACGCTCCCGAGAGACAGTTGCTGCGGTCTTGTGATGGGAACTACAAGAAAACAAAGAAACAAAATTTCCTCTCCCCCAAAAAAATCCAAAAAAATCGCGAAAAAATGTGAAAAATTAAAAAATTAAATTTTTTATTTTTATTTATTTTATTTTTATTCTTTTCTAATTTGGATTCGAAAATAAAACACTTTGGATTTGTTATTTGGGAATATTTTGGCCTGATTTTGTTGTGACCTGCGATTCTTCATGAGTTAATTGTAACGTATAACGTGGGAAACACCGGATTGAGTTGCAACTTGTATGGAGATTTTGATTTGTGTGTGGTAGATAGGGGAGGGGGGGAATGTTAAATGTTGTGTTGTGATGTTGAGTTTTCTTTAAAAAAAAATTTTTTTGATGAAAAACACACATTTTTTTAATGGAATTTTGAGAAAAAAATAAATGAAATGAAATGCATAGAATTTTGCTGTAATACACAGACTTTTGCTGTAATACACAGACCTTTGCTGTAATAAATAGGATTTTGCTGTAATACATAGAATTTTGCTGTAATACACAGAATTTTGATGATAAACACAGATTTTATATGAAATTTTGAGAAAAAAATAAACAAGATTGTTGAAATGCATAGAATTTGGATAGAATTTTGATGAAACTTTAATGAAAATCACAAAAAAAAATTGCTACAATCCGACATTTCAATTTACTACGGGAAACTCGTTTACCTTGGGCGGGCCGAAACAAAACGAAATCTCCGCCGTAACTCCTATTCGACTTAACCCCACAAACTTGCATTTCTAAAGCAACTCACAAATTTTCCTACCATGTGACGGTTACACTGTCATACACTTTGTTAGTATAGGACGATTATTTCACCAATAGATGGCGCTGATGCGTTTTAGCGGTAAATTCAAATTTCGACAATTTTTGAGTGAATAAAATATAAATTATTATTTATATTTTATTCCACGACAACTTTAGACACTTTTAAATACTTTTGGATGTTTAAATATTAGTTGATTTATTTGTCACATAATTCTATTGAATTATGTGCAAACTTTACACCGGGTGAAGTCACCTTTCATCACCCACTGTGAGTTGGACTCCTTTCGGATTATAGTCAAAGGGACTTAATCCAAAGTGTGTCCTGCGTATCCAGTTCCTGTAGTGGACCTAGTAGAAGACTATGTACTGAGTATCCACTTCCTGTGATCTAGGATTGGATGGATTTGGCTGCCCAGTGATCCCATTGGATCACTGAACAGCTATTCTCCTCACCGAGTATATATCCCTCTGCAAAACGGATATAGCTCGCTCTTGCTCTTGTTCTTGTTTTGTTTGATACTGATATTACTTGAGCACATATTATACTTCTCTGCGTTCCGACAATCCGTTGTAGAAATACTTTGTATTTAGTGTAAGTATCTAGAGTGGGTAGAAGACTCACAGACACACTTCCCGCCTCTTCATGCCAACATTCCGTTGTAGAAATGTAGTAACTAGAGTGGAGAGATTCACAGACACATTTAAGTGTAGTATCTAGAGTGGGGTACAACCCACAGACGCACTCCCTCCAGCTTCATGCCAACATTCCGTTGTAGAATGCAGAATCTAGAGTGGAGTAAAATTCACAGACGCATTGGTAATGTAGAATCTAGAGTGGAGTATTTAATATTCCACAGACGCATTATCAGAGTAATCGACGAGGAGTAATTTCCCGGTTACTCTCCCGCCAGCCAGGACCGAGTGGAGTAATTTCCCGGCGATGGATAACCTTTCCTGCGAAATACTTCGATTCATTTCGTTGTTGGTTTGACGGAACATTTAAGTCTGACTTAAATGTTGATTGCACTCGGGGCAAAAAATAGCTCGGCGCTATTTTAATTTATCTTTATTTTACAGTTATTTGCTCGACTTAGAAACATAATATCATGTTAAATTCAATGGAATTTACATGAATATTTATTCCGATTGTTTCATCATTCGTATGATCGCGCTGTATTGTGCCAAAGTCAACCGCACCTCTCGGATATAACACACCCAAGCCTAACCATTACACACCATTTTAGAACCAACCCCGGACCATTTGGAAGCCCGAACCATACTCAGACGACATCTTTTACGTCACCGTATTAAGAAAGTTACATATTCTTATTACGAGACTGAAAACCGCAAGTGATACTATTTCAGGGCTTTTTGCCAACCTATTGTATATTTAACATGAAGTTGTTTAGCCATTTGTAGGCATAGTTTTTATATAGATTTCGTTCCGAATAAATTGTCATATGATTTGAGAAATCACAAGCCTCCGTACTTTTACACTTTCACACGAGTTCCTATGTTAATTGTTAAGCAATTTGTATCTCGCCAAGTCAATCGTCACAACCATTTACAATTTTATTAGAGCCCCATGTCGTTAAAAGCACGTGTAAACACGTCCACTAAGCCGGAAAAAATTTATCACGCTTTAAAAAAAAAATTTAATTTAAAAATACGAAAAATTAGGAAAACGATCAATTTAATGAATTTGATTACCGACAAACAAAGATGGCCGCTTTTGGCAGTAATTTTCATATTTTCCCATGGATTTTCTATCACATCACGCTGTGATAACATCAGATAATGATTCTTTCACGATTCATTTTTCTTTTCTTTTCTTCTCATCATATTTTTATACGGTCGTTAATACGGGGCGAGCGATTCAATCGACTGCGTTGACGTCATCCTTATTGGGTCGTTGATGCGCGTGCGAGCGGCGCGCGGTTGGCGCTGATTTCCGTCCGGCATCTGATGACACGTCGCCGAACGCGTGCGTGGTGCGCCGTGACAGAGGACGAGTCGTGTGCGGGCCGTGGGAAAATGAGAGTGCGATCCGACGGGAATATGGTGGTGGGAACGTCGCTCGTCGCGGTTGATTAAAGAAGCAGATTGCGCACACTGCAAGCCTTTTTAGAAAATTAATATTTCAATTCGGACGTGCGTGGTGGAAATCGATTTTTGTGATTTGGTAAATTGGGAATATGAATATTGCAATTTCATCTTTGGATGTGGAGTTGGAAAAGTACCAACAGGGAATGACAAAAATGCAAATTTGGTTATCAAAATTGTCAAAAATAGTTCAAAATTGTCAAAAATCGTTTAAAATTGCCAAAAATCGTTTAAAATTGTCACAAATCGATTAAAATTGTCAAAAATCCTTTTAAAATGTCAAAAATCCTTTAAAATTGTCGAAAATCCATTAAAATTAGCTAAAAACTACTCGAATTTGTCAAAAATATCTAATAAATTTCTCAAATTTCTCGTAATTTCTTATAATTTCTCGATTTCTTACAACTTCTCGTAATTTCTTACAATTTCTCGTAATTTCTTACAATTTCTCGTAATTTCTTACAATTTCTCGTAATTTCTTACAATTTCTCGTATTTTCCTACAATTTCTCGTAATTTCTTACAATTTCTCGTAATTTCTTACAATTTCTCGTAATTTCTTACAACTTCTCGTAATTTCTCACAATTATATCAAAACTGTACGCATTTTTCAAAAATTCTTCACAAATAATTCTCAAATTTTCCCATCATAATTTTCTTAAAATTGCCACAAGTTCTTACAATTAAATCACAAAATTGTCAAAATTTCTCAAAAATTCTTAAAGTTTTCAGAATAATTCTCAAATTTGTTAAAATTAATTAAAATTTTCTCGATTTTTTCGAAATTAATCAAAATCCGCAGTGACCACTCCACAAAAAAATCCAAAAATTCCAAATTTTGAGCTTCATTCAGATTTCATCTCAATTTCTTCTCCAAAAACCGAAAAACAATTCACACTAGAATTAAACCAAATCGATTTCCTTCAAAAATCAATAAAACCAATACACGACGTCATTCGCGATCCAACAACTCACTCGTCACGATTTTAAAAGCAAAAATAAAACAAAACGACACAAAAATATCAAATCCATCCAATTTCCACTCAATTCGAAAAAAAAACAAAATGGACTCTAATCCAATCCATATTGATTTTGCCGCTTTTACCCGGCCGGAAGTGACGCACCATTTTCTCAAAGCAGCTTTTGTTTAGTCAGTCGTCGGCTCGAGTCAAGATGGAGATCAAAATAGAGAACGATTCGAACGACTCGGCCTCGTCGTCGTGTCTCACGATCGATTCGCCCAGTTTTCAGAAACGAAAATACATCACCTACTCGAGGAAAAACCCGACTGGCAAACGCCTATGCATCCGCAACTGGACCACGAACGAGGAGCGAGCCATTGCGAGCTACATGGTGGAGAACCCATACCTTGGCAAGGATGTGGTAAAATCAATCACTCATGGTTTTACGGAATTAATTTTTGGATTTTTAGACATTAAAATTAAGAGAAATAATGGAGAAATTTAAAAATGATTTTTATTTATTCATTTTTATTTTTTTTTTGGATTTTGGATTTTGTTTTTGTGATTTTTGTGATTTTTATTTTTTCAGGCTAGAGAAACTTTGGTGCAGTATGAGAAACGATTGCTGGAGGATCTGGACATCGATTGTGATCAAATACAAATTCATAACAAATGTTTTCAAATGAAAAGGAAGTACGAAACGACGAAAAAGTGGATTAATGAGAGCGGTACGAGTTTGAGAGACGAGGATCCTGCTACATTCCTTGGTAATTGATTTGGTGCCCATTGCTGGAGGATGTGGTCAATGGTGTACGAGTTGTGATAAAATTTGTTATAAATGTAGTGAATATAGGTAATAAAATATGGAAGAAAATGTATTTTAAATTGTAAAGAAGCTACTGAAGTTAGTGAAAAATGTTAAATTAATAGAAAATGTGCTGTGGTTGTAAGAAATTTTATCAAAATCAGCAAACTATCAATTTAAAATATCAAAGTTGGCAAGATGTCAACTAAAATCGGCAGTAATCTACCTATATTTAGCAAAAAATCACCTAAAATTAGCAAAAATCATCAAAAATTAGCAAAAACCAACTAAAAGCAGCAAAATTCACCTAAAATTAGCAAAAAATCACCTAAAATTAGCAAAAATTTAACTAAAATCAGCAAAATTCACCTAAAATTAGCAAAATTCTATCTAAAACTAGCAAAAATCTAACAAAAACTAGCAAAAATTTGACAAAAACTAACAAAAATCAACCAAAATAAGCAAAAATCACCTAAAATTTTTTCAAAAATCACCTAAATTTAGCAACTAAAGTTAGCAAAAATCATTTAAAACTAGCAAAGATCACCTAAAATTAGCAACTAAAATTAGCAAAATCATCTTTAATCAGCAAAAATCAACGAAAATCAGCAAAAATCACTTAAAATTTGCAAAAAATCACCTAAAATTTGCAAAAAATCATCTAAAATTAGCAAAAATTTAACTAAAATCAGCAAAATTCACCTAAAATTAGCAAAATTCTATCTAAAACAAGCAAAAATCTAACAAAAACTAGCAAAAAGCTAACAAAAACTAGCAAAAATCTAACAAAAACTAGCAAAAATCAAGCAAACTAAGCAAAAATCATCTAAAATTTGCAAAAATCACCTAAATTTAGCAACTAAAGTTAGCAAAAATCATTTTAAATTAGCAAAGATCACCTAACATTAGCAACTAGAATTAGCAAAAATTAGCAAAATCATCTAAAATCAGCAAAAATCAACCAAAATAAGCAAAAATCAACCAAAATAAGCAAAATTCACCTACAATTTGCAAAAAATCACCTAAAATTAGCAAAAAATCACCTAAAATTAGCAACTAAAATTAGCAAAAAATCACCTAAAATTAGCAACTAAAATTAGCAAAAAATCACCTAAAATTAGCAACTAAAATTAGTAAAAAATAGCAAAATTATCTGAAATTTAGCAAAACACAAAAATCATATAAAATTGGCAAAAATCATCTAAAATTAGCAAAAATCATCTAATATTAGCAAAAATCTACAAAAATTACAAGAAAACCTACAGAAGTTAGCAGAAAACATATAAAAATTAGCAGAAAATCTACTAAAATTAGCAGAAAACCTACAAAAATTAACAGAAAATCAACTAAAAGTAGCAGAAAATCTACTATAATTAGCAGAAAATCTACTAAAACTTAAGGCCAAAATATATTTATCTAAAAACACATGCAGAAAGAAAATGTATTCAACATTTATTCTCCCACAACACCGACACATTTGCCTCGAAAACTGAAACTTGCTTCTCTATTCCCTCCAGCCACCGTGAAGAAAATGTGCCACTTCTACTACATATTCGACGGGCGCCTGGGCACGAGCAACCCAGCCACCAACTGCGCCCACCACCAACTCCAAAACGAGCAAATCATCTACCTGCAGAAAGACGCGCACCCGCCCATCACTGAACCTTTCGTCTCCATCGTCCCGCTCGACTCGCAGTCCTGTCCGCCCTCGCCGTCCGACTCCGTCGCCTACGAACAACAGTCAGACGAAATCACGTCCACGCCCTCCCAGAACGCCAAGCACGTGGTCATCAACGTGGACCCGCCGGTCGAGAGCAGCGCAAGCGACCGCAACGCCTACAAATACTGCCGCGTGCACAGCCTGGTCGGCCGCGACGGAACCGCCGGCGACCCGCGGTTCCGGCTGGAGGAGAGGAAGCTCGAGTGGGAGCAGAAGAAGTGGGCCGAGACCCACAGTCTGGATCTCAAGAAGATGGAGCTCGAGAAAAACATGGAGCTGCAGAAGGCGCAGCTGCAGTACGAGATCGAGATCAAGAAGATCGAGCTGGAGCAGAAGAAAATCAAGTTGGAAATGCTGAAGCTCAAAGCGGCGCATCCCGATTTGGACATCACCGATTAGCTTGTTTTGTTTTAGTTGTTTTTGTTTTTTTATATTTTATTTTTTGAGTCTTAAGGCTCGTTTGCATTGTTGCGAAATTGCGTTCGAATTGATTAGACTTTGACCGATATCGATATTTTGCAGTATCGCCGATACCGATAATCGGCAACCAAATATCGGCCGATACCGATAATCGGCAACCAAATATCGGCCGATACCGATACCTGCGCCGATATTAAAATTAAAATGTCCGACCTCTCCCCCACTCCCCAAAATAAAAAAAATTCATTAAAATTGCGTTTATTAATTTAATTTATGTTTTAGAAACGTTTTTGAAGTAGTATATAATTTATACTGCTTCAAAAGCGTTTCTAAAACGTATCGTTTTAGTCTAAAACGATACGTTTTAGAAACGTGGCAATATCGGTATCAGCCACGCCAAAAAATATCGGATCCGATATCGGTGAATACCGAAATATCGGTCGATAGCCGATACCGTTACCGGTATCGGTCAAAGTCTAGAATTAATGCGTTGGCTAATGACGGACGAGAGAGCGTATGTCGTCGCCAACTTCACAATCGAAACGAGACTTCACTTCGTCACTTCTCTTTGCTTCGTTGAGAACGCGAGAAGCAAATTTTTTCGTTTGAATTTTTGGGCGCGACCATTTCGCGCGCTAAATTTTGCAACGATGTAAACGAGAGCCTTAATGTGTAATTAATTTAGATTTTTGGCCGATTTTGTCGACTGTTTTTTGTTGTTTTGTGATAGAGCGTAAATATTTATACAGTATACGGTGTTTACTTTGAGTAAATTAATATTTAAGGAGAGAAAATGCTTTTGTTGAGTCTGCACTGCCAAGTAAATGTAATTGTGTTGTCAGTTGGGTTTAAATAAAAGACTAAAGAATCAGTTTTGAGGGCTTACGACAATGCTATGCGTAAACATACAAGAAAAAGACTGGTTAATCAAATTTTACAAAAGTAGGAGGGTAAAATTCATTTTTGGTAATCATATTTGTTCAAATGTAGGTTAAAATCCACTTTTGGTAATGAAATTTCACAAAAGTAGGTTAAAAACCACTTTTGCCGTTCAAATTTTACAAAATTAGGTTGAAATCGACTTTTGTTAAGAAAAAATTCACATAAGTAGGTTAAAATTAGTGTTTAGGTATAGGGAAAATGAAAAATCACGGAACTTGGGACCCGGGAAATTTGAAAAATAACCGGTTCTGTCCAAAATTTTCAACACGTCGTTGAAACGTTATTTTCGTCAATGAAACTTTATGTTTTGTGATGTTTTAATGATAAATTTAACATTGAAAAATGGCTAAAAATGGCCATTTTCGACAAAAAAAAGGCTATTTTTACATGGAAAAATGGCTAAAAAAGACATTTTTGCATTGAAAAAAAACTAAAAACGACATTTTTACATAGAAAAATAACTAAAAACAGCTTTTTTTGACGAAAAACATCGATTTTTGATGAAAAACATCGATGTTTGACGAAAAACATTGATTTTTGATGAAAAACATCGATTTTTGATGAAAAACATCAATTTTTGATAAAAAAAACATCGATTTTTGATGAAAAACATCGATTTTTAACGCAAAACATCGATTTTTGACGAAAAACGGCCATTTTTAGCCATTTTTCGTCAGCTGATTTTTTTAGCTTCGGGAATACCGATTTCCTGGGACACTGGAAAAAAATATGGCTTTACATGTCTTTTAATTGCTGAAAAGTTATTGTAAATTTGAACTTTTACATTTACATTCACATTTACAAAGATTGTAAATTTTTGTTTTAAACAATAACTTTACAAAAGTAAAAAGACATTTTACAATAAACACGCACAATAACTTTACAGTTTGTAAATTTCAAATTTGTTGAATTTAACAATAAATTTACAGTTTTTAAATTTCAAATTTATCAGTTTTATCAATAAATTTAATTTAATTTTAATTTTTTTAAATATGTGATTTTAAATTTCTAAATTTATTACAATTTATTTCAAAATATTTACGTGTAAATATTTTTATTATTTCATGAAAATAAATCTCATGAAAATAAATCCCATGAAATTTTCATAAAAACCTCTCACATCTATAAGATATGTAGAGGATTCATAGCCTTAAATAGAAAAGTGAACAAAATCAACAGATGGCAATAATACATAGCTCACGTCAATGTTGTGATTGTTACAACTTCTACAACCAAATTAAAATATTAAACTACCGAATTTGTTTCACATTTTTGTTTTATTTAACACCAACAATGATATTCTACTTAATTTTTGAAGTAAAATTGATAGAACCAACCCCATATTTAACAAATGTAAATTTCTTAGTTTTTTATTTTTGAAATATATCGCCAGCTGGTGATAAACTCGTACATTAACTTTACAAGTCATTTACAAGCAACTTAAATTTATTGTAAATGTCGATTTTACACATGAAATTTACAAAGTATGTAAATTCAATGTTAAATGCCTAATTTGTCTTCGATTTTACAACAACTTTACAAAAACTGTAAAGCTCACATTTCCACATTAACTTTTGGAACATTTACAATTTGTAAAGCCATATTTTTTTCTAGTGGGAGTACTGGCCATTTTGGAGCCAGGAACTGGGAATTACAAAAAGGCGGGAAAACAGAAACCCTAGTTAAAATCTACTTTTGCTAATAAAATTTCACATGACTGGTTTAAAATCCACTTTTGGTAATCAAACTTCACATGACTGGGTATTAAAATCCACTTTTAGTAATCAAATTGCACAAAAGTAGGTTAATATCCACTTTTGCCAATCAAATTTTACAAAATTAGGCTAAAATCCACTTTTGCTAATAAAACTTAACAAAAGTAAATTCGTTTTTTCAGATATTTTAACAATTTTGTTTGATAATTTTCTGACCAGTTTTCAAGTCCAAATAAAAATCAATAAAATGAAATTTAGTTTCCTAAACTTATTCAATTTTCCCTCGAAATGGACGCGTGTGCGGAACGTGGGAAGAAGCAATTCTCTTAGTCGATCGCGATTGAAAAGCGGACAAAATTCGCAGCGTACGTTTGTGCCGCGTGCTACCACGGGTGCCACGATAAAGGGGCGCGGGTGTCTAACACGTGACATAACGATTTGTTCCCACCGCGGGGGCAACTTCGCGTCGGGGCTGCAGCGCCGCACACACCAAAACTCGAGGAGAAAGTTTTGGCCAACTTCACTTGTGGTGACCCAGTTGGATAAGTGTCCCCCCAGGGCGGATACTTGTCCTCTGAGTCACTATGAATAAAGAGTCGTTCCCCCCCGAGTTGGCTCCACCTCCCCATGGCAGGTGTGTGCCCCGAGGGGGAGGAAGCGGCTGGTGGTCAGCCCCCATTGGTTGATCGCCGGCCCTTCACCCCACTGCATAAAAGGCCGTGTTTCCCGCCTAAAGTCAGAACTTACACAAACGACACCAAGAACACAGCAACTACCTCACCGTCAGGCCAACTTCAACTACAAGTTAGGATTGATCGAGGATCGCTGAGTAAAGTGCAAACTGTAACTCTCACGAAGTCACTTGCGAGCTATTCCTGCGAAAGCACGAGAATAGCCCTTGTGAAATCACCCAGAATAATCGCCCAGACGATTATTCGCCGAAGTAAGTGTCCGAGTGCTTTGTAGGGAACCCCAAAGTTCCTAGACGAGGCCTCTGCGACGCTAAACCAACCCTAGACAACAGGCACGGATAGAAGACTCGAAAGAGCATTCCACCGCGTCCGTGAAGACGAATCCGTGACGAATTAACGACAACTCGAGACGCCGCCTTTGTTCCGCCGACCACGCGGAACCGACGACGCCATCTTGAGAAATCCTTTGTTCGACGCTGACCACGTCGACTCTAGAATTATTACTGAGTGTATTTTAAAGGCATAAAGCCTGGTGAATAAATTACCTGTTTATTTACATACATTTAGTATTCATTTGGGTATTTGCATAATTGATCACAGGTAAAGTATTACACGTTAGCGCTATTTAAACCTATACAAAGTAGGACGCGACACGTGGGGGCCTGTCCGGGATTTAGAAATAAATCTCAAATCTGAACTTGTGATCTCTCAATAAGATAACCCAAATCGAAAGAAAATGTCAGACAAAGACGAACAATCCACGTCTGAAACCGAGCAGAGAATGCCCGAGAAGGGAAAAAGGACCTCCGACTACCACCTAAGATCGGATGGTCCCGTCCCTGAAATGTCCGCAAAGGCGAAAGCCCGAGCGAATAAAAGGAGAGCGAAGGCGCAGAAAGAGGAGCAAGCTGCATCGCTCGCGGCCCTAGACGGGCCAGAGCGAGAGCGGGTTCCCTTGAATATGCAACCCTTCGAAGATACCGATCCGGAAGCCATAGAAAATCGAGAAGAAATTCGCGACGTATCGCCAGGACGAGTATCGATATTGATGACCGAGGAGACGAATGAAGCTCCGAAAAAAACGGTCACGGTCGGCACGAACCCATCACCACCCACGGCTCAGACGTCCGTGGAGCAAACCCCACGAAAAAACGACGGCGGGACCCCGATAACCTCCCGAGTTACGGCGAGTCCTGCAGTTGTTTCCTTCGAGGTATCTCACCTAATTCGGTTGACACGGCAAGCTGCCCAACTGAAAGCGATGATAGACATTCCAGTAGGAACGTCAGTCTGGGAATCGATTACTCTACTCACTGACGCTATCTGCGCGGCACAAGCCCCGACGCCGGTCGCAAGACCAGCAGCGGAGACGCCCATGCCCCAGGTAACGCCCAGTGACACCGGAGGTTTCGCGCCAGACCCCAACCGGGCACTTCACCAATCCAGAGAGAAGGCCCGCGAAGAAGCCAGACAAGAAGCGACTAATCGCCAACGAAGACTGAGCGCAGAGCGGCGAGAACTCTGGAAGGAAGAGGAAGAAAGGGAGCAACGCGAAAGAAGAACCACCGAGAGAACAGAGAAACTGGTCCAAAAAATGAGGGAGGAACGAGAAGCTAAAATTCGAAAAGAATGGAACGCCACGGTAGAAGGGCGACATCGAGAAGCTCAAGAGTACGAGGACCAATTTCAAGCGCTCGTAGCTCAAAGAAAAGCAGAAAAGCTACAAATGTTGCGAGAAGAAGCCATTTTACAACACCAAAAATGGGAAGACCAACATCGCGAGAGGTTGAGAGAAGAGGAAGCCAGAAAAGAAAAGGAACAGTTCCTGAAAGAGAAAGAGGAATGGGACCGAGTCAGATGGACCGAAGAGTACAAAGCAAAGAAACAAGCCATAATAGATGAGCAAAAAAGATGGGAAGCCGAAAACTGGGAGAAAGAAACAGAAAAGTTCCAAAAAGAGTACGAACAAGGTGTCTCGGGCAGGAAGAAAAGGGAAGAAAACCCGAAACGGAAGTCAGAACCCCCAAGCGGCTCTGATACCGACACAAGAGAAGATGCAGCAAAGCCGGCAAAAACGGCAAAAAGGGGGAAATCTCAAAAGAGAGACGGATCGGTCCCAAAAACAAAGGACCGTCACCCCTCAAAAAGATCCGAGACGGGAGCAGCCATCGACGCGTTACTCGAAAAGAAAAACGCAAATAAAAATCGGGAACGCCCCGAAAGCGAGGAAAACAGATGGCATTCTTTTTGCGAGAACAACGACGGAGGGGAGCCGCCGCCATCCGAAGACTCGAAACAGAAGAAGGCTGGCGGAGAGACCCCACCGAGAGGGCCGAGGTTTCACCCCCAAGGAGATCCCTCCGAGCCCTCCGATTCGTCAGACGACGACCATCCGAGTCGACCGTCTACAGGGAGGAGTCAAGAAGGCAGCGATGGGCACCGGTCGAACCGGCCGAATGCTTCAGACCGCTCTTCCCGGAGCTCCAACCCTCGTTCAGAGGAAGGGAACTTTCAGGACTCATCTGGCCGACATTACACGATGTCTGAGCTAGGCCGAGCCCTGCTGAACTCTTTCAGAAGAGAAGGAATCGATCTAGGCCACCCAGGCGACGAACATAATCGCGCTGGAGAGAGGGTTAAGCGCAAATATGGCGTACGAAACGAACCAAGCAGTGAAGCCACGGGTAACATCCGCTGGCAACACTATATTCAAACGCGATTTGACGGTTCGTGGAAGGCCGGAGACCGCTTCCTGGACGAAGTAATGCGTATCAAGAAAGCGACAAAAGCCACCGTCGCCGACATGCTAACCCACGGGCTAGTGGAGCTAACTACGGGGTCAGCTCGAGAATGGTACCAGGGACTAAAAAACCCAACCTGGGACGATTTTCTCGTCCGTTTCGATCTCCGATACGGCGAGACTCCAGACGAGATCAGTAACAAATTACGTGGTCTACGACAAGCCCCAGGAGAAACATTAGCCGACTACGACGCCCGAGCGAAACTCCTGTTTGCAAGAGCGCCGTACGAAATAAACCCCGCTGGTTTTACGATGATCTTTTACGGAGGATTATCGGCCCACTCGCAAAGAATTCTGCTAGACATGCGTGCACCCCGCACTGGCGATTACCAAGATGTCAGTAACTATCTTCTAACAAACACGTTAGAAATAGAACAGCGGTATTACGCCACTCTGCCCCCGGAAGAAGCTGACGCGCACGAGAAGCGGTTGCAGACGAGCGCCGAACGCCACAAGACCTCAGAAAAATTAATGAGGCCAAGTGAATATTTGAGCGGCATAATGAGTCTCACCGAAGCATCCTTCGGACGAATGCTGACGCCTAAAGCAGGCAGTATTCTTCCAGCCAACCCGATAGCTGCCCCAAAGAAAGCACCGGCAGCGACGGCGATGCAGGTGACCTCGACGGACTCCACCCAGATGGAGAAAGTCGAAGAGACAACACCTCTCGCCACGGCTAAAGAAGAGGAGCCAGCATCGAGCGACGAGGAAGCCCTAAATGAGCACCTCGAAAACTTATCGACGGGATGCGACGATCAAGGTCCCTATTTGCACCATGCACACCGGGCCTTGGCAATCACACAATTCAGAGCACACGTGCAAGCAACAAAAGCGAGAGGAGCATTGGGAGGAAAAAGACGATTCCCGACGCCCTTCGTCCCGAAAAAACCGGGATTCACTCCCACAGGGGATAAAAGTAACATCAAATGTTACAGCTGTGGAGAATACGGCCACTACTCAGATAAATGTGAGAAAACCGTCAAAGAAAAGGACATCATGCAAACCATGATGAAAATGATGATGGAGTTAAAAACTGATCTGGCAAAAAACTTCCAAGCGCAGGCGTCGCCGAAATAAATTCAGCTTCGTCTGCGCCAGCCGCGGAAATTAAAAAGAAGAAATATCACACTGGACCCGCAGGTCATGCCTTGGCAGAGGCACAGATCAAAGACCGCATACAGATCGTTCCGAAGAAGGAGGAAAAAGTGACGTTAACGAGTATGCAAGTGAGAACGAAACCGGAGGTCGACATGGATTGGACGGACCTTCCGTTCAATCTGGAGGTTGAGCCCCAGACATTACGCGTATTTCACTGCAATGTCACGAAAGCACATTGCGAAACTCTGTGTATGCTACCAGTGGAGATAGAAAACCAAAAATTGTTCGGTCTACTGGATTCAGGAGCGGATCGTTCATTCATATCCGAAGATATAGTAAAGGACTTGGATATTGGAAAAAAGGTGGCACAAGTGAACGCGAACGTAGAATTGCTCACCGCCAACGGCTACGTCAAGCCGAAGGGCGTAGTTCGCATCATGATCGACTGGAAAGGGGGGAACCTGTCCCACCCCTTCATAGTCTTGCCATCCCACGACAAAGTATTCCTCCTAGGGATGGATATCATGGCAAAACTGAAAATTCAGCCAAACCCGATAACCCGTTCATGGAACTGGATAAGTCCCGAGGGAGAACGGCCAGTCCCCGTAGTTCCCCAAAAATTACTGGACGAAGCCAAGGACAAAGAGGAATACGGAAGAGGATTGCGAAAATTCGTCCAAGATTACGATTTCGCAGCCTTCACTCTGGAATTACAGAGGAGTAACGTCGTGGACACACTGGTCGAGGAGGCAGCATTGCGTGTTAACGAGGCATCGCTACTAAGGCGAGTGCTTCGAAAACATGAAAGAATTCTGACCAAGACACCTGGTCGAACGACGGAAGCAACCCACGAAATAGTCTTAACCACAGACAAGCCGATTCGAGTGCCTTACAAGGGGATGAACCCCCAAAAAAGGGACATTGTGACGCAAATGTGCCAAGACATGCTCGACAAGGGCATAGTAACGCAAGCCCTGGGCGAATACGCCATGCGGATCGTCCTAGTGATGCGTCCAGGCTCGGAACCTCGACTATGCATTGATTATCGCCCCCTGAACGCGATAACGGTTATAGACCCGATTCAGATGCCGTCTATAGACTCGATCCTCCGGGAACTGAGCCCGTTCAAGTGGGTAACCACCATGGACCTGTCAAAGGGGTATTGGCAAGTGGAGCTAAAACCCGAAGACAAACTGAAAACGGCTTTCTACTCCCCGATAGGAAGGCTAATGTTCAACGTGATGCCGTTCGGGCTAGTAAACGCCCCGAGCACGTTCCAGAAACTGATCGAAAGCGTGTTGGGAGATATGCTGCACGACTTCGTGTGGGCGTATCTCGACGACATCATAATAACGTCGGACACATTCGAAGAGCATATAGACCACATCGATAGAGTGGTCTCTCGCCTAGCCAAGGCAGGACTCCACATCCATCCAGGGAAGAGCAAGTTTTGCAGGAAAGAGCTTGCCTTCCTAGGATATCGAATAGGAGTCGAGGGAATCGCGATTGACCCCGAAAAAGTCAAAGCAATAAACGGATTCCCCGCCCCCGAAGATATAAAAGGTGTCCAGAGATTCATGGGCATGGTCAATTTCTTCGGCCGACTACTCTCTGGTCTGGCTGAAGTGGCCGCGCCTATAACGGATCTCTTACGAACGGATAAAGAGTTTGAGTGGACGGTCCAGTGCGAGGCCGCATTTAGCACTATCAAGCAAATGCTGGCTGACGTCGAAAAGATGCCATTGCCGGACCTAAACCGACCGTTCGTGTTGCACACCGACGCGAGTAAAATCGGACTGGGTGCAGCCCTTCTGCAGACCCACGTGTACAACGGAATCTCGCAAGAAGTACCCTGTATGTTTATAAGCAGAAAAATACAGGGCGCGGAGAAAAATTATACGGCAACGGAACTAGAATGCCTAGCCGTAATTTGGGCAGTTCGGAAATTTCGCGACTATCTGGAGTACACGAACTTCGAGGTTCAGACAGATCACCAGGCACTAAGCTGGTTGATGAAGCTCAAGGAACCCTCCGGCCGACTCGCACGATGGCAACTGGAGTTAATGGCGTGCGATATAACAATTACGTACCGCCCCGGGAAGTACAATCATGTGGCCGACGCCCTCTCGAGAGCCCCAGCCTCTGACCCCCAAGGACCAGACGACGACGGCGAGGACGACACCCACCTCTTGTACTGCCCGACTCCACGGAGAATATGGCGCTTACGGAAGGCGAACGAGCTACCAGTGATGGAACCCGAAGATAGAACGTTTTGTGGTTTTTGGACTCGAACATACCAGCCAGCTGGAACGAACGATTCAACATCCGAAATTCAATCTCCGCCCCCCGGAGAAACCCACAAAACACTACTACGCGCCTTCACAGCAAAAATTGAAGAAAAAACACAATACGCTCCACCCACGAGACGTGAGTTCATCGAACACCAGGCAGCAGACGCAAAATGTCAAATTATAACACAATATTTGCTAAGCGGCGAATTTCCGGAAGGGATGACAAACCCCCACCGCCGAAAGCAGTTCGTCAAGGAGGCAACAAGCTACCTCATAGATGATGAACTCCTGGTAAAATACCACCCGACGTTTCAGGATGACCTCAGCGGAGCGGGAAACTCGGTGAAAGTGGTCGTACCGGCATCACTGCACACCCGACTGTTGTGGCTGATGCACGGACACCCGCTCGCCAGCCATTCCGGCATAGCGAGAACCCTTTATCGAGTAAAGCAACTTTTCTTCTGGCCGGGCGCGCGGCAAAAGATAACGAAATTTATCCGACACTGCCCCCGGTGCCAAGCGTGCAGACCGCGAGATAAAGTGGCCAGAAACGCCATGTCTCTCGGACCCTACGCACCGTTTGACTGCTTAAGCATAGACTTGATGGGCCCCAAGCCCACAACGGGAAACAAGAACATGTATATTCTCGTAATTATGGACGTGGCCACCCGATGGCCGGAGCTGTACGCCCTCGCGAAGCCCTCGGCTGAAAACATAGTCGAGTGCCTTTACGACGTGGCAATGCGATTTGGGTTTCCCAGAAAACTCATTTCGGATAACGGCCCCCAATTCCGATCGAGAATATATAAGGACTTCTGTAGAAAATTTAAAATGGATGCATCAAACACCTCCACGTATAATCCTCAGACAAACCCAGTCGAGAGATTAAATAAAGACATAAAGTATGCGCTGACAGTATTCACCGATATTCACAATCGATGGGACGAATACCTGCGAGAAATCGCTTTCAGCATTCGCTCAACCGTGTCAAGAACACGCGAATTCTCACCGGCGTACCTCAACTTCGCCCGCGAATTAAGGATGCCATGGGACCCACGCGTTGCCGAAGCTGTTAACGTATTAGACCCATCGAGCCCACATGAGTACGTGTGCCGGTTGGAACAGACTATATCCGACACATACCAGCATATGATGGCGCATATTTTCAACATGAGAGAGAGAATCGCAGATAAAGAAGGCGATCTCGCTTTCGCGAACTTTAAAGTGAATGATCTAGTGTGGAAGGAGGCACGCACGTTGTCCAATGCAGCGAGGGGCATCGCCGCCGGTTTAGCCGACAAGAGGGACGGTCCCTATGTAATTGTGGCCGAACACGGCGGCAACGCATACCAACTACGCCGCTTAGAGGACAACAAAAATTTTCAGTCGATACATGGCCGAGATTTAAGGCCATATCTGCCAGAGTTTCCCCAAGAAATCTGGCTGGAAGGTCAGACACACAGCGGCCAAGGGGGCACCGTGGTCGACACGTTCCAAAAAACAAATGAAACTGAAAATATAGCGGAGGACGAGGATGAATTCTTCGACGCCGAACCTCCGGCCGACAAGGCTCCAGCACAGCCGGAGCAAGCAATTTCGGAGAGGGAGGAAGCAGAAGAAAGTACTTCTAAAATGGAAAATAAAAAAATTAGTAATGAGAAAAATGCCAACACATCGGAGATGAACGAGCAAGTAGAGTCACGATCTACGAGCACGTCGAAAATCAACCTTCGACCACGACGAAGCAATAATCCGTTCATTCGGGACGGCAAAGTCATGGGGAAGAACTAAAAATAAAAGAAAATGTGATAACATGGAGCGGAGGCCTTGTAAAATAAAAAGATTTACTTACGAGAGCTGCTGCACATGTTGAGACGCGAAAATTTGGCTAAGTCCAAACTTCGCAACGAATTGTCGCAGTCACCACTAACAGACGAGAAGTTATGACGTAGCGGGCGACCACGTGACAACGAAACCACGCGGTCGACCCCGTAGCGTCATTGCCAGCACGGCGGATCTCGCAAAATACGAGACGCGTTCGAGACCCACAATTCTCAGCGTCGATAGGCGCAGTTTCCGACTGTTTTTAACACGACGAGACGTGTTTTTGCTTCTCCCCCAAAGAGAAAGACAAAGACCTCTCAAACAAAACTTCATTTTCCTAAATTGAAATGGCCGATCGACGCAACCCACGATTAGAGCCGAGCGCATCGTCGAGAGACGAGAGCGACGGCCTAATCGTAAATGCAGAAGAAGATGAGAATTGGGACGAACAACCGCCGTTGCAGGTAAATTAGTGTGATTTCCCCAGAGAAATCACATAATTCTTTGAATCTGTTGCATCCAACCCAGATTGGAGCGTGACTTGTGACTGATATATTTCTTTCTGTTTTATTGTTGATTTAAGGCTGGCTAAAAACCCGAGAGTGGACCCAGATTCACCTCGGAGTCAAGGCCGCCAAAAAACTAGAACAAAGGAAGTGTTCGCGGAATGGCGTCGTAGCAAACCAAAACCAAAACTAAAGGTTTTCTTTCTTTTAAATTTAAACATCGTAATAAATTAAAATACGATTAGAGTTAAAATAAAAAAGTTTAACGTAAGAAATTAAAATTTAACGATCGGTTTTGCCTGCGACCCCTTCCTAAAAGCGGATCACCTGAGTTCAAAAGTAGTGTTGGATCAGCGCTACGACGGCGGAGATCATCGCAGAACTGCGAAACAAGAAAATAAGACCGACGGCCGCAACAAAAGAAAGGAGTTGCTGCCACCGTCGATCTTGAGCATATTTCTGATCCCCATCGTTAACTAGGGATTTATTATATTAATCTTGTGATCTAAAATTATTCAGGTCGACCCGCTAGAATCGTGGGACGCCCTGCCTCCGACGGCATCAACCGCCAACAACATCTTTCGCGGAGCCCTGCCGATTTACCTGCGGCAGGCCTATCCTGCGGAGACCAGCGCCTGGAAAATTCGATTGATGTATTCCAGGACCCTCGAAGAAAAATTCGAGCGATCGAAAACGCTGGTCGAGTGCATGACGAAGGAGATGAGGGAGCGAGTGGGGCCGCGGATCCCACCCGATGCGGATCCGCCGAGCCCCGTTTACTCCGGGTATCTGGAAGAGGCTTACCCAGGCACGGTGGCCGAGTTGCACACCTCCCACAGGTGGCGCGAGGCCCCGACCTTGGCAGCCCGCCAGAGAATAGTGGACGACGAGATCAAACGCTTAAAGCGCACCGAGACTCACGGAGTAACCCGAGTTCTCGAGAGAAACGGTTTCTCCCCCGAAGAAATCCGTAGATGGCTTCGCGACATCGAAGAAGATCATCTGACACCCAGATGGATACCGCCGGCGAATTTTACGGCCACGCAGTCTGAGATGTGGCAGTTATACCACGCTGGTATCCTGGGAAGTCGCCGCCATCACAGAAGATCGAAGCGTCCGGCGGAGTCCGCTCCACGCGGACCCGCACGAAGAAGACAGGCCGTCTCCCCAATAGAGGCCGGCCCGTCAACGAGTCGCGACTACCGCAGCCGCTCGAGCAGCTCCAGTTCCCGAACTCGAGTTGTCGTGCGCTCGGAGTGTCGCCGAGTAGTAACGCTCGAGCCTGCCTCGCCAGACGACGCGCGGGCTGAGCGAACAGTCGAATCTTCCGCCCACTGGGCTGCGAGGACCGAGACACACCAAGATCGAGGAAAGAAAAGATCCTCGTTGTTTATGGCGATTACCACACAGTCGTCAGATCAATCCTCGTCGCGACGAACTGTCTCATCACACCAGAGACCGGATTCTCCGACGGACGTCCCCCAGAGGACGGTCCAACGAAGGTCCGTCGCCGCCAGCACCAGGAGGAATCGGAAGCGAAAAGTACGTCAGAAGATACGTGCACAATCTCTGATAGCTAAGGGATTAGAGAAGGAGCGAGAGATGGCCGCCGCAAAAAGGTCCGAACCCCAGAGTCTCGGACCCACGGCTGGACCATCCAGGCTCCAAGCGGAGATCGATTTGGGCGAGTTGACGGAGGAACAGATGTCCCCGGATGGATCGGATAAAGATGGACCGGTTACGAAGCAGGATCTGGCCGTAGCATTGAAGAACGCCTTCCGAGGATACGCGGCCAACCGGCCGTCGGGCTCGACACCGGCTGTGCCAACCGCGCTTGTGCCCCCACAGGTGCAATCGCGATGGCCACCACTCCTCGAGGGTACGAGTCCAGCCGTAACTGCGTGGACTCCTCCCCGGATGATTCCGGTGGGAGATCCAACTCCCAAACGGGTCAGATACGACGACTTGCCCGGGTTGGGCCGTCCACCGTCACCCCCAACGCCACGAGTGTATCGACCTTATCGCAACGCCGAGTGGTACGCACAGCGGGAGATGGACGCCCGATGCCGGCGTGAAGCGGCCTATCCCCCACTCAGCGAGCTGCAAGAATATCTGGCCGAATACGAGAACCCCGCGATTGCCGAGTTGGCCATACGACAGGCCGACGCCGCCCAAACTCACCACATCAATTGGGCGATCGAACAGATGCGGACGCTGTCACAACAATTCAGTAGCAATCCGGACCGCGCTCATCCCTGCCATCGGAGCAGTTTGAATTTGGCTGTGACGAACGTACTGGCCCAGCTGCTATCCCTGGGCGTCTTCTTGGACAGTCGGCAAGCTATGGCGGCCTGGACAATCGTCGACCGTGAGGGAGTTCACCTTCCTCGGGCGTTGTACCAGGTATGGGCCGGATGGACTCCTGAGCCCGCCTCGCTGCGCTTCGACCTGGCCAGAAATACGGAAAACCCAGGCCTACAGTTTTCAAAGATGCGTTCGTCAGCATTCCGCTACCGGAACCCCGGAGTCCACCCTTCCTTGTTGCGAACAATTCGGGAGGTTCCGGAGGTACCAGGAACAGCGGCGAGCCTCCCACAGGCCATCGAGACCGCCCCCCCAGAGGCGGCGGTCCAACCATACATACCGACCCCAAAGCCGGTATTCCCGAAGGAGAAGCGGCACGCGAATCGACCCATATTGATTCCGAAGCGTTCCAAGCGAGGACCCCGAACTCCTCCGCTGCCCTCTCCTTCACCACCAGCGGCAGGGCTGGCCGCTCTCTCTGCAGAGCCGGCTACGCCACCGTTGGAGAGCCCAATGGAGATTCCGCTTCCACCATCGCCTCCGCCGCCCCCAGCAGCGCAGCTTTACTTGAGGTTGGGAGTGGAATACCCATTCCTCCAGATGTCGGAGTTCACGCGACAGCGCATCACTGACTCCGATGATCACGGCGAATCGATCCTCAAATGGCTAAACAGAGAAGCCCGATCCACCATGGACGCCGTCTTCCATCGCCGTATCCTACGGGCCCACAGGAAACCCGGGTCGAGCGCCGAGTCACGAAGGATCCGGCTCGTTCCAGACCGATTCCCGGCCTCTACCCGGATTTGGATCCATGAGCGTACGGGACTGATCGGCGAACCCGTCGGTGGTCACCCACAGTATTTCATCAATGAGCGGCAGAATCCTGCGGATCTGACAACCTCTCTTCCCCCGGATTTACCACCACCGCCACCGGCAGTGCCACCCGTGATCCTCCGCCCATGCAGAGGAGTGCTGCCGGCTCTTCGCAGAGGAGAGCGATGAGAAAATTTGAGATCGCTCCGATCCGAGATCGAAGCTGGAGGAGGGACGTGTGGTGACCCAGTTGGATAAGTGTCCCCCCAGGGCGGATACTTGTCCTCTGAGTCACTATGAATAAAGAGTCGTTCCCCCCCGAGTTGGCTCCACCTCCCCATGGCAGGTGTGTGCCCCGAGGGGGAGGAAGCGGCTGGTGGTCAGCCCCCATTGGTTGATCGCCGGCCCTTCACCCCACTGCATAAAAGGCCGTGTTTCCCGCCTAAAGTCAGAACTTACACAAACGACACCAAGAACACAGCAACTACCTCACCGTCAGGCCAACTTCAACTACAAGTTAGGATTGATCGAGGATCGCTGAGTAAAGTGCAAACTGTAACTCTCACGAAGTCACTTGCGAGCTATTCCTGCGAAAGCACGAGAATAGCCCTTGTGAAATCACCCAGAATAATCGCCCAGACGATTATTCGCCGAAGTAAGTGTCCGAGTGCTTTGTAGGGAACCCCAAAGTTCCTAGACGAGGCCTCTGCGACGCTAAACCAACCCTAGACAACAGGCACGGATAGAAGACTCGAAAGAGCATTCCACCGCGTCCGTGAAGACGAATCCGTGACGAATTAACGACAACTCGAGACGCCGCCTTTGTTCCGCCGACCACGCGGAACCGACGACGCCATCTTGAGAAATCCTTTGTTCGACGCTGACCACGTCGACTCTAGAATTATTACTGAGTGTATTTTAAAGGCATAAAGCCTGGTGAATAAATTACCTGTTTATTTACATACATTTAGTATTCATTTGGGTATTTGCATAATTGATCACAGGTAAAGTATTACACGTTAGCGCTATTTAAACCTATACAAAGTAGGACGCGACACACTGCACGACCGCGAAGAGACGTTGGGAAGGGCGAGGGGACGGGATAAAAGGCAAGGGGAGGGTTGACGGGGCCTCTCGTTTCAAGCCAGAAACGCGGGTTTCTCACGGATGAAAACCTATGGGAAATGGCACGGGGAAGGAGGGATCCCGAGAGCATAAAGGCCGCGTGAAGTGAACACCAGTCGGCTGAGAAAAGCGAAAGGGTCAAGGATTTGCCATTGCTTTATCTTTCTATAAATGTCACTTTGTGAACCACAGCACGATGGACGATTGCTCTGAAATTACAATTTAGTTTTAAAAAAAAATTGAAACAAGAAAAAATTATTTTTCTTTTTTTCAATAAATCGATAAAATTAATAAAAATTATTTATTTCCATAAATAAATCAATAAAATTAATAAAAATCATTTATTTCCCTAAATAAATCAATAAAATTATTTATCTCCATAAATAAATCAATAAAATTAATAAAAATCATTTATTCCCATAAATAAATCAATAAAATTAATAAAAGTCATTTATTTCCCTAAATAAATCAATAAAATCATTTATTTCCACAAAGAAATCAATAAAATCATTTATTTCCATAAAAAATCGATAAAATCATTTATTTCCACAAAGAAATCAATAAAATCATTTATTTCCATAAAAAAATCAATAAAATCATTTATTTCCATAAAAAAATCAATAAAATTAATAAAAATCATTTATTTCCATAAATAAATCAACAAAATGAATAAAAAATCATTTATTTCCAAAAAGAAATCAATAAAATTAATAAAAATCATTTATTTCCATAAATAAATCAATAAAATTAATAAAAATTATTTATTTCCATAAATAAATCAATAAAATCATTTATTCCCATAAATAAATGAATAAAATGATTTAAAAGCATCTGCCCTTCCAAACAATAACTCTAAACAATTTTTCTCCACTAAATAAATAACCAGAAATCATTTTGTCCTCACATACGAGCGTTTAACATTTGCGCCCTCTTTTATCTATTACATAAACAAGCCATGCAGAGCCCAGAGAGAAGCCAATGACAACACAAAGCACACTGGTCCCTGATAGGCCAGCAGCGCGCCCGCCTCTATCGTAATGCAAATACAACTCCTTTTAAAACGCGGCGAGACGGCCGTTGAAGTCAGAGTTCGTTTCGAGCCATCCCGGAGTTGTACGACCCGAATTTCTCCACAAACTCACTCACTCACTCTGAGAATGGCAGCCACCACAGACAGCAGGTCAGTGACGTCGAGCAAAAGCAGTTACACGCAACAAGAGACGTTTCTGACGGCCGTGCGCCAGGGCGACACCCACGAACTGCAGAGGATTCTCCAGCGGTGGGACATAGACGTCAATGTGTTCGACCAGGAGGGCCAGATGCCGCTTCACCAGGGCTGCATGGATGGGAACCTGGAGCTCGTCAAACTGCTAGTGAAGTTCGGTGCGGACGTGAAACTCGTCAACAGAGACGGCTGGAGCCCGCTGCATGTCGCGGCTTACGGCGGACACCAGGACATCGCGCTCTATTTGATCGCCAATTCGCGCAGATAGATCGAGATAGACTTTTTGCTCAAACAAAACGTGTTGATTGTCAGTATTATTTGATTTCGTTCTTTCTGTTTTATTCCTGTACATTTTCGTGCGTTAAGGATTGTGACTTTATTTATAACTTTTCGATGCCTAAGTGTGTATTTATTCGGATGTAAAAAACTCGTCTTTTCCAAAAAAACTAGTCCTATGGATGTAGGAATATCATCACTTTTTGACTCGAGTGTCTGGATGTTTTTGTGGATTGTACATATTTATACTGTATACATGTTTAGAATAATGTTTGAAAATTGCAACTTTTGTTTTGATTCGTGCACGATTTAATTTTTCATTTAGTTTTTGTTTTTTATTTTTTTTTTATTTGTGAAATGAATGATTTGTGATTCGATGTGAATGGATGCGAAATTAAAAAATTATTTGAAGGAAAGGGATTTTGATTTATTTATTTTTATTTTATTTTTTCGCCTTTGGCAGCCCTGCAGCGTCTGTAATTGTAGGACGAGCATCCGGTTTGAATAAAATTACATTTTAAATTGAGGGGGATAAAGAATTTTGAGGAAAATCAAATAAAACGTTTAATTTTTTATCTACGATGCCATTGGAACACACAACAAAACAAAAACAAATCGATTTTTAATTAATTCGGTTAAATTTATATTTTTTTTTTAAATTAAAAATTTTGAAAGCAAAGATTTAAAATTTAATATTTTTAAGAAGTATATCGGTGTAAGTTTAATCTTTGACTATCTGTAGCTGTTGTTTATTCGAAAACAGCTTCCAAGTGGATCCCGTGAGAATGACTTCTTCCTATTGCGACTTAACCACGGTAGACATAGACCACAACCTTTTACGTCGTAAAAACACGAGAGAAACACGAAAAAATTAGATTTTTCAAGAAAAAAGAAGAGAAAAACACGAGAAATTGAAATATTGATGTAAAAACATGAGAAAAAAGTCGAGAAAATTAATTTATTCATGTAAAAACATGAGAAGAACGCGAGAAATTTAAATTATTCAAGTGAAATCATGAGAAAAACAACAAAAAACGCAATTATTCATTCAAAAACATGAATAATTTAATTTTTCTCCAATTCTTTTAGGTTTTTAATTGAATAATTGCGTTTTTTCTTGGTTTTCACATGTTTTTAATTGAATAATTGCGTTTTTTCTTGGTTTTCACATGTTTTTAATTGAATAATTGCGTTTTTTCTTTATTTTCTCATGTTTTTACTCAAATAATTTAATTTTTCTTCAATTCTTTCGAGTAGAAACATGAGAAAACCACAGAAATGTGAATCTTTGAAGTGAAACTACGAAACACTGTTGTTTTCATTCCTAGGTTCAATTTAGGCTGCAAAAGGTGATTTTTTTTTTGCTTAAATAAAGGAACGATTTGCAAAGAAGGGGAATTGAGTTATTTAAAAAAAAGAAAGAAAAGAAGGTGTGGTGTCTTGAAACCCAGCCCAAGCTCATTCCTTGTGTTGGATGACATTTTATCTCACTAGTCGTTTTCCAAACCCATTTAGAGCCGCACAGCACAGGTTTCCCCTGCTTGTCCAGTCTGGCCATCCCATCTCGTCTCATTCCTTCCACAGCCAGCCAGTCCACAACTATTTCCTTGAATTTCTTGTGAAAACTTCTTTTTACACCACTTGGTGGGTCAGCGAGGTCCAATTCGGAGCGCCCATCCCCTGGGAAAAGAAGAAGCTGCCATGGGAATGTCACTATACTCTTTCCACACTCAAGAAGCCCCTTCTGAAGCTTGGCTCCCATTGGCCACCATATCACTGGTGTACTAATCCTCAGAACTGCAGTTGATTGGTGGCCAATGGGAGCCAAGCTTCAGAGGGGGCTTCTTGAGTGTGGAAAGAGTATAGACTTGTTTCTTGACCAGCTGCCCCTGCAGGCTGATCACTGCACTGCAACGACAATGCACTTAATGCAGCCATCTCGCCTATCGTGTTTCTGGTGCGCCTGTTGCGGTCCTCCGCAACTAGGTGGAACTGCAGGCCCTTGATTGGTGGAATCGGGCCCAGGAAGCGACCTTCCGGAAGTGGGTGGGCCCACATCGTTGTTCTTCTAGTCAGCATGTTTGTATACATGTCTTGCAAGTTTTAATAAGCTTTTTTTTATAAATCTAAAGCTGTAAATTAAAATTAAATTAACCTTTTAAGAGCAAATAAAGATTGTCACGTCCTGACTTTAGAGAGTAGAAAATTTCGAAAATTTTGCGCACATTTTGTGCCTTTTCCCTGTTTTTGCCCCATTTTGATTGGGAAGTGTTTTAATTTATCCAAATTATTTTATTTCCCTTAAATCCTAATTTTATCATTTTGTTTTATTTATTTTCACCATTTATATTTAATTTTGCCTCATTTTGAACGCTTTTGCCAGACAATCATGAGAATTTTGCCCATAAATTAATACATTCGTGCTTCGCTTATTTGAATATTTCCCTCTGACCACCTGTTTTTGGCCATTTCCCTCTGGAAAATAAACTGACCTGGGACATGTGATCAGAGGTGACTTCTTAAATCAAATCACTAAAATCTCCTGTCTCAATTGGGGGATTTCAAAGTGTGATTTATGGTGCATCGCAACGCCCGAATTTTCATGGTTGGCTATCTAACCACACCACCCTTTTTATTTGCCTGTATTTTGCATTGAATTTACTGAAGAAAAGGCGTATTAGTCAGTTTTAATTAGCTAATACTTTTTAGCCAGAACTGTGACTTCCTCCTCATTCTAGACATTTTGACTTTACTTTCTGGTCTAAATTGAGCATTTATTTCATTTTCAACGGTTTGAAGACGCGGTTTGCGGTTCGGCACAATGTCTGCGTGTACAACCAATGTTTGCACATACTCAGGAGAAGAAATATTCTCTTCATAAGAGCGCTTATTGAGTGACGACGTTTTCCCTTAGTGAAGCGCGGTATTACGATCTCAATACGGATACAGTACCATCGTTCGCCATATTGCGTGGCGCCCGGACTGATATCCTGCACTCATAAAAGCCGCAAAGTATGTTATTTGATTTTTCAATCTTATCAAATTATTCTAATTGAGTCAAATTGACAACAAGTAGAAAGCAGTTGTCATTGCGACACTATTTGTGAATTATGGCCAGAAACGTTGGTGACCTGCGTCACTCCACACACCCCTTCGCGGGATGGACTGGCCCAGCTAGGGAAGGAGGGAGCTGAGTGGTGTGGTGAGACAGAGACATTGCTGAGAGAGCAAAGAGGAAAGACCTGCGGTGAAGAGGGAGAAGTGTGTGCTGCTAAGGTCCCAACGCCAGCAAAGTTCAACCATGCCTGTTGCTGACTCTGCCTCTCTCACCATTCACCACTGTGACACTCAGTAACATGGCGATATGCCTGTTGCAGCCTCTATGAGCTGCTACATGGGTAGTGCGAGGTAAGTAGGTGAGAATGTTTGTCCACGTCATCCATGGGATTCCAGCCCTGTGTGTGACAGGACGGTTGCTGGTGTAGCGTGCCTAACAGCACTGCCACACATGGGTAGATGGAAGATTCCGCCCCTAGACAACGATTAAAAGCCAAAACCCAACAATCCGCAGTCCCTGTCTCAATCATTTATGTGAGTATGCGTCCGTTCCATAGAAGTCAATCCCCAGACTACCGTGTGTAAGACCATACAAGTCTCAAACGGACAAGGAAGTTTTTTATATTCAAACCAACAACGGTAAGGGTAAGCGATTCTGATTAACACTGAATAAACTTATTAATGTTTATAAATTTTTTTATTTTATCATTAGAAAGTACAGTTTATAATTTATGTTTAATCTTGGGGCATATAATTAATAATTAATATTTTAAATAATTTAAAATGAATTACCGTAGCGCCCGTATTATAGCCGGGGTTTATTTGATCGCCGGTCCTGTTTAAGCGCCGGGCAATCAGCGGCATTTTCAGGAATTGGCGTCGGCCCCGGATAAGCACCGGGTCCGGTAAAATCACTGATTCTTTGCAAAAAATCGGTGATTTTAACGGAAAAATCACCATTTTTTCAAAAAATCGGTGATGCACTGGGTCCAAATAAGCACCGGGTTTCATATAGGGGCCGGGTGGGTTGGCTGAAAAAAAATATAAACGCCCAGGCTATTAAACGGGGCGGTACGGTACAATAGAATGCTAAAATACAAACATCAACATTTAATAATTTAAATAATTTAAAATGAGTTACACGAGAATGTTAAAATACAAACATGAACATTTAAGAATTTAAACAATTTAAAATTAGTTACACTAGAATGTTAAAATACAAACATGAACATTTAAGAATTAAAATAATTTTAAATGAGTTACACTAGAATGTTAAAGTACAAACATGAACATTTAAGAATTTAAACAATTTAAAATTAGTTACACGAGACTGTTAAAATACAAACATGAACATTTAAGAATTTAAACAATTTAAAATTAGTTACACTAGAATGTTAAAATACAAACATGAACATTTAAGAATTAAAATAATTTAAAATGAATTACACTAGAATGTTAAAATACAAACATGAACATTTAAGAATTTAAATAATTTAAAATTAGTTACAGTAAAATGTTAAAATACAAACATGAACATTTAAAAATTTAAATAATTTAAAATTAGTTACAGTAAAATGTTAAAATACAAACATGGATATTTAAGAATTTAAATAATTTAAAATAAGTTACACTAGAATGTTAAAATACAAACATGGATATTTAAGAATTTAAATAATTTAAAATGAGTTACACTACCTAGAATCTTAAAATACAACCATGAACATTTAATATACTGAACCTGGGTAGAAGTAAATGAGTAGCTATACTCTAGTTGCACTCAAAAAGGTCAATCAGTCAAATTGGTCAAGCCAGTTTACTACTAACTCCAGACTGTATACTACTACTAGGAGAAGTAGTTTTGATTTTTATTTATTTTTGTGATTGTTATGACTACTTGAAATAAAGTTTTACGCATATAAAAATGTCTAACTCATGTTTGTTATGTTTATTGGTTACTATGTCTGGAAAGTAAACAATTTTAAATTCCTGACCGTTGCCTAGGCAATCGATTACAATGTCTGTATATTGCTTGCAATTCTGGTGTTTGGGTCTACTTTTTATAGGCTCATAAGAGGCCCAATAGGGTTATGGTGAAGAGTAGCGCTTGTGAGGGCGTGAAAATAATAAAGTGTGACGTTCTCAAACTAAAATCTAAGAGTTGAGGCTCGGTCGAAAGTAGAAAGAGAAGTGATTATGTAAGCGTGGATGGAATTAAGTCATCTTGATCACATGGTGATTGACCTAATCAATTGTGATCGGAGGTGAGGTAGAAAGAAATAGTTGATTGTTGAGAATAATGTGATGCGCAAAGACTTATTTGCGCATACATTTAAGAAGATGAATCAGCAAAATAAAATAGAATGAAAATAATAAAAATTAGAAGAAATGGAAAATTGGTCAAATAAAAAAAAAATAGGGGTGTACCGCACGCCCGTGACAATTTTTTGTTCAAAAATATATTTTTTTGTTCGAAAATGCATTTTTTTTGTCCAAATTTATTCTTTTACAAAAATGCTTACTTTTTTGGAGGAGTGGAGGGGGGCCAACATGCTAAAAAAACACAGGCTCAATATACCCTAGGAACCGGCCTGTAAACTTGTAAGTGTAAAAATGATTTTTTTTAAATTATGACAAGGGGCAAGGGACACCTGATTTTTCTTAGCCTAGGGGGCTGAAAAGTGTTAAGAATACCCTGGAAACAGTCACTCGTGCAGACACCAATTGTGGGACAACCTTGACCTAACCACAAGCTGACAAGCAAACCTCACAATGCGACGATGGGAAACATTCAAGATAGGGCACTTAATCAACCCCAGGAAT
Source organism: Strigamia acuminata (assembly GCA_949358305.1). Classification (NCBI taxonomy): domain Eukaryota; kingdom Metazoa; phylum Arthropoda; class Chilopoda; order Geophilomorpha; family Linotaeniidae; genus Strigamia; species Strigamia acuminata. The sequence continues at coordinate 61,857,510 of OX442314.1, read as the reverse complement.
CATCAATGTATCAAGATAACCCAATGCGCACAGACACATTTCTTAATTCTCTCACCACAGACTGTATTGACATCGAACAGACTAACAAACGACAACAATAACAACTCCTACTGCCATTCCTACCGGCATGTAGTCCTATGTTGCTGCAAAGTTTGTTAGGCTTTATAATGTTAAAAAGTTTGGGAACCCCCTGATCTAGTGAAATATTCATAATAACGATATTTGCTCGTGCATGTTAAACTAACAATTTGTGTTGATTAAACACATACTTTTATGTAATTGGGACTTCAAGATTTGAAATGTTCGAAGGTGGATAGTGTTAACAAGTAAAATTTTATGGCTACATTATATGTCAACCCATAGCTTGATTCTGATACCAATTGTAAGCGTGCAAAAACCAAGTGTAGAGAGACAGCAAGGACATTCCCAAACCTAATCCAGCAATGCTGCCAACATCGCTTAACAATTGTGATAATGGATATGCCTGTTTCTCTTCAGTAGTCTTTATCGAACCATCAGCAAATTCAATAGCTATGCCTGTTTCCATGGATATTGGCATTTCAGTCCCCTGAAAAGTAGGTTGGTAATAAATGTTTTCGCATGGTTGTTTACATTTGCATTGCTTTTGATTTGCGTTGTAATTGCTTAAGTACATGAAGTGAGCTGTAGAACTGTCCTTTCCACTATTGCATGCTGGCAAATTCGGTTTTGCCATGTATGGTAATCTGAAACAGACGGGTAGTTAGGTCATAAAATCTGGATTTGTAATAACTATTGAGAATTAAACATTTACAGCTTAAAAAAAATTCTTGTCATGCCTGAGTTACCATGCAGATGATGTCTCAAAAATACAAAGAAATCTTCTGTACTAAGCACTGCCACGTTTGACTTTGGATTGTGCAAGCAAAACTGATGTGAAGATTTTAGCTTTAACCCACTACAGTGCACCATCAAGCATTGAAACCAGCACACTAAAGTTTTCTTTTTATTAATCACTAGCTGCATTCAAAAACTAAAATATTTTGTGTTTTACTTCAATTTTAAACAAAAAATGGCATTATTTCCTGTTTAAACCCATGTTAAAACTTAAAATACACTTAAACTAAAATTGGTATTTTAATTTTGTAATTTTTGGTGTACTTAGAGCATCAGGACAATTTTATTAGCAAATTTTTAAGTGCACTTAACATACTAACCTTTGCCTTAAATGGGTGAGACCAAATGGGCGGATTTCAAATTCGTGCACAATTTAAAAACTCTCTCAAGTAGGTGCCTAAATGCGCGCCCACTATTTAAATAATAAAATAAAGTTTAAACGATCAATTCAATGCAAGATTCATGCCAGATTTAAAACGTAACACAATATAACCATGTCATGTCATGTCATACTGGTATAAATTGAAAGGAAACTGAATACATACTATTGTGAATAGTGCATAATGCGATAACATGTGTTATTGCTGTAAACTATAAGCTTATATATTATTAAATACACTGTCACGGGCAAGCTACCCACCCTATTTTTCATTTCATTTTTCTATTTAAACTGACCCTTCTTATTTTTCCTTTATTCTTTAATTTTATCTTCATTCGAGTGTGATGACTATGACTAACCGCTCTGAATGAATGCGCAGATTCCACTTTGCGCATCACATTATTTTCAACAATAGAATCTTTATTTATACCTCTCACCCCTCAATCCATCTTTAATAAACCCGATCTTATGACCAAGTCGACTTAGTCACATTCATCTTTATGATAATCACTTCTCACACTGGTTTCGACTGATACACATCTCCTAGATGCTAGTTTGAGAATGTCACTTTATCATTTTGCGCCCTTGTGCCCCTTGTGCTCCACCACCTTTATAGCCCTATTGCGCCTCTTTTTGCCAACTATTTTAGTATTTGCATGCCTGTGGTATTCCTCAACCCCCGCTTAATCAATTACACTAAGCATTCTCATTCTTTTTACATTATTTACACCCAGCGTGAGTTTGATCCCGTCGAATATGAAATAATGTAGAGTCACAGCAAGACCAAACACCATTAATTGCCCGATGTCCAAATTTGACAGCAACCATTTAAAAGGAGTCTACAAGCCTAGCCCACTTGTTTTGCACCAAATTAACTTTTGCGCGAGATATAGTCAAATTAATTACTAACACTCAAATTAATCGTGACAACACTATCTCAACCATGCAATGGCAAGGTACCCGGCATTTATGGGCCTTAGCACCCAAACGTCAACACTTTTTATATTGCCAATATTTGAAGGCAGTTTGTATGTAGTTTTCTGTAGTTTGCTGTGTTATTCTATACGTGTTCTCATTTGGGACAAATAAGCTACCGTATATGTCTTACGGATTTATTCTGTGTATATTTTATATCATGTACTAGTACAAGCTAGAGGGATTCAAATGTGCTCTCGTAGCAATGAATGATTTGTTCTTGTTTGAATGTTTGAACTCTTAAAGTTCATTAAAGTTTTGACAGCCATGTTGGCAGGTTTTGCACAACAAAATAGCAGTCTTCCACATCATCTAGGTTATAAAAAACACCTTTAAATCCAACACAATCCACATTCAGTCAGACAATGCCCCGCAGTTCACTGCATCGAGCTTTCACGAAATCCTGGCTGGAAATGTCGTCTGACACACATGTTCACCCCCTTGCCACCCAGTTACAAATGGAGCAGTCGAAGAATTCATGAAAACATTCAAACACCGTTTGGCCGTTTGGCCGTTCGGCCGTTCGGCCGTTCGGCCGTTCGGCCTACGTCACTCCACACAACGCCTGGTGGCCCCAAGCCGTCCCCCTCACAGAGGAGTGGACCGGCCTAGCGGGGGAGGAGGGAACTGAGTGGTGTGATGAGAGAGAGAGAGACGTTCTCTGCCTGACATCTCAACAATGGGCACAGCGAGGAGCTTTGAGATTGGGCATCCAGTCAGAATTACTATCGTGACTGGTTTTTAGACCAAATAAGCCAGTTTTAGACCAAAAATTGATGTTTTGAGATAAAAATTGGCCAAAAATAGTGTGATTTCAGTTTTAGAATGTATTTTTTGGGTCTAAATGAAAATTTTTTATCAAAAAATTGAAATTATTGGATCCACCAGTGGTTCATGTTATTAAGTCAAAACATATCGCCTACGAAACTTACTAATTTACGATTTTCAGTCTGATATACACATAACCTTAGAAGTTTAACTTCTATCATGTGGTCTTTAGCACATTCTTTTTTCAAATGGTCATTTAATTTTAGCATTTGACGTGGCCTATTCGGTAAGTAAAATGTTTTGTGGATAAATATTCGTTTAGACTAGAAAAAAATGTTATATTGAGTTTGAATCCGTTTGTTTTGTGGCTGATCGAATATTTTTTGCCAGGGATTATACAGGGTGGAACAAAAGTCTGTTCCCCTCTCAAATATTTCCTCAGCAATTGCATCTAGGCCAACTTTGATGAAGCAATCGTATAAGAAGTTGGGTGAGAGCAATCCAATGATGTCATCAAATTTGACCTTGAAGGCCATTTTCAAGGTCATTCACTTGCTAACTTCTAAACCAATCAGGTTAAAGCAAAAAGGTCATGTAAAAAAAGATGAGGGACTCCAGATTGTTGGGTTTGGTGGCCTTTAATCCGTTGTCTAGGTGCCGATGATCCCCAGTCTAACCCACGTGCTGGCCGTGCCTCTTGGTCACGTCATACAGCAACCAACTCGTCACACACAGGGAGGAAAGCTCCATGGGTGACCTGGTCGGTATGCTTTATTATTCTGCTGTACTTACCTCGACCTATGGAGATGCTGTGGGGGAGCCAACATCTCACCACTGAGCATTGCAGTGGTGAATAGGGAGGAGGGTGGAGCAGCGCCAGTGCCTGATTAATCCCTATAGCGGCCCCTAGGCTGTCGAAATCTAGGGCTCCAGGTAGAAATCTCATTTACTCCCTTCACCACTCAGTTCCCTCCTTCCCCTCACTATACTCTGTCTGACCCTAAGAGTAAAGAAAAACCTCCAAAATACCAAAAAAAATACCAAAAAAATACCAAAAAAATACCAAAAAAATACCAAAAAAATACCAAAAAAATACCAAAAAAATATAAAAAAAAAAAAAAAAAAATATAGAGTGTGGACTGACCTATACTCTGTCTGACCTTCAGAGGAAAGAAAAATCCCCCGTGTTTTTTTGGTGTTTTTTTGGTGTTTTTTTGGTGTTTTTTTGGTGTTTTTTTGGTGTTTTTTTGGTGTTTTTTTGGTGTTTTTTTGGTGTTTTTTTGGTGTTTTTTTGGTGTTTTTTTGGTGTTTTTTTGGTGTTTTTTTGGTGTTTTTTTGGTGTTTTTTTGGTGTTTTTTTGGTGTTTTTTTGGTGTTTTTTTGGTGTTTTTTTGGTGTTTTTTTGGTGTTTTTTTGGTGTTTTTTTGGTGTTTTTTTGGTGTTTTTTTGGTGTTTTTTTGGTGTTTTTTTGGTGTTTTTTTGGTGTTTTTTTGGTGTTTTTTTGGTTTTTTTTTGGTTTTTTTTTGGTTTTTTTTTGGTTTTTTTTTGGTTTTTTTTTGGTTTTTTTTTGGTTTTTTTTTGGTTTTTTTTTGGTTTTTTTTTGGTTTTTTTTTGGTTTTTTTTTGGTTTTTTTTTGGTTTTTTTTTGGTTTTTTTTTGGTTTTTTTTTGGTTTTTTTTTGGTTTTTTTTTGGTTTTTTTTTGGTTTTTTTTTGGTTTTTTTTTTTTTTTTTTGGTTTTTTTTTGGTTTTTTTTTGGTTTTTTTTTGGTTTTTTTTTGGTTTTTTTTTGGTTTTTTTTTGGTTTTTTTTTGGTTTTTTTTTGGTTTTTTTTTGGTTTTTTTTTGGTTTTTTTTTGGTATTTTTTTGGTATTTTTTTGGTATTTTTTTGGTTTTTTTTTGGTTTTTTTTTGGTTTTTTTTTGGTTTTTTTTTGGTTTTTTTTTGGTTTTTTTTTGGTTTTTTTTTGGTTTTTTTTTGGTTTTTTTTTGGTTTTTTTTTGGTTTTTTTTTGGTTTTTTTTTGGTTTTTTTTTGGTATTTTTTTGGTATTTTTTTGGTACTTTTTTGGTACTTTTTTGGTACTTTTTTGGTACTTTTTTGGTACTTTTTTGGTACTTTTTTGGTACTTTTTTGGTACTTTTTTGGTACTTTTTTGGTACTTTTTTGGTACTTTTTTGGTACTTTTTTGGTACTTTTTTGGTACTTTTTTGGTACTTTTTTGGTACTTTTTTGGTACTTTTTTGGTACTTTTTTGGTACTTTTTTGGTACTTTTTTGGTACTTTTTTGGTACTTTTTTGGTACTTTTTTGGTACTTTTTTGGTACTTTTTTGGTACTTTTTTGGTACTTTTTTGGTACTTTTTTGGTACTTTTTTGGTACTTTTTTGGTACTTTTTTGGTACTTTTTTGGTACTTTTTTGGTACTTTTTTGGTACTTTTTTGGTACTTTTTTGGTACTTTTTTGGTACTTTTTTGGTACTTTTTTGGTACTTTTTTGGTACTTTTTTGGTACTTTTTTGGTACTTTTTTGGTACTTTTTTGGTATTTTTTGGGTATTTTTTGGGTATTTTTTGGGTATTTTTTTGGTATTTTTTTGGTATTTTTTGCACGGACCCTTTTGTTTTTGCTCATCAGCTATTGTTACTTTAGTGTACGTATTTTATGTGTGGCCCAAGACAATTCCTCTTCTTTCAATGTTGGCCAGTGGAACCAGGATGTTGGACACCCCTTAGAAAAAATACATGGTCTAAGCTTAACTCCTGCCCAAAATTTCTTGTTGGAAACAACGAAACAGTTCGAACTCCCATGAAGTCCAGAACCAGGGATTTTTTTCTAATCCCGGTAATTTCATTCTTGTTTTGAAATTGTAATACAGTATACAGGGTGGAACAAAAGTCTGTTCCCCTCAAATATTTCCTGAGCAATTGCATCTAGGCCAACTTTGATGAAGCGATCATATAGGAAGTTGAGTGAGAGCAATCCAATGATGGCGTCAAATTTGACCTTGAAGGCCATTTTCAAGGTTATTCACTTGCTAACTTCCAAACCAATCAGGTTAGAGCAAAAAAGTCAATTACAAAGTTGAAGAGCACCATTTGTTTAGTCAATATCCACTTTTAAATCTTATTGTTACCTTATCTTATCATGTGAAAAAAGTGAAAATATAAATTTCAAAACTAAAAAAAAAATTTGACAAAAAAAAATCAGAAACTAAGCATGTTAACTGAACATAAAAACTTAACTGTCAGTTCAGCTTGTCACGGTCCAGGGTTACGCGCACGAGTTCTACGCGCTTTTTCCCCTGTGTTTCCAATTGTTTTGTTGGCATAATTCGTGCATTGTTTGTTTTGCCATTTTCAAGGTCATTCACTTGCTAACTTCTAAACCAATCAGGTTAAAGCAAAAAGGTCATGTAAAAAAAGATGAGGGACTCCAGATTGTTGGGTTTGGTGGCCTTTAATCCGTTGTCTAGGTGCCGATGATCCCCAGTCTAACCCACGTGCTGGCCGTGCCTCTTGGTCACGTCATACAGCAACCAACTCGTCACACACAGGGAGGAAAGCTCCATGGGTGACCTGGTCGGTATGCTTTATTATTCTGCTGTACTTACCTCGACCTATGGAGATGCTGTGGGGGAGCCAACATCTCACCACTGAGCATTGCAGTGGTGAATAGGGAGGAGGGTGGAGCAGCGCCAGTGCCTGATTAATCCCTATAGCGGCCCCTAGGCTGTCGAAATCTAGGGCTCCAGGTAGAAATCTCATTTACTCCCTTCACCACTCAGTTCCCTCCTTCCCCTCACTATACTCTGTCTGACCCTAAGAGTAAAGAAAAACCTCCAAAATACCAAAAAAAATACCAAAAAAATACCAAAAAAATACCAAAAAAATACCAAAAAAATACCAAAAAAATACCAAAAAAATATAAAAAAAAAAAAAAAAAAATATAGAGTGTGGACTGACCTATACTCTGTCTGACCTTCAGAGGAAAGAAAAATCCCCCCCTTTTTTGGTATTTTTTTGGTATTTTTTTGGTATTTTTTTGGTATTTTTTTGGTATTTTTTTGGTTTTTTTTGGTGTTTTTTTGGTGTTTTTTTGGTGTTTTTTTGGTATTTTTTTGGTATTTTTTTGGTATTTTTTTGGTATTTTTTTGGTATTTTTTTGGTATTTTTTTGGTATTTTTTTGGTATTTTTTTGGTATTTTTTTGGTATTTTTTTGGTATTTTTTTGGTATTTTTTTGGTATTTTTTTGGTATTTTTTTGGTATTTTTTTGGTATTTTTTTGGTATTTTTTTGGTACTTTTTTGGTATTTTTTTGGTATTTTTTTGGTATTTTTTTGGTATTTTTTTGGTATTTTTTTGGTATTTTTTTGGGTATTTTTTGGGTATTTTTTGGGTATTTTTTGGTATTTTTTTGGTATTTTTTGCACGGACCCTTTTGTTTTTGCTCATCAGCTATTGTTACTTTAGTGTACGTATTTTATGTGTGGCCCAAGACAATTCCTCTTCTTTCAATGTTGGCCAGTGGAACCAGGATGTTGGACACCCCTTAGAAAAAATACATGGTCTAAGCTTAACTCCTGCCCAAAATTTCTTGTTGGAAACAACGAAACAGTTCGAACTCCCATGAAGTCCAGAACCAGGGATTTTTTTCTAATCCCGGTAATTTCATTCTTGTTTTGAAATTGTAATACAGTATACAGTATATTTGTAAGCAGATTCATAGTGATTTAGCAAGCAAATCAGGGGTCTCAAACGTTTGGTTTGCTTTTGGCAAAAAATTGTGAGTGTGTTTGGAAGCATGATTGTTTGCGAACAGTCATGCTATACTCATAAAATTAGAGCTGAGGTGTGGAAAGAAGTAAAACATTGGAAATACCTGCAGGTAACATTTTTAAATAAATTGTTTTGGATGCAGGCCTTTCTACACTCGAAATATGCAGTTTTGTTATTTTCACATGGCTTAAGCTTTGTATTTCTTCTTATAGCCTATTTATTCGTTAAGTGAAAGTTAGTTAGTATTATCAGATAAGTTATATACAGATATACTAATAATTTTGTATGGAGTATAATTTATTACCTTAAATACTTGAAGTTTTACAAAGGTCGCCCATTCATAGGGTAAATTCAATGATGCCAAAATGTTAACTTCATCTTCTTGATCATTTATGTATAGCTGAATGTTATTATAACAATGTAGTATAATTAATTTTACAGTTGGAAGTGTGCCGTGCCTTTGTGGTTTAAATGTATGATAGGCAGGGTCGTCTACAGACTACTTACCGCCCTGAGTCAAATGTTGCCCCCCCCCCCCCTTGAAAGAAATTCGAAGTAATTTCTTTCAGTTTTTCATTCATAGTTTGAAATTTTGATCACGTGACTGTGGACGTGAATAGGTCCCTCCCAAATAGTCTGCTATAATTCCAAATGGAATGATTGCAAAATATAAAAGGTGTTTTTTGGGGAAGAAGTTTTCATCCTACCTTTAGATGCGTGTTGCATGCTGCTGGAGGAATTAGGTTTTGATACATAATGCCAATTTTACTTGTTAAGTGGAAACTTCTTTCTAAAATAAATAAAGATAGAAAGATTAGGATCAAATTTTAGATGCATCAACAAGAAAGTAATTTTTAAAGTAAAATTATAGTGCAATTTGAATTAAGGTTGCATTTGGATTGAGTTGGATTGATGTAAATCTGCAAAATTTTAAAAACAAACTTTGTAATTGTTCATTGTTCACATGTAAAAATCAGAAATGTTTGGCAAAATATAGCAAACCAAAAATAGTTTTCCTACTCAAGAAGACAACTGTACCCAAATCCGTATGCTGTTATACCATGTTGGGACATTATTTTCCTATTCAACTGCCTTTTGATCATTTTATTTGCAGTGATTGAATTATTTTAAGGGGTAGTCTGCCTTCTATATGTATTATACAGTATACATTAGTGTTTATTAATTACATTTGTCATAAATGTTTTCTTCAATTATTAAAAAATAGGAGTATTTAATTTTTTTTAGACTCTACATAAAACCATGAGTGCATATGAACTGTTTCCATCTTTCTTTTCTTGGAGGTTGTGGCAGTAGTAAAGGCCAGAAAAAGGAATTTCGTGTTTGAGCCCCAGCATATTATTACGTGGTTTTATGTCCCTAATGGATCTAACTCACGTAACGTTTGTGACGGTTAGAAAACCGTATTTTTCCCGATTTACCGCCAGATAGCGCTATTTGGCTAAAAAGCGCGTATTTTCGAATGAGATACGAGAATTGTAATTAATTGTTAAAATGACGTAAATAAATAATTAGTTATTTATTATTCATGATAAAGTATTATTTACTTATACAGGGTGAACCAAAAGTCTGTTTTTGAAAGTTCAAAAGAGATCTGCACGCTGATATTTGACAAAACTGCATCAAAAACTTACGATCGAACTGGATTGAAATTGACCAAAAAATCAAGACATGCTGCACGTGGTAAATTGGAAATTACACTGATTTATTCGGGGTTCACATTTTTACAAAACAAGGACAAAAAGGATTATGACAATTTATGACACTACGACGTATTTCCGGTTCCACGAATCATCCGCGTCATCGCTTCTCAAATGGAAAACACCTCCTCGATGTCGACTTCACTGCACGGCGCATCCTCCATTTCCTCGATTCTGTGCGACCTCGAGACTTCTAAAACTCCCAGTTTTTACACTGGGGCCGGAGTGGTATCGCCACTCGCTGCTTCTATATCGTGCGCTTCCAAAAGGCACAACCTCTGAACTGGTCGTCGTAAATTCTTCCCAGTTGCTAACTTTAATTCACAAGCTCGTACTCGCCCGTCGCGCCCGTGGAATACTTCTACGACTTTGCCAACCTTCCAGGTCATTCGGGGTTGGTTTAACTCTTCTATTAAAACCACATCACCGGACTGCACTTCGCGAGAACTCTTATCATTTTTCCTATGGACTCGCAATTCAGTGAGATACTCTCTCTGCCATCGCGACCACCAATGTTCTAATTTTAACTGCCGTAACTTCCATCTCTTCAGAATAGCAACGGAATTTGATGACAATGGCTGGATCGTTTGCTGGCTAGGATCCGGCAAATTACAGCTCCGCCCACCGACTAGGAAATGCCCAGGCGTCAACGGGTGACTGTCTTCATCCTCGGTGTAGACGTAGGAGAGCGGACGTGAATTAATGCACGATTCCACTTCTGCGAGAATCGTTGTCAACTCTTCGAAGTCAAGGGACGATTTCCCTAAAACTTTCTTCAGACTAGACTTAGTCGACTTCACCATCCGCTCCCAAAAACCACCCCACCATGGCGCACGTTCGACTATGTAACGCCATCTGATTTTTCGTTCAGTGAGAAAGCCTTGCATTTCTTCACCTTCCACTGCTTTTAACAAAAAGCTGAGTTCCTTTTCTGTACGCTTAAAAGTTAATGCGTTGTCGGAGTAAATCGTACTCGGGACACCTCGTCTCGCAAAAAACCTCTTCAAAGCCTGAATGAATTTCTCTGTATTCATACTCGATACTAATTCTAAGTGCACAGCTCTGACTACTGCGCACGTGAATACAGCTATGTAACATTTCTCTCCGCTGCGCTGATACAACGGTCCTGCGAAGTTGATTCCAACTACTTGGAAAGGTTCGGTCTGAGTAACTCTATCTGGGGGCAAGGACGACTCAATCTGTCGTATGAACCGTCCCTGTACTCGCTTGCACACGAAACACCGACTCAAAATGCTTTTCACTGTTTTTCTTAACTTTGGCATCCAAAATCGTTGTTGGATTTCTGCCAAAGTCTCACCGAGTCCTCCATGGAAAACTCTCTGATGCGCTTCCCAGACCACAAGACTGGTCAACGCATGGTTCGCGGACAAAACATATGGGTTTATCAAATTCTTATCGACCTTAGCCCAACTAAGTCTCGTGTTTAATCGCATCAAACCATTCTCATCCAAACAACAAGACACGTTGCTTAAAACAGAGTCATGTTTAAACTCTTGCTGACGATTCATTGCTGTCAATACCCCTTTTGCACAACTATGGCAGCGCCATCTATTGCCAATCCCGCGCTAGGGATTATGGGATTGAAAATAGTACGGCTAGTATACGATTACAATGCCTGAAGGTGCTAACAACTAACAATTCAAATATTGCCGACCACGTGTGACTGACAGCTCGATTTGATGGATAATTCAATTATTGTAGGCGCGTTTTTAGACAAACCATTTGAAAAAGCAACTGTTGTTGAATTAAAAAGATGGTTGAAATGTAGAAATGCAATAACTACTGGAAATAAAGTTGATTTAATTAAAAGGTAAAGTAATCATTTAAAAAAAAAATTCAAACATTTAAAAACACTTAAAGTTTTTTGAACATTTAAAAACACTTCAAAGTTTTTTGAACATTTTAAAACACTTCAAAGTTTTTTGAACATTTTAAAACACTTCAAAGTTTTTTGAACATTTAAAAACAAATTTTTTTTATACAATTTCTATAAATTTTCGGCAAATTTGTCACGAATTTGAGGCAAATTTGTCACGAATTTGTCACAAATTTGCAGCAAATTTGTCACGAATTTGAGGCAAATTTGTCACGAATTTGAGGCAAATTTGTCACGAATTTGAAGCAAATTTGTCACGAATTTGAGGCAAATTTGTCACGAATTTGAAGCAAATTTGTCACGAATTTGAGGCAAATTTGTCACGAATTTGAGGCAAATTTGTCACGAATTTGAGGCAAATTCTTTACTAAATTTGCCGCAAATTCGCTTAAACAATACATTAACACATGACAAATTGAAAATTATTTAGATGTCAGGCTTACTACAATGCTGTAAACAGAAGAAACAATATTGTCGATCCTGATGCAAGAATCCGTCCACCAACAAGCAGTCAAAATAATCTACCCGACATCAACATTGGCAACAACTTTCCCAATCCTGCCACCTGGTCCAAAGATGTCAGCACATTTGTGACTTTAGGAACTTTTAATTCTTCAACAATTCACGAGTATTTGGTCCACAATGCAGGAAGCGACAAACATTTTCATCAGGCATTTACCTTATTTAGTAGTGGTTATGTAAAAAAAGTGTTTATTAGTGTCATTAACAATGAAGAGGAGTTTATATTTAAAGCAGAGGTAGATGCTTCAATGATTAACACAAAGTATAATGTGAAATGTCACATCAATCGCTTAGGAGAAGTTGCTGTAGCATTTTGTGGATGCAAAGCTGGTGTCATGGGACTTTGCAAGCATGTTGGCAGTTTATTGTTTTACCTCAACAAACTAATTGATTTAAAATTAGACACCATTCCAAGTGATATTGCCTGCACCGAGTTACCCATGACTTGGAACATTCCAACTCACAATGTAAAAGAAATACCTACATATTTTGGTGATCTTGAGTTTAAAAATTTTGAATCGGGCAAAGTTAAAAAGGATTATCGTGTTAATAACATTGCCAAACGACTGGCCTACAGTTCACTGCCTCCAAACCGAAATCAATTAAGTGAAGGAAGACTAAAAACGTTTTGCACTACTTTAGAAAATCAAAATGTATTCTCTAACATTCGGAAGTGTATTCAAGCTGCAAATTTTAAACCGGTTCCATACGACATCCAGACTTCTTATCAGCAAAGTTTTGAAAATGAAACTGCAACGCAGGATGAAAGTAATTTAGAAAATGAACCTCGAATACGGGATGAAATGCGGGATAGAAGTGTTTTAAGTGCCATCACCTTAAATACCTGTGTTCAACGTTGGCGAAATGAAACAGAGTTCTACGAAAACGAAGTTATGTTACCGGAAGCTGGGATTAGAGAAATAGAAATAGCAACCAGAGGACAAACCTTAATACAGTCCTGGTTTAATCACAGAAAACTTAGGATCACATCGACTGACGCTAAGACCATTTGTTGCATGCGCGAAACAACAAACCCTATCAAATTTATGCAGAACAAATGGAATTCAAGATTTAGTGGAAATCAAGCGACTGAATATGGAAAGAAAAATGAAGCGAAAGCATTTTCAAGTTATCTAGGAAAGTTTTCAAACATTTCTGTTGAATGCCAGAATCCAGGTCTGCACATCCACGTCACTGAAAACTGGCTAAGTGCAAGCCCTGATGGATTAGTCTTTGATGACAAGAAAGGTGCAGGGCTGGTGGAAATTAAGTGTCCATTGTTATTACGTACATGTACAATTAAGGATTTAATGAAAACCAAAAAAAAATTTTGTTTAATGGAAGAAAATGGTGAACTTGTATTGAACAAAAGCAATAGTTATTATTATCAAATTCAAATAGCCATGTTCGTTTGTAATAGATTGTGGTGTGATTTTGTAGTATGGTCACCACAACAAACATTTTTCCAAAGAGTAGTTAGGGATGATAATTTTGTTAGTAATTGTGTTAAGTGTTTAAAACCATTTTATTTTAGCAAATATCTCTCCTTTATTTTTAATTTACAGTGAAGTATGATTTATGTATTTATGTATTTATGTAGTTTATAAAAGTGAAATAAATTTTATATGTAATATCAATGAACTATTTTTATTTCGAAAAATTACAAGATTTAAGTAACAATATTTTCATTTATGTAATTGCTTAAATGGCAACACACTTTCCACACCTTATTAAGATCATGAGCCATTGTAATTGGGACAATATAACTTATCAGTCTAAAGTTTTTAACCCTCTCAATTACCCTCTCCACATGAATTCGCACACTTGCAATTTTTCGAGTTTCTTGCTCTTGTGCTGCAGTCAGTTGACTTTGCCCATTTAAAAATGGTGGAATGTTTAGTTTAACTTTTTTTGTAGCAAGTAAATCATCAATTAGAAATCCTCTATCAGCCATAACAGCATCATTTTCGTTTAATAAATTTATCAATCCACTTCGGGATGTAATCTCCCTATCTGAAATTCGCCCAGGAGCTAGATCTGAAATGAATGTGATGAATCCAGTTGGCGCTATCCCTATAAGTCCCTTTGCTGTATTATGATGTTTGTATGATGAATAGGTTTCAGACTGCACCCTGTAACAGCTCGGTGTTTCAATAAATAGCTCAGTGCAATCTAGTATAACCCTTGTTTCAGGATACAAATCGTGAAAACACTTAGGCATGTCAGACACTATAGCCTCTTTTGGTAACCATATGGGTATCTGACTTAGCCTATTGTGTAAAAAATCAATCCAAGTACTGAAGATTCGAGAAACAGTACTGGAAGATACACTAAACCTAAAGGCTAAATCTTCTACCAATAATTCAACCCTCAGTCTACATAACACTAAAAACATTTCATTTTCATGGGAAAGAGATCTATATGCCCCACCTTTCCCTCTGTTACTTTCTTCTGATCTGGAACTGGTGTAAACTAAGTGGGGTAAATCTTTTTCTAAAAATGTAAATAAACATTTAAATGAGCTATAATCTTTAAATCCGGTATAAAACTTCATCCATTTTTTTGAATCCTTAATGCTAGCAATATCAAAAGTGTTTTTTTTAACAATCTCCTCCATGGACTGTAACTTTACAATATTTTTGTCAAAATTTTCTCGTAACTCTTGAAAGTTTACTTGCAATTTTTCAAGTTTGGACTCAGTTGATTTTAACTTCTGTTGAGCGTCATGTAATTTTGCTTCAGTGGTTTTCAATTTCTCTTGAGTTAGTTGTAGTTCTGATTTGACTCTCTTTAATTCTGCTTGAGTCAACTCAGTTTCAGTAAGGTCTCGTTCTGGTTCTTAAAATTAAGCAAATAATAAATTATTAGTTAAGGACAGATATTTATGCAATAAAATGTATAAAAATATGCAAAAATAAAATTAAAATAAGTTCATGTTTTGTTTTTTATGTCAATACAATACAATACATGAATGCATAAATATATACTGTATATACATATATATTTATGCATTCATTTATGCATTCATGTATTGTATTGTATTGACATAAAAAACAAAACATGAACTTATTTTAATTTTATATATATGTATATATATATATAAATTTGTCAAAATAATTAATATTTACCTGAAATAGTAGTTAAATTGCTTAAATTTTCGTCCATCTCATCATTTGCTGTGTCATTTTTAGTCTATTTTAAATTGGAAAAAAATTATAACACCACATAAAAATTCAAAAACCTAGTTTATAACATGTGCGATTATAATTTCAACTTACCTTGGATTGTTTTTCTACGAAAATTCTGTCCTTTCTTGTCCTTTTCTTCGGTGATATTTTATGCACAAGTGGAAATATTGTGGGGACACGGTCTAAATATCCTTTAAAACCAGAAGCATTAAAATGGGCCCCACAAATGCGATGCTGACTGTCATGTTTGAACACGCTAAATTTTCCATTTTCTCCTTTCCTGTTCATTTTTAAAATCCATTTTTTTCGTAGATTCTTATTAGATGGAAATTTATGAAATGAGAATTGTGTTTTGTGAATGGTAGTATTATTGAAGCAATCGGGCACACAACACGTTGTTCCAACCATATCGGCAATCACTTCGTATACTAGGCGTACTATAAATCGAGCTGTCAGTAACACGTAATCAACAATATTTGAATTGTTAGTTGTTAGCACCTTCAGGCATTGTAATCGTATACTAGCCGTACTATTTTCAATCCCATAATCCCTAGCGCGGGATTGGCAATAGATGGCGCTGCCATAGTTGTGCAAAAGGGGTATTCTGCCGCATAATTCTCTTGTTGAATCACACGAATCCAATAAAGCTCAGCTTCCAGTAGCTCATCTACTGTTAGAGGATCACAGTTGTGAATTTTTCCTCTGCTATTGTTGATGAATCTTTTCATCCACCCGGTGATTCGAATTAATCATTTCCAACTGCCAAATCTTGATGGCTCTTCCATCAAATGCAATTCCGCAACTGTAACTGTAACTGCAGAAAACTCTTCTGTTTCGATTTCTTCATCGACTGCATCTGACGAACTAGTTGGCTACGCACTCTCATTTTTTACGAGCCACTCGGGTCCATTCCACCACTCTCTCGCTTGAATTAACGTCTCTGCATCTATGCCTCTAGTTAGAAGGTCCGAGGGATTCTGAACTCCCGGACAATGACGCCAATTTGAGAATGGTACTTGCGATTGGATCTCTTCCACTCTTCGAGCTACGAATGGAATTGCTTTTTTCTTCTCTCTTAGCCAACATAAAACGATAGTTGAGTCCGTCCAAGCTGTGACTTTTGCGGTCGAGAATTGGCTCAACCTTTTAGCGACTCTAGCCAAAAGCAAAGCTCCCATCAATTCGAGTCTGGGCAGCGTTATCGTTTTAATGGGGGCTATTCTGCATTTAGAAACACTGGAAAAAAAAGCAAATTTCCAAACATTTCCAAGTTGAAAATTTATATGGAAAAGTTGAATTTACTACGATGAGGAAATTTGTTGGAAATGTGTTGGAAATAATTACATATTTCCAAACTTCTGGAAATGTGTAGTAAATTCTAGAGATGAAAACTAATATTTCCAATAAGTTGTAAATCTTTTGTTTAAAATGTTATGTTTCCAATCAGTTTTCTTTAAGTTGGAAATGTGTTGTAAATGTATGAAATGAAAATATGTCATTTCACAATGATTGTAAAAATAATGTAAAAGCAAGAAAATGCATGAAATTTAAAGGTAACATTTAAACACATGAAATGTAACAGGCACAAGGTAAAATACAGTCAGGAACATGAAAATTGTATCAAGTTTGAAATCTGAACCGAAAATAATGCCTAAAACAAACCAATTTCGAACGTGTGGGCACAATATGGAAACGACCAATCAGGGCGCAGGGACGGAAAAATACGTGTCTCGTCGATGAAACGTACCGTTGTTAATGAAACAAACAACCGACTCACCCACTTAAAAAACAATAAATCTCAAACAATAAATATCAAATTGACTGTTAGAGAATTCAAAACCATTTAACAAAGAATTAGCTATATAACTTATGGGAAGTTAAACATTTAACTATTACAAGTCATGCTAGCCTAGTGGATAGAGCAGTGGTCTTTAGAACAAAGGGTCCCAGGTTCAATTCTGGCAGAGGTCAAGGTAAGAAAAAAGAAAACTATAAGATTAAAATAAATTGAAATAAAACTCTCAATATAACATGCAAATTGTGATGAAAACAATGAAAACTAATTGTTGAATGGTGTTTGAAAAAAAAAAATCAAACAGCTTAAAAAAAAAAATTGAGTTTGTGTGTTTAAATTTTTCAAAACGGAGGGTAGTAGATTTTTTATATTGGAAATGTATCGGAAATATATTGGAAATATATTGGAAATACATTGGAAATATATTATGAAATTTCATAATTACACAATTGAAAATGATTGTAAAATTATTGTAAAAAAAGTCACGGAAATGGTCTCTTTCCAGATTGTAAATATGTTTGGAAAAGACTTATTTGCAATTGTTTGTAAATCTAATTTACAAACTTGTAAAATCCATCTACCTATACAGGGTGAACAAAAAGTCTGTATCTTTACTGAATATTTCTGAAAGTGCTGACAATGCATCTAATCTAATGATGGCAAAGTACTAAAGTTGGGTGGGGCAATCTTTTGGTGACCCAAAATTTGACCTTGGGATGTTCCTTTAAGGTCATTGAGAAATTATCTCGGAAACCGTTAGAAATAGACAGAAATTTCCAATTGTAAACTTGTAGAGCAACATTTGTTTAGTCTAAAAATAACTAATTTTCAAATCTTTTGTACTAAATGTTTTTAAGAAAATCGCAATTGAAAAAGTAGACCTAAGTCAAAAGATAACATGGCCAAAATTGAAAAAGTGCCAAAAACGTGCTGATTAGACGTAAAATGACCCAAAAAATCGATTCCCCTGGTCGGAATTTGCATATCTGGCACCGTTGCAGAGATATGGGTAGAAAACTGAATTTTTTTATGATTTTTTCTTTTCAAAGCTACTTTTTCAATTGCGATTTTCTTAAAAACATTTAGTACAAAAGATTTGAGAATTAGTCATTTTTAGACTAAACAAATGTTGCTCTACAAGTTTACAATTGGAAATTTCTGTCTATCTCTAACGGTTTCCGAGATAATTTCTCAATGACCTTAAAGGAACATCCCAAGGTCAAATTTTGGGTCACCAAAAGATTGCCCCACCCAACTTTAGTACTTTGCCATCATTAGATTAGATGCATTGTCAGCACTTTCAGAAATATTAAGTAAAGATACAGACTTTTTGTTCACCCTGTATATTTACAATTCTTTACAAGTGAGTAAATCTGATTTTTTTTCCAGTGAAAGAATAAAGAAAACTTTACAATTTCCGTCTGGGTAGCGCACGCGATTGTACGCCACCACCCCATATGCCAGTGGACTAGCATCACAGAAAAGATGGATTTCCTGATTGTCCAAGTTCGCATCTATGCCAAAATGTCTTGGCACTCTAATCTGCTCTAATAATGGTAATTGGACTTTCCATTTTTTCCACTGATCGAGGAATTCGACTGGCAAGTGGCTGTCCCACTCTATTCGTTGTTTCCACAGCTGCTGATAAAACAGTTTTCCAGAGACTGTGAAAGGCGACGCAAATCTTAGCGGATCAAAGATCTGCGCCACAAGTTGGATAACTTGTCGTTTTGTGTTGGATTCACGTTCTAACGTTATCTTCACATCTTCAAGCTCTAACGACAAATCATCCCTATCGCCATTCCATTTTAGGCCCAACACTTTTTGTTCGCTTTCAAACTCTGCATTTGGATGGTCCAAAGCAAATTGCTCTTGCAGATTTCGGGAGTTGCTGTACCATTTTACTAACTCCATGTTGGCTTCCATCATAATGGTCGACACCTTCTTGTAGGCTTCGATGGCTTCTGCTACAGTTTTCACACTGTGTAAAAAATCGTCTACGTAAAATCTCTCTTTTAATATCTTGACTAGTTCAGGATAAATCTTTTCGTAGCGTTCGAGGTGATGCTGTATCGTAGCATTTAACAAATACGGACTCGGTGACGCCCCAAACAAGACTCTGGTTTGTCAGAGAATCTCTAATGTTATCGGTCCCACTACATCCCATCCATCTGCAATCCACAGGAATCTCACAGCATCTCGATCGGCCAATTTTAACAAAATTTGGTGAAACGCCTGTTTGATATCTCCAATCAAAGCCACAATATATTGTCGGAAAAATAAGATGGCATCGATTAACTGTGGTAGGAGATTAGGCCCGGTGAATAGACAGTCGTTTAAAGACCGACTCTTTTGCGCATGTGATGAAGCGTCATAAACGATGCGCAGCTTTGTGGTGCTACGACGCTCTCGAATCACTGGACGGTGCGGGAGGTAATAGCAACCACTCTGATCTGGTACTTCTGGGGCCGGTTCAATGATCCCAGCTAATTTCTGGTCGTCCAGAACTTTCTTGTATCGATGGTACAAATCTGGATTCTGCTTAAATTTGCGGACTAAATTCCACAGTCTTTTAAGTGCTACTTGGTAATTACTATCCAATTCTTACTTTTCCATCAACCAGGGCAATCCGACTTCATATCGCTCTCCCGTCCAATTGATAGATTCTTTGAATTTCGTTACCGCTTGATCATCTTCGTCCTGCGCATTCATAAGAGACTCATGGGAAATGCCCACAGCCTCCAACTCCCAAAACCGACGCAAGAGATGATCGAGTCTGTCCTCATACTGTACGAGGTTTATTTGGATTGCTGACTGTCTATCCAACTCGTTTTGACTTTTAATTGCTCCGTGGATCGTCCATCCGAGGGACGTGTGTAGACACATCAATCCCTCATCCAATCGCTTGGATTCACCGGTGACAATTTTCCAAAACTGATCTGCACCAATCAAAACGGAGACTTCACTTTGCTGGTTCGACATCTGGTCGATATTCAGCACAATCTTGTGCCTTTTCAACATCTCGCGCACGTTCTGACCGGACTGTTTCGCAACCGAGCTAGTTATCTGCGGTACTTCGATCAATTCTATATCGAAAAACTTGTTAGAATCGCTAACATTTCGCAGCGTCACCTTCACTCGACGACGACGCACTGTCTCAGCTCTGGAATCGCCGAAGCATGAAATTTGCATATTCTGTTCACCCACGACTTGGGCATCTAGTTCTTTTACTAGCTTCTGGCTGATGAATGAGCGGTGACTCCCACCGTCAAAAAGGCATTGCACTTTCTTAGTTTTGCAATCCAATTCTACATTCGTCATCAACACTTGTAAAAACAAGTCTGTGTTGTCTGCTGTGATTTTTGCAGCTGTTACGGTCGTTGTGAGGTCAACTTCTGGCTTGTTGCTCGGCTCTTCACACAACGTTATGTGGTGGCACCGTTCACAATTGACACACTTTACTTTTTGTGAACAATTGCGCGCCATGTGCTTCGTACCCAGGCAACGAAAACATCTGCGATCTTTCATACATTTCTTCAGTCGATCAGCCACTGTCAACGGGCATTCTCCCATTTTGTGACTCTTATCGTCGCAGAAAATGCAGCTGGATGAAGCGACGTTGGTCATCAACGCGCTTGATGAGGTTAGCTTTTCGTTTCGAGTCGATTTCTTGTAATTGATAAACGGCTTGGCTACTGGTTTGTCCAGTGGATCACTCATTGAAGTGCTGGTATGTTGTTCTCGTAACTCCAGCTCAGTTCTGAAGAAATCCATAAACAACTTCATGTCATGAGTGTTGTCTGGGTTCTTGCGCGAGAAATCTAACGCAATTACTTCTGGTACGGCAGCTCGCAATAACGGACACAAGACGATCCGGAACGTGTTTGTATCAATTTCTTCATTCTTGAGGCTTTGAACATGTAATTCGCATGTGTCGTGGAGCTTCCGTAGCTTAACGAGGTCGCTAACTCGTTTTACTGGTTCTAGCTTCATTAGCGTCTGGATATGGGCATTGACGATAACTTCTTTTTTTCCAAATCTGTTCTGGAGCAAAGTTACCGCCGCTTCGTAGTTTTCGTCGCTGATTTTGAGTCCGTGTACAACAGTCGCTGCAGTGCCCTCGAGCACTGAATTCAAATACACAAACTTGGCTTTTGTGGAAAGTGAATTATTGTTGTGAACGCTCAGCTCAAAATTTGACCAAAACTTCGACCATTTGACTGGATTCCCGCTAAAATTCCGCATTACGAGCTTCGGCAGTTTAATCGTCACGTCGCCGGAGCTGTTTGCGGTGCTGTGGTTACTCGGATCGACCGGGTTCACGATTGGTGCACCATTTGAAAGTTCAAATGAGATCTGCACGCTGATATTTGACAAAACTGCATCAAAAACTTACGATCGAACTGGATTGAAATTGACCAAAAAATCAAGACATGCTGCACGTGGTAAATTGGAAATTACACTGATTTATTCAAGGTTCACACTTTTACAAAACACGGACAAAAAGGATTATGACAATTTATGACACTACGACGTATTTCCGGTTCCACGAATCATCCGCGTCATCGCTTCTCAAATGGAAAACACCTCCTCGATGTCGACTTCACTGCACGGCGCATCCTCCATTTCCTCGATTCTGTGCGACCTCGAGACTTCTAAAACTCCCAGTTTTTACACTGTTCTCCTCAAATATTTCCTTAGCAATTGCATCTAGGCCAACTTTGATGAAGCGATCGTATAGGAAGTTGGGTGAGAGCAATCCAATGATGTCATCAAATTTGACATTGAAGGCCATTTTCAAGGTCATTCACTTGCTAACTTCTAAACCAATCAGGTTAGAGCAAAAAAGTTAATTACAAAGTTGTAGAGCATCATCTAATGAGTTCTTTGTGCCAGTTGAGCACTGCACCATCTGTATCCCCGTACCTTTGGCAGCTTGCCCTGCTATCCAAGTCCCAATCTCAGCAATCCTCAGGTTGCTATAACAACTTGCGATTGTTTCTGACCAGAACTTAGGACAGGGTAGGAATTAAAACGGTGTGAACCCTGGAAAACACTATACAACAGCAAGGCAACTCATAACTCATGAATTGCCACAGCAACTTCTGAGACATTCGCCTCCCGTGCTTGCTAAGCATTTCGCCGCTACCGGGATCAAGTTTTAAAACTCCGCTCACTGCAAATGAGCGTTCAGAGCCAATGTCATCTAAGTAGCAACGTGGTCCGAAGAAGTTTCGCCATTCAAAGCACAGTTCACATCCCTGCTTCCTCGCCCGGCCCATAATGGAACCAGCTATTGCAGCGTGGCAATTGGATTATGCTCTCATTGGTTTTACTGTAACTGATCCCTTTGGGATTTTGGTTTGCCAGGAGTTGCCAATGCCCCTCCTCCTCGAATCAGGTTCAAAACGCTGCCATTGGTAGCATTACTTCTACTTGGGCTGTGCACCAAGAAAGAATTAAAGTAGGTTTGGAATTATATTCCCCTCCCAACCACTCAGTTTTTTAAACTGAGCTAAAAAGGAATAGAAGACCGTTGGAAAGTATGAGCAATGTAAGTCCCTGTTTGCCAGTACCCAGGCAAACTGAACATGCTCACAATTGGCCAACAATTGTGAGTTTTCAGACGGACGCCACATGGTCAGGGGTGGTCCACATTACGCTGGACGCAACACACACAATGAAATATCTCACAAAATATACAAAAGACACAGATTTAGTTTGATATATGCTTTATTATTGTCTAGGAGTATGATATGGTGTCTCATGGTGCATTTTCCAATGCGATGGCTGCTTGACAGCCATCCCTAACTGTTGGCGTTTGGACAATTTTGGTCCATAAGCGCCTCGTACTTTGTCCCCATATAGTTGGGATGGTGTATGATAATGTGTTTTAATATTTTCCACTTTGTTAGTATTATGTTTCGGTATTATGTTCGCGATAACGCGTGATAAGATCCCTCCCATGATAGTCAAATCCCCAGAATGTCGTGAGTGAGACCATGCCCAGTCACAGCAGTGATCATCCTGCAGAGGCAGCTGGTCACACTGTTAGAGGAGTGGAAGAGGTATAAGGTTTAGGCACAAACCTTGGCTTGTTATTTTATATCTGGCAAGAAAAGATGTAAAATACAGTCAAACTCATTAATTAATTGTATTGTTTATTTTCACCATAAATTCGGTTCCTGTGATCTCAATTTATTGCTATTTAAAAAAGGCCTAATCTTCCATCAAACTTTAGAAAACGGTTTCAATTAATGTTAGACTAGCCCCCATCTTGTCAAATACAGTATGCAAATATCGAATATTTATTTCCAGTGTTTGAAGCAATCTGATATTTTTTTCCAACCTCATGTTAAGATAACAAGAGATTTCTCAGTTTAGAATTTAGTTAGCATTTTTTTGTAAATAGTCAAATTTTAATTAAATATTATAAAATTGTGTAATACCTTTGTTTATTTTCGAACAGTTACCAAAAGGTAATGGAATGAGATGAATTGATGGTTTCTACAAAAAAACATATTCTCATTGCTTTATTTATATTTTATTTTATATTTCTATTTTACACCGTTGTAACTTACCGATTCATATTTTCTGACTATCATGTGTTGGTAAACATTGAGTGATCTCCAAATTTCTTCCAATGACAATTTGCCGTTGAACAATTGCCAGGGTGATATTTCATTGCAGGATTTGTTTGTGCGTTCAAGAACGTCTAATCTGGCTAGCTCCATTTTTATATTCATTCCTTCAGTACAGACTGTGATCGAAGGGAACTCGTTATAGCGTCGGTTGACTATTTCAACACTTACAGCTATCGGTTCATCAAAGAAATAGTTAAAACGAATGTGCAGGCAAAATAAAGTCAATCCTGCACTAATTAACACGAGTGTTAGCTTTAACTTTTCTAAGACTCCATTTGTTTTGGCTTGATTTTCACTTTCAATGACTTTTGTTTTGCACTTTTCATACAGACGAAAAATCTTCTTATCGGTTCTTTTTTGACGGTTGTTTGATGCAATCCAAATTAAATACCAAATGATATCGGGTAATGAAATTAAAGAGAGACCGAGAAACAGGCCCAGATTGCCTCCTAAATCTGATAGTAATGCAATGACGTCGTATGTATACCGTTCTTCGTATGCAGTGATTTTGCCATAAGTTATTGCTAAAGATACAGACATTGTGCGACGATCAGCTTTACCTGACTCAATGTATGACATAAAGGTTATTTGTTGACATGGACGTCGACATTGACAATAATTAATTGGTTCAGCTAAAGCAATCATGTTATTCGCCATCATGAGTTTTTTGTTCGCGTTTGAACATTTGCAAAGTGGTAAATCTATCTGCATGAAGGGAAATCTTGCAAGTAGATATTTACATGTAATTAGTTTTTTAATTGTGTGATATGAAAAATAGAATATTTGTCTCCTTGACATTCTTACCTGCATGTCAGGTTTTGGTTAAAATTTTTCAATAAACATTTCTGGTAGCATTCTCTATATTCGGTTTCACTAGAGCATGGATTTATTGTTGAATTAAGATGTATGAACTACAATGTAATTATTTAGAAGATATAGCATATTACTTTTAAGTTTTAACTAAAATTATACTTTGTTATGACTCAAATTTATTTTTATTGATGTACCAGAAAATTGTCCTGATACTAGAGCATGTTTACCAATATCAGGGGATGCCAGGTAAAGCTGCGTTAAAATAAAATTTATTTAATAACTACCATTGTTATTTATTGAAATTACCATAGATGGGCTGGGAGGGCATGCTTTTTTATCAAACGTTGCTTTGAATAACTTTCCAACAAATGATTTGCTAGTAGCATCAGCTGTGTCATTGAAAGATATTAGTGTAATGAATTAAGTAATTAAAATGTTTATTTGTAGTTACCAAATCGAAATGTTGAGCATAGACCTTGTGGACTGTTAGTTTCCGTTTGAACAACAGTGTTATTTGAATATCCCTATGTAAATAAAGTTTAAAATTGTAACTTTGTCTTTTCCATTGTATTTTTCTTAATTTCTTTTTTTACTTTCATTTTTACACTGACTAGTTCATCAGAATTATTAGTTGCTTTCCAAAGTTGATCCATATAGCAATTTGATTTGCTGCTGTCCATCATTTGTCTAAAAAACTTCACGCAAATAGGTCGTTTGTTTTTATAGGTTTTTCTCCAAATCTTGATCATTTTTTTTGTAACCTGATTACAGACCATTATGTCAGGTAAAGTAATATTTTCCGATCTACTCGTTATGTCTACAACCGTAGCATAACTTAAGTAATGCATGATTCTGTCATATGCCTGATACGCAAACATGCTTGTGCCCAATAAGAACAACACCAGCCAAAAGGTATGACACTTGCTCCAACATTTCCTACTGTTTATGACATCATCCAAACCAATTAAATCACATCTTGGCTGGTTTGCTTCATCCTTCATAAATTGGCGAATCGTCCGACGCAATCTTCTTAATCTCAATCTATTTCTTAAGTAGTTATTCTGCATTACATTTCGGTAGTGTTCCAACAATAAATCTGATGTCAAAATTATCATTGTAATGCTGGAAATAAAGCAGATTTGTTTCAGAGCTCAACAGTGTACAATATCCTGTAATGAAAGATAGATCCACACACGAAGTAACTTAAGTGCATTTAATCCTCACAAGGAGAATTCACTTCTTCTTAAATCACTTGGATTTAATCTAACTAATCATTTCTGTATAGGACAGAACTCAGCGCAGATGTTTCACAATGTAGGCTGACCGGGTAAGGAATAAAGTTAAATGGCGGATATGAGGGTCGAGGATGAGTCCCAGGACTGTAATCTGTTCGGTGAGGTAAGGTACGACACCCCTCGAGGGTCGCTTGAAGCTAAGAGTTGAGTTTTTTCCTAGTTGAGACCCATGTCGTGCTTCGAGTACCAGTCTGCAAGGAAGGCCAAGTCTAAAGCAAAACAGGGCTGGGCAGGGAACTCATGGTTTGCCGCGGCAACCTGGGTCAAGAAGTTGTCGTCTACATAAGACTGGATACGCGACTGAAGGGGGAGTGACAGGACGGGTGCCGCTGCTGAATTATAAAGTAGGGGACCAGTGTGCCTTGGACAACTTCATGAGTGATGGGGTTAGTCGGTCTGGGATAAGTCATTAGCCATGTGGTAAGTTCTGTCCGAGAAGTGGGAGGCGAAGAGTTTGACAGGTCTAGGGCCGATGGCTTGGTTTCGGAGACAATCGAAGACGTAGTGTTGGGGAGGGGTGTTGAATGCCTTCGACACATCAGTTTCAGCGAGGTGAAGGACTTTAGACTCATCACAGCAGTGGGTGATGTCAAGGTAAAGCGAGGCGATTAGCAGCTGAGCGCTCGATCCGGGACGGGTACCGTATTGGGTAGAAGGGGGGTGGCGTTAGAGAGTTGGACGAATTTGCATAAGGATGGCGTGGTCAGCAATCTTGCACAGTGGGAGGAGGGACAAGATGAGCCTAAAGTTCTTGATTGAATTTTTGTCACTGCCTGTGTAGATGGAAGTGACTACGGCATGCTTCCAGATAGTACGGTATATGGAGGTGTCGATGATTGAGTTGAGTATATTTGTAAGCGGGAGTACAATAGCGGGAAGTATTTTCTTGATGGCGATACCCGGGACACGATCGTGGGAGTGCCTGGACGAGAGATTTATCCTAAGGGCGGGCCGATACACGTCTGCGGGAGTAATATAATTGAAATCAAGAAACTTCGGTGGGGAGGGTGGGGCGTTTTCTGTGTAATTGCTAGTAGTGACATTGCGAGGGTTGTCACAATAGTGAGCATAATCAGGTATAGCGGTCCGTGAATTGCGGAGTTCGACCGCAGCAGTACGGGTGCTGATTATACGCCAAAAGTTTCTCGATGCCAGTACAGCCCTACGCTTGTTGGGCTTCACCATGGCTTTAAAGTGGTGGCAGACAATTTTATAATTAAGGAGGTGTGTGGAGCGGTAATGGTATGCATGCGTTTTCCTCTTTTGCAGGGTGGTGAGTTCGGTGGTCCACCATTGCTTAAGTTTAGTACGAGACTTGGCCTTGAGAGGGGCGAATTTAGCAAGGATGTTGGTTATCTCTTGGTAGAAAATGATCAGTTTAGCGTTAGGGTCCAGTGTGGCGAGCATGGGTGACCAGTCAATGAGAATAATGGCCCTGACAACTTCGTCTCAACTGCAGTTTGTGAATGAGTAGTGGTTGGTGCAACTGGGGAGAAGAGGAACTGTAAGTTTGGCTATCGAGTAGGAAAGAGTGGCGACTTTGTGGTCAAGTCTGTCAAGGTCTGTAAGATGGCAGGGGAAGAAAGTTATGCTCTTGGTCACAAATATTTGGTCAATTAAAGTCGATGTAGTGCCTGTTATACGGGTTGGTGCATGAATGACCGGGTGGAGGCCAATACCTGCCATGTAATTGTTAACTATGTTGCCCGGAATATGGGGGAGGAAGTTATAATTGAAGTCTCCTGCTAGAATAATGCTGGTATTAGGGGCAATTAGGTCGGAGATAAGGTCTGTACATGAGAAATAGGTTTGGTGCTCGGGCGGTAGAGTACTATGGCTTGTAAGGCAAAGTTGGTGTTAGTCAAGATACATGATAGGAGTTCGATGCCCTCAGACTGGACAGTTACGACAGAGGAAGGGCTGTGGGTATTTTTTATATACTGTATGTGGCAACTCCACCGCCTGTAGACGAGCAGTCGGAGCGGACGATGGAGTTTAATGTCTTCTGTAGCAACTGTTGCAATACATCATGGGTTAAACACGTTAACATCATGGAACATGTCGGATGGAATCCTGGAAAACTTCCAGTTCGACATTAACTTCGAAAAAAACCCACATGCTTTGCAAACATCATGTATTATCTGGATGCCTCATCCAACTCATCTCATTGCATTCTGAAACAGTGATCATACGATGCAATGATGCTCGTACACTGCACTGATACATATTCTAAGCCAAGGCAAATGGTTTTGTAAGTCGCTGAATCGCCTAGCCATACTCTGTGATCTAGCCGGCCTAAGTAATTAACTAATTTCACCAATTCAATTCACCATTAATGGTTTGCTTACCTCTTCAGGTCAGAACCAGAGCTTTGACTGACTTTCACATCTTATTGTTTTTATTTTGTGTATGAAGAGTACATACCTTTTTTATGAGATAGTTGTGCAGATCAGGGAAAAGATGATCACCGGCAAGTAATTTGGCGTCTAACCCGTCCTGAGTTCAGAATCAACTGCTCTTTTTTGTTTACAGAAATATTTTATTTTCTATAGTAACTCTTTGTCTGGTGGTTATTGATTCATTTATTTGTCACTAACGTGACTATTAGTCTCGACATAGAGGAAGCTAATTAACTTAGAAAGTTTGTGCGTTTAATTATTCAAGCAAATCTTTTGTGCAGAAAAGTTATTGAACGAAGTGTTTACTTTCCAAGACTTTTGTTCCGAAATTGCTCACGAAGCTAATTGGATTTGTATGGTGGTTATTGATTCATTCATTTTTCACTAACGTGGCCATTAGTCTCGGCGTAGAGGAAGCTAATTAACTTTGAAAGTTTGTGCATTTAATTATTCAAGCAAATCTTTTGTGAAGAAAATTTGATTGACGAAAGTGTATACTCATAGAGTGGACTGGCCTAGCGGGGGAGGAGGGAGCTCAGTTGTGTGGTGAGAGAGAGACGTTGCTGGAAGAGCAGAGGGTGAGGACGTGTAGTGAGCTGCCACAGTCCTAACTCCAGCAGCGACAACTGCTGACTGCTCCTCTCACCATTCACCACTGTGACGGTCAGTAGCAAGAAGATGTGCCTGTTACAGCCTCCATGAGCGGCTACATGGGCTGTACGGGATAAGTACGACAGAATGTTCGTCCAGAGTAACCGACCACGTCACCCATGGGACTTAAGTTCTGTGTGTGATGGGACGGTAGGTGGTGTAGCGTGCCTAACAGCGCTGCCACACAGTGAGATAGGTGACCCCACCCCTACTAAAAAATAATTGTCTATGTCAGAAAATTAATTACGAAATGCACCCAAAATAAAATTCATGAATTATTGATCATTGCAAGCATTCAAAATACAAAACGTTTTATTTTTATATCATAAATATTGATTTGTAAAGTCCAGTGAAAGAAATAAACTTGTCTTTATTTCTCCGTTAAAATATTTTGATGGTTTGCTATCAAAGTTGGGGTCGAATAAAGCCTTCAATGGATTGAAAAATTTAAGTTGTTAATTTTGGTTGAAATATAACACCATGGTGTTATACTGTACTGCCTTGAATAAGCGCCGGATGTAATTAAAAACGCCAGTACTCGATTAAACGCCGGGCACTCAGCGGCAATTTCAGCAATTGTCACCAGCCTTGAATAAACGCCGGGTGCCAAAAAATCGGTGAATTTTGCGAAAAAAATTGATTATTTTCAGCAAAAAATCGGCGATTTTAGCAAATAATCGGCGATTTTTCAGGCATGCGCCAAGTTTGAATAAGCGCCGGGCCTCGAATAAGCGCCATGTGGGGTGAGTCAAAATAATTATTAAACTTATTACGATATTCGAATACAACACGAGGGTCGTGTTATACTCGCGACCCTGTTACATTCGGGTGAAGACGGTAGCTGTATTCAAAAAGTCATTCAGGCTCGTCAGTCTGATTTATTCTGCTTTCAGAATCAGTCCGCAAGCGCACAGCTGTTACACTGCAGAAAAAGGTTAACTGTACATTTTAACTGACTTTTCAGCTACAGTTACTGTCTCATGAAATCCATGTGTGTATGTAGCAATAACCAAGCACAATGTAACTCAATTTATTTTTTAGCTCTCCCTCTTACGAAACAACAAACCAACCGAAATGCAATAACCCTTCCCTAAGACAGCAATTCCAAATGCTGACTAAAATTACCAATTCAGGAAAACAAAGGAAACATTGCAAATGTGTCGATTTATGCGAAGTAACAACACTTAGCACAATATATGAAACATTGTTTAGTTCTCAGTCTGCGGTTGAAGTTATCATTGTCAATAATCATGTCCGAACATTGCAAGAACGTATTTCGTACGGCATAATCTCTTTGCTGTGCGACATTGGTGGCAACATTGGACTCTATTTCAGAATGTCTTGTTTAACGCTCGTCCAAATATTTGCTCAAGGATGCAAAATGCCCTTTATGAAGTTCAGTTAAACAACAAAGGCAAATTCCAGATTGAAACATAAAATTCAGACAATTCTTGAAAAAATACAAAAGTCAGAAAAAAAAACTTCAGCCAGCAGAAACTGAAAAACTTTGTTTTCTTAATTTTGATCATCATGTCGGTTTATAATGTGTGCAATCAAGTTATCACTTATTTTGAGTTTCCACTCGTCAAATCTGTTAGTCTCAAAAGAGATGACATTATCCACTATCCACTCATTGTGATTTGTCCACACAGTAAAACAATACGTGAAGCTAAAAATGTGCTTGGTACTGGTCAACTCATTAACTTACTCCACCCTCAATCTCGATATGCAAACAATTCAGTCCAATTATGGAAGGACTCTACAGATAGTAATGAAGGAATATACGTAGAAGATGTGGGAGGCCAGACAGGCAAGATGTGTAAAGTAAGCAATTGAAAATTTAATTCGCACATAACTCATATAAATGATCGTATCATGTAATCTTTGCCGCAATACCATCCCTCAATAGGCCCCTTACTACGTGTTTAGAAAAAGTGCACTATGCAAATCACACACAATTAATGTCACCAAATTATTGCATGGCAGAATGCAGTCATTTGATTCGCTGCAACCAAAATTCTACACAATGATTTTTTGTAATAACTACACACGATACTCGTACGTGGCACGCTATTCATTTCCAAGGAACCTTTGATCAGCATGTGGTCAGCAAATGAAAACAAAATTGTTTTGTCACAAAATAGTCGTGAATGCAAAACACTTAATTAGAATGTTGTGTGGACTTGTAAATTACTTATACAAATATTTATTTTTCTAGTACAATGAAGTCAATCCTAAAATTGTAAACATATCGTACTTGTCAACAGTCTTTGGAATGTGCACTGTGTTTAAGACATGTAAGTCGAAAAGAGTGAAGCAAAGGGATTGAATGTTTATTTCGCCAAAAACAATATAACGAAAGATTAATGGATTAATGGAGCCCAACTCTGAGGTTGTCGAAAGTGAGCCAAGGGCGGGCCCCAGTGACAGCGCGCGGTCGTGCATGGGCCCCTGGTCAGCAAAGAAAACTGCGATGAGACCAAAGTGGTCACTGTACAAATATTTACCCAAACTTATATACATTTCTCTTTCATTTTTAAATGTTTACAGTTGATCGACCATACTATCCCAAGAAAAACAATATAATGTTGGTAAAAGCAGACAGGGGGCATAGTTGCGACGTAAAATGCATGGAAAATCACCCAGTGAGAAATTGTATGGATTCACTTTACATTCCAATGTTAATTTCTTTGAAATTCATTGTAGACCTTCATTCTGTCAAGAAATCAGTTTCTTCATCCCAAACACATTTTTCTTGTACGTGGATTCAGGCCCGTTAAAATTGGTCTTTCACGCCAAACGGTAGAATTTCTGTACTTTGAAACCTCACTATTGTTTTTTGGAAGCCGGGTTGTTTAGTCGACTTTCACTTAGTCGATGCCGTTTAGTCGACGCTGTTTAGTCGACTAAGTGGCCTTGTCGACTAAACGGCGTCGACTAAACAGTGTCGACTAAGTGAAAAGACTAAGTGAAAAGAACTTAATGCTGTCAGAACTATAGAATGATGTTTCATGCAAATCAACTGTCATTTACCTGTCTCGAGTGATGACAGAAGTTTCAACGATTTATCATTAATTCTGAACATAGAAAAGCTTGGACATTGATTATAATTTCCAAACAACTACACCAGGTACATAGCTGAAATGTAACAAATTGGCTAAAATCAATAAAGATCATTCAATAGTATGGTGGCCCAGAAGGGCCATCGTAATTTGTTCAAAAATAGAAAAATTTACACGTGGCCCAGGAGGGCCATCGGCCCAGGAGGGCCAAAAAAATGAAAAATAAAAAAATGAAAAAATAAAAAAAAATTTGAAAAGTCGTGGCCCAGGAGGGCCATTGACCCAGAAGGGCCACCCAATTTTTTTTAATTTTTGATAAAATATCCACGTGGCCCAGGAGGGCCAAAAAAACTAAAAATTTCAGAAATGAAATTTTTTTGAAATTCTTCATTTTTCATTTTTTTGGCCCTCTTGGGCCGATGGCCCTCCGGGGTCACGTGTAAATATTTCTATTTTTGAACAAATTACGATGGCCCTTCTGGGCCACCATACAATACAATTCTCACAATTGATCAAAACCGTTTTGCACCATGTGCAGCAATATCAAACAATTACAGATAATGCAATCAGACACCTACTCAATACCGTCATTGTATATTAAAAATATCAAATGACTATTTAAACGCATTAGTTAATACGGCGAGTCCCCTAAATACAAATATTCGAGTTCAAACTTTAAAAGATACGAACTTCTAATTTTGCAGCAGCGCATAACTTACAAGGGGAAAGCACTAATAAGCTATTTTAAAATTTTAAAATAAATTATGTGAGATAACAATTACAAGTAGTTCTTTAACCATTTCAAAGCATTTTGCTCCATAAGCTAGGGTTAAGTAACAATGACATTGTCAAAGTAGAACTTTGTTGGCTGAGGGAGTTCATTTTTCATGCAAATAGGCTGAGTAAAAAGGTGTAGCACTACACTTGGTAATTAGCCTGTTCAAACCTTACTCTGGAACTTAAGTAATTTGATATCTCATGACATATGACATCACAACTTTGTTCACCAACATGACTGCCTGCATGAAGGCAACAATAGTGTGAGTGGTGGCCCAGTGGTTAAGGCCATGAACTAGAAATCTTTCCACACAGGTTCAAATCCTGCTGTCTGTGAAAATTTTTACTTTTATTTTTTAATTTTGTTTAGAAGTAATTTTAATGTTTGTAATTTTATGTTTGTTAAAAAATTAAAATTAATTAATTAAAGTTTTCTAAAAACAAACATAAAATTACAAACATTAATTAATTATTCCCTTTCATCTCGGTCCAAAAACGTCTGGACAACGTTGACATTACTAATACAATTACTCATATTGGTAATCGTAATAATTATTTAAACCAAATAATGTACAAAATGTTTGTATACCAAACGTCTAGTCTAGAAGAAACTAAATGACTGTTAAGGGGATGCAGCTGTATATATACTGTGACGGTTATAAAACCGTATAATTTCCGATTTGCCGCCAGATGGCGCTATTTGACTAAAAGCGCGCATTTTCGAATGAATTGCGAGAATTATAATTAATTGTCGGAATGACGTGAATAAATATAAATTATTTATTAAACATGATAAAGTATTATTTACTTAAATATTGATTCTGCCGAATCAATATTATATTTTATATTTACTTGTTGAAGGGGACCAATCGGACCCTTCTGGACCCAATTCCATATTAGGTCCGAACCCCGGTCTCTATTAGGTCCGGACTAGTGATCCACGAATCCGTCGATCCAGGCACCTGATTGGCTGTCGCCAATCTGATTGTTCTGAGGAACTATATAAGCTCTGGTTTTCTACCAGGCCGCTGGCTTGTTTTCTGTATGTTTGTATGTATTGTTGGTTATCGTTTGATTTCTCTCTTTCTTACCGACACATCAGGCCCCCTCGACTCTCATCCGACTGGATATTGTCGTTGTAGCGTCATTTCGGGAAGACTAACTCCGGTTACCAAATGGTCCCGTAACGTTAGCCAGCTGCTCTAAGGGGCAGTAGGATTTCGTACGGTGGCTTAATATAACGGTCGTATACAGTACGACCTTGCTAAATGAAAGTAGGTCCCTCAGCTAACTGGCCTCAGTCCGCTGCAGGATGGCTGTTGTAAATAGCCCTCGCAGGTTCCTGTCTTTCTGCGATCGGTCCTTCCGCACGTTAAAAGTCGGTAAAGGCCTAATGCACAGGTAACACGCCGGGTTGGTAGCCCGTGAGCAATATCCGTGAAGATGTTGCGTTAAATAACTACCTGGATAATGGTAATCCAACAGCAGTGGCTGATTAATATTTTACCCGGTGCTCGGTCTAATGACCCCGTCATCGTAAGGCATGCTGGCGGATGGAGGAGTCAAATCCTCCCGCGATGGTTCCCTCAACCGTCGTGACGGTCCCCGCCCCATCGTACACTCCGGGTCGGTATCCCGTGAACGGTATTACAAATACTGTGCTAAATAAAATACCCAGGTATTGGTAATCCTGTAATTGGCAAGTCCATAGGAATGTTTACTTGGTGGTTGGTACCACCGATAGCGACTAAAAGCGTACAAACAAATACTCGGCGCCTGATCACGAGATCTTGTCGTCGTAAGGCATGCTGGCGGATGGAGCCTCAACAACTCCCGCGACGGTCCTGTCGACTGTCGTGACTGTCCCCGCCCCATTAATATTTATACAACAATTCATTTGTTGTATTCCACTAATCACTTTGTATTTATTTGACCTGGAATATTCTACAGAATATTCCTTTCCATACGAAGGACTCTTCATATTATTAGATATTCGAGCTGCGGACCAAATACGTCTCCGTAGCGTTATTTGTGACGATGCCGCAAAGTCAGCCGTACCCTTCGTGCATCGCCCGGATCCTCAACCAGTGTAGCCGCCGCTTACACGTATCCAGAACCCCGAACCATTTGTATTCGTAGAAACAAGCAAGTAAAACCGTAAGTTTATATCATTTCGTTGTTTTATTCATTTAGCGCACATTTCGTAGCTTATCTCGGTTAGGTTGTTGTTAGTCTTAACAACGTCTTGTTCCGACCGATTTATCTCTTAAAATGGCTAATAAATCAGCCAAAAGTAGAATCGTCACAATACGTAAATTAATACCTGAGTAGTAACGTACAACGGACGTACGTGAGACGTAATGTGCACGTCATCTCGTGCAATGGTGCACGAAAGTGACTGGTAGAAATATAAACGTTAGGCACAGCGTTAAACAAATTGAGTAATTATAGTTAACAATAAAATTTCTACTATACGTCATCCACACGTCTGGGAAAATTATGCACGAGATATTCGGCCAGGACGTATTCCTCACGGTGACTTTATTGCAACGTAATGTAGATTTTCCATGATTTATCTTTTTCATGAGATTTTAATGAAAAACTCAATTTTTTGTCACAAATTCAAATTTCTCTCAATTTTTCCATTGAAAAATTCAAATTTTACTTAATTTTCTATTAAAAAATACGAGTGTTTTGGGCCGTTTTTGGACAGTTTTAGGCAAAATTTCGGCGTTTTACGAACGTTTTCCAAACGTTTTTGCCGTGGCGGCCATCTTGTTTCCTTTGTTTGTGACGATTCTACTTTTGGGCTAATTTATTAGTCCTTTTAAGATAGATAATTCGGTTTATACAAGACGTTGCTAAGTTTAGCAACAACCTAACCGAGATAAGCTACGGAAGCCCTTACAAACATGAATATGTGATCAAGTAGAAATAACTTACAGTTTTAGTGTGACATAACATATTTATTACTAAATATTAATAATAACAAAGATGGGTTCTTGACGCGTGTAAACGGGCGGCATCAACTGGTTGAGGATCCGGGCGAAGCCAGAGGGATACGGCTGACTTGCGGCATCGTCACAAATATCGCTACGGAGACGTATTTGGTCCGCAGCATCGATTATCTAAATATGCGAAGAGTCCTACGCATAAACAGGAATATTCGGCAGAATATTCCATTGTTTCAAATGAATAAAGTGAAGTAATTAAAATAATACAACAAATGAATTGTTATATAAATATTAATTGGGCGGGGACCGTCACGACAATTGAGAGAACGTCGCGGGAGTTGTTGAGACTCCATCCGCCAGCATGCCTTACGACGACAAGATCTCGTGATCAGGCGCCGAGTATTTAATTGTGTGCTTTAACTCGCTATCGGTGGTACCAACCACCAGGTAAACATTTCTATGGACTTACCGGGTTTAAAAGATATTGCCAATACAGGATTACCAATGCCCGAGTAATTTGTTTAGCACAGTGTTGTTCAACTCCTGTTCACGGGTTACTAACCCGGAGGGTACGATGGGGCGGGGACCGTCACGACGGTCGGGAGAACCATCGCGGGAGGATTTGACTCCTCCATCCGCCAGCATGCCTTACGATGACGGGATCAGCAGATCGAGCACCGGGTAAAATATTATTTGGCCACTGCCGTTGGATTACCATTATCCAGGTAGTTATTTATCGCAACATCTGAAGATATTACTCACGGGCTACCAACCCGGCGTGTTACCTGTGCATTAGGCCTTTACCGACTTTTAACGAGCGGAAGGACCAATCGTAAAAAGACGGGAACCTGCGTGGGCTGTTTACAACAACCATCCTGCAGCGGACTGTGGCCAGTTAGCTGAGGGACCTACTTTCATTTAGCAAGGTCGTACTGTATACGACCGTTATATTAAGCCACCGTACGAAGTCCTACTGTCCCGTAGAACAGCTGGCTAACGTTACGGGGCCATTTCATGCAAATGCATGTCTATTACCGGAGTTGGCCTTCCCGAAAAGGCCTTACAACAACAATAACAGACAGTAATGAATACTATCTGTGGAGAGCTGAGGTGGCCTGATGTGTCGATAGAGAATAATGAAATCAAACGATAACAATTCAACTACAGACAATATACAAGTTCAGTTATCAAGCAAGCAAGCTTTGGGGAAGTGAAAACTGATGCTTATATAGTTCTGTAGAACTACTAGATTGGCGACAGCCAATCAGCGTATGAATCGGCGGATTCGTGGGTCACTAGTCCGGACCTAATATATGACTATGTCCAGATGGGCCCAGTTGGGGTCCGGAAGGGTCCGATTGGTTCCCTTCGACAGGTAAGTAAAGTGGATATTGATTCGATAGAATCAACATCATCAAGTAATTAATACTTAATTTATATCGAATAAAATAGTTATATTTTATTCACCGTGTCTAAATAATTATTTATCACACTTTTTAGTTTTAACCGAGTTTGAAATACGCGCGTTGGTTAAACAGCGCCATCTATGGTGAACATTGATAACTATCGATTTGTAATCATCACACATCCCCCGGTGACAAGCATAGAGTTTACTAACTCTCGATTGTCATTCTTAATGGATAAGAATGTTCACCTAATTCTATCGAATTAATCCACTTGGTAAGTATTTTATTAACTTAATCATGTTATTTCTTTCAGAAACTTCGTCACCCGATTAGACTAATCGGCTTCTCTGCACTGCGCAACTCCCGGTTGCTAAGCGACGGAAATGAACTCGTCCGAACATGGATACATGTTCGAGAAAATACAAATTTCGATAGAAATTTTGTTTCTCCGTCAAATAAACTTATTCATAGCTTATTAATCAATAAGATAATCAATAAAAAATAAACTTATGCAACGTTATTTATTGAAAATCTAAACTACTAATTTTTATTACGACTGTCATAAAAATTATCGAATTTCAACTTGAAATTCTTTAATACTTCGATCAAAGCAAAATAAACACAAAATTTCCACAAGTGATTATGAAATTTGCAAATAAATCAAACAAACATATATTAATATGATTAGTTCAAACAAAATCAAATTGAATTCAGAAAGAACAATTAAATTGAATCCAATTTTTAATCAACTATATTCGTTAGAATATTTAAATAATTAGTTCTAATTTTAAATAAAAACTTGAACACACTACTCATGAGAATACTGGAAAAATCGCAAACACAACAAAACACTTGGAATATTTTTAGTCAAAAAATATTTCCACTCAGAAAAAAATAACGAATGTTAATTTTGTCCCTTTTTAATCCTTCTTTTCGACGTCAGTCGAAACTTTCTCTTCCTTCTTCTCGACTTCAGCAGAAGTCAGAAAATCGGATTCTTCCGTCGCTTCAGTCGAGGCGGCAGAAAACACGGCTTCTACGGAAGCTTCCATTTCCTCTGGGCTCGGAGGTGGGAACGGCAGATCCTCGAGCAACTCCGCCACGAAATCGACGACGGAAAGCAGCTCCTCGGCGTCCTCAAACTGTGCGTCGTCCGAAGTCTCAGACTTAGACGCTGGAGGGGCGCTAGATACGTCGGTCACGGCCGCTGGAGGATCCTCCACGGGTTTGGACGGTGCTTCTACGGCCTGTTGAAGCTTACGAGCTCGCCCTCGTGCCAAGATATTGGTTCGTTGAACCTTGGCAATTTCTCTCGCTCGGTCGAGCGTCAGACAGCCTCGTCCGCGCGACATCGTTCTTGGTCGAACGAATTCTTCCACGACCTCGCTTCCAACGCTGTCGGCGGCCTGGACAGTTTCAGTCGAAACTTCGGAGTCCTCGGACGGCGGCGGTGACTGTCGAAGGAGTTCGACTCTTACGCCGGCGTTGGCTTCAGCACGCGTCCAGGTGAGGAAGCGCGGGTCGATGTATACAGCCTCGCCGCGGCTGTTTAGAAACAATCGGCACTTGGGGCAGTGAGCCCAACATCGCTTCTCGTTAGGCTTAATGCCTTTCACCACGTGGGGCTGAACCTCCTTGCGCCACGGCTCCGAACGCGGTCGCGTTTTCCTTCCTCGACAGTTGGGACATCTCATTAATGAGGAACCTGCGGATGCACCGCAGCACCACCCACAACCGACGCAAAAGGGGCAGATCGTCTCTGTTGCCTGGTCCGTCACGATGTTATCGTGAGGTATTCCGGCTGCCATGTCTCGTTCGCACTGCTCCTTGCGCAGGCGGGCCTTCTCATCCTTCTTTCGTGCCTTATTGGCCGCTCGGTACTCGCGGTTGCGAGAAACAGGCTCCGAATAACGCAAAGCGCCCGGCGGCGGCTCATTCCATCCGTATTCTGATGCAGAAGACTCAGCACCAGCAGGAAGATGCGTAACAGACGCTGATTGTCCCGTCACAGTCGGTGCAGCCGCATTCGACGTGTTGGCGACGGTTGGCGCCACGCTTGCAGTTGGCGGCCGGAATTCGGGTGAATGCGGGGCCAACGGGACGTTGATAATGTTCGCGGGTGGATACGCCACTTGGGCCATCGGGGCCAATTGTGCCGACTCATAAACGGTTGGCTGTGCAGAAGTGGACGGGGCCTGCATCATCGCATTTAAGTCAAGCGGAAATCCGTCCGGATGGACGCTCAGCCAATTAAGCGTTGCGAGTTGCAACGGCGTCAGGGCGTACATCGAGGCGGGCGCCGTCGGTATCGGTTGGGCCCTCAAATATGCACGTTCCGCTGAACGGCGTTGCTCGTCACTAGACGAGGTGGACGAGCTAGAGCTTTCATGACGGTGTCGTCGATGACTCCGTTTCGAACGGTGTTTACCGCTTCCCATCTGCAGACGCAAATAAATTATTTTATTAAAAATAATTCCACACTAAATAATCATTCCTTGAGTCCAAAGAATTAAAACGTATTGTTCGCAACGAAAAATACACAACTCGAGTTATTTATAACCCCTAACACGTGACACTAATGAGTCACACTCCCCTTGTGTTTATGACACGAGAATGGACTCGCCGGCAAAGATTTTCATCGAAAAATCGCAACTTGTTGATTTTTCAAAAGAAAAAATCCCCTTAATTTTGTAAACTATTTAATCCATCTTCCGAGTATCAAAGATAACTTTTCGCATTAATTAATTAATACTTAGTCTAATAAATATCTTACATCGAAAATTCATCGCCAAATAATTTATGCAAGCCTCGACCGCGACTTGATTTAAATAATTAGTGCCTACATACTTAAATCTTAATAATTCATTATTAATATTTAACTCAACTATTCGACTGAATAGTTAAACTTCCAGAGTGATTTAATGCCGATTCACGCTTATACTACACGCGAATTTTTTAACTTTTATCGGGACGCCGATAATTTATCAATTGTTGCGAACAATTTTCAATTCTTTGGTCAAAGAAAAATAACGAAACTACTTACTGTTGGAAGTTTCGTGTTTGCAGTTGGCTAAATGAATTAGCGTCGAAATTCTCAAGTCGAAAAAGTGAAGAGGAGACGAAGGGACGAAGTCACTGGTATCCACGTGTTTAACGAAGTGTTTTTTGTGCAATGAACCCTGGGACTTTTATTCCCTATTAATTATCGGGTTCGAGGTTTAATCACACCTCGTAAATCTCGTATCCTCGTGAAGAGGCGAGAACATCACTTTTCAAAGTAATTCTCTGTATTTTAGCTAAAATACATGTAAATACAACCAAAAAATTAAAATATTCTATCGAATATTTAATTCATCGCAACAAATTCATATTTTAATATAAATTTCGATAAATATCGTAATATCTTGTCCCCCGGTGTTGAGATTATAAATCACTACACCTGTCAGACATGTAAATAATTACAGTCTTCAAGTTTTGAATAAAACTTATCAATTCCAACAGAACTTTGAGGCTTTTCCTCGTTGTTGGTATGGTTTTTTAAATACTGCAGTGATGTTTCGCACGAAATTTTCATCTGCATATTTAGGATTTGGTTTTCGTTCTCGTCGTGGACGAGTGCTAGTTCGTGGAACTATCGGTTGGGGTTTGCGGAGTTTTCGAGGCGGTTTCTTTGGAACTTCGCCTCTTTTTAACGCCGCTTTTTTTTCTATAGCAGTTAAGCGTTGTCTATGTCTATGTTTAGACTTTGTGGGCGCAGATTTGTCAATCTGCCCTGAAGTTGAGTCGGATAATTCCATTGGAGTTTCTGAGGAAGTTTCAGGAATTAATTCCATTTTCTCAGCATCCGGAAGTTGATTACTTTCGTCCATCCATTTAGGATTTTCTTGAGGCGAGTAAGAGGCGGACTTTTGTCCTATTTTCCAAGTCTCAATCGGGTACGACGGAGTATAGGGATACAACGCTTTAATATTTACTGATTTTTCAATCGAACCATCAGCTAATTTGCGTAATTTATACGCTCCGCCAGGAAGTACTTTAGTAATTTCCCACGGACCATCTCTCTTCTCTGCGAAACCAGCAGAAATATTTTTATCTGCGCACGAGAGAATGTGAGTTTGTTTCCAAACTAAATCTCCAACTTCAAACTCCGTAATTACGAACTTTTGTTCGTGTATTTTCCTATGTCGTTCAAAATTCAATTGAATTCTGCGATGCATCTCTTGATGCGATCTGCGCAATACATCCAATAGTACTCTGACATATTTTTCTGGATTTTCTTTGTCAAATGGATTGGCATGTTTGATAATCCTTGGGTCGAAAGGTAATGTTACGATTCGTCCCGTGTTCAGTAACATCGGGCTTGAGCCCGTTGCCGCTGAGACATTATTTCTCATCGCGAACGCGAATTCGTCTAAATATCGTGGCCATTGCGTGTGCACATCTGTGTACACAGCCAGCATCGTCTTTATATCTCTATTGGCTCGCTCTGTCGGGTTCGCCTGGGCATGATACGTGCTTGTATGAGACGGGCGAATGTTGTACATATCGCAATACTCATTGTAAATATCGGAAACAAATTGTTTTCCGTTATCGCTCACAATCTTTTTGGGGTGTCCCCATCTGTTTGTAACAGATCTTAATTCTTGAAC
Source organism: Strigamia acuminata (assembly GCA_949358305.1). Taxonomy (NCBI): domain Eukaryota; kingdom Metazoa; phylum Arthropoda; class Chilopoda; order Geophilomorpha; family Linotaeniidae; genus Strigamia; species Strigamia acuminata. Next base: position 61,815,972 of record OX442314.1, on the reverse strand, counting down.
GCAGTTAGCGCTCGTGGCTTTTGTCAAAGCCTTAATTTCAACGAATTTGGTACAATTGTCAATAATGACAAAAATATATTGGTTTTGGGACCTTCCCGCGGGTTTTGGGCCCATCAAGTCCATACTAATGCATTCCCAAGGATTGGTCATGTTGTGTGGTGTGTACGGAGCTGCGTGCCTTTTCTGTTGAATAGGTTTGTACTGAGCACAGTGCGTGCAGCTTTTGACGTAGTTCCTGACACTTCTACTCATACCAGGCCAGAAATATATTAAACGTGTTTTCTCCAATGTCTTACTCATCCCAGCGTGACCGCTTAGGGGGTGGCCATGACAAGCGAAGAGTACTCGTTTTACGAGTGAACTGGGTACAACGGCTTTAAAGCCGTTTCCCGAATCATTTAATTCCTCTTCGAACGAAGGGTTAAAATAAATGATCATTTGATCACCATCTTTTTCTTTTCTGTCTAAACAATAGTTTTTGACTTTGTTTTTCCATTCTTTTATTTCGGATTGTGGTATCCCAACAACCTTGTCATTCAATAAATATTCTCGAATGCGTTTGCATTCAATATCTAGTAACTGAGCATCTATTATTTCTCTCCTTGTAGGAGGGACTTCTTTAAGTACTTCAGTCAACGCACTGTACAAGGTTTCTTGTACTTCCTCCCCCTCCTTTTCTTCAGAACATTCTTTAGAATTTTCTGAAAAATAGGAACGTACACTAGCCAAATATTCTCGTTTCTCCGGGGCACGATTTAATGAAACAGAAGGATTTCCGTCCCACTCAGGCCAATATTGTTTAATCTCAACAGGTTCCACATGGTCACGAAGAGGAATGTCTTCCTCTGTTAGTGGGGCTCTAGAAAGTGCATCTGCAACTTGGTTAGCAGCACCTTTTCGAAAAACAATTTTAAAATTTCCACATTGGATTCTTAAGGCCCAACGGCCAAATTTCCCAGATGGTTCAGGCGTTCGCATCAACCATTTCAGTGCTTCTGCATCTGACTCTAAAGTGAATGTACCATATTCGAGATATGGTTTAAATCGATCAATAGCCCACACGACTGCGAGACATTCGAGTTCTGGCGTTGTATAACGCTTCTCCGCTCCACGTAAAACTCTGCTTGCATAAGCTACAGGTCTGGGTACAGAAATGTTTTTCTGCTTCTTTTCATCGAATATATCGACGTCTTGGCAAAGGACAGCTCCTAAGCCTTCATGTGAAGCGTCAGTCATGACAACAAATGGTAAAGTCATATCTGGTTTGTGTAGACAATTGTCACCACAAAGTAGCTCTTTAATTTTATTAAAAGCTTCTGTCTGCTCATCTCCCCATTCAAATGGAGTTTTCTCATTCATCATACGTGTGTATGGTGCGGCAATAGTTCCGTGATTTGGAACAAACTTCCTGAAGAAGTTAGTCATGCCGTGAAAGCGCTGAATGTCTTTAGCACACGTGGGGGTGGGAAATTTCATGATCGCCGATATTTTATCGGGATCACCGAAGAGACCTTCGGGTTTAATCCAGTGGCCCAAGAATTTTAATTCTGTACGCCCAAAACGAGATTTCGCTTTATTTATTGTCATGTTGGCTTGGTTAAGCCTTTCCAAAACATCTCGAACATGTTTGAGATGATCATCCCAATTATCTGAATACACAATTACGTCATCCAAATAAACTAACGCGTAGTCTTGTAAAGCTGAACCTAAAATGCCTTCCATCAGACGTTGGAAAGTACAAGGCGCATTGCAAAGGCCGAATGGCATTCACACAAATTGATAAGGGCCGTTTGGCGTATAAAACGCCGTTTTTGGACGATCTTCCTTACACATTTCGACTTGGTAGTAACCTTTGACAAGGTCAATAGACGTAAAATACTTTGCCGGACCGGTATTATGCAACAAAAGGTCAATACTCGGCATTTGTATTACTTCGACTTCGGTGATGGCATTCAGCCACCGGTAGTCAATACACATCCTATACGAGCCGTCAGGCTTCGCAACGATGACTGGATGACTTATAAATGGCCCTTTGGCCTTTTCAATCAGTCCATCCTGTTCAAGTTCTGCAGCTAGTTTGGTCATAATGGCTCTCTTGGCCGGGTTATACATTCTATACTGCATTTTGGGCAATGAATGCCCTTCCTTGAACTTAATACGATGTTGGGTCACGTTAGTGCACCCAACTTGATCACGAAATACATTCGGTATCGAGTTAACCACTTCGCGAAGTGCTAGTCTTTGCTCTGGAGTGCAGTCGCTCTCCTCAACTAATTTCTCATCCCAAGTCAACACAGGAGTGTCTGTTAACTCAATTGAGTTTAGAGTGGACGACAGTCCTAAATAATCGAAAGTAATTCGATTTAACGGGGCGAGGGCAAAATTGGCTTCTTCCGACTCATAAGGGGCGGACCAATTGGGTTTATCTGCACAAGAGAACTCTTGTAAATGTGGATGCGGACTAATTTTCTGTCTGCGCATGAAATTGTGACCAAGTATCAAGCCACAAACTCGTTTTGCTAAAACGATGAAATTTATTGGTGTAAGTTCATCAGCCCATTGCACGCACAAAGTTATTTGTCCGACAGGCTTGTGTGCTACGCCTACAGCGTTAACCAACATGTTTCTGGGAGCTTCTTGCAGAAATTCTGGCAAAGCCTGAGTTTCAGACAAGAGTTGTTCCCCAATGTAACATTGAGATGCTCCTGTATCCATGAGCGCGTTGTAGGTGAGCCCACCAATTGTGATCTTCATTCGAGGATCATCTTTATTATTACCTAAAGTAATATTGTGCAAATTATTACCACCTATGACTCTGTTGAGTCGGCGGAGTCTACAGAATTTCTTCGTGTAGCACTTGTGTGGAAATAATGTCAGATTTTTTAATTGTTCTGTCATTTCTTGCAGATTTTCCTCTACTCCGCCACTATGACTAGTGGCTATTTCAAGACAAGTTGTGTCTACATCCATAAATAAAGATTCCGACGTAGCAGTAGCCACTTCTGGGGGATGGAATAAACCTTCGTCCCCCGGATCTAGTTTTTTGAACTAGTCGCACTTGAATCGGCAGATTCTGGCTTGATCAAAGTCTTGACCATTTCTGCCAACGAGTTAGTCAGCGAAGTTTGTAACTTATTTTCAAAAGTATTAAGTTTCGCATCAAGTTTAGCATCCAGTGTTGCATCCAACACTTCTTGAGTTATCCATCTGTTATTAGAACGTTTAGAAGTAGGATCCACAGTCGGGGAATCCAGCGTACTTCGTTTTTGCAACTCTTCAGAGTTGAAATTTGCACGTGGTTTTAAATCTGGACATTCTCGACGCATGTGTCCTGGTTTCTTACAGTGGTAACAAACTAATTGACCACGTCTGGTCTGATCTACTGCTCCATTTATTAAATAGACAGCTTCGCATTCCTCAGGTAACTCTTCTTCACAAATATTAAGTTGTTCTTGTGAATCCAAAGTTAAAGATTTAGCATTTGTCTTCGACTGAGGACGTGTGTCCGTTTTTCGAGGTGGGAAAACGACTGGATTGGAAATATTTTCCCTTGCTCCATTAGCTGTACGACTGTACAAGCCTTTATTTTTAGTTATAACGGTATAAATTTCTGTCAGAGGCAGATCCGCTATGCCTTGCGTATGCAAAAGCAAATCATTAGCAGGAGTTACACTCCCGATAAAAAGACAACCGGCTCCTTTTGCATCAAGACTGTCTTGTAATATCCATAACTGGTAATATTTGTGCATAAAGTCGTAAAGACTTTCTGTTTCCAGTTGTTTCAACTTAGTTAGTTGATTCGTCCGCTCTTGTCGAGTGGCTACAAACCGTTCTTTGAACGCCTGTTCAAATACTTCCCAAGATATGAAATCTTCTCTCCGTTCATGAAACCAACCATGCGCTTGCTCGGTTAAATAACCGGCCACGCCTTTAACGAGCATGTCATCGAGTGACATGTTTCGCAGGAAAGCGACATTTTTTACAATATTGAGAAAGCGTTCGCTTTCTTCTGCTTTTCCGGAGAATACAGGGATATCTGGTGGTTTCAAACAGTTAGTTTGAGGGACAGTGGCGGAACTTTTTCCTGCCTGCATCAACTTGTGCATGGTCGTGGCAATTGACGCGAGGTCATCAGCCGTCATTCCAAAGCTACTGGGGGGGCGCGAATTGTCTTTTGACGATCCGCCATTGTTTGGTTGACTCGAGTTATTTTGACTTGAGCCACCACTATTAGGGTTGAAATTATTCGACCTTCCTTGATTTGACCTACCGTGGTTACCAAAGTTCGAATGGTTATTCAAATTACCTTGGTTCCTATAATTCGAATGATTATAAGAATTACCCTGATTGTCAAAATTCGGACGATTGTTCGAACTTTCTTGATTACCAAAATTCGGATTATTTGTGTTGTTCGAGTTCGGAGGAACTGGGTGACCCCTTTGTATGTTAGGTGCCGGACTAGAATTGTTTGCAAATCTAGAATTTGGGTCAAAACGGCGGTTTGGACCTCTCGTCACACCTGAATTTGAGTTCAAATTTCCAGCGAGATTCGGACAACTATTTGATCCGTTTGGAAAACTTGGATTAGGGTTGGCCATATTAGGCGGACCCAAATTCGCTCTGTTGAACGTATTCTCAAAGTTCTCTGGATTTGTAAATCCTCTTTGTTGGTTGCGAGCGAAGTTATTCGCTCGTAATCGTTGTTGGAAGGCACGATTAAAATCTCCTGGTGTCAAATTCGACTGATCTTGACGAGGAGGTTGTGCATTTTTATTTCTATATCTAGAAATAGGCGTCGAAGGAGTGGGACTAAAATTATTTAATCTTTGGCTGGCTGGGGAATGGGATTGCTCCGACGTAGCACGAGGCGCGTGTACAAAATCTAACACTTCGGTCAAAGATCTAAATTGGTTTGGGTTCAAACCGTGATCCTGACAAAATAATAGACCGCCTCGGCCTAAATGAGAACCTTCAGGAATGCATTCCTCTTCTCCAGGCGGAGTAGGTTCACGTGGAGCCCTATTCTCTCCAGATGGTCCGGCTGTTTCATTTGAAACGCCATTATGGGCCGCGTGGTTTCCCACTTCTTCAATTCCATTAGGAACAGGTATAAACCCGGATAGATTCATTCCACCGGTCAAACAAGTTCTTTCCTTACCACGGGTGTTCATGTGATGCTGATTATTAGTCATAACTAAACTTAAAACTGAGAAATTTCCTAAGTCTGAGAGATAACGATGAAGTTGCAAACGTTCAGGAGGGTCGCAAACGAAGCAGTGGTCACACTAGTTCGAAAGGAAGTATGGGTACTTCGATACACCCCTCTGATTGGTCAAGTATCAACGCCAGTCTCGCGAGAGTCCAATCTCGTCCGAGATTGATGGAAATCACCAAGTTCGTGGAACCGTAATCTTGTCAGATTCCAGTGTTATGACGTAGTCACCAAACAAAATGGATACTTTTCAAAGTATTTAAAATATCACTGCATTTATTAATAAACGAATGATCACCTTTATGGAATTTTTAAAGATTTAAAACTCGTAATTTCAAAAGACGCGCCGATTCGTTTGAATCGACGGCTTTTCTGCACAACACGGGTTGCTAGGCAACACAACAGCGAGAATTATTCTTCGCTAAATTTCGAATGGTATTCCATTCGTAAAATTTGATTTCAATGGCTTGAGATCACGATGTTTGTCCAACATTTTTAATGTAAATCAAGCTTGTAAAATAAGGTAAACCCATTTTGAAATAAAATATAAATTTTAATTCCTTCGAAAATCGTCAATTTTCTTTCCAATTTATTTAGGCAAATAAATTTAGGTTTAACTTGAAGTCTCAAGCAAAATACATTTTAAAAGAATATTCTAAAATTAAAACAACTGTTAAATTGATAGAATTCTTTAAGAATTCCATCAAAAGTCAACTTTTCAAAATTAGGCCCGACCGCGTGGTTTTGTCAGATTGTCAATGACAAAATGACGTTACCCGGGCGGAACCAACTTCAACAAGTTCGGGCAAGATTCCCATTTTCGGGGTTGGGCCTTTAGGCCTGACCACGTTGTAGAGATTATTAGTTTTGTTAAAACACATAATTTCCACGACGGAACATCGGAATAAAGTGAATTACACTTGTTTTTCTTGCGAGAAGTTCTAAAACAGAATAAAATCTATTAAACACTTATAAATCTCAAACGAAATTTATTTTACACACAAAAATCACCATAAATGTTACACTACTCGAATTCACCATAGACATGCAAAACTTCAAATTTTATTTAAAATTTGGCAGCCTATCTCGGTAGAACCTCCACTTGTGACGATTCTACTTTTGGGCTAATTTATTAGTCCTTTTAAGATAGATAATTCGGTTTATACAAGACGTTGCTAAGTTTAGCAACAACCTAACCGAGATAAGCTACGGAAGCCCTTACAAACATGAATATGTGATCAAGTAGAAATAACTTACAGTTTTAGTGTGACATAACATATTTATTACTAAATATTAATAATAACAAAGATGGGTTCTTGACGCGTGTAAACGGGCGGCATCAACTGGTTGAGGATCCGGGCGAAGCCAGAGGGATACGGCTGACTTGCGGCATCGTCACAAATATCGCTACGGAGACGTATTTGGTCCGCAGCATCGATTATCTAAATATGCGAAGAGTCCTACGCATAAACAGGAATATTCGGCAGAATATTCCATTGTTTCAAATGAATAAAGTGAAGTAATTAAAATAATACAACAAATGAATTGTTATATAAATATTAATTGGGCGGGGACCGTCACGACAATTGAGAGAACGTCGCGGGAGTTGTTGAGACTCCATCTGCCAGCATGCCTTACGACGACAAGATCTCGTGATCAGGCGCCGAGTATTTAATTGTGTGCTTTAACTCGCTATCGGTGGTACCAACCACCAGGTAAACATTTCTATGGACTTACCGGGTTTAAAAGATATTGCCAATACAGGATTACCAATGCCCGAGTAATTTGTTTAGCACAGTGTTGTTCAACTCCTGTTCACGGGTTACTAACCCGGAGGGTACGATGGGGCGGGGACCGTCACGACGGTCGGGAGAACCATCGCGGGAGGATTTGACTCCTCCATCCGCCAGCATGCCTTACGATGACGGGATCAGCAGATCGAGCACCGGGTAAAATATTATTTGGCCACTGCCGTTGGATTACCATTATCCAGGTAGTTATTTATCGCAACATCTGAAGATATTACTCACGGGCTACCAACCCGGCGTGTTACCTGTGCATTAGGCCTTTACCGACTTTTAACGAGCGGAAGGACCAATCGTAAAAAGACGGGAACCTGCGTGGGCTGTTTACAACAACCATCCTGCAGCGGACTGTGGCCAGTTAGCTGAGGGACCTACTTTCATTTAGCAAGGTCGTACTGTATACGACCGTTATATTAAGCCACCGTACGAAGTCCTACTGTCCCGTAGAACAGCTGGCTAACGTTACGGGGCCATTTCATGCAAATGCATGTCTATTACCGGAGTTGGCCTTCCCGAAAAGGCCTTACAACAACAATAACAGACAGTAATGAATACTATCTGTGGAGAGCTGAGGTGGCCTGATGTGTCGATAGAGAATAATGAAATCAAACGATAACAATTCAACTACAGACAATATACAAGTTCAGTTATCAAGCAAGCAAGCTTTGGGGAAGTGAAAACTGATGCTTATATAGTTCTGTAGAACTACTAGATTGGCGACAGCCAATCAGCGTATGAATCGGCGGATTCGTGGGTCACTAGTCCGGACCTAATATATGACTATGTCCAGATGGGCCCAGTTGGGGTCCGGAAGGGTCCGATTGGTTCCCTTCGACAGGTAAGTAAAGTGGATATTGATTCGATAGAATCAACATCATCAAGTAATTAATACTTAATTTATATCGAATAAAATAGTTATATTTTATTCACCGTGTCTAAATAATTATTTATCACACTTTTTAGTTTTAACCGAGTTTGAAATACGCGCGTTGGTTAAACAGCGCCATCTATGGTGAACATTGATAACTATCGATTTGTAATCATCACATGTTGAAAAAGTGGGACAGCATGATCTTTAGGCCTAAAAATCTGGTTAAGCCTTAAAGTTTTCGAAAATTGTTTTAGACAACAATTATGTCTTGGTGTTTATTGTGAATATATTACATTCTTATGAGTTTTTGGTGAGTTTGGATTACTTTTGGGAAAATTTTATTGAGAATTTACCACTAGCTTTGTCTCTAAATCACTACAAATGAGATTAGGCCTAACAAAACAATAATCGTTCCCCCGACCAATCTCGAGGCGCGTAACAAACCGCTATTGACGTCTGATTAGTTCTTACCGGGAAGAAATCCCTGGCGCCATGCATTATTCCCACTCTTCCCGGTAATGATTCTGGTGGGGCCTTTACGAACCGAATATAGTATCAAATGTCAAATGCAGTTTGTTACGTGCATCGGGATTGGTCGGAAAAACGATTGTTGTTGCTTTACAAACCAAGCATCATGGCGGCCGCCTCTTTACGATGGGGCGAGGCCAGTTTGGATACAATTGACGACCAAGTGCAATACAACCAGCCAATAAACACTGTTAGAATTAAGCAGTCCGTATGGGCTCAATTTACATCATTTTGTGTGCACAGAAAGAAACTTCCTTGACCCAGCTTAATGACATCCTGAAAGACTGGGCAAAGAACATGAAAAAAACAAATGGAGACAATTATAAGAAAGCTGTAATCAAAACAATGTTCAATACGACAGCCCGAATGCTACAAGAAAAATATGGCAAGATTTTGATATTAATTTTAATCCTTTTAACAATGTGCAATTTAAGACAGCTAGAGACGCCAGAGACAGTAAAAGAAAAGACCTTCAAAAGCAACCAACAAAAAGAAAATGTAGTGCTGAAGCACTTACGGTTGAAGAAAAAATTAAAATGCAAGAATTTTGACAGTCGAATTGGCGTGGAGAAGAAGCAACAGCTGAATTAAGTTTTTTCAAAGAAGAAACAAACAGTGAAGGAAAAGTCACCGGACGGATTGAATGTAATCCAATTTTTACTGAAACCCAGCAAGGAGGAGCAGCACCATGCGCTTCAAGGAAATGGTTGACACCAAATTTAGGCAACCCGAATTTATGCCCTGTCCGACTGTTTAAAAGATTAAAGAAAGCAAGACCAAAAACCAACACAACAACTAGACTTTTCCTAACAACAAATCCGTATTGGGAAAAGGAATGCACAACAGGTTAAAATATAAATAATACTCCGTAATAAATAATAATAATAAAATAGTCGACCTTCTTGGGGCTGGCTATTTCCCCATACAATATCATTATGTCCACTCAACATTTGCAGTGGCCGGTGGTCACTGAGAAGATGTTTTATTTCATTTTTTTTCGGACTAAGTTTCAGAAGTTGTTCTGCCATGTTTTATCACCAATTTGTATCATTAAAGGTCTTTTGAATATATTTTGAAATCATTAAAATAAATTGATAAAGTTTTTTGACAAGAAATCCAGTTTGATTTGCAGAAATTATTTTATTTTATTTGGCATTAAAATAACCAGAAATGTTTTTTAAGTTTATTTTGCTTCATTTTTTGTGAGACTATAAAAAATGAAGAAAAATTGGATTTGTGTGGATGGTTGCCAGGGCAACCACCTCAGGAGCAATGTAGGTGGCAGGAAGTGTTTCCTGCAAGAGGAGGAAAAAGGCAGTCTTGCCTGAAAAAGCCATAAAAATAGCTTCTGAAATCAAACCAATATTTCTGGATTTCCTGCAAGATTGGACTCATTTCTTGTATCAAAGTACAATTTGATATGAGATATCTCTTGCTACAGATGATTTGCCTGTAGAGGGAGTTTTCTTGCTGTTTCACACAGAAAACAGTGGAATTTAAGCCAGGTTGAGCTTGTCAACCCATTTGAGAGAAGTTGGATTCGGATATTAGTCTGATCATCATTGAAGAGAAGAATAAATAAGGATAATAGTCCGATGACCGAGATTGAAGATAGAAAAGAGCCACGAATTCGTACGAAGCCAGTACGGATTCGCCTTGTCGTCGTATCGTCAGACTAGAAGATCTCTTTATTTCATATTAACAATTCGTTTTATTTATTAATAAGATTTGTATAATTTTCCCATTAATTTTTATTGCCAAGTTTATCCATTCATTATGTATCTTTATCAGATTTATTCTCAACCCAGAATAAATGATTGTGTTTTGATTTAGAGAAAATTCAAGTGCATTTGTAGGATTTTCACCCCTTGAATTGATTGATTTGAGAAATAATCAAATCAATCCATTCATTTAGAGAATTAGCATTTCAGTTAGTTAGAGAATTTTAGTTTTAAGTATTTTTTGTATTTTAAGTATAACACCCGGTGAGACATCAGTGTTTTGGAGCTTTAATTTTAATTTTGTGAGTTTTAGTAAGATTAAAGTCCAGGATCATTACAACTATTACAAACATCGCAGAGTCGGAGGTAGAATGTTGACCATTGCAATGTATTTTGAATTGATTTCGCTTGCAACTCATCAAGCTTTGATTAGTCTCAATGATTCCAATGATATACGTATTGCTGGACATTGTGTAACGGCCGCCAATATATGTAAATTTTACATTTTTTTTTATTTAAAATAAATAATTAAACATTATTTATGTAGCTGCAATCGTGTATTCCGGCCAGAGATCTACGTGAACGTTACCTGTCGTTTATGAACAATGAAACCCGCCACCCACCAAATCTAGATAAGAAATTGACTCAAGCAATTAATCGTAAGAGGTGGAAAAAAAGACATCCAGTAGACAGAAAGAAACTCGAGACGCGGCAGACCGATCTCGAAAAACGCGTGACAGAACTCGAACGACGCCAAACAGTCTTGGAAAATCGAAAGACAGAGCCAGAGAAGACTACGCGACGCTTAGGAAAGCGGAAAGCAGTCCCAGTCCCGACTGAACATGAAACACCTAAGAAAAAGTCTAAAAAAAAGTCTAAATTAATGCTAAATGTTAACTTCCAAACATAGAGCAAATAAACTTAAAAATTGTACAGAATTATATCATATCTTATATTTATTTATAGAGATTTCTTTAAGTTCCGGATTTGATAAGACCCGTCGTGGCAACCCGTTGTATTTAGGATTTATTTAGTAGTAGATTCGAGATCACAACAACATAATGTCAGACGTTGCGGGACAATTTGTGGACCACTTTTTTCACGACTTTAATCCTTTTGAAGAAAATGCCAAAAAATCGACCAAACGTGAACATGCAAAGGCAGTATTTAGCAATCGCAAGGACCAGAAATTAATAAGATTAGGATATAACATTCGTAAATGCATAGAAATTTAGTTTTCATCGGCAGTTTCGAGCGAAGATTTAGAGAAACGATATAATAAATTTATGAACAGCACCCTGCCACATCCTCCCAACCTTGACAAAAGACACTTTCAGGCTATTTATCGCAGGAGTCAACAAGCGAAGACAATTATCTGTAGTGAAGGCAAGTTGGAACGAGCTGCAAAATCAGTTCGTAAGTAACTTTTCTTTCATTTTATTTGTAATATTTTAATTTTCTAATTTAATAGTTTCCGGGCTTTTCGGTAAGAGAGCTTAAACGCCAAAAAGATAGAACAACCTGGCTTGACTGCTCTACACAAAATGCAGAGACTGCAATTTGTCTAATTGCAACACAAGTGAGTTGCAAAATGCCACCAATTTTCTTTGCATTTCTTTGGAAAGTTCGTGGTTAGATGTTTAGAGGTTTTTCGTAGTTGTGCGGCTGTGCGACTCGAAGATGAGTTTTGTACTCTTTTCTATACGTGTTGGGTTAGTGGTTGTTGACATTTGATACAGAATCGTGTTTTTCTTGCTAGGATGGAATTATTTTAAGGTATTTTATGGACATTTTTGATTTTGTTAAAATTTCTAAACTTTTTATAGCTTTGCTGTAAATTTGCTTTAAATTTGCTATAAATTTGCTTTAAATTTGCTATAAATTTGCTATAAATTTGCTATAAATTTGGTTCAAATTGGTGTAAAATTGCTTCAAATTACAATAAATTTGCTACAAATTTGTTGTAAACTCGCTTCAAATTGCTACACGCAAAAAGACGAGATTGGATTTTCTTGGGTTCACTATTAGTCAAGCATGGGTGGAACCAATTGTGTCATAATTAGAGGCTGACATTAAAAATCTTTCATGGTCCACCTAAGAGCTAATTAAAATAAGGATTAAAGTGGTAGAGAAATATTAGGAAGATCTTTTGAAAAGATACAACTTGAGATTTTTGAAGAATGTATAAAGCTAGAAATTACAAGATGCAAAAAGCAAGACGAGTTGGCAGTTACCCAGAAGTGGAATCTTCAGAAGATAAACCAGATCTTAGAAAAGAACAAAAGAGTTACCAGAATCAAGTTGGGAAATAATCAAAAACATAAGACCGCTCAAAGGTCAATAAGTTTGCGACGTAAATGTGATTGCAGAGAAATATCAACTACATACGAGGCAAAAGTATGCATTGGAGTGGGTGGGTGGGTTTAACCGCTAGATTTTTTTTTTTTTAGTTTCTACAACATACGGTTATAAATTAATTTCAACGAATTTTGAAGCAAAATTTGCGAGTCACGAATGTGCCACGTTTCGTGACCGATCACTTCAGATGGAAGTTGTTGAAGAGAGCAGATTAAACAGCAGCTGAAGTCGAATAAGAAGAAAATTTACACATATTCAAAGCGACTTTTATTCCTTTTGCAAGGAAGAGTAGTGGATTTCACAAAACCAACCATCAACACAAACAACAGTGAAACAACCGAAGAAAAATAAAACAAAAATTGCTTAAACGAGTGAAGACAATGACTCTTAATGAGTTGTCATTGAAATGAACGCCTAGCCAGAAATTTTCTGTGAATACACTAAACCCTAGTGCAATAGATTGTGTCAGCAAGAATAGGAATAGAAATTTTACCACTATTTGAAATGAGACAATTTCAAGGTTTTCAGATTAAAAAAATAAGATAAATTCAAATCCTGCAACGTTCGACATCGTCACCATTTCAAGAGCGGCGACAAACGTACAAATGAACCACGATCCTAAACTAGAAGTAAGAAAATGAAGCGAGAATATCCCATTAAAGCAAACGATAATTTTCTATCAAACCAAAAAATCCTGCCAACCAAGAGCGATCGAATCGAACCGCACTGCTCAGCCAAACATGAAGAACGAGCGATCGAATCAAACCAGACCCAAACCAGACCGCTCAGCCAAACGCGAGAAGAACAAAGTTGGAATTTACGAACGAAGACGATTTCACGATCCGAATTTTGCATCAAAATAAACCTAAAAATCATTCCATCGTTACCTCGCGAGAAGAGCGTGGCAAGAATACGAACGAGACACGAGCGAACGGAGCTCAAAGAAAAAGATGGCGACGATGCGCACAAGGATGCGCACAACGGCAACTTCATCCTGGCGACGACATTTTAAAACTGAATGTTTATTAATACGTATCAAACTGAACTTGATCATTTCTTGAACATTTTCTTGCGATTCTTCTTCACAACTTTCCCTTTCGTCTCGGTCCAAAAACTTCTGGACAACGTCGACATTACTAATACAATTACTCATACTGTTAATCGTAATAATAATTTAAACCAAATAATGTACAAAATGTTTGTATACCAAACGTCTAGTCTAGAAGAAACTAAATGACTATTAAGGGGATGCAGCTGTATATATACGTAAATCAATCTTGTACGTTAGAACGACGTACCCGAGTAGTGACGTACAACAGACGTATGTGAGACGTAATGCGTACTTCAACTGGTGCAATGGTGCACGAAAGTGACTGGTAGAAATATAAACGTTAGGCACAGTGTTAAACAAATTAAGTAGTTATAGTTAACAATAAAATTTCCACTATACGTCATCCACACATGTCTGGGAAAATTATGCACGAGATATTCGGCCAGGACGTATTCCTCACGGTGACTTTATTGCAACGTAATGTAGATTTTCCATATTTTATCTTTTTCATGAGATTTTAATGAAAAACTCAATTTTTTGTCACAAATTCAAATTTCTCTCAATTTTTCCAGTGAAAAATTCAAATTTTATTTAATTTTCCATTAAAAAATACGAGTGTTTTGGGCTGTTTTTGGACAGTTTTAGGCAAAATTTCGGCGTCTTACGAACGTTTTGGCCGTGGCGGCCATCTTGTTTCCTTTGTTGAAAAAGTGGGACAGCATGACCTTTAGGCCTAAAAATCTGGTTAAGCCTTAAAGTTTTCAAAAATTGTTTTAGACAACAATTATGTCTTGGTGTTTATTGTAGGGGCGCATTTAGAGTCGCGAAAATGGGAATCGCGAATCCAGGTAAACTCAAATTTTTGTTTGTTTGGCAAAGTGTCGCGAATCTGCTATAACGCCAGGTAAAGTGTTGCGATTTCTGGCGAGGCCAGTTTGGATACGATTGACGACCAAGTGCACTACAACCAGCCAATAAACACTGTTAGAAGTAAGCAGTCCGTATGGGCTCAATTTACATCATTTTGTGTGCACACAAGTTACCACTTAACCAAAGAAACTTCCTTGACCCAGCTTAATGACATCCTGAAAGACTGGGCAGGGAACATGAAAAAAAACTAATGGAGATGATTATAAGGAAGCTGTAATCAAAACAATGTTCAATACGACAACCCGAATGCTACAAGAAAAATATGCCAAAGATTTTGATATTAATTTTAATCCTTTTAACGATGTGCAATTTAAGACCGCTAGAGACGCCAGAGACAGTAAAAGAAAAGACCTTCAAAAGCAACCAACAAAAAGAAAATGTAGTGCTGAAGCACTTACGGTTGAAGAAAAAATTAAAACGAAAGAATTTTGGGATGAAAGAAATCCAGATGGTCTTCAAAAGAAATTATTTAACATAATGGCAGTCGAATTGGCGTGGAGAAGGGGAGAAGGAGCAACAGCTGAATTAAGTTTTTTCAAAGAAGAAACAAACAATGAAGGAAAAGTGCCCGGACGAATTGAATATAATCCAATGTTTACCAAAACCCAGCAAGGAGGAGCAGCACCGTGTGCTTCAAGCAAATGGTTAACACCAAATTTAGGCAACCCGAATTTATGCCCTGTCCGACTGTTTAAAAGATTAAAGAAAGCAAGACCAAAAACCAACACAACAACTAGACTTTTCCTAACACCAAATCTGTATTGGGAAAAGGAATGCACGACAGGTTAACACTAGAAGGGCCAAACCGGTCAAAATTACCGGTACAGCTGTTTACAACAGCCGTAGCAGTAAACCCAATAGGTTTACAACTGTGTTGTTTCTTGAGTTTAGCTGATTTATGATGCTTTACATCATAAATCAGCAAACCTGGCATTTTTCTTAAAAAATAATAAGAAATAAGACGACGGCCGAAACCGATCAATATGACCGGTTGAAATAGCATGAACGATACGCTCACAATACGTGAACAATACGTACACAATACTTGCACAGAACGTTCATTCAACGTTTTGGCCTCAAATTGCGTTGGTTTAAATTCAAAAACACCCGAAACATGCGAAAAAATAGAAAAATGAAAATTGATGGATTTTATAAAACCTGAAAAGGTTAAAAACGGAAATTTTGGTTTCAGACACATGCAATTTAAAAATAAAAATGCATGAAAATGCATAAAAATGCACCAGCTGGAAAGAATGAAATCTCCAAATGGACCAAGCAAACTGCTCAACACGTTGGTTTATCCTGCAAAAAAAAAATAACCAATCACAGTCACCGTGCAACAGCAGTGACACAACTAGCTGCAGCAGGAATACCGGAACAACAACTGATGAAATTAACGGGGCATACTTCTGCTAGCTCAATACAACCCTACCTACAGATGACGAGCTCTCAGCATGAGAAGTTCATCTCAAAAGTTCGAGATTTGAATACTGAACTGACTACCACAACAGAAGTGACTATACAACAACTTCTAAAAACAAACCAGTATTTAATGACTGCACATTTAATGTTCAAAATTTTTATTGTTAATTTGTTTCATTGTTTTATTTCTTATTCTTTGTTTCATTTAACTTTTATTCTCCTTTTTTTTCTTTTTGCTTTTTGCATAATAAATTCTCATTTTCACTATCTCATTTTCACTATCTATGTTATTTTCTATCCGTAAATTCTCGTATCAAATACACCCCGCGCTTAAGTAATTGTCGGGATTAGGTCAGCACTCATCTTGTCAGATAAGATTCGTGCTGACCTAATTATCTCGACAATTACACGGTATTGTGACGCGGCAGAGCCGTACCGCATGTCGGCTGGCTCTGACGCGCATTTTAAACCATTTAGTTCAACAAAGCATCACCAGAGGGCGTATGTGCTAATAAGATGCACAGATCAATCTATTAATCAGTAGGAGGAACACTACGTTACTTGGCAAGCAAAGCAAGCCAATTTGATCAGATCTCTTTCAAACTTCACCTTGCTCCTATCAGCTGGTTTACAGTTAGATAGAGGTTGTGCTTTATATTAATGAAAAACCTATCATCCTTATTTGAAGAGTAGGTTTACATTTTACTTTAGTTTAGAATTGCTTTAATGAAACCCATTAACAATAAAGCAGTTGCAGTTTTTATAAAACTCTGAGTCATTTCTAAATTTTAATAAAGTCACGTGGTCTAAATCAAATCCCCTTTAGCCATGTAACAACTGGTGGAGATGCGACTTCGTTTATAGCCCGATTAGATTGTAAAATAAAGGAGAAACTCTGTTTTAGAGTTAAAAAGTGAAAATTAGATTAAAAATCACCAAAAATTGGATCAAAATCACTGAAAATTTTCTTTAAAAGTCTAATAAAACTTTGAAAATTGCTGATTAATTAGCATAGATTGGCAATTAGACTGAGTGACTCAGAGTTGGTAAACTTTAAGTGAAGTTATAACTTGAATATTTAATGTCATTGTATGAAATAATTTGCATTTTGGAAATAATTACAGTTGTTTAGTTATTTATTAGGATTTAACAATCAATATATAGTTGTTATAGTTGTTTAGAATTGATTTATATAGTAATATTAAATTAGTTTTGATGAAATTTACAGGAATTTTTGAGAATTTATTAGGAATTATAAATTGTTTTGAATTGTTAATTGTTGGATTGTTTTCTAGGATATTATTTTGAGTGTAATATTGATTAATTATTTGCTAATAACACATTTATATTTTTAGTAAAGTGAATTAGTGCTAGAGAAAGTGAATAAATAAGAGCAATAAAAGGCTTAAGAATGGATAAGCCATTAAAATTGTCAAAATTCGTTCTGGATAATCTTCAGGATCCACAACGTTGGGGGAAATAGTCGGCCTTCTTGAAATAAATTGATAAAAGTCTTTTGATGAGAAATCCAGTTTGGTTTGAGGAAATTATTTTATTTTATTTGGCATTAAAATAACCAGAAATGTTTTTTAAGTTTATTTTGCTTCATTTTTTGTGAGACTATAAAAAATAAAGAAAAATTGGATTTGTGTGGTTGTTTGCCAGGGCAACCACCTCAGGAGCAATGTGGGTGGCAGGAAGTGTTTCCTGCAAGAGGAGGGAAAAGATAGTCTAATGTTAAACCTGGCCTGAAAAAGCCACAAAAATTGCTCCTGAAATCAAACCAAAATTTCTGGATCAACTACTGGATTTCCTGCGAGATTGGACTCATTTCTTGTATCAAAGTACAATTTGATATGAGATATCTCTTGCTACAGATGATTTGCCTGTAGAGGGAGTTTTCTTGCTGTTTCACACAGAAAACAGTGGGATTTAAGCCAGGTTGAGCTTGTCAACCCATTTGAGAGAAGTTGGATTCGGATATTAGTCCGATCATCATTGAAGAGAAGAATAAATTCGGATAATAGTTCGATCACCGAGTTTGAAGACAGAAAAGAGCCACGAATTCATACGAAGCCAGTACGGATTCGCCCCGTCGTCGTATCATCAAAACAACAACGTTGACGCCATTTTCTCACCGAGCGCGAGCAACAAGAAGCCATTGTTGCGACGTACAAAGATTCCTTTATTTCATATTAACAAGCAATTCGTTTTATTTATTAGTAAGATTTGTATAATTTTCCCATTAATTTTTATTGCCAAGTTTATCCATTTATTATGTATCTTTATCTGATTTATTCTCAACCCAGAATAAATAATTGTGTTTTTATTTAGAGAATATTCAAGTGCATTTGTTGGATTTTCATTTCTTGAATTGATTGATTTGAGAAATAATCAAATCAATCCATTCATTTAGAGAATTAGCATTTCAGTTAGTTAGAGAATTTAAGTTTAAAGTATTTTAAGTATAACACCCGGTGAGAGATCAATGTTTTGGAGCTTTAATCTTACTAAAACTCACAAAATTAAAATTAAAGTCTAGGATCACTACAACTATTACAAACATCTCAGAGTTGGAGGTACAATGTTGACCATTGCGATGTATTTCGAATTGATTTCGCTTGCAACTCATCAAGCTTTGATGAGTCGAAGGGGTAGAAGGTTTCTCAATGATTCTAATGATATACGTACCCTAGTAGAGGAAGTTAATATTGGAGGTTATACAGAAACCTTTAGAATTGTGTTGAGATATGTAAATGGGGCAAACTCTTGCTGTTTCTTTTTATCATTTAGATGAGTAGAGACAGTTTTCTGGCGATTTATGCAGTTGAAGATATTACAATAAATTTTAATAAACTGTAATCAATAATAAAAATAATAAATATTTCGTTTTTAAGTGAAAAACTTGATAATCAGGATACAATTGTCGCGCATTGTCCCAGATTGGTTTATGTTCATGGCCGTCCAAAAGGTATTATGACACCAGTAATTGGCAAGAAGAGAGTTTTATCTAAGCCATCCTTACGACCTAAGAAATTGAAATTTTTTAGTGATGAGGCGGAAGAAAATATAGAATGGGTTGAAGTATGTTCGATTCTGCTAAACATGAAGCATTTATCGATTTTAAGGGCATTGCTTTTCTCAATGGTAGTATTATTGATTCAGCTATGGGTATGATGCAAAGAGATTAAACTTCTGTTCAAGGACTATGTGAGATTCGCATTTTTTTGTCATTTTTCTTTTATAAAATTTTCCTAATAAATTGTTAGTAATAGTCTCCTAGGAGTGTTAGATTCTTTTTGTCATATGAATATTGCTTACTTGTTAGTCATAGTATAGTGTATCTTGCATGTGTCATTTAATATGTATCATTTTCTTGCTATATTAGTTTACCTTTTTGATCGAAATTGTATAATTAGTTAGTTGCTGTTTGCGCTTGGCAAATAAAGGTTCAAAAATACAATTGTGCCCACGAGACTCCAAATTAATTTTTGACTTGGTTTTCATTAACCAAGGCAGACCCACAGGAAGAGAAGACCGGAAACTACAATCAATAAGTTTTGGTGATAGCCATTTACCAACATTCAGTCAGTGTTCAGATTATTTCGTTCAGATTTGTCACGTGAATAATAATCAGGTCAGGCGCCAATTCCGTAGATCGCCGATGACTGTCCGGTGTTAAAACGGTGTAACCACTAGGCCACCGTAAGTGACCTGCGTCACTCCACACACCGCCCAGTGGCCCCAAGCCGTCCCCCTCACGGAGTAGACCAGCCTAGCAGAGGAGGTAGGAGTTGAGTGGTGTGGTGAGAGAAAGACGTTGCTGACTCTGCCGCTCTCACCATTCACCACTGTGACGCTCAGCAGCAAGAAGATGTGCCTGCTGCAGCCACCATGAGCGGCCACATGGGTTGTACGAGGTAAGTACGGCAGAATGTTTGTGCTCATGGGACATAGGTCCTGTGTGCGACGGGTCAGTTGCTGGTGTAGCGTACCTAACAGCACTGCCACACAGAGATAGGTGACCCAAACCCCAAGACAAAATTAAAGGCCAAAACCCAACAAACTGCAGTCCCTGTCTCGTTATTATGTGATGTATGCCTGACCTAACCTAACCTGACCTAACCTAACCTGACTTAACCTGACCTAACCTAACCTAACCTGACCTAGCCTGACCTAACCTAACCTAACCTGACCTAGCCTGACCTAACACAACCTAACACAACCACGTAGCCACGTGAATAACGTCCCCAAAGATGGCCGAAAATTCGATGAAACGTACCGAGCGGAATTTAAATTCGATGAAACGACCCCCATTTACCCACATTTCAAAAAGTGAGAAAAAATTAGAATTTGATAAAACGGGATTTGATGAAGTGATCCGACCTGGTATGCGTCCCTCCCATTGAAGTAAATCCCCATACTGCAGTGGGTAACATCGTATCCAGTCACAACAGACCCAGGCGTTTAAATGAGGCGATACGGTACGCAATCATCATCCAAATTCATGTCTTTTGAGCTGATTCACAAATTAGTTCTGTCTGATAATCTGAAGGTTGGTTGAAAGATTTCGAGGAAGCAATAAATCTCGAAGACGTGTGGGAGAAACGCGAAGAGGCAGAGCAAACTTTGATAACGACGCAGAAAGAGCAAAACTGCCCGGCACACAAGGCAAAACCACTGAAAAATGCATGGCGTGGCTAACCTGGAGTGTGAACCTTTATTATTACAGGAGTTATTTATGCTTTGAGTTGACATATTAGTGTTAGTATTTTATTGATTTCATTTCATTTGATCCTTTGTTATTTGAACATTAATTTTACTGTTTGACTCAGTTGATTTCTTGTTTCTATTATGAAAAGGTTAGCCTTACTTGAGTTTGCTTAATAAAGAGTTTTAGTTTGAAGTTTTAAACCATGAGTCAATCTCAGTTATTTGCCTATGTGACCACTACATCCCCTGGCCACGTAGCAATACCCAATCTCTCGCCAGAAGAATAAATGATGAGAGGAGATGCAATGTTTCTTATGCATTGACAGGTCTTAAGAAATTAACAACTATCAACATTTCAAAATGAAGGATATTCTGTTCTCAACGAAGAACAGCGAAACTAAATCAGGTATGACATGTTTTTAATTGAATATAATTTCTGTCATTTAGTAATTTATTTTCATTCTCAGTTAAATTTGATATAAGATCACAAAATGTTCTAAAGGGTCAGTATTCGACTTTGAGCTATCAGAGTTCCAATCTCCAATTTTCTCAAAGTTAATACAAAATGGGGACCATTCACTTTAGATCTTTTTGCTTCCATCAATAACTTTCAGTTCAAACCTTACTTTAGCTGGAGACCTGTTCCCTCAGCCATGGTCTTTAATGCGCTCATTCAATAATAGGGCAGAGGATTACCTTATGCCTTTTCAACAACCACGCCTCTTTACCTTCTGTCTGTTCGTCATCTAATTCTGAACCCATTGGGAGAATCTCATTTAAACTAGCCGCAATGCAGCTATCTTCAGACAGTTACAAAACAGCCAACTGTGACCAGCTGCCCCTGCGCACGGGTCGCTGCACTGCAACGGCAATGCACTTGGCGCAGCTCCAGCGCCTCTCGTATCTCGCGCAGCCTGTTGCGGTTCCCCGCAACCAGGTGGAGCTGCGGGCCTTTGGTCAAGCAGGATCGGGCCCCGGAAGTCGCCCTTCCGGAAGTGGTTGGTCCCCGTAGGGACAAGAGAGTTGTTGATCAACCAGCAAGGCGAACGGTCGCATCGCGACCGCCTCCGAAACTGGCTGCAAAGATAACCCGAACTATCGGCGTGGCGACGTTGTCGCCCGCCGGGACCTGAGCGTCCAGTTGCGCCACGTCCGCCGGACGTTAACCGTAACTTCGGCGGCGTGGCCCAAAACCGATTACCGACCTCGTGTGTCATGGCGGCCGATGGCCGCCGTGCCACGCGGTCTGATTAGGGACGGTTCGAAGGAACCGCCGCCTTGGGAAATACACTATGGGACACTACAATCATACCCCTAGACATCTAATAAAGCCATAACTAAAACTATATTGTGTCTCCGTGTATTTCGTGGTTTGTTTTATCGTGTGTGTTGCGTCCAGCGCCTCCGTGGCTCTCCCCCGACCACGTGGCGTCCGTCCGAACACTCACAATTGTGGGCCCGTCCAGGATTTTGAATTCTCTTGCGAATACTATTCTAATTTACTGATTGTGCGAAGCACAATATTAAATGAATTTTTTCTTTCAACTAGAGGGGGAAATTTCCTTGGTCATGATTGTGACAGGGGGTCAGCAGGCGAAACGGCCGCTAATCGCTGACCATTGGACCCTGATCAGACAAAAATTGGTGGCTTTGCATGTCCAGCTTGCCTGGGTACTGGCAAGCCGGGACTTACACTAGCCACACTTTCCAACGGTCTTCTATTCCTTTCTAGCTTAGCCTAAAAAACTGAGTGGTTGGGAGGGGAATATAATTCCAAACCTTCTTTATTATTTCTATTTCTTGGTGCGCAGCCCAAGTAAAAGTAATGGGACAGTCTGCAGCGTATTCAAACTCGATTCGTGGAGGAGGCGCGCTGGTGGCCACCAGCAAACCAAATCCCACGGGGGAGAAGCGGTCATATTCCAGGTGCCACGCTGCAATCACTGGTTCCATTATGGGCCGGGCGAGGAGGCGATGTTGAACTGAGCTTTGAGTGACACCAAATTTCTTGTAGGACGTTTAGTCGCTTGGATGCAGGTTGCTAGCTTAGTGGTCGCTGGCGCGGGAACAGTCACGTGCGGTGAGTTGGCGTGTAGTTGGACCCGAGTAGCAGCGAAGTGTCCGCACACATGGGAAGACTGCCTTGATTTTTGTTGCGACTCATAATTTATGGGTTGCGTTGTGGCTGCTCAAGGCGCTCATCCGGGTTCACATCGGTCATAATCCTACCCTGTCCCGTGTACTGGTTGGTAGGCAACTGCAAGTTAACGTATTTAACCCAAGAGTTGCTGAAATTGGGACACGGACAGCAGGGAGAGCTGCCGGAGGTACGGGGATACCGATGGTGAAGTGCTCAAATGGCACAGAGAGTTCGTTAGGGCGTAGGAACGATATCTGTGCGTTCAGGTAGCTACCAACTTTGAAAAAAGATTGGGAATCTAGCCTGTAACTTTTGTTTCTGAATTTTATTCACTCTTGCTTGATTTCTGGGCTACTGCAGTTTGTTAAAGGACTGTGCTCGAACCACAGTCTGGAGCAATCTCTGTAATTTGGAAATTAGTTGTTTTTACATCTTTTTCATTTTTTACTTTTTCTCTAAACTTCCCTATCTATGATTTTCATGGTTTTCTTGGGACTCCACACCTGACAGCGGTAGTAATCACCTCAAATGCCGGGTTGTATACAGCGCCAAATGGAGGGCGATATGGCTTCACAATGGCGGCTGAAGGGTGGGACCCAAGGCGACTAGGGACAGAAGATGCATTTCCTTCTTACTTTAAGTGCAACTGACTGTTCCACAAAAAACACCATTTCATTGGGATGAACAGACATCTCAGTGTAGGCACGTTTCTGTCGAAAGGCAGCCTCGTGCAGACTGGAATGAGTCTCCGAAAGGGGTGGGCGGGCGCGTTTGTTGGTCTCTTGGGGCAGAAGAAGAGATTGCAACAATATCCCCGTAGTGTAAATATCTGCAAAAACCTTCTGCTAAAAATTGGAACTTTTTGAGTGTCTTTTAGATTAAAAAACACCCAGTATTTTGTAATTTTTTATTTTTATTTTCTTATCTTTCTTCCTCTGTTTCTTCTTGCGAGGCATCAAGAATCGGTTTGTCTGCGCGCTAGCGCGGTTTGATTTTGTTATTTGTTGCCAACAATGATAAAATTAACTGGTTTGAAAATTTCGAAGTTCTACAGACATGATTTCGTGCTTTTTTAGAAAAGCACAAAAGTCATGTTTTTGTGGAATCAGACCATTTTGATCTGGTTCAGAACTTCTAGTTCCAAACAAATTTCTATTTGCTTTCAAAAAATGTTGTTTCTCTTCAGAAATGGAGAAAATTCGGCATTTATATTGGTCAAAGTTTTATTTTTTGTCAAAAAATCAAGATGGCGACCTGAAAACAATAGAAAAACATGTGGAAATCTCGGAATTTTCGAGAATGATTGGAATTTTAAATTTTGACATTTTCTTGGAACTCTGGGAAATCAATTCCATGAATTATTTTAATTTTCTACCAATGGGAAACCAGGGGGGGGGAAGTGACATCACTAATCCCTCTCCCAAGAATGGCTACTTGAGCCTAATCTCCTGTCTCCTCATTGGTCGTGACTTAATTCCACTTGTTCACCTTGCAAGCTGCGGTCCTGCTTTTGGTCACATTGTGTCAATGCCAGCGACCAGAACTGGTAAGACCACGTGGGACTCTCCTGCACCTAATTCTTTCACACCCGCAACGGATTCAGATTTGAACGACTCGGATAACAATTCGATTGCTTCTTCAAACGACAATATGTCAGTCCCTAAAGTTAAATTGTTGGATCAAGCGATGCTTGAAACGACTTGCAACGTCTTTAATCTAGTTATCGATGATATGACAACCTACGAAGTGTGGGAAGACACGCTTCTGAAAGTAGCCGATCACTTGGTGGAACTCCAAGACAAATCGGATAGCACTATGCGTCAATTAACGCAAACGCGCACGGAATTCGGTGATATTAGCGACCGGTTAACTCATGCTTTGCAGGAGTTAGACTCTGCGAAATTATCGAATGAAAGCTTGTTGAAGATGATAGCTAGTCAAAAAGCTATCGTTGACAGCGTGGTGGCGGCTGGACAATCGAATTTGAGAGCACAATCTGCAATCTCAAACACGATTTCTCCCACCGTGACAACACCAAACTCTGGATCCAGCACAGGCTCAACGCCTACGACTGGAAATCCTCTTTTTCTGGCTTGGGGAGAAAAGTTTCTTCACAAAACTGACCAGGCTATGCCTGCTCCCAGGCCAATGGATGAAGTAGAGCTAAGTAAACGAGTCAAATCCATTGGAATTGAAGCGTTTGCAGGGGACAAAACGAAAGCTAAGTCTTTCCTTATTGATTTAAAACGTTCTCTACGCTTTGCTTTGCCCTATCTGAACCAAGTGCTTGCTGAGCATTTGTTTAAGTTTTTCCGAGGAGATGCGGCCACATGGTTCTCTTCTCATGCCAAAACGAATTGGGAGGAATTCGAACATGAATTTATCACCCATTTTCGTCCGAGCGATGCGCTGCTTTTAGCAGAAATTGCTAAAACACAGCAACTGTCTCATGAGTCTGCCACCCAAGTGGTGATAAGACTCGAGAAGTTATACGCTCAATTGACTATTCCTGTGCACGAGAGCCAGCAAATTCAAAAAGTGCTGGCAATTCTGCGCCCAGCGGCCAAGAACATGGTCGCAAATGCCATTAATTTGGAGAACACTTGGGCGTCGCTCAGGAAAGCTTGCATTGCTACGGAGGCCGCGATTATAAATCAGGAAACTGTGACAAATGCAGCAATCATCGAGGCGGCAAAAACAGAAACTGTTACGCCAATTCAAAAATCCAACCAGCAAATGGTAACAATACCAAATGCTGCGGGTGGAGATAAACCGAAATTTGTTCCGTTTGGATTGAGAAATCCAAACAATAGAACACTGTTCCCTGCGCCTAAAAATGCTGCGATAGCAGCAACAAAGGCCGCAGAAGGCAACGAGAAGGCGCTAGTCCCGAGCAATAGGCTCAAAGACTATGCGACCAAACCAAGAGTTGGCGGTTGCTGGGGCTGCGGTGGCGCACACCTTGAAAGGGATTGCCCCCTTAAAGTGGAAGCCGCTAAAGCAGCAATGGAAACAATCGCCGCTGCCCAACACAGCATGATGCAGGCTATGCTTGCAGCCAATGAATTTGGTGGCTGGCCTGAAATGTCGGGAAACGAGGAGTCGCAGTCGACAGAAACCCCCGAGTAACTGACGACTGCGCTCTTACTATAGTGTTGATTCCAATGGAAGAGGACATGGAGGATGCTCTATTTGATGACATTTCATCCACAGAGCCAGATCCTCGCGTGGTTTTTTCCACAGAACCTGAAATCGACCATGTAAACGTTGCTTTAAAGACAGGAAAGAGTATTACTCCCCTGCCTTACTTCAAAGCAACACTAAACGGTTTAAAGGTCACCGCTCTGATGGATTCTGGGGCAACCCACAGGTACATCAGCGGGGGAATGCTTAAAAAGCTAAACCTCTTGCACTTTATGACTCCATTTTTAGAAAATCGAGTTGTATACACTGGCGATAGGCCAACACGTCCAATCGGGACAATCACGCTGT
Source organism: Strigamia acuminata (assembly GCA_949358305.1). Taxonomy (NCBI): domain Eukaryota; kingdom Metazoa; phylum Arthropoda; class Chilopoda; order Geophilomorpha; family Linotaeniidae; genus Strigamia; species Strigamia acuminata. The sequence continues at coordinate 61,789,729 of OX442314.1, read as the reverse complement.
CACTCAAGTGGCGGGGTGGCGAAATCCCTGTGACATTTACTGTTCTTCCATCAGCTTCCAAATTTATATTATTAGGTTGCTCTTGGATTATCGAAAATAGGATTGTTCTCAATCTAACAGATCGAGAATATTTCTTTCTTGATTTTCCACATGACACATTTCCCTTCGACGACCCACCATCGCCTGAAGAACTTGGAAATGCAATAATGGATCGATGGGATGCTTTGGTTGCAGAATCAAAGTCACCTTCTGTCTCCACGGCTGATTTGAGCCAGAGACTGTTAGCAAAAAGCAATTTGTCACCAAGGCAGAGATCTCAAATCTTAACTCTTGTAGAAAAATACAGACATGTGTTTAGTGACAAAGCTGGCTGCCACCCCACGTTGGAACATCCAATTCCGACTGGAGATGCGCCTTCATTTCGATGCAAAGACCGACCAATGAATCCCAAGAAAGCTGAGATTTATCGCGAATTGGTTGCTGAATTGCTGAGAGATGGTTGGGCCGAACCTTGCGAGGGGAGTTATAAAAATCCCCCCGTGATTGTTGCAAAGAAAGACGGAGGGTACCGCCTCTGTATTGACTTTCGCTGGCTAAATAAAATCACAATTAAGGACGTCTATCAGATGCCCTCAATTTCTATGATTTTGGCCTGTTTAGGTGGAAAAAAGTTCTTTTCTACTTTGGATTTAACTAAAGGTTATTACCAAATAAAACTTAAACCAAGTGACAAGAAGAAAACTGCTTTTTCTACTTCTGATGGAACATACCAGTTTACTCGTATGCCTTTCGGACTGTGCAATGCACCCAGTGCGTTTCAGAGAATGATGGATCAAGTTCTTGGAACTGCACAACACAAGTGGGCACTCGCTTACCTCGATGATATTATCATCTTTAGCGACTCATTTGAAGAACACCTTCAGCATTTAGATGACATATTGTCAAAATTAGACAAAAATAAATTGACAGCGAGTCCGTCAAAGTCATTTATTTGCCCAGAAGAACTAAGTTTTCTTGGTTTCACGATGTCAAATGGGAGTTACAGCCCAAACAACGACAAAGTGGAAGCAATTTTAAATTATCCAACCCCTTCCAGTATAAAACAACTTCAGCGTTTTATTGGAATGGTGGGTTTCTATGCTGCTCTGATTCCAAAATTGAGTATTACTCAAAAACCGTTCTTTGCCCTTCTAAAGAAAGATACAAAATGGGAATGGTCTGAAGAATGCAATGTTGCCTTCGAATATTTGAAAAATCAACTTGCAAAAGGAATTATGCTGCCTCTGCCTGATTTCGCACGCAACTTCACCATCCATACAGATGCTAGTGGCGGCGGGCTCGGAGCTGTCCTCATGCAAATTGATGACCATGGTGCTTTAAGACCAGTTGCGTACGCCAGCAGAACTCTGCAAGGCGCGGAAAACAACTACAGCACCACCGATTTGGAATGTTTAGCTGTGGTTTGGGCGGTTGATAAGTTCAAGCCATACATTGAATATTCTGAATACCAAGTTGAGACTGACCATCATGCTCTGAGATTTCTCATGACAATGGAAAATCCAGCTGGAAGACTGGCTAGGTGGGCAATGAAATTGCAGAATGAAAATTTCACCATCAAGTACCGGAAAGGCACCGACAATCAAGTCGCAGATGCCTTATCCAGAGTCTCTCTTGATAATGGCAATCCATTAGAAGGGAAAGCAACTCTAACTGAGATTATAGAGCCTGTTGCTCTGGCATATCTCACCAATGAGACCGATTACCCGATGTCTTTCGAGAACATTATATTACAGCAGCGTGCAGATAAACATCTTTCAAAACTAATCGAATGGTTGGAATTGGATGATGGACAACCTCGACCAGAACTTCCTAAGTTCTTGGAAGAAAGGCAGTACGACTGCACACTCACTAGAAAAGGAATGCTTATTATTTATGCACCTTTTAAAACTGATTTCTTTGTGGAGGAAGAGGATTTGGGAATTGGATTTAAAATCTTTATTCCACCATCTCTGCAACTCGCAGCACTTCAACTAATTCACGACCATCCGATGGCTGGTCACGGAGGAGTTGAAGTAACTCTAGAGCGATTGAAAAGAGTTTATTTCTGGCCTGGCATGCAAAAAGAAGTAAAACTTCATGTAGCAAGCTGCAATCGCTGCCAACGCTGCAAACCGATTCAGAGAAAACCAAAGGGATTGATGGTCCCAACTTCTCCAAAAATTGGTCGTTTTGAGAAGATAGGAATCGATCTAATAGGTCCATTACCTAGAACCTCGAACAGAAATCGCTTCATTCTAGTTGTGGTGGATTATGCCACCGGCTGGATGGAAGCTACACCGCTGAGATCCGCTAAAATGACTGCAATTGCACCAATTTTAAGACGATTTTTCAGCTGTCATGGGTGCCCTCGTTTTATGTTGAGCGATAATGGCCCCCAATTCATTTCTGACGTGTTTCAGACTCTCTGTGACGATGCAGGGGTTGTACCAATTAAAGCAACGCCTTACCATCCCCAGACTAACCTGACTGAACGCGTAAACAGGAATATCAAGATTATGCTTCGAATTTTTACATTTGAGCACGATCACTGGGACAGATGCATTGACCAGATAAATTTTGCTTTGCACTCTGCCCCAAATGTGTCTACCGGTTTTACACCAGCAATGCTGACGTATGGCAGGGAATTACGACCATTTTGGGATAATCGAGATGTGTCTTATGACACCCCATTCGACCCAAATAGGCCCTACGACGCTGTCAGAATGCTAGTCGCTAGACACCGTACTCTGATTGCTGCAGCTTTTAAAAATAAGAGTCTGGCCCAAGCAAAACAGAAAACTTACTACGATCAACACCGCAGCGACGATAAGTTCGAAATTGGAGATTTGGTTCTGCTAAAGACCCACCCATTGTCCAATGCTGCTAATCGATATGCTGCGTCCCTTGAGGATCGCTTTGAAGGACCTTATGTAATAACTAAAGTCTTTAACAACAATGCGTATGCCCTTGCGAAACCAATAACTTTGCAAGCGAGGGGTACACACAACATTGTAAAACTCAGGAGATTCATCCCCTCAGAAGAAAAGGCTGAATGGCCCATTTTAGATAAGGAAGATGAAGAAGTTCTTGAAAACCAACCTGTGGACACTGGAACAGCAACAATATTGCCAACTCCAGTGCGACCAACGGAATCTGGTATCGCAACTAAGTTGCCAACACCAGTAAAACCTTTTGGGAAACCAAAAAGAATAAAACCCTTGCTGTTGCCACAAGTGGATTCACAAAAACCCACGACGGCTCGACCAAAACCAAATTCGGACTCAAATAGACCTTCGAGAAATCACGTTTTACCGATCCGATATCGGGATTGACCGCTAGGTGACACTTCAAATCGGGAGACCCATTTGGACCAATCACAGACTGTTTACAAAACATCTGCGGTCCATACGCCAATTAAACGTTCGCGGGACGTCTTCCGGTTCCATACTTAAACACCACCATTCGTTGATCAAATCACTTATTCACTGCGATCGCCACTGACCAGTCGTGTGGAACTTCTCTGGAAAATCGAGACGAAAAGTTTGAAAAAACAATGGAAAATCACCGAAACAACGAATGGGTCCAGTGCCCAGTATGCAACGGCTTCGGCTACATCACACTGTGGAATCTATCGCGAATCCCGTGCATGAACTGCGGCGGAGACGAAATCGTGCTGACGGATCAACCACTCGAAGAATGGTTTGTCATGTTCATGACGCTGCCCGGTCAGCCGATTCCGCTGCACCACCGACAAATTAACTGGATGCGCGTCCGATCGCGCACAGACCGCGAAAGGGAAGTCGCAGACAGGGAACAAGCGCGTGTGGCGAATGCCACACCGACGGAACCCCCAAAGAAAAGACAGAAAACGGCAACGAAGAGCGTACGCTCTCAACCGCCGCCGACTGCCTCTACTAATATCTCTACGAAGAAACCCGCAGCGACGACGTCGCAGAAGGTTCTTCGTCCGCCACATAAGCCATTTGTGCTTAAAAAGAAGGCTGCCGAGGAGACAAAAGCGACCGTACAAAGTACCGTCGCCCAAGCTCCTCACCAACCACCGACCGCCCAAGCTCCTCACCAACCACCGACCGCCCGTCCAAACATTTCGGAGAAATTGCTGGAAATGAGACGGCTCGTGGCGATCGAAAATCCCACGTTGAGTGAACGAAGCGTGAATACCGAAGCAAAAATTCGGTACAGAGCGAAAAAACACGCGGACCATAAGGACCGAATGGCGAAAAGAGACGCCGAGAAAGCGGCTCATCAGCAATTGACTGCGCCATCGGCCACAATCACATCGAATGCGCCACGCGCACTCGTTAAGAAAATCCCAGCTCAAACGGAAAAAGCTCCCGATGAGCTACGAACAGCTTGGGCGGGACAGTACGGTCCTCAACCAATCCAAGGTATTGTGAACCTGATCCCGACCAAAGCCACGGCGGCCGCAATCGCTTTTCCAGCGGCCTGCCAACTACCGCAAACGATGTTTGGTGCCAATACAGCGGCGACGCCGGCTGTCATTATGCCGCCGATGGTTGGAGAACGCCCGACGAACGTCGTGTTCCAGGGATTCGCGGATCCTCCACCAGTTTGCGACAACAATGTAGTCACCACCGAAGCAACGATCGAGACCGCGATGCAGATTGACGGCGCACCGAACGAGGAGTCGCACACACCGCCACCACCACCGCCAGTCGTTCCCGAGCCCAAAGCTACCGCCGTGAAAAAGAAGTCGAATAAGAAGTCACGCAAGAAGCTAGCAGAAGAATTCGTCGACGACAAAACTGAAGAAGAGCCAAAAACCGACGATACGCCACCCACACCGGGGAAATCGCTGCAGTGAAGTTTTTGTTAGACTTTGGAACCACTTTTGAGTTATTTAAATCGTTTTTCGATGTGAAATGACTTTGAAATGTTTATTTTATTATCCATCGGTTATCTTTTCTTATTCGGGGTAATTTAGTATTGTTTCTTATGTTTTTCCTTAGTTTCTATGTAAAGGGAATGCATGATGCCTTTTAGATGTGTCTTATCCATCTGGCATCATGCATCCTCTATTCTGTGTGTATTTCTACTTATTGTTTCTATTTTCGGCCACCAGATGTCTCTGGCACATTACAAATGGCCGCTCACACGGGTAGTGTGTTTCCTTGTGTTTGTCCAGTGATTCTGGACCCATTATGTAAGTTTTCTCTTAATAAATGTTATATTTTTGGTTAACTATTGTATTTAGTTCGGCACTACACGTTTCTATAAGTGTAGTGCACGCGAATTTGATCGTAAGTCCGCTCAAACTCGCGTACGCGCATCACGCGCATTTGTCCGCACTTAGAAGTGCGTTTGACTCAGTTTTACGCTTCCTATCGCCTATTTCGGCGATATTTTTGCGCCACACAGCTACAAGTGGTAGCAGAGGCCTGGAAAGCCACCAGTGCCTCGTTTTTCCATTAATTTTCCGTGAATTTCGCGATTTTTCGCGATTTTTGCGGAAATTTTTGTTTTTTTCAGATTTTCGACGATTTCCGGCAGTCAACAACGTCTTTCTGACGTTCACAACCCCGGAGTGCGGTCGTAATCGTCGATTTTTGAATTTTTTCAACCTTTTTTCGTGTTTTTCGAGTTAAAAACACTGTTTTTTTGTGTTTTTCGAGTTAAAAACACTGCTTTTTGTGCATTTATTGTGCAAGATAGCGACAATTGACCTAGGAAAGGTCTTGTTCTTTTTTTTCCCTCTAATTTTTCGTGAATTTCGCGATTTTTCGCGATTTTTGCGGAAATTTCATTTATTTTCAGATTTTTTCGCCGATTTTCATCATTTGTCACGTTCCGACAACGTCTGAGCGACGTTTTCATCCAGAAACGGGCATAACCCGCTGTCTGCACCCCGGAGTGCGACAGTATCGGCGATTTTCGAGAAGTTTTTCCCGGTTTTCGAAATCGGTCGGCGATCTTTTGAAGAATTCCGCATTTTTTATGCGCGGTGTGCACAGGGACGTCTGTGCATACAGATTCACCAACTTCTCCTTCTTTTTATTTCAGATTTCGAATTTATTTGTTAATTTTAAGTTTTTGGAGTGGGTCCCGATTAGTATCGGCACAGCCCTTCGGACATTCCGTCCAAGCTGTGCTTGTATTCTTAGACAAGGCTGAGCCCTGCGCCACCTAACATTCCCGCGGCCCCAGGTGGTCATAAAGGACGTTAGGGGGACACTTGTCTAAGGTTCTTAGCCAATTTTAGCATTGGCTCCCCGTCGAGGTTATTCCGCTTCTAACAACGTTTAGTGAAGTGCTTCGAGTGAAAAGTGCTCCGATTACGTCTTTAGTGCCTCGAGTGTTTATGCGTGCTCATTATCGCCATTATCTCCGATTTTCCTCCGGAAAAATGCAGACAGCAAGAGCCAACTTGAATTGGAATCGGTACACGAAGGAAACATCGGCTTTTGCTATGGACAATCGTGGATGCAATCAATCCCGACCTCCTCGTCCGATTTCGCAGGTTCGCTGTTTTAATTGCGGCTTTTTCGGCCACTACGCGAATAAGTGCCCCCGCCCTCGCAAACAGGGCAAGGAACCGCAACCGGTCGCGTCTCAACAAGGCCGACCCCGCAGTAAGAGCAAACGACGGCAGAATAACAGTTCGCAGCAATCCGGTGGTCAAAACCGTGATGTTTCTCGTCCCCGAAGGGACGCCGCTTACCTGTTGTCGGCTCCACCGGTGATCGAAGCTCCGGTTGTACATTTTCTCCAGTCCCACGAATGGATTGTCGATTGTGGGGCCACCGACCACGTTTCGCACGTCAAAGCGTGGTTTACGAACTTTGTTTCCGTTGTCCCGTTCAACATCGAGTTAGGCCAGGGCAGTTCGAGGGTCACAGGCAAAGGTGACGTTCCGGTCAAGTCGCTCATCGATGGCTGCGAATGCACCGTATTGCTCCGCGACGTATTATTCGCACCTGACTTCGGCGCCAATCTTATCTCGGTTTCTCGGATTGATAAATGCGGACATCACATCCACATTCACAACTCGGAATTGCATACGTATGAAACGGACATCAAACTAAGTGTTCTTCGGGCGAAACAGAAGTCTGGACTTTATTTCGTGGATGGGCTCATCTCGCCATTCGCCGCTCCGACTAATGTTTCGAGTTCGTCTGTTTCATCATCACTTCCGACTCCGATACCGACCACTCTAGTGACGAAGGAAGAGGACTTTCCCGCATTGCCCAAGTCTTCCAACAAGACTAAGAAGAAGTCGGCTGACAATATGACCGATTTCCGCTTGCCCGTCTCCTCCAACACCTTGCTTGTCCCTTCACTTTTCCCTACCAGTCCTGCTCCTATTCCCGGATCCCAACCTCAACAGATCCGGATGTATTCCAATGCCCTCGCATCTCCTCCTCCCGTTGCCAAGTCAAACGCAGCATTACCTCCCAAACCAGTTAATCCTTCGGTTGCCAACGTCGCAGACGCCACGGGATTGTGGCACGGCAGGCTGGGTCACCTGCATACGAAGGCCATGCGGACTTTAGCGGCTAACTCCCAGGTTTATGGGCTTGATCCAGCTGCTGTTCGCCAGGAACTTTCCTGCAACACGTGCCGTGTTGCCAAGTCCACGCGTGCTCCACATAAGCCAATTTCCGCGCCTTCAACCACGAAACCGCTTGAATTGCTTCACATGGACGTCTGGGGCCCGTCGAGACTGCCTTCCATCGGCGGTGCTAATTTTGCCTTCACCATTATCGATGACGCCACCAGGTACGCCTGGCTTTTCCCGATCGCCCGTAAATCCGATGTTTTTGCTACGTTTAAAGACTTTGTTTCCCGCGTTGAACGTATTGCTGATTGCCGGATTAAAACAATTCGCACCGACCGTGGAGGAGAATTTATTTCGAGGGATTTTGACCGTTTTCTTGCCGACAAGGGTATTGTTGCTCAACGGACCAATCCCGCATCGCCACAGATGAACGGTGTCGCCGAACGCCTGAACCGGACAATGGGCGACTATCTCCGCTCCATCAACTCCGAAACCGGATTTTCGCACACGCTTTGGGCTGAACTTGCCGTGACGTTCACATATATCAAAAACCGCAGTCCGCATTCGAAGCTCAACGACGAAATCCCATACATTTTGTGGCGCCAGCGTGCTCTTTCCGTCAGACATTTTCGTAAGATTGGTTCCAAGTGCTGGGTACACTTCACCGCACCTGGACGCAACAAACTGGATCCTCGAGCGTGGGCAGGATTTCTCGTTGGCTACGCTTCGGGAACTCGAGGGTATCGAGTGTGGAATCCGGCTACGAACACCGTCACCGAATCTGTTCACGTCCAAATCGATGAACGGCAGAACTTTAAGCGCTCGCCCTTTTATGTTCCAGATCCGGATGACAATGCTCCACCCATGGAGGAGCCTGCTCGTGGCCACACCCCGTCACGTGTCACTTTTCGTGATAACTTTCCAACTCAGCCTTGGCCTCGTCGACGTCACGATTCGGATAACGACTCTTCTGCTGACAGCAGTGACGAGGATGGTATTGCCAGTCGTGCTCCCTCCGTCGCTTCGAGTGCTCCGTCTTTCGCTTCATTCGCACCATCTCTTCCTACAGCTGATGGTCTCATCGCCGCTGCTGACGGCTTAGCTGCTACGACTGATGGCTCTGTTACCGACGCTGATGGCTCTGTTACCGTCGCTGATGGCTCCGATAATGTTACGACCATTGCAGGACATGGACAATTTACTCCGACCGTACGTTCCACCCGCCTGCCTCATCTACGGCGTTCGATGTCCTACCCATCTCTCCCGGGTCTTGACGACACCGCAGCGATGTCTGAACAGGGTTCAGATTTTGACGAAGACCTTCTCGACGAAGCGGCTGCCTTGCCTGTCCGACTTCCGGGTACGCCTAATTTGGCGCCTTTACGCGCTCTTCATTGCCCTTGGAGTTTTGTTGGCGGCGTTTCGCCCTTCAGCGGATGGAGGAGAGAAGAGCATCTCCGGAAAGATCAGGTTCCGGGGAGGATTAAAGTCGACGTTTATTATTATCCGGAGCACGGTGTCCGCTTGCGGTCGCACACAGATATCGCCGCTTATTGTTTCGCACACCGGATACCGTATGATGAGTCCGTTTTCTTCTTCGGCAATTTAGAACACCACATGCCATATGCTCCGCCATCGCCTCCTCGTGTCCACATGTGTTTTCGGGAACCGGCCACATACGCCGAAGCTGTGAAATTGCCCGAAGCACCGAAATGGACCGAAGCAATCGACGAGGAACTTTCGACTTTCAAGCAACGAGACGTTTATAAGGAGGTTCCGAGACCCCCTGACAAGACTGTGCTCGGTTGCAAATGGATTTTTAAGTTCAAAAGTGACATTACCGGAAAGATTACCCGATATCGTGCTCGACTGGTCGCCCAAGGATTTCGGCAGACAATGGGCGTTGACTACGATGAAGTTTTTAGTCCCGTAGTCAATTTTGTCCTAATCCGTTTCTTCTTTTGTCTGCTGGTTATTCTCCTCGGATGGAGGGACACGCACCTCGACGTGAAATGTGCCTACCTCTACGGCGACCTTGACCACGAGATTTATATGCGGATTCCCGCTGGTGCCACATGTTCCTCGCCCGACAACGTATGGTTGTTGACCAAGTCGCTTTACGGTCTTCACCAGTCGGGGCGCATGTGGTACCAGAAACTTAATGAAACATTGACAGAACTCGGATTTCAAAAGTTTCCAGCATGTAATTGTGTGTACGCCTACGGACATTCGGCCATTATGCTGGTATACGTCGACGATATTGTTTTATTTTATGCTTCGGAAAACATCAGGGATCGAATACTCAAGCTGATCACGAGTAAATTCGACATTGTCGACCTGGGGCCAATCACCAAACTGCTGGGAGTCGAGTTCGAGCGTCGTGACGGGAAAGTCTTTATGACTCAACGCAATTACATTGACAAACTCCTCAAAAAGTTTAATGTTTCATCTGACGCGCTCATCAAGGTGCCAGTCACACCTGGGACCACGTTAGTCAAGGGACCGCTCACCGACCTTCCGGATTTTCCGTATCGATCACTCGTCGGATCTTTATTGTTCCTGGCTTCACGTACTCGCCCCGACATTTTGTACTCGGTGATCGCATTATCGCAGTACAACAACTGCTACACCGAGAGCCATATCAAGTGTTTGCTGCAGGTCCTTCGTTACGTCGCGAACACGAGCGAGTACGCCATCGAACTTTCGAAATGCGATTCGAGTCAACTGTGGGGTTGCACAGACGCCTCTTGGGCCTCCGACATCGCTACATCGAGATCATTCGGCGGATACATTGTTTACATCGGAAGTGTGCCCATTGGCTGGAGCTGCAAGAAGCAGACCAGCGTCGCTTGCTCCACAATGGAAGCCGAATTTGTGGCACTTGTCGAAATCGTCAAAGAACTCTATTGGCTCGACAGTATTTATCAAGTGTTTCCACCTTTACGTCGGTTATCGAAACCGATCATATTTTCCGATGCCCTCGCCTCGATTCAGTTCACGAACAACGACATCGAGAACTCGAAAACGAAACATATTCGAGTGAAGTTTCACTGGCTTCGTGAGTGGCACATTGCCGGATGTTTCGAACTCCGCAAAATTCCGGGTGAGATAAATGTATCCGACATTTTCACCAAGTGGCTCAGTTCAGAGCGTCTTCGAAATTTATTATCTCGGATTTTCGTCTCGAAGTAACTTTTTTTCGATTGTTTAGCACCGACATTTTACATCGAAGGAGGGAATTGTTAGACTTTGGAACCACTTTTGAGTTATTTAAATCGTTTTTCGATGTGAAATGACTTTGAAATGTTTATTTTATTATCCATCGGTTATCTTTTCTTATTCGGGGTAATTTAGTATTGTTTCTTATGTTTTTCCTTAGTTTCTATGTAAAGGGAATGCATGATGCCTTTTAGATGTGTCTTATCCATCTGGCATCATGCATCCTCTATTCTGTGTGTATTTCTACTTATTGTTTCTATTTTCGGCCACCAGATGTCTCTGGCACATTACAAATGGCCGCTCACACGGGTAGTGTGTTTCCTTGTGTTTGTCCAGTGATTCTGGACCCATTATGTAAGTTTTCTCTTAATAAATGTTATATTTTTGGTTAACTATTGTATTTAGTTCGGCACTACACGTTTCTATAAGTGTAGTGCACGCGAATTTGATCGTAAGTCCGCTCAAACTCGCGTACGCGCATCACGCGCATTTGTCCGCACTTAGAAGTGCGTTTGACTCAGTTTTACGCTTCCTATCGCCTATTTCGGCGATATTTTTGCGCCACACAGCTACAGTTTTCGCCGTCGTTTTAAAGGAGATTTTGGCCAAGCCTGTTAAGACTTTTATAGTGCCAGAAATAATTTTTTTTATTGTCAAAACAAGTTTTTTTTTATTATTATTCCAAAGTGTTAAAATTAGCATACTTACCTTTTAAATGTTAAATGGATTCAATAACTACAAATGTTAGATTTTAAAGTTCAAAAAGTGTTTTTTATTCATATATATTTTTAAATTACAAGTGTTATTTTACATTTTTATTTTTCAATAGTGTTTAAATTGTACAAGTTTTCCATCCTGGGGGTAAGTGTGTATGTGTTCCTTTGTAGTGTTGTTATTTTCCCAAGTGCATTCCTACCGGTGATCTTCGTTCTAGCTGATGGCTCGTCCGAAATATGGTAATCTGATAATCTGAAAAAAGAAAAGTAATGCGATGTGTTAACTTTCAACAACCACTTCAGTGATTGCGTTGTACCCCCTCGTACTTACCTTTTTCCAGGGGGGGGAAATGTGACCAGCTGCCCCTGCGCACGGGTCGCTGCACTGCAACGGCAATGCACTTGGCGCAGCTCCAGCGCCTCTCGTATCTCGCGCAGCCTGTTGCGGTTCCCCGCAACCAGGTGGAGCTGCGGGCCTTTGGTCAAGCAGGATCGGGCCCCGGAAGTCGCCCTTCCGGAAGTGGTTGGTCCCCGTAGGGACAAGAGAGTTGTTGATCAACCAGCAAGGCGAACGGTCGCATCGCGACCGCCTCCGAAACTGGCTGCAAAGATAACCCGAACTATCGGCGTGGCGACGTTGTCGCCCGCCGGGACCTGAGCGTCCAGTTGCGCCACGTCCGCCGGACGTTAACCGTAACTTCGGCGGCGTGGCCCAAAACCGATTACCGACCTCGTGTGTCATGGCGGCCGATGGCCGCCGTGCCACGCGGTCTGATTAGGGACGGTTCGAAGGAACCGCCGCCTTGGGAAATACACTATGGGACACTACAATCATACCCCTAGACATCTAATAAAGCCATAACTAAAACTATATTGTGTCTCCGTGTATTTCGTGGTTTGTTTTATCGTGTGTGTTGCGTCCAGCGCCTCCGTGGCTCTCCCCCGACCACGTGGCGTCCGTCCGAACACTCACACAACTTTCACATGAAATTATCAAATTACTGGGATCATCTTGGATGCAGATATTCTGAAATTTGGCACTTAGGGTCAGTTTTATTATATTTCAAAGAAGTTTAATTATCCCTTTCCCTCCTCTTTTCTTCTAGGTAATCTGAAAACTGTAAGGTACATTTTTAAATTTCTAAATTTCTAAACGGACATTAAGAACAGGTGTTCAGGGGTGTAATATTCTGTCTCCTCTTGTGACCCAAACCCCTTTTCTCCCCCCACTTGGTATGTAAGTTCCCTTGAAATAAACCATATTCATTCTGCACTAAGCATTCACAACAGTCAGTCTCATTTATTTAGTTTAAAACTCCACTAAAGTTCCTTGGATTTCCACTAAAAATAGTTTTTTTTGGCTTAGTTAAATAAGTGGGACAAAAAATTACCGATAGTGGAAAAACCAGTCAGTGTAAGATTTAGTTTTTTTTTAGTGGAAATCCAAGCCACTTTAGTGGGATTTTAATTTATGCCCAAACTTATACTGTATACACTACACCTCCTGTTTCTACCAAAATTAATTGTTAAACCTAACCTTGTTCTACTGCAATAGATGCTGAATAAAAAAGTAAGAATTTATCCTATTTCATGTGTAAAAATGAAACCATTGGGCTCCATGATAGAGTGATCAAAGATTTTGTAAGTTATTTATAAAAGTTTTATTGCATAACTTCTTCCTGGTGACATTTTATTTCTTTCAGGTTGCATTTGGAAAAGCAGGGTTCGATGACATGACCTTGGAAAGTCAAAAGAACGTGCTGCGAAACATTTGAAGCAGAAGACCGGTGATATTTTTCCGCGGCTGAGTCGTGCCGAGAATCGGTTGTCTCAGACACACATTTTGAAGTGATTAGTTTCATTAAAGCTCATCAGACGGCGCTTCCCACTGATGAGGTAATTGGCCATCCTCGAAACTGAACTTGTAGAGTGATACTTTGTATTGTTTGGAATTTAGAGTCTAGCACCTGACTTAATAATCAGATGTCTGATTCTTTGTATGAATTAAATTAAGACAACTTCTTTCATTTGTCTATGTGGTTCATTCATCCCCTGGGCCACGTAGCAATATGTAGAAATTCTACAAACCAAAAATTGAATTTGAATTGAATATGGAATTAGCATCACACCTCCGATGTAGTGCACACTTTATTAACTTGATGGCTACAACTGATGATGCTGTGGTAATTAAATACTAACGTCACAACAGTGCAATGTCCAAATTTCAAGCAATTTTCAACAAGATGAATCATAGTGCCCAAGTTGAAGAAAAACTTCATGACCTGTGTAATCGTTGTATTCCAACACCCGGAACAACAAGACGGAATTCGGATTACTTCAGCACTTCTGTGCTGATATCGCTGGAATAAAAATTAACGAGTGTCTGTGGAATTACTAATGTCAATGTTTTTACAAAGTTAGACATAGATTTGTGACTCTCAAGACACCAGACTCAGACCCATCCTTGGTCCACCTCTCTACCTAACCTAAGCCTCCATTGTTCACCATTTTGTTTTATCGATAATAAATCAGTCTGAAACAGCACGCACGTTACCGACTCACAAGATTTTTTGAAAAACTGGTTACGAGTGATGAACCCTGGTGCAACTGCATTGAAACTAGCCGCAATGCAGCTATCTTCAGACAGTTTCAAAACAGCCAACTTTCAAATGAAGTTATCAAATTACTGGGATCATCTTGGAAGCGATCTTCTTGTAAAACATACGAAACATCATGAAAACGATGGTGTTCTTGGGCACAGGAACAGAATTTGGACCCTTTTTGGTCCTCTCCAATAAACCTGGCCAATTTCTTGAGTTTTTTTTAACAAATTAGGCCTAACCTACAGTTCAAATAATGGTTATTGTTCTTGTATCTCTTCAACCCTTTCCTTTAGCGATTCAGATTTAGAGCCATTAAATTAGCTAATCCACCTAAACCCAGATATTCTAAAATTTGGCACATAGGATGAGTTTTATTATATTTAAAAGGAATTTAATTATTCCTTTCCTCCTCTTTTCTTCTAGTTAATCCAAAAACTGTAGAGATTTTGGCCGTATGTTTAGCCAGTAGATCGGTGGACCTTTGTTTACTTCGCAAATCTCTTTCTTCCAGACTTCTTGTAGCATCCCAATTCTGTCAAACCTGTTGTGGCGGTTGTTAATGTTTGATCAACTCAGTGTTGTATTTACGGGTGTACGTTTGCGGCTTAGTGCGCTTGTGTCATGTAATCATCGTGCAGTTCATTTGTGAGTTTCAACAACCCTTAGTTTGTTAGTGCGTTTATACGTTGTTGTGCGCATTTTGCTGTCCAGTGTTTTGCAGGCATTTCTGTGATACATTTTGTTTTGTTTGTTTCGGTGAAACATTTCATTACGTTAAGTTTTCATGATTGACCCGAATGTATCACTGTACATGATTTATGGATTTGTTCTTTGTATTGTTTAAATGCATTGGGAACCAAATGTGTTTCCTTATTTTATTGTGTTATGATTCGTTCTGTTTAAGTTCACTCCGTTCACTTATGTCATTAAAAGTTGGCAGCCATGTTGGCCAAGTGCTGCTACAACTCAAAACTGAGTTTCTCAAGTTCTTCCATTATACCAACATGCAACAATGGCGGTTACCAGGAGACAAGGTTTTTCCAATAAAACCATGAAAAATCAAAAATCTTGCAGACATTCAAAAACTGTGAATTGAGTCCACCAGTCATGTTTTGATTAATATTTGTTGTTTTATTCATATAATGACAAAAAGGACTCTGCCGAAACCATTACTGCATGCAGCAAAAAAATTCTAAACAACACTTGTCAACCCAGATAGCAATTGGGTTGGAGTATGCTCGGAGGTCCAATTAAAGCAAAGGCATTTAGATATTTTGCTGTGATGATTGGCTCGAAGCATCTATCATGCATGCATTGGCATCCATGACAAAGCGAGATTTTCCTATGACCCAAGGCCTCTAAAGAACCACATTTGCATATAATCCACCTGCATTTACTCCTTGCAATGGTGATTTTATCTTATGTTGATTTATGTAATAAATCCCAAAGAATAAAGGAGATTTGATTAAAAGTTGAATCGGAGTTTCTCTCAATTTATTTCACCTAAAGCTTTCAAGGTCTCTGTTAAATTTAATCATAATTGTTATGTGTGGGTTCACCCCAGCTCACACGTAAGTCGTAACAATATTTAAAAGGACTTTAATTATTCCTTTCCTCCTCTTTTCTTCTAGTAAATCTAAAAAGTGTAAGGATTTTGACCATATGTTTAGCCAGTAGATCGGTGGACCTTTGTTTACTTCGCAAATCTTTCCTCCAGACTTCTTGTAGCATCCCAATTCTATCGTGCCTGTTGTGGCGGTTCTTAATGTTTGATCAACTCCGCGTTGCATATGTTGGAAATGAGAATTGTTTTAGACAAATAGTTTACATTGAGATGATATTAAACGCGCATGTTTATGGTTTAGTGCGCGATACACATAATGTGCATTGTTTCTTAAGAGCGGTGTTTTTCCCCTTTTCTAAGTTGTTGAGAATATTAACATTGGGGTGAACATTGTCTGATTCCTTTGCCATTTAAGTGTTAAGTAATATTAGAGTCAAGTGAGATTGTTGGAGTTTAATGATCAGCATGTTATTATTTAAGTGAATAATATTGTCTCTTATTACTATTTTATGTTGTTGTAATTATATATTTGCTTTGAACAAATCCTTTTGTCAATTCAGTTGTTATATATAATTTGCCTTTGAGATTTGTTCTACTAATGTAAACAATCATATGTATCATTAGTCATCTGACTGGTTTTGGTGACTTGACAAATTGCAACCTTGAATAAAACATGGCCACCGCATGTGCGGCTTTTTGGCACATCTGAATTCAACTTTTTAGACTCTCTTCATCAGCAAATTTCCACAGCATTTACGGGCGAACGTTTGCGGTTTAGTGCGCTTGTGTCATGTAATCAATTCGCAGTTCATTTATGAGTTTCAACGACCCTTAGTTTGTTAGTGCGTTTATATGTCGTTCTGCGCATTTGATTTGGTGACTTGTCATCGCACGCCGCTCCATCGCGCACACTTCATCGCGAACCCTTTAATCGCCTCTATAATATTTCTTGTTTACCTGAGGTAATGGGGGGAATGGCAGGCGGTGGCATCGTTTAATTTATATCGTTTTTTAAGAGTGAGACAGCGATTTCATACATATTCTCTCGCAGAGGAAGGAGATATCTTAGCTATGGCCATGAAGAAAATCCAAGTACTTTCCTATTTGATAAAGCTCGACTAAGACAACATTTGATTGAAAGATTTTCACATCAATATGAAAGATTCACATTATTTTGCTTTACACGTCGTGAAGTTTATGACTACAAAAACAACAGTTCATGACAGAGTAACGTGTTATTGCAGGGAAAAAGGGAATACTCGAATAGTTATAAAATGCTGTACATGCAAAGAAGATTTTCATAGACCATGTTTGGTTAAAAAGAATACGAATGTGAAGGGTATTAAAATAAACTCTGATTTGTGATTGTATCATTCTTATGACAGAAGCTAATGTAATAAATAGTAGTGAATAAAAATGACATAAAATCAATTTTATATAATTTAGACATTCTTTTGGCGCACCATACCATAGCCGGCCCAATGATGGCCGTTTGTGGAAATAGACATGTGTCTAGTCCCACAAACGTTTGTGGAAATATCCACGGCCATAAATAATTTAAGGTTTGTGCCACACATTTTATTGATGGTCAACCAAAACCCTGTACCTCAGTACCCCTGTACCTCAGTTGAATTTGGGATATGGAGCAAATGAATACATTCCATTGCCAATTGTTTATAATTATAACACCACGATCACAAGTAATTATAAAATTGACATTTGTCAAGTTTATTGTTTTTTTGCCACATTTGGTATCACAATTTGTAAATTTTTCGTGACATTTTGCCACGTTTTTGCACACATTTTATCACGTTTTTGCATCTTTTTTTATGGCATTTTCTACTCTATTATGACAGTTTTTTTTAATTATTAGTTATTACATTCTTATAATTAATTTATGATTAATATTGTTATTTCTAGGTTCAATTGGACAGGAGGAGATTGGAAAGAAATGGAAAACCAACTCTTTCTAAAATCGACGTAAAAATCTGTAGATCATGGAACAACAAACATGAACAAGATCAGGAAACTCAGTGGGAAGATCCTAGTTTGATTGATCACAATTATTCTAATTCTCAGACTAAAGAGAGTGGGATTTTCATTTCTAAAAGAAGTCAAACTGATTTTCCGTACTTCAGTATTGATTTATACTCCGTGAATGTGAATTTTTATTTTTTACCTCTTTGACAAAGCAATTGTTTTTTTGCCTTGGCAGCAAGCTTTTGCCCTAAAACTGTCCTCAAAAACATTAAGTTACAGTTCCCTGATCAATTATTATTAGTTTTAATGCGATTGCGCTTGCGCCTCTTGTTAAAAGATTTAGGATGGCCGTTTAATATATCAGCAAATCAAGCTTCAGATACTTTTATAATTAATATAAAATTATTACGATGCTAAATTTGGTTTATGCTACATTCATAGATTGGAATGCAGTCTTACAGCACCAATACTGTTCACATGCAAAATTTGGCTTGTGCTACATTCATAGATTGGAATGCAGTCTTGCAGCACCAATATTTTTCACAAAAAGTAGTAAATGCAGCACTCGTACATTTGAATTCAGTTTTACAATACCAAAGAATTTGCAAATTAACACCACCTAAAATTGTTTTTTTTTTTTTTTTTTTTTTTTTTTTTAAACAAAAATTTGAAAATGGAAATTTGCAAGAATAAAAATTTAAACGACAGAAGTCATCCATTTTAGGCGGAATAGCAAAATAGAACGGAATACTAGGGCCAATGCCCCAACACATTCGAAACTTGACGAAATATTAAATAAATTCAACGGAAATAAAATATACGTATGGGCATTTCACAGATTTCGGTGGAAATGATCACCGAATTAAGCGGTTAGGTTTAGGTGAAAATAGTCAACATGTCGTCTAAATCGGTGGAAATAACCTCGTAATAAAATCAAACCATAGACTCAAAATCCAAACTTAATCCAATTCCTTGGAAAAAAAAATAAAAACGAATGGAAATGGGGAAAATATCAACTGAAAATAAATGAATCCGAGGAGAAACAACAGATAAAAATGGGATAAAAGAACACCAGCGTGGACACGCGCGATTCATTATCAGCGATGAAAGGAAGAAAAAATACGAAATTCTACCACAAACCACTGACAAATATACCGGAGAAACTCTTGAAGACGCTACAATGATGGATTGCATAATTTAAACATGGATTGCTTCAGAATTTTAGGATGAATGCGAACAAACTTTCATTCGAAAACCGTCTCGCTTGCTTGGTAGTGGCGGAAGTTAAAGTGAACGGATTGCATGCTGGGAAATACCACAGTATAGAGAGAGACAGTAGGGCAAGGAGTTAGATCTGCGCATGCGCCTAACGTCATCTGGCGGCGATGGTGTATAACTCTCGTGCACATGTGGTATTTTTATTTCGTGTTTCCAAAAAAACATAATAAAAACATTATTTGCAACTTACAATGATTGCGAACGGTGGGAAATATTGTGGGGCACTCAACTGCAGTAATAATAAAATACGAAATCCATTGTTATCATTTTTCAGATTTCCTAAAAATCCAGACAGGTAAATATTATTTCTAATTTTTTATTAAACATTTTTTGTTGTTATTTCTTCGCAAATTACATCTTTTCATCACATTTTTTAAAATTAAATAGAAGTAAACGATGGTTAATCAACACACGCCGCTCAGATCTGGATGGAAAACGCCGGACTATTTATACGAAAATATATGTTTGTGCAGCGAACATTTCACTGACAGCATGTTCATGAATGTCCAGAAACGAAATTCTCTAGTATGGAACGCTATACCAACAGAATTTAATGTTCCAAACAAGCCAAAAAGTCTTGAAAATAAAAGGAAAACCAGATCTTCACTTGGTTTGAGAACAGGTAGCGTATATTACCCCTCTTATTGCCGAATGTCAGAATAGTGCGAGTATTAACGGCATGCCGGTGTAAGTGAATACAATTTTTTTTTAATTTTGAGCCTAAAACATGCTTAAAACCCATATTCTTACGTGTATGGACCGTTCCGATAAGCGGTCGATCCGTAGCGCTCGATTTGGCTTATAATTCGGTATTTAGTTGCTAAATTTCGTCCTTAATTATAAGCCAAATCGAGCGCTACGGATTATCGGAACGGTCCGTACGCGTAACAATATTTAGATGTCCAAGATGTAGGAAATTGGCCTAAATTTCTATAATTTTCCCAAAAATTTAGTAGTAATCTTCAGAATATTGTTACGAGCGCAGACCTCGCTGTACGACAGCGGGCCTAAACGCTCTGTTTAGAGAATTAATTCTGAAAGCTCTCACTAGGCACACTGGAGTTTCCAAATCCGCTCACCAGTTGTCACTGTGCACAGGGCAACTGGACTAATCAATCAAGTAGAGCGGGGGTGGACCCAGAGTTTACCTAGTGAGCTAAGTGGGTTTGAGAGAGCAGAAATGTTCTGAGCCTCAAACAGTTAACATGGTAAGTAAAGGCTTCTGTGGACCAGCGCACACAGCGCTTGGTCCCACCCCGCCTTTTCCAAATTCATAGAGATATAATTTGATTATCATTCTTGCTTTCTTGCTTTATGTTTATGTAAAATAAAGGATTATGTTCTTATTATCGCAAATTTATTCGTGGTTTTTCGGACGTGTCCAAGTGTCTTGTAAATCTGACAAAGAAAGAAGAAAAGTATGATTGGGGACCGCCACACGATGAAGCGTTTCAGAAGCTGAAGACGGCCCTAACAACATCTCCAGTGCTGGCTCATCCAAATTTTAGCGAGCCTTTTATGATCTCTACTGACGCCAGTGCATACGGATTAGGAGTTGTGCTGAAACAAAAGATAGGAAAACAAGAACATGTCGTAGCCTACGCTAGCCGACTGCTTAGCAAAGCAGAGCAGAATTATGATACGACAGAGCGTGAGTGCCTGGCGATCATCTTTGGCATACAAAAGTTCCGACCTTACTTGTATGGCCAAAAATTCTACGTTATTACGGACCATTCAGCGTTGCAGTGGCTCAAAACTGTGAGAAATCCCAACGGACGACTCACCAGATGGTCACTCCAATTGGTGGACTATGACTACGAGGTCATTCACAAAAGTGGTAAAAAACATCAAGATGCAGATGCGTTAAGTCGTATTCCTGAGGCAGTGGGCGAAGAAGAAATAATTGATTTACCTTTGTTGCTACTGGAAAATCTGGACCTACCTGCCGAGCAGCGAAAGGATCAGAAGCTGAAGGAATACGTTGATGCACTTCGAGATATTGAGCGCCTTTCGAAAAAGAAGAGACGATCTTTACAACAGTTCGTGCTCCAGGATGAAGTTTTGTTCAGAAGGAAGAATTTCCTGGGCAACGAAAGGTTACTACTGGTTGTGCCAAAACACCTACAGCAAGATGTTCTGCACGAGATGCATGATGGCCTTCCAGGAGCTCATCTAGGCCTGTCGAAAACTTGGAAAAGAATAAGTACCAGATTCCATTGGCCTAGAATTTATGCAGAAGTCAGAGACTACGTCCTGTCCTGCAAGAAGTGCGCTGCAGCAAAAACGGATACCACACCACCAAAAGGATTATTGCAACCCTGGACAACCGTGACCAGACCATTCCAAAGAGTAGGAATGGACACTTTAGGAAAATTCCCGACTTCAAAGAAAGGGAATAATTATGTGTTTGTTATGACGGACTATTTATCTAGAGCGGTCTGTGCGAGAGCGTCACCAACTTGCACGGCCATTGCAGCAGCGGATGCTTTAGTTTATGAGATAATGGTGAAAGAAGGATCTCCAAGGGAAATTCTGACTGACCGTGGTACAGAATACAGAAATGAATTGATGGAGGAGGTCTCGAGACTCTATAAATCAAAACATAAAACAACTAGCGGATATCATGCCAGGACAAACGGTTTAACGGAGCGTTTTAACGCAACACTTGCGAAAATGCTTCTGAACTACGTAAATGAAGATCATACGGACTGGGATGATTTCCTGCCACACCTGTTATTCTCGTACAACACGTCGGTTCACGAGACAACTGGATATACCCCATACTTTTTATTAAGGGGGTATGAAGCAGATGTTAACGTCGATGTGAATCTGAATCTCCCGAAGAAGGAATTCACTTTGAGAACTGCAAAATTCATCGAGGCAGCAAGGAGAATCTCAAACCAGAGACTGGAGCAGATGTCAGCTAAAAGCAAAGAAAGATTTGATAAGAACAGAAAGGTTGTGGAGTTCGAGCCTGGAGAATACGTTTATTTGAAAAAACCGAACAGAAAGGTTGGACTCAGTGAGAAATTACTGCCACAATATTCTGGTCCCTACGAAATAGTGCGCCGAACTGCACCAAACGATTACCAAATAGTAGATTCAACTGGTAAAAAATCAGACATTGTTAACGTGGAAAGGTTAAAACCTTACAAGCCAAGGAAAGAAGTATCCATAATTATGGATAGGAATAGTGAAACTGAGGTGAAGGCGGAAAATTCTAACAAAACTAAGTTGATGGAAAGTAAAGGAATTGAAGAAGTTAGAATTAACACTAAAAAAGCACTAAAACAATCAAAAAAACCATGCCAAGAAAGATTCATAAGTGACGAGGATCAGATTTCTTTGAAATCGTTGTTCGAGCCGGAAGTGACGTCGGAGGAACGTTCGAAGAAATTGCCAACAGAGGACGTCGCTGACGAAACACGTGATTTCCGTTCTGAGCGGTTAAGACCACGAGCACGGACAAATTATCGCCGGTTTTATTGAACACCTTGCGCAGAAAGTTCGACTTTATTGAGCGATTAAGCGAGAGGCCAGTAAGTAAAACTGTTTAACATTGTGTTTCGACTTAGAAGTTGGATAATTTATGATGGACGAACAAATATCTTTGTCCGATTTGGATACTAAGTTAACAGAGGAGGACGAAACGACGATAGATAAGCGAGTCGGAATGACATCACGACAAACTTATGATTTAAGAAGTCGATTTGCGTTGGAAATCATCAAAGATCATCTGATACCCCATCGAAGAAGACTAAAATTGAAATTACAATTGTTACTTGTATAATTTTGTGTAAAATTTTGTTTTAGATTTTCTCTTGTGTATAAATAAACACGAAGAGTTTAATTTTATGTAATTGGCTTTTCCAAGAAAAGTTTTGTTAAACTAAGAATTGAGGGATATAAAGGTAATAGAACAATTCTCGTAAATTTTGTTAATAATTTTGTGAAAAGCAAGAATGATGTTGAAAGTTAGAAGTGAAAATGATAATCTCGAAGTAGAAATTTGGGGGTATTTCTATTTGAAATAATTTGAATTTTGGAGGCCAAAATTTTTCAAAGGGGGGGGCTGTTACGAGCGCAGACCTCGCTGTACGACAGCGGGCCTAAACGCTCTGTTTAGAGAATTAATTCTGAAAGCTCTCACTAGGCACACTGGAGTTTCCAAATCCGCTCACCAGTTGTCACTGTGCACAGGGCAACTGGACTAATCAATCAAGTAGAGCGGGGGTGGACCCAGAGTTTACCTAGTGAGCTAAGTGGGTTTGAGAGAGCAGAAATGTTCTGAGCCTCAAACAGTTAACATGGTAAGTAAAGGCTTCTGTGGACCAGCGCACACAGCGCTTGGTCCCACCCCGCCTTTTCCAAATTCATAGAGATATAATTTGATTATCATTCTTGCTTTCTTGCTTTATGTTTATGTAAAATAAAGGATTATGTTTATCATTTGATTTTGTTAAGTTTGTAATAAATCCCATAGAATAAAAGAGATTTATTTAAATGATAAATCAGTTCTCTCAATCATTTCACCTAAAGGATTTCAAGGTCTTTGCTAAATTAATTAGCATTTGTTATGTGTGTGGATCACCCCAACCCACACGTAACAATATCGAGAAAACTTAAATTTCAGGCCAAAATTTTAACATAATTATTTGTCTGGGCTATTTTAAACAATAAAAAACAAATAACCAATTTTTTCACTTACAGCTGATAATCAAAATCAAAATCAAACTCAAAGAAGAAAAAGAATTGTTAAAACTGAACCGAACAAGAAATTGAAAGAAAACAAGATTATTCCTTTCGTCGACGGTAATTATGCAAACTAATTTAAGTAAAACAATCTAACGTTAATTAAATATAGTGAATTCTCCAGATCCTCCATTGGAAAGTAGGGATTATTCCGACATCGCTGTCAGTGATGACACGACGAATCGGAAGAAAACAGCCGCAACAGAAGTCAAAGTGTTTCAACTTGTACATCTCGGGTCGTTGCTCTTTAGAATTTAGTCTTTAGCCGGGGTCGTAGGTCATGACCCTCCAATGTTCACTGTGGCAACTGTAGCGTGAAGACCCTATTTGTAGTAGAATGCAATCACATCAACCGTCACCCAACCCATTCAATCCTTTGACAATAAGTGAGCACATGGCACGCTGGGGGTGATGCTGGATGCCCCTCCCGTACATTTCCTCCTTTGTCGTTGATGGGTGGACACAATTTCTCTTTCTTAATCAATGACTCCTTATTTTTGTAATTTTTGTAATTTTTGTAATTTATGTAATTTTTGTACTTTTTGTACTTTTTGTAATTTTTACAATTTTTGTACTTTTTGTAATTTTTACAATTTTTGTACTTTTTGTAATTTACAATTTTTCAACTTTTTGTAATTTTTCAACTTTTTGTCATTTTTGTCACTTTACAATTTTACAATTTTACAATTTTTGTAATTTTGATAATTTTGTTAATTTTTGTAATTTTTATAATTTTTGTACTTTTTGTAATTTTTATAATTTTTGTACTTTTTGTAATTTTTATAATTTTTGTACTTTTTGTAATTATTGTAATTTTTACAATTTTTACAATTTTTGTAATTTTGTCAATTTTTGTAATTTTGTTAATTTTTGTAATTTTTGATTATTTTAGATTTTCCTCGCACCGGTCAATCAAACGTCAATAAAAGGTCGCAACACCTTCGGCTGTGTGTCCTATCCTCGCAGCCCAGATTGCGTGCAACGTGAAATAGAATTATAGCCAATGCCCATAATATCCGCTGACCACTGCTTTTAGTCCGAAACTGACCACACTGCACGCGACTCACCATCGATCAAATTAGAAAAATGAAATTAGAGACAAAATCGATCCAGAAATTTCACACACAACAAAAAAAACCAACATTTTAATAACTAATAAAAATAAAATTGTTAACCCTATTTCTACGTGAAATTAAATTTTAGCTAACGTGTATTTGGAACAGCAAGAACGCTCGTTTTCTGATTATTTATGAGTTTCGTGACTTCGACCCTCGATAATTGCGGGTCAGTCAAACCGCGACGTGATTGACTGAATTATTTATAACAATAATATTACTTTAATGGTTCGTGTTCGTGGCGTGTGCAATCAGTTACACTTTTTATCAATTTTCATTAAACTGTCCACTTTTTGGAAGGTTTTCGTTCGTTTTTCTGGCGATTTTTGTTTTTTAAAGTAAATGAGAAGTTTGTGATTTACAGCTGCGACCTCTGTGGTGATTAGCGGGAAGGGGTTTCACCCTTTCTCTACAATTGTCACTCATTTGGCGGCCCCCCTTCAGTTTGGACAAGGATAAACCTCGTCGTAGACCGTTAGATTTTGGTGGAAAAGGCCTAAATAGGTTTGCGAGTACGAGTCGTTTGGGCAAAACTGGAATTGAAGCACAGGGTGAGTCAGAGTGAATTGTTTTGGGAAGTAGACAGCTGATTTTTGTGTGTAGGTTTGGTTTATGGATATTTCTTTATGATTAAGTTTTATTTTGTTAGTTTATTGCACTGAATTTTAGTAATGATAGGATTTAATTTTACAGGAAGTGGATTGCAATTTTAGAAAATGTGTAGAATTTTTTTTTTTTTTTTTTTTTTAAATTTATCCAAAAAAATGTGTAGAATTTTTTTTTTATATTTATCCAAAATTTGTTATAAATTTGTATGAAAGTTGGAGGCATTTTTCTAGCAAATTTACAGCAATTTGAAGCAATTTTACAGCAATTTTAAGTAATTTGAAGCAATTTTACAGCAATTTGAAGCAATTTGAAGTGATTTTACAGCTATTTTAAGACATTTTACAGCTATTTTAAGACATTTTACAGCAATTTTAAGCAATTTTACAGCAATTTGAAGCGATTTTACAGCTATTTTAAGACATTTTACAGTAGTATTTTAAGCAATTTTACAGCAATTTTAAGCAATTTTAAGCAATTTTACAGCAATTTTGCAACAAATTTATAGCAAATTTACAACAAATTTATAGCAAATTTGCAAAAAATTTACAACAAATTTATAGCAAATTTACAAAAAATTTACAACAAATTTATAGCAAATTTATAGTAAATTGAAGCAATTTAAAGCAATTTAAAGCAAATTTACAGCAATTTAAAGCAAATTTACAGCACTTTAAAGCAAATTTACAGCAATTTGAAGCAAATTTACAACAAATTTACAACAAATTTATAGCAAATTTACAGCAAAGCTATAAAAAGTTTAGAAATTTTAACAAAATAAAAAAATGTCCATTAAATACCTTAAAATAATTCCATCCTAGCAAGAAAAACACGATTTTGTATCAAATGTCAACAACCACTAACCCAACACGTAGAAAAGAGTACAAAACTGATTCATCCTCAGCCACACAACCACACGAAAAACCTCCAAACGTCTAACCCACTCCTGCCCACAAAACCACAAAACCTCCCAAAGAAAATGCAAAGAAAATGGGTGGCACTAAACAAAACCTCCAATCAAGATGCAGAAAAATCCTTTCACTTTTCCCAAACAGTTGTCACTCCCGAGGTCACTTCTCGCCCTCCTCCATCGCGACCCCAGGTTGAGGTCAACCACAATTTAACCCTAATCTCCCCCAACTGTAATTTACTGCGTAACCAATACAAAACACACAAATAACTACATCCAAACCAACCATTTTGATTTCTATTAATCCTACCCCAATATATAACCGATTAATTTATATTTTTAGATTTATTTTAGAGGAAAACACGTCGAAAAACACCAAAAAACATGCTCGACGATGCTCCGCTGTGTCTAGTCGTGACCAAAACCAAATTCGATCCTAAAATACAAATTCTGACTTCAATTTCAAACTTTTCGCCAGAACCAGACGACCAACGATTTAATTCAACACCGCCAGGTAAAACAAAACAATATTACACACTTTTATTCGCCATTAATTACAAAATACAGTCCCCGTATATAATTTACTACACAAAAGCGCGACACACGCATGCGGCCATTATTCGATTGGGCGCGCGTGGATTTGATAGGCGGGCGACAACTCCGCCTCGCACGATAAATTAAAAGCGAGACACACGAGCCGAAACAAAAAAAAAACAAACACGAATAAAAAAAAGTGAAATCCAACTATTGAAACGTCTCCTAAATGGCGTACCCGTACTTGCATCAATCCGCGAGCGCATTCCACCACCCGCACTCGCGCTGGTTCTCCTACGCTCATCCCGTGTCGAATTTGCTAGCGAGTCCGACCGAGGCCCACTTCGCGACCCCCCACGCGAGCCCGCACAGGCTGGATGTACACCAACAGGCTCTGGCGACTCCGACGAGCCACTTACACGAACAAAACACGCACCAAATGCTGCTCTCTTCGACGGATTTCATGGAAAGTAAGTGAATTCCGTTTGGTTTTGTTTGATTTTGTTAATCGGATGACTCGAAGGTCCGATCTTCGCCCGGGCGCTGGCGAGCGGGGCTCCGAAGCGGCCGAGAGGCGAGAAGAAGCCGATCCCGGACGAGCAGAAGGACGGGAAGTATTTCGAGCGGCGGAAACGGAACAATTTGGCGGCGAAGAAGTCGAGGGATGCGAGGAAGTCGCGGGAAGACCAGATCGCGTTGCGGGCGACGACGTTGGAGAAGGAAAACGCGGTTCTGAGGGCGCAACTTCTCACGCTGAGAGAGGAAGCGGATTCGCTTCGACTTTTGCTCATACAAAAGAGAAGTCGATAACGTTTAATGCGTTGTATTAGTGTAATATCGTCTTCCAATGTCACTCGAGTTGTTTTCTGTGGATTATGTTGAATTATATTGAATATAAAAGGGAAATTTTAATGAAAATGTACATATGGTGTGCGGAAACACCCCTTTTGGTGCTTTGCTGCATTGCTTTCTCATTTTTGTTATTTTTGACTAATCTGTGAGCAAATATAAATTTTTTTTTCGATTTTTCTTAGCACGAATTGTCGAGTGACGTCATATTTCATTTAATAGTAAATTTTTTTTATTCAAAAAAATAATTTTTTTTTGAATATTTTATTTATTTGTTTTTGTAATTTTTGTAATTTTTTGTAATTTTTGTAATTTTCGAGTGACGTCATATTTATTTTAATTTTTTTTATTTTAGTGAAAATTTTATTTATTTATTTGTTTTTGTAATTTTTGTGATTTTTGTAATTTTTTGTAATTTTCGAATTGTCGAGTGACGTCATATTTTTTTATTATTTTTTTTTGAATATTTTATTTATTTAATTTTTTTTTTTGAATATTTTATTTATTTAATTTTTTTTTTGAATATTTTATTTATTTATATGTTTTAATTCGTTATTTATTATTTTGTTTGTTTATTTTATTTAATTCGATCGACTGTGGCGTGCCTGGCGTTCATTGAAGCAATGCATTTCGTTTTGCGGCCGCAGCATAATGGCCAGCAAATCCTTTTGTTTTGTTGCTAAATGAGTTTGAATGGTATTTTATTTACTTTCTTATCAATGTAAGCATCAAATGGGAGTTGCTATTTTCAGATGGAATGATATGGGAACTCGTACACGTGTCACATAAGTGACCACTCGGAGAAATCGTTAGAAAGTCAAAAGGGAAAACATAAATATAAATATTTTTGCTGGGCAAAGAAAAAGATGAATAAATATCAAAAAATCTGGACTGGAAAATGAAAAACTGGGTGTACAGTACAGTGTACAGTACTAGGGTTTCTCTATTGGTATTTACTGGTATCAAAAACCGGTAATTTTTAAGAAAACACTGAATACCGAATACCGTCTTTAGTTCGATATTGGTACCGCTTTCTTCCGTTAGGAGTGACTGGGTTGAATGGCATTTTTCTAAACAAAAAATGCAAAGTTATCGATTTTTTAACTTAAAAATGTGAATTTTTCGATTTTTATACGTCAAAATTAGAAATTAATTAATTTTTTCCACGTAAAAATGAAAATATATTGATTTTTTTAACTTAAAAATGAGAATTTATCAAATTTATCAAAAACCGCTACAACCCATTCAAAAAAAAATTTTTTTTTAAAGATAAACAAAAATTACAATTAAAACATTACGATTAAAATAAAAATATTTAACATTGTAGCTATTTTATTTTACTTTATTACCGAAAAATACCAGTTTACTGGTGTTTTGAATATCGAACACCGAAAGACCGGTTTTACCAAAAGTCCCGATTCGGAGAAACCCTAACAGTAGCTGCATACTGAATTATTTTTTATTATTTATTATTATTATTTATTATAATTTTTGAAAAAAAATTTAGGTAGTCTTTTTCTAAATGTAATTGTATATAAATTAATTTTTTTTTGTTAAAGTTGAAAAAATCGCTCATTTTATTATTAAAACATAAAAACTGGGAATATCAAAGCATAAAAAAATAAATGTAACCTTGCTGTAATTACATCAATCATACAACAAAACTGCCTCCTTGAATTTCACTGCAGTGCACCACGCAGAATGAACAATGATGTGTAATGCCAAAATGATTATTCTTTTCTTAAAAAATTACATTAATTTGCTTTACAAGCCATAAATTCAGGAATTGTACAGTTTACATGTCATTAACTACCTGTAATGTTAATAAAAACATGAAAAACATTTGCAGAATCGAATACGAATTAAATTAGATTTTACTTTACCGTAAATAAAAAAAAATAAAAATATTAAATTAAGTGTTGACATAAAGATTAAAAATTATAAACCAAAAAGAAATGACGAGAAAATTATATCGAGCCGTCCAGTAATTCATTGAATTTGCTCAGTTGCATGCGGCACCCGTTAAATGACGTAGTGTCCAATCTTTCCAGCGCATGTTGCACGTCTGCTTCAGTTGCAAACTCAACGACCGCTTCATTCGGGTTCAGCTTGGACGCGGACAACACTTCGCCAGCTTGTCTCATGTAATTTTTCAGCTCTTGACACTTGATACTCTCCGATAAGTTCCTCACAATCAAGCGGTGTCGTAAACTCGTATTTTCTGGACAGTTCAATGGTGATCTCGATGTTCCACGTTTCAACGGCGATCTAGAGCTCGATCTTCCATGTTTCATCGGCGATCTAGAGCTCGAACTCGATCTTCCATGTTTCACCGGCGATTTCGATCTAGAACTCGATCTTCTACGTTGCACCGGCGATTTCGATCTTCCACGTTTCACCAGCGATCTAGAGCTCGAACTCGATTTTCCACGTTTCACCGGCGATCTAGAGCTCGAACTCGATTTTCCACGTTTCACCGGCGATTTCGATCTTCTGTGTTTCACCGGCGATATCGATCTCGATCTCGATCTTCCACGTTTCACCGGCGATCTCGATCTTCCACGTTTCACCGGCGATCTAGAGCTTGAACTCGATCTTCCATGATTCACCGGCGATCTCGATCTCGATCTTCTATGTTTCACTGGCGATCTCGATCTCGATCTTCTACGTTTCACCGGCGATCTCGATCTTCTAAGTCTCACCCGCGATCTCGATCTCGATCTCGATCGACTACGTTTCACCGACGATCTTGATTTGTTGTCGGATTGCGGACGTGAATAATCAGTTGGCCTATCTCGGCTTCTCTGCACAAACGCGTAATTCGGATTACGAGCATGCCTAGTGTGCGCAATTCGTCGACCATGAGCAAAATCCACTAACACTCGACGGCCGAGGAGGTTCTTTCCGTTTATTTTTTCGACCATGTCGGCAGCATCCCGCTCGACGTCGAATATCACGAATGCGTATCCTTTTTTCATGACGATTTGGCGGTTCGGTGCACATCCTTCCAAGAACTGCTCGACATCGCGCTCACAAACGTCGATGTTGAAACCGCCCATAAAAACTCGCCGACTCATTGCAGACTGCTTAATATGTACGTCACTGAAACGTTATTTGGGACGGCGTCTATTAGACGTTTTATATGCGTTGCTAGATAATGAAATTGAATTATTGAATTAAATTGATTCGTGTTTCGTAATGCCTTACATTCATTCCGCTTTGACCGTATTTCAGCTTTTCGTGAAACCCGGCACGACGGATCCAACTAGGATTTTCTTGTGATGACGTCATCTGCTCACATTTCGTGTGATTACGGAACGAGGACGCAAGTAAAGATGGCGTCGCGCGGAAAAACCAAAGCTTTAAATTTGATTTCTCAATACGAGAATAGCGATGAAGAGGAGACTGAAAATACTTTGGATATTCAACCGTTAACAACTATAGCAAAAGTTAATCCGGCTCCAGGTGTTCCCATAACGGTAAGATTGATTTTTTTCCCTCCACAATCTGTGTGGATGTTTATTATAATTCGGGCATTTTTTCTTCTAAAAAAATTCTAATTCTTTTCTAATAATTTTGTTTAGGATGGTCTCGATGAAAGTCGCCATGTTGATCCCTCGTGTAAAGAAATTGCGCACAATTTCAGATATGAAGAATTGTTCGCGCCAACCGTAAGTTAATTGTTTCTCTAGTGTATGGTTTAATTTAATTATTAATTTTGTGGATTTCATTTACAGTTTGGTCCCGAAAATCCGCACAGAACTGGGCAGGAACGAGCCGAAAGAAACATGCTGTCGGGTTATGTGGAGCCAGCGAGTTTTAATGATTTTCATTTCGAGTCACAAAGAAGAACTTTTGATAGTTTTGGTCAGTTGCTGAAATATTTACATCCTTAATTTTCAATTTTAGATGGGAAAATTCAATTTTAGATGTGAAAATTCGATTTTAGATGGGAAAATTTAATTTTAGATGGGAAAATTTAATTTTAGATGTGAAAATTCGATTTTAGATTTAGAAAATTCAATTTTAGATGGGAAAATTCGAATTTAGATGGAAATATTCAATTTTAGATGGGAAAATTCGATTTTAGATTTAGAAAATTAAATTTTAGATGGGAAAATTCGATTTTAGATTTAGAAAATTAAATTTTAGATGGGAAAATTCGAATTTAGATGGAAATATTCAGTTTTAGATGGGAAAATTCGATTTTAGATTTAGAAAATTAAATTTTATATGGAAAAATTCGAATTTAGATGGAAATATTCAATTTTAGATGGGAAAATTCGATTTTAGATTTAGAAAATTCAATTTTAGATGGGAAAATTTGAATTTAGATGGAAATATTCAATTTTAGATGGGAAAATTCGATTTTAGATTTAGAAAATTAAATTTTAGATGGGAAAATTTGAATTTAGATGGAAATATTCAATTTTAGATGGGAAAATTCGATTTTAGATTCAGAAAATTAAATTTTAGATGGAAAAATTCGATTTTAGATTTAGAAAATTAAATTTTAGATGGGAAAATTCGAATTTAGATGAAAATATTCAATTTTAGATGGGAAAATTTAATTTTAAATGAAAAAAATTCAATTTTAAATGAAAAAATTCAATTTTATATAAAAAAATTCAATTTTAAATGGAAAAATTCAATTTTAGATGGGAAAATTCAATTTTAGGTGTGAAAATTTGATTTTAGATGGGAAAATTCGATTTTAGATGGAAAATTCAATTTTAAATGAAAAAATTCAATTTTAGATGGGAAAATTCAATTTTAGATGGGAATATTCAATTTTAAATGGAAAAATTCAATTTTAAATGGGAAAATTCAATTTTAGATGGGAAAATTCAATTTTAAATGGGAAAATTCAATTTTAGATGGGAAAATTCAATTTTAAACAGGAAAATTAATTTTAAATGAAAAATTTTAATTTTAGATGGGAAAATTCAATTTTAGATGGGAAAATCTAATTTTAAATGGGAAAATTCAATTTTAAATGAAAAAATTCAATTTTAAATAAAAAAATTATATTTTAAATGAAAAAATTCAATGTTAAATGAAAAAATTCAATTTTAAATAAAAAAATTATATTTTAAATGAAAAAATTCAATTTTAAATAAAAAAATTCAATTTTAAATGAAAAAATTAAATTTTAATTAGGAAAATCCAATTTTAAATAGGAAAATTCAATTTTAGATGAAAAAAATTCAATTTTAGATGAAAAAATTCAATTTTAGATGAAAAAATTCAATTTTAGATAAAAAAAAATTAATTTT
The DNA here is from genome assembly GCA_949358305.1 of Strigamia acuminata. Lineage (NCBI taxonomy): Eukaryota > Metazoa > Arthropoda > Chilopoda > Geophilomorpha > Linotaeniidae > Strigamia > Strigamia acuminata. Next base: position 61,756,751 of record OX442314.1, on the reverse strand, counting down.
AAATGGGAAAATTCAATTTTTTGAAATTTTTTGTTGTTCTTCTCCATCTAGGATACGCGTTAGATCCCACAGTCGACGGCGCAACGGACGAGGGCATCAAATACGTCGGAGAGACCGAGACGGCGAATGAAAAGAACGGCGTAACCGTCTTCGAAGCGCGTAAAGTCCAAACAAAAAAGAGGAAAAGACTGCGAAACGACGCGCCAGACGACATCGAAGGTTTTCTCGGTCCTTGGCGAGATTTTGTCGACGAGGTCAAAGTGGCGAAACCAACTCCGGTGCGTAGAAAAACCGCTTTTTGTAGCGAAAATGCAACGATTTTTATTTCTTTCAGGAGGAGAAAGAAGAGATGGACGAAATAATGAACAAAAAGTACAAAAAGGGAAAACTGAGAAACGAGAGACCGATGGAAGAGAAATCGATACTCCACAGTACGAAAACATAAATTTTTTTTTTTTGCTTATTTCATTTATTTTATTTAATTTGCTTTATTTCAGTCAGCGACGCGTACGATTACCAAGGGCGATCGTTTCTGCACATCCCGCGCGACGTCGGGGTGAATCTGAAAAGCGACGATCCTCCGGACAAGTGTTTTATACCCAAGAGACTCATCCATACGTGGACCGGTCACGTTAAAGGCGTTTCCGTCGTTAAGTGGTTCCCTAGATCGGCTCATTTGTTGTTGTCGGGCAGTATGGACTCGAAGATAAAGGTAGGGTTTCGACACCGGAAAATTTGAAAAAATAATCGGTTTTGTCCAAAATTGTCAAACGTTGCTGAAACGTCTTTTTGTAACGTTTCAATGATGAAAATGGCCATTTTTGACGAAAAATGCCATTTTTATCATGAAAAATGGCTACAAATTGTTATTTTTGACGAAAAACGGCCATTTTTGATGAAAAACGGCCATTTTTGATGAAAAATGGTCATTTCTACCATGAAAAATGGTCATTTCTACCATGAAAAATGGTCATTTCTACCATGAAAAATGGCTAAAAATTGTTATTTTTGACGAAAAACGGCCATTTTTACCGTGAAAAATGGTTAAAAATTGTTATTTTTGACGAAAAACGGCCATTTTTGATTTAAAACGGTCATTTATGATAAAAAACGGCCATTTTTACCATGAAAAATGGCTAAAAATTGTTATGTTTGACGAAAAACGGCCATTTTTGATAAAAAACGGTCATTTATGACAAAAAACGGCCATTTTTACCATGAAAAATGGCTAAAAATGGCTATTTTTCGTCGCCTGACCTTTTTGAGTCTCGGGAGTACCGGCCATTTTGGCACCGGGAACCGGGAATTAGAAAAAAAGGCAGGAAAACAGAAATTCTAGATAAAGGTAAATTGGAGTTTTTTCGTGTGAAAAAATACATTTTGATTTATTTTGCTTGATTTTGTTTGATGTTGCAGTTGTGGGAAGTGTACAACGAACGACGTTGCGTGATGACTTACGTCGGACACAGACAAGCGGTCCGCGACGTTTGTTTTAACAGGGGGGGCAGCCAGTTTCTGTCGGCCGGTTACGATCGGTACATTAAATTGTGGGACACGGAAAGAGGCAAGCAGTTCTGGATATGAACGAATTTGTTTGTTTATGTATGTTTGTTTTTTTCAGGCGATTGCGTTTCTAAGTTCACGAGCAAAAAGGTTCCCTACTGCGTCAAAGTTAATCCGAGCGAAGACAACTTGTTTGTTGCGGGAACTTCGGACAAGAAAATTGTTTGCGTGAGTATGATCGATTTGTTTGGATTTTTGACGACATTGAGCAATGTTCATTTTAGTGGGACATTCGATCTGGCGACGTTGTCCAAGAATACGACCGCCATCTTGGCGCCGTGAATACGATAACGTTCGTGGATGGGAATCGTCGTTTTGTGTCCACGTCCGACGATAAGAGTTTGCGTGTCTGGGAATGGTAAGTGCTCATAAATAAATCCTGTGGTAATAAATCCCATGGAAATAAATCCCATGGAAATCCTGTGGAAATAAATCCCGTAGAAATAAATTCTGTGGAAATTCCATGGAAATCCTGTGGAAATAAATAAATCCCGTGGACATAAAAAAAACCCGTGAAAATAATAAAATCCCGTGGAAATAAATAAATTCCGTTGAAATAAATAAATCCTGTGGAAATTCCATGGAAATCTCGTGAAAATAAATAAATCCCGTGGAAATAAATAAATCCCGTGGAAATAAATAAATCCTGTGGAAATTCCATGGAAATCCCGTAGAAATAAATAAATCCCGTGGAAATAAATAAATCCCGTGGAAATAAATAAATCCCGTGAAAATAAATAAATCCCGTGGAAATAAATAAATCCTGTGGAAATTCCATGGAAATCCCGTGGAAATAAGTAAATCCCGTGAAAATAAATCTTGTATTGCTTTCACGTCCAACAAATGGCGTTGTTTTTCAAATATTTAGCATAGCATGTATTTTATTTACGCCCAAAAAAGCATATTTATACCTGTCACAGGTGTGACATCCACATTAAACCACGTAAAAACACGCACCTATTTGAATGCAATGTTGTGTCAAAACTTCAGAGCAATCGGTGAAGAACTTTCGGAGATGTCCGTTCGTTACTAATCTTACATTACATTTTTATTTATATAGATTTATTTATTTATTTATTTATTTTATTTTTTCAGGGGTATTCCGGTCGATGTGAAATGCATTGCGGAGCCGAGCATGCATTCGATGCCAGCGGTTACGTTGTCGCCGAACGGTAAGGACGGTGTGACTTTTCTGGGCGCCATTTATTAATATTTATTTATTTCAGCTAAATGGTTGGCGTGTCAGTCGATGGACAACAAAGTGGTCATCTTTTCTGCTCTGAACAGATTCAAAATGAATCGGAAGAAAGGGTTTAGTGGGCATATGGTTGCGGGTTACGCGTGTTCGTTGGATTTTAGCCCGGACATGAGCTACTTGATATCGGGCGATGCGGATGGCAAGTGCTACGTGTGGGATTACAAGACGACGTCGCTGTACAGCAAATTTAAGGCCCATGAGAAGGTTTGCATCAGTGCCACGTGGAATCCACACGAATCGTCGAAAATTGTCACCGCTGGGTGGGACGGATTGATTAAGTATTGGGATTAAACGAATGTTTAAAATAAAATTGAGAATAAATTTATCGTATTTTTATTTTGTTGTTGGTTTTAAATCATTTTATTTATCGTATCTTGTTCCTAATCTACGGTACTTCATGGTCTGAATCGACTGGCGTCATCAATATCAAATTATTTATTCGAATTAAAGTCGCCCTCGAATGTAAATAATTACTGGTTTATGTCATTTCTTTTACAAAGGAAACATTTATTTACGGAAAGGATGTTATTCTCAGAAGCCTACTACAGTCTGCGCCCGGTATCTTAATACTAAGTTCATACTGCGCAGACGAATTTCTGATTCCAGTTGTTATTTAGCAGCCTAATATTAGGCCTAATAATGCTAAAAATAAGGTAAATAGACAAAAATATTTTGGTACTGCCTATAAATTGCTTATAATAATGAGTTTATTGCTAAATATCAACTGGAATTAGAAATCGTGTGCGCAGAATGGGATGCGCAGTACGAATTTAGCATCAACAAAAATCTATTGGATAAAATTTATGAATTAAGATTTCAGTCTGATTTTAAGCTGAATACATAGAATTTATTGATTTATAAAAAAAATTTACACCTTCGTTGATGATGATAACATTTTAATTAGGATGATTTGTTGTTGTTTTACGTCATAAATCGGCTACGTATTTTGTTTGCGTTTTCTTCGGCTTTTTTCCCCCACGACTGTCATCTTTTTCTAGTCCACTTTTTTCTCCTTTTTCTAGCTCACCATGTTCCTGTAGACAATCTGAAAATATTTCATATTTCGTATTAGCTCATTTTTTTACTCCATTTAGGTAGAATTTAGATATTTACCATCGTCTCCTTTTTTTAAAATCCTTCCTGAACACAGATAATCTTTCAAAGGAACGTCTTGATGCCCATTGTACCATTCTGTGATATCGTCTTCGTAATTTTCTAACAAATTCTCGCACTAAACAAAAAATTTTAAAAATTAAATTTGTTTTTTTTAAACTAATTTTTGTCTCACTTTGGCTTTGAGATCAGTGATTTCAGCCGAAGGTTTATCCCACAATTCGTACGGGATTCCTAGCGAAACATTTACACCTTTTTCGCTGCAGAATTTCAAAGATTTTAATTTTTTTTTATTTATGGTCTAAATGAATAAAAATCCGCTAACTAAATAAATCAATTACACAAGTCCGTGCAACGTTTTGAACGTTTGACTCATGTCTTTATCGATTCTCGTGCTGTCTTTTCGTTCCTTGTGGATTTTGTAGTCCAACATTTTGTCACAAATTCCTTCCATCGATTCAAGTAACCGCAACTCCCTGCAATTTAAGACAATTTAAGACAATTAATTGATTAGATTTGGTTTAATATAATTCTAATTCAGTTTTTACGATTGTTTATATTTCTGTTTCTTCTTCTTCGAGTCGATGCCGTAACCGAATTCGAGGACTTCGTGCGTTTTGCCGGTTTCTTGTAATTTTAGCTCCAATTCTATGGCGAGATATTTACAAACTGCAAATGGAAGCGGAAATTAAATATTATTTATTATTTATTTATTTGATTATAATTCACCTTCGCACGTGTTTGCGTACAAAACTCCATGTTTTTCATCGTACTCCCTCTCGAGTTGGAACGAAATTAAAATCAAAACGTTAAATATAAGATATGATATCAGTATTTTCATTCTTGGCGATTCAATTTCGACCGAGATTTCGACTATAGTGCTGCATCCGGAGAGACAATTTAGAAAACAACATGATACCGATCTGTTGAAAGCTGTGTCCTAATTGGCTAGCTCCAACGGTGGACGCATCGACCCTCGTCATTGGTCGCCCAACTTATCATTTACACGTGACGAAAGATGGCGCTGCCCTCAATGGTTTGACCGGTTCGATAATTAGACGGACATTTCATCTATTTACAAACATGGCGGACGAGGAAAAGAAAATCACCGTGATAGAGCGCGATGCTTGGACGCTCAAGATACCGAAATTCACGAAAGAAGACAATCCGAGTGGTCTTTCGACCGAAAGTTCGTTCGCAACCTTGTTCCCCAAATACAGAGAAAAATATCTCAAGGAATGTTGGCCGCTAGTGAAGAAAGCACTCGACGAACACGTGACGTTTTTCAAATATTTACTCACCTAAACTTTTATTAATTTTATTAATCCGTTTACAGGGAATTAAATGCGAGTTGGACCTGATCGAAGGGAGTATGAGTGTTCTTACCACACGAAAAACGTGGGATCCGTACATCATCATTAAGGCGCGGGACATGATTAAGTTGTTGGCGAGAAGCGTGCCTTTTGAACAAGTAGGAAAATGCGAGTTGGGATTCGGTTTTGATTTATTAATTTGTGGAATTTTGTTTCAGGCGGTGCGTATTTTGCAGGACGATGTTGCGGCTGATATTATTAAAATTAAGTCGATGAGCAGCAGTAAGGAGAAGTTTGTGAAAAGGCGGCAGAGGATTATTGGACCGAACGGGTCGACTTTAAAAGCGATTGAATTGTTGACCAATTGCTACATTTTGGTTCAGGGGAACACTGTGTCGGCAGTGGGGCCTTATAAGGGATTGCAACATGTAAGTCATAGGAAAGAAATTGTGAAATTTTTGGTAAAATGTTGAAATGTTTGAAAAATGTCGAAATTTTTGTAAAAATGTCGAAATTTTTGTAAAAATGTCGAAATTTTTGTAAAAATGTCGAAATTTTTGTAAAAATGTCGAAATTTTTGTAAAAATGTCGAAATTTTTGTAAAAATGTAGAAATTTTTGTAAATGTCGAAATTTTTGTAAAAATGTCGAAATTTTTGTAAAAATGTCGAAATTTTTGTAAAAATGTCGAAATTTTTGTAAAAATGTCGAAATTTTTGTAAAAATGTCGAAATTATTTGGAAAATGTTGAAAATGTTTCGAAAAATATTGGTATTTTTTGAAAATAATTGGTATTTTTGGAAAAATATTCGTATTTTTGGAAAAATATTCGTATTTTTGGAAAAATATTCGTATTTTTGGAAAAATATTGGTATTTTTGGAAAAATATTCGTATTTTTGGAAAAATATTGGTATTTTTGGAAAAATATTCGTATTTTTGGAAAAATATTCGTATTTTTTGAAAAATATTGGTATTTTTGGAAAAATATTCGTATTTTTGGAAAAATATTCGTATTTTTGGAAAAATATTCGTATTTTTGGAAAAATATTCGTATTTTTGGAAAAATATTCGTATTTTTGGAAAAATATTCGTATTTTTGGAAAAATATTCGTATTTTTGGAAAAATATTCGTATTTTTGGAAAAATATTCGTATTTTTGGAAAAATATTCGTATTTTTGGAAAAATATTCGTATTTTTGGAAAAATATTCGTATTTTTGGAAAAATATTCGTATTTTTGGAAAAGTATTCGTATTTTTGGAAAAGTATTCGTATTTTTGGAAAAGTATTCGTATTTTTGGAAAAGTATTCGTATTTTTGGAAAAGTATTCGTATTTTTGGAAAAGTATTCGTATTTTTGGAAAAATATTCGTATTTTTGGAAAAATATTCGTATTTTTGGAAAAATATTCGTATTTTTGGAAAAGTTTGTCAATTTTTTTGATAAAACTTTTAATCGTTCTTGCTTATTTTGTAGGTACGAAAGGTCGTCGAGGATACGATGGGAAACATCCACCCCATCTACAACATAAAAGCTCTGATGATCAAACGCGAATTGGCGAAAGACGATAAACTGAAGAACGAATCGTGGGAACGATTTCTGCCGAAATTCAAGCAGAAAAACGTGAGCAAGCGCAAACAGCCGAAGAAGAAGACGAAGAAAAGCGAATACACGCCGTTTCCACCGGCTCAGATCGAGAGCAAAATCGACCAACAGCTGGCCAGCGGTGAATACTTCCTCAAGCAGAAGGAAAGGGAGGCTAGGACGATGAAATTAAAGCAGGAACAGCGAGCCAAGGCTGAACTTGCTCGGCAAGAACGAAGAAACGAGGCTTTTGTTCCACCCAAAGAAGAAAAGAAGAAGGTGGACAAGAAACCGGACTTAAACTTAGACAATCTGAAACAAAAAGTGAAGAAATTTACGCAAAAGAAAAGAAAGAAATGAGGTTTCAATAGAAATAAATGTGATGTTAATTAAGATAATTGTAATTTTTCTGTCGCTCAAGGACTGGTTTATTATCGAATCCATCCATTTTGTGAAGGAATTCAGAAAGGAAGGAAGATTTTTAATTTTTTTAACCAAACTTTTCTTATTTTCTTCTAAATTGTCATTTTCCGTTTTTAATTTGGCTTAGTTTTTGTTACATGTCGTATTGTTGTATTTGGAATTGTTAGCGATATCAATTGTTTATTGCAACGTATTTGTGTGAATTCAATGCAGATGTTTCGAATGCATTCCTGTAGTTTTTGTACAGGATTTATCCTATGTGTATTATTTATTATCTTACTAGGGACAAATGTTATTCCTTAGCTTTTATGTTGAAGATTTGTTCTGTAATCTTACCGTAAGTTGGATGACTTGTTTTCATGCCTTTAATAAAGCTGGGCAGCCATCTTGTTCTGGCTACTTTGGCTACAGTTAGCACTTTATTTGACCACAATGCAACGATTTATTAACAACATTTCTCGCACGTGAACTCGGTCCATAAACCTTCTAACTTGTCCCAAGCCTCTTTGGGAGTCGTACAATTGTCAAGCGCGGACTTTTTCGCTTCGGTAACATGAATATAAATCAAACCGAGTGTGTGGTTCCTTTGTTTCTTCCACCTTTACTGCTCTTTATCAGTGGCGTTTGGATCAGCCTTTTCTTTCTCCATAACAAGATCCCATATACCTTCGGACATTAGAAACATCTTCATACTTCTCCTCCATGATTCATAATTCCCTATTCCTAAAATAGGAATGCGTCCGGGTGTCTGTTGTCCTGATTTGTACATTTTCTAGCCTGAAAAATGCTATGAAAAATCAATTAATAAATTGAAAATTATGATGGTCTTTTCTCATCCCTCTGCTACTATCATATATGAGCTGGTCTTCATTCGGGCGGACTTGGATCGAGATCTAGCCGGTGGAGTGCACGAATCCCTGGTCGACGTCGCGTTTGTGCTGTTGACGAATCTCGGAAGTGCGTCGAGAAACTCTTGGAACTCAGTATCCGTCGGTCGTTCGCCGAAAATCGGCTGCATCGGGACGGCTGGGGCTGTTGCCAACTTGCCGCTAAAAGGCGGTTGCAGAGCAGCTGGGAAAATAACAACTTCATTCGAAGCTTTAGCTTCGGTTGAAGTCATTGTGGTTTGTGACTGGAGCAGCTCTGACGGCTTGTGCATTTGATGCAGTTGCTGTCAAAAACGCAATGCGCTGTTTGTGTGCAGTCACTCTTTGCGATCCGCATTGTTGCTTGGCTACTGAGTTTGTTTTGGGTTTTGGTTTTTGACCTTAATTTGCATGACCGAAAGGTTTTGTGAGATTTGATCTCCTTGCCCCTTTGGTTTTGCAGTTGGTGGCTTGGCGTGCGCATTTGATGCGTTTGCTGCCGTTCTCTGCCGTTCTGCACGTGATCTCATGCGTATCCAACTTACGGAGCGGTTGTGTTCTGGAATCGGAATGCCGGGGAGTCGGGGACAGTCATGAATTGGGCGAACCATGGTTCTAACGGTGTATGCCGATCCATGAATCCGACTCCGAGGCAATTCTGACATGGCGTATGCGACTAATTGGGCAAGACGATAAATCGTTGCCCAATGCAGACTGGATAAACAACGTGCGTTCGATTAAAAATGTTTACCATTCTAATGCAGATTAAATTAACGAATTCTGAAGTAAAAAACGAGCGAATACGGTACGACAATTGCAAGCTGGAAATGAAACAATTCGGGTTTGCACGGTGAATGAATGATCCAAACTGACGCTTTGTTGTTGCAAGAATGAATAATTGTTGCAATCGCACTGGTTAAGTACCGCTGAAAACGTTTCAAGCGTTTATCGAGTATAGACTGCAGTCGTTACGTGAACGTTTCGTAATTGGTCCACAAGTATACTTTCAGTTCAGCATCTCGTTCTTTTCGAAATCTCGGTTCTCCGAGACGAGATCCGACGGTCCCGAAACGAGATTGTAGCAGAGCGATGAAATAATGCGCAGAATTAATAGAAAGCGTGTGAAAAACTGTTTTATGAATAAGCTTGTCATGGGCATGGTTTTCACAACCCATTCTAATTCTTCTTAATTTATATTATTCCTACCTTTTTCTCCCTATTCTTTCATCTCAGTATTCCTAAGTTATCCTACTTTGAATGGGCGCAAATAATTCTTTGCGCATCATGTTTCTTTCATCTTGCCCCTCTCTTTTTCCTATTAGTTAGACTCTTCCAACATTTTATATTATTTCCTATTTTATTTAACCTAGATGACTCATTGATGCCGACTCATTCTAACAATATATGCACATGGAGTTCCTTGCGCATCTCATTTATTTCCAACAATCACATTTAATTCTACTTTCCCCCCTCCTCTTAGAAATAATTATTCACACTAATAGTTTGGCCCACTGATCACCTGATCCGAGGCTACTTATAGCTTTGTTGACCACAATAACTTCACTTCTCCTCTTCCATCTGAACTGCCAACCAGTTTTACACCTGGTCCAGTGGAATGAGAATGTCAAACCTCTCTTTCTTTGCGCCTAAACACCGCAACCCATCCATTAACCCTATTGCGCCATATTTTAAGCCATCTTTTATCATTTGACATGCCTGTGCACATTTCAACCCTCCTTTTGAAAACTGACACATTTGCATAATTCTTATTTTAACTCAACACCGCCCAAAGGTACGAATTCATGTCTAATTATAAATAATGTTAAGTCATAGCGAGTTTAGGTTTCCTGAGTTTCTGGATGTCCTCATTTGAAGGAAACAAGGTTTAGGGAAATCTACGAACTTTGCCCATTTCTGTTGCGCCAAATTCCCATTTGCGCGACATTTGTTAAATTAATTATTACATCTAGAATTAATCGTGACAACATGGCGAGCCTGACAGGATTCGCTACCTTAATTTCGGCTTAAACGCGCAAGAAAGTTAAGTATTTTTCGTTTAATTATTAATCACTTTTCACATTTTTTCACCCTATCGAGTACGATGGAGAGAGATGAGAATATTTTCATTTCACGCGACTCGTTTAGCACAGACGAGACTGAGATTGAGCGGAATTGGCAACAGTTTGGACGGTTGGAGGAAACAAGCATATCGCGAGCCGAAAGTGCTACTAGTGATGTGCCCATTACGACGCTAGGAAAAAATGTATTTGCGACGCCATCTTTTTTCCGTTTGACCTCGCCAAGGACATCGGCCTATCCACATTTATCGGCGGAACACAGGTTGATGTTCAATCTGCTCGACCAAGCTCAGGGTTTGCTGGACGATATGCGCAACCTTCTTCAACAAGGCCCCAGCCCTACACAGCCAAGGACTACCCGGTCCGCGGATGGTGGATCCCCGCATGGATTCATTAGGGGGAATGGCGACTCGATTTCATCAGGATCTGGATTCCAAACAGCTTGTACGCATCAATATTCGAGTTCAACTACGGAACGAAAATTAATAGCGCCAACAATTACAACAACAGCGCGACCAACGTGTGCGACAACTGCAAAAATGTCCGCAGGTAATGGAAATAATGATTTTCAGTGTAAAAAAGTGCCAACTATGTTGCCAGACGACGCCATACGACTCATGCGCAACTGGAATGCAACATCTATCGATGAAGCCATCCAGAGGGAACGTGACGCCAAAAAGCAACCACAGTTTGAAAAACTACAAGTTCACGAATATAAACCACGGAACTGTACGGACCAACGAATGCCACACCTTGAAGAGTTATTTTTACCAACAATGCTGAACGCTGTTGGGAAATCCAGAAGTGAAGGAGACGTAAACTTTACCGTGTCCAACAATACCAAACATTTTGCGCACTCTCGAAAACGTTTTTCTTCCGATTGGACCGTTTCTAAGTCATGGACTGAACAACCAGTACAACATGGAGGAAATACAGCTAGTAGCAGTTATTTTGGAGTAGAATTTGTTGATCAACAGCAACCTAGGTGCCCTGACTGCCACGGAATGCTAGAGAGGTCGACATTAAATCCACCAAACCAATCAATCGCAAAATGTATGGAAATCGACAGACGCGCATCACCAACATTCAACCTTTCCAGAAGAAATTCCGTAAGGGCTACACACTTAACAACACCTTTGACTTATACTCTTTTAGAGTCTAAACCGAGGAATATTGTTACAATTCCACCACCATCATTCTTGTCATCTCCAACGGGAACAATTTCAAAGTTTGCAGCACGGCAACCTGTTGCTTTGGAGTTTGCCTCACCGACCAATTCGAGGACTGCAACTTTGCCAAAGGCAGTTTCGAACCCGATTTTGACACCTACTGAAGTGAGTAACATTACTAATAGTGCTTCTGTACCATTTATTCGCAGGAGGAGAGTTGACGAAACTCCACGGGACATGATCAATCTCGGAAACACACCTTTCGTTATGCTTTCTCCTGACGAGCTCCAACGCACACAAGAGCCTGTGATTGAGATAACAAGGAGGGATCGACGGCATCTTCAGCCACCATGTGTAAGAATGGTATGGACTGATATATCTGTTGTCGCTCTTCTTGATTCCGAGGCACAAATGTGCGTGATGAGCGAAAATTTATTTCATCGACTACATGCCCGAATGGGACTTGAACTTTTTCAACTACATGGCAGTCTGCAAGTCGATTCTGGACCTTTAATACCGATTAAGGGAGTAGTACAAATTGCTATTTGTGCCCCTATGGGGATAATTCAGTTTGAGTGTTTAGTAATTTCATCAACTAAAAATGACTTATTACTTGGACGAGATTTTTGTTCAACCATTGGATTAACAGTCGATTATGTGAACAGCCAATGGCATTTAGCTGGATCCAATGATGTGCATCGAATTATGACGTACGAACAAGCACAGATTTCTGAACCAAGTGAGCTATTTTCGATGGCACAAGAGTTATCCGTGGCGGAGAACATGGAAAATGTGCCTGGAGTAACAGATGAAATGAATTTTGTGCCTCTGGATTGTCAACTCATAGAACAAGCTCTACGGATTTTGGAACACATTCCTCAATCAACTTTACATCAAAGGGTAACAGAAGAAACACAAAAAACCATTTTGATTCCTGTTCTTATTTCCCAATCATTAAATTATCCAAGACCAAATTTTAATTCTACTTCTATTAATAATTGTCTCTCTTTATTATCGCCACCCATTTCATTAAATCCAACTCCTCCAATTTCCCAACTTGTTGATTTAAGAGAAAGGACTGTAGAACAGCAACATAATCGAAATTATTATGAGGACCTGGATGCGGAAATTTCATCTGCCGAGAGTGACGGTGTCAGTGATAATAGTGAATTTTCATTTTTAGCGGAACATCCAGTGCAAAGTATGACAACTTCAAGGTCGAAGCCTGGATTGTGTCGGTGGACTCAGGAAGGAAAGAAGATTGAAGATAGAAAATTAACAACAACCCCAAAACAGACAAGACAAGAACACGATGCCTCGCTCGAGCTCCAACCGTTCGAATTGTTGCCAACTAATGCTGAAATTGTTGAAGCTCAGTTACAAGACCCCTGGTCGCGTAAGTTAATGCAATATTTAATAGCTAACATTTTACCTGAAGATCCTAGTGAGGTTAAGATTGTTAAACTTTGCGCACAGCAATTTGAAGTGTTTGACAGCATGCTGTGTCGTTTTTTGTTAACTCACACCGATGCAACTAGAAAAAGACGTCAAATTTACCTTCCATTGTCCTTAAGAGAACAATATTTCTGCGCACTACACTACCCTCCCATTGTAGAACACATTAGTGTCGAAAAAACCCTGCACAGATTGAAAATGCGCGTTTTCTGGCCAAAAATGCGCAAAGACGTCCAAATTTGGGTTCGAAAATGTAAGGCATGTCAGCGCGCAAAATCTTTTTCTTGATGTTTCGAATATCATTTTCCATCTCATTTTCCTTTTATTATTAAAAAAAAAAAAAAAAAAAAAAAAAATGAAAAATAGTGCTACCCACCCATATTTTTGTTTAGCATCTTTGTTTCTAATTGTTTTTATTGTCCTTATTATTTATTTATAATTTCACGTTTATTTTCCAAGTGTTTATTTATTATCACCTATTCATAACTTAAATAGTTTGTGAGCATTGTTGTAGGCAAACCAACTGAGATCTGTTGCATCATGTGTGACACGTATGGAATCTTTAGTGTGTGCAAGCAGTACTGTGGAGTGCCTGGTGATTCTGTGCCTTTGGATCTCTGGGTTGAGCGACGGCAGTACGAGCATGCGAGCATCTCTTCCTGTTTAAAGCGCAATTCAAATTGCGCACACTGCCCTGGTTAAAAGCAACACCATATTGAACCAAAGCTATTTCACTTTGAGGTAAAATTGGTGCAAGAAGTCTGAACTAGAGGGTATACGTAAACCTTATGAACTTTAGCGACGTATTGATGATGATTTAGATGATCAAACCAAATCAAAATTAGATTGCTAGTGACTTTTTATGATAACTGCAATTTCTCGAGTGTATTTGGTGTTGTGTTCAGTATTGAAGTAGTGTATCATCGCCTGGTAACATCAGCAAACAAGGGTCTGAACATTCCAGATACCACCACCATTTTGAGTGTTAAGTCCACTCACAGTTGTTGATGCCTCATCTGAGCTAGACCAATGGTAACCAAAACTCTGCCTATAACAGTTTACATTACAGTTTGAACAGCATTGCTCATCATGTATGCGCAAACACCGTCATGTTCATATGTGAGCAAGTCCACAGTGAGGTCATCAATTCAATCTGCTGGGCCATCTGCCGCAACATTAACCAATGTGATCCAGGACAACTATGGCTGCTCTGCGTACCCACGGAGACTGACTGCTTGCATTTCAGAACCTGAATTTCATCTAGATGCAATACGGCGTAATTATAGAACTCTAACTTTTGCATTAATTGAATTAGGGACAAGGATATGTCATGACGATGATTGGAAATATCACCAGAGAATCACGACGACAACTGGACTCAGCAACATCGACCAAGTGTTGGAGTGTCAACAGACTTTCGTTGCTCGACAATGCGGCGGTTTGTGTGCCGGTTCAGTGTTGCAGATTGTTGAAGTGTTACAATTGGGCAAATATTTCTTTAATAACCTAAAAACTTCTAGGTGTACTTTTATGTGTTTGTGTTGTGATTTGCGCAAAACTCCGCAACGATAATCCAACGTCGTGGACTTTAATTTATTTTTCTATGTTACCAAAGTAACTAAATCTTTTCTACTTTTGTTTTTGAACTATTTCCTTTTGCCCATTGTCCCATCATCTTAACTAACTTCCTTTGATTCCAATATGAAATCTACTACTGCCTATGTCTGTTCCCACATCAGTGTCAGTAGTGTCGTGTCTAGTACTACCCGATGATCAAAGTGACCGATTATTTGCGTGCAAATTCCATCCCTTACGCCCGTTTATTTCTCGAATTGGACACCGCCGACCAAAAAACCAGTGCTAGTGGCAGACACTCGGAAAATGCAACAGATTTAGGCCCATGCCACCGGTGCTTTGCCAGCGTAGACGCTACAACAATCGACAAGCCATACCAAGTATTTTGTTTAAAATATTTAGGACATTTTCATGTCTATACAAAAAAAAAAAAAAAAAAAAAAAACCGAATGTGATGCACTATGCGCAGTTTTCATTTTCGCAAAAAATTATTTTTGTTTTATGTTTCATGTTTAATGTTTTATGTTTTTATGTTTTATGTTTCCAAGCGCAAGTTAAACTGACTAAACTTAAATATGTGGTAAGCAACTCTCACAGTTTAACATTCTTTGAGTTTCTACATCTTCTCACTAGAAGTTTCTCTTCTATACTAAACTATAGAAATTTAATCTCAACAACAACTTGTTTATGATTTTCCCCTCACATATGTGCATGTGATAACAACTATTAGTTCATAAGAATTTCTTGATGCGTTCGCGCTGAGAAATGTGTGATTATTCTTCAAACTACATATTTTATACGTTGTGTGCGTGTTCTGTTTGTGTCTCGTGAATAACGATTGTGATGTGTGGTTGAATTTATTGTTCACATATAAATATGTCGTTGAGCAAATAGGCACGTTCGAGCGGAAACCAACATGACCAACATCAATCCGAATGATCAAATTGGGCAAAAATACATGAACACTTTCCCAATGTTGCCTTTGCTTGTAACTGGACCAAGGACATCGCCAATGAACATTCAGAACTTGTGCCAGATACATTCCTGGAAAAACAACGCTTGGAACAATGGTTGCGCAATTGAATCTACTATCTGCGGAAATCACAGATGTGCAGCAAATCGAGATCGAGATTATTAACCAGTCCATCCGTTGGCTAAAAGCAATCAACAACGACCAAAGGACCATTGTCAAGTGCACAAATGCCGGCACTGTTGAAGGATCAATTGGCCCCATCATAGGCGACAAGAACGAATGTGCTCTCCAATGATCATCGTGTGCCCTCAACGACCTCAATAACCACTTAAACCAGTAACGAGTGCAATTAATAACTTGAATTCATCTACAGGTTCCACGAGTTGTCACGGCATCACCGTGTTATAACAACCCCACAGTGAGCATTTCGAAATCGACACCTGGACCGATTACATACGCGCAAATCCCATTGCGCAGTATCTTAGTCACCTGTAGTGTTTTCACCACACCAACAACAGAGCCATGGAGTATTTGCGCATAAAGAATGAAGAGTGACAGTGACCACAAGACATTAAGAACGCAACTGATAAAGTACAATTGGCAGAATACAGACAGTTTGCTGATAAACAAGCTGCCAAATTCGTTGCAAAGAAAGCTGCCCAACAACAACAAAGAAATGTAGAGCACCGCTTCCTACAATGCAACGTTTGCCCCAGCTGTTAGTGTCTTTCAAGGACCACACGGTTGGGATGACTTTCCAATCGACCATCACACTTGAGCTGTTGCCCGGCCCTTTACCAGCACCTGGAGTTGTTTGCAGTTTCTCGCAGGGCACCCGAGTGTGCGTGTAATTTGGTATGTTAAACAATATGCAGAAGCAATTGTTTCGCTCATTGGCCTATGCCGATTTGCGCATACCACCCACCAAAACGGAACCATTCCTGAATTTGATCTTTCAAAGGTATGGTGAGATGATTTTCGACCACTGTAATTGAAATCAATCTTCGGGGGGCCACCACATGTGAGAAGGCCCAGAAAATAGTGGTCAACATTGCCTCCAATACCTTGAAGCATTTACGGAAATTTTGTGTTCAACAAATAACTTTGTGTTCATATGTGTTAATATTCTACAAACTGCTAGAAACAGTAAGTGTTTTTTGCACAAATAAGTTTCATCACAGTGATAATTCAACGTTGTGAAGTGTTTAATTTTATTTATTATGATTTTGTGCTTCGAAAAGACTGTTAGCGAACAATTAAGACTTTTATTTTGAAGTGCATTCATTTATTTTGTTTAATTTTATCATTTATCCTGATTTTCAGTGTGATAGCCATCAACCTAAAGCATCGAGTAGATTTTTTCATTTCCATTCTCGGGTCGAGAATTCATTCATTATAATTTCATTTATGGTTATTTCTGATGATTTGATGTTCTAGGTTTGGTATGCCTTTATTATTGTTTATTTTATGAAAATATCATTGATTTGAGTCCCTTTTAGTCTGTCCATGTGATGTCTGACCCATAACTCTTTAAGTACATGTCCTCCCGTATCGTCCATGTCATGTCATTGTCACTTGTCAAAAGAATATTGAATTGTTCTTAATACTTTTTGAGTTATACAAGCAATTTTAGTTGGTTACATGTTCATTTTTGATTATTTATAATTTCATTGTATTATTTTTGATTATTTTGATTATGATTGTATCGTTTGAGTGCGCATGCTCTCTCTTTTTGCCTTAATTACAAACAAAGTAATTAAAGTTTAAAGGGTGGGGGATGTCATGGGCATGGTTTTCACAACCCATTCTAATTCTTCTTAATTTATATTATTCCTACCTTTTTCTCCCTATTCTTTCATCTCAGTATTCCTAAGTTATCCTACTTTGAATGGGCGCAAATAATTCTTTGCGCATCATGTTTCTTTCATCTTGCCCCTCTCTTTTTCCTATTAGTTAGACTCTTCCAACATTTTATATTATTTCCTATTTTATTTAACCTAGATGACTCATTGATGCCGACTCATTCTAACAATATATGCGCATGGAGTTCCTTGCGCATCTCATTTATTTCCAACAATCACATTTAATTCTACTTTCCCCCCTCCTCTTAGAAATAATTATTCACACTAATAGTTTGGCCCACTGATCACCTGATCCGAGGCTACTTATAGCTTTGTTGACCACAATAACTTCACTTCTCCTCTTCCATCTGAACTGCCAACCAGTTTTACACCTGGTCCAGTGGAATGAGAATGTCAAACCTCTCTTTCTTTGCGCCTAAACACCGCAACCCATCCATTAACCCTATTGCGCCATATTTTAAGCCATCTTTTATCATTTGACATGCCTGTGCACATTTCAACCCTCCTTTTGAAAACTGACACATTTGCATAATTCTTATTTTAACTCAACACCGCCCAAAGGTACGAATTCATGTCTAATTATAAATAATGTTAAGTCATAGCGAGTTTAGGTTTCCTGAGTTTCTGGATGTCCTCATTTGAAGGAAACAAGGTTTAGGGAAATCTACGAACTTTGCCCATTTATGTTGCGCCAAATTCCCATTTGCGCGACATTTGTTAAATTAATTATTACATCTAGAATTAATCGTGACAAGCTTGTTAACGGATCGGATTGGATCGGATTTCTGGCCAATCCGCATCCGATCCGAAAATAGTGCGGATCCGAAAATGCGGATCCGATCCAATCCGCATAAGGCTTTTTACTTACCGTTGGGCGGCGCTCCACGCGCATGCGCGTAGCGCGAATGTAGGGAAAAAACCACAACAACAGCACAGAAACACGACTAAAAATCTGTTTATTTAATAATTTTATTGCTTTTTTCAATTTTTAAATTACCAGGTGCTTTGGAGAAGTGATTTCACATTTATTTTCATTTTTTTTAATTGATTTTTATGGATTTTTATGAATTTAAAAAAATAAAATGAAATATAAAAATTATTATTTTTGTGTTTTTGTGTGTTTTTATTATTAATAATCACTGATGGTTTGAATTATTACGAAAAAAAATTAAAAAATTAAAAAATGAACAAATATACACTGGAAATGTGTCCGTACGCATACCGTATCGATACGGCACCCACACGTAATAAAAGTATCGGTGTAATAAATTTTCTATAAAATTCTATTAACTTTGGTAACATCTCAGTTGTAAAGCCTGGTTCACACTTGCGGATCACAGCTCATTGCAGCAAACCCCGGATGCAACGTATCCGCAAGTGTGAACCAGGCTTTAGTTGGAATAAAATGTTACTGCAATACACTGCAAAATCCCTGTTTTAACAAATCTTCTGGCAAGAACAGCGGATCATTGTTTATATGCTACAAACTCCAGTCCCAAAACTAACAGTACTTCACAGTGAACTCTGCAAACGGTTTTAATTAAATGAATTGATTTGATTTTAAGGCAAGTGAGAAGATAACCATACAAATTGAACATACAATTTCTATTTAACCAAATTACTGCTTTGTCCAAAAGAGGCGTTAAATAAATGTCCAGATATTTATCACACTCATGTATGCATTGGTAAAAAACTGCTGTCGATTTTAACTGTTGGCTTATAAACTCCTGAAACTCGCATCAAAATAGATGCAACCATTGAAATTGTCCTTGATCGCATACTGTTTAACCACGAGCATCGTCTCCAAAGAATAAATATTATACGCTGTATCTGTTTTTTCGAATATTAAGCAGTCCTCTTCGTAAGAAACGTAAAGAATGACTTCACCCGTGATATTCGGTGACGGAACCACGCTCCAACCGTCATATTCAACATCGTAAATTAACAAACACCTCTCGGGACATTTTTGGAAAAAAATCAATCGCTCGTTCGAATTCGTGTAAAGACTTTTACACTTTACACTTTGCTAACGGCCCGGCAATTTCTCTTTCGTCGTGCAACTCATCGACTCAATCCTCAATGTCATCGTCGAAACGAACCGTCCGCCACGTCAAC
This sequence comes from Strigamia acuminata, assembly GCA_949358305.1. Lineage (NCBI taxonomy): Eukaryota > Metazoa > Arthropoda > Chilopoda > Geophilomorpha > Linotaeniidae > Strigamia > Strigamia acuminata. Next base: position 61,737,405 of record OX442314.1, on the reverse strand, counting down.
GATTCGAAATTCAAACACAAAAACGCTCTTTTCGTATGTCGGAAGAATACCTCGTTGTAATTTGCAGTTTCGCTCGTTATTTTATCCATATTTATCGTTTCCGTCTCCTCTAAAAAACGCCCCTGTTCGTCCGGTATCGATTGTCCAATATGTTGAAATAAAATAAATTTCCCGTGCTCGAAACTGTCGGAAAAATGTCGGTGATGGGTGTTTCGTCGATGTCCAGATCTGTTATTTCTGAGCTGACATTCCATCCCTCGTGGCCTAGCGAGGAGACCAAAACTACCCACTTTTCCACGTCAGCTGCGAAAGCGACAATCCGAATTTCCCGTGCGTGAGGAGTCAACCACCGAGACATGACCACCTTGCTTAGTGCGTTGTACACGGATGCTGATTCCATGACTATTTCGGTCGATAACAGTTTACGGAGAGAATAGTCCGGTAGCTTCGCCATTCCGCATTTGGAGAGCAAGTTGAGCACAACTTCCTTTTTGTAATTTTCTCGTTGGTCACGCATCTTCGTCTCCCAACGGAGCAGGAATATGACGAATTCGCCGAATTTGCTGGGTTTGACCTTTGGAACGAGGCTTTCTAATTGCGCCGGAGTAATGTCCGTCTCCGATATCCGTTTCATGTTCATTAGGACGAATGTTTGAACCGTGTCGATCGTTTCGTCTTGTTTGAACATTTCCGCCATCTGCCAAACCTTCGAAAATTTATCCAGAGTTATCGGGTTGCAATGTAAGATCCAGTACTTCTCGAACAGTCCGTCCAACTGCATTTTGTCAGCAGTCATAATTACTTCACGTGTCACATCGTCCGACATGTCGGTCTGAATGGGTATGTCTTGCGCGTAGACGAATTTAATTACGATGTTGACGACTTCCTTCGATGTGTCGAGAAGGGAGATCATGTTTTGTTCGTTCTCGAGGCTGCCTTGACTCAATATGGCTCGGAAGTAGTCACTGCCGGCGACTAACACGCATTTGTGTGCAATGACCTGGCCATCTTTGCACTTCAGAACGACCTTGTTGGCTATGGCGTCGTCTCGGGAGTCGTATAGATTGGTTAAAATTATTGTGTGTTGCGATTCTTGACGATTTTTTTCGATTTCGGCTTGTGATTTTGATTCGATGCCACGCAATGGGTGCCGTATCGATACGGTATGCGTACGGACACATTTCCAGTGTATATTTGTTCATTTTTTAATTTTTTAATTTTTTTTTGTAATAATTCAAACCATCAGTGATTATTAATAATAAAAACACACGAAAACACAAAAATAATAATTTTTATATTTTATTTTATTTTTTTAAATTCATAAAAATCCATAAAAATTGATTAAAAAAAATGAAAATATATGTAACATCAGTTTTCTAAAGTACATAGTAATTTAAAAATTGAAAAAAGCAATAAAATTATTAAATAAACAGATTTTTAGTCCTGTTGCTGTGGTGTTGTTGTGGTTTTTGCCCTACATTCGCGCTACGCGCATGCGCGTGGAGCGCCACCCGACGGTAGGTAAAAAGCCTTATTCCCAGATCTGTTGGTCTATAGGACCGCCAGATATATCGATGTGATATAGAATCACATTCCGACTCCTTATTTCCTTTATCTCGATGTATTTCACCATATTTGTTTATATTCCATATTGTTTATTCTTTTCGGATATTTATGTGTATTTATTACACTATAACATGAAGTATCATGCTGTCTTTAACCTTTTGTTAAGCTTTATGGAATTTCCAATTCCATAACGCCATTTCACGACACTAGGTGTCGTTACTGTATTCTTTTATGCATCCAAGATGGCCACGACCATGACACTGTGCCCACATCTTGTTTTCTCCAACAAATGGATTGCAAATTGCTAAGTATTATTAAATATTCCTTTTTATTGTTTTATACAATGTATTTGGTTAATTCTCATGGCATATAAGTGCTTTGGCACGGCCGTTCGTCGTTTAATATCGTCTATAGTCACGTCGCAAGCGCGTACGTGAAGTGCGCCGCCATTAGCGACCCAAACGTCGTTTTTCAGTCATTTTCTCGATATTTTCCAGCAGTTTTGGTTTTTCCTCTGCTACCAAACCTACAATTGGTAGCAGAGGGTGGTTTTTCATCCTTTTCACGCTATTTTTCCACTAACTATTGCCGAAAATTCCGCAAATTTCGCGAATTTCGCGGCAATTTTGTATTTTTAGGTTTCCGCGACGATTTTCGGCATTTTTCTGACGTTTCACGCCGTGAGACGACCCCTGCATCCTCACAACGCCTTGGCGACGTTGTGCACCAGTTATTTTCATTAATTATCGCCGAAAATTCCGCGGGTTCGCGAATTTTGCGGCGATTTTGTGTTTTGCAGATTTCCGACGTTTCGACGACGTTTTTCGATACGACGACGTCGAGTAGACGTTCGCTACGCAGAAACGAGACGTATTCTCGCTGTGTCACACCCCGGCGTGTGCACAGTATCGCCGAACTCGAAATTACGACGATTTTCAAAGCTTTTATGCGAAGAGCCTCATTTAATGAGAAGAATTTGGATTTTCGAATCCAAATTGCGTTTTTCTCAGTTCTTCGAGAGAACTGTGCCGTGTTTTCTAATTGCACGAGGCTGTGTGACGATCCACAGCAGATTCATCTATTTCTCCTTCCTGTCGTTTATTATATTGTTAGAATTAAGTGGGTTATTTTGGAGTGGGACCTTTTTAGCATCGACACTGCCCTACGGACAAGTCTGTCCAAGCGGTGTTCGTATTCTAAAGCAAGGCTGAGCCCTGCGCCACCTAGCACTCCTGCGGCCCCAGGTGGCTACAAAGGAAGCTAGGGGGACACTTGCTTTAGGTTCTCAGCCAATTGCAGCATTGGCTCCCCTTCTGGTGATATCCGCTTTGAACCACGAGGGAGGTGAATTTGTGACAAGTGCAACGATTTTGTGTGAACAAACATTCGTCCACACCTTTTGTGCCTTAGTGAAGTGCTTCAATCGCCGTTATACCATTTTCCTGAGTCCGTGTATTTTGCGTGGTGCGCCGAGTCTTCGCAACGATGCAAAAGACAACGGAAACGACGGTCAGCAGAATTCCCATCCTCTCTGTCGGGAATTACGAGCCCTGGCAGAGGGCGATGCGGATGTTTTTGAAATCCGAGGGCCTTTGGAGGCATGTAACGGAGGAGAAAGAGGCAGACCATCTCTTAGCATTATCCGAAAAGGAAAAAGAACGTTATATGGTCAAAAAGGACAAAGCTCTCGGACATATTTACATGTATGTTAGCGAACCGAAACGTTCAGCCCTGGATAATTGCGACACTCCCAAACAGGCATGGGACATCCTGGCAAAAGCGTACGCGCCTAGTTCGCGGGCACGACGGGCAGCCTTACGGTCGGAATTCTTGACTTTACATCTCGAACTTAATGAGGAAATGCAAGATTTCATCAATCGCGTGGATCATTTCGTTCGACAATTGGCCGACATTAAAGAAGTCACGACAGCTGATCACCACGCGTATCAATACCTCAACCGACTCCCGCCCGAATACGCACAAGCAACGTTTGCCATATATCATTGGCCTGATCCGGACTTTACACCGACCAAAGTCGCTGAACAGTTGATTTCCGAATATCTTCGACTCAAACCGATGGGATTGCACAATGTACACTCGTCTTCTGTGCATTCGTCTGTAAAAGGCCAACAATCCCGAAAGAATTCGCGCCCTCGTCGACCGTTATCGGAAATTAAATGTTTCAACTGTAATGAAATGGGGCATTATGCCAACAAATGCCCATTTCCTCCACGCGACAAGAGTAATCAGGCATCGGCTTCTTTCCAACGCTCTCGAAGTAAGAGCAAGAAGCGCAACAAAAATTCCGCGCCAAAACCCGATGATACGCGTCCGCGAGGTCGTCCAACACGAGAAGGGACATTTTTCGCCAGTGCCCCGCAAGCCCCGGCGCGCCCAGTTGCTATTTTATGCAATCCAACGAATGGATTGTCGACTGTGGCGCGACGGACCACGTCTCCTACGTTCGAGCCTGGTTTACGGATTTTGTGGATATCGTGCCTTTCGACATCGAACTCGGACAAGGCAAGTCCAAGGTAACTGGGAAAGGAAATGTCCGACTGCTCACGAGGATAGACGACTGTAATTGTACCGTGAATTTGACGAATGTACTTTTTGCACCGAACTTCGAAGCCAATTTGATTTCGGTTTCCAAAATTGATAAAATGCGTCATCACATACATTTTTACAACGGTGAAGTCAACATCTATCAATCGGACATTCGAAGTTCTATTCTTCGGGCAAAGGAGAAGGCAGGATTATATTATGTGGACGGTTTATGTTCAACACCTTCTGTGTCTACGACGGTTTCAACTTCGGTGTCGACGACAATCCCGCCACCAGTTCAGCAACCGCCCGTTCAGACTTATGTCACCACAGAAGTGGATTTTGAGAACATTCCGAAACCGAAAAGGGGCAAATCGGGTCAAGACTATATTACGGATTTTCGCATTCAAATGCCACCAATTCCGAAGCAAGTTCCGAATTAAATCGTCAATCCTATCCAGTCTCAAACTGCTCCCAAATTCACAAATGTCCAGCCTGATCCTCCTATCCATTCCTATTCCAACGTTCTCCAATCCATTCCGACAACGCCAGTTCCTAATGCTCCTCCTGCCATACCTTCCCCTCCGAGCAATCCTTCTACATCATCAAAGAAGGTAATTGCCAACCCTGCGACCGTAAAGGATGCTACGGGTCTATGGCATAGCAGGTTAGGGCATTTGTACACATATGCAATGCGCCTGTTGGCGAATAACGATCAAGTTTACGGAATGGAGCCGGGAGAAGTCAAACAGGAACTCGCTTGCAATGACTGCCGTCTTGCAAAATCGATTAAAATTTCACACAAGCCGGATCTTCACCCGAGCACTACAAAAGCGCTCGACCTCCTGCATATGGACGTGTGGGGACCGGCTCCTGCAACATCATTCGGTGGAGCTCGTTTTGTTCTAACAATCATAGATGACGCCACGAGATACACTTGGATTACCCCATTGGCGCAGAAGTCCCAAGTTTTCGCATGCTTCAAGGACTTTGCCGCTAGAGTCGAACGGGTTGCGAACACAACAATCAAAGCCATTCGCACAGACCGTGGCGGCGAATTCATGTCAAATGAATTCGAGCGCTATTTGAAAGACAAAGGGATCCAAGGACAGCGAACAAACCCATCGAGCCCACAGATGAACGGGACGGCCGAGCGCATTAACAGGACGATGGCAGACAACATCCGCGCGATTCATGAAGAAACTAAACTTCCGGCCGGTCTATGGGCAGAGCTTGCGGTAACTTTCGCTTACATCAAGAATAGAAGTCCTCATTCACGTTTAAAGAATCAAGTCCCTTATGTACTTTGGCGTGAGCGAGCATTATCTCTGCGACACTTACGAAAGATTGGATCCAAATGTTGGGTCCACTACACAGCGCCAGGCCGTAAAAAGCTTGAGCCACGCGCATGGGAAGGATACCTAGTTGGGTACGCGGTTGCAACACGTGGCTACAGAATTTGGAATCCAGTTAATAATAAAGTCACCGAATCGGCTCATGTTTGCATAGACGAGCATCAATCGTATCGCAAATTTCTTCGAAATGTACCAAATGGCAACAACGAATCCTTTTTCGAACCCAACAATGAGCAACAAAGAGTGTCATTCAACGAAACCATCGAATACGCAAACTGGTCGATCAAACCAGCGTCAGATGACGAGAATTCGATATCGGAAGAAAAATCTGTATCCAAGTCGGCTTCCAAATCAAAGACGCCACCTATGCAGATTGTTCACATTCCACCCCCATCAACGCCGGAACGACAATTATTGGAACTTTGCGCATCGACATTGCCAACTCCAGCTCGTGGTTCCGTATCACATCCGATTACTAATGAGGAACGTGAACAAATAGCCGAAGGACAGGACACCGACGATGACGCTGAGCAGATCGAGGAATTTGCGGTTCAACCGGACGCGGAAGAATTGCAACCGAATCAGTCTGCACATGTGTCACCGGAAACGTCCAATGCCAGTTCTCCCGGCCTTTCACCACCGACTTCCCCAAATCGTTTCATCACGTTACGCAGGAAAGCCGGCCCGAATATCTTACAGCATACAATGCCAATCTTCGATCAGGGGCAAATGTCTCCATTGCCTCCTGGCGCAACACATGTTGCAGCTCCTTCTGCCGGCAAGACATCGTTCTATTGGCGTTATGTCGGCGGAAATACAGTATTCCGTAGATGGATTCGCGAAGAACATCTGCGAAAAGATCAACAGCCAGGTTCGATAAACATCGACGTCTATTATTTTCCGGAACCCGGCCTTCGACTTCGATCTCGCAGAGACGTCGAAGAATTCTGTGTCATGAACAATCTTCCTTACGACCCCGAGTTATTCTTTTTCGGCAATATTGAGCATACACTACCATTGATTCCTCCAGCTCGACATGCCGCTCATCTCTGTCGCACCGAACCGTCATCGTATGCGGAAATCCCCAAATTCGACGACGCTCCAAAATGGCGTGAAGCCATCGGTGAAGAGTTAGGAACTTTCAAAGAGCGGGAAATTTATGTCGAAGTGCCGAAACCGCCCGATACGACAATCCTGGGCTGTAAGTGGATTTTTAAACTCAAATCAGACGCGACTGGCAAGATTACTCGATATCGTGCTCGACTTGTCGCCCAAGGCTTTCGCCAAACCTTCGGAATCGATTACGACGAAGTCTTTAGTCCAGTGGTGAATTTCGTCCTCATTCGTCTATTCTTTTGCCTTTTGGTAGTGCTACGAGGATGGAAAGACGCACACCTCGACGTCAAGTCTGCATACCTGTACGGGGACCTGGAGCACAAGGTCTACATGCGCATCCCGGCAGGTGCCACCTGTAATCACCCCGACAACGTTTGGTTACTCGTGAAATCTCTTTACGGACTCCACCAGTCAGGTCGACAATGGTATTTGAAACTGGATGAAGCACTTCGAGCCCTCGGATTCCGAAAAATGCCTGCATGCAATTGCGTTTACATCTATGGCAATTGTGCAGTTATGCTAGTTTACGTCGATGATATTGTACTTTTCTACGCAGCCGACAGTGTTTTGGACCGGATTATTCGACTTATCACTTCGAAATTCGACATAGTCAACCTCGGCCCAATTACCAAACTGTTAGGTGTTGAGTTTATCCGCGAGATGGGACGCACTTATATCTCTCAACGTGCGTACATCGCTAAACTCATTCAGAAGTACGGGACATCGACCAATCGACTCGTTAAAGTGCCAGTGACACCCGGAACCACATTAGTTCGAGCATCGACAGAAAACCTGATCGATTTTCCCTACCGCTCACTCATCAAGTCACTGCTCTTTCTGGCAACACGAACGCGCCCCGACATCTTATTTTCCGTCATCTCGCTTTCTCAATTTAACACATGCTACGATAACACCCACATCCGTGCCCTTCTGCAAGTTCTCCAATATGTAGCCAATACTTCGGACTATTGCATCGAACTTTCCAACTGTGTATCGAGTCAGTTATGGGCTTATGTGGATGCCTCGTGGGCTAGCGACCTGGCGACATCTTTAAGTTTCGGCGGCTTCATAACATATATCGGGAATGTGCCAATTGGCTGGTCGTGCCGGAAACAATCGACTGTCGCGTGTTCAACTATGGAAGCGGAGTTCATCGCCCTAGTTGAATGCGTGAAGGAAACCTTTTGGCTCGATAACATCTTCACCGAATTCTCGATTCTAAACCGCCTGTCTCGTCCGATTATTTACTCCGATGCCCTAGCCAGCATACAATTCACATCCAACGACGTGGAAAACTCGAAGACGAAGCATATCCGCGTCAAGTATCACTGGCTTAGGGAATGGTATACGGCAGGCTGTTTTGATCTCCGAAAAGTGTCCAGCGAGCACAACGTCGCGGACATCTTCACTAAGTGGCTCAGCTCAGAGCGTCTTCAGTCGTTGATCTCCCGTGTGTTCCGACTTTAGACTTTATCGTGACATTCTTTTGTTATTTACCCGACTTTGAGGATCGCCAAGTTTCTGCGGGAATATTCGGGCCTACGTGGCGTTTTTAATAACAGTACCCGGCTCGGCGATTCGACTTTATTGTTTATTTTCGATTATATACTGCAATTCCAGTAACTGTGTTTTTCATTTTCCCTGATTCTATTTCCATCGAAAGGGGGAATTGTTGGTCTATAGGACCGCCAGATATATCGATGTGATATAGAATCACATTCCGACTCCTTATTTCCTTTATCTCGATGTATTTCACCATATTTGTTTATATTCCATATTGTTTATTCTTTTCGGATATTTATGTGTATTTATTACACTATAACATGAAGTATCATGCTGTCTTTAACCTTTTGTTAAGCTTTATGGAATTTCCAATTCCATAACGCCATTTCACGACACTAGGTGTCGTTACTGTATTCTTTTATGCATCCAAGATGGCCACGACCATGACACTGTGCCCACATCTTGTTTTCTCCAACAAATGGATTGCAAATTGCTAAGTATTATTAAATATTCCTTTTTATTGTTTTATACAATGTATTTGGTTAATTCTCACGGCATATAAGTGCTTTGGCACGGCCGTTCGTCGTTTAATATCGTCTATAGTCACGTCGCAAGCGCGTACGTGAAGTGCGCCGCCATTAGCAACCCAAACGTCGTTTTTTAGTCATTTTCTCGATATTTTCGAGCAGTTTTGATTTTTCCTCTGCTACCAAACCTACAAGATCAGCCAATCCGATCCGATCCGATCCGATCCGCAATCAATCCGCGGATTGCGGATCAATCCGCAGATTTTTTCGTCGATACCCGATGAAAAACGGGGTCCGACGCCCTAATGTCGAATGTCGCGGCCGTCGATTATCGGGCGTCAGCCGTTGATTGTCGGGCGTTAGCTGTCGATTGTCGTCCGGACGTTTTCGGCTATCGCGCCCGTCAGGCGTCAACCGTCGATTGGCGGGCGGACGTTTTTGGCTCTCGCGCCCGTCGATTGGCGTAAATAACAGTTTTTTAAATTACATAACATTATTTTATTTACAAATTATAAAATCATCAAACCTAATCATCAAATAAAATGACATTAAACATTAAACGACGGGCGCGAGAGCCAAAAACGTTCGCCCGACAATCGACGGTTGACGGGCGCGAGAGCCAAAAACGTCCGCCCGACAATCGACAGCTAACGCCCGACAATTTGATTGTTTTTTTCCGAATAATAACGGAATTACAAGTGTTTACAGTACAATTAACAATAACTTATTGCTAATTGTATTGTAAACAGTTGTAATTCCGTTGTTATTCGAAAAAAAAACACGTTAAATTTTTTTTTTTTTAAATGGCGGATCGCTCGGATCAATCCGCGGACACGGATCAATCCGACCCACGGATTGATGGCTCGGATTGGTCACCCATGAGCTTAGTGTTGTGTTCGGGTATTTTCATGCAACTATTAATTGGCTTAGTAATTAGTTTAGTGTTGTTTAGAATTTGTTTAGGAAATTTCTAATTTAATTGCACATACAGTTTTTATTTCAGTGTATTGTGTACAACAACATTATCATGGATATGACCAAATTGGAAGGCAAATTGACACTTTTGATTAGGCACAACTATGACACATGACAGAAACAAATGAAAGTACTTTTGATGCATCATGGTTGCTGGGGTTTCACAGCGAGCACAGAACCAGCAATTGAAGCAACTGCTACATGGAAGGAAAAATCTGATTACACCATGCGTAATGCTGGTGACACACTAGGCGTTTTGCGACGCGATTCGCGACGTCATGAAAAATGACGTCACATCCGGTTTTAATCGCGTGGCAGTACTTTTGCGGGGGGATTTTGATAGTACATGCACCATGTACTATTTCGGTCGGCGATTTCGATCGCAGCCAATCCGGTGAGACCAGGTCTCACCTGATTGGCTGTAATCAAAATAAAAACAATTCCGGTTTTTTTTAAAAATAAAAACGTTGCCTTCATGTTTCCCACATTTTGCATTGGCATTATTAAGCCTAATATTAGGCCTAATAATGCTAAAAATAAGGTAAACAAATAAAAACAGTTTGGTAATACGCTGTGAATTACTTCCAATAATGAGTTTATTGTTGTTTATTTTCTTTATTTTAGCATTATTAGGCCTAACATTAGGCTTAATATATACTGCTAAATAACATCTGGAATTAGATAATCCTTTCCGCAGATTTCGATAAAAATAAGAAGCTGGAGATAGCCAATAATTCGTCGTCTTCCATTTTTTTTAACAACAATGTGTTCCTAAAATCAGCAGTTGTCAGCTATTTTAATTCGCTCGCATCGCATTGCGCCTAGTGTGTCATGCCTGGCGAAATAGCTGGGCGATTCGCCTAGCGATGCTATCGCCTGTCACGTGGTTGCGGCGCGAATCGCGTCGCAAAACGCGTAGTGTGTCACCAGCATAAGGGACGTGCATTCTCAATGATCTTTTATGGAATAGAAGAACAATATCAAACTCTTCTTAGTTCAACTGAAGATGCAAGTAAAGCATGGAAGATGTTGAAAGACAATTTTGAACCAGTTTCTAGGGCCCGAATCATACAATTATTAGACACCTTCTTTAGTCTCAAGTTTAATCCAACTGTCGAATCATTGGGTGTATTTTCGGCTAAAATTCGCAATGCAGCAAAGAAACTTGCAGACATAAAACACACACTAGCAGATTTGTATCAGGCATTTCAATTAATTCGTTATCTTCCGCAGGAATATCAGTCGGTTGTACAAGCCATATACCGATGGAAGGATGCAGATTTTACTCTGGACAAAGTAGAGAAGGAACATTTAGCGGAGGAAGGCAGATTGTCACAACAAAAACGTGATTCTGGATTACAAGTCATCACAGGAGCGTTGACGGCGAATTTTCAACGAGGTCGTGCAGGATTTTATCGCAATAAACCGAATTTGCAACAACGCAAAGATGTACTACAGAGATCAAGCCAGGATGAACGCCAACAACAACAATCATCACAACAAGATAGAAATCAACCAATTAATCGTGGTGGATTTAATGCTCACCTTCAATTATTTACGAAACAGAGTCATAAAACTCAAATGGAACAAGACACCGATGGAAAAATGTTACGGAAGGAAGCCATCTTTACAACATTTAAGAAGATTTGGTTGTCTAGCATATGTGGGAGTTATAATAAGAGGAAAATTGGATAATAAATCTTTACGTGGAATAATGTTGGGATACTCTCGCATTACTAAAGGGTACAGGATTTGAGTACCGGAACTTAATAAGGTTGTTGAATCAAATAATGTGAAATTTGTTGAAGATATTATTGGGGTGGAAGAGGTACTGGGCCCTAATCCAAAAACTATTGGAATTAACATACTGGAAGATTATGATGACGATGATGGACCTGTAAGGAGGCCTTTAGTACTTCCAGCGAAACAAGAAGTACAACCACAACCATTAAAAGAAACTCAAGAAGATCCAAAAGATGATAAGATTCTAGAAGATTTGAAAGATGACAGACTCCAAGAAGATTTAAAAGGTGACAGAATCCAAGAAGATTTGAAAGATGACGAAATCCAAGAAGATTTGGAAAATGACAAAGTTCAAGAAGATTTAATAGATGATAAAATTATTTGGATTTGGAGAGCAATTCCTAGGCCTGGTAGAAAACAGAATGACTACGAATATAGAATCAAAGGCCAGGATAAACCAAAGCTAAGGTCTATACCGGAAGTTAAAAGATACTGTCAAGAACATAACATTTATTTCGGGCAAGAATGTTTACAAGAGAGTACTGAGATGGCTGGAGCAAGCAATATTTCCCAAATAGATGATCCAGAAATCAACAATGTTGAAATAATTATTCCAGCTAAATTCGAGGAAGCAGAGTCATCCTTACAGCGTAAAGAATGGTATGAAGCCATGAGTGACGAGATCAAAACGATGAAAGAACATGAAGTTTGGGAATTAGTTGAGCAACCTCCAGATACAAAAGTATTAGGATGTCGTTGGATCTACGCGGCTAAAGAAGAAGTTGTGCGTTACAAAGCGAGGCTCGTCGCCCAAGGTTTTAGCCAAGTGTATGGAGATTTGTATGACAAAGTATTCTCGCCAGTAGTGAATTTCTCAATTACACGTTTCTTGTTCATCCTTCTTGTTGGAATACTCTAATGGACACACGTGCAAGCAGATGTTCCTTGCGCATATTTATATGCAAAGTTACATAAGACTGTATACATGAAGCAACCAAAAGGTTTTGTGAATTCATCAAAGAAGAACTTTGTATGCAGGTTATTACGGGCAATTTACTGTTTGCATCAATCAGGTCGTGAATGGAATGATGAATTAGATGAGCCTAGGATTATCTCGTGTGAATTGGTGCTACTGTGTTTACCGCTATAAGAATACAGCATTTCTTTCGATTTAGTCGTATTTGGAAAAACTTTGATGCATGCAACTGAAGTTCTGGAATTGATTAAGACCAAATTCGACATTGTTATTATGGGACTGACGAAGAAATTATTTTATATGATGAAAGAAACTTATATATACATCAGCAATCTAACATTGATAAGGTGATAAAAAGATTTGCCCATTATGATTACAAACTTAGAACACTTCCTATAGCCAAGGATATAAAACTATCTAAAGCGGATTCGCCACATACTTTCGTGGAATGCGAATTAATGGAAGCCCCGAGCCCCGAGCCCTGTGCTTAACGTCTTCTTGACTTGTGCTTGTGGATTTTTGTGGTTTCCTGTGAATTTTTGTAGATTTTTGTGAATTTTTGTAGATTTTTGTGGATTTTTGTGGATTTTTGTGGATTTTGTAGATTCTTGTGGAATTTTGTGGGTTTTTATTTTGGAGCCCCGAGCCTCGAATCAAATAAATTAATACATTTATATGGGGCACACAAATAAATACAACAATTGCCCAAGCTCTTAAGATAAAAAATAAACAAAAGTTTTCTGTAATCATATCAACAGTAAATCAAACTATTTTCCACACTGCACATAAAATATGACAATTAGATATAACAATGGTTATTTTTCACATTGTTAATGCACGACATTTCAACTAATGAACAACTCTTTATTTACTAAATGTTGACAAGCGCCCCTTTAAATCAAAGTTGTTTATCAGTTGATTACAACAAAACTGGCATCGTGTCAGGGCAGGTACAAACGCTTCACAAGGTTACCTGTGCCGGCCGCGATCTATATGGATTCTGCAGCATGGCCAGACACACAGGCTCCTGCATATCAAATCCATGCCATGACACAATGCCATGGCTCGTATTAGACGGTCACTTTTGGGTTAACACACTAAATACCTTTCCACATAATGACTTGATCTTTTCACCAGATATCCACTTAGTGAAAATATCAGCCACATTCCACTGGCCTGGGACCTTGGACAATTTAAAATAGCCCTTCTCAAACCAGTCGCGAAGAAAAAAGTACCTAATACGAATGTGTTTTGTCTTCGTATTTTCTATATCATTCGTGGCGAATTGGATTGACGACAAGGAATCTGAATATATAATAGGCGTGTTAACTCTGTCAAATAAAAGACAGTTCTCAAACAATGTTCCCACCCAGTATACTTCTCGCACTGCATGAGATAACGCAACATATTCCGACTCCATAGAGCTGCAAGCGACAACTGATTGCTTCTTGCAACCCCATCCAATAAAGCCTCCGCCCAGACACATGATATATCCACCAAAACTTTTGCATCCAACCAAATCCGTCGCCCAAGATGCATCACTATAGGAGTACAACTCCTCACTTTTGCAATTGCTTAAATCAATGCAATATTCCTTTGTGTTAACCACATATTGCAGTATTTGGAACAGTGATTTCACATGTTTTAGTGAATGGCGCGTGTTGAACTGCGACATGTAAATAACAGAGTACATGATGTCTGGACGGGTGCGCGATGCCAAAAACATGAGACTACCCACGAGGTTTCTGTAGGGAAATTCATTGTCCAATTCGTAATCCTTACATTCTAATAATGTGGTACCAACCGTTATCGGCACTTTAATCAAATTGTTTGGGACAACGGCATACGCTGTAGCTAATTTATCTATGAAATTGGTTTGGTGCAGTTGTAGTTTATTATGGCCTCTGTGTGAAAACCGACACGCTTTTACACGTGTATTATTATTAAAATTTATTCATTATTTGTTCATTGTTTGAAATAGTCCGATATTTGATATATCATTGAATTTGACTGTGTTTTATTTAATTCTTTTAAAGTTGTATTTTATTTAATTTGAAGTGGCTATTTTTCAACTTGACCTTTTTATCTTTTTCTGAGAATCAACTCGTCTTTCTATGTGTTAGCAATTATCTGGCGTTCCCCTTTGGAACTCGTCATATTTTCTCCGTGTGCTTCACCCTGTAGCATGGAGTATTTGTCATTTGTTTCTTTGTATTTTTAATTACCACTGTTCTGAATAGAATAAAATTAGTCTTGAAGAAGTTTTGAACCAACAAGTCATGCTCTTTATTTCTCACAATCTACACAACAATTTGAGATCGAATATTGTTATTCAGGGAATCTACAATTAATCCGCAAATATCATATTGCATTTCAAATTCTGTTAAACTGATCCCCTAGCAGTTTCGAAACTTGGCCTAAGTTAACAATATTAAAATGTCCCATCAAAGCTTTTATCTCTGACCTTCCCAGTTTCAGCAAAGAGTACCACATCATCAACATAGACTAATAGTATAGCCTGTTTACCATATGCATAAACACAATTGCAACCTTTCACCTTATCAAAACCAATTTTGTTCAGTGCTTCATCTAAAGCTTGATACCACATTCTGCTTGATTGTTTTAAACCATATAGTGATTTTATCAAATACCAAACTTTATTCGGATGTCGAGTTTTCACACCTTTGGGCAGTTCCATATGAATTGGATAGTCAAGTTTACCATAAAGGTAGGCGCACTTGACATCCAAATGTACATCGGTCCAACCGCGCAGAACCACCAGTAGACAGAAAAACAATCTAATTAGCACAAAATTAACTACTGGGCTAAATACCTCTTTGTAGTCAACATCGTAAATCTGTCTAAAACCCTGTGCCACCAGTCGTGCACGATAGCGAACAATTTCCCCTAATTTGTTATATTTTACTGTAAATATCCATTTATTACCCACTATATGTGAGTGGTTGGGACGAGGTTTAACTTCAAACACTTCCAACTCTTCGAGAGTATCCAACTCTTCTTGCATAGCTGCGGTCCATTCATCTTTTTGGGGCGATGCTATTGCTTCCTCGAAAGTGTTTGGTTCTATAACCTCAGCACAATATACTCTCACGGTATAAAATTCAGGTTCGCTATCGTTCACTGGTGGAGACTGGTTCTGCTTGCCCGACAGGATCATTAAAAGATGTTTCCTGTGTAATCGTCTCTATTGGACGTTGAGTTAGCTTCCAATCATACTCGTTGGCGTTGTATGGGACCTTCAATTCCTTCTCGCAATATTCTTTGATTTCTGGTCTACTCCGTAGTGGAGTTCGCTGGCCTGGCGGGTAAAAATATATGTCCCACTGTCCCTTTGTTGTCCCAGACTGACGCTGCACCTCTTCCCTTTCCCACCCAGGTTTATTCGGAATGGGAGTTCTAATCGCCACCCTGGTGGGTCTCAACGGCGTTGTAGCAACAGGGACTTGTTTACGCGTCGTAACAAAGGGGTGAATTACAGGGGGAGCAGGTGGAGCAGGTAGCGCTGATGGCGCCACCGTGGGTTTGGGTATGGTTTTTGTGGGTTGTGGCGGTTCGTCGCCATCGCTCTCATCACTGGAGTCAATTGGATTGTAAAAGGAATCATTGCCATCAGATATGTCAAAAGGACTGTCACCGACGTGAGTCTTCACCACATCTTTGTAGACTTTTGACTCATCTATCTTAAGATGTTTATTTTTATAAACATCATCTGAAATAGGATCCCAAATCCTGTACCCCCGAGTTCCCATCGCATAGCCCACAATAACCTTTTTCCAGACCCTTGGTTCAAGTTTGGTCTTCCTGTGTGCTTTAGGGATATGCACATAAGCAAGTGCCCCAGGTATGTGTCACAGATAAAGGGCGTTTACGCCAAAGCACGTATGGAATTTGATTGTTTAGGCGTGCATGGGGATACCTGTTCTTTAAATAAATGACAGTCATTGCTAGTTCTGCCCATAATGATTTGGGCAGTCCTGAACTCAGCAATGTAGCCCTGACACTGTTTAAAACAGTTCTGTTTATCCTCTCGGCTACCCCGTTCATCTCAGCACTGAAGCTGTTAGTCCTCTGAAAAGAGACACCTAGATTTGTCAAAAAACTCTCAAATTCCCTGGAGACAAACTCGCCCCCTCTATCAGTACGGATAGATTTGATTTTGGAACCACTCAAACGTTCTACCCGCATATGGAAATTCTTGTTAGTCTCAAAAACCTTATCTTTAGTTTTCGGGGGAAAAACCCAAGAATAGCGAGTACTGTCGTCAATAATGCAAAGCAAATACCTTGCCCCTCCCAATGATGGAGTTTGACAAGGCCTCCACAAATCCATGTGTAATAATTCTAATGGATTAGTAGTCAATACCCTACTTTATGATCAGAAACTAGCTCTTGTAGATTTTGAGATTTCACAATTCTCACACAAACCCTTATGCACATGATTATGAAAGTCAATACCTCTTACATCATTGTTATTTGTCAAATAGTTTAAACCTTTAGTATACATGTGTGCATATCTTTGATGCCACACATTTACACTAACACTATGACTCTCAGGCTTGCTTGATGTGTTAAGCAGTGTATCGATGTGCGAAACATTTAAACATGGCTTGTCAGCCGACTTGCACTTCACTGGACCAACAACTCGGTATAAACCACCGTCGAGTTTTCCTAACATCAGACAAACCTTTGAATCATTTTGGTAAATACGCATAACATTATTAAAAATATCAATGTGACACTTTGAACAATCAATCTTACCAATAGAAATTAAATTTTGTTTAAAGCCCTTGACATAATACACATTATTCAACGTAATTTCTTTCACAATTCCATCTACTTTCACCGATAACTCAATGGTACCTCGTCCGGTAATGCTCGATGATCCTTCACCGAGTTCCAAACGCATCGGGATTAATTCGGTAAAGTCATAAAATAAGTCACGATTACCGCATACATGATGTGACGCACATGAATCCAAATACCAATCACTCAGTTGATTCTCGACTGTTGCACTGCAGACTAAAGGTGAACCAATGACATTTGCAAACCATGCCGCCTTCCCTGAATGGCTCTCTGGTTGCGCCTTTTGAACATGCCCACCTTTCTTACCTCGACCTCGTCCCCATCCGCGACCTCTGGATTTCTGATCGCCCTTTGAAACTTTGGGCGCCGTACAGTCACGCGCGAAATGGCCTAGTAATCCGCAGTTATAGCAAATCAGGGACTCGGAGTTTGATTTGGTCTGTTGACTTTTATCTTGCTGACCACCTTGTTGATTCATATAATATGCGACAGTTGTTTCCATGACTTTGTCACTTTCAGCAGACAAGCGACGACGATTTGCTTCAGCCAACAACGATTTAGAAACTTTATCGAAGGTGAAATCTGCTTTGGACCACTGATAAATTGCTTGAACCTGGTGCTCAAAATCTTTACCAATGCGATTTATCAATAAATATGCTTTATTACTGTCCGCTGGCTTCAAGTGGTCCCCTGCAGCTGTCAAATCATCGGCAGCCTTTTCCACACGTGAAATAAACGCGTCAACCTCCTCATTGTCCAAGCGGCGCATTAAATAAAAATTCTCGATTAATACCGCTTCACGGGCTAAGGAGCTGGGTTCAAATAAAGCCTTAAGATGGTTCCAAACCTCTTTTGTTGTCTGCAATTTCATCGCAGCTGGCTGCAACCTCGGCACAATGCTTTGCAGAATAATGGCATGTGACTTTGCTTTATTCCTTTCAAAGCGGTCCTTCACATCTTGGCTGGCTGTCGCTGGGTCAGGTGCTTCCTGCTTTCTAATCGCAAATGGCCATGTGACTCCCGGACACCGGAATCCGTCCCCTGTCCGTAGTCAGCCTTCCTACCGTAGGGGGGCGTTCCGTCTTGTAAGGGGTTAACGGATTGGCTCCCGCTAATCCCCACTGTACGCCATATTGTTTTGATTGAAATAAACTAGTCTTACCTTTGCTTTAACCTAAATCGGATCGTAATTTCTCCAGCCTTTTACCGGCTCCAAAACCGACGACGTGTGGCAATTTATTCGCCGCATCAACAGGGCCGCAAAAATTGGCGGTTGGACAGAGGAAACAAAGCTTATCCAGGCCAACGGATTGTTGCGCGACCAGGCAATGCACTGGTACACGCTGCAAGGAGAAGCTATCGACATCTGGGCCGAGTGGGAACATTCAATCACTGAATTCCTCGGCGCGAACGAAACCTGGACCCTGCGGAAAGATCGTATGAACCCGTGCACACAAAAGAAGGACGAATCGCTGATCGATTACGCTATCGCCAAATTCGCGTTAATCGAGTCCACCAAACGTAATTTCCCTGTCCAGTCCGAAGACATTGTCCTCATGGTTCTCGAGGGCGTATCGAACTACAATACGAGAAATAGTCTCTTCGTTACGAAGGATTGGCCGATTCCGGCCGTTATCAAGTATATTCGCGTGCTCGATAATATGTCGTCGCGACCAAACGCCGCAGTCCCTGTTGCCCCGAAGTTGCCTTTTGTCGCCAGCCACGGACGGGCACCAGAACCGCCAGCCGACCTGTCGAGGAGCACCGGTTCGAATCGTACACACGAAAACCAAGGCCGTACCAACCCGAACAATTTCCGACATGGCGACTGTCGTATTTGTATGTTATGTCACTAGGTGGCGACACTGATCAGTCATGTGCCGCCAGGTAATATAAACACCTGACCCGATGAATAAAGCTACTCTTATGTTACACATCAACCCATGCGTGTCATTAATACATATACACCACAAATTGGCGACGAGGATGGGACAAATGCAATCTGAGGATATTTTAGTGCCTGTTTGCCATCAAGAAACGTTGGTGAGTGCAGATAATTCGTAATAATTGGACTGAACATTTGCCGAGCGAAATTTCTACGGGAGTCGAAAGGAAGATTTTTCCAACATGGCGTCGAATTGGAATTTGCCGTCGGTAACGAGATTTGAAATTAAAGAAGGGAATTTGGACCAGCATTGGAAGTCATGGATGGACTCGTTTGGTTACTATCTGCTGGCAGCGGATGTGAAAACCGACAGCCAGAAGAAAGCCATGCTCCTTCATTTGGCTGGCCCCGACGTGCAGAAAATTTTTGCCACGTTCACGAAAGCGGAGAAGGAGGATTTTGCAACGGCGTCTGCAGCGTTGAATGCTTATTTTGTTGGTCTAAAGACCACGTATTATCAATGTATATATTTAATGTATTTTCCATGTTATTTGATCTTTCGAGCTAATTGTATTTAATCTACGCTGTCTCATATGTAATTCCATATGATCTTTCAATTTCCGAATGATTTGTTCTTTTCCATAATGATTTATTTTGTATTAATGTAATTTCCCGGTACTACTGTGCCAAACTGTATTCCTTTTTTTTCCAAAATGGCGGCGACCATTGTCTTGGTTCTCGCCTCTCTGATTTCAAGTTATAATTGCTTCATTTGTAAGTATTTTCGTTGAATTAAATATGTTTTATGCTTTTAAGCATTCTGTTATCATTTCCCACGGCATATAAGCGAATTTCGCGGCCGTTACATTTGTTTATCGTCGCCGACGCCGCCCACTCGTTCGCACGCGAAGTGCGACGCCTTTGCGACTATTTCCACTGCGTTTTGCTCGATATTTCGAGCCATTTCTGTTGCCCTCTGCTACATATTTCAGTCCTAAAAAGAACCTCCCCTACGAACGACACGTGTTCCGACAGATTTTGCAGGAAGCAACGGAACCAATGGATGCATTTGTCACTCGTTTGAAGGCAGTGGTAAGTGATTGCGAATTTGGTACATTAGAAGATGATATGATTGTGGATCAAGTCCTGGATAAGGGACGAGACAAGGTGTTACGGCGTCGTCTGTTGAGAGAGGATAAGTTGACGTTGGAAAGCCTTTTGAAACTCGCACGAGCCGCTGAAGCGAGCGAACGTCAGGCGACGGTAATTGAGAAGGATTTTGGCAGTAAAATTCCAAAAGAAGAAACCGTGAATAGGATTTCCGGCGAAAAAGGAAATTTTCGAGGCAGAGGAAATAAAAAACGTGGACAATTTTGGAAAAGTGGAGAAAAACCAAATCAAAACGAGGGAAAACAAGACACGAGATCGAAGGGAACATTGGAATGTTTTCGTTGCGGACGACCTGGACACTTTACCATTGATTGTACAGTCACAAAGGATAAAGAATGTTCTTTTTGTCACAAAAAAGGACACTTTGCAAAAGTGTGTCGTTTAAAAAGCGGAAGAGGATGCGGTCGGGGATCGGATCGAGTGCAGTACGTCGGTGTCAGCGAGCACAGTGAAGATGAGTATTGTTTTAATATCAATTCAATAATGAGTAAAGACTGTGTACAGGTGAAAATCAAGGACCAGAACGTACATGTGCTGGTGGATTCCGGATCGTCGGTCAATTTAATTGACACGAATACGTGGACAATTTTGAAAAAACAAGGTTTAGAATTGGAGCCGACAACAACGAGAATTTTTGCGTACGGTTGTTCAAGGCCGCTGGACACAAGTGGGCAGTTCAACGCAATTATAAGGACACAAAATAAGAAGGTGAAAGCTAAATTCATTGTTGTGCCTTCGGGAAATGTCTCGTTATTAGGGAAAGCTACGTCGGAACAGTTGGAACTTGTGAAATTCAAAAAAGAGGAAGTTCGAGCAGTTAAAGATGATTCAACGTTTAAGGCAGCAATGGACGCTTTGAGGGATGAATTGGCACAGATGATCATGCCATACGAGAAGATGTTTGACGGAATCGGTAAACTTAGGGACTTCGAACTCGATTTGTACGTCGACCCGACGGTGAAGCCAGTCGCACAGGCGGTACGACGCATCCCGTTTCCCATTCGCGAGAAGATTGATAAAGAACTCGATATCCTGCTGGAACAGGATATAATCGAACCCGTCAGCGGCCCAACTGAGTGGGTGTCGCCGATGGTTCCAGTGGCCAAACCGGATGGGTCCGTGCGCATCTGTCTCGATATGCGCGCCGTGAACGAGGCTATCAAAAGATGCCGACATCCCCTGCCGACGATTGAAGAAATTCTGGACGAAATCGACGGTGCTGAAATCATAACAAAACTGGATTGCCGCTGGGGTTATCTCCATATCCCGTTGCACGAATCATCGCAAAGATACACCGTTTTTGTGACACACAGAGGTTTATACAGGTATAAACGCTTGTTCTTCGGCGTGGCGTCAGCCCCCGAAGAGTACCAGCGTATAATACAGACTTTGTTGGAGGGCTGTGTTAAATTCTGACACTAGTTCTCAATTTTAAGTAGTGAGTTCCAAAGTTCTAGTTGCAAATGATGATTTGAAGTTGAAAATTTGATATTTCTTGTAGATTCCAAGATGGCAGTCAGAGTAGAAAATAAAGCACACACACACAGTTTTGAGTCTAAAGCTATACTGAAGGTTTTATTTCACTGGGTGGGGGATATATACAACAGATGCTCCCATTGGTTAAATGGATTCAAACCCAACAGGTGGGTGTAATTAAAGATGGAGACACATTCCAAACTTGGAAGTGTCTCTGAGGTTATCTCTGGGGTCACAGACCTCAATTTGAGTGAAAATAAAACCAAATACAATAAAACAAGTAAAAACGTTATTTGGAATATTTAAAATAATGGAAATACAAAAAACACTTTAGCAACTACAAAATTAATATAAGAATAAAGAGTTTCAACAAAATAGATTTAAGCAATTTAGTAAATAAAAAACACACAAATTGTACACTTAAGGTATTTAAAAATCACGATATAAAATGCACAAAATAGTAAAACACAATAATTCAAAAAATAGACAAACATGTAATTTGTAAAACCACACGGTTTTCACAGGCTGCGCCGGTACGAAGAATTCACTTGATGATATCATCGTCCACGGATGGACCGTGCAGGAACACGATGAACGGCTAAAAAAGGTTCTCCAAATCTTGAGCGACAATGGACTGACACTTAATCTGAAGAAATGTTGCTTCGGACTCGATCGATTGGACTTTTTGGGTCATGTCATCTCGAAAGATGGCATTTCCATTGCCGAACAAAAGGTTTTAGCGGTAAAGCAGACAGTAGCGCCGAAGAACGAGACTGAGGTGAGAAGTTTTTTCGGCCTTGTTAATTTTTGTGCGCGCTACATTCCCGACTTTGCGTCGATTGCCGAGCCCCTGCGTGAGGTGGCAAGAAAGGACAGCGTGTTTTGATGGGGAGACAGACAAAAGAGCGCTTTTGAACGTTTGAAGAGAGCAATGTGCTCCGCCGAGACGTTGGCGTTTTTCAAGAAGGGAGTCGAGACGCAGCTTGTTGTCGACGCGTCCCCAGTCGGACTTGGCGCTGTGCTCATCCAACGGCAGACAGACGGCGAGAAGAAGCCAGTCGCCTACGCGAGTAGGACTTTGTCCAGCGTCGAGCGAAGATACTCGCAAACCGAACGAGAAGCCCTCGCAGTCGTTTGGGGCTGCGAAAAATTTAGAATTTTTCTCATCGGAAATCAGTTCCAACTCATAACTGACCACAAAGCACTCGAGGTTATATATTCCACCCGATCGAAGCCGTCCGCATGTATTGAACGATGGGTACTCCGCCTGCAACCATTTGAGTTCAAAATACGTCACAAGCCAGGATCAACGAACATTGCTGATGCGTTATCCAGAATGCTTCCATTGGACGAGGGCAAGATGATTGCAGGGGGAAGCGAACGCCACGTTCATTTTGTACTTGAATACGCGGTGCCAATGGCCATAACACTCGCGGAAATAGAAAAAATGTCAGCTGCGGATGAGGAGATTCGAGGTGTGAAGAGATGTATTGAGGAAGGAAAGCGGTTTCCGGTGGAATTGAAACGTTTTGACGCTGTGAAACATGAATTAGCGTTTACGAAGGGCGTTTTGTTGCGAGGTTCGCGAATTGTTATTCCGACGAGCTTAAGGACCAAAGTCATTTTACTGGCCCACCAAGGACATCAAGGAATGGTTCGCACAAAACAACGTTTACGCGAAAAGGTCTGGTGGCCCAGTGTGGATGAAGAAGTTGAAAAAACCATTCGAGAGTGTCGTGCTTGTCAATTCGGAGGAAGAACGGAGCGATCGGAACCGATAATAAGCACTCCATTGCCCAAAGGACCATGGAGAGATGTTGCAATCGACATTTGCGGCCCTTTTCTTGACGGGAATTCAATCGTGGTCGTCGTAGATTATTTTTCGAGATGGCCAGAAGCCAAAATTCTAAAGTCAACTACAGCGGATCAAATAATCGCGTGGCTACGTGATATTTTCGATTGTTGGGGCATTCCGGAGTCCATCGTGTCCGACAACGGACCTCAGTTCATTTCCGAGACATTTCGACTGTTTATCGAAGAGTGTGGCATTAATCATCGCCGTGTCACGCCATACTGGCCTTCGGCCAATGGCACAGTTGAAAGACTTAACAAGTCATTTGTTAAGGCATTTTGTGCCGCCGAAGTGGAGGGCAAAGACTGGAAGCGCGCCCTTGGCGAATTTCTACAGTCGTACAGGAGCACAGAACACAGAACGACGGGAAGTTCGCCATGCCAATTGATGACCATGCGAAAGATGAGAACCAAATTGCCACAGATTTCCAAGGTGGAGAAAGGAAAACTGTTTAGAGCGGTCCGAGCGAAAGATGAAGTCGAAAAGGAGAAATCGAAATTATATGCAGATCGCGTGCGGAAGTCAGAGCAAAGCAGCATTCGAATAGGGGACAAAGTTTTATTGTCAAAGATTCGTAAACACAAGCTTGATGCTGCATTTCACAAAGAAATAATGACCGTGCAGAATAAGAAAAAGAATTGCGTGATTTTGAGAACTCCGGACGGCAGAATCTTAAAGCGAAACATTTCACATGTTAGACGATATTTAGAAGCAGACGATAGCATACTGGAAACAACACCCAATTCCACACCGGAGACAGAGGCGGTTCCAGACGTAGACGTAATTCCAGAGCCAGAGACGGTTGAGAAAACGATTCCAGACGTCGTAGCGCAACCAGAAGGGTCACCACCACAACTTCCGGTCAGGCAACCATCACGAGGGCGAGGCGCACCAAAGGGTCCACGAGTGCCGAAACCACCACCACCCCCGCGATCACCGCGCCCGAGAGCAGCAAAGAGTCATCCGAGATTTGACTTAAGTGGAATGTTGTAAAGTGTTGTAAAGAGTTTTTCAGTTTGTTAATGCTAAGTGTTTAGTTGTTTATATAGATGTTCTAGAACAAACTCAGGCCTGAGAAAATATTGTATAATCATAATCATTTATTTATTGTCATTACTTTGTTTTATTGTTTATTGTTTGGGACTTTAGGAAAAAAAGAAGTGATGTCGTATTTGTATGTTATGTCACTAGGTGGCGACACTGATCAGTCATGTGCCGCCAGGTAATATAAACACCTGACCCGATGAATAAAGCTACTCTTATGTTACACATCAACCCATGCGTGTCATTAATACATATACACCACAAATTGGCGACGAGGATGGGACAAATGCAATCTGAGGATATTATAGTGCCTGTTTGCCATCAAGAAACGTTGGTGAGTGCAGATAATTCGTAATAATTGGACTGAACATTTGCCGAGCGAAATTTCTACGGGAGTCGAAAGGAAGATTTTTCCAACATGGCGTCAAATTGGAATTTGCCGTCGATAACGAGATTTGAAATTAAAGAAGGGAATTTGGACCAGCATTGGAAGTCATGGATGGACTCGTTTGGTTACTATCTGCTGGCAGCGGATGTGAAAACCGACAGCCAGAAGAAAGCCATGCTCCTTCATTTGGCTGGCCCCGACGTGCAGAAGATTTTCGCCACGTTCACGAAAGCGGAGGAGGAGGATTTTGCAACGGCGTCTGCAGCGTTGAATGCTTATTTCAGTCCTAAAAAGAACCTCCCCTACGAACGACACGTGTTCCGACAGATTTTGCAGGAAGCAACGGAACCAATGGATGCATTTGTCACTCGTTTGAAGGCAGTGGTAAGTGATTGCGAATTTGGTACATTAGAAGATGATATGATTGTGGATCAAGTCCTGGATAAGGGACGAGACAAGGTGTTACGGCGTCGTCTGTTGAGAGAGGATAAGTTGACGTTGGAAAGCCTTTTGAAACTCGCACGAGCCGCTGAAGCGAGCGAACGTCAGGCGATGGTAATCGAGAAGGATTTTGGCAGTAAAATTCCAAAAGAAGAAACCGTGAATAGGATTTCCGGCGAAAAAGGAAATTTTCGAGGCAGAGGAAATAAAAAACGTGGACAATTTTGGAAAAATGGAGAAAATCCAAATCAAAACGAGGGAAAACAAGACACGAGATCAAAGGGAACATTGGAATGTTTTCGTTGCGGACGACCTGGACATTTTGCCATTGATTGTACAGTCGCAAAGAATAAAGAATGTTCTTTTTGTCACAAAAAGGGACACTTTGCAAAAGTGTGTCGTTTAAAAAGCGGAAGAGGATGCGGTCGGGGATCGGATCGAGTGCAGTACGTCGGTGTCAGCGAGCACAGTGAAGATGAGTATTGTTTTAATATCAATTCAATAATGAGTAAAGACTGTGTACAGGTGAAAATCAAGGACCAGAACGTACATGTGCTGGTGGATTCCGGATCGTCGGTCAATTTAATTGACACGAATACGTGGACAATTTTGAAAAAACAAGGTTTAGAATTGGAGCCGACAACAACGAGAATTTTTGCGTACGGTTGTTCAAGGCCGCTGGACACAAGTGGGCAGTTCAACGCAATTATAAGGACACAAAATAAGAAGGTGAAAGCTAAATTCATTGTTGTGCCTTCGGGAAATGTCTCGTTATTAGGGAAAGCTACGTCGGAACAGTTGGAACTTGTGAAATTCAAAAAAGAGGAAGTTCGAGCAGTTAAAGATGATTCAACGTTTAAGGCAGCGATGGACGCTTTGAGGGATGAATTGGCACAGATGATCATGCCATACGAGAAGATGTTTGACGGAATCGGTAAACTTAGGGACTTCGAACTCGATTTGTACGTCGACCCGACGGTGAAGCCAGTCGCACAGGCGGTGCGACGCATCCCGTTTCACATTCGCGAGAAGATTGATAAAGAACTCGATATCCTGCTGGAACAGGATATAATCGAACGCGTCAGCGGCCCAACTGAGTGGGTGTAGCCGATGGTTCCAGTGGCCAAACCGGATGGGTCCGTGCGCATCTGTCTCGATATGCGCGCCGTGAACGAGGCTATCAAAAGATGCCGACATCCCCTGCCGACGATTGAAGAAATTCTGGACGAAATCGACGGTGCTGAAATCATAACGAAACTGGATTGCCGCTGGGGTTATCTCCAGATCCCGTTGCGCGAATCATCGCAAAGATACACCGTTTTTGTGACACACAGAGGTTTATACAGGTATAAACGCTTGTTCTTCGGCGTGGCGTCAGCCCCCGAAGAGTACCAGCGTATAATACAGACTTTGTTGGAGGGCTGCGCCGGTACGAAGAATTCACTTGATGATATCATCGTCCACGGACGGACCGTGCAGGAACACGATGAACGGCTAAAAAAGGTTCTCCAAATCTTGAGTGACAATGGACTGACACTTAATCTGAAGAAATGTTGCTTCGGACTCGATCGATTGGACTTTTTGGGTCATGTCATCTCGAAAGATGGCATTTCCATCGCCGAACAAAAGGTTTTAGCGGTAAAGCAGACAGTAGCGCCGAAGAACGAGACTGAGGTGAGAAGTTTCCTCGGCCTTGTTAATTTTTGTGCGCGCTACATTCCCGACTGTGCGTCGATTGCCGAGCCCCTCCGTGAGGTGGCAAGAAAGGACAGCGTGTTTCGATGGGGAGACAGACAAAAGAGCGCTTTTGAACGTTTGAAGAGAGCAATGTGCTCCGCCGAGACGTTGGCGTTTTTCAAGAAGGGAGTCGAGACGCAGCTTGTTGTCGACGCGTCCCCAGTCGGACTTGGCGCTGTGCTCATCCAACGGCAGACAGACGGCGAGAAGAAGCCAGTCGCCTACGCGAGTAGGACTTTGTCCAGCGTCGAGCGAAGATACTCGCAAACCGAACGAGAAGCCCTCGCAGTCGTTTGGGGCTGCGAAAAATTTAGAATTTTTCTCATCGGAAATCAGTTCCAACTCATAACTGACCACAAAGCACTCGAGGTTATATATTCCACCCGATCGAAGCCGTCCGCATGTATCGAACGATGGGTACTCCGCCTCCAACCATTTGAGTTCAAAATACGTCACAAGCCAGGATCAACGAACATTGCTGATGCGTTATCCAGAATGCTTCCATTGGACGAGGGCAAGATGATTGCAGGGGAAAGCAAACGCCACGTTCATTTTGTACTTGAAAACGCGGTGCCAATGGCCATAACACTCGCGGAAATAGAGAAAATGTCAGCTGCGAATGAGGAGATTCGAGCTTAAGGACCATAGTCATTTTACTGGCCCACCAAGGACATCAAAGAATGGTTCGCACAAAACAACGTTTACGCGAAAAGGTCTGGTGGCCCAGTGTGGATGAAGAAGTTGAAAAAACCATTCGAGAGTGTCGTGCTTGTCAATTCGGAGGAAGAACGGAGCGATCGGAACCGATAATAAGCACTCCATTGCCCAAAGGACCATGGAGAGATGTTGCAATCGACATTTGCGGCCCTTTTCATGACGGGAATTCAATCGTGGTTGTCGTAGATTATTTTTCGAGATGGCCAGAAGCCAAAATTCTAAAGTCAACTACAGCGGATCAAATAATCGCGTGGCTACGTGATATTTTCGATTGTTGGGGCATTCCGGAGTCCATCGTGTCCGACAACGGACCTCAGTTCATTTCCGAGACATTTCGACTGTTTATCGAAGAGTGTGGCATTAATCATCGGTGTGTCACGCCATACTGGCCTTCGGCCAATGGCACAGTTGAAAGACTTAACAAGTCATTTGTTAAGGCATTTTGTGCCGCCGAAGTGAAGGGCAAAGACTGGAAGCGCGCCCTTGGCGAATTTCTACAGTCGTACAGGAGCACAGAACACAGAACGACGGGAAGTTCGCCATTCCAATTGATGACCATGCGAAAGATGAGAACCAAATTGCCACAGATTTCCAAGGTGGAGAAAGGAAAACTGTTTAGAGCGGTCCGAGCGAAAGATGAAGTCGAAAAGGAGAAATCGAAATTATATGCAGATCGCGTGCGGAAGTCAGAGCAAAGCAGCATTCGAATAGGGGACATAGTTTTATTCTCAAAGATTCGTAAACACAAGCTTGATGCTGCATTTCACAAAGAAATAATGACCGTGCAGAATAAGAAAAAGAATTGCGTGATTCATTTCACATGTTAGACGGTATTTAGAAGCAGACGATAGCATACTGGAAACAACACCCAATTCCACACCGGAGACAGAGGCGGTTCCAGACGTAGACGTAATTCCAGAGCCAGAGACGGTTGAGAAAACGATTCCAGACGTCGTAGCGCAACCAGAAGGGTCACCACCACAACTTCCGGTCGTGCAACCATCACGAGGGCGAGGCGCACCAAAGGGTCCACGAGTGCCGAAACCACCACCACCCCCGCGATCACCGCGCCCGAGAGCAGCAAAGAGTCATCCGAGATTTGACTTAAGTGGAATGTTGTAAAGTGTTGTAAAGAGTTTTTCAGTTTGTTAATGCTAAGTGTTTAGTTGTTTATATAGATGTTCTAGAACAAACTCAGGCCTGAGAAAATATTGTATAATCATAATCATTTATTTATTGTCATTACTTTGTTTTATTGTTTATTGTTTGGGACTTTAGGAAAAAAGAAGTGATGTTGTATTTGTATGTTATGTCACTAGGTGGCGACACTGATCAGTCATGTGCCGCCAGGTAATATAAACACCTGACCCGATGAATAAAGCTATCTTATGTTACACATCAACCCATGCGTGTCATTAATACATCTACACCACAGCGACGACATCATGAAGACGCAGTGCTATCGTTGCCAAGCATGGGGCCACACTGCACACACTTGTCCGCAGCCCAGGACGTTTGACCCCGCTCCCGCTGAGCTCACTCCGCTCGTTTTATGCACATTTTACTCGAAATATCCGAGCATCGGATTCTCGATCGTCGATGTATACGTGACGGAAGCGCAACGCACGGTCGAAACAATTTTCGATCAGGGGGCAAACGTGTGCCTGATTCGCAGCGATTGTATCGTGGACAAATCGCAGAACACATGTCGTGGTGCACCGAGTCGGGCGGCACAATTACCATAAACAAGGAACGTCAGCGTACGAAGTCAGCAAATTTCATCAAACAGAAGGACGCATCTAACGAGGTTCGCATGTGCAATTTTGTTACCTTTGCTGTCAGCGCACCTCCTGGACCGAGTTTCGACGTCGAGTGTGACTTTTCCATTTCTAATGACGCACCTATCGTTGAGAACATCAACGAGGGGCACACGGCAAGAACTGTTGGTCTAAAGACCGTTTATTATGATCGATGTTAATTATTTACGTCGTATATATTGTATTTATTCCGATATTTCGTTTATATTGTTTATTTGTTTACTGTTTCTAATGTTTATATTCATTTGATGTTGTCACGTACGAGATACCGTACCATTGCTTCAGTATTCGATATGATTTGTTCTTTTTGATGTTTTCCTAATGTAAATTATCGGCACCAGAGTGACTTCGATGTATGATTCATTTTCCAACATGGCGCCGCACACGATGGTGTGCAGCTTTGACCTTTTCTCCAATTAAGAAATGGAACCCATTGTAATGTATTTCGTTTTTATTAAACATAGTTTATTATTTTAAGTATTCACTTTGTTTTAAAGCACATTAGGTGCTATTTCGCGCATATAAGCGACCGTAAGTCGCGCGCTTTGTCAAATCGTTTTGCGAACGTTCGTGCGGGTCGCACGACGC
The DNA here is from genome assembly GCA_949358305.1 of Strigamia acuminata. Classification (NCBI taxonomy): domain Eukaryota; kingdom Metazoa; phylum Arthropoda; class Chilopoda; order Geophilomorpha; family Linotaeniidae; genus Strigamia; species Strigamia acuminata. Next base: position 61,707,162 of record OX442314.1, on the reverse strand, counting down.
CATTTTTGCGGCATTCACGCCTTATTTTCTACGCTTCCAGTCGGCAATTTGCCGATATTTTGCGCACTCCTCTGCTACAAGAACAGTGGTCGCTCGCAACCATCGCCTCGCTTCCAAGCAACGCTGCGACATTTCACGTGACGACGCTAAGGACGAAAGTGCGCATCGGGATGTGAAGAAAACGCTTTCCAGGCCCTTTGCTCTGCGTCCGATCTTTTCTAGGCCGTTCGAGGTAATCGGAAAAAATCACGCCAGCCCGTACCATCCGCACGCTCGTTTGACTCCTTTTTCGCAACATCGCAATCAAGGGCCGATTGTCCTTTTTCTGGGGGGGCGTGTGACTCCCGGACACCGGAATCCGTCTCCTGTCCGTAGTCAGCCTCCCTACCGTAGGGGGCGTTCCGTCTTGTAAGGGGTTAACGGATTGGCTCCCGCTAATCCCCACTGTATGCCATATTGTTTTGATTGAAATAAACTAATCTTACCTTTGCTTTAACCTAAATCGGATCGTAATAGACTCACAGGCCAAAGTCCTTTTTCTTCTAATAAAAGCTGTACATCTATGGCCCACTGGATATAATTCACTTTATCCAGCTTGGTGATGCCTGCAGACGCTGACTTGGTGATATCCTTCTCAGCCATGGTGGAATTCTGCAAATTTAATAAGAACATGGCAGAAAAAGTTCCAAAAATTGTAAAAATCAAAATTTTTACCTTTTATTGCCCAAAATGGTCATTGGGCAATTTTCCAGGTGTGGTCAGCAGCCAAACCATCCTCTTGTACCAATTGATGACCTGTGGACGACTGCTGACCTGTATGCGCAATGGAAGCGGTGCGCAACTCGCAATTCTGGTGAAAATTACGAAATTCCGAAATTTCGATTTGGACGGGAATCGGCGTACACGTCGGCGGCAGCCGGGGCGTCGTCCAGGGCATGAAATGCACGCGATTTGCGGTGCGAACAGAAATGTTCCGTAATTGCACCAAACGTCCAAAAATCACCGGCAAATGTTGTGGCCGCACTTCTGTGCTTATAGTGCCAATAAACAAAGTAAATTATGATGAATTAAACTTACTTACACTTGGTAAAAAGGAAAATGTTGAGCCATTTATTTGCAGCTTGATACAGGACTGGAGGCAGCCATTTTTGCACTCTCAAACCAGATACAGAATATAATCTCAAACCATAGGATACAGATATTATGTATAAGTACAGAATAAATCATAAATGTTTGCATCATAAATAATCCTATTACAATACAAAAAGCATAGATCAATCACATACATATCTGAATGTTTGTGATTGATCTAACAAATTCAAATACATTAATTTTATATACATAAAAGGCAATTGTCATTTGAATCAAATAAATTAATACATTTATATGGGGCACACAAATAAATACAACAATTGCCCAAGCTCTTAAGATCAAAAATAAACAAAAGCTTTCTTTAATCATATCAACAGTAAATCAAACTATTTTCCACACTGCAAATAAAATATGACAATTAGATATAACAATGGTTATTTTTCACATTGTTAATGCACGACATTTCAACTAATGAACAACTCTTTATTTACTAAATGTTGACACCCCAAGCCCCGATGGATTTTCGATTTTTCCCGGTGAATTTTTGTGGTTTTCTGTGGATTTTTGTGGATTTTTGTGGATTTTTGTGTAATTTTGTGGATTTTGTAGATTTTTGTGGATTTTGTAGATTCTTGTGGAATTTTGTGGGTTTTTATTTTGGAGCCCCGAGCCCGGAGCCTTGAGCCCCGAGCCCCAAGCCCCGAGCCCCGAGCCCCGAGCCCGGAGCCCCGAGCCCTGTGCTTAACGTCTTCTTGACCAGTTCTTAACGTTTTTTTGATCAGTGCTTAATGTCTTCTTGACTTGTGCTTGTGGATTTTTGTGGATTTTTGTGGTTTCCTGTGGATTTTTGTGAATTTTGTAGATTTTTGTGAATTTTTGTAGATTTTTGTGGTTTTCTTTGGATTTTTGTGGATTTTTGTGTAATTTTGTGGATTTTGTAGATTTTTGTGGATTTTGTAGATTTTTGTGGATTTTGTAGATTTTTGTGGATTTTGTAGATTCTTGTAGAATTTTGTGGGTTTTATTTTGGAGCTCCGAGCCCCGAGCCCCGAGCCCCGAGCCCCGAGCCCCGAGCCCCGAGCCCCGAGCCCTGAGCCGTGTGCTTAACGTCTTCTTGACCAGTTCTTAACGATTTTTTGACCTGTGTTTAACGTCTTCTTGACTTGTGCTTGTGGATTTTTGTGGATTTTCGTGGTTTTCTGTGGATTTTTGTGGATTTTTGTGGATTTTTGTGGATTTTTGTGGATTTTTGTGGTTTTCTGTGGATTTTTGTGGAATTTTGTGGATTTTGTAGATTGTTGTGGATTTTGTAGATTCTTGTGCAATTTTGTGGGTTTTTATTTTGAAACCACGAGCTCCGATCCCCGAGCCCCGATCCCCGAGCCCCGAGCCCGGAGCCCCGAGCCCTGTGCTTAACGTCTTCTTGACCAGTTCTTAACGTTTTTTTTGTTAGGCTTTAATATGCTGTTGAATCGTATCATCAAGCAATGACATCCTTTGTATTATTTACACTTGTTTATTTGTGTACTGATTCAACTGCACGATTGGCTGCAGTATTTGTTTACATACAACTTGTGTATTTTGCCCAAAAGGGGCGTTGTTTATGTTTTCCCAGTTACATGACTGGACAATAAATGTTACTTGCTGTTCTGCTTCAGACACATAAAGATGGCGCTTATTTCTCATCACAACAGATGTTTTTCACACCACTGCAAATAAGAACAATTTACGTAAATTTCCACTATAAATTAACAAGGTTATGGGCCGAAATATCGAAGGAAAAACGTATGGAGTCATTCTGGGAAGTCAGCTTCATTTTGGAGGTCACTAGTAAAATTCATCATTTTCATCCAAAATGGCGGCGCCCATATGAGAAACAACCAGTCTGTGTTTGTGCGAGGAAATTCGAGATTGGGCGGCAGAAAGCAGTCAACAAGCCACACAGGAACAACAACGGGTTCGAAAAACTATAAAAGATTTTGTTTAAACGATTTTTCTTTTCGTTTTGGAAAATTTGTTCCCATATTGCGAGGCGCAATACGTGTCGTTAACGTGACGAGGATTTCGGCCGAGAAACGTATAGGATACGACGACGACTGTTGCAGTCAACCACACGTGAAGTGTGAACCGAAATTGTTGTGGAACGACGTGAACAAAACGGATTTGAAACGACGAGAAACGAGCGGGCAATTTGCGAAGAGAAAACATCACATTTATGAACAATTTTCGTGTTTATTTTCGAATATTACTAGTTAATACTATTGTTAGTTTAGTGCTGTGATAGGATATTGTACTAACATAATTTTAAGAGCGAACTAACATCACAACTTTGCAATTTGTTGTGATTATCCAGTACTGAAAGTGTTTTTGAGGCAGTTTATGTGCACAGTCCTAGTTAATACAAAGGAGTTACTGGACAATCATGGATTCGGACAAATTAGAGCGCAAAATCACACTGTTGAACAGACTGAATTATGATAGTTGGAAACAACAAATCAAGGTTCTCCTCATGCATCACGGTTGCTGGGGATTCACAGACGGAACCGAGGAGGCGTTGGCACCAGGAGCGTCTTGGCGCGACCGGTCTGACTACAAATTGCGCAAAGGAAGGGCTTTCAGCCTAATTTATTACTCGACAGAAGAACAGTATCATGAGTTGCTTAATGGAATCGAAGACGCCAAGAAAGCTTGGGAAACGTTGAAAACCAACTTCGAACCGGTCTCGAGGGCAAGGATAATACGTTTATTGGACGAATTCTTCAGCCTCAAATACGATCCAACGACGGAAACGATTGGTATTTTCGCTGTAAAAATTCGAAATGCTGCGAAGAAATTAGCAGATGTGAAACACAAATTAGAGGACTTATACCAGGCTTTTCAACTGATTAGATATCTGCCACAAGAATACCAGTCAATTGTTCAAACCATTTATAGGTGGGAGGACGTTAATTTCACCTTGGAAAAGGTTGAAATCGAATTGGTCGCCGAGGAGGGCAGACTTGTGCAACAAAGGCGAGACATAGGCCAAGGACCGATCGTGGATGCGTTCAGCACAGGACCAGGTTCAACAAGTGCAAAAATTGGCGACAATTCATCGAAATCCCAACAAAAGAACAATAATCAGAACAATAAAGCGAATTACACGGGACAAAAAGGGGGAAAATCAAGTTGGAAAGGCGGAAGAAACACTAATTACAGAGGAAACAGCACCGAATCAACGGGACGGGGGCCGTGTTTCCGTTGCAACCAAAATGGACATTGGGCCAAAGATTGCACAGTGCAATTGCAATTGGCGCCAAATAACAACATGAAGACAAATACCGTCGAGGAACTCGACACCAACATGCTAGACGTCGGATTTCTCACAGAATTGAGTGAACAAGAAATGTTGCAGTGTAGTGAAGCCAGCAACTGATGGATTTACGATACAGGAGCGACTGGACATTTCTGTAAAGAGAGAAGTCAATTTCACAATTTTAAAGAGCTGAGCGGAACAATTAGTCAGGCGGATAAGAAAACTCTAATCCAAATACAAGGAGTTGGAGACGTTTGCATCATGTGTTTGGTCGGGAACGATACAATCCCCATAACACTGATTTACGAAGGAATTTACTGTCGGGGCCGTGTATTGACGAAGCACGATGCAGAGTCGCTATTGGTGCGGGTTTGGTGAAGATATACGATCTGCAATGGAAAAGAAAGCTGATGGAAGGGGTCAAGAAAGACAGACTATACTACATCAAGCTTAGCGACCAGAAACCCGATTTTGACAAATTAAGAGAAAAGGAAAGGAACAAAGCAAACGTGGGTGACCAGAAGAGTGGCGACCCACCTAGTTCAAGCAAAGCCAAATCAAATCCAGAAGAAGCAAGATTGTGGCACGAACGATTAGGGCACATTCATTTCCCGAGTGTACAAGGAATGAGTAAAGGCGACGCTGTGATTGGACTACCACTTTTGGATGTTCCTATTACACAATGCGACGTGTGCAGCTTGGCGAAAAAGAAAGCAGTTTCTCATAAGTCAATACCAGGGATTAGATCGAAGCAGCCACTGGAACTCTTACATATGGACATGTGCGGAGCGTTTAGCACAGAAACGCTTTCGGGAAATAAGTACTTTCTCACCATTACGGATGACTATTCCCGCTACTCCACCGTCTATTTGATGAAGAGAAAAGACGAAGTATTCGACTTATTTCGGAAACATGCGAAGAGAATCGAGCGACTACTTGGAAAGTCGATTCTCGCCATTCGCACAGACAACGGGATGAAGTTCTGCTCTAACAAATTCGGAGAATACCTTGAAGAGCAAGGAATAATTCACGAGCGGACCAATGCGTACACGCCACAGCAGAACGGCGTTTCTGAGCGATTAAACCAAACTTTGGCGAACGGAATGCGAGCTCTCATTTATGATGCACAATTGGAGCACCGATTCTGGGGCAAAGCCATATTGACATTTAATTACTTGAGAAACAGGATTGCAAAGCTCAACTCGAAGAAGACGCCAATGGAGCTTTATTATGATCGGAAACCATCTTTGCGTCATTTGCGAAAATTCGGAAGTTTATGCTTTGTGCAGAAAAAGGTCCGAGACGGAAAAATCGACAACAAAGGACTGCACGGAATTATGCTCGGATACTCTAGGATTACAAAGGGCTATAGAATTTGGTTGCCAGACTTTTCCAAAGTCATCGAGACAAGTGATGTGAAATTTGTCGAAAGCAGCCGCGGAGTTGAAGGCGTGCTGGGCCTACCAGAGAAATACACAACATTTATTGACAATTTAGATGACAATTTGGACAACGATAATGATCGTCAGTATTACTCAGATGAAGATATAAGGCCGCCGCTACCCCCGCCACAACCAATTAAGAAGAGAGAAGAAGAAGAATTACCTCAACTGAAATTGAAGTTCAGATTACCAGAAGAGAAATTACAAACCAATTTACCAGAAGTGAAATTTCCAAATGTTTTACCACAACCCAGACAAGCACTTTTGAATCCAGTTGCGACAATACCTGCACTTGTTTGGAAAAAGACCAAAAAGACAAGACCAACTGGACAAAAGGACATTGAATACACAATTGAGGGGTATGACAAGCCAAGATTACGTTCGATACCGGAAGTCAAGCGGTATTGCGCAGACCACAATCTCCGTGTCCCAGAACACCTTTTTGAAGACAAGAGAAAGAAGAAGCCGTCTGAATCGAATGTGACAACGGACAATTTCGACTTAGACCTGGATGATTTGACTATCGACTTCGAAGCAAACCATCTCGAGGTTTACATTCCTACATGCTTCGAACAAATAGCCAACTTACCGAAAAAAAAAGAATGGAGTCAAGCTATGTGTGAAGAAATAGACACAATGCACGAACGTGAAGTTTGGGAATTAGTCCCACCACCACCCAACACCAAAATAATAGGGTGCAAATGGATTTACACCGTCAAGCAGAACTGCTGTGTTCAGCTGTCTAAATTGATAAGTGAACAATATAGTTAATTGAGTTGCTTTTGATTGTAATAGTCAATAATGAATTGAGTGACAATATGATGTAACCGTGACAACCAAATTCTAGAATCTAGTGTGTACTTTGAATGAATAAATGAAGGGAACAACGCGTGTTCCTCCTGTCTGGAATTACTGAGTTGAGTTTGTCAGCCCGGATGAATCACTGGTATCCACGAGTTGTGGACGGGCGCCACAGTAATCTGACAAGGTGAATGTTTGTGGACATTTTCGAATTGACTGAATTTCCTGGCCGTTTTGGTCACTTTTCGTCGTGAAGTAGTTTCGGGAGCGGCTTGTGAGCGGCGATCGTTGCGGCAGTGGTCACAGCGACGTTCGGTGTATTACGCCTGGCGGGGCGTGGAGAGAAAAGTGCAGGCGAAATCGAACTTCAAAGACAAGGCACGAGGCAAGCCGAATTCGAGACGTCGCCATGGCACAGCAAATGTTGGGCAACCTTCCGCCTTTCAAGGGAAAGACTTGGCAAGAGTGGCTCACCTGGAAGGAGATGCTGGTGTGGGGGCCCCCACTTTGTACGTGACTGCCCCTACGATCCGCTTTTCGAGCCGTCCGGCGCTCCATTTCAGAAGGCGACCGGCAGCAAGAGATTGCACGATACAAGGCAAGACTCGTGGCGCAGGGCTTTTCACAAGTCTATGAAGAATCTTATGAAGAGACATTCTCACCAGTAGTGGATTTTTCAATCGTGCGCTTTATGTTCACGCTTCTCGTTTGCATGTTGAAATGGTCGTATGTTCAGGCAGATGTTAAATGCGCCTACCTATATGCCAAACTACACAAGACAATCTACATGCGCCAACCCAAAGGATTCGTTTCTCACGGCAAAGAGAATTATGTCTGCAAGTTACTCAGAGCAATATACGGATTGCACCAATCTGGAAAAGAATGGGGCATTGAATTGGAAGAGACTTTATTAAAACTTGGTCTTCAACATGTCAACTGGTGCAACTGTGTCTACAAGTTCAAGAATATTGCGTATTTGATCGTATACCTTGACGATATCGTCGTTTTCGGCAAACGTCATGAAGATGCGATGGACGTCCTCAACATGGTCAAAACGCAATTTGATCTCGTAATTTTGGGACAAACCAAGAAACTGCTAGAAGTCGAATTCTGCGCATATCGACAACAAATGATCTTGCATCAAAGGTCATATATCAACAAGGTACTGTTGAGATTTCAAAACCATCTGGAATCAGTAAAAATCAGGTCGCAGCCAATGGTCAAATCAACGATTCTCACCAAGAAACAATCCCTAAGTATCATTGAGGATTTCAAAGTAATGGAGAAGATCCTTTACAGAAGTCTACATGGATCACTAGCATTTATAGGATCAAAGACCAGGCCTGACATGACTTATGCCATCAACATCCTAAGTCAATTCCAATCCAACCCAGGATGGGATCACTGGCTTGCCTTATTGGACTTACTTAGCTACTTAAGAACAACAAAGGACTATTGTTGTTGTAGAATTTACTCCTTTGGATCAAGCACCAAAGGGGCAATTCATCATTTCAGGGACCAAATTAGAAGTCTAAGGAAGTGGTGGTTTGAGGGCGGGAGAATGAGGATGTTTAGGTTAGGTTAGGTTAGGTTAGGTTAGGTTTAGGTTAGCCAGCGCCATCTACTAACAAAATTGTCAACTAAAAGTCTCAAATTTGGCCCGAGGACAAAATGGGCAAAATGGCGGCCGTTTATATACGGGTTTGACCAGATGGTCGAGTTTCATTAGGATCGGTCCGAAAAAATGGTTGTGTGTTTTAACCGGTCACTCGTCATATCTCCAGGCAGGAGAGACAAAACACCACACTGCCATCTGGTCCAGAGTTGTGCTGTAACTGACACAAATTTATTTTGTAAATTTTTGCGAGTGGGCCATACTCATTTTATGGAAGAGGGAAGGTAGGTATATTCCACCTTTGGTTCTTTCGGTTCTGGTTAAAGTTTCTATGCTTTATTCTGCCACACCCCTTGGGCAGAATGGACGTGTCCTACCTACCTTACCTTTTCCTGTATAATGGTTATGGTCCACCAGCTGTTAATGGGTATATAAATAGCTCCATAAATCAGAATTTTTCAGTTGCAATTCCTATTCCCAAACCGGGAGGTGAACTCCTGCCCAAATTTCTAATTTTTTTTCAAAAAAACTTAGAAAAATTTTGAAAAAAAAAAACTGTTAGTCTAGTCACTTCTGGCTCTTGCTTACCCTTTTCTTGTCCTATCTTGTCCTTTCTTGTCCTATCTTGTCTTTTCTTGTCCAATCTTGTCCTAACTTGTCCTATCTTGTCTTTTCTTGTCCAATCTTGTCCTAACTTGTCCTACCTTGTCTTTTCTTGTCCTGTCTTGTCCTAACTTGTCCTATCTTGTCTTTTCTTGTCCTGTCTTGTTCTAACTTGTCCTAACTTGTCCTATCTTGTCTTTTCTTGTCCTGTCTTGTCCTATCTTGTCCTAAGAGCGCTTTGTTGTAAATTTTTCAAAAGTTTTTTTTGAAAATTTTGAAAATTCGGGCATAGGTTGCTCACTCCTTCAGGGTCCAAAGTCGTTGATCAACTGAAAAAATTCTGATTTGTCACTCCTTATATGCTGCAAAAACGGGGAATCCCCTTCCAAACCGGTTCAAACTAGTTTTTACCTGAATTTTCTAGAATGGTCTTTTGTGGGTATATAAGGAGTGACAAATCAGAATTTTTTCAGTTGATCAACGACTTTGGACCCTGAAAGAGTGGGCAACCTATGCCCGAATTTCTGATTTTTTAAAAAAAAAATTTAGAAAAATTTACAACAAAGCAATCTTAGGACAAGAAAGGACAAGAAAGGACAAGACAGGACAAGAAAGGACACATATGGTTTTCAGGAGCATAAAAAAATGATGCTTACCCTTCAATTTTTTTTTACAAATGAAGAGATATTTAATTGCATGATGTTATAACCTTATGGCGCGCATGCGGATTTTGCGGAGTGCGAAAGGGACCCCATTTTTAACATTACGGCTGCCTATATGCTGATCCCCTGTTCGCAATTTTGCGGCGGATTTTGCGGATTTTGATCAATCCGCAGAAATTGCACTTTACAAGTTTATTTTATGATTTTGTACCATTTTGTAACTTAAAAACACAAATGAACAATGTAATCACTCTATAATGCTGTTGGTTTAATCAGCACATTGTACTGCACAAAAACGCGCGCGCTCGCGATAGTACATCACCAAATGTACTTGCACTCACTCAAGTGGCATTTTTAGCCATTTTTCGTAGTAAAAATGGCCGTTTTTCGTCAAAATGGTCATTTTCAGCCATTTTTCATAGTGAAAATGGCTTTCTTCGTCGTTTTTTCTATAAAAAATGGCTGTTTTTCATCAAAAATGGCCGTTTTCATCATTGAAACGTTATAAAAATGTAACTTTTCAATGGCGTTTTGACGGAACCGATAAATTTTGAAATTTCACACATTGAAACCCTAATACAGGTGAATTAGTGACGCCTAATTTGTTTTAACAAATAAAGCAAACTACATCTCGCAATTTTGCATCGTACCGCATCACCTCGCCTCATTTCCGGTCTGGAAAATTAATGAAAATTAATAAACGCCCCGGCGTTTATTTGAGGCAATACGGCAATACGGCAATTGGAACCCGAAAATAACGTGGGGCTGTGTGAAAACCTGGATTTGAATTTCGTCAACGCGCGCGTTGACGCATGGGGAATGTGGGGGTCCCTTCCCAGTCAATTTCACCCCTAAAATATCCCGAAATTGACGATACATGCATTTCCAGTTAGAAAAATTGAGCTTCATGTAAATTTTGATTGTTTAGCTTTTTTTTGAAATTTCACCAATTTTCCTTATCTCCAGCCTTCCTCGCTCATTTGACACCAAAATGACCTGCATTGAGGATTTTTCCCATAATCCTTTTCGCATGTATGGAGCGCAAACAGTCGCAATAAATGAATTCAGCGGAATTCGACCTTGAGTTTGCGACGCCATCTTGAATATGAGTAAAAGCACAGTATGGTGTCAATTATTCGAACTGATCGCGGAGCATGGGACAAAAATTGAATAAAAACGAAGAAATATGATTAAAATTCAACAGAAATCTACACAAAATGATAAGAAATGTATAAACATTGATCAGAAATCGACAAAAATCGACTGAAACCTGACAATAATCAATTCAGAATGACAAATAACGATTACAATTGGCAAAAATTGATCAAAAATACAGAAAAATCGATTAAAAACCAGCAAAAAACGAACAGAAATCGATAAAATCAATTAAAAATCAACAAATAGCCATTTTGTTTGTTTTTGAACAAATTAAGAACTTTGAAAACACACGACAATTTGAAAGAATAAAAACCGGGGTCAAATACGCGCAGCTACTCGTTTGAACGCCGGGGAGGTGTGGGTGATGTGCCTCGAATAAACGCCGGGGCGTTTATTTATTACCAAGGCGGGATGTGAGGCGCGAATGAAAGCCCAAGTTGGACATTGCCTCGAATAAACGCCGGGGCGTTTATTTATTTCCAAGACGAGAAGTGAGGCGAGATGATGCGGTGCGACGTATTCAAGGGGGTATTCAAGGCAGTACGCCATGTTTTCCACTATTATTCAAGGCCATGTTTTCCAGTATTTTATTTTTACCATTTTGTAAGTTTATTGCAATATGTATAAAGTTTATTGCTTTTTGTATGAAGAGTAGTATTCTTTGTGTAATGTGTCTTTATAAACATCACACACAACGGTTTTTTCTGTTTTCTTCATGTTTATGTTTCGCGTATGCACGTGAAGCCCTGGCACATCTGTCGAACACCTGTACGCATTTGGACGCGCTCAGGGCGCTACATCGCGTGCTGAAACGCGCTGACGGCGCTACATCACGCATAGTAGCATATATATCACACACATTTCGCGCCCACGACAAAGTACGAACTCATGGCGATCACCAAAGAACATTTACTCTTCCACACACGTTTTATTTTCTCACAGTCCTGTACACATTTAACTTGCGCGCGCACTTGCTAATGCTACGGTCGACGGCGATTCGCATGCGCTATCCGCTGCATCAAACCCCAAATACCGATAAAAAATCGCAGAAAACACTAATCCCGACCCAAAAACCGCCAAAATTACCCTCAACACACGCCAACAACCTTCCACCACTTAAATTACACCGGAAAAAAACAATTTCAAACCGAAAAATCAACAAAAAAGGCCAAAAAAATATTGCAAACAAAGAGAAAAGATCAATTATCGAGGCAAATCCCCACCACAAAACAACGCATCGCCGGTATACACTTAAGCGTACAGTGCACAACACTACTGTTTATTTTCAATGATCCAATAAATAAAATTTGAAACAAAGTTGAGTGGAATTGTACGTTTCTTGTATATTAAAGTTTTTATTTTGTTTGTTTACACTTAATTTTTTTTTTCCATCATAGAATGGCGACTCGATACTTTTGTAGCTCGAATTCACTTCGTAAACGTGGTCGGTGTTCATCACGCGTCAATGCGCTCGTGCAATAGTATAGGCGCGCATACGATTTGATGCGCGCAAAACTTGCAAAACTTGCACGGAATTTGGGCAATTTTTGACAAATTTCAGCAGATTTTTGCCTGTATTTGACAAATTTCAGAAGATTTTTGCCTATATTTGACAAATTTCAGAAGATTTCCTCAATCCTCAAACATTTGCTGAAATTTCTCATAAAATTTCTAAAATTAATTGAAATTTGTCTGAAATTTGTCTGGAATTTGTCAAATATTGTCAAAAATCCGTGGAAATTTGTCAAATACTGGCAAAAATCCATGTAAATTTGTCAAAAATTGCCATAATTCGGTGCAAATTGTGTTAGATATTGGAAAAATTTATTTTAACGCTTCCAACGCGCCAGTAAATCGCGCGTGCACACGCATGGATTTTTCGTCATAGTTGGATGCGCGCAAACCTCACGTAACTTGCGCCAAAATTTGGCAATTTTGGACAAATTTCAGCAGATTTTTGCCAGTATTTGACAAATTTCCACTGATTTTTGACAATATTTGACCCAACAACTGCGCCACGTTCCAGGCGCCGGTTTAGGCATTTTAGACCCGTTTTAGACCGTTTTAGATGGCGAAAACGTTCTCTCCATCATTTTCTACCCCTGGGTGAGGTTTTCAGCGTTCATGATTGATGAAAAAGCTGTTTTCTAACTAGCTGTCCCATTGCTAGTTTTGGCGTCAGGTTTTAGCAACCTTCCGATCCGTTCTCTGTCGTCTGCACGACCTCCAAGACCGTTTTAGGGTTAATTTGAGTCAAATAATTCATTCTGGGGGTTGTTTTGGGTTTTTTACAAGTGTGTTTTTGTAGTTTTTATTGGTTTCAAACATTGTCAATTCTTTATACAAGTGTAACTTTCATTTCTCTGTATTTTGAGAACTTTGCATTGCAGCAAAGTTCATTTCTTGCCCCTTAATTATTGTGTAATTGTTGGTTTTCAAGCCCGTTTTTTAACAATAACTTTATTTGAAGTGCCTATTGTTTCAGGCACGTGCTTCCACGTGCCTTTTATTGTTGAGCAATTTCTTGGGCAGTTGCGCTCCTGTTGCTAGCATTGCCGCGCGTTCTCCGCGCGCGTACTCGCGTTTCGCATCACACACATTCGGATTCGATGGCCTATCGCGGCGGCACATTGTGTGGCATAGCGCGGCACGTTGCAATTGCTAATGCTACGGTCGACGGCGATTCGCATGCGCTATCCGCTGCATCAAACCCCAAATCCCGACCCAAAAACCGCCAAAATTACCCTCAACACACGCCAACAACCTTCCACCACTTAAATTACACCGGAAAAAAACAATTTCAAACCGAAAAATCAACAAAAAAGGCCAAAAAAATATTGCAAACAAAGAGAAAAGATCAATTATCGAGGCAAATCCCCACCACAAAACAACGCATCGCCGGTATACACTTAAGCGTACAGTGCACAACACTACTGTTTATTTTCAATGATCCAATAAATAAAATTTGAAACAAAGTTGAGTGGAATTGTACGTTTCTTGTATATTAAAGTTTTTATTTTGTTTGTTTACACTTAATTTTTTTTTTCCATCATAGAATGGCGACTCGATACTTTTGTAGCTCGAATTCACTTCGTAAACGTGGTCGGTGTTCATCACGCGTCAATGCGCTCGTGCAATAGTATAGGCGCGCGTACGATTTGATGCGCGCAAAACTTGCAAAACTTGCACGGAATTTGGGCAATTTTTGACAAATTTCAGCAGATTTTTGCCTGTATTTGACAAATTTCAGAAGATTTTTGCCTATATTTGACAAATTTCAGAAGATTTCCTCAATCCTCAAACATTTGCTGAAATTTCTCATAAAATTTCTAAAATTAATTGAAATTTGTCTGAAATTTGTCTGGAATTTGTCAAATATTGTCAAAAATCCGTGGAAATTTGTCAAATACTGGCAAAAATCCATGTAAATTTGTCAAAAATTGCCATAATTCGGTGCAAATTGTGTTAGATATTGGAAAAATTTATTTTAACGCTTCCAACGCGCCAGTAAATCGCGCGTGCACACGCATGGATTTTTCGTCATAGTTGGATGCGCGCAAACCTCACGTAACTTGCGCCAAAATTTGGCAATTTTGGACAAATTTCAGCAGATTTTTGCCAGTATTTGACAAATTTCCACTGATTTTTGACAATATTTGACCCAACAACTGCGCCACGTTCCAGGCGCCGGTTTAGGCATTTTAGACCCGTTTTAGACCGTTTTAGATGGCGAAAACGTTCTCTCCATCATTTTCTACCCCTGGGTGAGGTTTTCAGCGTTCATGATTGATGAAAAAGCTGTTTTCTAACTAGCTGTCCCATTGCTAGTTTTGGCGTCAGGTTTTAGCAACCTTCCGATCCGTTCTCTGTCGTCTGCACGACCTCCAAGACCGTTTTAGGGTTAATTTGAGTCAAATAATTCATTCTGGGGGTTGTTTTGGGTTTTTTACAAGTGTGTTTTTGTAGTTTTTATTGGTTTCAAACATTGTCAATTCTTTATACAAGTGTAACTTTCATTTCTCTGTATTTTGAGAACTTTGCATTGCAGCAAAGTTCATTTCTTGCCCCTTAATTATTGTGTAATTGTTGGTTTTCAAGCCCGTTTTTTAACAATAACTTTATTTGAAGTGCCTATTGTTTCAGGCACGTGCTTCCACGTGCCTTTTATTGTTGAGCAATTTCTTGGGCAGTTGCGCTCCTGTTGCTAGCATTGCCGCGCGTTCTCCGCGCGCGTACTCGCGTTTCGCATCACACACATTCGGATTCGATGGCCTATCGCGGCGGCACATTGTGTGGCATAGCGCGGCACGTTGCAATTGCTAATGCTACGGTCGACGGCGATTCGCATGCGCTATCCGCTGCATCAAACCCCAAATCCCGACCCAAAAACCGCCAAAATTACCCTCAACACACGCCAACAACCTTCCACCACTTAAATTACACCGGAAAAAAACAATTTCAAACCGAAAAATCAACAAAAAAGGCCAAAAAAATATTGCAAACAAAGAGAAAAGATCAATTATCGAGGCAAATCCCCACCACAAAACAACGCATCGCCGGTATACACTTAAGCGTACAGTGCACAACACTACTGTTTATTTTCAATGATCCAATAAATAAAATTTGAAACAAAGTTGAGTGGAATTGTACGTTTCTTGTATATTAAAGTTTTTATTTTGTTTGTTTACACTTAATTTTTTTTTTCCATCATAGAATGGCGACTCGATACTTTTGTAGCTCGAATTCACTTCGTAAACGTGGTCGGTGTTCATCACGCGTCAATGCGCTCGTGCAATAGTATAGACGCGCGTACGATTTGATGCGCGCAAAACTTGCAAAACTTGCACGGAATTTGGGCAATTTTTGACAAATTTCAGCAGATTTTTGCCTGTATTTGACAAATTTCAGAAGATTTTTGCCTATATTTGACAAATTTCAGAAGATTTCCTCAATCCTCAAACATTTGCTGAAATTTCTCATAAAATTTCTAAAATTAATTGAAATTTGTCTGAAATTTGTCTGGAATTTGTCAAATATTGTCAAAAATCCGTAGAAATTTGTCAAATACTGGCAAAAATCCATGTAAATTTGTCAAAAATTGCCATAATTCGGTGCAAATTGTGTTAGATATTGGAAAAATTTATTTTAACGCTTCCAACGCGCCAGTAAATCGCGCGTGCACACGCATGGATTTTTCGTCATAGTTGGATGCGCGCAAACCTCACGTAACTTGCGCCAAAATTTGGCAATTTTGGACAAATTTCAGCAGATTTTTGCCAGTATTTGACAAATTTCCACTGATTTTTGACAATATTTGACCCAACAACTGCGCCACGTTCCAGGCGCCGGTTTAGGCATTTTAGACCCGTTTTAGACCGTTTTAGATGGCGAAAACGTTCTCTCCATCATTTTCTACCCCTGGGTGAGGTTTTCAGCGTTCATGATTGATGAAAAAGCTGTTTTCTAACTAGCTGTCCCATAGCTAGTTTTGGTGTCAGGTTTTAGCAACCTTCCGATCCGTTCTCTGTCGTCTGCACGACCTCCAAGACCGTTTTAGGGTTAATTTGAGTCAAATAATTCATTCTGGGGGTTGTTTTGGGTTTTTTACAAGTGTGTTTTTGTAGTTTTTATTGGTTTCAAACATTGTCAATTCTTTATACAAGTGTAACTTTCATTTCTCTGTATTTTGAGAACTTTGCATTGCAGCAAAGTTCATTTCTTGCCCCTTAATTATTGTGTAATTGTTGGTTTTCAAGCCCGTTTTTTAACAATAACTTTATTTGAAGTGCCTATTGTTTCAGGCACGTGCTTCCACGTGCCTTTTATTGTTGAGCAATTTCTTGGGCAGTTGCGCTCCTGTTGCTAGCATTGCCGCGCGTTCTCCGCGCGCGTACTCGCGCGTTTCGCATCACACACATTCGGGTTCAATGGCCTATCGCGGCGGCACATTGTGTGGCATAGCGCGGCACGTTGCAATTACGTGACGTGGCACGTTGCTGTTACGTGACGCGATAGCCAGTATTTAAGCAGGGGATTCCATCATCGTTTACACAAATGCGCATTGCAACGTGGAGGCGCATTCGAGTCCTTTTCCCAAGCGTTGAAAAAGGACAAAACTCGTATTCGATTCGAAAGCGAATCGAATACGATTTTTGTCCTTTTTCAACGCAAAATTGTATTCGATTCGCTTTCGAATCGAATACGAGTTTTGCCCTTCTTCAACGCGAAATCGTATTCGACTCGCTTTCGAGTCGAATGCGAATTTTTCCCTTCTTCAACGCGAAATCGTATTCGACTCGCTTTCGAGTCGAATGCGAATTTTGCCCTTCTTCAACGCGAAATCGTATTCGACTCGTTTTCGAGTCGAGTACGAATTTTGCCCTTCTTCAACGCGAAATCGTATTCGACTCGTTTTCGAGTCGAATGCGAATTCGTATTCGACTCGTTTTCGAGTCGAGTACGAATTTTGCCCTTCTTCAACGCGAAATCGTATTCGACTCGTTTTCGAGTCGAATGCGAATTTTGCCCTTCTTCAACGCGAAATCGTATTCGACTCGTTTTCGAGTCGAGTACGAATTTTGCCCTTCTTCAACGCGAAATCGTATTCGACTCGTTTTCGAGTCGAGTACGAATTTTGCCCTTCTTCAACGCGAAATCGTATTCGACTCGTTTTCGAGTCGAATGCGAATTTTGCCCTTCTTCAACGCAAAATCGTATTCGCCTCGTTTTCGAGTCGAATGCGAATTCGTATTCGACTCGTTTTCGAGTCGAGTACGAGATAGTCGATGACCCGTTCCCGGACTTTGACTCGTACGACTCGTATTCGAGATGTATTCGAGATGTATTCGAATCGTATTCGAGTCGCATTCGAGATGGTCGATGATTTCCACTCGCTCGTATACGCGTTGTATACGAGCTCGTATTTTGATCGTAATCGTAAACGAATCGTTTACAAGTCGTATACAAGTCGTATACGACGTGTATACACCTCGTATACGAACGAAGTTTGTGAAAACACAATTTCCAAATAAGACGTATGTGACTACTATGTGTTTTCATGTCGTAGTAAGTATCCGGTGGATTTTCCAAACTTCGTTCGTATACGAGGTGTATACACGTCGTATACGACTTGTATACGACTTGTAAACGATTCGTTTACGATTACGATCAAAATACGAGCTCGTATACAACGCGTATACGAGCGAGTGGAAATCATCGACCATCTCGAATGCGACTCGAATACGATTCGAATACATCTCGAATACATCTCGAATACGAGTCGTACGAGTCAAAGTCCGGGAACGGGTCATCGACTATCTCGTATTCGAGTTGTTACGAGTTCGTATTTTGATCGTATTCGTATTCGAATCGAATTCGAATCGTATTCGAATCGAATTCGAGTCGTATTCGAGATGGTCGATGATTTCCACTCGCTCGTATACGCGTTGTATACGAGCTCGTATTTTGATCGTAATCGTAAACGAATCGTTTACAAGTCGTATACAAGTCGTATACGACGTGTATACACCTCGTATACGAACGAAGTTTGTGAAAACACAATTTCCAAATAAGACGTATGTGACTACTATGTGTTTTCATGTCGTAGTAAGTATCCGGTGGATTTTCCAAACTTCGTTCGTATACGAGGTGTATACACGTCGTATACGACTTGTATACGACTTGTAAACGATTCGTTTACGATTACGATCAAAATACGAGCTCGTATACAACGCGTATACGAGCGAGTGGAAATCATCGACCATCTCGAATGCGACTCGAATACGATTCGAATACATCTCGAATACATCTCGAATACGAGTCGTACGAGTCAAAGTCCGGGAACGGGTCATCGACTATCTCGTATTCGAGTTGTTACGAGTTCGTATTTTGATCGTATTCGTATTCGAATCGAATTCGAATCGTATTCGAATCGAATTCGAGTCGTATTCGAGATGGTCGATGATTTCCACTCGCTCGTATACGCGTTGTATACGAGCTCGTATTTTGATCGTAATCGTAAACGAATCGTTTACAAGTCGTATACAAGTCGTATACGACATGTATACACCTCGTATACGAACGAAGTTTGTGAAAACACAATTTCCAAATAAGACGTATGTGACTACTATGTGTTTTCATGTCGTAGTAAGTATCCGGTGGATTTTCCAAACTTCGTTCGTATACGAGGTGTATACACGTCGTATACGACTTGTATACGACTTGTAAACGATTCGTTTACGATTACGATCAAAATACGAGCTCGTATACAACGCGTATACGAGCGAGTGGAAATCATCGACCATCTCGAATGCGACTCGAATACGATTCGAATACATCTCGAATACATCTCGAATACGAGTCGTACGAGTCAAAGTCCGGGAACGGGTCATCGACTATCTCGTATTCGACTCGAAAACGAGTCGAATACGATTTCGCGTTGAAGAAGGGCAAAATTCGCATTCGACTCGAAAACGAGTCGAATACGATTTCGCGTTGAAGAAGGGCAAAATTCGCATTCGACTCGAAAACGAGTCGAATACGATTTCGCGTTGAAGAAGGGCAAAATTCGCATTCGACTCGAAAACGAGTCGAATACGATTTCGCGTTGAAGAAGGGCAAAATTCGTACTCGACTCGAAAACGAGTCGAATACGAATTCGCATTCGACTCGAAAACGAGTCGAATACGATTTCGCTTTGAAGAAGGGCAAAATTCGTACTCGACTCGAAAACGAGTCGAATACGATTTCGCGTTGAAGAAGGGCAAAATTCGCATTCGACTCGAAAGCGAGTCGAATACGATTTCGCGTTGAAGAAGGGAAAAATTCGCATTCGACTCGAAAGCGAGTCGAATACGATTTCGCGTTGAAGAAGGGCAAAATTCGCATCCGACTCGAAAGCGAGTCGAATACGATTTCGCGTTGAAGAAGGGCAAAATTCGCATTCGATTCGAAAGCGAATCGCATACGATTTCGCGTTGAAAAAGGACAAAACTCGTATTCGATTCGAAAGCGAATCGCATACGATTTCGCGTTGAAAAAGGACAAATTTCGCTTGGGAAAAGGACTCGAATGCGCCTCCACGTTGCAATGCGCATTTGTGTAAACGATGATGGAATCCCCTGCTTAAATACTGGCTATCGCGTCACGTAACAGCAACGTGCCACGTCACGTAATTGCAACGTGCCGCGCTATGCCACACAATGTGCCGCCGCGATAGGCCATTGAACCCGAATGTGTGTGATGCGAAACGCGCGAGTACACGCGCGGAGAACGCGCGGCAATGCTAGCAACAGGAGCGCAACTGCCCAAGAAATTGCTCAACAATAAAAGGCACGTGGAAGCACGTGACTGAAACAATAGGCACTTCAAATAAAGTTATTGTTAAAAAACGGGCTTGAAAACCAACAATTACACAATAATTAAGGGGCAAGAAATGAACTTTGCTGCAATGCAAAGTTCTCAAAATACAGAGAAATGAAAGTTACACTTGTATAAAGAATTGACAATGTTTGAAACCAATAAAAACTACAAAAACACACTTGTAAAAAACCCAAAACAACCCCCAGAATGAATTATTTGACTCAAATTAACCCTAAAACGGTCTTGGAGGTCGTGCAGACGACAGAGTCGGATTGGAAAGTTGCTAAAACCTGACGCCAAAACTAGCAATGGGACAGCTAGTTAGAAAACAGCTTTTTCATCAATCATGAACGCTGAAAACCTCACCCAGGGGTAGAAAATGATGGAGAGAACGTTTTCGCCATCTAAAACGGTCTAAAACGGGTCTAAAATGCCTAAACCGGCGCCTGGAACGTGGCGCAGTTGTTGGGTCAAATATTGTCAAAAATCAGTGGAAATTTGTCAAATACTGGCAAAAATCTGCTGAAATTTGTCAAAAATTGCCAAATTTTGGCGCAAGTTACGTGAGGTTTGCGCGCATCCAACTATGACGAAAAATCCACGCGTGTGCACGCGCGATTTACTGGCGCGTTGGAAGCGTTAAAATAAATTTTTCCAATATCTAACACAATTTGCACCAAATTATGGCAATTTTTGACAAATTTACATGGATTTTTGCCAGTATTTGACAAATTTCCACGGATTTTTGACAATATTTGACACATTCAAGACAAATTTCAGACAGATTTCAATTAATTTTAGAAAATGTTTGAGAAATATCAGCAAATGTTTGAGGATTGAGGAAATCTGCTGAAATTTGTCAAATATAGACAAAAATCTGCTGAAATTTGTAAAAAATTGCCCAAATTCGGTGCAAGTTTTGCAAGTTTGCAAACAGCAACAAGAATGATGTATTTAATAATTGTTTTTGCATTAGATATGTGTTTAATTCGTTTTACCTCGGTTTGTACGGTTCTTGCGCGTAGTGCGCACGTTCAACACGCGGCCACGCGCGTACATCGCGCGTGTTGCGAGCAGGACGCAACAAAAGTTTGAGAGACTCGCATTTTACCAAGTCCCCAACTTATTTTACAGTTTTAGTTTAGCTTACCAACTCGCTTGGTAATTTCTGGATCCTGTTTAAGTGTTTCGTCGGGTTTTGAGCCCATAAACCCGTCTTTTTCCTTGGTAAGCGATTGCGTCGTCTGCTCAGAGCAACTGGCTTTAAGCGGAGATCGCTTACACGAGTCTGGAATGAGCGCTTATCACCGCATTCGGCTCCAGTCTTCGTTTCTCGTTGAAAGTTAGCTTGTTGATTCGGGTTTTGGGCGACATTGACTAAAAAGACCTCGGGGAATCGTTCCCACCACTCGGTTTAGTCGTTTTCGAGACCCACGACCTCGAAAACGAAGTTAGAAGTGGCTCAAGGCCACTAGCGTGTCTGGCAGATAGCCATTTTGGTGATTTACGGGCGTCGGGCCCTTGTTCTTTGTTTCCCGTCTTTGCTCCTTTGTTTTTATTTGGTATTCAAGGTTCCTAAGCCTACAGTAGATTGGGATTAAATTCCCATGAAGATTTATTAAGTATTCATTGGTAAAAACGAATATTTCCGCCGGCGCGTTTCTCTCATAGGTTTCGGTTCGCTCGAATCTCATTTTCGAGCGACCCAGCGAATGCGCCAAGTTACAGGCGCCAGCTTAGCAGTTTTAGACTCGTTTTCGACCGTTCTAGTGTCAAAAAACGCGTAGAGCACGTTTTGCGACCTTTGGAAGGGCTTTTCCGACACCTAAGTGGTCGGAAAAGTGCTCTTCTGAGTTAAGACTCCTTTTGGCATTTTAGCGTCAGCATAAGAAATTCCTCAAACTTTTATTGAAATCTCTCAAAAATTTCTAAAATTAATTGAAATTTGTCTGAAAATTGTCAAATATTGGCAAAAATCTGCAGAAATTTGTCAAATACGCGATCGCATTGCGACAGAAAGTCGTTTACGACTCCAATACGCACCCGTGCGTGTTTGTATCGCAACACGAAACTCAAACGCGCCACCGCGTTGCAAGACAACCAAATTTACAAACGCAAACGCGCATTTGAGACAAAAACGAGTTTATTTTATTCACTCTCGCTTGATCCCCCTTCATCGCGCCTCGTTGCTCCTGTGAAAAAAATATATGAGAATGCACAGAAATGAACCTTCCAATACTTAAATGAAAATTGGCAACCTTGACACAAAACAGTCTATCGACACTCCCAACACCACCCCGGACATTTTTCGGAAGAGTATGGTCCACCCGGAATTCCCAGAATAGTCACCCCCGAAATGCGGATTTCGCGGAAGCCAATCCGCGAAAAGGATATGTTTTTAGCGGCGCGCCGACGCGTGCGACACACGCTTCTGGAGTGCTTAACCTTATGGCGCGCATGCGGATTTTGCGGAGTGCGAAAGGGACCCCATTTTTAACATTACGGCTGCCTATATGCTGATCCCCTGTTCGCAATTTTGCGGCGGATTTTGCGGATTTTGATCAATCCGCAGAAATTGCACTTTACAAGTTTATTTTATGATTTTGTACCATTTTGTAACTTAAAAACACAAATGAACAATGTAATCACTCTATAATGCTGTTGGTTTAATCAGCACATTGTACTGCACAAAAACGCGCGCGCTCGCGATAGTACATCACCAAATGTACTTGCACTCACTCAAGTGGCATTTTTAGCCATTTTTCGTAGTAAAAATGGCCGTTTTTCGTCAAAATGGTCATTTTCAGCCATTTTTCATAGTGAAAATGGCTTTCTTCGTCGTTTTTTCTATAAAAAATGGCTGTTTTTCATCAAAAATGGCCGTTTTCATCATTGAAACGTTATAAAAATGTAACTTTTCAATGGCGTTTTGACGGAACCGATAAATTTTGAAATTTCACACATTGAAACCCTAATACAGGTGAATTAGTGACGCCTAATTTGTTTTAACAAATAAAGCAAACTACATCTCGCAATTTTGCATCGTACCGCATCACCTCGCCTCATTTCCGGTCTGGAAAATTAATGAAAATTAATAAACGCCCCGGCGTTTATTTGAGGCAATACGGCAATACGGCAATTGGAACCCGAAAATAACGTGGGGCTGTGTGAAAACCTGGATTTGAATTTCGTCAACGCGCGCGTTGACGCATGGGGAATGTGGGGGTCCCTTCCCAGTCAATTTCACCCCTAAAATATCCCGAAATTGACGATACATGCATTTCCAGTTAGAAAAATTGAGCTTCATGTAAATTTTGATTGTTTAGCTTTTTTTTGAAATTTCACCAATTTTCCTTATCTCCAGCCTTCCTCGCTCATTTGACACCAAAATGACCTGCATTGAGGATTTTTCCCATAATCCTTTTCGCATGTATGGAGCGCAAACAGTCGCAATAAATGAATTCAGCGGAATTCGACCTTGAGTTTGCGACGCCATCTTGAATATGAGTAAAAGCACAGTATGGTGTCAATTATTCGAACTGATCGCGGAGCATGGGACAAAAATTGAATAAAAACGAAGAAATATGATTAAAATTCAACAGAAATCTACACAAAATGATAAGAAATGTATAAACATTGATCAGAAATCGACAAAAATCGACTGAAACCTGACAATAATCAATTCAGAATGACAAATAACGATTACAATTGGCAAAAATTGATCAAAAATACAGAAAAATCGATTAAAAACCAGCAAAAAACGAACAGAAATCGATAAAATCAATTAAAAATCAACAAATAGCCATTTTGTTTGTTTTTGAACAAATTAAGAACTTTGAAAACACACGACAATTTGAAAGAATAAAAACCGGGGTCAAATACGCGCAGCTACTCGTTTGAACGCCGGGGAGGTGTGGGTGATGTGCCTCGAATAAACGCCGGGGCGTTTATTTATTACCAAGGCGGGATGTGAGGCGCGAATGAAAGCCCAAGTTGGACATTGCCTCGAATAAACGCCGGGGCGTTTATTTATTTCCAAGACGAGAAGTGAGGCGAGATGATGCGGTGCGACGTATTCAAGGGGGTATTCAAGGCAGTACGCCATGTTTTCCACTATTATTCAAGGCCATGTTTTCCAGTATTTTATTTTTACCATTTTGTAAGTTTATTGCAATATGTATAAAGTTTATTGCTTTTTGTATGAAGAGTAGTATTCTTTGTGTAATGTGTCTTTATAAACATCACACACAACGGTTTTTTCTGTTTTCTTCATGTTTATGTTTCGCGTATGCACGTGAAGCCCTGGCACATCTGTCGAACACCTGTACGCATTTGGACGCGCTCAGGGCGCTACATCGCGTGCTGAAACGCGCTGACGGCGCTACATCACGCATAGTAGCATATATATCACACACATTTCGCGCCCACGACAAAGTACGAACTCATGGCGATCACCAAAGAACATTTACTCTTCCACACACGTTTTATTTTCTCACAGTCCTGTACACATTTAACTTGCGCGCGCACTTGCTAATGCTACGGTCGACGGCGATTCGCATGCGCTATCCGCTGCATCAAACCCCAAATACCGATAAAAAATCGCAGAAAACACTAATCCCGACCCAAAAACCGCCAAAATTACCCTCAACACACGCCAACAACCTTCCACCACTTAAATTACACCGGAAAAAAACAATTTCAAACCGAAAAATCAACAAAAAAGGCCAAAAAAATATTGCAAACAAAGAGAAAAGATCAATTATCGAGGCAAATCCCCACCACAAAACAACGCATCGCCGGTATACACTTAAGCGTACAGTGCACAACACTACTGTTTATTTTCAATGATCCAATAAATAAAATTTGAAACAAAGTTGAGTGGAATTGTACGTTTCTTGTATATTAAAGTTTTTATTTTGTTTGTTTACACTTAATTTTTTTTTTCCATCATAGAATGGCGACTCGATACTTTTGTAGCTCGAATTCACTTCGTAAACGTGGTCGGTGTTCATCACGCGTCAATGCGCTCGTGCAATAGTATAGGCGCGCATACGATTTGATGCGCGCAAAACTTGCAAAACTTGCACGGAATTTGGGCAATTTTTGACAAATTTCAGCAGATTTTTGCCTGTATTTGACAAATTTCAGAAGATTTTTGCCTATATTTGACAAATTTCAGAAGATTTCCTCAATCCTCAAACATTTGCTGAAATTTCTCATAAAATTTCTAAAATTAATTGAAATTTGTCTGAAATTTGTCTGGAATTTGTCAAATATTGTCAAAAATCCGTGGAAATTTGTCAAATACTGGCAAAAATCCATGTAAATTTGTCAAAAATTGCCATAATTCGGTGCAAATTGTGTTAGATATTGGAAAAATTTATTTTAACGCTTCCAACGCGCCAGTAAATCGCGCGTGCACACGCATGGATTTTTCGTCATAGTTGGATGCGCGCAAACCTCACGTAACTTGCGCCAAAATTTGGCAATTTTGGACAAATTTCAGCAGATTTTTGCCAGTATTTGACAAATTTCCACTGATTTTTGACAATATTTGACCCAACAACTGCGCCACGTTCCAGGCGCCGGTTTAGGCATTTTAGACCCGTTTTAGACCGTTTTAGATGGCGAAAACGTTCTCTCCATCATTTTCTACCCCTGGGTGAGGTTTTCAGCGTTCATGATTGATGAAAAAGCTGTTTTCTAACTAGCTGTCCCATTGCTAGTTTTGGCGTCAGGTTTTAGCAACCTTCCGATCCGTTCTCTGTCGTCTGCACGACCTCCAAGACCGTTTTAGGGTTAATTTGAGTCAAATAATTCATTCTGGGGGTTGTTTTGGGTTTTTTACAAGTGTGTTTTTGTAGTTTTTATTGGTTTCAAACATTGTCAATTCTTTATACAAGTGTAACTTTCATTTCTCTGTATTTTGAGAACTTTGCATTGCAGCAAAGTTCATTTCTTGCCCCTTAATTATTGTGTAATTGTTGGTTTTCAAGCCCGTTTTTTAACAATAACTTTATTTGAAGTGCCTATTGTTTCAGGCACGTGCTTCCACGTGCCTTTTATTGTTGAGCAATTTCTTGGGCAGTTGCGCTCCTGTTGCTAGCATTGCCGCGCGTTCTCCGCGCGCGTACTCGCGTTTCGCATCACACACATTCGGATTCGATGGCCTATCGCGGCGGCACATTGTGTGGCATAGCGCGGCACGTTGCAATTGCTAATGCTACGGTCGACGGCGATTCGCATGCGCTATCCGCTGCATCAAACCCCAAATCCCGACCCAAAAACCGCCAAAATTACCCTCAACACACGCCAACAACCTTCCACCACTTAAATTACACCGGAAAAAAACAATTTCAAACCGAAAAATCAACAAAAAAGGCCAAAAAAATATTGCAAACAAAGAGAAAAGATCAATTATCGAGGCAAATCCCCACCACAAAACAACGCATCGCCGGTATACACTTAAGCGTACAGTGCACAACACTACTGTTTATTTTCAATGATCCAATAAATAAAATTTGAAACAAAGTTGAGTGGAATTGTACGTTTCTTGTATATTAAAGTTTTTATTTTGTTTGTTTACACTTAATTTTTTTTTTCCATCATAGAATGGCGACTCGATACTTTTGTAGCTCGAATTCACTTCGTAAACGTGGTCGGTGTTCATCACGCGTCAATGCGCTCGTGCAATAGTATAGGCGCGCGTACGATTTGATGCGCGCAAAACTTGCAAAACTTGCACGGAATTTGGGCAATTTTTGACAAATTTCAGCAGATTTTTGCCTGTATTTGACAAATTTCAGAAGATTTTTGCCTATATTTGACAAATTTCAGAAGATTTCCTCAATCCTCAAACATTTGCTGAAATTTCTCATAAAATTTCTAAAATTAATTGAAATTTGTCTGAAATTTGTCTGGAATTTGTCAAATATTGTCAAAAATCCGTGGAAATTTGTCAAATACTGGCAAAAATCCATGTAAATTTGTCAAAAATTGCCATAATTCGGTGCAAATTGTGTTAGATATTGGAAAAATTTATTTTAACGCTTCCAACGCGCCAGTAAATCGCGCGTGCACACGCATGGATTTTTCGTCATAGTTGGATG
This sequence comes from Strigamia acuminata, assembly GCA_949358305.1. Lineage (NCBI taxonomy): Eukaryota > Metazoa > Arthropoda > Chilopoda > Geophilomorpha > Linotaeniidae > Strigamia > Strigamia acuminata. The sequence continues at coordinate 61,680,025 of OX442314.1, read as the reverse complement.
CGCGCAAACCTCACGTAACTTGCGCCAAAATTTGGCAATTTTGGACAAATTTCAGCAGATTTTTGCCAGTATTTGACAAATTTCCACTGATTTTTGACAATATTTGACCCAACAACTGCGCCACGTTCCAGGCGCCGGTTTAGGCATTTTAGACCCGTTTTAGACCGTTTTAGATGGCGAAAACGTTCTCTCCATCATTTTCTACCCCTGGGTGAGGTTTTCAGCGTTCATGATTGATGAAAAAGCTGTTTTCTAACTAGCTGTCCCATTGCTAGTTTTGGCGTCAGGTTTTAGCAACCTTCCGATCCGTTCTCTGTCGTCTGCACGACCTCCAAGACCGTTTTAGGGTTAATTTGAGTCAAATAATTCATTCTGGGGGTTGTTTTGGGTTTTTTACAAGTGTGTTTTTGTAGTTTTTATTGGTTTCAAACATTGTCAATTCTTTATACAAGTGTAACTTTCATTTCTCTGTATTTTGAGAACTTTGCATTGCAGCAAAGTTCATTTCTTGCCCCTTAATTATTGTGTAATTGTTGGTTTTCAAGCCCGTTTTTTAACAATAACTTTATTTGAAGTGCCTATTGTTTCAGGCACGTGCTTCCACGTGCCTTTTATTGTTGAGCAATTTCTTGGGCAGTTGCGCTCCTGTTGCTAGCATTGCCGCGCGTTCTCCGCGCGCGTACTCGCGTTTCGCATCACACACATTCGGATTCGATGGCCTATCGCGGCGGCACATTGTGTGGCATAGCGCGGCACGTTGCAATTGCTAATGCTACGGTCGACGGCGATTCGCATGCGCTATCCGCTGCATCAAACCCCAAATCCCGACCCAAAAACCGCCAAAATTACCCTCAACACACGCCAACAACCTTCCACCACTTAAATTACACCGGAAAAAAACAATTTCAAACCGAAAAATCAACAAAAAAGGCCAAAAAAATATTGCAAACAAAGAGAAAAGATCAATTATCGAGGCAAATCCCCACCACAAAACAACGCATCGCCGGTATACACTTAAGCGTACAGTGCACAACACTACTGTTTATTTTCAATGATCCAATAAATAAAATTTGAAACAAAGTTGAGTGGAATTGTACGTTTCTTGTATATTAAAGTTTTTATTTTGTTTGTTTACACTTAATTTTTTTTTTCCATCATAGAATGGCGACTCGATACTTTTGTAGCTCGAATTCACTTCGTAAACGTGGTCGGTGTTCATCACGCGTCAATGCGCTCGTGCAATAGTATAGACGCGCGTACGATTTGATGCGCGCAAAACTTGCAAAACTTGCACGGAATTTGGGCAATTTTTGACAAATTTCAGCAGATTTTTGCCTGTATTTGACAAATTTCAGAAGATTTTTGCCTATATTTGACAAATTTCAGAAGATTTCCTCAATCCTCAAACATTTGCTGAAATTTCTCATAAAATTTCTAAAATTAATTGAAATTTGTCTGAAATTTGTCTGGAATTTGTCAAATATTGTCAAAAATCCGTAGAAATTTGTCAAATACTGGCAAAAATCCATGTAAATTTGTCAAAAATTGCCATAATTCGGTGCAAATTGTGTTAGATATTGGAAAAATTTATTTTAACGCTTCCAACGCGCCAGTAAATCGCGCGTGCACACGCATGGATTTTTCGTCATAGTTGGATGCGCGCAAACCTCACGTAACTTGCGCCAAAATTTGGCAATTTTGGACAAATTTCAGCAGATTTTTGCCAGTATTTGACAAATTTCCACTGATTTTTGACAATATTTGACCCAACAACTGCGCCACGTTCCAGGCGCCGGTTTAGGCATTTTAGACCCGTTTTAGACCGTTTTAGATGGCGAAAACGTTCTCTCCATCATTTTCTACCCCTGGGTGAGGTTTTCAGCGTTCATGATTGATGAAAAAGCTGTTTTCTAACTAGCTGTCCCATAGCTAGTTTTGGTGTCAGGTTTTAGCAACCTTCCGATCCGTTCTCTGTCGTCTGCACGACCTCCAAGACCGTTTTAGGGTTAATTTGAGTCAAATAATTCATTCTGGGGGTTGTTTTGGGTTTTTTACAAGTGTGTTTTTGTAGTTTTTATTGGTTTCAAACATTGTCAATTCTTTATACAAGTGTAACTTTCATTTCTCTGTATTTTGAGAACTTTGCATTGCAGCAAAGTTCATTTCTTGCCCCTTAATTATTGTGTAATTGTTGGTTTTCAAGCCCGTTTTTTAACAATAACTTTATTTGAAGTGCCTATTGTTTCAGGCACGTGCTTCCACGTGCCTTTTATTGTTGAGCAATTTCTTGGGCAGTTGCGCTCCTGTTGCTAGCATTGCCGCGCGTTCTCCGCGCGCGTACTCGCGCGTTTCGCATCACACACATTCGGGTTCAATGGCCTATCGCGGCGGCACATTGTGTGGCATAGCGCGGCACGTTGCAATTACGTGACGTGGCACGTTGCTGTTACGTGACGCGATAGCCAGTATTTAAGCAGGGGATTCCATCATCGTTTACACAAATGCGCATTGCAACGTGGAGGCGCATTCGAGTCCTTTTCCCAAGCGTTGAAAAAGGACAAAACTCGTATTCGATTCGAAAGCGAATCGAATACGATTTTTGTCCTTTTTCAACGCAAAATTGTATTCGATTCGCTTTCGAATCGAATACGAGTTTTGCCCTTCTTCAACGCGAAATCGTATTCGACTCGCTTTCGAGTCGAATGCGAATTTTTCCCTTCTTCAACGCGAAATCGTATTCGACTCGCTTTCGAGTCGAATGCGAATTTTGCCCTTCTTCAACGCGAAATCGTATTCGACTCGTTTTCGAGTCGAGTACGAATTTTGCCCTTCTTCAACGCGAAATCGTATTCGACTCGTTTTCGAGTCGAATGCGAATTCGTATTCGACTCGTTTTCGAGTCGAGTACGAATTTTGCCCTTCTTCAACGCGAAATCGTATTCGACTCGTTTTCGAGTCGAATGCGAATTTTGCCCTTCTTCAACGCGAAATCGTATTCGACTCGTTTTCGAGTCGAGTACGAATTTTGCCCTTCTTCAACGCGAAATCGTATTCGACTCGTTTTCGAGTCGAGTACGAATTTTGCCCTTCTTCAACGCGAAATCGTATTCGACTCGTTTTCGAGTCGAATGCGAATTTTGCCCTTCTTCAACGCAAAATCGTATTCGCCTCGTTTTCGAGTCGAATGCGAATTCGTATTCGACTCGTTTTCGAGTCGAGTACGAGATAGTCGATGACCCGTTCCCGGACTTTGACTCGTACGACTCGTATTCGAGATGTATTCGAGATGTATTCGAATCGTATTCGAGTCGCATTCGAGATGGTCGATGATTTCCACTCGCTCGTATACGCGTTGTATACGAGCTCGTATTTTGATCGTAATCGTAAACGAATCGTTTACAAGTCGTATACAAGTCGTATACGACGTGTATACACCTCGTATACGAACGAAGTTTGTGAAAACACAATTTCCAAATAAGACGTATGTGACTACTATGTGTTTTCATGTCGTAGTAAGTATCCGGTGGATTTTCCAAACTTCGTTCGTATACGAGGTGTATACACGTCGTATACGACTTGTATACGACTTGTAAACGATTCGTTTACGATTACGATCAAAATACGAGCTCGTATACAACGCGTATACGAGCGAGTGGAAATCATCGACCATCTCGAATGCGACTCGAATACGATTCGAATACATCTCGAATACATCTCGAATACGAGTCGTACGAGTCAAAGTCCGGGAACGGGTCATCGACTATCTCGTATTCGAGTTGTTACGAGTTCGTATTTTGATCGTATTCGTATTCGAATCGAATTCGAATCGTATTCGAATCGAATTCGAGTCGTATTCGAGATGGTCGATGATTTCCACTCGCTCGTATACGCGTTGTATACGAGCTCGTATTTTGATCGTAATCGTAAACGAATCGTTTACAAGTCGTATACAAGTCGTATACGACATGTATACACCTCGTATACGAACGAAGTTTGTGAAAACACAATTTCCAAATAAGACGTATGTGACTACTATGTGTTTTCATGTCGTAGTAAGTATCCGGTGGATTTTCCAAACTTCGTTCGTATACGAGGTGTATACACGTCGTATACGACTTGTATACGACTTGTAAACGATTCGTTTACGATTACGATCAAAATACGAGCTCGTATACAACGCGTATACGAGCGAGTGGAAATCATCGACCATCTCGAATGCGACTCGAATACGATTCGAATACATCTCGAATACATCTCGAATACGAGTCGTACGAGTCAAAGTCCGGGAACGGGTCATCGACTATCTCGTATTCGAGTTGTTACGAGTTCGTATTTTGATCGTATTCGTATTCGAATCGAATTCGAATCGTATTCGAATCGAATTCGAGTCGTATTCGAGATGGTCGATGATTTCCACTCGCTCGTATACGCGTTGTATACGAGCTCGTATTTTGATCGTAATCGTAAACGAATCGTTTACAAGTCGTATACAAGTCGTATACGACGTGTATACACCTCGTATACGAACGAAGTTTGTGAAAACACAATTTCCAAATAAGACGTATGTGACTACTATGTGTTTTCATGTCGTAGTAAGTATCCGGTGGATTTTCCAAACTTCGTTCGTATACGAGGTGTATACACGTCGTATACAACTTGTATACGACTTGTAAACGATTCGTTTACGATTACGATCAAAATACGAGCTCGTATACAACGCGTATACGAGCGAGTGGAAATCATCGACCATCTCGAATGCGACTCGAATACGATTCGAATACATCTCGAATACATCTCGAATACGAGTCGTACGAGTCAAAGTCCGGGAACGGGTCATCGACTATCTCGTATTCGAGTTGTTACGAGTTCGTATTTTGATCGTATTCGTATTCGAATCGAATTCGAATCGTATTCGAATCGAATTCGAGTCGTATTCGAGATGGTCGATGATTTCCACTCGCTCGTATACGCGTTGTATACGAGCTCGTATTTTGATCGTAATCGTAAACGAATCGTTTACAAGTCGTATACAAGTCGTATACGACGTGTATACACCTCGTATACGAACGAAGTTTGTGAAAACACAATTTCCAAATAAGACGTATGTGACTACTATGTGTTTTCATGTCGTAGTAAGTATCCGGTGGATTTTCCAAACTTCGTTCGTATACGAGGTGTATACACGTCGTATACAACTTGTATACGACTTGTAAACGATTCGTTTACGATTACGATCAAAATACGAGCTCGTATACAACGCGTATACGAGCGAGTGGAAATCATCGACCATCTCGAATGCGACTCGAATACGATTCGAATACATCTCGAATACATCTCGAATACGAGTCGTACGAGTCAAAGTCCGGGAACGGGTCATCGACTATCTCGTATTCGAGTTGTTACGAGTTCGTATTTTGATCGTATTCGTATTCGAATCGAATTCGAATCGTATTCGAATCGAATTCGAGTCGTATTCGAGATGGTCGATGATTTCCACTCGCTCGTATACGCGTTGTATACGAGCTCGTATTTTGATCGTAATCGTAAACGAATCGTTTACAAGTCGTATACAAGTCGTATACGACGTGTATACACCTCGTATACGAACGAAGTTTGTGAAAACACAATTTCCAAATAAGACGTATGTGACTACTATGTGTTTTCATGTCGTAGTAAGTATCCGGTGGATTTTCCAAACTTCGTTCGTATACGAGGTGTATACACGTCGTATACAACTTGTATACGACTTGTAAACGATTCGTTTACGATTACGATCAAAATACGAGCTCGTATACAACGCGTATACGAGCGAGTGGAAATCATCGACCATCTCGAATGCGACTCGAATACGATTCGAATACATCTCGAATACATCTCGAATACGAGTCGTACGAGTCAAAGTCCGGGAACGGGTCATCGACTATCTCGTATTCGAGTTGTTACGAGTTCGTATTTTGATCGTATTCGTATTCGAATCGAATTCGAATCGTATTCGAATCGAATTCGAGTCGTATTCGAGATGGTCGATGATTTCCACTCGCTCGTATACGCGTTGTATACGAGCTCGTATTTTGATCGTAATCGTAAACGAATCGTTTACAAGTCGTATACAAGTCGTATACGACGTGTATACACCTCGTATACGAACGAAGTTTGTGAAAACACAATTTCCAAATAAGACGTATGTGACTACTATGTGTTTTCATGTCGTAGTAAGTATCCGGTGGATTTTCCAAACTTCGTTCGTATACGAGGTGTATACACGTCGTATACGACTTGTATACGACTTGTAAACGATTCGTTTACGATTACGATCAAAATACGAGCTCGTATACAACGCGTATACGAGCGAGTGGAAATCATCGACCATCTCGAATGCGACTCGAATACGATTCGAATACATCTCGAATACATCTCGAATACGAGTCGTACGAGTCAAAGTCCGGGAACGGGTCATCGACTATCTCGTATTCGAGTTGTTACGAGTTCGTATTTTGATCGTATTCGTATTCGAATCGAATTCGAATCGTATTCGAATCGAATTCGAGTCGTATTCGAGATGGTCGATGATTTCCACTCGCTCGTATACGCGTTGTATACGAGCTCGTATTTTGATCGTAATCGTAAACGAATCGTTTACAAGTCGTATACAAGTCGTATACGACATGTATACACCTCGTATACGAACGAAGTTTGTGAAAACACAATTTCCAAATAAGACGTATGTGACTACTATGTGTTTTCATGTCGTAGTAAGTATCCGGTGGATTTTCCAAACTTCGTTCGTATACGAGGTGTATACACGTCGTATACGACTTGTATACGACTTGTAAACGATTCGTTTACGATTACGATCAAAATACGAGCTCGTATACAACGCGTATACGAGCGAGTGGAAATCATCGACCATCTCGAATGCGACTCGAATACGATTCGAATACATCTCGAATACATCTCGAATACGAGTCGTACGAGTCAAAGTCCGGGAACGGGTCATCGACTATCTCGTATTCGAGTTGTTACGAGTTCGTATTTTGATCGTATTCGTATTCGAATCGAATTCGAATCGTATTCGAATCGAATTCGAGTCGTATTCGAGATGGTCGATGATTTCCACTCGCTCGTATACGCGTTGTATACGAGCTCGTATTTTGATCGTAATCGTAAACGAATCGTTTACAAGTCGTATACAAGTCGTATACGACGTGTATACACCTCGTATACGAACGAAGTTTGTGAAAACACAATTTCCAAATAAGACGTATGTGACTACTATGTGTTTTCATGTCGTAGTAAGTATCCGGTGGATTTTCCAAACTTCGTTCGTATACGAGGTGTATACACGTCGTATACAACTTGTATACGACTTGTAAACGATTCGTTTACGATTACGATCAAAATACGAGCTCGTATACAACGCGTATACGAGCGAGTGGAAATCATCGACCATCTCGAATGCGACTCGAATACGATTCGAATACATCTCGAATACATCTCGAATACGAGTCGTACGAGTCAAAGTCCGGGAACGGGTCATCGACTATCTCGTATTCGACTCGAAAACGAGTCGAATACGATTTCGCGTTGAAGAAGGGCAAAATTCGCATTCGACTCGAAAACGAGTCGAATACGATTTCGCGTTGAAGAAGGGCAAAATTCGCATTCGACTCGAAAACGAGTCGAATACGATTTCGCGTTGAAGAAGGGCAAAATTCGCATTCGACTCGAAAACGAGTCGAATACGATTTCGCGTTGAAGAAGGGCAAAATTCGTACTCGACTCGAAAACGAGTCGAATACGAATTCGCATTCGACTCGAAAACGAGTCGAATACGATTTCGCTTTGAAGAAGGGCAAAATTCGTACTCGACTCGAAAACGAGTCGAATACGATTTCGCGTTGAAGAAGGGCAAAATTCGCATTCGACTCGAAAGCGAGTCGAATACGATTTCGCGTTGAAGAAGGGAAAAATTCGCATTCGACTCGAAAGCGAGTCGAATACGATTTCGCGTTGAAGAAGGGCAAAATTCGCATCCGACTCGAAAGCGAGTCGAATACGATTTCGCGTTGAAGAAGGGCAAAATTCGCATTCGATTCGAAAGCGAATCGCATACGATTTCGCGTTGAAAAAGGACAAAACTCGTATTCGATTCGAAAGCGAATCGCATACGATTTCGCGTTGAAAAAGGACAAATTTCGCTTGGGAAAAGGACTCGAATGCGCCTCCACGTTGCAATGCGCATTTGTGTAAACGATGATGGAATCCCCTGCTTAAATACTGGCTATCGCGTCACGTAACAGCAACGTGCCACGTCACGTAATTGCAACGTGCCGCGCTATGCCACACAATGTGCCGCCGCGATAGGCCATTGAACCCGAATGTGTGTGATGCGAAACGCGCGAGTACACGCGCGGAGAACGCGCGGCAATGCTAGCAACAGGAGCGCAACTGCCCAAGAAATTGCTCAACAATAAAAGGCACGTGGAAGCACGTGACTGAAACAATAGGCACTTCAAATAAAGTTATTGTTAAAAAACGGGCTTGAAAACCAACAATTACACAATAATTAAGGGGCAAGAAATGAACTTTGCTGCAATGCAAAGTTCTCAAAATACAGAGAAATGAAAGTTACACTTGTATAAAGAATTGACAATGTTTGAAACCAATAAAAACTACAAAAACACACTTGTAAAAAACCCAAAACAACCCCCAGAATGAATTATTTGACTCAAATTAACCCTAAAACGGTCTTGGAGGTCGTGCAGACGACAGAGTCGGATTGGAAAGTTGCTAAAACCTGACGCCAAAACTAGCAATGGGACAGCTAGTTAGAAAACAGCTTTTTCATCAATCATGAACGCTGAAAACCTCACCCAGGGGTAGAAAATGATGGAGAGAACGTTTTCGCCATCTAAAACGGTCTAAAACGGGTCTAAAATGCCTAAACCGGCGCCTGGAACGTGGCGCAGTTGTTGGGTCAAATATTGTCAAAAATCAGTGGAAATTTGTCAAATACTGGCAAAAATCTGCTGAAATTTGTCAAAAATTGCCAAATTTTGGCGCAAGTTACGTGAGGTTTGCGCGCATCCAACTATGACGAAAAATCCACGCGTGTGCACGCGCGATTTACTGGCGCGTTGGAAGCGTTAAAATAAATTTTTCCAATATCTAACACAATTTGCACCAAATTATGGCAATTTTTGACAAATTTACATGGATTTTTGCCAGTATTTGACAAATTTCCACGGATTTTTGACAATATTTGACACATTCAAGACAAATTTCAGACAGATTTCAATTAATTTTAGAAAATGTTTGAGAAATATCAGCAAATGTTTGAGGATTGAGGAAATCTGCTGAAATTTGTCAAATATAGACAAAAATCTGCTGAAATTTGTAAAAAATTGCCCAAATTCGGTGCAAGTTTTGCAAGTTTGCAAACAGCAACAAGAATGATGTATTTAATAATTGTTTTTGCATTAGATATGTGTTTAATTCGTTTTACCTCGGTTTGTACGGTTCTTGCGCGTAGTGCGCACGTTCAACACGCGGCCACGCGCGTACATCGCGCGTGTTGCGAGCAGGACGCAACAAAAGTTTGAGAGACTCGCATTTTACCAAGTCCCCAACTTATTTTACAGTTTTAGTTTAGCTTACCAACTCGCTTGGTAATTTCTGGATCCTGTTTAAGTGTTTCGTCGGGTTTTGAGCCCATAAACCCGTCTTTTTCCTTGGTAAGCGATTGCGTCGTCTGCTCAGAGCAACTGGCTTTAAGCGGAGATCGCTTACACGAGTCTGGAATGAGCGCTTATCACCGCATTCGGCTCCAGTCTTCGTTTCTCGTTGAAAGTTAGCTTGTTGATTCGGGTTTTGGGCGACATTGACTAAAAAGACCTCGGGGAATCGTTCCCACCACTCGGTTTAGTCGTTTTCGAGACCCACGACCTCGAAAACGAAGTTAGAAGTGGCTCAAGGCCACTAGCGTGTCTGGCAGATAGCCATTTTGGTGATTTACGGGCGTCGGGCCCTTGTTCTTTGTTTCCCGTCTTTGCTCCTTTGTTTTTATTTGGTATTCAAGGTTCCTAAGCCTACAGTAGATTGGGATTAAATTCCCATGAAGATTTATTAAGTATTCATTGGTAAAAACGAATATTTCCGCCGGCGCGTTTCTCTCATAGGTTTCGGTTCGCTCGAATCTCATTTTCGAGCGACCCAGCGAATGCGCCAAGTTACAGGCGCCAGCTTAGCAGTTTTAGACTCGTTTTCGACCGTTCTAGTGTCAAAAAACGCGTAGAGCACGTTTTGCGACCTTTGGAAGGGCTTTTCCGACACCTAAGTGGTCGGAAAAGTGCTCTTCTGAGTTAAGACTCCTTTTGGCATTTTAGCGTCAGCATAAGAAATTCCTCAAACTTTTATTGAAATCTCTCAAAAATTTCTAAAATTAATTGAAATTTGTCTGAAAATTGTCAAATATTGGCAAAAATCTGCAGAAATTTGTCAAATACGCGATCGCATTGCGACAGAAAGTCGTTTACGACTCCAATACGCACCCGTGCGTGTTTGTATCGCAACACGAAACTCAAACGCGCCACCGCGTTGCAAGACAACCAAATTTACAAACGCAAACGCGCATTTGAGACAAAAACGAGTTTATTTTATTCACTCTCGCTTGATCCCCCTTCATCGCGCCTCGTTGCTCCTGTGAAAAAAATATATGAGAATGCACAGAAATGAACCTTCCAATACTTAAATGAAAATTGGCAACCTTGACACAAAACAGTCTATCGACACTCCCAACACCACCCCGGACATTTTTCGGAAGAGTATGGTCCACCCGGAATTCCCAGAATAGTCACCCCCGAAATGCGGATTTCGCGGAAGCCAATCCGCGAAAAGGATAAGGTACCAAACCGGTTCAAACTGGTTTCTAATTGAATTTTCTTAAAGGTCACATTACGGGTATATAAGGAGTGACAAATCAGAATTTTTTCAGTTGATCAACGACTTTGGACCCTGAAGGAGTGGGCAACCTATGCTCAAATTTTCAAAATTTTCAAAAAAAACTTAAAAAAATTTTGAAAAAAAAAAAGAAAAAACTTTGAAAAATTTACAACAAAGCGATCTTAGGACCAGATAGGACAAGACAGGACAAGAAAAGGCAAGATAGGACAAGACAGGACAAGATAGGACCAGATAGGACAAGACAGGACAAGACAGGACAAGAAAAGGCAAGATAGGACAAGACAGGACAAGAAAAGGCAAGATAGGACAAGACAGGACAAGAAAAGGTAAGACAGGACAAGACAGGACAAGAAAAGACAAGATAGGACAAGATTTTCAAGGTAAGCAAGAGTCAGAAGTGACTGAAGTGACGGAACTAATGATGTCGGCCAGCTGATGGTACGGCTGACTTAGCTCTGGCATTCAGTTGATGTGTGTTAATTGAGCAGTTGATGATTTGTGGCTGCTGGTTGAATTGTCTGCACCCCCCCTCGAGTGGTGTTTGTTTGTTTGTTTGTTTGATCAGTCAGGCTAACAAAGTCTGCCTGTTTATGGCACGGCTGGCTTAGCTCTGGCATTATGCTTAGTGTTTGTGTGTCTGAGGGTCAAATGGCTAAAATGGTGGCCGTTTGTGTGCAAAAAATGGAATATATGAATGTAGCTTTTTTCTTCTTTAAGTTTTGTTCTTTTTTTTTTTTTTTTTTTTTTTTTTTTCTTTCTTTGTCTATCCGAATAAATGGCTTATCTCGGCCAATTCCTGGATTTCTGCTATAGTTACATTGTCATGTACGTATTTGACGTGTTCAATATTCTCACTGGAAAATCTTCCAAGTTTTTCCAGCAGGGTTTGGATTTTAATCTGAAATGCCGGTCGCCACAAAAGTAACGAATCGGTTCTCTCATCTATTGAGCCACCATAATTGACCAATAAAAATAAGGATAAATTATAAAAATTCAAAATTATTTTCCTTTCATCGGAAGTTTTGTTCTGTTGGAGTTCAAAGAGATACATTTTAATTCTTTTCTTTCTCAAATTGAAGTGAATATAATAATGTTGCTTTTTTATATATAGAAAATTTTTGTTACGGTTTCATTTTTTGATTTGACACGGACTTTAACACATGCCCGTGCTTGTTTGCAGACTTTCCGCAAGGTTTTGTGTGAATCTTCATTGATTTCAAATTAGGATCGTTTTAACTTCTTAAATAATTTCATTTTTTTGTGAAAAATGGAAATTGGGTTTACTTTACAACAACTCAAGATTATTCATTCCTCGAATGATTTTAATGATTGTATTCTGCCTGAGATTAAGATTGGCTGCTAAATAGAGCGCAAAGAGGCAAAACATCCCGCAAGAATCCTCTTTTGTCAACGAATACACTTCTTTTGTAGCATAATCTAGGATAACGTCTCTTCCGACAAAATCAATGATCTCTTTAGGTGGAACGTTTCCCAAATTATCAAAGTATATGCCTCTGTCATTGCAAAGATACAAGCTCACCCAATGGGTACCACCACCCGTCGATGGGTCTAAATTGATGACGAAGCTTTCATTCTTGCCCCGGTGATTCGCGAGCGGTTTCAAGCAATCGATGGACAACACGTTGTTGAAGTGAGCGATACGTAGTTTATTCTTCGCCCAGTTGTAAATTTCCACGTTATTCATTTTTTAATGTCGATGAGATCATCCACCCATGAATTATGCTTCTGATCGTAGCCGACCCATTTCACTAGGTACTTCCATGATCCATCGCTGTTTTTCTTTTTTCTAATGACTTTCTCGATCAAGTAGGGATCATCTACCCCGGTTTCAGTCTTTTGCAGTTCTTCACGGTAAAAGGAACCTTCGATCGATTCTTCCAGACTGTCTTTCAATTTGAAAATTGGAGGTTCATACGTCGTGTCCACTTTATCAATTGTAAAGATTTCATTAGTCCAATTTTGCAAAAACCCTTTGTCAAATATGGATTTGGATTTGGAAATACGCACTCGGTCACCAACTTTGAATTTAGGCTTGGACGTTGCCGGTTCGGGAAGTAATTTTAGTCTGAGCGCCTTTTCATGTTTGGAAGCCACATCTTTGGGTTTCATGTTGGTCGTACGGTGAACCGAAGAGTTATAACGGGTCATCAATTGGGGTAAGATAGTAATCCAATTCCTCGAACCTTTCAAAGTAAAATGCCTGTACATGCGCTATTTGAGTGTACGGTTGAACCGCTCGACCATGCTCGCTTTCAGCGGTGAGTGTGTGGAAAAATGGTTGATGTTGAACTTCTTGACAAGTGCCTTGAAATGGGAATTGTAGAATTCTTTCCCCCAATCGGATGCCATGTTGACCGGCCCCTTATTCCCCGCTTTGACAAGCACCTTTTCAAATGCAGCGGTTACGTCTTTGCCAGTCTTTGATTTGATGGGAACCGCATATGCATATTTAGAGAACGCATCTATAACCGTTAATAAGTATTTATAACCTTTGTTTACACGGGAAAAAGGTATCAATTCGACTAAATCGATCTGCCATAAATCGTTGATTGCAAAAGATACGACCGGACGTCTGACGTAATGCCTACGTGCCGGCTTATGTAATTCAGATACCAGTTGTTCTATATCGGGCATTTTTTTTTTTTTTTTTTTTTTTTTTTTAGTCCTATTCCCAGTTTAAGTTTGGTATTGAACGTTGCTTTGATTGCTTTGGCGGCTAATTTTGTGCTTAAACTGATTGTTGGATCGGCGATGATTAAAACGCACGCTTCGACCAAATTTCTATCAGCTTCGTGTCTGGCTTCTAAATTCTCATTTATGTAAGCAATGTCGTGCAGTTTGCACGCTTCATCCAATGGGTTTATGCCTTTATCACCTCTTGTTAACCGTTTATCTAATTTTGTGCCCGGGCCACAATAGTTGTACCCAGGGATATGCATTTCTACCGGTAATTTATTGATTAGTTTATTCAAAAGTCCTTTTCCGGTTGCTGGAGATTTTTTTTTTTTATGAACTGATATTTCAAGGTCCCGCATGCCAAGCATTTGCCTCTTTTGTAGGCTCTGTTGTTCTTAGTGACACCCATTTCCAACGTGCCGGTAGGAGTAGACTTTTTGCATTTAACGCAAAACATGTTTGTCTTCTTTTTTTATTACGGGAATATAAAAAATGAATGTCATAAATTTTGACACGGGACGTTTAGATAAATGTGATAAGTCGATTCTGCCAAAAAACATAAGATGCATCATGTGTGGCCCGGCTGAATGTGGGAAAACGAATCTGTTGCTAAACTTCCTGCACTGGTTACGGTTTGACAAGCTGATGGTGTTTTCTAAAACTTTATTTCAACCAAAATACGAGCGGTTAAGAGAGTTGTTTGAGGATCTAGAATCGGAATTGGGCGAACAGGTAGCTCATTTCTTCCCGAGCAACGAAGATGTGCCGTCTCCCGAACAACTTTTTGATAAAACTGTGAACAAGTCTATTTTTGTGTTTGATGATGTGATGACCGACAAGCAACATAATATTGAGAAATATTTTGCCCAGGGCCGTCATAGTAACGTAGACTCTTTTTACTTGTGTCAGACTTATAGCCGAATCCCAAAACAGGTGATAAGAGACAATGCCAATTTAATAATCATGTTCAGACAAGACGAAAGAAACATGAAACACGTTTTTGACAACCATGTTGGAACGGACATGACGTACGTTCGATTCAGAGACATGTGTAAGTCGTGTTGGGATGATGATACGTTTGGCTTTTTCACCATTGACAAGACCAAGTCTATGTCGAGCGGGAGATATAAAAATAAATTTTTCCCATTTTTAAAAAATGAACATGAATAAACAGCAGCGTGGAAATTACGAGAAATTAAAACAGAGCTTGAAAAAAAAGTTTCTGCAAGATAAGTTAAACAGAGGATCCGAAGATGAAGCGCTCGGTGCATTCTTCAAACCTGTAACTGCCGCATTGCATAGCCTGCCGCAGCAGCAGCAGCAACTATCTCCACCCCTTGCTCTACCACCTACGACTTTCAAATCCTCACCTTCCACTCTCATTAAAAGAGAGTTGTCATCTTTCACACCCATTACAAGTAAGTCCAATAATTTAAAGTACGAAATGGATCTAGAATCACCGCTCTTACCTTGGGAAAGTTCATCCTTAAAAAGGCAGTTCAGTCGCCAAAGCTTGTCCTCGAGTAAAATTGAAACTCCTCGACTTAAGTTTGGCCGGGATGATGGGAATGAAGAGGAAAATGTTTCATTTCAAAGAGAGGGAGAGACGAGCCTCGTAGAAGATGATGATGATGATGATGATTGGCAATTTGCTCATGTGCTTCCAAATATAAAATATCAACGAGACATAAGAAGAAGTCTCGAATTAAAAATGACGGACAAAGAATCGCAAAACGCAGTACAGCAAGAGTTCTTGAAATATTACGCCGAAAATGCGGCTCATTTAGATACGGTGTTTGGAATTAGATATGACCCGTATGATTCAAAATTTAAAATAGGAGTCGAAGAAGTTAAATTCTTTCCAACTCATATACTTGTGAAAAACGTAAAGTATCCACGAACTCCAACATTAATGCATCTCCTCATGCAAAAACTTCCACCGATTGAAGGAACTATGACAGACCAAAATTTTGTGGATTACGGCAGGATTCTCATTTCTAGTCAAGGGTTATTTAAAAAGAACAATTCGGCAACTAATATGCCAAAGTCTAGTAAAGGAGAAAAGTATATGACAGTGGTTAAACGAATTTGGGAACTGTATAAAAATCGTCCAAAGACAACACCCCAAGCTGGCAAGAACACACCCCAAGCTGGCAAAGGCGTTAAGAAAACGTATCATCCATACAACTCCATAGACTACAAGTATTACAATAACCCGGACGAATTAATAGACAGGCTGCGATTGTTGCATGCATCACGGGATGCTGGAAACCAGTCTCACGACAATGAAATTGTAGAAATACTTATGGAACTAAAAGAGGAAAGAGTCCTCGATAAAACCAAGTTTGAAAACATGCGCAAGAAAATTCTCGCGAATTAAAAAAAACAACATGTCTATTGTATTGAGTAGCACAAAGACCGATTTTCTCACCACATTCTCGTCGCCTTTATTACTGGGCGAGGATGAATTTGAATTGGGATTAGTGAGTCTGGAGACTTTTAATTCAATGCCAAATATCACCGAGAATAACAACGTATTCGTGTATTCGATCGATAAAACAAAAACATCGCTCATCATTACTTTCCCACCTGGTAGTTACGAACTCGTCGACATTATCGCTCGATTACATACCGAGATGAAAGCGAGAGGACATTGGGACCAAAACAGTGATCTACCGTTCATCGACATAAAAGAGAATATTAACACTTTATCCACAACGTTGACGATAAGTCAAATGGAATATGCCGTAGATTTCACGCACGAGAATAACATGGCTCATTTATTTGGATTTGAAAAACGTGAATATACGGCTGGAACCAGCGAGTCGGTCAATCCCGTTAACATTTTCCACATAAACACCATACTGGTGCACTGCGATTTAATTACCGATTCGTACTTGAACGGCGAAGCATCTCCGATTATTTATGCGTTTTTTCCGAACGTTCCGGCCGGTTTCAAAATAGTCGAAATGCCGAATAACATACTGTACTTGCCGGTAAAAAATCAATCCAAAATTCACGAAGTCAGGATATGGTTGACCGATCAAGATAGTAAACCCATCGATCTCAGAGGGGAAGTTTTTACCGCGCGGTTCCATTTGAGAAGAAAAACGTCAGTTTAAAAAAATAAGATGCCGATTATATTTAAGAAAAAAAATATTACGACGCATTATGTCGTCACGAAAGAGAACCCTACAATAGAACAGGCTATGAGAGGCGGTGGCAATGTGGAAATGAAAGTAGCTTCGCTTCGTGCCGATAACCGAGATTACATAAACTCTTTTTAAAAAAAATATATATATATATTACGTAATTAAAAAATAGCAACTATGCAAGTCGCTGAAAATTATTTAGACGTCGAACAACCGTTCGTCATCGACGAATCCGTAAATGCATACAGATACCACGAGTATCACCCGATTATTGGGACAAATTTGAATAATGTGAACTCTGAAATTCGCCTAATCATACAGAACGAAGATATCTGGACACACCCCCATAAAAGTTACGTATGCGTAACGGGGCAGTTGACAAAGAATGATAGAACGGAATATGCGTCGGAGGAAAAAGACACCGATGATGCGGCAACGCTAGTGAATAATTTCATGCCTTTTCTCTTCAGCAACCTGAAATATCACATCGGTGACAAACTAATCGACGAGATTAATTATCCAGGCTATGCCACCACTATGAAAGGCGCTTTGACGTATCACAATAACCAAAACGCGATCGAAAATATGGGCTGGTTACCCGACCACAAGTCCGGCAAATCAGTGGATCTCGACAATCCCGGATTTGAGGAACGGCGCAGGTTATACAACTTGCTGCCTAAAAAGCACGGCACCTTTTCGTTGTTAGTGCCACTGACCCATCTGATGGGATTTTTTGAAGACTATAACAAAGTCATTTACGGAGCCAAACAAGTTTTAACTTTGATGAGAACGCACAACGATGATGCCATTTTTAAAGCCGCAAATAAAACTGTGGCTGGAGCCCAGGTAGCCATACCCGAAGGTAAAATAGTTCTCCAACAATTGTATTGGTTAATGCCGCACGTGATTCCATCCGACGTGCAAAAGAGTCGCCTGCTCGCAGCCATGGATAGAGGCGTGAATATTCCCTTAGCGTTTCGCCATTGGTCGTTCGAAATGTCGGACTTGCCCCAAACCACGGAGCATGCCTGGCGAGTGGTAACCACCAGCACTTCTGAAAAACCACGGTACATCATCGTCGGATTTCAGACCGATAAAAGAAACGACCAAACCAAAAATACGGCGATATTCGACACCGTTAAAGTCAATGAAGTTCACGTGTACCTGAACTCTGAGCGGTATCCCTATTTAGACTCGAACGAGAGCTTTAAAAATAGCAATTTCAGTAAGTTTCTGGAATCGTGCATCCAATTTAGGAAAGATTGATAAGTCCGTGGAGGCCAGGAAACATCGGAAAGGAGTTGAAACCAGCTTAAAATGTGCGGGGAGCTCGCACTTCGCGCCCGCCATGTTTTAATCACATGAAAGCATAAAAGCAACTGGGTTTGAGGCTAATTGGTCTCAAACCGTACAAAATATGACAATAGGACAAATCAATAGCAACAAGCATTGATTTGTTCTTTACAATATAAGTAATTGTTAACCTAGGCATAATTAACCGATAAACAACACGGAAAACAACATTTATCGCTCTCTCAAGCAGACGACACAAGAAACATAGAATATGTGTGTTAACACACAAGAGTAGCATTAATATGCGCTACACGGGTATCCAAAGGATGCCAACACACATATCTGCCATGCCTATCCAGAAATGCATGGGGAAACGGACAAAATAATTAATCGCATACTAATAAATCCCCCTTCGATTAATCAATTTGTCGCGACAAAAATGTGCTCGCACAACGCGTCCAATTTTGCGCGGGACAACCACTTTGTCATAATGTCCGCGACGTTGAGGGTCCCTGGGATGTGCCTGATTCGAAAAACACCTTTCTCGAACCAGTCGCGCAAGAAATGCAATTTCACGTCTATGTGTTTGTTTGCGCGATTTTCTATGCGGTTTTTCGCATATTGAATCGCAGGCATCGAATCGGCATAAACACATGGTATTTCCCGGTCAAACCCGTCAATCATCACTTCCGCGTCAAATATGCGTTCTAACCAAATTATCTCCTTCACACCGTCCACAACCGCCAAGAATTCGCTTTCCATAATGGAAAGAGCGGTAATGGTCTGCTTATGGCAGTTCCAGGAGACGGGGACACCACCCAGATAGATAATGTGCCCGCCAAAACTTCGGCGCTTGTCTTGGTCCAGCGCGTAAGACGCATCTGTGTAAACAGTTAACTTGTCACTTTGACAGTTCCCAAGATTAATGGAGAAATTCGGCGTATTAGCCAGGTAACGCAACACTTGAAGCAGCATGTTTACGTGTCGTGTCGAGTGAGTCTCGTTGTATTGAGACAATACAATTACAGAAAACAAGATATCGGGTCTTGTGCGACTTGCGATGAAGAGCAAACTTCCGACAAGAGACCGATATGGAAAACTCGAATTAACACGTTCTCCCGTTTGGACTTTTTGGATCATAGTGCCGGGCGTGCCAGGCACTCTAACACGGTGAGATGGGTCAATACCGTATTGCTTGCAGAGCTTCGCAATATAGGTGCGTTGATGAATGAGGATATTCCCCCCGTCCCTACAAAACTCAATCCCTAATAAAAGGGTGACGGGGCCCAAATTGACAATCTCAAAGGATTGTTGAATCCATTCTAAAACGCACTCTTCTGCCAACTCATCCCTCGAAAATAATACAATATCGTCGACGTAAAAGATGAGTATGGCGTCCGAACCCAAGCTATACACACAGTTAAGACCCAAAACCGGTTCAAAACCTATTTCAATCAGCTGGTCGTGTAAGCGCTGGTACCACATACGACCAGACTGATGAAGCCCATAGAGAGATTTTCTCAACTCCCAACATTTGTGTTGGTTTTCAGGTGTTCGATATCCCTTGGGGATGTTGATGTACTGCACCTCATCGAGGTCCCCATATAGATATGCGGCCTTGATGTCAAGGTGTAAGTCACGCCAGCTCCTTAATACTACAAGAGTACAAAAGAACATCATGACCAACACAAAGTTGACTACGGGGGAGAAGACCTCCGTAAAGTCAATGCCGGGCTTCTGCTTGAACCCTTGTGCAACAAGACGAGCACGATATCTGCTAATCGCACCCGTATGATCCCTTTTGAGTTTATAAATCCACTTTGATCCTAGCAAGGTTTTATCCTTGACTTCACTTTTGTCAACCTCGACATACACCTCTCGTTCTTTAAAGATGTCGATTTCGTCCTCCATTGCCCTTTCCCAATCAGGTTTCCCAACACCTGTCACAGCCTCTTCGTAGGTGTCAGGCTCTACAGAGCAGCAACCAGCAAAACCGACATTGATGTCTTTGAAGTTGAACAATTCCGAGATATACTCGTATCCCTCGTCCCGACACCACCGCACAACTTCAACACGACTTCGAATTCTGTCATGCTTTGGTGAAATGTAATAAACATCAACCTGTCCAGCCGTTGCGCCTGATTTTCGCACAGACTGCCGTCTTTGCCATTTAGACATGTCCAACGGCAATAACCCACCAGCTGGAACTGTGCGTTCCCCTGTATCCTTTCCTTTTCGTGGGGGATTACGACGCACAGGTGTAGGTGACGTTCGGGGGGATAGTTGAGGACTCGCATCAGGATCCTCAATTTCATCCTCGTCATCGGGGTAAATACTGAAGAAATTCTCATCGTCCCCCTTTGCCCCACCAATTTCATCAACATTTGCATCTCTAAGGACATCTTGCACTATATCCTCGATGACATCTTCCACGACACCAGCGTTCTCAACTTGTTCAGGTGCCTTTTCGGGCGCAGGTTCCTGAATTGGGGGTGGGGGAACCACTGCTTCCGGTAGGGGGCCACCATGAACGCTGTCGTCGTCTGACGAGGAGCCATCCTCGTTTGAAGAATCAGACACGCTGTCGAAATATGAGGGGCTCGAGGGAGGAATTTTCAAATTTTCATACCAAAAATTCTGTTCCAATATTTTGACATGTTTCGAGAGGAACACTTGGTTCCGTTTCGGGTCCCAAATTCGATACCCACGGGTGGAAGCCGCATAACCAATTAATGCCCCTGCCCACGCCCTTTCTTTCAATTTCCCACCCCTTGTCTGGGAAGGAATGTGGACATATGTCAATGCCCCAATGCATTTGACATGACGCAGGGACAATTTCTTATTGTAAAACACATTGTAAGGTGTTTTCCCTCCTAATCCCGTGTGTGGGAATCGATTTTTCAAATAAACGACAGAAACTGCAAGTTCTGCCCACAAAGTTGGGGAAAAATTATTCTCAAAAAGAAAAGCCCGGATTCCATTAAGAATGGTGCGGTTCGCTCGCTCAGCAACCGAATTCATCTCGGGGCTGTATGTATTCGTCCTCATACATTTCAACCCAATGCTGTCAGTATAAGCATTCCATTGTTTCGATATGAATTCCCCACCATTGTCAGTTTTAATGGCTTTGACCTTTTTAGAAGTAAGCCGTTCAATTTCCGTCAACCACTTCTTGAAATGACCCAAAACTTCATCTTTCGTTTTCATGATGATAATCCACATCAGTCGGGAGAAATCATCAACCATAATTAGGTAATAAAATGCCCCACCAATGCTCTTAACCGGTGAGGGCCCCCAAACATCTAAGTGAACAATTTCCAAAATCCCTTTAGTGGAGATATTAATAATGGGAGGAAAGCTTGCACGTGTGCTTTTCGCCCTCGAACAAGCATCGCAAGCCGACAATTCATTGTTGGAAAGTTTCAGCCCAAATACTTCATCGGATTTCTCCAACAATGCAATCCCTTTCGCATTAAGGTGCCCAAAACGTGAATGCCAAACATCCATCGTTTGAGGTTTGTCAGGCTTAATAAGAGCCTTATTCCCACCATTATCTTTCAAACTGTTTTGCACACCTTGTTTGGAAATCTTCGCAGTCTTTGATTTATTCCCATTGTTGACTACCAGGCCAGTGTGTGTGTTATTCAAAACGTTCAATATCTGCCATGCCTATCCAGAAATGCATGGGGAAACGGACAAAATAATTAATCGCATACTAATAAAGATTACTACGGTGCATCTGATATAATGTTCAACGCTTGGGATTATGCAAAATTGTATCCGCTGATCGTGATCGATTGCTCAAAACAGAGCGAGAGACTGAAAACCGGCATAATTGACGTGCAAATAAAAATGAAATTTGAAACGGCAGTCCCGGCCAATACTAAAGCCTACGCTTTGATAATAGGTGACAGGTTGATGAATATGAAATTGGACAAAGGCAAAATTGAAGTGTTATATTAAAGTTATAAAAAAATAAGAGATGTATAAAATACATAAGGTAGCGTTAACCCCCAATCAGCAACGAAAGGTATCCAAATCCATCAAAAAAAGAATACCCTTACATTTAAGATTGAAGTATAAACAACTGAACGGCAATCATGGCTTGTCTCTTACTGATAGACAGATAAATAAGATTAAAAAGGCCGGTTCTAAAAAGAAAGGAATGACTTTAAGCATACCCACGAAACAGGTTAGACAAACTGGTGGATTCTTTCCATTGCTGCTTCCATTATTGGGGGCATTGGGTGGACTGGCTGGGGGTGCAGCAGGCATCGCTAAAGCCGTAGACTCGGCAAAAACAAATAAGGAAATGGTCGATGAAGCCAAGCGCCACAATTTAGCCACTGAAGGCAAAGGTCTACGACAGTCGTTAAAAAAAAAATTACGGATTCGCAAAACTGGAAAAGGTTTCTACTTGAAACCGTACGGCTCGTCGGCGGCGGGAAAGATGGGGCAATAATTCAACCGCTGGATTCCTGCAATTGGGCAAATTGGCTAGACGAATGAATATTCCATTCTTCAGAGGCGTGTTCTCCAGAGACACATTGCCCGTCAAAGCCAGACCCTTCGAATGTGGGATTGTTAATTTGAATACGCATCTGCAAAGTGGTAGCCATTGGGTGGCGTACGCTAAAAATAAGCGAGATAAATTATACTTTGATAGTTTTGGCGATCTACCCCCTCCTATTGAATTGTACCGTTACCTGGGAGACAATATAAAATATAACGTTTATCAGTATCAATCGTTTGACGAAGTCACGTGCGGACATTTGTGTTTGTTCGTATTAAAAAAATGGGGAGCGTTAATAAGGCAAGGGACGACTTCCACTTAAATCCAGTGCACAGATTTGGTCTTACCCCACGCAAAATTGCCAAACGAGACGGAAGTAATTTAACTCATGACGAACACGAGCAGATTAGGCGAATGGTGTTCGGCCACAGAAACGATATCGCTCAACTAAAAAAAGATTTTGACGTTGGAATACCAGACCCGGCAGCTGCAGATTCTGCAGTGCTTATGGAAGATATAAAATCTCGAGTCGACGACCATATTGAACAGAGTTTACAGCACAATGAACGAGTTAAAGCGAACATAGATGCACATAAGGCAGAAATGGATATGGACATAGAACACATCAAACAAAGTTTAAAGGATGATGGACAAATTAAGGTTGAAATGACTGCAGAAATAGAGCGCATCAAACAGAGTTTACAGGATGATGAGCGAGTTAAAGCAATGATAGATGCACATAAAGCTGAAATGAATGCAAAAATAGAACACATCAAACAAAGTTTACAGGACAATGAGCAAATTAAAGCAATGCTAGATGCATATAAGGCTGAAATGGTTGCAGAAATAGAGCGCAACAAACAGAGTTTACAGGATGATGGGCAAATTAAAGCAATGCTAGAAGCACATAAGGCTGAAATGAGTGCAAAAATAGAACACATCAAAAAGAGTATACATGACAATGAGCAAATTAAAGCAATGCTAGATGCATATAAGGCTGAAATGGTTGCAAAAATAGAGCGCAACAAACAGAGTTTACAGGATGATAGGCAAATTAAAGCAATGGAAGATGCACATAAAACAGTAACAGAATACATCAAGCAGAGTTTACAGGATGATGAACAAATTAAAGTGAGCATAGATGCACATAAGGCTGAAATGGCTGCAGAAATAGAACACATCAAACAGACAATACAAAAAGGAGGCACTGAGCAAATTAGAGCAGACATAGATAAAAATAAAGCCGAAATAGAAAACATTATAAAAATTCTATGGAAAGCAGTTTTACAAGTTGATAAATATATTGTGAAATTTGAAAATTATCAACCAGTCAACGAGAAAGGAGGAGTAACTTTCTCTTATGATGATAAAGAAACATCAGTTTTTACAACATTTAAAAGATGTGAAATTACACAAATAGATGTTTTGTCGCACAACATGCATTCAGCTGAAGTATATCCAGAAGTTCACATTAGAAACATAGGAATTGGTTATTTGACTTTGGTGGATGGCTTAGCTGAGTTTGTTGAGATTGCTTACATTGACCTCGCTGGAGATGCCGGTAAGTTATTCTGGAATCATGTTTGCGAACCTCCGGTAGAAATAAAAGCTAGAGAAACGCTCATGGTTTTTGGGCAAGCAGAAGAAGTTGGTAAAATACCAGTAACGTATCAAGTGTTTGTTCACTTTAATTTGTTTAATGATTAACATTTTACTCAACATAACCATAAGCTTTGGTATGAATACAATCATCTAATATCACTCGCTTCTTGTCTTTCGCTGACAATGCCAATTTGTCCACCTCGACCGTTGTGAGAACGTGCAATTTTGATTTGATCGTTTCAAATTTCAATCTGTGGGCCTCCCGTTCTCCGAACAATATCTTCTTGTACGCCTCCAAGTCCAGCTCTTGCTCCACGACGGCTTTCTTTATGCCTTTACATCGCATGCTCGTTTTCCCGTTCACGTTATAAGCGTAACATTTGGCTCTTAGCCCTACAAACTCTTCTATCGGCTCGCCGGCAGTCTCGTCTTTGAAGCATCCTATGACGCGTCTGTTTCTGCCGTCGGGTGGATCGTAATTAGACAGATTCATCACTTCTGGTATTTCTTCTCTGAAGAACGAGTAGACTGACGGAGCTTCTATTTCATACATCAAACTATCCGTATCCGTCATCAGCAATCTCAGCTTGTCTGAGAATTTTTTTTTCATGACGTTGTAATGAAAGTCATATAGCAAGCATTTAGACAAGTCCAGGATAGTTAATCCGCTGTAAATAGGTTTGTCTAACGTCAATTCCAGCTTTCGACGTTCAACCAACATCAGACCACTAGTAAAAGCTTTATATCCTTTGAATCCGGCGTGGTTGAGGTGTTTATCAAAGTCTTTCTGATTATTCACCAGATAAAATTGTCTATATTTCCTCACGTCCTGCAAGGTTTTTCCAAAGACCGAATTGTTAGCTAATTTCGCTAATTCCTGCTCAAAATCACTGGTAGCGGACTTCCGTTTCTCAATATTCAGTTCGATATACTTGGCCAACCATGGTTTTTGCTCAAACGTCAGCACTTTTTTTATTTTCATCAACGTCATGCCCAGGGACAAATACAATTGCAGAGCTCTGTAATGCAGAATGTAATTACAATGACCTTGCAAATGCGGGATTAATCTGGGACAAGTGTCGTCCGCAGAACGTATCATTTCCGGAGCCAAAGGCAGACAATTGTGGGCCAAGTGCAGTTCTTGCGGATATCCCAAATCCACTTCCAAGATGCATCCCATCGTATCGTTCTCTCCCATTTTCAAAATCCTTTCTTGCGTCCATTCGGCTAAATTATTGTCAAAGGCAAAGTTGCCAACGGGTAACGGTTTGCTCATTGCCCAGGAATACATGGAATTCGCATCCAAATAGACGATGTAACTCTCTGGTTTCTCACAATTGTATCCCGATGCCAGAAGAGGGTTATTAGCTTTGGCATAGCGTTGACTGATTGTGGCAACACCGCGTCTTATTACTTGTTCGACAAACATGTACATATCTGGATCAGACAGAAGCTCCAATTTAACTTTGGTGATGAGCAGTGCTGCGTCCCAAGACAGACTCGGAAACGTGATATAATGACAGGGGTCCAGCTTGTAGTGATTCAAACACATTTTCCTAAACTGCTCGAATATATCCGCCAACAACAGAGTGTCGGTCTTCAGATATAAATCGTGATATTTGCCCATGTCTTTAATTCCCAACGTTTTCCAAACTAACTGAGCATATTGGTATTCGTCGGCGGATATGTTCTCAAATTCTTCTATCGGCGGAAGTTTATCTTCTAGAAATTTTGACCAACCAGTCATATATTTGTACGGGTATACTCCTTTCCTCAAAAGAAAATCAATTTCCTCGCCCTTAAACTCGCTCCGAAAGACAACGAACTGCGACTTCTCTAAATTTTTAGCCAAATTGGATAAACTGCTCGCGAGAAATTGGAAACTATCCAAGAATTTTAACGTAACTTTACGGGGCACTTTTGGATCATCGCTGGTATTGATTCTCAGCGTGAAAGATTTGTATAATTCCGAGTTTTCGGCGATGACGGTCACTTTTTCTGTCTCTACGGTCAAATGTGGGAATATCAAATGAAAATCATACCTTTTCCCATTATGGAAAACTACCGGCACAGATCTCCGCCAATGGTAGTTGAGGTTACATTTGCCGTGTGCAGCTCCGCGAAACTTTCCAGTGAAATGGTTGTGATCCAAGACTTTAGTCCATCCTTCAGCTTTGGAGAACTCGCCATTGCATAAGAAACAAGTTGTTGCATTTCTAAATGCGTTCCATTCAAGTGGAGTCATCATTTTGGTATCGAATTGTCTTTCCAATTGAGAAAATTGACAAACCACGGCTTTAATTTCTGCACGCAACGATTTCAAAAAATGATCGACGGCATCCGGACCTCTGTACAGCTGTAACGGTCTGGAATAAGCTTCGTTCTCCGTGCACACCACTTTAAAAGAATAACCACATGGAACGTGAGAATTAATGGTGTCCGAATGTAAAGTGGGTTCGGTCTCCACTTCAGGCACTAAGAATGCTTCGAAATCAGCGTAGCAAACGTACGGTATAGGATATTTTTTTTTCTCACTCTTGAACGTACAGATTGTTCCTTCTTTAGGACATTTAGTGGCGGAAGGAGTGTTTTTTCCGCAGTAATGTTTATGTTTAACAAGCACTTTGGCACTGGAATACCCGTTCATACAATTCATGCAATAATACCGCTTGTTGCCATCGCTGACGCTCATGAGTCGTGAGAAATCCTTGATCCACATGTAATGATTTCGTTTCTTCAGTAGGTTAATAGTGGTAAGGCGGTTTGTCTGAATATTCACTTTTATTGGAACAATCCGTGACGTGGGCAGCAACTCGAATACATTAATGTTCAAACTTTCATTTCGTCTTTCGAATTTAAGCACTCCTTTCGGCCCCACGGGAAAAACTAGCCCTTCGAGATTGAGTTTGTCCATAAACTGTACGTAATAACCCGTTCTGCATACATTATCGGGTGCCGGATACAAGGCAGCCAATATGGACCACAAAAAACTTTTCTGATCCGAGTTCTGGACATTTACCACTGCCTTTTTGCTGCGCAGATGTTCATTCAGTTCCTGATATGACGATTCTTCTTCTTCGGGAACGGAGTGGAATACCGTCAGGTGTTTGTCTCTGCCCACAATGCTCTTGAATTGGTTGTCGCAGTAGTGACACGGAAAATAACCGAGCAAACGTTTTAGATTCCTCACATGTCCGTAGCAGTTGTTTCCATAGAAGAATAGATCGACGTGATGTTTCTTGTTTCTGTGTACGGTCACATATCTTTGCACATGATTGCTGTCCCAAAAATAAATAGTCACTTCGATATCGGGATTCTGCAACTGGAATTTTTCTACGTTTCTGTAAGTCAACGGAAATTCAAAGCCTTGCAAGTTCAATTCGTGCTCATACTTCAAGTAATTAATTATGCGTTCAGCATGAATGGCTACAGGATGTAAAGATGCAAGAACGGCCCAAACAAAAGACTTTTGCAACTCAATTTTAAATGTTAACACCGCTTTCTTATTGCAAATGACGGCCGGCAAATCGTTGTTCAAACTCAACGGAAATGACGGAACATCTTTGTACCATCCACCTTTCTGGTGTAAAGCAGCAAAACAAATTTTAATCTCGTCCACACAAAGGTAATATAAATAGTCGTGAGTTTCGACAAATTCGGCATTTTGTATGGCCAGTTGTTTCGCAGCTGAATCCAGAATGTGGTCAACATCGTCCGAATGCATCACGAACGGATCGGCCCGGTACCAATAATGTTGATCAGTCGACGTCCTCAGGGAATGCCGATATCTCAATAGCATCATAACGCTCACTTTGCACGAATTCATGCTGGCTGCAACTTCTGCTGCCAATGCACGGATATTTGGAGTGGCGTCTTTCATCACGTCTTCTATGTCAAAAATCCTTTCGTCGAATTCGACAATGTAATCAAGCACTTGTCCATCAAAGATATTTTTGAAAAGGTAATACGGCCGAGGTTCAATGTTCACAAAATCCTTAGATAGTTGTCCACTTTCTCTTTTTCCTTTTAAAAACTCTACACATTTCTTGACTTTGTATCTATTCATCTTAAGCACAGAGCGAATCTAAATGGATTTCATTTTTTTATATAAAAATAATTTAAGAAATAAAAAAAAAATTAAACAAACACTAAGCATGATGCCAGAGCTAAGCCCGCCGAGCCATTCACTGGCCGACTTGGATAGCCTGACTGATCAAACAAACAAACAAACAAACACCACTCGAGGGGGGGTGCAGACAATTCAACCAGCAGCCACAAATCATCAACTGCTCAATTAACACACATCAACTGAATGCCAGAGCTAAGTCAGCCGTACCATCAGCTGGCCGACATCATTAGTTCCGTCACTTCAGTCACTTCTGACTCTTGCTTACCTTGAAAATCTTGTCCTATCTTGTCTTTTCTTGTCCTGTCTTGTCCTGTCTTGCCTTTTCTTGTCCTGTCTTGTCCTATCTTGCCTTTTCTTGTCCTGTCTTGTCCTATCTTGCCTTTTCTTGTCCTGTCTTGTCCTATCTTGCCCTATCTGGTCCTATCTTGTCCTGTCTTGTCCTATCTTGCCTTTTCTTGTCCTGTCTTGTCCTATCTGGTCCTAAGATCGCTTTGTTGTAAATTTTTCAAAGTTTTTTCTTTTTTTTTTCAAAATTTTTTTAAGTTTTTTTTTAAAATTTTGAAAATTTGAGCATAGGTTGCCCACTCCTTCAGGGTCCAAAGTCGTTGATCAACTGAAAAAATTCTGATTTGTCACTCCTTATATACCCGTAATGTGACCTTTAAGAAAATTCAATTAGAAACCAGTTTGAACCGGTTTGGTACCTTATAACATCATGCAATTAAATATCTCTTCATTTGTAAAAAAAAATTGAAGGGTAAGCATCATTTTTTTATGCTCCTGAAAACCATCTGTGTCCTTTCTTGTCCTGTCTTGTCCTTTCTTGTCCTTTCTTGTCCTAAGATTGCTTTGTTGTAAATTTTTCTAAATTTTTTTTTTAAAAAATCAGAAATTCGGGCATAGGTTGCCCACTCTTTCAGGGTCCAAAGTCGTTGATCAACTGAAAAAATTCTGATTTGTCACTCCTTATATACCCACAAAAGACCATTCTAGAAAATTCAGGTAAAAACTAGTTTGAACCGGTTTGGAAGGGGATTCCCCGTTTTTGCAGTATATAAGGAGTGACAAATCAGAATTTTTTCAGTTGATCAACGACTTTGGACCCTGAAGGAGTGAGCAACCTATGCCCGAATTTTCAAAATTTTCAAAAAAAACTTTTGAAAAATTTACAACAAAGCGCTCTTAGGACAAGATAGGACAAGACAGGACAAGAAAAGACAAGATAGGACAAGTTAGGACAAGTTAGAACAAGACAGGACAAGAAAAGACAAGATAGGACAAGTTAGGACAAGACAGGACAAGAAAAGACAAGGTAGGACAAGTTAGGACAAGATTGGACAAGAAAAGACAAGATAGGACAAGTTAGGACAAGATTGGACAAGAAAAGACAAGATAGGACAAGAAAGGACAAGATAGGACAAGAAAAGGGTAAGCAAGAGCCAGAAGTGACTAGACTAACAGTTTTTTTTTTTCAAAATTTTTCTAAGTTTCTTTTGAAAAAAAATTAGAAATTTGGGCAGGAGTTCACCTCCCGGTTTGGGAATAGGAATTGCAACTGAAAAATTCTGATTTATGGAGCTATTTATATACCCATTAACAGCTGGTGGACCATACCCATTATACAGGAAAAGGTAAGGTAGGTAGGACACGTCCATTCTGCCCAAGGGGTGTGGCAGAATAAAGCATAGAAACTTTAACCAGAACCGAAAGAACCAAAGGTGGAATATACCTACCTTCCCTCTTCCATAAAATGAGTATGGCCCACTCGCAAAAATTTACAAAATAAATTTGTTTCAGTTACAGCACAACTCTGGACCAGATGGCAGTGTGGTGTTTTGTCTCTCCTGCCTGGAGATATGACGAGTGACCGGTTAAAACACACAACCATTTTTTCGGACCGATCCTAATGAAACTCGACCATCTGGTCAAACCCGTATATAAACGGCCGCCATTTTGCCCATTTTGTCCTCGGGCCAAATTTGAGACTTTTAGTTGACAATTTTGTTAGTAGATGGCGCTGGCTAACCTAAACCTAACCTAACCTAACCTAACCTAACCTAAACATCCTCATTCTCCCGCCCTCAAACCACCACTTCCTTAGACTTCTAATTTGGTCCCTGAAATGATGAATTGCCCTTTTGGTGCTTGATCCAAAGGAGTAAATTCTACAACAACAGACTATGGACTGATGTTATCTCCGAATGGCCGAATTGAAGTCATTGGCTACAGTGACTCTGATTATGCCAACAATTGAGACGATAGAATTTCAGTTGGTGGAACTCTCATAACATTGGGGAATACACCAATTTTTTGGAGGACATTTAAACAGCGCAACGTGACATTGTCCACAATGGAAGCAGAATATGTAGCTCTCACGGAAACAGTGAAAGGCTACATATGGATTCTTAGAGTCTTGTATGAGATTGTCCCTGATTTGGCGAACCGATTCTATCACCGAGTGTTTTGTGATAATATTTCCACAGTTGATTTTACAAAGTCAAACATCGAAAACAGAAAAACCAAACATATCAATGTCAGGTATCATTTTATACGGGAACTTGTTAAAAGGGATAATCTTCAGATAATACATGTGGGGACAAAGTCGAACTACGCTGATATTTTTACCAAGTCAGTCGATAAGACAGACTTAGTCCAATTTTGTAATCGATTTTTAGTTAATCTCGATGTTCTAAATGCTTGATAATACGAGGGGGCCGAATGTTAGGCTTTAATATGCTGTTGTATCGTATCATCAAGCGATGACATCCTTTGTATTATTTACACTTGTATATTTGTGTACTGATTCAACCGCACGATTGGCTGCAGTATTTGTTTACATACAACTTGTGTATTTTGCCCAAAGGGGGCGTTGTTTATGTTTTCCCAGTCACATGACTGGACAATAAATGTAACTGGCTGTTCTGCTTCAGACACATAAAGATGGCGCTTATTTCTCATCACAACAGATGTTTTTCACACCACTGCAAATAAAAGCAATTCACATAAATTTTCACTATAAATTAACATTTTTGACCTGTGCTTAACGTCTTCTTGACTTGTGCTTGTGGATTTTTGTGGATTTTTGTAATTTCCTGTAGAATTTTGTGGGTTTTTATTTTGGAGCCCCGAGCCCCGAGCCCCGAGCCCCGAGCCCCGAGTCCCGAGCCCCGAGCCCCGAGCCCTGTGCTTAACCTCTTCTTGACCAGTTTTTAACGTTTTTTTGATCAGTGCTTAATGCCTTCTTGACTTGTGCTTGTGGATTTTTGTGGATTTTTGTGGTTTCCTGTGGATTTTTGTGAATTTTTGTGTAATTTTGTGGATTTTGTAGATTTTTGTGGATTTTGTGTAATTTTGTAGATTTTGTAGATTTTTGTGGATTTTGTAGATTCTTGTAGAATTTTGTGGGTTTTTATTTTAGAGCCCCGAGCCCCGAGCCCCGAGCCCCGAGCCCCGAGCCCCGAGTCCAGAGCTCCGAGCCCCGAGCCCCGAGCCCCGAGCCCCGAGCCCCGAGCCCCGAGTCCCGAGCCCCGAGCGGTGTGCTTAACGTCTTCTTGACCAGTTCTTAACGTTTTTTTGATCTGTGCTTAACGTCTTCTTGACTTGTGCTTGTGGATTTTTGTGGATTTTTGTGGATTTTTGTGGTTTTCTGTGAATTTTTGTGGATTTTTGTGGAATTTTGTGGATTTTGTAAATTGTTGTGGATTTTGTAGATTCTTGTGCAATTTTGTGGGTTTTTATTCTGAAACCACGAGCCCCGATCCTTGAGCTCCGAGCCCCGAGCCCCGAGCCCCGAGCCCCGAGCCCCGGGCTCCGAGCCCCGAGCCCCGAGCCTCGAGCCCCGAGCCCCGAGCCCCGAGCCCCAAGTCCCGAGCCCCGAGTCCCGAGCCCCGAGCTCCGAGCCTCGAGCCCTGAGCCCCAAGCCCCGAGCCCTGAGCCCTGTGCTTAACGTTTTCTTGACTTGTGCGTGTGGATTTTTGTGGATTTTTGTGGATTTTGTGTAATTTTGTGGATTTTGTAGATTTTGGTGGATTTTGTAGATTCTTGTGGAATTTTGTGCGTTTTTATTTTGAAGCCCCGAGCCTCGAGCTCCGAGCCTCGAGCCCCGAGCTCCGAGCCCCAAGCCCCGAGCCCTGAGCCCCGAGTCCCGAGCCCCGAGCCGTGTGCTTAACGTCTTCTTGACCAGTTCTTAACGTGGTTTTCTGTGGATTTTTGTGGATTTTTGTGGATTTTTGTGGATTTTTGTGGTTTTCTGTGGATTTTTGTGGATTTTTGTGGATTTTTGTGGATTTTTGTAGATTTTTATGGATTTTGTAGATTTTTGTGGATTTTGTAGATTCTTGTGGAATTTTGTGGGTTTTTATTTTGGAGCCCCGAGTCTCGAGCCCCGAGCCACGAGCCCCGAGCCCCGAGCCCTGTGCTTAACGTCTTCTTGACCAGTTCTTAACGTTTTTTTGACCTGTGCTGCTTCTTGACTTGTGCTTGTGGATTTTTGTGGATTTTTGTGGATTTTTGTGGATTTTTGTGGATTTTTGTGGATTTTTGTGGATTTTTGTGGATTTTTGTGGATTTTTGTGGATTTTTGTGGATTTTTGTGGATTTTTGTGGATTTTTGTGGATTTTTGTGGATTTTTGTGGATTTTTGTGGATTTTTGTGGATTTTTGTGAATTTCTGTAGAATTTTGTGGATTTTGTAGATTGTTGTGGATTTTGTAGATTCTTGTGCAATTTTGTGGGTTTTTATTCTGAAAACACGAGCCCTGAGCCACGAGCCCCGAGCGACGAGCTCCGAGCCCCGAGCCCCGAGCCCTGTGCCCCGAGCCCCGAGTCCCGAGCCCTGTGCTTAACGTCTTCTTGACCAGTTCTTAACGTTTTTTTTACCTGTGCTTAACGTCTTCTTGACTTGTGCTTGTGGATTTTTGTGGATTTTTGTGGTTTCTTGCGGATTTTTGTGAATTTTTGTAGATTTTTGTGAATTTTTGTAGATTTTTGTGAATTTTTGTAGATTTTTGTCAATTTTTGTAGAATTTTGTGGTTTTCTGTGGATTTTTGTAGTTTTTTTATGTAATTTTGAGGATTTTGTAGATTTTTGTGGATTTTGTAGATTCTTGTAGAATTTTGTAGGTTTTTATTTTGGAGCCCCGAGCCCCGAGCCCCGAGCCCCGAGCCCCGAGCCCCGAGCCTTTGGAAAAAATGGGATACCTTTGGAAGAAATGGAATACCTTTGGAAGAAATGGGATACTTTTGGAAAAAATGGGATACCTTTGGAAGAAATGGGATACCTTTGGAAGAAATGGGATACCTTTGTAAGAAATGGGATACCTTTGTAAGAAATGGGATACTTTTGGAAGAAATGGGATACCTTTGGAAAAAATGGGATACCTTTGGAAAAAATGGGATACCTTTGGAAGAGATGAGATACCTTTGGAAAAAATGAAATACCTTTGGAAGAAATGGGATACCTTTGAAAAAAATGGGATACCTTTGGAAGAAATGGGATACCTTTGGAAGAAATGGGATACTTTTGGAAGAAATGGGATACCTTTGGAAAAATGGGATACCTTTGGAAGAGATGAGATACCTTTGAAAACAATGGGTTACCTTTGGAAAAAATGGGATAGTTTTGGAAGAAATGAGATACCTTTAGAAAAAATGGGATACCTTTGGAAGAAATGGGATACCTTTGGAAAAAATGAGATACCTTTGGAAGAAATGGGATACCTTTGGAAGAAATGGGATACCTTTTGAAAAAATGAAATACCTTTGAAAGAAATGGGATACCTTTGAAAAAAATGGGATACCTTTGGAAGAAATGGGATACCTTTGGAAGAAATGGGATACTTTTGGAAGAAATGGGATACCTTTGGAAAAATGGGATACCTTTGGAAGAGATGAGATACCTTTGGAAAAAATGGGTTACCTTTGGAAAAAATGGAATACTTTTGGAAGAAATGAGATACCTTTGGAAAAAATGGGATACCTTTGGAAGAAATGGGATACCTTTGGAAAAAATGAGATACTTTTGGAAGAAATGGGATACCTTTGGAAGAAATGAGATACCTTTTGAAAAAATGGGATACCTTTGGAAGAAATGGGATACTTTTGGAAGAAATGGGATACCTTTGGAAAAAATGAGATACTTTTGGAAGAAATGGGATACCTTTGGAAGAAATGAGATACCTTTTGAAAAAATGGGATACCTTTGGAAGAAATGGGATACTTTTGGAAGAAATGGGATACCTTTGGAAAAATGGGATACCTTTGGAAGAGATGAGATACCTTTGGAAAAAATGGGTTACCTTTGGAAAAAATGGGATACTTTTGGAAGAAATGAGATACCTTTAGAAAAAATGGGATACCTTTGGAAGAAATGGGATACCTTTGGAAAAAATGAGATACCTTTGGAAGAAATGGGATACCTTTGGAAAAAATGGGATACCTTTGGAAGAAATGGGATACCTTTGGTAAAAATGGGATACCTTTAGAAGAAATGGGATACCTTTGGAAAAAAAGGGATATCTTTGGAAGAAATGGGATACCTTTGGAAAAAATGGGATACCTTTGGAAGAAATGGGATACCTTTGGAAAAAATAGGATACCTTTGGAAGAAATGGGATACCTTTGGAAAAAATGGGATTCCTTTGGAAAAAATGGGATACCTTTGGAAGAAATGGGATACTTTTGGAAAAAATGGGATACCTTTGGAAAAAATT
The DNA here is from genome assembly GCA_949358305.1 of Strigamia acuminata. Lineage (NCBI taxonomy): Eukaryota > Metazoa > Arthropoda > Chilopoda > Geophilomorpha > Linotaeniidae > Strigamia > Strigamia acuminata. The sequence goes on along the minus strand of OX442314.1, from coordinate 61,644,967 downwards.
GGATACCTTTGGAAGAGATGAGATACCTTTGGAAAAAATGGGTTACCTTTGGAAAAAATGGGATACCTTTGGAAGAAATGGGATACCTTTTGAAAAAATGAAATACCTTTGGAAGAAATGGGATACCTTTGAAAAAAATGGGATACCTTTGGAAGAAATGGGATACCTCTGGAAAAAATGGGATACCTTTGGAAGAAATGGGATATTTTTGGAAAAAATGGGATACCTTTGGAAGAAATGGGATACCTTTGGTAAAAATGGGATACCTTTGGAAGAAATGGGATACTTTTGGAAAAAATGGGATACCTTTGGAAGAAATGGGATACCTTTGGAAGAAATGGGATACTTTTGGAAGAAATGGGATACCTTTGGAAAAAATGGGATACCTTTGGAAGAGATGAGATACCTTTGGAAGAAATGGGATACCTTTTAAAAAAATGGGATACCTTTGGAAGAAATGGGATACCTTTTGAAAAAATGGGATACCTTTGGAAGAAATGGGATACCTTTGGAAAAAATGGGATACCTTTGGAAGAAATGGGATACCTTTGGAAGAAATGGGATACTTTTGGAAGAAATGGGATACCTTTGGAAAAATGGGATACCTTAGGAAAAGATGAGATACCTTTGGAAGAAATGGGTTACCTTTGGAAGAAATGGGATACTTTTGGAAGAAATGGGATACCTTTGGAAGAGATGAGATACCTTTGGAAAAAATGAAATACCTTTGGAAGAAATGGGATATCTTTGAAAAAAATGGGATACCTTTGGAAGAAATGGGATACTTTTGGAAGAAATGGGATACCTTTGGAAAAATGGGATACCTTTGGAAGAGATGAGATACCTTTGGAAAAAATGGGTTACCTTTGGAAGAAATGGGATACCTTTTGAAAAAATGAGATACCTTTGGAAGAAATGGGATACCTCTGGAAAAAATGGGATACCTTTGGAAGAAATGGGATATTTTTGGAAAAAATGGGATACCTTTGAAAGAAATGGGATACCTTTGGAAAAAATGGGATACCTTTGGAAGAAATGAGATACCTTTGGAAAAAATGGAATACTTTTGGAAGAAATGGGATACCTTTGGTAAAAATAGGATATCTTTAGAAGAAATGGGATACCTTTGGAAAAAATGGGATATCTTTGGAAGAAATGGGATACCTTTGGAAAAAATGGGATACCTTTGGAAGAAATGGGATACCTTTGGAAGAAATGAGATACCTTTGGAAAAAATGGGTTACCTTTGGAAAAAATGGGATACTTTTGGAAGAAATGAGATACCTTTAAAAAAAATGGGATACCTTTGAAAGAAATGGGATACCTTTGGAAAAAATGGGATACCTTTGGAAGAAATGAGATACCTTTGGAAAAAATGGAATACTTTTGGAAGAAATGGGATACCTTTGGTAAAAATAGGATACCTTTAGAAGAAATGGGATACCTTTGGAAAAAATGGGATATCTTTGGAAGAAATGGGATACCTTTGGAAAAAATGGGATACCTTTGGAAGAAATGGGATACCTTTGGAAGAAATGGGATACCTTTAGAAAAAATGGGTTACCTTTGGAAGAAATGAGATACCTTTAGAAGAAATGGGATACTTTTAGAAGAAATAAAATACCTTTGGAAAAAATGGGATACCTTTGGAAGAAATGAGATACCTTTGGAAAAAATGGGATACCTTTGGAAAAAATGGGATACCTTTGGAAGAAATGGGATACTTTTGGAAGAAATGGGATACCTTAGGAAGAGATGAGATACCTTTGGAAAAAATGGGTTACCTTTGGAAAAAATGGGATACTTTTGGAAGAAATGAGATACCTTTAAAAAAAATGGGATACCTTTAGAAGAAATGGGATACCTTTGGAAAAAATGGGATACCTTTGGAAGAAATAGGATACCTTTGGAAAAAATGGAATACTTTTGGAAGAAATGGGATACCTTTGGTAAAAATGGGATACCTTTAGAAGAAATGGGATACCTTTGGAAAAAATGGGATATCTTTGGAAGAAATGGGATACCTTTGGAAAAAATGGGATACCTTTGGAAGAAATGGGATACCTTTGGAAGAAATGGGATACCTTTGGAAAAAATGGGTTACCTTTGGAAGAAATGAGATACCTTTGGAAGAAATGGGATACTTTTAGAAGAAATGGAATACCTTTGGAAAAAATGGGATACCTTTGGAAGAGATGAGATACCTTTGGAAAAAATGGGATACCTTTGGAAAAAATGGGATACCTTTGGAAGAAATGGGATACCTTTTGAAAAAATGGGATACCTTTGGAAGAAATGGGATACCTTTGGAAAAAATAGGATACCTTTGGAAGAAATGGGATACCTTTGGAAAAAATGGGATACCTTTGGAAGAAATGGGATACCTTTGGAAAAAATGGGATACCTTTGGAAGAAATGGGATACCTTTGGAAAAAATAGGATACCTTTGGAAGAAATGGGATACTTTTGGAAAAAATGGGATACCTTTGGAAGAAATGGGATACCTTTAAAAAAAATGGGATACCTTTGGAAGAAATGGGATACCTTTGGAAGAAATGGGATACTTTTGGAAGAAATGGGATACCTTTGGAAAAAATGGGATACCTTTGGAAGAAATGGGATACCTTTGGAAAAAATGGGATACCTTTGGAAGAAATGGGATACTTTTAGAAAAAATGGAATACCTTTGGAAGAAATGGGATACCTTTGGAAGAAATGGGATACCTTTGGAAAAAATAGGTTACCTTTTGAAAAAATGGGATACCTTTGGAAGAAATGGGATACTTTTGGAAAAAATGGGATACCTTTGGAAGAAATGGGATACCTTTGGAAGAAATGGGATACCTTTGGAAAAAATGGGATACTTTTGGAAGAAATGGGATACCTTTGGAAGAAATGGGATACCTTTGGAAGAAATGGGATACTTTTGGAAAAATTGGGATACCTTTGGAAAAAATGGGATACCTTTGGAAGAAATGGGATACCTTTGGAAGAAATGGGATACTTTTGGAAGAAATGGGATACCTTTGGAAGAAATGGGATACCTTTGGAAGAAATGGGATACTTTTGGAAGAAATGGGATACCTTTGGAAGAAATGGGATAACTTTAGAAGAAATGGGATACTTTTGGAAAAATTGGGATACCTTTGGAAAAAATGGGATACCTTTGGAAGAAATGGGATACCTTTTGAAAAAATGGGATACCTTTGGAAGAAATGGGATACCTTTGAAAAAATTAGGATACCTTTGGAAGAAATGGGATACCTTTGGAAAAAATGGGATACCTTTGGAAGAAATGGGATACCTTTGGAAAAAATGGGATACCTTTGGAAGAAATGGGATACCTTTGGAAGAAATGGGATACTTTTGAAAAAAATGGGATACCTTTGGAAGAAATGGGATACCTTTGGAAGAAATGGGATACTTTTGGAAAAAATGGGATACCTTTGGAAAAAATGGGATACCTTTGGAAGAAATGGGATACCTTTTGAAAAAATGGGATACCTTTGGAAGAAATGGGATACCTTTGGAAAAATTAGGATACCTTTGGAAGAAATGGGATACCTTTGGAAAAAATGGGATACCTTTGGAAGAAATGGGATACCTTTGGAAAAAATGGGATACCTTTGGAAGAAATGGGATACTTTTGGAAAAAATGGGATACCTTTGGAAAAAATGGGATACCTTTGGAAGAAATGGGATACCTTTTGAAAAAATGGGATACCTTTGGAAGAAATGGGATACCTTTGGAAAAATTAGGATACCTTTGGAAGAAATGGGATACCTTTGGAAAAAATGGGATACCTTTGGAAGAAATGGGATACCTTTGGAAAAAATGGGATACCTTTGGAAGAAATGGGATACCTTTGGAAGAGATGAGATACCTTTGGAAGAAATGGGATACTTTTGGAAGAAATGGGATACCTTTGGAAAAATGGGATACCTTTGGAAGAGATGAGATACCTTTGGAAAAAATGGGATACTTTTGGAAGAAATGGGATACCTTTGGAAAAATGGGATACCTTTGGAAGAAATGGGATACCTTTGGAAGAAATGGGATACTTTTGGAAAAAATGGGATACCTTTGGAAGAAATGGGATACCTTTGGAAGAAATGGGATACCTTTGGAAGAAATGGGATACCTTTTGAAAAAATGAAATACCTTTGGAAGAAATGGGATACCTTTGGAAAAAATGGGTTACCTTTGGAAAAAATGGGATACCTTTGGAAGAAATGGGATACCTTTTGAAAAAATGAAATACCTTTGGAAGAAATGGGATACCTTTAAAAAAAATGGGATACCTTTGGAAGAAATGGGATACCTTTGGAAGAAATGGGATACTTTTGGAAAAATGGGATACCTTTGGAAGAGATGAGATACCTTTGGAAAAAATGGGTTACCTTTGGAAAAAATGGGATACTTTTGGAAGAAATGAGATACCTTTGGAAGAAATAAGATATTTTTGGAAAAAATGGGATACCTTTGGAAGAAATGGGATACCTTTGGAAAAAATGGGATACCTTTGGAAGAAATGGGATACCTTTGGAAGAAATGGGATACTTTTTGAAGAAATGGGATACCTTTGGAAAAAATGGGATACCTTTGGAAGAGATGAGATACCTTTGGAAAAAATGAGATACCTTTGGAAGAAATGGGATACCTTTGGAAAAAATGGGATACCTTTGGAAGAAATGGGATACCTTTGGTAAAAATGGGATACCTTTAGAAGAAATGGGATATTTTTGGAAAAAATGGGATACCTTTAGAAGAAATGGGATACCTTTGGTAAAAATGGGATACCTTTGGAAGAAATGGGATACTTTTGGAAGAAATGGGATACCTTTAGAAGAAATGGGATACCTTTGAAAGAAATGGGATACCTTTGGAAGAAATGGGATACCTTTGAAAGAAATGGGATACCTTTGGAAAAAATGGGATACCTTTGGAAGAGATGAGATACCTTTGGAAGAAATGGGATACCTTTTGAAAAAATGGGATACCTTTGGAAGAAATGGGATACCTTTTGAAAAAATGGGATACCTTTGGAAGAAATGGGATACCTTTAAAAAAAATGGGATACCTTTGGAAGAAATGGGATACCTTTGGAAGAAATGGGATACTTTTGGAAGAAATGGGATACCTTTGGAAGAAATGAGATACCTTTGGAAAAAATGGGTTACTTTTGGAAAAAATGGGATACTTTTGGAAGAAATGAGATACCTTTAAAAAAAATGGGATACCTTTGAAAGAAATGGGATACCTTTGGAAAAAATGGGATACCTTTGGAAGAAATGAGATACCTTTGGAAAAAATGGAATACTTTTAGGAGAAATGGGATACCTTTGGTAAAAATAGGATACCTTTAGAAGAAATGGGATACCTTTGGAAAAAATGGGATATCTTTGGAAGAAATGGGATACCTTTGGAAAAAATGGGATACCTTTGGAAGAAATGGGATACCTTTGGAAGAAATGGGATACTTTTGGAAAAAATGGGTTACCTTTGGAAGAAATGAGATACCTTTAGAAGAAATGGGATACTTTTAGAAGAAATGGAATACCTTTGGAAAAAATGGGATACCTTTGGAAGAGATGAGATACCTTTGGAAAAAATGGGATACCTTTGGAAAAAATGGGATACCTTTGGAAGAAATGGGATACTTTTGGAAGAAATGGGATACCTTAGGAAGAGATGAGATACCTTTGGAAAAAATGGGTTACCTTTGGAAAAAATGGGATACTTTTGGAAGAAATGAAATACCTTTAAAAAAAATGGGATACCTTTGGAAGAGATGGGATACCTTTGGAAGAAATGGGATACTTTTGGAAGAAATGGGATACCTTTGGAAAAATGGGATACCTTTGGAAGAGATGAGATACCTATGGAAAAAATGGGTTACCTTTGGAAAAAATGGGATATTTTTGGAAGAAATGAGATACCTTTAAAAAAAATGGGATACCTTTGGAAAAAATGGGATACCTTTGGAAAAAATGGGATACCTTTGGAAGAAATGGGATACCTTTGGAAAAAATGGGATACCTTTAGAAAAAATGGGATACCTTTGGAAAATTTGTTCCACTCAACTATGACGGGCTTTGACTCAACTATGACAGCCTTCATTAAACTTTGTTGGATTTTGTTGAATTTTGTTGATTTTGTTGAAATTTGTTAAAATTTGTGGAAATTTGTTCCACTCAACTATGACGGGCTTTGACTAAACTATGACCGATTTCAACTCAACTATGACGGGCTTCATTGAACTTTGTTGACTTTTGTTGACTTTTGTTGAATTTTGTTAAATTTTGTTGAATTTTGTTGATTTTGTTGAAATTTGTTGAAATTTGTGGAAATTTGTTCCACTCAACTATGACGGGCTTTGACTCAACTATGACAGCCTTCATTGAACTTTGTTGGATTTTGTTGAAATTTGTTGAAATTTGTGGAAATTTGTTCCACTCAACTATGACGGGCTTTGACTCAACTATGACAGCCTTCATTGAACTTTGTTGGATTTTGTTGAATTTTGTTGAATTTTGTTGAATTTTGTTGAATTTGGTTGAATTTTGTTGGATTTTGTTGAATTCTGTTGAATTCTGTTGAATTTTGTTGAATTTTGTTGAATTTTGTTGAATTTTGTTGAATTTTGTTGAATTTTGTTGAATTTTGTTGAGTTTCGTTGACTTTTGTTGAACTTTGTTGGATTTTGTTGAATTTTGTTGATTTTGTTGAAATTTGTTGAATTTTGTTGAATTTTGTTGAATTTTGTTGAATTTTGTTGAATTTTGTTGAATTTTGTTGAATTTTGTTGAATTTTGTTGAATTTTGTTGAGTTTTGTTGACTTTTGTTGAACTTTGTTAGATTTTGTTGAATTTTGTTGATTTTGTTGAAATTTGTTCAAATTTGTGGAAATTTGTTCCACTCAACTATGACGGGCTTTGACTAAACTATGACCGGCTTCAACTCAACTATGACGGGCTTCATTGAACTTTGTTGAATTTTGTTGAATTTTGTTGAATTTTGTTAAATTTTGTTGAATTTTGTTGATTTTGATGAAATTTGTTGAAATTTGTGGAAATTTGTTCCACTCAACTATGACGGGCTTTGACTCAACTATGACAGGCTTCATTGAACTTTGTTGGATTTTGTTGAATTTTGTTGATTTTGTTGAAATTTGTTGAATTTTGTTGAATTTTTTTGAATTCCGTTGAATTCTGTTGAATTTTGTTGAATTTTGTTGAATTTTGTTGATTTTGATGAAATTTGTTGAAATTTGTGGAAATTTGTTCCACTCAACTATGACGGGCTTTGACTCAACTATGACAGGCTTCATTGAACTTTGTTGGATTTTGTTGAATTTTGTTAAATTTTGTTGAATTTTGTTGATTTTGTTGAAATTTGTTGAAATTTGTGGAAATTTGTTCCACTCAACTATGACGGGCTTTGACTCAACTATGACAGCCTTCATTGAACTTTCTTGGATTTTGTTGAATTTTGTTGATTTTGTTGAAATTTGTTAAAATTTGTGGAAATTTGTTCCACTCAACTATGACGGGCTTTGACTAAACTATGACCGATTTCAACTCAACTATGACGGGCTTCATTGAACTTTGTTGACTTTTGTTGACTTTTGTTGAATTTTGTTAAATTTTGTTGAATTTTGTTGATTTTGTTGAAATTTGTTGAAATTTGTGGAAATTTGTTCCACTCAACTATGACGGGCTTTGACTCAACTATGACAGCCTTCATTGAACTTTGTTGGATTTTGTTGAAATTTGTTGAAATTTGTGGAAATTTGTTCCACTCAACTATGACGGGCTTTGACTCAACTATGACAGCCTTCATTGAACTTTGTTGGATTTTGTTGAATTTTGTTGAATTTTGTTGAATTTTGTTGAATTTTGTTGAATTTTGTTGGATTTTGTTGAATTCTGTTGAATTCTGTTGAATTTTGTTGAATTTTGTTGAATTTTGTTGAATTTTGTTGAATTTTGTTGAATTTTGTTGAATTTTGTTGAGTTTCGTTGACTTTTGTTGAACTTTGTTGGATTTTGTTGAATTTTGTTGATTTTGTTGAAATTTGTTGAATTTTGTTGAATTTTGTTGAATTTTGTTGAATTTTGTTGAATTTTGTTGAATTTTGTTGAATTTTGTTGAATTTTGTTGAATTTTGTTGAGTTTTGTTGACTTTTGTTGAACTTTGTTAGATTTTGTTGAATTTTGTTGATTTTGTTGAAATTTGTTCAAATTTGTGGAAATTTGTTCCACTTAACTATGACGGGCTTTGACTAAACTATGACCGGCTTCAACTCAACTATGACGGGCTTCATTGAACTTTGTTGAATTTTGTTGAATTTTGTTGAATTTTGTTGAATTTTGTTAAATTTTGTTGAATTTTGTTGATTTTGATGAAATTTGTTGAAATTTGTGGAAATTTGTTCCACTCAACTATGACGGGCTTTGACTCAACTATGACAGGCTTCATTGAACTTTGTTGGATTTTGTTGAATTTTGTTGATTTTGTTGAATTTTGTTGAATTTTGTTGAATTTTTTTGAATTCCGTTGAATTCTGTTGAATTTTGTTGAATTTTGTTGAATTTTGTTGATTTTGATGAAATTTGTTGAAATTTGTGGAAATTTGTTCCACTCAACTATGACGGGCTTTGACTCAACTATGACAGGCTTCATTGAACTTTGTTGGATTTTGTTGAATTTTGTTAAATTTTGTTGAATTTTGTTGATTTTGTTGAAATTTGTTGAAATTTGTGGAAATTTGTTCCACTCAACTATGACGGGCTTTGACTCAACTATGACAGCCTTCATTGAACTTTCTTGGATTTTGTTGAATTTTGTTGATTTTGTTGAAATTTGTTAAAATTTGTGGAAATTTGTTCCACTCAACTATGACGGGCTTTGACTAAACTATGACCGATTTCAACTCAACTATGACGGGCTTCATTGAACTTTGTTGACTTTTGTTGACTTTTGTTGAATTTTGTTAAATTTTGTTGAATTTTGTTGATTTTGTTGAAATTTGTTGAAATTTGTGGAAATTTGTTCCACTCAACTATGACGGGCTTTGACTCAACTATGACAGCCTTCATTGAACTTTGTTGGATTTTGTTGAAATTTGTTGAAATTTGTGGAAATTTGTTCCACTCAACTATGACGGGCTTTGACTCAACTATGACAGCCTTCATTGAACTTTGTTGGATTTTGTTGAATTTTGTTGAATTTTGTTGAATTTTGTTGAATTTTGTTGAATTTTGTTGGATTTTGTTGAATTCTGTTGAATTCTGTTGAATTTTGTTGAATTTTGTTGAATTTTGTTGAATTTTGTTGAATTTTGTTGAATTTTGTTGAATTTTGTTGAGTTTCGTTGACTTTTGTTGAACTTTGTTGGATTTTGTTGAATTTTGTTGATTTTGTTGAAATTTGTTGAATTTTGTTGAATTTTGTTGAATTTTGTTGAATTTTGTTGAATTTTGTTGAATTTTGTTGAATTTTGTTGAATTTTGTTGAATTTTGTTGAGTTTTGTTGACTTTTGTTGAACTTTGTTAGATTTTGTTGAATTTTGTTGATTTTGTTGAAATTTGTTCAAATTTGTGGAAATTTGTTCCACTTAACTATGACGGGCTTTGACTAAACTATGACCGGCTTCAACTCAACTATGACGGGCTTCATTGAACTTTGTTGAATTTTGTTGAATTTTGTTGAATTTTGTTAAATTTTGTTGAATTTTGTTGATTTTGATGAAATTTGTTGAAATTTGTGGAAATTTGTTCCACTCAACTATGACGGGCTTTGACTCAACTATGACAGGCTTCATTGAACTTTGTTGGATTTTGTTGAATTTTGTTGATTTTGTTGAATTTTGTTGAATTTTGTTGAATTTTGTTGAATTTTGTTGAATTTTGTTGAATTTTGTTGAATTTTGTTGAGTTTTGTTGACTTTTGTTGAACTTTGTTGGATTTTGTTGAATTTTGTTGATTTTGTTGAAATGTGTTGAAATTTGTGGAAATTTGTTCCACTCAACTATGACGGGCTTTGACTAAACTATGACCGGCTTCAACTCAACTATGACGGGCTTCATTGAACTTTGTTGAATTTTGTTGAATTTTGTTGAATTTTGTTAAATTTTGTTGAATTTTGTTGATTTTGATGAAATTTGTTGAAATTTGTGGAAATTTGTTCCACTCAACTATGACGGGCTTTGACTCAACTATGACAGGCTTCATTGAACTTTGTTGGATTTTGTTGAATTTTGTTGATTTTGTTGAATTTTGTTGAATTTTGTTGAATTTTGTTGAATTTTGTTGAATTTTGTTGAATTTTGTTGAATTTTGTTGAGTTTTGTTGACTTTTGTTGAACTTTGTTGGATTTTGTTGAATTTTGTTGATTTTGTTGAAATTTGTTCAAATTTGTGGAAATTTGTTCCACTCAACTATGACGGGCTTTGACTAAACTATGACCGGCTTCAACTCAACTATGACGGGCTTTGACTCAACTATGACGGGCTTTGACTCAACTATGACAGCCTTCATTAAACTTTGTTGGATTTTGTTGAATTTTGTTGATTTTGTTGAAATTTGTTTAAATTTGTGTTGGAATATCAAACATTCCCGCATCGCTACAAAACGTCCACGATACATCCGTGTTGAGTGGGTGTGTTGGATGTTGATCCCATTGGTCAAAACTGACCGGAAACGTCCATGTGACGTTTCCATGTATTTTGTGTATATAACCCACATGTTTATTTGAATAAAATCAGTTCTCTCCAAGTCGTTCCGTGCATATCACATTCGTTCTCTTAGCAACATAACAACAGGTTATGGGCCCAGCACGCTTCCACTGCGCAAACTAATTGGCAATCGTAATCGCTTCGTTCCACGTAAACTAAATCTCGTTAAATCCGTCCGAAATATTCTAAATAAATCGAAAATGACCGATCATACCAGAGTGGAGAAACTAAACGACACCAATTATCGTGGGTGGAAACTGCAGCTAAAAGCCGCATGTTATGGATTGAAACCGAACATCCTCGCCCAGCCGTAATCGCCGGTGATAAAAAATCAGAAACCGAACTAGAAGAATGGAACGAAAATAACGGCAAAGCCGAAAGCGATCTACTAACCGCGATCTCACTCGATCAAATGCGACACGTGGACGGCCAACCGAGTGCATTTCATATGTACAAAAAACTCCAGGAAGTCTACGACGATACGGGCGACATAAAAATCACATTGATGCTGACCGAAATGATCATGAAAAAACTAAAATCAGACGACGATTTTAAGAATCACTCGATATTCTTTTCCGAAACCCTTCGAAGTCTCGAAGAAAACTCGACAAAACTTACGCCCGATAAACTGACCACTGCGATATTCTTGCTAAGCCTACCCGAAAGCTTCACCGCAATACGAGCTGCCATTCGGACCAAAAAGACCATGCCAACATTCGAAAAAGTCCTTAAAAAGGTGACGGACGATTGGCAAAGTCGAAAAAATGTCGAGGATCGAACAGATTCGGACGATAACGCAATGTTTGCCAAAAACAGAAAACCGAAACCTAAAAACGACCGTGTGAATACCGTCCGAAAATCCAACGGAAAACAGTGCGACCACTGTAAAAAGCTCGGACACAACATTTTGGAATGTTTTTTACTGAAAAAACAACAGAAGGCCGCGGAATTCGAAGACTCATCATATTTACGATCTTTCCTTGCAGACATAGGGCCGGAAAAAAACACCGAAAAATCGAACCTTGCACGAGAAAATTCCAACGAATGGGTGTTGGACAGTGGAACGACTTCCCATATTTGCGCCGACGAGAAAAAATTCGTAAAAATCGACAAAACCGACAAACGACACATCCAATTGGCAAGCTCCGCATCGTCATCCTCTTGCGGAATCGGAACCGTTCGTTTCAACGACGAAAACTGTAGCAGAGGAGTGCGCTCACAGTATGAAATACTGTGTGTGGAAGCGAGTTTAAATGCCGAAACACGGCTAATATGAGCGCAATGACGTGCGCGCACCTCCAGCGCTTGAAAGTGGTGGAAATTAAAGCCACTGCACTCTAAAGTGCTTATATATAGCAAACACAATGTAAAATAAACTAAATGTTTAATAAAAACGAAAATGCTTACATAATTTGGTCCATTTAGATGGAGAAAATACATGAGTGCTTGCTGGCGTGCAAGCGGCCATTGAGAAAAAAAACATACATGCACACCATCTGGTGTTAATAATAAGTAATACAAAAGCAAACAGTATAGAGGCAGCATTATGCCCAATGTTAAATAATGAAATAAATCCTAATAAATACACTAGGCTGCATAATGCAGTAATTCATTAAGAAATGCGCAAAACAAGTACGGAGGACTGTTTGGCATCGATAAACAACAAAAACGACGACGCGATCGAATTGAAAGACACAATTTTAGCAGCCGACATGCGAAACCTCATGTCCATTAGTAAAATAACAGATAACGGATTCGACGTGAATTTTAGCAAAAATTGCGCGAAAATTATCCACGTGAAAAGCCAGCAAGTTGTAGCTGTTGGAAAAAAGCGTAGAAATCTATATTTCATCGCTGAATCTAAAAAATCCGGAGAAAACGTATACGCAATCGATTCTCGAACGAAAATTCAACAATGGCACGAAAAACTTGGCCATTTAAACGAATCCGACTTGAAAAAACTCGTCAACAATCAGCTCGTAAGCGGGATAACGATCAAGAAATCTGACAAGCTCGAACCATGTGAAACTTGTATTAAAGGGAAGCTAACCCAAAAATCGTTCCCGAAAAAGAGCAAATCGAAAAGTGAAAACTTACTAGATTTGGTCCACTCCGATGTTTGCGGCCCGATGCGTGTTCAATCTCCCGGCGGTTCCAGATATTTCGTATCATTCATCGACGATAAATCGAAATGGGGCGCCATATTTTTTCTCTCGAAAAAATCCAAAGTTTTGGACGCTTTTAAAGAGTTCAAATGGTATGCAGAAAATCAAACTGGACAACGAATTAAAGCCTTTCGCAGCGATAACGGAAGGGAATACGTAAATAGAAATTTCGACGATTTCCTGTTCGACAATGGTATTAAACGTCAATTAACGGTCGAATACACGCCAGAACAAAATGGCGTCGCCGAGAGACGTAACCGGACGCTGGTCGAAATGGCACGATGCCAGATTTTAAATTCACATTTACCGAAATCATTTTGGGCCGAGTCGATATTCACCGCAAATCATATTCGCAATCGCTGTCCTTCGAAGTCACTAGATGGTGAAATTCCATATTCGATTTGGAAAGGAAAAAAACCGGATATCAGTTACTTTCAAAAGTTCGGATCGAAGGCCTTTTGCCTCGATAAAGGCTCAAATCTTGGAAAGTTTGACGCAAAATCATTCGAGTGCATCTTCACCGGATACGACGAAGATTCAAAAGCATACCGACTCTACGACGTTAAAAAACGCAGGTTTTTCAAAGGACGGGACGTTAAGTTCGTAAGCGAAGACGCAAGAATCGAACCCGAGTTCCGAGACGAAGATGAAGACGAAAACGAATACGATTTTTTGGAAATTCAAACGAACCAAATCATCGAAACAACTGAAACCGAAGTTTCAAGTGAAACCGAGTCCGAGAACGAAATCCCCGAAATCATACCGGAAGCCGCAGATGTCGTTCCCGACTCACCCCAGCGAAAAAGGGGGCCCGGACGTCCATTACTCGTCAAGACCGGAAAGAGAGGGCGACCCAGGAAAGTTTACCAAACTGTTCCTATCGTTCCAGATCAGAGTGAAGACGAGGACGTAATCTTTGCGAACTTCGTTGAGTGCGATGATCCAGTGACCGCTAGAGAGGCTCTCGAGAGCGACCACGCGAACGAATGGAGAGCCGCATTAAAATCGGAATACGACGCATTGATTAAAAACGGTGCGTGGGAAGAAGTGGAACGGCCCAAGAAACAAAAAACGATTGGCAGCCGATGGGTCCTACGAACTAAATACAGAGCGGACGGAATCATCGAAAGACGGAAGGCGCGACTTGTAGTGAAGGGCTTCACGCAACGCTTTGGAGTCGACTACAATGAAACGTTCGCACCAGTTGCTCGTGCCAATTCTATTCGCATGATTATGGCAATCGCCGTCGAGAAAAATCTGACTGTAGAACAGTTGGATGCAGTCACCGCATACCTTAACGGCGAACTCGAGGAGGAAATTTATATGGAAAAACCCGAATCATTTGATGAAGTCACCGGAACGAAGAACGACAAAATGTTGCGACTCTTAAAATCGATTTACGGTTTAAAACAGTCCGGGAGACAATGGTACATCAAGCTCGACCAAAAATTGCGTAAGTTTGGTTTTAAACCATCGAATTTCGACCCATGCGTATACATCAAACAAACCAGGACCGAATACACGATCATCGGAATCTACGTCGACGATTTAATTATCGCATTCAACAATGAAAAATCGTTCAAAAACCTGAAAAAATCGTTGAAAGGCGAATTCGAAATGAAAGATTTGGGTGCCATTGGTTACTGCCTCGGAATCGAATTTGCTCAGAATCTCACAGAAAATACGATCACGATGTGCCAAAGAAAATACGCGTTCGACGTGTTAAAACGTTTTAATATGGACCAGTGTACACCGATCGCAACCCCACTGGACGCAAACGCTAAATTGAGGCGATCAGGTGTTAAACTCGAAGATCAAAAACCGGAAACACGAAAATTTCCTTATCAAAGTTTGGTCGGGTCCCTAATGTATTTGGCCGTAATGACTCGTCCCGACCTCGCATATGCCGTGAGCGCATTGAGTCAGTATAACAATGACTTTGATTCACAGCACATTGTCGCAGGAAAACGAGTTCTACGATACCTCCACGAGACGATCAACTTAGGATTAATGTTCAAGAAAACCGGAGAAGATCTCGTCGCATACGCCGATGCCGACTGGGCAGGTGATTTAAATAGTCGCCACTCACACACTGGATTTGTGTTCAAATTGGCGGGCTGCGCAGTTAGCTGGACTGCTCAAAAACAAAAAACAATCGCCTTATCGAGCACTGAGGCCGAGTATATGTCAATATCGGACTGCTCACGAGAAGCTATTTGCCTAAAAAGATTCATTGAAGAAATCAGCAAAAAATCAGTACCACCAGTTGTAATTATTTATAATGACAATCAAGGAGCAAAACGATTAGCAGCAAATCCAATAAACCACTCTCGAACCAAACACATCGACATCCGCTACCATTTCATCCGTGAAGTCCAAGAAAATGGACACATTCGAGTCGAATATTTACAAACAGGTGAGATGCCAGCGGACGTGTTAACTAAGGGTTTATTTGCACCTAAACACGAGAAGTTCCTTTTAATGCTGGGACTTGTTCGGATTGAATAAAGAGCGTGAAAGTTTGAGTGGGTGTGTTGGAATATCAAACATTCCCGCATCGCTACAAAACGTCCACGATACATCCGTGTTGAGTGGGTGTGTTGGATGTTGATCCCATTGGTCAAAACTGACCGGAAACGTCCATGTGACGTTTCCATGTATTTTGTGTATATAACCCACATGTTTATTTGAATAAAATCAGTTCTCTCCAAGTCGTTCCGTGCACATCACATTCGTTCTCTTAGCAACATAACAACAATTTGTGGAAATTTGTTCCACTCAACTATGACGGGCTTTGACTAAACTATGACAGGCTTCATTGAACTTTGTTAGATTTTGTTGAATTTTGTTGACTTTGTTGAAATTTGTTGAGTTTTGTTGACTTTTGTTGAATTTTGTTAAATTTTGTTGAATTTTGTTGATTTTGTTGAAATTTGTTGAAATTTGTTGAAATTTGTTCCACTCAACTATGACGGGCTTTGACTCAACTATGACAGGCTTCATTGAACTTTGTTGGATTTTGTTGAATTTTGTTGATTTTGTTGAAATTTGTTAAAATTTGTGGAAATTTGTTCCACTCAACTATGACGGGCTTTGACTAAACTATGACCGACTTCAACTCAACTATGACGGGCTTCATTGAACTTTGTTGACTTTTGTTGACTTTTGTTGAATTTTGTTAAATTTTGTTGAATTTTGTTGATTTTGTTGAAATTTGTTGAAATTTGTGGAAATTTGTTCCACTCAACTATGACGGGCTTTGACTAAACTATGACCGGCTTCAACTCAACTATGACGGGCTTCATTGAACTTTGTTGAATTTTGTTGAATTTTGTTGAATTTTGTTAAATTTTGTTGAATTTTGTTGATTTTGATGAAATTTGTTGAAATTTGTGGAAATTTGTTCCACTCAACTATGACGGGCTTTGACTCAACTATGACAGGCTTCATTGAACTTTGTTGGATTTTGTTGAATTTTGTTGATTTTGTTGAAATTTGTTGAGTTTTGTTGACTTTTGTTGAATTTTGTTAAATTTTGTTGAATTTTGTTGATTTTGTTGAAATTTGTTGAATTTTGTTGATTTTGTTGAAATTTGTTGAAATTTGTGGAAATTTGTTCCACTCAACTATGACGGGCTTTGACTCAACTATGACAGCTTTCATTGAACTTTGTTGGATTTTGTTGAATTTTGTTGATTTTGTTGAAATTTGTTAAAATTTGTGGAAATTTGTTCCACTCAACTATGACGGGCTTTGACTAAACTATGACCGACTTCAACTCAACTATGACGGGCTTCATTGAACTTTGTTGACTTTTGTTGACTTTTGTTGAATTTTGTTAAATTTTGTTGAATTTTGTTGATTTTGTTGAAATTTGTTGAAATTTGTGGAAATTTGTGGAAATTTGTTCCACTCAACTATGACGGGCTTTGACTCAACTATGACCGGCTTCAACTCAACTATGACGGGCTTCATTGAACTTTGTTGACTTTTGTTGACTTTTGTTGAATTTTGTTAAATTTTGTTGAATTTTGTTGATTTTGTTGAAATTTGTTGAAATTTGTGGAAATTTGTTCCACTCAACTATGACGGGCTTTGACTCAACTATGACCGGCTTCAACTCAACTATGACGGGCTTCATTAAACTTTGTTGAATTTTGTTGAGTTTTGTTGACTTTTGTTGAATTTTGTTAAATTTTGTTGAATTTTGTTGATTTTGTTGAAATTTGTTGAAATTTGTGGAAATTTGTTCCACTCAACTATGACAGGCTTTGACTCAACTATGACAGGCTTCATTGAACTTTGTTGGATTTTGTTGAATTTTGTTGATTTTGTTGAAATTTGTTAAAATTTGTAGAAATTTGTTCCACTCAACTATGACGGGCTTTGACTAAACTATGACCAGCTTCAACTCAACTATGACGGGCTTCATTGAACTTTGTTGACTTTTGTTGACTTTTGTTGAATTTTGTTAAATTTTGTTGAATTTTGTTGATTTTGTTGAAATTTGTTAAAATTTGTGGAAATTTGTTCCACTCAATTATGACGGGCTTTGACTAAACTATGACCGGCTTCAACTCAACTATGACGGGCTTCATTAAACTTTGTTGAATTTTGTTGAATTTTGTTGAATGTTGTTAAATTTTGTTGAATTTTGTTGAATTTTGTTGAATGTTGTTGACTTTTGTTGTATTTTGTTGAATTTTGTTGAATTGTGTTGAATTTTTGTTGAATCTAATGTCCACTTATTCTCATTTTGTAGATCCAAGCAAAACACACACAAACTTCACTCTTTGATTTCAGTTAGTCGACTGTTTATTATGCCAAATTGCTATAGCAACCAAAAGTAGATTACATAATTTCTCATTAACAATCAGGTGTATTCTCAATTATTACAAAGTCAATCAATTAGTTGATTAGTTGTGAGTGTGTACACAACACTCCTCCCCACTTTGTAATGCAATTTACAATTTTACTATTTTTAAATAAAACGATCAACTTAATAAAACGACTTGTCTTGCTTATTTCTTTTTCCGTAATGTGATCTTGTTTGCTGGTGCCGGTGTTGGCTCCACCCGCTGAGGTGCTACACGCCTATCCTTTTGCAACTCTTCTTCCAATTCCGGTGTCGCCTGGTTGCTCTCCTCCGGATCCCCTGTCGGCACCAGCGCGACCATATCGGCCACTCGTAGACCTTTCTTCGCCTTTCTGACGTGAGCTGGAATTTCTTGACGCGCCGGGATAAAGTCGGTCTCATCGTCCTCGCTCTCCTCCCCCGATGAGTCCTCTTTATAGACCGGCACTGCATTCCTTGTTCTCCTCGCTGGTATCTCTGGAGTCAGCGGGTGTTCCCCCAAAACTGGAAGGCGTGGCATGTTCCCCTGTAACGCTGCTCGAATGAACGGTGGCGTCCCTCCTATGGACATTCTCAGTTCAGATTCCCTCCTCGCCCTGTCTACCAACGTCGGAGTCGGCACCAATCCCGTTGATGGTCCCGGTGCTGGTTCCTGTACTTCTGGCGGCGCAACCACTCCTTGCTGCGGCGCTGGTATTTCTTCTAACAACTGCTGGCCTTCCGGCGCCGGGATAATTGGCACGACTCTCTCGGGCGGAACTGGAATTATAGGTAAGTTCACTTGAATTTTGTTACCTGGCGCTGCCACTCCCTTCCACATAACAGCTGGCTGCTGTTGCTCTTTATTGGGTTGCAATTCTGCAGCCACCTGCAAACGTCCCTTCTCCTTGCTGGGTGGTTGATCCTCCACTCTGCGTCGCAGGTGGTTCACGTGGCGGACAATCAGTTTGGCTGTTTCTAAGTCTGTTACAGCGTAAATAACTCTCCCTCGCCGCTGTGCAACCACTCCAGCTCTCCATGGTGGCTTCGCCACTGGCAACACTCTCCACCACACTTGTTCACCTATCTGGAAACTGACTTAGGCACCATTTTCCCCTTCCAAACTTGCACTAAATCTTGGTCTAACCAAGTCTATATGGGTGAACACTTGCCTTCCTAAAAATGCCATTGCTGGCATTAAGCTATTTCGGCCCCAAAAATTCGCATGTTGAAAAAGCGATAATCGCCACAATCTGAGCTCCAATGACCCACTCACTATTTTCACTAACTTCTCCTTTACCCATCTCACTGCTCTTTCCACTAGCCCGTTGGATTGTGGGTGATATGGGGGGGCAAATATATGATCAATGCCATTTTTGTTCATGAACTCGGCGAACTCCGCCGAGGCGAACTGGGAGCCGTTGTCACTAACCACTAAGTGCGGGATCCCAAACGCACTAAATATTCGACGTAGCACTTTAATTGTTGCTGCAGACGTTGCCGTTTTAACCGGGTGGGCCTCGATCCACCCGGAAAAGGCGTCCGCCAAAATCAGGACCATTTGCCCCAAAATAGGCCCCGCGTAGTCCAAATGCACCCGCACCCAAGGTGCCTCCGCTTTGGGCCATGCAATAGGCGGGTGGTGGGGTGGCAATGTCCTATTTTGGGCGCAGATAACACAGCTTTGCGCAAAACGCTCCACCTCCACTGAGATGCTTGGCCACCAAACCACTGCCCTGGCTCGCTTTTTCATCGCCACTATCCCTGGGTGGCCCTCGTGAAGTAGTCGCAGCATTTTTGGCCGCAAACTCTCTGGAATAACCACTTTTTGGCCCCACAACAGAATCCCTGCGACGAGACTCAATTCGTCGAATTTCTGGTCAAAAAGTCTTAAATTGGCTGCCTTGTCCAATTCCTCCCGTTTTCCAGTTTTAACTGCCCTTATCACTAATTGCAAGTCCCGATCTAATGCTGTGGCTTTAGCCACATCCCTAGCTAATAACAAATCTTCCTGCTCAAGTTCCACCAGAAACACTGGATAGTCATCCGACTCCTCCACAGGCACTCCAACTGGAAAACGGCTTAAAGTATCGGCATTTTGGTTATCTTGACCTCGACGATAACATAGCCGATAATCGTATGCCGCTAACACAAGCGCCCACCTGAGCATCCTGGGGCTGACCACTACTGGAATCGGCCGGTCAGTCCCCAAGATACCCAAGAGCGGCTTGTGATCCGTGTAGATCACGAAACTTCTCCCAAGCAAATAAATGTGAAATTTTTTCACTGAGAAAACAATCGCTAGTCCCTCTTTGTCTATATGAGCATAATTGAGCTCTGCTCGGCTCAATGATCTTGATGCAAACGCTATTGGCAATTCGCGTCCCTGCTCATCCACATGAGCCAATACGGCTCCTACGCCGTAAGGTGATGCATCTGTTGCAATCACAATTGGGCGGTCAAGATCGTAGAACGTCAAGACCGGGGCGCTCGTCAATGCACTCTTGATCTGCTGGAAAGCCACCTGCCGCCTAGGCGACCACGACCACTCTGCATCCACACACAGCAGCTCGTAAAGAGGGGCGGCGGTGTTTGCCAAATTCCTCACAAAGGCTGCGTAGAATGCCACAATACCCAAAAAAGTACGTAAATGTTTGACATCTTTCGGGGGTAACATCTTCTCAATCGCCTCAACCCGCGACACAATTGGACGCACGCCATCTTCCCCTATGGAAAATCCTAAAAAATCTAATCTTGTTTTGCAAAAAACACACTTATCACGCGCCAGTCGCAACCCTTTCTCCATCAAACGCGTGAAAATCTCCTCCAAAATATTCAAATGTTCGTCCAAACTCCAAGTTGCTATCAAAATATCATCTAAGTAGATGTATATTTTTTTAACCCCTCGGAGAACCAACTCAATCGTTCGCTGAAAAATGCCTGCCGATGGCATAGTGCCAAACGGCAGGCGTGTCACGGCCATCAGGCCCTTCACCGTATTTACGGCGGCGATCATCGCCGACCGCTCAGAGAGGGGCACTTGCAGATATGCTTGTTTTAAATCCAAAGTCGTGAAAATTCGTGCTCTGCCAATCGATGCAAGTAAGTCTGAAATTCGGGGCAGGGGGTAGGGGTCTGGCTGAAGACTTGGGTTGACTGTAGAGCGGTAGTCCCCACACAACCTTACCCCCCCATCCTTCTTTTTAACCGTCACAAGTGGTGTCCCCCACGATGAGTACGCAATTGGCCGGAACACCCCCTCTTCCACCAGGCGGTCAATCTCCCTGTCGACCGCCGCCCTCAACGGAAATGGCACTGGGCGTGGGCGGTAAAATTTAGGGATGGCGTCTTGTCTCAACACAAGTTCAATAGATTCACCAGTATAAGTTCCTAATCTTTCCTCAAACACTGTCTCAAATTTATGCAAAAGCTGTTGCAACCCCTGACAATGATCGCGCGCGCTTGGCTGCGCACTTGTCGATGGCAACCCCTCGACGGTTGTTTTTACCGCAAATATATCTCGTGACAACTCCGGGCGATCCACAGCTTGCAATACAGTGTGCAAACCAAATAATTGCACAAAGTCGCGCCCAACTAAACTGGGTCCTTGACTCCCAACCAAAACAAAATCCACCTGTTTGGTAACCTGTCTCAGCCTAACTTGCGCCGTCACCACTCCTAACACCTTGACCGGTTGGTGTTGATAGGCAAATAATTGAATTGCCGACGGTCTTATATCGTCTGGCTGCAACAGTCCTCTCTTCAGCAGTTCGTTGCAATCCCCCAGGTTCAGAATGGAAAGTTCACTTCCAGTGTCCAACAGCATCTTAAAAAGCAAAGTATTAATTATCACAGTAATAATGAGTGGTTGTGACCGTCTCTTCCTGGCCGATAGTTGATACAACGTGTAATCTTCTTCCTGTTCGTGCACTTCATTCACAGGCACACGCCGTTGTTTCCACTCCTCATTGGGGTATGCACCTAGGAAACCCAGCTCTTCCTCAGGCGGGAATTCCGTTCTCCCGCACTCCACTTCCGTCTCACGTTGGCGTCGCTTCCAAACTGGCTGTGCTGGGCGAGCTCCCGCTGCCCCCGCCGGGGCCGCTGGAGCCCCGTAAACAGGGTCAAATGGGCAGTTCCGCACGAAATGGGGCCCACCGCACCTAAAACACTTAATCGGTTGGCCATCTCGGCCCACCGGGGAAGCTCCGCGTCCTCTGCTGCCGTCCTGTCTTCCTCGCCATGGTCGTCGTGCATTCCCACATTGTTGGCCGCCAAAACCCGACGTTCCCGCCGCCGCACCAGCCGTGGCCCCTGGCGCTTGCTGTCCATATGCCGGTCGTCCTCGAAAACCGCCTCTGCCTCTGCCTGTTGCCATCTGCATTAACGCTGCGGACTTGTTTTTATTGCTCTCCGTGATAGGCAGCACCTCATCGCTCTCAGCTGAGGCCAAATGGGCCATTTCGTGCGAAACGGCTAATTTTGTCATCTTGGTGACCGACATTGGCATGCCTAACAGTATTTCACGTACCAGTGGGGCGTTCCGGGCGCCCCTGACCACCTGATCGATGACTGCACTGTCTGTCTCCTCCTTGGTCGTGAAATCGCACTGTTCAGCGAGGATTCGCAAATCTGCTATGTATTTTTCAATACTCTCTCCTTTTTGGCGCTTTTTGGCGCCTAACTTCTGTCTCGATGCATATGGAGTATTGATAGACTCATAATAGCCATCCATGGCTTTCAGAATCTCATCCAGTGGCGTTTTGGCGAGTATTTTTGGCTGAACTAACCTCTTCATCTTCTCGTAGGTGGGCACCCCCACCACCGTAAGCAGCAACGGCACCTTTTTGTCGTCTGCAATATCATTTAGGGTTACAAAGTGTTCGAATGTTTCCTTCCATGAAGTCCAGTGAATGGAGGCACAACTCCTAACACCATTTGGGCCATTGCGACGTTCCTCTTTAAAACTCAACGCAAAAATTAGTAACGATTGAACTTAGCCGCCAAAACCGCTCGCCCCTGCGAGTCGGGCCCTAAATGGAACAGTCCAAAATTCGCCACGGAAAATAAGCCATTTACCTCACTTAATTTGTGTTCAATCACATCAAAAACATGGTAATTCCACTGTATCCCATCGTGGATACCAGTGTTGAATCTAATGTCCACTTATTCTCATTTTGAAGATTCAAGCAAAACTCACACAAACTTCACTCTTTGATTTCAGCTAGTCGACTGTTTATTATGCCAAATTGCTATAGCAACCAAAAGTAGATTACATAATTTCTCATTAACAATCAGGTGTATTCTCAATTATTACAAAGTCAATCAATTAGTTGATTAGTTGTGAGTGTGTACACAACAGAAATTTAACAAAATTTAAAGAAATTTAACAAAATTTAAAGAAATTTAACAAAATTTAAAGAAATTTAACAAAATTTAAAGAAATTTAACAAAATTTAAAGAAATTTAACAAAATTTAAAGAAATTTAACAAAATTTAAAGAAATTTAACAAAATTTAAAGAAATTTAACAAAATTTAAAGAAATTTAACAAAATTTAAAGAAATTTAACAAAATTTAAAGAAATTTAACAAAATTTAAAGAAATTTAACAAAATTTAAAGAAATTTAACAAAATTTAAAGAAATTTAACAAAATTTAAAGAAATTTAACAAAATTTAAAGAAATTTAACAAAATTTAAAGAAATTTAACAAAATTTAAAGAAATTTAACAAAATTTAAAGAAATTTAACAAAATTTAAAGAAATTTAACAAAATTTAAAGAAATTTAACAAAATTTAAAGAAATTTAACAAAATTTAAAGAAATTTAACAAAATTTAAAGAAATTTAACAAAATTTAAAGAAATTTAACAAAATTAAAAGAAATTTAACAAAATTTAAAGAAATTTAACAAAATTTAAAGAAATTTAACAAAATTTAAAGAAATTTAACAAAATTTAAAGAAATTTAACAAAATTTAAAGAAATTTAACAAAATTTAAAGAAATTTAACAAAATTTAAAGAAATTTAACAAAATTTAAAGAAATTTAACAAAATTTAAAGAAATTTAACAAAATTTAAAGAAATTTAACGAAACTGAACAAAACTTAACAAAATCCAACAAAATCTAAACAAATCTAAACAAATCTAAACAAATCTAAACAAATCTAAACAAATCTAAACAAATCTAAACAAATCTAAACAAATCTAAACAAATCTAAACAAATCTAAACAAATCTAAACAAATCTAAACAAATCTAAAAAAATCTAAACAAATCTAAACAAATCTAAACAAATCTAAACAAATCTATACAAATCTAAACAAATCTAAACAAATCTAAACAAATCTAAACAAATCTAAACAAATCTAAACAAATCTAAACAAATCTATACAAATCTAAACAAATCTAAACAAATCTAAACAAATCTAAACAAATCTAAACAAATCTAAACAAATCTAAACAAATCTAAACAAATCTAAACAAATCTAAACAAATCTAAACAAATCTAAACAAATCTAAACAAATCTAAACAAATCTAAACAATTCTAAACAATTCTAAACAATTCTAAACAAATCTAAACAAATTTAACAAAATCTAACGAAATCTAACGAAATCTAACGAAATCTAACGAAATCTAACAAAATGTAACAAAATTTAACAAAATTTAAAAAAATTTAACAAAACTTAACAAAACGTCCCCGACTTTCACCGACTTTCACCGACTTTCACCAACTTTCACCGACTTCAACCGACTTTCACCGACTTTCACCGACTTTCCCCGACTTTCACCGACTTTCCCCGGATTTCCCCGACTTTCCCCGACTTTCCCCGACTTTCCCCGAATTTCCCCGACTTTCCCCGACTTTCACCGACTTTCACCGACTTTCACCGACTTTCACCGACTTTCACCGACTTTCCCCGACTTTCCCCGACTTTCCCCGACTTCCCCCGACTTCCCCCGACTTTCCCCGACTTTCCCCGACTTTCCCCGACTTTCCCCGACTTTCACCGACTTTCACCGACTTTCACCGACTTTCACCGACTTTCACCGACTTTCACCGACTTTCACCGACTTTCACCGACTTTCACCGACTTTCACCGACTTTCACCGACTTTCACCGACTTCAAGCAAAACACACACAAACTTCACTCTTTGATTTCAGCTAGTCGACTGTTTATTATGCCAAATTGCTATAGCAACCAAAAGTAGATTACATAATTTCTCATTAACAATCAGGTGTATTCTCAATTATTACAAAGTCAATCAATTAGTTGATTAGTTGTGAGTGTGTACACAACAATTTTGTTGAATTTTGTTGAATTTTGTTAAATTTTGTTGAAATTTGTTGAAATTTGTTGAAATTTGTTGAAATTTGTTCCACTCAACTATGACGGGCTTTGACTCAACTATGACGGGCTTTGACTCAACTATGACGGGCTTTGACTCAACTATGACGGGCTTTGACTCAACTATGACGAGCTTCATTGAACTTTGTTGAATTTTGTTGGGTTTTGTTGAGTTTTGTTGATTTTGTTGAAATTTGTTGAAATTTGTTGAAATTGTGGAAATTTGTTCCACTTAACTATGACGGGCTTTGACTAAACTATGACCGGCTTCAACTCAACTATGACAGGCTTCATTGAACTTTGTTGAATTTTGTTGAATTTTGTTGACTTTTGTTGAATTTTGTTAAATTTTGTTGAATTTTGTTGATTTTGTTGAAATTTGTTGAAATTTGTGGAAATTTGTTCCACTCAACTATGACGGGCTTTGACTCAACTATGACAGGCTTCATTAAACTTTGTTGAATTTTGTTGGATTTTGTTGATTTTGTTGAAATTTGTTAAAATTTGTGGAAATTTGTTCCACTCAACTATGACGGGCTTTGACTAAACTATGACCGGCTTCAACTCAACTATGACAGGCTTCATTAAACTTTGTTGAATTTTGTTGAATTTTGTTGAATTTTGTTGAATTTTGTTGAATTTTGTTGAATTTTGTTGAATTTTGTTAAATTTTGTTGAATTTTGTTGATTTTGTTGAAATTTGTTGAAATTTGTGGAAATTTGTTCCACTCAACTATGACGGGCTTTGACTCAACTATGACAGGCTTCATTGAACTTTGTTGGATTTTGTTGAATTTTGTTGATTTTGTTGAAATTTGTTAAAATTTGTGGAAATTTGTTCCACTCAACTATGACGGGCTTTGACTAAACTATGACCGGCTTCAACTCAACTATGACGGGCTTCATTAAACTTTTGTGACGGTTATAAAACCGTATAATTTCCGATTTGCCGCCAGATGGCGCTATTTGACTAAAAGCGCGCATTTTCGAATGAATTGCGAGAATTATAATTAATTGTCGGAATGACGTGAATAAATATAAATTATTTATTAAACATGATAAAGTATTATTTACTTAAATATTGATTCTGCCGAATCAATATTATATTTTATATTTACTTGTTGAAGGGGACCAATCGGACCCTTCTGGACCCAATTCCATATTAGGTCCGAACCCCGGTCTCTATTAGGTCCGGACTAGTGATCCACGAATCCGTCGATCCAGGCACCTGATTGGCTGTCGCCAATCTGATTGTTCTCAGGAACTATATAAGCTCTGGTTTTCTACCAGGCCGCTGGCTTGTTTTCTGTATGTTTGTATGTATTGTTGGTTGTCGTTTGATTTCTCTCTTTCTTACCGACACATCAGGCCCCCTCGACTCTCATCCGACTGGATATTGTCGTTGTAGCGTCATTTCGGGAAGACTAACTCCGGTTACCAAATGGTCCCGTAACGTTAGCCAGCTGCTCTAAGGGGCAGTAGGATTTCGTACGGTGGCTTAATATAACGGTCGTATACAGTACGACCTTGCTAAATGAAAGTAGGTCCCTCAGCAAACTGGCCTCAGTCCGCTGCAGGATGGCTGTTGTAAATAGCCCTCGCAGGTTCCTGTCTTTCTGCGATCGGTCCTTCCGCACGTTAAAAGTCGGTAAAGGCCTAATGCACAGGTAACACGCCGGGTTGGTAGCCCGTGAGCAATATCCGTGAAGATGTTGCGTTAAATAACTACCTGGATAATGGTAATCCAACAGCAGTGGCTGATTAATATTTTACCCGGTGCTCGGTCTAATGACCCCGTCATCGTAAGGCATGCTGGCGGATGGAGGAGTCAAATCCTCCCGCGATGGTTCCCTCAACCGTCGTGACGGTCCCCGCCCCATCGTACACTCCGGGTCGGTATCCCGTGAACGGTATTACAAATACTGTGCTAAATAAAATACCCAGGTATTGGTAATCCTGTAATTGGCAAGTCCATAGGAATGTTTACTTGGTGGTTGGTACCACCGATAGCGACTAAAAGCGTACAAACAAATACTCGGCGCCTGATCACGAGATCTTGTCGTCGTAAGGCATGCTGGCGGATGGAGCCTCAACAACTCCCGCGACGGTCCTGTCGACTGTCGTGACTGTCCCCGCCCCATTAATATTTATACAACAATTCATTTGTTGTATTCCACTAATCACTTTGTATTTATTTGACCTGGAATATTCTACAGAATATTCCTTTCCATACGAAGGACTCTTCGTATTATTAGATATTCGAGCTGCGGACCAAATACGTCTCCGTAGCGTTATTTGTGACGATGCCGCAAAGTTAGCCGTACCCTTCGTGCATCGCCCGGATCCTCAACCAGTGTAGCCGCCGCTTACACGTATCCAGAACCCCGAACCATTTGTATTCGTAGAAACAAGCAAGTAAAACCGTAAGTTTGTATCATTTCGTTGTTTTATTCATTTAGCGCACATTTCGTAGCTTATCTCGGTTAGGTTGTTGTTAGTCTTAACAACGTCTTGGTCCGACCGATTTATCTCTTAAAATGGCTAATAAATCAGCCAAAAGTAGAATCGTCACAAGTGGAGGTTCTACCGAGATAAGGCTGCAAAAATTCAAGTGAATTTTGAGTTGTGTGTGTTTATGAGAATTTGGAAATGTGCTTACGGTGTTAAAATTTCAAATGAAATTTTTTACGGTAAAATTAATGTTTGTTTTACAGTTCTCCTCGTGAAACTTTTCTAGGAATTTCATTAGGACCGTCACAAGCGGTTCTACCGACGATAGACTACAATTTCTTATTCGAATGAATTTGGAAATCGTGCTCGTGAAAAGTGGAGTTTGGATAATTTAGTCTTACGACAAAATTTCTTGTAAAATAAGTTTCGAACGAAATTTATATCTTTACTAAATGTATTGAATGTTGTTTTGTGATTAAAATCACAAGAACAACGATTGTATTCACTTTAATTTGTTTTTCTGAAGAAAAAATTATATATTTGTGTAAAATGATAATTTTACCGCGTGGTCAGGCCTAAAAACCTACCACGAAAGTTTGAAAATCTTGCCCGAACTTGTCGCTGTTACGTCCGCCCGGGTAACGTCGTTTCGCCGTCGTCGATCCGAGAAACCACGTGGTTGGGCTTAATACATAAAGTTCGAACATTTCTCGAAGGAAATTCAAAAATGAATTCCAGTATTCGCCGGTTGTTTTGATTAAAACAACCAAGTTTTAATTCTGTTTGAGATTTCAAATAAAGAATGTTTTTATATTTCAAGGCCTAATTTTATTTGATTAAATAAAACGACGGAAAAGTTGATTCAATGGAATAAAAGATATTTTATTTCGATAAATTGCTTTACATACCTGATTTACATTTTAATGTTCAAATGTGTTAATCACCTTTTGGTTTTAAGTCTTTAAAACCAAATTCCTTGGATAGAATACTATTCAAATTTAGCGAAGACTTTTGCTACTACGGTTGCCCAGCAACAGGTGTTTTGCCGAGAAGCCACCGAGAACCAAACGTTTCAGTGCGCTCTCCTCAGACTTACCGAAGACTTATAATTAAGTTTCCCGTGGAAATAAGTTTCAATCGAAATTTATTTCTCTCTGAATGTGTTTATTTTGCTCTCGTGATTAAAATCACAAGCGAAGGTATTTTCTTTTATCTTTATTTGTAATTTTCCGCTGAAAATTCGAATTCGCCGTAAAATGATTATTTTACCACGTGGCGAGGCCTAAAAATCTCAACACGGAATGTTTGAACTCCAATCCGAGCTTATCGTTGTTTTGCCCGTTCCGTGAACGTCTAATCGTCGCCGTTACGATCGAACGCGTGGACAGGCTTAAAACGAGAAAGTTTAATTTCCTAAAAAGAATTCGAGTTCGAATTTAAAGTAAGTTTCGTACGAAGTTTATTTATTTATTTCTAAAGTATCCAATTTTGTTCTTGTGATTGAAATCCTAAGAACGATGAGAGTATTCACTTCTAAATGTATTTTCTGCAGAAAATTCGAACGATGGTATAAAATAATTATTTTACCATGTGGTAAGGCCTAAAAATCCTATCACGGGAATTGGAGAATCCAATCCGAATTCGACGTTGTTTTATCCGTCTGGACAACGATGATTTTCCGTCGTAGTTACAATAAAACACGCGGTCAGGCTTAAACGAAGATTTAACCCCGAAAGAATTCGAAGTCTAATTCCAAGTTTATCTGTTGTTTTTAAATAAAATAACTAAACCCTAAATTCCGTTTGGGATTTCAAATTAAGTTAAAAACTTATCAGTATTTTAAAAAAAAAATAAAATAAAAACAAGACAAGTTGGTAAAATTGAAAGAATAGGTTTATTCGTGTTAAAGGTTTATTTACAAAATAGACACATACCTGATTATCTTTACATTTGTATTGTACAATCAAACCCTGATTTTAAAATGTTGAAATCCGAATTTTAAAAGGAATTGAAGATCGTTCAAATGTTCAATTCCGGCGAAGCCATGTTCGCAGCTGTGTTGCCTAGCAACAGAATTGCGGAGTTTTACCGAGAAGCCGCCAGGTTTCCAGGCGTACTTTCCTGAATTGTTGCCTAACAATTCAATCATCGCGAATTCGGTTTATTTGACTAAATAAATCTGGATTTACCTAAAAATAAGAGTAATATTTATTTCGGTTTATTAAAATAAATCGAATGATACGATTAACTGGAAAAATTTCAGTTGAAATTTATCCAAATTTTAATCATGTTTACATTAATCTTGTAATTAACATTACAAGAAAGAACGTTGCATTCTTTGAATTCTTATTTTCTAAAGAAAATAGTAAATTTTGCGAATTGCAAAATCGAACGATTTTGGTGTAGAAAAGGAATAAAACTTTATTCTTCATTCTCGAAATAAAGGATGAAATTTCCAGGATATTTACAACGTAAATAAGGAACTTTCCATTACAATTTTTTTTCATTTGAAAAAATGGATTTTACGGTGAAATATTAAATTTACCACGTGGTAAAGTTTAAAATTTTACCACCGGGGGATGAAGATTAAGCTGACTTTGATACGTTCGTGTCCGCCCCCAATTCATCGATTTACCGTAGTTTCAATCGAACACGTAGAAAAACGACATGACGTCCATCGAAAGAATTCGTAGACAACGTCAAAACGATCGGTTAGGTATAAATACCTAATCTTGTTTGAAAGTTTGAATAAACTAGAAAGCATATAATTATTTATGCCTAATAATGTCAGAATATTTAAATAATGTTCGAATCCAGTTTTTCAGAAGATTCTAAAGAATATTCTGAAGAAACGGAGGGGGAGGAGATACAAGAAACCTTGTATACCGCCTTAACAGAGACAAATACATTTAAAAAATGTGTATTCCTTCACCTTTTCACGGAATTGCGTTCGAAATTCCTCGGAATAAAAAGTAAAAAAAAAAAAAAAAAAAAAAAAAAAATTACTAGATTTTGTAAAAATCAAGTTAGTAAGTTTTAGTTAAAACTGAAATTTATTATTTGATAAATTCAAATAAAGAACGGAATTCAGCAAAGCCGTCGATTCAATCGATTCAACGTACTTGTGAAATTGTGGTTTTTAATACTTTAAAAATCCCGTAAAGGTTACCATTTTTATTAATAAAATTGGTGATATTTTAAAATACTTGGAAAAGTATCCATTTTATTTGGTGACTACGTCATAACCCTGAAATCTGACAAGATTTAGGTTCCACGAAAATAGTGATTTCCACCAATCTCAGATGAGATTAGAGTCTCGCGAGACTGACGTTTGACAATCAACCAATCAGAGAGGTGTATCGAAGTACCCATACTTCCATTCGAAATAGTGTAACCACTGCTTCGTTTGCAACCTTCCTGAACGTTACGACTTCATCGTTATCTCTCAGACTTCGGAAATTTTATTTTTCAATTTTAGTTATGACTAGTAACCAGCACTCGATGAACACACGCGGTAAGGAAAGAACTTGTTTGACCGGTAGAATAAGTTTAACCGGATTTGTGCCAGTTGCTAACAAAACTGGATTAGTAGAGGAAATAGTAAACCACGTGGTCGGTAATAGTGTTTCGAATGAAACAACGGAACCGATCAGAATTATAGATCCTAACTTGGTTCAGACTGAACTAAATTCTCCTGTGGAAGGAAATCTTCCATCGGATGGATCACATTTAGGTCCGACAGGACTTTTATTTTGTACTGATTATGGTTTGAATCCAAACCAATTCCGATCAATCGTCGAAATGGTGGATTTTGTTATGTTAAATAAACTACCTTTTAAAGGATCTAGATCTAGATCTCGTTCTTCCGCTAATTATGGATCTAACGATCCACGATTAGGTTCGACTCCTTCGACACCAATTAATCGGTATCGACAGAAAGCAAATCTTGATCCCGTTTGGGCTCATAGACATTTACTTTCACCCGAATCATCCTTGAACGATACTCAAGATGTAGTTACTAATGTAACAAACAAGAACGTACGAATTGCTAATTATGTGCGCGATTGTAGTGTTTTGCAAAATAATTTTAGATCGCGTTCGCGATCACCTCACTTTGGATTGTCTTCAGATGAATACATTAACATGGTGAAAAGTGTGTATACATTGTTGCAAAAGGGGCAGAGTACTTTCCAAAAGTATTCACTGAAAGCCGACGAGAGCGAGCTACTCCTCGCATTTATCAGGAAGGTGGCATCTATTAATTATATGCCGCTACAAAAAATGGTTCACGAATGTGTTCCAAGCTATTTGTTACACTTTACTCAGAATTGGTTTTGTGAAAATCAACATAAAATTTTCAATTGGAAAATATTCGAATACCTGTTCCGCGAACAATTTGTAACAACACAGTTAGAAAGAACAGTACAGTTGATTTTAACAAAACAACGAGACTCAGAGAGTCTGTATTCCTTCATATACCGATTCTATAGAATGTGGAATTTACAAGGTTATTTAACCTCCAAAAGTGTGGTTGCACTATTTTTTGACAATCTCACTAGAGATAGTACCTATCTGTTACGCAAACAAAGAGTGCCAACTCACTGTTTAAAGAAAATTTATAAGGTAATCCGTAACAATGAAGCTTTATTTGGTGAAATCTAAAGATGAACCTATAAAAGACTATTTAGTAATTAATTACAAAACAGTCTTACGAGTTTCATAACTGAAATTCTTAATAAAAGTGGATAAACTTGAAACAAACGTTTCTAATTTGTCTGAAGCAAAATGCTAGATCCGGGGGATAAAATATTATCCCACCAAAGTCAAAAGGTTTTAAATAAATCTCGATCACCGGAACTTTGAATAAAGCTTCGGTTGATAAAAGTTGAATTTATTCAATAGAATAAAAAGTTTTTAATAAAAACTTGTGTGGTATTTAGATAAATACTTTAAGCGGTGTAGTGATTAATAAATCACACCACCGGGAGATAGTTTAAATCGGATACAAAATTCTAGGATTCTAGAAATGATGATAAATAAAAGAAGTTTTATTTCGGAACAAATATATTTTACGCTCGTAGAATAAATTGGTATTGTTTTCTAGAAGAAAATAAAATACGAGTTAGGTTACACGACTACAAATAAATATTTGTAGTAATTAGACAATAGTCTAGTTATTTGTGTAAGAGGTCCCCAGTTAAAGTAAAATTCAAGTCTCGGTCGAGGCTTGGGATATTAAGCAGCAAAAGAATTATGTTTTGATTTTATTAAGTCAAAATTCGAAGAGTTGTTACAAATCCTCTAATAAACATGTTCATGTTTGAATTAGATCGGTAGAGTAAGATTTCAATCGAAATCGAGTGGATGACGAATATGAATGACATGTTCCGAAGAATCCATCCCGTTGCCTTGCAACTAGGAGGTGTATCAAACAGGAAAGCCAATTAGTCAATTGTGTTATGAGTTTCTGAAAGAAATTAGTGTGATTAATTTTGACTAAAATTAATAGAGCAGGTATTGGATTATAAATAATTCAATAAAAATCAGGGTGAACATCTTAAACTTAAGAAGTAATCTTTCCGATGACAAATATAGAGTTAGTAAACTCTTATGTTTGCCACCGGGGGATGTGTGACGGTTATAAAACCGTATAATTTCCGATTTGCCGCCAGATGGCGCTATTTGATTAAAAGCGCGCATTTTCGAATGAATTGCGAGAATTATAATTAATTGTCGGAATGACGTGAATAAATATAAATTATTTATTAAACATGATAAAGTATTATTTACTTAAATATTGATTCTGCCGAATCAATATTATATTTTATATTTACTTGTTGAAGGGGACCAATCGGACCCTTCTGGACCCAATTCCATATTAGGTCCGAACCCCGGTCTCTATTAGGTCCGGACTAGTGATCCACGAATCTGTCGATCCAGGCACCTGATTGGCTGTCGCCAATCTGATTGTTCTCAAGAACTATATAAGCTCTGGTTTTCTACCAGGCCGCTGGCTTGTTTTCTGTATGTTTGTATGTATTGTTGGTTATCGTTTGATTTCTCTCTTTCTTACAGACACATCAGGCCCCCTCAACTCTCATCCGACTGGATATTGTCGTTGTAGCGTCATTTCGGGAAGACTAACTCCGGTTACCAAATGGTCCCGTAACGTTAGCCAGCTGCTCTAAGGGGCAGTAGGATTTCGTACGGTGGCTTAATATAACGGTCGTATACAGTACGACCTTGCTAAATGAAAGTAGGTCCCTCAGCTAACTGGCCTCAGTCCGCTGCAGGATGGCTGTTGTAAATAGCCCTCGCAGGTTCCTGTCTTTCTGCGATCGGTCCTTCCGCACGTTAAAAGTCGGTAAAGGCCTAATGCACAGGTAACACGCCGGGTTGGTAGCCCGTGAGCAATATCCGTGAAGATGTTGCGTTAAATAACTACCTGGATAATGGTAATCCAACAGCAGTGGCTGATTAATATTTTACCCGGTGCTCGGTCTAATGACCCCGTCATCGTAAGGCATGCTGGCGGATGGAGGAGTCAAATCCTCCCGCGATGGTTCCCTCAACCGTCGTGACGGTCTCCGCCCCATCGTACACTCCGGGTCGGTATCCCGTGAACGGTATTACAAATACTGTGCTAAATAAAATACCCAGGTATTGGTAATCCTGTAATTGGCAAGTCCATAGGAATGTTTACTTGGTGGTTGGTACCACCGATAGCGACTAAAAGCGTACAAACAAATACTCGGCGCCTGATCACGAGATCTTGTCGTCGTAAGGCATGCTGGCGGATGGAGCCTCAACAACTCCCGCGACGGTCCTGTCGACTGTCGTGACTGTCCCCGCCCCATTAATATTTATACAACAATTCATTTGTTGTATTCCACTAATCACTTTGTATTTATTTGACCTGGAATATTCTACAGAATATTCCTTTCCATACGAAGGACTCTTCGTATTATTAGATATTCGAGCTGCGGACCAAATACGTCTCCGTAGCGTTATTTGTGACGATGCCGCAAAGTCAGCCGTACCCTTCGTGCATCGCCCGGATCCTCAACCAGTGTAGCCGCCGCTTACACGTATCCAGAACCCTGAACCATTTGTATTCGTAGAAACAAGCAAGTAAAACCGTAAGTTTGTATCATTTCGTTGTTTTATTCATTTAGCGCACATTTCGTAGCTTATCTCGGTTAGGTTGTTGTTAGTCTTAACAACGTCTTGTTCCGACCGATTTATCTCTTAAAATGGCTAATAAATCAGCCAAAAGTAGAATCGTCACACTTTGTTGAATTTTGTTGAATTTTGTTGAATTTTGTTGAATTTTGTTGAATTTTGTTGAATTTTGTTGAATGTTGTTGACTTTTGTTGTATTTTGTTGAATTTTGTTGAATTTTGTTGAATTTTGTTGAATTTTGTTGAATTTTGTTGAATTTTGTTGAATTTTGTTAAATTTTGTTGAAATTTGTTGAAATTTGTTGAAATTTGTTCCACTCAACTATGACGGGCTTTGACTCAACTATGACGGGCTTTGACTCAACTATGACGGGCTTTGACTCAACTATGACGGGCTCTGAGGAATCTGAGCCATTACCCTCGACTTCCACGGACATTCCTTTTGGATGGACAAGAAAGGTTTTCATGCGCAAGAAAGGCAAAACAGCAGGAATGGTCAACATTTATTATTTTTCTCCGGATGGAGAGCGTTGTCGATCGTTACCTGACATCTGCAGATGGCATGCAGACAGGCATGAAGATTTTGATCCTGCAGATTTCGACTTTACTCACGCACATGTACCAGTTGAACTCTTAACGCCGAGAAAAAGAGATGCCAAGGCTCTTACAGCTGTTTTGTGTTGTATCAAGAAACAATCAATTATCGAAATATTTTGTATGAATATCAATTAAGTTAATTAGTAACGATGTGTGGTTTAAGATAATACGATATAACGATCTGATGTAACAATAAGTGCATGACAATCGATCGAAATTATAAAAACAAATGTAGCTACAACGAACGAACAAAACCTTGCAAAATTAATGTCTAAAAGACATGTGTATGAACGTGATCAACTGTAAATAAACACGACGATAAATTGTGCAGTAAAAGCGGTTTATAATTTAATGAAAATCTAACATTTTGCAACACGATTCGAGTGATGAAGAAGTTGTCCAAGAGGAAACGGATGAAGACATATTTCATGAATGTTATCACGCATCCTTAGAGCCAGCCACCTATGATGAGGCAATTCATGGCCCTCATAGCGAAGAATGGAAGGCGTCGATGGAGGACGAAATCTCGACTCTCCGAACGCGAGAAGTTTTTGAAGAGGTTCCTTGTCCCGCGGACGTCAAACCAGTTGGCAATCGATGAATCTACAAATTAAGCCATCTGTAGAGACGGGAGTAGAATTTCGTCACCGGAGTCGTTTAGTGGCCCAAGGCTTTTCCCAACGAGAAGGAATTGACTTTGACGAATGTTTCAGCCCAGTTGTAAATTTTGTGTTAGTACGTTTGTTTTATGTGTTCTTGGTCATCACATTGGGATGAATCAACCTACATCTCGATATTAAATGTGCATATTTATATGCTAAATTGGATCGGCCAATCTCCATGTGGAGACCGAAGAGATATAATGAAGGTGACCCCAACTCGAACATTGTTTGGCTCCTCAAACTTGCTTTATATGGTCTCCACCAAAACGGTAGAGAGTGGTATTTCACGCTCAATAGTGCTCTCAACAAAATTGGTTTCAAGTGTTTAACGGACTTTAATTGTGTTTATTATTTTCAGCGTCACGCAATATTGCTCGTTTATGTGGATGACCTTATATTGTTTTCTATTAATGAACAAACACAAATGACAATTGTGAATTTATTGAAATCTAAATTTGATATTGTATCTTTAGGTCCTATTTCAAGTGTCTTAGGTGTGAATTTTGTTAAGATTAATAACAAAGTCTACATGCATCAAATACAATTTATTGAAAAGTTATGCGCAAAATATGAAATTGTGAATGACCTGAAAATCAGTTTACCCGGTAATCAAGGTGTTGTTGTATGCCAACCGACGAAGAAGGAAAAACTTAATACTACTTTTCCTTACCGTTCTGTTATCGGCAGTCTTTTATTTTTGGCATCGAGAACGCGCCCAGACGTTTTATTCTCGACTATATTGCTTTCGCAATATAACGAAAAACATACGAATACTCATGTCAGGATGCTATTACATATTTTGCGTTATTTATTGAATACTAAAAACTGTTAAGTAATTACATATGTTAACAACAATGTATTTGTATCGTATCAATCAAATGTTGCTTTGTTCTCTGTTAATTACGTGTATATTATATTACTACATTTAGTATGACGAGTGTATGTATTTTCTCACATATAACTTATGTATTATGCCTATAGATTCAACAAAATTCAACAAAATTCAACAAAATTCAACAAAATTCAACAAAATTCAACAAAATTCAACAAGCGAGGTGGCGAGGTGGCGAGATGGCAAGGTGGCGAGATGGCGATTCAACAAAATTCAACAAAATTCAACAAAATTCAACAAAATTCAACAAAATTCAACAATTGTTTATTCTGATAGTCAATGTGCTATGCAATTTTCCAGAAATTTAATTCAGAATACGAAAAACAAACACATTGAGGTAAAGTTTTTCTTCATTAGAGATTGGATTAAGGACAAACGGATCATATTGAAACATATTGCAGAAAAGATGAATCCTGCCGACGAATTCACTAAATGGTTAGCTAAGGATAAATTTATAATGTATCGAGATTTATTCTTGGTTGACTGTGGCATGCGCCAGGTGGCGCTGCGTATGCTGCAAGGTCACATGGCGATGTTACGTCACGTACGACCTTGCAGCAGGTGATTACTCAGTTATTAAATGGCTGTTGCCAAACACACATCGGCACCTATCTTTATGAACACGACATGGTGTCAGAAGTAAATGGGAAGTGCGATTTTTGGCGGTGGTTCTTGTGAGAGCGTGGCGAGGAGCGTAAGCGAGTTTCGAAGCTTTGAGACGAGGCGAGAGGACGAGTGCGAGGCGTGAGTCGGCGACGACAGGTATCCAAGATGGCGTCGTCTTTTCAATTCGTGCCGCCGACGCCGTTTGACTTTAAATGTGCAGAAGGATGGCCGAAATGGATACGGCGGTTCGAGCGTTATCGTGAATCGTCGGGTTTGGACAAGGAAGAGGCGTCTAAACAGGTGACAACTTTGATATATTGTCTGGGTGATGAAGCGGAAGATATTTTGGCGGCGTCGACGTTGAAAAAGGACGATTTGAAGGTGTACGCCTCCGTAAAGAAGGATTTTGATGATTATTTCGCCAAGAAAAGAAACGTTATTTATGAGAGAGCGAAATTTCATCGCAGGAAGCAGGAGGTGGGTGAACCGTTCGATGCATTCCTGACGGCGCTGCATACGTTAATAGAGACGTGCAACTACACGACGCTGAAGGACGAATTAGTGCGTGATAGGTTCGTGGTCGGGATTTTGGATGCAAAGATTTCCGAGGCGCTTCAAATGGACGGTAAACTGACTCTCGAGACGGCGGTGGAGAAGGCGCGAATGAAGGAGGTGGTGTGGGGACAGCAGAGTTTCATTCGAGCCGAGGATTCGACGACGCTGACGGTGTGAGAGGTGAAGTCGGGTCGTCGAGGACAAGATGAACGAAGGACGATGAGCGGACGGGCGAGCGCGAGTCAATCAGGCGGAGGAGCGGCAGGATGTCGCAATTGCGGTTTTCCGAGACACGACCGTGGCGAGTGCACTGCGAGGGAGGCGAAGTGCCGGAAGTGCGATATGAAAGGGCACTACGCGCGCGTGTGTAGGAGTGTGAAGGCGAACGAAATACGCGAGGTGGAGGAACAGCGCTGGTGCATCGGCGAGTTGTCCGACGACTTGTTTTTGGGTCGCGTGATGGCGGAACCGCTGCGAGGAGTGACGGCGAGGCCAGGGTGCCCAGTGCGCTCAGCTCCATGGAGGGTGAGTGTGCGCATTAACCGGAAATTGATTCGTTTTAAAGTAGACTCGGGGGCCGACGTGACAGCGGTGCCGTCGTCGAGCGGATGGCGTCCGGAGCGGATGCAGCCACCAGACCTGGGATTGTTCCACGCGGGATCGAGTCGGATGTCGGTCGTGGGGATGGCATTGACGGAGATGCACTACGGGAAGGCGAGACTGCAAGAATGGGTGTACGTGGTGAACGGCCTGAGCGAGCCTTTGTTGGGCCGCGACGCAAGCGTGCGGCTGGGCCTTATCAAGTTCATCGGAAGTATGTCGGAGGTGACGGAGGAGGACCGGCGTTATTTGACAGACTACTCCGACATGTTTGAGGGAATTGGACTTTTGCAGGGCGAATACGACATCGAGCTGGAGCCTGGGACGCGGCCGTTTTCGATTTCGGTGCCGAGCCGGGTCCCTATTCCACTATTTCCGAGGGTAAAAAAACAATTGGACTCGATGTTAGAGCAGGGCGTGATTAGCCGTGTGGACGGCCCTACGGAGTGGTGCGCGGCATGGTGACGGCGGAGAAAGAAAAACCGGACGAGTCGGGTGAGCGAGGTATCAGAATTTGTGTTGACTTAATTCCGTTAAATAAAGGTGTGCGGAGACCACGAACAGTGATGCCCGACGTCGATACAACGTTGGCGTCGGTGGCGGTTTTTTACGAAGTTGGACGCGTTCCACGGGTTCTGGCAGGTGGCGCTGTCGGAAAGGAGCCGCCTGTTGACAACATTTATAACGCCGTTTGGGCGATTCTGTTTCAACCGGCTGCCATTCGGGATAACATCGGCACCCGAATATTTCCAACAACGGATGAACATGATACTGGATGGATGCGAGGGCTGCGAATGCCAAATCGACGACATACTCGTGCATGGCCAAACGCGGAAGGAGCACGACGAGCGGCTCATGGTCGTGCTGAGGCGGCTCCGGGAAGCGGGGATTCGCTTGAATAGGGCAAAGTGCGAGTTTTGTCGATCGAGCATAAAGTTTTTGGGCGTGTACGTCAGCGAGCATGGAGTGAGGCCCGACCCGGAGAAGGTGGCGGCGATCGTGGGAATGGGGCCACCGTATTCGGTGTCGGGGGTGCGCCGGTTGATGGGACTCGTCAACCATTTGGGGAAATTTGTCCCGCAGTTGTCGGAGAAAATCCGACCAATTTCCGAGCTGTTGAAGAGCGAAAAGAAGTTCATGTGGTGCTGGGGGCGGCCGCAGGTGGACGCGTTCGCATGCATTAAAGAGGCGCATTATTTCACTACTAGTTTTCTTCACACCACTGCATTTCTATGCATTCACAAGTGATTTCAACAAGAAATCAACACTCCGGAACTCAGTTCATGTCGGCCGAGTTTGGATGTTACGCAGCCGAGAACAATTTCCGGGTGGTGGCGAGCAGTCCGCATTACCATCAAAGTAACGGAGAGGCGGAGCGGTTCGTGGCAACAGTGAAGAAGATGCTCGAGAAAAACGCCAACTTTAGTAAGGCGCTTTTGTGCTATCGTAGTACGCCGGGGCCAACGGGCTTTAGCCCCGCCCAGCTACTGATGTCGCGGCAGCCGAGGACGGGCCTCCCCGTGCTTCCAGCGGGGCTGCGGTCAAGGATTCCGGACCACAAGAAGTTTAGGCGACGGGACGAGGAGGGGAGACGTCGCCAGGCCATGGACTACGACAAACGTCACCGAGTGGGCCAGCGTCGTGAGCTGGAGGAGGGGGAGGAAGTTTGGGTCACCAATTCGAAGGTGGATGAGAAGATCATCGCAAAGGCGGGTACTCCGAGGTCTTACCTTGTTGAGATGCCGCGAAACATCATACGGAGAAACGCCAGCCAGTTGGTGCCCAGGACGGTAGAGTTGCCAGCGACGACAGGGCCGGTGCGTGCGGGAGGCGCGGATCCGTTAGGAGGAGAGACGGCGGCGGGAGGAAAGGATGTGAGACCCGAGCCGACAGCGAGCATCGAGGGAGCCGAGCCGCAGAGACAGGCGGGCGTGGACCCGGCGAACCAGGCAGATGGCGGTGTGGTGACAACGAGATACGGGCGCATCAGCAAGCCACCGCAGAGACTTATTGCCAAACACACATCGGCGCTTATCTTTATGAACACGACATTGACTTACCCGATTGTAACGTTTAATTTTATTTTTACTTGATATTTCTTGTGTTAACCGCATGTATTGTTACTAGAAAGGTTTATATCTCTTGATGCGGTTCACGCAGTTTATTTGTTTACTTTTTATGTTATAAGATTGTTATAGTTTTTGCAGAAAAACAGGGGGAGATGTTAATGTTTAGTTAGTTTCTCTGCAATGTTAGTTCAAATAGAACATAGTGTGTCATCATTGTATATAAGATTTGTTCTATTAATTCTTTTGTTATATGTTTTTACCACTAGGTGGCTCTCATGTATCGTTACTTTACTTCAGTCTGCATTAAACATCATGGCTGCCTGGTTTAGGCACGTGCCACCTCAGTTTAAATACTTGCTTTTATTTATTCTCAACATTGACCCACCTTTCCTAACATATTTGTTTTTAAAAAATTTTAATATTTAATTTTTTAACATACAGTACTGCCCCGTTTAAACGCCCGGGTTCATTCAAGCGCCTGCCCCGTTTAAGCGCCTGTCAGTCAGCACCCCGAAAGTTTATAGGCGCCTGGCCCGTATTAACGCCGGGGTTCAAATAAGCGCCGGGTCAACGGGTACGTCCAGATAACGTGCAGTACTGGTTCGGTATATAAAGAAGGCCATCAACATTGAATTGAATCATTTCCTCTGAGAAGTCAGCAAAATGGCTCCAATCAAGAAGAATCATTCCTACGACTTTGAATTCAAATTGTGGGCAGTGCGGTTTGCGTTAGCAAACAGCGACGAAGCGGCGGCTAGAAAATTTCGCGTGGACCCGAAACGAATTCGGGAAGCAACAATAGCTAAAAAAGCCAACAATAGGGGCCCCACATCTAGAGCTACACAATCTACCGCGACACGCATCTACCGCAACAATACGATACAATATGTTCCAAAAAAAATGGTTTTTTATCAAAAAACCAGTAAGGTTAGGTTCGCGGGGGGTCAAGGGGGGGCGCAGCCCCCTCTTGTTAGCCCTTCTTAGGAATTAAACCTAGAATATACGTAGTCGCGGTAGATTGTGTCGCGGTAGATTGTGTCGCGGTGAGATTTTTTCGCGCTAGATGACACGCCCCCAACAATACGACGAAGATTGTTAAAAAACGAATGACTGGGGCCGTAAAAGGCTGTGTTTGGATGGATTTTACAACAACGGAGCAAAAAATAAAATTCCCAATCAATAATTTACATTTTTTTTTGGTAAAGCGCCTGGTTTATTTTAGCGCCGGGCCTCAAATAGCCGCCCGGGGCGGCGGCTGAAAAAAAGAATTAAACGCCCGGGCGTTTAAACGGGGCGGTACGGTATATAAAATAACAAACATTAACTTTACTGCTAAAAATAAATAAAAAATAAAATTAAAAAATTTCACAGACTACAGGATTTGACCCTGTGTGGAAAGATTCCTGGTCCATTGCCGTAACCACTGAGCCACCACAACACACTATTGTTGCTTCATGCAGGCAGTTATGTTGGTGAACAAAGTTGTGATGTCATATATATCATTTATTCATTTCAAATTCACATTTGTATCACTCATTTAATCCCTAGACATAACATTTGAGGCCATCGTCTATTCCGATTGGACCAGATGGATACTTTAAAGAACAGTACGGTCCCAAAGAAAATAGGTTTCTATAAAATTAAACCTATACGATAACTGGATGGATTCAATTCTTAGAGAACTTGCCTGCATATCTGCAACCAATAGTAGTTGATAAACTCATCAAAACCAGAGGCCCTAATCCTTGTGCCTTTTGTGGTCCTGGAATGGCATATCGGCACATTCCCTAAGCATCAGCACAGTGATTAAGAGTGGAGGAATTAGCCAATGTTCCGACAGCGTGGATGTCGTGTCGTTGATTCATTACCGAAATAAAGACACAGTGTATTGATGTAGGTACTAACATGAACTAATTCAGTTTATTCATATATCAATGCAGGTAAACACCGGCGCCAGGTGTCCACCGCTCGCAGCGCCATCCAGTGACGCGGATATACACTAGAATACCACATCACTCTTTTTTTCAAACAATAACATTGTAACATTATTAAAATAAATCATTAAATAAAATCGTTAACAATTCGAATTACTTACAATCACATAATAACATTTTTCGTCCAGGCCTGAACATTCACTTTCTAAATAAACAAAGGTATTTGTTAAACATTAGTACATTATTTCAGATAACATCAATCCAATCTTCTGCGACGTATCGAGGTGTCGTATGCGCCCAAATACTCTGGAGCCCTTCGTTTCCGATGAGACTTCCTCGGCTCAAAGTTGGGTTCCGGCACACGTCTCGCTCCTCGTTTCACGCCTCTTACTGATGGCCCAGGCTGGAAATGGGCATGTGGCCTTGGTCCCCGTGGTGCCGCCTCTACTGGAATGTTGTCATCTCTTTGTAGCGGAGTGTCATCATCCAACGGAAAGTATCGTCTCACTTTCGTCACGTTTCTCTTCACAATTCTTCCGTCATTCGATTTTAGCAATAAACAGTTCCCGTCCTTACGCACTACGGTCATCAGGTCGTGTTCATACGCCAAATCGAGTTTGTGTGTCCTTGACTTCGCCACTAAAACTCTGTCCCCTTGTCGGATGTCACTCTCTTTACTTTTCCGAGTTGTGTCTGCGTACTGCTTGGATTTACTCTTTTCTTCAAAATCTTTCGACTTCACCATCCGGTGTAACTTTCCTTTTTCTTCAGTCATTATTTGAGGAATTTTCGTTCGCATTTTCCTCTTCGTCATTAGTTCGAATGGCGAAACTCCCGTTGTCCGATGCGGCGTGCTCCTATACGCCTGTAAAAACGTTCCAAGTGCTTTCTTCCAATCACCTTTCTCGACTTCCGCGGATCGGAACGCCTTCACAAATGACTTGTTTAATCTTTCGACAGTTCCGTTGGCCTGGGGCCAGTATGGAGTGACCCTGCGATGGTGGACAGCGTGTTCATCCAAAAAAACTTTAAACTGCTCGGCAACGAACTGAGGCCCGTTGTCCGAAGTCAGCGTTTCCGGGATCCCCCATCGCTCGAAAACTCGACGTAACCAACGAATTATTATATCTGTCTTTGTTGACTTCAGTATTCGTAC
Source organism: Strigamia acuminata (assembly GCA_949358305.1). NCBI lineage: Eukaryota > Metazoa > Arthropoda > Chilopoda > Geophilomorpha > Linotaeniidae > Strigamia > Strigamia acuminata. Next base: position 61,601,171 of record OX442314.1, on the reverse strand, counting down.
TTCGGGCCAACGTGAATAATAATCGACGAGGACGACAATTGAATTGCCGTCCTTGAACGGACCACAGATGTCGATCGCTAAATCCCGCCACGGCCCTTTTGGCAACTCCGTGTTCTTGATAGGCTCTGGCTTCTCTGTGGCACAGCTGTGTTGACAAGCATGGCAACGCTGCACCGCACACTCGACGTCGCGATCCAACCCAGGCCACCAGACCTTTTCGCGTAGGCGTTGCTTTGTTCTCACGACGCCCTGGTGACCTTGGTGTCCTAATTCGATTACACGTTTCCGCAGCTTTTCCGGCATCACAATGCGCGTACCACGGAGTAAAACTCCACGTGTCACGGCTAGTTCGCCCCTAATAGCCTGAAAAATCTTGAGATCATTTTTTAATTCTGTTCCCAGTTGTAAACACTCATTAATTCTGCCAATTATTTCGTCTGTCTTCGACTCCTGTTCAACTTCTTGCAAGGTCATCGCCTTCGGCAGCGCATTTTCCACAATAAACCGCACATGATGTTCCGTTCGTCCCAAAACACTCTTCCCCTCTCCGACGGGCAGCAAACGAGACAGCGCGTCCGCTATGTTCGCGCTGCCCGGTCGGTGACGAATCGTGAACTCGAATGGCTGCAATCTCAGCACCCATCTTTCCATCCGTGCGGATGGCTTTGATCTGGTTCCGTATATGGTCTCCAGCGCCTTGTGGTCTGTTACTAAAAGAAATGGCATGCCGATTACGTACATTCTGAAGCGCTCACAGCCCCAAACGACTGCGAGCCCTTCTTTCTCAGTCTGAGAATATCGCCGTTCAACGTCCGACAACGTTCGGCTGGCGAACGCGATTGGTTTCATGTCCCCGTCTGGCTGACGTTGAATGAGAACGGCTCCAAGTCCGACGGGCGACGCGTCGACGATTAATTCCGTCTCGACGTTTTTCCGAAAGAAGGCTAACACACTTGAACTACACAAAAGTTTCTTCAATTTCTCAAATGCATCATTCTGGCGCCTCCCCCACTCAAATGCAACGTCTTTCCTGGCCATCAGTCGCAGTGGCTCTGCCTCTGTCGCGAAGTTAGGAATGTACCGTGCACAGTAATTAATCAATCCGAGAAAACTTCGGATTTCCGACTCATTTTAGGGTGCCACAGCATTCCGCACGGCTTCCACCTTCGACTCTGCAACTGAAATTCCACTTTTAGAAATTACATGTCCAAGAAAAGTCACCTTCGAGACGCCAAAACAACATTTTTTAAGGTTTAATGTTAACCCGCTGCGATGCAATGTTTCCAGGACTTTTTCCAATCTCTCGTCGTGTTCTGCGACTGTCTTGCCGTGTACAACAATGTCGTCCAGCGAATTCTTCGTGCCTTCGCACTCCGCCAAAATGTTCTGGAGGATCCGCTGGTATTCCTCCGGTGCGCTCGCAATTCCGAAAAAGAGCCTTTTGTAGCGGAAAAGGCCACGATGCGTCACAAACACGGTGTAACGTCGCGAATCCGCTTTCAGGGGTATCTGTAGGTATCCCTGGCGACAATCCAGTTTTGAAATGAGCTCGGCGCCGTCAATTTCGTCCAGGACCTCCTCCATGGTAGGAAGTGGATGGCGGTTCCGTTTTACCGCCTCGTTGACGGCACGCATGTCGAGGCACAGTCTAATCGAGCCATCAGGCTTTTTCACGGGTACGACTGGCGAAACCCATTCTGTTGCGCCAGTAACTGGCTCGATGATGTCCGCCTGCAACAAATTATCGATTTCAATGTCCAATTGCTTACGGATATGGAAAGGGATACGGCGCACTGATTGTGCCACCGGTCGCACACTCGAATCCATATATAACTCGAGCTCGAAGTCCTTTAGCTTTCCAATCCCCTCGAAAACATCTCGGAATTTCGTAATCCGATTGGCTAAATCCTTGCGCAATTTTCCTAAAGTTTTGTCAAATAATAAAGAATCATCATTATTAATTTCATGCACTGTTTCTTCATCTATTCTCAAAAGTCCCAAATCCTTGGACGTTTTTCTGCTTAATAAAGGAAGTTTTCCAGATGGCACAACCAAAAATCTCGTATTCACTGATTTTTTAGCTGTTTGCACTTGCGCATCAAACTGTCCGCTAACAAACAACGGTTCCTCGACTCCGTACGCGAATAATCTTGTATTTGTCGGCGTTAGTTGAATTCCTTTCTTTTTTAACAAAGTCCACGTCCTTTGATCGATTGTATTCACCGACGAACCTGAATCAATTAAAACAGTTACGTCCTGTTGTTCGATTCTCACCGTCACGCCTTTGTGTGGTTTTGAAGAGGTTATGCAAAAAGAACCTTCGCTGTCGTAATCGTACTCGTTCACCCCGACGTACTGGACGCGATCCTTCCCTCGTGCACGACCTCCGGCGCTCTTCAATCTGCAAACTTTTGCAAAGTGGCCCAATTTGTGACAAAATCCACACTCTTTATTTTTCGCGACGGTGCAGTCGTTTGCTAGATGATCCCTGTGGCCACAACGATAACATTCCTTCACTCCTTGAGATTTATCGTCACGTCGATCGTCCGTATTATGCGGTTTCGCGTTGGATTTGCGAAATGTGCCACGCCCACGATTTTTAACAAACGGCTTTCTCTCACTTCTGAGTTGATTCACGAGGTTTTCCTTGTTGTTTTCAACAATTGTCCGCTCCATTGACGTTGCCTGTTGTTCACTTGCTTCTGAAGATCGTGCTAATGTCAATAAAGAGTCTAAAGTCAGATCAGTTTCGCGCAACAGGCGCCGCCGCAAACCCTTATCGCGGCCCTTCTCCAACACCTGATCCACGATTAAATCGTCCTCTAAAACTCCGAACTTGCAACTTTTTACCATTGTTTTCAAACGTGTTACAAAAGCGTCCATTAGTTCGGCGGGTTCCTGTGTTTGTTGTCTAAACACATGTCTCTCGAATCTAAGGTTTTTTCGCGGATTGAAATACACATTCAACGCTGCTACAGCCAAATCATAAGTCACCTTATTCGCTGGATCAAACGTCTCAAAAATGTCCTGCACTTCAGTGCCGGCGAGGTGCAACAGCGTAGCCAGCTTCTGTGCTTCACCAACTCTCGCCGCAATCAAATAATACTCGAACGCCTTTCTCCATTTCTTCCAGCGATAATCCAGGTTTCCAGCTGCAATGTCGAAATTTCCGACGCTCGGTAAATTCAAATTGGTGGCCATTTTTGTCCAAAATCACTACTATCACTGCCACGCCCACCTTTCAAACACACTCACACCACTTAAAGCAATGGATGTCAAGTCCAGTATTTGATGCGAGCGGATTCCTTTCGTTTTGATCCTCGTCGCCAATGTCGTGTCGTTGATTCATTACCGAAATAAAGACACAGTGTATTGATGTAGGTACTAACATGAACTGATTCAGTTTATTCATATATCAATGCAGGTAAACACCGGCGCCAGGTGTCCACCGCTCGCAGCGCCATCCAGTGACGCGGATATACACTAGAATACCACAGTGGACTGGCATGTCCACACCAGCGGGGCTGCAATTTATGGTCAAACTTTTATTCCTGAGTAAAAATTGCCGCAACTCCAGTCCAGCATCCCGCCTGAGGTGACCGCCTCTGTGCCTCATAGGTCGGCACAGCCCTCATAAGATAGGAGGCAGAGCTGATACTTTGAATCGTTGCTGCTTTTGCTTTCCCACTGATGCGTTTAATTTTTTTCCTTTAGCGGTTCAAAGTGTTTGGATAAATTAGAAATAGCAGAAAACACGTCCAAGAAAGATTTAAAATAGACATTTTTTAAGTATTTAATTTTCAAAGTTAATGTAAATGGATTTGGTTTTTCAAGATGTTTTTAAAATATTTTCTTTTAAAATATTTTCTTTTCAAATTGTTTTTTTTTTTACTAATCTCCTCAATTTTCTAATATAGAAGATTCCAACACATCATCAAGACGTTGGCTTGTTTATTTGTGATAGGTCTATCACAAAGAACTCCTAAAAAGAATAAATCATATTTTTGAAATTTTGCAAAAATAATAAAATTGGCTGTCCTGGGCAAATAAACCGTTTTGAATTAGTTTTTTAATCCGTTAACTTTGTTTGTTATTGCATAATGCTGTTAAAATAAACCAAACAAAAAAAAATCTCTTTGAAGAGAGAAAACAAACGTTTCAAATTCAACAAATCTTTTTTTTCATCAATTTTTGTATTTGTAAAATTTGCAAATTCATGTGATTTTAGCTATTTGCAATATTTTAAGGAGTGGGTTATTAACATAAACAAATCTTCATCTGTGAAGTTAAAGCTAAAATAGAGACTTGTTGACTTTTATAATGAAATGATGTTTTGAACCTCGTGTTTCTTAAATCATGTCTGGGAATCACTGCAATCATTTGGTCTTACAAACATGGACATGTAAATGCCGCATTCATAGAAGAATATGGGCTTACAATACAGAGGAAAATGTTAATGCCAAGTGTGTGTGCAAATGTGGTCTTGAGACATGATATTATAAAACAAAAAAACTGAGACACCGAATTTTATCAGTTTATCCAGGGGTGACCACGTGGAGGTAGAGTTGGATTTTACACCCCGCATGATATTCAAATAAAATACAAACACGACAAGTTTGACCCGCCATTTGGAATGAATAAATATTTCAGCATTGTCGCATAAAACAATTTTATCGGCCGTATTGTTTGACGAAATAAAGTATATGCTTACAACAAACAAGATTCCAACTAACAAAACCTCGGATGGCATTATATTGCGAGGATAAAATGAAATTATTAGCGAGCTGAGACGAGCTTCCTCACTGAAGTGTTTCGCCATTCACAAGACATGACGTAATAACTAAGTTGTCAGATACCGTCACATCACGTAGCTAAGAAGCCAGACTCACAAGGGAACCACATGAATAAGTCATTTTAGATTTTGGCCAAATTTTGGCCAAATGATGTCTAAAGTGAGCTTAATAATTGCCTAAATTTTTAAATCTCCATGGTCAGCTGATTAACCATGGTAATTATCCCAAATCTGTACTCTTTTTGGGCTCTAGTAGACATTTTGAGTGAAAAGGCTGTGTAGGGATATGGTAAACAACTGGTTGCTGAGAAACAACTCCAGGAAAATAGTTCTGGAGCACTAATCCAGAACTATTTTTTCTGGAGTTGTTTTCTGGTCACATGGTCACATCCAGGAATTTTATGACTGTCTTCATGAAGACAATAATAGTTTGTAGTTGTGGTCCAGTGGTTAAAGCAATGGACTAGGAATCTTTCCACACAGGTTCAAATCCTGGTGTGTGTGTGAAAATTTTTCCTTTTATTTTTTAATTTTTTTAGCAGTAATTTTAATGTTTGTAATTTTATGTTTGTTTTTAAAAAACTTTAATTAATTAATTTAATTTTTTAACAAACATAAAATTACAAACATTAAAATTACTGCTAAAAAAATTAAAAAATAAAAGTAAAAATTTTCACACACACACCAGGATTTGAACCTGTGTGGAAAGATTCCTAGTCCATTGCCTTAACCACTGGACCACAACTACAAACTATTATTGTCTTCATGAAGACGGTCATAAAATTCCTGGATGTGACCATGTGACCAGAAAACAACTCCAGAAAAAATAGTTCTGGATTAGTGCTCCAGAACTATTTTCCTGGAGTTGTTTCTCAGCAACCAGTTGTTTACCATATCCCTACACAGCCTTTTCACTCAAAATGTCTACTAGAGCCCAAAAAGAGTACAGATTTGGGATAATTACCATGGTTAATCAGCTGACCATGGAGATTTAAAAATTTAGGCAATTATTAAGCTCACTTTAGACATCATTTGGCCAAAATTTGGCCAAAATCTAAAATGACTTATTCATGTGGTTCCCTTGTCAGTAGGCCTTAAAATTCACATATAAAGAATAATTATCTTTTTAGAAAAGTTAAAATGTATAAAATAAATTAAATAAATACTTTGTTTGTCTGTAATAACTAATAAATGACGATATTTTAAATTCAATCCGTTTAAATGTGACAATGTTGCAGCAAGCAGAACCATAACACATCTCGATTTATTACGAAACAACAAAGAAAATAGAATTTTGATAATTTTGAAATTTGGATTGAAATAAAACTCTTATATTCTTTTTCCAGCTTGATGTATACCTTTATCGTTTCTTTTATGCAATACAGTGATAATTTTTAGTTTAGTCTTCAATTTTCCATCGGTTCAATGGCTTCCGCATCTCTACATTTCGAATTTCGTAATTCTCTTCTAATTTCACTAGTTATCGACGGATGAGAATGAATTTTGATCAGATCCAATAAGAGCTCTTTCTGATCGCTCGACATGTCCTCTTTGTATCTTTGACACAAAACCAACAGAGCCTGATGCCAGAGTACCGTCATTTCTCGTTTATCATGCTCGAATCTAAAAAGAAATTGAATCGAATTGAATTAAAACTCAAAATTCGTTTTAAAGAGTTCACTTACTGTAAGAAATGGTAGACGACGCCGTCGACTACTCGGTAAGGCAAAGCGTATTTTTTATCGAGCAAAATCCTCAAGAAAATACTGTTCGCGCCGCTGTATTTCATCTCCGCTATTTTAAGCAGCGCGGCACACGAGTGAAGAATCGGGATCGAGTTCTTCGACATGACGCTTCCGACGATCGTCGCTTCTCTCAAAGAGCAATCGCCCGCCTCGCAGATTGGGAGCAAGATTCCTTTGAAAAATGCACCAGGTTTAAATAAAGACTTCCGCAGTGCCTGAATAAATACACAAAATAAATAAAATGTAGCAAAATGAAACAAAATAAATCGAGATAAATCAAAATAAATCAAGATAAATCAATATAAATCGAGATAAATCAATATAAATCGAGATAAATCAAAATGAATCATGATAACTCGACATAAATCGAAATAAATCAAAATAACTCTAAATAAATCAAAATAACTTGAAATCAATCAAAATAAATCAAAATAACTCGAAATAAATCAAAATAACTCGAAATAAATCAAAATAAATCAAAATAACTCGAAATAAATCATGATAACTCGACATAAATCGAAATAAATCAAAAGAAACAAAAATAACTTGAAATCAATCAAAATAAATCAAAATAACTTAAAATAACTCGAAATAAATCAAGATAAATCGACATAAATCAAAATAAATCGACATAAATGACAATGAAATCGACATAAATGACAATGAAATCGACATAAATCAAAATAAATCGACATAACTTGAAATCAATCAAAATAACTTGAAATAACTCGAAATAAATCAAAATAAATCGACATAAATCGAAATAAATCGAAATAAATCAAAACAAATCAACATAACTTGAAATAAATCAAAATAAATCAAAATAACTTGAAATAACTCGAAATAAATCAAAATAAATCGACATAAATCGAAATAAATCAAAATAAATCGACATAAATCGAAATAAATCAAAATAAATCGACATAAATCGAAATAAATCAAAATAAATCGACATAAATCGAAATAAATCAAAATAAATCAAAATAAATAATTTTAGCTTACTCCATACAGATGGACGTTCAATTTCTTAAACTCCGCAACATCATCGCGAATTCGTGGCAACAAAACCAAATTATAAAACCTAAAAACAAAAAAAAAACAATAAAAAAACAACAATTCCTTTCCTCCCAAACCAAACCCTCCGCCTCACCTCTGCGCCATGCGCTCCTTCAAATTCGAAGCAAAAATCCTCGTCGCCTGGTACATGGCAGCGGCCGTCCACTGATCCGGCTCCGTCAACGCCAGCACTTGTTCCCAGTTGGCCAACCGAGGAATAATCTTGAAAGCCTTCGGCAGCCTCCCGCTCCGATACTTCGACAACACTTCCCGCACGCCCCTGTACATAACAACCACTTCCGGTCTCAGCTGAACCACGTTCATGTAACTCATGTCCGACGTCTCCGACGCCAATTCCGTCCGCTTTTCCGTCACTTTCTCCTTGATTATGTCCGCGAGTGTGCGCCTCACGCTCGGGTCGGGGGCCATAAACATTTCCAACGCCCTGGCATCGTCTTCGTCAACATCCTACAATTTAATTCAATTTAATTTAATTTTAATTTTAATTTTAATTTTTTTTTATACCGCAGAATAGTCTTCGAAATCCGCGTCGTCCAAATCGGACTCCGGCTCGGAGGTGACGTCATCGCCCAACGTTGGCTTTCCACAAACATTTTTGCGTTTGTTTGAACTGAAAATCAAATATTATCATTATTATAAATGTGGATTTAATCAAAATTGTGTCGAATACGGACCTAGAAATGCCAAATTCTTCTTCCAATTCGATTTGCTGCTCTCTCGCTTGCGTGATGATTTTGTTGGATAATTTGTGGTCGACGTACTGTTTTTTTTTTTTAAAATAAATTAGTCAAAATAATATCGATTTCTTTCGAGTTTTCCCGACTTACTTCGTCTTCTTCTTGCCTCTGCTGTCGCGCTTTCACTCTGCCGGACGGCTTCGTCAACCTGTCGTCTTCCATCTGCGTGTCGAGTGCCACTTTGCTTCTGCCATCGCTTTTTCCCTTTATTTTACCCATCGCTAATTAAACTGAAATCTTTTAAAATGTTTAAAACCACGCTGCGACGGTGACCATTTTGGATTCCGCTATGACGTCATAGGTCTGAAGATTTTAGAACCGCTTTTATTCGAGTTCCCTATTTTTCCACCAAACGGCGCTGGAAACATTTTGGTTATCTCAAAACCCGGTACCGCATGCATTTCAAAAGTGGTTTGAAAAGAAATATATCGGCAATTTACGTCATTTCTTTATGAATTTATGAATTTCTTTGGGCATCTTGGTGATTTTTAAATGTTTTAATCCACTTATGAGTGTTGGATAATTTTAAAAGTAATTAAAAGTCATTTCTAGTCGCACAACAACAACAATAATCCATTGTCAGTCACTAAACATGACGACCGAGACATCGACGACGACGACGCCGAAGGAGATTGCGCCGCCTCCGCCGTACCCGGCCGCGTACCCGCCCTACTACGGGCCGCAATACCAATACCTGCAGCCGGTCATCGTCTACTACGATCCGCTCAATGCGAATCGAACGTTCGCACCGCCGCTGCAAATACAACATGTACCCGCAAACGAGTAATCAATACGACTAATTAATAATACTAATTAATAATAGTATTTTATCGATTCGATTCAACTGCAGTCGCCAAGACGGAAGACCGTATCTCAAGTGGTACGTCACGTGTCTGTGTGTGATGGTCGGCCTGCTTCTTGTGGCGATTATTACTTACTGTGAGATGAAATGAACGAATTTCGAAGGAAAAATCAAAAACTTTGTCGTTTTTGCAGCGCTAGTCAAAGCCGCCATCAAATCGGTGGAAAAGTCGAAATAAAGTCAACTTAAATACGGAAATAAATTGAAATTGTGGTGTAATTCGTGGGATTTGTTTATTGGGGACGGAAGATGAATTTTATCGGCATTAAACATTCAATCAAATGGAATAAAAGATTAGTTTTCACTCGCATTTGGTCGCGTCGCCGAGAGATGTCGCCACGGTGCGGGCGGGCGGAATCGGAAGCCGAATCGACGACCGCAGCGCCGTTTTCATTTCATTTCCGCACACGATTTCGAGGTTTTTCGCGCCGCGCTCGTTTTTAGGCTATTCCATCGCTGTTCGCGCTTCATATTATTCAAAATGTCAGGTCGAGAAGGTAAAATAAACTACATTTCACTATCTAAACACCATCTAACGAATGACCATTTTATCAATTCTTTGCAGGCGGTAAAAAGAAGCCTTTGAAACAACCGAAAAAGGACAAGAAAGACGTGGACGATGTAAAAAGATAATAAAAAAAGAATGAATCGATATTAAAAATTACGAATTAAATGAATCGTTGCAGGACGAAATGGCGTTCAAGCAGAAACAGAAGGATGAGCAAAAGGCGATGAAGGAAGCGGCGCAGAAAGCCGCGCAGAAAGGACCGATGGGTACGACGAGTTGAATTGGTTTTTACTTTTTAATCTGGAAATTGATGGATTGTTTTTTTCACTTTAGGTGGCAGTGGGATTAAGAAATCCGGCAAGAAATAATGGCACTTTGGTCTATGCAGAATTTTGTACATTGAAAATTGAAATGAAAGCTTTGATAAATAATTTTAAATAAAACTTGGCGCTCATTTGTACGGGAACGAAACCTAAATCGTCACGATTGTTATTTCTCTATTTGCAAGTTTTCACCTTATCTCGATCATTTTTAGCTGTTTCAATCTACTTTTTAAGTGTTTGATTATTTCTTTTTTAACCTAAAAATTTATTTTATTTATTTCTAAATGTGGTTTTCAAGATTTAGGTCATAGAAATCATTCCACGAGTTAAAAAGACTATTTATAAATTTCTTTTAAAAAATATGACATTTTGACTTCATTTGCCGAACAGAACATGTCAATTTTTAAAAATAAAATTGTTTTCATACAAGACAGATTTTATATCAAAAATAAAATCTTTCGAATATAATATACATTCACAGTAGCTGCATTCAAAAACTAAAAAAAAATTGTGTTTTACCTCAATTTTAAACTAAAAATGACATCATTTCCCCGTTTAAACCCATGTTAAAACTTAAAATACACTTGCATTAAAATTTTTATTTTAATTTTTGATTGCAGCTACTATTAATAAAAATAAGAATTTCCTCTTCATCTTGTTACAAAAATTACAAACGTTTTATTATTCATTTCTCAACTCGAGCTCCACCCACCGCCTCGCAAACATAGAAAGCAGGACTGCCCGAATAATTATCCTAGATTTAAATTTAAAAAAAAATTAATTAATTAATTAATTAATTAAAACAAACGACTAGATTTCTAACCTGTAAGTGCTCGATCAAAGTAGGCACAGCGCTCTTTTTAACCAGTGTGACCGTACACCCGCCGAAACCACCGCCGGTCATCCGACTACCAAAAACACCTTCAACTTTCATACTTTCGTCGACTAATTGATCCAATTCTTTACACGAAACCTCGAAATCATCTCTGAAAACAAAAAAACAAATTAATAAATAAAATTTTCAAAAAATAAAATACAATAACAGTGATGTATTGAACGCGAACTCAAGTTTATTTGTTCATGAATTTCATTCGTGAATGCGTTCACTTTTCAAAGTGAACGAGAAAAATAAACAAATTACGTTCAAGCGTTTTGATGACGTTTTCATCATCAAAACGTTCATTTCCAATCGCTTTTTTCGTCATAAACAGAGATGAAAATGACTGCTTTACTAAAAAAAAAGTGTTTTTTTTTATCTGAAATTCACAAAATGTGACAAAAAACATGTTAATTTTTATTAAAAAACTCGAAACAGTGAACGTGAACTATTGGTTCAACTTCATGAACTTTAACTTAGTTCAATTTGGAAAAAATTAGAGTGAACGTGAACGTGAATGCATTCACATGGTCATGAACACGAACTTGAATGCAAGTGAACGAGATACAACACTAAAATAAAACAAGATCGAGACAACCTCAGCGAGACGTGACTTTCGACCATCAATTTCCCAAACAGCGTCATATCATTATTTTCTAAAGCATTCGCTGCTCGGATGGTCCGTTCGATCTCCGTCACAACGTGCCGGGCACGTTTGAAAATGAGAGGATCCATGGTTTCTTTAAACGCGTCCAGTTCCTTCACCGAAACCTTGCGAAGACTTTTCTTTCCCATCAACTCGGCCGCTCGTTCGCACTGGCGTCGTCGGGTCGGGTATTCGGTGCCCGATAATTCGTGACGCACGTTTGAATTTGTTATTAGAATCGACACTTCGGGGTCGGTGAGCGGAACCAATTTGGTCGTGCTGGATTCGCAGTCCAGGAGCAAGGCGTTGCCCGACTTGCACAGACAACATGCAAATTGATCCATGATTCCGCAAGGCACATGCGCAAAATCGTGTTCTGCTTTCTGACATGCCAACGCTTTAGTTTTCACGCTGAAAATACAGAAATAAAAATAACAATTTTAGTTTCACTAGCTGCATTCAAAAACTAAAATATTTTGTGTTTTACTTCAATTTTAAACCAAAAATGACATCATTTCCTGTTTAACCCCATGTTAAAACTTAAAATACACCTAAACTAAAATTGTTATTTTAATTTTTGAATGCAGCTAGTGTATTTTAAGTTTTAACATGGGTTTAAACAGGAAATGATGTAATTTTTGGTTTAAAATTGAAGTAAAACATAAAATATTTTCGTTTTTGAATGCAGAAACTGTTAAGTTGAATATTTTGTGTTTGGATGGTGATGGTGATTTACTTTGGTGCGTGGTTCCCCATTAATTCTTCTAGAAATGTGTACGTGGCGACTTCGAGGGAAGCAGAACTCGATAAACCACCTCCGATCGGGATTGATGTTACAATTGAAGCTTGAAATGGGCATATTGATGAGCCTGCATTTTAAGAAAAAAAGGCGTAATAAATGCCGGCAAATTGAATTTTTGTTTTAATAAATGGGTATTTACATCTACAATTGAATTTTCCCATCTAAAATTGAATTTTTCCATCTAAAATTGAATTTTCCCATCTAAAATTGAATTTTCCCATCTAAAATTGAATTTTCCCATCTAAAATTGAATTTTTCCATCTAAAATTGAATTTTCCCATCTAAAATTGAATTTTCCCATCTAAAATTGAATTTTCCCATCTAAAATTGAATTTTCCCATCTAAAATTAAATTTTCCCATCTAAAATTTAAGTTTCCCATCCACAATTTAATTTTCCCATCTGAAATTTAATTTTTACATCTGAAATTCAATTTTTCCATCTAAAATTGAATTTTTCCATCTAAAATTGAATTTTTCCATCTAAAATTGAATTTTCCCATCTAAAACTAAATTTTTCCATCTAAAATTGAATTTTTCCATCTAAAATTGAATTTTTCCATCTAAAATTGAATTTTTCCATCTAAAATTAAATTTTCCCATCTAAAATTTAATTTTCCCATCTAAAATTGAATTTTTCCATCTAAAATTGAATTTTTCCATCTAAAATTGAATTTTTCCATCTAAAATTGAATTTTTCCATCTAAAATTAAATTTTCCCATCTAAAATTTAATTTTCCCATCTAAAACTGAATTTTTCCATCTAAAATTGAATTTTTCCATCTAAAATTGAATTTTCCCATCTAAAACTGAATTTTTCCATCTAAAATTGAATTTTTCCATCTAAAATTGAATTTTTCCATCTAAAATTGAATTTTCCCATCTAAAATTGAATTTTCCCATCTAAAATTGAATTTTCCCATCTAAAATTGAATTTTCCCATCTAAAATTAAATTTTCCCATCTAAAATTTAAGTTTCCCATCCACAATTTAATTTTCCCATCTGAAATTTAATTTTCACATCTGAAATTCAATTTTTCCATCTAAAATTGAATTTTTCCATCTAAAATTGAATTTTTCCATCTAAAATTGAATTTTCCCATCTAAGATTAAATTTTCCCATCTAAGATTGAATTTTCCCACCTAAGATTGAACTTTCCCACCTAAGATTGAATTTTCCCATCTAAAATTGATTTTTCCAATCTAAAATAATTTTTCCCATCTAATATTGAATTTTCCCATCTAATATTGAATTTTCCCATCTAAAATTGAATTTTACCATTTAAAATTGAATTTTACCATCTAAAATTGAATTTTACCATCTAAAATTGAATTTTACCATCTAAAATTGAATTTTACCATCTAAAATTGAATTTTCCCATCTACAATTGAATAACCCCATCTAAAATTGAATTTTACCATCTAAAATTGAATTTTACCATCTAAAATTGAATTTTACCATCTAAAATTGAATTTTACCATCTAAAATTGAATTTTACCATCTAAAATTGAATTTTACCATCTAAAATTGAATTTTACCATCTAAAATTGAATTTTACCATCTAAAATTGAATTTTACCATCTAAAATTGAATTTTACCATCTAAAATTGAATTTTACCATCTAAAATTGAATTTTACCATCTAAAATTCAATTTTACCATCTAAAATTCAATTTTACCATCTAAAATTCAATTTTACCATCTAAAATTGAATTTTACCATCGAAAATTGAATTTTCCCATCTACAATTGAATAACCCCATCTAAATATGAATTACCCCATCTAAAAATGAATTTCCCCACCTAAAAATAGGATTCTTTCAAGTTTCTATCTAAAATTGGATACTTTTATTTTAAATTTGGAATCTTTCAATCTAAATTCGGATTTTTCTACAAAAAATTCGGATTTTTCCACAAAAAATTCAGATTTTTCCGCAAATAATTCGGGATTTCTCCACAAAAAATTCGGATTTTTCCACAAAAATTTGGATTTTTCCACAAAAAATTCAAATTTTCCCACAAAAAATTCGGATTTTTCCACAAAAAAATTCGGATTTATCCACAAAAAATTCCATTTTTCCCCAAAAATTTCATTTTTCCACAAAAAATTCCATTTTTCCACAAAAAATTCCATTTTTCCACAAAAAATCCCATTTTCCACCTAAAATCCGATTTTTTCACTTAAAGTTTCATTTACCATGAAAATTGGCAAGTACTCCTCTCACATAATTCGACCATTTCGGCAGACTCGGTGCAATCGGATCATTTGAAGTCGGGACAGAAATTTCTGCTCGTTTCGGTTCATCCGCGTGTTCTGCATTCGTCACTACGGTACACTTTGCACGCACGGATGGCAAATTCATTTCCTCCTCATCCACTTTATTCCCAACAATTAACGTAAAGAGAGGAATTGCCTGATTAATAAATAATATACATCCCTATTGTTATTGTTTTCGCTACATTATTTTACATTACAATCGGCAAAACGTATCCATCATTGTAATCGGTGTGCTCCCCAATCAAATTAACACGTCCTGGCGCCGTCACACATATCTCAGCTTGTTTTCCGAACGTTTGAAAGTGCAATTCTTGCGCTTCTCTCCTCAATTCGTCAATCGTGGGATTTTTTAACGCCATTTCTTCCACCTAAAATGAAAGCAAAGTTTTAAACCGAAAGTAAGATAAGCAAATGCCCCAAAGATTTGTTCAGCTTTTAGAGCCCCTGTCTGACTCACAAATAAATGAACACGGAGTTCAGTTTTGGAATAAGAAAATCTTTTTGGACATTACAAAAAGATGGTCTGCAGCCAGTGGAGCACAACTTGGACGTAATGCAATGCTTTAATTTGCGTTTTGCGCATGGTAGAGTGACAGTGGCGCCACCGTGGAGAATTTACAAACCACAAGGAAAAGTGGTTTTTCAAAGTCAAAATCGCACCATTTCTGTTTACAAGTATATTATTCGTCAATTTTATCTTGACAGTGT
The DNA here is from genome assembly GCA_949358305.1 of Strigamia acuminata. NCBI lineage: Eukaryota > Metazoa > Arthropoda > Chilopoda > Geophilomorpha > Linotaeniidae > Strigamia > Strigamia acuminata. The sequence continues at coordinate 61,585,819 of OX442314.1, read as the reverse complement.
AGTTCCAACTAATCAATGGGCACTCCTGCAAAAATGCCACTCCAAAGTAAAATAGATTTAAAATTTTTTTTTAGAAATTTAGTTGTATTTGATGAATGGCAGTTTTGAGGGTTTATACACGTTTAAGCCAAGAATGATCGATTTTTCTCAATTTTTTCCCATTTCAACCGTTTTTTTAAGTAGTTCAACCAATTTGAACATGTTTTCGTCAGTTTTTACACAAATATATAAATCTACAAACATGAAAAATGATGAAAAGATAAACGAATATTCCTAAAAAAAATTAAATGCAGAAACTTAAAAAAAAAATAAAACGACTGAATGTAATCATTTTTACACGTTTGTCACATTTAAACGGATTGAATTTAAAATTTCGTCACTTATTAGTTATTACAGACAAAAAAAAGTATTTATTTAATTTATTTTATACATTTTATCTTCTTTAAAAAGATAATTATTCTTTTGTGAATTTTAAGGCCTACTGCGTCTGGGTTCTTAGCTACGGTGTGTGACGGTATCTGACAACTGTTATTACGTCATATCCTGGCAATGGCGAAACACCTCAGTGAGGAAGATCGTCTCCGCTCGCTAATAATTTCATCTTATCCACGCAATACAATGCCATCCAAGGTTTTGTTAGTTGGAATCTCGTTTGTTGTAAGCATATACTTTATTACATCAAACAATCCGGCCGATAAAATTGTTTTATGCGACAATACTGAAATGTTTACGGTATTCATTCCAAATGGCGGGTCAAACTTGTCGTGTTTGTATTTTATTTAAATATCATGCGGGGGTGCAAAATCCAACTCTCTACCTCCACGTGGTCACCCCTGGATAAACTGAGAACATTCTGTGTCTCAGTGGAACCAAAAGAGAGCTGGTTTTTTTGTTTTCTAATATCATGTCTCAAGACCACATTTGCAAACACACTTGGCATTTATATTTTCCTCTGTATTGTAAGGCCGCATTCTTCTATGAATGCAGCATTTACATGACTGTGTTCGTAAGACCAAATGATTGCAGTGATTCCCAGACATGAGTTAAGAAACACGAGGTTCAAAACATCATTTCAGTATCAAAGTGAAAATGTCCCTAATTTAGCTTGGTTAGAGCGCAAACAACTCTTTACCTGTGAAGTTAATGGCAAAAGCCCACTCCTCAATATGCTGCAAATAGCTAAAATCACATAAATTTGCAAATTTTAGAAATTCATAAATTGAAAAAAAAAGAATTTTTGAAACATTTGTTTTCTCTCTCCAAAAAGATGATGTTTGTTTTGTTTGGTTTATTTTTCACAGCATTACGCAATAACAAACATAGTTAACGGATTAAAACAAATGGATGTTCTGGCTAATATGTTGAAAATAGCTTACTTTTTGTTTCGTGTCAACGGTTTGGATGATTGCTTTAAGACGACTAAAATTGACCATTGACCATGCCCCTGTTAGTTAACAAATGGTTATGCCAACAAATTAATTGTCCCAAAACTTGTAGCACAAATAAACAAGCAAACATCTTGATGAAGTGTTTGAATCCTCCTGTATTAGAAAATTGACAAGATTAGTAAAAAAAAAAAATTAAACAAAAAGAAATAGAAACACCTGTCATGAACAGGCTCTATATAAAGGGGTAATGGCGTTTTGAATTAGACGCTGGTTACAAAAAAATATGTAGGCCTAAACTAAATTCACCAAAAAATATGTAGGCTTAGACTAAATTCACGGAAAAATATGTACGTCTAAACTAAATCCACGAAAAAATATGTAGGTCTAAAAAAACGAAAGAGAATATCACTTACCGAAGAGGGGAATCGTAATCCGGTTGCATCTGGTTGTACATGTCGCTAAAAAACCTTGCATAATTTAATCCTACCATCTGACGCTTAGGGAATGTGCCGGTATGCCATTCCCAGGACCATGAGCGGCACATGGATTAGGGACTCGGTCTTGATTAACAGTGTTCATCAAGTTTATCAACCAATATTGGTTGCAATTGCAGATATGCAGGCAAGTTCTCTTGGAATTGAATCCAGTTATCATGGCATTTTCTTGGATACTTCCAGGGCCAGTGTCCATCTGCTCTAACTAAAATAAAAAACAAATTGATTAAATTTTTTTTTTTAAATTTAATTTACATGTAAACTGGCGTGTAAAAGGAGATTAATTTTTAATTTTTAATTTTTAAATCACATAGCACCAAATTATCATTCTCTTAATGTCTTCATTTTTAGGAAGTGTGACCTGATCGTCCCTTCCAGAACACAGATCAAATACTAAGAGCCAATCATTTTTCTGCACTATTTTGAACCCTTCGAGATCCTAAAAAAAAGAAGAAAATAACATTTTTAATTTTAATTTTTTGTTTTTAGTTTTAATTTACGGGTAATTTTTCCTTTAAGTTGTTACAATACAATTGATTAACCTTTCATTTTTTCTCAATATTTCAAACATTTAAACACTTGAAATTTGAATCCTTTTTTTATTATAAATTTTTTCAATTTCTTGTTTCTCTTTAGAGAAAAAGGGTTTGAAACATGTTAGTATTTCTTGTTCTGCAGTAATCCCTCTCATGTAATAAGTGTTAACCTTGGTAAGATTCGTTACCGGTATGGTTAAATAATCTAATGCAATTTTGTAATAGGTATCAGCTATGCTTGAATGCCCCTTTGGCGTTAAAGCTATGTATTCTAAAAATCTTCGTACAACATCATCTATTGGCCTTTGTAGTTGCCGCATAATTGTGGCAGGAGCAAATGTTGCTGCAGCAGCAACATTTATTACCGGTAGAAATGGTGACATTACTGCATAATCTGAAGCTTCTAATGCTGGACGATATTCGTGCGAATACGCGAAATTCAAACTCCGAAAGATGTGAATTATTGGGTCATCCGGATATTCGGTTATACATTTTTTGAGAATTAGTCATATATGTTTGATATCCTTGGCGTAAAAGTACGCTTTACAAATTTTGGCGTTTCTCACGGTACAAGGAGGTACAGTAATGTTTTATAATTGTGTAAAACGTCATTGGTTTTTAGTTTGCCTAGTGCGAATTCATTCAAACTCCAACTTGTGATGATTACAAATCCGTATTTATCAATGTTCACAATAGATGGCGCTGTTTACCAAACGCGCGTAATTCAAACTCGATAAAAAAATAAAAAGTGTGATAAATAATTATTTAGACACGGTGAATAAAATATAACTATTTTATTCGACATAAACTAAGTATTAATTACTTGATGATGTTGATTCTGTAGAATCAATATCCACGTTACTTACCTGTCGAAGGGAATCAATTGGACCCTTCCTGCCCCCAACTGGGCCCATCTGGACATAGTCGTATTTTAGGTCCGGACTAGTGACCCACGAATCCGCCGATTCGTATGCTGATTGGCTGTTGCCAATCTAGTAGTTCTACAGAACTATATAAGCTCCAGTTTCTCACCTCTCATCCCCCCTGGCTTGATAACTGTAAATGTCTGTAATTGAATTGTTGTTATCGTTTGATTTCACTTTCTTATCGACACATCAGGCCACCTCAGCTCTCCACAATCGGTATTCATTACTATTGTTATTGTTGTTGTAGGGCCTTTTCGGGAAGGCTAACTCCGGTAATAGACATGCATTCGCATGAAATGGCCCCGTAACGTTAGCCAGCTGTTCTACGGGACAGTAGGAGTTCGTACGGTGGCTTAATATAACGGTCGTATACAGTACGACCTTGCTAAATGAAAGTAGGTCCCTCAGCTAACTGGCCTCAGTCCGCTGCAGGATGGCTGTTGTAAACAGCCTTCGCAGGTTCCCGTCTTTCTACGATTGGTCCTTCCGCTCGTTAAAAGTCGGTAAAGGCCTAATGCACAGGTGACACGCCGGGTTGGTAGCCCGTGAGTAATATCTTCAAGATGTTGCGATAAATAACTACCTGGATAATAATAATCCAACGGCAGTGGCCAAATAATACTTTACCCGGTGCTCGATCAATGGATCCCGCCATCGTAAGGCATGCTGGCGGATGGAGGAGTCAAATCCTCCCGCGATGGTTCTCTCGACCGTCGTGACGGTCCCCGCCCCATCGTACCCTCCGGGTTAGTAACCCGTGAACGATATATAAAATATATCGTGTTAAACAAATTACTCGGGCATTGGTAATCCTGTATTGGCAATATCTTTTAAACCCGGTAAGTCCATAGAAATGTTTACCTGGTGGTTGGTACCACCGATAGCGAGTTAAAGCACACAATTAAATACTTGGCGCCTGATCACGAGATCTTGTCGTCGTAAGGCATGCTGGCGGATGGAGTCTCAACAACTCCCGCGACGTTCTCTCAATTGTCGTGACGGTCCCCGCCCAATTAATATTTATACAACAATTCATTTGTTGTATTCCACTAACTACTTTACTTTTATTCATTTGGAACATGGAATATTCTGCTGAATATTCCTACTTATGCGAAGGACTCTTCGCATTATTAGATACTCGAGCTGCGGACCAAATACGTCTCCGTAGTGATATTTGTGACGATGCCGCAAGTCAGCCGTATCCCTCTGGCTTTGCCCGGATCCTCAACCAGTTGATGCCGCCCATTTACACGCGTCAAGAACCCATCTTTATATTGTTAATATTTAGTAATAATTAGTGAGTTTGCGGTTGCCAATTGTTCCTTATAATTATGAGTTACAAGCTCATAATTATAAAATTGGACTTATAACATAACGTAACTCCTCAATTTTTACACTATTTTGTAAAATAAGGGAGCCAATCAGATCGCTTAACACTATTTTAAGCTCCTCCCACTATTGCAAATGGCGCTGATGGTGCTAATAGAAATTCAAAATGGCTGCCTGACCTGTTTCAACAATCAGCCTCAATCACAATTTCTTTCTGCCATCGAAGGATAGAAACAACTAAAATCATTCCAGGTAAGCAAATAAATGAACTGGAAGACAATTTCATGTCTGAAAACTGTCAAATTAGTAAAACTACAGATTTTCATTTTCTTTTGCATATGGATTTGTTCTACCATTACATGCAAGAGATTTGTACTGTTCACATGGTATTTATAAGTATAATTTATAAAATGTTTATTGTACCGCAAGTGCCTATTTCAAGAAGGAATTATAATTATAATTATGAGCTTGTAACTCATAATTATAAGGAACAATTGGCAACCGCAAACTCACTAATATGTTATGTCACACTAAAACTGTAAGTTATTTCTATTTGATCACATATTCATGTTGGTAAAGACTTCCGTAGCTTATCTCGGTTAGGTTGTTGCTAAACTTAGCAACGTCTTGTATAAACCGAATTATCTATCTCAAAAGGACTAATAAATTAGCCCAAAAGTAGAATCGTCACAAACTTCGGTTTGGATGCTTACTGCCAAATTATTTACAAATTCTACCGATTCTATTAACATGATGTTTGGTAAGTTTACAATGGACCTCGCAATTGCGAAGTGTTAGACTGCTGTGTACATCATCAACGCACAAGGAGAACCATTGGCTGCTAGATCTTGTAAAGAATATTTATAGTTTGCATCCACATAAGCTATTGGTGTAATGTTTGCATCGTCTGAATAGGTTTTGCGATTGTATAACCGTTCCGACTTCCGAATCAGGTGTTACACCAATATTGGCTAATTCAGCATGTAATACATTAGGATCGTAAATCGCCATATTTATTCGATGATTAACTTCAATGTCCTTTTAAAAAATAAACAATTTAAGAATTTGTCACGTCGTAGTCTACTTTTTAACAATGGTTTCGGAAATTTAAGAATTTCCAGGGATTGTAATAACCAGAAAATTTAGGTTCGCAGGCGCTGCAACTCTTAAAACAGGTTAAGACAGCGTCTATTCGTGAAATCTGTATTTTATGGGTGCAGGATTCAATTCGGGCGCCGTACAAAATGGCGAACGTTGATACTTCGAATTTAAGACCAAAATATCGCTCTTCACTAGGGAAAATGTCGTCATATGCTAGGCGTACTTACGAAGAGTATATTTCTTCTCCTGGACACGCGCAAACGTTGGGTGAACGCGCAAACAGGTACCAAACCGCAGACAACGTCGTCGAACCGTCGATAATGAAATGAATACGCAATTGAGACGAGTATGAGTTCAAAATGTCTAGGCTGAGGAGGAAGTCACAGTCGTGGCATAAAATGTATTGACGAATTAAGACCGTCGAATACGCCGCTTTTCCAGTAATTTGTACGCAAATAATGGGCAAATAATAAAGGTTGTGGTTAGATAGCCAACCATGAGAATTCGGGCTGCAATGTGACCGTATGCGTTGAGACGCAACATAAATCGCACTTGGAAATCTTCCAGTTGAGACAGAAGATGTTGACTAGTCGAAGGCGAAAATTATTCTCTCTGTCCAAGTTGTCTTGACAGAACAAGTCACCTCTGATCACATGTCAAAGGCCAAGTCAATTCCCAATGGGGACTGGGCAGAAAACAGGCGATCAGGGGTGAAATATGCAAATTTAAAGCGCGATTATATCAACTTATTGCAGAATTCTCATGAATTGTCTGGATGGGGTGACCAAAACCAGGCCAAATCAAAGATAAATGTCAAAGATAAGGAAAATAATATAGAACAAAATAATAAATTTAGATTTGGGAAAAATAAAATAAATTAAAGGAATTAGAACAATTTCTCAATAAAATTAGGGGAAAATTAAAAGGAAGGCGCAAAATGCGCTCAAAATTTTGAAAATTTCTACTGCTCAAAGTCAGGACCGTGACATTCCCCCCCACCTAGATGTTTATTATATGGTTTCTATATAATCAACATCTAAATGGAGTTAACAAACATGATTGATAAAAATTTGAACATATAAATAAATAAAAATAATGAATCAACAACATTAATCTCATAATAAACACATAACACAGGTAGGGATTTATTTGGATAGACGCAACAGGCGCACAACTTGGCGCAATTACAGACAAAAACAAACAAACACAAACAAATGGGTTTAGGAGAGGAATATTGTAAAAAATCGTTTGATTAAAAATTAACAAAATCAATAGACGTTTAGGCGCTAATCGCGACTAAATTCTATATAGAATAATAAAATTTGTTAAATTATTTGATAACACTTGGAATTAACAATGATATTTTTTGTTATGACTAGAGGATTAAATATCTCGAGATTAATTAACAATACCTATGGGTGGCAAAATTTCTATAAAAATGTAAATTATTAGCAAATAAAAATATTGATTAGGCGCTGATTTGGCGTCAATTATCACAATATAAAGATAGCAAAATTTCAATGATCACAAATGGTTAATGAAAATGATTAGCAAAAATGATTAGTAAAATATAAATATCAAAAAATAAAAAGTTCGCAAACGAATATTATCTTCTTTCGTAGGCGTTTGAGTTTTCACGGAACTTTACGTAAAAAATCTTCATCGAGGCGCATAACATTCACATTTTAAACAATTCTAACACTCATTGTCTGTATCACAATTATCACAACAAAGTCCACACACACAACAGTTCGTATATGGGTTTTTAGAAAGGCGCAAAGTCACTGTAGGTTCTTGAAGTCAATCTATGAGTTTTATTTTTTTTTTAAAATGCAGACGCGCCCTGACCGTCCATCGCATAATAGACCAGTCTAAGCGCGGTTTTCACGAGAATCACTCTCACCTGTTGTTTAGAAGTCGCGTAGCACTTCCGGCTAATTCGGTTTACTCGGTAAAGGAAATGCCCAACATAATATTGTTTAATGATGGACAATAACTTTTCACCCGCGCTGTGGTCAAGCTGCAAGTCCGAAAAGATGATCGTCTCGAAAAGGCGCGTCAGAATACTCCAATCCACGACCAATTCGATTTTGGGCTCCCACGGCAATGAGTAGAAAATATCATCAATCGGGATAATTTCCTCCATTATTGCTAATGCGCAAGTTGGCTCCACGAGACGCTTCTCTTTAAGCTTCGGTTCGACCGGCTCGCGCAAACTCTCACGTGTGACAACTTCGCCTGGATCGTCGTCCTTTTCCTTTGGTGGTGTCAAAATCATTTTTGGCATCCTCGACATCAATGGCGATCGACGTCCAGCCCTTGCGCCGCCCCGTCCAACTCCAAGAAGTCTGAAAGGCTCGTCGACCTGAATTACCTCAATCTTGTTGTGTTCTTGCGCCGCCAGGAATGCTTTGTGGTTCTCTTCGTCGCCCGTTGACTCGCGAAGCGACTCGACATCCGACATCGAATAATCCACATCCGATGATAACTCCGAGGCGAGTATTCCTGTGTCCGCCACGATCACGGGGTCGTATCGGAATGAGTATTTGGTCCGAGGATCTGCCAATTTCGGATTTTCGGCAATTGCGTCCTCAAACTGTTGCACCAATTTTTCAGGCGCCAACTCGATGAGGATCTTTTCTGAAAAGTTCTTAATTTCATCCTCCGTCATGATCAACTCTGGATCCAGTGGTGGCTTGGCGGGCGCATTTCTCTCGTCCTCCAGTCGCTGGGCTTCCTTGAGCGCGTCGGCCTCTCGAAATCGTTTGACGGCGTCGCGACGACTCTGATGCATCTGGGTGATGATCTCTTTTAAATTAAAGTGCACGGCGTGCACAATAAGGTGCTGCACCGCGTGTTCGTCTCCGGTACAGTCTTTCGTCATCTTTGCTTCAATTTCCTTGGCGATGTTTCCGAGGCGTCCGAAAATCGTTCCGACGACCGTCTTGAAGTCCGAGGCGCTAACATTGAAATCCAGGTTGATCGACATCTTGAAAAGTTCGCTCCATCCCTCAGATCTCAGATTGATTCGTCCTTGGCCCCTGTTCTCCATGGGGTACAGTATCTCAAGCTCGTGGCGCCGGAATATTTCAGACATCTGAGTGAAAATACGGTCTGGGCGCATCGTACATCCATTTCGGTCGAATCCCTGGAGATATCGTGGCTTCAGAGATGCGCATCCCTTCGACGACGTCGATTCGCTCGAGACTGCTGAAATGGCCTTAGCAATTGGATTTGAAATCTTGCTCTCCAATTTTTTGATGTCGTGGATCTTTGCGCACTCTCCTGCATCTCTCGCAATTTCGGCAGCGATATTCGCGATGGATGAAGACGGTGTAAAATTCAACAACGCCTTGATATCTCGGTCAACCTGTGGGGAAAAATCAGCTTTAATTAGTTTTTTGTTAAAATCAGCAATTGTGTCCATTTGTGTATTTGAAGTTGCAATTTTGGAGTACGTAATCGGCACCGATGTCGCAGCAATCGAAGTCATCATCTTGGGCGTCACATTCGATTGGGTCACTGTAGTGGCATCGATAGATCGGGCAACTTGGCTCGATTCAGACGTCTCAATTGAAAACGATTTGTTCTTCACGACATAAAAGTAAGGAATGACGATTGGCGCAGCAGTGGTTACCGTTGTAACGTTGGTTGACTTCGCCTCCGCCGCCGTCACACTCGATTCCGTCTTGATGATCGGGGTCGACATCGTGTTGATGTTACTAATTTTTTCTCTCTCTCTTCTATTTTCTTCATTCTTCTTTACCTTTTTAATCACTTGATCGCCCAACGAAAGCTCTTCTGTTGGTTTAACGACGGGCAAGGCGGCAGGCGCTCCTCCAACCGCTCCATCTTCCTCGACTATAATCGAAGACGCGTTCGATGTTGGTCTGGATCGTCCCGTCACGAAGTGAGTGTCCCGGTTCGCCTCCGCTCCAATCCTCTCTGTCACTCTCTGTGTATATTCCTTCAAACGATGCGTGCTTCGCTCCTCGTAAGTATGTCGCGGGCGCAAATTTGAATGTTGAAATGGCAAGTCGGCCGCAACTCTCTCCGGCTCCGAATACGCTTTTTTCGCATCCGCGATTACATTAGGCGCCGTCAAACACAGTTCTATACCCGATTCCACGTCGTAAGTCTTTCCTTCAGGCGTCACAAACTGGTCCGGAAGTTCGGCAGGTTGCTCGCCGGCAATTATGTATGCTCCCTCTGGATATTTCCAAGTCAGTGGCCGGATTCCCTTCTCTTTGGCCAATTGCTTTATGCGTGCCAAATATGATGCGTGCGCATGACGAAAACGAGCGATGGCGTTCGCACTGCCGAACGGAATCCTCGGCGGCGGAAAATCCACTCCTGCCAACGAAGTTTTATCTATCGACTCATAACCAAGTACATACGCGAACATAAGGCGCATCCATTTCCGAAATTTGCAACGGCGCAAGTCACCGCCGCCCCGACACGCTCGGCATTCTCGTGGCGCCCGCAGTTGGTAAATTTCAAATCCTGTCCCGCTACAAACTGGACATAGTTCATAATTTGGGAAACTCTGGTCGTTCGGGTGGTCAGGATGAAAACGTGGCACCAGTCCTTCGCCCGAAGCTTCGATTGGTGGCATCGGAAGGTACTTTGGATAGCCTTTTTGGGTTGGTTTTGGAATCGTAATCGTTACTTTTGGATCGTAGGACGCCATAAAAAATTATTGTAAAGTGAAACTAAAAGAAATGGAAATTTTCCACGAAGAAAAAGTTATTTTAACGAAAATATTCAATTAAAAATGAATTGTTGTGAAATAGAAAGTACTTACGGGTGATAGACGCACAATTTCTAACAATAATTATCCAATTTTAGCAATTGTTAAATGTTTTAAGGCGACTATTCAGACGCAAACTAAAATGTGGCTAAGTCGTGCCCTCACATGTCTTTAATACACGCGGTCTCGCTACGGGGTCGTCTCTGTTGGACTTTGGAACCACTTTTGAGTTATTTAAATCATTTTTCGATGTGAAATGGCTTTGAAACGTTTATTTTATCATTTATCGGTAATTGTTTCCATTTTCCTGGGTTATTCAGTGTTTATTTAGTGTTTTCATGCTTGTTTGTCAGGAGAATGCATGATACCGGGTTAAATGTACTCAATACATTAGGTTTCATGCATCCTCTATCTTGTTCTTATGTTTTTCATTATTATTGTTTATAATATCGGCCACCAGATGTCTCTGGCTCATTACAAATGGCCGCTCACACGGGTAGTGTGTTTCCTTGTGTTTGTCCAGTGATTCTGGACCCATTATGTAAGTTTTCTCTTAATAAATGTTATATTTTTGGTTAACTATTGTATTTAGTTCGGCACTACACGTTTCTATAAGTGTAGTGCACGCGAATTTGATCGTAAGTCCGCTCAAACTCGCGTACGCGCATCACGCGCATTTGTCCGCACTTAGAAGTGCGTTTGACTCAGTTTTACGCTTCCTATCGCCTATTTCGGCGATATTTTTGCGCCACACAGCCACAAGTGGTAGCAGAGGCCTGGAAAGCCACCAGTGCCTCGTTTTTCCATTAATTTTCCGTGAATTTCGCGATTTTTCGCGATTTTTGCGGAAATTTTTGTTTTTTTCAGATTTTCGACGATTTCCGGCAGTCAACAACGTCTTTATGACGTTCACAACCCCGGAGTGCGGTCGTAATCGTCGATTTTTGAATTTTTTCAACCTTTTTTCGTGTTTTTCGAGTTAAAAACACTGTTTTTTTGTGTTTTTCGAGTTAAAAACACTGGTTTTTGTGCATTTATTGTGCAAGATAGCGACAATTGACCTAGGAAAGGTCTTGTTCTTTTTTTTTCCCTCTAATTTTTCGTGAATTTCGCGATTTTTCGCGATTTTTGCGGAAATTTTATTTATTTTCAGATTTTTTCGCCGATTTTCATCATTTGTCACGTTCCGACAACGTCTGAGCGACGTTTTCATCCAGAAACGGGCATAACCCGCTGTCTGCACCCCGGAGTGCGACAGTATCGGCGATTTTCGGGAAGTTTTTCCCGGTTTTCGAAATCGGTCGGCGATCTTTTGAAGAATTCCGCATTTTTTTATGCGCGGTGTGCACAGGGACGTCTGTGCATACAGATTCACCAACTTCTCCTTCTTTTTATTTCAGATTTCGAATTTATTTGTTAATTTTAAGTTTTTGGAGTGGGTCCCGATTAGTATCGGCACAGCCCTTCGGACATTCCGTCCAAGCTGTGCTTGTATTCTTAGACAAGGCTGAGCCCTGCGCCACCTAACATTCCCGCGGCCCCAGGTGGTCATAAAGGACGTTAGGGGGACACTTGTCTAAGGTTCTTAGCCAATTTTAGCATTGGCTCCCCGTCGAGGTTTTTCCGCTTCTAACAACGTTTAGTGAAGTGCTTCGAGTGAAAAGTGCTCCGATTACGTCTTTAGTGCCTCGAGTGTTTATGCGTGCTCATTATCGCCATTATCTCCGATTTTCCTCCGGAAAAATGCAGACAGCAAGAGCCAACTTGAATTGGAATCGGTACACGAAGGAAACATCGGCTTTTGCTATGGACAATCGTGGATGCAATCAATCCCGACCTCCTCGTCCGATTTCGCAGGTTCGCTGTTTTAATTGCGGCTTTTTCGGCCACTACGCGAATAAGTGCCCCCGCCCTCGCAAACAGGGCAAGGAACCGCAACCGGTCGCGTCTCAACAAGGCCGACCCCGCAGTAAGAGCAAACGACGGCAGAATAACAGTTCGCAGCAATCCGGTGGTCAAAACCGTGATGTTTCTCGTCCCCGAAGGGACGCCGCTTACCTGTTGTCGGCTCCACCGGTGATCGAAGCTCCGGTTGTACATTTTCTCCAGTCCCACGAATGGATTGTCGATTGTGGGGCCACCGACCACGTTTCGCACGTCAAAGCGTGGTTTACGAACTTTGTTTCCGTTGTCCCGTTCAACATCGAGTTAGGCCAGGGCAGTTCGAGGGTCACAGGCAAAGGTGACGTTCCGGTCAAGTCGCTCATCGATGGCTGCGAATGCACCGTATTGCTCCGCGACGTCTTATTCGCACCTGACTTCGGCGCAAATCTTATCTCGGTTTCTCGGATTGATAAATGCGGACATCACATCCACATTCACAACTCGGAATTGCATACGTATGAAACGGACATCAAACTAAGTGTTCTTCGGGCGAAACAGAAGTCTGGACTTTATTTCGTGGATGGGCTCATCTCGCCATTCGCCGCTCCGACTAATGTTTCGAGTTCGTCTGTTTCATCATCACTTCCGACTCCGACACCGACCACTCTAGTGACGAAGGAAGAGGACTTTCCCGCATTGCCCAAGTCTTCCAACAAGACTAAGAAGAAGTCGGCTGACAATATGACCGATTTCCGCTTGCCCGTCTCCTCCAACACCTTGCTTGTCCCTTCACTTTTCCCTACCAGTCCTGCTCCTATTCCCGGATCCCAACCTCAACAGATCCGGATGTATTCCAATGCCCTCACATCTCCTCCTCCCGTTGCCAAGTCAAACGCAGCATTACCTCCCAAACCAGTTAATCCTTCGGTTGCCAACGTCGCAGACGCCACGGGATTGTGGCACGGCAGGCTGGGTCACCTGCATACGAAGGCCATGCGGACTTTAGCGGCTAACTCCCAGGTTTATGGGCTTGATCCAGCTGCTGTTCGCCAGGAACTTTCCTGCAACACGTGCCGTGTTGCCAAGTCCACGCGTGCTCCACATAAGCCAATTTCCGCGCCTTCAACCACGAAACCGCTTGAATTGCTTCACATGGACGTCTGGGGCCCGTCGAGACTGCCTTCCATCGGCGGTGCTAATTTTGCCTTCACCATTATCGATGACGCCACCAGGTACGCCTGGCTTTTCCCGATCGCCCGTAAATCTAATGTTTTTGCTACGTTTAAAGACTTTGTTTCTCGCGTTGAACGTATTGCTGATTGCCGAATTAAAACAATTCGCACCGACCGTGGAGGAGAATTCATTTCGAGGGATTTTGACCGTTTTCTTGCCGACAAGGGTATTGTTGCTCAACGGACCAATCCCGCATCGCCACAGATGAACGGTGTCGCCGAACGCCTGAACCGGACAATGGGCGACTATCTCCGCTCCATCAACTCCGAAACCGGATTTTCGCACACGCTTTGGGCTGAACTTGCCGTGACGTTCACATATATCAAAAACCGCAGTCCGCATTCGAAGCTCAACGACGAAATCCCATACATTTTGTGGCGCCAGCGTGCTCTTTCCGTCAGACATTTTCGTAAGATTGGTTCCAAGTGCTGGGTACACTTCACCGCACCTGGACGCAACAAACTGGATCCTCGAGCGTGGGAAGGATTTCTCGTTGGCTACGCTTCGGGAACTCGAGGGTATCGAGTGTGGAATCCGGCTACGAACACCGTCACCGAATCTGTTCACGTCCAAATCGATGAACGGCAGAACTTTAAGCGCTCGCCCTTTTATGTTCCAGATCCGGATGACAATGCTCCACCCATGGAGGAGCCTGCTCGTGGCCACATCCCGTCACGTGTCACTTTTCGTGATAACTTTCCAACTCAGCCTTGGCCTCGTCGACGTCACGATTCGGATAACGACTCTTCTGCTGACAGCAGTGACGAGGATGGTATTGCCAGTCGTGCTCCCTCCGTCGCTTCGAGTGCTCCGTCTTTCGCTTCATTCGCACCATCTCTTCCTACAGCTGATGGTCTCATCGCCGCTGCTGACGGCTTAGCTGCTACGACTGATGGCTCTGTTACCGACGCTGATGGCTCTGTTACCGTCGCTGATGGCTCCGATAATGTTACGACCATTGCAGGACATGGACAATTTACTCCGACCGTACGTTCCACCCGCTTGCCTCATCTACGGCGTTCGATGTCCTACCCATCTCTCCCGGGTCTTGACGACACCGCAGCGATGTCTGAACAGGGTTCAGATTTTGACGAAGACCTTCTCGACGAAGCGGCTGCCTTGCCTGTCCGACTTCCGGGTACGCCTAATTTGGCGCCTTTACGCGCTCTTCATTGCCCTTGGAGTTTTGTTGGCGGCGTTTCGCCCTTCAGCGGATGGAGGAGAGAAGAGCATCTCCGGAAAGATCAGGTTCCGGGGAGGATTAAAGTCGACGTTTATTATTATCCGGAGCACGGTGTCCGCTTGCGGTCGCACACAGATATCGCCGCTTATTGTTTCGCACACCGGATACCGTATGATGAGTCCGTTTTCTTCTTCGGCAATTTAGAACACCACATGCCATATGCTCCGCCATCGCCTCCTCGTGTCCACATGTGTTTTCGGGAACCGGCCACATACGCCGAAGCTGTGAAATTGCCCGAAGCACCGAAATGGACCGAAGCAATCGACGAGGAACTTTCGACTTTCAAGCAACGAGACGTTTATAAGGAGGTTCCGAGACCCCCTGACAAGACTGTGCTCGGTTGCAAATGGATTTTTAAGTTCAAAAGTGACATTACCGGAAAGATTACCCGATATCGTGCTCGACTGGTCGCCCAAGGATTTCGGCAGACAATGGGCGTTGACTACGATGAAGTTTTTAGTCCCGTAGTCAATTTTGTCCTAATCCGTTTCTTCTTTTGTCTGCTGGTTATTCTCCTCGGATGGAGGGACACGCACCTCGACGTGAAATGTGCCTACCTCTACGGCGACCTTGACCACGAGATTTATATGCGGATTCCCGCTGGTGCCACATGTTCCTCGCCCGACAACGTATGGTTGTTGACCAAGTCGCTTTACGGTCTTCACCAGTCGGGGCGCATGTGGTACCAGAAACTTAATGAAACATTGACAGAACTCGGATTTCAAAAGTTTCCAGCATGTAATTGTGTGTACGCCTACGGACATTCGGCCATTATGCTGGTATACGTCGACGATATTGTTTTATTTTATGCTTCGGAAAACATCAGGGATCGAATACTCAAGCTGATCACGAGTAAATTCGACATTGTCGACCTGGGGCCAATCACCAAACTGCTGGGAGTCGAGTTCGAGCGTCGTGACGGGAAAGTCTTTATGACTCAACGCAATTACATTGACAAACTCCTCAAAAAGTTTAATGTTTCATCTGACGCGCTCATCAAGGTGCCAGTCACACCTGGGACCACGTTAGTCAAGGGACCGCTCACCGACCTTCCGGATTTTCCGTATCGATCACTCGTCGGATCTTTATTGTTCCTGGCTTCACGTACTCGCCCCGACATTTTGTACTCGGTGATCGCATTATCGCAGTACAACAACTGCTACACCGAGAGCCATATCAAGTGTTTGCTGCAGGTCCTTCGTTACGTCGCGAACACGAGCGAGTACGCCATCGAACTTTCGAAATGCGATTCGAGTCAACTGTGGGGTTGCACAGACGCCTCTTGGGCCTCCGACATCGCTACATCGAGATCATTCGGCGGATACATTGTTTACATCGGAAGTGTGCCCATTGGCTGGAGCTGCAAGAAGCAGACCAGCGTCGCTTGCTCCACAATGGAAGCCGAATTTGTGGCACTTGTCGAAATCGTCAAAGAACTCTATTGGCTCGACAGTATTTATCAAGTGTTTCCACCTTTACGTCGGTTATCGAAACCGATCATATTTTCCGATGCCCTCGCCTCGATTCAGTTCACGAACAACGACATCGAGAACTCGAAAACGAAACATATTCGAGTGAAGTTTCACTGGCTTCGTGAGTGGCACATTGCCGGATGTTTCGAACTCCGCAAAATTCCGGGTGAGATAAATGTATCCGACATTTTCACCAAGTGGCTCAGTTCAGAGCGTCTTCGAAATTTATTATCTCGGATTTTCGTCTCGAAGTAACTTTTTTCGATTGTTTAGCACCGACATTTTACATCGAAGGAGGGAATTGTTGGACTTTGGAACCACTTTTGAGTTATTTAAATCATTTTTCGATGTGAAATGGCTTTGAAACGTTTATTTTATCATTTATCGGTAATTGTTTCCATTTTCCTGGGTTATTCAGTGTTTATTTAGTGTTTTCATGCTTGTTTGTCAGGAGAATGCATGATACCGGGTTAAATGTACTCAATACATTAGGTTTCATGCATCCTCTATCTTGTTCTTATGTTTTTCATTATTATTGTTTATAATATCGGCCACCAGATGTCTCTGGCTCATTACAAATGGCCGCTCACACGGGTAGTGTGTTTCCTTGTGTTTGTCCAGTGATTCTGGACCCATTATGTAAGTTTTCTCTTAATAAATGTTATATTTTTGGTTAACTATTGTATTTAGTTCGGCACTACACGTTTCTATAAGTGTAGTGCACGCGAATTTGATCGTAAGTCCGCTCAAACTCGCGTACGCGCATCACGCGCATTTGTCCGCACTTAGAAGTGCGTTTGACTCAGTTTTACGCTTCCTATCGCCTATTTCGGCGATATTTTTGCGCCACACAGCCACAGTCTCGTCATAAAATATGACACGGACCTCTCGCGTGAACGAGATTTAATCACGCACTTCGAAGAAGCATGAGTTTGGACTTAGTAAATTTTCGTATCATCATTTTAAATTGATGAATTTCAAATTCCTAAACTAATCTTTACTTACTATTTTCAGCGTCTATCTTCCGTAAATATTTGGTTTAAAGCAGGGAAAATTATAAACACAAGAAGGAAAGAAGGTTGGGTAAAGCAAAGAAAGAAATAAAATTATAAAATGAAAAGAAATTAAGTTATTTTATCGAAAATGAAGCGATGATGGTTTCAATTTCCGATGTAAACGCAGCAACATGTTTTTCGATCATTGTTGCGTCCGTTTGGTCTAGATCATCATCATTATTGAACCAATGGCGCAATTCTACGACGTTATACGGCAGCATTCGACGACCATCCTTGTCCATAAGAATGACAGTATTGGGTCCAGTTAATTTATGGATTACGTAAACGCCTTCCGTCCTCTGTCGAAGTCCTGCAGCAAACTGTCGGTCCGCTGATGACAATTGTCGATTTTTAATAGACACAAAATCGCCTGGTTTGAAATCGTGTGGTCTTCTTTTTCGATCGAACCAACGTTTATGTCTAATTTGAGCTTTTTGTAAATTTGCAGTGGCATTATTTCGCAATTCTCTCATCAATTCATGCGTCTCTCGCGCTCGTGCCGGCGGCAGTGGC
Source organism: Strigamia acuminata (assembly GCA_949358305.1). Lineage (NCBI taxonomy): Eukaryota > Metazoa > Arthropoda > Chilopoda > Geophilomorpha > Linotaeniidae > Strigamia > Strigamia acuminata. The sequence goes on along the minus strand of OX442314.1, from coordinate 61,567,895 downwards.
TGTCCATCGTCGGTGTCCGAATCGAAATCACCTGGATAACGCGCCTCTTGTCCCGTCACCATTTGATAAGGAGAATATTGAAGCGAAGCCTGATATGCTGAGTTAATTGCCAACACAAAATATCCAATGTGAACGTCCCAGCGCACATGCTCTTCAATATAAGCTAAAATGCAGTTTTTCAATGCTTGGTTTAATCTTTCGGCTAAGTTCCCCTGTGGATGATAAACAGCCGTGTAGCGATTGATGGCGCCAAAACTCTGACATGCAGCTTGGAATTCCATTGAACGGAAAGCTGGCGCATTGTCACTTATGATGACTTTTGGAAATGCCCATCGCTGAATAAATCCTTGCAATTGTTTGATAGTTGTTTTCCAGTCAGATGTCTCAGTTAATCTCACATCTAACCATCGACTGGCAGCATCCACAATTACTAATGCGTAACAATGTCCTCCAATCGATCGGGGTTTCTTACCATAATAATCGATGTAAATTGTGTGAAACAAATGTCGTGGTTTGGCCATGATCATTGGTCCATATGGAAGGCGATTTAACGGCTTAGCTCGTTGACATGGTTCACACTTTTGAATCCAAAGTAAAACGTCCTCTTTCATTTTTGGCCAATAAACTCGGGCCCGGAGTCGATGAAGTGTTTTTTCAACTCCTAAATGTCCGCAGCTCGGCGGGTAATGCAGAGCCTTGAAATATTGTTCGCGTAACGCTAAAGGCAAATAGATTTGTCTTCTACGGCGAATTTTATTGATGTCGATCGGTGGATAACGACATAACATTTCCTTATACATAGCAAAATCTACGGCACGATACCTGATACGCGCTGCTTGTACTTGGTCGTTGGGCAAATGTCCTTGATCAAGATATTCGATTAATTCGGCGCTCCACGTGTCTTCGTGTTGTCGACGAATTATTTCGTTAATTGTTGGTATCAGACGAAAAGGTTGGTGATCCTGCGGCGCATCATGGAGTCGCTCGGCCTCGTCTTCTTCTTCGTCTTGTTGTTCATCAGCAACAGGGCGTCTCGATGCATTTCTTTGAAATTGTGATCGATCTTGACGCACTTGCTGTGGTATAAATCCTGCACGCCCCATCCATGCTGGTTGATAAGTTGTCGAATCATCCGACGAATCCGAATCCGGACCTCCATATCCGTCATAATTCGGTCGTGCAGCTCCAGATGGTCCTGCAGGTGGGCTCAACACATTAGGAGTTGGAAACGATGCAGTTGGCACATTTGGTGATGGCAGAGGCGGCATTAAAGGTGGCAATGGTGCAACAGCTCCAGGAGGCGTCGAAACTTGTGTTTGTTGACGTGCTCTGGCTCGGGTTAACACCTGATAATTTGGTGGCGGTCTTTTCTTATTCTTAGAACCTTTTGGCCTGCCTAATTTTGGTTTAATTTGTTGCTGTCGTCTCTGCGCTCTTGTCATCACAGCTGCGTTATTTCGTTGCTGTGCCGCAGCCAATCCAACTCCAATAATGTTGATTATTGGTAATTTTGGCCAATCATTTGGGTCGTCAAAATAAGCAATGTAGCATGTTTCATCAACGAGAGGCGAGTCGTCCGCATCCAATGGTTCCGATGGTTCCACAGGCGCACGGCTCAAGGCGTCCGCAACACGATTCTGTGCTCCTGAGCAGTAAAGAAATGTGAATTTATACTCACTGAGGGACAAAACCCATCGTGCCAGGCGTCCTTTTGGTTCTCGCTGCTGGAAAAGCCACTTTAACGACAAATGATCGCTTTCTAAATAAAAATTCATCATCTCAAGATACACACGAAATCTCTTGACCGCCCAAATCGCCGCTAAGCATTCAATCTCGGTGACGCTGTAATTCTTTTCAGCAGAATTCAATGCACGTGATGCAAAGGCGATTGGTGTTCGTTCACCTTGATCATTTAGTTGCATGAGGGCAGCGCCCAAACCTGAATAGCTGGCGTCTGTTTGTAATATATATGGCTTGGTCCAATCCGGGAATCTTCTGTGTAGAGTTGGTTCAGCCAATCCTCTCTTGAGTGAATTAAATGCTTCTTGGTGTTGAATCGTCCATTTCCACTCGGAATCTTTTTTGAGTAAGGGGCGAAACACCTCGCATGTTTTTGAATAATTTGGGAAAAATGACTGATAATAACCAATCATTCCTTTGAATCTTTGTAATTCTTTGATGTTGGTAGGCGCCGGAAAATACTGAATTGCCGTCACCTTATTTGGGTTTGGTTTAATATGTCCAGCCTCCACAATGTGTCCTAAAACTTCGAGCGATGTTCTGCACAATTCCGTCTTGTTGGCGTTCATCGTGAATCCCGCTTCATCCAAGGCTTGAAGAATTATTTTGAGATGTTGCACATGCTCCTCGAAAGTTTTGCTGAAAATTATGACGTCATCGAGATAAACGAACACGAACTTGTAAAGATATTTCGACAAAGTTTTGTTCATGGCTCTCTGCAGAGTTGCTGGGCCATTAATGGGTCCAAACGGCATTCTCACATATTCGAAAAGTCCTCTGTGCGTAATAAATGCGAGAAATCTCTCGTCACCTGGACGCACTCCAATCTGGTGGAAAGCTTCTCGTCCATCTATGATCGAAAACCAATTTGATCCTCCTAAATAAGAAAATATATTATCGATGTCGGGTAGTGGGTAGACATCTGGTAAAGTTTGAGCATTCATCGGTCTAAAATCCATAGCTGTACGCCAATCTCCAGTTTTCTTTGGAACAACAACAGGCGCCACCGCACAATCACTTTTTGATCGACGAATAATGCCTTGTTTTAGTTTCTGGTCCAAATAAGCGTCAATTACCATCTTTTTTGCTGGGTTAACGGGTCTTACAGGCACATGAATTGGTCTAAAGTCCGGTTTTAAATTTACTTCAAACTGAGTGTTGTTACATAATCCAACCTCCTCGCGAAATACTTTCGAAATTGGTCGAAGAGTCTGAATTAATAAACGAATTTGGGGTACCGTCAATGATGACCACAGCTGGTCGTAAATCCAATCCAGCTGTGTTGGATCACTGCTTGGTTGATATTGTAGTACATTAACATCCAGAGGCGGCTCCGAAATCGTTGAATGATTGTGTACTCTGGCCATGAGCGCATTTTCATCCACACGACGCAAAAGCTGTCTTCCCTGCGTGTTAAGTTGTTTTATTGTTGGTGACAATTCATAAAGGCGTCTCCGCTGTCGTCTTGCACGTCTGCGTTGGCTAAGCGTCGAAAACAATGATGAATTGAATTTTCTTGATTTTTTAATGGAATCCTTCCTCTTTGGTGACCATATAAATGACCACTGATCTCGTGTACGATTCCGAATCCTCTTGATTTGGTGCTGAGCATCGTCATTTGGATATTCGAAAATCTCTTGCGACAAAGGTCGATGTTCTAGAAGAATACAATTAATGTTATTAATTACTACCTTGGGTACATCCCCAGTGCTGTCCTTTGTATCATCGGGTTTCTTGATGGGAAATAAAAGAACAGATTCTGACTTGTTAGCTTGTTCTAAAGTCATGAATTGTCTTCGCTCTGGCGATCCCTTCAAATACCACTGGCACAATTCAAAGTCTGTGCACAGACCAACCGCTCTGCAGAAATCTCTTCCCAGCAGAAGGTCTTCTGATGTTTTGGGTATAATTAAACAAATGAAAGAAATAACGGCCAAAGGTGCGCGCACCGACAGTTTAACAGATCCCTTAACTGGAATTTTGTCATCGGCCGCTGTACGCACTGTTTCGTGAAGTTCGAGCAATTCCAAACCCATATTGGCTTTAAGTTTGTTAAATAATGACTCTGACATTACACATGTCTGAGCGCCTGAATCCAAAAGTGCGACAAAACTCACGTTAGCCCATGTTATTTTGATGTATGGTGCTTCTCTGTTGAAGCGATCAGTCTTCGTAATTTCGATTCTTGGCTCTTCGGATTTTTGCAATTCCTCGGGCGACAAAAGAACGAAGTTTGTTTGCAACGTCTCACTCTGCGTTGTCAACGAAGTTGGTTTTTTGGGGGTTTCCTTGGCTTTCACAGACGAAAGTTGCGCTGATTTTGTTAGTTGTGGTGTTACGACACCAGGTGTTTTTATTTTTGATTTACTTGAATCTGATTTGATTAATGTAGTTAATTTAATGTCCGTAGACGGGGTTAATGATTTGTTGTTGTCTTCTCGAACAGCAGATGGCGCCTCTGGTGTCGGAGTAGACGGTTTTGTACTTCCATCGATGTCTGGTGATTCTTCAGTCTTCTTCTCAGTAGAGTCCTTGATGTTTGTATCCGACCCACTCTCTGGACTCATGCTTTGAGCAGGCCGCTTGCGTTTCCCGACTGACGAATCCATTCCTTGCCACAAACGGGGCACACAGGCCTCCATGATTGCCTGTCAGACATGTACCATTTGTCCGTTGGTGTTTTTCTCCACATAGCATTCTTCGGGAGCTTTGGCTCTGAAGGCGCTTCTTTAGCGGCTGGAAAAATGACAACGTCCTTGGGACATGTGTGCTGTGTATCCGTTCTAGGTGTTGGCGTGGTAGTCGCATTCATGGCGTGGACATCAGACCTTTGTGCTGCCGCTGATGCAGACTCCTTTGGCGGGTCCTTATTGGTTTCCTCGCTGTTGGGATCCTCTGGATCGAGTGCGCAGGCCGACATGTCCTCGAGCAATGCTGTAAATACTTTGTTGAATCTTGAAAAACGACCAGACCTGGACGAAGTAGATTGTTGATTTAACTTCTCCTCCTCTGTTTTGGTACGTGTGGCAGGACCCACTCCTGCGGGTAAAGGCATATCCTAGTCCGAAACTCCGCACTGTTTGTACTCGAAAGTCCGCAACGAATCCAACTGAAGGCGATTATCGACGTCGTTGCCCATTTTGACTGCGTCGTCGATCGTCCTGATGCACCAAGAGCGCATTAATTGTACGACTTGAGTTTGCATCATGCCCTGAACTCGTTCCCACTGCAAGCCCTTGTCCTTGTATCCAGCAATATTTAAATAATGAATCATCTCGCTGAGGAACGACATAGTTGATTCCCCTGGCTTTTGTTTGCGCTGAGACAACTTAACATTAGCTAAAGCTGAATTAATGGAAAATACCTGCCTGAAAACTAATTCAAAGTCCTCCCAATTGTTTGGTTTTGGAGTTAGAGCCATCCACCAACGTTGCGCTCTATTTCGGAGCGCGAGAACCACGTATACTTTTAAATATATTCCTTCCGGTGCTCCCATGGTAAACATATGCGCATATAGCTTACCTAGGAACAAGTCGACTGTGTCGAAAGTAGCTTCATCCGGATCAAAGTATGGAATTTTTTCAACTTTAAGTTTATACCTTCCAACCTGAGCGGCTTGACGCTGATCTTCCGACTCCAACGAGAGTTGAGATCTCGTGTGAGGCTGCTGTCTTGAGGCGCTGAGTGGTATGCCTTGACTACCTCTTTGAGCGGAATCCGGATTAGGATCTGATGGTGGGTCCCGTGGAACATTGAAAGTCGTGTCTCCCTGTTGTGAATGTTGTTGGCGTCGTCTCGGAGAATAAGAGCCAGTGCGTCGTGGTCCTGACGCACGTCCAGTATCTCCAAAAGAAAAGTCGGCTCCCCGAGCGCCCTCTCGACCACGACGTGTGGCCCCTGAACCTGCTTCTGGTGCTGGTGGTTCAGGCTGAGTTCGCTCGTTGTGCGAATGGATAAATTCCTCCACTCTGTCGTTCAGCTCGCGCCTAATTTGCCTCATCGATTCGAGCAACTCCTGGCGAAGTTCGTGTTGTAACTCCCTTCTATCCTCTCGTAATACTCTCATCAATGCTTCCATCGTCAATGCAGGTGGACTCCTTCGATGTTGCTGTGGTTCCGGTTGCATAAATACGGGTTGATAAGGAGGCGGCGGTCCTCGTTGAATCTCTTCTCGAACCGCTCGCATCCCGTCCACAACTCGTCTTCTTTCCATGAGTGATTCCTGCAAATGGCGTCTATTTTCCTCCCATTGATCCCGTGCCGCAGCCGCTTCCCGTTCATGTTGGAGTTGATCCGCTTCCATTTGAGCATATGTCCTCCAAGGATTGGAAAATGGTACGTCTGTGGATATTGGTTGTACCAATAGATCCTGCTGTTGGTCTGGCTCATGGACAGGTGAGTCTGGAAGTGGCAAAGTATGCGCTTGTTCGGCTTCTACGTCCGAAACACTGGATTGCGACAAAGTGTCGCGTGAAGCCATGTTGAAATAATAATATGTGTGCCGGCAAAAATAAGTAATTAATTAAATAAATATAACGACCTATACTTGCGTAGTCTTCACTGAAGAAAATGGTGGTTTGTGTTCTCTTAGAACACGTTTCGAGTTGAATCCTGTCTAGCTCGCCAAGATTGTCACGTCGTAGTCGACTTTTTAACAATGGTTTTGGAAATTTAAGAATTTCCAGGGATTGTAATAACCAGAAAATTTAGGTTCGCAGGCGCTGCAACTCTTAAAACTTTGCCGGGGGTGGTAGCTAGGTTAAGACAGCGTCTATTCGTGAAATCTGTATTTTATGGGTGCAGGATTCAATTCGGGCGCCGTACAAAATGGCGAACGTTGATACTTCGAATTTAAGACCAAAATATCGCTCTTCACTAGGGAAAATGTCGTCATATGCTAGGCGTACTTACGAAGAGTATATTTCTTCTCCTGGACACGCGCAAACGTTGGGTGAACGCGCAAACAGGTACCAAACCGCAGACAACGTCGTCGAACCGTCGATAATGAAATGAATACGCAATTGAGACGAGTATGAGTTCAAAATGTCTAGGCTGAGGAGGAAGTCACAGTCGTGGCATAAAATGTATTGACGAATTAAGACCGTCGAATACGCCGCTTTTCCAGTAATTTGTACGCAAATAATGGGCAAATAATAAAGGTTGTGGTTAGATAGCCAACCATGAGAATTCGGGCTGCAATGTGACCGTATGCGTTGAGACGCAACATAAATCGCACTTGGAAATCTTCCAGTTGAGACAGAAGATGTTGACTAGTCGAAGGCGAAAATTATTCTCTCTGTCCAAGTTGTCTTGACAGAACAAGTCACCTCTGATCACATGTCAAAGGCCAAGTCAATTCCCAATGGGGACTGGGCAGAAAACAGGCGATCAGGGGTGAAATATGCAAATTTAAAGCGCGATTATATCAACTTATTGCAGAATTCTCATGAATTGTCTGGATGGGGTGACCAAAACCAGGCCAAATCAAAGATAAATGTCAAAGATAAGGAAAATAATATAGAACAAAATAATAAATTTAGATTTGGGAAAAATAAAATAAATTAAAGGAATTAGAACAATTTCTCAATAAAATTAGGGGAAAATTAAAAGGAAGGCGCAAAATGCGCTCAAAATTTTGAAAATTTCTACTGCTCAAAGTCAGGACCGTGACAAATTTAAAGTTTTTTGTTGATCTCAACTAATCACAGCATGTCATGAAAACAATACGTTCATGTCGGACGTGAACGTAACCACTCCCAGTAAGGATACTCTTTAAACCTTTTTTTGACAAAATTTACCGATATTCCTTTATAATGTTGGTTAATTCGCGTCGCAAGTGTTGGTTCCTTTTCGTGCAGAGGTTTGCACCAAAACCTATTAATACTACCGCCAGGAAATATTTTTACATCCTTGCACTCAGTTTTGTTAGTCATTTTGTAGGGCGGATAAGGGCCTTTTGTAGTTTCTAAAAATAAAAAAAAATTAAATGGAGGCGAATAAAAAAATATAAATAAATGATTAAAGACTTAAAAAGAAGTTTCGTATCTGCATAAGTTCCTTTTACGCGCGGTGTCTTATCCGCTCCGTAACGTTTCCGCTACGTTGCCGTAACTTTACGAAAAATCAAGTGACTAAAATGCGAAATCATATTAATAATAAAACTCAAAATAAATTAACATGTTTGGTAATATCTGTTAAAAATTTGGTGGCAAAAAGCATTGGAATAAACGTTGAAACTTGGTTGCAAAAATGCGGATATGTGGCATGATACGTCCGCCATTTTTATTGAAGTGAAAGTGAGAGAAAAACACATGATTTGAGACTATTTTCCCTCGATATCATTACAGAAATTACATGGAGAGAACAAATCAATTAATGGTCTTTATTTGATTTGTTTTTTACAAAAAACATAATAAAATCCTAACATTATAACCAGGAACAAACAATATATGTCAGTTTTAATAGCAGACGACAATATTGTTAGTTATTGTAGACCTTGTGTGTATTTATTCGTATCGTATCATCAAACGATACTGTTGTTTGCTTTAACCGATCATGTACTTTGTTTGCAATTAACTGCACGAGTGGCTGCGGCTTTATTTGTAATGTGTTTACTTATTTAACCTAAAGGTGGCGCTGTATACTTTAAGGAGTCATGTGACTTATAATAAACACTCACTCTATGTTTTGCTTCAGACCTGATGACATCATGTGTGCTTTTATTTCATAATGACTGTTTTTCCAAACCACTGCAAATTCCAACTGTTTACACCACTAAATAACAGTATTTCAACAAATATAACACAAACGTGTGCATAAACTGGAGAATATAAGTTTCACAAATTGTGACATATGACATAGTATTGACTGCAGGCTTGTTTTTTAAATTAAGAAAAAGTAAATGGGGCTTCAAAAACTTAACTTCCAGAGTTATGGCAAATGTGACAGTAAAATGCTTATGTGAAGCGCCTCCCTCATATGTAAAAATTCTCTTCTGGCACGGATGCTGGGCCTATTAGCTTTCCTATCCTTCGGAAGCGGATGCATCCGCAAAATCCGCATATTGGGGGTGACTATTCCTCGGATTTCGGCCGGGCCAAACTCGTCCGGAAAATGTCCGGGGGAATGCTGAGAATGCCGATAGACGGTTTTCGCCGTGTTTATTATCCATACGAGATTTGGTATTTTCGCAGGGTTGCCGTCGCGCGAGATTCATCGGGGTAAAGCGAATTCATCAACGAACTCACCGATGAATGTTGTTAAAAATCTGTGCAAGTGTTGTCAAATATTGCCATGATTCGATGCAAATTTGTCAGATATTGGGAAATTTTTTTGAAACTAGTGCAACCCGCCAGTAAATCGAGCGCCCACACGCGCCCACATGCGTGAACAGTGCGCTCGCCCCTCCGCCCCGTCGGCGGGAGCCCCGGCCGTCCCCCCTCTCTTTCTCTTCCGCCCGGGAATCGCGCTTCCGCCCGTCACCGAATTTTGTCAATATCTGACAAATTTCTACAGAATTGCAGCAACATTATACGAGATATTTCTGCCCTTTTAGACGGGCTTGTGTAAAACATTGCTTAAAATCTGTGGAAATTTATTAAATGTCGTTAAAAATCGTTGCAAGTTTTGTCAGATTTTGGAGAATTTTTTTAAAACTCGTCCAACGCGCCAGTAAATCAAGCGCCCACACGCGCCCACATGCACGTCCAACCCGCATGGGCACTGTCACATCGGATGTTTTTAGCGGCGCGCCGACGCGTGCGACACACGCTTCTGGAGTGCTTAACCTTATGGCGCGCATGCGGATTTTGCGGAGTGCGAAAGGGACCCCATTTTTAACATTACGGCTGCCTATATGCTGATCCCCTGTTCGCAATTTTGCGGCGGATTTTGCGGATTTTGATCAATCCGCAGAAATTGCACTTTACAAGTTTATTTTATGATTTTGTACCATTTTGTAACTTAAAAACACAAATGAACAATGTAATCACTCTATAATGCTGTTGGTTTAATCAGCACATTGTACTGCACAAAAACGCGCGCGCTCGCGATAGTACATCACCAAATGTACTTGCACTCACTCAAGTGGCATTTTTAGCCATTTTTCGTAGTAAAAATGGCCGTTTTTCGTCAAAATGGTCATTTTCAGCTATTTTTCATAGTGAAAATGGCTTTCTTCGTCGTTTTTTCTATAAAAAATGGCTGTTTTTCATCAAAAATGGCCGTTTTCATCATTGAAACGTTATAAAAATGTAACTTTTCAATGGCGTTTTGACGGAACCGATAAATTTTGAAATTTCACACATTGAAACCCTAATACAGGTGAATTAGTGACGCCTAATTTGTTTTAACAAATAAAGCAAACTACATCTCGCAATTTTGCATCGTACCGCATCACCTCGCCTCATTTCCGGTCTGGAAAATTAATGAAAATTAATAAACGCCCCGGCGTTTATTTGAGGCAATACGGCAATACGGCAATTGGAACCCGAAAATAACGTGGGGCTGTGTGAAAACCTGGATTTGAATTTCGTCAACGCGGGCGTTGACGCATGGGGAATGTGGGGGTCCCTTCCCAGTCAATTTCACCCCTAAAATATCCCGAAATTGACGATACATGCATTTCCAGTTAGAAAAATTGAGCTTCATGTAAATTTTGATTGTTTAGCTTTTTTTTGAAATTTCACCAATTTTCCTTATCTCCAGCCTTCCTCGCTCATTTGACACCAAAATGACCTGCATTGAGGATTTTTCCCATAATCCTTTTCGCATGTATGGAGCGCAAACAGTCGCAATAAATGAATTCAGCGGAATTCGACCTTGAGTTTGCGACGCCATCTTGAATATGAGTAAAAGCACAGTATGGTGTCAATTATTCGAACTGATCGCGGAGCATGGGACAAAAATTGAATAAAAACGAAGAAATATGATTAAAATTCAACAGAAATCTACACAAAATGATAAGAAATGTATAAACATTGATCAGAAATCGACAAAAATCGACTGAAACCTGACAATAATCAATTCAGAATGACAAATAACGATTACAATTGGCAAAAATTGATCAAAAATACAGAAAAATCGATTAAAAACCAGCAAAAAACGAACAGAAATCGATAAAATCAATTAAAAATCAACAAATAGCCATTTTGTTTGTTTTTGAACAAATTAAGAACTTTGAAAACACACGACAATTTGAAAGAATAAAAACCGGGGTCAAATACGCGCAGCTACTCGTTTGAACGCCGGGGAGGTGTGGGTGATGTGCCTCGAATAAACGCCGGGGCGTTTATTTATTACCAAGGCGGGATGTGAGGCGCGAATGAAAGCCCAAGTTGGACATTGCCTCGAATAAACGCCGGGGCGTTTATTTATTTCCAAGACGGGAAGTGAGGCGAGATGATGCGGTGCGACGTATTCAAGGGGGTATTCAAGGCAGTACGCCATGTTTTCCACTATTATTCAAGGCCATGTTTTCCAGTATTTTATTTTTACCATTTTGTAAGTTTATTGCAATATGTATAAAGTTTATTGCTTTTTGTATGAAGAGTAGTATTCTTTGTGTAATGTGTCTTTATAAACATCACACACAACGGTTTTTTCTGTTTTCTTCATGTTTATGTTTCGTGTATGCACGTGAAGCCCTGGCACATCTGTCGAACACCTGTACGCATTTGGACGCGCTCATGGCGCTACATCGCGTGCTGAAACGCGCTGACGGCGCTACATCACGCATAGTAGCATATATATCACACACATTTCGCGCCCACGACAAAGTACGAACTCATGGCGATCACCAAAGAACATTTACTCTTCCACACACGTTTTATTTTCTCACAGTCCTGTACACATTTAACTTGCGCGCGCACTTGCTAATGCTACGGTCGACGGCGATTCGCATGCGCTATCCGCTGCATCAAACCCCAAATACCGATAAAAAATCGCAGAAAACACTAATCTCGACCCAAAAACCGCCAAAATTACCCTCAACACACGCCAACAACCTTCTACCACTTAAATTACACCGGAAAAAAACAATTTCAAACCGAAAAATCAACAAAAAAGGCCAAAAAAATATTGCAAACAAAGAGAAAAGATCAAATATCGAGGCAAATCCCCACCACAAAACAACGCATCGCCGGTATACACTTAAGCGTACAGTGCACAACACTACTGTTTATTTTCAATGATCCAATAAATAAAATTTGAAACAAAGTTGAGTGGAATTGTACGTTTCTTGTATATTAAAGTTTTTATTTTGTTTGTTTACACTTAATTTTTTTTTCCATCATAGAATGGCGACTCGATACTTTTGTAGCTCGAATTCACTTCGTAAACGTGGTCGGTGTTCATCACGCGTCAATGCGCTCGTGCAATAGTATAGGCGCGCATACGATTTGATGCGCGCAAAACTTGCAAAACTTGCACGGAATTTGGGCAATTTTTGACAAATTTCAGCAGATTTTTGCCTGTATTTGACAAATTTCAGAAGATTTTTGCCTATATTTGACAAATTTCAGAAGATTTCCTCAATCCTCAAACATTTGCTGAAATTTCTCATAAAATTTCTAAAATTAATTGAAATTTGTCTGAAATTTGTCTGGAATTTGTCAAATATTGTCAAAAATCCGTGGAAATTTGTCAAATACTGGCAAAAATCCATGTAAATTTGTCAAAAATTGCCATAATTCGGTGCAAATTGTGTTAGATATTGGAAAAATTTATTTTAACGCTTCCAACGCGCCAGTAAATCGCGCGTGCACACGCATGGATTTTTCGTCATAGTTGGATGCGCGCAAACCTCACGTAACTTGCGCCAAAATTTGGCAATTTTTGACAAATTTCAGCAGATTTTTGCCAGTATTTGACAAATTTCCACTGATTTTTGACAATATTTGACCCAACAACTGCGCCACGTTCCAGGCGCCGGTTTAGGCATTTTAGACCCGTTTTAGACCGTTTTAGATGGCGAAAACGTTCTCTCCATCATTTTCTACCCCTGGGTGAGGTTTTCAGCGTTCATGATTGATGAAAAAGCTGTTTTCTAACTAGCTGTCCCATTGCTAGTTTTGGCGTCAGGTTTTAGCAACCTTCCGATCCGACTCTGTCGTCTGCACGACCTCCAAGACTGTTTTAGGGTTAATTTGAGTCAAATAATTCATTCTGGGGGTTGTTTTGGGTTTTTTACAAGTGTGTTTTTGTAGTTTTTATTGGTTTCAAACATTGTCAATTCTTTATACAAGTGTGTCACGGGCAGGTTACCCACCCTTCTTTTTTATTCATTTCTAACTTAGACTGACCCAATCTTAAGTTTTCTTATTTTTTCCCAATCTTTCTTTTCATCTAACATCGATGAATCATCTCTAAATATATGCGCAGCTTCATTGCGCGCATATTATTATTTCCAACAATTAACCTTATTTTATACCTTCCACCCCCTCACCCACTCCAATCGACCTGGTCACATGACTCATGTTTACCTGGTCGCTACTTTTATCCATAATCCACACTTCTCATACTTCTCTCAACGAGTTAACACCTCTTAGATTGAATTGAGTTTGTCAATCTTTATTTCGCGCTTTAACACGCGCACCTTCTAATTTAACACTTAATAGCGCTTCTTTTTGCCCACCTTTTATCCCTTCGCATGCCTGTGACATCCTACGCCCACCCGCATATGAATATCACTGCGCATACTCATTCTTTTTAAACGTAAAGACCCACAACGTGAGACTGAGCCCGTCGAATATAAATGATGTGTGTTACAGCGAGTTAGGTTTATTCACCGTCCGATATCCGCATATGACGATGGCACAAACAGAGTAAATCTACGAACTTTGCCCACTGATTTGCGCTAACATCACCCTGCGCGTAAATTCAGATCAAATCAATTAAACATCTAAGTTGATTCGTAACAAACATGGCGAGCCTGACAGGATTCGCTCTCACCTATAAGGCTTAAATGCGCGAAAAGGTTAGTTTTTTGAGTTATTTATTTAATCATTTCACATTTTCTTCACATGTCGAGACAGTTGGGAGGTGACGGAATTCGTCCCGTTACGCGCGATCCATTTGATTTCAGTGAGTTAGAAATGGAGCAGGAATGGCAACAGTCCGAACGGAGGAGTGGTGTTCGCCGAGAAGAAGAGAGGGAATTTTGAGAGTGGCAGCAACACGACCAATTACGAAGAAATCGTATCGAACAACAGGAAACGCTTGTGAGTATTGCACAACAAAGGCCAGCCCCATCAAATCATATCACGACAATGGCTGTTGCAAATTCACGAGTGCAACCTCAAGTAAATTTTGCCACGTCAACACCCGCTGACTTTTTGGCGGCGCCATCTTTTTTCGATTCGACTCAGCCTAGAGCATTAGTGGACCCCGTCACATTAAATACGGAAGGTTTGCTGATGTCCGACTTGCGCAACCAATACTATGCTCAAACACGAGGTCTAGTAAATGAGATTCGCGAAATATTCCAACAAGGCCCTCGCTCTCTACGAACAGGGACCACACGGTCTCTAGACGGTGGATCCTCGCATGGCTCCATAAGAGTTAAAGGCACCTCGGCACCATATGATTTAGGACTTCCCACAGCACGTCTGCACCAAGTTCGGGAAGTTGAGCATCGAGGCCAGCAGACAAGAACGTCCGCACCAACTGCGCAAATTGTTTACACAACAACTACGCCACCAATGCCGGCAATGGCAATGATCTACACCCAGGCTCCATCACAGGAACCTGCTCAATTGGATTCAACAACACGAGCAAATCGAGATTTAATGAGCTCGATGCTATACTCCAAGATGGGATATCCTCGGGACAGATCCGACACCAAGGCAAAGTTGTCACTGCCGTCAGTAAGACCGCAACATACAAGTAAAGATAAAAATTGTTTCAAGCCTGGAAAACCACCTTTGTTTGATCCAGATAAAGCCGATCTTGATTACATTAATCTTTTTCTTGCGCATTTGTACGCGCACATGTATTCTATGCAGGCCCCGGTGGATGAATATTTAAAAGTATTCGTCATTCAAGCAACGCGTGGAAGAGCGCAGCGATGGTGGTTATCACTAAAACCAAAACCAAAAACATGGGAGGACTTTGAGATTTTATTTCGACGAGCTTTCGCCATGAATTCGGCAGCGGCCAATGTGAAGCTATCCCAGCGAAAGCAGCGAAATGGAGAGTCTACGATGTCATTTTTAAGTGAAATTGTATATTATCTTCAAGTTGCAGGATATACCGACCCAGAGCTCCAATGGGAGAAAGCTCAGAACATGATGCAAACCGAGGTTGTTCATCTCTTGCGCGCATGGAACGTAAACTCGCTGGACGAGGCGATCCAAAGAGGAAACGACATCGACAATCGTCTACAGCTGGACACCATTCGAGCAGACGAATACAAAGATCTGGGTATGGCTGATCAGCGAATGCCTTCTCTACGTGATGCGCAACGCCCCACGGTGCTCAAGGCTGCGGAGAAGTCCAAAGGAGATGATGAAATCAAATCTCTCGTGTCCCAGGACGTCAAACGTTTTGCGAGGTATCGAAAACAATTCTTAATCGAGTTAGCTGCAGTGCAGGCGAGACCAGAACAATCTCCACCTGCGCAGGAACCCGATACGAGTACTAGTAGCAGCGACACGGATGCTGAACTTGAAATTAAGAAGAGCACAGTCGCCGAGGCGGCTCAGAAAGCAACAATTAAAATAAATTTAGCTACTCTGACACCTCCAGCAGACGTCCCGAAGGACCATGTGTGCTCTACATCAATTGTCACGTTTCCACCAGCGCCAAAACCACCATTAACTGTCAAATGTCCTGAGAAAGGTACAGCCTGGAGGAAAACACCGAAGGATTGGTGGTATTTGGTAGATACAGCAACTTGGCATCCGTTGTGCCCCATTTGTTACCAGCCATTTAGGAGACCGGAAAACTCCGAAGGCCTGAAGTTCGGGAAGCCGGTGGAACCAGGCCGCAAATGAGTCGACCGGCCTTTTGCGCAAAACGTCTGAAATCCAAACGACGCGCTTCATCTTTAATTAACTTGAAAGAGGACAATCCTTCACAGGTTAATTCAACAACATCTTCTACTGTTATTACTCTTTCAGAGTATAAACCTGTAAGTAGTGCTATTTCTTCATCATCTTCCATCATCACATCAGCTACGAAGGCGTCAGATCTGCAAACTGCCGTTCCTGAAGCTGTAAAAGACGAATTGCCGAAATTAACAGATTTGCAACCTGTAATTTCGAAGAAAAACGCGAAAGTGACAATAGTGAGTAAAATTACTAAAACTTTACCAATAATTAAGTCTACTTCTAGTGCAACAACGACTGAGGCTCCAAAGGAAGTGATCTCTCCTATGAAGGTATCTTTCGTAATGTTAACGCCAGAGGAACTTAAAGAAACTCAAGAACCCATCATTGAGATAACGCGCGGGGATCGTTTGTGCAAGAAAGCACCTTGCGTAAAGATTTCCTGGGCTAATGTAGCTTGTACTGCGCTTCTGGACTCAGGCGCACAAACGTGTGTAATGAGTGAGGACGTGTTTCAACAACTACACGAAAAAATGGGTTTGGACTTCGTGAATCTCCATGAGCGGGTGCAAGTCGCGTCTGGTGACATAGTAGATTCCACCAAGTCGATGCAGCTTGCTTTGCGCGCCCCAGTAGGCATAATAAAATTCGTTTGCATGGTTTTACCCGATGCCAAAATGGATATGCTCCTTGGACGTGATTTCTGCACAGCGGCCGGAATCGACATCGACCATGCGAGACAGCAGTGGAGCATGGTGGGCTCAAATGAGATTCGCAAATTCATGACTTATGAAGAAGCAAAAAAGTCAGAATCAATTCTGGTTTTGCCATTTGCGCCGGAAGAAACGCAGGATCCATCCAACCCACCGGTGGCCATTAGTGAGATCGTTCCGACGAAAATACTAAGGAAACCGGATCCGGTGAGTGAAATTAACTGCCTCCTCCTGGCGCATAGACCCTTGCAACAAGAAATATTCGAGTATCCACATGATGATGCGCAGTATCGAGTTAAACAAGTTCGACATCGTGCGCAACGCGAATGGTCGAATATTTGGTCCCCAAAGAGGAAAGAAACTTCTAAAATTTCCTCCAATTTAAAAAAGACAATTTCACGTAAATTAACTTTGAGTCAGTTCCGACGATTACGACGCTTACGACGAAAAATCAATGTTATTCGTCCAATTGCCAAACAACTCGTTGCGCAACGTGCTAAAGACATCAATGCCAAGAAGGAGTCGAAAATCAACATCTTTCCGACTGCGCAACCTGACAATGGTAAGAATAACTCTAAAACGAACATTAATGGCATTAATTTTCTGCAGTACCAACCCAGTGGGGATCCGACCGATTTAGATTGGATTTACCACCAGTTGTGGAATAAATTAACAGTGCCACAGATAAAACTATTAATTAAAACATTGCAGCCCATTTCGCAAATATTTCGTGAAGAAATTGGTTTATGTAATAACACCGAGTACGAGGTGAACCTGAAACCGGATTTTCGTCCAATTCATGTCCCTGTGCGCCCGGTAAACCCTGCGAAAAAGGCGATAATTGATAAATATATCGACAAAAAGCTGCAGCAAGGTATTATTCGGCGATCCCAAAGTGATTGCGCCGTTGCTCCAGTCGTCGTACCCAAGAAGACAGGCGAATGGAGAACTGCTATGGATTTTCGCCCCATTAATGCGCAAACAATTCCGGACGTTTACCCACTTCCGGACATTGATAACATCTTCGCATATTTAGGAGGTGCGCATTGGTTTTCGATAATCGACGGACGCGAAGCTTTCCATCAGATCGGCGTGCGCAAAGGTGACGAACGGTATTTAGCTTTTATAACACATCGAGGTTTATCGAATATGTGCGCATGCCTTTCGGACCTATTAACGGACCCGCTACACTCCAACGAGCGATGAATAAGACTCTTGCAAAGTATCTTTACAAATTTGTATTTGTGTATATTGATGACGTGATTATTTTTAGCCGAACTTTCGAGGAACACGTGCAACATTTGCGCCTCGTTTTAGAGGAATTGTTCAACGCTGGATTCACCATGAACGCCAACAAGACTGAGCTTTGTCAAAAAAGACTCGAGGTTTTGGGACACATCGTGGAATCTGGCCAGATTACACCAAATCCAAAGAAAGTGGTTGCTATTCAAAATTATCCCGCGCCAACCAGTTTGCGCGAATTACAACGATTGAAAGGCATGGTAGGTTATTACCAATCATTCATTGCAAATTTTTCCAAAATTAGCGAAGTTTTCCGACCATTGCTTAAAAAGGACGCAATTTGGATTTGGACAGATGCGCAGCAATTAGCGTTCGAATATCTGAAAGACCAGATTGCGATACCAACACTGAAAAGACGTTTTCCCAGTTGGAAAAAACCATTTATACTGCAGACCGATGCTAGTTATTCTGGATTAGGTGCTGCTTTAATGCAACTTAACGATGAAGGTGTGAGAATTCCAATTGCATTTGCCTCTCGCGCATTAAACAGCGCTGAAAAGAACTATAAAGTAACCGAAATCGAATGTTTGGCCGCGGTTTGGGGTGTCAAACGCTTTCGCGCATACCTCGAGATGATGCCATTCTACCTCGAGAGCGACCATCAATCTCTTAAGTGGTTATTCCAGCAAAGGGAACCAACTGGACGTTTAGCCCGTTGGGTATTATCGTTAAGTGATTATAAATTCACGTTTCTGCACTGCTCAGGATGCAAAAATAAGGTAGCGGATGCACTGAGTCGAGCTCCTGTCGACCCACCTGAAGTCGACGAGGAAGATGACAGCCCTGAGGTCGACGAGGCGTGCTATCTAGCCTATTTCGATGATTGCAACCAGTGGCCGGCACTTAACATCATCAAGGAATTGCCAAAAGACATTAATTTGCAGTTTCGAAAGTTGTTTAAATCTAAATTTAAAAAAGTGCCTCTCATTGCAGCATCTTCACCAACTAAGAAGAAAAATAAGAAAAAATCTCTTATTCCTCGACCAACTGGTAAAGGTAAAGTGACTGGAAGTGCGCCGACTTCAGGTGCGCAAATTCCATCTTCTACTGGCGTAGCTACTACTCCAACGAGAGCCCCGCCGGTTACAATCCCTCCAGTTGAACCAACGCCAATTGTGCAACCAACTGCAACACCAAATGCATCAGTTCCAGTTGCGCAACCAACCTCACAAGTAAAAACTCCTAATTTATCACCGGTTCGTGTTTCAGTGCCTTTACGAACTCGCCGACAGCGCTCTTTAATTCCAATTTTGTTAAAGAAACGAGGAAGACCACGTAAAATTAATATTGTACCAATTTTATCTCCTCGTGCTAAACGAGCAATAGCCACACGAACTCGGGCTAGATTAAAGGATCCATCTTTGATTCCTAAAACACCACCATGGCTACCACCCAGGTATGCGGGAACTATTAAACAGTGGACATTTCCGAAGTTATTGAAATCACAGCAAGTAGGAAGGTTGAAGGCAGTGCGACGTAGATCCGCTATTCCTTCCCATGTGGTGAAACCAAAACCTAAAACTGTTTTAATTCCACCACCTTTACCTATTATTACCCCTCCTGTAACTCCAATATCCACTCCTATTCTTAGTTCCATTCCTCCTTCGGCAATTATTCCAACCAGAATTCCTGCGCCAATAAATCCATCCAGTTTTAGAAAAAAGACTGCTTCGGCGCCATCACAATTGCCGACACCTGGAACCTTGGTGGATAAAATACGACGAAATTTCCGTCGAATCACTGGAGTCCCTGCACCAATAATTCAACCTGATAGCCATCGAAGGCCCATTCCAAGACCTTCTCCTGAAATTCCAAATTTACCAACTCCTTCCCCAACTCCTTCCATTCCTATCACTGATTTTCCTGTTATTTCTCCACGTCAACCTTCCGAACCAGTAATGTATGATGATGCGGCGGGACCATCAGGACAACAAAGGCCGGAAGGATATACTTCAGACCCGGATTCTGACTCTACATCATCTGAGGACAGTTTTGGACCCATTCGTGACATGTCGCCACTAACAAGGAATTATTTTGCGCCTCCAACATCAGCGCAGAGAACTCCGTCGAGATTGCGTCCGCGACGGGAAAGAACAGTAATTGAGGATTCGAGGACTGAAGCAGAGAAGCAAGCCGAATTGGAGCACGATCCACCAATCGAACATCCTCCGTTCGAGCTGTTGCCTACTGCTGCTGAAATCATTGCTGCGCAAAGACAGGATCCCTGGTCGCGTGAGTTGATATTTTATTTAACTGCCCAAATGTTACCTCTTGATCCAGATGAGGCTGCTAAAATTGTGGCTGACGCGCAAGATTTCGGCATGTATAAAGAGATGTTATGTCGCTTCCCTCCTGTCCATATTAATGAAATTAGAAAGAGGCGCCAAATATATCTCCCATTTGAACTTAGAGAAAGATATTTCCACGCAATGCACTATCCTCCCGTAGTTGGACATATGGGGCAAGAACGAACACTCCATCGCATTAAATCGCGCGTATTTTGGCCAAAAATGCGCGAAGATATTCGAACATGGATACAGGTTTGCGAAGCGTGTCAAAGAGCTAAACCCCTTAACAGACTCCCATATGGAAAAATGATAATGTCCAGATCGCGCCATCTTTTCTCTGCTATCTATATCGACTATTATGGCAAGAAGCCTCGATCCACAGGGGGACATTGCTATGCCTTTGTGATGGTCGACTCTGCTAGCCGATGGTTAGACGTACGTCTAACCGAAAACTCAAACATAGCCACTACAGTGAAACAAATTCAGAAATTCTGTAAAAGATGGGGTTTCCCCAAGATAATTATCAGCGATAATGCGCCTGCTTTTCGCTCACCAGAATTTCGTAGCCAAATCCAGCAACTTGGCGCAATAAATAGATATACCGCCGCATATCACCCGCAAGGTAATATTGCGGAAAGGCTTAACCAATCATTAAAGAACTGTATATTAGCATATATTGATGATGACCATACTAGATGGGACGTCAACATTGGCTATTTCGTGCTCGCGATTAATTCAGCGTATCAAATTTCTTTAAAGTATTCACCCTTTAAAATGGTAACAGGCCAGGAAGCTCGATTTCCGGGCGACCTGGATAGCGACACGGATGACGGAGAACCGTTGCCGCCCGTGGAAGCTGAGAATTTGCACGAACATATGCGTAGAATGCGAGAAAGCGCGATTAACAACTTGCGCGAGTCCGAAATTCGACACAAAAAATGGTTCGATTTAAAACGCCGTCCCCATGACTTCCGTCCTGGCGACTGGGTAACTTTGCGCAATCGGCAACCTTCATCTGCCGATAAGCAATTCGCAGCAGGGTTGCGCCAGCGTACTGAAGGTGTATATATTATACATAGATTGGTGGGCCCCAATACAGTAATCCTAATGGATGAAAACGGTCAAAAAACCCAGCCCTATAATGTCGTAGAGTTGCGACATTGGTTTTTTGCCGAGGCCAACTTTTTAACTTTAAAAGACGTTGAAATTATTGATAAACATGTTGAAATTTTTGCTGTCAACACTTTAGATATTTTTTCTGCCTATTTTCTTTCATTTAAGTAATTTTCTTTTATTTTCTGAACAAAAAAAAAAAGAAAAAAAAAAAAAAAAACAAAAAAGAAAAAACCAAGTGTAATCCGGTGTAAATCTATCTTTACTACCTATTTTGTTTAAAAACTATTTTTCCTTTCATTTTAAATTTATTCATCCTAATTTTTATGTTTTATGTTATTTTATGTTTTCTTCATATTTTATATTTAATGTTCCGTGTTGTGTGTTCATGTTTATATTCACTTGCGACTGGAAAATGGCTAAGTCCATTTCAAGCAGGGACTATGTCCATCACCAGAGTGCGCGATGCCAATTAATCTCTAACAATAGCACGTGGCTATTTCCACAATTCATTTAAATTATTCAATTAATATAATTTATGCGCACTTTATTTAAATTAATATTCTGTGTTCTGAATTATTACTTGTCTATCTCACCATCCTTATTTAATTACTTTGAAACAAGAGTTTTGAGCGAAGACAACTTTCGTTAACTTCTGAATTCCAACACTGAATGTCGCCTTTCTATTGCAATTAGTTAGTGTCTAACCTCGAACCCGACTTTATTACATGTGCGAGTTTTCAATCGTTCATCGAAGCTTCTCGAAGCAAAGTTCACGACTCGTTACATTCCTGGGAATATTCTTTACTCCTCGTTGTTTGTTTCGTTCTGTGCGCGTTCGTGTTGTTGCGCTTGATAATTGTGAGTATCGTCTGTCAAACGTATTATTTGTTTTGTGTATTTATATAAGCATTACCTCTACCAACTTAGGCGCATTATATTTTTATCAACATATTGAAACCAACATGGCGTGTTGCAATGAGGACTTCCCGGGAAGGAAATATCCGAAAAACTATCGAACACCGCCTTTACATGCGGCGGGTCCACCAAAGTTTCCGCACAACCATCCCGATGATCCACTCGATGCTGGATTCCCTAATTTCGAGATATGTCCGGTATGTTCCGGCTATGGTAAAGAGATCGACCCGCCGAGACCGGAGTGCAAGTGCCGGGCGTGTGACGGTCGGGGGGACTTACGGCGCAATCTACACATTGTTTGGATGCACCAAATCTACGGTTGGGTGTTGCGAAGATATGAACAAGACCATGTGATTATCGTAAGCGTGACATACCCGCCTTTTCGACCACTGAACGGGAGTCCGGTGTCGATACAGAGGTTTCGGACAATTCATTTCTGGTATTGGCACCGGGCGCAACGGGTTGCGCACACAAATCGCATTACACCGCGACAATGGATCTATCCGATGGCTGAGGTAGTTCAACTTCTATATATCCAAGTGCCAAACTTACTCCAAGACGAAGTGGAAGGACTGGCTCCCATGTTGAAAGAACAACATCTTGTTGATCAGATGCAATCTGCAACAATTCGCTATTTTCACCCATTTCCAGGGGATGCCTCGATGATGAGTGAGCAAGTGGAACTGGTTGCAGAGACTCAGGGCGCAATGGATACCATAGACACCAATGACCAGTCAGTATTACCCTATTTTACAGGAAATCGTCCTCCATGTTCAATCAACAGACGAGAGGATCGTACAGAGAAACTTACGCAGAAGGTGCTGGGTAAGATCGAGGACACGAAAATGCCTTTGCGCCGTGACGAAACTCGGGACACCAATACGACTAGATACCGTCTACAGCCATCTGAGGAAACCCTTGCACAAGCAACAGCGCAACTGGCCGGTTTATCCATTGACGATAACGGGGATGATGAGGACGACGACGATTCCATGTTCACAAGTGTGTCTACTCATATTGATTCAATTCCAGTTACAAAAAACGAGAACTCAGATCCGCCCTGTGATTTGCGCTATTATTCTGGCCGTTCTACGTTGGGAAATGTGACTGAACAAGAAATGGCGGAATTAACTCGTATGCATAACGAAGAAATCGCCCAGTGTCGTTCCGGCACTCCACCAGTTCGGGACAACGAATCAAGTTTCAGTGTAACCCCGTCCATCTGTGGAGTGGCTCATGAGATTTTTGCGGAGGCACCGGCTGCACAGGTCCAGGACGTTCGAAAGTTGGAGCGGAAAATGGCCGATCCACAGTTGTCCAATGTTCCGTCCACGCAGCAACCCCGCGGACCACCACTCAGTGCACGACTTCCTCCAGCGATGCGGGAGCGATTTGCGCAATCGCCACAGAACGCGAATTTTTCCGCGACATCTTTAACCCCAACTTCTAATAATAATAATCTCAATTCTAACACAGGTGCCCGACCGAAGCTTTTAGCAAAGAAGAATATTCTCGTGACAACTGCGAATGCTACTTCCACCACGGTAACGGCGGCTAGGGCAACAGAGGCCCCCTCGTGTTCAACGACGAAGATTTCGAACATACCAGTGTCGACGCCTGGACCTATCACATATGCGCAGTTACCATCGCGCAATGTTTCCACCATCACGAGGGCCGTTTCCACGCCGAGTACGATCTCAGTTTCCTCCAGTCAGACTTCGACGCCGCCCTCTCGAGTGGCTCCTACCGAAGCCAGCGCGACTATCGCCTCTGATGGGGCACAGGCTCTTGGAGATATTGCCTCCCATTGCGATCTGGCAGTTGACCGATACGGCGTAACAACGAAACCAGTAAATTCTCTGGAACTAATTCCCGATTTATTAGATGAATTCGAAGTCGAAATTTGCGTAAAGGGGCCAGAAGTATCTAAGACCCGATTTCATATGGAACGTAAAGGGTGGATTGCGCTTTTAGAACATATGATGGACAAAGATTTTGAGATACTTCGTGTGGATTTCCGTAACATTCATGGTCAGATGAAGACTCGCATTCGCGATATGGCTGCTCAAGTATTGAGGCGGATGTCGGAATGCGATATCTACGATCATGATGGCGTTCTGGAGCAGTTAATTTGGATCATGCATGAGGAGATCTCGCGCATGATCTATCACATTCGGCGCCGACGTGACTACGAGCGAATGACCACCGAGCAACGTCAACGGGAGTACGAGCAGAAACATGCGGCGGAAAAAGCACGCGTTGCCGAGATCCATTGTGTTGAGGAGGAAAAGAAAGCGATCCAGGAAGCTAAGGAAGCGGAAGAAAAGCGACGCGCTGAGGAAACTCGTTTAAACGAATTGCGAGAGATGCTTCAAACTTCAGCTCACCATCACGAATTTGCGCCATCCATTCCACCGGGTCCGGGTTTCTCGGGTTGGGACGATGCCCCACCCACAATTACTTTAGAACTTTTGCCTAGCTTGATGTCTCCAGCGGCTATTATCTGCAACTTCGCTAACGGTCGAGGTGAGTGCCTTCAGTTTGGAATGTCAACACAAGCGCAACGACAACTTTTCCGTTCTCTCGCCGTTGCTGATTTGCGCATGCCCCTGGCCGAGGCAAATCCGTTATTAAACTTATTGTATCAACGATATGGAGAGTTATTTCTCGACCATTGTCGAAACGAGATTAACCGACGAGGTGCAATTAACTTTCACGATGCGCAGCGCATAGTGGTGGAAATTGCGCTTAATATGATTAAATATTTTCGAATTCCTCGTCATCGCGAAATCTTGGAAAAGGATTTCGAACAACAATCCTAAACGTGACCTTGTGTGCGCAAGTTTTTTGCAAATTTAAGTCAGGAGATCGTATTAATGGGCGCTTCGTAAAATTCCTCCGCTTCGGCGTTGAGTTGAAAGACTTGATACGAGGATCCTGGTGATTTGCGAATACTTTGTGCGCACATCAACCTACTATTCATCATTATTTTGTGTTTTCATCATATTTTCATCTCTAATTGTGTCAAAAATGCTCCGCCAGATCGTGGATCTCTGGTAAATACCCTAATAAAACATCTCCGCATTTGTGCGTTGAGTTTGGGCTGGCCTGCATTTAAATATCTTCACGGTATCCACAACCAACATTCATCATCATCTTTAAATCTTCATCATTTTCCCGTTCCGCCATGCGATTCCATTGATGAGGCGCTCCGTAAAATATCTTTCGAGTTGGAGGACTTAATGGAAGGAACGTGGGCAACGGTAATGTGTTGATTCGAAGAACAAACAATTATTATTAGTGTTTCATCATAAGTGTTATTGTTTTTGCGCAAGTTCTCTACTGTGATAATTCTCACTGATAATTTATATTTTTGTTTAATCGTTTTTACGCTTTTAGTGCTTTAGAATCGGACAATTAGATTTTTAGTACTACAATTATATTTAAGTGCAATTATGATTTTGATAATTTTTTAGTTATATTATTGAAATATCTATTTTAGTTTAATTATTTTGATATCTTTTTGTGCTATAATCATTCCAGAATTATCTTCATTTAATTATGATAATTTCTTCCGAAGTTTAGGAATTTAATTTCATCTAATCCTTATTTTTTGCGCGAATTGTTCTGGAATGATTCAAGTTAGTATTCAATGTTTAAATTTATTTAATGAGTGTTTTTTCATAATTATTTAATATTTAATCAAGATTATTGTGATATTTAACTAATTTTTCATGATTACTTTAATTCTGTGATATTTTAGATCAACCTGTTTAATTTCCGTGGCAATACGAGTTGTATTGTGCGCGCGGGTATTTGTTATGTTTCTAATATTATATTTTTGTTTTCCATTCCATTCATAGAATTAATAACCTAATTATCCTTGCGCAAAGTTTCGCGCATCCATTTTAAAAGTTCCTATTAACCTGAAATCATACTTACCTTATGCAGGTTGCATAATTTTGTACTTTACCTTTATTTTGTGTTTGTTTTGCGCAATTATGCGCATCCTACCATAACATAAAATACCCAATCTGATTTAATAAATCCCATCACGATTCCTGATAAATCTCATGTGTCGGCTATTTCTTTTCGTTTGATTTAAAATTGTTGATCTTTATTCGTTTTGATTTTGAAACGAGAAAAAATGTTTATTTATACAAAAAGTAAAAAGTAAAAGTGTTTAAAATTTTTATTTCATAAATTGTTTGGGTAAAATGTATAGATTCTCGTCCGTCCTAGGTATCGTCGGCCCCTTTAGGTTTAGTGTTCGCCCTCCTTGTGTTGTCCCCGTTTCGTTTTGTGATTTCGAGTAAAATGATTTAAAATTTACCATTGTGACTTTACAAAAAATCTTAGTTTAAATTTATTTTCAAAAGCCATGGTGATTTATTAATTCTTTGCTTTTAATAATTTGATTGATTTTTGATATTTAATCTAGTATTGTTTAACTTTTGCTTATTATTTTAGACAGAGTTGTTAAGTCTTTGCGCAGACGCGCATCATTTTTGTTTAATTTATTTTAGTTTATTTTTGTTTACTTTTTTTTGAAAATTTGTGTAATTTTTGCGCATGGCGCATTGTTATTGTATGACTTTCCTGGTCTCTTATCCTTTTATTCCCTTCGATAAATCTCGAATAATAAAAGCCTAAGGGGGGAGGGATGTCACGGGCAGGTTACCCACCCTTCTTTTTTATTCATTTCTAACTTAGACTGACCCAATCTTAAGTTTTCTTATTTTTTCCCAATCTTTCTTTTCATCTAACATCGATGAATCATCTCTAAATATATGCGCAGCTTCATTGCGCGCATATTATTATTTCCAACAATTAACCTTATTTTATACCTTCCACCCCCTCACCCACTCCAATCGACCTGGTCACATGACTCATGTTTACCTGGTCGCTACTTTTATCCATAATCCACACTTCTCATACTTCTCTCAACGAGTTAACACCTCTTAGATTGAATTGAGTTTGTCAATCTTTATTTCGCGCTTTAACACGCGCACCTTCTAATTTAACACTTAATAGCGCCTCTTTTTGCCCACCTTTTATCCCTTCGCATGCCTGTGACATCCTACGCCCACCCGCATATGAATATCACTGCGCATACTCATTCTTTTTAAACGTAAAGACCCACAACGTGAGACTGAGCTCGTCGAATATAAATGATGTGTGTTACAGCGAGTTAGGTTTATTCACCGTCCGATATCCGCATATGACGATGGCACAAACAGAGTAAATCTACGAACTTTGCCCACTGATTTGCGCTAACATCACCCTGCGCGTAAATTCAGATCAAATCAATTAAACATCTAAGTTGATTCGTAACAAGTGTAACTTTCATTTCTCTGTATTTTGAGAACTTTGCATTGCAGCAAAGTTCATTTCTTGCCCCTTAATTATTGTGTAATTGTTGGTTTTGAAGCCCGTTTTTTAACAATAACTTTATTTGAAGTGCCTATTGTTTCAGGCACGTGCTTCCACGTGCCTTTTATTGTTGAGCAATTTCTTGGGCAGTTGCGCTCCTGTTGCTAGCATTGCCGCGCGTTCTCCGCGCGCGTACTCGCGTTTCGCATCACACACATTCGGATTCGATGGCCTATCGCGGCGGCACATTGTGTGGCATAGCGCGGCAGGTTGCAATTGCTAATGCTACGGTCGACGGCGATTCGCATGCGCTATCCGCTGCATCAAACCCCAAATACCGATAAAAAATCGCAGAAAACACTAATCCCGACCCAAAAACCGCCAAAATTACCCTCAACACACGCCAACAACCTTCCACCACTTAAATTACACCGTTAAAAAACAATTTCAAACCGAAAAATCAACAAAAAAGGCCAAAAAAATATTGCAAACAAAGAGAAAAAATCAATTATCGAGGCAAATCCCCACCACAAAACAACGCATCGCCGGTATACACTTAAGCGTACAGTGCACAACACTACTGTTTATTTTCAATGATCCAATAAATAAAATTTGAAACAAAGTTGAGTGGAATTGTACGTTTCTTGTATATTAAAGTTTTTATTTTGTTTGTTTACACTTAATTTTTTTTTTCCATCATAGAATGGCGACTCGATACTTTTGTAGCTCGAATTCACTTCGTAAACGTAGTCGGTGTTCATCACGCGTCAATGCGCTCGTGCAATAGTATAGGCGCGCATACGATTTGATGCGCGCAAAACTTGCAAAACTTGCACGGAATTTGGGCAATTTTTGACAAATTTCAGCAGATTTTTGCCTGTATTTGACAAATTTCAGAAGATTTTTGCCTATATTTGACAAATTTCAGAAGATTTCCTCAATCCTCAAACATTTGCTGAAATTTCTCATAAAATTTCTAAAATTAATTGAAATTTGTCTGAAATTTGTCTGGAATTTGTCAAATATTGTCAAAAATCCGTGGAAATTTGTCAAATACTGGCAAAAATCCATGTAAATTTGTCAAAAATTGCCATAATTCGGTGCAAATTGTGTTAGATATTGGAAAAATTTATTTTAACGCTTCCAACGCGCCAGTAAATCGCGCGTGCACACGCATGGATTTTTCGTCATAGTTGGATGCGCGCAAACCTCACGTAACTTGCGCCAAAATTTGGCAATTTTTGACAAATTTCAGCAGATTTTTGCCAGTATTTGACAAATTTCCACTGATTTTTGACAATATTTGACCCAACAACTGCGCCACGTTCCAGGCGCCGGTTTAGGCATTTTAGACCCGTTTTAGACCGTTTTAGATGGCGAAAACGTTCTCTCCATCATTTTCTACCCCTGGGTGAGGTTTTCAGCGTTCATGATTGATGAAAAAGCTGTTTTCTAACTAGCTGTCCCATTGCTAGTTTTGGCGTCAGGTTTTAGCAACTTTCCGATCCGACTCTGTCGTCTGCACGACCTCCAAGACTGTTTTAGGGTTAATTTGAGTCAAATAATTCATTCTGGGGGTTGTTTTGGGTTTTTTACAAGTGTGTTTTTGTAGTTTTTATTGGTTTCAAACATTGTCAATTCTTTATACAAGTGTAACTTTCATTTCTCTGTATTTTGAGAACTTTGCATTGCAGCAAAGTTCATTTCTTGCCCCTTAATTATTGTGTAATTGTTGGTTTTGAAGCCCGTTTTTTAACAATAACTTTATTTGAAGTGCCTATTGTTTCAGGCACGTGCTTCCACGTGCCTTTTATTGTTGAGCAATTTCTTGGGCAGTTGCGCTCCTGTTGCTAGCATTGCCGCGCGTTCTCCGCGCGCGTACTCGCGTTTCGCATCACACACATTCGGATTCGATGGCCTATCGCGGCGGCACATTGTGTGGCATAGCGCGGCAGGTTGCAATTGCTAATGCTACGGTCGACGGCGATTCGCATGCGCTATCCGCTGCATCAAACCCCAAATACCGATAAAAAATCGCAGAAAACACTAATCCCGACCCAAAAACCGCCAAAATTACCCTCAACACACGCCAACAACCTTCCACCACTTAAATTACACCGGAAAAAAACAATTTCAAACCGAAAAATCAACAAAAAAGGCCAAAAAAATATTGCAAACAAAGAGAAAAGATCAATTATCGAGGCAAATCCCCACCACAAAACAACGCATCGCCGGTATACACTTAAGCGTACAGTGCACAACACTACTGTTTATTTTCAATGATCCAATAAATAAAATTTGAAACAAAGTTGAGTGGAATTGTACGTTTCTTGTATATTAAAGTTTTTATTTTGTTTGTTTACACTTAATTTTTTTTTTCCATCATAGAATGGCGACTCGATACTTTTGTAGCTCGAATTCACTTCGTAAACGTGGTCGGTGTTCATCACGCGTCAATGCGCTCGTGCAATAGTATAGGCGCGCATACGATTTGATGCGCGCAAAACTTGCAAAACTTGCACGGAATTTGGGCAATTTTTGACAAATTTCAGCAGATTTTTGCCTGTATTTGACAAATTTCAGAAGATTTTTGCTTATATTTGACAAATTTCAGAAGATTTCCTCAATCCTCAAACATTTGCTGAAATTTCTCATAAAATTTCTAAAATTAATTGAAATTTGTCTGAAATTTGTCTGGAATTTGTCAAATATTGTCAAAAATCCGTGGAAATTTGTCAAATACTGGCAAAAATCCATGTAAATTTGTCAAAAATTGCCATAATTCGGTGCAAATTGTGTTAGATATTGGAAAAATTTATTTTAACGCTTCCAACGCGCCAGTAAATCGCGCGTGCAAACGCATGGATTTTTCGTCATAGTTGGATGCGCGCAAACCTCACGTAACTTGCGCCAAAATTTGGCAATTTTTGACAAATTTCAGCAGATTTTTGCCAGTATTTGACAAATTTCCACTGATTTTTGACAATATTTGACCGAACAACTGCGCCATGTTCCAGGCGCCGGTTTAGGCATTTTAGACCCGTTTTAGACCGTTTTAGATGGCGAAAACGTTCTCTCCATCATTTTCTACCCCTGGGTGAGGTTTTCAGCGTTCATGATTGATGAAAAAGCTGTTTTCTAACTAGCTGTCCCATTGCTAGTTTTGGCGTCAGGTTTTAGCAACCTTCCGATCCGACTCTGTCGTCTGCACGACCTCCAAGACTGTTTTAGGGTTAATTTGAGTCAAATAATTCATTCTGGGGGTTGTTTTTGGTTTTTTACAAGTGTGTTTTTGTAGTTTTTATTGGTTTCAAACATTGTCAATTCTTTATACAAGTGTAACTTTCATTTCTCTGTATTTTGAGAACTTTGCATTGCAGCAAAGTTCATTTCTTGCCCCTTAATTATTGTGTAATTGTTGGTTTTCAAGCCCGTTTTTTAACAATAACTTTATTTGAAGTGCCTATTTGTTACGAATCAACTTAGATGTTTAATTGATTTGATCTGAATTTACGCGCAGGGTGATGTTGGCGCAAATCAGTGGGCAAAGTTCGTAGATTTACTCTGTTTGTGCCATCGTCATATGCGGATATCGGACGGTGAATAAACCTAACTCGCTGTAACACACATCATTTATATTCGACGGGCTCAGTCTCACGTTGTGGGTCTTTACGTTTAAAAAGAATGAGTATGCGCAGTGATATTCATATGCGGGTGGGCGTAGGATGTCACAGGCATGCGAAGGGATAAAAGGTGGGCAAAAAGAGGCGCTATTAAGTGTTAAATTAGAAGGTGCGCGTGTTAAAGCGCGAAATAAAGATTGACAAACTCAATTCAATCTAAGAGGTGTTAACTCGTTGAGAGAAGTATGAGAAGTGTCGATTATGGATAAAAGTAGCGACCAGGTAAACATGAGTCATGTGACCAGGTCGATTGGAGTGGGTGAGGGGGTGGAAGGTATAAAATAAGGTTAATTGTTGGAAATAATAATATGCGCGCAATGAAGCTGCGCATATATTTAGAGATGATTCATCGATGTTAGATGAAAAGAAAAATTGGGAAAAAATAAGAAAACTTAAGTCTAAGTTAGAAATGAATAAAAAAGAAGGGTGGGTAACCTGCCCGTGACATCCCTCCCCCCTTAGGCTTTTATTATTCGAGATTTATCGAAGGGAATAAAAGGATAAGAGACCAGGAAAGTCATACAATAACAATGCGCCATGCGCAAAAATTACACAAATTTTCAAAAAAAAGTAAACAAAAATAAACTAAAATAAATTAAACAAAAATGATGCGCGTCTGCGCAAAGACTTAACAACTCTGTCTAAAATAATAAGCAAAAGTTAAACAATACTAGATTAAATATCAAAAATCAATTAAATTATTAAAAGCAAAGAATTAATAAATCACCATGGCTTTTGAAAATAAATTTAAACTAAGATTTTTTGTAAAGTCACAATGGTAAATTTTAAATCATTTTACTCGAAATCACAAAACGAAACGGGGACAACACAAGGAGGGCGAACACTAAACCTAAAGGGGCCGACGATACCTAGGACGGACGAGAATCTATACATTTTACCCAAACAATTTATGAAATAAAAATTTTAAACACTTTTACTTTTTACTTTTTGTATAAATAAACATTTTTTCTCGTTTCAAAATCAAAACGAATAAAGATCAACAATTTTAAATCAAACGAAAAGAAATAGCCGACACATGAGATTTATCAGGAATCGTGATGGGATTTATTAAATCAGATTGGGTATTTTATGTTATGGTAGGATGTGCATAATTGCGCAAAACAAACACAAAATAAAGGTAAAGTACAAAATTATGCAACCTGCATAAGGTAAGTATGATTTCAGGTTAATAGGAACTTTTAAAATGGATGAGCGAAACTTTGCGCAAGGATAATTAGGTTATTAATTCTATGAATGGAATGGAAAACAAAAATATAATATTAGAAACATAACAAATACCCGCGCGCACAATACAACTCGTATTGCCACGGAAATTAAACACGTTGATCTAAAATATCACAGAATTAAAGTAATCATGAAAAATTAGTTAAATATCACAATAATCTTGATTAAATATTAAATAATTATGAAAAAACACTCATTAAATAAATTTAAACATTGAATACTAACTTGAATCATTCCAGAACAATTCGCGCAAAAAATAAGGATTAGATGAAATTAAATTCCTAAACTTCGGAAGAAATTATCATAATTAAATGAAGATAATTCTGGAATGATTATAGCACAAAAAGATATCAAAATAATTAAACTAAAATAGATATTTCAATAATATAACTAAAAAATTATCAAAATCATAATTGCACTTAAATATAATTGTAGTACTAAAAATCTAATCTAAAGCACTAAAAGCGTAAAAACGATTAAACAAAAATATAAATTATCAGTGAGAATTATCACAGTAGAGAACTTGCGCAAAAACAATAACACTTATGATGAAACACTAATAATAATTGTTTGTTCTTCGAATCAACACATTACCGTTGCCCACGTTCCTTCCATTAAGTCCTCCAACTCGAAAGATATTTTACGGAGCGCCTCATCAATGGAATCGCATGGCGGAACGGGAAAATGATGAAGATTTAAAGATGATGATGAATGTTGGTTGTGGATACCGTGAAGATATTTAAATGCAGGCCAGCCCAAACTCAACGCACAAATGCGGAGATGTTTTATTAGGGCATTTACCAGAGATCCACGATCTGGCGGCGCATTTTTGACACAATTAGAGATGAAAATATGATGAAAACACAAAATAATGATGAATAGTAGGTTGATGTGCGCACAAAGTATTCGCAAATCACCAGGATCCTCGTATCAAGTCCTTCAACTCAACGCCGAAGCGGAGGAATTTTACGAAGCGCCCATTAATACGATCTCCTGACTTCAATTTGCAAAAAACTTGCGCACACAAAGTCACGTTTAAAATTGTTGTTCGAAATCCTTCTCCAAGATTTCGCGATGACGAGGAATTCGAAAATATTTAATCATATTAAGCGCAATTTCCACCACTATGCGCTGCGCATCGTGAAAGTTAATTGCACCTCGTCGGTTAATCTCGTTTCGACAATGGTCGAGAAATAACTCTCCATATCGTCGATACAATAAGTTTAATAACGGATTTGCCTCGGCCAGGGGCATGCGCAAATCAGCAACGGCGAGAGAACGGAAAAGTTGTCGTTGCGCTTGTGTTGACATTCCAAACTGAAGGCACTCACCTCGACCGTTAGCGAAGTTGCAGATAATAGCCGCTGGAGACATCAAGCTAGGCAAAAGTTCTAAAGTAATTGTGGGTGGGGCATCGTCCCAACCCGAGAAACCCGGACCCGGTGGAATGGATGGCGCAAATTCGTGATGGTGAGCTGAAGTTTGAAGCATCTCTCGCAATTCGTTTAAACGAGTTTCCTCAGCGCGTCGCTTTTCTTCCGCTTCCTTAGCTTCCTGGATCGCTTTCTTTTCCTCCTCAACACGATGGATCTCGGCAACGCGTGCTTTTTCCGCCGCATGTTTCTGCTCGTACTCCCGTTGACGTTGCTCGGTGGTCATTCGCTCGTAGTCACGTCGGCGCCGAATGTGATAGATCATGCGCGAGATCTCCTCATGCATGATCCAAATTAACTGCTCCAGAACGCCATCATGATCGTAGATATCGCATTCCGACATCCGCCTCAATACTTGAGCAGCCATATCGCGAATGCGAGTCTTCATCTGACCATGAATGTTACGGAAATCCACACGAAGTATCTCAAAATCTTTGTCCATCATATGTTCTAAAAGCGCAATCCACCCTTTACGTTCCATATGAAATCGGGTCTTAGATACTTCTGGCCCCTTTACGCAAATTTCGACTTCGAATTCATCTAATAAATCGGGAATTAGTTCCAGAGAATTTACCGGTTTCGTTGTTACGCCGTATCGGTCAACTGCCAGATCGCAATGGGAGGCAATATCTCCAAGAGCCTGTGCCCCATCAGAGGCGATAGTCGCGCTGGCTTCGGTAGGAGCCACTCGAGAGGGCGGCGTCGAAGTCTGACTGGAGGAAACTGAGATCGTACTCGGCGTGGAAACGGCCCTCGTGATGGTGGAAACATTGCGCGATGGTAACTGCGCATATGTGATAGGTCCAGGCGTCGACACTGGTATGTTCGAAATCTTCGTCGTTGAACACGAGGGGGCCTCTGTTGCCCTAGCCGCCGTTACCGTGGTGGAAGTAGCATTCGCAGTTGTCACGAGAATATTCTTCTTTGCTAAAAGCTTCGGTCGGGCACCTGTGTTAGAATTGAGATTATTATTATTAAAAGTTGGAGTTAAAGATGTCGCGGAAAAATTCGCGTTCTGTGGCGATTGCGCAAATCGCTCCCGCATCGCTGGAGGAAGTCGTGCACTGAGTGGTGGTCCGCGGGGTTGCTGCGTGGACGGAACATTGGACAACCGTGGATCGGCCATTTTCCGCTCCAACTTTCGAACGTCCTGGACCTGTGCAGCCGGTGCCTCCGCAAAAATCTCATGAGCCACTCCACAGATGGACGGGGTTACACTGAAACTTGATTCGTTGTCCCGAACTGGTGGAGTGCCGGAACGACACTGGGCGATTTCTTCGTTATGCATACGAGTTAATTCCGCCATTTCTTGTTCAGTCACATTTCCCAACGTAGAACGGCCAGAATAATAGCGCAAATCACAGGGCGGATCTGAGTTCTCGTTTTTTGTAACTGGAATTGAATCAATATGAGTAGACACACTTGTGAACATGGAATCGTCGTCGTCCTCATCATCCCCGTTATCGTCAATGGATAAACCGGCCAGTTGCGCTGTTGCTTGTGCAAGGGTTTCCTCAGATGGCTGTGGACGATATCTAGTCGTATTGGTGTCCCGAGTTTCGTCACGGCGCAAAGGCATTTTCGTGTCCTCGATCTTACCCAGCACCTTCTGCGTAAGTTTCTCTGTACGATCCTCTCGTCTGTTGATTGAACATGGAGGACGATTTCCTGTAAAATAGGGTAATACTGACTGGTCATTGGTGTCTATGGTATCCATTGCGCCCTGAGTCTCTGCAACCAGTTCCACTTGCTCACTCATCATCGAGGCATCCCCTGGAAATGGGTGAAAATAGCGAATTGTTGCAGATTGCATCTGATCAACAAGATGTTGTTCTTTCAACATGAGAGCCAGTCCTTCCACTTCGTCTTGGAGTAAGTTTGGCACTTGGATATATAGAAGTTGAACTACCTCAGCCATCGGATAGATCCATTGTCGCGGTGTAATGCGATTTGTGTGCGCAACCCGTTGCGCCCGGTGCCAATACCAGAAATGAATTGTCCGAAACCTCTGTATCGACACCGGACTCCCGTTCAGTGGTCGAAAAGGCGGGTATGTCACGCTTACGATAATCACATGGTCTTGTTCATATCTTCGCAACACCCAACCGTAGATTTGGCGCATCCAAACAATGTGTAGATTGCGCCGTAAGTCCCCCCGACCGTCACACGCCCGGCACTTGCACTCCGGTCTCGGCGGGTCGATCTCTTTACCATAGCCGGAACATACCGGACATATCTCGAAATTAGGGAATCCAGCATCGAGTGGATCATCGGGATGGTTGTGCGGAAACTTTGGTGGACCCGCCGCATGTAAAGGCGGTGTTCGATAGTTTTTCGGATATTTCCTTCCCGGGAAGTCCTCATTGCAACACGCCATGTTGGTTTCAATATGTTGATAAAAATATAATGCGCCTAAGTTGGTAGAGGTAATGCTTATATAAATACACAAAACAAATAATACGTTTGACAGACGATACTCACAATTATCAAGCGCAACAACACAAACGCGCACAGAACGAAACAAACAACGAGGAGTAAAGAATATTCCCAGGAATGTAACAAGTCGTGAACTTTGCTTCGAGAAGCTTCGATGAACGATTGAAAACTCGCACATGTAATAAAGTCGGGTTCGAGGTTAGACACTAACTAATTGCAATAGAAAGGCGACATTCAGTGTTGGAATTCAGAAGTTAACGAAAGTTGTCTTCGCTCAAAACTCTTGTTTCAAAGTAATTAAATAAGGATGGTGAGATAGACAAGTAATAATTCAGAACACAGAATATTAATTTAAATAAAGTGCGCATAAATTATATTAATTGAATAATTTAAATGAATTGTGGAAATAGCCACGTGCTATTGTTAGAGATTAATTGGCATCGCGCACTCTGGTGATGGACATAGTCCCTGCTTGAAATGGACTTAGCCATTTTCCAGTCGCAAGTGAATATAAACATGAACACACAACACGGAACATTAAATATAAAATATGAAGAAAACATAAAATAACATAAAACATAAAAATTAGGATGAATAAATTTAAAATGAAAGGAAAAATAGTTTTTAAACAAAATAGGTAGTAAAGATAGATTTACACCGGATTACACTTGGTTTTTTCTTTTTTTTTTTTTTTTTTTTTTTTTTTTTTTTTTTTTTTTGTTCAGAAAATAAAAGAAAATTACTTAAATGAAAGAAAATAGGCAGAAAAAATATCTAAAGTGTTGACAGCAAAAATTTCAACATGTTTATCAATAATTTCAACGTCTTTTAAAGTTAAAAAGTTGGCCTCGGCAAAAAACCAATGTCGCAACTCTACGACATTATAGGGCTGGGTTTTTTGACCGTTTTCATCCATTAGGATTACTGTATTGGGGCCCACCAATCGATGTATAATATATACACCTTCAGTACGCTGGCGCAACCCTGCTGCGAATTGCTTATCGGCAGATGAAGGTTGCCGATTGCGCAAAGTTACCCAGTCGCCAGGACGGAAGTCATGGGGACGGCGTTTTAAATCGAACCATTTTTTGTGTCGAATTTGGGACTCGCGCAAGTTGTTAATCGCGCTTTCTCGCATTCTACGCATATGTTCGTGCAAATTCTCAGCTTCCACGGGCGGCAACGGTTCTCCGTCATCCGTGTCGCTATCCAGGTCGCCCGGAAATCGAGCTTCCTGGCCTGTTACCATTTTAAAGGGTGAATACTTTAAAGAAATTTGATACGCTGAATTAATCGCGAGCACGAAATAGCCAATGTTGACGTCCCATCTAGTATGGTCATCATCAATATATGCTAATATACAGTTCTTTAATGATTGGTTAAGCCTTTCCGCAATATTACCTTGCGGGTGATATGCGGCGGTATATCTATTTATTGCGCCAAGTTGCTGGATTTGGCTACGAAATTCTGGTGAGCGAAAAGCAGGCGCATTATCGCTGATAATTATCTTGGGAAAACCCCATCTTTTACAGAATTTCTGAATTTGTTTCACCGTAGTGGCTATGTTTGAGTTTTCGGTTAGACGTACGTCTAACCATCGGCTAGCAGAGTCGACCATCACAAAGGCATAGCAATGTCCCCCTGTGGATCGAGGCTTCTTGCCATAATAGTCGATATAGATAGCAGAGAAAAGATGGCGCGATCTGGACATTATCATTTTTCCATATGGGAGTCTGTTAAGGGGTTTAGCTCTTTGACACGCTTCGCAAACCTGTATCCATGTTCGAATATCTTCGCGCATTTTTGGCCAAAATACGCGCGATTTAATGCGATGGAGTGTTCGTTCTTGCCCCATATGTCCAACTACGGGAGGATAGTGCATTGCGCGGAAATATCTTTCTCTAAGTTCAAATGGGAGATATATTTGGCGCCTCTTTCTAATTTCATTAATATGGACAGGAGGGAAGCGACATAACATCTCTTTATACATGCCGAAATCTTGCGCGTCAGCCACAATTTTAGCAGCCTCATCTGGATCAAGAGGTAACATTTGGGCAGTTAAATAAAATATCAACTCACGCGACCAGGGATCCTGTCTTTGCGCAGCAATGATTTCAGCAGCAGTAGGCAACAGCTCGAACGGAGGATGTTCGATTGGTGGATCGTGCTCCAATTCGGCTTGCTTCTCTGCTTCAGTCCTCGAATCCTCAATTACTGTTCTTTCCCGTCGCGGACGCAATCTCGACGGAGTTCTCTGCGCTGATGTTGGAGGCGCAAAATAATTCCTTGTTAGTGGCGACATGTCACGAATGGGTCCAAAACTGTCCTCAGATGATGTAGAGTCAGAATCCGGGTCTGAAGTATATCCTTCCGGCCTTTGTTGTCCTGATGGTCCCGCCGCATCATCATACATTACTGGTTCGGAAGGTTGACGTGGAGAAATAACAGGAAAATCAGTGATAGGAATGGAAGGAGTTGGGGAAGGAGTTGGTAAATTTGGAATTTCAGGAGAAGGTCTTGGAATGGGCCTTCGATGGCTATCAGGTTGAATTATTGGTGCAGGGACTCCAGTGATTCGACGGAAATTTCGTCGTATTTTATCCACCAAAGTTCCAGGTGTCGGCAATTGTGATGGCGCCGAAGCAGTCTTTTTTCTAAAACTGGATGGATTTATTGGCGCAGGAATTCTGGTTGGAATAATTGCCGAAGGAGGAATGGAACTAGGAATAGGAGTGGATATTGGAGTTACAGGAGGGGTAATAATAGGTAAAGGTGGTGGAATTAAAACAGTTTTAGGTTTTGGTTTCACCACATGGGAAGGAATAGCGGATCTACGTCGCACTGCCTTCAACCTTCCTACTTGCTGTGATTTCAATAACTTCGGAAATGTCCACTGTTTAATAGTTCCCGCATACCTGGGTGGTAGCCATGGTGGTGTTTTAGGAATCAAAGATGGATCCTTTAATCTAGCCCGAGTTCGTGTGGCTATTGCTCGTTTAGCACGAGGAGATAAAATTGGTACAATATTAATTTTACGTGGTCTTCCTCGTTTCTTTAACAAAATTGGAATTAAAGAGCGCTGTCGGCGAGTTCGTAAAGGCACTGAAACACGAACTGGTGATAAATTAAGAGTTTTTACTTGTGAGGTTGGTTGCGCAACTGGAACTGATGCATTTGGTGTTGCAGTTGGTTGCACAATTGGCGTTGGTTCAACTGGAGGGATTGTAACCGGCGGGGCTCTCGTTGGAGTAGTAGCTACGCCAGTAGAAGATGGAATTTGCGCACCTGAAGTCGGCGCACTTCCAGTCACTTTACCTTTACCAGTTGGTCGAGGAATAAGAGATTTTTTCTTATTTTTCTTCTTAGTTGGTGAAGATGCTGCAATGAGAGGCACTTTTTTAAATTTAGATTTAAACAACTTTCGAAACTGCAAATTAATGTCTTTTGGCAATTCCTTGATGATGTTAAGTGCCGGCCACTCGTTGCAATCATCGAAATAGGCTAGATAGCACGCCTCGTCGACCTCAGGGCTGTCATCTTCCTCGTCGACTTCAGGTGGGTCGACAGGAGCTCGACTCAGTGCATCCGCTACCTTATTTTTGCATCCTGAGCAGTGCAGAAACGTGAATTTATAATCACTTAACGATAATACCCAACGGGCTAAACGTCCAGTTGGTTCCCTTTGCTGGAATAACCACTTAAGAGATTGATGGTCGCTCTCGAGGTAGAATGGCATCATCTCGAGGTATGCGCGAAAGCGTTTGACACCCCAAACCGCGGCCAAACATTCGATTTCGGTTACTTTATAGTTCTTTTCAGCGCTGTTTAATGCGCGAGAGGCAAATGCAATTGGAATTCTCACACCTTCATCGTTAAGTTGCATTAAAGCAGCACCTAATCCAGAATAACTAGCATCGGTCTGCAGTATAAATGGTTTTTTCCAACTGGGAAAACGTCTTTTCAGTGTTGGTATCGCAATCTGGTCTTTCAGATATTCGAACGCTAATTGCTGCGCATCTGTCCAAATCCAAATTGCGTCCTTTTTAAGCAATGGTCGGAAAACTTCGCTAATTTTGGAAAAATTTGCAATGAATGATTGGTAATAACCTACCATGCCTTTAAATCGTTGTAATTCGCGCAAACCGGTTGGCGCGGGATAATTTTGAATAGCAACCACTTTCTTTGGATTTGGTGTAATCTGGCCAGATTCCACGATGTGTCCCAAAACCTCGAGTCTTTTTTGACAAAGCTCAGTCTTGTTGGCGTTCATGGTGAATCCAGCGTTGAACAATTCCTCTAAAACGAGGCGCAAATGTTGCACGTGTTCCTCGAAAGTTCGGCTAAAAATAATCACGTCATCAATATACACAAATACAAATTTGTAAAGATACTTTGCAAGAGTCTTATTCATCGCTCGTTGGAGTGTAGCGGGTCCGTTAATAGGTCCGAAAGGCATGCGCACATATTTGAATAAACCTCGATGTGTTATAAAAGCTAAATACCGTTCGTCACCTTTGCGCACGCCGATCTGATGGAAAGCTTCGCGTCCGTCGATTATCGAAAACCAATGCGCACCTCCTAAATATGCGAAGATGTTATCAATGTCCGGAAGTGGGTAAACGTCCGGAATTGTTTGCGCATTAATGGGGCGAAAATCCATAGCAGTTCTCCATTCACCTGTCTTCTTGGGTACGACGACTGGAGCAACGGCGCAATCACTTTGGGATCGCCGAATAATACCTTGCTGCAGCTTTTTGTCGATATATTTATCAATTATCGCCTTTTTCGCAGGGTTTACCGGGCGCACAGGGACATGAATTGGACGAAAATCCGGTTTCAGGTTCACCTCGTACTCGGTGTTATTACATAAACCATATTCTTCACGAAATATTTGCGAAATGGGCTGCAATGTTTTAATTAATAGTTTTATCTGTGGCACTGTTAATTTATTCCACAACTGGTGGTAAATCCAATCTAAATCGGTCGGATCCCCACTGGGTTGGTACTGCAGAAAATTAATGCCATTAATGTTCGTTTTAGAGTTATTCTTACCATTGTCAGGTTGCGCAGTCGGAAAGATGTTGATTTTCGACTCCTTCTTTGCATTGATGTCTTTAGCACGTTGCGCAACGAGTTGTTTGGCAATTGGACGAATAACATTGATTTTTCGTCGTAAGCGTCGTAATCGTCGGAACTGACTCAAAGTTAATTTACGTGAAATTGTCTTTTTTAAATTGGAGGAAATTTTAGAAGTTTCTTTCCTCTTTGGGGACCAAATATTCGACCATTTGCGTTGCGCACGATGTCGAACTTGTTTAACTCGATACTGCGCATCATCATGTGGATACTCGAATATTTCTTGTTGCAAGGGTCTATGCGCCAGGAGGAGGCAGTTAATTTCACTCACCGGATCCGGTTTCCTTAGTATTTTCGTCGGAACGATCTCACTAATGGCCGCCGGTGGGTTGGATGGATCCTGCGTTTCTTCCGGCGCAAATGGCAAAACCAGAATTGATTCTGACTTTTTTGCTTCTTCATAAGTCATGAATTTGCGAATTTCATTTGAGCCCACCATGCTCCACTGCTGTCTCGCATGGTCGATGTCGATTCCGGCCGCTGTGCAGAAATCACGTCCAAGGAGCATATCCATTTTGGCATCGGGTAAAACCATGCAAACGAATTTTATTATGCCTACTGGGGCGCGCAAAGCAAGCTGCATCGACTTGGTGGAATCTACTATGTCACCAGACGCGACTTGCACCCGCTCATGGAGATTCACGAAGTCCAAACCCATTTTTTCGTGTAGTTGTTGAAACACGTCCTCACTCATTACACACGTTTGTGCGCCTGAGTCCAGAAGCGCAGTACAAGCTACATTAGCCCAGGAAATCTTTACGCAAGGTGCTTTCTTGCACAAACGATCCCCGCGCGTTATCTCAATGATGGGTTCTTGAGTTTCTTTAAGTTCCTCTGGCGTTAACATTACGAAAGATACCTTCACAGGAGAGATCACTTCCTTTGGAGCCTCAGTCGTTGTTGCACTAGAAGTAGACTTAATTATTGGTAAAGTTTTAGTAATTTTACTCACTATTGTCACTTTCGGGTTTTTCTTCGAAATTACAGGTTGCAAATCTGTTAATTTCGGCAATTCGTCTTTTACAGCTTCAGGAACGGCAGTTTGCAGATCTGACGCCTTCGTAGCTGATGTGATGATGGAAGATGATGAAGAAATAGCACTACTTACAGGTTTATACTCTGAAAGAGTAATAACAGTAGAAGATGTTGTTGAATTAACCTGTGAAGGATTGTCCTCTTTCAAGTTAATTAAAGGTGAAGCGCGTCGTTTGGATTTCAGACGTTTTGCGCGAAAGGCCGGTCGACTCATTTGCGGCCTGGTTCCACCGGCTTCCCGAACTTCAGGCCTTCGGAGTTTTCCGGTCTCCTAAATGGCTGGTAACAAATGGGGCACAACGGATGCCAAGTTGCTGTATCTACCAAATACCACCAATCCTTCGGTGTTTTCCTCCAGGCTGTACCTTTCTCAGGACATTTGACAGTTAATGGTGGTTTTGGCGCTGGTGGAAACGTGACAATTGATGTAGAGCACACATGGTCCTTCGGGACGTCTGCTGGAGGTGTCAGAGTAGTGTCGCGTCCTACTTTGTATAGGTTTAAATAGCGCTAACGTGTAATACTTTACCTGTGATCAATTATGCAAATACCCAAATGAATACCAAATGTATGTAAATAAACAGGTAATTTATTCACCAGGCTTTATGCCTTTAAAATACACTCAGTAATA
Organism: Strigamia acuminata; assembly: GCA_949358305.1. Taxonomy (NCBI): domain Eukaryota; kingdom Metazoa; phylum Arthropoda; class Chilopoda; order Geophilomorpha; family Linotaeniidae; genus Strigamia; species Strigamia acuminata. Next base: position 61,524,804 of record OX442314.1, on the reverse strand, counting down.
ATTCTAGAGTCGACGTGGTCAGCGTCGAACAAAGGATTTCTCAAGATGGCGTCGTCGATTCCGCGTGGTCGGCGGAACAAAGGCGGCGTCTCGAGTTGTCGTTAATTCGTCACGGATTCGTCTTCACGGACGCGGTGGAATGCTCTCTCGAGTCTTCTATCCGTGCCTGTTGTCTAGGGTTTGGTTTAGCGTCGCAGAGGCCTCGTCTAGGAACTTTGGGGTTCCCTACAAAGCACTCGGACACTTACTTCGGCGAATAATCGTCTGGGCGATTATTCTGGGTGATTTCACAAGGGCTATTCTCGTGCTTTCGCAGGAATAGCTCGCAAGTGACTTCGTGAGAGTTACAGTTTGCACTTTACTCAGCGATCCTCGATCAATCCTAACTTGTAGTTGAAGTTGGCCTGACGGTGAGGTAGTTGCTGTGTTCTTGGTGTCGTTTGTGTAAGTTCTGACTTTAGGCGGGAAACACAGCCTTTTATGCAGTGGGGTGAAGGGCCGGCGATCAACCAATGGGGGCTGACCACCAGCCGCTTCCTCCCCCTCGGGGCACACACCTGCCATGGGGAGGTGGAGCCAACTCGTGGGAGAACGACTCTTCAATCACAGTGACTCAGAGGACAAGTATCCGCCCTGGGGGGACACTTATCCAACTGGGTCACCACACGTCCCTCCTCCAGCTTCGATCTCGGATCGGAGCGATCTCAAATTTTATCGCTCCCCTCTGCGAAGCGCCGGCAGTACACCTCTGCACGGGCGGAGGATAACTGGCGGTACGGCCGGTGGCGGCGGTGGTAAATCCGGGGGCAGAGCAGTTGTCAGATCCGCGGGATTCTGCCGCTCATTAATGAAATATTGCGGGTGACTACCGACGGGTTCGCCGATCAGTCCCGTACGCTCATGGATCCAAATCCGGGTAGATGCAGGGAATCGGTCTGGAACGAGCCGAATCCTTCGCGACTCGGCGCTCGATCCGGGTTTCCTGTGGGCCCGTAGGATACGGCGATGGAAGACGGCGTCCATGGTAGATCGGGCCTCTCTATTTAGCCACTTGAGGATCGATTCGCCATGATCATCGGAGTCAATGATGCGTTGTCGCGTGAACTCCGACATCTGAAGGAATGGGTACTCCACTCCCAACCTCAAGTAAAGCTGCGCTGCTGGGGGCGGCGGAGGTGATGGTGGAAGCGGAATCTCCATGGGGCTCTCCAACGGCGGCGCAGCCGGCTCTGGTGAAAGAGCGGCCAGCTCTGCCGCTGGTGGCGAAGGAGGGGGCAGCGGAGGAGTCCGCGGTCCTCGGTTGGAGCGCTTCGGAATCAATTTGGGTCGATTCGCGTACCGCTTCTCCTTTGGGAATACCGGCTTTGGGGTCGGTATGTATGGTTGGACCGCCGCCTCTGGGGGGGCGGTCTCGATGGCCTGTGGGAGGCTCGCTGCCGTTCCTGGTATCTCCGGAGCCTCCCGAATTGTTCGCAACAAGGAAGGGTGGACTCCGGGGTTCCGGTAGCGGAACGCCAACGAACGCATCTTGGAAAACTGTAGGCCTGGGTTTTCTGTATTTCTGGCCAGGTCAAAGCGCAGCGAGGCGGGCTCAGGAGTCCATCCGGCCCATACCTGGTACAACGCCCGAGGAAGGTGGACTCCCTCACGGTCGACGATTGTCCAGGCCGCCATAGCCTGCCGACTGTCCAAGAAGACGCCCAGGGACAACAGCTGGGCCAGTACGTTCGTCACGGCCAGATTCAAACTGCTCCGATGGCAGGGGTGAGCGCGGTCCGGATTGTCACTGAATTGTTGTGACAGCGTCCGCATCTGTTCGATCGCCCAATTGATGTGGTGAGTTTGGGCGGCGTCGGCCTGTCGTATGGCCAACTCGGCAATCGCGGGGTTCTCGTATTCGGCTAGGTATTCCTGTAGCTCGCTGAGTGGAGGATAGGCCGCTTCACGCCGGCATCGGGCGTCCATCTCTCGCTGTGCGTACCACTCGGCGGTGCGATAAGGTTGATACACTCGTGGCGTTGGGGGTGACGGTGGACGGCCCAAATCGGGTAGGTCATCGTATCTGACCCGTTTCGGAGTTGGATCTCCCACTGGAATCATCCGGGGAGGGGTCCACGCAGTTACGGCTGGATTCGTGCCCTCAAGAAGTGGCGGCCATCGCGCCTGTACCTGTGGGGGTACGAGCGCTGTCGGCACGGTCGGAGTTGATCCCGACGGCCGGTTGGCCGAGTAACCTCTAAAGGCGTTCTTTAAAGCTTTGGCCAAATCCTGTTTCGTAACCGGTCCCTCTTTGTCCGACTCTTCTGGGGACATTTGTTCCTCCGTCAACTCGCCCAAATCGATCTCCGCTTGGAGCCTGGACGGCCCAGCCGTGGGTCCGAGACTTCGGGGTTCGGACCTTTTCACGGCGGCCATCTCTCGCTCTTTCTCCAATCCTTTAGCGATCAGAGACTGTGCACGCATCTTCTGTCGTATTTTACGCTTCCGATTCCTCCTGGTGCTGGCTGCGACGGATCTTCGTTGGATCGTCCTCTGGGGGACGTCCGTCGGGGAATCCGGTCTCTGGTGTGATGAGACAGTTCGTCGCGACGAGGATTGATCTGACGACTGTGTGGTAATCGCCATAAACAACGAGGATCTTTTCTTTCCTCGATTTTGGTGTGTCTCGGTCCTCGCAGCCCAGTGGGCGGAAGATTCGACCGTTCGCTCAGCCCGCGCGTCGTCTGGCGAGGCAGGCTCGAGCGTTACTACTCGGCGACACTCCGAGCGCACGACAACTCGAGTTCGAGAACTGGAGCTGCTCGAGCGGCTGCGGTGGTCGCGACTCGTTGACGGGCCGGCCTCTATTGGGGAGACGGCCCGTCTTCTTCGTGCGGGTCCGCGTGGAGCGGACTCCGCCGGACGCTTCGATCTTCTGTGATGGCGGCGACTTCCCAGGATACCAGCGTGGTATAACTGCCACATTTCAGACTGCGTGGCCGTAAAATTCGCCGGCGGTATCCATCTGGGTGTCAAATGGTCCTCTTCGATGTCGCGAAGCCATCTACGGATTTCTTCGGAGGAGAAACCGTTTCTCTCGAGAACTCGGGTTACTCCGTGAGTCTCGGTGCGCTTTAAGCGTTCGATCTCGTCGTCCACTATTCTCTGGCGGGCTGCCAAGGTCGGGGCCTCGCGCCACCTGTGGGAGGTGTGCAGCTCGGCCACCGTGCCTGGGTAAGCCTCTTCCAGATACCCGGAGTAAACGGGGCTCGGCGGATCCGCATCGGGTGGGATCCGCGGCCCCACTCGCTCCCTCATCTCCTTCGTCATGCACTCGACCAGCGTTTTCGATCGCTCGAATTTTTCTTCGAGGGTCCTGGAATACATCAATCGAATTTTCCAGGCGCTGGTCTCCGCAGGATAGGCCTGCCGCAGGTAATTCAGCAGAGCTCCGCGAAAGATGTTGTTGGCGGTTGACACTGTCGAAGGCAGGGCGTCCCACGATTCTAGCGGGTCGACCTGAATAATTTTAGATCACAAGATTAATATAATAAATCCCAGTTAACGATGGGGATCAGAAATATGCTCAAGATCGACGGTGGCAGCAACTCCTTTCTTTTGTTGCGGCCGTCGGTCTTATTTTCTTGTTTCGCAGTTTTGCGATGATCTCCGCCGTCGTAGCGCTGATCCAACACTACTTTTGAACTCAGGTGATCCGCTTTTAGGAAGGGGTCGCAGGCAAAACCGATCGTTAAATTCTTAATTTTACGTTAAACTTTTTTATTTTAATTCTAATCGTATTTTAATTTATTACGATGTTTAAATTTAAAAGAAAGAAAACCTTTAGTTTTGGTTTTGGTTTGCCACGACGCCATTCCGCGAACACTTCCTTTGTTCTAGTTTTTTGGCGGCCTTGACTCCGAGGTGAATCTGGGTCCACTCTCGGGTTTTTAGCCAGCCTTAAATCAATAATAAAACAGAAAGAAATATATCAGTCACAAGTCACGCTCCAATCTGGGTTGGATGCAACAGATTCAAAGAATTATGTGATTTCTCTGGGGAAATCACACTAATTTACCTGCAGCGGCGGTTGTTCGTCCCAATTCTCATCTTCTTCTGCATTTACGATTAGGCCGTCGCTCTCGTCTCTCGACGATGCGCTCGGCTCTAATCGTGGGTTGCGTCGATCGGCCATTTCAATTTAGGAAAGTGAAGTTTTTTGAGAGGTCTTTGTTTTCTCTTTGGGGAGAAGCAAAAAACACGTCTCGTCGTGTTAAAAACAGTCGGAAACTGGGCCCATCGACGCTGAGAATTGTGGGTCTCGAACGCGTCTCGTATTTTGCGAGATCCGCCGTGCTGGCAATGATGCTACGGGGTCGACCGCGTGGTTTCATTGTCACGTGGTCGCCCGATACGTCATAACTTCTCGTCTGTTAGTGGTGACTGCGACAATTCGTTGCGAAGTTTGGACTTAGCCAAATTTTCGCGTCTCAACATGTGCAGCAGCTCTCGTAAGTAAATCTTTTTATTTTACAAGGCCTCCGCTCCATGTTATCACATTTTCTTTTATTTTTAGTTCTTCCCCACGACTTTGCCGTCCCGAATGAACGGATTATTGCTTCGTCGTGGTCGAAGGTTGATTTTCGACGTGCTCGTAGATCGTGACTCTACTTGCTCGTTCATCTCCGATGTGTTGGCATTTTTCTCATTATTAATTTTTTTATTTTCCATTTCAGAAGTACATTCTTCTGCTTCCTCCCTCTCCGAAATTGCTTGCTCCGGCTGAGCTGGAGCCTCGTCGGCTGGGGATTCGGCGTCGAAGAATTCATCCTCGCTCTCCGCTATATTTTCAGCTTCATTTGTTTTTTGGAACGTGTCGACCACGGTGCCCCCTTGGCCGCTGTGTGTCTGACCTTCCAGCCAAATTTCCTGTGGAAATTCTGGCAGATATGGCCTTAAATCTCGGCCATGTATCGACTGAAAATTTTTGTTGTCCTCTAAGCGGCGCAGTTGGTATGCGTTGCCTCCGTGTTCGGCCACAATTACATAGGGACCGTCCCTCTTGTCGGCTAAACCGGCGGCGATGCCCCTCGCTGCATTGGACAACGTGTGTGCCTCCTTCCACACTAGATCATTCACTTTAAAGTTCGCGAAAGCGAGATCGCCTTCTTTATCTGCGATTCTCTCTCTCATGTTGAAAATATGCGCCATCATATGCTGGTATGTGTCGGATATAGTCTGTTCCAACCGGCACACGTACTCATGTGGGCTCGATGGGTCTAATACGTTAACAGCTTCGGCAACGCGTGGGTCCCATGGCATCCTTAATTCGCGGGCGAAGTTGAGGTACGCCGGTGAGAATTCGCGTGTTCGTGACACGGTTGAGCGAATGCTGAAAGCGATTTCTCGCAGGTATTCGTCCCATCGATTGTGAATATCGGTGAATACTGTCAGCGCATATTTTATGTCTTTATTTAATCTCTCGACTGGATTTGTCTGAGGATTATATGTGGAGGTGTTCGATGCATCCATTTTAAATTTTCTACAGAAGTCCTTATATATTCTTGATCGGAATTGGGGGCCGTTATCCGAAATGAGTTTTCTGGGAAACCCAAATCGCATTGCCACGTCGTAAAGGCACTCGACTATGTTTTCAGCCGAAGGTTTCACGAGGGCGTACAGCTCCGGCCATCGGGTGGCCACGTCCATAATTACGAGAATATACATGTTCTTGTTTCCCGTTGTGGGCTTGGGGCCCATCAAGTCTATGCTTAAGCAGTCAAATGGTGCGTAGGGTCCGAGAGACATGGCGTTTCTGGCCACTTTATCTCGTGGTCTGCACGCTTGGCACCGGGGGCAGTGTCGGATAAATTTCGTTATCTTTTGCCGCGCGCCCGGCCAGAAGAAAAGTTGTTTCACTCGATAAAGGGTTCTCGCTATGCCGGAATGGCTGGCGAGCGGGTGTCCGTGCATCAGCCACAACAATCGGGTGTGCAGCGATGCCGGTACGACCACCTTAACCGAGTTTCCCGCTCCGCTGAGGTCGTCTTGAAACGTCGGGTGGTATTTTACCAGGAGTTCATCGTCTATGAGGTAGCTCGTTGCCTCTCTGGCGAACTGTTTTCGGCGGTGAGGGTTTGTCATCCCTTCCGGAAATTCGCCGTTTAGCAAATATTGCGTTATAATTTGACATTTCGTGTCTGCTGCCTGGTGTTCGACGAACTCACGTCTCGTGGGTGGAGCGTATTGTGTTTTTTCTTCAATTTTTGCTGTGAAGGCGCGTAGTAGTGTTTTGTGGGTTTCTCCGGGGGGCGGAGATTGAATTTCGGATGTTGAATCGTTCGTCCCAGCTGGCTGGTATGTTCGAGTCCAAAACCCACAAAACGTTCTATCTTCGGGCTCCATCACTGGTAGCTCGTTCGCCTTTCGCAAACGCCATATTCTCCGTGGAGTTGGGCAGTACAAGAGGTGGGTGTCGTCCTCGCCGTCGTCGTCTGGACCTTGGGGGTCAGAGGCTGGGGCTCTTGAGAGGGCGTCGGCCACATGATTGTACTTCCCGGGGCGGTACGTAATTGTTATATCGCACGCCATTAATTCCAGTTGCCATCGTGCGAGTCGGCCGGAGGGTTCCTTGAGCTTCATCAACCAGCTTAGTGCCTGGTGATCTGTCTGAACCTCGAAGTTCGTGTACTCCAGATAGTCGCGAAATTTCCGAACTGCCCAAATTACGGCTAGGCATTCTAGTTCCGTTGTCGTGTAATTTTTCTCTGCGCCCTGTATTTTTCTGCTTATAAACATACAGGGTACTTCCTGCGAGATTCCGTTGTACACGTGGGTCTGCAGAAGGGCTGCACCCAGTCCGATTTTACTCGCGTCGGTGTGCAACACGAACGGTCGGTTTAGGTCCGGCAATGGCATCTTTTCGACGTCAGCCAGCATTTGCTTGATAGTGCTAAATGCGGCCTCGCACTGGACCGTCCACTCAAACTCTTTATCCGTTCGTAAGAGATCCGTTATAGGCGCGGCCACCTCAGCCAGACCAGAGAGTAGTCGGCCGAAGAAATTGACCATGCCCATGAATCTCTGGACACCTTTTATATCTTCGGGGGCGGGGAATCCGTTTATTGCTTTGACTTTTTCGGGGTCAATCGCGATTCCCTCGACTCCTATTCGATATCCTAGGAAGGCAAGCTCTTTTCTGCAAAACTTGCTCTTCCCTGGATGGATGTGGAGTCCCGCCTTGGCTAGGCGAGAGACCACTCTATCGATGTGGTCTATATGCTCTTCGAAAGTGTCCGACGTTATTATGATGTCGTCGAGGTACGCCCACACGAAGTCGTGAAGCATATCTCCCAACACGCTTTCGATCAATTTCTGGAACGTGCTCGGGGCGTTCACAAGCCCGAACGGCATCACGTTGAACATTAATCTTCCTATCGGGGAGTAGAAAGCCGTTTTCAGTTTGTCTTCGGGTTTGAGCTCCACTTGCCAGTACCCCTTTGACAGGTCCATGGTGGTTACCCACTTGAATGGGCTCAGCTCCCGGAGAATCGAGTTTATAGACTGCATCTGAATCGGGTCTATAACTGTTATCGCGTTCAGGGGGCGATAATCAATGCATAGTCGAGGTTCCGAGCCTGGACGCATCACCAGGACGATCCGCATGGCGTATTCGCCCAGGGCTTGCGTTACTATGCCCTTGTCGAGCATGTCTTGGCACATTTGCGTCACAATGTCTCTTTTCTGGGGGTTCATCCCCTTGTAAGGCACTCGAATCGGCTTGTCTGTGGTTAAGACTATCTCGTGGACTGCTTCCGTTGTTCGACCGGGTGTCTTGGTCAGAATTCTTTCATGTTTCCGAAGCACTCGCCTTAGTAGCGATGCCTCGTTAACACGCAGTGCTGCCTCCTCGACCAGTGTGTCCACGACGTTACTCCTCTGTAATTCCAGAGTGAAGGCTGCGAAATCGTAATCTTGGACGAATTTTCGCAATCCTCGTCCATATTCCTCTTTGTCCTTGGCTTCGTCCAGTAATTTTTGGGGAACTACCGGGACTGGCCGTTCTCCCTCGGGACTTATCCAGTTCCATGAACGGGTTATCGGGTTGGGCTGAATTTTCAGTTTTGCCATGATATCCATCCCTAGGAGGAATACTTTGTCGTGGGATGGCAAGACTATGAAGGGATGGGACAGGTTCCCCCCTTTCCAGTCGATCATGATGCGAACCACACCTTTCGGTTTGACGTAGCCGTTGGCGGTGAGTAATTCTACGTTCGCGTTCACTTGTGCTACTTTTTTTTCAATATCCAAGTCCTTTACTATATCTTCGGATATGAATGAGCGGTCCGCTCCCGAGTCCAGCAGACCGAACATTTTCTGATTCTCTATCTCCACTGGTAGCATACACAGAGTTTCGCAATGTGCTTTCGTGACATTGCAGTGAAATACGCGTAATGTCTGGGGCTCAACCTCCAGATTGAACGGAAGGTCCGTCCAATCCATGTCGGCGTCCGGTTTCGTTCTCACTTGCATACTCGTTAACGTCACTTTTTCCTCCTTCCTCGGAACGGCCTGTATGCGGTCTTTGATCTGTGCCTCTGCCAAGGCATGACATGCGGGTCCAGTGTGATATTTCTTCTTTTTAATTTCCGCGGCTGGCGCAGACGAAGCTGAATTTATTTCGGCGACGCCTGCGCTTGGGAGTTTTTTGCCAGAGTAGTATTTAACTCCATCATCATTTTCATCATGGTTTGCATGATGTCCTTTTCTTTGACGGTTTTTTCGCATTTATCTGAGTAGTGACCGTATTCTCCGCAGCTGTAACATTTGATGTTACTTTTATCCCCTGTGGGAGTAAATCCCGGTTTTTTCGGGACGAAGGGCGTCGGGAATCGTCTTTTCCCTCCCAATGCCCCTCTCGCCTTTGTTGCCTGTACGTGTGCTCTGAATTGTGTGATTGCTAAGGCCCGATGCGCATGGTGTAAATAGGGACCTTGATCGTCGCATCCCGTCGATAAGTTTTCGAGGTGCTCATTTAGGGCTTCCTCGTCGCTTGACGCTGGCTCCTCTTCTTTAGTCGTGGCGAGAGGTGTTGTCTCTTCGACTTTCTCCATCTGGGTGGAGTCTGTCGAGGTCACCTGCATCGCTGTCGCTGCCGGTGCTTTCTTTGGGGCAGCTATCGGGTTGGCTGGAAGAGTACTGTTTGCTTTAGGCGTCAGCATTCGTCCGAAGGATGCTTCGGTGAGACTCATTATGCCGCTCAAATATTCACTTGGCCTCATTAATTTCTCTGAGGTCTTGTGACGTTCGGCGCTCGTCTGCAACCGTTTTTCGTGCGCGTCAGCTTCTTCCGGGGGCAGAGTGGCGTAATACCGCTGTTCTATTTCTAACGTGTTTGTTAGAAGATAGTTACTGACATCTTGGTAATCGCCAGTGCGGGGTGCACGCATGTCTAGCAGAATTCTTTGCGAGTGGGCCGATAATCCTCCGTAAAAGATCATCGTAAAACCAGCGGGGTTTATTTCATACGGTGCTCTTGCAAACAGGAGTTTCGCTCGGGCGTCGTAGTCGGCTAATGTCTCTCCTGGGGCTTGTCGTAGACCACGTAATTTGTTACTGATCTCGTCTGGAGTCTCGCCGTATCGGAGATCGAAACGGACGAGAAAATCGTCCCAGGTTGGGTTTTTCAGTCCCTGGTACCATTCTCGAGCTGACCCCGTGGTTAGCTCCACTAGACCGTGGGTGAGCATGTCGGCGACGGTGGCTTTTGTCGCTTTCTTGATACGCACTACTTCGTCCAGGAAGCGGTCTCCGGCCTTCCACGAACCGTCAAATCGTGTTTGAATATAGTGTTGCCAGCGGATGTTACCCGTGGCTTCACCGCTCGGTTCGTTGCGTACGCCATATTTGCTCTTAACCCTTTCTCCTGCGCGGTTATGTTCGTCGCCTGGGTGGCCTAGATCAATTCCTTCTCTGCTGAAAGAGTTCAACAGGGCTCGGCCTAGCTCGGACATCGTGTAATGTCGGCCAGATGAGTCCTGAAAGTTCCCTTCTTCGGAGCGAGGGTTGGAGTTTCGGGAAGAGCGGTTTGAAGCATTCGGTCTGTTCGACCGGTGCCCATCGCTGCCCTCTTGACTCCTCCCTGTAGATGGTCGACTCGGGTTGTCGTCGTCCGACGAATCGGAGGGCTCGGAGGGATCTCCTTGGGGGTGAAACCTCGGCCCTCTCGGTGGGGTCTCTCCGCCAGCCTTCTTCTGTTTCGAGCCTCCGGATGGCGGCGGCTCCTCTCCGTCGTTGTTCTCGTAAAAAGAATGCCATCTGTTTTCCTCGCTTTCGGGGCGTTCCCGGTTTTTATTTGCGTTTTTCTTTTCGAGTAACGCGTCGATGGCTGCTCCCGTCTCGGATCTTTTCGAGGGGTGACGGTCCTTTGTTTTTGGGACCGACTCGTCTCTCTTTTGAGATTTTCCCTTTTTCGCTGTTTTTGCCGGCTTGGTTGCATCTTCTCCTGTGTCGGTATCAGAGCCGCTGGGGGGTTCTGATTTCCGTTTCAGGTTTTCTTCCTTTTTTCTCCTGTCCGAGACGTCTTGTTCGTACTCCTTTTGGAACTTTTCTGTTTCTTTCTCCCAGTTTTCGGCTTCCCATCTTTTTTGCTCATCTATTATGGCTTGCTTCTTTGCTTTATACTCTTCGGTCCATCTGTCGCGTTCCCATTCTTCCTTCTCTTTCAGGAACTGTTCTTTTTCTTTTCTGGCTTCCTCTTCTCTCAACCTCTCGCGATGTTGTTCTTCCCATTTCTGATGTTGTAGAATGGCTTCTTTTCGCAACATTTGTAGCTTTTCTGCTTTTCTTTGAGCTACGAGCGCTTGAAATTGGTCCTCGTACTCTTGAGCTTCTCGATGTCGCCCTTCTACTGTGGCGTTCCATTCTTTTCGAATTTTAGCTTCTCGTTCTTCCCTCATTTTTTGGACCAGCTTCTCTGTTCTTTCGGTGGTCCTTCTTTCACGCTGTTCCCTTTCTTCCTCTTCTTTCCAGAGTTCTCGTCTCTCCGCGCTCAGCCTTCGTTGACGATTAATCGCCTCTTGTCTGGCTTCTTCGCGAGCTTTCTCTCTGGATTCGCGAAGGGCTTTGTTGGGGTCTGGTGCGAAACCTCCGGTGTCACTGGGCGTTACCTGGGGCATGGGCGTCTCCGCTGCTGGTCTTGCGACCGGCGTCGGGGCTTGTGCCGCGCAGATAGCGTCCGTGATTAGAGTAATCGATTCCCAGACTGATGTTCCTACTGGAATGTCTATCATCGCTTTTAGTTGGGCAGCTTGCTGCGTCAACCGCATTAGGTGAGATACTTCGAAGGAAACAACTGCAGGACTCGCCGTAACTCGGGGGGTTATCGGGGTCCCGCCGTCGTTTTTCCCTGGGGTTTGCTTTACGGACGTCTGAGCCGTTGGTGGCGATGGGTTCGTGCCGACCGTGGCCGTTTTCGTTGGAGTTTCATGCGTCTCCTCGGCCATTAATATCGATACTCGTCCCGGTGATACGTCGTGAATTTCTTCTCGATTTTCTGGGGCTTCCGTATCGGTATCTTCGAAGGTTTGCATATTCAAGGGAACCCGCTCTCGCTCTGGCCCGTCTAGGGCCGCGAGCGATGCAGCTTGCTCCTCTTTCTGCGCCTTCGCTCTCCTTTTGTTCGCTCGGGCTTTCGCCTTTGCGGACATTTCGGGGACGGGACCATCCGACCTTAGGTGGTAGTCGGAGGTCCTTTTTCCCTTCTCGGGCATTCTCTGCTCGGTTTCAGACGCGGATTGTTCATCTTTGTCTGACATTTTCTTTTGGTAATTCTACGATTTGGGTTATCTTATTGAGAGATCACAAGTTCAGATTTGAGATTTATTTCTAAATCCCGGACGGGCCCCCACGTGTCGCGTCCTACTTTGTATAGGTTTAAATAGCGCTAACGTGTAATACTTTACCTGTGATCAATTATGCAAATACCCAAATGAATACCAAATGTATGTAAATAAACAGGTAATTTATTCACCAGGCTTTATGCCTTTAAAATACACTCAGTAATAATTCTAGAGTCGACGTGGTCAGCGTCGAACAAAGGATTTCTCAAGATGGCGTCGTCGATTCCGCGTGGTCGGCGGAACAAAGGCGGCGTCTCGAGTTGTCGTTAATTCGTCACGGATTCGTCTTCACGGACGCGGTGGAATGCTCTCTCGAGTCTTCTATCCGTGCCTGTTGTCTAGGGTTTGGTTTAGCGTCGCAGAGGCCTCGTCTAGGAACTTTGGAGTTCCCTACAAAGCACTCGGACACTTACTTCGGCGAATAATCGTCTGGGCGATTATTCTGGGTGATTTCACAAGGGCTATTCTCGTGCTTTCGCAGGAATAGCTCGCAAGTGACTTCGTGAGAGTTACAGTTTGCACTTTACTCAGCGATCCTCGATCAATCCTAACTTGTAGTTGAAGTTGGCCTGACGGTGAGGTAGTTGCTGTGTTCTTGGTGTCGTTTGTGTAAGTTCTGACTTTAGGCGGGAAACACAGCCTTTTATGCAGTGGGGTGAAGGGCCGGCGATCAACCAATGGGGGCTGACCACCAGCCGCTTCCTCCCCCTCGGGGCACACACCTGCCATGGGGAGGTGGAGCCAACTCGTGGGGGAACGACTCTTCAATCACAGTGACTCAGAGGACAAGTATCCGCCCTGGGGGGACACTTATCCAACTGGGTCACCACAGTAGCTAAATTTATTTTAATTGTTGCTTTCTGAGCCGCCTCGGCGACTGTGCTCTTCTTAATTTCAAGTTCAGCATCCGTGTCGCTGCTACTAGTACTCGTATCGGGTTCCTGCGCAGGTGGAGATTGTTCTGGTCTCGCCTGCACTGCAGCTAACTCGATTAAGAATTGTTTTCGATACCTCGCAAAACGTTTGACGTCCTGGGACACGAGAGATTTGATTTCATCATCTCCTTTGGACTTCTCCGCAGCCTTGAGCACCGTGGGGCGTTGCGCATCACGTAGAGAAGGCATTCGCTGATCAGCCATACCCAGATCTTTGTATTCGTCTGCTCGAATGGTGTCCAGCTGTAGACGATTGTCGATGTCGTTTCCTCTTTGGATCGCCTCGTCCAGCGATTTTACGTTCCATGCGCGCAAGAGATGAACAACCTCGGTTTGCATCATGTTCTGAGCTTTCTCCCATTGGAGCTCTGGGTCGGTATATCCTGCAACTTGAAGATAATATACAATTTCACTTAAAAATGACATCGTAGACTCTCCATTTCGCTGCTTTCGCTGGGATAGCTTCACATTGGCCGCTGCCGAATTCATGGCGAAAGCTCGTCGAAATAAAATCTCAAAGTCCTCCCATGTTTTTGGTTTTGGTTTTAGTGATAACCACCATCGCTGCGCTCTTCCACGCGTTGCTTGAATGACGAATACTTTTAAATATTCATCCACCGGGGCCTGCATAGAATACATGTGCGCGTACAAATGCGCAAGAAAAAGATTAATGTAATCAAGATCGGCTTTATCTGGATCAAACAAAGGTGGTTTTCCAGGCTTGAAACAATTTTTATCTTTACTTGTATGTTGCGCTCTTACTGACGGCAGTGACAACTTTGCCTTGGTGTCGGATCTGTCCCGAGGATATCCCATCTTGGAGTATAGCATCGAGCTCATTAAATCTCAATTTGCTCGTGTTGTTGAATCCAATTGAGCAGGTTCCTGTGATGGAGCCTGGGTGTAGATCGTTGCCACTGCCGGCATTGGTGGCGTAGTTGTTGTGTAAACAATTTGCGCAGTTGGTGCGGACGTTCTTGTCTGCTGGCCTCGATGCTCAACTTCCCGAACTTGGTGCAGACGTGCTGTGGGAAGTCCTAAATCATATGGTGCCGAGGTGCCTTTAACTCTTATGGAGCCATGCGAGGATCCACCGTCCAGAGACCGTGTGGTCCCTGTTCGTAGAGAGCGAGGGCCTTGTTGGAATATTTCGCGAATCTCATTTACTAGACCTCGTGTTTGAGCATAGTATTGGTTGCGCAAGTCGGACATCAGCAAACCTTCCGTATTTAATGTGACGGGGTCCACTAATGCTCTAGGCTGAGTCGAATCGAAAAAAGATGGCGCCGCCAAAAAGTCAGCGGGTGTTGACGTGGCAAAATTTACTTGAGGTTGCACTCGTGAATTTGCAACAGCCATTGTCGTGATATGATTTGATGGGGCTGGCCTTTGTTGTGCAATACTCACAAGCGTTTCCTGTTGTTCGATACGATTTCTTCGTAATTGGTCGTGTTGCTGCCACTCTCGAAATTCCCTCTCTTCTTCTCGGCGAACACCACTCCTCCGTTCGGACTGTTGCCATTCCTGCTCCATTTCTAACTCACTGAAATCAAATGGATCGCGCGTAACGGGACGAATTCCGTCACCTCCCAACTGTCTCGACATGTGAAGAAAATGTGAAATGATTAAATAAATAACTCAAAAAACTAACCTTTTCGCGCATTTAAGCCTTATAGGTGAAAGCGTATCCTGTCAGGCTCGCCATGTTTGTTACGAATCAACTTAGATGTTTAATTGATTTGATCTGAATTTACGCGCAGGGTGATGTTAGCGCAAATCAGTGGGCAAAGTTCGTAGATTTACTCTGTTTGTGCCATCGTCATATGCGGATATCGGACGGTGAATAAACCTAACTCGCTGTAACACACATCATTTATATTCGACGGGCTCAGTCTCACGTTGTGGGTCTTTACGTTTAAAAAGAATGAGTATGCGCAGTGATATTCATATGCGGGTGGGCGTAGGATGTCACAGGCATGCGAAGGGATAAAAGGTGGGCAAAAAGAGGCGCTATTAAGTGTTAAATTAGAAGGTGCGCGTGTTAAAGCGCGAAATAAAGATTGACAAACTCAATTCAATCTAAGAGGTGTTAACTCGTTGAAAGAAGTATGAGAAGTGTCGATTATGGATAAAAGTAGCGACCAGGTAAACATGAGTCATGTGACCAGGTCGATTGGAGTGGGTGAGGGGGTGGAAGGTATAAAATAAGGTTAATTGTTGGAAATAATAATATGCGCGCAATGAAGCTGCGCATATATTTAGAGATGATTCATCGATGTTAGATGAAAAGAAAAATTGGGAAAAAATAAGAAAACTTAAGATTGGGTCAGTCTAAGTTAGAAATGAATAAAAAAGAAGGGTGGGTAACCTGCCCGTGACATATTGTTTCAGGCACGTGCTTCCACGTGCCTTTTATTGTTGAGCAATTTCTTGGGCAGTTGCGCTCCTGTTGCTAGCATTGCCGCGCGTTCTCTGCGCGCGTACTCGCGCGTTTCGCATCACACACATTCGGGTTCAATGGCCTATCGCGGCGGCACATTGTGTGGCATAGCGCGGCACGTTGCAATTACGTGACGTGGCACGTTGCTGTTACGTGACGCGATAGCCAGTATTTAAGCAGGGGATTCCATCATCGTTTACACAAATGCGCATTGCAACGTGGAGGCGCATTCGAGTCCTTTTCCCAAGCGTTGAAAAAGGACAAAACTCGTATTCGATTCGAAAGCGAATCGAATACGATTTTTGTCCTTTTTCAACGCAAAATTGTATTCGATTCGCTTTCGAATCGAATACGAGTTTTGCCCTTCTTCAACGCGAAATCGTATTCGACTCGCTTTCGAGTCGAATGCGAATTTTGCCCTTCTTCAACGCGAAATCGTATTCGACTCGCATTCGAATCGATTACGATTTTTGTCCTTTCTCAAGGCGATCTCGACTTTGATTCGTATTCGAGTTGTTACGAGTTCGTATTTTGATCGTATTCGAATCGAATTCAACTCGCATTCGAATCGTATATGAGATGGTCGATGATTTTTGTTTCCCGGACTTTGATTCGTATTCGAGTTGTTACGAGTTCGTATTTTGATCGTATTCGTATTCGAATCGAATTCGAATCGAATTCGAGTCATATTCGAGATAGTCGATGACCCGTTTCCGGACTTTGACTCGTACGACTCGTATTCGAGATGTATTCGAGATGTACTCGAATCGTATTCGAGTCGCATTCGAGATGGTCGATGATTTCCACTCGCTCGTATACGGGTTGTATACGAGCTCGTAATCGTAAACGAATCGTTTACAAGTCGTATACAAGTTGTATACGACTTGTATACCACTCGTATACGAACGAAGTTTGGAAAATCCACCAAATACTTACTACGACATGAAAACACATAGTAGTCACATACGTCTTATTTAGAAATTGTGTTTTCACAAACTTCACTCGTATACGAACTGTATACAAGTCGTATACAACTTGTATACGACTTGTAAACGATTCGTTTACGATTACGAGCTCGTATACAACCCGTATACGAGCGAGTGGAAATCATCGACCATCTCGAATGCGACTCGAATACGATTCGAATACATCTCGAATACATCTCGAATACGAGTCGTACGAGTCAAAGTCCGGAAACGGGTCATCGACTATCTCGAATACGACTCGAATTCGATTCGTATTCGATTCGAATTCGATTCGAATACGAATACGATCAAAATACGAACTCGTAACTGTTGTTTTCCAATGCCAAATAGTCCTCCGTACTCATTACGGATATTTCCTAGTGTTTATTTGCACTAAGCAGCTTTTTGTATTTATTTTGTCTTTATATAATTATTTATCATTGGGTATAATGCTGCCCACAGCTCAATTGTATTAAGTTGATAATTCCTAACACCAGATGGTGTCATTGTATATTTTCCTCATTCCAAGATGGCTGCTTGCAGGCTGTGCAAGCATAACCATGTTTTCCACACCAAAATGGTCTCAATTTGTAAGTTGTTTTATTTTAGAGTAAACATTTATTATTTTTACATTGTGTAGTTGTCTTTTGCTGCATATAAGCACGTTTTCCACGTGCGGCAGCTTGCATTTGACCTGCCATTAGCGGTATTCGCGTGCGCCCGCCATTACGGCCACGCACTTTGTTTTTCGTGCGTGTTTCACGCTTCCACACGGTCTAATTGACCGCTCTGCGCCTCCTCCTCTGCTACAAGTGGTAGCAGAGGATGGTTTCTATCCTTGCAGCCCACCGAAACCGCTAATTTTATCGTTATTTTCGCGAAATTCGCGAATTTGCGATAAATTTTCTATTTCCAGATTTTCGCGACGATTTTCGTCTCTAGAACGTTCGAGACGACACGCCGACGTTCTCACGCAGTCTGGACGACCAGCTCTACGATTTTGTTATTTAATTTCGCTCGAATTTCCGCGAGTTTCGCGATTTTCGAAGCGAATTTTGTATATTTTCAGATTTTCGCCGTTTTCTAACGAGAATCAACGTTGGAAACCCGCTTCACACAGCGTGAACGACGATTTGGACTAATTCCCGACCTCGTACACCGTGTACGGTCGTTGTATCGACGATTTTTCTCGAAGAAACGACGATTTTCGACGATTTTCGCATTTAAATGCGCAACTACGCCATTTTCATCTCTAGATTGGCGCAACGTCTCATCATACTAATTAAAAATTGCTTTTCAGTTGTCGTAATTAGCTTGTTAGTATTTAAGGTCGTATTAAGTTTTTGTGGGTCCCTTAGAATAGTTTTTGCTCTTCGGTTCCAGTCGGAACCACCGCATTAACTCATTCCTAGCCAGTGCTTACCGCGGCCAACAGGTACTCCCGCGCCTCCAGGTAGGCGAACGGACCCCTGTGTGTTGGCTGGCTAGGGTTATCTGACCACTTCAGAAGTGGTTGCCCAATTCGATTGATATCCGCTTTGACAGTGCTTCGATCAGTGCGCCGTATTTGTGTTGTGCAACGCGATATTGTGCTACGAGATCGTCAAGTGCTCCAATTGTACCATTCTCCATCCAGTGTGTTTTGCTACGGATAGTTTCGTAACTTCACGTCATCATGTCCAAGTCCGTCGAAGGAAACTCCGGGCGACTTCCCATTCTCAGCGTAGGAAACTACGAACTATGGCAGCGCTCAATGCGCATGGTGCTGAGAAGTGAAGAATTGTGGGAACATGTGACGGAAGAAGAAGAGGCAGATTTCCTTAAAACCGCCGGAGATAAGGAGAAGAAGATATACAAGCGTCGTAAAGCCAAAGCTTTAGGTTTAATATACTGTTCTGTAAGCGAGGCGAAGAAGTCTGCGCTAGATGATTGTAAAACCCCGAAGGAAGCATGGGACATCTTAGCCAACATTTATGCGCCATCATCTCGTGCGCGACAGGCAGCCATGCGCCGCGAATTTTTGAATTTGCGCCTGGAGCAGGGCGAAGATATGGCCGACTTCTTAGGACGCGTAGACTATCATGTCCGCCAAATGAAGGATATCGGAGAGATAACTACGCCTGATCATCTCGCTTACCAATACTTGGACTTATTACCTCGTGAATATTCACAAATTTCATTCACGACATATCACTTGCCCAAAGGAGAATTTACACCAAAGAAAGTGTCTGAACAATTGCTCGCGGAACATATGCGACTCAAAGCTATGGTTTCACGCGACATAGACAATTCTAAATCTCCACGTGCCTATGCTGGTGAAAAACAGCAACGTGGGAGAAATCGTTCTCGTCCCTCTCGACCGTTATCTTCGGTGCAGTGTTTTAATTGCCAGGAATTTGGCCATTACGCAAATAAATGTCCATTACCATCGCGCCGAGATGACAAAAATCAACCGGCAGCTTCACTCCAAAGGAAGCCGAGGAGTTCAAGCCGCAAACGCAACAAGAACTCAAACCGGGATGATTCGAGGCCAAGGGGGAATTCCAGCGCAAGGCGGGAAACAAACTTTTTCGCAAGTGCTCCGCAACAGTTGCCCACAATTCACTTCATGCAATCACATGAATGGATCGTGGATTGTGGGGCAACTGATCATGTGTGCCACGTTCAAGCATGGTTTCAAGACTTTGTCAAAGTTGTGCCCTTTAATATCGCTTTAGGCCAGGGACATTCCGAAGTTCTAGGAAAGGGCAAAGTCCAGATTATCTCCATGATCAACAACGTAGAATGTGTCGTAAATCTCCAAGATGTGTTGTATGCGCCAAAATTTGAGGCGAATTTGATTTCAGTGTCAAAAATGGATAAAACTAAACATCACATCCATATTTGGAATGGAGACGTTTATGTCTACAAATCCGACATTAAGCATCCAATGCTTCGGGCCAAAGAAAAGGGCGGCCTTTACTATGTTGACGGCTTGTGCCCACCTTCAACGTTGATATCAACAGTGGATGTGCCTATTGCGCAGTCGACCGCTCCGACCCGAACATTAGTCACGACAGAAGAGGATTTCATCCAGTATCCAAGGGCAAAGAAAAAGTCGAAAGATCCTGAACTTTTTACTGATTTTCGGCTCGAATTCCCTCCTTTGCCAAATGAAATTCCTCCACCTGCACCAATCAAAGTAACCCAGTCCAAGACACCTCCTGTACCTGTTCCTGCCAATCCTTTACCTCAAGTCCCATCCTTTGCCGATACAATAAAGGCAATTCCTTCAACTTCCAAACCAAATCTAAAATCGGCGAATCAAAAGAAAGTTGCAGCGCCTACAGTCAAAAAGGATGCGACTGGGATATGGCACAGCAGATTGGGGCATCTTCACACCAATGCTATGAAACTTTTGGCCGGAAATGAACAAGTTTATGGTGTGACGCCGGCAGAAGTGAACAAAGAACTATCGTGTAATCATTGTCGAATTGCGAAATCAACGCGCATTTCTCATAAACCTGATGAACATCCTATTTCTACAAAGGCTCTAGATCTCCTACACATGGACGTGTGGGGAGCATCAAGAACGACTTCCTACGGGGGCGCGCGTTACGTGCTAACGATTATTGACGACGCCACGCGCTACGCCTGGATATTTCCGATGGCCCAAAAATCCCAAGTATTTGGACTCTTCAAGGATTATGTCACACGAATTGAACGAGTGACGGGCAAACGAGTCAAGGCCATCCGAACCGACCGAGGAGGGGAATTCTTATCAAACGAATTCGATCGTTATCTAAAAGAGACTGGAATTCAAGCCCAACGGACTAATCCACATAGCCCTGCTATGAATGGCACAGCAGAGCGAATAAACCGCACCATGGCGGATTACACGCGTGCCATACTAGATGAAACCGGACTTCCAAATGAACTTTGGGCGGAATTCGCAGTGACTTTCTCGTACATAAAGAACCGGTGTCCTCATTCTCGTCTCAAAAATGAGGTGCCCTATATCCTGTGGCGACGACGTGCCCTTTCGCTCAGACACCTGCGCAAGTTAGGCTCCAAGTGCTGGGTTCATCATACAGCGCCTGGCAGGGACAAATTGGATCCACGAGCTTGGGAGGGTTATTTAGTTGGATACGCCACGACAACGCGAGGTTATCGCGTCTGGAATCCGAAAGACAATAAGGTCATCGAATCCATTCATGTTCAAATAGATGAAAGGCAGTCCTATAAGCGCTCTAATCATTATCGAGGTCTGCAACAACCGTGGATGGGACCAGATCTGGACCAAACGTGTCAATCGTCACAAATTCGTCAACCATTGCGCATTTCACAACCGCAAGTGAGGTTTGAAGACGACGGTCTACAATATACTGATTGGCCCAAATTCCCAGATTCAGAGGATGAATGTGATACGGACTATGACTCTGACGATTCAACCCCAGCGGGTGCTCAATTCCGGACTCCACCAGCCACTCCAACTCCGGGATCTCCTATTCGAGCTCCTTTGATTACTCCAGTAATAACACCAGTGCCGAGTCCAGTTATTACTCCCGGCAATACACCAAGTCATACACCACCTGGTTCACCTCCGAGTTTTGTAAATGCTCGTCGAGGCTCTCGTGGAAATGCGCCACAAGCTCATCAAGCCCACCATGGTCCACCTCCAACTGGAGCAGCAACTGCGTATAAGTGGCGTTACATTGGTGGAGATACTGTGTGTAGACACTGGAAAAGAGAGGAACATTTGCGCAAAGTGCAGGAACCTGGCAAATTGAAAACGGATGTCTATTATTTCCCAGAAGCAGGACTCCGATTACGTTCTAGAGGTGACGTTGAGGAATTCTGTCACATGAATAACATTCCTTATGATCCTGAACTATTTTATTTTGGCAATATGGAATACGAATTGGAGGATCTTCCATTACCACTTCCTAGAGTGCATTTGTGTCGCCGTGACCCTACCAGCTATGCAGAGGCTGTGAGATTTCCGGATGCGACAAAATGGCAAGAAGCCATTAATGAAGAATTAGACACTTTTGCAAAAAGAGGCGTCTATGAAGAGGTCCCTAAACCGGAAAATACAACCATATTAGGGTGTAAGTGGCTCTTCAAACTGAAGGAAGATGCTCTAGGCAAACCAGCCAGATATCGCGCTAGATTAGTGGCACAGGGCTTTCGCCAAACGTTAGGAGTGGACTACGATGAAGTCTTTAGCCCTGTTGTCAACTTTGTTCTCATACGCCTATTCTTCTGCCTGCTAGTAGTGCTTAAAGGGTGGAAGGACGCGCATTTGGATGTGAAGTGCGCATACCTATACGGTGATCTTGCGCATAAGGTGTATATGCGCATTCCAGCTGGCGCGACATGTTCGAACCCAAATCATGTATGGCTTTTGATAAAGTCTCTCTATGGACTCCATCAGTCCGGGCGCCAATGGTTTGAAAAACTGGATCAAACATTGCGCGATTTGGGATTTCGCAGATTACCAGGGTGCAACTGTGTGTACATATACGGAACTTCCGCCTTGATGCTAATATACGTCGATGATATAGTACTATTTTACGCGACGGATGGCATCCTGACGCAATTAATTGCTCTTATTAGCACCAAATTCGATGTCGTGAATTTAGGACCAATTACGAAACTCTTAGGTGTAGAATTCATTCGTACTCCCAAGGGAATCTTCATCATCCAACGTGCATACATACAAAAGATTCTCAAGAAATTTGAAATTGTCGCCGATAAACTCATCAAGGTCCCAGTAACACCAGGAACGACGCTCGTCAAAGGGTCGAAAGAGGACTTGCCAGAATTTCCTTATCGTTCGTTAATTGGCTCTCTTCTCTTCCTCGCATCGAGGACACGACCTGATATATTATTCTCAGTGATAATGTTGTCACAGTTCAACAATTGCTACAACCACACTCACATCAAGGCGCTCATGCAGGTTGTGCGCTACGTAGGCAATACTTTGGATTACGCAATTGAACTGTCAAATTGTTCCAATGGACAACTATGGGGATATACTGACGCGTCCTGGGCCACCGAAATCAGCACTTCTTTGAGTTTCGGCGGGTATATAGCTTATATTGGAAACGTCCCTATCGGATGGAGTTGTCGTAAACAAACGAGCGTGGCATGCTCAACGATGGAGGCGGAGTTTGTCGCCCTCGTTGAGTGCGTCCGTGAGCTGTATTGGCTCGATTACGTCTACAGTTCCGTACCGATGCTGAATAGATCTTCACCACCTATAGTGTTCTCCGATGCGCTTTCTTCCATCCAATTCACATCAAATGACGTGGAGAACAGTAAAACGAAACATATCCGAGTGAAATTTCATTGGATTCGGGAATGGTACACAGCAGGCGCATTTCAATTGCGCAAAGTCCCCGGATCAATGAACGTGGCAGACATTTTTACCAAATGGTTGGGCTCATCTCAACTGCGTCTCCTGATTTCTCGGATTTTCAATTTCAACCTATCGTGACATTCTTAATTTAGTTTTACCCGAATTTTGAGGATCATCGAGTTCCAGTGGGAATTTTCGGGTTTCCGTAGTGATTAATATAATAGTACCCGGCTCGATGATTCGATTTATTGTTTTTCCTTAATTATTTGAAAATTGTAAAGTTACATATGATATTTTCCCCATTTCTGTTTAATTGTGCGGCTATCTGGCATTGAAGGGGGAAATTGTTGTTTTCCAATGCCAAATAGTCCTCCGTACTCATTACGGATATTTCCTAGTGTTTATTTGCACTAAGCAGCTTTTTGTATTTATTTTGTCTTTATATAATTATTTATCATTGGGTATAATGCTGCCCACAGCTCAATTGTATTAAGTTGATAATTCCTAACACCAGATGGTGTCATTGTATATTTTCCTCATTCCAAGATGGCTGCTTGCAGGCTGTGCAAGCATAACCATGTTTTCCACACCAAAATGGTCTCAATTTGTAAGTTGTTTTATTTTAGAGTAAACATTTATTATTTTTACATTGTGTAGTTGTCTTTTGCTGCATATAAGCACGTTTTCCACGTGCGGCAGCTTGCATTTGACCTGCCATTAGCGGTATTCGCGTGCGCCCGCCATTACGGCCACGCACTTTGTTTTTCGTGCGTGTTTCACGCTTCCACACGGTCTAATTGACCGCTCTGCGCCTCCTCCTCTGCTACAGTAACGACTCGAATACGAATCAAAGTCGAGATCGCCTTGAGAAAGGACAAAAATCGTAATCGATTCGAATGCGAGTCGAATACGATTTCGCGTTGAAGAAGGGCAAAATTCGCATTCGACTCGAAAGCGAGTCGAATACGATTTTGCGTTGAAGAAGGGCAAAATTCGCATTCGACTCGAAAGCGAGTCGAATACGATTTCGCGTTGAAGAAGGGAAAAATTCGCATTCGACTCGAAAGCGAGTCGAATACGATTTCGCGTTGAAGAAGGGCAAAATTCGCATTCGACTCGAAAGCGAGTCGAATACGATTTCGCGTTGAAGAAGGGAAAAATTTGCATTCGACTCGAAAGCGAGTCGAATACGATTTCGCGTTGAAGAAGGGAAAAATTCGCATTCGATTCGAAAGCGAGTCGAATACGATTTCGCGTTGAAGAAGGGCAAAATTCGCATTCGACTCGAAAGCGAGTCGAATACGATTTCGCGTTGAAGAAGGGAAAAATTCGCATTCGACTCGAAAGCGAGTCGAATACAATTTCGCGTTGAAGAAGGGCAAAATTCGCATTCGACTCGAAAGCGAGTCGAATACGATTTCGCGTTGAAGAAGGGAAAAATTCGCATTCGACTCGAAAGCGAGTCGAATACGATTTCGCGTTGAAGAAGGGCAAAATTCGCATTCGACTCGAAAGCGAGTCGAATACGATTTCGCGTTGAAGAAGGGCAAAATTCGCATCCGACTCGAAAGCGAGTCGAATACGATTTCGCGTTGAAGAAGGGCAAAATTCGCATCCGACTCGAAAGCGAGTCGAATACGATTTCGCGTTGAAGAAGGGCAAAATTCGCATTCGATTCGAAAGCGAATCGCATACGATTTCGCGTTGAAAAAGGACAAAACTCGTATTCGATTCGAAAGCGAATCGCATACGATTTCGCGTTGAAAAAGGACAAATTTCGCTTGGGAAAAGGACTCGAATGCGCCTCCACGTTGCAATGCGCATTTGTGTAAACGATGATGGAATCCCCTGCTTAAATACTGGCTATCGCGTCACGTAACAGCAACGTGCCACGTCACGTAATTGCAACGTGCCGCGCTATGCCACACAATGTGCCGCCGCGATAGGCCATTGAACCCAAATGTGTGTGATGCGAAACGCGCGAGTACACGCGCGGAGAACGCGCGGCAATGCTAGCAACAGGAGCGCAACTGCCCAAGAAATTGCTCAACAATAAAAGGCACGTGGAAGCACGTGCCTGAAACAATAGGCACTTCAAATAAAGTTATTGTTAAAAAACGGGCTTGAAAACCAACAATTACACAATAATTAAGGGGCAAGAAATGAACTTTGCTGCAATGCAAAGTTCTCAAAATACAGAGAAATGAAAGTTACACTTGTATAAAGAATTGACAATGTTTGAAACCAATAAAAACTACAAAAACACACTTGTAAAAAACCCAAAACAACCCCCAGAATGAATTATTTGACTCAAATTAACCCTAAAACGGTCTTGGAGGTCGTGCAGACGACAGAGTCGGATTGGAAGGTTGCTAAAACCTGACGCCAAAACTAGCAATGGGACAGCTAGTTAGAAAACAGCTTTTTCATCAATCATGAACGCTGAAAACCTCACCCAGGGGTAGAAAATGATGGAGAGAACGTTTTCGCCATCTAAAACGGTCTAAAACGGGTCTAAAATGCCTAAACCGGCGCCTGGAACGTGGCGCAGTTGTTGGGTCAAATATTGTCAAAAATCAGTGGAAATTTGTCAAATACTGGCAAAAATCTGCTGAAATTTGTCAAAAATTGCCAAATTTTGGCGCAAGTTACGTGAGGTTTGCGCGCATCCAACTATGACGAAAAATCCACGCGTGTGCACGCGCGATTTACTGGCGCGTTGGAAGCGTTAAAATAAATTTTTCCAATATCTAACACAATTTGCACCAAATTATGGCAATTTTTGACAAATTTACATGGATTTTTGCCAGTATTTGACAAATTTCCACGGATTTTTGACAATATTTGACACATTCAAGACAAATTTCAGACAGATTTCAATTAATTTTAGAAAATGTTTGAGAAATATCAGCAAATGTTTGAGGATTGAGGAAATCTGCTGAAATTTGTCAAATATAGACAAAAATCTGCTGAAATTTGTAAAAAATTGCCCAAATTCGGTGCAAGTTTTGCAAGTTTGCAAACAGCAACAAGAATGATGTATTTAATAATTGTTTTTGCATTAGATATGTGTTTAATTCGTTTTACCTCGGTTTGTACGGTTCTTGCGCGTAGTGCGCACGTTAAACACGCGGCCACGCGCGTACATCGCGCGTGTTGCGAGCAGGACGCAACAAAAGTTTGAGAGACTCGCATTTTACCAAGTCCCCAACTTATTTTACAGTTTTAGTTTAGCTTACCAACTCGCTTGGTAATTTCTGGATCCTGTTTAAGTGTTTCGTCGGGTTTTGAGCCCATAAACCCGTCTTTTTCCTTGGTAAGCGATTGCGTCGTCTGCTCAGAGCAACTGGCTTTAAGCAGAGATCGCTTACACGAGTCTGGAATGAGCGCTTATCACCGCATTCGGCTCCAGTCTTCGTTTCTCGTTGAAAGTTAGCTTGTTGATTCGGGTTTTGGGCGACATTGACTAAAAAGACCTCGGGGAATCGTTCCCACCACTCGGTTTAGTCGTTTTCGAGACCCACGACCTCGAAAACGAAGTTATAAGTGGCTCAAGGCCACTAGCGTGTCTGGCAGATAGCCATTTTGGTGATTTACGGGCGTCGGGCCCTTGTTCTTTGTTTCCCGCCTTTGCTCCTTTGTTTTTATTTGGTATTCAAGGTTCCTAAGCCTACAGTAGATTGGGATTAAATTCCCATGAAGATTTATTAAGTATTCATTGGTAAAAACGAATATTTCCGCCGGCGCGTTTCTCTCATAGGTTTCGGTTCGCTCGAATCTCATTTTCGAGCGACCCAGCGAATGCGCCAAGTTACAGGCGCCAGCTTAGCAGTTTTAGACTCGTTTTCGACCGTTCTAGTGTCAAAAAACGCGTAGAGCACGTTTTGCGACCTTTGGAAGTGCTTTTCCGACACCTAAGTGGTCGGAAAAGTGCTCTTCTGAGTTAAGACTCCTTTTGGCATTTTAGCGTCAGCATAAGAAATTCCTCAAACTTTTATTGAAATTTCTCATAAAATTTCTAAAATTAATTGAAATTTGTCTGAAATTTGTCTGGAATTTGTCTGAAATTTGTCTGGAATTTGTCAAATATTGTCAAAAATCCGTGGAAATTTGTCAAATACTGGCAAAAATCCATGTAAATTTGTCAAAAATTGCCATAATTCGGTGCAAATTGTGTTAGATATTGGAAAAATTTATTTTAACGCTTCCAACGCGCCAGTAAATCGCGCGTGCACACGCGTGGATTTTTCGTCATAGTTGGATGCGCGCAAACCTCACGTAACTTGCGCCAAAATTTGGCAATTTTTGACAAATTTCAGCAGATTTTTGCCAGTATTTGACAAATTTCCACTGATTTTTGACAATATTTGACCCAACAACTGCGCCACGTTCCAGGCGCCGGTTTAGGCATTTTAGACCCGTTTTAGACCGTTTTAGATGGCGAAAACGTTCTCTCCATCATTTTCTACCCCTGGGTGAGGTTTTCAGCGTTCATGATTGATGAAAAAGCTGTTTTCTAACTAGCTGTCCCATTGCTAGTTTTGGCGTCAGGTTTTAGCAACCTTCCGATCCGACTCTGTCGTCTGCACGACCTCCAAGACTGTTTTAGGGTTAATTTGAGTCAAATAATTCATTCTGGGGGTTGTTTTGGGTTTTTTACAAGTGTGTTTTTGTAGTTTTTATTGGTTTCAAACATTGTCAATTCTTTATACAAGTGTAACTTTCATTTCTCTGTATTTTGAGAACTTTGCATTGCAGCAAAGTTCATTTCTTGCCCCTTAATTATTGTGTAATTGTTGGTTTTCAAGCCCGTTTTTTAACAATAACTTTATTTGAAGTGCCTATTGTTTCAGGCACGTGCTTCCACGTGCCTTTTATTGTTGAGCAATTTCTTGGGCAGTTGCGCTCCTGTTGCTAGCATTGCCGCGCGTTCTCCGCGCGTGTACTCGCGCGTTTCGCATCACACACATTCGGG
Organism: Strigamia acuminata; assembly: GCA_949358305.1. Lineage (NCBI taxonomy): Eukaryota > Metazoa > Arthropoda > Chilopoda > Geophilomorpha > Linotaeniidae > Strigamia > Strigamia acuminata. The sequence continues at coordinate 61,497,267 of OX442314.1, read as the reverse complement.
TTCAATGGCCTATCGCGGCGGCACATTGTGTGGCATAGCGCGGCACGTTGCAATTACGTGACGTGGCACGTTGCTGTTACGTGACGCGATAGCCAGTATTTAAGCAGGGGATTCCATCATCGTTTACACAAATGCGCATTGCAACGTGGAGGCGCATTCGAGTCCTTTTCCCAAGCGTTGAAAAAGGACAAAACTCGTATTCGATTCGAAAGCGAATCGAATACGATTTTTGTCCTTTTTCAACGCAAAATTGTATTCGATTCGCTTTCGAATCGAATACGAGTTTTTGTTAGGCTTTTATGTACACTTGTGTCGTATCATCAAGCGGTGATACGCTTTGTATTTATTATATTTGTTTATTTGCGCGCTGTATTATTTGTAAGACTAGCTGCTGTGTTTGTTTACATGCAGCTTATGTATTTTGCCCAAAGGGGGCGCTGTTTATGTTCTTTCTGGCCACATGACTGGATAATAAAACTCACTTGCTTTTCTGCTTTCAACACATAAAGATGTCGCTTATTTATTCTCACAAAAGGTGTTTTTCACACCACTGCATTTATACACAATATGTGTAAGTTTGCACTACAAATTAACAAGGTTATGGGCCCCAATAACGATGAAAAACATCTGGAGCAACTTTGGGAAGTCAGCTGCCATTTGGAGGTCACCAAGGCGATTCATCTTTATTTATCCAAGATGGCGGCGCCCATGGGAGAAGAAGCAAGTCTGTGTTAGTGCCACTAAATTCGAGACAAGGAAGCAACAAGCAGTCACCAAACCACACAGGAACAATAAGGGTTCGAAACAAACAGTAAAACTTTTGTTTAAACTATTTCTCTTTTCGTTTTGGGGAAATTTGTCCCCATATTGCGAGGCGCAATACGTGTCGTTAACGTCGCGGGAATTTCGGTGGAGAAACGTATCCAATACGTCGGCGACTGTTCCAGTCAACCACACGTAAAGTGTGAACCGAAATTGTCGAGGAACGGCGTGAACAAAGACGGACGGCGTGAACAAAGACGAATTTCAAACGACGGAAAACGAGCGAACGAGTTACGAGGAGAAAACAATGTTTACGAACAATACCAGTGTACGAGAACGACACCAAGACGGTACTTCTCGCCAACCACACGTGAAGTGTGAACGAGAAAGGAAAAACGGCGCACAACTACTGGAAAGACGCCATTTTTCATGAACATTTATTTCGAATTTTTGATAATTTTCGATATTATTGAATTATTAGTTTAGTGTGTGATAGGATATATACTAACATAATTCTAAGAGCGAACTAACATCGCAACACTGCACCCCGTTGCGATTACCAGTAGTTGAAAGTGTTTTTGAGAGAATTAGTGTGTGTTTGTGGAATTTTTCGGGCGGTGGACATTGAATTTCATAATGGATTCGGACAAATTAGAGCGCAAAATCACATTGCTAAACAGACTTAATTACGACAGCTGGAAACAGCAGATCAAGGTGCTTTTGATGCACCATGGATGTTGGGCGTTTGCGGAAGGAACCGAGGAGGCTTTGGCACCAGGAGCATCTTGGCGGGACCGCTCGGACTTCAAGTTGCGACAAGGAAGGGCGTTCAGCATGATTTACTACTCGATAGAGGAGCAGTATCATGAATTGCTCAGCGGGGTCGACGATGCCAAGAAGGCTTGGAACACATTGAAAGCCAACTTCGAACCAGTTTCAAGAGCGCGGATAATTCGTTTGCTGGACGAATTTTTTAGCCTGAAGTACGATCCAGCGACGGAAACGATTGGGGTCTTCGCCGCGAAGATACGAAACGCAGCAAAGAAATTGGCGGACGTCAAACACAAATTGGAGGATCTATACCAGGCTTTTCAATTAATTAGATATCTCCCCCAAGAATACCAGTCGATTGTTCAAGCGATTTACAGATGGGAAGACATCAATTTCACCTTGGAGAAGGTGGAAATCGAATTGGTCGCCGAGGAAGGCAAACTCGCGCAACAAAGGCGAGATACAGGGCAAGGATCGATCACAGACGCGTTTAGCACTGGATCAGGCTCGACAACTACTAAAAGCGGCGACAATTCAACAAAAACTCAACAAAAGAACAGCAATCAGAACAATAAGGCGAATTACACGGGACAGAAAGGGGGAAGATCGAATTGGAGAGGCGGAAGAAACACGAACTTTAGAGGAAACAGCACCGGGTCAACGGGACGGGGGCCGTGTTTCCGTTGTAACCAACCCGGACATTGGGCCAAGGATTGCACTGTGCAATTACAATTGGCACCAAACACCAACATGAAGACAAACACGGTCGAGGAACTTGACACGAATATGTTGGACGTGGGATTTCTTACGGAATTGAGCGAAGAGGAGATTTCGCAATGCAGTGCAGCCAGCAATTGCTGGATCTACGACACCGGCGCCACTGGACACTTCTGCAAGGAGAGAAGTCAATTCCACAATTTTAGAGAAATGACCGGAACTATTAGCCAAGCGGACAAGAAAACCCTCATCCAAATACAAGGAGTTGGTGATGTGTGCATAATGTGTCTAGTTGGGAACGACACAATCCCAATTACGCTCAAGAAGGTCTATTATGCGCCAGATTTACGTAGGAATTTGATGTCGGGGCCGTGCATCGACGAAGCAAGATGCAGAGTCGCTATCGGGGCGGGTTTGGTAAAAATTTACGATCCGCAATGGAAAAGGCAGTTAATGGAAGGAGTGAAGAGAGACAGACTGTATTACATCAGGATTAGCGACCAAAAACCCGATTTGGACAAGTTAAAGGCGAAGGAATCAAACAAAGCGAACGTCGGCCAGCAGAAAAATGAAGAACCATCGAACACAAGCAAGAAAAGGTCAAATCCAGAAGAGGCTAGACTCTGGCACGAGCGATTAGGGCATATTCATTTTCCAAGTGTTCAGGACATGAGCAAACGCAAGGCCGTGGTCGGATTACCTTTTTTGGACGTGCCCATTACACAATGCGACGTTTGTGATTTGGCAAAGAAGAAAGCAGTTTCCCACAAGTCCATACCAGGCATTAGATCAAAGGAACCACTTCAACTTCTGCACATGGACGTATGCGGAGCTTTTAGCACGGAAACGCTTTCGGGAAATAAGTACTTTCTCACAATAACAGACGACTACTCACGATACTCTACCGTCTATTTGATGAAGAGAAAGGACGAAGTATTTGATTTATTTCGGAAACATGCGAAGAGAATCGAGCGGCTTCTAGGAAAGTCAATTCTTGCTATTCGCACTGACAACGGAATGGAGTTTTGTTCCAACAAGTTTGGACAATATCTCGAGGAACAAGGGATTGCGCACGAGAGGACCAATGCGTACACACCAGTCCAAAACGGAGTTTCGGAGAGACTCAACCAAACTTTGGCCAATGGGATGCGGGCTCTCATTTATGATGCGCAATTGGAGCACAGATTCTGGGGCGAAGCCATCCTCACGTTCAACTACCTGAGAAACAGAATTGCAAAGCTCAACTCGGAGAAGACGCCGATGGAACTCTACTATGGTCGGAAACCATCTTTGCGACACTTGAGAAAATTCGGAAGTCTCTGCTTCGTGCAGAAAAGAATACGAGACAGCAAAATTGACAACAAAGGAATACATGGAATTATGCTCGGATACTCAAGGATTACAAAGGGGCTATAGAATTTGGTTGCCAGACTTTTCTAAAGTCATCGAAACAAGTGACGTGAAATTTGTGGAAAGCAAGCGCGGAGTTGAAGGCGTGCTGGGCCTTCCTGAAAAATACACCACGTTCATTGACAACTTAAATGATAATTTGGATAACGACAACGAGCGTCAATATTATTCTGACGAAGATGTAAGGCCACCATTACCTCCGCCGCAACCAATTAAAAAGAAAGAAGAAGAAGAGTTGCCTCAAGTCAAATTGAAGTTCAGGTTGCCAGAAGAAAAGCTTCGACCAAAACCAGGAGCTGAAGCAGGAGTAAAATTGCAGGGCATATTACCACAACCTGGGCAAACACCTTTGAATCCAGTACGGACAATACCACCACTTGTTTGGAAAAGGACCGAAAAGACAAGGCCAACTGGACAAAAGGACTTCGAGTACACGATTGAGGGGCACGATAAGCCAAAATTACGGTCTATACCGGAAGTGAGACGTTATTGTGCGGATCACAATCTTCGAATCCCCGAACACCTTTTCGAAGATAAGAGGAAGAAGAAGCATTCCGGATCAAATGTGACACAAGATGATCTCGACTTGAGCATTTTTGATGAATTAACTCTTGATTTCGAAGCCAACCATCTTGAAGTCAACATACCCACACGTTTTGAACAAATAGCCAATCTACCGGAAAAGGACGAGTGGAATCAAGCAATGTGTGAAGAAATCCACACTATGCACGAGCGTGAAGTTTGGGAGTTGGTTCCGCCACCATCCGACACAAAAATCATAGGATGCAAGTGGATATATACTGTCAAACAGGACGATAAGGGAGAAATAGCGCGTTATAAAGCCAGACTCGTGGCGCAGGGCTTTTCACAAGTCTACGGCGAGTCCTACGAGGAAACATTCTCACCTGTCGTGGACTTTTCGATCGTGCGCTTTATGTTCACGCTACTCGTCTGCATGCTTGGTTGGGCATATATTCAGGCCGACGTCAAGTGCGCATACTTATATGCGAAACTGCACAAGACAGTTTATATGCGACAGCCCAAAGGATTTGTTCATCACGGCAAGGAAAATTACGTTTGCAAATTGCTACGAGCAATTTACGGGCTGCATCAGTCTGGAAGAGAGTGGGGCATCGAACTTGAAGAGACTTTATTAAAACTTGGTCTCCAACACGTAGACTGGTGTAACTGCGTTTACAAGTTCAAGAACATCGCGTATTTGATCGTCTACGTCGACGATATTGTAGTTTTCGGCAAACGCCATGAAGACGCGATGGATGTCCTTAATATGATCAAGACGCAATTTGATCTCGTAATTTTGGGACAAACCAAGAAGCTGCTAGGAGTTGAGTTCTACGCACATCAACAACAAATGATCTTGCACCAAAGGTCATACATCAACAAGGTGTTGCTGAGATTCCAGAACCATCTCGAATCAGTGAAGATCAGGTCGCAGCCAATGATCAAGTCTACTGTACTTACTAAGAAACAATGTCCAGCTACAATTGAGGATTTTAAACTCATGGAGAAAATCCCGTACAGAAGTTTACTTGGATCGTTAGCCTTCATAGCATCAAGAACCAGACCTGACATGACTTATGCAGTGAACATCTTAAGTCAATTCCAATCCAATCCTGGTTGGGAACATTGGCTAGTATTGTTGGACCTATTAAGCTATTTAAGGACGACAAAAGGCTTTGGATTGATGTTATTTCCAAACAGTCGAATAGAGGTTATTGGATACAGCGATTCCGACTATGCCAATAACCGTGACGACCGAATTTCCGTTGGTGGAACTCTCATAACATTGGGAAATTCACCAATCTTCTGGAGGACATTCAAACAGCGGAATGTGACATTGTCTACCATGGAGGCGGAATATGTAGCTCTCACAGAAACAGTCAAAGACTACATTTGGATCGTGAGAGTGTTATACGAAATTGTCCCTGATTTGGCAAATCGTTTTTACCACCGAGTATTGTGTGACAATATCTCCACGGTTGACTTTACGAAGTCCAACATCGAAAACAGAAAAACCAAACATATCGATGTTAGGTATCACTTCATACGAGAATTAGTTAAAAGGGACAATCTTCAAGTAATCCATGTGGGGACAAAGTCAAATTACGCCGACATCTTCACCAAGTCTGTTGATAAGACGGACTTAATTCAATTTTGCAATCGCTTTTTGATTAATCTAGATGTTCTGAGCGCATGATAATACGAGGGGGCCGAATGTTAGGCTTTTATGTACACTTGTGTCGTATCATCAAGCGGTGATACGCTTTGTATTTATTATATTTGTTTATTTGCGCGCTGTATTATTTGTAAGACTAGCTGCTGTGTTTGTTTACATGCAGCTTATGTATTTTGCCCAAAGGGGGCGCTGTTTATGTTCTTTCTGGCCACATGACTGGATAATAAAACTCACTTGCTTTTCTGCTTTCAACACATAAAGATGTCGCTTATTTATTCTCACAAAAGGTGTTTTTCACACCACTGCATTTATACACAATATGTGTAAGTTTGCACTACAAATTAACAGTTTTGCCCTTCTTCAACGCGAAATCGTATTCGACTCGCTTTCGAGTCGAATGCGAATTTTTCCCTTCTTCAACGCAAAATCGTATTCGACTCGCTTTCGAGTCGAATGCGAATTTTGCCCTTCTTCAACGCGAAATCGTATTCGACTCGCTTTCGAGTCGAATGCGAATTTTGCCCTTCTTCAACGCGAAATCGTATTTGACTCGCATTCGAATCGATTACGATTTTTGTCCTTTCTCAAGGCGATCTCGACTTTGATTCGTATTCGAGTTGTTACGAGTTCGTATTTTGATCGTATTCGAATCGAATTCAACTCGCATTCGAATCGTATATGAGATGGTCGATGATTTTTGTTTCCCGGACTTTGATTCGTATTCGAGTTGTTACGAGTTCGTATTTTGATCGTATTCGTATTCGAATCAAATTCGAATCGAATTCGAGTCGTATTCGAGATAGTCGATGACCCGTTTCCGGACTTTGACTCGTACGACTCGTATTCGAGATGTATTCGAGATGTACTCGAATCGTATTCGAGTCGCATTCGAGATGGTCGATGATTTCCACTCGCTCGTATACGGGTTGTATATGTTGGTTGGTGTTAAATAATCCAGACGATTTAAAGGAAAACTTAACAATGTGCATTTATTCGGTGCAACGTGTCAATTACATCTGACATTGAATACGGCCTAGTAAGGTCGAACCCAGAAAAAACGTCATCTTGACGTACACTTACAATATGCGACCTCTGTCGGCATCAAAATTAAACATGACAATACTGAGTATACGCATTAACTCAATAACACTCAACATTCTCCTCCATAATGCGTGTACTCTTACAATAAAAAAATAATCAATCTTCTCCAATGACTTGAAGCTGCATTAAACATTTCGCAATCTTCGGGCCTGACATTTTCTTGGTGAGTAGATCCGCCTGCATGTTCTCTCCTGCGATGTGCTTCACCGTGAAGTTGTGGCTTCTGATCTCTTCCCTAATAAAAAAAGATTTGCGGTTTAATAACTTTGTACGCAATTTTTGCGCTGCGCCTTTCAGCAGTTGCACTGCAGCGGAATTGTCATTGTAAATGACTTCCTGTCCAAACTCCCGCTTTGGGTCCAATTCTTCTAGGAGTTCGCGGGTCCAAATGAGCTCGCTCAAACTTTCACTCAGAGCGCTAAGCTCACTTTCCGTGGCTGACATCGCGACGGTTCTTTGCTTGCTGCTCCTCCAATTGAGGAGAGCTGACCCATCTTTGATGATGTACCCGCTGTAGGATTTGGAATCCATTGTCACGTCCCAAGAAGCGTCCGCGAAACAATGTAATTCTCCTGCTTCTTTGCGGAAAATTAATCCCTGAGTTTGGGTTCCCTGAATGTACCGGAAGATCCTCTTGACCGCATTCCAATGAATTTCACGCGGGTCTTTGCTATATTGCGCAAGGCAACTAACTGGAAAACTCAAATCTGGGCGTGACCCAGTCGCCAGGTATAAGAGTGAACCAATCATTTCTTGATATCTGGTTGGGTCAACCTTCGGACTCTCACTGTACTCATTTAGATCCTGGCTAACATCCATCGGTGTCTTGGATGGGTTGCAAGCGTCCATGCCATACTTCTCTAGAATCTTTATGATATATCCGTTTTGGTTTAAACGGATCTTTCCCTCCATTTGGTCGATTTCTAAACCTAAGATGAACGCTAGCTCGCCTAAATCCAGCAATTCGATTTCTAATGTCAATCTCAATAAATATTCTTTCTTGAATTTTGGTGTGCTGCTCAATGTCACCGTATCGTCGACATATATACCCAAAAATAGGAAATCCCCATCTCGGCGAACAAGATACAGGCACGGATCGCACGTCGATTGTTGAAAACCCAATTTCTTGAGTTCTTTGTCCATCTTCTCGAACCAACATCTACCGCTCTGCTTGAGCCCGTAGATGCTCTTCAAAAGTCTGCACACTTTGCGTTTTTTCCGACTCTTGTAGCCTTCTGGCTCTAGCATAAAGATGACTTTGTCCAACCGTCCGTGCAAGTAAGCAGTTTTTACGTCGTGTTGCTCTAATGTTAATCCCATTTTTGCCGCAATATTTATGAGCATTCTGAGCGTTTCCATCCGGATTACCGGTGAATATGTCTCGTCAAAGTCAATGCCGGGTCGCTGTGAATAACCTGTAGCGACTAATCGCGCTTTGTACCGTTCAATGTTCCTCTGCTTGTTTGTCTTAATTGTAAAGACCCATTTCGATTTGACAGTACACTCGTCTTCTGGTAAGTCTACAGTTTCCCAAACCTCGTGTTCTTTCATTGATGCCATTTCTTCATCCATCGCGCGCTGCCACTTTGTTCTTTGCGCAGATGTCATGGCTTCTTTATAAGATTTGGGCGCTTGGTAAGCCAGATAAGCTGTGTGTGCTTTCGGCTTCTTTTGTTGTGATTCCTGCGTACGCTTCGAACGTCTGAAACCGAAACCCCGCTGCTTGGTTCTTCTCGGCTTCGGATAACTTCCTTTTGCGTTCTGCGATGTTGTCCTTGGTTGTTCCTTTCGGTCGTCCCACTTTCCGCGGGGGCGGGAGCTCTTCTTCCGAACTCGTTTCGCTCTCGGATTCCGCCGACGAATATACGGATGAGGGGTCACTTTCTGGCTGTGGAACATCGTCCTCTTGAGGTTTTGAGGGCGAAATATCAATGTCTACCTCGTCTTCTTTATCTTCATCGAGTTGAGCTTGTGATAATAATTTATATCCCAAGATTTCTTCATTAAATCTTACATTTCTGGCTTCTAATATTTTGTAAACTTCTGGCACATATATTCGGTACGCCTTGCGTTTGAGAGAATAACCCACAAAAATCCCTAATGTGGTTTTTGAATCCAACTTGGTTTGGTGAATTTTTGCTTTGAGAACATGTGCCTGACAGCCAAATCTTCTTAAATACTTAACTGTCGGGGTCCTTCCTGTCCATACTTGCTCTGGAGATTTGCCGTGGAAGGACGACTTGCAGTAATTTCTTCCTAATACTGCGACATGCAGCGCCTCGCCCCAAAAACGTTTCGGCAGCTTCGAATCTAAAATCAATGTCCTTGTTGCCTCCATAATGGTTCTGTTGGCTCTTTCTGCTATGGCGTTGCTCTGGGGCGCGTGGGGCGTGGTTAATTCATGTTTAATTCCCTTCTTCTTGAAGAAAACATTCAGCGTATTGGCTATAAATTCTCCGCCGTTGTCGCTTCTAACACGTTTCAATTTATGTTCCTTTTGGCGCTTTTGTTGAAGAATAAATTCCTGTAATATGCGAGAAGTTTCTGCCTTCGTTTGTAGGATTCGGACGAAAATCTTGCGGCTGAAATCGTCAACCATCGTCAATGTGTAGCTCCCGTCCGAATACGTTGATGGATTTATCGGCCCCATTAGGTCGATGTGCAACAACTCGCATTTTACCAAGTCCCCAACTTATTTTACAGTTTTAGTTTAGCTTACCAACTCGCTTGGTAATTTCTGGATCCTGTTTAAGTGTTTCGTCGGGTTTTGAGCCCATAAACCCGTCTTTTTCCTTGGTAAGCGATTGCGTCGTCTGCTCAGAGCAACTGGCTTTAAGCAGAGATCGCTTACACGAGTCTGGAATGAGCGCTTATCACCGCATTCGGCTCCAGTCTTCGTTTCTCGTTGAAAGTTAGCTTGTTGATTCGGGTTTTGGGCGACATTGACTAAAAAGACCTCGGGGAATCGTTCCCACCACTCGGTTTAGTCGTTTTCGAGACCCACGACCTCGAAAACGAAGTTATAAGTGGCTCAAGGCCACTAGCGTGTCTGGCAGATAGCCATTTTGGTGATTTACGGGCGTCGGGCCCTTGTTCTTTGTTTCCCGCCTTTGCTCCTTTGTTTTTATTTGGTATTCAAGGTTCCTAAGCCTACAGTAGATTGGGATTAAATTCCCATGAAGATTTATTAAGTATTCATTGGTAAAAACGAATATTTCCGCCGGCGCGTTTCTCTCATAGGTTTCGGTTCGCTCGAATCTCATTTTCGAGCGACCCAGCGAATGCGCCAAGTTACAGGCGCCAGCTTAGCAGTTTTAGACTCGTTTTCGACCGTTCTAGTGTCAAAAAACGCGTAGAGCACGTTTTGCGACCTTTGGAAGTGCTTTTCCGACACCTAAGTGGTCGGAAAAGTGCTCTTCTGAGTTAAGACTCCTTTTGGCATTTTAGCGTCAGCATAAGAAATTCCTCAAACTTTTATTGAAATTTCTCATAAAATTTCTAAAATTAATTGAAATTTGTCTGAAATTTGTCTGGAATTTGTCTGAAATTTGTCTGGAATTTGTCAAATATTGTCAAAAATCCGTGGAAATTTGTCAAATACTGGCAAAAATCCATGTAAATTTGTCAAAAATTGCCATAATTCGGTGCAAATTGTGTTAGATATTGGAAAAATTTATTTTAACGCTTCCAACGCGCCAGTAAATCGCGCGTGCACACGCGTGGATTTTTCGTCATAGTTGGATGCGCGCAAACCTCACGTAACTTGCGCCAAAATTTGGCAATTTTTGACAAATTTCAGCAGATTTTTGCCAGTATTTGACAAATTTCCACTGATTTTTGACAATATTTGACCCAACAACTGCGCCACGTTCCAGGCGCCGGTTTAGGCATTTTAGACCCGTTTTAGACCGTTTTAGATGGCGAAAACGTTCTCTCCATCATTTTCTACCCCTGGGTGAGGTTTTCAGCGTTCATGATTGATGAAAAAGCTGTTTTCTAACTAGCTGTCCCATTGCTAGTTTTGGCGTCAGGTTTTAGCAACCTTCCGATCCGACTCTGTCGTCTGCACGACCTCCAAGACTGTTTTAGGGTTAATTTGAGTCAAATAATTCATTCTGGGGGTTGTTTTGGGTTTTTTACAAGTGTGTTTTTGTAGTTTTTATTGGTTTCAAACATTGTCAATTCTTTATACAAGTGTAACTTTCATTTCTCTGTATTTTGAGAACTTTGCATTGCAGCAAAGTTCATTTCTTGCCCCTTAATTATTGTGTAATTGTTGGTTTTCAAGCCCGTTTTTTAACAATAACTTTATTTGAAGTGCCTATTGTTTCAGGCACGTGCTTCCACGTGCCTTTTATTGTTGAGCAATTTCTTGGGCAGTTGCGCTCCTGTTGCTAGCATTGCCGCGCGTTCTCCGCGCGTGTACTCGCGCGTTTCGCATCACACACATTCGGGTTCAATGGCCTATCGCGGCGGCACATTGTGTGGCATAGCGCGGCACGTTGCAATTACGTGACGTGGCACGTTGCTGTTACGTGACGCGATAGCCAGTATTTAAGCAGGGGATTCCATCATCGTTTACACAAATGCGCATTGCAACGTGGAGGCGCATTCGAGTCCTTTTCCCAAGCGTTGAAAAAGGACAAAACTCGTATTCGATTCGAAAGCGAATCGAATACGATTTTTGTCCTTTTTCAACGCAAAATTGTATTCGATTCGCTTTCGAATCGAATACGAGTTTTTGTTAGGCTTTTATGTACACTTGTGTCGTATCATCAAGCGGTGATACGCTTTGTATTTATTATATTTGTTTATTTGCGCGCTGTATTATTTGTAAGACTAGCTGCTGTGTTTGTTTACATGCAGCTTATGTATTTTGCCCAAAGGGGGCGCTGTTTATGTTCTTTCTGGCCACATGACTGGATAATAAAACTCACTTGCTTTTCTGCTTTCAACACATAAAGATGTCGCTTATTTATTCTCACAAAAGGTGTTTTTCACACCACTGCATTTATACACAATATGTGTAAGTTTGCACTACAAATTAACAAGGTTATGGGCCCCAATAACGATGAAAAACATCTGGAGCAACTTTGGGAAGTCAGCTGCCATTTGGAGGTCACCAAGGCGATTCATCTTTATTTATCCAAGATGGCGGCGCCCATGGGAGAAGAAGCAAGTCTGTGTTAGTGCCACTAAATTCGAGACAAGGAAGCAACAAGCAGTCACCAAACCACACAGGAACAATAAGGGTTCGAAACAAACAGTAAAACTTTTGTTTAAACTATTTCTCTTTTCGTTTTGGGGAAATTTGTCCCCATATTGCGAGGCGCAATACGTGTCGTTAACGTCGCGGGAATTTCGGTGGAGAAACGTATCCAATACGTCGGCGACTGTTCCAGTCAACCACACGTAAAGTGTGAACCGAAATTGTCGAGGAACGGCGTGAACAAAGACGGACGGCGTGAACAAAGACGAATTTCAAACGACGGAAAACGAGCGAACGAGTTACGAGGAGAAAACAATGTTTACGAACAATACCAGTGTACGAGAACGACACCAAGACGGTACTTCTCGCCAACCACACGTGAAGTGTGAACGAGAAAGGAAAAACGGCGCACAACTACTGGAAAGACGCCATTTTTCATGAACATTTATTTCGAATTTTTGATAATTTTCGATATTATTGAATTATTAGTTTAGTGTGTGATAGGATATATACTAACATAATTCTAAGAGCGAACTAACATCGCAACACTGCACCCCGTTGCGATTACCAGTAGTTGAAAGTGTTTTTGAGAGAATTAGTGTGTGTTTGTGGAATTTTTCGGGCGGTGGACATTGAATTTCATAATGGATTCGGACAAATTAGAGCGCAAAATCACATTGCTAAACAGACTTAATTACGACAGCTGGAAACAGCAGATCAAGGTGCTTTTGATGCACCATGGATGTTGGGCGTTTGCGGAAGGAACCGAGGAGGCTTTGGCACCAGGAGCATCTTGGCGGGACCGCTCGGACTTCAAGTTGCGACAAGGAAGGGCGTTCAGCATGATTTACTACTCGATAGAGGAGCAGTATCATGAATTGCTCAGCGGGGTCGACGATGCCAAGAAGGCTTGGAACACATTGAAAGCCAACTTCGAACCAGTTTCAAGAGCGCGGATAATTCGTTTGCTGGACGAATTTTTTAGCCTGAAGTACGATCCAGCGACGGAAACGATTGGGGTCTTCGCCGCGAAGATACGAAACGCAGCAAAGAAATTGGCGGACGTCAAACACAAATTGGAGGATCTATACCAGGCTTTTCAATTAATTAGATATCTCCCCCAAGAATACCAGTCGATTGTTCAAGCGATTTACAGATGGGAAGACATCAATTTCACCTTGGAGAAGGTGGAAATCGAATTGGTCGCCGAGGAAGGCAAACTCGCGCAACAAAGGCGAGATACAGGGCAAGGATCGATCACAGACGCGTTTAGCACTGGATCAGGCTCGACAACTACTAAAAGCGGCGACAATTCAACAAAAACTCAACAAAAGAACAGCAATCAGAACAATAAGGCGAATTACACGGGACAGAAAGGGGGAAGATCGAATTGGAGAGGCGGAAGAAACACGAACTTTAGAGGAAACAGCACCGGGTCAACGGGACGGGGGCCGTGTTTCCGTTGTAACCAACCCGGACATTGGGCCAAGGATTGCACTGTGCAATTACAATTGGCACCAAACACCAACATGAAGACAAACACGGTCGAGGAACTTGACACGAATATGTTGGACGTGGGATTTCTTACGGAATTGAGCGAAGAGGAGATTTCGCAATGCAGTGCAGCCAGCAATTGCTGGATCTACGACACCGGCGCCACTGGACACTTCTGCAAGGAGAGAAGTCAATTCCACAATTTTAGAGAAATGACCGGAACTATTAGCCAAGCGGACAAGAAAACCCTCATCCAAATACAAGGAGTTGGTGATGTGTGCATAATGTGTCTAGTTGGGAACGACACAATCCCAATTACGCTCAAGAAGGTCTATTATGCGCCAGATTTACGTAGGAATTTGATGTCGGGGCCGTGCATCGACGAAGCAAGATGCAGAGTCGCTATCGGGGCGGGTTTGGTAAAAATTTACGATCCGCAATGGAAAAGGCAGTTAATGGAAGGAGTGAAGAGAGACAGACTGTATTACATCAGGATTAGCGACCAAAAACCCGATTTGGACAAGTTAAAGGCGAAGGAATCAAACAAAGCGAACGTCGGCCAGCAGAAAAATGAAGAACCATCGAACACAAGCAAGAAAAGGTCAAATCCAGAAGAGGCTAGACTCTGGCACGAGCGATTAGGGCATATTCATTTTCCAAGTGTTCAGGACATGAGCAAACGCAAGGCCGTGGTCGGATTACCTTTTTTGGACGTGCCCATTACACAATGCGACGTTTGTGATTTGGCAAAGAAGAAAGCAGTTTCCCACAAGTCCATACCAGGCATTAGATCAAAGGAACCACTTCAACTTCTGCACATGGACGTATGCGGAGCTTTTAGCACGGAAACGCTTTCGGGAAATAAGTACTTTCTCACAATAACAGACGACTACTCACGATACTCTACCGTCTATTTGATGAAGAGAAAGGACGAAGTATTTGATTTATTTCGGAAACATGCGAAGAGAATCGAGCGGCTTCTAGGAAAGTCAATTCTTGCTATTCGCACTGACAACGGAATGGAGTTTTGTTCCAACAAGTTTGGACAATATCTCGAGGAACAAGGGATTGCGCACGAGAGGACCAATGCGTACACACCAGTCCAAAACGGAGTTTCGGAGAGACTCAACCAAACTTTGGCCAATGGGATGCGGGCTCTCATTTATGATGCGCAATTGGAGCACAGATTCTGGGGCGAAGCCATCCTCACGTTCAACTACCTGAGAAACAGAATTGCAAAGCTCAACTCGGAGAAGACGCCGATGGAACTCTACTATGGTCGGAAACCATCTTTGCGACACTTGAGAAAATTCGGAAGTCTCTGCTTCGTGCAGAAAAGAATACGAGACAGCAAAATTGACAACAAAGGAATACATGGAATTATGCTCGGATACTCAAGGATTACAAAGGGGCTATAGAATTTGGTTGCCAGACTTTTCTAAAGTCATCGAAACAAGTGACGTGAAATTTGTGGAAAGCAAGCGCGGAGTTGAAGGCGTGCTGGGCCTTCCTGAAAAATACACCACGTTCATTGACAACTTAAATGATAATTTGGATAACGACAACGAGCGTCAATATTATTCTGACGAAGATGTAAGGCCACCATTACCTCCGCCGCAACCAATTAAAAAGAAAGAAGAAGAAGAGTTGCCTCAAGTCAAATTGAAGTTCAGGTTGCCAGAAGAAAAGCTTCGACCAAAACCAGGAGCTGAAGCAGGAGTAAAATTGCAGGGCATATTACCACAACCTGGGCAAACACCTTTGAATCCAGTACGGACAATACCACCACTTGTTTGGAAAAGGACCGAAAAGACAAGGCCAACTGGACAAAAGGACTTCGAGTACACGATTGAGGGGCACGATAAGCCAAAATTACGGTCTATACCGGAAGTGAGACGTTATTGTGCGGATCACAATCTTCGAATCCCCGAACACCTTTTCGAAGATAAGAGGAAGAAGAAGCATTCCGGATCAAATGTGACACAAGATGATCTCGACTTGAGCATTTTTGATGAATTAACTCTTGATTTCGAAGCCAACCATCTTGAAGTCAACATACCCACACGTTTTGAACAAATAGCCAATCTACCGGAAAAGGACGAGTGGAATCAAGCAATGTGTGAAGAAATCCACACTATGCACGAGCGTGAAGTTTGGGAGTTGGTTCCGCCACCATCCGACACAAAAATCATAGGATGCAAGTGGATATATACTGTCAAACAGGACGATAAGGGAGAAATAGCGCGTTATAAAGCCAGACTCGTGGCGCAGGGCTTTTCACAAGTCTACGGCGAGTCCTACGAGGAAACATTCTCACCTGTCGTGGACTTTTCGATCGTGCGCTTTATGTTCACGCTACTCGTCTGCATGCTTGGTTGGGCATATATTCAGGCCGACGTCAAGTGCGCATACTTATATGCGAAACTGCACAAGACAGTTTATATGCGACAGCCCAAAGGATTTGTTCATCACGGCAAGGAAAATTACGTTTGCAAATTGCTACGAGCAATTTACGGGCTGCATCAGTCTGGAAGAGAGTGGGGCATCGAACTTGAAGAGACTTTATTAAAACTTGGTCTCCAACACGTAGACTGGTGTAACTGCGTTTACAAGTTCAAGAACATCGCGTATTTGATCGTCTACGTCGACGATATTGTAGTTTTCGGCAAACGCCATGAAGACG
Source organism: Strigamia acuminata (assembly GCA_949358305.1). Classification (NCBI taxonomy): domain Eukaryota; kingdom Metazoa; phylum Arthropoda; class Chilopoda; order Geophilomorpha; family Linotaeniidae; genus Strigamia; species Strigamia acuminata. The sequence continues at coordinate 61,480,923 of OX442314.1, read as the reverse complement.
CGATGGATGTCCTTAATATGATCAAGACGCAATTTGATCTCGTAATTTTGGGACAAACCAAGAAGCTGCTAGGAGTTGAGTTCTACGCACATCAACAACAAATGATCTTGCACCAAAGGTCATACATCAACAAGGTGTTGCTGAGATTCCAGAACCATCTCGAATCAGTGAAGATCAGGTCGCAGCCAATGATCAAGTCTACTGTACTTACTAAGAAACAATGTCCAGCTACAATTGAGGATTTTAAACTCATGGAGAAAATCCCGTACAGAAGTTTACTTGGATCGTTAGCCTTCATAGCATCAAGAACCAGACCTGACATGACTTATGCAGTGAACATCTTAAGTCAATTCCAATCCAATCCTGGTTGGGAACATTGGCTAGTATTGTTGGACCTATTAAGCTATTTAAGGACGACAAAAGGCTTTGGATTGATGTTATTTCCAAACAGTCGAATAGAGGTTATTGGATACAGCGATTCCGACTATGCCAATAACCGTGACGACCGAATTTCCGTTGGTGGAACTCTCATAACATTGGGAAATTCACCAATCTTCTGGAGGACATTCAAACAGCGGAATGTGACATTGTCTACCATGGAGGCGGAATATGTAGCTCTCACAGAAACAGTCAAAGACTACATTTGGATCGTGAGAGTGTTATACGAAATTGTCCCTGATTTGGCAAATCGTTTTTACCACCGAGTATTGTGTGACAATATCTCCACGGTTGACTTTACGAAGTCCAACATCGAAAACAGAAAAACCAAACATATCGATGTTAGGTATCACTTCATACGAGAATTAGTTAAAAGGGACAATCTTCAAGTAATCCATGTGGGGACAAAGTCAAATTACGCCGACATCTTCACCAAGTCTGTTGATAAGACGGACTTAATTCAATTTTGCAATCGCTTTTTGATTAATCTAGATGTTCTGAGCGCATGATAATACGAGGGGGCCGAATGTTAGGCTTTTATGTACACTTGTGTCGTATCATCAAGCGGTGATACGCTTTGTATTTATTATATTTGTTTATTTGCGCGCTGTATTATTTGTAAGACTAGCTGCTGTGTTTGTTTACATGCAGCTTATGTATTTTGCCCAAAGGGGGCGCTGTTTATGTTCTTTCTGGCCACATGACTGGATAATAAAACTCACTTGCTTTTCTGCTTTCAACACATAAAGATGTCGCTTATTTATTCTCACAAAAGGTGTTTTTCACACCACTGCATTTATACACAATATGTGTAAGTTTGCACTACAAATTAACAGTTTTGCCCTTCTTCAACGCGAAATCGTATTCGACTCGCTTTCGAGTCGAATGCGAATTTTTCCCTTCTTCAACGCAAAATCGTATTCGACTCGCTTTCGAGTCGAATGCGAATTTTGCCCTTCTTCAACGCGAAATCGTATTCGACTCGCTTTCGAGTCGAATGCGAATTTTGCCCTTCTTCAACGCGAAATCGTATTTGACTCGCATTCGAATCGATTACGATTTTTGTCCTTTCTCAAGGCGATCTCGACTTTGATTCGTATTCGAGTTGTTACGAGTTCGTATTTTGATCGTATTCGAATCGAATTCAACTCGCATTCGAATCGTATATGAGATGGTCGATGATTTTTGTTTCCCGGACTTTGATTCGTATTCGAGTTGTTACGAGTTCGTATTTTGATCGTATTCGTATTCGAATCAAATTCGAATCGAATTCGAGTCGTATTCGAGATAGTCGATGACCCGTTTCCGGACTTTGACTCGTACGACTCGTATTCGAGATGTATTCGAGATGTACTCGAATCGTATTCGAGTCGCATTCGAGATGGTCGATGATTTCCACTCGCTCGTATACGGGTTGTATATGTTGGTTGGTGTTAAATAATCCAGACGATTTAAAGGAAAACTTAACAATGTGCATTTATTCGGTGCAACGTGTCAATTACATCTGACATTGAATACGGCCTAGTAAGGTCGAACCCAGAAAAAACGTCATCTTGACGTACACTTACAATATGCGACCTCTGTCGGCATCAAAATTAAACATGACAATACTGAGTATACGCATTAACTCAATAACACTCAACATTCTCCTCCATAATGCGTGTACTCTTACAATAAAAAAATAATCAATCTTCTCCAATGACTTGAAGCTGCATTAAACATTTCGCAATCTTCGGGCCTGACATTTTCTTGGTGAGTAGATCCGCCTGCATGTTCTCTCCTGCGATGTGCTTCACCGTGAAGTTGTGGCTTCTGATCTCTTCCCTAATAAAAAAAGATTTGCGGTTTAATAACTTTGTACGCAATTTTTGCGCTGCGCCTTTCAGCAGTTGCACTGCAGCGGAATTGTCATTGTAAATGACTTCCTGTCCAAACTCCCGCTTTGGGTCCAATTCTTCTAGGAGTTCGCGGGTCCAAATGAGCTCGCTCAAACTTTCACTCAGAGCGCTAAGCTCACTTTCCGTGGCTGACATCGCGACGGTTCTTTGCTTGCTGCTCCTCCAATTGAGGAGAGCTGACCCATCTTTGATGATGTACCCGCTGTAGGATTTGGAATCCATTGTCACGTCCCAAGAAGCGTCCGCGAAACAATGTAATTCTCCTGCTTCTTTGCGGAAAATTAATCCCTGAGTTTGGGTTCCCTGAATGTACCGGAAGATCCTCTTGACCGCATTCCAATGAATTTCACGCGGGTCTTTGCTATATTGCGCAAGGCAACTAACTGGAAAACTCAAATCTGGGCGTGACCCAGTCGCCAGGTATAAGAGTGAACCAATCATTTCTTGATATCTGGTTGGGTCAACCTTCGGACTCTCACTGTACTCATTTAGATCCTGGCTAACATCCATCGGTGTCTTGGATGGGTTGCAAGCGTCCATGCCATACTTCTCTAGAATCTTTATGATATATCCGTTTTGGTTTAAACGGATCTTTCCCTCCATTTGGTCGATTTCTAAACCTAAGATGAACGCTAGCTCGCCTAAATCCAGCAATTCGATTTCTAATGTCAATCTCAATAAATATTCTTTCTTGAATTTTGGTGTGCTGCTCAATGTCACCGTATCGTCGACATATATACCCAAAAATAGGAAATCCCCATCTCGGCGAACAAGATACAGGCACGGATCGCACGTCGATTGTTGAAAACCCAATTTCTTGAGTTCTTTGTCCATCTTCTCGAACCAACATCTACCGCTCTGCTTGAGCCCGTAGATGCTCTTCAAAAGTCTGCACACTTTGCGTTTTTTCCGACTCTTGTAGCCTTCTGGCTCTAGCATAAAGATGACTTTGTCCAACCGTCCGTGCAAGTAAGCAGTTTTTACGTCGTGTTGCTCTAATGTTAATCCCATTTTTGCCGCAATATTTATGAGCATTCTGAGCGTTTCCATCCGGATTACCGGTGAATATGTCTCGTCAAAGTCAATGCCGGGTCGCTGTGAATAACCTGTAGCGACTAATCGCGCTTTGTACCGTTCAATGTTCCTCTGCTTGTTTGTCTTAATTGTAAAGACCCATTTCGATTTGACAGTACACTCGTCTTCTGGTAAGTCTACAGTTTCCCAAACCTCGTGTTCTTTCATTGATGCCATTTCTTCATCCATCGCGCGCTGCCACTTTGTTCTTTGCGCAGATGTCATGGCTTCTTTATAAGATTTGGGCGCTTGGTAAGCCAGATAAGCTGTGTGTGCTTTCGGCTTCTTTTGTTGTGATTCCTGCGTACGCTTCGAACGTCTGAAACCGAAACCCCGCTGCTTGGTTCTTCTCGGCTTCGGATAACTTCCTTTTGCGTTCTGCGATGTTGTCCTTGGTTGTTCCTTTCGGTCGTCCCACTTTCCGCGGGGGCGGGAGCTCTTCTTCCGAACTCGTTTCGCTCTCGGATTCCGCCGACGAATATACGGATGAGGGGTCACTTTCTGGCTGTGGAACATCGTCCTCTTGAGGTTTTGAGGGCGAAATATCAATGTCTACCTCGTCTTCTTTATCTTCATCGAGTTGAGCTTGTGATAATAATTTATATCCCAAGATTTCTTCATTAAATCTTACATTTCTGGCTTCTAATATTTTGTAAACTTCTGGCACATATATTCGGTACGCCTTGCGTTTGAGAGAATAACCCACAAAAATCCCTAATGTGGTTTTTGAATCCAACTTGGTTTGGTGAATTTTTGCTTTGAGAACATGTGCCTGACAGCCAAATCTTCTTAAATACTTAACTGTCGGGGTCCTTCCTGTCCATACTTGCTCTGGAGATTTGCCGTGGAAGGACGACTTGCAGTAATTTCTTCCTAATACTGCGACATGCAGCGCCTCGCCCCAAAAACGTTTCGGCAGCTTCGAATCTAAAATCAATGTCCTTGTTGCCTCCATAATGGTTCTGTTGGCTCTTTCTGCTATGGCGTTGCTCTGGGGCGCGTGGGGCGTGGTTAATTCATGTTTAATTCCCTTCTTCTTGAAGAAAACATTCAGCGTATTGGCTATAAATTCTCCGCCGTTGTCGCTTCTAACACGTTTCAATTTATGTTCCTTTTGGCGCTCTTGTTGAAGAATAAATTCCTGTAATATGCGAGAAGTTTCTGCCTTCGTTTGTAGGATTCGGACGAAAATCTTGCGGCTGAAATCGTCAACCATCGTCAATGTGTAGCTCCCGTCCGAATACGTTGATGGATTTATCGGCCCCATTAGGTCGATGTGCAACAACTCGCATTTTACCAAGTCCCCAACTTATTTTACAGTTTTAGTTTAGCTTACCAACTCGCTTGGTAATTTCTGGATCCTGTTTAAGTGTTTCGTCGGGTTTTGAGCCCATAAACCCGTCTTTTTCCTTGGTAAGCGATTGCGTCGTCTGCTCAGAGCAACTGGCTTTAAGCAGAGATCGCTTACACGAGTCTGGAATGAGCGCTTATCACCGCATTCGGCTCCAGTCTTCGTTTCTCGTTGAAAGTTAGCTTGTTGATTCGGGTTTTGGGCGACATTGACTAAAAAGACCTCGGGGAATCGTTCCCACCACTCGGTTTAGTCGTTTTCGAGACCCACGACCTCGAAAACGAAGTTATAAGTGGCTCAAGGCCACTAGCGTGTCTGGCAGATAGCCATTTTGGTGATTTACGGGCGTCGGGCCCTTGTTCTTTGTTTCCCGCCTTTGCTCCTTTGTTTTTATTTGGTATTCAAGGTTCCTAAGCCTACAGTAGATTGGGATTAAATTCCCATGAAGATTTATTAAGTATTCATTGGTAAAAACGAATATTTCCGCCGGCGCGTTTCTCTCATAGGTTTCGGTTCGCTCGAATCTCATTTTCGAGCGACCCAGCGAATGCGCCAAGTTACAGGCGCCAGCTTAGCAGTTTTAGACTCGTTTTCGACCGTTCTAGTGTCAAAAAACGCGTAGAGCACGTTTTGCGACCTTTGGAAGTGCTTTTCCGACACCTAAGTGGTCGGAAAAGTGCTCTTCTGAGTTAAGACTCCTTTTGGCATTTTAGCGTCAGCATAAGAAATTCCTCAAACTTTTATTGAAATTTCTCATAAAATTTCTAAAATTAATTGAAATTTGTCTGAAATTTGTCTGGAATTTGTCTGAAATTTGTCTGGAATTTGTCAAATATTGTCAAAAATCCGTGGAAATTTGTCAAATACTGGCAAAAATCCATGTAAATTTGTCAAAAATTGCCATAATTCGGTGCAAATTGTGTTAGATATTGGAAAAATTTATTTTAACGCTTCCAACGCGCCAGTAAATCGCGCGTGCACACGCGTGGATTTTTCGTCATAGTTGGATGCGCGCAAACCTCACGTAACTTGCGCCAAAATTTTGCAATTTTTGACAAATTTCAGCAGATTTTTGCCAGTATTTGACAAATTTCCACTGATTTTTGACAATATTTGACCCAACAACTGCGCCACGTTCCAGGCGCCGGTTTAGGCATTTTAGACCCGTTTTAGACCGTTTTAGATGGCGAAAACGTTCTCTCCATCATTTTCTACCCCTGGGTGAGGTTTTCAGCGTTCATGATTGATGAAAAAGCTGTTTTCTAACTAGCTGTCCCATTGCTAGTTTTGGCGTCAGGTTTTAGCAACCTTCCGATCCGACTCTGTCGTCTGCACGACCTCCAAGACTGTTTTAGGGTTAATTTGAGTCAAATAATTCATTCTGGGGGTTGTTTTGGGTTTTTTACAAGTGTGTTTTTGTAGTTTTTATTGGTTTCAAACATTGTCAATTCTTTATACAAGTGTAACTTTCATTTCTCTGTATTTTGAGAACTTTGCATTGCAGCAAAGTTCATTTCTTGCCCCTTAATTATTGTGTAATTGTTGGTTTTCAAGCCCGTTTTTTAACAATAACTTTATTTGAAGTGCCTATTGTTTCAGGCACGTGCTTCCACGTGCCTTTTATTGTTGAGCAATTTCTTGGGCAGTTGCGCTCCTGTTGCTAGCATTGCCGCGCGTTCTCCGCGCGTGTACTCGCGCGTTTCGCATCACACACATTCGGGTTCAATGGCCTATCGCGGCGGCACATTGTGTGGCATAGCGCGGCACGTTGCAATTACGTGACGTGGCACGTTGCTGTTACGTGACGCGATAGCCAGTATTTAAGCAGGGGATTCCATCATCGTTTACACAAATGCGCATTGCAACGTGGAGGCGCATTCGAGTCCTTTTCCCAAGCGTTGAAAAAGGACAAAACTCGTATTCGATTCGAAAGCGAATCGAATACGATTTTTGTCCTTTTTCAACGCAAAATTGTATTCGATTCGCTTTCGAATCGAATACGAGTTTTTGTTAGGCTTTTATGTACACTTGTGTCGTATCATCAAGCGGTGATACGCTTTGTATTTATTATATTTGTTTATTTGCGCGCTGTATTATTTGTAAGACTAGCTGCTGTGTTTGTTTACATGCAGCTTATGTATTTTGCCCAAAGGGGGCGCTGTTTATGTTCTTTCTGGCCACATGACTGGATAATAAAACTCACTTGCTTTTCTGCTTTCAACACATAAAGATGTCGCTTATTTATTCTCACAAAAGGTGTTTTTCACACCACTGCATTTATACACAATATGTGTAAGTTTGCACTACAAATTAACAAGGTTATGGGCCCCAATAACGATGAAAAACATCTGGAGCAACTTTGGGAAGTCAGCTGCCATTTGGAGGTCACCAAGGCGATTCATCTTTATTTATCCAAGATGGCGGCGCCCATGGGAGAAGAAGCAAGTCTGTGTTAGTGCCACTAAATTCGAGACAAGGAAGCAACAAGCAGTCACCAAACCACACAGGAACAATAAGGGTTCGAAACAAACAGTAAAACTTTTGTTTAAACTATTTCTCTTTTCGTTTTGGGGAAATTTGTCCCCATATTGCGAGGCGCAATACGTGTCGTTAACGTCGCGGGAATTTCGGTGGAGAAACGTATCCAATACGTCGGCGACTGTTCCAGTCAACCACACGTAAAGTGTGAACCGAAATTGTCGAGGAACGGCGTGAACAAAGACGGACGGCGTGAACAAAGACGAATTTCAAACGACGGAAAACGAGCGAACGAGTTACGAGGAGAAAACAATGTTTACGAACAATACCAGTGTACGAGAACGACACCAAGACGGTACTTCTCGCCAACCACACGTGAAGTGTGAACGAGAAAGGAAAAACGGCGCACAACTACTGGAAAGACGCCATTTTTCATGAACATTTATTTCGAATTTTTGATAATTTTCGATATTATTGAATTATTAGTTTAGTGTGTGATAGGATATATACTAACATAATTCTAAGAGCGAACTAACATCGCAACACTGCACCCCGTTGCGATTACCAGTAGTTGAAAGTGTTTTTGAGAGAATTAGTGTGTGTTTGTGGAATTTTTCGGGCGGTGGACATTGAATTTCATAATGGATTCGGACAAATTAGAGCGCAAAATCACATTGCTAAACAGACTTAATTACGACAGCTGGAAACAGCAGATCAAGGTGCTTTTGATGCACCATGGATGTTGGGCGTTTGCGGAAGGAACCGAGGAGGCTTTGGCACCAGGAGCATCTTGGCGGGACCGCTCGGACTTCAAGTTGCGACAAGGAAGGGCGTTCAGCATGATTTACTACTCGATAGAGGAGCAGTATCATGAATTGCTCAGCGGGGTCGACGATGCCAAGAAGGCTTGGAACACATTGAAAGCCAACTTCGAACCAGTTTCAAGAGCGCGGATAATTCGTTTGCTGGACGAATTTTTTAGCCTGAAGTACGATCCAGCGACGGAAACGATTGGGGTCTTCGCCGCGAAGATACGAAACGCAGCAAAGAAATTGGCGGACGTCAAACACAAATTGGAGGATCTATACCAGGCTTTTCAATTAATTAGATATCTCCCCCAAGAATACCAGTCGATTGTTCAAGCGATTTACAGATGGGAAGACATCAATTTCACCTTGGAGAAGGTGGAAATCGAATTGGTCGCCGAGGAAGGCAAACTCGCGCAACAAAGGCGAGATACAGGGCAAGGATCGATCACAGACGCGTTTAGCACTGGATCAGGCTCGACAACTACTAAAAGCGGCGACAATTCAACAAAAACTCAACAAAAGAACAGCAATCAGAACAATAAGGCGAATTACACGGGACAGAAAGGGGGAAGATCGAATTGGAGAGGCGGAAGAAACACGAACTTTAGAGGAAACAGCACCGGGTCAACGGGACGGGGGCCGTGTTTCCGTTGTAACCAACCCGGACATTGGGCCAAGGATTGCACTGTGCAATTACAATTGGCACCAAACACCAACATGAAGACAAACACGGTCGAGGAACTTGACACGAATATGTTGGACGTGGGATTTCTTACGGAATTGAGCGAAGAGGAGATTTCGCAATGCAGTGCAGCCAGCAATTGCTGGATCTACGACACCGGCGCCACTGGACACTTCTGCAAGGAGAGAAGTCAATTCCACAATTTTAGAGAAATGACCGGAACTATTAGCCAAGCGGACAAGAAAACCCTCATCCAAATACAAGGAGTTGGTGATGTGTGCATAATGTGTCTAGTTGGGAACGACACAATCCCAATTACGCTCAAGAAGGTCTATTATGCGCCAGATTTACGTAGGAATTTGATGTCGGGGCCGTGCATCGACGAAGCAAGATGCAGAGTCGCTATCGGGGCGGGTTTGGTAAAAATTTACGATCCGCAATGGAAAAGGCAGTTAATGGAAGGAGTGAAGAGAGACAGACTGTATTACATCAGGATTAGCGACCAAAAACCCGATTTGGACAAGTTAAAGGCGAAGGAATCAAACAAAGCGAACGTCGGCCAGCAGAAAAATGAAGAACCATCGAACACAAGCAAGAAAAGGTCAAATCCAGAAGAGGCTAGACTCTGGCACGAGCGATTAGGGCATATTCATTTTCCAAGTGTTCAGGACATGAGCAAACGCAAGGCCGTGGTCGGATTACCTTTTTTGGACGTGCCCATTACACAATGCGACGTTTGTGATTTGGCAAAGAAGAAAGCAGTTTCCCACAAGTCCATACCAGGCATTAGATCAAAGGAACCACTTCAACTTCTGCACATGGACGTATGCGGAGCTTTTAGCACGGAAACGCTTTCGGGAAATAAGTACTTTCTCACAATAACAGACGACTACTCACGATACTCTACCGTCTATTTGATGAAGAGAAAGGACGAAGTATTTGATTTATTTCGGAAACATGCGAAGAGAATCGAGCGGCTTCTAGGAAAGTCAATTCTTGCTATTCGCACTGACAACGGAATGGAGTTTTGTTCCAACAAGTTTGGACAATATCTCGAGGAACAAGGGATTGCGCACGAGAGGACCAATGCGTACACACCAGTCCAAAACGGAGTTTCGGAGAGACTCAACCAAACTTTGGCCAATGGGATGCGGGCTCTCATTTATGATGCGCAATTGGAGCACAGATTCTGGGGCGAAGCCATCCTCACGTTCAACTACCTGAGAAACAGAATTGCAAAGCTCAACTCGGAGAAGACGCCGATGGAACTCTACTATGGTCGGAAACCATCTTTGCGACACTTGAGAAAATTCGGAAGTCTCTGCTTCGTGCAGAAAAGAATACGAGACAGCAAAATTGACAACAAAGGAATACATGGAATTATGCTCGGATACTCAAGGATTACAAAGGGGCTATAGAATTTGGTTGCCAGACTTTTCTAAAGTCATCGAAACAAGTGACGTGAAATTTGTGGAAAGCAAGCGCGGAGTTGAAGGCGTGCTGGGCCTTCCTGAAAAATACACCACGTTCATTGACAACTTAAATGATAATTTGGATAACGACAACGAGCGTCAATATTATTCTGACGAAGATGTAAGGCCACCATTACCTCCGCCGCAACCAATTAAAAAGAAAGAAGAAGAAGAGTTGCCTCAAGTCAAATTGAAGTTCAGGTTGCCAGAAGAAAAGCTTCGACCAAAACCAGGAGCTGAAGCAGGAGTAAAATTGCAGGGCATATTACCACAACCTGGGCAAACACCTTTGAATCCAGTACGGACAATACCACCACTTGTTTGGAAAAGGACCGAAAAGACAAGGCCAACTGGACAAAAGGACTTCGAGTACACGATTGAGGGGCACGATAAGCCAAAATTACGGTCTATACCGGAAGTGAGACGTTATTGTGCGGATCACAATCTTCGAATCCCCGAACACCTTTTCGAAGATAAGAGGAAGAAGAAGCATTCCGGATCAAATGTGACACAAGATGATCTCGACTTGAGCATTTTTGATGAATTAACTCTTGATTTCGAAGCCAACCATCTTGAAGTCAACATACCCACACGTTTTGAACAAATAGCCAATCTACCGGAAAAGGACGAGTGGAATCAAGCAATGTGTGAAGAAATCCACACTATGCACGAGCGTGAAGTTTGGGAGTTGGTTCCGCCACCATCCGACACAAAAATCATAGGATGCAAGTGGATATATACTGTCAAACAGGACGATAAGGGAGAAATAGCGCGTTATAAAGCCAGACTCGTGGCGCAGGGCTTTTCACAAGTCTACGGCGAGTCCTACGAGGAAACATTCTCACCTGTCGTGGACTTTTCGATCGTGCGCTTTATGTTCACGCTACTCGTCTGCATGCTTGGTTGGGCATATATTCAGGCCGACGTCAAGTGCGCATACTTATATGCGAAACTGCACAAGACAGTTTATATGCGACAGCCCAAAGGATTTGTTCATCACGGCAAGGAAAATTACGTTTGCAAATTGCTACGAGCAATTTACGGGCTGCATCAGTCTGGAAGAGAGTGGGGCATCGAACTTGAAGAGACTTTATTAAAACTTGGTCTCCAACACATAGACTGGTGTAACTGCGTTTACAAGTTCAAGAACATCGCGTATTTGATCGTCTACGTCGACGATATTGTAGTTTTCGGCAAACGCCATGAAGACGCGATGGATGTCCTTAATATGATCAAGACGCAATTTGATCTCGTAATTTTGGGACAAACCAAGAAGCTGCTAGGAGTTGAGTTCTACGCACATCAACAACAAATGATCTTGCACCAAAGGTCATACATCAACAAGGTGTTGCTGAGATTCCAGAACCATCTCGAATCAGTGAAGATCAGGTCGCAGCCAATGATCAAGTCTACTGTACTTACTAAGAAACAATGTCCAGCTACAATTGAGGATTTTAAACTCATGGAGAAAATCCCGTACAGAAGTTTACTTGGATCGTTAGCCTTCATAGCATCAAGAACCAGACCTGACATGACTTATGCAGTGAACATCTTAAGTCAATTCCAATCCAATCCTGGTTGGGAACATTGGCTAGTATTGTTGGACCTATTAAGCTATTTAAGGACGACAAAAGGCTTTGGATTGATGTTATTTCCAAACAGTCGAATAGAGGTTATTGGATACAGCGATTCCGACTATGCCAATAACCGTGACGACCGAATTTCCGTTGGTGGAACTCTCATAACATTGGGAAATTCACCAATCTTCTGGAGGACATTCAAACAGCGGAATGTGACATTGTCTACCATGGAGGCGGAATATGTAGCTCTCACAGAAACAGTCAAAGACTACATTTGGATCGTGAGAGTGTTATACGAAATTGTCCCTGATTTGGCAAATCGTTTTTACCACCGAGTATTGTGTGACAATATCTCCACGGTTGACTTTACGAAGTCCAACATCGAAAACAGAAAAACCAAACATATCGATGTTAGGTATCACTTCATACGAGAATTAGTTAAAAGGGACAATCTTCAAGTAATCCATGTGGGGACAAAGTCAAATTACGCCGACATCTTCACCAAGTCTGTTGATAAGACGGACTTAATTCAATTTTGCAATCGCTTTTTGATTAATCTAGATGTTCTGAGCGCATGATAATACGAGGGGGCCGAATGTTAGGCTTTTATGTACACTTGTGTCGTATCATCAAGCGGTGATACGCTTTGTATTTATTATATTTGTTTATTTGCGCGCTGTATTATTTGTAAGACTAGCTGCTGTGTTTGTTTACATGCAGCTTATGTATTTTGCCCAAAGGGGGCGCTGTTTATGTTCTTTCTGGCCACATGACTGGATAATAAAACTCACTTGCTTTTCTGCTTTCAACACATAAAGATGTCGCTTATTTATTCTCACAAAAGGTGTTTTTCACACCACTGCATTTATACACAATATGTGTAAGTTTGCACTACAAATTAACAGTTTTGCCCTTCTTCAACGCGAAATCGTATTCGACTCGCTTTCGAGTCGAATGCGAATTTTTCCCTTCTTCAACGCAAAATCGTATTCGACTCGCTTTCGAGTCGAATGCGAATTTTGCCCTTCTTCAACGCGAAATCGTATTCGACTCGCTTTCGAGTCGAATGCGAATTTTGCCCTTCTTCAACGCGAAATCGTATTTGACTCGCATTCGAATCGATTACGATTTTTGTCCTTTCTCAAGGCGATCTCGACTTTGATTCGTATTCGAGTTGTTACGAGTTCGTATTTTGATCGTATTCGAATCGAATTCAACTCGCATTCGAATCGTATATGAGATGGTCGATGATTTTTGTTTCCCGGACTTTGATTCGTATTCGAGTTGTTACGAGTTCGTATTTTGATCGTATTCGTATTCGAATCAAATTCGAATCGAATTCGAGTCGTATTCGAGATAGTCGATGACCCGTTTCCGGACTTTGACTCGTACGACTCGTATTCGAGATGTATTCGAGATGTACTCGAATCGTATTCGAGTCGCATTCGAGATGGTCGATGATTTCCACTCGCTCGTATACGGGTTGTATATGTTGGTTGGTGTTAAATAATCCAGACGATTTAAAGGAAAACTTAACAATGTGCATTTATTCGGTGCAACGTGTCAATTACATCTGACATTGAATACGGCCTAGTAAGGTCGAACCCAGAAAAAACGTCATCTTGACGTACACTTACAATATGCGACCTCTGTCGGCATCAAAATTAAACATGACAATACTGAGTATACGCATTAACTCAATAACACTCAACATTCTCCTCCATAATGCGTGTACTCTTACAATAAAAAAATAATCAATCTTCTCCAATGACTTGAAGCTGCATTAAACATTTCGCAATCTTCGGGCCTGACATTTTCTTGGTGAGTAGATCCGCCTGCATGTTCTCTCCTGCGATGTGCTTCACCGTGAAGTTGTGGCTTCTGATCTCTTCCCTAATAAAAAAAGATTTGCGGTTTAATAACTTTGTACGCAATTTTTGCGCTGCGCCTTTCAGCAGTTGCACTGCAGCGGAATTGTCATTGTAAATGACTTCCTGTCCAAACTCCCGCTTTGGGTCCAATTCTTCTAGGAGTTCGCGGGTCCAAATGAGCTCGCTCAAACTTTCACTCAGAGCGCTAAGCTCACTTTCCGTGGCTGACATCGCGACGGTTCTTTGCTTGCTGCTCCTCCAATTGAGGAGAGCTGACCCATCTTTGATGATGTACCCGCTGTAGGATTTGGAATCCATTGTCACGTCCCAAGAAGCGTCCGCGAAACAATGTAATTCTCCTGCTTCTTTGCGGAAAATTAATCCCTGAGTTTGGGTTCCCTGAATGTACCGGAAGATCCTCTTGACCGCATTCCAATGAATTTCACGCGGGTCTTTGCTATATTGCGCAAGGCAACTAACTGGAAAACTCAAATCTGGGCGTGACCCAGTCGCCAGGTATAAGAGTGAACCAATCATTTCTTGATATCTGGTTGGGTCAACCTTCGGACTCTCACTGTACTCATTTAGATCCTGGCTAACATCCATCGGTGTCTTGGATGGGTTGCAAGCGTCCATGCCATACTTCTCTAGAATCTTTATGATATATCCGTTTTGGTTTAAACGGATCTTTCCCTCCATTTGGTCGATTTCTAAACCTAAGATGAACGCTAGCTCGCCTAAATCCAGCAATTCGATTTCTAATGTCAATCTCAATAAATATTCTTTCTTGAATTTTGGTGTGCTGCTCAATGTCACCGTATCGTCGACATATATACCCAAAAATAGGAAATCCCCATCTCGGCGAACAAGATACAGGCACGGATCGCACGTCGATTGTTGAAAACCCAATTTCTTGAGTTCTTTGTCCATCTTCTCGAACCAACATCTACCGCTCTGCTTGAGCCCGTAGATGCTCTTCAAAAGTCTGCACACTTTGCGTTTTTTCCGACTCTTGTAGCCTTCTGGCTCTAGCATAAAGATGACTTTGTCCAACCGTCCGTGCAAGTAAGCAGTTTTTACGTCGTGTTGCTCTAATGTTAATCCCATTTTTGCCGCAATATTTATGAGCATTCTGAGCGTTTCCATCCGGATTACCGGTGAATATGTCTCGTCAAAGTCAATGCCGGGTCGCTGTGAATAACCTGTAGCGACTAATCGCGCTTTGTACCGTTCAATGTTCCTCTGCTTGTTTGTCTTAATTGTAAAGACCCATTTCGATTTGACAGTACACTCGTCTTCTGGTAAGTCTACAGTTTCCCAAACCTCGTGTTCTTTCATTGATGCCATTTCTTCATCCATCGCGCGCTGCCACTTTGTTCTTTGCGCAGATGTCATGGCTTCTTTATAAGATTTGGGCGCTTGGTAAGCCAGATAAGCTGTGTGTGCTTTCGGCTTCTTTTGTTGTGATTCCTGCGTACGCTTCGAACGTCTGAAACCGAAACCCCGCTGCTTGGTTCTTCTCGGCTTCGGATAACTTCCTTTTGCGTTCTGCGATGTTGTCCTTGGTTGTTCCTTTCGGTCGTCCCACTTTCCGCGGGGGCGGGAGCTCTTCTTCCGAACTCGTTTCGCTCTCGGATTCCGCCGACGAATATACGGATGAGGGGTCACTTTCTGGCTGTGGAACATCGTCCTCTTGAGGTTTTGAGGGCGAAATATCAATGTCTACCTCGTCTTCTTTATCTTCATCGAGTTGAGCTTGTGATAATAATTTATATCCCAAGATTTCTTCATTAAATCTTACATTTCTGGCTTCTAATATTTTGTAAACTTCTGGCACATATATTCGGTACGCCTTGCGTTTGAGAGAATAACCCACAAAAATCCCTAATGTGGTTTTTGAATCCAACTTGGTTTGGTGAATTTTTGCTTTGAGAACATGTGCCTGACAGCCAAATCTTCTTAAATACTTAACTGTCGGGGTCCTTCCTGTCCATACTTGCTCTGGAGATTTGCCGTGGAAGGACGACTTGCAGTAATTTCTTCCTAATACTGCGACATGCAGCGCCTCGCCCCAAAAACGTTTCGGCAGCTTCGAATCTAAAATCAATGTCCTTGTTGCCTCCATAATGGTTCTGTTGGCTCTTTCTGCTATGGCGTTGCTCTGGGGCGCGTGGGGCGTGGTTAATTCATGTTTAATTCCCTTCTTCTTGAAGAAAACATTCAGCGTATTGGCTATAAATTCTCCGCCGTTGTCGCTTCTAACACGTTTCAATTTATGTTCCTTTTGGCGCTCTTGTTGAAGAATAAATTCCTGTAATATGCGAGAAGTTTCTGCCTTCGTTTGTAGGATTCGGACGAAAATCTTGCGGCTGAAATCGTCAACCATCGTCAATGTGTAGCTCCCGTCCGAATACGTTGATGGATTTATCGGCCCCATTAGGTCGATGTGCAACAACTCAAATACTCTCGACGATTGTTGACTCAGTACCGATTCAAAAGGTTGGGCCGCCATCTTGCCTGCAATGCATGATTGACAAACTTCTACTGGAATTTTCTTCGGCATATCCAAACCACGCACCATGTTGTCGCGTCGCATTTCATTCAAAGTCTGATAGTTGACATGGGCTAAACGGCGGTGCCACATCTCTTGCGTGACTAAATTGACTTCTTGTTTGGCCTGCCCATTGGTTCCTTGCAGGATATAGCTATTGCCCTTGCGTTGAATTTTAATTTTCTTTTTATTTTGCTCATCAATAATATAGGCTAATTCGCGCGTAAAGAGAACCCTGTAGCCGTTATCCACAATTTTCGGCACGGAGAGCAACTGTGTTTTAAGTTCGGGCACGTATAACACTTCCGTCAATTTCAATTTTCCGGTTTGTGTTTCAATTACCACATTTCCTTTACCCTCCGACTCCAACTTGATGCCTTTGCCGGCTAAACCTATACTCTGGGTGTCTTGTTCCAATTCGTTTATGACTCCCTTTTGAGACGTTATGTGACTAGATGCGCCGGAATCCAGGAGCCAATCCCACGAAAAAGTACATTCCTTATCTTCTTTCGCTTCTTCTTCGGCAAGAAAGGTGAATTCGAATTCATCTTCGCTCTCTCGCTTCATCGCTAATGACGCCTGATTCTTTCCTTTCGCACGGCTACGTCCAGTCACTTTTTGACTTGGTTCCTGTCGTTCTTTTTCTTGCTTGTCCTTTTTCGGTCGCCAGCAATCTCTAGCAAAATGCCCGGGTTTGCCACAATTGAAGCATGTAAATGAGCCCTTTTTGTTTTTGGCTTTAAAAGCCTTCTCAGTAGCATTGCCCTGGTAATCGTCTCCCGATTTCCTTCGAATCCTTTCCTCTTCGATTTTTAATTGCGCCCGGATTTCTTCCAAAGTTAAATCGGCAATCGCATTTAATGCTCTTACTGTCTGTTCGTATTCTGGCCTCGTGCCATTTAAAACATAGAATCCGACTTCTTCTGGCGTCAAAACCTTTCCTAATTCAGCAACCTTGGTTGACAGTGCTTCAGCCCTGTCAATGTACGTGTCAATATCCTCCGTCTTAGTCATCTTGATCCGGGAAAGTTCAAACGTACACGTAATTTGTTGACGCTGCGCGCGGCCCGCCATGTGAGCTTCTATTTTGGCCCACAGTGTTTTGGCATTTTCCTCGTTGCTATACCGCATAGCCTGCTCAGATGAGAGAGTGAGAGCGATAATTGTCAGTGCTTGGTCGTTTTTCTTGACCCATGCATCCCAAAGGACTGTCGCTGCTGCAAAATCGTCTGCCCCTACTACTGGAACAGGTGGTGCATCCCCAATTATAGCAGCTTGCCAAACTTCCTTTACTTTGAGAATTCCCCGAACTCTCATTCGCCAAAGAAAGAAGTTCTTATTATTCAGCTTTTCAATGCTGCCAATGTTGCCTAAACCACTGTCTTGCGCGGCCATTGTTACTCAAAAAACCTAACAATAATAGAGCGAATCAAATTTCACGTTTCACAGCTAAAAAGTATTATACTTAGCTGTTATTGTGCCGCTTTGGAACCTGGGCACAACGGAATTTCGTTTCCAACGTTGATTCTCCTCGTTACACGGTAATGGCGGCTGTCGTCACACGTTTCCGAACGTTTCAGCGACGTTTACGATTCCTAATCGATTCCGCTCGTTAAACTCCGTGTTGCTGCGACGTTGCTACGACGTTTCAACCAAATGCACGATTTGTCTCGACGACGTGTTGTCTAAACGCTCGTCGGACGTTTCCGGGTGATTATTTACGAATAATTGAATTCTGAAAACAGAACCTTATCAACGATTCTGTTATTTAAATACAAGCAATTGATAACTTAGCTTTTACGATGCCTTTTATTTCCTTGGCACACTCGGAACCACTTGCGGCGTCGTTTTTCACCGTCGGGAACTCTCTCGCTAATTCCAATTGTTGTTTCTTCTCAGATATCGCCGATAATCCGTAACCACCCTCTCTGCTACCACTGTTGGTTGGTGTTAAATAATCCAGACGATTTAAAGGAAAACTTAACAATGTGCATTTATTCGGTGCAACGTGTCAATTACATCTGACATTGAATACGGCCTAGTAAGGTCGAACCCAGAAAAAACGTCATCTTGACGTACACTTACAATATGCGACCTCTGTCGGCATCAAAATTAAACATGACAATACTGAGTATACGCATTAACTCAATAACACTCAACAGTATACGAGCTCGTAATCGTAAACGAATCGTTTACAAGTCGTATACAAGTTGTATACGACTTGTATACAACTCGTATACGAACGAAGTTTGGAAAATCCACCAAATACTTACTACGACATGAAAACACATAGTAGTCACATACGTCTTATTTAGAAATTGTGTTTTCACAAACTTCACTCGTATACGAACTGTATACAAGTCGTATACAACTTGTATACGACTTGTAAACGATTCGTTTACGATTACGAGCTCGTATACAACCCGTATACGAGCGAGTGGAAATCATCGACCATCTCGAATGCGACTCGAATACGATTCGAATACATCTCGAATACATCTCGAATACGAGTCGTACGAGTCAAAGTCCGGAAACGGGTCATCGACTATCTCGAATACGACTCGAATTCGATTCGTATTCGATTTGAATTCGATTCGAATACGAATACGATCAAAATACGAACTCGTAACGACTCGAATACGAATCAAAGTCGAGATCGCCTTGAGAAAGGACAAAAATCGTAATCGATTCGAATGCGAGTCGAATACGATTTCGCGTTGAAGAAGGGCAAAATTCGCATTCGACTCGAAAGCGAGTCGAATACGATTTCGCGTTGAAGAAGGACAAAATTCGCATTCGACTCGAAAGCGAGTCGAATACGATTTCGCGTTGAAGAAGGGAAAAATTCGCATTCGACTCGAAAGCGAGTCGAATACGATTTCGCGTTGAAGAAGGGCAAAATTCGCATTCGACTCGAAAGCGAGTCGAATACGATTTCGCGTTGAAGAAGGGAAAAATTCGCATTCGACTCGAAAGCGAGTCGAATACGATTTCGCGTTGAAGAAGGGCAAAATTCGCATTCGACTCGAAAGCGAGTCGAATACGATTTCGCGTTGAAGAAGGGAAAAATTCGCATTCGACTCGAAAGCGAGTCGAATACGATTTCGCGTTGAAGAAGGGCAAAATTCGCATTCGACTCGAAAGCGAGTCGAATACGATTTCGCGTTGAAGAAGGGCAAAATTCGCATCCGACTCGAAAGCGAGTCGAATACGATTTCGCGTTGAAGAAGGGCAAAATTCGCATCCGACTCGAAAGCGAGTCGAATACGATTTCGCGTTGAAGAAGGACAAAACTCGTATTCGATTCGAAAGCGAATCGCATACGATTTCGCGTTGAAAAAGGACAAATTTCGCTTGGGAAAAGGACTCGAATGCGCCTCCACGTTGCAATGCGCATTTGTGTAAACGATGATGGAATCCCCTGCTTAAATACTGGCTATCGCGTCACGTAACAGCAACGTGCCACGTCACGTAATTGCAACGTGCCGCGCTATGCCACACAATGTGCCGCCGCGATAGGCCATTGAACCCGAATGTGTGTGATGCGAAACGCGCGAGTACACGCGCGGAGAACGCGCGGCAATGCTAGCACCAGGAGCGCAACTGCCCAAGAAATTGCTCAACAATAAAAGGCACGTGGAAGCACGTGCCTGAAACAATAGGCACTTCAAATAAAGTTATTGTTAAAAAACGGGCTTCAAAACCAACAATTACACAATAATTAAGGGGCAAGAAATGAACTTTGCTGCAATGCAAAGTTCTCAAAATACAGAGAAATGAAAGTTACACTTGTATAAAGAATTGACAATGTTTGAAACCAATAAAAACTACAAAAACACACTTGTAAAAAACCCAAAACAACCCCCAGAATGAATTATTTGACTCAAATTAACCCTAAAACGGTCTTGGAGGTCGTGCAGACGACAGTCGGATTGGAAGGTTGCTAAAACCTGACGCCAAAACTAGCAATGGGACAGCTAGTTAGAAAACAGCTTTTTCATCAATCATGAACGCTGAAAACCTCACCCAGGGGTAGAAAATGATGGAGAGAACGTTTTCGCCATCTAAAACGGTCTAAAACGGGTCTAAAATGCCTAAACCGGCGCCTGGAACGTGGCGCAGTTGTTGGGTCAAATATTGTCAAAAATCAGTGGAAATTTGTCAAATACTGGCAAAAATCTGCTGAAATTTGTCAAAAATTGCCAAATTTTGGCGCAAGTTACGTGAGGTTTGCGCGCATCCAACTATGACGAAAAATCCACGCGTGTGCACGCGCGATTTACTGGCGCGTTGGAAGCGTTAAAATAAATTTTTCCAATATCTAACACAATTTGCACCAAATTATGGCAATTTTTGACAAATTTACATGGATTTTTGCCAGTATTTGACAAATTTCCACGGATTTTTGACAATATTTGACACATTTAAGACAAATTTCAGACAGATTTCAATTAATTTTAGAAAATGTTTGAGAAATATCAGCAAATGTTTGAGGATTGAGGAAATCTGCTGAAATTTGTCAAATATAGACAAAAATCTGCTGAAATTTGTAAAAAATTGCCCAAATTCGGTGCAAGTTTTGCAAGTTTGCAAACAGCAACAAGAATGATGTATTTAATAATTGTTTTTGCATTAGATATGTGTTTAATTCGTTTTACCTCGGTTTGTACGGTTCTTGCGCGTAGTGCGCACGTTCAACACGCGGCCACGCGCGTACATCGCGCGTGTTGCGAGCAGGACGCAACAAAAGTTTGAGAGACTCGCATTTTACCAAGTCCCCAACTTATTTTACAGTTTTAGTTTAGCTTACCAACTCGCTTGGTAATTTCTGGATCCTGTTTAAGTGTTTCGTCGGGTTTTGAGCCCATAAACCCGTCTTTTTCCTTGGTAAGCGATTGCGTCGTCTGCTCAGAGCAACTGGCTTTAAGCGGAGATCGCTTACACGAGTCTGGAATGAGCGCTTATCACCGCATTCGGCTCCAGTCTTCGTTTCTCGTTGAAAGTTAGCTTGTTGATTCGGGTTTTGGGCGACATTGACTAAAAAGACCTCGGGGAATCGTTCCCACCACTCGGTTTAGTCGTTTTCGAGACCCACGACCTCGAAAACGAAGTTAGAAGTGGCTCAAGGCCACTAGCGTGTCTGGCAGATAGCCATTTTGGTGATTTACGGGCGTCGGGCCCTTGTTCTTTGTTTCCCGCCTTTGCTCCTTTGTTTTTATTTGGTATTCAAGGTTCCTAAGCCTACAGTAGATTGGGATTAAATTCCCATGAAGATTTATTAAGTATTCATTGGTAAAAACGAATATTTCCGCCGGCGCGTTTCTCTCATAGGTTTCGGTTCGCTCGAATCTCATTTTCGAGCGACCCAGCGAATGCGCCAAGTTACAGGCGCCAGCTTAGCAGTTTTAGACTCGTTTTCGACCGTTCTAGTGTCAAAAAACGCGTAGAGCACGTTTTGCGACCTTTGGAAGTGCTTTTCCGACACCTAAGTGGTCGGAAAAGTGCTCTTCTGAGTTAAGACTCCTTTTGGCATTTTAGCGTCAGCATAAGAAATTCCTCAAACTTTTATTGAAATCTCTCAAAAATTTCTAAAATTAATTGAAATTTGTCTGAAAATTGTCAAATATTGGCAAAAATCTGCAGAAATTTGTCAAATACGCGATCGCATTGCGACAGAAAGTCGTTTACGACTCCAATACGCACCCGTGCGTGTTTGTATCGCAACACGAAACTCAAACGCGCCACCGCGTTGCAAGACAACCAAATTTACAAACGCAAACGCGCATTTGAGACAAAAACGAGTTTATTTTATTCACTCTCGCTTGATCCCCCTTCATCGCGCCTCGTTGCTCCTGTGAAAAAAATATATGAGAATGCACAGAAATGAACCTTCCAATACTTACATGAAAATTGGCAACCTTGACACAAAACAGTCTATCGACACTCCCAACACCACCCCGGACATTTTTCGGAAGAGTATGGTCCACCCGGAATTCCCAGAATAGTCACCCCCGAAATGCGGATTTCGTGGAAGCCAATCCGCGAAAAGGTTAAACTGGCCGTTGGCTTTTTTTTTTAAACAAAGTACGAGTCTTTAAGTTGAACGGTTGTTGAGATACACGTAGTAATGTGGACTCGCGACGCGTTGCAACGTGGTCGGAGAACGGCCCACTTCCCTCCCCCCGACCGGGTCGTCTTTCTTTCTCTTGTCCGACCCACGGCGCGTCGCGGCGCGGCCAGAGGACGTCTCTTTTCCCTCCCCCGGTCCCAAAAACCACACCTTGAGGAACCCCGAGGTTCGGTTTCCGACCGGGCCGTTTCTTGGTTCGACCCTTAGCGCGTCGCGGCGCGGTTGGAGGACGGCCATTTCCCCTCCCCCCGGTCCCAAAAACCACACCTCGAAGAACTCCAAGGTTCGGTTTTCGACCGGGGCGCCTCTCGCCCGACCCACGACACGCCGCGACGCGATCGGAAAACGACCCTCCCCGTCCCCAAAAACCACGCCTCGGTGAACCCCAAAGTTCGGTTTCCGACCAGGTCGTTTTCCTTTTCTTTTTTTTTTCTCTTTTTTTGCCTGACCGACCCACGACGCGCCACGACGCGATCGGAAAACAACCCTCCCCCACCCCCAAAACCACGTTTTAGCGAAGCCCTCTGACCGGTCGTAGAACCCACCGAACCCTGAAGGACAACGAACAAAATGCGCTCGATCGCACGAATTACTCGGCCAGGACGGAATCCGCAAAATCCGTAATGCGGTTGCGATCAACAAAACAACGTATAGACCGTCGTAATGTTAAAAGTTGGGACCCTTTCGCCCCCGACAAAACCCGCACACAAAGTCCAAGGTTAAGTGCTTCCCACACTTCAAGAGCCGTGTCCTTTGCCTTTGCCTTGACAACTTAACACATGATCAATACAAATGTGTAACACAACATTACATTCAATAAACAGCAGTGTTGTATCTCGTTCACCAAATGGAGAACTAGTTCAAGTTCGCGTTCATCACTGTGTGAACTAGTTCACGTTCTCGTTCAGTACAAATTTTTTCAAAGTGAATTAAGTTCAAGTTTGCAAACTTGAACCAATAGTTCAGTTCATTTTCCAATTTTTTAAAAAAAAATTGACATATTTTTTGTTCCATTTTGTGCATTGCAGATGGAAAAAACCCCTTTTTTTAGAAAAGCAGTCGTTTTCATGCTTTTTTATGGCAAAAACGGCTGTTTTCTATTTGAAATAAACGCTTTGGTGATAAAAACGTCATCAAAACGTTTAAAATTATAATTTTTCTAACGAAAAGTTACGTTTTCGCAACGTTCACATGATGAACGCAAACTTTTTTAAGTGAACGTGAACGAAGTGAACTAAGTTCGTTTTTTGCGTTCACTTGTACAAATGCGGAAACGGTCAGTATAGCGACCTTTCGTATAGCAAATTTTGACAAAATCGGTACAGTATAGCGACGTACTTATTAGTACTGTGCAGTTATACAGCCAGGTAATTCGGGGTTTTTTTTAGCGATCCGTCAGTATAGCGATCACTACTTATTTTCGACCAATCACTTTAGCGACCGCTGCATTCTAGCGACGTAGCGGCCGGTACAGTACTATACTGCTACGTCGTAACGACGTAGCGATTGGTACACTGCTATACTGCTAGGTCCTAGCTGTTGAAATATAGCGTATAATACACTTTAAGATACGTGTATAGTTGTATCGCATTATTCAAGCGATGATATGTTCTTTTGTTCGATATTATTGTTTACTTTTGACCACGTGAAAGATCACGCTTGTTATTGTATGTAACTTGTATTAATTGCCTACAGGTGGCACCAGGTAGTTTGAGTCACATGACTTAGAAATAAAGCTTCACTCTATGTTTTGCTTTTGACCTGCAAAGACTGTTCTTTATTTCTACACTAATGCTTTCCACTCCACTGATAAATTAGCCATTCTGCACTATTTAATACTACACACCAACAAGGTTATGGGCCAAGGATTGCACAGCACAGCTCCAGCCGGCGAACAATTTAAACACCAATACTGCCGAAGATTTGGACAATGAAATGTTAGAAATTGGATTTCTCACGGAATTAAGCGAGGAAGAGTTGCTGCAATGCGGTGCAGCCAACAATTGCTGGATATATGACACGGGAGCGACTGGGCATTTCTGTAAAGATAGAAATCAGTTCTCCAGTTTTACTGAGACCACTGGGACGATAAGCCAAGCAGACAAGAAGACGTTAATTAAAATTCAAGGCGTTGGCAACGTTTGCATCATGTGCGTGGTTGGAAACGAAACAATTCCAATAACACTGAAGAAAGTTTACTACGCGCCCGACTTGAGAAGGAACTTACTATCGGGGCCATGCATAGATGAAGCCAGATGCAAAGTCGCAGTTGGTTCGGGATTAGTAAAGATTCATGATCCGCAGTAGAAAAGACAGTTAATGGAAGGTGTGAAGAAAGATAGACTTTATTACATCAAAACTAGTGACAAGAAACCAGAAATTGCAAAACCGCAGGAAAAGAATGAAAATAAAGTCAGTGTCAGTGAGCAGAAGAGTGAAGATCCAACTAGTTCGAAACATGTGTCAAGCCCAGAAGAAGCAAGATTATGGCACGAGCGGCTTGGGCACATCCATTTTCCCAGCGTGCAGCAGATGAGCAAGAGCAACGCTGTGATTGGACTCCCAATTCTGGATGTGCCAATTACACAATGCGATGTCTGTGATTTGGCAAAGAAAAAGTCGGTTTCTCATAAATCTTTGCCAAGAATAAGGTCAAAACAGCCACTAGACCTATTACATATGGACGTGTGTGGGGCGTTTAACACAGCAACACTATCTGGAAATAGATATTTCCTCACCATAACGGATGATTATTCTCGCTATTCCACCGTCTATTTAATGAAGAAGAAAGATGAAGTTTTTGACTTATTCCGCAAACACGCGAAAAGGATCGAGCGACTACTTGGCAGACAGATCCTTGCGATACGGACAGACAATGGCATGGAGTTCTGCTCCAATAAATTTGGAGAATATCTCGAAGAACAAGGGATTATTCACGAGAGAACGAATGCATACACCCCTGCCCAGAATGGAGTTTCTGAAAGACTGAACCAAACTTTAGCTAATGGAATGCGAGCACTTATTTATGATGCGGGTTTGGAACATCGATTTTGGGGTGAGGCGATCTTAACATTCAACTACCTTAGAAACAGGATTGCCAAGTTAAAATCAGACAAGACGCCGATGGAACTTTATTACAATCGCAAACCATCACTGCGTCATTTAAGAAAATTTGGATGTTTGTGTTTTGTCAAAAAGAAGATTCGAGATGGCAAAATCGACAACAAAGGGATTTACAGGATCATGCTCGGCTATTCTAGAATTACGAAAGGATACAGAGTTTGGTTGCCAGAATTTTCCAAAGTCTTGGAAACAAGTGACATCAAATTTGTCGAAAGCAGGCGCGGAGTTGAAGGCGTGCTGGGCCTCCCCGACAAGTATACGAACGTATATTGACGACTTGAATGATAATTTGGAGAATGATGATCGTCAGTATTATTTGGATGAAGACGTCAGGCCACCGCTGCCCCCGCCAATCCCAGCCAACAAGAAAGAAGTTGAACAAGGAGAATTACCTGAACTGAAACTAAAGTTCCGACTGCCGGAGGAGAAACTGCGAGCTAATCCACGTAGTACTGTACCGCAAGCGACAGCAGAAGTGCAAAAACCTGCCCGCACTATACCTCCACTAGTTTGGAAAAAGACAGAGAAATTTAGACCAACCGGACAAAAAGATGTGGAATATACAATCGAAGGATACGAGAAGCTGAAGTTACGTCCGATACCAGATGTGAAACGATACTGCGCCAAAGTGACGACACCAAAGTGATTGGATGCAGATGGATCTACACCGTTAAACAGAAGGATCAAGGGGAAATTGCTAGATACAAAGCCCGACTTGTAGCGCAGGGCTTTTCACAAGTCTACGGCGAGTCATATGAAGAGACATTTTCTCCTGTGGTGGATTTTTCGATTGTACGATTCATGTTCACACTTTTGGTTTGCATGCTCAAATGGTCGTATATCCAAGCAGATGTTAAGTGTGTGTACCTCTACGCAAAGCTACACAAGACCATATACATGCGCCAGCCCAAGGGATTTATTCATCCGGATAAACCGAATTACTTTTGTCGACTCCTTAGAGCAATCTATGGACTGCATCAATCCGGCAGAGAATGGGGCATAGAATTGGAAGAGACTTTACTCAAACTTGAATTGCAACATGTAAACTGGTGTAATTGTGTCTACAAATACAAGAACGTTGCATATTTGATCGTGTACGTGGACGACATCGTCGTTTTTGGAAAGCAGTATGCTGATGCGATGGACGTACTGAACATGATTAAGACTCAATTCGATTTGGTCATTCTGGGACAGACAAAGAAGCTACTAGGGGTTGAATTCTGTTCGCACAGACAACAAATGGTGTTACATCAGAGAGCTTATGTCAACAAAGTCTTACTGAGATTCAAGGACTTTTTAGACCCAGTGAAGATAAGGTCGCAACCAATGACCAAATCAACCGTTCTCACCAAAAAGGATTGTCCAAATACGATCGAGGACTTGAAACTAATGGAAAGAATCCCTTATAGAAGCTTACTCGGATCGTTGGCATTCATCGGATCGAGAACCAGACCGGATATGACTTATGCGATCAATATTCTAAGTCAATTCCAGTCGAACCCAGGGTGGAGTCACTGGATTGTCTTACTGGACTTGCTGAGCTATTTAAGGACAACGAAGAATTTTGGGCTAATGTTATTCCCAAATAACAGGATAGAAGTCATTGGCTATAGTGATTCCGATTACGCAAACAATCGAGATGATCGAATCTCCGTTGGAGGAACTCTAATAACACTAGGAAACACACCTGTCTATTGGAGGACCTTCAAGCAACGTAATGTGACACTATCGACTATGGAGGCCGAATATGTAGCCCTCACGGAAACCGTGAAGGACTACATGTGGATTGTGAGAGTTTTGTACGAAATTGTCCCCAACTTGGCCAACAAGTTTTTCCATCACGTGTTGTGTGACAACATATCAACTGTTGATTTTACGAAATCCAACATAGAGAACCGAAAAACGAAACATATCGACATTTGGTATCACTTCATAAAAGAG
The DNA here is from genome assembly GCA_949358305.1 of Strigamia acuminata. Lineage (NCBI taxonomy): Eukaryota > Metazoa > Arthropoda > Chilopoda > Geophilomorpha > Linotaeniidae > Strigamia > Strigamia acuminata. Next base: position 61,453,525 of record OX442314.1, on the reverse strand, counting down.
CTCGTGAGGAAAAACGACCTTCAAGTAGTGCACGTTGGAACCGAGAGTAATTATGCGGACATTTTCACAAAATCCGTTGATAAGTGTGACCTTATTGAGTTCTGTAACCGTTTCCTGGTTGATTTTAATGTCATAAGTGATTAATAATGCGAGGGGGCCGATTGTTGAAATATAGCGTATAATACACTTTAAGATACGTGTATAGTTGTATCGCATTATTCAAGCGATGATATGTTCTTTTGTTTGATATTATTGTTTACTTTTGACCACGTGAAAGATCACGCTTGTTATTGTATGTAACTTGTATTAATTGCCTACAGGTGGCACCAGGTAGTTTGAGTCACATGACTTAAAAATAAAGCTTCACTCTATGTTTTGCTTTTGACCTGCAAAGACTGTGTTCTTTATTTCTACACTAATGCTTTCCACTCCACTGATAAATTAGCCATTCTGCACTATTTAATATATTAAATAGTGCACCGGAGTCCAAAAACCATTCAATAAATTCGGACTCCATACTCCAGTTTTCATCTGCCTCCACTAATCTCGTGGTCTCTTGTGCAACTTGAGTATTAAAATCCTCTTCATCTGGATACACGCAACATGCGTGTTCTTGTCCATCAGTTAAGCGCTGGTCATCTTTGGATGCCATGCGACTGTATCCCCTGGAACCCCGGAAACTTCCTCGTTTCATCCTCATTTGACCACCTCGACCTCTATCACTTGTACGCTGGTCATGCTGTTGTGTAGTATCCGCTGGCATCCTGCATTGTGCCATTCGATGTCCAAAACGTCCACAATTGTAACACTGGATCTGGAATCTGCCTCTGCCACGTGATCTCCCATTGCTTGAGGAAGGTACAAAGTTATTTGTCCATAATCCAGTCTCCACTTTAGTGTTGTCAATCAATTTCCGCTGTTCCTCAGCCAATAATAAACGTTTCACTGTTGATACTTTAATGGAATCCACACCAATAGCATCACACGTTCTGGTCACTTGTAAATAGGCATTCGGGAGGCCACGTAATATATAAGCACACAATTCTGCTTCTGACGTTTGGTCCATTAGTAGGGTCGAAGTTGCCGCTGATGTACTCGCTAATGACGTGATTGGGGCAGACTTGATCTCTAATGACTCTAATTCTCGTGCAATGGCAGCAATCCGGTCAATATATGTGGTTATTGACTCTTCTTTCTTCATCCTAGCAGAAGTTAAGCTCAAACGCAACTGCAATCTCAATTCCGCCACTTGACCTTGACATGAGGTTTTCAAAGAGTCCCAGATGTCTTTTGCAGTTGTTTTATTTAAAACATATCTCAGTTGAGCACTGTCTATGGTACCTTGAATTATATTCATTGCCTCATAATTGTGAGAATCCCACGTTGCAATTTTAGTTGCACTGTCCTTGTCTGTCGAGTCTAGAGTAGGCTTACTCGTGTCGAGCGCATCATAAACTGCTTTTGCATGTAAAATGGTACTCACTCGATAAGACCACTCTGCCCAATTCCTGCCATTCAATTTCACCACTGTAGTTAAGTTTGAGTCCGACTTCTCCATGACTGAATTGTCCAAAAAAAAGAAAGAATAGAACGTGTGTTCCACTCAAAAAATACCACAATATGATTCAGCAATCAAATTTTTTTTCTTTAGAAAAAATCTTCAATACCAACTTTGCGAGCCCATAACCTTTGTTGGTTTCAAATAGTTCATATTCAAAAATAAAGTGAGACTTTGGTCTCTCCTTTTACACACAAACATTTACTCATCGTAATCCATTTTCTTTAATACATTTTTGTCTACAGTCTCTTAGCAACAACAACAAAAGGTTTCAGTAACAATTATACATTTATGATTTTGATTTTTACATTAACAAACTCTGCCTAACATTAATTCTTTTGAAATACATTAATGTTCAATGTTTCCATCAATTCAAATAATTTTTGAGGTCCAATCGCTTTTGTCATGAAGTCTGCCGGCATCTTCTCTGTTGGTAAGTATTCCTCATGTAAAGTACTCTGCGTTGAAAGTGCTTTGTACGTTGGTGGAAAACTGGGTTCATCACCAACTTCAACGCTGCCTGATTATCTGTAAATACTAAAATCGGTAATTTGACTTGTTCGGGGAATCCCATCTCTTCAAACAATGACTGAATCCATATCAATTCCTTCATCACCTCCACCATCGCCAGGTACTCTGCCTCACACGTGGACAACGCTATGAGACTTTGTTTCTTGCTTCTCCATGTGACTGGAGCTCCACCCAGAGTTACTATAAACCCTGCAAATGACTTGCCATCGCTTGCTTTGCTATTCCATGATGCATCTGCATACGCCTGGATAACATCCTGACCTGGTGTGTACTTCAATTTGAAGATAACGAAGGATTCGCTTCACCGCTGACCAATGTGCGTCATACGGCTTTGACAACCACTGTGAGAGGAATGTGACCGCGTAAGCTATATCTGGTCGTGTCCCTTGGGCTAAGTACATCAATGAACCAATTGCTTGTCTATATGGCTGGTCTTTTAATTCTTGACCTAATGGATAAGTTGGATCTTCCAACTTGGCCGAAATGTCCATTGGTGAGTTTACCATTTTTGCTTCACTCATACCAAACTTCTTCAATATGTCTTTCACATATTTTTCCTGGTCCAAGTAGATAGATCCATCACAACCATATGTTACCGAAATTCCTAAAATATAGGTAATTGGTCCTAAATTTTTGATGTTAATCTCGCATGCAACGTGTGACATTATTTCATCTAATCTTGCTTCATTATTTGTAATTACTGCAAAATCGTCTACATATACAGGGTGTATCAGAATTCATGTTACACAGAAATAGGGGTTACAGAGAGGGACCAGGAGATCACGTTTCCACTAATCAAAAATTCCAAAAAAAATTTCCCATTTTGTTACAACCCAAAAACAATGGAAGATTTCAAATATCGCGCGTCACGCATATCGCCCACATTTGCCAAATTAAAGCGTAATTCTCAAATAAAAAGACACAATCGGTAGCCAACAGCAGAAGTTTATAACAAGAACATGCTCTACATGTTCAAATGCACAGCTTGGTAAATAATCTAAAGAAATTAATCTTTTACATAAATGATTTATTTTAATTTTTTCAGATTTTTGGATTTTTTTTGTGATTCTTTAACATTAAAATGATAGGTTTGTATCTTTTTATTTGAGAATTGCGCTTTAACCTGGAAAATGTGGACGATATGCATGACGCGATATTTGAAATCTTCCATTGTTTTTGGGGTTGTAACACAGTGGAAATTTTTTTTTGGAATTTTTGATTAGTGGAAATGTGATCTCCTGGTTCCCCTCTATACCCCTTATTTCTGTGTAACATGAATTCTGATACACCCTGTATACCCATCGCAATAAACACTCTGTCCAGTCTATAAATATAAACACAATTCTCTATTATCAACTGTTCAAAACCAAAAGTCAATAATATCTTATTTAATGTCTTGTTCCATGCTCTGCCTGCCTGCGGAAGGCCATAAAGTGCCTTTATCAGCAGGCATACATACAATTCTGGATCCCCTTGTTCAAAACCCTTTGGTTGTTCAACATATACCACTTCATCCAAAAGTGCATGTAAATATGCTGTTATCACATCGTAATGTCTTGTAATAAATCCTGCTATTGCTGCAAGTGCCAATAAAATTCGCACCGTTGCAAGTCTTACTACTGGGGCGTAAGACGCTTCATAATCCAATCCTTTTCTTTGTCCATACCCTTGTGCTATGAATCGAGCTTTATATTTTATTCTTTTTACGTCAACATCTTGTTTGGTTGTGTACATCCATCTTGTTCCTATCACTCGTTTGTCTTTGGGTCTTGGGACAATTTTCCAAGTTCCATTTCTCTTATGAGCTTCAAACTCCACTTTCATTGCTTTCTTCCATTCTTCAACCTGTGGTGACTGCATCACATCTTCATACTTCTTGGGATCTTCAGGTTGCAAAATTTCCGATGGCAGTGATATAAATTCTTCTATACCATCTGTGTTCTCATTTTCGGAATCCTGAAGTAATGATTTATCATCAGTCCCTAACTGATTAACTTGTGCAGACGATTTCATCCGCTTCTTCCGATGTTGTCGCCAATCCTGCACCTGATAAGGTTGTACCTGTGTACGTATACGAGTCGGGTAACGCCTGACTATTTCCAAGTCAGTCTGTTCTGGTTCGTTTGGAGGATTCTCTACACTTGTAGGTCCTTCCCCTGACATGTCAACGTATGCAATATCTTCCATACTTTGATCACACGTCTTCTGATTTAATAAATCGGAACCCAAAATATTTTTGTCAAATTTTGCATCTCTGCTTATCCCAATCTTCTTTGAACTTGGATTATAAAATTTCCATGCTTTATGATTACTTGCATGTCCTATGAAGATCATCTGGATAGACTTCGGATCTAATTTTGTTCGTTTAATCTTCGGTGTCCATACATGAGCCAGGCAACCAAATACTCTAATATGGGAAACATCTGGTCTATGCCCTGTAAAAACTTCATAAGGTGTTGTGTTTCCCAACCGTTTCGTAGATAATCTGTTTGTAACATATGCTGCAAATGACACTGCTTCTGCCCAGAAACTCTTAGGTAAGCATGCATGTAGCAATACCATCCGAGCACGCTCTAAAAGTGTCCGGTTTGCTCGTTCTGCTGCGCCATTTTGTTGGGGCGTCCATGCTACTGTTAATTCCTGCTTTATGCCTTTGGATTCCAAGAATTCTCGGAATAAATGACCAGTAAACTCACCCCCATTGTCTGTTCTTATCCGCTGAACGTCCACATTATGTTGTGTCTTCACAAGTTGAACAAACACTCGAAACTCATCTAATGTTTCATCCTTAAATTTTATAAATCGTGGAAAAATTCGTCGCGAATAATCGTCAACTATTGTAAATATATAACGCAAACCAATCAATGATCCTTCCGTCATGGGTCCACACAAATCAAGATGCAACAACTGAAAGATGCCCTTTGTCTGTTCAGTATAATTTGTTTTAAATGGTAATCTTGCCATTCGTCCTGCCATGCAAGGTCTACACACATCTGGTATCTTCTTATTTTTTATTGACATTCCTAATACCGTGCGTTTCAAATCCATAATCTTCAATGTACGAAAATTAATGTGAGCCATCCGATAATGCCACAGTTCTATTGAATTTTGTAGCAATTGTGTGCCTTGCACACTCAAACTCTGCCTTCCAGTCTCTTCTGTATCGGTGACTATTTTCTGCTTTCTTGTTATCAACTTTACACGCAATTTATACAAGCCATCCTGTCTTGGGATAGTTAATAACAGTTCATTGTCCTTAGAAAATATTTCACATTTATCATCATGAAATTCTAAATATAGTCCACTTTTCGTCATGCATGACACTGATAATAAATTTCCTTTTAATTTTGGGACATATAAAACCTTTGTCAATCTTAATCGCTTCAGCTTGTTATTTTCTGGTAAACTTAATCGTAATTCACCCATGCCTTGAACACTTAACCTTTTACCATCTGCCAATATCACATCCGGAATTTCAGGTGGTTGCAACTGTTGAAATATATTCTGGACCCCAGACATGTGGCTTGTTGCACCGGAGTCCAAAAACCATTCAATAAATTCAGACTCCATACTCCAGTTTTCATCTGCCTCCACTAATCTCGTGGTCTCTTGTGCAACTTGAGTATTAAAATCCTCTTCATCTGGATACACGCAACATGCGTGTTCTTGTCCATCAGTTAAGCGCTGGTCATCTTTGGATGCCATGCGACTGTATCCCCTGGAACCCCGGAAACTTCCTCGTTTCATCCTCATTTGACCACCTCGACCTCTATCACTTGTACGCTGGTCATGCTGTTGTGTAGTATCCGCTGGCATCCTGCATTGTGCCATTCGATGTCCAAAACGTCCACAATTGTAACACTGGATCTGGAATCTGCCTCTGCCACGTGATCTCCCATTGCTTGAGGAAGGTACAAAGTTATTTGTCCATAATCCAGTCTCCACTTTAGTGTTGTCAATCAATTTCCGCTGTTCCTCAGCCAATAATAAACGTTTCACTGTTGATACTTTAATGGAATCCACACCAATAGCATCACACGTTCTGGTCACTTGTAAATAGGCATTCGGAAGGCCACGTAATATATAAGCACACAATTCTGCTTCTGACGTTTGGTCCATTAGTAGGGTCGAAGTTGCCGCTGATGTACTCGCTAATGACGTGATTGGGGCAGACTTGATCTCTAATGACTCTAATTCTCGTGCAATGGCAGCAATCCGGTCAATATATGTGGTTATTGACTCTTCTTTCTTCATCCTAGCAGAAGTTAAGCTCAAACGCAACTGCAATCTCAATTCCGCCACTTGACCTTGACATGAGGTTTTCAAAGAGTCCCAGATGTCTTTTGCAGTTGTTTTATTTAAAACATATCTCAGTTGAGCACTGTCTATGGTACCTTGAATTATATTCATTGCCTCATAATTGTGAGAATCCCACGTTGCAATTTTAGTTGCACTGTCCTTGTCTGTCGAGTCTAGAGTAGGCTTACTCGTGTCGAGCGCATCATAAACTGCTTTTGCATGTAAAATGGTACTCACTCGATAAGACCACTCTGCCCAATTCCTGCCATTCAATTTCACCACTGTAGTTAAGTTTGAGTCCGACTTCTCCATGACTGAATTGTCCAAAAAAAAGAAAGAATAGAACGTGTGTTCCACTCAAAAAATACCACAATATGATTCAGCAATCAAATTTTTTTTCTTTAGAAAAAATCTTCAATACCAACTTTGCGAGCCCATAACCTTTGTTGGTTTCAAATAGTTCATATTCAAAAATAAAGTGAGACTTTGGTCTCTCCTTTTACACACAAACATTTACTCATCGTAATCCATTTTCTTTAATACATTTTTGTCTACAGTCTCTTAGCAACAACAACAAAAGGTTTCAGTAACAATTATACATATATGATTTTGATTTATACATTAACAGAATAGACCAAGAATAGACCAATAATAGACTAAAAATAGACCAAAAATAGACGAAGAATAGACTAAAAATAGACCAAGAAAAGACCAAGAATAGACCAAGAAAAGACCAAGAAAAGACCAAGAATAGCCAAAAAAAGACTAAAAAAAAATAAAAAAGATTAAAAAAGACCAAAAAAGACCAAAAAAGACCAATTAAAGACCAAGAATAGACCAAGAATAGACCAAGAATAGACCAAGAAAATACCAAGAATAGACCAAGAATAACCAAAAAAAGACCAAAAAAAACCAAAAAAGAACAAAAAAGACCCTCTGAGCCCTTAAAGCCCTCAGAGCACTCAGAATTCTCAGAGCCCTCAGAGCCCTCAGAGCCCTCAGAGCCCAAAAGATCAAAAAAGACCAAAAAGACCAAAAAAGACTAAAGAAAGACCCTCTGAGCCGTCAGAGCCTTCAGAGCCCAAGAAAAGACCAAGAATAGACCAAAAATAGACCAAGAATATACCAAGAATAGACCAAGAATAGACCAAGAATAGACCAAGAATAGACTAAGAATAGACCAAGAATAGATCAAGAATAGACCAATAATAGACTAAAAATAGACCAAAAATAGACCAAGAATAGACCAAGAATAGACCAAGAAAAGACCAAGAATAGACCAAGAAAAGACCAAGAAAAGACCAAGAATAGCCAAAAAAAGACTAAAAAAAACTAAAAAAGATTAAAAAAGACCAAAAAAGACCAAAAAAGACCAATTAAAGACCAAGAATAGACCAAGAATAGACCAAGAATAGACCAAGAATAGACCAAGAATAGACCAAGAAAAGACCAAGAATAGCCAAAAAAAGACCAAAAAAAACCAAAAAAGAACAAAAAACACCCTCTGAGCCCTCAGAACCTTCAGAGCCCTCAGAGCCCTCAGAGCACTCAGAGACCTCAGAGCCCAAAAGACCAAAAAAGACCAAAAAAGACCAAAAAAGACCAATTAAAGACCAAGAAAAGACCAAGAATAGACCAAGAATAGACTATGAATAGACCACGAACAGACCACGAACAGACCACGAACAGACCACAAACAGACCACGAACAGACCACGAACAGACCAAGAACAGACCAAGAACAGACCAAGAAAAGACCAAGAAAAGACCAAGAAAAGACCTCGAATAGACCACGAATAGACCACGAATAGACCACGAATAGACCACGAATAGACCACGAATAAACCACGAATGGACCACGAATAGACCACGAATAGACCACGAATAGACCACGAATAGACCACGAAAAGACCACGAATAGACCAAGAATAGACCACGAATAGACCACGAATAGACCACGAATAGACCAAGAACAGACCAAGAAAAGACCAAGAAAAGACCAAGAAAAGACCAAGAAAAGACCAAGAAAAGACCAAGAAAAGACCAAGAAAAGACAAAGAAAAGACAAAGAAAAGACCAAGAAAAGACCAAGAAAAGACCAAGAAAAGACCACGAATAGAACACGAATAGACCACGAATAGACCACGAATAGACCACGAATAGACCAAGAAAAGACCAAGAAAAGACCACGAATAGACCACGAATAGACCACGAATAGACCACGAATAGACCACGAATAGACCAAGAAAAGACCAAGAACAGACCAAGAACAGACCAAGAAAAGACCAAGAAAAGACCAATAAAAGACCAAGAAAAGACCAAGAAAAGACCAAGAAAAGACCAAGAAAAGACCAAGAAAAGACCACGAAAAGACCACGAAAAGACCAAGAAAAGACCAAGAAAAGACCACGAATAGACCATGAACAGACCACGAACAGACCACGAACAGACCACGAACAGACCACGAACAGACCAAGAACAGACCAAGAACAGACCAAGAAAAGACTAAGAAAAGACCAAGAAAAGACCTCGAATAGACCACGAATAGACCACGAATAGACCACGAATAGACCACGAAAAGACCACGAATAGACCACGAATAGACCACGAATAGACCACGAATAGACCACGAATAGACCACGAATAGACCACGAATAGACCACGAATAGACCACGAATGGACCACGAATGGACCACGAATAGACCACGAATAGACCACGAATAGACCACGAATAGACCACGAAAAGACCACGAAAAACCACGAAAAGACCACGAAAAGACCAAGAAAAGACCTCGAATAGACCACGAATAGACCACGAATAGACCACGAATAGACCACGAAAAGACCACGAAAAGACCACGAAAAGACCACGAAAAGACCACGAAAAGATCACGAACAGACCACGAACAGACCACGAACAGACCAAGAACAGACCAAGAACAGACCAAGAACAGACCAAGAACAGACCAAGAACAGGCCAAGAACAGACCAAGAACAGACCAAGAACAGACCAAAAACAGACCAAGAATAGACCAAGAATAGACCAAGAATAGACCAAGAATAGACCAAGAATAGACCAAGAATAGACCAAGAATAGACCAAGAAAAAACCAAGAAAAGACCAAGAATAGACCAAGAATAGACCAAGAATAGACCAAGAATAGACCAAGAATAGACCAAGAATAGACCAAGAATAGACCAAGAATAGACCAAGAATAGACCAAGAATAGACCAAGAATAGACCAAGAAAAAACCAAGAAAAGACCAAGAATAGACCAAGAATAGACCAAGAATAGACCAAGAATAGACCAAGAATAGACCAAGAATAGACCAAGAAAAGACTAAGAATAGACCAAGAATAGACCAAGAATAGACCAAGAATAGCCAAAAAAAACTAAAAAAGACCAAAAAAGACCAAAAAAGACCAAAAAAACCAAAAAAGAGCAAAAAAGACTAAAAAAAGACTCAAAAAAAACCAAAAAAGACCAAAAAAGATCAAAAAAGACCAAAAAAACCAAAAAAGACCAAAAAAGACTAAAAAAAGACCAAGAATAGACCAAGAATAGACCAAGAATAGACCAAGAATAGACCAAGAATAGACCAAGAATAGACCAAGAATAGACCAAGAATAGACCAAGAAAAGACCAAGAAAAGACCAAGAATAGCCAAAAAAAGACCAAAAAAAACCAAAAAAGAACAAAAAAGACCCTCTGAGCCCTCAGAACCTTCAGAGCCCTCAGAGCCCTCAGAGCACTCAGAGCCCTCAGAGTCCAAAAGACCAAAAAAGACCAAAAAAGACCAATTAAAGACCAAAAATAGACCTAGAATAGACCAAGAATAGACCAAGAAAAGACCAAGAATAGCCAATAAAAGACCATGATGTCGAGCGTCAATCGTTATTGAATTTTATATTGCGTGTTACGTTGCTACGATTGGCGCATTTGATGCAATATTTAACGTTTGCATCGTCTGCTCGAAAGAGCTGATTGTTTAGTTCTTTTTGGTCTGCTATCAATTGATAGTATAAGTCTTTTATATTGTTTATGTAAAGGACAAATCAATTCTGTTGTCAAATTGATTTGTTCTCATCTTTTATGATTTGTAGACTTGTGGAGAACAAATCCCAAGTCAAATCACTTGCTTTCTGTCTGCTGACAAATAAAGATGTCAGCCACCACTGAGGTTAGATTGGTGACATTGGAAAACCAGGCTTCAGCTCTTTTAACATGCACTCACACGGCTTAAAGGCCAATAATAGTAGCAGAGGATGGTTTTGGTGAGTGCTACGTTAATGTAACGTTGAAAATCGAATTCGCGACGAAATTCTGGCCGGGAACGTCTTGTGCGCGTCGACGGAAATTGCCGGAGCGGCGGGCAGCACGAGAGCGACGATCTTTCGACCGGACGAGCGAGTTTCGCGTGCTTCGTAAAGCAGCGAAGTCGGCGAATTGCAACCCGAAGCGGCGAGAAGCGGTTTTCGAAGGATTTCGACGGAAATCAACGAGGAATCACCTTAGAAGTGTTTGCCTAGACAGTAGGAACATTGAGAAATATATTTTCAAATTTATTTGGCAGTTTACAAGCCATTTTCGTCGATTTAAATCAACGATGGCGCGTCATACCAAGATGGCGGCGCCCAGCACGATCCACGTTAGCAGCCGAGTTTAAGCTGTTTACGAGTCGTGAGGTGGATCCCAGCGCTGGAAATAATAACGTGGGACCACATAAGGATCGTGGCAAGCGATTGGAAGCGGTTTAGAATCGATTTGAAACAGTTTTCGGCCCGAAACGAGCATTTTTCGGTGGCGACGAGAGCGAACATAGTTCGCCAGCGCTTTGAGTGTACGACGCACGTTTTAGATACGTGCCCACCGATTGCGAGGACGTTCAGGAAACGTATCACGGTGGAAAGAGAAGGCTTTCGTGTCCGGGACACGACAAACGAGCAGTTTGGACCGTTTTTGCAGCGGTTTTGGAACGACGAGACACGCTACGGACTAGCGGCGTCCCAATCGGCCCTAAAGTGTCGAGAATCAGCGGATTTCAAAGGGAAACCGCGTGAATTAACGTCTGGAACGACGGAGGACTGCAAAAAGGACAGTAAGAAATCGAAAATAGTTATTTATTCATTGTATTTTTGCCGAGATGCGCGGAGAAGCCGAATTCAAGATGGCGCCGCACGTGTAAACACGGAAAAGCGAGGAGAATCGTCTGCAACACGCCGTTGGGATATATCCACGTTGGATTTCGGCGATTGGACGATCAGCAAGGTTGCGGAGAACGTCTAGGCGACGTTTTGGAATTTTTCGAAGACGATTTGAGCTTTTTTGGACGCGTTTCGTGCGACGGGCACAAACAGACCAAGAACAGACCAAGAACAGACCAAAAACAGACCAAGAATAGACCAAGAATAGACCAAGAATAGACCAAGAATAGACCAAGAATAGACCAAGAATAGACCAAGAAAAAACCAAGAAAAGACCAAGAAAAGACCAAGAATAGACCAAGAATAGACCAAGAATAGACCAAGAAAAAACCAAGAAAAGACCAATTAAAGACCAAGAATAGACCAAGAATAGACCAAGAATAGACCAAGAATAGACCAAGAATAGACCAAGAAAAGACCAAGAAAAGACCAAGAATAGCCAAAAAAAGACCAAAGAAAACCAAAAAAGAACAAAAAAGACCCTCTGAGCCCTCAGAACCTTCAGAGCCCTCAGAGCCCTCAGAGCACTCAGAGCCCTCAGAGCCCAAAAGACCAAAAAAGACCAAAAAAGACCAATTAAAGACCAAGAATAGACCAAGAATAGACCAAGAATAGACCAAGAAAAGACCAAGAATAGCCAAAAAAAGACCAAAAAAACCAAAAAAGAACAAAAAAGACCTTCTGAGTCCTCAGAACCTTCAGAGCCCTCAAAGCCTTCAGAGCACTCAGAGCCCTCAGAGCCCTCAGAGCCCAAAAGACCAAAAAAGACCAAGAAAAGACCAAGAATAGACCAAAAAAAGACTAAGAAAAGACCAAGAAAAGACCAAGAAAAGACCAAGAATAGCCAAAAAAAGACCAAAAAAACCAAAAAAGAACAAAAAAGACCCTCTGAGTCCTCAGAACCTTCAGAGCCCTCAAAGCCCTCAGAGCCCTCAGAGCCCAAAAGACCAAAAAAGACCAAGAAAAGACCAAAAATAGACTAAAAAAAGACTAAGAAAAGACCAAGAAAAGACCAAAAAAGACTAAAAAAAGACTAAAAAAAGACCAAGAATAGACCAAGAATAGACCAAGAATAGACCAAGAATAGATCAAGAATAGACCACGAATAGACCACGAATAGATCACGAATAGACCACGAATAGACCACGAATAGACCAAGAATAGACCAAGAAAAGACCAAGAATAGACCAAGAATAGACCAAGAATAGACCAAGAATAAACCAAGAATAGACCAAGAATAGACCAAGAATAGACCAAGAATAGATCAAGAATAGATCAAGAATAGATCAAGAATAGATCAAGAATAGACCAAGAATAGACCAAGAATAGACCAAAAAAGACCAAAAAAGAACAAAAAAGATCAAGAAATACCAAAAAATACCAAAAAAGACTAAAAAAGATCAAAAAAGATCAAAAACAACCAAAAAAGACCAAAAAAGACTAAAAAAAGACCCTCTGAGCCGTCAGAGCCTTCAGAGCCCTCAGAGCCCTCAGAGCCCTCAGAGCCCTCAGAGCCCTCAGAGCCCAAAAGACCAAAAAAGGCCAAAAAAAACCAAAAAAGACCAAAAAGACCAAAAAAAATCAAAAAAGACCAATTAAAGACCCTCTGAGCCGTCAGAGCCTTCAGAGCCCTCAGACTCCTCAAAGCCCTCAGAGCTCAAAAGACCAAAAAAGACCAAAAAAAACCAAAAAAGACCAAAAAAGACTTAAAAAAAGACTAAAAAAAGACCAAAAAAGACCAAAAAAGGCCAAAAAAGGCCAAAAAAGACCAAAAAGACCAAAAAAGACAAAAAAAGACAAAAAAAAGACCAAAAAAGACCAATTAAAGACCAAGAAAAAACCAAGAAAAGACCAAGAAAAGACCAAGAATAGACCAAGAATAGACCAAGAATAGACCAAGAATAGACCAAGAATAGACCAAGAATAGACCAAGAATAGACCAAGAATAGACCAAGAATAGACCAAGAATAGATCAAGAATAGACCAAGAATAGACCAAGAATAAACCAAGAATAGATCAAGAATAGATCAAGAATAGACCAAGAATAGACCAAGAATAGACCAAAAAAGACCAAAAAAGACCAAAAAAGATCAAGAAATACCAAAAAATACCAAAAAAGACTAAAAAAGATCAAAAAAGATAAAAAAAAACCAAAAAAGACCAAAAAAGACTAAAAAAGACCCTCTGAGCCGTCAGAGCCTTCAGAGCCCTCAGAGCCCTCAGAGCCCTCAGAGCCCTCAGAGCCCTCAGAGCCCAAAAGACCAAAAAAGGCCAAAAAAAACCAAAAAAGACCAAAAAGACCAAAAAAGATCAAAAAAGACCAAAAAAGACTAAAAAAAGACTAAAAAAAGACCAAGAATAGACCAAGAATAGACCAAGAATAGACCAAGAATAGATCAAGAATAGACCACGAATAGACCACGAATAGATCACGAATAGACCACGAATAGACCACGAATAGACCAAGAATAGACCAAGAAAAGACCAAGAATAGCCAAAAAAAGACCAAAAAAACCAAAAAAGAACAAAAAAGACCCTCTGAGTCCTCAGAACCTTCAGAGCCCTCAAAGCCCTCAGAGCACTCAGAGCCCTCAGAGCCCTCAGAGTCCAAAAGACCAAAAAAGACCAAGAAAAGACCAAAAATAGACCAAAAAAAGACTAAGAAAAGACCAAGAAAAGACCAAAAAAGACCAATTAAAGACCAAGAAAAAACCAAGAAAAGACCAAGAAAAGACCAAGAATAGACCAAGAATAGACCAAGAATAGACCAAGAATAGACCAAGAATAAACCAAGAATAGACCAAGAATAGACCAAGAATAGACCAAGAATAGACCAAGAATAGACCAAGAATAGACCAAGAATAGATCAAGAATAGATCAAGAATAGATCAAGAATAGACCAAGAATAGACCAAGAATAGACCAAAAAAGACCAAAAAAGATCAAGAAATACCAAAAAATACCAAAAAAGACTAAAAAAAGACAAAAAAAAAAACAAAAAAAGACCAATTAAAGACCAAGAAAAAACCAAGAAAGACCAAAAAAGACCGAAAAAAACTAAAAAAAAGACTAAAAAAAGACCAAAAAAGACCAAAAAAGACCAAAAAAACCAAAAAAGACCAAAAAAGACTAAAAAAAAGACTCAAAAAAGACCAAAAAAGACCAAAAAAGACCTAAAAAAGACAAAAAAAGACAAAAAAAAGACCAAAAAAGACCAATTAAAGACCAAGAAAAAACCAAGAAAAGACCAAGAAAAGACCAAGAATAGACCAAGAATAGACCAAGAATAGACCAAGAATAGACCAAGAATAGACCAAGAATAGACCAAGAATAGACCAAGAATAGACCAAGAATAGACCAAGAATAGACCAAGAATAGACCAAGAATAGACCAAGAATAGACCAAGAATAGACCAAGAATAGACCAAGAATAGACCAAGAATAGACCAAGAATAGACCAAGAAAAGACCAAGAATAGACCAAGAATAGACCAAGAATAGACCAAGAATAAACCAAGAATAGACCAAGAATAGACCAAGAATAGACCAAGAATAGATCAAGAATAGATCAAGAATAGATCAAGAATAGACCAAGAATAGACCAAGAATAGACCAAAAAAGACCAAAAAAGAACAAAAAAGATCAAGAAATACCAAAAAATACCAAAAAAGACTAAACAAGATCAAAAAAGATCAAAAACAACCAAAAAAGACCAAAAAAGACTAAAAAAAGACCCTCTGAGCCGTCAGAGCCTTCAGAGCCCTCAGAGCCCTCAGAGCCCTCAGAGCCCTCAGAGCCCTCAGAGCCCTCAGAGCCCAAAAGACCAAAAAAGGCCAAAAAAAACCAAAAAAGACCAAAAAGACCAAAAAAAATCAAAAAAGACCAATTAAAGACCCTCTGAGCCGTCAGAGCCTTCAGAGCCCTCAGACTCCTCAAAGCCCTCAGAGCTCAAAAGACCAAAAAAGACCAAAAAAACCAAAAAAGACCAAAAAAGGCCAAAAAAGGCCAAAAAAGACCAAAAAGACCAAAAAAGACAAAAAAAGACAAAAAAAAGACCAAAAAAGACCAATTAAAGACCAAGAAAAAACCAAGAAAAGACCAAGAAAAGACCAAGAATAGACCAAGAATAGACCAAGAATAGACCAAGAATAGACCAAGAATAGACCAAGAATAGACCAAGAATAGACCAAGAATAGACCAAGAATAGACCAAGAATAGACCAAGAATAGACCAAGAATAGACCAAGAATAGACCAAGAATAGACCAAGAATAGACCAAGAAAAGACCAAGAATAGACCAAGAATAGACCAAGAATAGACCAAGAATAAACCAAGAATAGACCAAGAATAGACCAAGAATAGACCAAGAATAGATCAAGAATAGATCAAGAATAGATCAAGAATAGACCAAGAATAGACCAAGAATAGACCAAAAAAGACCAAAAAAGAACAAAAAAGATCAAGAAATACCAAAAAATACCAAAAAAGACTAAACAAGATCAAAAAAGATCAAAAACAACCAAAAAAGACCAAAAAAGACTAAAAAAAGACCCTCTGAGCCGTCAGAGCCTTCAGAGCCCTCAGAGCCCTCAGAGCCCTCAGAGCCCTCAGAGCCCTCAGAGCCCTCAGAGCCCAAAAGACCAAAAAAGGCCAAAAAAAACCAAAAAAGACCAAAAAGACCAAAAAAAATCAAAAAAGACCAATTAAAGACCCTCTGAGCCGTCAGAGCCTTCAGAGCCCTCAGACTCCTCAAAGCCCTCAGAGCTCAAAAGACCAAAAAAGACCAAAAAAACCAAAAAAGACCAAAAAAGGCCAAAAAAGGCCAAAAAAGACCAAAAAGACCAAAAAAGACAAAAAAAGACAAAAAAAAGACCAAAAAAGACCAATTAAAGACCAAGAAAAAACCAAGAAAAGACCAAGAAAAGACCAAGAATAGACCAAGAATAGACCAAGAATAGACCAAGAATAGACCAAGAATAGACCAAGAATAGACCAAGAATAGACCAAGAATAGACCAAGAATAGACCAAGAATAGACCAAGAATAGACCAAGAATAGACCAAGAATAGACCAAGAATAGACCAAGAATAGACCAAGAAAAGACCAAGAATAGACCAAGAATAGACCAAGAATAGACCAAGAATAAACCAAGAATAGACCAAGAATAGACCAAGAATAGACCAAGAATAGATCAAGAATAGATCAAGAATAGATCAAGAATAGACCAAGAATAGACCAAGAATAGACCAAAAAAGACCAAAAAAGAACAAAAAAGATCAAGAAATACCAAAAAATACCAAAAAAGACTAAACAAGATCAAAAAAGATCAAAAACAACCAAAAAAGACCAAAAAAGACTAAAAAAAGACCCTCTGAGCCGTCAGAGCCTTCAGAGCCCTCAGAGCCCTCAGAGCCCTCAGAGCCCTCAGAGCCCTCAGAGCCCAAAAGACCAAAAAAGGCCAAAAAAAACCAAAAAAGACCAAAAAGACCAAAAAAAATCAAAAAAGACCAATTAAAGACCCTCTGAGCCGTCAGAGCCTTCAGAGCCCTCAGACTCCTCAAAGCCCTCAGAGCTCAAAAGACCAAAAAAGACCAAAAAAACCAAAAAAGACCAAAAAAGACTTAAAAAAAGACTAAAAAAAGACCAAAAAAGACCAAAAAAGGCCAAAAAAGGCCAAAAAAGACCAAAAAGACCAAAAAAGACAAAAAAAGACAAAAAAAAGACCAAAAAAGACCAATTAAAGACCAAGAAAAAACCAAGAAAAGACCAAGAAAAGACCAAGAATAGACCAAGAATAGACCAAGAATAGACCAAGAATAGACCAAGAATAGACCAAGAATAGACCAAGAATAGACCAAGAATAGACCAAGAATAGACCAAGAATAGACCAAGAATAGACCAAGAATAGATCAAGAATAGACCAAGAATAGACCAAGAATAGATCAAGAATAGATCAAGAATAGATCAAGAATAGACCAAGAATAGACCAAAAAAGACTAAAAAAGACTAAAAAAGACCAAAAAAGACCACAAAAGATCAAGAAATACCAAAAAATACCAAAAAAGACTAAAAAAGATCAAAAAAGATCAAAAACAACCAAAAAAGACCAAAAAAGACTAAAAAAAGACCCTCTGAGCCGTCAGAGCCTTCAGAGCCCTCAGAGCCTTCAGAGCCCTCAGACTCCTCAAAGCCCTCAGAGCTCAAAAGACCAAAAAAGACCAAAAAAGACTTAAAAAAAGACTGAAAAAAGACCAAAAAAGACCAAAAAAGGCCAAAAAAGGCCAAAAAAGACCAAAAAGACCAAAAAAGACAAAAAAAGACAAAAAAAAGACCAAAAAAGACCAATTAAAGACCAAGAAAAAACCAAGAAAAGACCAAGAAAAGACCAAGAATAGACCAAGAATAGACCAAGAATAGACCAAGAATAGACCAAGAATAGACCAAGAATAGACCAAGAATAGACCAAGAATAGACCAAGAATAGACCAAGAATAGACCAAGAATAGACCAAGAATAAATCAAGAATAGACCAAGAATAGACCAAGAATAGACCAAGAATAGATCAAGAATAGATCAAGAATAGACCAAGAATAGACCAAGAATAGACCAAAAAAGACCAAAAAAGACCAAAAAAGATCAAGAAATACCAAAAAATACCAAAAAAGACTAAAAAAGATCAAAAAAAATAAAAAAAAACCAAAAAAGACCAAAAAAGACTAAAAAAGACCCTCTGAGCCTTCAGAGCCCTCAGAGCCCTCAGAGCCCTCAGAGCCCTCAGAGCCCTCAGAGCCCAAAAGACCAAAAAAGGCCAAAAAAAACCAAAAAAGACCAAAAAGACCAAAAAAGATCAAAAAAGACCAAAAAAGACTAAAAAAAGACTAAAAAAAGACCAAGAATAGACCAAGAATAGACCAAGAATAGACCAAGAATAGATCAAGAATAGACCACGAATAGACCACGAATAGATCACGAATAGACCACGAATAGACCACGAATAGACCAAGAATAGACCAAGAAAAGACCAAGAATAGCCAAAAAAAGACCAAAAAAACCAAAAAAGAACAAAAAAGACCCTCTGAGTCCTCAGAACCTTCAGAGCCCTCAAAGCCCTCAGAGCACTCAGAGCCCTCAGAGCCCTCAGAGTCCAAAAGACCAAAAAAGACCAAGAAAAGACCAAAAATATTTTGAGTTTTAAGTTCCTCTTTGGGTTTTGGTTTCCTCCTTCGATCAGACACCTTATCACTCAATACCGTTTCTTCTTCCTATTCCTCTTCTTTCTTGACACCTGAGAGCAAGTAATCTGTTACGTATTTTGAAAACGCGTAACGTTTAGAGTCCGCAATGATTTATTAAATGTAGAGAAGACACAATCCTTTGGGTCGAAGCAATTCCTTTTTATTAATACACACTTTTCACAAAACAAACACTTTCACTTTCTGAAATAAATTCAATTATTAAACAATTCAATTTTCACGGTCATTTATAAAAACACTCAATAATTATCAGTAAACATTCAACAGAGTATCCTGAAAAACAATCAATTATTAAACAATACACTTCAAAACAATTCAATTTTCATAGTCATTATCTTTATATAATTCAAAATATCAAAACAATCAAATTTTCACGGTTATTTTTCAAAATTGTCAAAATTTTCATTAGTAAATATTCAAGAAAACTCTTTATTAGTAACACTTTACACAATCCCCTGAAAAAGAAACAAATTCACTAATAAATCTGAACAATATATCTTATTAATATTCAATTCCATCAAAACACTTTATCAATGAACAATTTACAAAATATTCTGAAATTCAAAACTATTCATTAGCAAATTCAGGTAATTTCTCTCTATTAATTCTCAATTTTATCAAAAACACCATAAATAAATTCTTTATCAAATAAACAATTTCATCATAAACAATTCACAAATTCAAATTTCATTCAATTATTAAATCAAACAACACCAACTGTAAAGTCATCCAATTAAATATTCAATTGCTTTATTTAGCTTTTCTACTTTTAACTTCATTAACTCTAATTGACTCTATTAACAATGAGTCACTCTTATCTTTCCCATCATTTCTTGCAGTGAGTCATGCATATTCAAATTAGGTTGGGATCTTTCTAAATTTTATAAGATTTTTAAACAATTTCAAAGCTAATTTTTACTAATTTTAACTCTAATTTTGCCAATTTTTGAGTTTTTCAACTCTAAATTTTGATTTCTTAACCTAATTTTGCAAATTTTTAATGAATTTTCACAAATTTTGACTATTTTTTATTAAATTCTCAAATTTGGGTTTTTCTATTTTAATTTTGGGGCAGTGTTTGGGGAAACCGCAATCTCCACCACTTTGTTATGTGGGATTTAGGCCCACTTGAGGCTACCCACACAACTGGGATATGATAGGAAATAAAGAGTCATTATTTTAGGTTTAAATTCCAAATGGTTTTTATTTAACCAGACAGCAAAGCTGTTTGATTACTCTTTCAAATGGATGGGTTTACACTGTTTACATTGGCAGATAACTTAAACTCAAATGATACAATTATCAAAACATAAATCATACAATAATCCAAATAAATTATATAAACTCTACAAAACACTTTGAATTGAGATGTAACCTGAAATCATTAAATGGTGATTAAATTGATAACAATTTCCGCAGCCAGCCAAGAACAGGCTGACATTGGATAGGAGGGATTTGAGTTCACTCTCAAGTGAGAGCTGGAAGAGAACTGTCGAACTTGGGCGGATTTACTTAACAGGAAAGCTCCTGTTACCCCCTTAAACTAATTGATAAGTCCAGTGACGAGGCAATTGTGTAATCGATTGCCAACGCCATCTATGGACGAAATTTAGCAACTTTAATCCGAATTATAGCCGAATTACGCGCTACGGGTCGTCCGTTGATCGGGACGGCCTGTACGCGTAGCAACTCCCTTTTTTGCGTAATTTTGGTCTCTAAAATTAAATTTCGGTTGAAGACAATTCTCTTTTTAGTTCTCTTTTTACCAAATATTAGATCTCAATTCATAGTGTCAAATAAAACAATTTACATCTCTTTTTACTCCCTTTTAGATTGATGTACATACAAAAGAAAAATCTTAATCTGTTTTGAATACAATATTTCTCATATTGGTCATATTACTTCATAAATTATACAATCATAATTTCCAACTTAACCATTACGTAAAAGAGCATACAAAAACTAAAGTTCAAAAAAAATGAATTGCTCAAACTATAATTAACCAAATTATTTCATCCATTTTTACAATAAACCTTCATAAATAAAATGTAACATTTAAATTTCACAATAAATTCTCATAAAATAGTTTTAACTTCTTTAAACTAGCAAAATAAATTTGTTTTTGGTTTTCATTATTTTCTTTAAAAATTTGAATTCTCTTCTAAAACATCAACTCTCTAAATCCTAGAACATGTGACAAATTAGCAATAGATGGCGCCACTAGTACTAGCGGCAAATTCAACCTCGAACTTCCTATTCTCCGCAGAAATAGTTCACAAACATATTATTATGTTTGTTACGAATGAATGTAATCTAAATCGATAATATAAAGTTATATTATCAATATTCAATAAGATAAAGCAGGTATTCTTACTTTATCACGGGTACGCGACACAAAACCCATTTTCCGAATGTATTTCCGTTCTGTGTATCCATTTCCTGTCCCCGGTATCCAGTTCCGGTTTATGCTAAAAGATTAGCATAATCCCAATTTGCATCTCTGTATCCACTTCCTGCGATACGAGATTGGTGGAACCTAATCCCACCGAGTATAAAACTCCCTGACAACAGGAAGTTAAGTTAGTTCTGTTTTCTGGTTATTTGGTATGTTCCGCATGTCAAATAACCGTTTCTCACTCAGGGCATGGTCCTACCGGACCATGCATAGCATGGCTCTGCTGAGCCATGCAACCCCCGTCAACTGAAGACGAAGTTCGGACTGTTAATGTTTCCGTCAAACGGTCTTGCCGAGGAGAAAGCCTCCCGCATAAGTATCCTCGTGGTCGGACAATAGAATCACGTGTGATACCAAAGTATTTAGTAACCGTCAGTAGCACTGTTACTGCAAGAGATTGACTCCATCACCTGATGGTGCCAAAGCAGTCTGCATGCAAAACATGTAGTAACCGCCAGTAGCACTATGTGTTTGGGAAAGTTATATCTCTTCGGTGATGGTGCCAAAGCAGTCTACTTATGAGTAGTATCTCGGGTGATTAATTCTGTTGTGCAGAACTGCGGGCTATATCCCCCTGAGTACCAGTGCCGTCTCTCACCGCACTGTTATTTAGGGCACGCGCGATACTGTTCTGCTCGGCAAGGTGAACTTTGACGGCAATTGTGTGTTGCGATGTTTTAACCCTAATTTATTTTATAGTTGATAACAAACCTTAATTGTTTGAACTTAACAACAAGTAAACAACCGAAGTAAGTCACGAGACTTATTTCACTGTATGACGAATCAAATTCGTAACAATAAATTGAATACAATTTATTGAGTTAATTTATTAAACTCACAACCTCGCGAATTAAATATAATTCGCAAGCGGAACCTTGAAGAATAAATGACTTCATTTATTCATTACCAATTTCCAACCCTAGTTGTGGCGGTGCAGTTAAAAGTCAACCGCACCTCTCGGATCGAACCAACAGCATTACACGGACCATTACACCAGATACGAACCGGGAACGCGATGGAACGCGAAGGAACCAGTTCCACGATTACGACGCGCCGACGGAAGCCGCGAGGACACAGCCAGCCCGGCTACGTATAGACGACATCTTTAACTCGGTCGAGCGGGCGTTTTGCCGTTCCCGAACCCCGGATCACCAATAACCGTAATCATATTATTTTAGGGCTGTTTTACAGCCAATTTCATGTATAGTTTAACTTGTATTTAACTTGCCAAATGTCGGCATTAGAAGTTGTATAACTTTTAGATTTGATTCTATTGTTTGACAACAATAAATGTAGTGTTTTGAGAAACTTGTTGTCTTTATTTTATCTCGTATTATTCACTATTTCACGCGACTTATACCCGGTACTATCATGCGATAGGAGTTGTGGTCGTCACCGTCACACGTGGAGGTCCCACCGAGATAGGTTGCACAGTTTAAATTTATCGAATTTAAATAAAAGTGAAAATTGAGATAAATAAAGATTATAACATTTCAAAAAATTTTATGTTTCTGCTTTTGCGAAGTAGAGAATTCTCTTTAAGAACGTTGGGATTCGTGAGAACTCTAACATTAAAGGGAAAGTTTCGTTGTGTTGAAAAAACATTTAAAATTGAAGTAAAATTAATTTTAATTTTCACGAAGGCCTGGTAAAAAGTTTCTAAGTTAGTTAAATATTCTCGAAAGAAATATCCAATCAATGATGAGATTGACCAGACCAAAGTGCGGACGGGGTAGAAAACTACTGTAAATAAAGGATTAGTCTCCATTTTTATCATTGGATAAAATGACTTTCCACCAATAAAATATCGAGGGATTAAAGGATTACCGATCCTCGATGCCACGCGGATCCAGACTACAGACGACCATTCGTATCCAGACCAGACCCGCGTACACGTGTTCCAGTAGCCATCTTGACCACGCCGTCCCGTTTAGTCCCGATTCGAAATTTCCACGCCGTAGACCAGCAAAGTTAAGTGTATTCCATTTACTATTTTAATAATAGTTTAAAGCGTATTTCTTTCCAAACGCTAGTTTACCTGTAGAAGATTTCGTTTGATTTTATTCTAGTTTGGTTTAACGCGTATTAAACCACGCGAAGTTTAATTTCCTTTGTTTAAAGTTTGTCGATAGTTTAACACGTTTAACCACCACGTGGAGTTTAAATTTAACCTTATCGAAGTGTATTGTTATTTTGAAGTGTATTTTTTATCAAGTGTGTTATCGTTCTTTAGTAATAAAGAATTTAAAACCTTTTATTATGTCTGACGAAAACATTCATATGAATGAACGAGAAGTCGATGACGGAAACTTAGAAAATAGTTACGTCCGACTCGAAGACCAAACGGATTTAATTCCGGACGATTTGACAGAGTATTGTCAACTCTATAATCTAAATCGGGCTGATTTCAAAACAATAACCGAAGCGGTTAATCATGTACGCGTACTTGAGAAAAGAAATCAAAGGATTAGACCCGATGAAGATGAAGATTCGGAGAATGAAAGTCGGCATTCGCGGACTTCACACCGAACCCCACGGAAAACGATTCCCACGAATCGTAAACTGGACTTTCCCTCTCCAAAAAAGAAGTTGGGACACCAAGCCCGGGTAGTGTCGACTCCACAGCTAAACAATAGAATGGTACACGAGCCATCGTTTAGCCGATCACGTAGTCAACAAAGTTCTGGACAAAGAACACCTATTTCCAATAGTCCATTAAATCTAGCCAAACCAAGGTCTAGATCTACTAGTGTTAATCGTTCGATTAACAATAATAATTCGGGTTTTATCCCCCAAACTTCAAGGAATAGGCAAAATGTCTCCCAGAACTCTGGACACAGACAGTATGTTACTCCAACATCTGGAAATAGACATTATGTCCCCCCGACACCGGGTAAAGGACAGTTTGTCCCCCCAACGCAGTCAAAAAGAGTATCAAATCGCACTCCGAGGAGATCCGATCCGATCTCACCGTCCCCCGTTATTCAAAATTTACCGGCGGGAAAGACTCGTTCAAATCAGACACCCCCAGAACATGTACAAAATAAAAGTAGTATTCCACATGGACAACATGTACCATCAATCATACAATCATACACAGTATGAGAATTCTGTTCCTCCAAGGAAAGAAATCCCCCAGGACAATCAGGTCCCTAAGGAAAATCTGCCCAATTTTGAACAAAATTCTGGTTTGGCATCCTCAGCTGGTAGTTCATCTCAAGCGAGATTTTCTACCGACGACTTGGGAACCATCCTTACCTATGTGCGAAATATTCAAACTGATTGTGCACATCAAGTACAACAATTTATGCAGAATAATGCACAGCAAAATAATAATGCAAACAATTCGAATAAAACCTTTTTCAAAGGTCAGGATATGCCTGTTTTCGATGGTAAACAGAACGAAGTGGCTAAATTTTTAGCCACAGCCAAAACAGTCGCGGTCGCTAAAGGTTTAACTCTGGATGAGATGGTAAAACGCGGAATACCAACTTATTTATCTGGTATAGCCCACGAATGGCATACCGATAACATCGACAAATTTGTTGACTGGAAAACTTTCGAAAAGTTGTTTTTGGCGGAGTTTGACATGATCCCTGTCACTCGAGCCCGAAAGCTTCGAAATTTAATCCAGGGCCCAGAAGAGCCACTCTATACATTTCTTTTGAGATTTAAACAAGCTCAAGGATCTTATTCAAAAAGAGATGAAGCTCCCACTCTTCTCGAGAATTTGAACTTAGTTAGTTACAATCGAATAATCGATAGAGGTCTCTATGAAGAATCATTTAATGACATATTTCAATTTGTCCGACAGAATAGGGCTCTTTTCGAAGCACAAAACGCTAGTGTGGACACTATTGCCAATAAAGAGGACGAAACTGTCCCGTCAAATACTCAAAAAGGTAAAGACGCCAGGAGTTCGCGCCCACTCATACGATCTACTCAGACGTCGAACGCCGAACCAGAAGTTGTACCTATGGAATCTGACGAGACCGACAATCTTGAAAACGATGTTGGATTCAACAACATGGTATGTGCCTTATCGGAGAAAGCAACTGGAAAATGTTTCCATTGCAATCAACCAGGACACTTTAAGAGGGAATGTCCTTTGTTACAAAAAAGAAAATTTGTTCAGGACAAGCCCCAAGGTACTGGTAATAATACCAATACCAATCCCGCCTCTGATCTTTTTAAACGACAGAGACAAAATTGGGTAACCGCTGAATCTTTGGACCAAAAACTTGAAGACTTCAAAACTACTATGCAAACTAGTATGACAAAATCCATGTCGGATTTATTCACTAAATTTTTGGATCCAAAAAATGCAACCACTCCGCCTTTGGCGATTGAAGGTCCACCGGCCCCAAAAAACTAATAGAGGGGGTTACCGAAAACCCCCTAAAAAACCAGAGTAGTACATTGTCCTCAGAAATAGAAAATGTTCTAAACGAAACTCTGAACAAATTAGTAATTCAAGATGAGGAAATTAAACGACCTAATCGTAAAACTAGGAAAAGGAATCCAAAGTATGTATTTAAGGAACCTTATCCCAACACTCCTTTTTCGATGGAAGAGACCGAAAATCCATTTACATCGTTCGATGACGACCTCTTTCCTGCGGATAAGGGGGACGAATCTTGGCGAGAGTCCTTGAATGCAATAATTGAAAGCGCAACCAATCCTCCTGTTCGAGAGGAGACCACTAGTTCTAGTGGAGGAGTATGCGAAAGTTTGGAGGCAATGATGGAAAATTTAGATATCTCCTCGAAATTATCTAGACATCATAGACTTCGTAAATATGTCAAAGAACATCAGCTCAAGAGAGCTGAAGTAGTTGAACACATCAAACGTTTGGGAAATAGTATCGACGACCCCCGAATGAAAGTAACAATAGGTGGACTCACCTATAATGCTTTAATGGATTCAGGAGCCACCCAATGTTTTATTGGATTACAATTACTTGACAGTACTTGTGCCTCCCCTGACTTCATTCAAGATTGTCCACGAAATATGAAAGTTTGTGCCGTCGGTATAACTCATATCCCGCTAGGACAGATAACCCTTTGTGTTCAATGGGCAGATGGAGTAGAATTCACTCCAATGAATTTCATCATTTTAGACCGAAATGTGTGTGGCCTAATTTTAGGACACAATTTTATGCGTCGTACAACAATTAATTTAAATCCAGCCCGAGCTGTATTTGACTGTGACAACAAACCTGGTTGGACTGCGCCTTACGTGGATAACGAATTTAATGACAGTCTAGCGAGGTTACGCACACTAAGAGACGACGGAACAGTCACTCATACACCCGACAATTGGGAAGAATTGTTGGTGAAAGATTGTGATTGCTCCGACGAGGAAAAGACCAAATTACTAGAAGTAATTTCCGGAATCAAGCACGTCTTTCGGGACAAAGTTGGTTGTACGAACCTTGCTAAACATAAAATTACGTTTAAAAAGGACGCGAAATGGAAAAAACAACCGTTTCGCATGTACAATCCAGCTAAAATTGCGATTATGACCAAACTAGTTGAAGAGCTAGAAGCAGAGAATCTCATTGAGAAATCTACGGGACCTTACATAAGTCATCCCGTAATAGTTGCCAAACCAAATGGCACATATAGGTTATGTATTGATTACCGATGGCTAAATGCGATCACCGAAATCAATGCAATCCAAATGCCCAGTATTGATTTGTTCATGCACAATACTAATCAGGCAAAATACTTCACCTCACTTGACCTTACAAAAGGATATTATCAAGTAGAGATGGAAGACGAAGATAAGCAGAAAACTGCTTTCTATACTCCGAAAGGCAACTATCAATTTGTACGTATGCCATTTGGGTTATGTAACGCGCCTTGTACATTTCAAGCCCTAATGGAACAAGTTATGGGTGAAGCGTTATATAAACACGCATTAGTCTATTTAGACGATGTAATTATCTTTTCTCAGACCTGGGACCAACATCTCGGTCACATTAAAGATGTTTTAGAACGACTAGACAAAGCAAACTTGTCCGTAAATAAAGAAAAGTCTAAGTTCGGCAGAACTACGCTAAAATTTCTGGGACACTTAATCACTCCGAATGGATTGGCCCCGGATCCTGACAAAATCGCGTCAGTACGAAAATTTCCAACCCCAAAAACATCGAAAGATGTTCAAAGGTTTCACGGGTTGGCAAATTTCTTTAGGAAGTTTATTCCTAACCACGGTGAAATTGCTACTCCACTGACTAGCATAATGCACGAGAAAGCAACCTTTGTCTGGGGACAAGAGCAAATAGACGCTTTCGAAAGAATTAAAGACATTTTATGCGACGAAACTCAAGTTTTGTTAATGCCTAACATGCTCGAACCCTTTGTGATTCTAACAGACGCTTCACATTCAGGATTAGGAGCGGTGTTATGCCAAGATGTGGACTTTCTTGACAAAAACAAGGACAAATGGATTAAAACTCCAAGACCCGTAGCTTACGCTAGTCGCGTACTTCGAGGAGCCGAGCAACGTTACACTACTCCCGAACTAGAGTGTCTAGCGGTAGTATGGGCTGTAGAACGTTTCCGCCCCTACATAGAATACACGTCTTTCACCCTGGAGTCAGATGCAGAAGCCTTAAAATGGCTAATGGGAACGCCAGAACCTTCTGGTCGTTTTGGCCGATGGGCAATTAAACTGCAATGCGGCGCCTTTAAAATTAAGTATCGTCGTGGTACTCAAAATCAAGTCGCAGACGCATTTTCAAGAGCTCCTTTGAGTATTGAAGACATTCCGAAGGATGATTATATCGAACCCACAGAAATAACTCAATTCTGGCCCGAGTGGGACGGAAATAAAGAAGTTACTCGTAGAGAAGAACCAAAACCCTGTCAGTTCTTAACAAACGTGTCAGTAAAGTTTGATTATTCCAAAAAATTAAATAATTCTTTGGAAAAGGGGGAGAAAGGTCATGTAGAACCAGAAACTTTATTTAGTGCATTAACCGAAGTACTAAGTATAGTTCCTCCTACCAGAGCAGAAATCATCGAAGCTCAGCTCAAAGATTATGAATGTAGAAAAATAATAACTCATCTAAAGTTAGATGAAGTTGAGCAAAGAAAAAATAAGAAAACTAAGCGATGGATGAAAGACATCAAAGGCTACCAACTAGATTTCAAAGAAAATCATGATAATGAAGATGAGAATAGTAATGATTCTGAAATGTTAATTTTCTTCAAACCAACATTTGAAGAAGAATTAAATGATTCCGGCAACGGATTTAAAGCGGTGATTCCACCTTCCTTAGTACGACGAGTGTTGTTCGCATGCCACGGACATCCGTTAAGTGGACACGCGGGGATGAGTAAAACGCTCGAACGAGCGAAACTCATCTATTATTGGCCTAAAATGAGCAAAGACACGTGTAATTATGTTCGTAGTTGTGTTCATTGCCAACAATACAAACCTAGTCAACACCGCAAACACAGAGCGAGTTATACTCCTCACAATATGGCACAGCCATGGGAAGTTCTTTGTTTAGACTTCATGGGTCCCAAACCCGCTGGTCAATACCAACATAAATATATTTTAGTAGGAATCGATCAATGTACTAAATGGGTAGAATTAGCCCCATTAAGCAAAGCTTCAAGTGAAGCAATTATAACAAAGTTAGGTGATATCGTACATAGATGGGGATACCCCAGGAAAATTATCAGTGATAATGGAAAACAGTTCGCATCCACCATCTATGAGGGTTTCTGTAAAAGGCATAACATTAAAATGACTCATATAAGTCCTTATCATGCTCAGGCCAACCCCACAGAACGGGCAAACAGAGATATCAAAATAATGCTTGCGATTTATTCTGATGTGCACTCTCACTGGCCACGTTTTCTGAATGAATTTGCATTTGCATCCAGAACGGCAAAATCCGAAGCAACCGGATCGACGCCATTTTTATTGAATACGGGAAGAATTGTAACACTACCTTTCGACCCACGAATTATTCAACATGCGAATAAATTCGATAAAAACAACCCTGAGGAATTCGTGTTTAATTTGCTCGGGATTTTACGGAGAGCACACCAAGAAATGCACCGTAGAATCCAACTAAATTACGAGAAACACGACAGACTTCACCGCAATAAATTTCATATTTGCAAATATGAAGTAGGTGATTTAGTCTGGAAGAATACGCATATTCTTTCCAATCAAGACAAAGGTATTACTAAAGGATTTGCGGAAAAACGAGACGGACCGTGGGAAATCACGGCCGTATTAACAGGAGGTGCATACGCCTTACGAAAATTATTAGATGATTCAATTGAACCATCAATAAATACGGATGATCTCACCCCGTATATCCCTTCATACCCGATTGAGACATGGACTCTGGGTCAGAAAAAAGGAAAACTGGAAGATCATCCAAATCCTGATTGGATGTCGTCAAATTCCGAATTTAACGAATCTAATTCACAAGAATTAGATAATCAAGATATGGAAGAAACCTCCCGTGAAAATCTTGAAAAAGATATGGAAGAACTTCCTCAAGAAAGTCTTGAACAAGAAGAAAGAATAATTCCTACCTCAAATGAAAATGGAAACGAGATTATCGATCCACGAGGTAATAACTCAAATAAACGGAAGCGAACAGCTGACCTTCCGGAGATAATCTCGAGACCGAAAAGAACTTCGAAGCCAAATCCGAAATATACTACGGATTTTGTGCAGATGATTCAAGAACGTCGTTAAAAGATTCTAAATATGAAAAGAATATTCTAAAAGATATTGATTTAAATCAGTTATTGAATATACAAATCGAAATTCGCGGAGTCACCTGATAAATTATGACCCCGGGTGGAGAGTAAAAGATTCGTTCTATATTCAGTCTTCTAACACACACGTGAGAGAAGAAGAACTTCGTCGAATTCAACAAAAATCACGGTCAAACGCGTTGACATTGTTAGCTGTAAATCAACGAATACAGGTATTATGAGTATGCATATAAAGTTATATATATATATCATGAAATTTCTTTGAATATTCGAAGAAATACGAACCAGCGGAATTCGTTTATTAGCGGCGGAGGATTTGAAAGCCACGTGCTCTAAAACTCCAAGTTGTCGTCGAGGCGACTACACTCATAATTCCACAAGATACGCTTCTAAAGGAAGCAGGACATTTTCGTAAGTTCGATAAAATTATCAATACACGAAAATATAAAATTATAACGAATTATAATTATAAAATTCGTAAATTCAATTACGCGTTTTCTCAATAGAGGGCGCGCGCATACCAAGGTATTGCAAATAAAACTAAGACGTTTTTTATATTTGTAGAATTATGGTCAAGAAGATACCAATTAAAAAGTGGCGAATTGTGATTCAGTCGAGCTCTTCAGAGGAAGACAATACGCCCACGGTCAAGCCGACCATCGTAACGATCCCGGGAGCACCAAACACTCCTATTGTGCTCGACCAAAAAGGATGGGACATATTAACCTGGGCCCGAAACAACCCAGATGCCCTCCCAAAGGAAATTCGCCCAAAAACGGCTGTACCCAAAACGGCGATGGAGGTTACCCAAGAAACCTTCATTATACCAAAAAAGGACAGTTTCTCCAAAAGCCATCTTTTACAGCCGATTCATAAACCAAGTACGAGTCGAATGGAAGATTCGTCGACCTCTCATGAGAGAAGTCTGGACGAGATTGTCAAATTAGAGGCAAATCGAAATCCCGAGGGAAACCGCCACCAAGACAACAAACGCAAACAGCGAGAGTACGTTCATTACGACTCGCCGCCACCCACGACTTCGCGCGAAGTAGTGTATATCCCTAGAAATAATACGGCTAGAGGAAAACGTACGTTTGTGTCCACCAGAGCACCCAAACTACAGCCGATGACTGCTCAACAAAGAGCAGCTAGTAAGCAAGAAAAGGCACTGCGTCGAAAAGCCGCCTGCGATCGCGACTTGGAATTGGGAATTCCACACGACAATTTGGAGCTCGCGAAGGGCGAAATACCGTGCCCTTTCTGTTTCGGGGTCGGCTGGATGTCCGGCTCCGGGACCGGATGCCATTTGGCATCGTGCGGGAATTGTCTCGGAACGAAACAACGATTAAAAATCCAACCCTGGAACCCCAAGTTTGTTTCATTCGTGGTTAAAGGGTTGTTCGATCCAGAACCCCGAAAATGGGCAACCTGCCACCTTTGTAAAGCTTTATTATCTAACGATGGCAAAGCTGTATACGAGGATCCCGAATTTATGAATTCGCGAAGAACACCCCTTGGCCTTCAAATGGGTTTGGAAAAAATGCCAAGTGTTGTCTGCGTAGATAACGCGACCCAAACGGAAGAAGCCGCATTGGTTCCCATGCCAAATATCGCGGAACACGGGATTTCGAACGAATTCTTAATCGAACCCTACCAAGTTCCCCCGAACACCAAGATAGGACAGTTATTCGTCTGGGAGGTCGAATACTACTACCCCATCGTAGCTCGACTTGCGATAATAATTTCTCGCCAATTGATTACGGGTCTTCCCGATCAAATAACGGTAGGATATGTGACCAGGATCATGCAAATGATCTTGAATCCACGTCGCGTTGAGGGCTTCAACATTTTGGAGCACCTTTGGAATCTGCTTGTGGGAAAAATCGCAGATGAGATGAAGAATCAAATATGTGAAGGCTGGATTTTGGTTTTGCCCCCGGTGATTGACATCTACGAAGATCTCAAAAAGATGATCAATGAAGAAGACGGATCGACTGATCAGCCTGAAGCAGGGGATAAAGCACCCGAGACTCCCATCGCCACGGAAGTTGTTGCGACCACTGCATTCTTCATAGATCGGCAACCGGAAGAACCTCTTCCCGTCAAAAAACGTGGCAAAAGTTCCTCTTCGAAGGATAGGCAAAAGCCCGCCACGGAGACCGAAAAAGGTCAAGATTAAGCTGTGTTCGAATTTAGAAAAAATTAACAGTTTGTTTGTGTGTTCTGTGATAAAAGAATAATATGTAACCGAAAATTTCTTTAACTAAGATTTTTGTAAGAAGTGCTTCTTCGATATAAGAGAATGACTTTCATGTTTATTTTTTTAATAACCAAATTATTTTTATAACCGTCTCTGTAAGGAGAAAATAAAAACAATTTTTGAGCATCCTAAAGATAAGAACATGTTTATTAAAAACACTCATGGGCCTTATAAATATTGGAAATAAAATATTTATTAATATGGATGAATTTGACACAAATAATATTCCTAAAGAATAACATAAAATATAAGAGTATATGTTTAGTTATTAAGGGGGATGTGTGACAAATTAGCAATAGATGGCGCCACTAGTACTAGCGGCAAATTCAACCTCGAACTTCCTATTCTCCGCAGAAATAGTTCACAAACATATTATTATGTTTGTTACGAATGAATGTAATCTAAATCGATAATATAAAGTTATATTATCAATATTCAATAAGATAAAGCAGGTATTCTTACTTTATCACGGGTACGCGACACAAAACCCATTTTCCGAATGTATTTCCGTTCTGTGTATCCATTTCCTGTCCCCGGTATCCAGTTCCGGTTTATGCTAAAAGATTAGCATAATCCCAATTTGCATCTCTGTATCCACTTCCTGCGATACGAGATTGGTGGAACCTAATCCCACCGAGTATAAAACTCCCTGACAACAGGAAGTTAAGTTAGTTCTGTTTTCTGGTTATTTGGTATGTTCCGCATGTCAAATAACCGTTTCTCACTCAGGGCATGGTCCTACCGGACCATGCATAGCATGGCTCTGCTGAGCCATGCAACCCCCGTCAACTGAAGACGAAGTTCGGACTGTTAATGTTTC
This sequence comes from Strigamia acuminata, assembly GCA_949358305.1. NCBI lineage: Eukaryota > Metazoa > Arthropoda > Chilopoda > Geophilomorpha > Linotaeniidae > Strigamia > Strigamia acuminata. The sequence goes on along the minus strand of OX442314.1, from coordinate 61,420,395 downwards.
CGTCAAACGGTCTTGCCGAGGAGAAAGCCTCCCGCATAAGTATCCTCGTGGTCGGACAATAGAATCACGTGTGATACCAAAGTATTTAGTAACCGTCAGTAGCACTGTTACTGCAAGAGATTGACTCCATCACCTGATGGTGCCAAAGCAGTCTGCATGCAAAACATGTAGTAACCGCCAGTAGCACTATGTGTTTGGGAAAGTTATATCTCTTCGGTGATGGTGCCAAAGCAGTCTACTTATGAGTAGTATCTCGGGTGATTAATTCTGTTGTGCAGAACTGCGGGCTATATCCCCCTGAGTACCAGTGCCGTCTCTCACCGCACTGTTATTTAGGGCACGCGCGATACTGTTCTGCTCGGCAAGGTGAACTTTGACGGCAATTGTGTGTTGCGATGTTTTAACCCTAATTTATTTTATAGTTGATAACAAACCTTAATTGTTTGAACTTGACAACAAGTAAACAACCGAAGTAAGTCACGAGACTTATTTCACTGTATGACGAATCAAATTCGTAACAATAAATTGAATACAATTTATTGAGTTAATTTATTAAACTCACAACCTCGCGAATTAAATATAATTCGCAAGCGGAACCTTGAAGAATAAATGACTTCATTTATTCATTACCAATTTCCAACCCTAGTTGTGGCGGTGCAGTTAAAAGTCAACCGCACCTCTCGGATCGAACCAACAGCATTACACGGACCATTACACCAGATACGAACCGGGAACGCGATGGAACGCGAAGGAACCAGTTCCACGATTACGACGCGCCGACGGAAGCCGCGAGGACACAGCCAGCCCGGCTACGTATAGACGACATCTTTAACTTGGTCGAGCGGGCGTTTTGCCGTTCCCGAACCCCGGATCACCAATAACCGTAATCATATTATTTTAGGGCTGTTTTACAGCCAATTTCATGTATAGTTTAACTTGTATTTAACTTGCCAAATGTCGGCATTAGAAGTTGTATAACTTTTAGATTTGATTCTATTGTTTGACAACAATAAATGTAGTGTTTTGAGAAACTTGTTGTCTTTATTTTATCTCGTATTATTCACTATTTCACGCGACTTATACCCGGTACTATCATGCGATAGGAGTTGTGGTCGTCACCGTCACAAACATTTACAAAATTTTGTGTTTGAAAATTTATTTACAATTCACATAATCAGTTTTATTCAAATTACGATAAACTTCACTAAATTCGCATTAATTACTTCGCCTCGCGACCTCGGATTCTCGTGTCATCAAGTTCAACATTATTAAAAATTTTAAACTTACTAAAACCAATTTTTATCTGCTAATACTATGTAAAATAACATTTCTGACATATTTTCCTATTCATTAAAATTAATCCAAAGTCTAAGAAAATTTTCAACACGAATGAGCGAAGATCGCGATTTGTTTCGTTTCGCGAAGTTCGGCATTTTATACACTTTTAACCTAATGTTTCAACTCAAAATCATACTAAAAACACTTAAAATGTATTCACAAACCTCAAAAAACACAATTCAATTCACAAAATGACAGATAAATATCAAAATTTAAGCTTTGGTTCACGCAAGAAGCTCGCATTCACCTCGGCGAAAATGTGGAGTAGCAATGGCGGTAGGATTTTCTCGCCTTCGGTCTGAGCTTGCGCGAACGATAGTCGTCGTTTTGCGTATTCGCGCCATCTAGTGGCGGATTTTTAAGTTGTTTTTCAGTGTTTTCGGGTTCTGTTTGCGGTTCAAACAATGATTTGAGGGAAATTTGTTCACTATCATCGATGTAACGTTCTTTTGCTTTGCTTTGGTTTGCTTTGCTTTGCTTTGGTTTATCCAGTTCTTCAACTACAATTTCTCCTTTTTTACTGATTTTCTTCACTTTTTCAGCAAATTTCACTTTCTTCTCTGGCATTTCTTTCAAAGCTTCATCTATGTCTTCTTCAATTCTTGCTTTATACGGTTTCAACCTTTCTACGTTAACAATATCACTTTTCTTTCGTGTGGAATTGATAATTTCATAGTCATTTGGAGCTGTCCGTCGCACAATCTCGTAAGGGCCGGAAAATTGAGGTAAAAGCTTCTCTGACAAGCCAACTTTCCTATTTATGGTCTTCAAATAGACTAATTCACCTGGTTCGAATTCTTTGTTGACTCTATCTTTGTCGAATCTTTTCTTGCTTTTCTCTGACTGCTTTTGAAGTCGTTCATTTGCAATTTTCCTAGCCTGTTGCATGAATTTTGATGTGCGTAACGTGAACTCTTTTTGGGGCAGATTTAGGTTAACATCTATTGTCAAATCCACATCATATCCTCGAAGAAGATAGTGCGGTGTGTAACCTGTTGTTTCATGAACTCCCGTGTTGTAGGAAAACAGGACAAATGGCAGGAACTCATCCCAATCGGTGTGATCATCATTAACATAACTTTGCAACATTTTTGCGAATGTCGCATTAAATCTTTCTGTTAATCCATTGGTCCTTGGGTGGTATCCTGAGGTGGTTTTATGCAAACTTTTGAATAGATTAGATACTTCTTCAATCATTTGGTTCCTGTATTCCGTTCCACGGTCGCTTAAAATTTCTCTTGGGCTGCCTTCCTTAAGAATCACTTCATAAACCAAAGTCTTTGCTGCTTCTAGAGCTGTTCCTACTGGTGCAGCTCTTGCGATCACAGATCTTGACAAATAATCAGTCACAACGAAAACGTGTTTATTTCCTAGTTTTGACAATGGGAAAGGTCCAAGTGTGTCCATTCCAATCCGCTCGAATGGTTTTGAGACGGTTGACCACGGTTGCATTAGTCCTTTGGCTGGAGTTGTCATCGATTTTGCTTTTGCGCAGTTTTGGCAGGACAAGACGTATTTTCTAACGTCAGTGTAAATTCTTGTCCAAAAGAATCTTGTTCTTATTCGTTTCCACGTTTTTGCCAAACCTAAGTGAGCTCCTAGTAATCCGTCGTGCATTTCGTGCAATACATCCTTCTGGAGTTGTTTCGGAACTACTAGCAATAATCCTTCCGTATTTAGGGAACTTGAGGAGTTTTTCTTCCTAAATAACGTTTTCTCGTGGAGCACGTACTGCTTGAGCGGTCGTCTCCTCTTCTTTGGAAGTTGCTCTAGGTTTTCAACTGCTGTAATTAGGTCCAGTAGTTTGGGATCCATCCTCTGTTGTGCAGGGAGGTCCAAATTTTCCAAGAAAAGCGAAGGTAATTTTTCTATTTCTTCTTCACTCATCTGGTCTGGTATCCTACTTAGTGCATCGGCATCTGTGTGCTTTTTGCCGCTTTTATACACTATATCGAAATCAAAGTCTACTAATTGCAATGCCCACCTGGCTAAGCGTCCATTGGGGTTTCGGACTGACTTCAGCCATTGGAGGGGTTGGTGGTCGGTTATTATTTGGAATTTCTGTCCGTACAAGTAAGGTCTGAATTTCTGTACTGCAAACATTATGGCGAGACACTCTCTTTCAGTGGCGGTGTAGTTTTGTTCCGCTGTGCTCATCAGTTTGCTTGCATACGCTACAACTCGCTCCTGGTTGTTGATCTTTTGCTTCAAAATGGCTCCCATTCCATACGCGCTTGCGTCGGTTGATAACATGAATGGCTGTGCAAAGTCTGGATGCGCCAACACCGGTACTGTTATTAATGCATTTCGGAGTGTGATGAACGCTGTATCGTGGGGTGGTCCCCAGTCAAACTTCTCGTCCTTTTTAGTGAGATTCACCAGAGGTTTAGAAATGTCTGCAAATCCCTTGATGAATTTTCGGTAATAAGAGCAGAGTCCTAAAAAACCACGTAGTTGTTTAACGTTCACAGGAAGTGGAAACTTCGCGACTGCTTCCAGGTTCCTGGGATCTGGTGAAACTCCATCAGCATCAACCACATGTCCTAGATATCGAATGGTGTCGGTGGCAAACGTACATTTGCTCAACTTAACTTTCAGGTTTGCCGTTCTGAGCTTTTGAAAAACTGCGTCCACGTCTATGAGGTGCTGTTCAAATGTCTTTGAGAATATTATCAAATCGTCGATGTACGCTATGCATACCTTTCCCAAGAGGTTGCCAAGCACTTTATTCATCAATTTTTGAAAGGCGGCTGGGCTGTTACATAATCCCATTCCGAGGACATTAAATTCATAATGTCCGCTAGACGTGGTGAACGCTGTCTTTTCACGATCTTGTTCGTCTATTTCGACTTGGTGGTATCCCTGAATGAGATCCATCATCGAAAAATACTTCGCACCCGCTAGTTGATCTAGGGTGTCGTCAATACGCGGTAAGGGATACACCATTTTCTTTGTTACTGCGTTTAAACGTCTCCAATCTACGCAAAATCTCCATCTGCCGTCTCTTTTCTTGATGAGTAGTACTGGTGCACTCCATGGGCTCTCGGATTCTCTAATTACTCCTTGTTCAAGTAACTTCTTTGTTTCAGCCTCCTCGATTTCTTTTTCCTTAATGGATCGTCTATAAGGTTGCAAGTGGATTGGAGGAGAGTCTCCTGTATCAATACGATGTTTTATTGCCTGTGCTCTGCTTAAGTCACTGTCAGATGTTGCAAATCTATCCGAATTCTTCTCTAGCAGCTGTCGCATCAATTCCTGTTGAGTTGGTGTCATATTCTCATTTGCCATGGCCTTGCTAAAGTCAAATTGATCAGCTCTTTTTTCATCTAACAAGCCAGACTCAATCACGTAAAATGCTTTTGCAACTGCTGAGTTTTTTCCTAAATAGATTGTCTTTTTAGTTGGATTCGCAACACGCAGAACTCCTTCACCTTTTCTGAATTTAGTCAATGTCTTGCAACAAATCACGCCAAATCGATCAATTACTCCACTTAATGGTTCTACAAACAATTCATCATCAACTTTCTTTGCTATCTTTATTGGTACTACACATTCATGTAAAGCTGGTATCGTTATTGGTTTTAAAACTCGCGCAATATAGTTTTGTTCAGTGTAATTCTTGGACATTGGGAATACTTCTTGTTGTTTATCTTTTGGCCCTACAAAGATCTTCTGTTGGTCATAGTCGAGCTGGCACCTTGCAGATCTCAAAAAATTATCTCCAAGCAGTAAATGGTTGCCAAATCCGCTGACAATCAGCACTTCAATGGTATGTTGTTGTTGTCCGACATCAATGGTAATCCTGGTTTTTCCTACTGGGGTTATCAATGAACCATCTACAACTCTAAGTCGAACATGTGGACATGGTTGGTATTTGAGCTGCAGAGTTCTTACCAAATCTTCATTAATGATGTTGCGATAACCTCCGGAATCCAAGACACCAGTTATCTCCAAACCATTCACTACTACTGGAATCTGCAAAAGTTCATCTGTGGCGTTCAACTCAATGATTTCTAATTTTCTCTTTTTGAATTTCTTCTTGTTTTTCCGTCTTTGTGGCCATTCTAGTTTCCCGATTGATTAGCTGGTCCACCACGTGGGGCTCCTCGTTGACCTCGGCCTCCTTGGTAATTTTCAATGAAATTTTTACCTTTATAGTTTGGATTTCGTGGGTGACCTTGGTTATTTGGATTCCCCTGTCTTTGACCTTGTTGTTGTTGTTGCGGTGGATTCTATTGCTGTTGTGGCTGTTGTTGTTGTTGGAATCCTTGGCCAGAATTATTCCACTGATTATTCCACTTGCCTCTGTTTTGACCTTTATTATTATTCCATCCTCTACCTTGGTTCCAATTACTGTTGTTATTCCACCATCCACGTTGTTGTCCAGGTCGTCCTCTAAAGTTTTCTCTATTATAGAACTGGGCCTGGTTTGGATGTGGCGTATACCATTGATTTTGGTAGAAGACTGGAGTGACCTCTGCATATTGAACGTCCCCAAACTGCTGCTGTTGTCTTAGCACTTTGACCTCTGCTAACAACTCGTTTTTTGTTTTATTGACGTCGCTCGGTTCTACCAAGCAACTCGGTGTCACCTCACCTGTTGTATCAACAGCTTTTTGCAGTAGGGTTAGTAAAACTTCTGCAGAATCCTCATTGAATGCGTGGGCTTCCAACAATCCAAGTTGTGATGTTAATTGGTCCAACGTCTTTGGGTAATTGGCTACTAATTTATCTCTAATCACCTTTTTAAGTCCTTGGAACACGTGAAATATCTTTTGATCTTCCGTGAACGACGGTCTTGCATAAGAGCATTCCTTTAATATTTTCTGCATGTGTTCCAAAGCTGTTCCGTCCTTGTGCTGCATTGCTTGTAATTTCGCCAAAATTGCTGTTATTTGTCGTCTAAATTTTATTTTCAAGGCATCTTTCCATTCAGTCCAAGTTCTAGTCGGATGTAATGGAAGTTGGTCCAAATACCACGATGAAGCAGAATGTTTCAGCACAATTGACAGGTGTTTAATTCTTTCAGTATCATCGGCAATCGTATCTTCGTATCCAATTAACCATGTGTCGATATTTCCAGTGGCTGGATCAAAATCAACTGGATTTCTTCTATTAACCACTAAATTTTGTAATACTGTTTGTATTGCCAACATTTCTGGTGATGGCGAAGCATTAGCCATCTTAATTGGAGATTGTTCTTTATTAATACACAAATATGAAAGTTCTAAATTTGGTTGCTCCTCAACGTCTTGGAAAATGTCCTTCTCGTCTGCGTCGTCTAGATCACTCTGTTCCCGTATCAATAGTTCTCCTAATTGCTCCACCTCGTGTGGAAACAATTCAGCTTGAAGATCAGCACTAACAACTCGTATTCGGTGCTGTTGCGGGGTTTCACCTTCCCTTTTTTGAGTTTTAAGTTCCTCTTTGGGTTTTGGTTTCCTCCTTCGATCAGACACCTTATCACTCAATACCGTTTCTTCTTCCTATTCCTCTTCTTTCTTGACACCTGAGAGCAAGTAATCTGTTACGTATTTTGAAAACGCGTAACGTTTAGAGTCCGCAATGATTTATTAAATGTAGAGAAGACACAATCCTTTGGGTCGAAGCAATTCCTTTTTATTAATACACACTTTTCACAAAACAAACACTTTCACTTTCTGAAATAAATTCAATTATTAAACAATTCAATTTTCACGGTCATTTATAAAAACACTCAATAATTATCAGTAAACATTCAACAGAGTATCCTGAAAAACAATCAATTATTAAACAATACACTTCAAAACAATTCAATTTTCATAGTCATTATCTTTATATAATTCAAAATATCAAAACAATCAAATTTTCACGGTTATTTTTCAAAATTGTCAAAATTTTCATTAGTAAATATTCAAGAAAACTCTTTATTAGTAACACTTTACACAATCCCCTGAAAAAGAAACAAATTCACTAATAAATCTGAACAATATATCTTATTAATATTCAATTCCATCAAAACACTTTATCAATGAACAATTTACAAAATATTCTGAAATTCAAAACTATTCATTAGCAAATTCAGGTAATTTCTCTCTATTAATTCTCAATTTTATCAAAAACACCATAAATAAATTATTTATCAAATAAACAATTTCATCATAAACAATTCACAAATTCAAATTTCATTCAATTATTAAATCAAACAACACCAACTGTAAAGTCATCCAATTAAATATTCAATTGCTTTATTTAGCTTTTCTACTTTTAACTTCATTAACTCTAATTGACTCTATTAACAATGAGTCACTCTTATCTTTCCCATCATTTCTTGCAGTGAGTCATGCATATTCAAATTAGGTTGGGATCTTTCTAAATTTTATAAGATTTTTAAACAATTTCAAAGCTAATTTTTACTAATTTTAACTCTAATTTTGCCAATTTTTGAGTTTTTCAACTCTAAATTTTGATTTCTTAACCTAATTTTGCAAATTTTTAATGAATTTTCACAAATTTTGACTATTTTTTATTAAATTCTCAAATTTGGGTTTTTCTATTTTAATTTTGGGGCAGTGTTTGGGGAAACCGCAATCTCCACCACTTTGTTATGTGGGATTTAGGCCCACTTGAGGCTACCCACACAACTGGGATATGATAGGAAATAAAGAGTCATTATTTTAGGTTTAAATTCCAAATGGTTTTTATTTAACCAGACAGCAAAGCTGTTTGATTACTCTTTCAAATGGATGGGTTTACACTGTTTACATTGGCAGATAACTTAAACTCAAATGATACAATTATCAAAACATAAATCATACAATAATCCAAATAAATTATATAAACTCTACAAAACACTTTGAATTGAGATGTAACCTGAAATCATTAAATGGTGATTAAATTGATAACAATTTCCGCAGCCAGCCAAGAACAGGCTGACATTGGATAGGAGGGATTTGAGTTCACTCTCAAGTGAGAGCTGGAAGAGAACTGTCGAACTTGGGCGGATTTACTTAACAGGAAAGCTCCTGTTACCCCCTTAAACTAATTGATAAGTCCAGTGACGAGGCAATTGTGTAATCGATTGCCAACGCCATCTATGGACGAAATTTAGCAACTTTAATCCGAATTATAGCCGAATTACGCGCTACGGGTCGTCTGTTGATCGGGACGGCCTGTACGCGTAGCAATAGACTAAGAATAGACCAAGAATAGACCAAGAAAAGACCAAGAATAGACCAAGAATAGACCAAGAAAAGACCAAGAAAAGACCAAGAAAAAACCAAGAAAAAACCAAGAATAGCCAAAAAAAAACCAAAAAAAAATAAAAAAGATTAAAAAAGACCAAAAAAGATCAAAAAAGACCAATTAAAGAACAAGAATAGACCAAGAATAGACCAAGAATAGACCAAGAATAGACCAAGAATAGACCAAGAATAGACCAAGAAAAGACCAAGAAAAGACCAAGAAAAGACCAAGAAAAGACCAAGAATAGACCAAGAATAGACCAAGAAAAGACCTTGAATAGACCAAGAATACCACCAAGAATAGACCAAGAATAGACCAAAAATAGACCAAGAAAAGACCAAGAAAAGACCAAGAAAAGACCAAGAAAAGACCAAGAATAGCCAAAAATAGACCAAGAATAGACCAAGAATTGACCAAGAATAGACCAAGAAAAGATCAAGAATAGACCAAGAAAAGACCAAGAAAAGACCAAGAAAAGACCAAGAAAAGACCAAAAATAGCCAAAAAAAAGACCAAAAAAAACTAAAAAAGATTAAAAAAGACCAAAAAAGACCAAAAAAGACCAATTAAAGACCAAAAATAGACCAAGAATAGACTAAGAATAGACCAAGAAAAGACCAAGAATAGACCAAGAATAGACCAAGAATAGACCAAGAATAGACCAAGAATAGACCAAGAATAGACCAAGAAAAGACCAAGAAAAGACCAAGAAAAGACCAAGAAAAGACACTCTGAGCCCTCAGAACCTTCAGAGCCCTCAGAGCCCTCAGAGCACTCAGAGCCCTCAGAGCTTAAAAGACCAAAAAAGACCAAAAAAGACCAAAAAAGACCAATTAAAGACCAAGAAAAGACCAAGAATAGACCAAGAATAGACCAAGAATAGACTAAGAATAGACCAAGAATAGACCAAGAAAAGACCAAGAATAGACCAAGAATAGACCAAGAAAAGACCAAGAAAAGACCAAGAAAAAACCAAGAAAAAACCAAGAATAGCCAAAAAAAAACCAAAAAAAACTAAAAAAGATTAAAAAAGACCAAAAAAGATCAAAAAAGACCAATTAAAGAACAAGAATAGACCAAGAATAGACCAAGAATAGACCAAGAATAGACCAAGAATAGACCAAGAATAGACCAAGAATAGACCAAGAAAAGACCAAGAAAAGACCAAGAATAGACCAAGAATAGACCAAGAAAAGACCACGAATAGACCAAGAATACCACCAAGAATAGACCAAGAATAGACCAAGAATAGACCAAGAATAGACCAAGAAAAGACCAAGAAAAGACCAAGAAAAGACCAAGAAAAGACCAAGAATAGCCAAAAATAGACCAAGAATAGACCAAGAATTGACCAAGAATAGACCAAGAAAAGACCAAGAATAGACCAAGAAAAGACCACGAATAGACCACGAATAGACCACGAATAGACCACGAATAGACCACGAATAGACCACGAATAGACCACGAAAAGACCACGAAAAGACCAAGAAAAGACCAAGAAAAGACCAAGAAAAGACCAAGAAAAGACCAAGAAAAGACCAAGAAAAGACCGCGAATAGACCGCGAATAGACCGCGAATAGACCACGAATAGACCACGAATAGACCACGAATAGACCACGAATAGACCACGAATAGACCACGAATAGACCACGAAAAGACCAAGAAAAGACCAAGAAAAGACCAAGAAAAGACCAAGAAAAAACCAAGAAAAGACCAAGAATAGACCAAGAAAAGACCAAGAATAGACCAAGAAAAGACCAAGAAAAGACCAAGAAAAGACCAAGAAAAGACCAAGAATAGACCAAGAATAGACCAAGAATAGACCAAGAAAAGACCAAGAATAGACCAAGAAAAGACCAAGAAAAGACCAAGAAAAGACCAAGAAAAGACCAAAAATAGCCAAAAAAAGACCAAAAAAGACCAAAAAAGATCAAAAAATACCAAAAAATACCAAAAAAGACTAAAAAAGATCAAAAAAGATAAAAAAAAAACCAAAAAAGTAAAAAAAAGACACTCTGAGCCGTCAGAGCCTTCAGAGCCCTCAGAGCCCTCAGAGCCCTCAGAGCCCTCAGAGCCCAAAAGACTAAAAAAGACCAAAAAAGACCAAAAAAGACCAAAAAGACCAAAAAAGATCAAAAAAGACAAATTAAAGACCCTCTGAGCCGTCAGAGCCTTCAGAGCCCTCAGACTCCTCAAAGCCCTCAGAGCCCAAAAGACCATAAAAGACCAAAAAAACCAAAAAAGACCAAGAAAAGACCAAGAAAAGACCAAGAAAAGACCAAAAATAGCCAAAAAAAGACCAAAAAAGACCAAAAAAGATCAAAAAATACCAAAAAATACCAAAAAAGACTAAAAAAGATCAAAAAAGATAAAAAAAAAACCAAAAAAGTAAAAAAAAGACACTCTGAGCCGTCAGAGCCTTCAGAGCCCTCAGAGCCCTCAGAGCCCTCAGAGCCCTCAGAGCCCAAAAGACTAAAAAAGACCAAAAAAGACCAAAAAAGACCAAAAAGACCAAAAAAGATCAAAAAAGACAAATTAAAGACCCTCTGAGCCGTCAGAGCCTTCAGAGCCCTCAGACTCCTCAAAGCCCTCAGAGCCCAAAAGACCATAAAAGACCAAAAAAACCAAAAAAGACCAAAAAAGGCTAAAAAAAGACTAAAAAAAGACCAAAAAAGACCAAAAAAGACCAAAAAAGACCAAAAAAGACAAAAAAAGACAAAAAAAGACCAAAAAAGACCAATTAAAGACCAAGAAAAGACCAAGAATAGACCAAGAATAGACCAAGAATAGACCAAGAATAGACCAAGAATAGACCCTCAGAGCCCTCAGAGCCCAAAAGACTAAAAAAGACCAAAAAAGACCAAAAAAGACCAAAAAAGACAAAAAAAAAGACAAAAAAAGACCAAAAAAGACCAATTAAAGACCAAGAAAAGACCAAGAAAAGACCAAGAAAAGACCAAGAAAAGACCAAGAAAAGACCGCGAATAGACCGCGAATAGACCGCGAATAGACCACGAATAGACCACGAATAGACCACGAATAGACCACGAATAGACCACGAATAGACCACGAATAGACCACGAATAGACCACGAAAAGACCAAGAAAAGACCAAGAAAAGACCAAGAAAAGACCAAGAAAAAACCAAGAAAAGACCAAGAATAGACCAAGAAAAGACCAAGAATAGACCAAGAAAAGACCAAGAAAAGACCAAGAAAAGACCAAGAAAAGACCAAGAATAGACCAAGAATAGACCAAGAATAGACTAAGAAAAGACCAAGAATAGACCAAGAAAAGACCAAGAAAAGACCAAGAAAAGACCAAGAAAAGACCAAAAATAGCCAAAAAAAGACCAAAAAAGACCAAAAAAGATCAAAAAATACCAAAAAATACCAAAAAAGACTAAAAAAGATCAAAAAAGATAAAAAAAAAACCAAAAAAGACTAAAAAAGACACTCTGAGCCGTCAGAGCCTTCAGAGCCCTCAGAGCCCTCAGAGCCCTCAGAGCCCTCAGAGCCCAAAAGACTAAAAAAGACCAAAAAAGACCAAAAAAGACCAAAAAGACCAAAAAAGATCAAAAAAGACAAATTAAAGACCCTCTGAGCCGTCAGAGCCTTCAGAGCCCTCAGACTCCTCAAAGCCCTCAGAGCCCAAAAGACCATAAAAGACCAAAAAAACCAAAAAAGACCAAAAAAGGCTAAAAAAAGACTAAAAAAAGACCAAAAAAGACCAAAAAAGACCAAAAAAGACCAAAAAAGACCAAAAAAAAGACAAAAAAAGACCAAAAAAGACCAATTAAAGACCAAGAAAAGACCAAGAAAAGACCAAGAATAGACCAAGAATAGACCAAGAATAGACCAAGAATAGACCAAGAATAGACCCTCAGAGCCCTCAGAGCCCAAAAGACTAAAAAAGACCAAAAAAGACCAAAAAAGACCAAAAAGACCAAAAAAGATCAAAAAAGACCAATTAAAGACCCTCTGAGCCGTCAGAGCCTTCAGAGCCCTCAGACTCCTCAAAGCCCTCACAGCCCAAAAGACCATAAAAGACCAAAAAAACCAAAAAAGACCAAGAAAGGCTAAAAAAAAGACTAAAAAAAGACCAAAAAAGATTAAAAAAGACCAAAAAAGACCAAAAAAGACAAAAAAAAGACAAAAAAAGACCAAAAAAGACCAATTAAAGACCAAGAAAAGACCAAGAAAAGACCAAGAATAGACCAAGAATAGACCACGAATAGACCACGAAAAGACCACGAAAAGACCACGAAAAGACCACGAACAGACCACGAACAGACCACGAACAGACCAAGAACAGACCAAGAACAGACCAAGAACAGACCAAGAACAGACCAAGAACAGACCAAGAACAGACCAAGAACAGACCAAGAACAGACCAAGAAAAGACCAAGAATAGCCAAAAAAAAACCAAAAAAAACCAAAAAAGAACAAAAAAGACCCTCTGAGCCCTCAGAACCTTCAGAGCCCTCAGAGCCCTCAGAGCACTCAGAGCCCTCAGAGTCCAAAAGACCAAAAAAGACCAAAAAAGACCAAAAAAGACCAATTAAAGACCAAGAAAAGACCAAGAATAGACCAAGAATATGTGATGATTATAAATCCGTATTTATCAATGTTCACAATAGATGGCGCTTTTTACCAAACGCGCGTAATTCAAACTCGATAAAAACTAAAAGCGTGATAAATAATTATTTAGACACGGTGAATAAAATATAACTATTTTATTCGATATAAACTAAGTATTATTTACTTGACAATGTTGATTCTATCAAATCAATATACACTTTACTTACCTGTCGAAGGGAACCAATCGGACCCTTCTGGACCCCAACTGGGCCCATCTGGACATAGTATTATATTAGGTCCGGACTAGTGACCCACAAATCCACCGATTCGCACACGGATTGGCTGTTGCCAATCTAATCGTTCTACAGAACTATATAAGCTCCAGTTTCTCAACTTCTCACCCCCTGGCTTGATAACTGAACACGTATATTGTCTGTAGTTGAATTGTTATCGTTTGATTTCACTTTCTCTATCGACACATCAGGCCACCTCAGCTCTCCACAATTGGTATTCATTACTATTGTTATTGTTGTTGTAGGGCCTTTTCGGAAAGACCAACCCGGTAATAGACATGCGCTCGCATGAAATGGTCCCGTAACGTTAGCTTGCTGTTCTACGGGACAGTTAGATTTCGTACGGTGGCTTAATATAACGGTCGTATACAGTACGACCTTGCTAAATGAAAGTAGGTCCCTCAGCTAACTGGCCTCAGTCCGCTGCAGGATGGCTGTTGTAAATAGCCCTCGCAGGTTCCTGTCTTTCTGCGATCGGTCCTTCCGCACGTTAAAAGTCGGTAAAGGCCTAATGCACAGGTAACACGCCGGGTTAGTAGCCCGTGAGTAACATCTTCAAGATGTTGCGGCCAAAAAAGACCAAAAAAGACCTAAAAAGACAAAAAAAGACAAAAAAAAGACCAAAAAAGACCAATTAAAGACCAAGAAAAAACCAAGAAAAGACCAAGAAAAGACCAAGAATAGACCAAGAATAGACCAAGAATAGACCAAGAATAGACCAAGAATAGACCAAGAATAGACCAAGAATAGACCAAGAATAGACCAAGAATAGACCAAGAATAGACCAAGAATAGATCAAGAATAGACCAAGAATAGACCAAGAATAGACCAAAAAAGACCAAAAAAGAAAAAAAAAGATCAAGAAATACCAAAAATTACCAAAAAAGACCAATTAAAGACCAAAAATAGACCAAGAATAGACCAAGAATAGACCAAGAAAAGACCAAGAATAGACCAAGAAAAGACTAAGAAAAGACCAAGAATAGCCAAAAAAAGACCAAAAAAAACTAAAAAAGATTAAAAAAGACCAAAAAAGACCAAAAAAAACCAATTAAAGACCAAGAATAGACCAACAATAGACCAAGAATAGACCAAGAATAGACCAAGAATAGACCAAGAATAGACCAAGAATAGACCAAGAAAAAGACCAAGAAAAGACCAAGAATAGCCAAAAAAAGACCAAAAAAAACCAAAAAAGAACAAAAAAGACCCTCTGAGCCCTCAGAACCTTCAGAGCCCTCAGAGCCCTCAGAGCACTCAGAGCCCTCAGAGCCCAAAAGACCAAAAAAGACCAAAAAAGACCAAAAAAAGACCAATTAAAGACCAAGAAAAGACCAAGAATAGACCAAGAATAGACCAAGAATAGACTAAGAATAGACCAAGAATAGACCAAGAATAGACCAAGAATAGACCAAGAAAAGACCAAGAATAGACCAAGAAAAGACCAAGAAAAAACCAAGAAAAGACCAAGAAAAAACCAAGAATAGCCAAAAAAAAACCAAAAAAAACTAAAAAAGATTAAAAAAGACCAAAAAAGATCAAAAAAGACCAATTAAAGAACAAGAATAGACCAAGAATAGACCAAGAATAGACCAAGAAAAAGACCAAGAAAAGACTAAGAATAGCCAAAAAAAGACCAAAAAAAACCAAAAAAGAACAAAAAAGACCCTCTGAGCCCTCAGAACCTTCAGAGCCCTCAGAGCCCTCAGAGCACTCAGAGCCCTCAGACCTTAAAAGACCAAAAAAGACCAAAAAAGACCAAAAAAGACCAATTAAAGACCAAGAAAAGACCAAGAATAGACCAAGAATAGACCAAGAATAGACTAAGAATAGACCAAGAATAGACCAAGAAAAGACCAAGAATAGACCAAGAAAAGACCAAGAAAAGACCAAGAAAAAACCAAGAAAAAACCAAGAATAGCAAAAAAAAAACCAAAAAAAACTAAAAAAGATTTAAAAAGACCAAAAAAGATCAAAAAAGACCAATTAAAGAACAAGAATAGACCAAGAATAGACCAAGAATAGACCAAGAATAGACCAAGAACAGACCAAGAAAAGACCAAGAAAAGACCAAGAAAAGACCAAGAATAGCCAAAAAAAGACCAAAAAAAACCAAAAAAGAAAAAAAAAGACCCTCTGAGCCCTCAGAACCTTCAGAGCCTTCAGAGCCCTCAGAGCACTCAGAGCCCTCAGAGCCCAAAAGACCAAAAAAGACCAAAAAAGACCAAGAAAAGACCAAGAAAAGACCAAGAAAAGACCACGAATAGACCACGAATAGACCACGAATAGACCACGAATAGACCACGAATAGACCACGAATAGACCACGAATAGACCATGAATAGACCACAAATAGACCATGAATAGACCACGAATAGACCAAGAATAGACCAAGAATAGACCACGAATAGACCACGAATAGACCACGAATAGACCACGAATAGACCGCGAATAGACCACGAAAAGACCACGAAAAGACCACGAAAAGACCACGAAAAGACCAAGAAAAGACCAAGAAAAGACCAAGAAAAGACCAAGAATAGACCAAGAAAAGTCCAAGAATAGACCAAGAAAAGACCAAGAATAGACCAAGAAAAGACCAAGAAAAGACCAAGAATAGCCAAAAAAAGACCAAGAATAGACCAAGAATACCACCAAGAATAGACCAAGAATAGACCAAGAATAGACCAAGAAAAGACCAAGAAAAGACCAAGAAAAGACCAAGAAAAGACCAAGAAAAGACCAAGAAAAGACCAAGAATAGCCAAAAATAGACCAAGAATAGACCAAGAATTGACCAAGAATAGACCAAGAAAAGACCAAGAATAGACCAAGAAAAGACCAAGAAAAGACCAAGAAAAGACCAAGAAAAGACCAAGAATAGCCAAAAAAAGACCAAAAAAAACTAAAAAAGATTAAAAAAGACCAAAAAAGACCAAAAAAGACCAATTAAAGACTAAGAATAGACCAACAATAGACCAAGAATAGACCACGAATAGACCACGAATAGACCACGAATAGACCACGAATAGACCACGAATAGACCACGAATAGACCACGAATAGACCACGAAAAGACCAAGAAAAGACCAAGAAAAGACCAAGAAAAGACCAAGAAAAGACCAAGAAAAGACCAAGAAAAGACCGCTAATAGACCGCGAATAGACCACGAATAGACCACGAATAGACCAAGAATAGACCAAGAATAGACCAAGAATAGACCAAGAAAAGACCAAGAATAGACCAAGAAAAGACCAAGAAAAGACCAAGAAAAGACCAAGAAAAGACCAAGAATAGCCAAAAATAGACCAAGAATAGACCAAGAATAGACCAAGAATAGACCAAGAAAAGACCAAGAATAGACCAAGAAAAGACCACGAAAAGACCACGATAGACCAAGAACAGACCAAGAACAGACCAACAACAGACCAAGAACAGACCAAGAACAGACCAAGAACAGACCAAGAACAAACCAAGAACAGACCAAGAAAAGACCGCGAATAGACTGCGAATAGACCGCGAATAGACCGCGAATAGACCACGAATAGACCACGAATAGACCAAGAATAGACCAAGAATAGACCAAGAATAGACTAAGAATAGACCAAGAATAGACCAAGAAAAGACCAAGAATAGACCAAGAAAAGACCAAGAAAAGACCAAGAAAAGACCAAGAAAAGACCAAGAATAGCCAAAAATAGACCAAGAATAGACCAAGAATAGACCAAGAATAGACCAAGAAAAGACCAAGAATAGACCAAGAAAAGACCACGAAAAGACCACGATAGACCAAGAACAGACCAAGAACAGACCAACAACAGACCAAGAACAGACCAAGAACAGAGCCCTCAGAGCACTCAGAGCCCTCAGAGCTTAAAAGACCAAAAAAGACCAAAAAAGACCAAAAAAGACCAATTAAAGACCAAGAAAAGACCAAGAATAGACCAAGAATAGACCAAGAATAGACCAAGAATAGACCAAGAAAAGACCAAGAAAAGACCAAGAATATCAAAAAAAAGATCAAAAAAAACCAAAAAAGAACAAAAAAGACCCTCTGAGCCCTCAGAACCTTCAGAGCCTTCAGAGCCCTCAGAGCACTCAGAGCCCTCAGAGCCCAAAAGACCAAAAAAGACCAAAAAAGACCAAGAAAAGACCAAGAAAAGACCAAGAAAAGAACACGAATAGACCACGAATAGACCACGAATAGACCACGAATAGACCACGAATAGACCACGAATAGACCACGAATAGACCACGAATAGACCACGAATAGACCACGAATAGACCACGAATAGACCACGAATAGACCACGAATAGACCACGAATAGACCACGAATAGACCACGAATAGACCACGAGACCACGAAAAGACCACGAAAAGACCACGAACAGACCACGAACAGACCAAGAACAGACCAAGAACAGACCAAGAACAGACCAAGAACAGACCAAGAACAGACCAAGAACAGACCAAGAACAGACCAAGAACAGACCAAGAACAGACCAAAAACAGACCAAGAACAGACCAAGAACAGACCAAGAAAAGACCAAGAAAAGACCAAGAAAAGACCAAGAAAAGACCGCGAATAGACCGCGAATAGACCACGAATAGACCACGAATAGACCACGAATAGACCACGAATAGACCACGAATAGACCACGAATAGACCACGAATAGACCACGAATAGACCACGAAAAGACCAAGAAAAGACCAAGAAAAGACCAAGAAAAGACCAAGAAAAGACCAAGAAAAGACCAAGAAAAGATCGCTAATAGACCGCGAATAGACCGCGAATAGACCACGAATAGACCACGAATAGACCACGAATAGACCACGAATAGACCACGAATAGACCACGAATAGACCACGAATAGACCACGAATAGACCACGAAAAGACCAAGAAAAGACCAAGAAAAGACCAAGAAAAGACCAAGAAAAAACCAAGAAAAGACCAAGAATAGACCAAGAATAGACCAAGAATAGACCAAGAATAGACCAAGAATAGACCAAGAATAGACCAAGAACAGACCAAGAACAGACCAAGAACAGACCAAGAACAGACCAAGAACAGACCAAGAACAGACCAAGAAAAGACCAAGAAAAGACCAAGAAAAGACCAAGAAAAGACCAAGAAAAGACCAAGAAAAGACCGCGAATAGACCGCGAATAGACCACGAATAGACCACGAATAGACCACGAATAGACCACGAATAGACCACGAATAGACCACGAATAGACCACGAATAGACCACGAATAGACCACGAAAAGACCAAGAAAAGACCAAGAAAAGACCAAGAAAAGACCACGAATAGACCACGAATAGACCACGAATAGACCACGAATAGACCACGAATAGACCACGAATAGACCACGAATAGACCACGAATAGACCACGAATAGACCAAGAATAGACCAAGAATAGACCAAGAATAGACCACGAATAGACCACGAATAGACCACGAATAGACCACGAATAGACCACGAATAGACCACGAATAGACCACAAATAGACCACGAATAGACCACGAATAGACCAAGAATAGACCAAGAATAGACCAAAAATAGACCAAGAATAGACCAAGAATAGACCAAGAAAAGACCACGAATAGACCAAGAATACCACCAAGAATAGACCAAGAATAGACCAAGAAAAGACCAAGAAAAGACCAAGAAAAGACAAAGAAAAGACCAAGAAAAGACCAAGAAAAGACCAAGAATAGCCAAAAATAGACCAAGAATAGACCAAGAATTGACCAAGAATAGACCAAGAAAAGACCAAGAATAGACCAAGAAAAGACCAAGAAAAGACCAAGAAAAGACCAAGAAAAGACCAAAAATAGCCAAAAAAAGACCAAAAAAAACTAAAAAAGATTAAAAAAGACCTAAAAAGACCAAAAAAGACCAATTAAAGACCAAAAATAGACCAAGAATAGACCAAGAATAGACCAAGAAAAGACCAAGAATAGACCAAGAAAAGACCACGAATAGACCACGAATAGACCACGAAAAGACCAAGAAAAGACCAAGAAAAGACCAAGAAAAGACCACGAATAGACCACGAATAGACCACGAATAGACCACGAATAGACCACGAATAGACCACAAATAGACCACGAATAGACCACGAATAGACCACGAATAGACCAAGAATAGACTAAGAATAGACCAAGAATAGACCAAGAAAAGACCAAGAATAGACCAAGAAAAGACCAAGAAAAGACCAAGAAAAGACCAAGAAAAGACCAAGAATAGCCAAAAATAGACCAAGAATAGACCAAGAATAGACCAAGAATAGACCAAGAAAAGACCAAGAATAGACCAAGAAAAGACCACGAAAAGACCACGATAGACCAAGAACAGACCAAGAACAGACCAACAACAGACCAAGAACAGACCAAGAAAAGACCAAGAAAAGACCAATAAAAGACCAAGAAAAGACCAAGAAAAGACCAAGAAAAGACCAAGAAAAGACCAAGAAAAGACCAAGAAAAGACCAAGAAAAGACCAAGAAAAGACCAAGAAAAGACCAAGAAAAGACCAAGAAAAGACCAAGAAAAGACCAAGAAAAGACCACGAATAGACCACGAATAGACCACGAATAGACCACGAATAGACCACGAATAGACCACAAATAGACCACGAATAGACCACGAATAGACCACGAATAGACCAAGAATAGACCAAGAATAGACCAAGAATAGACCACGAATAGACCACGAATAGACCACGAATAGACCACGAATAGACCACGAATAGACCACGAATAGACCACAAATAGACCACGAATAGACCACGAATAGACCAAGAATAGACCAAGAATAGACCAAAAATAGACCAAGAATAGACCAAGAATAGACCAAGAAAAGACCACGAATAGACCAAGAATACCACCAAGAATAGACCAAGAATAGACCAAGAAAAGACCAAGAAAAGACCAAGAAAAGACAAAGAAAAGACCAAGAAAAGACCAAGAAAAGACCAAGAATAGCCAAAAATAGACCAAGAATAGACCAAGAATTGACCAAGAATAGACCAAGAAAAGACCAAGAATAGACCAAGAAAAGACCAAGAAAAGACCAAGAAAAGACCAAGAAAAGACCAAAAATAGCCAAAAAAAGACCAAAAAAAACTAAAAAAGATTAAAAAAGACCTAAAAAGACCAAAAAAGACCAATTAAAGACCAAAAATAGACCAAGAATAGACCAAGAATAGACCAAGAAAAGACCAAGAATAGACCAAGAAAAGACCAAGAATAGACCAAGAAAAGACCAAGAAAAGACCAAGAATAGCCAAAAAAAGACCAAAAAAACTAAAAAAGATTAAAAAAGACCAAAATAGACCAAAAAAGACCAATTAAAGACCAAGAATAGACCAACAATAGACCAAGAATAGACCAAGAATAGACCAATAATAGACCAAGAAAAAGACCAAGAAAAGACCAAGAATAGCCACAAAAAGACCAAAAAAAACCAAAAAAGAACAAAAAAGACCCTCTGAGCCCTCAGAACCTTCAGAGCCTTCAGAGCCCTCAGAGCACTCAGAGCCCTCAGAGCCCAAAAGACCAAAAAAGACCAAAAAAGACCAAAAAAAGACCAATTAAAGACCAAGAAAAGACC
The DNA here is from genome assembly GCA_949358305.1 of Strigamia acuminata. NCBI lineage: Eukaryota > Metazoa > Arthropoda > Chilopoda > Geophilomorpha > Linotaeniidae > Strigamia > Strigamia acuminata. Next base: position 61,399,344 of record OX442314.1, on the reverse strand, counting down.
AAGAATAGACCAAGAATAGACCAAGAATAGACTAAAAATAGACCAAGAATAGACCAAGAATAGACCAAGAATAGACCAAGAAAAGACCAAGAATAGACCAAGAAAAGACCAAGAAAAGACCAAGAAAAGACCAAGAAAAGACCAAGAATAGACCAAGAATAGACCAAGAATAGACTAAAAATAGACCAAGAATAGACCAAGAATAGACCAAGAATAGACCAAGAATAGACCACGAATAGACCACGAATAGACCACGAATAGACCACGAATAGACCACGAATAGACCACGAATAGACCACAAATAGACCACGAATAGACCACGAATAGACCAAGAATAGACCAAGAATAGACCAAAAATAGACCAAGAATAGACCACGAATAGACCACGAATAGACCACGAATAGACCACGAATAGACCACGAATAGACCACAAATAGACCACGAATAGACCACGAATAGACCAAGAATAGACCAAGAATAGACCAAAAATAGACCAAGAATAGACCAAGAATAGACCAAGAACAGACCACGAATAGACCAAGAATACCACCAAGAATAGACCAAGAATAGACCAAGAATAGACCAAGAAAAGACCAAGAAAAGACCAAGAAAAGACCAAGAAAAGACCAAGAAAAGACCAAGAAAAGACCAAGAATAGCCAAAAATAGACCAAGAATAGACCAAGAATTGACCAAGAATAGACCAAGAAAAGACCAAGAATAGACCAAGAAAAGACCAAGAAAAGACCAAGAAAAGTCCAAGAAAAGACCAAGACTAGCCAAAAAAAAGACCAAAAAAAACTAAAAAAGATTAAAAAAGACCAAAAAAGACCAAAAAGACCAATTAAAGACCAAGAATAGACCAACAATAGACCAAGAATAGACCAAGAATAGACCAATAATAGACCAAGAAAAAGACCAAGAAAAGACCAAGAATAGCCAAAAAAGACCAAAAAAAACCAAAAAAAAAACAAAAAAGACCCTCTGAGCCCTCAGAACCTTCAGAGCCCTCAGAGCCCTCAGAGCACTCAGAGCCCTCAGAGCCCAAAAGACCAAAAAAGACCAAAAAAGACCAAAACAAGACCAATTAAAGACCAAGAAAAGACCAAGAATAGACCAAGAATAGACCAAGAATAGACTAAAAATAGACCAAGAATAGACCAAGAATAGACCAAGAATAGACCAAGAAAAGACCAAGAATAGACCAAGAAAAGACCAAGAAAAGACCAAGAAAAGACCAAGAAAAAACCAAGAATAGCCAAAAAAAACCAAAAAAAATAAAAAAGATTAAAAAAGACCAAAAACGATCAAAAAGACCAATTAAAGAACAAGATAGACCAAGAATAGACCAAGAATAGACAAGAATAGACCAAGAATAGACCAAGAATAGACCAAGAAAAGACCAAGAAAAGACCAAGAATATTAAAAAAAGATCAAAAAAACCAAAAAGAACAAAAAAGACCCTCTGAGCCCTCAGAACCTTCAGAGCCTTCAGAGCCCTCAGAGCACTCAGAGCCCTCAGAGCCCAAAAGACCAAAAAAGACCAAAAAAGACCAAGAAAAGACCAAGAAAAGACCAAGAAAAGAACACGAATAGACCACGAATAGACACGAATAGACCACGAATAGACCACGAATAGACCACAAATAGACCACGAATAGACCACGAATAGACCAAGAATAGACCAAGAATAGACCAAAAATAGACCAAGAATAGACCACGAATAGACCACGAATAGACCACGAATAGACCACGAATAGACCACGAATAGACCACAAATAGACCACGAATAGACCACGAATAGACCAAGAATAGACCAAGAATAGACCAAAATAGACCAAGAATAGACCAAGAATAGACCAAGAACAGACCACGAATAGACCAAGAATACCACCAAGAATAGACCAGAATAGACCAAGAATAGACCAAGAAAAGACCAGAAAAGACCAAGAAAAGACCAAGAAAAGACCAGAAAAGACCAAGAAAAGACCAAGAATAGCCAAAAATAGACCAAGAATAGACCAAGAATTGACCAAGAATAGACCAAGAAAAGACCAAGAATAGACCAAGAAAAGACCAAGAAAAGACCAAGAAAAGTCCAAGAAAAGACCAAGACTAGCCAAAAAAAAGACCAAAAAAAACTAAAAAAGATTAAAAAAGACCAAAAAAGACCAAAAAAGACCAATTAAAGACCAAGAATAGACCAACAATAGACCAAGAATAGACCAAGAATAGACCAATAATAGACCAAGAAAAAGACCAAGAAAAGACCAAGAATAGCCAAAAAAAGACCAAAAAAAACCAAAAAAAAACAAAAAAGACCCTCTGAGCCCTCAGAACCTTCAGAGCCCTCAGAGCCCTCAGAGCACTCAGAGCCCTCAGAGCCCAAAAGACCAAAAAAGACCAAAAAAGACCAAAACAAGACCAATTAAAGACCAAGAAAAGACCAAGAATAGACCAAGAATAGACCAAGAATAGACTAAAAATAGACCAAGAATAGACCAAGAATAGACCAAGAATAGACCAAGAAAAGACCAAGAATAGACCAAGAAAAGACCAAGAAAAGACCAAGAAAAGACCAAGAAAAAACCAAGAATAGCCAAAAAAAAACCAAAAAAAAATAAAAAAGATTAAAAAAGACCAAAAAAGATCAAAAAAGACCAATTAAAGAACAAGAATAGACCAAGAATAGACCAAGAATAGACCAAGAATAGACCAAGAATAGACCAAGAATAGACCAAGAAAAGACCAAGAAAAGACCAAGAATATTAAAAAAAAGATCAAAAAAAACCAAAAAAGAACAAAAAAGACCCTCTGAGCCCTCAGAACCTTCAGAGCCTTCAGAGCCCTCAGAGCACTCAGAGCCCTCAGAGCCCAAAAGACCAAAAAAGACCAAAAAAGACCAAGAAAAGACCAAGAAAAGACCAAGAAAAGAACACGAATAGACCACGAATAGACCACGAATAGACCACGAATAGACCACGAATAGACCACGAATAGACCACGAATAGACCACGAATAGACCACGAATAGACCACGAATAGACCACGAATAGACCACGAATAGACCACGAATAGACCACGAATAGACCACGAATAGACCACGAATAGACCACGAATAGACCACGAGACCACGAAAAGACCACGAAAAGACCACGAACAGACCACGAACAGACCAAGAACAGACCAAGAACAGACCAAGAACAGACCAAGAACAGACCAAGAACAGACCAAGAACAGACCAAGAACAGACCAAGAACAGACCAAGAACAGACCAAAAACAGACCAAGAACAGACCAAGAACAGACCAAGAAAAGACCAAGAAAAGACCAAGAAAAGACCAAGAAAAGACCGCGAATAGACCGCGAATAGACCACGAATAGACCACGAATAGACCACGAATAGACCACGAATAGACCACGAATAGACCACGAATAGACCACGAAAAGACCAAGAAAAAACCAAGAAAAGACCAAGAAAAGACCAAGAAAAGACCAAGAAAAGACCAAGAAAAGACCGCTAATAGACCGCGAATAGACCGCGAATAGACCACGAATAGACCACGAATAGACCACGAATAGACCACGAATAGACCACGAATAGACCACGAATAGACCACGAATAGACCACGAATAGACCACGAAAAGACCAAGAAAAGACCAAGAAAAGACCAAGAAAAGACCAAGAAAAAACCAAGAAAAGACCAAGAATAGACCAAGAATAGACCAAGAATAGACCAAGAATAGACCAAGAACAGACCAAGAACAGACCAAGAACAGACCAAGAACAGACCAAGAACAGACCAAGAACAGACCAAGAACAGACCAAGAACAGACCAAGAACAGACCAAGAACAAACCAAGAACAGACCAAGAAAAGACCGCGAATAGACTGCGAATAGACCGCGAATAGACCGCGAATAGACCACGAAAAGACCCAGAATAGACCAAGAAAAGACCAAGAAAAGACCAAGAAAAGACCAAGAATAGACCACGAATAGACCACGAATAGACCACGAATAGACCACGAATAGACCACAAATAGACCACGAAAAGACCACGAAAAGACCACGAAAAGACCACGAACAGACCATGAACAGACCAAGAACAGACCAAGAACAGACCAAGAACAGACCAAGAACAGACCAAGAAAAGACCAAGAATAGCCAAAAAAAGACCAAAAAAAACCAAAAAAGAACAAAAAAGACCCTCTGAGCCCTCAGAACCTTCAGAGCCTTCAGAGCCCTCAGAGCACTCAGAGCCCTCAGAGCCCAAAAGACCAAAAAAGACCAAAAAAGACCAAGAAAAGACCAAGAAAAGACCAAGAAAAGAACACGAATAGACCACGAATAGACCACGAATAGACCACGAATAGACCACGAATAGACCACGAATAGACCACGAATAGACCACGAATAGACCACGAATAGACCACGAATAGACCACGAATAGACCACAAATAGACCACGAATAGACCACGAATAGACCACGAATAGACCACGAATAGACCACGAGACCACGAAAAGACCACGAAAAGACCACGAACAGACCACGAACAGACCAAGAACAGACCAAGAACAGACCAAGAACAGACCAAGAACAGACCAAGAACAGACCAAGAACAGACCAAGAACAGACCAAGAACAGACCAAGAACAGACCAAGAACAGACCAAAAACAGACCAAGAACAGACCAAGAACAGACCAAGAAAAGACCAAGAAAAGACCAAGAAAAGACCAAGAAAAGACCGCGAATAGACCGCGAATAGACCACGAATAGACCACGAATAGACCACGAATAGACCACGAATAGACCACGAATAGACCACGAATAGACCACGAATAGACCACGAATAGACCACGAAAAGACCAAGAAAAGACCAAGAAAAGACCAAGAAAAAACCAAGAAAAAACCAAGAAAAGACCAAGAAAAGACCGCTAATAGACCGCGAATAGACCGCGAATAGACCACGAATAGACCACGAATAGACCACGAATAGACCACGAATAGACCACGAATAGACCACGAATAGACCACGAATAGACCACGAATAGACCACGAAAAGACCACGATAGACCAAGAACAGACCAAGAACAGACCAACAACAGACCAAGAATAGACTAAGAATAGACCAAGAATAGACCAAGAAAAGACCAAGAATAGACCAAGAAAAGACCAAGAAAAGACCAAGAAAAGACCAAGAAAAGACCAAGAATAGCCAAAAATAGACCAAGAATAGACCAAGAATAGATTAAGAATAGACCAAGAAAAGACCAAGAATAGACCAAGAAAAGACCACGAAAAGACCACGATAGACCAAGAACAGACCAAGAACAGACCAACAACAGACCAAGAACAGACCAAGAACAGACCAAGAACAGACCAAGAACAGACCAAGAAAAGACCAATAAAAGACCAAGAAAAGACCAATAAAAGACCAAGAAAAGACCAAGAAAAGACCAAGAAAAGACCAAGAAAAGACCAAGAAAAGACCAAGAAAAGACCAAGAAAAGACCAAGAAAAGACCAAGAAAAGACCAAGAAAAGACCAAGAAAAGACCAAGAAAAGACCACGAATAGACCACGAATAGACCACGAATAGACCACGAATAGACCACGAATAGACCACAAATAGACCACGAATAGACCACGAATAGACCACGAATAGACCAAGAATAGACCAAGAATAGACCAAGAATAGACCACGAATAGACCACGAATAGACCACGAATAGACCACGAATAGACCACAAATAGACCACGAATAGACCACGAATAGACCAAGAATAGACCAAGAATAGACCAAGAACAGACCAAGAACAGACCAAGAACAGACCAAGAACAGACCAAGAACAGACCAAGAACAGACCAAGAACAGACCAAGAACAGACCAAGAACAGACCAAAAACAGACCAAGAACAGACCAAGAACAAACCAAGAACAGACCAAGAAAAGACCGCGAATAGACTGCGAATAGACCGCGAATAGACCAAGAATAGACCAAGAATAGACCAAGAATAGACTAAGAATAGACCAAGAATAGACCAAGAAAAGACCAAGAATAGACCAAGAAAAGACCAAGAAAAGACCAAGAAAAGACCAAGAAAAGACCAAGAATAGCCAAAAATAGACCAAGAATAGACCAAGAATAGACCAAGAATAGACCAAGAAAAGACCAAGAATAGACCAAGAAAAGACCACGAAAAGACCACGATAGACCAAGAACAGACCAAGAACAGACCAACAACAGACCAAGAACAGACCAAGAACAGACCAAGAACAGACCAAGAACAGACCAAGAAAAGACCAATAAAAGACCAAGAAAAGACCAAGAAAAGACCAAGAAAAGACCAAGAAAAGACCAAGAAAAGACCAAGAAAAGACCAAGAAAAGACCAAGAAAAGACCAAGAAAAGACCAAGAAAAGACCAAGAAAAGACCAAGAAAAGACCACGAATAGACCACGAATAGACCACGAATAGACCACGAATAGACCACGAATAGACCACAAATAGACCACGAATAGACCACGAATAGACCACGAAAAGACCAAGAAAAGACCAAGAAAAGACCAAGAAAAGACCAAGAAAAAACCAAGAAAAGACCAAGAATAGACCAAGAATAGACCAAGAATAGACCAAGAATAGACCAAGAATAGACCAAGAACAGACCAAGAACAGACCAAGAACAGACCAAGAACAGACCAAGAACAGACCAAGAACAGACCAAGAAAAGACCAAGAAAAGACCAAGAAAAGACCAAGAAAAGACCAAGAAAAGACCGCGAATAGACCGCGAATAGACCGCGAATAGACCACGAATAGACCACGAATAGACCACGAATAGACCACGAATAGACCACGAATAGACCACGAATAGACCACGAATAGACCACGAAAAGACCAAGAAAAGACCAAGAAAAGACCAAGAAAAGACCAAGAAAAGACCAAGAAAAGACCAAGAAAAGACCGCTAATAGACCGCGAATAGACCACGAATAGACCACGAATAGACCAAGAATAGACCAAGAATAGACCAAGAATAGACTAAGAATAGACCAAGAATAGACCAAGAAAAGACCAAGAATAGACCAAGAAAAGACCAAGAAAAGACCAAGAAAAGACCAAGAAAAGACCAAGAATAGCCAAAAATAGACCAAGAATAGACCAAGAATAGATTAAGAATAGACCAAGAAAAGACCAAGAATAGACCAAGAAAAGACCACGAAAAGACCACGATAGACCAAGAACAGACCAAGAACAGACCAACAACAGACCAAGAACAGACCAAGAACAGACCAAGAACAGACCAAGAACAGACCAAGAAAAGACCAATAAAAGACCAAGAAAAGACCAAGAAAAGACCAAGAAAAGACCAAGAAAAGACCAAGAAAAGACCAAGAAAAGACCAAGAATAGACCAAGAAAAGACCAAGAAAAGACCAAGAAAAGACCAAGAAAAGACCAAGAAAAGACCAAAAATAGCCAAAAAAAGACCAAAAAAAATAGAAAAGATTAAAAAAGACCAAAAAAGACCAAAAAAGACCAATTAAAGACCAAAAATAGACCAAGAATTGACCAAGAATAGACCAAGAAAAGACCAAGAATAGACCAAGAATAGCCAAAAAAAGACCAAAAAAAACTAAAAAAGATTAAAAAAGACCAAAAAAGACCAAAAAAGACCAATTAAAGACCAAGAATAGACCGCGAATAGACCACGAATAGACCACGAATAGACCACGAATAGACCACAATAGACCAAGAATAGACCACGAATAGACCACGAATAGACCACGAATAGACCACGAATAGACCACGAAAAGACCAAGAAAAGACCAAGAAAAGACCAAGAAAAAACCAAGAAAAGACCAAGAATAGACCAAGAATAGACCAAGAATAGACCAAGAATAGACCAAGAATAGACCAAGAATAGACCAAGAATAGACCAAGAATAGACCAAGAATAGACCAAGAATAGACCAAGAATAGACCAAGAATAGACCAAGAATAGACCAAAAAATACCAAAAAATACCAAAAAAGACTAAAAAAGATCAAAAAAAATCAAAAAAAACCAAAAAAGACCAAAAAAGACTAAAAAAGACACTCTGAGCCGTCAGAGCCTTCAGAGCCCTCAGAGCCCTCAGAGCCCTCAGAGCCCTCAGAGCCCAAAAGACTAAAAAAGACCAAAAAAGACCAAAAAAGACCAAAAAGACCAAAAAAGATCAAAAAAGACCAATTAAAGACCCTCTGAGCCGTCAGAGCCTTCAGAGCCCTCAGACTCCTCAAAGTCCTCAGAGCCCAAAAGACCATAAAAGACCAAAAAAACCAAGAAAAGACCAAGAAAAGACCAAGAATAGACCAAGAATAGACCAAGAATAGACCAAGAATAGACCAAGAATAGACCAAGAATAGACCAAGAATAGACCAAGAATAGACCAAGAAAAGACCCAGAATAGACCAAGAAAAGACCAAGAAAAGACCAAGAAAAGACCAAGAATAGACCACGAATAGACCACGAATAGACCACGAATAGACCACGAATAGACCACGAATAGACCACGAAAAGACCACGAAAAGACCACGAAAAGACCACGAACAGACCATGAACAGACCAAGAACAGACCAAGAACAGACCAAGAACAGACCAAGAACAGACCAAGAAAAGACCAAGAATAGCCAAAAAAAGACCAAAAAAAACCAAAAAAGAACAAAAAAGACCCTCTGAGCCCTCAGAACCTTCAGAGCCTTCAGAGCCCTCAGAGCACTCAGAGCCCTCAGAGCCCAAAAGACCAAAAAAGACCAAAAAAGACCAAGAAAAGACCAAGAAAAGACCAAGAAAAGACCACGAATAGACCACGAATAGACCACGAATAGACCACGAATAGACCACGAATAGACCACGAATAGACCACGAATAGACCACGAATAGACCACGAATAGACCACGAATAGACCACGAATAGACCACGAATAGACCACGAATAGACCACGAATAGACCACGAATAGACCACGAATAGACCACGAATAGACCACGAGACCACGAAAAGACCACGAAAAGACCACGAACAGACCACGAACAGACCAAGAACAGACCAAGAACAGACCAAGAACAGACCAAGAACAGACCAAGAACAGACCAAGAACAGACCAAGAACAGACCAAGAACAGACCAAGAACAGACCAAAAACAGACCAAGAACAGACCAAGAACAGACCAAGAAAAGACCAAGAAAAGACCAAGAAAAGACCAAGAAAAGACCGCGAATAGACCGCGAATAGACCACGAATAGACCACGAATAGACCACGAATAGACCACGAATAGACCACGAATAGACCACGAATAGACCACGAATAGACCACGAATAGACCACGAAAAGACCAAGAAAAGACCAAGAAAAGACCAAGAAAAGACCAAGAAAAGACCAAGAAAAGACCAAGAAAAGACCGCTATTAGACCGCGAATAGACCGCGAATAGACCACGAATAGACCACGAATAGACCACGAATAGACCACGAAAAGACCACGAATAGACCACGAATAGACCACGAATAGACCACGAATAGACCACGAAAAGACCAAGAAAAGACCAAGAAAAGACCAAGAAAAGACCAAGAAAAAACCAAGAAAAGACCAAGAATAGACCAAGAATAGACCAAGAATAGACCAAGAATAGACCAAGAATAGACCAAGAACAGACCAAGAACAGACCAAGAACAGACCAAGAACAGACCAAGAACAGACCAAGAATAGACCAAGAATAGACCACGAATAGACCACGAATAGACCACGAATAGACCACAAATAGACCACGAATAGACCACGAATAGACCACGAATAGACCACGACTAGACCAAGAATAGACCAAGAATAGACCAAAAATAGACCAAGAATAGACCAAGAATAGACCAAGAAAAGACCACGAATAGACCAAGAATACCACCAAGAATAGACCAAGAATAGACCAAGAATAGACCACAAATAGACCACAAATAGACCACGAATAGACCACGAATAGACCACGAATAGACCAAGAATAGACCAAGAATAGACCACGAATAGACCACGAATAGACCACGAATAGACCACGAATAGACCACGAATAGACCACGAATAGACCAAGAATAGACCAAGAATAGACCAAAAATAGACCAAGAATAGACCAAGAATAGACCAAGAAAAGACCACGAATAGACCAAGAATACCACCAAGAATAGACCACGAATAGACCACGAATAGACCACAAATAGACCACAAATAGACCACGAATAGACCACGAATAGACCACGAATAGACCAAGAATAGACCAAGAATAGACCAAGAATAGACCACGAATAGACCACGAATAGACCACGAATAGACCACGAATAGACCACGAATAGACCACGAATAGACCACGAATAGACCACGAATAGACCAAGAATAGACCAAGAATAGACCAAAAATAGACCAAGAATAGGCCAAGAATAGACCAAGAAAAGACCACGAATAGACCAAGAATACCACCAAGAATAGACCAAGAATAGACCAAGAATAGACCAAGAAAAGACCAAGAAAAGACCAAGAAAAGACCAAGAAAAGACCAAGAAAAGACCAAGAAAAGACCAAGAATAGCCAAAAATAGACCAAGAATAGACCAAGAATTGACCAAGAATAGACCAAGAAAAGACCAAGAATAGACCAAGAAAAGACCAAGAAAAGACCAAGAAAAGACCAAGAAAAGACCAAGAATAGCCAAAAAAAGACCAAAAAAAACTAAAAAAGATTAAAAAAGACCAAAAAAGACCAAAAAAGACCAATTAAAGACCAAGAATAGACCACAATAGACCAAGAATAGACCAAGAATAGACCAATAATAGACCAAGAAAAAGACCAAGAAAAGACCAAGAATAGCCAAAAAAAGACCAAAAAAAACCAAAAAAGAACAAAAAAGACCCTCTGAGCCCTCAGAACCTTCAGAGCCCTCAGAGCCCTCAGAGCACTCAGAGCCCTCAGAGCCCAAAAGACCAAAAAAGACCAAAAAAGACCAAAAAAAGACCAATTAAAGACCAAGAAAAGACCAAGAATAGACCAAGAATAGACCAAGAATAGACTAAAAATAGACCAAGAATAGACCAAGAATAGACCAAGAATAGACCAAGAAAAGACCAAGAATAGACCAAGAAAAGACCAAGAAAAGACCAAGAAAAGACCAAGAAAAAACCAAGAATAGCCAAAAAAAAACCAAAAAAAACTAAAAAAGATTAAAAAAGACCAAAAAAGATCAAAAAAGACCAATTAAAGAACAAGAATAGACCAAGAATAGACCAAGAATAGACCAAGAATAGACCAAGAATAGACCAAGAATAGACCAAGAATAGACCAAGAAAAGACCAAGAAAAGACCAAGAATATCAAAAAAAAGATAAAAAAAAAACCAAAAAAGAACAAAAAAGACCCTCTGAGCCCTCAGAACCTTCAGAGCCTTCAGAGCCCTCAGAGCACTCAGAGCCCTCAGAGCCCAAAAGACCAAAAAAGACCAAAAAAGACCAAGAAAAGACCAAGAAAAGACCAAGAAAAGAACACGAATAGACCACGAATAGACCACGAATAGACCACGAATAGACCACGAATAGACCACGAATAGACCACGAATAGACCACGAATAGACCACGAATAGACCACGAATAGACCACGAATAGACCACAAATAGACCACAAATAGACCACGAATAGACCACGAATAGACCACGAATAGACCACGAATAGACCACGAGACCACGAAAAGACCACGAAAAGACCACGAACAGACCACGAACAGACCAAGAACAGACCAAGAACAGACCAAGAACAGACCAAGAACAGACCAAGAACAGACCAAGAACAGACCAAAAACAGACCAAGAACAGACCAAGAACAGACCAAGAAAAGACCAAGAAAAGACCAAGAAAAGACCAAGAAAAGACCGCGAATAGACCGCGAATAGACCACGAATAGACCACGAATAGACCACGAATAGACCACGAATAGACCACGAATAGACCACGAATAGACCACGAATAGACCACGAATAGACCACGAAAAGACCAAGAAAAGACCAAGAAAAGACCAAGAAAAGACCAAGAAAAGACCAAGAAAAGACCGCTAATAGACCGCGAATAGACCGCGAATAGACCACGAATAGACCACGAATAGACCACGAATAGACCACGAAAAGACCAAGAAAAGACCAAGAAAAGACCAAGAAAAGACCAAGAAAAGACCAAGAAAAGACCGCTAATAGACCGCGAATAGACCGCGAATAGACCACGAATAGACCACGAATAGACCACGAATAGACCACGAATAGACCACGAATAGACCACGAATAGACCACGAATAGACCACGAAAAGACCAAGAAAAGACCAAGAAAAGACCAAGAAAAGACCAAGAAAAAACCAAGAAAAGACCAAGAATAGACCAAGAATAGACCAAGAATAGACCAAGAATAGACCAAGAATAGACCAAGAACAGACCAAGAACAGACCAAGAACAGACCAAGAACAGACCAAGAACAGACCAAGAACAGACCAAGAACAGACCAAGAACAGACCAAGAACAAACCAAGAACAGACCAAGAAAAGACCGCGAATAGACTGCGAATAGACCGCGAATAGACCGCGAATAGACCACGAATAGACCACGAATAGACCAAGAATAGACCAAGAATAGACCAAGAAAAGACCAAGAAAAGACCAAGAAAAGACCAAGAAAAGACCAAGAAAAGACCAAGAAAAGACCAAGAAAAGACCAAGAATAGCCAAAAATAGACTAAGAATAGACCAAGAATAGACCAAGAATAGACCAAGAAAAGACCAAGAATAGACCAAGAAAAGACCAAGAAAAGACCAAGAAAAGACCAAGAAAAGACCAAAAATAGCCAAAAAAAGACCAAAAAAAATAGAAAAGATTAAAAAAGACCAAAAAAGACCAAAAAAGACCAATTAAAGACCAAAAATAGACCAAGAATTGACCAAGAATAGACCAAGAAAAGACCAAGAATAGACCAAGAATAGCCAAAAAAAGACCAAAAAAAACTAAAAAAGATTAAAAAAGACCAAAAAAGACCAAAAAAGACCAATTAAAGACCAAGAATAGACCGCGAATAGACCACGAATAGACCACGAATAGACCACGAATAGACCACAATAGACCAAGAATAGACCACGAATAGACCACGAATAGACCACGAATAGACCACGAATAGACCACGAAAAGACCAAGAAAAGACCAAGAAAAGACCAAGAAAAAACCAAGAAAAGACCAAGAATAGACCAAGAATAGACCAAGAATAGACCAAGAATAGACCAAGAATAGACCAAGAGTAGACCAAGAATAGACCAAGAATAGACCAAGAATAGACCAAGAATAGACCAAGAATAGACCAAAAAATACCAAAAAATACCAAAAAAGACTAAAAAAGATCAAAAAAAATCAAAAAAAACCAAAAAAGACCAAAAAAGACCAAAAAAGACCAAAAAAGACCAAGAAAAGACCAAGAAAAGACCAAGAAAAGAACACGAATAGACCACGAATAGACCACGAATAGACCACGAATAGACCACGAATAGACCACGAATAGACCACGAATAGACCACAAATAGACCACGAATAGACCACGAATAGACCACGAATAGACCACAAATAGACCACGAATAGACCACGAATAGACCACGAATAGACCACGAATAGACCACGAGACCACGAAAAGACCACGAAAAGACCACGAACAGACCACGAACAGACCAAGAACAGACCAAGAACAGACCAAGAACAGACCAAGAACAGACCAAGAACAGACCAAGAACAGACCAAGAACAGACCAAAAACAGACCAAGAACAGACCAAGAACAGACCAAGAAAAGACCAAGAAAAGACCAAGAAAAGACCAAGAAAAGACCGCGAATAGACCGCGAATAGACCACGAATAGACCACGAATAGACCACGAATAGACCACGAATAGACCACGAATAGACCACGAATAGACCACGAATAGACCACGAATAGACCACGAAAAGACCAAGAAAAGACCAAGAAAAGACCAAGAAAAGACCAAGAAAAAACCAAGAAAAGACCAAGAATAGACCAAGAATAGACCAAGAATAGACCAAGAATAGATCAAGAATAGACCAAGAACAGACCAAGCACAGACCAAGAACAGACCAAGAACAGACCAAGAACAGACCAAGAACAGACCAAGAACAGACCAAGAACAGACCAAGAACAAACCAAGAACAGACCAAGAAAAGACCGCGAATAGACTGCGAATAGACCGCGAATAGACCGCGAATAGACCACGAATAGACCACGAATAGACCAAGAATAGACCAAGAATAGACCAAGAAAAGACCAAGAAAAGACCAAGAAAAGACCAAGAAAAGACCAAGAAAAGACCAAGAAAAGACCAAGAAAAGACCAAGAATAGCCAAAAATAGACTAAGAATAGACCAAGAATAGACCAAGAATAGACCAAGAAAAGACCAAGAATAGACCAAGAAAAGACCAAGAAAAGACCAAGAAAAGACCAAGAAAAGACCAAAATAGCCAAAAAAAGACCAAAAAAAATAGAAAAGATTAAAAAAGACCAAAAAAGACCAAAAAAGACCAATTAAAGACCAAAAATAGACCAAGAATTGACCAAGAATAGACCAAGAAAAGACCAAGAATAGACCAAGAATAGCCAAAAAAAGACCAAAAAAAACTAAAAAAGATTAAAAAAGACCAAAAAAGACCAAAAAAGACCAATTAAAGACCAAGAATAGACCGCGAATAGACCACGAATAGACCACGAATAGACCACGAATAGACCACAAATAGACCAAGAATAGACCACGAATAGACCACGAATAGACCACGAATAGACACGAATAGACCACGAAAAGACCAAGAAAAGACCAAGAAAAGACCAAGAAAAAACCAAGAAAAGACCAAGAAGAGACCAAGAATAGACCAAGAAAAGACCAAGAAAAGACCAAGAAAAGACCAAGAAAAGACCAAGAATAGCCAAAAAAAAGACCAAAAAAAACTAAAAAAGATTAAAAAAGACCAAAAAAGACCAAAAAAGACCAATTAAAGACCAAGAATAGACCACAATAGACCAAGAATAGACCAAGAATAGACCAATAATAGACCAAGAAAAAGACCAAGAAAAGACCAAGAATAGCCAAAAAAAGACCAAAAAAAACCAAAAAAGAACAAAAAAGACCCTCTGAGCCCTCAGAACCTTCAGAGCCCTCAGAGCCCTCAGAGCACTCAGAGCCCTCAGAGCCAAAAGACCAAAAAAGACCAAAAAAGACCAAAAAAAGACCAATTAAAGACCAAGAAAAGACCAAGAATAGACCAAGAATAGACCAAGAATAGACTAAAAATAGACCAAGAATAGACCAAGAATAGACCAAGAATAGACCAAGAAAAGACCAAGAATAGACCAAGAAAAGACCAAGAAAAGACCAAGAAAAGACCAAGAAAAAACCAAGAATAGCCAAAAAAAAACCAAAAAAAACTAAAAAAGATTAAAAAAGACCAAAAAAGATCAAAAAAGACCAATTAAAGAACAAGAATAGACCAAGAATAGACCAAGAATAGACCAAGAATAGACCAAGAATAGACCAAGAATAGACCAAGAATAGACCAAGAAAAGACCAAGAAAAGACCAAGAATATCAAAAAAAAGATAAAAAAAAAACCAAAAAAGAACAAAAAAGACCCTCTGAGCCCTCAGAACCTTCAGAGCCTTCAGAGCCCTCAGAGCACTCAGAGCCCTCAGAGCCCAAAAGACCAAAAAAGACCAAAAAAGACCAAGAAAAGACCAAGAAAAGACCAAGAAAAGAACACGAATAGACCACGAATAGACCACGAATAGACCACGAATAGACCACGAATAGACCACGAATAGACCACGAATAGACCACGAATAGACCACGAATAGACCACGAATAGACCACGAATAGACCACGAATAGACCACAAATAGACCACGAATAGACCACGAATAGACCACGAATAGACCACGAATAGACCACGAGACCACGAAAAGACCACGAAAAGACCACGAACAGACCACGAACAGACCAAGAACAGACCAAGAACAGACCAAGAACAGACCAAGAACAGACCAAGAACAGACCAAGAACAGACCAAAAACAGACCAAGAACAGACCAAGAACAGACCAAGAAAAGACCAAGAAAAGACCAAGAAAAGACCAAGAAAAGACCGCGAATAGACCGCGAATAGACCACGAATAGACCACGAATAGACCACGAATAGACCACGAATAGACCACGAATAGACCACGAATAGACCACGAATAGACCACGAATAGACCACGAAAAGACCAAGAAAAGACCAAGAAAAGACCAAGAAAAGACCAAGAAAAGACCAAGAAAAGACCGCTAATAGACCGCGAATAGACCGCGAATAGACCACGAATAGACCACGAATAGACCACGAATAGACCACGAAAAGACCAAGAAAAGACCAAGAAAAGACCAAGAAAAGACCAAGAAAAGACCAAGAAAAGACCGCTAATAGACCGCGAATAGACCGCGAATAGACCACGAATAGACCACGAATAGACCACGAATAGACCACGAATAGACCACGAATAGACCACGAATAGACCACGAATAGACCACGAATAGACCACGAATAGACCACGAATAGACCACGAAAAGACCAAGAAAAGACCAAGAAAAGACCAAGAAAAGACCAAGAAAAAACCAAGAAAAGACCAAGAATAGACCAAGAATAGACCAAGAATAGACCAAGAATAGACCAAGAATAGACCAAGAACAGACCAAGAACAGACCAAGAACAGACCAAGAACAGACCAAGAACAGACCAAGAACAGACCAAGAACAGACCAAGAACAGACCAAGAACAAACCAAGAACAGACCAAGAAAAGACCGCGAATAGACTGCGAATAGACCGCGAATAGACCGCGAATAGACCACGAATAGACCACGAATAGACCAAGAATAGACCAAGAATAGACCAAGAAAAGACCAAGAAAAGACCAAGAAAAGACCAAGAAAAGACCAAGAAAAGACCAAGAAAAGACCAAGAAAAGACCAAGAATAGCCAAAAATAGACTAAGAATAGACCAAGAATAGACCAAGAATAGACCAAGAAAAGACCAAGAATAGACCAAGAAAAGACCAAGAAAAGACCAAGAAAAGACCAAGAAAAGACCAAAAATAGCCAAAAAAAGACCAAAAAAAATAGAAAAGATTAAAAAAGACCAAAAAAGACCAAAAAAGACCAATTAAAGACCAAAAATAGACCAAGAATTGACCAAGAATAGACCAAGAAAAGACCAAGAATAGACCAAGAATAGCCAAAAAAAGACCAAAAAAAACTAAAAAAGATTAAAAAAGACCAAAAAAGACCAAAAAAGACCAATTAAAGACCAAGAATAGACCGCGAATAGACCACGAATAGACCACGAATAGACCACGAATAGACCACAATAGACCAAGAATAGACCACGAATAGACCACGAATAGACCACGAATAGACCACGAATAGACCACGAAAAGACCAAGAAAAGACCAAGAAAAGACCAAGAAAAAACCAAGAAAAGACCAAGAATAGACCAAGAATAGACCAAGAATAGACCAAGAATAGACCAAGAATAGACCAAGAGTAGACCAAGAATAGACCAAGAATAGACCAAGAATAGACCAAGAATAGACCAAGAATAGACCAAAAAATACCAAAAAATACCAAAAAAGACTAAAAAAGATCAAAAAAAATCAAAAAAAACCAAAAAAGACCAAAAAAGACCAAAAAAGACCAAAAAAGACCAAGAAAAGACCAAGAAAAGACCAAGAAAAGAACACGAATAGACCACGAATAGACCACGAATAGACCACGAATAGACCACGAATAGACCACGAATAGACCACGAATAGACCACAAATAGACCACGAATAGACCACGAATAGACCACGAATAGACCACAAATAGACCACGAATAGACCACGAATAGACCACGAATAGACCACGAATAGACCACGAGACCACGAAAAGACCACGAAAAGACCACGAACAGACCACGAACAGACCAAGAACAGACCAAGAACAGACCAAGAACAGACCAAGAACAGACCAAGAACAGACCAAGAACAGACCAAGAACAGACCAAAAACAGACCAAGAACAGACCAAGAACAGACCAAGAAAAGACCAAGAAAAGACCAAGAAAAGACCAAGAAAAGACCGCGAATAGACCGCGAATAGACCACGAATAGACCACGAATAGACCACGAATAGACCACGAATAGACCACGAATAGACCACGAATAGACCACGAATAGACCACGAATAGACCACGAAAAGACCAAGAAAAGACCAAGAAAAGACCAAGAAAAGACCAAGAAAAGACCAAGAAAAGACCGCTAATAGACCGCGAATAGACCGCGAATAGACCACGAATAGACCACGAATAGACCACGAATAGACCACGAAAAGACCAAGAAAAGACCAAGAAAAGACCAAGAAAAGACCAAGAAAAGACCAAGAAAAGACCGCTAATAGACCGCGAATAGACCGCGAATAGACCACGAATAGACCACGAATAGACCACGAATAGACCACGAATAGACCACGAATAGACCACGAATAGACCACGAATAGACCACGAATAGACCACGAATAGACCACGAATAGACCACGAAAAGACCAAGAAAAGACCAAGAAAAGACCAAGAAAAGACCAAGAAAAAACCAAGAAAAGACCAAGAATAGACCAAGAATAGACCAAGAATAGACCAAGAATAGATCAAGAATAGACCAAGAACAGACCAAGCACAGACCAAGAACAGACCAAGAACAGACCAAGAACAGACCAAGAACAGACCAAGAACAGACCAAGAACAGACCAAGAACAAACCAAGAACAGACCAAGAAAAGACCGCGAATAGACTGCGAATAGACCGCGAATAGACCGCGAATAGACCACGAATAGACCACGAATAGACCAAGAATAGACCAAGAATAGACCAAGAAAAGACCAAGAAAAGACCAAGAAAAGACCAAGAAAAGACCAAGAAAAGACCAAGAAAAGACCAAGAAAAGACCAAGAATAGCCAAAAATAGACTAAGAATAGACCAAGAATAGACCAAGAATAGACCAAGAAAAGACCAAGAATAGACCAAGAAAAGACCAAGAAAAGACCAAGAAAAGACCAAGAAAAGACCAAAAATAGCCAAAAAAAGACCAAAAAAAATAGAAAAGATTAAAAAAGACCAAAAAAGACCAAAAAAGACCAATTAAAGACCAAAAATAGACCAAGAATTGACCAAGAATAGACCAAGAAAAGACCAAGAATAGACCAAGAATAGCCAAAAAAAGACCAAAAAAAACTAAAAAAGATTAAAAAAGACCAAAAAAGACCAAAAAAGACCAATTAAAGACCAAGAATAGACCGCGAATAGACCACGAATAGACCACGAATAGACCACGAATAGACCACAATAGACCAAGAATAGACCACGAATAGACCACGAATAGACCACGAATAGACCACGAATAGACCACGAAAAGACCAAGAAAAGACCAAGAAAAGACCAAGAAAAAACCAAGAAAAGACCAAGAAGAGACCAAGAATAGACCAAGAATAGACCAAGAATAGACCAAGAATAGACCAAGAATAGACCAAGAATAGACCAAGAATAGACCAAGAATAGACCAAGAATAGACCAAGAATAGACCAAGAATAGACCAAAAAATACCAAAAAATACCAAAAAAGACTAAAAAAGATCAAAAAAAATCAAAAAAAACCAAAAAAGACCAAAAAAGACTAAAAAAGACACTCTGAGCCGTCAGAGCTTTCAGAGCCCTCAGAGCCCTCAGAGCCCTCAGAGCCCTCAGAGCCCAAAAGACTAAAAAAGACCAAAAAAGACCAAAAAAGACCAAAAAGACCAAAAAAGATCAAAAAAGACCAATTAAAGACCCTCTGAGCCGTCAGAGCCTTCAGAGCCCTCAGACTCCTCAAAGCCCTCAGAGCCCAAAAGACCATAAAAGACCAAAAAAACCAAGAAAAGACCAAGAAAAGACCAAGAATAGACCAAGAATAGACCAAGAATAGACCAAGAATAGACCAAGAATAGACCAAGAATAGACCAAGAATAGACCAAGAATAGACCAAGAAAAGACCCAGAATAGACCAAGAAAACACCAAGAAAACACCAAGAAAACACCAAGAATAGACCACGAATAGACCACGAATAGACCACGAATAGACCACGAATAGACCACGAATAGACCACGAAAAGACCACGAAAAGACCACGAAAAGACCACGAACAGACCATGAACAGACCAAGAACAGACCAAGAACAGACCAAGAACAGACCAAGAACAGACCAAGAAAAGACCAAGAATAGCCAAAAAAAGACCAAAAAAAACCAAAAAAGAACAAAAAAGACCCTCTGAGCCCTCAGAACCTTCAGAGCCCTCAGAGCCCTCAGAGCACTCAGAGCCCTCAGAGCCCAAAAGACCAAAAAAGACCAAAAAAGACCAAAAAAGACCAATTAAAGACCAAGAAAAGACCAAGAATAGACCAAGAATATGTGATGATTACAAATCCGTATTTATCAATGTTCACAATAGATGGCGCTGTTTACCAAACGCGCGTAATTCAAACTCGATAAAAACTAAAAGCGTGATAAATAATTATTTAGACACGGTGAATAAAATATAACTATTTTATTCGATATAAACTAAGTATTATTTACTTGACGATGTTGATTCTATCGAATCAATATACACTTTACTTACCTGTCGAAGGGAACCAATCGGACCCTTCTGGACCCCAACTGGGCCCATCTGGACATAGTCTTATATTAGGTCCAGACTAGTGACCCACGAATCCACCGATTCGCACACGGATTGGCTGTTGCCAATCTAGTCGTTCTACAGAACTATATAAGCTCCAGTTTCTCAACCTCTCACCCCCCTGGCTTGATAACTGAACACGTATATTGTCTGTAGTTGAATTGTTATCGTTTGATTTCACTTTCTCTATCGACACATCAGGCCACCTCAGCTCTCCACAATTGGTATTCATTACTATTGTTATTGTTGTTGTAGGGCCTTTTCGGGAAGACCAACCCGGTAATAGACATGCGCTCGCATGAAATGGTCCCGTAACGTTAGCTTGCTGTTCTACGGGACAGTTAGATTTCGTACGGTGGCTTAATATAACGGTCGTATACAGTACGACCTTGCTAAATGAAAGTAGGTCCCTCAGCTAACTTGCCTCAGTCCGCTGCAGGATGGCTGTTGTAAATAGCCCTCGCAGGTTCCTGTCTTTCTGCGATCGGTCCTTCCGCACGTTAAAAGTCGGTAAAGGCCTAATGCACAGGTAACACGCCGGGTTAGTAGCCCGTGAGTAACATCTTCAAGATGTTGCGATAAATAACTACCTGGATAATGGTAATCCAACAGCGGTGGCTGATTAATATTTTACCCGGTGCTCGATCAAGGGATCCCGCCATCGTAAGGCATGCTGGCGGATGGAGGAGTCAAATCCTCCCGCGATGGTTCTCTCGACCGTCCTGATGGTCCCCGCCCCATTGTACCCTCCGGGTTAGTAACCCGTGAACAGGAGTTGAAAAACACTGTGTTAAATAAATTACTCGGGCATTGGTAATCCTGTATTGGCAATATCTTTTATACCGGTAAGTCCATAGAAATGTTTACCTGGTGGTTGGTACTACCGATAGCGATTTAAAGCGTACAATTAAATACTCGGCGCCTGATCACGAGATCTTGTCGTCGTAAGGCATGCTGGCGGATGGAGTCTCAACAACTCCCGCGACGTTCTCTCAATTGTCGTGACGGTCCCCGCCCAATTAATATTTATATAACAATTCATTTGTTATATTACTCTAATCACTGTACTTTTATTCATTTGGAACATGGAATATTCTGCTGAATATTCCCATTTATACGAAGGACTCTTCTTATTATTAGATAATCGAGCTGCGGACCAAATACGTCTCCGTAGCGATATTTGTGACGATGCCGCAAGTTAGCCGTATCCCTCTGGCTTCGCCCGGATCCTCAACCAGTTGATGCCGCCCGTTTACACGCGTCAAGAACCCAATTATGTTATTATAAGTAATAAATATGTTATGTCACACTAAAACTGTAAGTTACGTCTCTTGATTCACACATTCACGTTTGCAAAGATATCCGTAGCTTATCTCGGTTAGGTTGTTGCTAAACTTAGCAACGTCTTGTTTAAACCGAATTATCTATCTCAAAAGGACTAATAAATTAGCCCAAAAGTAGAATCGTCACAAGTGGAGGTTCTACCGAGATAAGGCTGCAAAAATTCAATTGAATTTTGAGTTGTGTGTGTTTATGAGAATTCGGAAATGTGCTTACGGTGTTAAAATTTCAAATGAAATTTTTTACTGATAGAATCAGTGTTTTTGTTTAATGTTCTTTCTTGTGATAGCAATCATAGGAATCTCGTTAGAATCGTCACAAGTGGAGGTTCTACCGAGATAGGCTGCCAAATTTTAAATAAAATTTGAAGTTTTGTATGTCTATGGTGAATTCGAGTAGTGTAACGTTTACGGTGATTTTTGTGTGTAAAAAATAAATTTTGTTTGAGATTTATAAGTGTCTAATATATTTTATTTTTGTCTCAAAGCTTGTTGTAAAGATATTAAGTGTAACTCACTTTATTTCGGTTCTCCGCCGTAGAAATTATATGTTTTAGCAAAACAATAATTTCTACCGCGTGGTCAGGCCTAAAGGCCTAACCCTGAGAATGGAAAAATTTTGCCCAAACTTGTTGAAGTGGACCCCGCCCGGGTAACGTCATTTTGTCGTCGACAATCTGACAAAACCACGCGGTTGGGCCTAATTTTGTAGAAGTTCGACTTTGACGGAATTCTTAAAAAATCCTATCAATTTAACAGTTGTTTTATTTTTAGAATGTTCTAAATAAGTAATTTTGCTTGAGACTTCAAGTTAAACCTAATTTATTTGTCTAAATAAATTAAAAGAAAATTGACATTTTCGAAGGAATTAAAATTTATATTTCAAAGTGGTTTACCTTATTTTACAGACTTGTTCTACATTAAAATGTTGGTTAAAAAAATCATGATTTCAAGACATTGGAATCGAATTCTACGAATGGAGTACCGTTCTAATTTTAGCGAAGAAAATTCTCACTGTCGTGTTGCCTAGCAACCAAGTTGTGCAGAGAAGCCGTCGATTCAAACGATTCGACGCGTCTTATTAAAATTGTGGGTTTTAATACTTTAAAATTCTCATAAAGGGTCATTTTTTTTTATTAAAAAAAATTTGACAATGTTTTAGAGTACTTTGAAAAGTATCCATATTGTTTTGCGATTACGTCATAACCCTGAAATCTGACAAGATTAAGGTTCCACGAACTTTGTGATTTCCACCAACCTCGGATGAGATTGGACTCTCGCGAGACTAGCGTTGATGCTTGACCAATCAGAGAGGTGCCTTGAAGTACCCATACTTCCATTCGAATAGTGTAACCACTGCTTCGTTTGCGACCCTCCTGAACGTTAGCAACTTCATCGTTATCTCTCAGACTTAGGAAATTTTCTTAGTTTAATTTTAGCTATGACTAGTAACCAGCATCACATGAACACCCGCGGTAAGGAACGAACGTGTTTGACCGGTGGAATGAATCTATCCGGGTTTGTACCTGTTCCTAATGGAGCTGAAGAAGTGGGAAACCACGCGGTCCATAATGGCGTTTCAAATGAAACAGCCGGACCGTCTGGAGAGAATAGGATTCCACGTGAACCTACTCCGCTTGGAGAAGAGGAATGCATTCCTGAAGGTTCTCATTTAGGCCGAGGCGGTCTACTATTTTGTCAGGATCACGGTTTGAACCCAAACCAATTTAGATCTTTGACCGAAGTGTTAGATTTTGTGCACGCGCGTCGTGGTACGTCGGAGCATCCTAATTCCCCAGCTAGCCAAAGATTAAATAATTTTAGTCCCACTCCTTCAACACCTATTTCTAGATATAGAAATAAAACTGCACAACAACCTCCTCGTCAAAATCAGTCGAATTTGACACCGGGAGATTTCGATCGTGCTTTTCAGCAACGGTTACGGATGAATAATTTCACGCGCAACCAACAACGAGGATTTACTAATCCAGGGAACTTTGAAAATACGTTCAATAGAACGAATATGGGCCCACCTAATATGGCCAACCCCACTCCAAGTTTCCCAAACGGATCAAATAGTTGTCCGAATCTCGCTGGAAATTTGAACCCAAATTTAAATGCGACAAGAGGTCCAAACCGCCGTTTTGACCCAAATTCTAGATTTGCAAACAATTCTAGTCCAACACCTAACATGCAAAAGGGTCACTCAGTTCCTCCGAACTCGAATAACCCAAATGATATGAATGATTTAAATAATTCTTCCAATCCTGGAACGCAAGGAAATTCCAATAGGCGTTCAAAGAGAGGTTTGTAGCCACTCGACAAGAGCGGACGAACCAACTAACCAAGTTGAGACAACTTGAAACAGAAAGTCTTTATGACTTTATGCACAAGTATTACCAGTTATGGATATTACAAGACAACCTCGACGCGAAAGGGGCTGGAAGTCTTTTTATCGGGAGTGTAACTCCTGCTAACGATTTGCTTTTGCATACGCAAGGCCTAGCGGACTTACCTCTAACAGAGATTTATAACGCTATAACAAAAAGCAAAGGCATGTACAGTCGTACAGCTAATGGAGTAAGGGAAAATAATTCCAATCCAGTTGTTTTCCCACCTCGGAAAACAGATACTCGTCCTCAACAGAAGACCAATGCTAAATCACTAACTTTGGATTCACAAGAACAATTTAATAAATGTGATGAGGAGTTACCCGAGGAGTGTGAAGCCGTTTATTTAATAAATGGAGTAGTAGATCAGACCAGACGTGGTCAATTAGTCTGTTATAACTGTTAACAGCCCAGACATGTGCGTCAAGAATGTACAAATCCAAAACCACGTACAAATTTCAACTCTGAAGAGTTGCAAAAACGAAGTACTCCGGATTCCCCGACTGTGGATCTAACTTCTAAACGGCCTAATAATAGGTGGATAACTCAAGAAGTGTTGGATGCAACATTAGATGCTAAACTTGATGCGAAATAAAATACTTTTGAAAATAAGTTACAAACTTCGCTTACCAACTCGTTGGCAGAAATGGTTAAGACTTTGATCAAACCTGAATCTGCTGATTCAAGTGCTACTAGTTCAAAAAACTAGATCCGGGGGACGAAGGTTTATTCCATCCCCCAGAAGTAGCTAATGCTACATCGGAGACTTTATTTATGGATGTAGACACTACTTGTCTTGAAGTATCCACTAGTCATAGTGGCGGAGTAGATGAGAATCTGCAAGAAATGACGGAGCAATTAAAAAATCTGACATTGTTTCCACACAAGTGTTACACGAAGAAATTCTGTAGACTTCGCCGACTCAACAGAGTCATAGGTGGTAATAACTTGCACAATATTACTTTGGGTAATAATAAAGATGATCCTCGAATGAAGATCACAATTGGTGGGCTCACCTACAACGCGCTCATGGATACAGGAGCATCTCAATGTTACATTGGGGAACAACTTTTGTCTGAAACTCAGGCCCTGCCAGAATTCTTACAAGAGGCTCCCAGAAACATGCTAGTTAACGCCGTAGGCGTAGCACACAAACCTGTCGGACAAATAACTTTGTGCGTACAGTGGGCTGATGAATTTACGCCAATGAATTTCATCGTTTTAGCAAAACAAGTTTGTGGCTTGATACTGGGTCACAATTTCATGCGCAGACAAAAGATCAGTCCACACCCCCATCTCCAAGAGTTCTCTTGTGCAGATAAAGCCAATTGGTCCGCCCCTTATGAGTCGGAAGAAGCCAATTTGGCCCTTGCCCCGTTGAATCGAATCACTTTCGAGTATTTAGAAAGTCTAACGACTGCAGTTGACTCAATTGAGCTGACAGACACTCCCGTGTTACCATGGGATGAGAAATTAGTTGAGGAGAGCGACTGCACTCCAGAACAACGACTAGCACTTTGCGAAGTGGTTAACGAGATACCAAATGTATTTCGTGATCAAGTTGGGTGCACTAATGTGACCCAACACCGTATCAAGTTCAAAGAAGGGCATTCATTGCCCAAAATGCAGTATAGAATGTATAACCCGGCCAAGAGAGCCATTATGACCAAACTAGCTGCAGAATTAGAACAGGATGGACTCATTGAAAAGGCCAAAGGGCCCTTCATAAGTCATCCAGTCATTGTTGCAAAGCCTGACGGCTCGTATAGGATGTGTATTGACTACTGGTGGCTGAATGCCATCACCGAAGTCGAAGTAATACAAATGCCAAGCATTGACCATAATACTGGTCCTGCTAAGTATTTTACGTCCATTGACCTTGTCAAAGGTTATTACCAAGTCGAGATGTGTAAAGAAGATCGTCCAAAGACGGCATTTTACACGCCAAATGGTCCATATCAATTTGTGCAAATGCCGTTTGGCCTTTGCAATGCGCCTTGTACTTTCCAGCGTCTGATGGAAGGCATTTTAGGCTCAGTTTTGCAAGACTACGCGTTAGTTTATTTGGATGACGTAATTGTGTATTCAGATAATTGGGATGATCATCTCAAACATGTTCGAGATGTTTTGGAAAGGCTTAACCAAGCCAACATGACAATAAATAAAGCGAAATCTCGTTTTGGGCGTACAGAACTAAAGTTCTTGGGCCATTGGATCAAACCCGAAGGTCTCTTCGGTGATCCCGATAAAATATCGGCGATTATGAAATTTCCCACCCCCACGTGTGCTAAAGACATTCAGCGCTTTCACGGCATGACTAACTTCTTCAGGAAGTTTGTTCCAAATCACGGAACTATTGCCGCACCATACACACGTATGATGACTGAGAAGACTCCATTTGAATGGGGAGATGAGCAGACAGAAGCTTTTAATAAAATTAAAGAGCTACTTTGTGGCGACAATTGTCTACACAAACCAGACATGACTCTGCCATTTGTCGTCATGACTGACGCTTCTCATGAAGGCTTAGGAGCTGTCCTTTGCCAAGATGTCGATATATTCGATGAAAAGAAACAGAAAAACATTTCTGTACCCAGACCTGTAGCTTATGCAAGCAGAGTTTTACGTGGAGCGGAGAAGCGTTATACAACGCCCGAACTCGAATGTCTCGCAGTCGTGTGGGCTATCGATCGATTTAAACCATATCTCGAATATGGTACGTTCACTTTAGAGTCAGATGCAGAAGCATTAAAATGGCTTATGCGAACGCCGGAACCATCTGGGAAATTTGGCCGATGGGCCTTAAGAATCCAATGTGGAAATTTTAAAGTTGTTTTTTGAAAAGGTGCGGCCAATCAAGTTGCAGACGCACTTTCTAGAGCCCCACTAACAGAGGAAGACATTCCTCTTCGTGATTATGTGGAGCCGGTCGAAATTAAGCAATATTGGCCCGAGTGGGACGGAAATCCTTCTGTTTCACTAAATCGAGTCCCAGAAAAACGAGAGTATCTGGCTAGTGTGCGTGTCCATTTTTCAGAAAATTCTAAAGAATGTTCTGAAGAAAGGGAGGGGGAGAAAGTACAAGAAACCTTGTACAGTGTGTTGACTGAAGTACTTAAAGAAGTCCCTCCTACAAGGAAGGAAATAATAGACGCTCAGTTGTTGGATACTGAATGCAAACGCATTCGGGAATATTTATTGAATGACAAGGTTGTTGGGATACCACAATCTGAAATAAAAGAGTGGAAAAACAAAGTTAAAAACTATTGTTTGGACAAAAAAGAAAAAGATGGTGATCAAATGATCATCTATTTTAACCCTTCGTTCGAAGAGGAATTAAACGATTCGGGAAACGGCTTTAAAGCCGTTGTACCCAGTTCACTCGTAAAACGAGTACTCTTCGCTTGTCATGGCCACCCCCTAAGCGGTCACGCTGGGATGAGTAAGACGCTTGAGAAAACTCGTTTAATATATTTCTGGCCTGGTATGAGTAGAAGTGTCAGGAACTACGTTAAAAGCTGCACGCACTGTGCCCAGTACAAGCCTATTCAACAGAAAAGGCACGCAGCTCCTTACACACCCCATAACATGACCAATCCTTGGGAATGTATTAACATGGACTTGATGGGCCCAAAACCTGCGGGAAGGTCCCAAAACCAGTATATCTTTGTCATTATTGACAATTGTACCAAGTTCGTTGAAATTAAGGCTTTGACCAAAGCCACGAGCGCTAACTGCGTTCAAGAATTAAGATCTGTTTCAAACAGATGGGGACACCCCAAAAAGATTGTGAGCGACAACGGAAAACAATTCGTTTCCGATATTTACAATGAGTATTGCGAAATGTACAACATTCGCCCGGCTCATACGAGCACGTATCATGCCCAGGCGAACCCGACAGAGCGAGCCAATAGGGACATCAAGACCATGCTTGCTTTGTACACAGATGTGCACACGCAATGGCCACGTTATTTAGACGAATTCGCATTCGCAATGCGAAATAACGTATCGGCGGCAACAGGCTCAAGCCCGATGCTGCTAAATACGGGAAGAATCGTAACATTACCCTTCGACCCAAGGATTATTAAACATGCCAATCCATTTGACAAGGAAAATCCAGAAAAATATGTCAGAGTACTATTAGATATATTACGTAGATCGCATCAAGAGATGCATCGCAGAATTCAATTGAATTTTGAACGATATAGAAAGATACACGAACAAAAGTTCGTAATTACGGAGTTTGAAGTCGGAGATTTAGTCTGGAAACAGACTAACATCCTCTCTTGCGCAGATAAAAATATTTCTGCTGGTTTCGCTGAGAAAAGAGATGGTCTGTGGGAGATTACTAAAGTACTTCCAGGCGGAGCGTATAAATTACGCAAATTAGCTGATGGTTTGATTGAAAAATCAGTGAATATTAAAGCGTTGTACCCCTATACGCCCTCATACCCGATTGAGACTTGGAAAGTAGGACAAAAGTCCGCCTCTTACTCGCCTCAAGAAAATCCTAAATGGATGGACGAAAGTAATAAACTTCCGGATGCTGAAGAAATGGAATTAATTCCTGAAACTTCCTCAGAAATTCCAATGGAATTATCCGACTCAACTTCAGTGCAGATTGACAAATCTGCGCCCATAAAGTCTAAACATAGACATAGACTGTAGCAGAGGAGTGCGCTCACAGTATGAAATACTGTGTGTGGAAGCGAGTTTAAATGCCGAAACACGGCTAATATGAGCGCAATGACGTGCGCGCACCTCCAGCGCTTGAAAACGGTGGAAAATAAAGTCACTGCACTCTAAAATGCTCATAAGTGACAAACACAATGTAAAAATAAACTAAATGTTTAATAAAAACAAAAATGCTTACATAATTTGGTCCATTTAGATGGAGAAAATACATGAGTGCTTGCTGGCATGCAAGCGGCCATTGTGATTGAGAAAAACATACAAGTGACACCATCTGGTGTTGGAAAAAGTAAACTAATACTAACATGATGCAGGCAGCATTATGCCCAATGTTAAATAATGAAATAAATCCTAATAAATACACTAGGCTGCATAATGCAGTAATACATTAAGAAATGCGCAAAACAAGTACGGAGGACTGTTTGGCATCGATAAACAACAATTTCCCCCTTCGATGGCAAATAGCCGCAAAAATAAAGAATAAGTTAAGGGAAAAACTTTAAATGTAACTTTACATAGAATAATAATAATGGAAATAATAATTCGGAATATCGAGCCGGGTACTGTTAAATTAATCGCTACGGAAGCCCGAAAATTCCCACTGGAACTCGATGATCCTCACAATTCGGGTAAAACTAAATTAAGAATGTCACGATAGGTTGAAATTGAAAATCCGGGAAATCAGGAGACGCAGTTGAGATGAGCCCAACCATTTGGTAAAAATGTCTGCCACGTTCATTGATCCGGGGACCTTGCGCAATTGGAATGCACCTGCTGTGTACCATTCCCGAATCCAATGAAATTTCACTCGGATATGCTTCGTTTTACTGTTCTCCACGTCATTTGATGTGAATTGGATGGAAGAAAGCGCATCGGAGAACACTAAAGGTGGTGAAGATCTATTCAGCATCGGTACGGAACTGTAGACGTAATCGAGCCAATACAGCTCACGGACGCACTCAACGAGGGCGACAAACTCCGCCTCCATCGTTGAGCACGCCACGCTGGTTTGTTTACGACAACTCCATCCGATGGGGACGTTTCCAATATAGGCTATATACCCGCCGAAACTCAAAGAAGTGCTGACTTCGGTGGCCCAGGACGCGTCAGTGTATCCCCACAGTTGTCCATTGGAACAATTTGACAGTTCAATCGCGTAATCCAAAGTATTGCCTACGTAGCGCACAACCTGCATGAGTGCCTTGATGTGCGTGTGGTTATAGCAATTGTTAAACTGTGACAACATTATAACTGAGAATAATATGTCGGGTCGTGTCCTCGATGCGAGGAAGAGAAGAGAGCCTATTAGTGAGCGATAGGGAAATTCTGGCAAGTCCTCTTTCGACCCTTTGACGAGCGTCGTTCCTGGTGTTACTGGGACCTTGATGAGTTTATCGGCGACAATTGCAAATTTCTTGAGAATCTTCTGTATGTATGCACGTTGGATGATGAAGATTCCCTTGGAAGTACGAATGAATTCTACACCTAAGAGTTTCGTAATTGGTCCTAAATTCACGACATCGAATTTGGTGCTAATAAGAGCAATTAATTGCGTCAAGACGCTATCCGTCGCGTAAAATAGAACTATATCATCGACGTATATTAGCATCACGGCGGAAGTTCCGTATATGTACACACAGTTGCATCCTGGTAATCTGCGAAATCCCAAATCGCGCAAAGTCTGATCTAGTTTTTCAAACCATTGGCGCCCGGACTGATGGAGTCCGTAGAGAGACTTTATCAAAAGCCATACATGATTTGGGTTCGAACATGTCGCGCCAGCTGGAATGCGCATATACACCTTATGCGCAAGATCACCGTATAGGTATGCGCACTTCACATCTAAGTGTGCGTCCTTCCAGCCTTTAAGCACTACTAGCAGGCAGAAGAATAGGCGTATGGGAACAAAGTTGACAACAGGGCTAAAGACTTCATCGTAGTCCACTCCTAACGTTTGACGAAAACCCTGTGCCACTAATCTGGCGCGATATCTTGCTGGCTTGCCTAAAGCATCTTCCTTCAGTTTGAAGAGCCATTTGCATCCTAATATCGTCGTGTTTTCCGGTTTCGGGACTTCTTCATAGACTCCTCTTTTTGCAAAAGTGTCCAACTCTTCATTAATGGCTTCCTGCCATTTGGTCGAATCCGGAAATCTTACAGCCTCTGCGTAACTAGTGGGCTCACGGCGACACAAATGTACTCTAGGAAGGGGTAGCGGAAGATCCTCTAATTCATATTCCATATTGCCAAAATAAAATAATTCGGGATCATAAGGAATATTGTTCATGTGACAGAATTCCTCAACTTCACCTCTAGAACGTAGTCGGAGTCCTGCTTCTGGGAAATAATAGACATCCGTTTTCAATTTGCCAGGTTCCTGCACTTTGCGCAAATGTTCCTCTCTTTTCCAGCGTCTACACTCAGTATTTCCACCAATGTAACGCCATTTATAAGCAGTTGCAGCTCCAGTTGGAGGTGGACCATGGTGGGCTGCTTGATGAGCTTGTGGCGCATTTCCACGAGAGCCTCGACGAGCATTTACAAAACTCGGAGGTGAACCTGGTGGTGTGTGAGTTGGTGTATTACCTGGTGTGATAAGTGGGCTTGGCGCTCGAGATATCACTGGAGAAATTATTGGAGATAGGACAGGTGTTGGAATCCTAATTGGAGACCCTGGTGGTGTCCGGGCTTGAGCGCCTGGCGGAGCTGAATCGTCAGAGTCATAGTCTGTATCGCATTCATCTTCCGAATCCGGAAATTTGGGCCAATCGGTATATTCCAACTCGTCGTCAAATCTCACTTGCGGTTGTGAAATGCGCAATGGTTCATAAATTTGCGACGCTTGATGCGTTTGGTCCAAATCTGGTCCTGTCCACTGTGGACCTCGATAATGATTTGAGCGTTTATAGGACTGCCGTTCATCTATTTTGACGTGAATGGACTGAATAACCTTGTTATCTGTTGGATTCCAGACGCGATAACCTCGCGTTGTCGTGGCGTATCCGACTAAATAGCCCTCCCAAGCTCGTGGATCCAATTTGTCCCTGCCGGGCGCTGTATGATGAACCCAGCACTTGGAGCCTAACTTGCGCAGGTATCTGAGCGAAAGGGCACGTCGTCGCCATAGGATATAGGGCACCTCATTTTTTAGACGAGAATGAGGACACCGGTTCTTTATGTACGAGAAAGTCACTGCGAATTCCGCCCAAAGTTCGTTCGGAAGTCCAGTTTCATCTAGTATGGCACGCGTGTAATCCGCCATGGTGCGGTTTATTCGCTCCGCTGTGCCATTCATAGCGGGGCTATGTGGATTGGTTCTTTGGGCCTGAATTCCGATCTCTTTTAGATAGCGGTCAAATTCGTTTGATAAGAATTCCCCTCCTCGGTCTGTTCGAATGGCCTTGACTCGTTTGCCCGTCATTCGTTCAATTCGTGTGACATAGTCCTTAAAGAGTCCAAACACTTGGGATTTTTGGGCCATCGGAAATATCCAGGCATAGCGCGTGGCGTCATCGATAATCGTTAACACATAACGCGCGCCTCCGTAGGAAGTCGTTCTTGAAGCTCCCCACACGTCCATGTGTAGGAGATCTAGGGCCTTTGTAAAAATAGGATGTTCATCAGGTTTATGAGAAATGCGCGTTGATTTCGCAATTCGACAGTGATTACACGATAGTTCTTTGTTCACTTCTGCCGGTGTAACTCCGTAAACTTGGTCATTTCCGGCCAAAAGTTTCATCGCATTGGTATGAAGGTGACCCAATCTGCTGTGCCATATCCCTGTCGCATCCTTTTTAACCGATGGTGCTGCAACCTTCTTTGCGTTGGTTGGCTTTGAATTCGGTTTTGAATTTGAATTTGGTTGGGAGATCGGTGGGTTTGCCTTTAATGTCTTGGCAAAGGATGGGACTTGAGGTAACGGATTGGTGGGAGTAGGTACAGGAAGTGTCTTGGACTGGGTTACTTTAATTGGTGCAGGTGGAGGAATTTCATTCGGCAAAGGAGGGAATTCGAGCCGAAAATCCGTAAACAGTTCCGGGTCCTTCGACTTTTTCTTTGCCTTTGGATATTGAATGTAGTCCTCTTCTGCCGTGACTAATGTTCGGGCTGGAGCGGTCGTCTGTATAACTGGCGCATTAACTGTTGATATGACCGTTGAGGGTGTACATAAGCCGTCGACGTAATACAGACCGCCCTTTTCTTTGGCTCGAAGCATTGGATGATTGATATCAGATTTGTAGACATGGACTCCTCCATCCCAAATATGGATATGATGTTTGGCTTTGTCCATTTTTGATACGGAGATCAAATTCGCCTCAAATTTTGGCGCAAACAGCACATCTTGGAGATTCGCGACACATTCTACATTGTTGATCATTGTGACAATCTGGACTTTGCCCTTTCCAAGAACTTCGGAATGTCCTTGACCTAATGCTATGTTAAAGGGCACAACTTTAACAAAGTCCTGAAACCAAGCCTGGACGTGGCACACATGATCCGTTGCCCCACAATCCACTATCGATTCATGTGATTGCATGAAGTGAATTGTGGGCATTGGTTGAAGCGCACTGGCGAAAAAGTTCGTTTCCCGTCTTGCGCTGGAATTCCCCCTTGGTCTAGAATCATCTCGGTTTGAGTTCTTATTGCGTTTACGGCTTGAACTCCTCGGCTTCCTTTGAAGTGAAGCTGTCGATTGATTCTTGTCATCTCGGCGCGATGGCAAAGGGCATTTATTTGCGTAATGGCCAAATTCCTGGCAATTAAAACACTGCACCGAAGATAACGGTCGAGAGGGACGAGAACGATTTCTCCCACGTTGCTGTTTTTCACCAGCATAGGCACGTGGAGATTTAGAATTGTCTATGTCGCGCGAATCCATAGCTTTGAGTCGCATATGTTCCGCGAGCAATTGTTCAGACACTTTCTTTGGTGTAAATTCTCCTTTGGGCAAGTGATATGTCGTGAATGAAATCTGTGAATATTCACGAGGCAATAAGTCCAAGTATTGGTAAGCGTGGTGATCAGACGAAGTTATCTCTCCGATATCCTTCATTTGGCGGACATGATAGTCAACGCGTCCTAAGAAGTCGGCCATATCTTCGCCCTGCTCTAGGCGCAAATTCAAAAATTCGCGGCGCATGGCTGCCTGTCGCGCACGAGATGATGGCGCATAAATGTTGGCTAAAATGTCCCATGCTTCCTTCGGGGTTTTACAATCATCTAGCGCAGACTTCTTTGCCTCGCTTACAGAACAGTATATTAAGCCTAATGCTTTGGCTTTCCGACGTTTGTACTTCTTTTTCTCCTTATCTCCGGCGGTTTTAAGGAATTCCACCTCCTCTTCTTCCGTTACGTGTTCCCACAATTCCTCGCTTCGGAGTACCATGCGCATTGAGCGCTGCCAAAGTTCGTAGTTTCCTACGCTGAGAATGGGAAGGCGTCCGGAATTTCCTTCTACGGACTTGGACATAATGACGTGGAGCTACGAAACGATCCGTAGCAAAACACACTGGATGAAGAATGGTACAATTGGAGCACTTGACGGTCTCGGTGCACAATATCGCGTAGCACTACACAAATACGGCGCACTAATCGGAGCACTGTCAAAGCGGATATCAATCGAATTGGGCGACCACTTCTGAAGTGGCCAAATAACCCTAGCCAGCCAACACACAGGGGTCCGTTCGCCTGCCTGGAGGCGCGGGAGTACCTGTTGGCCACGGTAAGCACTGGCTAGGAATGAGTTAATGCGGTAGTTCCGACTGGAACAGAAGAGCAAAAACTATTCTAAAGGACCCACAAAAACTTAATACTATCTTAAGTACTAACAAGCTAATTACGACTACTGAAAAGCAATTATTAATTAGTGTGATGAGACGTTGCGCCAATCTAGAGATGAAAATGGCGTAGTTGCGCATTTAAATGCGAAAATCGTCGAAAATCGTCGTTTCTTCGAGAAAAATCGTCGATACAACGACCGTACACTGTGTACGAGGTCGGGATATTCCTCAATTCGTCGTTCACACTGCGTCCAGTGGGTTTCCAACGTCGAATCTCGTTGGAAAATGGCGAAAACCTGAAAATATATTGAAATTCGTCTCGAAAATTGCGAAACACGCAGAAATTCGGACGAAATTAAATGAAAAATCGTAGAGCTGGTCGTGCAGACTACGTGAGAACGTCGGCGTGTCGTCTCGAACGTTCTGGAGACGGAAATCGTCGCGGAAATCGGCGCAATCTGCAAATAGAAAATTTATCGCAAATTCGCGAATTTCGCGAAAATGGCGATAAAAATTAGCGGTTTCGGCGTGCTGCAAGGATAGCAACCATCCTCTGCTACCACTTGTAGCAGAGGAGTGCGCTCACAGTATAAAATACTGTGTGTGGAAGCGAGTTTAAATGCCGAAACACGGCTAATATGAGCGCAATGACGTGCGCGCACCTCCAGCGCTTGAAAATGGTGGAAAATAAAGTCACTGCACTCTAAAATGCTCATAAGTGACAAACACAATGTAAAAATAAACTAAATGTTTAATAAAAACAAAAATGCTTACATAATTTGGTCCATTTAGATGGAGAAAATACATGAGTGCTTGCTGGCATGCAAGCGGCCATTGTGATTGAGAAAAACATACAAGTGACACCATCTGGTGTTGGAAAAAGTAAACTAATACTAACATGATGCAGGCAGCATTATGCCCAATGTTAAATAATGAAATAAATCCTAATAAATACACTAGGCTGCATAATGCAGTAATACATTAAGAAATGCGCAAAACAAGTACGGAGGACTGTTTGGCATCGATAAACAACATAGACAACGCTTAACTGCTATAGAAAAGAAAGCGGCGTTGAAAAGAGGTGAAATTCCAAAGAAACCACCTCGAAAACCCCGCAAACCCCAACCGGTAGTTCCACGAACTAGCACTCGTCCAAGACGAGAGAAAAAACCTAATCCCAAATATTTGAATGAAAATTTCGTGCGAAATATTTCCGCAATATTTAAAAGACCTTACCAACAACGAGGCAAACTTGCAAAGTTTTGTTGGAATTGATAAGTTTTATTTAAAACTTGGAGACAGTAATTATTTTACATGTCTAACAGGTGTAGTGATTGAAAATCTCAACACCGGGGGACACCTTGATACGAAAAGTATCGAAATTTATATTAAAATATGAATTCGTTGCGATAAGTTAAAATATTCGATAGAATGTTTTATTATTTGGTCATATTTATATGTATTTTAACTAAAATACGGAGAAATTACTTTGAAAAGTGATGGTCTCGCATTCTCACGAGGGTACGAGACTCACGAGGTGTGATTAAACCTCGAACCCGACAATTAATAGGGAATAAAATTCCCAGGGTTCATTGCACCAAGCACACTTCGTAAAAACACGTGGATAAAAGTTGACTTCGTCTCTTCACTCCTCTTCACTTTTCGACCCCGAGATTTCAGCGCTAATTCAGTTAGCAACTCTTAAAAAGCAAGGAAAACTAGCTTCCAATTGTAAGTAGTTTTCAAATATATTCTTTGACCAAAGAATTGTAAAAATTGTTTGCAACAATTGATAAAATATCGGCGTCCCGATAAAAGTTAGAAATTCACGTGCTGCTTTAAACGTGAATCGGCATTAAATCACTCTGGAAGTTTAACTATTCAGTCGAATAGTTTGTGTTAAATTTTGATAATGAATTATTGAAATTTAAGTACGTAGGCACTAATTAGGTAAATCAAGTCGCGGTCGAGGCTTGGATAAATTATTTAGCGATGAATTTTTCGATGTGAGATATTTATTAGACTAAGTGTTAATTAATTAATACGATGGTTATTTGGATATTCGAAGGATTGAATTAAATAGTTTATAGAAACTAAAGAAATTTTTCTTTTAAAAAATCAACAAGTTGCGATTTTCGATGAAAATCTCTGTCGGCGAGTCCATTCTCGTGTCATAAACACAAGGGGAATGTGACTCATTAGTGTCACGTGTTAAGGGTTATAAATAACTCAAGTTGTGTATTTTCGTTGCGAACAATACGTTTTAATTCTTTGGACTCAAGGAATGATTATTCAGAGTGGAATTATTTTAATAAAATAATTTATTTGCTTGTCCAGATGGGAGGTGCTAAACACCGTTCAAAACGGAGTCATAGGCGTCACCGTCACGAGAGTTCAAGCTCGTCCACTTCGTCTAGTGACGAACAACGTCGTTCGGCCGAACGCGCATATTTGAGGGCCCAACCGATACCGACGCCGCTGCAATTAGCAACGCTGAATTGGCTGAGCGTACACCCGGACGGACTTCCGCTCGACCTGAACGCGCTTGTGCAGGCCGCGTCCACTTCGGCGCAACCGACAGTATTTGAGTCGGCGCAATTGGCCCTGTTGGCCCAGGTGGCGTACCCGCCCGCGAACGTTATCAACGTCCCGTTGGCCCCGCATTCGCCAGAATTCCGGCCGCCAACTGCGAGTGTGGCGCCAACCGTCGCCAGTACGTCGAATGCGACTGCAACGACCACAGCAGGCCAATCGACGTCCGTCGTGCGTCTCCCTGCCGGCGCCGAATCTGTTAGAATACGGTTCCTAAATCTAAAATATTAATTTATGTTCAGATTGTTTGATTTCAATTTATTAAGTAATGATTTTGTTAGTTAGAATTAATTCTAGTACTTATGAATTTACAGATGTATCTATTTATTATTTAACAATTGTGAATATTTTGTTGATGTTCCTTATGGATCTCTGTAACTTGTTGTATTATTGTATTATGTTTTGTAATGCAGCCACCAGAGTTCACTGGTGGCATATGAGAGGTTACTTAATCTGTCACTAGAGGGGCAGACTTCTACTTCTCTTCTTCTCTCTACTCATGATGACATGGCAGCCAAGATGGCAGCCCCCATGCTCAAATGATAAACCTCATGTAAAGTATGTGAGTTGTGCCTGTAGAGGGCGCCACGTGACGGTGCTCAATAAATCACTTGTGATGTTATCCAACATGGCTGAAGCCACGCGGTCATCATTGAGCGACTTCAGCTAGTCACAACAACTTACATGGTGTCAGGATAAAAGAACTTTCAAGTGTGAGTGAATTATTAGAGTGTCAGGGACAAATACACACGTCCAGTGACTCAATACCACAGTGTGATGGCAGATCCAGTTGCAAACCAGCCAAAGGGATCGAGTGGTGCGCGCCCACCAAAGCCTCTAGTAATACAACCAGACAATATGGCGGCAGTATGGGAGGAATGGCTAGACTCCTACGAATGGTATGCCGTGGCGGCACAAACCGAGACCCAGACGGCTACAGTACAAGTTGGATTAATGATGAGTGCCATCGGTCCAGAAGCGAGGAAGATTTTTAAAACTTTTGAGTTAACAGCTGATGAGAAAAAGAACTTGACTTTGGTGAAGAAAAAATTCACGGATAAATTCGCGCCTACAGTGAACGAGAGTTTCGCGAGATATGAATTTTTGACGCTACGCCAAGCGGAGGGACAATCGATAGATGAGTTTGTCACCGAGGCCCAAACAAAAATGGCAAAGTGTGGTTTCCAGGCGTTAGCAGATGGAATGTTGCGGGACATAATCGTGGTTGGCGTGAGAAGTGAAACATTGCGACAACGGTTATTAGAAGAGGCCGGTTTGACGCTAGAAAAGGCGATACAGCTTGCACGGTCGTCTGAAGCAGCAGAAAAGCAAGTGAAAGCTATGAAAAATTCAGGTGAATCAAAAGTGGATTTTGTCAGAGCGAATAAAAAGCCCGGACGGAGCACGAAAAATTCGTCGGATGGATTTTCCAAGCCGTGCGGTCGGTGTGGTCGTACACACGAATTCGGGAAATGCCCAGCATATGATAAGGCATGTAACAAATGCAAAAAGAAAGGACATTTTGCCAGTGTATGTAGAGCCAGCCAGGCCGAGGGCAAGGAGAAATGGAAAAAACCCAAACCCAAGCAAGGCATCGACATGGTCGACACCGAAGAAGATGAATCAGGCGAGGATTTATATTCAACATTGCTGATTGATCGAATCACCGTGTCGCACACAGATGATGACGACGACTGGTTTGAGACGGTGAAACTTAACAACCAAGTTTCAATTAACATTAAGTTGGACTCTGGCGCACGATGTAATGTAATACCGGCATCTGTAGTACGAAAACTGGGTGTAAAGGTGACGGAGTCACCAACGCGTCGGTTGCGGTCGTACACGGGACACCACATGAAGGTGGTGGGTGCAATAACATTAGAATGTGCATTGAGTCGTGGTAAAGCGCCAGTAGAATTTCAAGTGGTGGAGGAAGACGTACCAGCATTATTTGGGCGAAAAACGTGCGCGCAATTGAAGTTGATACAGCGAATTAATGCCTTGGAACCGGAAGTCACCGATGATGAGATAATGAAAAACATTTTCACAGGGTTAGGCTGCGCCAAGGATTTCGTGTATGATATTGACATTGACGAGCAGGCGCCGTTTAAAATTTTTCCGCCACGCACAATTCCGCACGTATTGCAAAACCGGGTGAAAGCGGAGCTGGACGACATGGTGAAGAAGGGTGTGATCGAGCCAGTAACCGAGCCGACACCAGCGGTCAGTCCGTTAGTGGTAGTGCAGCGTGGGAAGAAAATTAGACTTTGCATTGATTTGACGGATGTAAACCAGTACGTGAAACGACGGCATTACCCATTACGCACATTCGAGTCAGTAAAACCAAAGTTGAAGAAAGCGAAATATTTCGCCAAATTTGATTTGCGATTTGGGTATTGGCAGAGCCGTGTGACGAAGCGTACGTCAAACTATTTGGTGGTAAATACGCCGTGGGGACGATATCGGTTCCTTAGATTGCCGTTTGGGATAAAATCGGCACCGGAAGTGTTCCAAGCAATGATGGAAGCTGCATTAAAAGGAATTGCGGATACGGAGGTGTCAATCGACGACATCATTGCGTACGCTGAGACATTAGCAGAGTTGCGGAAGCTAGTCAAGCAGATTCTTCGCCGGTTGTATAAAAAGGGATTCCGTCTGAATAAAGACAAATGCATCTTCGAGGCGACGGAGATCAAATTTTTGGGACACATTTTGACCCAAGATGGAGTAAAACCCGATCCGGAGAAGGTAGAAGCTATTGACAGAATAAAATCTCCTACGAACAAAGAGGAGCTGCGTCGGTTTCTAGGCATGACTGTGTACTTGGCTGAATTTTTACCGCACTACTCATCAATGACGGAGCCGATTCGGACATTATTACCCAAGGATGTAGCCTGGGAATGGACGAACGCGCAAGAAACAGCCGTGATGCGAATTAAAGCAGCGCTAAAGACGTCGCCAGTTCTCGCGTATTATGACGTGAACAAGGATGTCGTTTTATCAGTAGACGCAAGTTCGCACGCCGTGGGGGCTGCGTTGTTTCAGGATGGCCGACCAATTTGTTACGCAACTCAAGCGTTGACGCCATGCCAACAACGCTACCCTCAAATAGAAAAGGAGGCGTTTGCGATTCGATTCGGGTGTCGAAAGTTTCATGATTACGTGTATGGGAAACGAGTTGTCGTGGAAACGGATCATAAGCCGTTGGAGGCGATTGCAAAGAAGCCGTTGGATCGGGTACCGCCAAGGTTGCAGCGGATATTCTTTGAGTTGATGCCGTACAGTCCAATTATCACGTATAAAAAGGGGACGGAAATTCCAGTGGCGGACACATTAAGTCGAGATTGTCAACCAGCACCAGTGAAGGAAGATCCCGAGGATTTGCAGGTGCATATCGTATTGCCGATGACAAACTCTGCAACCGACAAATTGAAGGCAGCGGTTCGTGATGATGCGGAATTTCAGGCGTTGAGTCAAGTGGTCATGGAGGGTTGGCCAGAGACGAATGACAGTGTTCCGGCCCATATCCGTAAATACTGGAATTTTCGCGACGAATTGTCAATCTATGGCGGGATTGTATTCAAAAATAGCCGTCCAATCATTCCGGAACAACTGCGAGCGCATTATTTGAAGTGCATTCACATGGGGCATTTGGGGGTCCAGTCAGCGATTCGCCAGGCTCGTGAGGCAGTTTTCTGGTTAGGAATGAGTGCAGACATTGAAGCGTACGTAAAATCGTGTGCCGTTTGTGAAAGCACACAACGAGCAAATGTAAAGGAACCAATAATGTCAAAGCCAGTTCCACAATTGCCGTGGCAACGAGTTGCAACAGACTTATTCGAAATTAAAGGCCGACAGTTTATCGTAGCCACAGACAGTTATTCGGGATTTTATGAGGTGAGCCAGTTACGTGATACCACCGCCAGAGGTGTAATTGAGAAGTTGAAACGTTGGTTTGCATGTCATGGAAGCCCAAAGATTGTCGAGAGTGATGGGGGACCGCAATTTACGTCTCGTGAATTCAAAAATTTTGCGTCCGCCTGGGAGTTTTCGCAGGAGATTTCGTCGCCACATTTTCCGAGGGCAAACGGATTGGCTGAACGCGCGGTGCAGTCCGCGAAGACGATGATCAAACGTTGCGAAAAGGATGGAACGGACATTTATGCGGCATTGCTGAACTGGAGGAATACGCCGCGGAGCGAAGAGTTGGGATCGCCAGCCCAGAGACTGTTTAGCCGTAGGACGAGGTCATTACTGCTGGACACTACAGCATTACTGAAGCCAGAACTACGCAAGGACGTTTCCAAAAATTTGGAAGAGGAACGAAGAAAGCAGAAGTTGTATGCCGATAAGTCCGCACAAGTAGCGGAACCATTGGAGCCGGGAATGGAGGTACGAGTTCGGACCGGACATCGCCAGTGGGAAGGAGCAACCATTAAAGCAAAAACCAAATACCCAAGATCATTCG
Source organism: Strigamia acuminata (assembly GCA_949358305.1). Lineage (NCBI taxonomy): Eukaryota > Metazoa > Arthropoda > Chilopoda > Geophilomorpha > Linotaeniidae > Strigamia > Strigamia acuminata. The sequence goes on along the minus strand of OX442314.1, from coordinate 61,357,240 downwards.
AGGTCGAGATGAAAGATGGCAGAGTTTTGAGACGAAACAGTTCGGTGATTAGGAAGACGCAGGCAGACTTACCAGCAAATCCGATTCCTGTCATCCGAACCAGTCCAGCGGAAGCAACACGCACGGATCAATCACAGAGTGGGTCAGTTGCCAATACAACGACAAGAACCGAGACTGCAAAAGATCCTGTAGCCAAGGTCGTCGGGCAACCAGTTCCAGGATACGTGACGAGAAGTGGCCGTGTGGTGAAGCCGAAGCAAATTACGGACATGTGAACTTTATAATATTTCTGTGTGTCGTTTAATCAGTATAATACTCAGTATAATTCTATTTGTAATACTCATTTTTGCATTTTTTATATAACCAGTTTGTTTATTCAGTTCAAGTGTAACCTGTGCTTTAAAATTGTAATTCATATCTTGTCTTGTAAAAAAGGGGAGATGTGAGTTGTGCCTGTAGAGGGCGCCACGTGACGGTGCTCAATAAATCACTTGTGATGTTATCCAACATGGCTGAAGCCACGCGGTCATCATTGAGCGACTTCAGCTAGTCACAACAACTTACAAAGTATGGTTTTTAGTTTAATTAAAGTTTCATTTATTTTCTAGAGAAGTCTATTATTAATTGACATCACTTCTCAACACTATCCACATCGTTTTGAGTTCATTTGCGCGAGTTTGATGCGCAATTTCGAGCGCGATGTTTCGGAGCGAGTTTTGGCCTAAAATCCAGGATGTATAAACGTGAGCGAAGTCTTCCACTGCGATATTTAACGATATTCTGCGCCAGAGCGTCTCACAGAATCGACAGCGTCGGAGAGCGGATGGAATGAGCCGCCACCGGGCGCTTTACGTTTTTCAGAGCCCATATCTCGCAACCGCGAGTACCGAGCCGCCAACAAGGCGAAAAAGAAGGACGAGAAGGCCCGTCTGCGCAAAGAACAGTGCGAACGCGACATGGCAGCAGGAATTCCGCACGATAACATCGTAACGGACCAGGCGACGGAGACCATATGCCCGTTTTGCGTCAGCTGCGGGTGGTGCTGCGGTGCATCCGCAGGATCCTTATTGATGCGTTGTCCAAACTGCCGAGGACGAAAAACGCGACCGCGTTTGAAGCCCTGGAGAAAGGAGGTTGAGCCCCACGTTGTCAAGGGGATTAAGCCGAACGAGAAGCGCTGTTGGGCTCACTGCCCAAAATGTCGAGTGTTTTTGAATAGCCGCGGCGAGGCTGTGTACATCGACCCACGCTTCTGTAGGAAATTCACAAAATCAAACGTAATACGCAGTGGAAACGTTGTGAAAGTCCTATCCAAAGAATTACGGGCGGCGAAAAAATACGGCTTCTCTACGATGCATGTATCGTTAATTCGTCTACGTCGTTGTTGCGTTGCGTTTGCGACGTGCGAACCGGCAACAAATTAATCGAAAATATTAAATAATTGTATCGAAAATAAAAGTACTCACATGTGTTAATGTATTATTAACACATTTGTCCCTAATTGGCATGTGAAGTTGAATGCCAAATCCAATTATGAAGTTCATACACTATTCCAACTTCTCACTCATCATGGAGACTGTGGCAAACATGTAGTGGTTTAGATGCCTCAAAAGTAGGTGAAGTTGTAGAAAATAAACCTAAATCCATGCATGTATAATGAGGTGGCAGACAGAATAAAACACACGGTGTGGTGATTGAAAAACATAAAAGCGAGTGAAGTTTTATTCACGTGCTCAAAACTTATGTACAAAGAACAAATCATTTAGTTTACATGAAACAATATAAACACAGAACTAATCTTGAAATGTTGTGACGATTCTACTTTTGGGCTAATTTATTAATCCTTTTGAGATAGATAATTCGGTTTATACAAGACGTTGCTAAGTTTAGCAACAACCTAACCGAGATAAGCTACGGAAGTCTTTACAAATGTAACTATATGAATCAAGAGACATAACTTACGATTTTAGTGTGACATAACATTTATTAAGCATAATAACATAATCAGGTTCTTGACGCGTGTAAACGGGCGGCATCAACTGGTTGAGGATCCGGGCAAAGCCAGAGGGATACGGCTGACTTGCGGCATCGTCACAAATAGCGCTACGGAGTCGTATTTGGTCCGCAGCTCGATTATCTAATAACACGAAGAGTCCTTCGTATAAATGGGAATATTCAGTAGAATATTCCATGTTTCAAATGAATAAAAGTAAAGTGATTAAGTGTTATAACAAATGAATTGTTATATAAATATTAATTGGGCGGGGACCGTCACGACAATTGAGAGAACGTCGCGGGAGTTGTTGAGACTCCATCCGCCAGCATGCCTTACGACGACAAGATCTCGTGATCAGGCGCCGAGTATTTAATTGTGTGCTTTAACTCGCTATCGGTGGTACCAACCACCAGGTAAACATTTCTATGGACTTACCGGTATAAAAGAGATTGCCAATACAGGATTACCAATGCCCGAGTAATTTGTTTAACACAGTGTTTTCCAACTCCTGTTCACGGGTTACTAACCCGGAGGGTACAATGGGGCGGGGACCGTCACGACGGTCGAGAGAACCATCGCGGGAGGATTTGACTCCTCCATCCGCCAGCATGCCTTACGATGACGGGATCCTTTGATCGAGCACCGGGTAAAATATTAATCAGCCACTGCTGTTGGATTACCATTATCCAGGTAGTTATTTATCGCAACATCTTGGAGATGTTACTCACGGGCTACCAACCCGGTGTGTTACCTGTGCATTAAGCCTTTACCGACTTTTAACGTGCGGAAGGACCGATCGCAGAACGACAGGAACCTGCGAGGGCCTTTTACAACAGCCATCCTGCAGCGGACTGAGGCCAGTTAGCTGAGGGACCTACTTTCATTTAGCAAGGTCGTACTGTATACGACCGTTGTATTAAGCCACCGTACGAACTCCTACTGTCCCGTAGAACAGCTGGCTAACGTTACGGGGCCATTTCATGCGAACGCTTGTCTATTACCGGAGTTAGCCTTCCCGAAAGGGCCCTACAACAACAATAACAATAGTAATGAATACCGATTGTGGAGAGCTGAGGTGGCCTGATGTGTCGATAGAGAAAGTGAAATCAAACGATAACAATTCAACTACAGACAATATACGTGTTCAGTTATCAAGCCAGGGGGGTGAGTGAGTGAGAAACTGAAGCTTATATAGTTCTGTAGGAAGACTAGATTGGCAACAGCCAATCCGGGTACGAATCGGTGGATTCGTGGGTCACTAGTCCGGACCTAATATATGCTTATGTCCAGATGGGCCCAGTTGGGGTCCGGAAGGGTCCGATTGGTTCCCTTCGACAGGTAAGTAACGTGGATATTGATTCGATAGAATCAACATTGTCAAGTAAATAATACTTAGTTTATATCGAATAAAATAGTTATATTTTATTCACCGTGTCTAAATAATTATTTATCACACTTTTAGTTTTATCAAGTTTTGAATTACGCGCGTTTGGTAAACAGCGCCATCTATTGTGAACATTGATAAATACAGATTTGTAATCATCACAACATGAATGGATAGTGGATTGTGGGGCAACCGATCATGTGTGCCACGTCCAGGCATGGTTTCAGGACTTTGTTAAAGTTGTGCCCTTTAACATAGCATTAGGTCAAGGACATTCCGAAGTTCTTGGAAAGGGCAAAGTTCAGATTGTCACAATGATCAACAATGTAGAATGTGTCGCGAATCTCCAAGATGTGCTGTTTGCGCCAAAGTTTGAGGCGAATTTGATCTCCGTATCAAAAATGGACAAAGCCAAACATCATATCCATATTTGGGATGGAGGAGTCCATGTCTACAAAGCCGATATCAATCATCCAATGCTTCGAGCCAAAGAAAAGGGCGGTCTGTATTACGTCGACGGCTTATGTACACCCTCAACGGTCATATCAACAGTTAATGCGCCAGTTATACAGACGACCGCTCCAGCCCGAACATTAGTCACGGCAGAAGAGGATTACATTCAATATCCAAAGGCAAAGAAAAAGTCGAAGGACCCGGAACTGTTTACGGATTTTCGGCTCGAATTCCCTCCTTTGCCAAATGAAATTCCTCTACCTGCACCAATCAAAGTAACCCAATCCAAGACACTTCCTGTACCTGTTCCCACCAATCCGTTACCCCAAGTCCCATCCTTTGCCAAGACATTAAAGGCAAACCCACCGATCTCCCAACCGAATTCAAATTCAAAACCGAATTCAAAGCCAACCAACGCAAAGAAGGTTGCAGCACCATCGGTTAAAAAGGATGCGACAGGGATATGGCACAGCAGATTGGGTCACCTTCATACCAATGCGATGAAACTTCTGGCCGGAAATGGCCAAGTGTATGGAGTGACTCCGGCAGAAGTAAACAAAGAACTTTCTTGCAATCATTGCAGAATTGCGAAATCAACGCGCATTTCTCATAAACCAGATGAGCACCCCATTTCAACCAAAGCTCTAGATCTCCTGCACATGGACGTGTGGGGAGCTTCAAGAACGACTTCTTACGGAGGCGCACGTTATGTGCTAACCATTATCGATGACGCCACGCGCTACGCCTGGATATTTCCGATGGCCCAAAAATCTCAAGTGTTTGGACTATTCAAAGATTACGTCACACGAATTGAACGAGTGACGGGCAAACGAGTCAAGGCCATCCGAACCGACCGAGGAGGGGAATTCTTATCAAACGAATTTGACCGTTATCTAAAAGAGACTGGAATTCAGGCCCAACGGACCAATCCCCATAGTCCTGCTATGAATGGAACGGCGGAGCGAATAAACCGCACCATGGCGGATTACACGCGTGCCATACTAGATGAAACTGGACTTCCAAACGAACTTTGGGCGGAATTCGCAGTGACTTTCTCGTACATAAAGAACCGGTGTCCTCATTCTCGACTCAAAAATGAGGTGCCCTATATCCTATGGCGACGACGTGCCCTTTCACTCCGACACCTTCGGAAGTTAGGCTCTAAGTGCTGGGTTCATCATACGGCGCCTGGCAGAGACAAATTAGACCCACGAGCTTGGGAGGGCTATTTAGTCGGATACGCCACCACAACGCGAGGTTATCGTGTCTGGAATCCGACAGACAACAAGGTCATTGAGTCTATTCACGTCCAAATTGATGAACGGCAGTCTTATAAACGCTCAAATCATTATCGAGGTCCACAGGAACCGTGGACGGGACCAGATTTGGACCAAATGCATCAAGGGTCGCAAACATATAAACCATTGCGCATTTCACAGCCGCAAGTCAAGTTTAGTGACGATTTGGAATACACTGATTGGCCCAAATTTCCGGATTCAGAAGATGAATGTGACACGGATTACGATTCCGATGACTCTGCTCCACCGGGTGCTCAAGCTCGGACCCTGCCGGCGACTCCACCTCCGGGATCTACTATTCGAGCTCCATTGATTACTCCAATCATAACGCCAGTTCCTAGTCCTGTCCTCACTCCTGGCAACACACCAAGCCACACACCGACAGGTACGCCACCAGGTTCACCTCCGAGTTTTGTGAATGCTCGTCGAGGCTCTCGTGGAAACGCACCACAAGCTCATCCAGCAGCACAGCATGGCCCAATTCCAACTGGAGCTGCAACTGCATATAAGTGGCGTTACGTTGGAGGCGATTCGGTGTGCAGACATTGGAAAAGAGAGGAACATTTGCGCAAAGTGCAGGAACCTGGCAAATTGAAAACAGATGTTTATTATTTCCCAGAAGCAGGACTCCGATTACGTTCTAAAGGTGACGTATAGGAATTCTGTCATATGAATAACATTCCTTATGATCCCGAATTATTTTATTTTGGCAACATGGAATACGAATTAGAGGATCTTCCATTACCACTTCCCAGAGTACACCTGTGTCGTCGTGATCCCACTAGTTACGCAGAAGCTGTGAGATTTCCGGATGCGACCAAATGGCAGGAAGCCATTGAAGAAGAGTTGGACACTTTTGCAAAGAGAGGCGTCTACGAAGAGGTCCCAAAACCGGAAAACACGACCATATTAGGATGCAAGTGGCTTTTTAAATTGAAGGAAGATGCTCAGGGTAAACCAGCAAGATATCGCGCCAGATTAGTGGCGCAGGGCTTTCGCCAAACATTAGGAGTTGACTATGATGAAGTCTTTAGCCCTGTTGTCAACTTTGTTCTCATACGCCTATTTTTCTGCCTGTTAGTAGTCCTTAAAGGATGGAAGGACGCGCATTTGGATGTGAAGTGCGCGTACCTATACGGCGATCTTGCGCATAAAGTGTACATGCGCATTCCAGCTGGCGCAACATGTTCTAATCCAAATCACGTATGGCTCCTGATAAAGTCGCTCTATGGTCTCCACCAATCGGGGCGCCAATGGTTTGAAAAACTTGATCAAACCTTGCGCAATTTAGGATTTCGCAGATTACCAGGATGCAATTGCGTATACATCTACGGAACCTCCGCCGTGATGCTAATCTATGTCGATGATATAGTTTTATTTTACGCAACTGACAGCATCCTGACTCATCTAATTGCCCTCATCAGTACCAAATTTGACATTGTTAATTTGGGTCCCATCTCGAAACTCTTGGGCGTTGAGTTCATCCGCACATCAAAAGGGATCTACATCACTCAAAGATCGTATATACAAAAGATTCTTAGAAAGTTCGAGATTACAGTTGACAAACTCATCAAAGTGCCAGTGACACCAGGAACAACGCTCGTCAAAGGGTCGAAAGAAGACTTGCCAGAATTTCCTTATCGTTCGTTAATTGGCTCTCTTCTCTTCCTCGCATCGAGGACACGGCCTGATATATTATTCTCAGTGATAATGTTGTCACAGTTCAACAATTGCTACAACCACACTCACATCAAGGCGCTCATGCAGGTTGTGCGCTACGTAGGCAATACTTTGGATTAAGCAATTGAACTGACAAATTGTTCCTGATAAATACTTAAGAATGAAACTCAACTCTCAATTTAGATGGGAAGAAACTATTGCTCACGACTGAATTCCAGAATACATGTGTTGCCATGGCTAGTTTACAAACAATTACCAGCCATGGCATATTGTTACAACCATCATATTACACTTAACAACCAATTTATCATCAGAATCTAACAGTTCCAATGGACAACTATGGGGATATACTGACGCGTCCTGGGCCACCGAAGTCAGCACTTCTTTGAGTTTCGGCGGGTATATAGCCTATATTGGAAACATCCCCATCGGATGGAGTTGTCGTAAACAGACCAGCGTGGCGTGCTCAACGATGGAGGCAGAATTCGTAGCCCTCGTTGATTGCGTCAGGGAACTTTATTGGCTGGATTACGTCTACAGTTCTGTCCCGATGTTGAATCGATCATCAAAGCCTATAGTGTTCTCCGATGCTCTGTCCTCCATACAGTTCACCTCTAATGACGTGGAGAACAGTAAAACAAAACACATCCGAGTGAAATTTCATTGGATTCGGGAATGGTACACAGCAGGTGCATTCCAATTGCGCAAAGTCCCCGGATCAATGAACGTGGCAGACATTTTTACCAAATGGTTAAGTTCAGCGCAACTTCGACTGCTAATTTCCCGGATCTTCAAATTCAACCAATTGTGACAATCCTGATTTAGTTTTACCCTAATGTGAGGATCATCGAGTTCCAGTGGGAATTTTCGGGCTTCCGTAGAGATTATTGTAACAGTACCCGACTCAATGATTCGATTTAATGTTTTCCTTAATTATTTAAAAGATTGTAAAGTTACATATATTTTCCCCATTTATGTTTAATTGTGCGGCTATTTGGCATTGAAGGGGGAAATTGTTGTTTTCCAATGCCAAACAGTCCTCCGTACTCATTACGGATATTTCCTAGTGTTTATCTGCACTAAGCAGCTTATTATATTTATTTAGTCTTCAATTGTTTATTTATCATTGGGTATAATGCTGCCCACAGCTCACTTGTATTAAGTTGATAATTTCTAACACCAGATGGTGTTACAGTATATTTTCCTTATTCCAAGATGGCTACTTGCAGGCTGTGCAAGCATAACCATGTTTTTCTACACCAAAATGGTCTCAATTTGTAAGTTGTTTTATTTATAGTAAACATTATTTATTTTTACATTGTGTGGTAGTCTTTTGCTGCATATAAGCACGTTTTCCACGTGCAGCAGCTTGAATTTAGCCCGCCATTAGCGGTATTCGCGTGCGCCCGCCATTACGACCACGCACTTTGATTTTCGTGCGTGTTTCACGCTTCCACGCGGTCAAGTAGACCGTTCAACGCCTCCTCCTCTGCTACAAATTCATCGCCCTCGTTGAGTGCGTGAAAGAATTGTATTGGCTCAACGACATTTTTGCAAAACTCCCGTTTCTCAACCGCATTTCTCGACCTCTCGTTTATTCCGACGCTTTAGCGTCGATTCAGTTTACTTCGAACGACGTCGAGAACGCGAAAACCAAACATATTCGCGTAAAGTACCACTGGTTGCGGGAGTGGTATCTGGCAAAGTGCTTCGATTTACGGAAGATCCCCGGTGAAACGAACGTAGCCGATATATTCACCAAGTGGCTCGGGTCGGAACGACTCCGAATGCTCACCGCGGGAATTTTCTGCCAGTAACCGATTTCGACATCTTTATTTCTCATCGTTTTTTTCGGACATTCTTTAGTTATTTTCCCGGATTCGAGGTTTTATCGTGTAGTTAGATTGGGAATTCTGAGCTTAGTCAAGTGATGTTAACAATAGTACCCGACACGATAATTCCGAAATTTATTGTTTTCTTTTTATGATTAGACACCGAAACTCCCGTGTTCTATTTTAGTTATTAATTGTCCTTCAACCCATTTTGAAGTATGGGGGGATTTGTTAATGTGCAATGCATCATTTACTTCAAAATGTGTTCTTATATTGTATTTCATTCATGTTTTTCCCATATTTTACAAGTTAATGTTTATATCTCGATGTATCACTTAATTCCGAATAATTGTTTCTATCTTTTATGTTTAATTATGCATTAAGTACAATGCATTTGTTATTCTATGTGATGCATTAGGCATCTTGCTATATCTAGCAAATTATGTTTATTTTGTTGTTCATTCTCAACGCCAGATGGCGTTTTATGTATCATTCCTTTCCAAAATGGCGCAGCACACACCCGTGTGCGACTTAGCTGATTTCCAAGCAGATTATGTAAGATTTTCCATTATATTAAAGTGTATTTTATTATTTTAAGAGTTGCTTTCACTTTAAAGCACATTAAGTGCTAGTTTTGTGCGCTATAAGTGGCCGTAAGCCACGCGCCTTTCCGCACACGATACGAAACGTATCGCACATGTCCGTGCGCGCAGTACGGCCCCATTTATTCACGTTTCCAATCGGTGTTTCGCCGATAACTGCGCTTTCCTCTGCTACAGTCTTGTGCCAGGTGCACAAGTGAATTGCAACGGATTTCATCGTTTGAAGCAACGTTTGCGACGCAAACCAACCCGCAAAATCAACGGAATTTCATCTTGGCATCAATTATTAGTTTTTAAGTTGTCGAAATTCCTTGTTAATAATATTAAGGTTTTGTTTGGGGGTCAGTTAGTGTGTTTTCCGCCCTTTACGCAGTCGCGTAGCGGAATCCTATTTCCACGCAGGCTATTTCTGGCCACCAAGTGTCCCGCGGGCCCAGGCGCACCGGTCGGAACTTGGGAAATACTGCGTTGGAGTTTTTCGTCTCACTTAGTGAGATAAGTCCCGGGGAAGTTGGTTATTTTTCGCCTATCCTTTTGGGGGTTTGCACATTTAGAAAAGTGCAAAAAGTGATTACTTGTGCTTCAATTTCGTGCAGCAAAGTGTTTTGTGAAAAAGTGCAATTTTCTCCAAAAACGACCGGAAAATGGCCGACGAAAAATACGACGACTACCGATCAGTGAAAAAACTCGATGGGACAAACTATACCCAGTGGGCGGTTCAGGTGCAGTTATTGCTTGCACAACAAGGCGTGTGGGATCACGTCACCGGCGACGAGACTGCCCTGACCGCAGCCGCCACAGCCAAAGAAAAACGGGATTTTAAAGTGCGAGTGCGGGAGCATCGTGCATGGTCCACGATATGTTTGAGCTGCGGAGAATCACAACAACTGGTGGCCGTGGCTCAGGACTCATCAAAGAAAGCGTGAAGAGGAAGTCACCTTAACAGCACCATTGTCTTTAATGTCGCATTGTGAACATGATCCGCAATGGTATATTGATACTGGAGCAACAGATCATTTTTCATTTAATAGAAGTTTATTTGTAACGTTTAAGCCACTGTCCGGCTATTGTGTACAACAAGGCGAAGGAAAGTCTAAAATCGAGGGTATTGGAAACGTGTTGATCACATCTTGTTATGGGAGCAGATGTAGGAAAATCACACTGCAAAACGTTTATTTTGCACCAAATTTTAGAAAAAACTTGATATCGCTTGGCCGGACAGATGAGGCTGGATTGTCAACTTTTATTAAGAATGGAAGAATGACCATGTTCAAAGACCGAATTGAAGAGCCGTTTATTGTTGCAAATAGGACTGGGGACCGTATGTACAAAGTGAACTGCAAAATAGAGGCTAACATTGTGAACACAACTGTACCTTCTGCGCAACAGAGTACAGTTGTGGGTGAAAATTCGGTCGAAAGTGTTGTAAAATCTGATAATGTTGTTAAATCTTTATTACTAAAACCCGTAAATAATAAGGCAGCATTAACAAATACCCTGAGTGATGCAGTGAAGTCTGCTAAACCTTCACCCGCGAACAAGAAAGCGCAAGCGAACGCGTTAAACGTTAAGAAGAACGATTTGAGCGACAATAACGGGCAAAATAATTCGAATGGTGGGACAGTTGAGAAATTTAAAGTGAAACCTCAGCCAATGGACATTTGGCATTCCAGAATGGGCCATTTCAACGCAAGTGGGATTGCGAAAATGGAGATTTCACCAGATATCTTCGGAGTTAAACTCTCCGACAAAGAACTTTCGCCTTGCGACGCGTGTTCGAAGGCAAAGAGCACTAGGGCAAGCTTTCCCCCAATAGCGGATATTTCTAGCAAAGAAATTTTGGAATTAATACACATGGACGTTTGGGGCCCGCAGCCATTTAAATCTTTGGGTGGGGCCAGCTATTACTTGATAATCGTCGATGATTATTCACGTTTTATGTGGGTGGAAATTATTAAGAACAAGGGGGGTGTATTTGAGCGTTTCAAACGATGGCAAACTGAAGTTGAGCGCACTACTGGGAAAAAGGTTAAATGCATCAAGACAGACAACGGCGGGGAATTTGTCTCTAAAAAGTGGGATGACTATGCAGCGACCATTGGGTTAAAATGCATAAGAACAAATGCCTATTCTCCGGAAATGAATTCCGTGGCCGAGAGGGCTAATAGAACTATTGTTGGGGGAATTAGAGCAATGCTCTTCGAAAACAATTTTCCGCGGAATTTATGGGCAGAACTTGCCGTGACTGTTGTCTATCTTAAGAATAGATTTCCACATGCTAGTTTGAATGGGAAAACTCCTTACAACTTGTTTTACAACAAGAAACTGTCTTTGAGACATTTAAGATGCATCGGTTCGAAGGTTTTCGTACACATTCCTTCACAAGTGAGAGGAAACAAATTGGAGGAAAGGGCATGGCCTGGAGCCTTGGTCGGTTACGCGATTAAAACGCGGGGGTATAGAATTTGGGACCCCAAATCCAATCAAGTAATAGCTTCCAAACATGTGAAAATTAACGAAAACGCTTCTTGGTACGAATCGGTGAAATTGAATGAAATCCCGACTACATCTGATTATATGAGGGCAATTACTTATGAAGATTCAGATGAAGAGGAAATTCTTGTTCCACATCAAGTAATCCCTGTTCCAATACCGCAGAAGGTGCTTCCTGTTCAGCAACAGGTGGTCCCTGCCCTCAAAGCAGTAGTCCCTGTCCCCGAATTGATTCAACAGGCGGTTGAGCTTGCAGATGGGAATGGGATGGCAGAGGCTGCTGGTGGGGTAGAGGAGGAAGAGGTGGAAGTACGGATTGCAAATCCTACTCATACACCCCCATTGCCGAGAAGAAACCCACCACGGGATGATGGATTAAAGGGGGACAAGATCGAATTGACAATCTTAGATATGACAAAATGGAAAAGAGTCTCAACAGTGAGAAAAAATGGTGAAACGGCCGGAAAAGTCGATGTTTATTACTTCTCACCACTGAACGATAGGATTCGTAGTCAGACTGATGTCATACGATGGTGTAAAGAGGAAAACTACTTGTATGACGCGGATTGTTTTGACTTTAAAACACATGACGAACCCGTTGGGTTTGCAGGTTGTGCATCCGTGGAACCGGATACCTTTGAAGAAGCAATGGCCAACCCCCACAAATCCAACTGGCAAGGCGCCATGGACGATGAAATAAACATTTTTAAAGATAGAAAAGTTTATGAGGAAGTTGATAAAACCGAGGGAGTTAAATTGTTGGGAACAAAGTGGATTTACAAGCTAAAGCGTGACCACACTGGGAGACTTAGACGTTTTAGAGCTCGTTTAGTGGCCCAGGGGTTTGGACAGAAAGAGGGAATTGATTTCACTGAGATATTTTCTCCAGTGGTCAATTTTGTTCTGGTTTTAATCTTCTTTTGTTCTCTAGTGGTCCTACAAGGTTGGCGAGATGCACATCTCGACATCAAGGCTGCGTACTTGTACAGAGACCTTGATGTGCCACAATTTATTAGCATCCCAAAGGGCTTCCAAACCAGGGAAAACCAACACAAATGTTGGCGACTAGACAAGGCCTTGTACGGCCTTCACCAGTCCGGAAGGATGTGGTATATCAAACTCCACGAACGGTTACTGGAAATTGGGTTTACTCCAGTCTTAGGGCTGAACTGCGTGTATAATTACGGCTCAGATGCCGTCATTATTTTCTACGTGGATGACATTGTTTTGTTTAGTAGAGATGAATTAATTGAACAATGCATCCTCGAATGGATTGAAGAAAATTTTGAACAGTAAACCTAGGTCCAGTGACTTTATTATTGGGAATCCAATTCGACCGGAAAGATGGGAACATTTTTGTGCATCAAAAGAATTATATTGCGAAATTAATTAAGAAATATGGCATTGATCCGTGCCATAAAATTAAGATTCCAGGCACTGTTGGGACCATGATCCAACAAGTCCGAACGGGAGAGCAAATTAATTCGACGTGTCGGGAGTTTGCTATTTATCGCAAACCGAACGCGCCCAGATATCCTCTTCAGTGTTATTGTATTGTCTCAATACAATGAAACCCATTCTAACAGGAATGTAAAAATGCTTTTGCAAGTGTTGAGGTATTTGGCAAATACCCCGGATTATGTGATCAACTTGGCGAATTGTAAAGATCACAATTTAACGGTCTATACCGACGCATCCTTTGCTTTGGACCAAGACCGTAGGAGAAGCTTTGGGGGTCACATTATTTATTTGGGAGGAGTTCCGATTTCATGGAACTGCCATAAGCAGTCCATGACTTCACTGAGCATCATGGGAAGCGAGTTTCTCGCTGTTGTGGACGGCGTAAAAGAAGTAATATGGTTGGAGCGTTTATATAACGCCGATATTATTCTGGGTTTCGAAAGAAACGTCTCATGCATTTACGCCGATAGTATGCCGGCAATCAATTACTCGAAGAACAAATTCGAATACCGCGCAAACAAACATATAGATGTTAAATTGCATTTTCTTCGCGACTGGCATGAAAAGGGCGTTTTTGACATCAAACATGTACCCGGCGAATTAAATGTCGCAGATATTATGACGAAGTGGTTGCCGCGCGTTCGATTGTGTCAGCTCTGTGAGCACATTTTTGTAATTAGCAAATAGTTGCGCAAAGGGGGATTTATTAGTGTGTGCCCAACTGTTTGTGATAATTTAGTTGCATGTTTCCGGTTAAATGCAACGTGCATGTCTTTGCAATTCTGGGCCTGAGTTACATTGGTTGATATTGACTTTTAAACCCCAATTCCTGTGTTAAGTGCCGCAACCAATGTGTTTATCAGCAAGGATATGCCTTCGCGTCGTCTGCTCGAGGAGAGCGCTTATTCTTTAGTTTTGTATTGCGTTTTGTTCGAGCTTATCGTTTATTTATGTCATTTTACTTTGGTTTCAATGTAAAGAATAAATCATTGATTGTTAGCAATGATTTATTCTATTCCAATCATGTTTAGTTAGCTTCGAAGCAGGGGCTTTTTATTGTTTTATTCTCGTATCTGAATAAAGATAATGGCAGACGCGAAATGCGGTGTCCCGCACCTTTAAATAGTTTGTCAACTTACTTTTCGGCCACCACACGTCTTCATATTGACCAATATTGGTGACGAGCTTTGACGTCGGTGCTGGTTTCTCGGGTGCCTTGACTCCTTGTCATGACGCTCAGGGCTGCTTTTTCTAGACGGGGTTGGCTCTTTCTGCCTACTGCTTCTAGAATAACGAAGAGCTCCCCGCGATTGAGTTTCTCTCCCACGCTGAGCTGTCTCCTCTCGCGTTAATCTGACACATTTCAGAAACTTCTCCTCCTCATGTAGCTCTTTCGTAGTCTCCCTAGCTGCCTGCTCTAACGCCGCTTCCCACTCGTCTTGCTCCTGTCGCTGTTGCTTGGCGTACACAAGTGGCCCAAAGTCATCGACCGGTTGCTCTCCTTCCAAATTGAGTGGTGTAATGTTTTGCCTAATAAGTCCTGTCATGTGGAGCTGATCCATTTTATATTGGCTCTTTAAAAAGTATGGTGGCTCTTTATTTAACTCCGGAGAAGGCAACAAGGCCTGAGCTTCGAGATAGGCAGTCTTTTCTTCCATATACTTTGCAGCTACTTCCTGCGCTCCGGCTCTCAGTTTTGCCATCACTTCTTGCACGAATTTAAACTTGTTCGTCGCAGGGTCCTTGTATATCTTTAGATCCTTTGCTTCCTCTTCTTCTATCGGATATTCGTTCCCTATCATCTGGTTCCATATTGGACCGTGTGTATCCTCTCCGATCGGGACTTTCTTTAAGACTTCGTGGAAGCACGACTTGAAGCCTTTGTATAGTCGTTTCGTCGTTCCCCAAAATCGCTGGATTGCTGTCGTGTAGGCCTTGCTCGCTTGGAATGCTGAATATCCTCTCTTAATAAATTCTTTCTTGTATCTGTACGGAATTTTCCCTCGGTGGATATTCCTTGGCAATCTTGCTTTTCTTGAGATCCTGTCCCACGACGCCATAGCCCTACGGGTCTATAATAGATATTTTTAAAATTTTAGTTCCTCTTAAATTCTTTGTTTTATCTCTCTTTGATGTGTGTATCATTTTTAAGTATTTATCTCAAATTTTGCTTTTCTAGTTCTACATTTGTTCACTAGATGGCGCTCCGTATTGTTATTTTTGCGTTGGGTGTCTTCGAATGATACTATTTTGATTTTTGGCAATTAAATTAATGTTCTTGTCATATAAAACCAATTATTTAAGCAATAACTAATTTTACTTCGACTTATTTCGACACTTCTTTTCTTATTACTATTGGTAATTTCGCTGGATCTGTCACGTAGTAACGACACATTTCGTTTTCGTCTTTACCGCGATAATTTCCGCATTTTTCCAAATAATACACACATGATGAGAGAGAATACTTCCTTATTTGTATTATTGGTCGACACATTTTGATTAATTACTACCTCGCTGTGATCCCGTTCTTTCGGCAGTGGAGTTTTCCTCGGCTCGTACATTTTTTTGACGTGGCGTTGGTCACTCGCTTCTTTCACTACTGCACACTTTCCTTCGTTTTGATCGTTTTTCCTCGTATTTTTAACTGACAGTTGTTGTTGTTCATCCGGGATAACTTTTTTCTCAAATTGTTGTGAGTTTAACGTCAAGTCAACAAGTGAGATTCGTGTCGACCAATCACGTACGAGCTGCGACATCGTCCACTTCCGGACTCCCGAGTGACGTCGCTACCTTCTATTTTTAGAGGTAGTCTGGAGGCTTAATCCCCCCTCTGTCTCAAAGTGAATATTTCTTCAAGACAGCTTTTTTCTTGACTTTTTTGGGTTGGTTTTCACGCAAATCTTGATAAAATTTCTTTATTTTCTTCTTTCCTACTACTCCTCCCCTCTCTTTAGAAAAAGACGCAACTTGTTCGTCTGTTTGAAAATCTAAATTCGTTGAAAAGAGTGGCAAGCTTTCTTGCACGTCACCGTCCAAATTTGCATCTACGCCCTCATTGTTTTCCGAATTTTCATCCTTTTCACTATTGCTTTGCCCGTTCGAAACTTGAGAATCCACGTCCACAGTGTCCGAACTTGACAAATTCCGTAATTCTGGCTGGTGTTGTGATGTTTGTGGATTCTGTACGCTTTGTGTGTTGTCCAAAGTGTGAGATCCTTGCGCATCATCTGAATTTTGTGAATCCTGCAAACTTTGTATTTGCCGCAAAGTTTGTGATTCATCTGAACCGCTACTAATTATCTGACTAATTTCAGTATTCTGCAAACTTTCTGCCTCTGTATTTTCCTGTGTTTCGGATGTTGTTGGCTCATCAAACAATGTATTAATGATTTTTCCATTCGGGTTGCTCTGAGTTTGATCTTTTTCCCAAATTTCTTGATTAAATTCTGGGAAATAAGGCGATAATTCTGACATATGGATGGAACGAAAGATCTTATTATCTTTAAGTCGCGCAGTTTCACTGCTCCGCCTTGGTGGACTTGGATGATTACATATGGTCCACTCTGCTTGTCGGATAATTTTGCCGAAATCCCTTGTGCTGCTTTTGACAATGGGTGATCGTCCTTCCATACCAAATCATTAGTTTTAAAGTCATCAAACCTTTTATCCATCTTGTGATTTTGCACTCGTTCGCGTAGATCTATTATGTGCGCCATCATATGGTGATACGTGTCTCTAATAATTTTTTCCAATCGTTGAATGTAAATATGTGGCTTATTTGGGTCTACTTTTGCGATTCCGTCCAAAATTCGTGGATCCCAAGGTATCCTGAATTCTCTACAGCAATTCAAATATGCTGGAGAATAATCTCGGCCAGTTGTTGCCGTTGTGCGTATACTAAACGCAATCTCTCTCAAATACGTATCCCACCGCTTGTGAATATCTGTAAAAATCGATAAAATATATTTCAAATCACGGTTGGTCCTTTCTACGGTGTTCGCTTGAGGATGATACGGTGACGTAAATCGAGGGGTAATTTTGAATTTCCTGCAGAATTCATGATATATCAGGGCCTTAAATTGCGGGCCGTTGTCCGACACAATTCGGAGCGGGAATCCCCAACCCATGCACGTGTCATATAGGCAGTCAGCAATGTCCTGGCTACTGGGTCGGACAGTGGATAAAGTTCCGGCCATCGGGTGACTATATCTAAAATTACTAAAATGTAATTGTTTCCCTCGTCTGTCCTTATCAATGGTCCTACCAAGTCTATGCTTAAGCACTCGAACGGCGCGTATGGGTCAATTTGTGCTGGTTCTATGTGTGTTTTCATTCTGGGTTTGCATGCTTGGCATCTAGAGCAATGTTTGATAAATCGAGCAGTATCTCGTTTCATCCCTTCCCAAGTATACACCTGTCGCATTCGATAGAGCGTTCTAGCAATTCCACAGTGACTTGCAAGTGGGTGGCCATGCATTTGCTACAATACTCTGAATCGCAATGACCGTGGTACCACTACCTTCAGGGCTCGAGAGTCTTCCGTTAAATCATCTGATAACGTCGGATGGTATTTTAGCAACAAATTCTCCTCCAAAATGTGCTTAGTCGCCAAAATGCGATAATTCTTCCTCTGTAGCGGAGTTGTCACGTACGTTGGGAATTGCTCGGTTTCAAGATAATGTCTTATCGCTTGACAGTGGCGATCTTTAATCTGGTGATCCACGAGCTCTTCCCGTGTTGGCGGCATGCAATCTGCTTGTTTAGTGACTTTTGTAATAAATGCCGATACCATCTCATTTTCCGAAGTTGGCAAATATTGCACTTGTTTGATTTTCGGACTTATTTCCGATTCCTCTGCGGGTGCACTATAAACTGTTGATGTGTTTCACATAATTTACTCTGAAATGTGTTCTTGTATTATCACTTTTGTTTATTCCGAGATATTTCATTTGTTTAACGTTATTATTCGATGTATTATTCACTTCCGAGTGTTCTTATGCATTGGGCACAATGCAATTGATTATTTATCATGTAACATAGAGTATTTAGCTGTGTTTAACAATTCAGTCATTGTATAGTACTGATTATTAACGCCAGATGGCGTACCTTTGTATTCTCAATCCAATATGGCGACACACGGTTGCAATCCATGTTATTCATCCAAATTAGGATTCTCAGTTGTAAGTTTATCTTTTTACAATTAAACTTTATTATTTTACATGTGTTTAGTTCCTTGGCACGTCTCTTATAAGTGTCAAGTGTTGTCACGGCGGTTTATATCGCCATTCCTGTGCGCGTCGAGTAGACGTCGCCTCCATTTGCGGCAAAGTGCGCCCAGGTCGGTCGCCGCCATTATCGCTTTACACACGCCGTTTTCGCTTTATTTGCACGATATTTCATGCACGTTTCATCCTCTGCCTACATAAACATGGTTCCAATATGATGCGACTTGCTGGTCTTCATCTAGCGGTTTGGGCAATTGGTTCCAGTTACCCACAACCCATTTTCTTGGCTCTGTCGGGCAATATTTCAGATCCCCATCGGCTTCTCCCGTTTCCTCGTTATCACAAATAATTTGAATTGGCGCTCTGGACAGCGCGTCGGCCAATGTATTAGTTGTCCCCTTCAAATATTGAATTTTGAAATTGTAGGACATCAATTCCATTTGCCAGCGGGCAAGGCGTCCAGCTGGCTCTTCCAGTCGCATCAACCACTTTAGTGCCTCATGATCCGTTTGCACGACGAAACTAGTGAACTCCAAGTATGGTCTAAATTTTCGGAGTGCCCAAATCACTGCTAAACACTCGAGGTCCGTTGCGCTATAATTTAATTCTGCCTGTTGCAGACATCTACTAATGTAAACGCATGGTGATTCAACCATTTGCCCATCTATTTCTTTGACCTGCATCAAGGCAGCACCCAATCCTTTTTTACTGGCGTCAGTTCTTACGATGAAAGGTTGATCCAGATTTGGTAAATGCATTGTTTTGGCGTCTGTCAATAATTGTTTAATTTTATCGAATGCAATTTGGTGCTCCTCTGTCCAAATGAAGTCTATTCCTTTTTTCAAAAGTGGGCGTAATGGTTCAGCTACTGTGGCCAAGTCCTTGAGGAGTCGATGAAAAAAATTGACCATGCTAAGAAACTGTTGCAGCTCCGTCAAATTTTTTGGCGCTGGAAAATCTTTGATTGCTGCAACTTTAGCTGGGTCAACACTTAATCCATTAATTCCTAGTTTGTATCCCAAAAATTTCAACTCCTTCCTACAGAATTTTGATTTTGTTGGATTCACGTGCAGTCCTGCTTTTTGCAATTTCCCCAAAACTGAATCTAAATGTTTCATGTGTTCTGCATATGATTTCGATACGATCACGATATCGTCAAGATAGGCCCAAGCATATTTTCGGAATGCCTCGCCTAACACTTTCTCAATCAGTCGTTGGAAGATCGTAGGCGCGTTGACCAGTCCAAAGGGCATGACGTTGAACATAAGTCTGCCCAGCGGACTCCAAAACGCTGTTTTCGGACGATCTTCCGGTCTCAAATCTATCTGCCAGTAGCCTTTTGTTAAATCAATGGTCGACACCCACTGAAATTCGCCTAATTCTCTAAGAATTTCTGTTATTGTTGGCATCTGTGGCGGGTCATACAAAGTGTGTTCGTTTAACGCTCTGTAGTCGATACAGAGACGTGGTTCCGAACCTGGTCTCATTACCAATACAATCCGTGTCGCATAGTCGCCTTCCGCTTCTGACACATAACCCTTGTCGACCATTTCTTGACAGAGTGTCCTCAAAATTTCCCTCTTCTGTGGATTCCACGACTTAAAAGGAACCCTTATTGGTTTGTTTGTATCTAATTCAATGGTGTGTTGCATTACGTGGGTCTTCCCTGGAGTTTTACTGAGAATTTTCTCATACTTCTTCAACACATGTTCCAGTTGGGCTGCCTCAGTTAACTGCAGTTTCGCTTCTTCAATCATATCGTACATACCATTTCCCACCTTGAGCCTCGCCTCGAATGCACAAAAACTACTTTCCTTCCTGAATGTTTTTCGCAGTGACTCGGGCTCTTCTTTTTTCTGTTCATATTTATCCATAATGTACTGTGGCATATATGGTTGTGGTACGTCGATTGTTGAAATAAAGTTCCACTTGCCATTGAGTGGATTTGGTTGTATTTTCATTCTTTTCATGGCATCATTGCCAACCAACATAAATTTCATGTCGTGTGGCAACACGAGAAAATATTGTTGCATCATTCCGTGGGTCCAACGAATCATCATTCTTATTGTTCCCATTGGTTGCGCCTTTTTATCCGCTGTATTTACAGCCATGTTGGACTTGACTGGCCACACTTCTTTTTCTAATCCCATTGCTTGAATTAATGGCCACGAAATGCAGCTTCTGTTGGCTCCAGAATCTAGCATGGCAGCGATGGATCCTTGTTCTGTCTGAAGGTCTATTGTTGTCATTCCTTCCAAAACATCTTCCTCTGGTAGCAATATGTTGAAAACTCTAATGCGTGGTCCTTCCGGTTCCAATATTGTCAATTCTTTTAAAAATGGATCCCATTCCACTGGCTCGGTTGGTGTATTCGTCATCCATGCTGCCAATGATGGGGTCTCTTCATAAGATTCCTTAACCTTAGCCCAGAAAATAGTTGCTTCATTGTCTTGTACAATTTCTACATTCTTTAGGGCTTCTGTTACTTCTGCTGTGAAGTATGATCCGTCGGATCGATAGGCTTCTTGTGTTACTTTTGGGCAGTCTTTTATTTCTAAAGGTGGGAATCTCATTCCGACGAGTTGTCCACATTCCATCTCACAAATCATTTCTCCTCTTTTTGGCATTGTGCCAATCGCTTCTGGTGACGTGAGTATTATAGGAATGGTTGTATTTTTTAGTGGTCCATTATCTTTTATTCTATTCGATGTTGATGAAGTTCCGGCTAATTCCGGTTTTGGTTCCGTTGCTACTTTCGGAACCGGAAATCTTGTTCCCACAACTTCGCCATCTTCGAAATCGACAACTATCGTCCCTTTACCACCTTGCAACGTTCCAATCACTTTACGTGGTTTTTCTGTCAACTTTGATGGCATATACTCTCCAGTTTTGGGATCCCTTTTGAGCTGTATCTTCAAAGGTGTTTGCGATCCCTGTAATTCGTCTGAATTTTCTGGCGACTCTTGCGATTCTAATGTTGATTTTAATATTAGTGGAGTGTCTGCCAATGTTGTGTGTACCGGTTGGACCTCCGATAATCCTTCCGAGTCTTGCACCATTTCAATTGATGGTTCTGTTATTGGTTGGGCTTTTAGCAGATTGTCCGAATTTTCTGGTGGCGCGAGCTCTACTGCTTTTCCTGAGCCCGCGCGTTCAAGTTTTTTGAAATACTCTCAGATAAGAAGTTGACGAGCTGTTCCATTTCTTCTGCAGACATCAATCTCCTTGGTTGAGGACACTGTCGCACCCAGTGTCCAATTTGTCCACAATTATGGCACGGTGCATTTTCCGGAGTCAATTTTACTTGATTGGCCTTATTGCCATCGTCAGTGCTGCTCGAAGTGGAAGTTTGCCCAATTTTATCGCCGACTTGCGAATTTTCAGTCTCTTTTTTCGAACTGAAGTCAACAGAATATGGTTTCGAAGAAAAGGACGAATTTCCTTTTGCTTGCGGTTGTATAGCCATTTGATGTGGTAACCTCGCTTGCATGGGAGGTTTGTATTTTGTAATTGCTGGATTGTTTCGTGTGAACAACACACTAGCAGCATCCATCAGTTTGTCGACTTCTTCTTCTGTATATTCTGTCAGCATTATCTGAGTGTCGCCAATCGACTCGTTGATTTCATTTGGATCTTGTGTCCATTTGACGTTTGGTCGCATTGGTATTCGTGGCTGCGGATAAGGTGGGTGTCCACCTTCCTGTTTTCTGGTGGATCCTTCTTCTCGTGTTAGCAAAAATTGAGAGCAAGGGCGCATCATTTTTGCACCCGCTCTGGTGTAATCCGACTGGTGTCGTTGCCTGTCATCCCGTGCTCGTTGTTCTTCTATTGGGATATCTGATGCGTACCTGTCATCGATGTACATCTGGTTGTTCCTTATGAATTGCGATAATTTTTCGAAGGAACTGGCCATTGGTGCATCCACCATTCGCAACACTTTCTCGGAGAAAGGGGTCAAACCATTTCTGAATTTTCTATCTTCAGCGAAATCGCTAATATGGTAAGGGAGTTGGGCGATTAGATCTTCAGTTCGCCGTAAATATGTTCGGATATCTTCTCCCAACATCTGTTTGTGGTTGTCCCAATATTTAATCATCATTGCACTAGATTCCCCGTACTCCTTCATGAAAGCCTTTACAAATTCATTCCACTGTGTGAACTGATTTTTCCGCAACCAATTTGTTGCACCTCCAACCAAAATTTTTGGAATTAACTTCTTTAAAGTCACCTCTGGATCCATTTCGTGACTTCCTACCAAGTGCATTACTTCATCCAAAAATTGAGTACCAGCTTGCCAACTCCCATCAAACATATCTGGTGTGATTCTGTCCCATTTAATTTGATGTGGTTGGTTACAATGATGGGTCCAATTATTCGAACAGTATTTTCGAATCTGCTTTTTCAAAACTTCCTCCATTTCTTGGGATTTTGAAGGAATCTGCGATAGTCGCGAATCAATCTGTCTTGCGATAATGTCTTCTAATCCTTCTGTACGTACGTGGGTTTGTTGGAGGCGGATCTCTGTTACCCGACTGGGATCTCCCCCTTTCTTGTCTGTCCTCTCCAAATCCGGGTGAATTAGATTCATTACGACGGAATCGGTCGGAGTTTGAATATTTCTGTTCTCCTTCGTACTCGTATTGTCGTGATGGTGGCGGACTTGATTGTGACCTTCTTCGGTCTCTATATGAATCGTCACGACTTCTATTTGAGTCATCGTACCGTCCTCGTGAATCGTCACGACGTCCATGTGAATCTCTTTCTGTATAAGCTTCGTACCAATATGAACCTCTGTCTTGTCGCGATTCCCTTTGATGTTCAAATTGTTGGCGCGAATTACTTCTTCTCATCGACTCATTTCGTAAATCCATATTTTCGGGCTGTTGGGAGTATTTGCCTTGTAGATAGTCGTCATAATTTTTGATTTTTGTATAACTGGCTTGTCCAGTTGCTCCATCTTGTCCGGTTGCAGCATTTTGACTACTATTTGTGTCTTGCTCCGGAACTTCTTGATCGTGCTGGAAATTTTGCTTTTCTCTTTCGCGACTTAATTCGCGTTGTCTATCTACTCGCTCCTGTTGGACTTGTCTTGTTTTTTCTCTTTCATTGGCTGCTGACAGGTGTTCAACGGCTTCCTCCAGCGTATATGTTCTATGGTAACGAGGATCGTCATCTTCCATTGGTTTTTCCACATGAACATCAAATGATTTTCCGTCACTTTTTGTGGTGGATACTCTGACATATTCAGTTTCCATCTTTTTGGGCTTATCCCAAATTTGTGGATCCGCTGGATCTAATCCCGTCACTGCACCTTGTTTTTTGTCTGGTGCAATTGGTTGGTTCTTTAAATGTTGACGATTCCTTTGATCGATAACGTCTAATACATCTGGATTTTTGGCTGGTGAGATTGAAGCTCGTTTGGAGTCTCTTTTTTTATCCATCTCACCTTTCCTTTTTAAAGAATTCCTGGAAGATTCTGGCGACAAATTTACTACTTCTGGTCGGCAAGGCAGGATGTTCTGTGGCACTTGATACCGACATTGTGCGAGATATCTAATTTCTTCGTTTTCCTGGCGGACTCTTTCCGCGGCTTCTTGTGCGTCGAGAGCACTCTGTCGAAGATAATGGATCTCCTTACTTTCCGATGAATCCATCGCCTTTTGTCTCGCCAATAACTCCTGTCGTTCAGTTTCCAAACGGACTTTTTCCGCCTCTATCTTTTGATTCTCTGCCAGAATAGCATCTCGCTCCGCCGCCGCTTGTGCTTTTCGCTGTGCACGTAATTCTTTTTGTTCTGTGTCCTGACGGAGTTTTTCTGCCGCCAGTTTGCTCCTCATGGTGCGGACTTCTGCCTCGAGTCGGTCTTTGGTAGCACGGATCTCCGCGTCCAATTGATCCTTTTTGGCGCGAATGTCTTCGTCAGTTGTTTTCTTGGCTAATTCTGCCTCAAATTTCGCCTGTTTTGCATGGCGCTCCTCCAACTTGAGCCGTTTTAACATTTCAAATTCCTCGGAGTGCGCCAGTTGCAGTCGCCGTGCTCGATCGGCCATTGCTGCCGTTATCTGCGCCACATCTTCGTCAGAAAGTTGGACACCTTCTTCGTACTGTTGGTGACGTTCTTTGAGACTGTCTTCCATCTCCTGCATAACGTCGGCGATGCGTTGGCGAGCTCTCGCTAGCTTATGGCGCGTCGGGGAATTTTCACCCGATGATTCCGCCTCATCGCAAGCTCGTCGAGACGCTTGTTGTTTGTAGCCTCTTATCAGTCGACCACGCTTCCTGGCTACAGCGATGACTTGCTCCAATGTCATGTTAGAGAGGTCTATTTTGCTTGTCGGAGTCGAAGCTACTGTGGCTGGGGTGTCGCCGTGGTGCGATGAAACTCCGGAGACGCTGGACTTTTCAAGCAAATCTTGAGATTCATCTCTTGCTTTTTGTAGCCAAAATTCCCCTTGTCGTTCAGGCGATACTTCCAAGCAAAAATCCTTACTGGTCATGGCCTGAGTGTCTTCCGCATGGTCCGACTCGGACGATGATTGAGGACGTATGTTAGACGCTCCTGTGGTCGTTCCGCCTCGTGTGCGAGGTCCGCGTCCGTTTCCTCGTCCTCTCCTCGAATCTTGTGACAAAGACATCTCGTTTTTTAGTCACAGAAAAGAAGAAAGAAACAGAATAATCTATCACAAAATACTTTATCACACAAAATTGGTCCCTCAACTGAATATAAGTTGTTAAGGTTCAAATAACGGGCCCCCAAGTGTAATGAGCTCAAATTATTGCTAAGATTTATAACAATAATTCTAAACTTATTATTGCCGCAACGGGACTTATCTAAAATGCTCTCAAATAATTCAATTCTAACTTAAACTTTAAGCTAACGATAGGAGAAATAATGACTCAATTATTTCTCACAAAGAAATGGTATTTATTCGTGACTTTGAATAAACTAAAAGATTAAAATACAATATTACGAATACAAGATATTTTGTGATAAGTTATTTGACACTGACTAGTAAAAACGATTAATGAGAAATTATGATTCCCGTGAGGGGAAGAATAAGAAACACAAATGGGAAATAATAAAAGAGGAAATTGATTCGTCGGCTCCACGTCTTTGAATCGATGATCGCGTTGATCCTGTGTTCTCGGCGCTCAGCTCGGCGTCGTCGAATCAGCACGACAAACTCAATTCCGTCCCAACTACTACGTTCAGGAATAATCGGGCTCAATCCCGGCTCTTCAAACTCAGTTTCTCCGTCGATCTCCGTCTTCTTCACGAACTCGCAACCCCGTCGCCTCGCCGTCTTGGTTGCGGCTAATTCCGCGTAACTTCTCACTCAAAATCCCTCCTAACAATGGCTGTTAGGCAAGATGAAATCCCAAGTCAATACTTGAATTGACTCAAGATAAATTCCCACTGCTATAGTGCTTAGCAGCAAGAATATCTCACAGTTACTCTAGTAACTGCAAGAAATAAGCCAAATTGCTTATACAATCACAAATCCCACTGGAACAATTCTTGGTTTTCAGAGGTGAATTTCATGACTGGTTTTCTCAAAGGCTGGTTTCATACTGACTCTTTTCTTTCTCTACAGGAAGTGTTTCCTGTCTGAGAAGGCTGTGGGCTGGTTTCCTTGGCGACCACCCACATCTCCTCCCACCGTCTCCAACTTCCTGTTAAGATGTTTAGATTACATAAAATATTAAATAAAACAACTCAAATTAAATATTTTACTCGGGCTCATTCCCGATACTTCATCAGTGACCACTAGGGTCACTACAACCGTTCGTCTTTCGCACGTCTTTATCGAATCCTATTTGCGACGTCCCTCCGCTTTGCGACGTTTCTCGAACGTTTTCGCAGCTTTTTCGACGTCCGTCCGTTTAAATTCCGTGCGTGAAAACGTTTATGCCTTATCCACGGCAAAAAACACAATTTATCGTCGGCCCTTGCAGAAAAGCAGAACCTTATCAACGATTATTCAATTCTAATAAACGACTACTTAGCTATTTTGGTGCATTTTTATCCTTCTAGGCACATGGAATCCGTAAACTGTTGCTAAGTAATTCTCACGCCGTTTATATACTATTTATTCCGACGTCGCACCGACGTTCGTCGTATCGTCGTAGCGTTGCACTGACGTTCGTATTAATTCGGTCCTTTACACCGCTATAAACGATTAACCCTACAAAGCAAGACGAGTGCCGACTTGAATAACTGTTAAGTTGCCCAAAAATAACTCTACTTAGCTTTGAGAGTGCCTTTATAGTTCTAGGCACAATTAATCCCGTTTTGCGATGTAATTCACACTCGTTTCTTCAACGACGTTGTGCAGAGAAGCTGAATAACCGCAACCGTACGCTGCTACCAATTGTTGTTCGTGTCGAAATAAATAGACGTTTTTCCGTAATAAAACTAGGTGTTGTTTTATTCGTTTTCTCGTCGTGAACTCAGTGACATTGAATTGTATCACTGAGGTCGTACAAAACAAAAAATACGTCATATTGACGTTACATCAATTCTGCGACCTTATTGGTCACCAAAACGATTACACACATTAACGATGGAAATGTGCATCTTATGAATTAACTACATATTTTATCCTCAGTTCACACCACGGTGTAAGAGAACAGGTGTTGAAGCGATTCCCCTAGCCGTGGGCCGATTGTTCCTGTAGTTCTGTCGTTTGCCACCACGCGGTGCTGGGGAAAGGTGGTCCTTGTTTTGTAGTCTCTATGTATTTTAAACCAGCTGCCGGTATGTGGAAATGCACTTAACAATAAGAACACCTCCTTCCCATGTTTTAAATCTGGAACTCAGATTATTAATTAATAAACAGAAGAAATAGGATAATAAATAAAGAAATATAAAATTTATGAAAAAGTGGTTTCTACCGTCATGGGGGGGAGGGTAACAATGAATATTTTTTTTCCTTTTTTTCTACAACTTTTACTGTATCTCCATAACCATAACTAATTACTCCAAAATAATTTGTTTATTGACCAATCATAAATAAAATTTCACTCTTGTTCAACCTTGTTTTCGCTTATACATTTACATACGATTCGGTAAATTTATCAAAAATTCATTAAAACGATATTGTAATGCACTGCAATGTATTTTGAAATGCATAGGGATTCACGATAATGCATTTTGTAATGCATTTTTGGGTGCTATTGATTCCGTGGTTATTCAGTTGAAAATTAATTCACATTTCAAACTTGTACTTTTTATCGCATCTTACATTTTTGATTTTTTTTTTAAATTTTGTAAAAAAATTTAAATTAAATTAAAAGTAGATGGTAGGTGGATACCAAACAAAAGATTTTGATCATATGCCGTAGGTCAAATGTCCAGAAAAAGATAGTTTAAAATTATCATTTGGTTTATTTTCTTTTATTTTATTTCTATTTCGAAGCTTGCATAGAGTTTTGATTTGAAACACAAAGTAAATAGTTCTCTTGTAATTTTGTATTTTTTTCATATTTTTTGTAATTTTTTTTCATATTTTTCGTAATTTTTTTTCATATTTTTCGTATTTTTTTTTCATATTTTTCGTATTTTTTTTCATATTTTTCGTATTTTTTTCATGTTTTTCGTATTTTTTTTCATGTTTTTCGTATTTTTTTTCATGTTTTTTGTATTTTTTTTCATGTTTTTCGTAAAAATAATAATATGGTAATAATAATAATAATAATAATAATACTAATATTGATTTCTTATGGATATAAAAGGGTGCTCCCAACAGCTATTGCTTACAACAAGGAGCACCCAGAGTACCCAAATTAAAAATAATTGAAAATGACATGAGTAATAATAATAACAAATATAATCTTTACCGCACAGTCAGACAAGTAAGCTGATACACACCATTGATTTCCAGGACCATCTTTTCCCAGCACCGCGTGGTGGCAAACGACAGAACTAGAGGAACAATCGGCCAAGGGTTCAAGGCTATTTTGTATGGGCGCTTCTACACCTGTTCTCTTACACCGTGGTTCACACTTTAGGTTTGTAAGCCTTCTCTCAGGTATTGGAAAGATAGACTTATTTTGAGCGGAGAGCGTCATCGTCACACTTTGTTTAAAGGTCATGGGAAGAGAAATGAAAAATTTCTCTAATAGCTTTGAAATAACCTTAAAAAAGGTTACGTACCCATTTTAAATGAATAACTTACAAAATAATAAAGAATTTGTTGTTTTAGATGATCAAATCTTGTTATCACCATTTCAAAAAAGGAACCATTTTGTGCAATGCATTGTGGGATTGCTACGTCATCGGCGACAAACAACAACACCACGCACACATTCGAAGTAGTGTTACCAGCCAATTTTAGGCCAAAAAACATTGATTTTAGAAGTTTCGACCCCCGGGAAATTTTAAAAAATAACTGGTAACAGCATATTTTGACAAAAAAACATGGCTGTTAGAGGTTTCAACCTCCGAAAATTTTTTGGTGTAAAACAGTACCGATCGATTTTTACACCTGCCGCATTTGCGCGATCGAATACAGCCGTATTTGTGCGATCGAAAGCGGCGAGTGTTTGGCTGCTTTCGATCGCGCAAATGCGGCGGGTGTTTGGCTGCTTTCGATCGCGCAAATGCGGCGGGTGTTTGGCTGCATTTGCGCGATTGAATGCGGCCAAACACCCGCCGCATTCGATCGCACAAATGCGGGCGGTGTTTGGTCGATTCTCAGGTCTTAAATAAATTTATTTTAAATAATAATTTAAATAGATAATCAAAAACTTGAATATATAGAATATATATAGAATCGGTTTTTAACTCCTTCAAAGTTAAAAACCGATTCTGTAATCAAGTTTTGGAAATCGGATTTTGGTAATTTGGAATTGAATGCGCCTAATTTATTTTGATTTAACATGGTTTTTATGAAGATTTTTAAAAAGTACACAACAGCTGCATTTAAAAATCGTTTAACATCAACACAACACCATCACCCATTCCAAACCGCTAAGGTTTTTACTGCCAACCCATCACCGCCAAAATAATACACTAAATCCTAAAACTATCAATTTTTTTTTGTTATTTGCTGTTCTTTGCAATTTTTTTTTGGTAATTTTTGATGATTTTCTGTTATCTTTGGTAATTTTTTGTTGTTATTTGGTGTTACTTTTGGTTATTTTGGTAATTTTTGGTTATTTTGGTAATTTTTGGCTATTTTTATTTTTTTAAATTTTTTTAAAATTTTTGTTTGCTGGTATTTTTGGTTATTTGCTGTGATTTTCTATTTTTCTGGTAATTTTCACTAAAAAACATGCTGAAATCGCGAATCGGTGCTGGAAATCCCATGCTTGTTTGTCGTCGATGACGTAAAAATAATGCCACCTAGTGGCGGTATGTATAAACTTTGGAAAATCGTAATGGCGGAACAATTACTGCTCGGTTCGAATTTAAACAGCAGTTTTAAACAATACCACGTAAGTTTGTCAACTAAAGTGGGTACATAACCCTTTTTTAGGCTATTTCAAACACTTGGGAGAAATTTTTCATTTCTCTTCCCATGACCTTTAAAAATTTGAAAATATTAAACAAAATTTTCTGAAATTTGTCTATTGTCATTACTTAAAAGGGGCAACTGCCCCGCTGGTGCAAATGGGTGCAAATTGCCATAGAAAATGTACAAAAAAAAGATGTGGCATTTTGTGCAATCTGGTTATTTTTATTTTTATTTTTATTTTAATTTTTTAATTTTAATTTTTTAATTTTAATTTTCTTATAGTTTTTTTTTGATGGCAGATAATTGATTCGTTGATGGGGATTTTGACGCATCCGGAAGGCACAGCCTGGTTTTTACGTGAAGCTGACGGCTGCAATTGTAGGTGTGAGGTGCGCTCATTTACGCTACAAACGAATCAATCCTACAATTTAACATTCAAATTTCTTTTTAGACAATCAATCAATTAATTCTAGCTCTGTGTATGGAAGCGACCAACTGCAATTCCAATATTGACGGATACCGTTTCCAAGTTTTATCAAATAGAATTCAATTCTTGCACGAGCTTTCATTGATTGATCCACAGTTCCAAGTCAGGAGACAAATGATGCAAGAATGCAATTTTATATTGTCGTATCATGCCAAGTATCAAAATCATATACAAATCAATGATTATGTAAAAAAATCGAAACTATGTATAATTATTTCCTATTGTATTGAAAAATGTATTGAAAATGGATTATAACAACAATAACGGGTGCACGACGTTCATCTTCAATTGATGGGGGTTGTATCTATTCGTACCAGAATAATGCAATGGTTTCAAGTGACAAGCAACAAGAAACCGAAACCAGAATAATCTGTCTTACTTCCTGTTGTCAGGCAGTAGAAACATAATATTAATAATTTTTAAAACAAGTAAACATAAAACAACCATGTTGTTTTGTAAAGGCTTTTATATTGCTGCTTCAAATTGTCGCTAGGGTGCACTACGGTACCACCAAACATTTTTCGTGACTGTCCTGACCGTGCCAATAATCGTATTCTTTTAAACCACTAGATGGCGTGTTTGAACGGATCTACCGTGATTTTTATAAATCTTAAGTTCGTGTGGATAAATTAACTGGAAACTCGAAAAAACACGCGGCACACAACGTAAATTCAAAGTAAATTCATTTCCCGGGTATAGTGCAGGCGCTATCCGCCTAATCACAATAACCACCGCTAGGCGTCGCGGCGGACACAATAAAATTCCGGCGCACCAAAACAAACTCGAATTAATGGAACAAGATGAATCAATCCCAACGGAAACGCAGAAAACTCGACGACAAATCAATCTGGGGCGACGAAGACGACGAAGACTTTCTGCGACCGGACTCGCTGTCAATTTTATCGCAGTACGACGGCCCCGTTCGCGACAAGGATAAAGAAAATCAAAACAACACTTCCGGTTAGAAACACGAAACGAACGAACGAAATAAAATCCAAAGCGTGCGCATTTGCATTTTAACACACGACTAAACTTTTCTTTATCGCAGACAAACCGAAAACGAATGCAAAGTCGGGAAACAGTCCGGCGCGGAGGACGCTCACGAACCGGCCGTCCACGTCCGCCATCGCGCAAATTCAAACTCCGGCTTTATTCGACGACGAAGTCATTGAAGAGACACCAGTGTATAAAAATATCGAAAGCGGGCAGTCGTACGTACTCCGAGAGGAGTTTGAAAAGTTGCAAAACGAGGTGGACACTCGGGTGTTGACGTTGGAAATTATTTTGATGATTTTGTTTCGTTTTTAGAACGCGAGATTGCGGGCGGAGAAGAATGTTTCGTTGGCCGAGACGCGGGTTATTAGAGACCGGTACGAGAGGTTGGCGAA
This sequence comes from Strigamia acuminata, assembly GCA_949358305.1. Classification (NCBI taxonomy): domain Eukaryota; kingdom Metazoa; phylum Arthropoda; class Chilopoda; order Geophilomorpha; family Linotaeniidae; genus Strigamia; species Strigamia acuminata. Next base: position 61,325,482 of record OX442314.1, on the reverse strand, counting down.
GGAAGCGGAGCGCGATAAGATGAAAATACCGAAGTTGATCGAGTCGAGCGAGCGGGAAGCGAAGGCGGTGGCGGAGAAATACAGGCAGAAAATCGATACGCTCGAAACGAATATTCAGTTTAAGGACTTGGAGGTTAAACAGATGCACCAGCGGTTCAAGCGGCGTCGGACGGAGGAGCCGGTGGAATCGATGGAGACGTCGGTTCAGTGTGAAATTAATGCGCCGGTGAATCGCACGAAAGTAGAGACTTGTCGAGGTGATAATTAGAGTTGGTCGGCCTGTTTGGCCAAAAAAGTGAATATTCTGTGAATAAATTAGGATGATTTGCATTTTTTAGGATAGATATTTGATAGTTTACACTAAAAAATACAAAAGTTATATGGCAAAATTCATTTTTTAATGTGAGGATTGAATATTTTCGGTAAAAATTTTATTTTGTTGTGTAAGTTACATATTTGGCAGAAAATTGCGTTTTTAACCCAAAAATTGCTTTTTAGACCTGAAAATTGCTTTTTTCAACGTAAAAATTGCTTTTTAGACCCGAAAATTGCTTTTTTTTAACCCGAAAATTGCTGTTTTCAACACGAAAATTGCTTTTTTAAACCTAAAATTGCTTTTTTCAACCTGAAAATTGCTTTTTCAATCCGAAAATTGCTATTTTCAATGTAAAAATTGCTTTTCAGACCCGAAAATTGCTTTTTTCAACGCAAAAATTGCTTTTTAGACCCGAAAATTGCTTTTTTTAACCCGAAAATTGTTGTTTTCAACACGAAAATTGCTTTTTTAAACCTAAAATTGCTTTTTTCAACCTGAAAATTGCTTTTTCAACCCGAAAATTGCTATTTTCAATGTAAAAATTGCTTTTTAGACCCGAAAATTGCATTTTTAAACCCGAAAATTGCTGTTTTTAACCTGAAAATTGCTTTTTAAACTCAAAATTACTTTATTTAAATAGAAAATTGCTGTTTTCAACCCGAAAATTGCTTTTTAGACCTGAAAATTGCTTTTTTAAACCCAAAATTGCTTTTTTAAAAGCGAAAATTGCTGTTTTCAACCCGAAAATTGCTATTTTCAACCCGAAAATTGCTTTTTACAACCTGAAAATTGCTTTTTAGACCCGAAAATTGTTTTTTTTTAAAAGCTAAATATTTGGATGTTTGACTTTATTGGTATTAGGTGCAAATCATTACCCAGTAATAATCATGCAACAGGATTTATTTTATTTTTAAATAATTTAATTTCTGTTAAATTTCTTTTCAAGGCGAGATCACGATCGTGCAACTGTTAGCGCACCTGAACTACGACAGTGACGAAACTTGGACTTGCCGCGCGGAAGAACCGGATCTGTCGACCCTCGACATCAGCGACGACAACATCATCCCGTCCTCCGTCAACACCTCTCCGTCGTCCGACAGCGACGACAGCACGCCACCGGACATTAATCTACCAAACAAAACCAACAACGACGCACCGCCCACCGACCTGAAACTCACCGTCATCCACGCCTTCCTAAACGCCACCAACTCGGGCACCGCGAACATCGACGCCGGCCTAGAAGTTTGTCTGGCAATCCTCGAGAAACGACTGCACGCATGCGCCGAAACGTGGCAGACGCGTCTGTGCACGAAACCCGCGTCGAAATCGTCGAGCCCCGAAAGCATTTTCAGCTCGGCCACTTCATCCACCTCGACGAGTTCGATCGCACCGATGACGCAAAGCGAATTCGCCGCTTTCGAACGCGACGAACTGTTGGTTTTGAGTTTGTTGTCGAAGATAATGAAAGCGCGGCCGAAATTGCCGAAAATGGACGCGCCGAGACGCGGGTCGAGCGCGGCGGAGTTGTTTAGCGCGACGTTTCAGCGGGACGGCGAGTTGGTGAATTTGGCGCGCAACGGCGACACGTTGAGCGAGAGTTTGGTTCGGTTGGTTCAGTTGCCGAGTTGCGAGAAGTTTGCGGAGAAACATCGGGAGGAGGTGACGTTGCGGGTTCTGCGGCTTTTGTGCGCGGTGCTCGGGTTTTGCGTGCCGGTGGAGCCGGTGGAGCCGGTGCAGGAGATGGTGGAGAGCGGCGGCGTTTTGTTTTGTTTGGAGGTTGGAGGACATTTTGAGGTTTTGGAAGCGGCGTTGGAGTTGTTTGATGCGTGCGTTGATCGGTTTGGGTGTTTGGGTTGGATTTGTGGTGGCGAGAAGGAGGCGTGTTATGTTTTGAGGTTTGCGTTGCTGTGTCGTGGGATGGAGAAGGAGGTGGGAAGCGAGGATGGAAGAGTGCGCTTGTTGGGGAAGGTGAGTTTGGTGTTTGAGTTTGGTGTTGGTGTTTTGTTTGGTGGGGTTTGTCAAAGAAAATGTCGAAATGTCAAGTGTTGGAGAAAGGTAGAAGAAAATGTTTCGAAATGTCGAAGAAACTTGGAATTGTCAAACAAAGTGTGTCCATATCGAACAGAATTTGTTGAAATTTGTCAAAAATTTGAATATGTCAAACAAAATTTGTTGAAATTTGTCAAAAATTTGAATATATCGAACAGATCGACTTTGTTGAAATTTGTCAAAAATTTGAATATGTCAAACAAAATTTGTTGAAATTTGTCAAAAATTTGAATATATCGAACAGACTTTGTTGAAATTTGTCAAAAATTTGAAAATATCGAACAGAATTTGTTGAAATTTGTCAAAAATTTGAATATATCGAACAGACTTTATTGAAATTTGTCAAAAATTTGAAAATATCGAACAGAATTTGTTGAAATTTGTCAAAAATTTGAATATATCGAACAAAATTTGTCAAGAATATGAAAATATCGAAACAATTTGTCAAGAATATGAAAATATCGAACAGAATGTTTGATAATTTCAAGTTTTTGACACATGTCGAAACTTTTTGTTCGATATTTAATATTCTTGACAAATTTTGTTCGATATTTTTAAATTTTGTTTGATATTTTTAAATTTTGTTCGATATTTTTAAATTTTGTTCGATATTTTTAAATTCTGTTCGATATTTTTAAATTTTGTTTGATATTTTAAATTCTGTTCGATATTTTTAAATTTTGTTTGATATTTTTAAATTCTGTTTGATATTTTTAAATTCTGTTCGATATTTTTAAATTTTGTTTGATATTTTTAAATTCTGTTCGATATTTTTAAATTTTGTTCGATATTTTTAAATTCTGTTCGATATTTTTAAATTTTGTTCGATATTTTTAAATTTTGTTTCAAATTTTTGTTTCAAATTTTTGTTTCAAATTTTTGTTTCAAATTTTTGTTTCAAATTTTTGACAAATTTCAACAAACTTTGTTCAATAATTTAAAAATATTGAACAAAACTTGTCAAGAATATGAAAATATTGAACAAAATGTTCTGAAATTTGTCTATAGTCATTAGTTGAAAGGGGCAACTGCCCCACTGGTGCAAATTGCCATAGAAAATGAACAAAACAAAGATGTGGCTCTTATGCAATTTGCTTTTTATTTTGATTTCCTTATTTCCTTATTTTTATTTTTTTATAGTTTTCTTTTGCTTGCAGATAATTGATTCAATGATGGGGATTTTGAGGCATCCGGAAGGCACAGCCTGGCTCTTACGTGAAGCTGACCGCTGCAATTGTAGATGTGAGGTGCGCTAATTTACGCTACAAATGAATCAATTCAACAATTTAACATTCAAACTTCCTTTTAGATACTCAATCAATTAATTCTAGCTCTGTGTACGGAAGCGACCAACTGCAATGCAGATACTGACGGAAACCATTTCCAAGTTTTATCAAACGGAATGAAATTTCTGCACGAGCTTTCATCGATGGATCCACAGTTCCAAGTCAGGAGACAAATGGTGCAAGACTGCAATTTATTAGTTCAGCAGATGATGTCGCTGTATCAGAAGGATGGACGAACGATGAGCGTGGTTGAAAGTGAGTTATTTCTTATGTGAATCATCGTTGAAGTGTCTGAAACAATTTATTCTCATCGTTCTGTAGGGCAACAGTTGGAAGGTCTAACGACGACGGAAGGTTCGGTTAGGTTCTGACTTGGAGTTATTCGTATATCTCGAGTAATTTTGTAAATAATTCGGATTCTTTTCATAAAAGAAGGGTTTTAAATGAGATTATAATAAATTGATTTTATCAATACTTTTTGGAAAATCGCTGTGTGCATTGTATTTTATTTCGTGGTTTAAACCCATGGTGGACACACATGAAGAACACATTCTAACTAAACAGCACAAACAAAAAGCAGCACAAAAATGAGATCAATTAATAAAAAAAACACCTCCCTTCGAAATTCGAATCCACGTCTCTCCAACGTACATCCCCGCTCCCTATATTGCCAAAGCACATTGCCAGCATGTGAACGAATCATTTATTCATTATCGCGCAGAGCAGAACGGCGCCAAACGAGAGATCGTGGATCGTTCCGTTGGCCGTGATTTCGTGATAAAAATGTTGTTTCGAGCACACTTTATGACGTCACGATTCATTTTTCCGAGTTGCGTGTTTGCTCGGAATAAAGAGTAGGGTTAGTGAGGTGACAATTCGTTTTCGTTCCTCACTTAACATGGGAAAATGGGAATGGCTTTTAAGCCTATCTTTTTGGAGATAAGGTTAAAAAGCTTTTTAAAGCGATAAAGTACAGGTCTGTTTGTATACATAGTGTACCGGTAGGATATAAAAGCGAGTGTAATGGCAGGACTGTGCCATTTCCCCACGTGATGGCGTCGGATGAGGTTCTCTCTCTCTCTCTCTAAATGGCGAAATGGCGAATGATTGATTTTTGTTAGATTTTGATTGATTTTGATCGTTTTTGATTGACTTTTGTTTGATTTTGATTGATTTTGATCGTTTTTGATTGACTTTTGTTTGATTTTGATTAAATTTTGTCAGGTTTTGATCAGTTTTGAATGAATTTTGTCAGATTTTGATCAGTTTTGAATGAATTTTGTCAGATTTTGATCAGTTTTGAACGAATTTTGTCAGATTTTGATTGATTTTGATCGTTTTTGCTTGAAGTTTGATTGATTTTGATCGTTTTTGCTTGAAGTTTGATTGATTTTGATCGTTTTTGGTTGATGTTTGATTGATTTTGATCGTTTTTGGTTGAATTTTAGTTGAATTTTGAAAAATATTTTCATTTTGGTGAAATTATTGTCCACATTTTGGCGAAATGTTGAAATAAATTTTTGTGAAAATGTCGAAATAAATTTTTGAAAAAAGTTGAAATAAATTTTGGAAAAAAATGTGGAAAAAAAATTTGGAAAAATGTTGAAATAAATTTTGGAAAAAAGTTGAAATAAATTTTGGAAAAAAATTTGGAAAAAAAATTTGGAAAAATGTTGAAATGAATTTTGGAAAAAAAATTCGCAAAATGTTGAACCGAATTTTGGAAAAATGTTGAAATAAATTTTGGAAAAAAGTTGAAATAAATTTTGGAAAAAAGTTGAAATAAATTTTGGAAAAAAGTTGAAATAAATTTTGGAAAAATGTCGAAATTTTTGGGAAAATGTCGAAATTTTTGGGAAAATGTCAAAATTTTTGGGAAAATGTCGAAATTTTTGGGAAAATGTCGAAATTTTTTGGCAAAAAGTCAAAAATTTTTGTAAAATCAAATTTGTTGTAAAAAATTCAAAATTTGTTGTAAAAAAGTCAACATTTGTTGTAAAAAAGTCAAAATTTGTTGTAAAAAAGTCAAAATTTTTTGTAAAAATGTGGAAATTATTGGAAAGATATTGGTATTTTTGGAAAAATATTGGGATTTTTGGAAAAAATTTCAATCGTTCTTGCTTATTTTGTAGGTACGAAAGGTCGTTGAGGTATTAACCTAACCTACCCTTTGCTTAACCTACCCTTTGCTTAACCTACCCTTTGCTTAACCTACCCTTTGCTTAACCTACCCTTTGCTTAACCTAACCTTTGCTTAACCCGAAAATTGCTTTTTTCAACCCAAAAATTATTTTTTTCAACCGGAAAATCTTTTTTTTTAACCCGAAAATTGCTTTTTTCGACCCAAAATTGCTTTTATCAACGCGAAAATTGCTTTTTTCAACGCGAAAAGTGCTTTTATCAACCCAAAAATTGCTTTTTTTCAACCCAAAATTGCTTTGTTTTAACACAAAAGTTGCTTTTTTAAAAAAATGAATCAATCCCCACGGAAACGCAGAAAACTCGACGACAAATCAATCTGGGGCGACGAGGACGACGAAGACTTCCTGCGACCGGACTCGCTGTCAATTTTATCGCAGTACGACGGCCCCGTTCGCGACAAGGATAAAGAAAATCAAAACAACACTTCCGGTTAGAAACACGAAACGAACGAACGAAATAAAATCCAAAGCGTGCGCGTTTGCATTTTAACACACGACTAAACTTTTCTTTATCGCAGACAAACCGAAAACGAATGCAAAGTCGGGAAACAGTCCGGCGCGGAGGACGCTCACGAACCGGCCGTCCACGTCCGCCATCGCGCAAATTCAAACTCCGGCTTTATTCGACGACGAAGTCATTGAAGAGACACCAGTGTATAAAAATATCGAAAGCGGGCAGTCGTACGTACTCCGAGAAGAGTTTGAAAAGTTGCAAAACGAGGTGGACACTCGGGTGTTGACGTTGGAAATTATTTTGATGATTTTGTTTCGTTTTTAGAACGCGAGATTGCGGGCGGAGAAGAATGTTTCGTTGGCCGAGACGCGGGTTATTAGAGACCGGTACGAGAGGTTGGCGAAGGAAGCGGAGCGCGATAAGATGAAAATACCGAAGTTGATCGAGTCGAGCGAGCGGGAAGCGAAGGCGGTGGCGGAGAAATACAGGCAGAAAATCGATACGCTCGAAACGAATATTCAGTTTAAGGATTTGGAGGTTAAACAGATGCACCAGCGGTTCAAGCGGCGTCGGACGGAGGAGCCGGTGGAATCGATGGAGACGTCGGTTCAGTGTGAAATTAATGCGCCGGTGAATCGCACGAAAGTAGAGACTTGTCGAGGTGATAATTAGAGTTGGTCGGCCTGTTTGGCCAAAAAAGTGAATATTCTGTGAAGAAATTAGGATGATTTGCATTTTTTAGGATAGATATTTGATAGTTTACACTAAAAAATACAAAAGTTATATGCCAAAATTCAATTTTTAATGTGAGGATTGAATATTTTCGGTAAAAATTTTATTTTGTTGTGTAAGTTACATATTTGGCAGAAAATTGCGTTTTTAACCCAAAAATTGCTTTTTAGACCTGAAAATTGCTTTTTTCAACGTAAAAATTGCTTTTTAGACCCGAAAATTGCTTTTTTTTAACCCGAAAATTGCTGTTTTCAACACGAAAATTGCTTTTTTAAACCTAAAATTGCTTTTTTCAACCTGAAAATTTCTTTTTCAACCCGAAAATTGCTATTTTCAATGTAAAAATTGCTTTTTAGACCCGAAAATTGCATTTTTAAACCCGAAAATTGCTGTTTTCAACCCGAAAATTGCTATTTTCAACCCGAAAATTGCTTTTTACAACCTGAAAATTGCTTTTTAGACCCGAAAATTGTTTTTTTTTAAAAGATAAATATTTGGATGTTTGACTTTATTGGTATTAGGTGCAAATCATTACCCAGTAATAATCATGCAACAGGATTTTATTTTTAAATAATTTAATTTCTGTTAAATTTCTTTTCAAGGCGAGATCACGATCGTGCAACTGTTAGCGCACCTGAACTACGACAGTGACGAAACTTGGTAATTATTATTCTTTTATTTTATGTATTCAATCAAACTTTAACAAATGTAAATTTAGTCCGTTCTGGAAAATGTTACTATGCCAAGAAAAAAATTTACATAGCACCGGGAGAAACAACCTATATTTCCGGTTGCAAAGAAGTAGCTTGCATTAAAAAGCGAAACAATTTATACCTGGAAATCAACAGGTTAGTAACACACTGTTGTGCATACAGGCGACACCGAATCAAAAAATACCAAAATACCATAAAACTTCAATTTGAAGCTTTATGGTATTAATTTATAATTTTAGGTTTTTTTTTTGTAACTGGATAAATGTTTATTTGTAGTTGTGGTGCGGTGGAAAGAGATTGTCGGATTCCAGGAAACTCGGAGTTACCTTATCCCGGCTGTTGTTCTCAAAACAAATGCATTTCTAATTAGATTAAGATTAGTCAATAAAATGCAACTCGATTGATTCATATTATTATTATTATTGTTATTAAAATCTCGGAACAATTTTACAGAAATAAATGACACTTCCACATGTGACATTTTTTTATTGACCACATTTAACACGATACAACATTCAAAAATACTAAATAAAATATCTAAGTCAACGTAACAATATATATGTATATTATATGTATAACATCAATAATAAACTTTCAAGTGTAAAAGCCAATGTTAAATTTTTAAATTTAATTTTTTAAATTTTCCGTTCTCAAATCCCGTATTTCGCCGATTAAGAGCCGCCCTCGAATAGTAGCCGCAGCCGGGACACCAAGAATACCATATTTTTGCAAAGGTACAGTATTGTCCATATATAACCTCACGAACGACGAACCAACGCCATCTATGGGTGTAATTTAGCAACTAAATACCGAATTATAAGCCAAATCGAGTGCTACCAATCGACCGCTTATCGGAACGGTCTGTACACGTAACAATACGCTTCGTTCGTGACGTTCAGACTTCGTTTGTTGCATTAAACAAATATAAAAAAAAGAATACCCGCGGCTCTTAATCGATAAAAGGCGGTATTCACATTTAAATGTACAAATCGAAAAGCGAAAAACAAACAAACATTGAAGCAAAACAAACGGAAAAAAAAAATTAATTTTATACAATATATAAACTTTTTGATTGACCGTCTACTGATGCGCCTTACTCAACACGTGTGCATTAAACTCGTACTTATCCTGACTCAACTCGCCGCAGATGTTGCATTTCCACGGATTCCCCTCCGAATGCAGCCCCTTGTGCAAGAAATACAAGGTCTGATCGGGAAAAATAATCCCGCAATGACAGCACTGGAGCCCGCCGCTCGGCCCCCCGTACGGCCCCCCAGCGTACGGCCCCCCAGCGTCCGCCGCCCCGCTCGCCTGTGGCCGCGACGAGTCCGGCGTCGGCGGCGCCACGCACCGACCCTCCGCCGCCGCCTCCTCCTCCCCTTCCCCCTCCGTCTCCTTCTTGACCACCACGCCGTCGCTCGCCCTCTGTTCGGCGCCCGCCTCGTACCCCGACGACGACACCTGCGCGGGGGGCGGCGAAGCGGCCGCTCTGGGATTAATAACCGAGATAATGCCGGGCGGGTACACCGGGTACGGCGAGTTCCGCAGATACGAATTCAGACTGACGGCGTTGGGCTCGTCGCGGACGGGCGACGCCGGGTTCGGCTTGCGGTTGTGCCGCGACGTGTAGTGCAGCTTGGCGCCCTTGGCGGTGGCCGCGCGGTGTCCGCACACGCGGCACATGCGGTCGGCGAGGCTGGGCACGGCGACGGCGCTGTCGTTGTTGTGTTCGACGCTCAGGTGGTCGCGCAGGTGGACCTGGCGGTGGAAATCCTTGTCGCAGAGCGGGCACCGGAACGGGGACTGCTTGGCGTGGGTGACCGTGTGTTCCATGAGGTGGTCTTTGCGAAAAAAGCGTTTGCAGCAGACGCGGCATTCGTAGGGCTTGACGCCCGTGTGGCGCATGCGGTGCCGGCGCATGTTGGCCGCTTGCGAGAACTTCATGTGGCAGACGTCGCACTGGAATAGTTTTTTCACCGCGTGAGTTTTTCGGTGGGAGCTGAGCGTGGCGAGCGAGAAGGTTTCGTATTCGCACTGGTCGCAGTGGAAGACGGGGAAGCCGCGCTCGCTCTTCAGGTGCTGGGGCGTGCGGTCGTTGACGCAGTAGACGAAGGACGAGCCGACGGCGGTCCGCAGGGAGCTTCCGTCCGATTCGATGGTCGGGGAGTCTTCGTTGAGGCGCTGGAGGAGCATGGTGGCGTGGTCGGTGGGTGGCCGCACCGGGTCATCCATTTCAAATTCCTGTTTGATCGTCAACATGTCCGCCGGTTATCTGAGCGCGCCGTCTGCAAAGTCGGAATTCTCGTTAGAAATTTGATCGTCATCGTCAATAAAACGTTCTTTTACAATTAATTATTTGTTTTAGTGTTTTAGTGTTTTAATTTTTAATTTTATAGATATGTTTGTAAGGGGGAAAAAGTGTGAGAATATCGGAAGAATTACGGTACCTTCCGTTTTTCGCCGGCTGCGTTCAAAAACTAAAATATTTTGTGCTTTACTTCAATTTTAAACCAAAAATGACGTCATTTCCTGTTTAAAATTAAACCCATGTTAAAACTTAAAATACACTTAAACTCAAATTTTTATTTTTATTTTTGAATGCAGCTACTAATTCTCGAAAAAAGTGATATCGAAATTCAATATGTTTTGTTTTTCTATTTTCGCTGTTTGTTAAGTCTAATGTCGATATAATTTGTGTTTATAAATTTCTATTTGGGATAATTTACAAGCCAGTATTAATTATTTTTTTTCCCTCGGAAATCTTTTTTTTTTTTTGGATGAAACCGCTTGTGTGACTGAAATCAATGGGAAATATTCGGTGAAATAGCGTGTGCCGATTCGGTTTGGAGCGATTCGTGTTCGGGTCGAGTCGCGCCTTACACCGACTTGGGACGTTAGCATCTGCATATTCGATAATCGATCGGGATCGAACACCTGTTGCCATAACAGCTGCTTTAAACTCCCATTGCTTCCTCAACTAGCAGTTTCCGATTTGGATTTTCGACAGTTGGCCGTCGGTTGCAATTAATCAATCGATCCCCACATTTTAGTCTTTGCTCTTTGGATGAAAAATCGTTTGTAAACGCTACGCTTTGCTTACTTTTAAATGCATTAACGAGCCATGTAAAGTGTGTGTTGCCAATCGACTCATCTTCCTGGTCGGCCATTTTTGTTTGTAGCATAAATCGATCGATTACTGAGAAGTTTCGTATCGCATCTATTTATTTAACTCCGACGGTGCTAGATTAGCGATTTATAAATAATCGTGATATTTTGTGTCGAGTGGGTCGAGTAGCGTGGAATGTTGATCAAAAAATTGGTGGCATCGTAATTCCCAGTAATTAAACGGCTCTTCGTTTGTAAATTAGTTTAGTTCAGAATTATGACGTCAGATTTAAAACCTCAGCACCATTTTAATTCATACAAAATGACGCATTTCTGGCTATTTCGATTCCTACGGATGCTGAGAGGGATCGTGTTAAAACATACAAATGGACAACTTCCATATTTTTGGAAATAAAGTCAATAACTTAGTGAAAAAAATTAAAAATCGACTTTAAATCACTGAAATTCACTTAAAAACATTAAAAATTAACTGAAATCAACCGAAATCACTAAAAATTATTTAAGAACACGAAAAAATCGGTTGAAAACATTGAAAATCAACCGAGACCTGGAAAGAAACAAAATATCACTGAAAACGAAGCACTCAAACCTGATACAATTTACATTTATTCATTTGATTTACAAATCCCAGCAACTATCATTGGCTTACGTTCGTGTTTCTCTCACACGGTGGCGATACTTGTTCGGCTCGAATCTAATTCCGAATTCCAGATCCAGAACAAGATCCTGGAATAAAGAAAATGGTATCTCGCCGTGCGGAGAGTTCAGAATATGACTCGGACAGTGAGTTTTTACATCATTTATTAAGCAATCCGAAACGTAACACGGTGTTTATTTATAGAATCGAGTGTGAAAGAGAAATCAGAGGATAAAACTACAGCAAACACAAGCAAAGCGCACACATCTAGCAACAAGGAAGGATTTATAGTCATAATCGGCGTTTTCATATCCGCATTGCTCATTCTCACTTTTGTTTATAGCAAATTCCCGCAGTTAGACGAGTGAGTTTTGTCGTTTTGTCTGGTTAGTTGGATAGAGAAATTTTTTTTTTTAATGTATGTTTTGTTCGAATTATTTGTTTGAAGGGACGAGTTAGCGCAGTTGAAACTACCACGTGATATTGAAGATGCGAAGAAGTTAGGAAATGTTCTTTCGCGCTACAAAGATAAATACTACTATGAGGTTTTGGGAGGAGTTTTTATCGTGTACATTTTGTATCCTTTAAGTGATGTTTTTAGGTGTTTTTACACGTTTTTCTCTGAAAATGTGACATTTTTAGAGCAAATATACTTTTCTTTGTATAAAAAATGCAATTTTATGTGAAAAATGACAATTCTGAGTGTGAAAAAATGAGAATTTTGTGCGAAAAAATGAGAATTTTGTGTGATGACAACAAAATTCTCATTTTTTCACTCAAAATTCTCATTTTTTCACACAAAATTCTCATTTTTTTGTACAAAATTCTTATTTTTTCACACAATGTGTGTAAGATGACATTTTCTGTGCAGAAATCAACTTTCTGTGTAAAATTCACAATTTTCTGCGTCAAATTCACAATTTTCTGTACCAAATTCAGAATTATTTGTGCAAAACTCACAAATTTGTGATCTTAATTGACAATTAAGTCTATTTTTACCCAGAAAAATTAGCTAGAAAATGCATTTTTACGTCCAAAAACTATTGCCAGATATTCTCGACAATCGAAAAACATATTTCCTTAACCATTTGACCAGTCTGCAATCATTTGCAATTCCCGGCTCGATTTTCCTCAGCATTTTGTCCGGTTTCCTCTTCTCCTTCTACGTGGCTCTGACTTTAATTTGTCTGGTAAACACCCCGCCCGAACCCCCTCCAAACAAACGCATAAACTCTTTCTAACCCCACCAGTGTTCCGCCATCGGAGCCTCGCTATGCTACTCACTCTCCAACCTAGTCGGACGAAACATCGTCCAAAAATACTTCCCGCAAAGAGCCAAAGAATGGGCCGAACAGGTGACAACAATTGATTGATTTATTTATTTATTTATTTATTTATTTATTTGTCAATTTAGGTAAACCGTCATTCAGTGCACTTACTATACTACATAATATTCCTGCGCATCACTCCCTTTCTTCCCAATTGGTTTATTAACATCACATCGCCCGTGATCGGCGTGCCTTTAAGACCGTTTTTCCTCGGCACGTTCATCGGCGTCGCGCCGCCATCTTTTGTGGCCATTCAAGCCGGAATGACGCTGCAGGAGCTGAGCTCGTCCGCCGACGCGCTGTCTATGAAGTCGGTTCTTATCTTGATCGTTTTCTCCATGTTGGCGCTCGTGCCGGTGGTGCTGAAGAACAGGCTACGCGAGAAAATGGCGTGACTTTGTTGTTAGGCGGGTTTAGACAGTTTGTAATGACAACATTCCGTGTTTAAATGACAGGGTTTCGTTTATTTATATTTATATAGTTTTGATTTTTAATTTAAATTATTTGGATTTGTTAATAAAGTGATTCCGTGAGAGCGACTTTACTTGGTAAAGGTTGATTGAGTGTTTTACCGCGCAGTGGCGCTGACAAGGGTGTTTGCCGTCGATTTCCCACCCTTGACTACCCCTAAATCCAAATTTTGGAGATGATCTCAGAGGTGGTCGGTAAACTGTAATTGTTCTGACTAAATGAGAGCTCATCCCAAATGGATAATATTCTTTAAATTTTCGTTTCGTTGTTCTAAACGGTCGTTGTGTCTGATGAAATAAGACACTTTTTTTTAGTTATGATCCATTTCTGCTTTCTCTTTATAGGGAAACATTCTACGGTATGTACGTTTGGTAATTGCTGCACTCATAGATTGGAATGCAGTCTTACAATACATACCAAAGTATGTGCCCTAACTTCTTAAACACCAAATTATTTATTTATTTATTTATTTATATAATTTCAAACATTCCAATGGAGTAAATACAGCGTGGAAAAATAATTCAGCAGTGTTTTGAAGTTTTAAAACGTGAGTGTGCAGTCGTTTACGCATGTGTTTGCAATGGAAACGACATTGAGACGCAGAAGAGTATTGGTGCTGTAAGGCTGCATTCTAATCGGAAAACACCAGAATAGCGACGCTGAAAAGAGCGACGTCGCTCAAATAAAGCGCAATTTTGCTTCGTTTTAGCGTCGCCTCGTAAGAGCGACGCCGAGTAAGTGCGTCGCACGTAACAACGACGCCGTGAAAGTGCGTCGCACTTTGGAGCAACGCATCGTATTAGCGACGCACGTTTGAACGACATACCGTATTATTCTGAATAACAATGGTACTATTTTGTGGGTACCCCCAGCAGGGCCGTTCCTAGTAAATATCTGTGGTGAGGCGAGCATTAAAAATGCCGCCCCCCCCCCTCCAAAAAAAAAAAAAAAAAAAAAAAAAAAACTTATTTCTGAATACGTCCAAAAATATTTTTGGCGGCCGCCTCTTTGCCTTATAGGTCGAAACGGCCCTGAGCCCCAGTTACCGTAAAATTCAAGTGTTATTTCCATGATCTCCGTTCATTTCCAGTTGATGAGCACGAATTTATTATTAAGTACGGCAGTTGGACTTATGATGGGTTTATGGTGTATTTGAAATTGGCTAGCGATCGCTCTTTCCTGCGTTGCTCTTTTCAGCGTCGCTATTTTAAGCGACCGCTCTTTTCAGCGTCGCTCTTTTAAGCGATCGCTCTTTCTCGCGCCGCTCTTTGGGGCGTCGCTATTATCAAACGTCGCTATTCCGTAGTCGTTCTTTAAAGCGTCGCTCTTCTCAGCGTCGCTATTAGAGGCCTTCTTCATTCTAATCACCTCCGATAAGTTGGCTCTAACTATTGGTTCAAACAATTAAACGTTCGACTAGATAGGCCCTTTCAATTGATTTATTAGACCTAACGAGAATGAAGAAACTGACCATTTGTGTCATAAAGGCCCAATGCCCTCTGTGCCACAGACATTGGAAAATTTTTACTACTGGCCCTTTAGATGAAACTCGAATAGTCTCTTAACTATTGTTCAGCGTGCTTCGCAAAATGGCGAGCGTTATATCTCTTCCCGAATCAGTCGAGCTAGAAATACTTTGTTTGAATTGTTCACAAAGTGTGGACACTCCACTTTTGTGTTTGATAATACGGTTCTACAACAATAATGCTCGACTAGCATCTGCCTGGGTCACTCCGTGTAAGAATACTTCAGGTTGATCGTTGAGGCGTGGATACGTGTCGATGGTTGTAGTTTTGGTGTTTGATCGTGTTTTTTCCGGTTTAGTCGAGACTTAAATAGAGGGACAGGACATGTGACCGGGACAGGAAGAGATTATTCCGAATCTTTGCTATCCAGACTGGTCACGTGACGCTTGGGAATTTGGGTCATAAAAGTGAGTAATTCTTGGCCTTAATCTGGTTTAGAATGTGACGGTTTAATCCGTCACATTATTCAAGAATAATAAACGCGTCATGGTTAGAGTAAAAATGATATTTATTAAATACCGTACTTAACATTTTACATGAACATACCGTACTGCCTCGATTTAACGCCGGGGCGTTTATTCATTTTTTCTAGTTGACCCCCCCGGCGTTCATTCAAAGCCCGGCGATTATTCGCGCCGGGCGTCTACCCGAAAAAAAAAAATTGGAAAGCCACTCATTGCTAGCTATTCTTCGATGTTTCGACCAAAAGACCTCTCAAAACGTTTAAAAAACGTTTCAACCCGGCGTTTAAACAAACCCGGCGTTCATTTAAGGCCGGCGTTTATTGCCATTTCGTCCTCAGTTTGCCCGGCGCTTAATCAGGAGCCGGCGTTTAGATACGACCGGCGTTAAATCGAGGCAGTACGGTATACTCTTGTTGAACTCAAAAAGGCCCCCAAATCCCATTGGTCGAGCCATTTTACTGGTGTAGTGATACAAAAAAATAGACCCAAACACCAGAATTGCATTACAATAAAATAGACCCAAACACCAGAATTGCATTACAATGTACAGACATTGTAATCGATTGCCTAGGTAACTGCCAAAATTTCAAAATTATGTGCTTTCCAGACAAAGAAACCAATAAACAGAACAAACATGAGTTTTACATTTATATGTGCATAAATGTAAATGATGTTTTGTTCATTACCTCAAAACTCCGAAAGTTCTTCACCGATTTCTTTGAAATTTGGACACAACGTTTCACTCGAATAGGCGAGTGTTTTTATATACCTGTGATACCTGCGACAGGTTTTTATACACCTGTGGCAGGTAAAAACGTGCTTTTTCCAGTCAAACATGGCTGCCGTCGGTTTTAGCGCCATCTGTTGCACGCTTTGCGAATGAGACAAGGTTGACTCGAAAACCTGGCTTCGCAATTCAGCAGTATTTCCACCTCGATTTCCACGGGATATCCACAGGATTTATTTCCACGGGATTTCCACTGGATTTATTTGCACTGGATTTATTTAGAGTCAGATCAAGTTTTACACCATTTCATGCGACAAACTTTTATTTCTAGAAGTGAGACATGCAACATGACAAAATAAAGGACAAATCTTTTTTCCATTGAATGACAATCCGTTTTTATTTCAAGAAATTGGGCCAACTCTTAAATGAGAGCAAAATATTTTACAAACTACAGGTTTGTAATACTTTCTTTTTATTTTTAAAAAAATGATTGGAGATATATATAAATTAAGTTCCATCTATAAATTAACTAAAACAGCAGAAACTGTACATTGGGAGTTACAAAAAACCAGCCAGTTATTGAGACCACATGAATCACCTGGATAAACCTGAGACTGGTGAGATTTCAAGTATTACAAAAAGAGAAAAACAAAATTCAGACCAGTGTGACCAGATTTCAAATACAATGGCAGTGGATAAGGTGGGTACTTTTTGTATCTTTTTGTTGGTAATTTCTTATGTCGAAAAACTACTATACAACACTTTTGACTAAAATTAGTCTGGATTAAAATAGACATGTACACAGATTAGTGAGAAATGTCAACCGAAAAAAATAAGTCATCGTATAAATAATCGTTAAAAACGAAATAAGAGCGTATCCTTTTTTTTTCCCAGTTTCACTCGCACTTTTTCCAAAGATTTAATAAAATAAGCCCTTCACACAAAATTGAGTGATAAAAATAATTAAAATTTAAAATTAAATTAACAAAAGGAAAGGAAAGAAATGACTAATGAGATTATACTTATTAATGCTACAATATTACCCTTTTAGTTCATGAATGCCCAAATAATCCTCATTAATTAAGAAAAATACTTCAAGGAACTGATGATTCAACACAAAAAAATTAAAATTATGCATTTTTTTTGGTCCAGTAACAAATGTTTGTCAGTTATTGCATTAATTGCATAGAATTAACAAAATCCACTAAAAAAAATTATATATATATATATATTTCCCAGTCTAAACGAAATGGCAGTGCAGTAACGTGTTAAAAAATAAAACACTTATTCAATCAATCTTTTTTCGTCCTTCTGAAATTTTTTGCAATTGCTGGAATGGAGTTATTCTATTATTATATTACATCTTTAAAAATTAAAAAAAAAACACAAAAAAATTTTTTTTCTGGAATTATTCTTAAACTTGTGGATATCCTTTGGCGTGTCAACCTGAGATTTGCACCAATAAGGAGAATTGCATTGAAAAAATACAATAAATACTACCAAGGGACCGTCCATAAATTACGTAACGCAAAATTTGCAATTTTTAGACCCCTTCACCTTTCCCCTTTACGTAAAAAAAAACTGAAATTCTCCCCCCGAATTTTCCAAAAATTATATAAAAATGATATTTTGATTATTTAAAATTTTTTACATGGAACGTAACAAAATTTGAACCAGTTCCGTAATTTATGGACAGCCCCTAATATTGTTTATCAAATATTGGCATTCATGACCGAAAACGAACAAAAAAATTAAAAAATCACTTGAAACGTATTTGGAAAAAAAAGAAAGAAAAAAAAAAAAAACACACGAGCTTACATTCAATGACGAGAGACAAACAAACTAGTGACAAACAACAAAAAGAGTTTTAAGCCAATTCCTTGCCATGCCGTCCACTGCGATTAAGCACAAAAACCTCGGATTTACATCGCGGGGATTTAAAAACAAAAAGAAAAAAAAACTAATTTTATTTATACAGTAATCTCCCATATTAATTTGACCGTACCCAATTTACCAATTTACCAGCAACATTTGGTGCAATCACAATTGAGCATCAAACTGAAATTGTAAAGTGGAAATTCGGTTCTTCGCATTCCCATCTTCGGTGACTAAAGTAAACGGAGTAAATATTTCCTTGCACTCAAATGCATCCATCCACCATTGTAGTCTCGTCAAGGCAAATTCTTCACAAAATGGAATGAAAAACACCGCCTTGACACCACTTTTACAAGCTACACACAAAATAAGTAAATTACTGGTGTTTGGCACTGATAAAAACAAATACTTTCATCCGAAGATTCACAAGTTTTTTTTTTTCCAAATATGTCGCCATTTTGAGCCACAGTCAGTTCCACAGATAAAACACACTTAAAAGAGATGAAATATTACACTAAGAAACTCTTTCCACCTATCCACAACATTATTAAATAAAATCGTTTTTTTAAAAAATTGTTTTTCCTTAGTTCGTCGACTTTATCACTTCGAGCCAAGCAGAATTGTCAATCACGGGTTGAATCGTCGCGTTTCTTCTCGCCGACAGTTCACGATTCAAGATCAGCACCAAAGTTTCACCGCTACGACCGACACCAACAAAATAAAAGAAATACCGTACTGCCTCGTTTAATAGCCCGGGTTCATAAAGGCGCCGGGCCGGTTGGTAGCAGAGGATGGTTCGTCGCTTATTAAACATTAATTTAACTTATATTTAATATTCTTAAAAATCATCGGCGATTCACAGAATTGACGCCGGTCTCTTTTAAGCGCCGGGTTCCCCAAAAATCGCCACTTTTTTGCAAAAAAAATTGGCGATTTTTCGGTTGTGCGCCGGGCCCGAATAAAAGCCGGGCTTCGAATTGGCGCCGGAGGGTCGGCTCAAAAAAAAAATTAAACGCCCGGGCTATTAAACGGGCGGTACTGTACACACCCTGGTTTCAAGAGCTGCATTCAAACCCCTCGTGCCATAATTACAATTAGAAGGCGGACAAAGCGTATATGTACCTCCAACCATCGTAAGCTCGGTTAGAAAGAAAAGGAGGTAGAATCAATTCGATTGAATTCAATTTAAATAATTTAAAATCCGGAATTGCTTGATTCTACCCGCGCACTCCGACAAAAGGTAGCCCGAAAATGGAGCCGAGCAGCTCGAAAAATTTCCATGCGATTTTTAAAAACGATAAAGCGACTAATAATGTAATAGAGATTGAATCAATATGAGCAAATGGTCCAAATTGTCCAAAAATGTATTTCTGGTCTCCTAATTGCTTTCCACGCGTTTCCTCCCAGCAATGGTAACGCCGCTATTAAATTCAAACACCAGGCTTCAATTATTGGGTATAAACATCAATCAAAGGTTCGTCATCCCCATCGGTGGGGAGAAGGTGGCAAGTGCAAAGGATGCGCCACGCTCGAGCTGAAAATAGAAAGAATCTTAAGTCACCGACAATCATTTGAATCCTGGTAATTACAAAACTACACATTCAATTCTCATCACTACAGTTTGCGGCAGCTACTTTTCCCTTACAATTATGACGTTTTTTATACGTGTTTAATGTACGAAAGTTTGGGTTAGACTTAACCTTATATATGTCACGTGATTAGGGTTGCACCGAATACCAAAAAGGCCGAATAACCGAATACCGAATATGCCGAACCGAATACCATAGCCGAATATTTGGTATTCGGCCGAAAAACCAAATATTACAAAAAAAGAAATTTGTTTGTTGAAAAAAAGCCATTTTTGGCGAAAAAATTTACTTTTTATCTAATAAATGCAGTTTTTACGTCCAAAAATACTCTTTTTACCCAAAAAATGTAATTTTTTAAGTTTAAAATGTCCTTTTTCTGAAAAAAATGCAGTTTTTGCCTCTGAAGAGCAATTTTTACAGGAAAAATGCAATTATTGCTTTAAAAATATGATTTTTAAAATAAATATTGAATTTTTATTGTAAAATTTGTGTTTTTTAGATAATAATTGCAATTTAAATTAAATTTTTTTGTATAAAAAATGCAATTTTGGCCTATAAATGTTAAGTTGTTGCACTGCAAAATTCAAATAATTCTAATTTTATCATTATTGTGTATTTGGCCGAATAACAGGTTGATATTCGGCCGAATACATAATATTCGGTTTTTAAGCGAATAGGCCGAATAACTCAATATAAACCGAATATTCGGTGCAACCCTACACATGATTAGTATTGTCTTGTTAGCATAAAGAGGGAATTTTTGTTTTTAAATGTTTTAATACAATGCCGCAACTTTATTATTGTGAATTTAAATGAATTCAAAGCAGAGACAATTGGATAAATCGTAAAACATGTGCTCCGCGTCTGAATGAAGCGGATAATTCAAAATGGCCTCGAAAAAGGTCATTGATAATTTTCTAACAGCCAAAATTATGACAAATACACAAAGACGTACATAACTTTAGAACTATTTGTTATGTAACTTTGTTTTAACCTTATTTATGTATATGTAAAATATAAATATTTTGAGTCTGATGAAAATTAAATTATAAAAAAAAGGTGTCTGTCCTTATACAGCAATTTTGTAACAGATTGTATTTTCAGAAATAGTGTAAGCTCCATTGGAGTTATAAGCTTTCCACTATACTTATAAGCATAACAGGGGTTTTTATAAGGGAAAAGTGCCTGCCGCAAACTGTGCATTGTTCGTTACTGCGTAGTAATGTGAAAAACGTTAACATATCACTTTGATCATAGAATTTCCAAATGTTCACTCATCACATCCAATGATTGTAAATGTAATTTTGTGTTAGTACGTTAACCCCCGTTAAACCCTTGCGAACGCTTTGAACGCTGTTAATACTGATTTTTTTTGTCTCGCTTTTAGTGGCACGCCCTTCGAAAAGCGACTTGGGAGTGGTCAGACTCGCTGGCAAGTGGCATGCCACTGAAAGCGCGTCAATACGGTATTGATTTCTGTACCGGAAGTGGAGGCAGCCCAAGTTGAAAGACCAGTCGCTTAGACTAGCCTACCTCGCAAAACTCTTAAAAGCGGCCGACTGCGGGTTTATACACAAAGGAATACGGTTGGACGTGCGATACTGGTCGATGATAAACTTGTAGAGCCGTTCTAGAAAAAAACAACAATTATTTATCGCCGAGTAATTCCAACGATTGCAACGTACCTTTGACCTGGTGTACCGACGCAAGATCCCTTTCGAAGGAGTCGTCAAACGGGCTGACCGCGAGCGGTTCAAAATCGGCAGTGTACTGCCTCCCCGTGGCCTGGTTTTCGCAACAAGAGCACATACACGAGTGATATCGAAGACGACCCTCGTCCAAGTACGGATGAGACAAGGCGTCGGTGCAGTTGATACGTTTGTCGGGATCAAACTTGAGCATCTGGCAAAGTAGATGCACGGCTTCGTGGTTCGCTTGGTTCGAAAGCGTGTACAAGGCGGCCAACGACGGCGGTTTGTGCGGTCGACGAAGCATGTGCGCTTTTGCCCCTTCGCAGGCGTATTTCATGTCCTCGAGAGACGGCGAGCCCAGCAAGTCGATTATCAGATCCAACTGCAAACCAATTGAATCGATTAACACTAGAACGGCCGGAATTTCCCCCTGCATAGAACGGCCACAATTTCCCCCTACCTAGAACGGCCAAAACCGGTCGTGATGACCCAATGAGAAAATAATAATTAAAATTTCTGTTTTAATTTTATGGGGTTTTATAAAATCCGTAAACTTTAATTTTACTATTTTATTTGCAGATTTCGCATATTTCTGAATTTAAAACAACTCAATTTGACGCCAAAACATTGTATGCACATATTATGCACGCATCGTTCATGCTATTTCAACCGGTCATTTTGACCTGTTTTGGCCGTTTTAACCTAGGTTAATTCTCTCTTTTCTTATTTTTTTTTTTGAAAAATGCCACATTTGCCGATTTATGATGTAAAGCTTCACAAATAAGTTAAAGTAAAAAAAAAAACACAATTGTAAACCCATTGGGTTTATTGCTAATAGCTGTACCGGTCTTGACCGGTCTAGCCGTTCTAATGTTAAAAAGTGTTAAACTAAGTTTCAACCTGTTGAATCGGACTCTGCGCCTGAAACAGAATTCTCCGGCCGAGCAGTTCCGCAAATATGCAACCGACCGACCAAATGTCCACGGCCGACACGTAGTGTTTGGCACCCATCAAGATCTCCGGCGCTCGGTAGTATTGAGTTACGACTTCCTGCGTCATGTGTTTGGTCTCGTCGGGTTCTTCCACCCGCGCCAAGCCAAAGTCGCAGATCTTGAGCACGCAGTTGCTGTTGACCAGTAAATTGCCAGGTTTGATGTCGCGGTGTAATATCCGTGCCGAATGAATATATTTAAGTCCTGCCGAAATACACGTGGTTAAGTCAACGAACAAACATTAAAATGACCGTCAGTGCTGGACCGGCCCGACCCATTCCCCGGTACTAAATTTGTATCCAGTCCAGCCCTGACGACTTTTACTCACCTCGTAGAATTTGATATAGAAACACTTTGACGTGATCAGATGTTAGAGTCTGCGGTGAAACGATTATTTTGTGCAGGTCGCTTTGCATCAGTTCGGTGACGACGTAACTGAGCGCAGTTGAGGATAAACATTACTTGAACTTTATTATTAAAAAAAAGAAATTTGACAAAAAGGATACATTTCTTGTAGAAAATCAATATGAGGCGGTTGCAGAATATCCAGAGCTGACAAAACCTGAAAAAGATAATTTTCACTTTATTCCGACATTTTTGTGGCGATTATTTACGACAGCTGTAGAGCGAAGGACGCCACTATAATGATTGCATTACACAATACATAAATAAAGCATTAATTAAACATTAACACTAAATTAAACATTTTTTGAAATGAACGGAGAACCAATTGTATATAATCCAACAAGTCGCCGTCGCCAGTCTAGACTCGTTAAAACAACTACCGTGTACTGCGCTGCCACCTGGCGACAAAAAAGCTAAACTACCAATGACGTGAAGTGCACAAATAAACACTCGGGGTGGCCATGAAACAAAGCAGATGAAAGCTTCGCGAAGGACGGAATGCAAATGCAAGAGCAAAATAAATTATTTTATTCGCGACGGCGACCTCGACTTTTAATACTGCCGATGGAGGTCGCAGCCAAGGTGAAAGAAAATAAGACAAGACACGCGTTCCCTATTTCCTGCACACTCACCAACTCGTGCTTTGTTTTTAGCTCAAATTTCGGCTCGAATTTCCGCTTCCAAATAAATCAAAACAATTTTTTTTAAAGGGTCTGGCTGCTTCGACCATGTGCTGACCATCTGCAGTGGCCATCTGCAGATTGGCAACAGCAGGTGGCAGCCAGGTGAGAGAGAAGCAGGTGGTCTGCTCACCAGCCGCCATTTTCCCTCGGCCAAATCAAACCTTTTTATTTTATTTTTTCCTCTCCCTCTCTCTCTAGCTCTCTCACTCAGTCACACAACAGGTTTTCTTTTTCTTTTTTCTTTTTTCTCTTCCCCAGCTGAAACGAGGACAATGCAGAGAGCCAAGGTTGTGCCGAGCCGAACTCTGCGATAGCAACTTGAGGTCATGGATGGTTAGTCTGGCTTCCGGTTCAAAAAGGGGCCTCTGTCTTCCCCTCCGAAGGTGAGGGGGCCGACATTCACTAGTGAATGGATACACAAACGGGCAAATCGAATACTAAGATTTGCTGTGATTTGGAGCTGATTTACATCTGAGATCTGAGATCAGAAATCAGAAGAAAATAATAACTGAGTATGTCTTCAGTAATCGAATGAACAGATTATGAGAATAATCTATTAAACCGGCGGCCTAATTAAGCATAAACCGGCCCGCTTTATTGCTTCGTGGCTACATTAATGGGCAAAGGCGATACCACTGCGGCGCTTGGGTATTTCACATTATTTAATTGCGTGAAATATCTAATGAAGATGAGATACGACTAGGCCTGTGCGAATTTGCGATATATCGTAATGCGATTGTTTTTTGGTGTAATATCGCAGCTAAAGTAGTCAGTGGCTGTCGCTTGCGATATTATCGCATATCGCAATATGTATGCGATTTACCGAAGACATTTGCTTAATTTTATTTTCACATTTTTACTTTAAATTTGTTTTTAAATAATTTTATTTTTTAATATTAAAAATTAGTTTCTTTTCTGTTGCAATAATTGCGATACATTGCGATATCTTGTGATATTGTGATATCTTGCGATGTTGCGATTACACCCCTTATTCTAAGCGATATATCACGAAAGCAATATACATCGCAAAAAACTGCAATATCGCATTTGCTTCAAAGAGTAATCGCACAGGCCTAGATACAACCAGCCGAGGTATCTACGTCACACACTTGGTTTGACCTAGGCACGGGTCAAGGTTCTCCAGACAGAGAGAAAGAAAGCAAGAAAGAAATGTCGTCAACAGGAAATCAATACGAAGTCGGTGACCGTGTTGTCCGTACCAAACCCGAACGCGGACAATGCTTCTCCACTTTACTCCGGGCTGTAATCGCAAGAATATCTCAAGGTACGTCCAGCCAAACGTGTACCGCGGACCTTCTAGTCTGTACCACCCTTACAGCACCGAGTAAAGATGAAGATGCATTACAGCAGGGGTCGGCAATTAATTTTAAGTGGCGTCCGGATACTATTGAAAATTTTTATCGAGGTCCAGAAAAAAAAAACACTTAAAAACTAAATAAACCCCCCCAATAAACGCACACAACCCAAAAAATACCAATAATACCTAAAAAACATGAAATAAAGCGCAACTTACATTATCATGCTTGAAAAAACAAAGCATTTTCAACTCGCGATAAACTCTCTTGCTGGATACTAAATTCTGGAAGACGTTGGGCATTTTCTTCAGAGCCACACGTTTACCATCCCGCGGATCAGTCACCGACCTGAAACAATACAAACTCATCAGTTCAAATTCGTCCAATTATCTTTCCGTCATTTCGTCACAACTCTCTTTCGCCACGTTTTAACCTTGGCTCTTTTACACTCTCTCTCTCTGTTCGAGCCTTCAAGGAGAAATAAATCTTTTTTATTCAAACATGTCAAGGTTTGGTTCGGAATCAGCCGAGCTCCAAACTCTTCTTTCGAAGAAGGAAGCAGCAGTCCGTCCTTCGCCGTGGAAACTCATCGATTACGGAATTGCAGCATTATTTTTCGTTATCGTTATCGTTTAAAGCAACAACATTAGGCGCATTCAATAACTTCTCGTCTAAATTTTCGTCTCCACGGATTTTTAGACGAAATGTTTTGTTTCTGAATACGATCGGTTATTTCCCAAATATACGATTGTTTAACTGCAAAACTTGATCTGGAATTCCAGATCAAGTTCTAGGTCATAACCATAATGATGATCATTGTTGTTGTTTATTCTAAACAAACCGTAACTGCTTCAAATTTGTACTTACACAAATCCAAGATGGCTGCCAACAATACTCGATTTGCACGAGTTTTGTAACGACTTATTTAGGTCGTTTATTTTCAGCCCGTTTAAACCAATTTAAACGAGGTTTTTAAATCTCGTTTAAAAGTTCGTGCAAACGGGTTTAAACGACCGTTTAAGAGTTATTGAATGCGCCTAGTGTTGGTTTTGAGTGTTTGTTGCCGCGTCAAGTTTAAAACTACAAACGGTGTTAGAATGAAAAACCATCGTTCAATGTTTTTGTTGTTGTTGTTTTTGTTGTTGTTTCATTTTGCAGTCGTATGAAACATGAAACACGCTTTAATCGTTTATTTAGTCATTTTCAAACTTTTCTTGCACAAGAGAAGGAAGAAAAGAAAATTGGACACTGCTGCATTAAATGAAGAATTGGTTTCATTTAAACTCCCTCGACTCGAGTCTAGACCCCGTACTTAAAGACCCATTTGAATGGTGGGGTAACCGACCAA
This sequence comes from Strigamia acuminata, assembly GCA_949358305.1. Lineage (NCBI taxonomy): Eukaryota > Metazoa > Arthropoda > Chilopoda > Geophilomorpha > Linotaeniidae > Strigamia > Strigamia acuminata. Next base: position 61,299,553 of record OX442314.1, on the reverse strand, counting down.
CCAATTGAGCTGATTACAATTAAGGAAATCGATTATCCGCATCAATCGCATTATGCACTTAATGAAACCAATCTTAGCATATGATGGGATAGGCTCGGAGAGCAAAGGAAGCGTATAATAACCCTCCCTCTTTTTCTAGCACAACTCTTAACAGTTAACACACACAAACCATCTGCCTCGCCATCTGTCCACTTGTTAGGTCGGGACGCAGACGCCCCTCGTGCATTATACGCAGCAAGAGAAGAGAATACAGTTTGCGGCAGCGACTTTTTCCGTTACACTATTTATAACATAAAATTAAGCGTAACTATAAAGGAAAAGAGAAAAATTATGCAATTTTCTCTTATAGTTATAAAAATTTGTTCCGTGTTTCCTGCAAATTTTACGATTAACTCTTTATTGCCACGGCTTCATAAAATAAACAATATTTAAACAACCAAATTTTATTTTGTGTGCCCGTTCTGCTTGATGCAGAGAATTGCAAATGGCGGCAACCACAAGTGGTCGCCATTTGCAATTTTTGGGCAATGGCGTAAATAGCGGAAAAATACCGGATATGTTGCGCTATTTCCAGTTATACCGTAAGCTAAGTTCCAGTTACGACTTTTCCACTACACTTGTCGGGAGTTTTTATAAGGGAAAAGTCGCTACCGCAAACTATAATATGTAAATGAAGAGTTAAAATCGTTTATTACTGGTCCAAGGATCCAATTTCCAACTTGAAATGGGCCAAGGAAGACCGACTTATCGTATCAATCATACGTTGGCCTGGCTTCACTTGCAAGTGTGAAATCAGATTCAAGAGAGCAGTAGAAAGCATACACAGGATGCACGTGTCTTTTCTCTCACCCCTCAATAAAATTTTGGTGTAACAAATTCTCGTCACAACAAATTTTTATTTTTATTTTGCATAAAATGGAATTTTTGGTGCATATTTTACGCGCGTGAAACAAATTTTATTTTGCATAAACATCCGGGGTCCATCCGTTACCCGATTGTACATTTCGACAACGCTTTTGTTCTTCTCATTATTATTCACCGTGTCAGGTTAACGGCAATAAAGAGGTCGGCCATTTTCATTTCGTTCTCATTCTGCATTTGTCAACGAGTGAATCGAACGAGAGGAAAGGAAGTTGGAGTCAGACTCTCCAAACAGGTTTGGGTTAGTAGGTAAATTAGCCGTTTGATCCCATTCGAAGCAAAAAGAATCGAACCCGTGTTTGCAACTTTTTCAATCTTTGAAAACACCGGTTTTTACGAGCCGCCATTTTACCAAACTCCACCCCGATTTATATTCTCTCTCTCTTTGTATTGTCCACCAAAAACGGGTACGAGCCAGCATGGCGCCTGCAAACGAGCTACTTTTACAAACGGTATTCATCGATTCGGCCAATATAAAGAAGAAAAAGAAGGGGCTTGCCCACCATTTGCACGACGGGAATGTTTCCCGTCCGTAAACCGCGAAGAAAGAGGAGGAAAAACGAAAATAAAAACGGAAACACGAGAGAAATTAATCGGGTTTTCACCGTTAGCTTGGAATTGTGCCAACTCGGGTCGGAGATGACGCGATGCGCGGTGGGCGATGCGCGGCGGCCGTCGCCCGTCGCATTTAGGTCACTAACACCAAGATCAGTGGCCTCGATCAAAATCGTTAGCGATGTGTGTTGAAAAGATGTTTCGGACGTAAATCCACTTTTCTGTCGATGACACGAATCCCCCGTTTTGCCACGACCAATCGAATCGTTAACCCATCTCAACCTATTCCTATTTTCACTGAAAGAGACACACTCAAGGCCTTAATTACGTCAGCGGTGACATTTGGAACGGAGCAACGAGACCATGACCAGCTTGGATTTTTTTTTTTTTTTTATTTCCTTCGTTTTTAAAACTTCGCACAATGGACAATAACATAGAAACCTAAAATACCATCCGAGCATTACGGCTTTATTACGACCTTCTATTTGTTTCAACCAGAAAGATAGATTAGATAATGGCAGTTTAGATTCTAGGGTGAACAACGATGGAAAAAAATCGAGAAAAACGAAGAAAAATTAAAGAGGACCCGGGTGTAGTTAAAACCCGATTGGCTCGGCGGAAAAGAGGAGGACTCTTGTTTCGCTCGTGGAGAGTCGTAGACCTTGGAGCGAACAAAGGCGACGTTCAAAAACGAAATAAAAGCATCAGCTGCGAACCATTTATCCCCGAAAAACAATAAATTATCCCCGAAAACAATAAAGACGAGTAAAAATTGCGCAGTCAGTCCCGATCGCGGAGTTCAAGCTCGGGGTGTGATAAAGGAAGATACGGGAGGGAGTTGAATGTACTTACCACACAACACCAAAGGCTCCGTATCCAATAGGCCTGTCCGGCTGTATGTCTTGCGGGGTGACAGGCGCGTGGAAATAGGGCTGAACGGCGGTGAGAATGGCATGTTGAGAAGCGGCGTTGGCCGTAGCATGGAATGCCATCATTGCATGGCGAGTGTGCCTGGGCCCGACCACCGCCATTACCAGTGACAAAGAAAAGCAGATTCACGACTCGTTTCGCTCGTCTTCGCGCTTCCCTCGAGCCTCGGCTCCGTTCGCTGCACGCTCGAGCGATACCGTGCCACGTACGATGCCCATCGCGCTCCCGCAGCGGCGACTGGCCGATCTAGATCCCACCGTAATCGACGGCACGAGCGGTAGCAACCACCGCGCTTCGCCGAGGACAAGTGCTGCGGCGCCGGCACAGACGAGACTATTCACGATGAAGGCAGCAGCCAACGAGAGGGAGAGGGAGAGGGAGAGGGAGGGAGGGAGAGAGCGACGGCCTCGATTCGCAATGGCCGCACGTGATCAGCGGGCGCGACATCCAGCGGCGGACGTTCAAATTAAAATTGAAATGAATGAGAAACGAATCCGGCCTGGGTCTTAGTCGGTTAGTGTAAAGCTGTTATTTTTGCGGACTGAAAATAATGAAATTACGGGTAGAAAGCGGATCAAAATACAGCCCTTTTGCGGACGCATTGCGAAGTTATTGCGGGCTCATTTTTGGGTGTAAATAATAATTTTTTGAACCTAAAAATGAATTTTTGGCTCCAAAAAATGAATTTTTGGTCCAAAAAATGAATTTTTGGTCCAATAAATGATTTTTTGGTCCTAAAAATGAATTTTTGGTTCAATAAATGATTTTTTGGTCCAAAAAGTGAATTTTTGGTTCTATAAATGAATTTTTGGTCCTAAAAATGAAATTTTTGTCCAAAAAAAAAATTTTTGGTCCAAAAGATGACATTTTGGTCCAAAAGATGACATTTTGGTCCAAAAGATGACATTTTGGTCCAAAAGATGACATTTTGGTCCAAAAGATGACATTTTGGTCCAAAAGATGACATTTTGGTCCTAAAAATGAAATTTTTGTCCAAAAAAAAAATTTTTGGTCCAAAAGATGACATTTTGGTCCAAAAGATGACATTTTGGTCCAAAAGATGACATTTTGGTCCAAAAGATGACATTTTGGTCCAAAAGATGACATTTTGGTCCAAAAGATGACATTTTGGTCCAAAAGATGACATTTTGGTCCAAAAGATGACATTTTGGTCCAAAAGATGACATTTTGGTCCAAAAGATGACATTTTGGTCCAAAAGATGACATTTTGGTCCAAAAGATGACATTTTGGTCCAAAAGATGACATTTTGGTCCAAAAGATGACATTTTGGTCCAAAAGATGACATTTTGGTCCAAAAGATGACATTTTGGTCCAAAAGATGACATTTTGGTCCAAAAGATGACATTTTGGTCCAAAAGATGACATTTTGGTCCAAAAGATGACATTTTTGTCAAAAAGATGAAATTTTTGGTTCAAAAAATGAATATTATTTTTGCAAGACACCCCAATTTTGGATTTTTCGCAAAATTGCAATACAACGGTCCGAATGCAGAAATTGCAGACCAAAAAAACCCTCAGAATGCAAAAATGTTGGTGTCAAAATGCTTTATTTGCCCTATCCACAAGTACCAATATGGAAACATTTTAAACAACATTTATTTTCCACAAAAATAGCAGCTTTACCGGTTACTGGTACTGCAATTGTATTTTTTGTATTGTAGTCAATTTTTAATGCGTTTAAATAAATTTTATTGTTATTGATCGACTTTTAATGCTTTTTAATCACAATTAATTTGGACAATCCATGCTCTATTGACAAATGGCGACTGTACAAATACAAATCTGACAAATCTAACATTTCTTAATTTTTTTTTCACATTGTGTCCAATTCATACTTTGTGCGAGACTTTGGCGCCCTCGTGTGACAGGATTTCAAACTGCAACTTGGATACAGAGGTTACTTCCAGCATCGAACGTAAATACGTATAGAAACAAGAAAACTCATTAAGAACAAAGTTTGAATACGCAAAAAGATACTTCAAACAATTTAGAATCAATAAATAAAATTAAATATAAAAACATCGTAGCGATTACATCATAAATAAGCGTAACTCTAAAACCCGGCAACCAATCAGATCCCGGTACTGAAATGAGAGAAATTTTGAATGGTGGTCAAACGTTTTATAGTCACAAGATGATCGTGAGGTGTTGGACACATTTCACGATAAAAATTGGACCCAGAGAAAAGTTTCATACGGTAGATATAACATCTTTATCGCTGTCTAGGACTTGCATCTTTAATATCGTGCGCTAGTGTTACCTAAAACCACGTCGTAAGAGCACCATCTTGTGGCGGAAATGGAAACCAGCGTCAGCAACGAAAATGGCGCTACATTTCCCAACAAGTGATGGCGCCGGAATAACCTGTGTTGTCGTAGACACATTTTTCACATTTTTCAAGATGTACTCAACGAAATATTTTTATAAATAAATAAAAAAAAAATTAAAACAATTTTTATACGATACACTTTATTTATTTATTTATTTTTTCTTACAATTTCTATTGTTGCATCTTTTTTCGTTCAGTCTTTTGTTTTTCAAATCAAAATGGATGTCATTTCCTACGTTCAAAATTCCAGTCGGTTTACCTAAATATGCAAAAGTGTTTGTTAGTCCTCGTACTAATCTGTGCTTTCACGCAGTGTCAACGTGAAAATTTACAATTTAAAATCAACGTGCCAATGAACGATGCGCGGCTAAAAACTCTGGACAAGGTATTTCAAGATGCGTATCTCCGATTTCTGCAATTCCTACAAGAAATGGACAAAGTCCATGCGGCTTTTGCGTCGAAAAGGATTAAAGATTTCCGGTTACTCACGCTCGACAGTTTTGGCATCATAAAGGGAAGGACGGTCAACACGCTCGACGAATTACAAGATGCCGTAAGGTTTACATTATCGACTCTTTATCAAATTCCTCGTTTTATTAATTAATTAATTTATTTGTTAATTTCAGATGGGCTTGTTTAGTCCGGCAATTGGTATTGCTATTTCCGCTGGAGTGTGTGCGGTTGGAGAATTGATGATGGCTAACGAGAGAGCGTTGGTACGGAAACTGCTGACTGCGTTGGAGAAATTTGAATCCGCTCAAGAAATAGCGGCGAATTTTAAGAGAATGTCACAAAAATAAACGTTTTGTTTTTAATTTGCGGAAAATTAATTTTTTTTCTATAGGGGGTTGTCCATAAATTGCGTAACGCACGGAGAGGGTTTCAAATTTTGTTACGTTTCGTGCAAAATAAGAATTTTATTTTTTACTTACGAAAATATACCGTATTTTATCGATTAAGAGTCGCTCTCGAATTGGAGTCGCACTCGATTAATAGCCGTGGCTGAAAGTGGCAGTTTTTGTTGGCGTTTGAGCGATATTGGCCCATAACAACACATAGTTGGAATAGTGTCTTATAATTAGAGAACGGATAAATGCATACATGCATGGAATATATTTATATTCGATAAAAAGCCAAAATCTGCATATTTTCCAAAAATTGGAAATAAATGCATAAATTTCAGTTTTTATGATATCCGTGATATCATATCAGTTTGGCCTTTTATGTATTTAAGTATGCACGTGACATCGTATTTCATCGGTGCCGAAAATTGTTAATTCGAGATCGACACGGGAATAATTGAACTTGTATGTTAATGAAATTGATAAAGGCTGAAGTTGAATGTTGAATGTGATTTCATTTTTTTCCCAATTTAAGTCTGACAAGCGACACAGTTTTACAACAAATAATTTCACTGAAATAAATTGTTTTATTTTTCATATTTTCATTTTTATTTCGCATAAAATGAAATTTTTAGTGCACATTTTTTGTGCATAAACCAAATTTTATTCCACGTGTACATCCGGTCTCTAATTATAATTATTTGAATAAGAGCCATGGCTCTTACTCGGTAAAATACGGTAAGCTTGTTTTATATGATTTTGGAAAATTTTGGGGGGTGATTTAAGTTTAGTGCGAATACTTGCCATCAGAGAGAACCACTGCACCTACATAATGTTGAGAAACTGCAACATGTAAAAGGTATTTATGAAATAGTCAAAAATTTAAATGTCTCTTTATTGTTGCTTAATGTTGACTACGTCAACGATAAAATAAAATCACAAAACTAATAAAGATAAAACACTAAAGACAATTTCAGTTTTGTCAAAGTTTTACACTACAACTTTGAATAAAAGCAATAAAAAAAAAATTAAATACCTATTTACAATAGTTATAGTGAATTAAGATATTAAATATCAGCTCAAATTATAATTTAAGTTATTAGACGTATGTATAAAAATGACAAAGGATACAAATGTTTGAAATGAGAAATCATTACGCAGCAATATAAAGTAGCAGTGTTGTATGCGTTACTGGAATTTGGTAACCAGTTACCGTTACCGTTACTTGGCCAAAAAAGTAACTAGTTACCAACCGTTGTTGTTACATTTTTGCTACCTAAGTTACCATTACCGGAATACAGCAATACACACAAATTGTAAAAACTCCATATTGCTACATATTGGTAATACGTAGCAAAATCGTTGCCTGTATAATTGTAACGGTAACGTAACGTTTAATAAATGGCCGTTACTACCAACAAAAGTAACGAATTACCTTTGCGTTACACTGGCCAAATTAAGTAACGCGTTACCAAATTCCTCATGATGGGCTCCATCTTGCTTTCAGAGGGTTTTTTTTCTCTGAGATTTACAATATGCAACCGATTATCGATGTTATACATTACTAATTCGTGTGATTATGTAATTATTTATAATTGTATGTTTTATTATCATGTAAGCATTGATGTATCGATTGGATTACCGTAGTTGCAAGAAAAGCAAGATGGAGCCCATCATGAGGAATTTGATGTGCGAACTATAGTGGCAAAGAAAATAAACAAAGAGTCATCTCCCGCACGTAACGGTAACGCACACAACACCGGACGACCAGTGCTGTAGTGGAAAGTCCATGTGGTATATCTTCAGCTTTAAGCCCGTACACTCAACCTGTCTATTCAAGGGTGGCTTGTAAGCACCCATCGCTTCTATTCTCTATATCATTTTATTTTACAGTACCATCAATAAGAAAATACGCTATCATCTCACTTTCTACACACATTTTTAAAATCTGTCACTTCCAAGTTGATCAGTGATTTGTCCATCGTTTCAATAGTGGCGATCGGCGGCTTCTTCAACAAATCACCATTCTCCTCCTCCGCAAGAGGGTTGTCGTACATCCCCTCGTCTTCCCTCTCCTCCTCGTGAGTGTAATAATCGGCCCCGCGCCTGTAATACAATATCAAGACCACCATGACAGCCACCAGCAGCAAAGCAAGAATGGCACACACCACAATGACCCCGACATGTGCCTGTGCGACACCGGCACTCAGCGCCGGCTTGTCGGCCAACTCGCAAGGCTCCAGATCCTTTTCGGTCAGCAACTGGATCGCCTGGCCACTCAAGTTGTACGGACTGTAGCACTTGAGACACGACGGATTCAACAAGCTGTTGCAGGCACCGTCGAAGAGATGCGAACTATTCAGCCAAGCGAGGAGCGGCGGGATGTAGCACAAGTCGCACGACCACTCGTTGCCTTGCAAAGTCAGCGTCTGCAGATGGGGCATCGAGTCCAGGTGTTTGATGAGACGCCGGTCCAAGCCGCGCAGTTTGTTCCAACTCAGGTCCAGCACCTCGAGCAGCCGGGGCGCCTTGACCAATTCTACGGAGAAAGTAGTAAGGTGGTTGGACGACAGGTTGAGCTTCCGGAGGGTTGCCGGGAACTGCAGGTCCTTCGGGTCGATTTCCGTAAGTCCCAGATGCGTGATCGAAAGGTCGCGGATGGCCGGCAGGTTGTCGAGCAGGAGGGAGAGGGTGCTCGAGAGGATCCTGTTTCCGCCGATGTCCAGGTTGACCAGGTTGTCGGTGACCGGGCGCAAGAATTCGGGGTCCGGGATGTCCATCGCGTTGTGGCTTAGGTCGAGGGCTTGGACCGTCAGGTTGGAGAAGCATTCCTGCTGAAGGCTGCGGATTTTGTTGTGGGAGAGCGTTAGAACGGTCAAGTTGAGTCCGCTGAAGGTGTTCTCCAGGATGGTGGCCAGTTGATTGCCGTGGAGGTGGAGGTGTCTGAGGTCGGTGACCGCGGCGAAGTCGCTGGGGGAGATGAATTTGATTTGGTTCCGACTGATGTCCAAGGTGTCGAGGTGGGGCAGGTGTCGGAGGATGGCCGGGTTGAGTTTGGTCAGTTTGCAGCGGCTGAGGTAGAGTTTTCGGAGTTTGCCGATGTCGACGAAGTTGTCGGCGCTGATGTTGCTTATGGGGTTGGAGCTGAGGTCCAGGTGTTCCAGGTTGGCGAGCATTTGGAACATTCGAGGCACGGTTCCTTCGATGTTGTTGCGCGCCATGGTCAGGTTCCGCAGTTTGGGCACATAACGGAAGATGGCACTTGGCATGGCTGTGATGTTGTTGTCATCCAGGTGCAAATTTTCCAAATTATCCAGCCCCTAATAAAGAAAAAAAGACAAATGAGTAAAGTATTGTTTGTGTATGTTTTAAGTTACAGTGAACAAGCCCACACAAAAACCAAATGCAATTGTCCTGTCAATGATTTGAAACAGCTGTTGACACAACATGTTTAGTTGTTGAGGGGTTATTTGAGTTCTCAAGATTTCACTGCCAGTTAAACATGGAGTTACAAATATAACCAAGGGTAATTTTAATTTGTCTGTAATTTAAGTTGTATGGTTTCTGTTTTCCCGCCTTTTTTTAATTCCTGGTTTCCGATACCAAAATTGCCGGTACTCCCGGAACTAAAATAGACCAGGTGACGAAAAATGGCTAAAAATGGCCATTTTTAGCCATTTTTAAAGGCTTTTATTTAACTTGACTTGACAGTTTGTTTGTTTGTTTCAACTTCCGGTGCACAGTAGCGTCACCACTGGTATATTTTAACTAAAATGGATGCTAGATTGATTGTCAGGGTCAACTCTAGATCTGCGGTAGTAGCGCACTCTGGCAGCGATTTTAAAAACCAATGTAAAAGTCTTTTCCAAAAACGTAGTTTTAGACTTCTAAACCTGATGTTTAGAAAGTCTCATGAAACGGTTCTGTCTGTCTGTCCGTCCGTCGTCAACGATTCCGCAAAAACTATAGCAGCTAGAGCAAAACGGACAACGGCATTAAATTCAGCATGCTTATATTATTATTGTAAGGTATTTTCAGATTTCTCGGACCTCCGGTTGAATTAATAAACCGGTTTTAGTGCACTTTTAGCCGTCTAAATAATACTACTTCCGTCCGCGCACCGGAAGTTGTAACATTGTACTAGCGCCACCTGGCGGATCCCGTGAGCCATGAAATCTTCGTCGCGATATGTAAAATACTATTTTCTATATCAAAACTAGGTTTATAAATTTTGAAACTAGGCTCATTCGATTCTAAATCGACATCTGCACCAGCCTGTATATATTTTTTTTTTATTTGGTCGAAAAAAAGTAGCATTACGATCCACCAAAGTCGGCGACCGAAGGGGAAATTTACACCAAATTAGACGTACGTGTTGTGTCACCCGTACGTTCGTGTACGCGAATACTAACGAACATCTATACTCTTTCCACACTCAAGGTTGACCCTGGAAGCTGGGCTCCCATTGGCCTACTTAGAACTGCAATGTAACTATATAGCATTGCATTTCTAAGTAGGCCAATGGGAGCCCAGCTTCCAGGGTCAACCTTGAGTGTGGAAAGAGTATAATTAAGTTTTCTTGATTTTCAGTCCTCCAGAATTTAGACACTCGGTCGCATTCGAGTACTCAAACGCGGCCGAAATGTCATAATTTCTGCGGCCGAGTGTGTGAAATTGCTTCGAAGTTATTTTGGACGCAAACTTCAGGACATTTCGGCCGCGTTTGAGTACTTAAACGCGGCCGAAATGTCCGAATTTCCACAGAACTTCTGTGGACTTTAAATGAAAATTTTTCTGGAAATTACAGATATTTTCGGCGGTTTTCTATAATTTAGTTTGTTTACATCATTGTAATTATTGATGATTAATCATTGATTAAAGTTTTGATTTGTTTTTTTTAAGATATATTTGGGTAATAATTTATGGAATTTTTTTGGCCCCCGAATCAGCCAATGGTTGCCATGTGTTGTTTACAACATTCTTAATAATGTTTGTTGTTGCTTTATTTTGGCCAAAAATTTTATTTTGTATTGATTTACTTTATTTTCTTTTATTTTGGTGTTTTATTTAGGGACAGAGGGACAGGGTTTAGAAGTCTAATATGTAATGCTTCCCTGCATTACAAATCCCTGCTTGTTTTCAATTTATCTGTTCGTGGTAAAATTGGCCTTTTTTCGTCAAAAATGGCCATTTTCATCATTGAAATGTTACAAAATGTAATGTTTTAATGACGAAAATGACGTTTCAGCAACGTTTTGACAATTTTGGACGGAACCGGTTATTTTTTCAAATTTTCCGGTTCCCAGTTCTGTGAATTTTTAACCGGTTTCCTGGGAAATCGGTACCCCGGTTTCCCGATACCGATACCCTATTCACTTGTCTGGCAGGAAGAAAGATAAGCTCAAAATGACAAAAATTACGTTGTGAATAAATTTAAATATAAATTTGTCGTTAGTTGTGGGCTATAAAAATGTGTATTTATTATTTGAGTCATAAAATCAAAACGTTTTAAAAGCATAATCTGCGGGCTCATCTGTGAGTCCTGATGCATAGACACAAATTTATGGCCTAAAAAAAGTTCAGCTACAGACTTTTTACCGAAATAGTCTTTTAAACTTCTTTTGTCGTGAATCCTTAAATAAAATATAGAGTTCCATGTCCTCACACCAAAATCAAACGTGATTGTGAAGGTTCTCCAACTTTCCCGCCAAAATCTCCTCCAAGAATTTCCTCACGATTCTGATTGGCTGTCAAAGTCACATGACCAAAACACCAGCAAGCTCAAAGCTGGTAAATCAAACTCGGTTTGATCGGAGAGGGCGAGTACAAGCTCACTTCAAAACCAAGCTTTGAATAAAAACGCAAGCTAGCGTTTGCTCAAGCGGGCGAGTTTTTAGCCGCTTTTTCAAGTAGAAGCAAGCTTTTAAATTTTACCCGCTCCCTTGTGTTTCCACCCTAAGTGCAGCTTTTGGTGAAGATTTAATTTTGGTGTGACGGGTACATTTTATCAAAGGACCATTTGGCAAAAAATCTGTAGCTAAACTTCTTACAGATGTGCTGCAGAGACCTCAACACCATCCTTGTGCTGTGCCCAACAATGGGAGTTTGTCACAAAATATTGTAAACTACAAGCAACTAAAAATAATAGATGTAAACTGGAGTATTCTTAAGCAGTGGGAGGCCCCCCCCCCAAAGTACCTCGTGTTCTGCTTTCAACAAACCATAAAACTAACATGTTGTGCTATGTAAAATCTCGTTTGGACCCTTGTACAAATAGCATGACAAAAATAGCACAACCTCTGATGAATAACCGGTTACGTCCAAAATTGTCAAAACTTCGCTGAAACGTCATTTTCGTCATTAAAATTTTACATTTTGTAACGTTTCAATGATGAAAGTGACCATTTTTGACGAAAAACAGCCATTTTTAGCCATTTTTCGTCGCCTGATCTATTTTAGTCCCGGGAGTACCGATTTCCCGGGATTACTGATTTCCTGGGAGTACGGTACCGGCCATTTTGGTACCGGGAAATGACATTTCGGATTTTTATTTACTTTATTTATTTTTATTTTGGGTTGAAACGCCGTAAAGTGGAGCGCGTGATGCGATTCCAACGCCACCTAGTGGTCAAATGTGAGCCAGCCAACCATTCATTCTATAGACCGTGGAAGCGTTTTAATATTACTTACACTAAAATTAATATCCACCAAATTGGCAATATTGTTGCGCGTCAGATTCAACGTCTTGATGGTGGTGGCGCCCCAAAAAGTGTTTTCGCCGATGGCCGGTATCCGCGAATTGGTGATGTGCACTTCCTCCAGTTGGGGATACTTCATGAACACTCGGCCCAGAGTGAGTTCGTTGGGATCGTCTCGGGGCGCCGACACCACCAACACCTGAATGTCGCGATCTATGCGACTGAGCGGCAAAGTTCCGTGTATTCCTCCGCGGACGCACGACACCCTTTTCCGTCCGGGTCGATCGGTGTCGCACGTGCATTGGTCCGGGCACGATGCAGCCGCTAGAAGACAGCAAGCGCTCGTCAGCGCGAGCAGCAAGTGCAACTCGCTTCTCATCTCTTCAAGTGCTGTTCTCTGCAAATAAACGTTGGAAGACTTCATTAGCTAGTTTTACAAGAAAGAATTTAATTATTGCCCCTAAATAACTGCTTGAGATTAGGATTATTAAGGGGGAAAGCCAAGAGTAATTAGGTTTCACCAACATGGGCGTGGAAGGAAAGTGAATAACGGGGGTTGTGAAGGAGGTGGAGCTTATCAATCGGGGCTGAATTAGGGGTAGGGTGGACCGAGGAACAGGTGCCTTGGGCCGCCGATCTAGTTGTATACACACACACAATATGCGTTTTACATGTATGAGAAAAAATGCGTTTTATGAGAAAAAAATGCGTTTTATGAGAAAAAAATGTGTTTTATGAGAAAAAAATGTGTTTTATGAGAAAAAAATGTGTTTTACGAGAGGAAAATGCGTTTTATGAGAGGAAAATGCGTTTTATGAGAAAAAATGTGTTTTATGAAAAAAAATGCGTTTACTAGAAAAAATGTGTTTAATGAGAAAAAATGAATTTCATTAGAAAAATTCATTTCATGAGAACAAATGTTTTTATGGAAAAAAAAAATTTTCACGAGAGAAAAATGCGTTTTTACAAAGAAAAAGTACATTTTTAAAAAACATTGCGTTTTTACAAAAAAAAAATGCGTTTTTACGAGAAAAAAATGCGTTTTTACAACAAAAAATGCGTATTTACGAGAAAAAAATGCGTTTTTACCAGAAAAAAAATGCGTTTTTACGAAAGAAAAAAATGCGTTTTTACGAGAAACGATGCGTTTATACAGAAAAAAAATAAGTTTTTATGAGAAAGTGAAGTTTTATGAAGAATGCATCAAAGAATGCATTCTTACCTCCTAAAAATGCGACTTTTGCCAAAAAAAAATGCATTTTAGCAAGAAGATATCATTTCAAAAGTTTAATGAGATTTTTTTGTATGTTGCTTAACCCTAGCAGTACTAAGCTACAAAAATCCCTTACTCACCCAACCCGAGTCATTTTTTACCAAAATCCACAAAACATTTTCTCAAAATGTATGAAAATGATTTTATTCTTTGACTATTTCATGTTTATGAAGAAATTTAACCAACTTGGTGTTTGTAGAACTAGAACGAGAATGGCAAAAAATCGTATTTTCTCGAATAAGAACTGCGGCTCTTATTCAAAACAGGCATCCTGAGCCCCGGCTCTTAATCAAGGGCAGTCCTTATTACAGCTGTTTACCATATTTTGATTGGAATTTCAATTTTTTCATTGAAATTTCACTTTTTTTCAATGAAATTTTACTTTTTTTTTGAAATTTCAATTTTTCCATTGAAATTTCAATTTTACCATTGAAATTTCACTTTTTTCCATTGAAATTTCACTTTTTTCATTGAAATTTCAATTTTTTCATTAAAATTTCACTTTTTTCTATTGAAATTTCACTTTTTTTCCATTGAAATTTTAATTTTTTCATTAAAATTTCAATTTTTCCATTAAAATTTCAATCGTTTCCATTGAAATATCACTTTTTTCCATTGAAATTTGACTTTTTTCCATTGAAATTTCACTTTTCTCATTTAAATCTTATTTTTTTCTGAATGAAATATTAATTTTTTCCATTAAAAAGTGAAATTTTAATTTTTTCCATTAAAATTTCAATTTTTAAAAAATTTTCTAATTAAATAACCATCGTCATGTTTCATTAACCGTTTCCTGTTTGGTTACAAACGCCCTCAAATAGTAGCCGCGGCTACTACTTGAGGGCGGCTACAAAACGAAGGCGTCTCTTAATCGAGAGGGCAAATAATAAAATTTTGTAAAAAAAAAAAATTGAATTTTTGAATCCATTATTTTTTAATTATTTCTTATGACGTTTAATAAAAATCCCATTAGTTTTTGAGAAAAACTTAGAAAATTAAAATGACCACATCTGACAAATTAAAATCCAACACTACAATTTCTCCTTGCAAATTAACTCCATCGGTTGCAGTTAATTTGTCGGAAGACTATAAAATACTCAATTAGAGCGAAGGGAAAGCCAAATTCAAGCGTTTCGCAGCCCCACTATTTCGACAATTGACCCTCCTTGCAAAATGGAGACGCGTGCTCGACATTACGCCGCAGCTGCCACAGGCGCTCGAGCGTTTCAACAAGAGGAAAGAAAACCCGATATAGGGCGCTGATAAAAACGAAAACATTTTCTTTCTCTGTTTTTATTGAAACCCGAATGCAAATAAAACCAAAACAACACTCCCTTCTATTAATAATCCTCAAATATTTTCATAATTTCTTAATTGTGAAATAAAAATAAATAAATCACGATTGTAAAATAAACATCTGAATTATGGCCTTCGTATTTTCATTTTTTCGCCCCGACTAAACGGAGGTGTGAGGAAAACAAATGCCAAACATGTGCAGCGAGGAAGGCAATATATTTATATTTATGCGTTTTGTATTAAAACGTAATAAATCTTCCGCGAAAAAAAGAATCGCTTTAATTAATTTTCCTACGCATCACGACCTGTTTAAATAACAAAAAAAGTACGCAACGTTGCACGATAAAAACAAAATCATGCAAATACCACCGCAATATACTTGCCGTTGGTGTATTATCAAAAAGAAAGGAATCCAAACTCAGATTTGTTCGTAAAAAGAGACTCGCTTAAATCACGACCCGTTTAAATAACAAAAAAAGTGCACAAAGTTGTACGCAGTCGCAGTTTGAGCATTAAAAACAAAATCATGCAAATATTATCAAAAGAAATGAATCCAAACTCAGATTTGTTCCTAAAAAGACGCCGACTCGCTAACAGAAGTGAAACCCTTTATTATTCTTTTCGCAAAAAATCGCCGATTTTTCCGTTATGCGCCGGGCCTGGCGTCTTAATGAACCCGGGCTTTTAAACGAGGCGCTATACGGTACTATCAAAAGAAAGGAATCCAAACTCAGATTTGTTCCTAAAAAGACGCCGACTCGCTAACAATTCCAACTAAACATATTTCCGATAAAAATTACATTCGAAAACTTGAGACACTCACCCTTAAAGCCTAGTCCTGGTGTGTGTCTGCACGACACATTCTGTTCCCCATCAAGCGAGAAGAGGCTTTCAAACGCTTACTTAATGCTGCGTAACTCGGTGAACTGCCCACTCTCCCCCGGCTAGATTGCTCGTGCGTCCCACTCCACCCGTCCCGTGCTTCGACAACAGCGAATGGTAGCGGAGAGCACTCTCCCTCTATCTAAGGCGATGGGAACTAGTCTCCAGACCCTCCACCTAAAAAATAAAATGAAAGGGGCGTGTGAGCACATAGTGCGATCATCTTAAGCTCCATTTTCCTTCCGTGTGAATGAATTGAACGAATCGAATCGAATGTTTAGTTCCGCCCGTAAGTGGGAGAATTAATCAAACCTTTTTGTTTTTCGAATGGATTTGACGGATAAAAATAAAAAAATAAAAATCAATGTGGAGGTCGCAGACCCAGGTTCAATGCGAGTGTGTCTTATGTCAAAGCGAGGCCAGGTGTGCGACGTCAAAGAACTTATTCCCTCCCCCTTGCGAAACGCTCTCTTCCACCCTTGTGGGTTTGGGTTCGCCGAGCTCGGTTAAAATCAGCGTAAAAATGGGGCGCTCTAGTTAAAAAGTTTAATTTTTAGACACCTAGTTCTTGCGGTTTTTGAACTACGCCAATTTTAGCCTTTCCGCTCGCATTCGAGAAGAAATTATTACCGCAAACTCCGTAACTCAAAATCCGTCGAATGTACGTTTCGTTTAAGACGTTACGGTCAATTTCCAGAATAAGTATATGCTTTTTCAAAAAACCGAGCTGACTAGCCCAAAGCAAAGTAGGGATGACGAATCCAATAGTGCAATCAAATTTTACGACAGACATGCAACAATGCACTTTTCATTCGCTAACCCCTTAACCGGTCGAATTAGAGCAAAATTTCCAATTACAAAGTTGTAGAGCACCATCAAATTAGTACTATCCAACTTATCTTAGCCACCTTATGGGAGTAACGACAAGTTTATTGAGAACTACGCCAATTTTAACGTACAAAAAGTCCGTATTACGAAAAACGTCGAAACTTAGTTCTTTTGGTTTCTAACGTGCTTTCCTGGCAGTTTCCTGCAAATCATTCTTCAAAACTGGGCCAGGACCAATAAAGGAAGTGTGAATTGATCAGCTGAGCATGATGTAAAACTAAGGTGCGGTATCGGAGCCAAACCCCCAGTGCAATGGCCATTCATCGGCACCGGGGTTCGGCTGCAGCTTTTTAGCATTTGCTTTCACATTTTCACCAGCAGGCGCCGTCTTTTGTGACTCTATGGTGCATAAATCAGTGCTCGGTGAATGTGCGAAGGATGAATGACCAAATTAATTTCGGCTCGCCCGTCAAACCCCCTCTCCCGCGGGCACAAAGCGCGTGCATCGTATCAAAAGCACAAGCCCCACTCCGACTCCCCCTTGTTGTTTTGTGCGCACGCGCCGCGGATGGCGATTGGCGTCCACACATGGGATATTTCTTCTTGCGCCTTATCATGCAGGATGTGCTCGCAAACTTATGATCACATGTGATATATCGCAGGCTCCGAATGAAAGTTTAATCAACTGTTGGCGTTGACGTATCGAATAAATCCCCGGATGATGATGATGACGTATTCACGCTTAAAGCTTAGTATACTCATAAGCACTTTCCTATGGCGGAAACCAGTCTGCCCACAGAAATCTTGACTGCAGAAAAAACTGGTACTCGCAAATTTCATTCTGCGACATAAAAAAATTAACTTTCTGGCATGTCAATGCGACGGAAAGCCGATCTTTATTTCCAGGCACAGAAAATTCTGTGGCGCAGAAAGTGGCGATTGGTCTTGATAATTTGTGACCGGTTTAATTTTTTTTTAACCGGTCTCAAATATAGTTCTGCCGACAAATGCAAACAACTGTATATTCTATTTATAAAAATAGATTATTAGTTTATAAATAAAATTAAAAATTAAAAACAAACTAGCAATCTTATTCATCCGAACTCCGAAAGCAGCCTTAAAATTTCTTATCGGCATCCATCTTGTTTCTTTTTCACAGCCTTTCAGGGGCGGATCTAGCTTTTTGGGGGCCCTGGGCTTGAGGTTTTTTCGGGGCCCCTTTATCAAAATTTTTAATAATAAAATAAGCAAAAATAAGCAAAAATAAGAAAAATAAGAAAAATAAGAAAAATAAGCAAAAATAAGCAAAATAAGAAAAATAAGCAAAATAAGCAAAATAAGAAAAATAAGCAAAATAAGAAAAATAAGAAAAATAAGAAAAATAAGCAAGCTGTTTCATTTTGCATATTTTTATTTTCATTTTGCATAATAGAATTCTTCGTGCATATTTCACGCGCATAAAACGAATTTTATTTTGCATAAACATCCGTGGTCCACTCATAAATATTAACCACCAATTCGCAAAGCTTGCGTCTTACAATACAAACTAAAAATATCACAAAACACAATCCGTTTGTGTTTCATCCGACCCCAAGGTCTTCACATTCCCTCAGCCTCAGGTATAATGAGCGCTCACTTCCTGTTTAAAATTAACTTTGGATCCGCTCGACGTGTTGCGTGGGACGCGTCCAATTAAATCCCCAACTCAATAAAATCATTTCAATTTTCTTTCCTAAACGATTTGCGGCGCCATTTTAAATCCCCGCACTAAACACAGACGGAACATGCTGTAATTACGGTCCACTTGACGGACCCTCCTCCGGCAGCTGTTCTTAAGTGCACCAAGAAAGAAAAAAATCTCTCCGGAGCCGAGATTCAACACACGTGATTAGTATACCTGACCGATTAAGATTTTGTGCACATAAACCTTTTGGTAACCGCGTGGTATCTACACCCCCCTGCAGTGTTGAACACGGAATGTACAATAAAGTGGACACACACCCACGGAGAGACTTGACGTTGATGAGAAATGATACGACCTTCGCGATGAAAAATGGCGACAGATGGAGCCGTACTCAACTTACCCCCAAGGATTTTTATCCCTGCACTTTCCATTTTCCCATGCTGATAATTAATGGAGAAAAATATGACTATCCAAAGCCGGTTGGACGTCGGCGAATAATTTACAATCGGCGAGCTTAAAGGGACACTGAAATGTGATTTAAAAACCCACTCGACCCAGCTTTCTGTCCCCGTTGTGACGTCACTGCCTCTGATTTGGGTGGGAAATAGCGGGCAGAGAAATTGGACTCTTATTTCTATTTTTTTCTGCTGTGGAAAACACCACGAGCCAATCGGATCACTTTCTGCTCAGTGACGTCATCTCGACCCAAACAAAATGGCAGCCAATTGAAAAAAATTAATAAACGCCCCGGCGATTGTTCGAGGCAGTACTGTAGATATATTTTTAGGCCGTATTTGATCGCACAAACCCGGCCGGTGTTGAGCCGATTACCGGTGGTTTGTTTCGACGAGAAACTAAACACTTATTGGCTGAATTTGTGCGATCGAATGCGGCCGGTGTTTGGCCGATTACCCGTTCCTTAGTTTCGACGGGATTTTTTTTTCTATCCACTTTTTTTCTAGACCGGAACCGACAGCAGAACCGATAAATTTTCTGCTCTGAAAATTTTCTACTGACCGAATCCAGTCAAATCGGAACCCGGCAAAACAACACATTTTTCTTCGACATCTCATTCGCAAGTCAACATCTCACATGACCATTCATTTCAATTAACTTTTGTTGCAATTGCATCATTCCTCTCTCCGAGAGCCTAAGCCGTTGAATCCACAAAAATCCCGTTTCCCCGCATTAAAAATCAACCTTTACGACAAGAATGTGCTTTCAGCTTCAAACCCCTTGAGGTTGAACGGTCATGGTGAATAAGTTGAACTGCATGCAGCCCATTGCAAGAAGAAGAAAAGGGCTGTTTGCATAATAAGAGAGGAACCAAGAGCTTTAGAAAACGGAAAGGCGGAATGGGGGGAGGCCTCGAGTGGATGGATGGATCAAGGGGGGACCCTCCAAAGAGAATTCTACTGGTACAAAATCCGAGGAATCTTGTAGGGATGCCAGCAGACACATTCTTGAAGTATTTGCATCAGTCGACTAGTCATACGCGACTGGTAAACATAAGACAGGGAAAATGGCGCTATTTTAGCGTCAATTCTTTCGCCAAACTGACGGATGTTGTTGACGGCTTGACAGGAAATGAGGACTTGAAACTGGGTGGAAAATAATAGAAAGCGAGCACGATGAAACATGGAGTTAATTGCGGATTGCAATTGATTGCCATGACCTCTGAAGACGGACGGAAACGATGACTGTCGGTGGCCTCGAACGTCTTTTGTCCTTAATGCAGTCACACACACCAACATGGAGACCTTTGACCAAATATTTCATTCGATAAATCTACTCTTCTTTGAAAGTCTGGAGGTTGAAATATTAGAAGGACTTTTGCTTAATGCTCGGCGAAAGAGAGAGGAAAAACTCTCTCGATGTTTCTAAAGAGCCAGGTGGCTCATTATGCAAAGCGTATTCAAGGGATTAGGACTTTTAAAATATTCATTCGGCCATTTTCTTCATTTTTCATTGTGTGTTTATTTGGGGGTGGCGGATGTGTCGCAAAAAAAGCTATCGGGAAACTCACAAATCGCAAAATTTCTGCTCCGTTCATTCAAAAGAAAGGAATTGCGAAAAAAGGAATCGCGAAAAAACAAATTGCAAATCAAAATGCAGCAAAATTAAAAAAAAAAAAACTACCCAAAATTGGAAGAAAACGCATATTTAAAATAAACAAAATTTAAATTTTGCGTTTCCTTTTTTTTTCTTGTTTTTTCGCGATTCCTTGTGTCCACTTGGCGCCAGTCGGAGTTCGCGCTAGTTGGAGTTGGCGTTTAAGCATTTAAGCGATTCGCAAATCCAAATCTAGCGTTTTCTGACGTAGCAACATAAATAATACAACAATATATTGCTGCGTGGATAAAGGGGATTTAAATTAATCCACATAGCTGTTATTCTAGCTCAGATATGACTCGGTGTTTTATGTAATAATTATAATCTTTATTCTTCAAAGAGGTCAGATATTTGACACTATTTAACACTATTCCAATCATGTTTTGGCAAAATACCTGGCGTTTACGAGCCAAATTCGCCCAAACGTCAACACTTTTTCGGATCCGCGATACCTTTTTTCGCGGAAAACCAGCGCCGCTTTATTCAAAGATCGAAAAGCATTAAACATCGCTTTTTGCTTTCCAATCTCAACGTCTAATCCGTCGTTTTCCTTTTTCCCTTCCTTTCTTCCTTCCTTTCCCATCTGCATCCGTATTCTAGCGGTAATTTAATTTTCCGCCGCGAGAACCCGTCAGTAGCCAAACGGATGAGTCTCGTCCACCTTCCAACTAGTTCCCACATTCGAGACAATTACAGGCCTCGCGAACACAACATTGAAGGTATCATCAAATTCATTTGCTTGGTAATTCTCGCCGTTGTAAAAACCCCGCTTAAAAGGCGGCGTCTTTTGTCTTAAGACGCCATATTATCTCATAACACCGAGTGACACATGCATTCCATCACACACCACCGAATGGCCTGACTATAATTTCACAAAAACGTGACGTGCGTTCCACCGTGTACCCCCATAAACCAAAAACCGAGGGGCACGTCAAGTTGAGTGACGTCACAGAAATCTGTCCGTCAAAAATCAAAGAGAGGAAGAACCGGGTCACTCTAATTGGCCCGTCTCATCGTTTTATCTACTTCGAACATCAGTTTTGAACGGATTAATTAACATTTCACGAATTTTTTCATTGAAATTTCTATTGGAAATCAAAAACGTGTAAATTTATCTTACCGACATCCATTTACGAAGCTTCTGGCGGTGGAGTGGAGCGCCGTTGATTTATAACCGAGCTTGGATGCGCCTCGGCTGCAACTGGGGTGTTCTCGAGTCTGCTTCGAGCAGTCGAGGGAAGCTACGGCCCCAACGTGACGTCATCCGACGCGTGACTCATACCACACGAAGCATGACCGAGTGTTTTCAACTGACAAGCGAGCCTGCTGTGGAGAAATCGGCAAAATTAGCAAACCAAATATCGACTCTGATTTTTTCGCATTCAAAATCCACGTGGCCATTTACTGGTTCATTGAGAAAGTGAAATTTGACGAAAGTGATTAGCGCTTACCCGATTTTTAGGCTTAAAACCCGACGCGCACAGCGGGTTCCACTAAAACCTGAATGGAACGTGCGGGAGCGAGGGTAAAGATATTGAAGGGGAAGGACACGCAGAACGACTGAGCGCGGATCAATTCTTTTGCCAGACGTTTAGAGGTGAAGGAACTATCGGTCTTAAATATCGCTTTTCTTTTTTTAGCCTCTGCTCTGTCGCTTAATGCGATTGACCTCAACCTATTTTCGAAACTGGGATGAAGATTGAAGATGGAGGATGTCGAATTGTGATGGCGTTTATTGTAGTTTCAGTGTAATGATTGTCGCTTAGATGTGAAGAGCCCGACGACAGAATTTAAATGAATTCCAGTCGTGAGTCGCGTGTTTAGAGTTGAACTTGAACATGGATTTATCTTTTCACGGAATTTATTTATTTCCGCTAACCTAATACGCCAGCAACCAAAAACGCTGGCAACGCTGTGCACCGAAATTTCCACGGGATTTATTTATTTCCACATGATTTATTTCCATGGAATTTCCACGGGATTTATTACCACGGGATTTATTTATTTACACGGGATTTATTTATTTACACGGGATTTATTTATTTCCACGGGATTTATTTATTTCCACGGGATTTATTTATTTCTACGGGATTTATTTATTTCCACGGGATTTATTTATTACCACAGGATTTATTTATTTCCAAGGGATTTATTTATTTCCAATGAATTTATTTATTTCTATGGGATTTATTTCCATGGGATTTCCACAGGATTTATTACTACGGGATTTATTTATTTCCTCGGGATTTATTTATTTCCACGGGATTTATGTATTTCCACGGGATTTATTTATTTCCACGGGATTTATTTATTTCCACGGGATTTATTTATTTCCACGGGATTTATTTATTTCCACGGGATTTATTTATTTCCACGAGATTTATTTAATTCCACGGTATTTATTTATTTCCACGGGATTTATTTATTTCCACGAGATTTATTTAATTCCACGGGATTTCCACGGGATTTATTTCCAAGGGATTTATTTATTTCCACGGGATTTCCATGGGATTTCCACGGGATTATCACGGGATTTCCACAGGATTTCCATCGGATTTTTTTCCACTGGATTTATTTATGAGCGCATCTTCGGCTACGCCAACTAGGCTTATATCAATTTTGTTTATAATTGGTGATATTTATAATAAGGGGTATGAAATATCACGGTCAGTATGTGACCAGCTGCCCCTGCAGGCTGATCACTGCCTTACAGCGCAATGCAGCTCTTGCACCTCTCATGTTTCTCGCTCGCAACCGGTCCTCATGATTCATAATATATTTAAGGGTTTGATGCCTAATTGTAATCAGTTTCAACCGAAATGACGTAAACTTTATTTATGATTAATGAGTTGAGTTTGTTTAAGATTTGATTTGATTTAAGTGACTTGCAGAATTCCAGTTGATGCATTTCCGATTCGAATAAAATGTTTTCTTACTCTTTTCTTGCCAACTCATCCCCGCGCACACGCAACAGCGTGGTCAGCGTGGTCGAGTCGCTCATTCAATGCCTCCCCATTCAGAACTACCCATCTGGAACCCTCAGGTTCCGGACGATGACAGAACCATCACTCACTTTAGGCTTGGAGCCACAACCATGGCCGGCAACAGAAAGCGGACGCATCTCAGGATTGTCCTATAAATAACCAGATTTTGCATAATCCAAATGATCCAATTCAGCTCTACTGATGAAGGTTTGCAGAAAATCACAAGTCGTAGACAAGAGAGTGGGAAAAGATTGTATTGTTACGCGTACGGACCGTTCTGGTTATTGGCCGATCTGTAGCAGTCATATTCGATTAATTAGTTGTTAAATTTCGACAACAGATGGCGTTATTAACCAAATTCTTCGTTTGATCGATCAATTGGATTAACAGGGGTAATAGGAGATTTCCTATTAAGATTAACACGTACAGACACGAAACGACAGAAACGAGGCGTTTTAGAGTTTTTGAATGCAGCTACTGACTGGCATGCCGTTAAAAACGGGGTTTATCGGCATATCGGTAATACTCGCACTATACCGACATGTGGCAATAAGCGGGATAATACGGTATAAGGACTGATGTCGGCCTGGTTAAGGTCCGACTGATGTCCTCCTTCTGTTTTTACCATTAGAACGTAAGAAATGGTAAGAGTTAGAGTTTAATTAGAGTTATTGAATTGTGTTTATTTGTTAAAGTGCACTTGCAGATCTGAAATCGCATAAATAGAATTAAGATTAAGATTTGTATAATACCAGACAATTACTCTAGAATTAATTGTTTGATTGAGTAAGATTTCATTGTTGAGCTGTTTAGGATATTTCTTACAAGAAATCTCCAGACTTGAATAAAAGATTAACATCAATGAAACAGTCATTCTTAAAATCCCAACTCAACTTCACGTGAGTTAACTAAAAGCCCCGAAAACCATGGAACAGTATTCAGAGTTGGTTAAGACTATTATTTTCATGCCAGAATCGGTTCAAATAAGCGCCGGGGTCGAATAATCACCTGGGATCATAATAATCACCGATTTTTGTGAAAAAACCACCGATTTTTGTGAAAAAATCACCGATTTTTGTGAAAAAATCACCGATTTTTGTGAAAAAATCACCGATTTTTGTGAAAAAATCACCGATTTTTGTGAAAAAATCACCGATTTTTCTGAAAAAATCACCGATTTTTGTGAAAAAATCACAGATTTTTGTGAAAAAATCACAGATTTTTGTGAAAAAATCACCGATTTTTGTGAAAAAATCACCGATTTTTGTGAAAAAATCACCGATTTTTCTGAAAAAATCACCGATTTTTGTGAAAAAATCACAGATTTTTGTGAAAAAATCACAGATTTTTGTGAAAAAATCACCGATTTTTGTGAAAAAATCACCGATTTTTGTGAAAATTCCACTACCGTAGGCTCTAATAAGCACCAGGGTTCAAATAGGCGCTTGGGTGGGGGTCGGGAGGGGGAGGGAATTAATTAACGCCCGGGCGTTTAGTTGAAGCTTTTCCGTTTCGGTAGAGTTTACTCGATATTTATTGTTTTATTATTTTTTTTAAAAAAAAATATTTATTTATTTTTTCCAATCGGAATAAACGCTTATTTTGTACAAAAACATTCAGTCAATTCATTTAACCTTGTTTACATTTTTTAAATATTTGAAATATTTGAACTGGCAGCTAAAGCCTGCATCATACTATTGCCTACAAGCTCGCAGCATAGAAAAGGTGGTGCGTCGCCAACGAATAATGATCACATTAAAAAAAACTTCAAGGTTCGGTTTGCGAAAATTCAAAGAAAAAATTAAAAAATATCATAGAACAAATCACACGTGAAGTTGAAACTCAAACATTCGTTTCGGAAAGGTTAGGTGACTGTGATTAGCGATACCTGCGACACCACCTTTTCTATGTTGCGAGAAAACAAGATGGACGAATCTGGAGGTGATAAAACGATGCTACAACCAACAGACATCGATTTTAATGAACTATCAAGTCTAATAATCGGCGAGAGAAAAGCGAGACTAGGAAAATTAATCATCCCCGCCACCATGATCCCAACACAAATCAAAACACGCGAAGAAGTGATGGTCGAAAGAGGCTTCGAGAGTTGCACGTTCAAAACATTAGTGAGCTGTGTGCTGGGCGAGTACTCGAAATAATACAAATAAATAGCGCAAATAAATAATAACAATTTCTCCCGACAGGTTACGCATTAGGTGCGGCCATCGGACTGTTTTCGGCCAGCGTGGACCCCCAAATAACGGGAGTCAGCCCCGAACAACAAACCGCGCGCGGAGTGTTGAAAGACATGAAAACAAAAACGCTCGGGTACGCGAAAAACTTCGCCGTGCTCGGAGCGATGTTTGCCGCCACCGAATGCACGATTGAAAGTGTACGTTTGAGTGTTTTGGTTTTTTTTTTTTTTTGTTGATTTTAAATTTTTTGTTTTTGATTTAGCATCGCGGGAAAAGCGATTGGAAGAATGGGACGTTGGCGGGAGCCGTGACGGGAGGCCTAATCGGGGCAAGAGGTGATGAAATATTTGTAGTTAGGATTTTACGGGACCGGAAACCGGGAAATTTGAAGAAATTAGCGGTACCTGGAGTTACGGCCAGAATAACAGAAATAACACTTCGTTGTTGCGACTTTACGAGTCATAAGGTCGCATTGACGAACGTGGTCGGTCCAGATATGATATATTTTGTCATTTTAGACATTTTCTTGTCTATTTTTCATCATTTTAGACATTTTCTCGTCTATTTTTCATCATTTTAGACATTTTCTTGTTTATTTTTCATCATTTTAGACATTAACTTGTCTATTTTTCATCATTTTAGACATTTTCTTGTCTGTTTTTTATCATTTTAGACATTTTCTTGTCTATTTTTTATTATTTTAGACATTTTCTTGTCTATTTTTCATCATTTTAGACATTTTCTTGTCTATTTTTTATCATTTTAGACATTTTCTTGTCTATTTTTCATCATTTCGGACATATTTTTATCGATTTTTCATCATTTCAGACATATTTTTATCGATTTTTCATCATTTCAGACATATTTTTATCGATTTTTCTTTATTTCAGACATTTTAATTGATTTTTCTTTGTTTTAGACATCCTTTGATGGATATTTAGTCGTTTTATACGTTTCTTGATGGATATTTTATTGTTTACGCATCTAAAACAAAGGAAAATCCATCAAGAAAGTCTTAAGTTTTAATCAGATGTCTAAAACAATTAATAATCCATCAAAAAACCGTCTAAAATGATTAAAACACAACAAAAATGCCTAAATTGATAAAAATCAATAATAAAAAACTCCTAAAATGATATAAAATCAATTAAAAATGCCTAATATGATGAAAAATCAATTAAAACACGCCTAAAATGATGAAAAATCAATTTAAAAACGCCTAAAATGATGAAAAATTAATTTAAAAACATCTAAAATGATGAAAAATCAATTAAAAACGCCTAAAATGATGAAAAAACAATTAAAAAACGTCTAAAATGATGAAAAATCAATGAAAATCATCGAAAATAATTATGGTGCAGAGAGTACCGATTTCCCGGGAGTACCGGCCATTTTGGTACCGGGAACATGGAATTAAAAAAGATGGGAAAACAGAAACCCTATTTGTAGTGAAAAAGTGCGATTTTAATGTCTTGGTTTGCATTTTAGCTGGACTTAAGCCGGGATTAGTTGGCGCGGCTGGATTTGCTGCGTTTTCGACGTTGATCGATTATTATTTACGTTGATTTGTAACATTTTTTTGTATGTAAATAGAAATAAAACTTTTCCTACGAAAACAAGTCGTTTGATTCGTTTGTTTCGTGCATATTATGATTCGTGGTTTTGTCACAAGGGGGCGACATCGGCATCGGCAATATGGCGGGTTCAATCATGGAGGAAGTGAGAGGCGGGGTGCTTTCTACGGTATAGAAAGAAATGGGGAAACGAGTTTGAATTATGGTTTGGTTTTTAATTCGTTGTTTTTATTTTAGGTTCGGTCGAGGTGGAAAGTAAAAGCTGCGTTAACTGATTTTTTATTCAGCGGTGAAATGAAAAGTTGCAAGAGATGTCTGTTTACTGGTAAAGTTGAATTCGTTGCTGAAAGTTGATGGAAATTGTTAAATTTCGTCGTGTAAATTTACCAAACTTTTGTATACGAGCAATTCTTTTATTTTGCATAATTTTACTTTGCCCTAGCCTGCTTGCCAGACTGCGGGAACTCCACTCTTACTGCAATTTTTATTTTTATTAATCATTTATGGTACATACGTCAGACTATATTCATTTCTTTCGAAATTAGAAAAATTAATAATAATTAATTATTAAATAGAACACGATGTTGTGGTTTTGAGGTTTATTTTTCAATTTTTCAATTCTTTTCTATTAGGTAAAGAAAGCAAATGGAAGAGAAACAAAACGAAGAAATTGCCGAGGTTTATTCGATGGACGGCGATCCCTTTCACCATCGTTGGATGCGCTTTAATCAGCTATCAACAATATTACCAAATTAAATCGACGAAATCGAGCGAGCCGCTGCTCGTTTCAAATTGGGAGGTGAAAAATAACCGAGCGGATTTTTTGCGTAATTCCAGGAATTTGCCTGAATAAAAATGCGCAAATTAAAAGAATTTATTCGAGTGAAATCCGGCGTTAAATAACAAGTTAACGACATTTCCAAGTGTTCTTGATGTAAATGAATTATAATTAGTAATTATTATCTATTTTTTTTATTTTTTTATTTGTTTATTTCTTAAAACTTTTTCCAGACACTAATTTAGTGACTTCCCCTGGTGTCTGTTTTTGGCGAAGTCCTCAGTTTAACGAACGCAAGCATATGTACTTGATACGTCTTTAAAAAAAGGCAAAAATTGATACGTGCGTGTTAAGTACCGTTAAAAAAAGACGCAAATCGCGGTTTTTTTCTGGAAAAATGGCGATTTATGCATTTATTTCTGATTTTCGGAAAATATGCATTTATAGCCGATTTCGGCTTTTTATTGAATAAAAATAATTCCTACGCATTTATGCATTTATCCTAAGCCTAGAAATAAGCTTAACGTTCAAAATTCCTGGATTACGAATGGAAAAGTGATTTATTTAAAACAAAAAGTTTGAATTGGTTTTTAATTTTTATTTTTTAGCTTGCTTGTTACCGCGTGTTGCCGCTGAGAACTGTATCTCGCGTGTGGGGATGGATCAACAGCGTCAATTTACCGGTGTGGACGAGAAAGCCGCTATTTAGTCTCTACGCCAAGACGTTTGGATGCAATGTGGAGGAAGCCGAAAATGTGGACTTAACTAGTTACAAGAATTTAGGGGAATTCTTTCGTCGGAGTCTCAGAGCTGACGCTCGGTTGATCCATCCCGGTGACTGCCTTGTGAGTGGAAGATAAAACGAAAAATATTTGACGGCTATTTTTAATTTTGATTTGTTTTGAAAATTAATAAACAAATATTGTAGGTGAGTCCGGCTGATGGAGTCGTGATGAAGTGCGGCCGTGTCAATGATTGTCGTTTGGAGCAAGTGAAGGGAGTGACTTACACGTTGGATTCTTTTTTTGGGGCTAACACGTGGAGAGCGGAAAGCAAAAAGGTAGAAAGTCGGAATTGTTGGTGGAACCGACAACGGTGTGCGAGGTGGCAAAATTGTTCATCCTAATTAAAGAAAACATTTTTAATCTTGTTTTTATTGTTTATTAGAGATTAATAAGGGGACATACCGTATGTGTGCTAATTGTACGCGGGTCTGTAATATTGTGCGGAAAAAAGAAAAATTTGGCGTATGGGCCTCTAATTACTCACGGGTGAACAATTTGGGGACCTATTTTTTGATAAAATGTTTGATTTTTTGATGAAATCTTTGATTTTTTGATGAAATCTTTGATTTTTTGATGAAATCTTTGATTTTTTGATGAAATCTTTGATTTTTTGATGAAATCTTTGATTTTTTGATGAAATCTTTGATTTTTTGATGAAATCTTTGATTTTTTGATGAAATCTTTGATTTTTTGATGAAATCTTTGATTTTTTGATGAAATCTTTGATTTTTTGATGAAATCTTTGATTTTTTGATGAAATCTTTGATTTTTTTTTGTGAAATATTTAATTTTTGATGAAATCTTTGATTTTTTGATGAAATCTTCGAATTTTTTGATGAAATCTTCGAATTTTTTGATGAAATCTTCGAATTTTTTGATGAAATCTTCGAATTTTTTGATAAAATCTTCGAATTTTTTGATGAAATCTTCGAATTTTTTGATGAAATCTTCGAATTTTTTTATGAAATCTTCGAATTTTTTTATGAAATCTTCGAATTTTTGGATGAAATCTTCGATTTTTTTGAGGAAATCTTCGAATTTTTGATGAAATCTTCGAATTTTTAGTTTAAACTGTAAGATTTCATCAAAAAATAAAACTTTTGATGAAAACTTGAATAGCTCGTTGGCCTCTATTACTGCGCGGACTTTGAATTTAGACTGTAGTTTGTACATTCGGGGTTTAGTAGTGCAGGGGCCGTTCGATAATTGTTCCTCACAGATTGCATTCATTTTCTACAGGATTCAACAACTTACCACAAATCGCTGTTATCGGACCCCGTGAACAACGAGTTGTACCATTACGTTGTTTATCTAGCGCCGGGAGATTACCATCGTTTCCATTCACCGGTGGACTGGGAAATCTCATTCCGCCGTCATTTTACTGGTGTTTGCTTTATTTGTCTCATTTAAGGCTGGTTTATATGATTAAAGGGGGTAACCAAAATTAATTTACCGTGGCCAGGAACTTAGGTTTGTTCCACTGCCCGCACACACAAACAAAGGGAAACATCTTTTATTTCTTATTTTTTCTTTGCAGAAATGTAAACAAGCCTTAAACTTGTGTACGATAACAATTTCTGAGGCAATTATTTGTTTTAGGCGATCTGTTGAGTGTAGGCCCGGGAATTGCGCAGTGGGTTCCGGGACTATTCACTTTGAACGAACGCGTGGTTTACGTCGGACGATGGAAACACGGCTTTTTCGCTTTCGCCGCTATCGGCGCAACGAACGTTGGATCCATCCGAATTGCAATAGATAAAGTAATGCATTTGCTTTTAGAAATACGTTTTATTAATTAATTTGTTAGGCTTTACAGACGAACCGTAAGAGGAGTAAAAAGGGATCGCACCACGATTTCAATTTTGCTGCAAAAATCTGCAAGGGAGAATTGTTCGGGGAATTTAATTTAGGGTCGACGATCGTGTTGGTTTTCGAAGCTCCGAGCGACTTCGCATTTTCTGTTTGCGATGGCGAAAGAATTAAAGTCGGCGAAGCGCTTAATGTTTGTCGTGAAAAAGAGCTCGCAGGGAAAAAAGTTGAATATTTGAATAAATTGTCTGTCTGATGAGTATGTTATTTTATATTTGAAACGTCGGTGTTAAGAATTTTGCGGACCTAACATGCACTTTTATACTCTGAAAAGTCAACCAGAAATGATCCGAAGTCTCTATTATATTCCGGGGATATATTATTGACACTCCCAAATTAATTTAAATAACCCCCCAAATATATTTAAGTTTACACCAATTATTTGCACACTATTTTTATTTATTAGACCCCCATTTACAATAAACCACCCCCCTAAACTATTTATTACCACACGTCTTGGACAACACGGACACTGTTTAAGAAGTTAGACAACTGTATTTTTGTGGGTTCTGGAAGACCACAATCTTGAATTTTGCGGAGCAATAACTTTGGTTTCGTGCACGCCCGGGTTCAACAAACATCTCATTTGCATTTCTGGCACCTTTGCAGATATACGGGCCAAGAAAAGAGTTTTCTGACCACCTTTTCTCTTCTAAAACTCAGTTTTCTGCCCATATCTCTGCAACGGTGCCAAATTCCTACAAATGTGATAATTAATCGATTTTTTTAAGCTCATTTTACATCTAATCAGCAGGTTTTTGTCACTTTTTTACTTTTGGCCGAATTTGGCTTTTGGGTTTTTTCCAAAATGGGTCAAACTTGAAAAAGAGCCACTGTGATGAGTCTCGTGATCGAACGAATACATGAACAGTTTGATTTGCAAAGCCAAGAAGGATAGAAGCGTGTGATAATGATAATGAGCTGCCAGAAATGCCGCAGCGGAGAAATCTTGAAATGATTTAAATTGAAAAATGACGGTGAAGCTGCCAAAACTACGAGGTACCGTACGGTAAGAAAAATGTATGAACCAATTGATTTGTTGGTAATGAAGTGATGGAAACTTATCCGGTGTAAAACGGAACATTGCAGTTTTTGTTTGATTATTTGAGGTTTCTTGGGACAGCGGAAAATTTTGAGATCCAAAAATACAATTTTCAGTCGTTTTCAGTTGCTAGTTTCTCACTATGGTCACTTTGTGTGTGCGTGTTACACGAGAGTGTGGTCGGGCAGTGCTGGTCTCCGTTAACAATGCAACCTGTTTGTTTTACATGGTTTTTAGTAAGCTTATGAATCAAGGTTGACACTTTTTATTCAAGTGTGGTTTATTAGTTTGTCACTCAAATATACAACGTAATATTAACATTTAGTTATGAATTGATAGAAAAGAGTCAAAATCTAATTGATTGTGCCAAAAAATTTTCATTTTACATGAATAAATTGTGCATGAATAAATTGTGTATGAATAAATTTTGCATGAATAAATTGTGCATGAATAAATTGTGCATGAATAAATTGTGCATGAATAAATTGTGTATGAATAAATTTTGCATGAATAAATTGTGCATGAATAAATTGTGCATGAATAAATTGTGCATGAATAAATTGTGCATGAATAATTTGTCATTGTACATGAATAAATTATGCATGAATAAATTGTCATTGTGCATAAATAATTTGTCATTGTACATGAATAAATTATGCATGAATAAATTGTCATTGTGCATGAATAATTTGTCATTGTGCATGAATAAATTGTGCATGAATAAATTGTCATTGTGCAGGAATAAATTGTGCAGGAATACATTATTCATGAATAATTTGTCATTGTGCATGAATAATTCGTCATTGTGCATGAATAAATTGTCATTATTCATGAATAATTTGTCATTGTGCATGAATAATTTGTCATTGTGCATGAATAGTTTGTCATTGTGCATGAATAAATTGTCATTGTACATGAATAAATTGTCATTGTGCAGGAATAAATTGTCATTGTGCATGAATAATTTGTCATTGTACATGAATAAATTGTGCATGAATAAATTGTCATTGTGCACGTATAAATTGTCATTGTGCATGAATAAATGGTCATTGTGCATGAATAAATTGTCATTGTGCATGAATAAATTGTCATTCTGCATGAATAAATTATCATTGTGCATGAATAAATTGTGCAGGAATAAATTGTGCAGGAATACATTATGCATGAATAATTTGTCATTGTGCATGAATAATTTGTCATTGTGCGTGAATAATTTGTCATTGTGCATGAATAATTTGTCATTGTGCAGGAAAAAATTATGCATGAATACATTGTAGTAAGATTAGTGCGGGAATTTTGTTTGACCACTCAATTTCGAGTGTAATTACAGAAATTACTAGAGAACACTATTGTTCAAATTGTTCGTATTTGAAAATTGAGATAACATATTTGAAATACAATATTATTACAATTCAATTAATATGGTTTTGGTTGTTATTAAAGTTTTGTTTCTTGCCACACTCAATATTGGCAGACGTAGCGATAAACTTAAAATGTTCCATTTCCGATTTCATATATAAATAGAATGCATAAATCGCCTTAAAAACTATTAAAAACACCCAAAACAGCAGCACATCACCAAATTTTATATGCTTGAGCATTGAAGAAACATATATTTTTTGGTTAGAAGTGTATGAATTAGGTTGCAACACTCAATTTTGCTAAAAACTATTGGTTTACAAATAAATAATATTTAAAATCGGAATAAAATTTGTACAGATTATGCTCTTGTTCTTTTCTGAATATTAAAACACAATTCATTTGGTGTTTTCTGATGTCGAAAAACAATCTTTCTCCATTTTTTTTTGCCAAACTCAATATTCACACATCTAGTGATAGACTTAAAGTATTGACATTTATTTATAAATCGAAGAAAGGGAGCAAAATTGCTCAGTAACAAAATATCAAGTTTTAATTGCAATTAAAATAGGATAAATATTTAAAAAGTTAATTATTATTGTGGTTTATCCAGGAATAAATTATTTGTAATTTTTTTTAGAATTACATGAATTAGGTTGCATCACTGTTTGAATTTGAGTCTAATTTCAATAATTCCTATCAAATATTTGTGTGCAAATGGACAATATTAAAAAATTTAGGTAAATGCGTTAGGTAATACTTTTATATTTTTTTGATGTTGAAATCCCATCCGAATGATATTATTGCTGATGATGTTGAAAAATTAGTTTTTCTATTTTTCTTGCCACACTCAAAATTGACAGACCTAGCGATAAACTTAAAATATTTCCAATGTCGCATATGAATGAGATAATGTCATATTCAAGCCGGTCAATAAAAATTTGAATTTTGTTTGTTTCGAAAAAATGGCCTATTCCATTGATCAGAGGACTACTGTTACTTGTAATTTGTGCCAAGCTATAGTACTTGGATTCTTTGCAGGGAATATGACATTGACATTCATCTTTTACATTTGTGTCAAGAAAAGTCTTTTTGTAGATAGAATCAGTCATTTTCGCCGATTGAGAAGTGTTGCACATGGGATACTGCAGTTGGTCTATGTACGGTAATCTGGGGAGAAAAATTTTTTGATAGCTTTGATCTAGTGGTTTGTGCGTTTTACAAATCTGTCTTCAGTATTCCATTTCATGTACAGTTAATTTCAAAGTAAAATGTACTGTATGTGCTCTGTTAATCGCTATTAAATTGATCTGAAAGTTTCAGCCTAAAACAATAGGACTCGATTTAGTAACCCCCTATCTTTGACTCATTTTCCACCTGTGACGGTTATAAAACCGTAATAACTAATGTTCACACTAGATGGCACTATTCATTTAGCGCACGTAGTTCAAATATAGGAAATAAGAGTTTTAATGATTATTATAACTCAATATATAAATATATATTATTTTTTGCTCTGAATAAAGTATTATTTGACAAATTATTGATTCTAATGAATCAATATCACATGTTATAGGCTTACTTAACGATCGGACTCTTCTGGACCCAGTCTACTACAACCCCCGGACAAAAGTCCTGCAACAGAGCAATTTTTTCACTTACTTCAAACTTTGATGGCATCTAGCATAAAAACCATGACAGCTAGAGCAATAACACTTTAAAAATTGAAAAGCCCTATCTTTTTAGACTAGAATTGTTTTATAACATCAGCTGAAAACATCTTTATTCAGTACAAAATAAACAAAAATAAAAATTACACTAGAGACAAAAGTCCTGCAACACAACAAAATTGGTACAAAAGTCCTGCAACTTCTGCTAAAACTCTCTTTCCCCTCAATTTATGGAATTGGCATAGACCATACATGTGATATATCGTATACTAATTTGCATATTTGCACATGATTCCCTATCATTCACTAATTTTGTAAGGAATAAGCTTTTTATGCAATGGCTGCAAAATGCACACCTATTGAATTAGGAGTGAGAAAATTAATAATCAAAAAGCATTCCCAAGGCATTTCCAATGCAGAAATTGCAACTCAAATAGGAATTCATCGTTCCACTGTTGGCAGAATTATCAGAACACAAGAAGAAACCGGAAAATGCAATGTGAGATCAAGGTCAGGTCGTCCACGCCATACAAAAAAGACAGAAGACAACATCCTCAGAAGTCTTGTGAAGAAATCCAGGAAAGATTCTGCCAGAAAAATAACGGCTAAATGGATTGATATAATCAAAAAGCCTGTATCTGAAAAATTAACAAGGCGCAGACTCCAGGAAATGGGATATGGATTTCGAGTTGCAAAGAAGAAACCACTTCTCACACGTGCAATGCAAAAAAAACGTGTTTTATGGTGCCATAAACATAAAGATTGGACTGTTGAACAGTGGAGACAAGTTATCTTCAGCGATGAGTCGCGATTTTGTTTGTTTAAAGATGGGAAAACTACAGTTTTAAGAAAAAAAGGAGAAGAATTCCATCCCCATTGCATTTCAAAGACTGTCAAATTTGCACCTGGGATAATGGTTTATGGAACC
This sequence comes from Strigamia acuminata, assembly GCA_949358305.1. NCBI lineage: Eukaryota > Metazoa > Arthropoda > Chilopoda > Geophilomorpha > Linotaeniidae > Strigamia > Strigamia acuminata. Next base: position 61,263,997 of record OX442314.1, on the reverse strand, counting down.
ATGACAGCAAACGGACTTGGTAGCTTAGAAACTGTGAAACAAAGCATTAATGCAGAGGTTTACATCAATGTTTTGGATAATTGCCTCATTCCAACCGCCAAACACTATTTTCCGGAGGGCAGTTACATCTACCAACAAGATGGTGCGCCTGCTCATAGGGCGAAGAAGACTACATTCTACTTCGAAAGTATGGGAATTGATGTGTTGGACTGGCCAGGAAACTCACCGGACCTTAATCCTATAGAAAATATTTGGGCTAAAGTAAAAAAGCGACTACAAGAAGTAGGACCGATGACCTTAACCGAGTTAGAAGAAACTGTGAATCAGATCTGGAATCACATTACCCCAAAAGAATGTGATGACTTAATAGTATCCATCCCTAGAAGGATTACAGCAGTTTTGAAAGCTAGAGGTGGAGCCACGAAGTACTGAGAAGAAAGTTGCAGGACTTTTGTACCAATTTTGTTGTGTTGCAAGACTTTTGTCTCTAGTATAATTTTTATTTTTGTTTATTTCGTACTGAATAAAGATGTTTTCAGTTGATGTTATAAAACAATTCTAGTCTAAAAAGAAAGGGCTTTTCAATTTTTAAAGCGTTATTGCTCTAGCTGTCATGGTTTTTATGCTAGATGCCATCAAAGTGCAAAGTTAGTGAAAAAATTGCTCTGTTGCAGGACTTTTGTCCGGGAGCTGTACTAGGTCCGGACTAAAGTGCTCTACAAATCCTAGGTTCTCGCATCTGATTGGCTATAGCTAATCCCATAGTTCTGGTTTCTAACCTGCGTTTCGGCTTGCTTTGAATGTTGAAATATTGTGTGTTTGTATTGTATTATGGTTATCGTTTGATCTCTCTCTCTTTATCGACACATCAGGCCCCCTCGTTGTCTTATCCAATATGTATTATTACTATTGAGTTATTCTTCGTTGTATCGTATTTCCGGGAAGACTAACTCCGGTAATCAAATGGTCCCGTAGTGATTAGCTCGCTATCTTAAAGGATAAGGAGTTTTCATACGGTCGCATAATGTAATGTACCTGCACGGTGGGCCTTGCTAGTTGTAAGTAGGCCCATTAACTAACTACTTCGACAGAAGTATGGGTGGTTGATGTAAAAGGCAGACTCAGGGTCAGTTACGTATGTAACTTGTGGTCCTTCTGTGTTAGGGCATTAGTGTTCGCAGTCAGTAAACTGACATCTCAGGGTCGGTTACACAAGTAGCCCGTGGTCCTTCTGTGTTTGGGGCATCCGTTGTGTCTCCAGTCGGTAAATCATCTACTCAGGTCCGGTCAATTAGTTGGCTTGTTGGTCCTTCTGCTCGGTCAGTAATGGGACCGTATAGAGGCAGCACGCCGGGTTGGTAGCCCGTGAGCAGTATTCCAAATGCTGCGCTAAACAAATACTTGGGTATTGGTAATCTCAAAGAATGTACCACCGATAGCGACCTTGTCGTGCACAAACACATACTCGGTGCTTGATCAAGAGATCTCGTCATCGTAAGGCATGCTGGCGGATGGAAGCGTCAAAACTTTCCTTGATGGTTCTCTCTACCATCGTGACTGTCCCCGCCCATATAATAAACATATAACAATTATTTGTTATATTTTCTTTATAGATTTAGAACGGTTAGTATTTAGAGTATTCTAAAGAATATTCTCGAATAATGCAAAGGACTCTTCGCAGTTATGGTTGTTTGTGCCGCGGAACCAAATACGTCTCCGTAGCGTTATCTGTGACGATGCCGCGAAGTCAGCCCTATCCCTCTGGCCCGCCCGGATCCTCAACCTGATGTTGCCGCCTGTTTACACGAGCGTAGAACCCAGATCCAGTTGTATCTCGTAATAAAATATGTAAAACTGTAAGTTGGTAGCCATTCTGTTATTCGTTCACTTTGCGCATTTCCCATAGCTTATCTCGGTCAGGTTGTTACTAGAATTAGTAACGTCTTGTTCCGACCTATTTATCTAACTCGCTTATTTGGCTAATAATTTAGCCTAAAAGTAGAATCGTCACACACCCAAGAATGACTTAAAATGTCCCAACTCAAAAAACCTTCAAAAAAGCTATACCGGTAGTTCTAATGTTTACTTCCCCGAATAAAAGTTTCACATCCTAACATATTAACCCTAATTATTGCTAAATGTATCCCAATTTTTATTTTTATTTTTATTTTGAACACAATGTTTTCATAGCATTCGATGATGTTTCTGATCGGTGGGTACAGTTTTTGCTTTTGGGGTACGACAACAATATCTTGCAAATATCATCTTTGCAAACACTGGGCATATGCGTGTTTTATGATTCAGTCATCGTTTTCAAACTTGATATGCCACAAATAATTTTTGGTCAGGCAGTGGATGTCCAAGTCATAACTATTCAAGAAATCATTTGTGGCATGACAAGATTGAAAATGTTGACTGAAACTTGCAAAGATGTAAATTTGCAGGATATTATTATCCACCAGAGGTCAGAAACACCATCGAGGATGACCATTGAAGGCTAAGTGAGCATTGGGTTCACAATAAAACTAAAAATAAAAATTGGGGTTTTTTGGCAATAATTGGGGTGTAAAACGTTTTATTCGGGGGATTAAACATTAGGGGGAAAACAATATTCTTAGTTGGAGGACTTTAAGTCTTTTTTGGGGGTTAAATGAGTCAAATATGGAGAGAGAATAACTAAAATTTGTAGGAAAGAAGTGATTAAATATTTTTTCTGATGTTTGGTTTAGGAACTGATGTTTTTTGACTGGGTGCATATCCTGTATACCAATAGAAATATACCGGCATGTTAGTTTTTCATTCAGTTTTCTCTGGTAACATTGTTTTTTGCATGGATAGAAATTGTTTGGTGGCATACATTTTCTTATTGGTGTATTTACGCGGTCAAACTATTAATGAATTTAAAAAAGTATTTGTCAGTGTAATAATTACAGAGTGATTCAATCAATCAATCTTAGTTCAGACAACAAAGCTCATACTACTCCGACTGAACTTTGTGGAGTGTTCACTGGGCACGTTTTTTTGGGGCCTAGGCTATCCCGTATGATTGAATGTTTTTTGTGCCAACCCAAAATTTTGAAAAAAAAGTTTTACTTGACTCAAAAACTTTTGTTTTACAATTTAGTCCAGAGTTGTCCCTGGAAAAATGTGGTTGAAGTTGTGACTGATAACCGGCCACTACAACCATTCCCGCATGGCCCAGCCCAACCCCACCCACCAGGTGGCGTTGACGGTTGAGGGACAGTGACCAGGATGACGTCATATCCGATTACCGGTTCCACAACCAATGGGAAGAGGTACTCTCGTACCCATGGTGCAAGAGTGGGCTATATAAGCCCCAACATCCTATTGGAGCCCAGAGCCTTATGGGAACAGCTCTGGTTCACACCTAAGAAGTTCTGCTACACTCTTGTTCACCATGGTGATACTTAGGGACTTGGCCAGTAAGCCAGTCCCAGTACCGTGAGCAATCACCATGGGCACACTGAACATCGATATGACCACGTGTGCTGCGTGTAGTCGCAGGTCTGCTGCAGCAATGCAGCAGGAGCATCGAAGAGGCATAAGATACTGACCCCTAGACACTGAATAAAGGCCATAAACCATTTATACAGCCTCTTGTGAGTCTCTTATCTACACGTGTCAAGCGTCCGGCGCTGTTTGGGCATTCCCGTGCCCGAACGATGTCTGTCCACTTTCAAAAAGTTTATTTTATCATGAGTCTCATGGTTAATCATGTTCCTAAAAGTCTCTGGCTTCGTATGAAGTTAAAATGCAAGTTGATGAAAAGACTAAATAAGTGTCCACTATGAAAATTGTGTATTCACTGGGGTTGAAGTTGTCTAATGCCTAGTTCACACTTGGACCACTTTTGTAGAAATTGTGACTTTTAGAAATTTCTAATTTCTACAAGTGTGAACAGTCTATTTGAAGACCATTTGCACATTGAGATTAGTTTTGCAACCCATAAAACCTACTCGCTTGGAACACTATCAAAGCAGTCGGGTAATTGGCTTTTTGATTTTCGACTAAAGTATGACATGTTCAAGTTTTCTCACCTTTATCATGTGATACCCAACACCTGCTAAGACGCCACCTCCAAGTGGTAATAATCCATTTGAAGTCAAATCCAAATCTTGGTCTTCTTTTGTTGTTATGAAAAACTTAGTGATACATGACAATCAATTAACATATGAAATTAAATGTCTGATTGATGTGCATTGTTTTACCTCGTAGTATTGGTCACATAACCTTAATTTAGGAGTCTCGTAAATTTGAAGAAGCATTGTGGCTTGGCCGTTGTACGCAGTTTCATCTAGAAAAAAAGAGGAATTGTGATTAAATTGTTATTCACTCATTTTCAGTAAAATCCATCTTAGTTAATAGGCGTTTTGCATATTTTGTGAACGATAAAATGCGTTAGCTCATAAGATTTACTCCAAATTTTTCAGTCAATTCTTAGAAAAAAAACTTTTTGAATCATATGATGCACAGGACCAAAATGATTTAAAATTTTAATATATAAAATTTTAAATTTAATTTTTTATTTTTATTTTCATAATTGCTCGAATTAATTTTATGAGATTCCTTAGATTTGCCATAAGTTTGCATTATAAGACGCACCCAACATTTGGTCAACTTTTCAAAGTGTGTCTTAAGTTCTGCAAAATACGGTAATGTAAAATAATATTCAAAACAAAAGAAGTCGAAGGAAACTGAGTAAAATCGTAAAGCTTGAAACATGTCAAAAGCATTTTGTCTACAATTCTCTACACAATAAATTATTTGTACTGAGGTGTCGATTGTAATAACAGGGTTGCGTCCAATACTGTGCCACTCGATGGGAAGGTGGATAATAAGTAATTTTGGCAATCATTTACTGCAGCATGAATTTAAAGACACACCAATTAAGTAATGTGGACATATTCCTCTTGAGGTATTTATTTCAACATTCGAAAACTGTACCTGTCAAAAGGTAACATTTATAAGATGACTATCTAGTAAGTTGCATTATCCTACTTACGAAATCACGTGTGAATAGAGCTTCTTCAGAGGATGATTGCTCCCATAGGTCTTCTATTGTGAGGTTTTCTCCTTTTAGATCTAGTAGGCTCAACATGTGAATGGGACAATCACTCTGACTGAGATTATTTTCACCAGCATACATCTTCTCTAATTCAATAATTGTTGGATTTGTTATTATACAAATTGTAATGTTTGGAAAGGTTACATTTGCTTCGTCTGCGACTGCAATGTTTACTCGTATGGGATATGCCATGTAAGTCATCAATTTGAAATAGATCATGATCAGAAGCAGAGAGGCGCAGCTGAGATAAACAGCCTTTTCCAATATGTTTTGAATATTACTGTGAGGAATTGGCTCGTTTTCTTTCAGTAGGGATGACAAATGACCTTTATTCTTTTGCAGATAATGCCATACTTTGTTTTGTGACGTTGCATTATGTTTTCGATAATTGATGATTAATGTGATCAAATCCAAAAGTGAAAGTATCGACATCCCGAGGTAAAGGCCAATGTTTCCGGCTGCATCAATGAGTAGATCGACAAATCCATAAGCAAATCTTTCTTTGATGACTTCAATAACAGTTGTGGCTGCTTCTTTTTCGTATTCTGTCAACGGGGCATCAGATGTAGTAGATGTGACATATTTTATCTGCTCTTCTATTTGAGTGCACATTCGGTTGCACAAGCACTTTAATTCTGAGTTTATTTTTCGTAGAGTATTAATAATGCTTTTGTACAGATTAAGTGTACCAATGGAAGTATTGCATGTGTCGCTTGTCTTTCCACTCATAAATGGCAATCTGAATAGCAAGAATATTTAATTATATTAGTATTGTGTTTGTTCTCAAATTCATTTTAAATGATTATTCCTGTCAGTAAAGTGATCACTCACCTGCAAGGTTGTTGACTGTAAAAATCTTGAAGGCATTTCTCGTGACATTTGATAAAATCCTTTTCATCAATGCATGGATGAGATGATGTATTCAGAAATATAAACTATAATTACATACGTAAAAAAATATTCAAGATCAGCAATGCACCCTATACACTGTACCATGAACCAAGGATTACATGGACATGTATCTCTGTTATTTCCTTTTGATTTGTGCTTTATTGTGCTGATTGGATGACCGCAATCACGTGTCATGCATTGCTTGATAACTAAGGATGTTTGTTACTTGCATACCAGACAGTGTGGCTGTATACAGGGTGTCCCAAATGAACGAAGCCAGTCAAATAACGAAAAGACCATTTGAGTGAGTGCTTGATTGCACTGGATGTAGTTGGATGTATAAAATGAAGGAACCTCGAAGTGACCAGTCCGTGGCATGGTATTTGCATGAATGCGTTTATTGGCATAAAAGTACAGGTGGCGCTGTACGCGATCTCGTGACATCGCGGGAACGCGACGTTGACGTGCGTCACAAAATAACAAGTGAACAAACGAAAGAATTGGAGTGACGAACATTCCAGTTTAGTAGAAAACTGCTCATCAAATTTACTCCGACACAATAACAGATAAAATTACGAAAAAAATAAAGCGTGAAAAAGTCAAAACATTCCAAGAAAAGTGAGTTTATTTTGCTGACATTCTAAGTACTACTGCAAATTATTATGCAGTCATGAATTGTTATTAATTTAACTGATATTTTAAATGATATTTGACAAATAAATTTATGAAAAAGTCAAAAAATACAAAAACGAAAACCAAGATCAAGACTTTTTCATGATTTATTTTGTTCGTAATTTTATCTGTTATTGTGTCGGAGTAAATTTGATGAGCAGTTTTCTATTAAATAAAAGGTGCTTTCTTTTTTCAATTGAGAATTTTGCTTTAACAGTCTTAGTTTAGAAGTTAGAGTTGGAATGACTTTGAAGAATAGGTCAGAGGTCAAATTTTTTCACTTTTTTGAAATGTCCTCACTTAGTTTACTAGTACTACATTCGTTTCATTCATCTTCCTCAAATGGTCTTTTCGTTATTTGACTGGCTTCGTTCATTTGGGACACCCTGTATATTATGTCGCACTATTACTTCATGACTGTACTCTGTAGTAGGAAACATTGTTTTTCAGGACTCTAAATCTTTCAACATTTTCACTATTTTTCCTAAATTTTTATCTTTTTTGTTTTTTTTATTATTATTATTATTATACTGTACTCATAAAATGTATGTAATATAACACCTTGGGGAAGACGGTAGGGGAATTAATTAAATGGTGATGGCAAATACCTCTTGTAAACCAAATCTACTTCTTATTACTTTATTTGAACTCTCAGCGACTGATACATCAGATCTACCGGGAATAGGGCTTGACATCTATAATTTTAAGGAATTTTAATGTTTGAAATTTGCTTTTGTCATTGTAGTCATCAATATATTTACGAAAAGTGTGCCTGGGGGACAGAATTGTGGTCGATTGAACCACATTTTCAATTTGCCGTATAAATTTCGACCCGTAATATTTTCTAGAAGACACCAAATGACTCTGTAGTAGAAGTTTATTGCAGTTAATGGTCGATCATAACTTACCAACTGTTATCACAGTGCAGGTTCCAAGAGTGGACAATTCATTCCTTATTTTGATATTTGGTTTGTCCATTGATTTCTGTAAGAAGTCTGCTATTTTATATCTATTTTATATCAAATAAATTGGGGTTTTTCCTTACCGAAATAAATTCAGTTTTGTTTAATACAGGTTGATCAATATCCCATAATGCAGCCAAGTTGACATTTTCATTACCAATTAACTTGTGTAGATTGTTCATACAATGGACTGAATTTGGTGTTGAGTTTAAAATATTTTTCCACGCATATCGTACGTATTCGTTTTCATTCATGCATACTTTGAAAGCTGGGAATGACATCTCGGTTTCATCTCTCATGTAAGCGTCAGTAGCAATGGGGTTTGAAAAGAAATATTTAATTTTCCGCCCAGTTTGATAGAAACAGACTGCAAGGCAGTTCATTAGAAGTAAGCTCCAAATAATTTTGATTTTAGAGCTTTTCATGGGATCAATTAAAGTTTGTAATTCAGGAAATGATTTCTCAAACATCCAAAGTTGTGGCATTTGTTGTTGTACAATTTTACGGATTTTATACTTTACCGCAACCGCTTTCCTACTCATTGCAATCCTCATAGTGCAAAATTAAGAAACTTGAAATTTCTGGTTTGTAAACGTTGAAAACCTCCTGTTTGTTCAAATTTACTTGCTGGTTTGCGTGTGATAGTGATTCTATTTCTTCTGTATAGAAGTTTGAAAAGTGCATGGATATGAGCCACGTTAATGGAATAAATAATCAGGTAAACGTGTTGGCATGGGCAGTGTAGCAATTTTTCAGTTTAATTAAGTTTTGAGCTAATTATTTTCTAAATAATTAATTGTGTTGTCAAAAAAGGGAATATTGGTTTTTTTTCAAATTAATTTTTAATTTGTTGTGGTTTAGAGGTAACGATTTTTACGAGCAAAACTGGTTGGAACTTGGTGGTATTTGAAAATAATTACACTCTTGTGTAACGAATATTCCTCGTTATAATGAATTTTTTTTTGGTGGTTGTCCGTCCTATTTGTCCCAAGTTCAAATATTTCGTTTTCAACACTTTTTGTAGTAATGAAATTACAATATGAATGCAACAGGAAATAAAAATTGTCACTTTAGCTGTTGAGCTTTGACAGTGGTTATGCAAACATTTCGTCTTAATTTATGAAAAATTTTTTTTGGCCATCACTCATCAGTCACTTCCAAACGGGGGCTTAGCATGGGTCATCTTCTTCACTTTCTTTATCTCCACGAATCGAAACTGCAAAAACTACAAGATAAGAAAAATGCATCAATCGATTGATTTGTTGGTAATGATGTCAATGAAACTTACACAGAATAAGTTTGAATTTTTTTCTCACTTACTTTGTAGAAGGTTTATGAGGAAATGAATAAAGATGGATATACAGGACACTTTCTCATTAGTGGAATCCCAGGTGTTCAACAGGAACTGGATACACACATTATTAGGGGAGAACAGATACTGGATAGCCAAGACACGCTCAGGATTAAGTCATTATTTTAATCTGAACTCTGTGCAGGTGTGAGGGGTGGCTTATTCCTTTGGTGGAGTTGTACTAAATTCAAAGGAATTAATTATTTGGCCAAGAAGTTTTAATATCATATATAAACATTTGTTAATATTCATTAAACCAATATTTCTGCTGATAAAATAACATAAAACATTAATTTTATGTATTTAGCCCATTCTTCTACGGTTTTAGTCAAATCTACGGTCATTATGCACAATACGCAATCTGGTGGCAAAATTAGGCATTTATTTGGAGTGTAATTGTCACATGTGTAAAAAAAGACCGTGTAGAAACAGATTTGGGTATATTTCTTACTTGGATTTGAGTCGTGGTGGCTAGAATACAAGCGACGATACCTGAGCAAAATGAACTACTAACACATTACGGTAATGAGTGTTTTAAATTCATCAAGACATGGCCATAATTTTCAACTCCATTGTCAAAGTTAACTGAACAAAAAGAAGGCATAAAATATTTATTCTCAAACGAACAAAAGAATTTATATCAATACTTATGTTCCACGTGTTTGACCTGATCAATCTTCAGTACATTTTCCACTTTGTAACATTCGAGGTCACATCAACAAAATGTCGAATGTGTGGCAAGGTCTTTTTCGTGAATCGGCGGAATTTAATGTGAACCAATGTGTAATCAAACAAGACTTCATCTTAAGATGTAATTCGTTTATTAAATCAATGTTAAGATAAAAGTAAAGAAAAATGGATATTTAATTCGCCTATTTATAAGGCTGGCTCACGCCAATTAGTTACTAACAATCTGCACAAGTAATAATTGCAAATACAGGGCAATTATCACGCTAAGCTAAATATAATACGCATAGCTAACAATTCAATCATTCTAACAACAATAAAAAGACAAGAAAGTAAAATGGTGGCAAATGGAATGGACTACTCACAATTTTCTTGGTCTAGTTGCACAAAACACAAACACACACAAGTCTTTTCAAAAGTTCAGTGTTCCTACTGGACTGGAACATTGCTGGCTTTTCAGTTGTGGCTTCTTGGCTGGTTTTTAGAAGAAGGTCCTGGTTTTTAGGCATATATCTGCTGAGTCCAACCCATGCTTAGTGGTCCTGGTGTAGCACACTCTTGGCTGTTAGGCTTCACCAAAACTGGAAACAAAACTGGAGCTCTGGTCTAGTTGAAGTTCTGAAGGCAACTGTGCTTTCACTGTCCTTTTCACAGGTGTGGGAATGTGAGTTCCCACCCGCTGCTAATCTGGGCAGTGTCACCAACAGTGCTATTTCATATGTACAACTGAGAGCAAGTGATGTACTTGACTCCTCCTTCACTGTAATCTTCTAATTGCCTAGTTTCCCAAAATCAATGACTCATAACAGGTGTTTGAGTGCCCAAGATGGAGTCACACTATTAAGTTGCACTTTTGATGTGCATTGCAGTGCTGCACTGGGGCTGCCATATTTTGCTTGTGACAAATGCTACCAGTAAGCAACCCCATATGAATTGAATCTCCAGTTTACTAGATTTGTAATAGAACCCTATGCAATCTGTGCTGGAATAAAATGTAGAAAGGTGTGATAGTACAGTCATATGCTAATGGCATCAAGCTACAATTAAATTTGTTGCGTCCTACTTCGTATAGGTTTAAATACTATACTTAAGTTAGCTAACGTGGTTTACTTTACCTGTGATCTTATTAATTATAACCAAATAAACACTCAATGTATGTAGATTGAACAAGGTTTATTGGTCAAATGGCTTTTACGTGTTAATATACACTGAATATTAAGCTAGAGTCGACTTGGCTGAGTCGAACAAAGGTTTCTTCAAGATGGCGTCCTGAATTCCGCGTGGTCGCTAGAACAATGGTGTCGTCTTGAATACTCGGTTATTATATTTAGTCATTGTTTCAATCTATTAATTATCCGTTGTTGCTATTGTTACAAAGTCAGATTTAATTGCATTTGCTATTGAAATGCTGTTGCTTTATCCAGGCCGGCAAGAGTGAAGAATTCTCTGGTCCTTCCCTATTGTGACGCGGGTCACTACAAAACACGGGGTACACCCCAATTGGGGTACCCCATGGGGTATACCCCAAAATCCTAAAAATAAACAAATAGTCATAAAGGTAATAATTATGACGTAAAAATGTTCTTGTTCTCTAAAAAAAAATAAAAATTTCAAATGTTTTCATTCAAAAAAACGAAAATTTCATTTGTGTTACTGTCTGTCTCACATTTTCCAACTACCCTTCATGCAGCTTGAAACCCAGACACAAGTGATCAATAATAATTGTTCCTATGGCCAATCCCATCGCTCCATGCATCTTGGGCAATAGTATGGCGCCAAATTCGATTTTTGGACTGTTTAATTCGATGCGTGGAATTGTAGGACAAGAAAATTTGTTTTTACACGAAAAAGCATAAATTTCTCACCAATAAAATTTATTGACACCTAAAAACTTTGTATTTACACCAAACTAATTTGTTTTGTGGTAATCCCAAATTACGACTAATAAAGGAAATTCCTTAAATCTAATAATTTTATGTGAGTCTAATTTGAGTACCAAAAGGATTGCAAGAATCATCCAGGCACTACAGGATGTAGCCCCTATCTTGTGTGGGAAACAAGATAAGATCTAGGGACTACAGGATGTGCTACATCCTGTTAGCAGTGAGAGATTCTGTAGAGAGCTCAGTCTGAAACCAAACCTGAACCTGAAAACACCTCCTGAAAAACACACAACTGAAAACCACTGAAATCATTGTTTGTTATGGGAGAAAACTTCACTTCAGATTTAGGCTCACTTCTTGAAATAATATAAGATTATTTCAAGATACACAATTGGTAATTCTCTTCCCAACATGAAGAGAGGGATCACACTCTTCTCCAAGTAAGAGTCAGGCCAACACTCTTAGCCACAAAAGAGTCAAGAATCTTCAGTTCGCCACGGCTAGAACGCTCGTCCACCGCCGCAGTAAACGCTGGACCGAGGGAAGAAGATTCAACACGCTGCCAGCTGTAAGACGTCCTAATTTACGGGAGTTCCCGTTAAAGACAGCGGAGTTCCGCTTACAGTTTGTAACCGCTTGTATGAGTGGTAGAATACCGCTGCAAACAATTCCCGAGACGTACGAAGACGCCACGGACGAGACGCAACCACAACCCACGTATCTCGAGTTGATCGCCGCTCCGACCGAGCCGCATACCGTAACGAGGACAGAAGCGAGGTTGGACTTCAAGTTTGACGTCTAAGCGAACTCCGTCGCTCACGTCGAAAGATTGGACGCGATAAGAAGATTTCGGACGGAATCAATAATCTTCATCGCTAGTGTATTTTTCCTTATTTCTCTATTCCTAATTATAAGTTATTTTGTCGTGAAATCATACATTAATTAATCTTTCTATTTCATACTGTTCTCAAAGTCTGGAAAACCCAGCATTGTAAATTATCATTTATTCATATTTTAATGTAAGATAATTCCGGATCGGAATTATCCCCTTTCAGAGCAAAGTATTTTTATTAAAAGTCAGAGAGTTAAATTATAAACTTAGTAATTATTTTTTAGTGTTTGTAAGTCTTTTTAAAAGCAATCCTAGCAGTCTTGAGTCTACTACATTCGAGATTGTTACACTTGGGGGCCTGTCGATTTGAACTAAAATTTGTAGTATTATATAACGGGACTCTCGACTTTCTTACTGTTTCTTTCTTGCACCTTTTATTGTAAAAAATGCCGAGAAGAAAGAGCTTTATCCCTACGAAAAAGTATCCGACGCGTCAATCAGGACCACCGACGGACAGCCAAGCGCCAGATCAAGATATGGAAGTGGATATTCCACAAATGCCTGAAATAATTGATCAGGCGCAGGGAGCGGTCGGAGGCAACGTATCTACGCCTTCGCCGCCCAAATTAAGCCATTCACCGCCAAAATCGGTTGAATTAACTGGAGAACCTGTGTTGCAACAAGTGCGGCCAAAAACTCCAGAAGTAACGGCAAAAAAGCCGCCAGACATTTTGGCACAGCAAAAATCGCCAAAATCGCCAAATTCGGCGACGAAAGAGACTGAAACTTCGTCGTCAAAAATTCCACGATCAATTTCACGACCGCCGTCACGTAAAAGTCACATGTCGGAAGCGGATCGTGAATTGTACGAAAAAACACTGGCCAACGTGAACAAAATTGGATCAGTGTACCAGCAACAATCGTCCAGTGAACGAGACGCGGCCGAAGTTTCGTTAATGGACTTAATGGACATTGTTGAGGACAGAGTACGTGAACGACCACTTATTCGATGCCAACCAGGCGAAAGGCTTGTAGACGCCTACCGGAGAAGCCTTAGTGCAATTCGAGCAGATATGGCAGACAGAGCAGGTGAAGCTTTCGACACGGAGTCGGCCCGCATAGAAAGTGAAAAAGGCCTCTCGCCGAGCGAAAGAGACGCTCGACGCCGTAAAAGACTTGAAAATTTCAAACGGGACGACGTTTGGGTTGCCTTAATGAGTGAAGAACAAGCAGCCGTTCGCGCAAAAAATCAACAACGAGAAGTTGATAAAAGACGTCGTGACAGCACAGAGAAATTTGCAGAAAATTCCGTCGAGTGGGTGCGTAACGAAAATAATCGTATCCTGTCCGGAATGGAACGTCTGCGAGAAGAGAGAGACATGTTGGAAGCAGAGCAACAAAGATTGGTGGAAGAAAAACGTGAAGTCGAAAAACGTAAACGAGAAGCCATTGAAGCGATAGAAGCAGAGAATGAGCAGCTTCGTTTGATTACTTTTCGCGCTGAACAAGATGCAGAGGCAGTGAGACGTCATCTTCGCGCCAATCAGTTCCCACAGTCGATTCCATACTCTGCATATGATGTCACGATTAGTGAACTACACGAACGCGCAGGACGACGACAATCCACAGAAGAGACGGAAAGTCCGTCTAAAAAGAAGAGGGAGGAGGAGCCAGTACCTGGAGAAAAGCGAATACAGCCACCCTCACCTGCGCAAAATCAAAATTTAATTGATATGTTAAATCAACGAAATTTGCAGCCACACGGTCAGCCAAAAAATAGTGATATGCAGCCGATGGAAATAGATACAAATTTCAGAAGTGAAAGACTGCCAATGGACATAGACATTCCAGTTGGAGCAAAATGCCCATACACGGGAGATGATCTCGTAACAAGGCAGGGAAATGTGCAAAATATTCAAAACACTCCAAATAGAAGGGAAGTGCGTCGAGAAAGGCAGCAGACAACGGAAAATCGACCAAATTGGCAAAATCTACCGCCAACTCGACCAAAGGCACCAATATTGGGAGAAAGAGCAAATTCACCTGTACCAATAATTCGACCAGAACCACAGTATCCGTGGGAACGGCAATACAATAGACAGGAAGGTGAATCGAGCAGAGAAAATCCGTTTGGACGACCAATATTGAGTCCACCAGAATATGAAGACTCCGAAAGAGCAAGAAATAACCCTTTTCTCACTCCACCAAGAGAAAGAGATCAGGAAGTACCAAGAAATGAGTATCAGCTGCCACAAGGATTTCAACAGCCAAAGGAGGAAGCAAGAAATTTCCAAACATACGTAAATCCATGGCTGAACAGCGCAGCAAATCAGCAAAGAGAATTTTCCCAAAGTCAAGAAGGAGGATTTGCGCATCATAACCGAGGATTTAGAGATTTTAATGCGCCACCATCCTATGACAGAGGAAATCCTCAACAGTCGCAACAAGAAAATAACAATTTTCAGCGACAACAGAGAAGTGACAATTTCTCACAAAATAATCCAAGATCAGATAATTTTCGACAAGAACAAAATTATCACAGAACGAATTTCGAACCACGTTGTGGACAGCAACAACAGCAAAGGACCAACAACCCATTTGCTGAGCAACTCCCAGAACAAGGAGCGACAGCGCCAGCACAAGATGCGCAATATTGGGAGCAGTACATCAAAGATCAAATTGACTCCAAATTAGCGGCGACAGAAGTCGATGAAGCTGACGAAGCTCGCCAAAGAAGGTTCGAAAAATATCGAGCAATTAATTGGACACACACGTTTGAGCCAGAAAGTCAAATTAAATGGGACAGAATTTTGCCAGATATATTTGATGGAAATTGGCATGCTGGAACGCAATTTCTGGAGGAAATGGTACGACTAGCCAGAGCAAGCGGTGCAAGTCCATATTTGACGTTAAAAAAGATTGTTCCAAAAGCAGTATCCGACAATGCAGCTGATTGGTTCTACGAGCAAGAATTCCAAGATTGGGACTCGTTCGTAAAAGCATTTTTGACAGAATATGGCGAACCAATCGAGACATTGCTATACCATTGGGATAATTGGCAACAGTATAGAGGAGAAGACTTACGAGCATATTTACGACGAACAGAGGATCTCCTCACCAAATTGCCATACAAAATGGGCGATGCGTCACACGATAGACAATTCAGAAAAGGCTTGACTCAATATTCGAAAAATATATTGATGTCAGTGAATGCACCCAACCCAGGGTCATTTAAAAAAGTAGCCACATTCATGCGAGCTCACCAAACAAAGATCGACGAACGTTTTATTACATACATGACAAATGCCGATCGTGAAACCATGAAAGAACTAAGTAAGAAGCAATCGGAAGCAGCTTCCGGAGGTACGAGGCGAATGAAACCACGACAATACATTCTCCCGCCTTCATCAAACACGCCAGCTGAACGAACAGTGCCAGTGGACCCATCCAACCCTCACCTACCACCCAAAAGTGCAGTCAAAATGACAGCAAAAGCGATAGTGGAGAGGTTGGAAATGGAAGATGAAGAAGAAGTGCCTAACGAGACGAATTGGGCACAGGAGGAAGTAGAGACGGAAGTTGACGACTTATTAGAAGGAGCGCATGCTTTCTACACAAGAAATAACCCGACACCTCCAAAATATAAGCCATCACTGCAAGGAAGGACGACGAATCCGTTGACTTGCCCAGCAGCAGCAGCACCTGCATCTGCGCCAGCCTCAACGCTAACTCAAGCTGCAAAGCCAACCACAGCTTCAAATAACCTCACAAAGGTGATGGAAAGATTTCTGAGTCAACCTTCAACATCAACTGCGCCATTACCTACAGGAGCGGTTCCGAAGTCTGCACAGCCAACAGTCAAGGCCACGCCGGAGAACTCACCTTGCAACAATTGTCAGCAATTAGGACATTGGGCAAGGAACTGTCCCCAACCAAAGAAATTTACAAAGGAGGACATAGAAAAGATCGTGCAGTCATTGACGGAATTGGTTCAAAAAAACATGTAGGCGCGGACTCTCGAAGCCAAGAGCAGCCCGCGCCCATGTGTAACTCGGAAACCGGTGCGAAAGAAGAGACAATGGCACAAGCTAAAGAAATGGAAATTTCAGAAGAAGTTAAAGCAAATGACGATAAACTGGAATCTCCAGAATGCAAGTTGGAAGTGAAGGAAGAAATTAAAACAGAGATTCAAAATATAGATGCATCATATTTCACCAAAGAAGTAAAAGAAGAGCTGGAAAAAATGGAAAAACCGACAGAGTCACCAGCGACAGTCTTTTGGTGCAATGTGAAAAAAGATTTTCAAGAAACACCGACATTAAGCGAAGAAATAATGTCGATGAAGAGTGAATTCATAACATTGGACGCGATGTTTGAAGAATTACCTCAGTTCTCAGGTGAAGAGAAATACCGTCTACGGCGAAGTGACATTCTAGTTTCCAACGATGAAATTATGAACGGTCTAACGATGCTAAGAATTATTACAGAAAAAGGATCCATAGTAACTATGCTGGATTCAGGGGCCAACCGGAGCTACATCACGATGCCTCTAATCAAGAAAATGGAATTGGAAAAGAAAATAATTCCAGGAGACTCAAAAGCAGTTGTATCAACTGCAGATGGAGATGTAACGCCTGTTGGACACATCAATTTGTCATTTACGTGGTCTCATGGTGTGAATAATCATCATTTTATAATCCTGCCACACCAATATTCCTTCGTTCTCGCTGGGAATGATTTTATGAAGAAATTAAATATTCAGCCAAATCCTGTAACGGGAAGATGGAATTTTATCGCAAATGTGCCAGCGCCAAGACCATATATTGCGCAAGATGTGTTGGATCGCTATGAGGAGAAATTAGACCAACCAGCATCATCATTTATGACATTTGTGAAAAGGACAGATTATAAAACATTCCAAGCTCGATTAAAAGTTGGAAATGCAATAGCAACTTTGACTGAAGAAGCTAAATTAGAATTAACTGAGGCAAAACAGTTAGAAAAAGTGCTACGCAGACATGAAAAGATTCTGACAAAAGTACCAGGGAGAACACACGTGACACAACATAGCATTGACTTAGATACAGACAAGCCAATTAGAGTGCCATTTCACAGCTGGAATCCCCAGAAACGTGAAATTCTGAAACAAATGTGCACAGATTTGAAAGAAAAAGGCTATGTGTCAGATGCAATTGGCGATTACGCAACAAGGATAGTCCTTGTGATGAGGCAAGGATCAGACCCTCGTCTCTGTATCGATTATCGTCCAATAAATGAACACACAAAATACGATCCGCCGCAAATGCCGACAATCGACGAAATTTTGCGTGAATTAGGCGAGTTCAATTGGGTCTCGACAATAGACTTAACAAAAGGATACTGGCAGATTGAACTAAGGCCAGAGGACCGCCCTAAAACAGCTTTTTGGAGTCCGATCGGACGTCTCATGTTCAACGTGATGCCGTTCGGTCTAGTCAATGCGCCCACGACATTCCAAAGAATGATCGAAAAAGTTTTAGGAGACGCATACAGGATGTATGCGTGGGCATATTTGGATGACATTGTCATTGTTTCAAAGACATTCAAGGAACACATACAGCATGTTGACAATGTTTTGACCAAATTAAAAAATGCTGGATTACACGTAAATCCAGAAAAATCGAAGTTTTTTAGAAAAGAACTTTCCTTTTTGGGCTACAAGCTTGAAGTTAATGGGCTCAGTGTAGACCCAAAGAAAGTCTCAGCAATCAAAGACTTTCCAGCACCAACGGATCTCAAAAGTTTACAAAGATTCCTTGGAATGGTGAATTTCTTTCACCAACTGCTGAAGAATTTAGCAACCACAGCAGAGCCATTACGCCCATTGCTAAAAAAGGAAACTGAATTTGTGTGGACTGAAGTCCATCAAAAAGCATTTGACGAAATTAAAGCAGCACTAACCGACTCAGATACGCTAAAGCTGCCAAATCTAAACAAGCCATTTATTGTGCATACAGATGCTAGTCACAAGGGGCTTGGAGCAGCATTGATGCAAGAGCAGTTAGTAGATGGACAATTGATCAAAGTTCCGTGTGTTTACGCGAGCAGAAGCCTTCAGCAAGCTGAGAAAAATTACAGTGCTACGGACTTAGAATGTCTCGGCGTAATCTGGGCACTACGGAAATTCCGTCCATATTTAGAATTTACGCACTTCACAGTGCAGACGGACCACCAAGCACTCAAGTGGTTAATGATGTTAGAAGAACCAGCTGGACGTTTGGCAAGATGGCAGATGGAACTTATGAGTTTCAACTTCAAAATAAAATACATCAAAGGGCCATCAAACGTCGTAGCAGACACATTATCACGGGCGCCAGTAGATAATTTGGATGAACCCGAAATCTACGATGAAATTACGTCATATTGCCCAACAGCAAATACACAATGGTCATTCACGAATTGGAACCAACTTCCACGTCAAGATCGCGAGCCAACTCCTGAAGAAAAAGAAGAAAAATTCATCACATATTGGTGCCAAGCACTCAACACCAAAGATGAGGAGTTTAAGCAAGATCAAGAGGAAGATGATTGGAAATATATGCCCGACACAGAAAATAAAATGATGAAAGCATTTGTCGCCAGAGTGACAGAACAATTAGATTGTGCGCCACCTACGCGACAAGATTTTATCGATCATCAAATTCAAGACAGACAATGTCAACAAATGAGACATTTTCTGGAAACACAAGAACTTCCACCGCAAGTTAGAACGCCAATAGAAAAACAGATTTTCCGAAAAGTGGCAAATCAACATATTGTGGAAGATGGATTACTACTTCGATTCCAACCCACTCTTTCCGACGAATTAGGTGATGATGGAAGAGCAATGAAAGTAGTAGTACCAAAGACTTTACGTCACAGAGTCTTATGGTTAATGCACGGCCATCCGCTGGCAAGCCATTGTGGAATTTCTCGCACATTATACCGAATGCGACAAATTTATACATGGTCAGGAATGAAGAGAGACGTGGCGCGCTTTATCAAACACTGCCCACGTTGCCAGGCATGTAAGCCACGCATTAAGCCAAAAATTGAATCCGCAGAAATTGGGCCTTACGCACCATTTGAATGTCTCAGTATCGACCTCACAGGCCCAAAACCACGAACAGATCGCGGAAATACATACATCTTGGTAATTGTAGATGTCGCAACAAGATGGCCAATTTTTTACCCAATGTCAAATCCAACAGCGGTAAAAATTGCTAATTGCATCTACGATGTATCAATGAGATGGGGATTTTCCCGCAAATTATTGTCAGACAATGGCCCACAATTTAAAGCCAAAGTCTACAAAGAATTTTGCCGAAAATTTAAAATTGTGCCAAAATTCACGTCCCCATATCATCCACAAGCCAACCCAGTAGAAAGGGTTAACAGGGACATTAAATATATTATTTCGATTTATTCTGACCTTCACAATAAGTGGGATGAATATTTACGCGAAATAGCATTCAGTATAAGAACCACTGACACCCGTGGTAGAGACTATTCGCCAGCATATTTAAATTGCGGGCGCGAATTTCGAGTGCCATGGGACCCAAGAATATTGGATGATATGTTGCAAATCGATCCGCAAAATCCTCACATTTACGTGCAAAAATTGGAGCGCATCATTGGTGACACATATCAACACATGATGGCGCACATCATCGATTTGCGAGAAAGAGTAAAAAACAAGAAAATTGACGGAAAATTCCAAGATTTCCGAGTCAACGATCTTGTGTGGCGAGAAAGTCACGTGCTATCAAGTGCACAACAAGGAATTTCGGCAGGATTAGCCGATAAACGTACAGGGCCGTACGTCATTATGCAAATTCACCAAGGAGGCGCGGCAAAATTGAAAAGATTAAAAGACAACAAAATCTTTGGTTCAATTCATTTAACAGAATTGACTCCATATTTTCCCGAATTTAACCAGGAAATATGGAAAGAAAATCAATCTGCAAGCGACATAAATGCAGAAGTTGTCAACACACTTTATGACGAAGTCGCGACCCCTCCAAATGATGAGACAGCGCCTGTAGAAAACAATGGAGCGCATTCCACACCAGAGTGGGAAGTCCAAGCCACTCCATTCCCACCTGTCAATAATGTAGAAATCCGTCAACAAGTGGACGAATTTTTAAAAAGGAGGGAGGAGGTGGTGAGAAGGAAAAATAGAAATAAATTGCGCAAAAAAGATAAAGTGGAAAATCCACACGAAACCAGTGAAAAACCGACTCTTAAATATAATTTAAGAGATCGAGCAAAAATCCGAAGTCCCCAGTATTTATAAATAGAAATGGCGTCACTCGGAATCCAGGATATGGATGACGTCATGGGATAGGGACTGAACGGAAACAAAACGTCACTTTTCCGTTCATCGCCAAAGTGAAAACACACAAGTGTTCGTGTCAAACAAACAACCCGGATTTATCAACGAAAAATAAAGATTTATCACTGAGTAGTAAGTTAAACTAAAGTGGATTGCCACAATAAATATATAATAACGAACAAACTTCGTCGAAATTAGGAATTTATCGAAATTTCAGACGAAAGTAGCGAGCGCCAATTATGTCACGCAAACGCGCCTACATCCCCGATGAAGATAGCGAGGATGAAGAAGAATTCGAGGAGACCATGAAGGTATTTATGATTAACACAAAAAAGGAGAAACAAATCCTTAAAAAATAGTTAAAAAAGAAAATTGCAAAGTCAACAAAAGCAATTTCGAAAAAGTTGTTAATCGAAACCAACATGGCTGCCGTCGAATATGGGAGTTTCCCGTCTAATAGAATAATTAATTTATTCAGGTTCTCTCGTATATGGCCACGTGGGAGGACATCTACGACGCCGGATTCTGCAACTGGGCAATCCAACGGGGCAGAATTCCGGAGGCATTAAGAATCGCGTTCGAGAAATATGGGCCATGGAGAGTAAGGAAATGGTGGTCCAAAGCAATCGAAAGACGATGGGGATCCGACAAACGACTGTGTGTTTGCATGCCAGTCAATAAACGCGAGGAAGCTCGTATCGCGTTATGGGGCGCCGACGTTCCCGCGCCGTTGTGGACGGAGTTATTAGCCAGAGAATATCCGATCACAAGTCAAGAAGACCGGGACAGGAGAAGATTTTTTAAACGTGGATCGGATAAAAAAGCCATTTTGGAGGAAATTCGAGAAAGGCTGCGATCAACAATGCACGAAGTCGCCGCCAAATACCTGAAAGCGAAAGCAGAGTATGAGAAAAAGTTGAAGCGGTTTCCACAGTCAGTTAGGCCTGGATCACGCCCTCCATACTTCGCAAAGACGCAAACAGAGATGCACCAACTCCATATGGCAGGTGTATTTTCCAGCGCAGATCCCGTTATGTCCAAAGAAATCGGGAACAAGAAAAGAGCCGACGAAGAACGTCGTCGGACATACGAAGATGAGCCTGAGAAGAAAATCCTCAACCAAGACTACAGCGATTTGCGAACACGACTAAATCTCCGAAGTCAACTCGCAAGATCAAAACATCAAAGTCGACGTGATCAGCATCAAAATCGATGGAACTCACATCATCAGCGATCACCTCCACCAAGACATCGGGAGACGTACGTTGGAACACAAAATAATCCGACGCCGCCTGAATCGAGTCACCAACTTCCGCCGGAGGAATGGAAAATTTTATCCGAGGTCGTGACAAAGAAAAGCCACAGCTATCAACAGCAGCGGCCGAATAGAACGATTCACATCACACCCACAACGGTGCAAGTGACCACTGAAGGACGACAAAGCGATGCAGAACTTCAGCAAGAAAATCCTGAAGTAGCACAAAAAGGACCAAGAACACCGCCAGGTTCTACTCGGAGTTCAAACCACAGTCGACATTCACCGATAATCTGGTCGAACGAAAATCGTCCAGAAAGAGAGGAGTCGCTGCCGCCACCTCCTCCACCACCATTGGAGAAAAAGAAGGAAGTTGTCAAGCCTCGAAAGATTTTGCGGCCCAGACACAAACAAGCGAGCATTCCGGAAAGTTTGAGGAATTCCTCTGAAACTGCCAAGAACGCCGGGCAGGTGCAACAGTACATCATGCCACACGAAAAGCTCGTGAGTTACCGACTTCCGAAAGAGGACTTAACAATTCCATTTCCTGATGTACCACAAGTCAATCTCTCCGGAAATATGTCCATGCAACCAGTTGATGGATTTAATCAAGATTACCGAAGATTATGCGAAAGATATTCGGTATATGCAAAAGAAGCGCAAGAACTGCTCAAACCTCATTTGGACATTTACCAAAATGATCAAATAAATGAGGGAATCTTCGATTGGCAGCGGAACGCCGAAGAATTCAGGAAAACCCCTCTGCGCGAGCAAAATGAAAGATTCTTGAAGCGCTTCAAACGAAAAATGACCAAGGCACCACAAAGAATTTTGTATCCAGGAGTCCTGACCACTGACGAATATTCATTCATGGCCGTCACATTTCTATGGTCGTCGCCAATGGGAATTCCCAGGGAAATGATACAGAATTGGATGTCGATATTACCTGACCCCGCCGAGCTGCGAGCGGACTTAGTCAGAAAAGCCCTCGCAAACGGCGAAACAGCGAGCCAGGGAGCCATGCGCCTGCGTGAAGAATGGCAAGCCAGAAAATCCGAAGTTGAGTTAGGATTGAAGCCATTCGTGCCGCCTGCCAACAACCCATACATGCCAGTTTTCGCAACCGGACGGACGCCTGGACCACAGCCGCCTTCAGCCAGACCTGAAGCCACATACACACCAATGGCTGCCGCCATTGCATCAGGCCACCAGAGTTCGACGAGTGCATCGAAACCTACGCCGGAAAAGGATCAGCAAACTTCTGGCTACACATCAGGATGGCAATCAGATGCGTGTCCAACACCACGATTGGTGCAAGCCGACGCTAGGTTGCAGGAAGAACGCGTTCGCCACCGATTAGAACTGCTGGAGATATCGAAAGCAATTGCCGAAAGCAAAACGCATCAAGCAAACGAGAAACCTAAAGGGCCAGTAATCGATAATAACAACTACGGAAAAATTCGATATTACTACCCATTGCTAAAATTCTCCGCAAGCACGAGAATAATACTGATGAATAATTTGGTGCTGTGCCAAGAAACATTCGACTGGTTAGAGATCCATGCCAAATGTGGATCCGACCCAATTCTCCAAGCCAGACTGGTAAAAGCCCGAAGACACATCGACGAATGTCCAGAAACATACCAGATTCCAGTCAGACACGTCTACGACCGAATCCATGACATTGAAGAAGTTTGGCTCAAGATCAATCCAGGAATGGCATCCGGACCAGAAAGAGGAAACCCGAAATTCACAATTTTGGAGAGCCCGGTCCCGACCTTGGATCTGAGCAACGCGTAAAGGAAAAGAAGAAGTGGTTCCACTTCTCCCCTAAAAAGGAGGGAAGTGTGGTAATCCCAAATTACGACTAATAAAGGAAATTCCTTAAATCTAATAATTTTATGTGAGTCTAATTTGAGTACCAAAAGGATTGCAAGAATCGTCCAGGCACTACAGGATGTAGCCCCTATCTTGTGTGGGAAACAAGATAAGATCTAGGGACTACAGGATGTGCTACATCCTGTTAGCAGTGAGAGATTCTGTAGAGAGCTCAGTCTGAAACCAAACCTGAACCTGAAAACACCTCCTGAAAAACACACAACTGAAAACCACTGAAATCATTGTTTGTTATGGGAGAAAACTTCACTTCAGATTTAGGCTCACTTCTTGAAATAATATAAGATTATTTCAAGATACACAATTGGTAATTCTCTTCCCAACATGAAGAGAGGGATCACACTCTTCTCCAAGTAAGAGTCAGGCCAACACTCTTAGCCACAAAAGAGTCAAGAATCTTCAGTTCGCCACGGCTAGAACGCTCGTCCACCGCCGCAGTAAACGCTGGACCGAGGGAAGAAGATTCAACAAGCTGCCAGCTGTAAGACGTCCTAATTTACGGGAGTTCCCGTTAAAGACAGCGGAGTTCCGCTGACAGTTTGTAACCGCTTGTATGAGTGGTAGAATACCGCTGCAAACAATTCCCGAGACGTACGAAGACGCCACGGACGAGACGCAACCACAACCCGCGTATCTCGAGTTGATCGCCGCTCCGACCGAGCCGCATACCGTAACGAGGACAGAAGCGAGGTTGGACTTCAAGTTTGACGTCCAAGCGAACTCCGTCGCTCACGCCGAAAGATTGGACGCGATAAGAAGATTTCGGACGGAATCAATAATCTTCATCGCTAGTGTATTTTTCCTTATTTCTCTATTCCTAATTATAAGTTATTTTGTCGTGAAATCATACATTAATTAATCTTTCTATTTCATACTGTTCTCAAAGTCTGGAAAACCCAGCATTGTAAATTATCATTTATTCATATTTTAATGTAAGATAATTCCGGATCGGAATTATCCCCTTTCAGAGCAAAGTATTTTTATTAAAAGTCAGAGAGTTAAATTATAAACTTAGTAATTATTTTTTAGTGTTTGTAAGTCTTTTTAAAAGCAATCCTAGCAGTCTTGAGTCTACTACATTCGAGATTGTTACAGTTTCTTTCTGAAATAATTTTTTTTTTTCCAGAAATAATTTGTTTTTTCCCAGAAATAATTTCTTTTTTCCCGAAATAATTTCTTTTTCCTCGAAATAATTTGTTTTTTCAAAACAGTTTTTTTTCTCAAATAATTTTTATTTGCACATTCTGTATTGATATTTCCTCTCATTGTGCACCCACAGCACTTTATTGGAGATCTGCCTGCAGTCTGAGAAAGGCCTGCACGTGTCAAACATCACAAAAATCACAAAAATAAATTTTTTGACTCAAAAATCGATGATTTATTCAACAATAAATCTTTAAAAAACATTACAAATCGATATAAAAATCAATAAAAATGGAGAAAAAACAATCAAAATTGATAAAACCGATTTTTATCGTATTTTCTCCATTTTTATCGATTTTTACCAATTTTTATCGTTTTTTCTCTATTTTTATCGATTTTTTATATCAAATTGTAATGTTTTTTAAAGATTTATTGTTGAATAAAATCATCGATTTTTGAGTCAAAAAATTTATTTTTGTGATTTCTAACATATAATGCCATATTTTTGTGTGTAATTTAATTTTTTTTTTGTAATTTCATTTCAATTATTTTAGTAATTTTTTTTTATTTATTACACATTCCAGGATTTTGGGGTACCTCATGGGGCACCCCATGGGGTACCCCATTTGGGGTGTACCCCATGTTTTGTAGTGACCCTTGTGACGCAGACATTCCTGTGGAGGCTGTGAGAGCTAATTGCAACCTATGGATGGCCGTCTGCCTCCATAGAAAATATTGAAGTGTTGCCTTCAGTTGGTTTTCCATACCAGCCGTGGAAATAGTTTAACATAGATATAATAATAATAATTCTGTAGTAGTCATGGTATATTTATTGTTGGCTAGGTTTTCCCGTCACATCATTACAGTCCATTACAGTCCACAACAATTAGTCAGTGATTATCAGTAACCTAAGGTCTGCCTTTTCTCATCCCAACAAACATTATTCTACCAAATACCAACTGAAACGGCATCCCTTGTCATTTACTGCTTCACCAACAATAAAAACAAATGAAAACTAAGTAGGATGGGAGTAACTTTTTATTTTAATTGCGCTTACTTATAAATATTTTCAAATAATTAAGATAAAAATTTTCTTTTTGCATTCTAATTCAATTGGAAAAAAGAAAAAAGAAAAATAGCCAAATTTTTACTTTTCTCTCATTTGGACAAATTTTTTTTGGCCGAAAATAAAAATTATAAATCATTTACTAGCTCGGTACACGGATTCATTTTGCTCCCAAAAATCGTTCTTTCTTAGAAGTCAACACATTACAAATTTAAAAGGAAAAAACCAATATTTCCTACTTTGACGATATAATTACAACCATCTGTCAACTATTTTGACATTTAATTTGCAAATAACTTCCTCAAATAACCTGCAAATTACTAGACTGCCCATGTCAACATCTACACCGTCTAATTTACTTATTATTTATTCCGTTAATGTTTCTCATGTATATGCAGTTTTGAAACTTGTATAAAAACACATAAAAGCGCACAAACCCCCATTTATCTAAAACAAACAGCAGGTTTTCAATGTTTCGTAAACATAAATTTTAACTTTCTGGTGTTCACACAACGAGGATTGCAATGAGAAGAAATGCAGTTGCAGCTGCAGTAAAGTATAAAATCCGTAAAATTGTACAACAACAAATGCCACAACTTTGGATGTTTGAGATATCATTTCTTGCATTACAAACATTAATTAATCCCATGAAAAGTACTAAAATCAAATATGTTTGGAATTTACTTCTAATGAGCTGCCTCGCAGTCTGTTGCTATCATTAATTTTGATTATCGTAAGTAATCAAAATCTGCATTTTGTACTAGAAATCTGTATAAATAAATTCAATGAGTAAAATAATAAATAATTATATTAAAAATAATTATTAAAAGTGATAAACTTCATATTCCAACGCTATACTAGTATTATATTATTTTTATATGAAATTGATTTCAATTTTAAATTATTGTTGCCATAGTTATTTCGATCCAGTAATTTTAGAAGAACAAAGGAACAATCAACAAAACGTAACATCAATATTGCTTTCACAGTCTTCTGGGTCTGTGTGATCAGGTAAGTGTTCTGAATTTTATTCCGCATTATCTAAAATTTTGGCCTTTTTGAATTGAAAATACTTGTTTTGTTTTAACACTAAAGGAAACGACAAAAAAATCTATATTGTAAACTATCAAAAACCGATTGACAGCTGACTAAAGAATAACATAACACGACACAGCTAGGTAGTTCAATTCAAAAGTGATTTTATTAACAACATTTCCTC
The DNA here is from genome assembly GCA_949358305.1 of Strigamia acuminata. Taxonomy (NCBI): domain Eukaryota; kingdom Metazoa; phylum Arthropoda; class Chilopoda; order Geophilomorpha; family Linotaeniidae; genus Strigamia; species Strigamia acuminata. The sequence continues at coordinate 61,236,701 of OX442314.1, read as the reverse complement.
TTTAAATAACTCTCTGGTCAGCCCTGATTGGCTGACTTCAAGGAACAGCCCCCAATTGGCTGTTTTACCCCAAAACGTTTAGCGAACATATCCTTGTATGTCCTGCCCGCCCCCTGGCGACATGTTGTCGCCCGTCCTCGGTCTCGAACCCGAAAAACTCCACAATATTTTCTTGAGCTTTTTAATGACTATGTACGAGATATCATTAATCTGGTTAAATTTTAATTGTTGGATTGGAGTCTAGTGGTTTGGCTAGAATAGAAGTCAATACCTGCGCAAAATGTGCTACGATCACATTAATCGGATGTTAAGAGTGAGCTTTCCAGCTGTGATCTTGAAAGTTTTTATTCTTAAGAAAATTAAATAATTTAGGCATTAAAAAAAGACAGTGGTTTTTCTTGTTTACTTGCATAATAATGAAAATTTGAATACCTTTATTGAAGAAAGTTTTGACACAATAGCTGGCTTTACTCCAGCTGATTTGTTTTCATTTTAAAATGAAAACATTTAACTTAAGATGACTAAGATAAGTTGCATAGTACTAATTTGATGGTGTTCTACAACTTTGTAATTGGAAATTTTGCTGTATCTTAAATGGTTTAAAAGTTAGAAAGTGAATGACCTTGAAGATGACCTTCCGGGTTAAATATAAGGTCACCATCGAGTCATTTTCAAGAAAAAAAGGTGTTTGCACACTTTTGAATGACCCTGAATATATTGTGGTATCGTGGATGGTGTTCGATTGTCCTCCTAGACGTAGAACTACGTAAAAAAATGAAAAAATTACTGATAAACTGTGGTAACCAAATTCTGCCGCTAATAAATATTGCAACGACATTATTCAGAAAAAATAACCATTAACACTATGACATGTGTTGTTTAATGAAACCAAACATTGTGATAAATTATCAATGCTTTTTGCCGTAGTTATGTCGATTGACAGTGAAGTAAACAAAAAAAACCTAAACTCCGTATTGAATCTCATGTAAACAAAAAATTTCCTTCAATAATTCGTTTTATAGAAAATAGACTCCACGTGTTTGACCTGTTATATTTTTGCGATATCGTTAACTTAAATTATCATACGTCAAGAGAATGGTCACTTGCAGAAACTAAAAACGAGAGCTCGGAAATCCGTTTGGTTTGCCATAGATTTTGGTGGATCTGTAATTTATATTGCATGTATCAAATTTTGTTTTGTACGGGAATCTGTGCTGGAATCAATTGGAAGAACCTACCAAAACCCTATTGGTTTTGGTCGTGTTATGTAGCTCGGCTGCTATTATCCCCATTCTGTCTCTGGTAGTTCTAGCTATTATCATACGATAATTGTGTAAACTGCTAAGCCAATATCACTTGGTAATCAATTGACCTTCTCGACAGAATAAACTCGAGACAGCGAATTATCACATACACTAGCATAAAAGTAGGTGTTAAAGGGTGTAATGTGAGGTTACACATTTATAGGTGTGAAATACTTGTCTCTATTTTGACTCAATTTTGAGGCAAAATTAAACTACACCTCATGTTCATTACATCTCAATAAACTGTAAATATTACACCTTTGTGCATGTACACTTTGTTGGACATGCAGTACTCCGGTTGCCAATACGTCACCAGGAGTCTCTTGGACGTATTGGATATGTTGGTGAACGTTTCCTGTGTAAGCCAATCATGGCTCAGTGTATTAATAACCCTGTTGTATTTAAAGGAACTTTTTATTTTGAATAAACACTTATAATCTCTTAACCCTTCCGACTTGTGTTGGAAATCGCTCGATTTAATAAATACCACACCTTGCAATTATGATACACCCTTGGATGTAAATTTATTCCTTGATGGAATTTTCAAAAAGGTGTCAATTTACTTCCCTACAAAGGAACTGGACACCTTGATGGTGTAAATTTACTTCCCTGTGGAGTAGCATTAAATTTTACACTTTTTACCAAAAGGTGTAATTCTGCTATTTTACACCTTGTTGGTTTACACAGCCCCAATGTCTATTTTCAAATTATTAAAATAAATAAATAAATAACATGTTCAATTCTAAAACTTGTTGTTAGGTTGTATTTGCAGGATGAGGATTTCAAGGTGTAGAAATGCAGCTGCAGCAGCGGTAAAGTCTAAAATCCGTAAGATTGTAAAACAACAAATACCACGACTATGGATGTTCGAAGAATCATTTCCCGAATTACAAACGTTAATCGATCCTATGAAAAGCGCTAAAATCAAATTGGTTTGGAGTTTACTTCTAACGAGCTGCCTCGCACTCTGCTGCTATCAAACTGGGCAGAAAATCGAATATTTCTTTTCGAACCCAATCGCTACTGACGCTTATACAAGAGACGCAACCGAGATGGCATTCCCAGTTCTCAAAGTGTGCACGAGCGAAAACTCATACACAAGTCATGCATGGAAAAATATTTTAAACTCAACACCAATTGAATTTGATTGTTTTAACCAACTGCATAAGTTAATTGCTAATAAGAATGTCAACATGTCTGCATTATGGGATATTGATATTCCTGTATTAAACAAAACGGAATTTATTTCGGTAAGGAAATCTCAATTTATTTTGCCAACTGAAATGGAAAACACTACCAGTCTTCTTACAGAAATCTACAGACAAACCAAATATTCAAATAAGCAAAGAATTGTCCGTTTATGGAACCTGCGCTGTGATAACGGCTGGTAAGTTATGATCGACCATTAACTGCAATAAACTCCTACCATGGAGTCATTGGGTGTTTTCTAGAAAATATTACGGGTCGAAATTTATACGGCAAATTGAAAATGTGGTTCAATCGACCAAAATTCTGTCCCCCAGGCATACTTTCCGTAAATATATTGACTACAATAATAAAAGCAAATTTCAAACATTAAAATTTATTTACATTTAGGTGTCAGCCCCTATAACAGGTAGATCTGATATACCAGCCTCTATAAATTCAAATCAACTAATAAGAAGTAAATTTAGTTTGCAAGAGGTATTTACCATCATTATTTGATTAATTCCCTTACCGTCTACTCCAAGGTGTTGCTTTACATACATTTTATGAATAGAGTATGATATTTGTTTAACCTTCGGAGGCATAAGGGATTTATGGACACTTTTCAGGTCAATTAGTTGAAGCGCTGTTTAGGTTTTTTGTAGTTCTTTATTAATTTTATAGAGGGCGCAATATGTTAATGCTATAATTATGAACTTTGAACCATCTGGTGGTGGTTTTAAACACTACTAGTAAATGCAAAAAGGCTGTTAACTGAAGCGCTCTTTTCTAAAGCAGCAAAGCCTGCTTATAAGTTTTGCTGGAGTTTTAAGGGGCACCAATTTTGCAAGTACAATAACTAATTAAATAAGTGATGAATCATTACAAATTTCACCTGAAATTTACTTAATTTTCAGATAAACAAAGTCACAAATTTTCAGCAAAAAAATTCATAGGAAAAAAAAATTTCCTATTCAAGAAAAAGCTTGTCCATAAATCCGTATAGCCTTATGCCTTTGAAGGTTAAACAAACAACCAAAAAAAGTAAAAATTTAGGAATAATTGTCAAATGTTGAAAAAACCTACAGATCCTTAGTTAGCAAGCATTGTATCATACGTGATTGCAGTGATCCAATCAGCACAAAAAATCACAAATCAAAAGGAAATAACCCACGGATACTCTGTACATGTCTATGTAATCCTTGGTTCATGGTACAGTGTATAGGGTACATTGCAAATCTTGATAGTGTCACGGTCCTGACTTTGAGCAGTAATAATTTTCGAAATTTTAAGCGCATTTTGCGCCTTTCCTTTAAATTTTCCCCAATCTTATTGAGAAATTGTTCTAGTTTCCCTAAATTATTTTATTTTTCCCAAATCTAAATTTATTATTTTATTTTATTTTATTTTCCTTATTTTTGATATTTATCTTTAATTTGGCCTGGTTTTAATCACCCCATCCAGACAATTCATGAGAATTCTGCAATAAGTTGATATAATCGCACTCTAAATTTGCATATTTCACCCCTGATCGCCTGTTTTCTGCCCAGTCCCCATTGGGAATTGGCTTGGCCTTTGACATGTGATCAGAGGTGACTTGTTCTGTCAAGACATTTTTGACAGAGAGAATAATTTTCGCCTTCGACTAGTCAACATCTCCTGTCTCAACTAGGAAGATTTCCAAGTGTGATTTATGTTGCGTCTCAACGCATACGGTCATTATGCAGCCCGAATTCTCATGGTTGGCTATCTAACCACAACCTTTATTATTTGCCCATTATTTGCGTACAAATTACTGGAAAAGCGGCGTATTCGACGGTCTTAATTCGTCAATACATTTTATGCCACGACTGTGACTTCCTCCTCAGCCTAGACATTTTGAACTCATACTCGTCTCAATTGCGTATTCATTTCATTATCGACGGTTAGACGACGTTGTCTGCGGTTTGGTACCTGTTTGCGCGTTCACCCAACGTTTGCGCGTGTCCAGGAGAAGAAATATACTCTTCGTAAGTACGCCTAGCATATGACGACATTTTCCCTAGTGAAGAGCGATATTTTGGTCTTAAATTCGAAGTATCAACGTTCGCCATTTTGTACGGCGCCCGAATTGAATCCTGCACCCATAAAAATACAGATTTCACGAATAGACGCTGTCTTAACCTAGCTACCACCCCCGGCAAAGTTTTAAGAGTTGCAGCGCCTGCGAACCTAAATTTTCTGGTTATCACAATCCCTGGAAATTCTCAAATTTCCGAAACCATTGTTAAAAAGTCGACTACGATGTGACAATCTTGGCGAGCTTGACAGGATTCAACTCGAAACGTGTTCTAAGAGAACACAAACCACCATTTTCTTCAGTGAAGACTACGCAAGTATAGGTCGTTATATTTATTTAATTAATTACTTATTTTTGTCGGCACACACATTATTATTTCAACATGGCTTCACGCGACGCTCTGTCAGAGTCCAGTGTTTCGGACGTAGACGCCGAAATAGCGCATACTTTGCCACTTCCAGACTCACCTATCCATGAGCCAGACCAACAACAAGATCTACTAGTACAACCAATTTCTACAGACGTACCACTTTCCAATCCTTGGAGGACATACGCCCAAATAGAAGCGGATCAACTCCAACATGAACGGGAAGCGGCTGCGGCACGGGATCAATGGGAGGAAAATAGACGCCATTTGCAGGACTCACTCATAGAAAGAAGACGAGTTGTGGACGGGATGCGGGCGGTTCGAGAAGAAATTCAACGAAGACCGCCGCCTCCTTACCAACCTACGTTTATGCAACCGGAACCACAACAACATCGAAGGAATCCACCTGCATTGTCGATGGAAGCATTGATGAGAGTATTACGAGAGGATAGAAGGGAGTTACAACACGAACTTCGCCAGGAGTTGCTCGAATCAATGAGGCAGATTAGGCGCGAGCTGAACGACAGAGTGGAGGAGTTTATCCACTCGCACAACGAGCGAACTCGACCTGAACCATCAGCACCAGAAGCAGGTTCAGGGGCCACACGTCGTGGTCGAGAAGGCACTCGGGGAGCCGATTTTTCTTTTGGAGATACTGGACGTGCGTCGGGACCACGACGCACTGGCTCTTATTCTCCGAGACGACGCCAACAACATTCACAACAGGGAGACACGACTTTCAATGTTCCACGGGACCCACCAACAAATCTTGATCCGGATTCCGCTCAAAGAGGTAGTCAAGGCATACCACTCAGCGCCTCAAGACAACACCCTCACACGAGATCTCAATTCTCGTTGGAGTCGGAGAATCAGCGTCAAGCCGCTCAGGTTGGAAGGTATAAACTTAAAGTTGAAAAAATTCCATACTTCGACCCGGATGAAGCTACTTTCGACACAGTGGACTTGTTCCTAGGTAAGCTATATGCGCACATGTTTACCATGGGAGCACCGGAAGGAATATATTTGAAAGTATACGTGGTTCTCGCGCTTCGAAATAGAGCGCAACGTTGGTGGATGGCTCTAACTCCAAAACTTAACAATTGGGAGGACTTTGAATTAATTTTCAGGCAGGTATTTTCCATTAATTCAGCTTTAGCTAATGTTAAGTTGTCTCAGCGCAAACAAAAGCCAGGGGAACCAACTATGTCATTCCTCAGCGAGATGATTCATTATTTAAATATTGCTGGATACAAGGACAAGGGCTTGCAGTGGGAACGAGTTCAGGGCATGATGCAAACTCAGGTCGTACAATTAATGCGCTCTTGGGGCATCAGGACGATCGACGACGCAGTCAAAATGGGCAACGACGTCGATAATCGCCTTCAGTTGTATTCGTTGCGGACTTTTGAGTACAAACAGTGCGGAGTTTCGGACCAAGAGATGCCTTTACCCGCAGGAGTGGGTCCTGCCACACATACCAGAACGGAGGAGGAGAAGTTAAATCAACAATCTACTTCGTCCAGGTCTGGTCGTTTTTCACGATTCAACAAAGTATTTACAGCATTGCTCGAGGACATGTCGATTTGTGCAATTGATCCAGAAGATGCCAACGGCGAGGAAACAAATAAAGACCCGCCAAAGGAGTCTGCATCGGCGGCAGCACAAAAGTCTGATGTCCACGTCATGAATGCGACTACTACGCCAACACCTAGAACGGAAACACAGCACACATGTGCCAAGGACGTTGTCATTTTTCCAGCTGCTAAAGAAGCGCCTTCGGAGCCAAAGCTTCCGAAGAATGCTATGTGGAGAAAAACACCAACGGACAAATGGTTCATGTCTGACAGGCAATCATGGAGGCCTGTATGCCCCGTTTGTGGCAAGGAATGGAGTCGTCAGTCGGGAAACGCAAGCGGCCTGCTCAAAGCATGAGTCCAGAGAGTGGGTCGGATACAAACATCAAGGACTCTACTGAGAAGAAGACTGAAGAATCACCAGACATCGATGGAAGTACAAAACCGTCTACTCCGACACCAGAGGCGCCATCTGCTGTTCGAGAAGACAACAACAAATCATTAACCCCGTCTACGGACATTAAATTAACTACATCAATCAAATCAGATTCAAGTAAATCAAAAACAAAAACATCCGGTGTCGTAACACCACAACCAACAAAATCAGCGCAACTTTCGTCTGTGAAAGCCAAGGAGACCCCCAAAGACCCAACTTTGTTGACAACGCAGAGTAAGACGTTGCAAACAAACTTCGTTCTTTTGTCGCCCGAGGAATTGCAAAAATCCGAAGAGCCAATAATCGAAATTACGAAGACTGATCGCTTCAACAGAGAAGCACCATACACCAAGATAACATGGGCCAACGTGAGTTTTGTCGCACTTTTGGATTCAGGCGCTCAGACATGTGTAATGTCGGAGTCGTTATTTAACAAACTTAAAGCAAATATGGGTTTGGAATTGCTCGAACTTCACGAAACAGTGCGTACAGCGGCTGATAACAAAATTCCAGTTAAGGGATCTGTTAAACTGTCGGTGCGCGCGCCTTTGGCCATTATTTCTTTCATTTGTTTAATTATACCCAAAACATCAGAGGACCTTCTGCTGGGAAGAGATTTCTGCAGAGCGGTTGGTCTGTGCGCAGACTTTGAGTTGTGCCAGTGGTATTTGAAGGGATCGCCAGAGCGAAGACAATTCATGACTTTAGAACAAGCTAACAAGTCAGAATCTGTTCTTTTATTCCCCATTAAGAAGCCCGATGATAGAAAGGACAGCTCCAAGGATGTACCCAAAGTAGAAATTAACAACATTAATTGTATTCTTCTAGAAGAGATTTTCGAATATCCAAATGACGATGCTCAGCACCAAATCAAGAGGATTCGGAATCGTACACGAGATCAATGGTCATTGATATGGTCACCAAAGAGGAAGGATTCCATTAAAAAATCAAGAAAATTCAATTCATCATTGTTTTCGACGCTTAGCCAACGCAGACGTGCAAGACGACAGCGAAGACGCCTTTATGAATTGTCACCAACAATAAAACAACTTAACACGCAGGGAAGACGGCTTTTGCGTCGTGTGGGTGAAAATGCGCTCATGGCCAGAGTACACGATCATTCGACGATTTCGGAGCCGCCTCTGGATGTTAACGTACTACAATATCAACCAAGCAGTGATCCAACACAGCTGGATTGGATTTACGACCAGCTGTGGTCATCATTGACGGTACCCCAAATTCGTTTATTAATTCAGACTCTTCGACCAATTTCGAAAGTATTTCGCGAGGAGGTTGGATTATGCAACAACACTCAGTTTGAAGTAAATTTAAAACCGGACTTTAGACCAATTCATGTGCCTGTAAGACCCGTTAACCCAGCAATAAAGATGGTAATTGACGCTTATTTGGACCAAAAACTAAAGCAAGGCATTATTCGTCGATCAAAAAGTGATTGTGCGGTGGCGCCTGTTGTTGTTCCAAAGAAAACTGGAGACTGGCGTACAGCCATGGATTTTAGACCGATGAATGCTCAAACTTTACCAGATGTCTACCCACTACCCGACATCGATAATATATTTTCTTATTTAGGAGGATCAAATTGGTTTTCGATCATAGATGGACGAGAAGCTTTCCACCAGATTGGAGTCCGTCCAGGTGACGAGAGATTTCTCGCATTTATTACGCACAGAGGACTTTTCGAATATGTGAGAATGCCGTTTGGACCCATTAATGGCCCAGCAACTCTGCAGCGACCCATGAACAAAACTTTGTCGAAATATCTTTACAAGTTCGTGTTCGTTTATCTCGATGATGTGATAATTTTCAGCAAAACTTTTGAGGAGCATGTGCAACATCTTAAAGTGATTCTTCAGGCCTTGGATGAAGCGGGATTCACGATGAACGCCAACAAGACAGAATTGTGTAAAACATCGCTCGAGGTTTTGGGACACATTGTGGAGGCTGGACACATTAAACCAAATCCAAATAAGGTGACGGCAATTCAGTATTTTCCGGCGCCTACCAACATCAAAGAATTACAAAGATTCAAACGAATGATTGGTTATTATCAGTCATTTTTCCCAAATTATTCAAAAACATGCGAGGTGTTTCGCCCCTTACTCAAAAAAGATTCTGAGTGGAATTGGACGATTCAACACCAAGAGGCATTTGATTCACTCAAGAAAGGATTGGCAGAACCAACTCTACACCGAAAATTCCCAGATTGGACCAAGCCATACATACTACAAACAGACGCCAGCTATTCAGGTTTGGGCGCTGCCCTCATGCAACTAAATGATCAAGGTGAACGAACACCAATCGCCTTTGCATCACGTGCATTAAATTCTGCTGAAAAGAATTACAGCGTCACCGAGATTGAGTGCTTAGCGGCGGTTTGGGCGGTCAAGAGATTTCGTGTGTATCTTGAGATGATGAATTTTTATTTAGAAAGCGATCATTTGTCGTTAAAGTGGCTTTTCCAGCAGCGAGAACCAAAAGGACGCCTGGCACGATGGGTTTTGTCCCTCAGTGAGTACAAATTTACATTTCTTTACTGTTCAGGAGCCCAGAATCGTGTTGCGGACGCCCTAAGCCGTGCGCCTGTGGAACCATCGGAACCATTGGATGCAGACGACTCGCCTCTCGTTGATGAAACATGCTACATCGCCTATTTTGACGACCCAAATGATTGGCCAGAATTACCAATAATCAACATTATTGGAGTTGGATTGGCTGCGGCACAACAACGAAATAACGCAGCTGTGATGACAAGAGTGCAAGGACGACAACATCGGGTTAGACCAAAATTGGGCAGGCCAGGAGGTTCTAAAAATAAGAAGATACCGCCACTAAATTATCAGGTATTGACTCGAGCCAGGGCACGTCAGCAGGCACAAGTTTCGACGCCTCCTGGGGCTGTTGCACCATTGCCACCTTTGATACCGCCCTTGTCATCGCCAAATGTGCCGACTGCATCGTTTCCGACCCCTAATATGTTGAGCCCGCCTGCAGGATCATCTGGAGCTGCGGGACCGAATTTTGACGGATATGGAGGTCCGGATTCGGATTCGTCGGACGATTAGACATTTTATCGACCGGCATGGATGGGACGTGCGGGATTTATACCACAACGAGTGCGTCAAGATCGATCACAATTTCAAAGAAATGCATCGAGACGACCAATTGTTGATGAACAACAAGACGAAGAGGAAGATGAGGCCGAACAAGCACATGATGCGCCGCAGGATCACCAATCTTTTCGTCTAATACCAACAATTAACGAAATAATTCGTCGACAACACGAGGACACGTGGAGCGCCGAATTAATCGAATATCTTGATCAAGGACATTTGCCCAATGACCAAGTACAAGCAGCGCGTATCAGGTATCGTGCCGTAGATTTTGCTATTTATAAGGGAATGTTGTGTCGTTATCCACCGATCGACATAAATAAAATTCGCCGTAGAAGACAAGTCTATTTGCCCTTAGTGTTACGCGAACAATATTTCAAGGCTCTGCATTACCCGCCGAGCTGCGGACATTTAGGAGTTGAAAAAACACTTCATCGACTCCGGGCCCGAGTTTATTGGCCTAAAATGAAGGAGGACGTTTTACTTTGGATTCAAAAATGTGAACCATGTCAACGTGCCAAGCCGTTGAATCGCCTTCCATATGGACCAATGATCATGGCCAAACCACGACATTTGTTTCACACAATTTACATCGATTATTATGGTAAAAAACCCCGATCGATTGGAAGACATTGTTACGCATTAGTAATTGTGGATGCCGCCAGTCGATGGTTGGATGTGAGATTGACTGAGACATCTGACTGGAAAACAACAATCAAACAATTGCAAGGATTTATTCAGCGATGGGCATTTCCAAAGGTTGTCATCAGTGATAATGCGCCAGCTTTCCGATCAATGGAATTCCAGGCTGCATGTCAGAGTTTTGGCGCCATCAATCGCTACACGGCTGTTTATCATCCACAAGGGAACTTGGCCGAGAGACTAAACCAAGCATTAAAAAACTGCATTTTAGCTTATATTGAGGAGCATGTGCGCTGGGACATTCACATTGGATATTTTGTGCTAGCAATCAACTCAGCATATCAAGCTTCACTTCAATATTCTCCTAATCAAATGGTGACGGGACAAGAGGCGCGTTATCCAGGTGATTTCGATTCAGACACCGACGATGGACAGCCACTACCGCCAGCACGAGCGCGAGAGACGCATGAATTGATGAGAGAATTGCGAAATAATGCCACTGCAAATTTACAAAAAGCTCAGATTAGACATAAACGTTGGTTTGATCGAAAAAGAAGACCACATGATTTCAAACCGGGCGATTTTGTGTCTATCAAAAATCGACAATTGTCATCAGCGGACCGACAGTTTGCTGCAGGACTTCGACAGAGGACGGAAGGCGTTTACGTAATCCATAAATTAACTGGGCCCAACACTGTCATTCTGATGGACAAGGATGGTCGTCGAATGCTGCCGTATAACGTCGTAGAATTGCGCCATTGGTTCAACAATGATGATGATCTAGACCACACAGATGCAACAATGATCGAAAAACATGTTGCTGCGTTTGCATCGGAAATTGAAACCATCATCGCTTCATTATCGATAAAATAACTTAATTTCTTTTCATTTTATAATTTTATTTCTTTCTTTACTTTACCCAACCTTCTTTCCTTCTTGTGTTTATAATTTTCCCTGCTTTAAACCAAATATTTACGGAGGATAGACGCTGAAAATAGTAAGTAAAGATTAGTTTAGGAATTTGAAATTCATCAATTTAAAATGATGATACGAAAATTTACTAAGTCCAAACTCATGCTTCTTCGAGGTGCGTGATCAAATCTCGTTCACGCGAGAGGTCCGTGTCATATTTTGTGACGAGGCGACCCCGTAGCGAGACCGCGTGTATTAAAGACATGTGAGGACACGACTTAGTTAGTTTGAAATTAGTTTGCGTCTGAATAGTCGCCTTAAAACATTTAACAATTGCTAAAATTGGATTAACACTGTTAGAAATTGTGCGTCTATCAACCGTAAGTACTTTCTATCTCACAACAATTCATTTTTAATTGAATATTTTCGTTAAAACAACTTTTTCTTTCTGGAAAATTTCCATTTCTTTTAGTTTCACTTTACGATAATTTATTATGGCGTCCTACGATCCAAAAGTAACAATTACGATTCCAAAACCAACGCAAAAAGGTTATCCAAAGTACCTTCCGATGCCACCAATTGAAGCTTCGGGCGAAGGACTAGTACCGCGTTTTCATCTAGACCACCCGAACGACCAAAGTTTTCCAAACTATGAACTGTGTCCAGTTTGTAGCGGGACAGGATTTGAAATTTACCAACTGCGGGCGCCACGTGAATGCCGAGCGTGTCGGGGCGGCGGTGACTTGCGCCGTTGCAAATTTCGGAAATGGATGCGCCTTATGTTCGCATATGTGCTTGGTTATGAGTCGATGGATAAAACATCGTTAGCTGGAGTAGATTTTCCACCGCCAAGGATTCCATTCGGCAGTGCAAACGCCATCGCTCGTTTTCGTCATGCGCACGCATCATATTTGGCACGCATAAAGCAATTGGCGAAAGAGAAGGGAATCCGGCCGTTGACTTGGAAATATCCGGAGGGAGCCTACATAATTGCCGGCGAGCAACCTGCCGAACTTCCGGACCAGTTTGTGACGCCTGAAGGAAAGACCTACGATGTGGAATCGGGCCTGGAACTATGTTTAACAGCGCCTGGTGTAATTGCGGACGCGAAAAGAGCATATTCGGAGCCGGAAAGAGTTGCAGCCGACTTGCCGTTTCAGCATTCAAATCTGCGTCCGCGACATACATACGAGGAGCGAAGTGCACATCGTTTGAAGGAATACACACGGAGAGTGACGAAAAGAATTGGAGCGGAGGCAAACCGAGACGCTCACTTCGTGACGGGACGATCCGGACCAGCGTTGGACGTCTCTTCAGTCATCATCGAGGAAAACGGAGCGGTTGGAGGAGCGCCTGCCGCCATGCCTGTCGTTAAACCAACTGAAGAACTTTCGTTGAACGATCAAGTGGCTAAAAAGGTAGTAAAAAATGAAGAAAATAGAAGAGAGAGAGAAAAAATTAGCAACATCAACACGATGTCGACCCCGATCATCAAAACGGAATCGAGTGTGACGGCGGCGGAGGCGAAGTTGATCAGCGTTTCAACGGTGACCACTTCGAGCGCTGCTGCGCCGATTGTCATTCCTTATTTTTATGTCGTAAAGAACAAATCATCTTCGATTGAGACGTCTGAATCGAGCCAGGCTGCCCGATCTGTCGATGCCACTACTGTGACCCAATCGAATACGACGCCAAAGATGATGACTTCAGTCGTTGCGACATCGGTGCCGATTACGTATTCTGGGATTATGACCACAAACACAAAAATGGACACTATCGCAGATTTTAACAAAAAATTAATAACAGCTGATTTTTCCCCACAGGTTGACCGAGATATTAAGGCGTTGCTAAACTTCACACCGTCTTCGTCCATCGCGAATATCGCTGCCGAGATTGCAAAGGATGCAGGAGAGTGCGCAAGGATCCACGACATCAAGAGATTGGAAAGCAAGATCTCGAATCCAATTGCTAAAGCCATTTCAACGGTCTCGAGCGGATCGACGTCGTCGGAGGGATGCGCGTCTCTGAAGCCACGTTATCTCCAGGGATTCGACCGAAATGGATGTACGATGCGCCCAGACCGTATTTTCACTCAGATGTCCGAAATATTCCGGCGCCATGAGCTTGAGATTCTGTACCCCATGGAGAACAGGGGCCAAGGACGTATCAACCTGAGATCTGAGGGATGGAAAGAACTTTTCAAGATGTCGATTAACCTGGATTTCAACTTTAGCGCCTCGGACTTCAAAACTGTCGTCAGAACGATTTTCGGACGCCTTGGGAACATCGCGAAGGAAATTGAAGCAAAAATGATAAAAGACTGTACCGGAGACGAACACGCGGTGCAGCACCTCATTGTGCATGCTGTGCACTTTAATTAAAAAGAAATCATCACCCAAATGCATCAGAGTCGTCGCGACGCCGTCAGACGATTTCGAGAGGCCGACGCGCTCAGGGAGGCCCAGAGACTTGAGGACGAGAAAAATGCGCCCGCTAAGCCACCACTGGACCCGGAGTTGATCATGACGGAGGATGAAATCAAGAATTTTTCAGAAAAGATCCTCATCGAGTTGGCGCCTGAAAAATTGGTGCAACAATTTGAGGACGCAATTGCCGAAAATCCGAAATTGGCAGATCCCCGAACCAAATATTCATTCCGATACGACCCCGTAATTGTGGCGGACACAGGAATACTCGCCTCGGAGTTATCATCGGATGTGGATTATTCGATGTCGGATGTCGAATCGCTTCGCGAGTCAACGGGCGACGAGGAAAACCACAAGGTATTTCTGGCGGCGCGGGAACACAACAAAATTGAAGTGATTCAGGCCGACGAGCCCTTCAGACTTCCTGGAGTTGGACGGGGCGGTGCAAAAGCTGGACGTCGATCGCCTTTGATGTCAAGAATGCCTAAAATGATTTTGACGCCACCGAAGGAAAACGACGACGACCAAGGCGAGGTTGTCACGCGTGAAAGTCTACGTGAGCCAGTCAACCCGAAACCCAAAGAAAAGCGTTTGGAGGAGCCCACCTGCGCCCTTGCGATCATGGAGGAGATTATTCCGATTGATGATATTTTCTACTCATTGCCGTGGGAACCCAAAATCGAATTGGTCGTGGATTGGAGTATTCTGACGCGCCTTTTCGAGACAATCATCTTTTCGGACTTGCAACTTGACCACAGCGCGGGCGAAAAGTTGTTGTCCATCATTAAACAATACTATGTCGGACATTTCCTTTATCGAGTGAACAGGATTAGCCGGAAGTGTTACGCGACCTCTAAACAACAGGTGAGAGTGATCCTCGTGAAAACAGCGCTTAGACTGGTCTATTATGCGATGGACGGTCAGGGCGCGTCTGCATTTTAGAGTCGGAACTCCTGAAATTAACCTTCAAACCTACAAGTGACTTTGCGCCTTTCATTTTAAAATCCATATACGAACTGTTGTGTATGTGAACTTTGTTGTGATAATTGTGATACAAACGATAAGTGTTATAATTATTTAAAATGTGATTGTTATGCGCCTCAAAGAAGATTTTACGTTAAGTTCCGTGAAAACTTAAACGCCTACGAAAGAAGATAATATTCGTTTGCGAACTTTTTATTTTTTGATATTTATATTTTACTAATCATTTTTATTAACCATTTGTGATCATTGAAATTTTGCTATCTTTATATTGTGATAATTGACGCCAAATCAGCGCCTAATCGGTATTTTTATTTGCTAATAATTTACATTTTTATAGAAATTTTGTCACCCATAGGCATTGTTAATTAATCTTAAATTATTTTATTTTCTAGTCATAACAAAAAATACCATTGTTAATTTCAAGTGTTATCAAATAATTTAACAAATTTTATTATTT
Source organism: Strigamia acuminata (assembly GCA_949358305.1). NCBI lineage: Eukaryota > Metazoa > Arthropoda > Chilopoda > Geophilomorpha > Linotaeniidae > Strigamia > Strigamia acuminata. The sequence continues at coordinate 61,221,224 of OX442314.1, read as the reverse complement.
TATTTAGAATTTAGTCGTAATTAGCGCCTAAACGTCTATTGATTCTATTAATTTTTAATCAAACGATTTTTTACAATATTCCTCTCCTAAACCCATTTGTTTGTGTTTGTTTGTTCTTGTCTGTAATTGCGCCAAGTTGTGCGTCTGTTGCGTCTGTCTAAATAAATCCCTACCTTTGTTATGTGTTCATAAGTGAGATTGCTATTGTTGATTCATTATTTTTATTTATTTATGTGTTCAAATTTTTATCAATCATGTTTGTTAACTCCATTTAGATGTTGATTATATAAAAACCATATAATAAACATCTAGGTGGGGGGGAATGTCACGGTCCTGACTTTGAGCAGTAATAATTTTCGAAATTTTAAGCGCATTTTGCGCCTTTCCTTTAAATTTTCCCCAATCTTATTGAGAAATTGTTCTAGTTTCCCTAAATTATTTTATTTTTCCCAAATCTAAATTTATTATTTTATTTTATTTTATTTTCCTTATTTTTGATATTTATCTTTAATTTGGCCTGGTTTTAATCACCCCATCCAGACAATTCATGAGAATTCTGCAATAAGTTGATATAATCGTACTCTAAATTTGCATATTTCACCCCTGATCGCCTGTTTTCTGCCCAGTCCCCATTGGGAATTGGCTTGGCCTTTGACATGTGATCAGAGGTGACTTGTTCTGTCAAGACATTTTTGACAGAGAGAATACTTTTCGCCTTCGACTAGTCAACATCTCCTGTCTCAACTAGGAAGATTTCCAAGTGCGATTTATGTTGCGTCTCAACGCATACGGTCATTATGCAGCCCGAATTCTCATGGTTGGCTATCTAACCACAACCTTTATTATTTGCCCATTATTTGCGTACAAATTACTGGAAAAGCGGCGTATTCGACGGTCTTAATTCGTCAATACATTTTATGCCACGACTGTGACTTCCTCCTCAGCCTAGACATTTTGAACTCATACTCGTCTCAATTGCGTATTCATTTCATTATCGACGGTTAGACGACGTTGTCTGCGGTTTGGTACCTGTTTGCGCGTTCACCCAACGTTTGCGCGTGTCCAGGAGAAGAAATATACTCTTCGTAAGTACGCCTAGCATATGACGACATTTTCCCTAGTGAAGAGCGATATTTTGGTCTTAAATTCGAAGTATCAACGTTCGCAATTTTGTACGGCGCCCGAATTGAATCCTGCACCCATAAAAATACAGATTTCACGAATAGACGATGTCTTAACCTAGCTACCACCCCCGGCAAAGTTTTAAGAGTTGCAGCGCCTGCGAACCTAAATTTTCTGGTTATCACAATCCCTGGAAATTCTCAAATTTCCGAAACCATTGTTAAAAAGTCGACTACGACGTGACAATAGTTTTTTTACTTTAGCTGTGTAGCCCGGACAGAGCACCGTCCGGACAGCTGTATGGTCCAGACAGTATAGAGCAATGCAAAATTTTCTCTTTGGTCCGGACAGCTTTCCCTTCCGGAATCCGGACAAAGTGATGCGTCCCGTATCGGGAAAAATCACCGTGCAGTGCGGACAAAAGCAATAATGACAATTTTCTATTGAAACAAATTACAAAAATAATTGAAAACACTAAAATTTAAATAAAAATTAAAATTTTTTGCAGGTTCACAAGGGTTGGAAAAGGAAATTTGCGTTAAAGGTACCGTTACGCCATGTGCACATACTGTATGTTACATAATGTGCACGTCGTAATGTGCAGGTTTCCACAAACGTAGACATTACGTCGTTTTAGCAGTACTGTGCATTGGCACTACCCCTTAGCGTAAATTTTGATTTTAAACCCTTATGAACCTGACAATAAACTAATTTTTAATTTTTATTGATTCTTTCATCAGAAAATTAAATTTATTTAGAATTGTTTTAATGTCCAGTCTAGGAAATGTCCGTTCTGTAGGGCGTATACATTAGGGTTGCACCGAATACCAAAAAGGCCGAATAACCAAATATCGAATATTCGGAACCGAATACCATGGCCGAATATTCGGTGTTCGGCCGAATATCCGAATATTTAAAAAAAAAAATTTTTTTGTTGAAAAAAAGCCATTTTTGGCTGAAAAAATTTACTTTTTATCAAACAAATGCAGTCTTTACGTTCTAAAATATTCCTTTTACCCAAAAAATAGTGAATTTTGCCTCAATGGTGCTATTTTTGCCTCAATAGTGTGATTTTTGCCTCTGAAAAGCAATTTTTACAGAAAAAATGCAATTTTTGCTTTAAAATATCATTTTTAAATAAAATATTGAATTTTTATTGTAAAATTTGTGTTTTTTAGGTAATAATTGCAATCTAATAGTGAAAATTAAAATTTTTTGTATGAAAAATGCAATTTTGACCTGTAAATGTGAAGTTGTTTCACTGCAAAATTCAAATGATTCTAATTTTATTATTATTATGTATTCGGCCGAATAGCAGGTTGATATTCGGCCGAATACATAATATTCGGTTTTCAGGCCGAATAGGCCGAATAACCGAATATAAACCGAATATTCGGTGCAACCCTAGTATACATCTCTCTGGACAAATGCCACATGTCCAGACCAGCGAGATGTATACGCCCTACAGAACGGACATTACCTAGACTGGACAAGTTTGTGGGACCCGTCCTATGTCCTATCTTTTATGTCCTATGTAGAGCTTACATTGTATGTAATTATAGTTTATATTTCTGAATACATCATCTAAGTCATGCATTGACAATAAGGATTTTATCAAATGTCATGAGAAATGCCTTCAAGATTTTTACAGTCAACAACCTTGCAGGTGAGCAATCACTTTGTTCACAAATTCATTTAAAATGGTTATTCCTGTGAGTAAACACAACACTAATATAATTAAATATTATTGTTTATTCAGATTCCCATTTATGAGCGGAAAGACAGGCGACACATGCAATGCTTCCAATGGTACATATAAGCTGTACTATAGCATTCTTACTAAACTACGAAAAATAAACTCAGAATTAAAGTGCTTGTGCAACCGAATGTGCACTCAAATAGAAGAGATACAATTCCACACATTTACAACATCAGATGCCCCGTTGACAGAATGGGAACAGGAAGCAGCATCAACTGTTATTGAAATCATCAAAGAAAGATTCGCTTATGGATTTGTCGATCTACTCATTGATGCAGCCGGAAACATTGGCCTTTACCTCGGGATGTCGATACTTTCACTTTTGGATTTGATCACATTAATCATCAATTATCGAAAACGTAAAGCAACGTCACGAAACAATAGTAGAATTTACCTCAAAGTATGGAATTATCTGCTCAAAACAAAAACCCATTTCTCATCCGTCCTGAAAGAAAACAAGCAAATTCCTTGCAGCGGTATTCAAAACATATTGGAAAAGGTCGTTTATCTCGGCTGCACTTCTCTGTTTCTGGTCATTATCTATTTCAAATTGATGACTTACATGGCATATCCCATACGAATAAACATTGCAGTCACGGACGATGCAAATGTAACCTTTCCAAACATCACGGCTTGTGTAATAACGAATACGACGATTATTGAATTGGAGAAGATGTATGCTGATGAAAATAATCTGAGTCAGAGTGATTGTCCCATTCACATGTTGAACCTACTAGATCTAAAAGGAGAAAACCTCACAACAGAAGAACTATGGGAACAATCCTCATCTTCAAAAGCTCTAATCATACATGATTTTGTAAGTAAGATAAAGCAACTTACCAGATAGTCATCTTATAAATGTTACCTTTTGGCAGGTACGGTTTTCAGATGTTGAAATAAATACCCCAAGAGGAATATGCACACATTACTTAATTGGTGTGTCTTTAAATTTACTGTATGCTGCAGTAAATGATTGCCAAAATTACTTAATATCCAACTTCCCATCGAGTGGCACAGTATTGAAAACAAACTTGTTATTACAATTGACACCTCAATACAAATCATTTACTGTATTGTATCAAGAATTGTAGACAAAATGCTTTCGACATTTTTTTATCTATACGATTTAACTCAGTTTTCTTCGACTTCTATTGTTTTTAATATTATTTTACATTACCATATTTTGGAGACCATAAGACACAGTTTGAAAAGTGGACCATAAGTTGGGTGCGTCTTATGGTCCGAAGTCTGTCTTATAATCCAAACTTATGGCCAATCTAGGGAATCCCATAAAATTAATTCGGGCATTCCCATGAAAATAATTCGGGCAATTATGAAAATAATAATAATTTTTTTTTATAAATTTTATAAATTTTATAAATTTTATAAATTTTATAAATTTTATAAATTTTAAATCTTCTGGTCCTACGCATCTTATCATTCAAAAAGTATTTTTCTAAGAATTGACTGATAAATTCGGGGTCCATCTTAGAAGTCACTTAATTTAGTTTAGCATAGTCTGCCTGATGTCAAAGGTTTTTTTTTCTCGTATTCCTAACAATGCCTAACAGGGGGGGGGGGGGGTAGCGCCCCCCTTGACCTGCCGCAAACTAGACCTTACCAGTTTTTTTAAGCTAATCTCCTTCCACAGAGTAATGATCGGCAACGAAATGAAGGAGGACGAAATGAAGAAACCCCACATCTTATGGTCTAACGCATTTTTTCGTCTCCAAAATATACAAAATGCTGATTAACTGATTGAATGAACAATTTAATCACAATTTCTATTTTTGTCTAGATGAAACTCAGTACAATGGCGAAGCCACAACGCTTCTGAAATATTACAAGACTCTTAAATTGATGTTATGTGACCATAATTACGAGGTAAAAAAAGCACATTAATCAGACATTTAATTTCATATGTTAACCTTCCCATAGCCATGGTGGGTCAAAAAAATTACAGAAGTGGAAAAATCACTGTAATTCTTTTTTTTCTGAAAATTAATTAATGAGGTTAACTGTTATTCCTCAAAAACTTTTTTTTCTTATTTTATAATGTCTAAATACGAATAGTTTTTCAATTATTATTAAGATAATTTAATATTTATAACATAAAACCCCCTTAATGGGACGTCGTACACTGCTTTGCCATCTGTTTGCACTAGGTGGCGTATTAAAATTAGTCTTAAAACATGTGCTTTTACCAGGAAAAATGCGATTGCACCAGGAAAAATGTGATTGTGCACATGTGCAGAAGGGTTTTTGAAAAGAAGTCAGAAATGACCGACCATGGCTGTACATGTGTAGTATTAGCCATGGCTATGGGAAGGTTAATTGATTGTAATGTATCACAAAGTTTTTCATAACAACACGAGAAGACCAAGATTTGGATTTGACTTCAAGTGAATTTTTACCATTCAGAAGTGGCTTTGGAAGTCGTATTGGGTATCGCATGATAAAGGTGAGAAAACATGAACATGTCATATTTTAATCGAACACATCAATTGGTTCCAAACTCCAAAAGCCATGAACCCCATGAATAGACAACCTGTTTAGTCTTTTCTTCGAGTTGCATTTTAAGTTCATACACTCCAAATAGTCCAGTCGGAGTAGTGCAAGCTTTGTTGTCTAAACTAATTAATTGATTGAATCCTGATCACTGTGTTATTATTACAAAGATATAAACTTTCAGATATTTTTTTTGATTTATTAATAGTTTGACCGCATAAATACACCAATACGAAAATGTATGCCACCAAACGATTTCTATCCGTGCAAAAAGCAATGTTACCGCAAAAAACTGAATGAAAAATTAACATGCCGGTATGTTTGTATTGGAATACAGTATATGCACCCAGTAATTAAAATATCAAACTTCCTAAACCAAACATCAGAAAAAATATTTATTTACTTCTTTCACACAAGTTCTAGTTATTGTTTTGGCAACAAACTATTCACTCCCCATCTTTTATTCATTTTACTTCCAAGAAATTCTTAAAGTCACCCAACTAAAAATATTGTTCTCCCCTAGGATCAGTGCTGGACTGGCCCGGCGGGCTACCGGGAGTTTCCCGGTGGCCCGTGGCCGCTGTGGCCTGTCGCAGCCGGCTGTAGCCTGTCCCGACTTCATTAATTGTGGCCCGGACACCCAGATTTCCCGGCCATAAATTTGTTCCCAGTCCAGCCCTGCCTAGGATTGACTTCTTGGGAAATATAATCGTCTTTATCAGTGTTTTATCGAACGCGAACTGTTAGTTCGCGTTCTCGAACTAAGTTCGTTACTTCGCGAACGAAGATCGCGAACTAGTTCACTGTTATCAGTGAACGAAAAAAACGAACAAAGTTCGTTCTTAAAGCGAACGTGAGCGAAGAATGTTTTCTACCCGCCGAACTTTCGGAAAAATCTAATCTCACTTGGACGTACCGACGAAGCTGGACTGTGCACATTTGTTAAAAATGGGTAAATGTCTATTTTTCAAAATAAAATCGATGAACCTTCAATCGTGACAATCAGGACAACTGACCAAATGTATAAAGTCAATTGTCATATTGAGGTTCAGAATGTAAATTCAGTGGCATTACCTGCGCAACAGGATGCGACTGTTGTAATCGATATAATTAAATCACCCGTAAAAGATGAGAAATATGTCCAACCGTTACTAACCATGTTAGATTATAAGTAGGCACTAATGAATGGTTTGTGTAAGACAGATAAGGAAAAATCCGCAAACATATTGAAGGTGCAAGCGAGCGAGCAAGTTAAGCAGATTAACACTCCAAGTAATGTGGGTGAAGTCCGTGAGCATCCCCTGGTGACCAAGGGGACTGCTTTTTGGCAGTGTAGGGGACGAGCGTCGTGTTAACACGGACGCTTAAGCCAAGAGTACTTTGAAAGCGAATACGTTAAATATTGCACCTAAAAATGCGAATATGAATGCGAAAAACATTGTGACAAAGTGAAATGCCAAAGGTTTTGAGAAAAACAAGGAGAAGCCACAGTCTATGGATATTTGGCATGCAAGGATGGACCACCTTAATGCAAAAGGGATTTCAGAATTGGAGCAATTGGACGATGTATTTGGGATCCATTTATCCAGTAAAGACTTATCCATTTGTGATGCATGTGTGAAATCAAAGAGCACCAGGGCTAGTTTTTCCCCAATTGTTGCAATCTCCACTAAGGAGATACTAGAAATTATTCACATAGATGTGTGGGGACCATAACAAGTTAAATCCTTGGGTGGAGCCCATTAATATTTAATAATTGTCGACGATTATTCATGATACATGTGGATAATTACTATGAAGTCAAAGGGGGGAAGTTTTGGTCCCTTTTAAACGACGGTTAAAGGAAATCGAACGGTCAACGTCCAAGAAAGTCAAATGTGTAAAAACTGACAATGAAGGGGAATTTATTTTTAGGTACTGGGATGAATATTCATCAAAAACTGAATTGAAATGCATTCGAACAAATGCATATTCACCAGAAATAAATTCCTTGGCGGAAAGAGCCAATCGAACTATTATAAGTGGTGTTAGAGCTTTGATGTTCGAAAATGATTTCTCTCGATCGCTCTGGACTGAATTGGCGAAAACAGCCGTTTATTTGAAGAATCTTTTTCCCCCATTCGGGTATTGATGGAAAAACACCATACAACGTGTTTTTCAACAAGAAGATGTCACTTAGGCATTTTAAGTGCATTGGCTCCAAAACGTTCGTGCATATCCCGTCCCGAGTTTCAAAGGGGAAGTTGAATGAAAGAGCTTGAGGACAAAACTTTATTAGGGACAAAATGGATTTTTAAATTGAAATGGGATCACACGGGTGCTGTAAAGCGTTAGCCCGCTCGTTTGGTCGCGCAGGGTTTTAAGCAAAAACCCGGAATTGACTTTACAGAGGTGTTTTCCCCTGTAGTCAACTTTGTGCTGGTTATGGTCTTCTTTTGCACACTAATTGTGTTGAAAGGTTGGCGTGACCTTCATCTCGACATCAAGGCCGCATATTTATATGTGAACGTTGATGAGGTGCAATACATTCAGATCCCTAAAGGAGGCTTTAGAAAGCCCGAAAACCAACATATATGTTGGGAATTAAGGAAACCCTTATATGAAAACATTGGCCTCCAGAATACCTCCAATCCATGAATAAAAGGGTTGGATACTCAGGACGCCTTTCTCATTAGTGGAATTCCAGGTGGTCAACAGGAACTGGATACACAGGACCTAGTTATAATAACAATTATAATAATAAATATATAAAGTATTTCCTAGCTTTAAACCAACAAAAAACTAAATTTTATGCAGTTTAAACTATAATTCATTGCTCCCAGTTGAATTTAACGCTAAATGCTAAAAGCGCCATCTCATAGCGAAATTAGACATTAATTCACCGTAAAACATCATGATTGTCACGCACTAAAGGCAAAAACTGTACCCACCGATCAGAAACATCATCGAAAGCTATGAAAACATTGTGTTTTCAATAAAAATAAAAATAAAATTTGGGATACATTTGGCAATAACTACTAGGGTAAATATGTTGGGACGTGAAACTTTTATTCGAGAAAATAAACATTAGAAAAGCACTATAGTTTTCTTCAGGTTTTTTTTTAGTTGGAAGATTTTAAGTCATTCTTGGATGGAAAATGAGTCAAAGTTAGGGGGTTATTAAATCAAGTCCTATTGTTTTAAACTGAAACTGTTAGATCAATTTAATAGTGATTAACAGAGCACACATTTCACTTTGAATACCGAAGGCAGAATTGTAAAACGCACCAACCACTAGATCATAGCTAATAACATATTTCTCTTCCTAGATTACCCTACATAGACCAACTGCAATATCCCATGTGCAACACTTCTCAATCCGCGAAAACGACTGATTCCATCTACAAAAAGACTTTTCTTGACACAAATGTTAAAGATGCATGTCAATGTCACATTCCCTGCAAAGAATCTAAGTATTCTAGATTGGCACAATCTTCACGTCACAACAGTAATTTGGTCGTCATAGGCCATTATTTTGAAACAAACAAAATTCAAATGTTTATTGACCGGCTTGAATATGACATTATCTCATTCATATGCGACATCGGAAATATTTTAAGTTTATCGCTAGGCCTGTCAATATTGAGTGTGGCTAGAAAAATGGAAAAACTAATTTTTCAACACCACCAGCAATAATATCATTCGGATGGGTTTTCACATATAAATGTCAATACTTTAAGTTTATCACTAAATTTGTCAATACTAAGTGTGGCAAAAAAAACCAAATGAATTGTTTTAATATTCAGATATCTACCAGTGTTAGCTATTACTATTACTACCGTATACATCTTCAATTTGTGATGATTACAAATCCGTATTTATCAATGTTCACAATAGATGGCGCTGTTTACCAAACGCGCGTAATTCAAACTCGATAAAACTAAAAAGTGTGATAAATAATTATTTAGACACGGTGAATAAAATATAACTATTTTATTCGACATAAACTAAGTATTATTTACTTGACAATGTTGATTCTATCGAATCAATATCCACGTTACTTACCTGTCGAAGGGAACCAATCGGACCCTTCCTGCCCCCAACTGGGCCCATCTGGACATAGTCATATATTAGGTCCGGACTAGTGACCCACGAATCCGCCGATTCGTACGCTGATTGGCTGTCGCCAATCTAGTAGTTCTACAGAACTATATAAGCTCCAGTTTCTCACCCACTAACCCCCCTGGCTTGATAACTGAACTTGTATATTGTCTGTAGTTGAATTGTTATCGTTTGATTTCATTATTCTCTATCGACACATCAGGCCACCTCAGCTCTCCACAGTTAGTATTCATTACTATTTGTTATTGCTGTTGTAGGGCTATTTCGGGAAGGCTAACTCCGGTAATAGACATGCATTCGCATGAAATGGCCCCGTAACGTTAGCCAGCTGTTCTACGGGACAGTAGGACTTCGTACGGTGGCTTAATATAACGGTCGTATACAGTACGACCTTGCTAAATGAAAGTAGGTCCCTCAGCTAACTGGCCACAGTCCGCTGCAGGATGGTTGTTGTAAACAGCCCACGCAGGTTCCCGTCTTTCTACGATTGGTCCTTCCGCTCGTTAAAAGTCGGTAAAGGCCTAATGCACAGGTAACACGCCGGGTTGGTAGCCCGTGAGTAATATCTTCAAGATGTTGCGATAAATAACTACCTGGATAATGGTAATCCAACGGCAGTGGCCAAGTAATATTTTACCCGGTGCTCGATCAATGGATCCCGTCATCGTAAGGCATGCTGGCGGATGGAGGAGTCAAATCCTCCCGCGATGGTTCTCTCGACCGTCGTGACGGTCCCCGCCCCATCGTACCCTCCGGGTTAGTAACCCGTAAACGATATATAAAATATATCGTGTTAAACAAATTACTCGGGCATTGGTAATCCTGTATTGGCAATACTTTTTATCCCGGTAAGTCCATAGAAATGTTTACCTGGTGGTTGGTACCACCGATAGCGAACTAAAGCGTACAATTAAATACTCGGCGCCTGATCACGAGATCTTGTCGTCGTAAGGCATGCTGGCGGATGGAGTCTCAACAACTCCCGCGACGTTCTCTCAATTGTCGTGACGGTCCCCGCCCAATTAATATTTATATAACAATTCATTTGTTATATTCCATTAATCACTTTACTCTTATTCATTTGAAACAATGGAATATTCTGCCGAATATTCCTGTTTATGCGAAGGACTCTTCGCATATTTAGATAATCGATGCTGCGGACCAAATACGTCTCCGTAGCGATATTTGTGACGATGCCGCAAGTCAGCCGTATCCCTCTGGCTTCGCCCGGATCCTCAACCAGTTGATGCCGCCGTTTACACGCGTCAAGAACCCACCATTTTTGTTATTGCTATTCAGTAATAAATATGTTATGTCACACTAAAAACTGTAAGTTATTTCTGCTCAGTCATGAATTCATATTTTTACACAGACTTCTGTAAGCTTATCTCGGTTAGGTTGTTGCTACTCCTAGCAACGTCTTGTTTAAACCGATTATTTATCTATCTTAAATGGCTATTAAATCAGCCAAAAGTAGAATCGTCACAAGTGGAGGTTCTACCGAGATAAGGCTGCAAAAATTCAATTGAATTTTGAGTGTGTGTGTTTATGAGAATTCGGAAATGTGCTTACGGTGATAAAATTCCAAATGAAATTTTTTTGTGTGTAAAATAAATTTCGAACGAAATTTATATTTGTGTTTAATATATTTTATTCTGTTTAGAACTTCTCGCAACAAAATAAGTGTAATTCACTTTATTCCGATTTTCCGTCGGAGAAATTATGTGTTTTAACAAAACTAATAATTTCTACCGCGTGGTCAGGCCTAAAGGCCCAACCCCGAGAATAGGAGTCTTGCCCGAACTTGTTGAAGTTGGTTCCGCCGGGTAACGTCATTTTGTCGTCGACAATCTGACAAAACCACGCGGTCGGGCCTAATTTTGAAAAGTTGACCTTCTGACAAATTCTTAAAGAATTCTATCAATTTAACAGTTGTTTTAATTTTAGAATATTCTTTTATATGTATTTGCTTGAGACTTCAAGTTAAACCTAAATTTATTTGCCTAAATAAATTAGAAAGAAAATTGACATTTTTCCGAGAAGTAAAATTTATATTTTATTTAGAATGGGTTTACCTTATTTTACAGACTTGATCTACATTAAAATGTTGGTTAAAAATCGTGATCTCAAGCCATTGAAATCGAATTTTACGAATGGAATACCATTCGAACTTTAGCGAAGAAGAATTCTCGCTGTTGTGTTGCCTAGCAACCCGTGTTGTGCAGAAAAGCCGTCGATTCAAACGAATCGGCACGTCTTTTGAAATTACGAGTTTTAAAACTTTAAAAATTCCATAAAGGTAATCATTTATTTATTAATAAATGCGGTGATATTTTAAAATACTTTGAAAAGTATCCATTTTGTTTGGTGACTACGTCATAACACTGGAATCTGACAAGATTACGGTTCCACGAACTTGATGATTTCCACCAATCTCAGACGAGATTGGACTCTCGCGAGACTAGCGTTGATACTTGACCAATCAGAGGAGTGTATCGAAGTACCCATACTTCCTTTCGAACTAGTGTGACCACTGCTTCGTTTGCGATCCTCCTGAACGTTTGCAATTTCATCGTTATCTCTCAGACTTAGGAAATTTTCTTAGTTTTAAGTTTAGTTATGACTAATAACCAGCATCACATGAACACCCGTGGTAAGGAAAGAACTTGTTTGACCGGTGGAATGAATCTATCCGGGTTTATACCTGTTCCTAATGGAACTGAAGAAGTGGAAAACCACGCGGTCCATAATGGCGTTTCAAATGAAACAGCCGGACCATCTGGAGAGAATAGGGCTCCACGTGAACCTACTCCGCCTGGAGAAGAGGAATGCATTCCTGAAGGTTCTCATTTAGGCCGAGGCGGTCTATTATTTTGTCAGGATCACGGTTTGAACCCAAACCAATTTAGATCTTTGACCGAAGTATTAGATTTTGTACACACGCGTCGTACTACGTCGGAGCAACCTAATTCCCCAGCCAGCCAAAGATTAAATAATTTTAGTCCCACTCCTTCGACGCCTATTTCTAGATATAGAAATAAAACTGCACAACCTCCTCGTCAAGATCAGTCGAATTTGACACCAGGAGATTTTAATCGTGCTTTTCAACAACGATTACGAGCGAATAACTTCGCTCGCAACCAACAAAGAGGATTTACAAATCCAGAGAACTTTGAGAATACGTTCAACAGAGCGAATTTGGGTCCGCCTAATATGGCCAACCCTAATCCAAGTTTTCCAAACGGATCAAATAGTTGTCCGAATCTCGCTGGAAATTTGAACCCAAATTCAGGTGCGACAAGAGGTCCAAACCGCCGTTTTGACCCAAATTCTAGATTTGCAAACAATTCTAGTCTAGCATCTAACATGCAAAGGGGTCATCCAGTTCTTCCGAACTCGAATAACCCAAATAATCCGAACGATTTAAATAATCCTTCTACTGGAACTCCAGGAAATTCAAATAACTATTTGAATCGGGGTATGCCAGGTAATTCGAACTATCGTCCGAATTTTGGTAATCAAGAAAGTTCGAACAACCGTCCGAATTTTGACAATCAGGGTAATTCTAATAATCATTCGAATTATGGGAACCAAGGCAATTCGAATAACCATTCGAACTTTGGTAACCACGGTAGGTCAAATCAAGGAGGGTCGAATAATTTCAACCCCAATAGTGGTGGCTCAAGTCAAAATAACTCGAGTCAACCAAACAATGGCGGATCGTCAAATGACAATTCGCGCCCCCCCAGTAGCTTTGGAATGACGGCTGATGACCTCGCGTCTATTGCCACGACCATGCACAAGTTGATGCAGGCAGGAAAAAGTTCCGCCACTGTCCCTCAAACTAACTGTTTGAAACCGCCAGATATCCCTGTATTCTCCGGAAAAGCAGAAGAAAGCGAACGCTTTCTCAACATTGTAAAAAATGTCGCTTTCCTGCGAAACATGTCACTCGATGACATGCTTGTTAAAGGCGTAGCCGGTTATCTAACCGAGCAAGCGTATGGTTGGTTTCATGAAAGGAGAGAAGATTTCATATCTTGGGAAGTATTTGAACAGGCGTTCAAAGAGCGGTTTGTAGCCACTCGACAAGAGCGGACGAACCAACTAACTAAGTTGAAACAACTGGAAACAGAAAGTCTTTACGACTTTATGCACAAATATTACCAGTTATGGATATTACAAGACAGTCTTGATGCAAAAGGGGCTGGATGTCTTTTTATCGGGAGTGTAACTCCTGCTAATGATTTGCTTTTGCATACGCAAGGCATAGCGGATTTACCTCTGACAGAGATTTATACCGTTATAACAAAAAATAAAGGCTTGTACAGTCGTACAGCTAATGGAGCAAGGGAAAATATTTCCAATCCAGTTGTTTTCCCACCTCGGAAAACTGACACTCGTCCTCAGCCGAAGACAAATGCTAAATCTTTAACTTTGGATTCACAAGAACAACTTAATATTTGTGAGGAAGAGTTACCTGAGGAGTGCGAGACTGTTTATTTAATAAATGGAGTATTAGATCAGACCAGACGTGGTCAATTAGTTTGTTACCACTGTAAGAAACCAGGACACATGCGTCGAGAATGTCCAGATTTAAAACCACGTGCAAATTTCAACTCTGAAGAGTTGCAAAAACGAAGTACCCCGGATTCCCCGACTGTGGATCCTACTTCTAAACGTCCTAATAACAGATGGATAACTCAAGAAGTGTTGGATGCAACACTAGATGCTAAACTTGATGCGAAATTAAATACTTTTGAAAATAAGTTACAAACTTCGCTGACTAACTCGTTGGCAGAAATGGTCAAAACTTTGATCAAGCCCGAATCGACAGATTCAAGTGCTACTAGTTCAAAAAACTAGATCCGGGGGACGAAGGTTTATTCCATCCCCCAGAAGTGGCTAATGCTACGTCGGAATCTTTATTTATGGATGTAGACACAACTTGTCTTGAAGTAGCCACTAGTCATAGTGGCGGAGTAGAGGAAAATCTGCAAGAAATGACAGAACAATTAAAAAATCTGACATTGTTTCCCCACAAGTGTTACACGAAGAAATTCTGTAGACTTCGCCGACTCAACAGAGTCATAGGCGGCAATAACTTGCACAATATTACTTTAGGTAATAATAAAGATGATCCTCGAATGAAGATCACAATTGGTGGGCTCACCTACAACGCGCTCATGGATACAGGAGCATCTCAATGTTACATTGGAGAACAACTCTTGTCTGAAACTCAGGCTTTGCCAGAATTTTTGCAAGAGGCCCCCAGAAATATGTTGGTTAACGCTGTAGGCGTAGCACACAAGCCTGTCGGACAAATAACTTTGTGCGTGCAATGGGCTGATGAATTTACACCAATGAATTTCATCGTTTTAGCAAAACGAGTTTGTGGCTTGATACTTGGTCACAATTTCATGCGCAGACAGAAAATTAGTCCGCATCCACATTTACAAGAGTTCTCTTGTGCAGATAAACCTAATTGGTCCGCTCCTTATGAATCGGAAGAAGCCAATTTTGCCCTCGCCCCGTTAAATCGAATTACATTCGATTATTTAGGACTGTCGTCCATCCTCAACTCAATTGAGTTAACAGACACTCCTGTGTTGACTTGGGATGAAAAATTAGTTGAGGAGAGCGACTGCACTCCGGAACAAAGACTAGCACTTTGCGAAGTGGTTAACTCGATACCGAATGTATTTCGTGATCAAGTTGGGTGCACTAACGTGACCCAGCATCGTATTAAATTCAAAGAAGGGCATTCATTGCCCAAAATGCAGTATAGAATGTATAACCCGGCCAAGAGAGCCATTATGACCAAACTAGCTGCAGAATTGGAACAGGATGGACTCATTGAAAAGGCCAAAGGGCCCTTCATAAGTCATCCCGTCATTGTTGCGAAGCCTGACGGCTCGTATAGGATGTGCATTGACTACCGGTGGCTAAATGCCATCACTGAAGTCGAAGTAATACAAATGCCAAGTATTGACCTTTTGTTGCATAATACTGGTCCGGCAAGGTATTTTACGTCTATTGACCTTGTTAAAGGTTACTACCAAGTCGAAATGTGTAAGGAAGATCGTCCAAAAACGGCGTTTTATACGCCAAACGGTCCTTATCAATTTGTGCGAATGCCGTTCGGCCTTTGCAATGCGCCTTGTACTTTCCAGCGTCTGATGGAAGGCATTTTAGGCTCAGCTTTACAAGACTACGCGTTAGTCTATTTGGATGACGTAATTGTGTATTCAGATAATTGGGATGATCATCTCAAACATGTTCGAGATGTTTTGGAGAGGCTTAACCAAGCCAACATGACAATAAATAAAGCGAAATCTCGTTTTGGGCGTACAGAATTAAAATTCTTGGGCCACTGGATTAAACCCGAAGGTCTCTTCGGTGATCCCGATAAAATATCGGCGATCATGAAATTCCCCACCCCCACGTGTGCTAAAGACATTCAACGCTTTCACGGCATGACTAACTTCTTCAGGAAGTTTGTTCCAAATCACGGAACTATTGCCGCGCCATACACCCGTATGATGAATGAGAAAACTCCATTTGAATGGGGAGATGAGCAGACAGAAGCTTTTAATAAAATTAAAGAGCTACTTTGTGGCGACAATTGTCTACACAAACCAGACATGACTCTGCCATTTGTCGTCATGACTGACGCTTCTCACGAAGGCTTAGGAGCTGTCCTTTGCCAAGACGTCGATATATTCGACGAAAAGAAGCAGAAAAACATTTCTGTACCCAGACCTGTAGCTTATGCAAGCAGAGTTTTACGTGGAGCGAAGAAGCGTTATACAACGCCGGAACTCGAATGTCTCGCAGTCGTGTGGGCTATTGATCGATTTAAACCATATCTCGAATATGGTACATTCACTTTAGAGTCAGATGCAGAAGCACTGAAATGGTTGATGCGAACGCCTGAACCATCTGGGAAATTTGGCCGATGGGCCTTAAGAATCCAATGTGGAAATTTTAAAATTGTTTTTCGAAAAGGTGCTGCTAACCAAGTTGCAGATGCACTTTCTAGAGCCCCACTAACAGAGGAAGACATTCCTCTTCGAGATCATGTGGAACCTGTCGAAATTAAACAATACTGGCCTGAGTGGGACGGAAATCCTTCTGTTTCACTAAATCGTGCCCCAGAGAAACGAGAATTTTTGGCTAGTATGCGTTCCTATTTTTCAGAAAATTCTAAAGAATGTTCTGAAGAAAAGGAGGGGGAGGAAGTACAAGAAACCTTGTACAGTGCGTTGACTGAAGTACTTAAAGAAGTCCCTCCTACAAGGAGAGAAATAATAGATGCTCAGTTACTAGATACTGAATGCAAACGCATTCGAGAATATTTATTGAATGACAAGGTTGTTGGGATACCACAATCTGAAATAAAAGAATGGAAAAACAAAGTCCAAAACTATTGTTTAGACAAAAAAGAAGTCGATGGTGATCAAATGATCATCTATTTTAACCCTTCGTTCGAAGAGGAATTAAACGATTCGGGAAACGGCTTTAAAGCCGTTGTACCCAGTTCACTCGTAAAACGAGTACTCTTCGCTTGTCATGGCCACCCCCTAAGCGGTCACGCTGGGATGAGTAAGACGCTTGAGAAAACGCGTTTAATATATTTCTGGCCTGGTGTGAGTAGAAGTGTCAGGAACTACGTCAAAAGCTGCACGCACTGTGCTCAGTACAAGCCTATTCAACAGAAAAGGCACGCAGCTCCTTACACACCACACAACATGACCAATCCTTGGGAATGTATTAACATGGACTTGATGGGCCCGAAACCCGCGGGAAGGTCCCAAAACCAGTATATCTTTGTCATTATTGACAATTGTACCAAGTTCGTTGAAATTAAGGCTTTGACCAAAGCCACAAGCGCTAACTGCGTTCAAGAATTAAGATCTGTTACAAACAGATGGGGACACCCCAAAAAGATTGTGAGCGATAACGGAAAACAATTTGTTTCCGATATTTACAATGAGTATTGCGAAATGTACAACATTCGCCCGTCCCATACAAGCACGTATCATGCCCATGCGAACCCGACAGAGCGAGCCAATAGAGATATCAAGACGATGCTGGCTTTGTACACAGATGTGCACACGCAATGGCCAAGATATCTAGACGAATTCGCATTTGCAATGCGAAATAACGTTTCGTCGGCAACGGGTTCAAGCCCGATGCTACTCAACACGGGGAGAATCGTAACATTACCCTTCGACCCAAGGATTATCAAACATGCCAATCCGTTTGACAAGAACAATCCAGAGAAGTATGTCAGAGTACTATTGGATGTTTTGCGCAGATCGCATCAAGAGATGCATCGCAGAATTCAATTGAATTTTGAACGACATCGAAAAATACACGAACAAAAGTTCGTAATTACGGAGTTCGAAGTTGGAGATTTAGTTTGGAAACAAACTCACATTCTCTCGTGCGCAGATAAAAATATCTCCGCTGGATTTGCTGAGAAGAGAGATGGACCGTGGGAAATTACTAAAGTACTTCCAGGCGGAGCATATAAATTACGCAAATTAGCTGATGGTTCGATTGAAAAATCAGTAAATATTAAAGCGTTGTATCCCTATACTCCGTCATACCCGATTGAGACGTGGAAAGTAGGACAAAAGTCCGCCTCTTACTCGCCTCAAGAAAATCCTAAATGGATGGACGAAAGTAATCAACTTCCGGATGCTGAGGAAATGGAATTAATTCCTGAAACTTCCTCAGAAATTCCAATGGAATTATCCGACTCAACTTCAGTGCAGATTGACAAATCTGCGCCCACAAAGTCTAAACATAGACATAGACAACGCTTAACTGCTATAGAAAAGAAAGCGGCGTTAAAAAGAGGTGAAGTTCCAAAGAAAACACCTCGAAAACCCCGCAAACCCCAACCGGTAGTTCCGCGAACTAGCCTTCGTCCTCGACGAGAGCAAAGGCCGAATCCTAAATATTCGGATGAAAATTTCGTGCGAAATATTTCCGCAGTATTTAAGAAACCGTACCAACAACACGGCAAAGCCTCAAAGTTTTGTTGGAATTGATAAGTTTTATCCAAAACTTGAAGAGCGTAATTATTTACATGTCTAACAGGTGTAATGATTCATAATCTCAACACCGGGGGACAAGATATTACGATATTTATTTAAATTTATATTAAAAATATGAATTTGTGGCGATGAATTAAATATTCGATAGAATATTTTAATTTTTCGGTCGTATTTAGATGTATTTGAACTAAAATACGGAGAAATTACTTTGAAAAGTGATAATCTCGCCTCTTCACGAGGGTACGAGATTTACGAGGTGTGATTAAACCTCGAACCCGACAATTAATAGGGAATAAATTCCCAGGGTTCATTGCACACAAACACTTTGTAACACACGTGGATACAAGAGACTTCGTCCCTTCGTCTCCTCTTCACTTTTTCGACTTCGGAAAAACTTCAGCGCTAATTTATTTAGCCAGTCCTCACTTCAAACAAGGAAAGCTTCACTTCCGACAGTAAGTAGTTTTCACATATATTCTTTGACCAAAGAATTGGAAAATTGTTCGCAACAATTGAAATATCGGCGTCCCGATAAAAAGTTCACGTGTATTATAAACGTGAATTGGCACTAAATCACTCTAGAAGTTTAACTATTCAGTCGAATAGTTTGTGTTAAATTCCGATAATGAATTATTGAAATTTAAGTACGTAGGCACTAATTATTTAAATCAAGTCGCGGTCGAGGCTTGGATAAATTATTTAGCGATGAATTTTCAATGTGAAATATTTATTAGACTAAGTGTTAATTAATTAATACGAAGTTTATTTTGATATTCTGATACTCGGAAGTTGGATTAAATAGTTTACAAAACTAAGGGGATTTTTTCTTTTGAAAAATCAACAAGTTGCGATTTTCGATGAAAATCGCTGTCAGGCGAGTCCATTCTCGTGTCATAAACACAAAGGGAATGTGACTCATTAGTGTCACGTGTTAGGGGTTATAAATAACTCGAGTTGTGTATTTTCGTTGCGAACAATACGTTTTAATTCTTTGGACTCAAGGAATGACTATTTAGTGTGGAATTATTTTTAATAAAATAATTTATTTGCGTCTGCAGATGGGAAGTGGTAAACACCGTTCAAAACGGAGTCATCGACGTCACCGTCATGAAAGTTCCAGCTCGTCCACCTCGTCTAGTGACGAGCAACGCCGTTCGGCCGAGCGCGCTTATATGAGGGCCCAACCGATACCGACGGCACCCGCCTCCATGTATGCCCTGACTCCGCTGCAACTGGCAACGTTAAATTGGCTGAGCGTCCACCCGGACGGACTCCCGCTCGACTTGAACGCGATGGTGCAGGCCCCGTCCACTTCGGCGCAACCGACCGTGTTTGAGTCGGCGCAATTGGCCCCGTTGGCCCAGGTAGCATATCCGCCTGTAAACGTTATCAACGTCCCGTTGGCCCCACATTCACCAGAATTTCGGCCGCCAACTGCAAGCGTGGCGCCTACCGTCGCCAACACGTCGAATGCAGCTGCACCGACTGTGGCAGGACAATCAACGTCTGTTGCACATCTTCCTGCCGGTGCTGAATCTTCGGCATCTGAATACGGCTGGAATGAGCCGCCACCGGGCGCTTTACGTTTTTCAGAGCCTGTTTCTCGCAACCGCGAGTACCGAGCGGCCAATAAGCCAAGAAAGAAGGACGAGAAGGCCCGCCTGCGCAAAGAACAGTGCGAGCGTGACATGGCCGCAGGAATTCCGCACGATAACATCGTAACGGACCAGGCAACAGAGACGATCTGCCCGTTTTGCGTCGGCTGCGGGTGGTGCTGCGGTGCATCCGCAGGCTCTTCATTGATGCGTTGTCCAAATTGTCGTGGAAGGAAAACGCGACCGCGTTTGGAGCCGTGGCGCAAGGAGGTTCAGCCCCACGTGGTGAAAGGCATTAAGCCGAATGAGAAGCGATGTTGGGCTCACTGCCCAAAGTGCCGACTTTTCTTGAATAGCCGTGGCGAAGCGGTTTACATCGACCCGCGCTTCCTCACCTGGACCAGTGCTGAAGCCAACGCCGGCGTAAAAGTCGAACCCCTTCGACAGTCGCCGCCGCCGTCAGAGAGCTCCGAAGCTTCTACCGAAACTGTCCAGGCCGCCGAAAGCATCGGAAGCGAGGTGCAGGAAGAATTCGTTCGACCAAGAGCGATGTCGCGTGGACGAGGCTGTCTTACGCTCGACCGAGCAAAGGAAATTGCCAAGGCTCAACGAACCAATATTCTGGCACGAGGGCGAGCTCGTAAGCTCCGGATGGCAGTCCAAAAGTCGTCTAAACCCGTGGAGGATCCTCCAGCGGCCGTAACCGACGTGTCTAGCGCCCCTCCAGCGTCTAAGTCTGAGACTTCGGACGACGCACAGTTCGAGGACGCCGAGGAGTTGCTCTCTGTCATTGATTTCGTGGCCGAGCGTCTCGAAGACATGCCGTTTCCGCCTCCGAGTCCGGAAGAAATTGAAGCTTCCGTAGAAGCTGTGTTTTCTGCCGCTTCGACTGAAGCGACTGAAGAGTCGGATTTTCTGACTTCTACCGAAGTCGAGAAAAAGGAGGAGAAAGATTCGACTGACGTCGAAAAGAAGGAATAGAAGGGACAAATTAACATTCGTTATTTTCCGAGTGGATATTTTTTGACTAAAAAATACTCCAAGTGTTCTGTTGTGTTATTCGAAGTTATTCAAGAAATATTCTCATGAGTGTTGTGTTTGTTTGGTTTCAAGATCTTGAACTAATTATTTAAATATTCATAAGAATATAGTTTGATTTAAAATTGTATTCAATTTAATTTGTTTTGTTTTCCGAATTCAATTTGGTTGTTATTTTGAACTAATCATATTAATATATGTTTGTTTGATTTATTTGCAAATTTCATAATTATTTGTGGAAATTTTGTGTTTATTTTGCTTTGATCGAAGTATTAAAGAATTTCAAGTTGAAATTCGATAATTTTTATGACAGTCGTAATAAAAATTAGTAGTTTAGATTTTCAATAAATAAAGTTTGCATAAGTTTATTTTTTATTGATTATCTTGAATGGTTAACGAACTATGAAGAAGTTTATTTGACGGAGAAATAAAATTTCTATCGAAATTAATTTTCTCGAACATGTATTCATGTTCGGATGAGTCCATTTCCGTCGCTTAGCAACCAGGAGTTGCGTCGTACAGAGAAGCCGATTAGTCTAATCGGGTGACGAAGTTTCTGAAAGAAATAACGCGATTAAGTTTAATAAAATACTTACCAAGTGGATTAATTCGATAGAATTAGGTGAACATTTCTTATACATTAAGAATGACAATTAAAAAGTTGGTAAACTCTATGATTGTCACCGGGGGATGTGTGATGATTACAAATCCGTATTTATCAATGTTCACAATAGATGGCGCTGTTTACCAAACGCGCGTAATTCAAACTCGATAAAACTAAAAAGTGTGATAAATAATTATTTAGACACGGTGAATAAAATATAACTATTTTATTCGACATAAACTAAGTATTATTTACTTGACAATTGTAGATTCCAATCGCTTTTAGTTGGTCTTCTAAAGTCTCTGGCTTCTTTGTAATTTTAAGT
The DNA here is from genome assembly GCA_949358305.1 of Strigamia acuminata. Lineage (NCBI taxonomy): Eukaryota > Metazoa > Arthropoda > Chilopoda > Geophilomorpha > Linotaeniidae > Strigamia > Strigamia acuminata. Next base: position 61,199,104 of record OX442314.1, on the reverse strand, counting down.
GTATGTTTTAAATAAATCTGCAGCTTGCTTCCACCATGAATTTTGTACACTCACTGGGGTTAAACTTTATTGTCTTCAAAAAGATATATACAAAAACGCTCCTATTGGAGCACCACTAATCCGATAATTGGCTTCAGCTGCATTCCTAGAAGGAGAGCTGAAGCCAGGTCATGTGACAATAATCTAACCCTCTTTAAATAAAAGGTTAATGACACTAAATGTGAAAGATAAACATGTTAAAATTGAATACAAAATATTAAATTGAGTTTTACAGAATAATAAAACAATGAAACATTAAAAGGAGTATATAAAATCAAATAAACGACATTAAAACACTAGAATAATTGGATAAACCATACAACACTAAATGCAAGGTCAGCAAATATAAATGAAATATAAATGAGCAAATGACACTGAATATTACATCAAAACAAATAAAAATACACAAATGTTAAATGTAGAATCAAAGGAAATAAAATACACAAATATTAAATAAAATCAACACATTAAAGGGAATGTGAACCTGGAGTAAAACGCCAGTTTTCACACTCCCCCCGCGCCGATCTCACTTTGAACCTCCAAATGGACCAAACGCTGAATCGGACGCCTCAACTTAGCCCCACCTGAAGTGACAAGCTCACATGATCGGACTTTGCCATATCTTCCAACGCGCACTTCAGTGATACGGCCCATCTTCCACTGGAGCCGGGGTCGGCCTTGTTCTTCAACTAACACGACATCGCCTACTTTCAATTCGAGGAGTCCCGACCTTCCAGACTGTGTTTTCAAGTCTGTTAGGTATTCTTTTTGCCAACGACTCCAAAAAGAAAGCAGGGTTTTTTGACGATGACGCCATTGTCGGATAAAGGCTGCTTGTGTCGGCTCGATTTGGTTGATGTAACTAGGGTCCGGCAGGAATGTAACTCTTTCTCCCGTCAAGAAATGGGCAGGAGTTAAGCTCTCAGGTTCATCGGGCTTCTCATAAACGTAGGTTAGCGGACGATGATTCAACACAGCTTCCACTTGGGTGAGGAGAGTGTTCAATTGAAAAAAGTTTAATGATGCAGTCCCAATAATTTTCTTCAAGCAGGATTTGACTGTCTTCACCATCCTTTCCCAAAATCCCCCCCACCACGGGCTATGTTCAACTATAAACTTCCAATTGATCCCCTTGTTGCATAGATAATTCTTGAACGACTCATCCTTGGTATTGTTCAATAATGCAGCCAATTCTTTGTTGGTACGGCGAAAAGTTGTCCCGTTGTCGCTATATAATGTCTTTGGTAGTCCACGGCGACTCACAAATCGTTCGAACGCGTCGACAAAATCAGGCGTGTTGAGTGAGGGCACCAATTCGAGATGCACCGCTCGGATGTTAGCACAAGTAAACAGTGCGATGTATGCCTTTGTTTTGCGTCCTCTTATGTACAGGGGTCCCGCGAAGTCGACTCCTGTGACCGCAAATGGCTCGCAACGGGTGATTCTGTCAAATGGCAGCAATCCGGGTGATTCTTGCATCAATTTTCCCTGCACCTTCTTGCACGTGACACATCGACTTAATGTTGACTTCAAGGTTCTCCTTGCGGCCGGTGTCCAGTATGACTCTCTAAATTGGGCGAGCGTTGCTGTCAAGCCGCAGTGGAGAACCTGGGAATGAGAATGCAAAAATATTAGTTTGGTCAATTCGCATTTTTGTGGTAACACGATAGGTTGTGTTGCTGTTTGTTCATCTTTGGAGGTTTGTAGTCTGGTCCTCAGTCTCATTACTCCATTTGCATCGATGAACGGGTTGAGCAGCTTTAATTTGGATGCTGCCATCAATGGTTTCCCCTCGGTCAGTTGCTTCATTTCTGCGGCGTAGTGTTGCCGTTGTGAAGCGATGATCAATTTTTGCTTTGCCGTCACAAGTTCCTCTGCATTCAAAACCCCTTGTTGACGATGTCCGCTGTCTGCTTTTTGTTTTGAGTTGTGTGCAAAACGATAGCACCAGGCCCACACTCGACATGTGCGTAAATATGACCTGGAAGTTGGAAATGCAAAATTTTGATTATTTTTTTGTTGAACTGCATTCGCGTGGGTTTCTCCGCTTGGCTCCTCGTGTTCGTCAGCCTCGCTGTCCAATTCGTCTGGGTTTATGGTTAATTCCATCTTATTATTTGGCCAGTTCTCTTGTTCTTCACTTAGCCATTTTGGCCCCTTCCACCACAGTTCGTCATTTGTTAGCTCCGCCGCATCAATGCCTCTTGTCAGTCGGTCGGCTGGATTTTCCGGGCCCGCGACGTGTTTCCATGCCTTCACGTGCGACTTTTCTCTGATTTCGATCGCCCGGTTGTTTATGAAGGTTGGTGGCCGCTTGGATGTGTTTGTTATCCAATGCAGGCAAATCTGACTGTCGGTCCAGTAATGGTATCGGTCGCAGTCCATCACCTCCTTCAATTGGTCTCTGAGGCGTACTGCTAGAAGAGCACCCATCAACTCCAGTTTGGGCAGCGTCAATTGTTTTACCGGGGCTACTCTAGATTTAGAAAATAAAAAATTTGTCATGATTAGATTTTCTTCTCTTCGGCGCACGTAAGCCACCGCGCCATAAGCCTTCGGGCTGGCATCGCAAAATATGTGAATTTCATTTTCTTGACGTGGCTTGACTCCGTTCCATCTTGGCAGTTGGATTTCCCCCAACTTTGGGATTTGTTTTGCCCATTTTGTCCAAGTTTCTCGCATTTCTTCGTTTAATTCCTCGTCCCACTTCAATTTTCTCAGCCATAAAGTTTGGAAAAAAATCTTTGCCGTGATGGTGAAGGGACTCGCAAAACCCAATGGGTCGAAAATTTGTGCTGTTATGCAGATGACCCTTCGTTTGGTGATTTGTTTGGTTCCAATGTCCTCTGCAATTTCCACAGCAAGGCCTATTTGGTCTGAATTTGGACTCCATCGCAATCCCAAAACCTTGGTTTCATCGTCGTTCATCAGCTCGCGGTCGGATGGGACTTCTTGTCGCATTATTTTTCGCAATTTGGTTGAATTTGTCTGCCATTTCACGAACTCCATTCCCGCTGCGGCCATGATGATGCGCGCCTGTCGAAAAATTTCTTCTGCCCTTTTCTCGCTGTCCAGGGAAGATATTAAATCATCCATGTAGAGGAATTGACTGATGAATGCGACGGCCTCTGGAAATTCGTCCTTAAACTTCTCCAAATGGTGCTTTATGGTCGCACTCAGCAGGAATGGGCTGGGGGCGGCTCCGAACAGCACTCGAGTTTGGCGTAAAATTTTGATTATTGCTCGTCCAATTCCGTCCCACAGCTCATCAATCCAAAAAAAACGAGTAGCGTCGCGATCCCTCATGGCAATTTCTATCTGGTGAAATGCCTTTTTGATATCGGCTATTAGTGCAAACTCATAAATTCGAAACTTCAGCAAAATAAAAATTAGGGACGGGAGCAAATTGGTTCCTTTTGACAAACAGTCATTCAATGACAACTGACCCTTTTTGTGTGAAGAGGCGTCGAAAACGATGCGTAGTTTGGTCGTTACTCGCTCTTCTTTGACCACAGGCCTGTGTGGCATGTAGTAAATGGGGCCGGGCGCTTCACCTACTGGCACCTCCTCAACAATGTTCTGTGCGATCTGCTCATCGATGACCTTTTTGTACTCAAGATACAAATTTGGCTGCCTGCGAAAACGTCGTATCAAGTTAAGGAACCTCTGCTCGGCGATTTGGTAGTTGTCAGCGAGTTCATCCGGATTCACCGTCCACGGCAACTGGACAGAATAATGGCTTCCGGTCCAATCGATGGTTTTGTTGAATTTTTTCATTATCTCTTCATCTCCCGTGGTGGTCATGGATTCGTGCTGAACCCCAATCGATTCGAGCTCCCAAAAATTGCGCAACATGTCATCTGTGGATGGAACAATTGTTATTTTGTTAGCTTGCGTGGGTGACGCGATGAGTTGCGTCCCCTGCGTCGTTTGTCCGTGCAGCGTCCACCCCAGAATCGTGTTTACAGCGGCCAAATTTTCTTCAATAAATTTGGATTGACCCGTGGTAATTTTATTGTAATGATCCACGCCAAGCAGAATGTCTACTTCGCTCGAATGTAAGGCGGCCTGTTTGCAGTTCACTTGGATTCCCAAGTCTCTCAATTTGTTGCTTAGCAAGGTGGTCGGAATTTCAGTCGGAGTGGTTGTGCATCGTGGCGTTTCAATTGCGTCGATTAATATGGCTGGAGACGTTCCATTGATCGGTTGTATCTTCACCTGGACTCGGTTTCTCACTTCCATCTTGGGATGCTGACCAAAAGTGGCGAGGTTTATTTTTTCCGTGCCCAATTTTTTCAATTTCAGTTTTTGAGCCACGTCAGCGCGGATAAATGTGCGCTGTGCTCCGCCATCGATGTAGCAGACGCCCTTGGTTTGCAGCTTCTCTCCGCTCAATTGTGCCATCTGGATCATCAAAAATTCAACAGCTGGTCGATTTACGCTGACAACTGCATTTTGTTTGATTTCAGTCACTTCAATCTGTCTGCCGGAATTCGAATCGTTGGTCGCCGTCGATTTTGGCTTGGTGCACAAATATGTGTGGTGCTGTCCCTCGCATCGAAAGCACTTCATTGATGTGCGGCATTCTTTGGTCGGGTGCGGTGTTCGTCCGAGACACCGAAAACAAACGTTTTTTGCTTTTAATTTTGCCATTCGTTCCTCGGCGTTGAGTGGGCAGACTTTTCGATCATGGCTCTTCGATTCGCAAAATTGGCAGGTCTTGACTGCAATCGACATCATTGACGCGGAGCTTTCTTGGACTCTTTTGTCTCTCTTGTCGAATCGTTTCTTCTCCTTCTTGAAGCTCGGGGCGTCGGGAGTCGCATTCGATTTTTGATGTGATGCAGTCTGTTTTGATTGGTTCGCCATCATTTCGTATTGTGCTTCTTTCGTCACGAAATCGTGCAGCCAGTTCATGAGGCGGGGGACCGATCGTTCTGCAGCGTTCTCTCGATCATACTCACGCATCAGTGTGCGTGGAATTGCCGTGGCCAGCGTGGGAAAGAGCGTTCTTTGGTACTCCTCGAGATTCACGTCAATATTGCTTAAATTCTTGATGTTTATTTCGACGTGGCGGTGCAAACGCTGCAGCCCAGCTTGATCTTTCTCGTCCTTCACTGCAGGTAAAACAGACAAATTATTTATGAATCGATTCTCCAACAAAATTTTATCGCCGTATTTTCTTTTCAAGCGATCAATTGCGACCAGGTAATTTGGTTCGGTAATTTCCAACGCTTTGATGTCATTCAAAGCGTCCCCGTGCAGATACGTGCGCAGGTGAAGTAATTTGTTCACATTGTCCAACTGTGCATCGTCTCCATACTGCACGCTAAATGTTCTCCAGAACCCACTCCAATCCTCTGGCCGCCTACCGTCAAATTTTGGCACTTCCAACGGCTTCCTTTTTATAGAATTGTTAATTGTTGGATTTAATGGTAGCGGCAAATTTTGAGGCACAGCGGGCTGAACTGGATAATTCCGAGCAGTGTACGTCATAATGGCGGCTCTAGTTGATGCAGCGCGGTCCTCTATGGCGTCGATCGCGTTGCTCACCTCGTCCACCTCAAGGTCACTTTTTGCCAAGTCCATGGCCAAATCACTGGCTTTTGTAACGCGGAGCATTTTGCCCGCCAGTTGATCTGTCCAGATGCTGAGCACGTCTTTGGTCACCACCGGCCCGCCAGCAAAGGCAGTTGTAATGGCGGCCATTAATGTCTCTGCAGCCTGGATGGCTGTGGTCAAGGCCCTTCTTTTCAATTCAAATTTCGGAGGCATTTTTTACTTGCAGTTTGGGGTACTCCCGGGTTTCGGCACCAAAATGTAGATTCCAATCGCTTTTAGTTGGTCTTCTAAAGTCTCTGGCTTCTTTGTAATTTTAAGTGTATGTTTTAAATAAATCTGCAGCTTGCTTCCACCATGAATTTTGTACACTCACTGGGGTTAAACTTTATTGTCTTCAAAAAGATATATACAAAAACGCTCCTATTGGAGCACCACTAATCCGATAATTGGCTTCAGCTGCATTCCTAGAAGGAGAGCTGAAGCCAGGTCATGTGACAATAATCTAACCCTCTTTAAATAAAAGGTTAATGACACTAAATGTGAAAGATAAACATGTTAAAATTGAATACAAAATATTAAATTGAGTTTTACAGAATAATAAAACAATGAAACATTAAAAGGAGTATATAAAATCAAATAAACGACATTAAAACACTAGAATAATTGGATAAACCATACAACACTAAATGCAAGGTCAGCAAATATAAATGAAATATAAATGAGCAAATGACACTGAATATTACATCAAAACAAATAAAAATACACAAATGTTAAATGTAGAATCAAAGGAAATAAAATACACAAATATTAAATAAAATCAACACATTAAAGGGAATGTGAACCTGGAGTAAAACGCCAGTTTTCACAACAATGTTGATTCTATCGAATCAATATCCACGTTACTTACCTGTCGAAGGGAACCAATCGGACCCTTCCTGCCCCCAACTGGGCCCATCTGGACATAGTCATATATTAGGTCCGGACTAGTGACCCACGAATCCGCCGATTCGTACGCTGATTGGCTGTCGCCAATCTAGTAGTTCTACAGAACTATATAAGCACCAGTTTCTCACCCACTAACCCCCCTGGCTTGATAACTGAACTTGTATATTGTCTGTAGTTGAATTGTTATCGTTTGATTTCATTATTCTCTATCGACACATCAGGCCACCTCAGCTCTCCACAGTTAGTATTCATTACTATTTGTTATTGCTGTTGTAGGGCTATTTCGGGAAGGCTAACTCCGGTAATAGACATGCATTCGCATGAAATGGCCCCGTAACGTTAGCCAGCTGTTCTACGGGACAGTAGGACTTCGTACGGTGGCTTAATATAACGGTCGTATTGTTACGTGGTTTCCGGGCCTAATTAGGTTTCCACGCAACTATGTTTAATTTGGGGTTTAGTGAGTGTGAAAGGAAAGAATGAGATTTGGTTTATGCTTTAAATTCAATTCAGTTTTATTCTCAAACAGGTCAGAATGATATTTGGATAAATTGTCACTTTTACATTTGTTAAATTTACAACTTCTATTACTTGGGCTATAAAACAACTGTGTGATAATCTAAATGGTATTTTAATTGTTGCTGTTTATAGTCGGCAGCCGCTCTCTTTATTGAGGCGACATTGGACTCTCTAGTCTCTGAAAGGCAAAAGGTATTAGAGACCTGTCTTAGTGCGGGCTCCTTATTTATAGCAAATCTGCCATAAACCCCATAATTGAATTGATCGGTCCATCACATGGCGATGACGGATTCCAGCCGCCAGCGCCATCTGTGGCCGAAATTTAGCAACTTTAACTAATAATAACTCGAATTACGTGTTACGAATCGCGCATTAATTGGCACGGTTCGTACACGTGACAACTCCCTTTTTTGCTGTGTTTTGGACCCCAAAATACAAATTTCGGTACCAGACAGGTGTCTTTTAAATTGGACATTCTTAAGGAATGTTCGGCTTTTTCTTCCTTTCATCAGTTATCACTCAGCTGTTTCATAGTTATCACACAAACTTAAATCATTCTGGAGTTGATTTCACTCCCTTTTATTCCAATGTTACCATTCCAATCAAATCATAAAGTAATTCAACTTAACTATCTTAATATCACCAATACAATTTTGCTTTTCTATTGTTTATTTTTACATATTTGAAAAGTCTAACAAAAAAAAACATAAATCAAAAGAAAAATTTTGTCAAAATTAAATTATCAAAATCAAAATTCATATTTTTGCACAACACTCAAAATCATTCACACTACAAACAAGCATTTTCATAATAAATTACAACTCTTAACAATTTTCAAAGTGGGAATAAACAAATTCAAAAAATATTTTTCCTATTTCTCTAATTTTCTTTAAAATTAACAATACCGTTAAAACATCAACACATTTCAATTATTTACAACAATTAACTCTTATTTACATTCAATCAAAATTATGCCGTGAAATATTTACATTAAATTTATCGAAAATTTCATCACAAAACATTTACAGTTTGTCAAAATCAATTCAAATTTATTCATTTTCAACAAAATTCGCAATTATTTATTTTCATCGCATCCTTCGAACACTCGTGTCATTACTATTAATTTTTGATTATTTCTAATTTTTATCCTATTTAATAAACCTAATGAAATTCAGTGCAGATGGCGAAGGTTGCGATGGGTCCTTTCACGTTCCCAGCCATTCGCACCATTGTTTATTTTAATTCCTTCTATATTCTAGAATTATTTTATTTCACAACAATATTTTATTAAATTCAATCCTCAACTATTTACGATTTAGTCTAAAATGTTTTCACCTAATTAATATTCGACACAAGTGAGGAAAATGGCGATGAATTTTATTTCACGAAATTCGTTCCTAAGGACGTTAAAAACGTCACAATTCATTTCTAAAATCACCTAAAAACATTCACAACATGCACACAAACCTTTTAACACACAATTTAACACAATTTATCAACAAATAATCAGAAGAAGACTTTGTTTCGGGTCACGCTATTATCTGCGTTCACCGTTGCAAAGAACTTTAGTAGCAATGACGATAATCTTTTCGTTTCAACGGTCTGAGTCTGCGCGACCGGAAATCATCGTTTTTTGTGTTTGCGCCATCTGGTGGCAGATTTTTAAGTTGGTTTTTATCATTTTCGTTCGTGGGCTGTGATTCAAATAGCGATTTCAATGAAATTTGTTCCGTATCATCTATATAACGCTCCTTTGGCTTGATTCTTGTTGTTTTCACTGGTTTTTCTGTGTTTTCAACCACAATTTCACCATTTTTACTGATTTTTTCCACTTTTTCAGCAAATTTTACTTTCTTTTCTGGCATATCCTTCAGAACTTCATCTATTTCCTCTTCAATTCGCTCCTTATATGGTTTTAACCTTTCTACATTCACTATATCACTTTTCTTTCTTGTAGAATTGATAATTTCATAGTCATTAGGTGCAGTTCTTCGCACAATTTCATACGGGCCGGAAAATTGCGGTAAAAGCTTCTCTGATAAGCCAACTTTTCTGTTGATGGTTTTCAGATAAACCAATTCACCTGGTTCAAACTCTTTGTTGACTCTATCCTCATCAAATCTTTTCTTACTTTTTACAGATTTTTTTTCAAGTCTCTCATTTGCAATTTTCCTGGCTGCTCGAATGAATTTTGCTGTCCTTAAGGTAAATTCTTTCTGTGGCAGGTCCAAATTAACATCTACTGTCAAATCCACATCATATCCACGAAGTAAATAGTGTGGTGTATATCCTGTTGTTTCATGAACGGCCGTGTTATATGAAAACAGGAGAAATGGAAGAAATTCGTCCCAGTCAGTGTGTTCTTCATTAACATAACTTTGCAACATTTTTGCGAATGTCGCATTAAATCTCTCAGTTAATCCATTTGTTCTTGGATGGTATCCTGACGTAGTTTTATGCAAACTTTTAAACATATTTGACACTTCTTCAACCATTTTATTCCTGTATTCGGTTCCACGGTCGCTTAGGATTTCTCTTGGACTGCCTTCTTTCAGAATAATTTCATAAAGCAATGTTTTTGCTGCTTCTAACGCTGTAGCTGCTGCTGCTGGTCTAGCTATTGCATTTCTAGAAAGATAATCAGTTACAACAAAAACATGTTTATTTCCAAGTCGTGACAATGGAAATGGTCCAAGTGTGTCTATTCCAATTCGCTCAAAAGGTTTTGAGACTGTTGACCATGGCTGCATTAATCCTTTAGCTGGCGTTGTCATTGTTTTTGCTTTTGCGCAATGTTGGCAGGACAAGACGTAATTTCTGACATCTTTGTATATTCTTGTCCAGAAGAATCGTGTTCTTATCCGTTTCCACGTTTTTGCCAATCCCAAATGAGCTCCTAGTAATCCATCGTGCATTTCATACAATACATCTTTTTGAAGTTGTTTTGGAACTACTAGTAGTAAATCTTCCATGTTCAGGGAACTGTTAAGTTTTTTCTTCCTGAACAACGTTTTATTCTGAAGAACGAACTGCTTTAGAGGTCGTCTTCTTTTTCTTGGAAGTTGCTCTTGGCTTTCTAGCGCTGTTATTAGGTCCAGTAGTTTGGGATCCTTCCTCTGTTCACCAGGGAGGTCCAAATTTTCTAAGAAAAGCGAAGGTAATTTTTCTATTTCTTCTTCACTTAATTCTTCCTGGATCCTACTTAAAGCATCGGCATCTGTATGTTTCTTGCCGCTTTTATGAAATATTTCAAAATCATACTCAGCTAGTTGCAGCGCCCACCTGGCTAGACGTCCATTTGGATTTCGGACTCCTTTCAGCCATTGGAGGGCAGAATGGTCGGTAATAATTTGGAATTTCTGTCCATATAAGTACGGTCTAAACTTTTCAATAGCAAAAATGATTGCTAACATTTCCCTATCAGTTGCAGTGTAATTCATTTCTGCTGTGCTCATCATACGACTCGCATAAGCGATAACACGCTCTTGATTGTTGACTTTTTGCTTCAAAATAGCTCCTAATCCATAGGCACTTGCATCGCATGAAATCATGAAGGGCTGAGCGAAGTTTGGATGCGCTAACACCGGCACTGTTACTAATGCTGTTCGAAGCGTGTGGAATGCTTTATCATGGGGTGGCCCCCAGTCAAACTTTTCATCCTTTTTGGTTAAATTCACCAGAGGTTTGGAAATGTCCGCAAAACCAGCGATGAACTTCCGGTAATACGAGCATAATCCAAGAAAACCACGTAGTTGTTTAACGTTCACAGGAACTGGAAACTTGGCCACAGAATCCAAATTCCTGGGATCCGGTGAAATACCTTCTGCATCAACCACATGTCCGAGATATCGGATGGTGTGTGTCGCAAACGTACATTTGCTCAGCTTAACTTTGAGATTCGCTATTCTAAGCTTTTGGAAAACTGCCTCCAAATCGACAAGATGCTGGTCGAAAGTCTTTGAAAACACTATCAAATCGTCAAGATATGCTATACATACTTTTCCCAGGAGATTACCAAGTACCTTATTCATCAATTTTTGAAAGGCGGCTGGGCTGTTACATAATCCCATTCCAAGGACATTAAACTCATAGTGTCCACTAGACGTGGTGAACGCTGTCTTTTCACGATCTTGTTCATCTATTTCGACTTGGTGGTATCCCTGAATGAGATCCATCATTGAAAAATACTTCGCACCCGCTAATTGATCTAGGGTGTCATCAATACGCGGTAAGGGATACACCATTTTCTTTGTCACTGCGTTCAAACGTCTCCAATCTACACAAAATCTCCATTTGCCGTCTCTCTTCTTGATGAGTAGTACTGGTGCACTCCACGGGCTCTCAGATTCTCTAATGACTCCCTGGTCAAGTAACTTCTTTGTTTCTGCATCCTCGATTTCTTTCTCCTTAATTGATCTTCTATAAGGTTGTAAATGGATTGGAGGAGAATCTCCAGTATCAATTCGATGTTTAATCGCGTGAGCTCTGCCTAAATCATTGTCAGTTTTCGCAAATCTATCAGAATTTTTCTCTAGCAGTTGTCGCATCAGTTCTTGTTGTGATGGCGTCATATTATCATTTGCCATGGCCGTGCTAAAGTCAAATTGATCAACTCTATTTTCATCAAGCACGCCAGACTCAATTACATAAAAGGCTTTTGCAATTGCTGAGTTTTTTCCTAAATAGATTGTCTTTTTAGTTGGATTCGCAACTCGCAGAACTCCTTCACCTTTCCTGAATTTGGTCAATGTTTTGCAACAAATCACTCCAAAACGATCAATTACTCCACTGAGTGGTTCTATGAATAGTTCATCATCTACTTTCTTTGCAATTTTTATTGGAACTACACATTCATGTAATGCTGGAATTGTTATTGGTTTTAAAACTCGGGCTATGTAATTTACATCAGTATGATTCTTTGACATTGGGAAAACTTCTTGTTGTTCATCTTTTGGGCCTACAAAGATCTTCTGTTGGTCATAGTCGAGTTTACACTTTGCAGATCTTAAGAAATTATCTCCTAGCAGTAAATGTCGTCCAAATCCATTAACGATCAATACGTCGATGGTGTGTTGTTGTTGTCCAACATCAATGGTTATCCTGGCTTTTCCCTCTGGGATTATCAATGAGCCATCCACAACTCTCAATCGAACACCTGGACAGGGCTGATATTTGAGCTGCAGAGTTCTCACCAAATCTTCACTGATGATATTACGAAAACCTCCAGAATCCAAGACACCAGTAATTTCCATACCATTTAATACTACTGGAATCTGCAAAAGTTCATCCATAGCGTGTAACTCGATAATTTCTAATTTCCTTTTTCTTCTTTTCTTTTTGTTATTTCGTCTTTGTGGCCATTCTAGTTTCCCGATGGATTAATTGGTCCACCACGTGGGGCTCCTCGATTTCCTCGGCCTTGGTAATTTGGATCATATCTTTTACCTTTGTAATTTGGATTTAATGGATGGCCTTGGTTATTTGGGTTCCCCTGTGGTCTTTGTCCTTGTTGTGGATTCCATTGCTGTTGTGGTGGGTTCCACTGCTGTTGTGGATATTGCTGTTGGAATCCTTGACCTGAATTATTCCACTGATTATTCCAATTGCCTCTGTTTTGACCTTTGTTATTATTCCATCCTCTTCCTTGGTTCCTATTATCATTATTCCACCATCCACGTTGTTGTCCAGATCGTCCTCTAAAGTTGCCTCTATTGTAGAACTGGGCCTGGTTTGGATGTGGTGTGTACCATTGATTTTGATAGAAGACAGGAGTAACCTCTGCATATTGAACTTCCCCAAACTGCTGCTGTTGTCTTAGCACTTTGACCTCTGCTAACAACTCGTCTTTGGTTTTATTGACGTCGCTCGGTTCAACTAACAAGCTTGGTTTCACCTCGCCTGTTGTATCAACAGCTTTTTGCAGTAGGGTTAGTAAAACTTCTGCAGGGTCCTCACTGAATGCATGAGCTTCCAATAATCCAAGTTGAGATGTTAATTGATCCAATGTCTTTGGAAAATTGACTACTAATCTATCTCTAGTCACCTTTTTAAGTCCTTGAAACACATGAAATATCTTTTGTTCCTCAGTGAATGCTGGTCTTGCATAAGAACACTCTTTCAATATTTTCTGCATATGTTCCAAAGCTGTTCCATCTTTGTGCTGCATTGCCTGTAATTTCGACAGAATTGTTGTTATTTGTCGTCTAAATTTAGTCTTCAACGCATCCTTCCATTGTGTCCATGTTCTATTCGGATGCAACGGAAGTTGATCTAAATACCACGATGATGCGGAAGATTTCAGCACAATTGACAGGTGTTTAATCCTTTCAGTATCATTGGCTATTGTATCTTCATATCCGATTAACCATGTGTCAATATTCCCTGTGGCTGGATCAAAATCAACTGGATTCCTTCTATTGACCACTAAGTTTTGTAACACCGTCTGTATTACTCCTAGTTCTGGTGATGATGCCATCTTAATTGGTAATTGCTCACTTTTAATTGTCACTTGTGATTGAATTAGTCTCTCGTGCTCCTCAATATCCTTAGCTGCGTCCTCAAATGCGTCGTCCAAATTTATCTGCACACTTTCCAAAAGATCACCTAATTCCAATTGTTCCTCAGGCAGTAACCAATTATACACACCTGGATCTATTAATCTTTGATTGCGCTGATCGGGGGTTTCAGTATCTTCCCTTTTTTGTGTTTTTAGTTCACCTTTGGATTTTGATCTTGTCCTCCGATCAGTCACTTTGTCATCAGGTGGTTCCCTTGGTGAATCACGTTCACCTGGTTCCTTTTTCGAAAACAGATAATCCGTCACTACTTGTGCAAATTTATATTGATTGGATTCCGCAATGGCTAACTAATTAATCTTAAGACACAACCCTTTGACTTGAAGCACTTTTAATTCACTTCTCCAATTTATAATCAACACTATAACTCTTTAGCACACAGAACACTTTTCACTTTCTGAAAAATAAATCAGTGATTAACACTTCAATTCTTACAGAAATATTTCAAGATACTAAAACAATCCAATAATTAAACAATTCAATCTTAACAATTAAATCTCAAAAATTTCTACAAAAGAATTCAAGAAAAAAAAAACATTTTCACGGTCATTTTCTACAAAAATTTCAAAAACAATTCATTTTCACGGTCATAATTACAAAAATATCAAAAACAATTCATTTTCACGGTCATAATTACAAAAATTCATCAACTATTATTAGCAAATATTCAAGGAAAATTTTCTTATTAATAACACTTTACAAAAATGCTCTGGAAAGAAAATAAATTCATTAATAAATATAAACAATATATTCTCTATTATTATTCAATTTTATCTTACATTCACAATTAAATTCTTCATTACTATACACTTTCATTTAATTTTATCAAAATTCAATCAATAATACTATATCAATTCAATTCAAAGTCAAATATCACAGTAAATAACACTCAAATGCAAATTTATCCAATTTAAACACTCAAAACTTCTATTCTATTCTATTTTATTTTTTTAGACTTTATCAATTTTCAATCTAATTGACCTATTTATTCACTAGCAATGACTCACTTTCACTTTCCTATCAATTTCACAAATGAATCACTCATATTCAAATTAGTTTGGGATTTCTCAAAATTTTATATGATTTTCAACGCTATTTTAAGCTAAATTTGCCAATTTTATGTGGTTTTTAATTCTAATTTCACTCATTTTACTCTAAATTTTGCAATTTTAATGATTTTAGCTCTAATTTTCGGGGTTTTTATTCTACTTTTGGTCCCGGGGAAAGAACCGCCATCTCCACCATTTGTTACGTGGTTTCCGGGCCTAATTAGGTTTCCACGCAACTATGTTTAATTTGGGGTTTAGTGAGTGTGAAAGGAAAGAATGAGATTTGGTTTATGCTTTAAATTCAATTCAGTTTTATTCTCAAACAGGTCAGAATGATATTTGGATAAATTGTCACTTTTACATTTGTTAAATTTACAACTTCTATTACTTGGGCTATAAAACAACTGTGTGATAATCTGAATGGTATTTTAATTGTTGCTGTTTATAGTCGGCAGCCGCTCTCTTTATTGAGGCGACATTGGACTCTCTAGTCTCTGAAAGGCAAAAGGTATTAGAGACCTGTCTTAGTGCGGGCTCCTTATTTATAGCAAATCTGCCATAAACCCCATAATTGAATTGATCGGTCCATCACATGGCGATGACGGATTCCAGCCGCCAGCGCCATCTGTGGCCGAAATTTAGCAACTTTAACTAATAATAACTCGAATTACGTGTTACGAATCGCGCATTAATTGGCACGGTTCGTACACGTGACAGTATACAGTACGACCTTGCTAAATGAAAGTAGGTCCCTCAGCTAACTGGCCACAGTCCGCTGCAGGATGGTCGTTGTAAACAGCCCACGCAGGTTCCCGTCTTTCTACGATTGGTCCTTCCGCTCGTTAAAAGTCGGTAAAGGCCTAATGCACAGGTAACACGCCGGGTTGGTAGCCCGTGAGTAATATCTTCAAGATGTTGCGATAAATAACTACCTGGATAATGGTAATCCAACGGCAGTGGCCAAGTAATATTTTACCCGGTGCTCGATCAATGGATCCCGTCATCGTAAGGCATGCTGGCGGATGGAGGAGTCAAATCCTCCCGCGATGGTTCTCTCGACCGTCGTGACGGTCCCCGCCCCATCGTACCCTCCGGGTTAGTAACCCGTGAACGATATATAAAATATATCGTGTTAAACAAATTACTCGGGCATTGGTAATCCTGTATTGGCAATACTTTTTATCCCGGTAAGTCCATAGAAATGTTTACCTGGTGGTTGGTACCACCGATAGCGAACTAAAGCGTACAATTAAATACTCGGCGCCTGATCACGAGATCTTGTCGTCGTAAGGCATGCTGGCGGATGGAGTCTCAACAACTCCCGCGACGTTCTCTCAATTGTCGTGACGGTCCCCGCCCAATTAATATTTATATAACAATTCATTTGTTATATTCCATTAATCACTTTACTCTTATTCATTTGAAACAATGGAATATTCTGCCGAATATTCCTGTTTATGCGAAGGACTCTTCGCATATTTAGATAATCGATGCTGCGGACCAAATACGTCTCCGTAGCGATATTTGTGACGATGCCGCAAGTCAGCCGTATCCCTCTGGCTTCGCCCGGATCCTCAACCAGTTGATGCCGCCGTTTACACGCGTCAAGAACCCACCATTTTTGTTATTGTTATTCAGTAATAAATATGTTATGTCACACTAAAAACTGTAAGTTATTTCTGCTCAGTCATGAATTCATATTTTTACACAGACTTCTGTAAGCTTATCTCGGTTAGGTTGTTGCTACTCCTAGCAACGTCTTGTTTAAACCGATTATTTATCTATCTTAAATGGCTATTAAATCAGCCAAAAGTAGAATCGTCACAAATTAAGAGCCGCGGCTCTTATTCAAAGCTGGTTTTCTGAGCCATGACTCTTATTGCAATTGGCGCAATACTGGCACCGTATTTGATACGTTACGCATGTACCGTATTTACTATGTAACGTTACGATTGTTCCATATATGTATATGGTCGTTCCATTCTCAACATAGCGCCAAAACAATTCTTTGAAGTTGCCTTCAGGCTTAAACTTGAATAAAACAAAACTCAATTAACAGCCACAGCTCCGGATCGAGGGCGGCTCTTATATGAAATCGCGACTCTTAATTGAAAAAATACGGTATTATTAACACGTGTGTGTTACTTCAATTTTCAAGTACCTAAAAAATACAGTATACACCAATTTTATATAGTAATTTCTGTAGTTACAGTTGGATTTAAGTGATGCAACTTAATTTCCTTACAATTGTAATCTCAATATTGAGTGTAGAAAAAAAAATATTGAGTGGGAAAAAAATGGTTGACATCAAAAAACACTAAATGAATGGTGTTTAATTATTCAGAAAAATATAAGAGCATAATCTGCACATATTTATGTCACGGCCCGGTATCTACGCGCTGTTTTCCCTCACCAATTGTTGTGTTTGTGCGCGTTATTCCGTGTGTTCCTAACCATTGTTTTGTTAAAACTCTTAATAAATCCTAAACCTAATGTAATTTGAGTTTTGTCTTACCTTCATTTCCTATTCATGTTTATCTCTTGATTTGGTCTGGTGTGGCTCAATTCAGCCACATCAGACTAGTCTAAGTTGTGTATTTTCCACTGTTACTCCTCCTGATTTCATTTAGTTTATCCATCCTAATTCAAATGTCTGAGTTACTCACGCTTAGTCATCGCGTTAATTATTCACCAACGCGCTTGATTGGCTCAGATTTGATTACCTCATTGGCTTTACCTCTAATTCTGTATTGGATCTGGCCCAAGTTCACTTCAGAGCTGTTTCAAGCCAGATTCAATCAGAAGGTACAAGTCCATGAGCTTAGTAAGAGCCTTAATTGGCCGGAGCATTTGGCAACCTTTCTCCTGTGTTAGCTCACAGTATTGACTCCATGCCATTGATTTACGCATGTTGAGTATGTTCATTGTCATATCGCGTGTTTAATTCCGCGTGTCATCTTTGAATTCCTTTCCTTTCGTTGATCCTTTGTTTTCTTTACGATTTTATGCCGCTGATACGTGCCGAAGGATTGCAGATATGATTCAGTTGATCAAGAGTTATTATTTTGTCTTTTGTGCGCGATTAGTGCGCGTTTGCTCGGTTTGGTCGCTCCGCCATTAGGGGCCCCAACCAAACTTAGTATAAGCCACGTTAGTGTAGTTAAGTCCACTCGTGAGCATTCTCTCTTCCATTTTATAATGTCAACAGACCCGGCAAAATTTGTGAATTGATCGAGTAAGGGGATTAGCTTGCCGCCACCCTCCAGGCTGCTAATCATTGCCCGGGCCTTTATTCGGGACCAGGCTCTCCTTGTATCGTAACCGGCGCGCTTTTCAACCGTGGTTTAACCATCGTAAACAACCGGTTCATGACATTTACTTAAGTTTTTAAATGCTATCTCTTTGTACACACCAATATTTTATAGCAATCGCTATAATTGCAGTCAAAATTGAGTGATGCAACTTAATTCATACAATTCCAACCAAAAAATGTATGTTACGTCAATTGTCAAGCACCAAAAAATGTATGTTAATTCAATTGTCAAGCACCAAAAATGTGCATACCATGTTGTATCACCTGCTCCTTCCACTCTGGTTCTGAGGCCGAAGGCTCTCAATAGACATATTCATCTATCGAGAAAGGCCACGACCGTCATCAGTTGACCCGACGGATTTGGCTGCCAAGTAGCGCACATTGCTGCATTCCTTTACCTGAAAAGCTATTTTTTGCCTAAATATACATTTTTAGAATTTTCAGAACATTCATCTGCCTCCCAAACCTAATTTATCTCCCAGATTGAGTATCTTCTCTCTTTTTGAAACAAACAAGCAACCTTAACACAATAAAATGGCTTTAATAAACACATAATGAAAGATTTTCTTTTTTGTTTTTACTTATTCTGTAGGAAACATACTTTATATACTTGTAATTAACGGTTCTTCGAACCCAAAAACGTAATAAACACATTGACATGTCAGGTACATCAGTTTACACAATTTTAATTTGAAGTTAGCAGTTGGCAGCTGATTTCTACACAAATCCACGTCTGACCAGATGACAACCGACCTTTACAAGCTCTATCCCAATAACAATGAGCACGGTAGCCCAATTACTAACCTGTGACGGGGCTACTCCGTTAGGGTAATTTAGGGACTAATTACCCCACGCATCCGGACTAAACAAAGCGCAAAGCACAGATGCCAACACTACATCCAAGAGACAATGTTATGTGCTCCAATTTGACACAAAACATACTGTTAAAATTGCAACATTGGTCAGATATTTCGCTTTTCATCATGGGTACAAGCCATTGAAGAAAGAAAAAAGTAAAAATCTCTATACAAATAGGTACCTATACTCTTTTCACACTCAAGGTTGACCCTGGAAGCTGGGCTCCCATTGGCCTACTTAAAGGTCATGGGAAGAGAAAAATAAAAATTGAGGAGAAGATTGTTTGTGTCATTATTAGACCAAATCTATTGTTGAAACGTGTTCAATTGTTTCGAGATTGTTATATCGTTCGTTTAAACGTTGTTGTGATCTCAAATGTCACCTTTGCAAATGAGATACAACGGGTTGCCACGACGGGTCTTATCAAAACCTGAATATTCTTCTAATATTCTAAAACAAATAACTTCACAAATGAGGAGAAATATTAATGTTTAAATTAATACTCCTTCTCAGACTAAACTCACTAAAATTGACTACTTAAATCTGGTTTGGCTAATAAAATACACTTTCTTTACTTAAAATGACTATTTCTGTTTATTCATGGTGCAAATTGGGTTAATTATACAAATAATGTTAAATTAAACAATACTACTGGAAATAATGCAAATTGTTAGTAATAATATGGAAAATAATAGAAACAATCTTCTCTCGCGGCGTGGCTGGCTTGTCAACGTCGCGCTTCTCCTTATTATTGCGAATGGCGTCAAATAACACTCGCAAAGGCGAGAATAGTGCCGGGAAATCCGGAAAGGACGTGCTTTCGCACTATTCAACGCTACTCACGTCACTGCAAACTCCTCCTCGACGGTCAGTGGTTCGGGTAATTTCTCGGGCTTGAGAAATTCCTTGGCGGCTGGTCGTCGTGGTTCGTCTCGGGCGGCGCCTCGCAATTCGGGTCCCGTGGTGGTTCCGTAAGCTGCGGCGATGTCGTCCGTCTCTCGTGCGTCTCACACAGTGAATCTCGTACAAGTACTTGATTCCTTCTTGATTAAACGCTCAAGGAGGCGCCCGCTTGTTAAAGTCCAAGGCTAAGACTCCCTTGCTCTGAGTGCAAAGATAAACTCCCAAATTGTTACACACAATTTGGCTTCAAAACTCTGAAATCTCAACTCAAACTGGCTGTTTGAGCAAGATAAATCTAGCTGACAAATCCTGTGCAGCAAGACAAATATCTAGCTAATGAATCCCAATTAGCAAGATGTAACCTAGCTGCTTTACCCTATCAGCAAGGTGAATCCAAATTCCTTTGGTGCAGGATAATCACAATCATATTATTACTGGGTTTGTAGAAACACTGGAGCAAAACATGACATGACTGGTACTGGTGAAAAGGAGACTTGAACTGAAGTTTGGCTGAGAATTCTCCCAGCATCCAAACCTCTAGATTGCCACATAACTCCTTTTAAGCAAGGTGTATTGCTTCATAGCTCCCATCCAGGGAACAGGATGTACGTCCTGTGCTGCATCCAGGGCTGGTTGTCATGCCATCCAAGCAGGTGATCCAAGTGACTCAAAATTATGCAATGTGGTGTAATAAAGAGATCATCATTTATAATTAAAATATCACATTAAATTCTTTATTCTTTGTTTTACAATGATTAAACATTTGGGAAAAACGATATGATTACTCTGAATAGTTCTCAATTTAGTCCACTATGCAAAACTCTTTACTTATAAAAAAGAAACACGATAAATGCTGATAGAATATGATAAAACACGTAAAAACACTAAAATGTCTTTTCCAATCCTCTTGGTGACCCGTTGGCCACCACAACGTTTGAAAATTCTCAAATGTCCTCCATTTTTAGTTTTCGAAAGTTTCCAAAAGTTGCCGTTGGTGGCGCTATTTATGACGTCATCGGCGACAAACAAGCAGCTTTTTAGCATGGGCTTGGCTTCATTTAAGAGCTACGAAATTTTTTTTCCAAATTTGACAACACTGTTAGGTTATTGGGATTTTAATATTCAGTAAATATTCCAATTTGCTATTTGTTGCAAGTGTATAGGTTCAAAAGAACTAATAATAAATTTTCGTAGCTCTTAAATGAAGCCAAGCCCATGCTAAAAAGCTGCTTGTTTGTCGCCGATGACGTCATAAATAGCGCCACCAACGGCAACTTTTGGAAACTTTCGAAAACTAAAAATGGAGGACATTTGAGAATTTTCAAACGTTTAAACAAACGATATAACAATCTCGAAACAATTGAACACGTATAAACAATGGATTTGGTCTAATAATGACACAAACAATCTTCTCCTCAATTTTTATTTTTCTCTTCCCATGACCTTTAAAAATGCAATGCAATATAGTTACATTGCAGTTCTACGTAAGCTTCCAGGGTTAACCTTGAGTGTGGAAAGAGTATAGGTGGTATGTCTTGATATATCTTTCATAATGAAAATAAAAAGGTAATTTTCTAGTCAGTTATTTTCAATTCCTGTCATGATTTAAAAAAGTTATACAAAATCTTTGTGACTATCACTCGTTTTAACTACACAACATCATTTGCTCGAAATGAAATTGAGGCATTCCTTCAATAAACACAAACATTGCAGCTATCCGCTTCCAACAAACAACATTCCTTACTGGGTCTTGTTCTTTGAACTATTCAATAGGAGCATGGCATACAACTCATATGTAACATATTGCTTTTGTGAGTTAATGATAGCTGTGCCAAAATATATCACCTTATTATTTACGTGTAAAGATTTATCCTTTGTTTATAACTTGTGTTGTAATAGATCAACTGATCACTGCTGTGGTGTGTGCGGATTTGTTCGCTCATGTCAAATCCCGATGCTTTCCAGATAGTCGGAGAATGTTCCGGAACAGAACTCCACGCCGTTGTCCGTTCTAATAGTCACTACTTTTAGTTCTAAAATCCGCTCCACTCTAGCAACGTAGGCTTGAAAGAGACCAAAAACTTGATCCTTACTTGTCATCGGATAAACTGTCGTGTGTCGAGAGAAGTCATCCGTAATAGTCAAGAAATACGCACACCCGGATAATGACTTTGTGGGCAGACCAAAAGCCCCTTGGATGGATTGTTCACCGGCATCGCTCTTGACTTGGGCAATGCGTCCCTCTTCAGCCACCAACTTGGCTTCAACTAGGTCTAAGGTAAACTTGGCGTCGTCCCATCTGTATGCACTGTACGATAGTCTGATAATCAGGAGTTAAATGACGTATTAGTTGAAATGCTTATAAAGATCGTCGACTTTATGTTTCATCAGTCCTTCTATAATTGAGTCGTGACTTTTCGAATTCTGGCTGTGAAGACACCAATCGTCTCGGTGTCAGAGTCATATCGAAGACCGAAGAACTCGTCCAGTAACTGGACAATCCTTGCACAGGATACAGGTTCAAAGTTCGTTTTGAGGATCTTCCAAGCTTCTTTGACAATCTTAGTGTTGCCAAGTACGTAGCTCTCGATATTGTTTTTCAATGGCATAGTAAATCATTGAAAAAGCACGGTCTTTTCTAAAAGCATTGTCCTGTTTCTCTCTCCAGGATGCGGTGGCTTCCACTAGCGGAATCTCAGTCCTTCCCACGAAGCCCCAGAAGCCCTGGTACATTAATGCTATTTTCATCTGATCCTACCAAGTCGCATAGTTGTTGCGGCCAAGCAAGGCAATCTTCTGGCCAGCAATCTTGTTGTCTTTCTCCAAATCTGGTATGATTGTTGAACGGTGTCGTATGAAGTTCACAAAAATTCCAAACAAATTCCAATCCGTATGGCACAGGATGTAGTTAATCACCGCACACACACAACACAAGTCACTTGAAAAATTGGATCGCTTTACATGCAAACGAGGTTCAATGGGAAGAGAATTTAATCTTGTCCAGTGGGCGCCGCCATCTTGGAAAAACTTGAAAACCTGGCAAGTTGACATGTAGAAATTATGTTTAGGTTCCCAAACTTAATCTTTGTTAATCCTGTCTTTATATCCACTTCTAGCTAATGTTGTGGCCTTGTTAACATAAACATAACCTTGTTAATTTAGTGGAATCAGTGAGTGGACATAAAGTAAGTAGACTATTTTTATTGCCCGGAGAAAGGTTGAGAAGCAACCAAGCCGTTTTTAATACTCAAAAAACAATGAAAAGGGAAGTGGCGCCCTCTCTATACAAGAAAAAGTAAACAGAAAACAGTACAGCCTATAGGCAGAGAGGCGCATTAAGTAAAACATAATAACAAGCAATAATGGTAAATAACAATATGACACTTACAATATTATACACTTAAATATCAAACGATACAAAATGCGTATACATGTCTAACATGTTTAACACTTCGATCACGTGGTCAGTGGTTGGACTGTGTGATAATATGGTGGACACGCAACCCCTAGACAACCGCAATAAAGATATAATCAACCCATACTGTGTGTTCTCTGTGTTGTTCTTAATCGTGATTGGTGTCCAAACACCTCATGGTCCTCCCCTGGCCGTGAGGCGACCAACTGCCACTCCAAACAGATCAATACTAAGCGATCTTTACTATAACACAACCAATGTCAAATCACTCTAAACACCAAACACACTGCACTGTCATTACACTACAATTTTTACTTCATTTGGTTTCATGTGGTCACACCTTTTTACACCTCATGTGCCAAACTTTTTCCAACTTTTACTGTATCATATAAAAAACTGAAACGTTGAAAACTGGACAGTTTTGGTCGCCGTATTCGTGTACACAATATTGGAAAATTAAATAATTCAAAGATAAATAATAACCAACGACGACATTTATAATTGGAACTGTCCACGCGAATTGAACCAAAAGTAATTTTCAATCTAAAAGCCATGAAATTTTAATCGTTAATTTGTTGCAGCACCTCCCTGGCGTCCTTACGTCTACCTAGCCAGCGATTCGTGTTTTCGTGTATGTTTTAAGGTTAAGAGTGCCTCTCACTCCTAGGTCATCATTGTCTAAAGGTAAGAAAACCCATTGTCTGGAGAAAGTAGCGACATGCAATTTAGGAAGTCCGATACGGCTTTAATCACTTTATTTAGTTTCTTTTAGGGCGGGGACCAAATGCCCGCGTCCTTAATGCGCGCATTAAATAAGTGCGCGTCTTAAATGAGTGCTCGTTATTTAACTTGCTTACAATTTTAAATTATTGTTGCCATAGTTATTTTGTCATGAACCGGTTGTTTGTGATCTTTAAAACCGCGTTTGAAAGACGCGCCAGTTACGATACAAGAGAGCCTGGTCCCGAATAAGGGCCCGGCAACGTTAAGCAGCCTGAAGTGTGGCGGCAAGCTTAACCCCCTATTCGATCATGTTACGAATTATTACCGAGTTTGTTGGAGTCTTAAAAATGGAAGAAGTAATGCTCACGTGCGGAATTAACAACGCAAACGTGGCTTAGGCTAATCTGGCAGGGACCCCTAATGGCGGAGCGGCCAGACCGAGCAAGCGCGCACTAATCGCGCGCAAAAGACGAAATAAACAACTCATTAGCTACTTGAATCTAACTTCTAGTCCTTCGGCACGTATCAGCGGCATAAAACACAAAAGAACATCGAAAGGAAAGGAATCAGAGATGACACGCGGAATTTAGACGCGCGATATGATAATGTAAATCCTCAAACACGCAGAGTTAACTTGCATGGAGTTACTGCGAATTAACACAGGAAAAGTCGCCAAATGCACAATGGCCATTTAAGGCACTTACGATAGCTCATGGTCTTACGCCTTCTGATCAGACTTGGCTGAAACAGCTCAGAAGTGAACTTGGGCCAAGTCCATCACAGAAGACGAGGGGAAAACCATGAGTCAAGCACGCGTAAGCCAATCAGGCGCGCTCGTGAATAATCATCGCGATGAGTCAGTCGCGAGTGACTAAACATTTAAATTAGATAGGATAAGCTAAACAAAATTAGGAGGGGTAACAGTGGGAAATACTCAACATAGACCAGTCTGATGTGACCAAATTGAGCCACACCAGACCAGGTCAAGGGATAAACATGAATGGGAAATGAAGGTAGGACAAAACTCAAATTATATTAGGTTTAGGATTTATTGAGAGTTTTAAACAATGGAACACACGGGATACGCGTACACAAACACAACAATTTGGTGAGGATCACAAGCGCGTAAATGCCGGGCCGTGACAATTTCAATCCAGTAACTTCACAAGAACAAAGGAACAATCAACAACACAGCATCAATATTGCTTTCACGGTCTTCTGGGTCTGTGATCAGGTAAGTGTTCTGAATTTTATTCTGCATTTTCTAAGATTGTAGCCTTTTTGAATAGAAAATACTTGTTTTGTTTTATCACTAGAAAAAACGCCAAAAAAATCTATATTTTCTTGAGCTTTTAATGACTATGTACGAGATTTCATTAATCTAGTTAAATTTTAATTGTTGGATTTGAGTCTAGTGGTTTGGATAGAATAGAAGTCACTTAAGAGTGAGCTTTCCAGCCGTGATCTTGAATTTGACCTTGATGGTCACATCATCGTATTTAAATCTAAGCTAACTAACTAGTCTCGTGGCCGCCGCATCCATGTTTGCAAGTTGTCCAATTACTGACCCACCGTGGTAACCAAATTCCGCCGCTAATAAATATTGCAACGACATTGTTCAGTAAAAATAACTACTAACACTTTGACATGTGTTGTTTAATTAAACCAAACATTGTGATAAATTATCAATTCTTTTGTTGTAATTATGTCGATTGACAGTAAAGTAAACAAAAAAAAGGATTGGTGACTTTTCATACTGCGCCGCTTGATCGCGCGACACTTCATCGCGGACACTTCATCGCGAACACTTTCATCGCGCGGACACTTCATCGCTCGACCTTTAATCGCGCGCCAATTAATCGCGCGACAATTAGAAGCAAAAAAAGTGTAATTTTCAACATGCTCCTCGCCGTGACCACTTCCGGTCTAAGTAAGCACCCTCAAGAGCCTCCGGGTCGGCGCCACATCTCGGACGCCACCTTCAACCAGTTCCACTCGCTCAACCTGGCGCAGAACCACATCGAGCACATCCCGCCCAGCGGCAACATCCTCGTCAACATCAAGAGCCTCAACCTCAGCCACAACCGCCTCGCGCCCGAGTCCGTGCGCAAAATCCGGACCGTGCCCAAGACCGTGCGCCGTCTCAACCTTGCCGCCACGGGCGTCGACAAGGTGCCCACGCTCGAAATGCTCTTCCTGCACCTCCGGCACCTCGACGTGTCGCACAACCCGAACCGTGCTCTTACCAGCATGCGCTTCCTCGACGTCAAAGCCATTCTGCATAATGTGCCGCCATTGCGCGAGTTCTCGGTCGAGATCATGAAAAATTACACTTTTTATGCTACCAATTGTCGCGCGATTAATTTACGCGCGATTAAAGGTCGTGCGATGAAGCGTCCAAGCGATTAAAATTCGTCGTGATGAAGTGTCCGCGCAATGAAAGGGTTCACGATGAAGTGTCCGCGATGAAGTGTCGCGCGATGAAGCGGCGCGGTATGAAAAGTCGGGATACCCTCCACGTGTTTGACCCATTATATTTTAACGATATCGGTAACTTGAATCATCATATGTCAAGAAAATGGTCACTTACAGAAACTAAAAACAAGAGCTCGGAAATCTGTTTAATTTGCCATAGATTTATGGTGGATCTGTAATTTATATTGCATGTATCAAATTTTGTTTCGTATGGGAATCTGTGCTGAAATTAATTGGAAGAACCTAACAAAACCAGGAGGCTCTTGGACGTATCGGATATGTTGGTGATACGTTGAACGTGTAAGAAAATCATGACTCAGTGTATTAATAACCCTGTTGTATTTAAAAGAACTTTTTATTTTAAATAAACACTTATAATCTCTTAACCCTTCCAACTTCTGTTGGAAATCGCTCGATTCAATGAATACCACACCTTGCAATTATGATACACCCTTGGGTGTAAATTTATTCCTTGATGGAATTTTCAAAAATGTGTCAATTTACTCCCCTACAAAGGAACTGGACACCTTGATGGTGTAAATTTACTCCACTGTGGAGTAGCGTTAAATTTTACACTTTTTACCAAAAGATGTAATTCTGCTATTTTACACCTTGTTGGTTTACACAACAATGACTATTTTCAAATTATTAAAATAAAAATTTCAACCAGTTTGCTCGCAAAAATCGTTCTCACTAAAAGGTCAAGAAATTAAAAATTAATTTAAAAAAAAAACTTGTAAGCAACATTTGCTACTTTGACAATATAATTATACACAACCATCTTTTCGTTATTTTAACATATTATTTGAAAATGATGTGGTGACAACTTGATTGAACCGACAATTGCTAGACTGGTCATGTCAACATCTACAGTGTGTAATTTCCTCATTATTTATTCAAATAACACGTTCAATTCTAAAACTTGTTGTTCCGTTGTATTTGCAGGATGAGGATTTCAAGGTGTAGAAATGCAGCTGCAGCAGCAGTAAAATCTAAAATCCGTAAGATTGTACAACAACAAATGCCACGACTATGGATGTTCGAAGAATCATTTCTCGCATTACAAACGTTAATCGATCCCATGAAAAGCGCTAAAATCAAATTTGTTTGGAGTATACTTCTAATGAGCTGCCTCGCACTCTGTTGCTATCAAACTGGGCAGAAAATCAAATATTTTTTTTCGAACCCCATCGCTACTGACGCGTATACAAGAGACACAACCCAGATGTCATTCTCAGCTCTGAAAATGTGCACGCGTGAAAACACGTATGTACGACATGTATGGAAAAATATTTTACACTCAACACCAAAAACTGTGTTTGAGTGTGATAATAGTCTGATGAATTTATTTGCAAATGAAAATGTTAACATATCTGCATTATGGGATATTGATACTGCTGTATTAAACAAAATGCAATTTATTTCGGTAAGGAAATCTCGATTTATTTTGCCAACTGAAATGTAAAATACTACCACATTTCTTACAGAAATCTACAGACAAACCAAATATTCAAATAAGCAAAGAATTGTCAGTTTTTGGAACCTGCGTTGTGATAACAGTTGGTAAGTTATGATCGACCATTAACTGCAATAAACTCCTATTACAGAGTCATTGGGTGTTTCCTAGAAAATATTACGGGTCGAAATTTACATGGAAAACTGAAAATGTGGTTCAATCGACCACAATTCTGTCCCCCAGGCATACTTTTTGTAAATATATTCACTACAATGACAATAGCAAATTTCAAACATTAAAATTTATTAAAATTATAGATGTCAAGCCCTAGAACAGGTAGATCTGATATCTCAGCTTCTATAAATTCAAATCAACTAATAAGAAGTAAATTTAGTTTGCAAGAGGTATTTACCATCACCATTTGATTAATTCCCCTACCGTCTTCTCCAACGTGTTACATTACATACATTTTATGAGTACAGTATGATATTTGTTAAAAGAAACAACCAAAATAAGTACAAATTTAGGAATAATAGTTAAAATGTTGGAAAAAAACCCACAGATTTAGGGCTCTGACAAGCAATGTTACATCCCCTCTCTTATTCAGACAACTTTCTGGGACCCATCCTATATGTTCGGGCTACAAAGTACAGTCATGAACTAAGGATAACATGTTCAGAGTTTTTTGCCACCAAAGGCCAACATAATGTATACATAACCACACTGTATTCTGGGATGCAAGTAACAAACATCCTTAGTTAGCAAGCAATGAATGACCCGTGATTGCTGTGATCCAATCAGCACACAAAACCACAAATCATAAGGAAATAACACACGGATACGTGTCTATTGTTACGCGCCCGGACTGCGCTGAAAAGCAGCGAGTCCGCACGCTTAGTGTTATGTCTAAACTCCTGAATTTCCTCACCAGTTGACATGAGTTTTCAGAATCACTCACCAGTCGGCGCTAAGCTGTGTTTGCACTCGGCACGACTGGATTGTTCAACTTTGTTAAATGGGGAAAAACATAGTTTACCTGCTGGACAAATTAAGTTGAGCAGGGCAGAACTGTTTGGGATTTGAAGTGATCAACATCATTGGCTATGCTCTCTCCTAGCTTTTGAGAGCAGCACCTTAAGTGCTTGGTCTCTCTAGCTGAGGACCCAATTATTTGACTTGTTTTATATGATTGTCATTCATGCCTTTTCTTTATGTTTAAGTTAACTTAAGATTTATTTAAGTTTATCCTAAGTTTTGTATTCATTTCCCAATGAATTTGATTTGAAGTTAAAATAAAAAGGTTTTCTTCATTTGTGTCACCAAAGGCTCTCAAAGTCACTTGACATTAAAATAAAAAATGGTATGTGTCGTTCTCGAAAGCCACACGTAACACTATACTGTATAATCCTTGGTTCATGGTATGTATATGCCCTACAGAACAAACATTCCCTAGACCGGACATGTTTGTGGGACCCGGTAACAGCTTACACTGTATGTAATTATAGTTTATATTTCTGAATACATCATCTAATCCATGCATTGACGAAAAGGATTTTATCAAATGTCAAGAGAAATGCCTTCAAGATTTTTACAGTCAACAACCTTGCAGGTGAGGGATAACTTTACTCACAGGAATAACCATTTTGAATGAATTTGTGAACAAACATAACACTAATAAAATTAAATATTATTGTTTATTCAGATTGCCATTTATGAGTGGAAAGACAGGCGCCACATGCAATGCTTCCAATGGTACACATAAGCTGTACAATAGCATTTTTACTAAACTACGGAAAATAAACTCAGAATTAAAGTGCTTGTGCCACCGAATGTGCACTCAAATAGAAGAGATAAAATTCCACACATTTACTACATCAGATGCCCCATTGACAGAATGGGAACAAGAAGCAGCATCAACTGTTATTGAAGTCATCAAAGAAAGATTTGCTTATGGATTTGTCGATCTACTCATTGATGCAGCCGGAAACATTGGCCTTTACCTCGGGATGTCAATACTTTCACTTTTGGATTTGATCACATTAATTATAAATTATCGAAAACGTAAAGCAATGTCACGGAACAATAGTAGAATTTACCTCAAAGTATGGCATTATCTGCTCAGAACAAAAAGCCATTTCTCATCCCTACTAAAAGAAAACAAGCCAATTCCTCGCAGCCGTATTCAAAATATATTGGAAAAGATTGTTTATCTCGGCTGCACCTCTCTGTTTGTGGTCATGATCTATTTCAAATTGATGACTTACATGGCATATCCCATACGAATAAACATTGCAGTCGCAGACGAAGCAAATGTAACCTTTCCAAACATCACGGCTTGTGTAATAACGAATACAACGATTATTAAATTGGAGAAGATGTATGCTGATGAAAATAATCTGTGTCAGAGTGATTGTCCCATTCACATGTTGAGCCTACTAGATCTAAAAGGAAAAAACCTCACAACAGAAGAACTATGGGAGCAATCCTCATCTTCAAAAGCTGAAATCAGATATGATTTTGTAAGTAAGATTATGCAACTTGCCAGATAGTCATCTTATAAATGTTACCTTTTGGCAGGTACAGTTTTTAGACGTTGAAATAAACACCCCAAGAGGAATATGTACACATTACTTAATTGGTGTGTATTTAAATTAATGCTGCAGTAAATGATTGCCAAAATTACTTATTTTCCACATTCCCATCGAGTGGCACAGTATTGAAAACAAACTTGTTATTAGTATTGACACCTCAATACAAATCATTTACTGCATTGTATCGAGAATTGTGGACAAAATGCTTTTGACATTTTTCGACTTCTTTTGTTTTTAATATTATTTTACATTACCATATTTTGGAGACCATGAGACACAGTTTGGAAAGTAGACCATAAGTTGGGTGCGTCTTATGGTCCGAAGTGTGTTTTATAATCCAAACTTATGGCCAATCTGGGGAATCCCATGAAAATAATTCGGGCAATTATGAAAATAATGATAAAAAATTAACTTTTAATTTTTATATTTTAACATTTTAAATCTTCTGGTACTACGCATCTTATCATTCAAAAAGTTTTTTTCTAAGAATTGACTGATAAATTTTGGGGTACATATTAGAAGTCACTTCCTTTCGTCGCCGCCGTTTTTAGGCTGAATCCGCCTCACGTCAAAGGTTTTTTTTTCTCGTATTTCTAAGAATGCCTAACAAGGAGGGCTAGCACCCCTTGACCCTCGCGAACATGACCTTACCAGTTTCTTTAAGCTAATCTCCTTCCAGGGAGTAATGGTCGGCGACGAAATGAAGGGCGATGAAATGAAAGGCAACAAAATGAAGAAATCGCATTTTTTCGTCCACAAAATATGCGAAATGCCGATTAACTGATTGAATGAACAATTTAATCACAATTCCTCTTTTTGTCTAGATGAAACTCAGTACAACGGCCAAGCCACAATGCTTCTGAAACATTACGAGGTTCCTAAATTGATGTTATATGACCAATACTACGAGGTAAAAAAAAGCACATCAATCAGACATTTAATTTCGTATGTTAATTGATTGTCACGTATCACAAAGTTTTTCATAACAACACGAGAAGACCAAGATTTGGATTTGACTTCAAATGCATTATTACCATTCGGAAGTGGCGTTGTAGTAGGCATTGCGTATTGCATGATAAAGGTGAGACAACTTGAACATGTCATACTTTAATCAAACACATCAATTGGTTCCAAACTCCAAAAGCCATTACTTGACTGCATTTATACAGTGTTCCAAGCGAGTAGTTTTTATGGGTCGTAATGGCTCACAAAAACAACTTTGTTTTTGAACATTGAAATAGAGAAAACCACGAGGATAAGTTACAAGTACATGTCAGAAAACTAGGTCCTTAACTTACGAAGGAGCATGGTTCCGAGAACTTATTCAATGAGAAAAATTTGTTCATTCTAATTAAAGAATACATTATTAATCTTATTATACATTCCCTTTAATGCATCATTTTTATTTTCCGATTTTTTTTATAATATTTACATTTCAGATTTCCGATTTTTTTTATAATATTTACATTTCAGATTTCCGAATTTTTTTATAATATTTACATTTCAGATTTCCGATTTTTTTTATAATATTTACATTTCAGATTTCCGATTTTTTTTATAATATTTACATTTCAGATTTCCGATTTTTTTTATAATATTTACATTTCAGATTTCCGATTTTTTTTTATAATATTTACATTTCAGATTTCCTTCCATTTGACTTAATTATATAGTGATTAGTATTATCAACCCTTATTTCATATCTTGTTAATAAATTTTATGGGTTAGATTTTATTTGTCATTTTGGTTTGGCTTCACTCCCCAATTTTGGAATGTAGTTGAAGCAATTAAAGGATTATTGTTTGCTCCAATCGGAGCACCTATATACATATGTTTAATGCTGTTCACACTTGA
The DNA here is from genome assembly GCA_949358305.1 of Strigamia acuminata. Lineage (NCBI taxonomy): Eukaryota > Metazoa > Arthropoda > Chilopoda > Geophilomorpha > Linotaeniidae > Strigamia > Strigamia acuminata. The sequence goes on along the minus strand of OX442314.1, from coordinate 61,166,827 downwards.
ACCACTTATCCAAATAAGTACTCAACTTTTAGAAACTCTTGTGTTCACACTTGTTTTAGTTTACTAGAACTTAGAACAAAATGGCAACTCTTCTACAACTTTACGTCACAATTCTAGTCCTGCCACCAATCTGTCACATGACTGATCTTAGGAAAATCCAAAATAAAAGGATGCCAATCCAACTTTTCAGGATACTGTACTTTCGACATTAAAATAAAGTACTTTTAAATGCATGAAAAAATTTATACAACACATCAAAAGATAGTGAATGAAACAAGCTTTCTATTAAACAACGCACAAGTTTCTACCTCTAACGATTTCTGAAATACAATACAAATAGAAGTTTCTATCTTTAATGGTTCATTACCTACAAGAGGGAAAGCGAACCTCTACTTTTCAGTGGACAACATTTTGCCAGACATAAACAATCTCACTAGTTACGTTTTTGTAGAGATGCATTAGTTGCTCTTAGTAAAAAACGTCACTGATTTCTAAAAAACTAATCCCTAAGTGTTAATGGTCTTAAAACAGATGGTTCACACTTGTATAAATTAGACTTTCTAAAAGTCACAACTTCTACAAAAGTGGTTCAAGTGTGAACTAGGCATTAGACAAAATAAAACTTCAACCCCAGTGAAATCACAACTTTCATGGTGTACACTTTCATTGCATTTTAACTTCATACACTCCACATAGTCCAGTCGGAGTAGTGCGAGCTTTGTTGTCTAAACTAATTGATTGATTGAATCCTGATAGATCACTGTGTTATTATTAAAAAATATAAACTGGCAAATATTTTTTTAAATTTATTAATAGTTTGACCGCATAAATACACCAATACGAAAATGTATGCCACCAAACGATTTCTATCCATGCAAAAAACAATGTTACCGCAAAAAACTGAATGAAAAATTAACATGCCGGTATGTTTGTATTGGAATACAGTATATGCACCCAGTGATAAAAATATCAAAGTTCATAAACCAAACATCAGGAAAAATATTTATTTACTTCTTGCTGTATACACAGGCCCTAGTTCTCTCTTAGGGAAGGACAGGAACTGGATAGCCAAAACACTTTCAGATTAAGTCTTTTGACTTAATCCAAAGGGGGTCTGAACTTGGTGCAGGTGTGAGGGGTGCTTAAACCTTTTACCTAGTATTATGATAAATTACTTGAATATGATCGTAAGGCTGTTTAAAACACATACATATTTATAATAATAAATATATAAAGCTTTTCCTAGCTTTAAACCAACATAAAACTACTCCCAGTTGAATTTAGTGCTAAATGCTAAAAGCACCATCTCATGGCGAAATTAGACATTAATTTACCGAAAAACATCACGATTGTCACACACTAAAGGCAAAAACTGTACCCACCGATCAGAAACATCATCGAAAGGAATAAAAATAAAAATAAAATTTGGGGTACATTTGGCAATAATTAGGGTAAATACGTTGGGAAGTGAAACTTTTATTTGGGAAAATAAACATTAGAAAAGCACTATAGTTTTCTTGAGGTTTTTTTTAGTTGGGAGATTTTAAGTCATTCTTGGATGGAAAATGAGTCAAAGTTAGGGGGTTATTAAATCAAGTCCTATTGTTTTAGACTGAAAGTTTCAGATCAATTTAATAGTGATTAACAGAGCACTTTGAATACCGAAGGCAGATTTGTAAACCGCACAAACCACTAGATCATAGCTAACAAAATTTTTCTCTTCCCAGATTACCCTACATAGACCAACTGCAATATCCCATGTGCAACACTTCTCAATCGGCGAAAACGACTGATTCCATCTACAAAAAGACTTTTCTTGACACAAATGTTAAAGATGCATGTCAATGTCACATTCCTTGCAAAGAATCTAAGTACTCTAGCTTAAAACAATCTGCAGATCAAAACAGTAATTTGACCGTAATAGCCCATTATTTTGAAACAAACAAAATTCAAATGTTTATTGACCGGCTTGAATATGACATTATCTCGTTCATATGCGACATCGGAAATATTTTAAGTTTATCGCTAGGTCTGTCAATATTGAGTGTGGCTAGAAAAATGGAAAAACTAACTTTTCAACATCACCAACAATAATATCATTCGGATGGGTTTTCACATAAATGTCAATGCTTTAAGTTTATCACTAGATCTGTCAATACTGAGTGTGGCAAAAAAAACACCAAACGAATTGTTTTAATATTCAGATATCTACCATTATTAGTTATTACTATTACTACCATATATCTTCAATTAAGAGCAGCGGCTCTAATTGCAATTGGCGCAATGGCGGCACCGAATTTTGTACGTTACGAGTGTACCGTATTCATTATGTAACGTTACGATTTTTCTGTATATGTACAGTACTTGGTCGTTTCCATTCTCATTTGCACCTTAAACCAACATGGCGCCAAAACGATTCTTTGAAGTTGCCTTCAAGCTTAAACTTGAATAGAACAAACCTCAATTAACAGCCGCAGCTCCTAATCGAGGGCGGCTCTTATATCAAATCACGATTCTTAATTGAAGAAATACTTGTGTGTTACTGCAATTTTCAAATACCTAAAATTTGTGCACCAATTTTATATAGTAATTTCTGTAGTTACAGTCGGATTTAAGTGGTGCAACTTAATTCCCGTACAATTGTAATCTCAATATTTAGTGTAGAAAAAATGGGCAAAAAAATTGTTGACATCAAAAAACACCAAATGAATCTGCACAAATTTGCTTAAGTTTTTAAATATTATCTATTTGTAAACATTTGCACTCAAAATTGAGTGATGCAACTTAATTCATACAATTCTACCCAAAAAATGTATGTTACTTCAATTCTCAAGCACCAAAAATGTGTATACCATGTTGTGTCACCTGCTCTTTCAACGCTGGTTCTAAGGCCAAAGGCCCTCAATGGACATATCCATCTATCGAGAAACGCCACGGCCGTCAACAGTTGACCCGACGGACTTGGCTGCGAGTAGCGCTCACTGCTGCATTCCTTTACCTGAAAAGCTATTTTTTGCCTAAATGTACATTTTTAGAATTTTCAGAATATTCATCTGCCTCCCAAACTTAATTTATCTCGCATATTGAGTATCTTCTCTCTTTTTGAAACAAACAAGCAACCTTAACACAATAAAATGGCTTTAATTAATCAAACACATAATGAAAGATTTTCTTTTTTCTTTTTACTTATTCTGTAGGAAACATACTTTATATAATTAACGGTTCTTCGAACCCAAAAACGTAATAAAGACATTGACATGTCAGGTACATCAGTTTACACAATTATAATTTGAAGGTAGCAGTTGGCAGCTGATTTCTACTCAAATCCACGTCTGACCAGATGGCAACCGACCTTTACAAGCTCTATCCCAATAACAATGAGCACGGCAGCCCGATTACTAACCAGTGACGGGGCTACTCCGTTAGGGTAATTTAGGGACTAATTATCCCACGAATCCGGACTAAACAAAGCGCAAAGCACAGATGCCAACACTACATCCAACAAACTGTATTAAGAGACAATGTTATGTGCTCCAATTTGACACAAAACATACTGTTAAAATTGCAACATTGGTCAGATATTTCGCTTTTCATCATGGGAACGAGCCATTGGAGAAAGAAAAATGTAAAAATCTCTATACAAATAGGTACCTAGGTGGTATGTCTTGATATATCTTTCAAAATGAAAATGAAAAGGTAATTTTCTAGTCAGTTATTTTCAATTCCTGTCATGATTAAAAAAAGTTATACAAAATCTTTGTGACTATCACTCGTTTTAACTACACAATATCATTTGCTGGAAATGAAATTGAGGCATTCCTTCAATAAACACAAACATTGCAGCTATCCGCTTCCAACAAACAACATTCCTTATTGGGTCTTGCTCTTTGAACTATTCGATCAGAGCATGGCGTACAACTCATATGTTGAATTCGTTAGTAGTCTCTCGATTTAAACTGTGCTCTGATTTTCACTGTTCATGGGCTGTGTTTCCTCGTCGTTTTTTGCAATTTCTTCGTCTTGAAAGCGAATCGTTCGGGCTTTGTACCACACAACTGCGTCCACAAGGAATGCCAAAAACATTATGGCACTGGACATTCCTGCAAAATAACAACATTTCAAAATCACAGAAAATCCGACTACAAAAACTTGATTACAGAATCGGTTTTTAACGTCGAAGGAGTTACATTAGGCGCGTTCAATCTTAAATGGATTTCTTTCGCTGATTTTCTTGATTTCGGGAGACCGGATGTGACGATTATTACGTCATAAAAACAAAATCGGATTACAGAAAATCCGATTTTGGGAAAGCAACATGTAGGATCACTTTCTTTGATTTCAAGTTGATTTCAGCCATCTCGAATCGCACGCTAATTTTGTTTGAAATGGATTTCGGGAAATTTTAAGGTCGTTCAAAGTTGATATCCGATTTACTTGATTTTTGAAAATCAAGAAAATCAGGATTTCGGAAATCCATTTAAGACTGAATGCACCTATTATCTCGTTCAATTTCAATATGGCCGACAGTTGAAATCAGGTGAAAAACCAAAGAAGCCACCCCACACGTGGATTATAGAATCGGGTTTTCAATAATCTGATTATAAAAAATATGCGTCATTTCCGCCGGGAAAAATCGAAAGAATCGGTTTTTCAATTTGGATTTGAATGCAACTAATGTGATGCGAGGGTAATGTAATGTGCTCACAGCCAATAAGGTGAGACCCGGTCTCACTGGATTGACTGCGATCAAAATCGCACACCAAAATAGTACTAGGTGCATGTACTATCAAAATCGCGCCGCAAAAGTACAGTTATGCGCTGAAAAGCGGATGTGACGTCATTTTTTATGACTAAAAATTAGCATTGCGCCTAATGTGTCTCCAGCTTAAGGTCCATTTCATTTCCATACCATGAAATGACATGCGAAAGGTGGACGGATCGTAAAACCAACAAGCGCCTTGCTGTCCACAGGTGTATTCCCAGATGGAACAAGCAGAATCAACCACAGCACCGTATATGATAGCGCAAGGCACATTTCCTGTTACAAAGAAACCAAATTCAATGAAAATAAAGTCGATTCCCTAAGTTATTAAGACTCACCAAATAATCCTATGGCAAACCAAATCAGACCTAAGGCCATGGCTTTATCTTTGGGATCGACACATCTGAAATATCATTTTATCTCAAGTAAGTACATCTGAAACATCAACAGGCAATATGAAATACCAACCTTAGTGTTAAAAGCATGGAGCCCACTTCAGATGTGGAGTGGATAAAAGCAAAAAATGAAAAAATACACACATACCAAATAAAATTGTCACATTCAAGGGGGCAATTATCCCGCGACAGTGTCATTTCTGGGTCCAGACAATCGCAATCAAAATACTACAAAAGCCAGGAATAAACTGAATGAATTTCTAGAATTTCTCTCGGGGTTTTTACTTTGGTAATTTTTTCTGACTCGTCGACGGTATAATTTGTGCAACCGGCCATGCAAGCGGAGTAGAACATTTGACCGTCCTCGCTGCACACCGGTGCAAACACATCGTTGCACTCGCATGTTGTGTTGCATGATGACGTGAATTCTAAACCACTAGTAATAAAAGGGAGAAAAAATATTATTTATCCGGACTAACTCTCCTAAACAATTACAAGTTTGTATGCACGAGCTAAACCAATTAAAGTGCGAGTGGTAGTCAGGGAAGGGTCACGAGATGTTTGTAGACCATCAGCAATAAAAGAAACAACGCGAGAGAACACACAGTTTGGGATTAATATCTTTATTGCCATGGTTTTCCATGCGTCGTGCGTTCACCGTGTTATCGCCTTGGTTGTTGGATTGCATCGCTACAACCCAACCCAGACCAACCGTTGACCAGTCTGGACTAAGATTGACCCCTTGCTAGTCCTTTTGTTCCTATTCCTACAGTAGGAACGCAGCTCCACTTATTGGTTAACAGCTGCTGAGGACCACTGCTTAATGTTGCCAGTGCAAAACTATTCTTAGTTTGTTCGCCTTGTTTAAATTAAATTTTCGAGTGTTTACCTAGTATTCAGAAGGTCTCGAATTTGACTTCGATGCAATGTTTGCCTAGAATTTTAAAAAGGATGTTAGCAAACCATGTGCAACATATTGTCACGCGGATGGCCCTCTGTGGATGATTTATTGAAGTAAACCAGAACAAAATGCGCGTATAAACCAGCCGGTGATCGGTACGGCTCATCCGTGTGACAATATCTCTGTTTTCTTACTTGCTGCCTTCTTCCAGTCCGGTAAAATGAGATATTGGACATCCGACAAACATAAGGGACATCATGCCCAAAGAATGAAGCAGAGCAGTCACGGCTATCCAACCTGCTACAAACCGGGCGTTAGGTTTGCATATACGCATCAACGTGCCGCTTGCAAAAATTCCTACTCCCATTACTAAAACTCCAGTACCTGAGGAAAGAAGAAAAAAACGTTTCATTCATTTATTTGCTCCAACGATACGACAAATCACAAAAAAAATTCAAGCGTTTAATATTATCAACTTGAACCAATGATTCAATTTTTAAATTACACAAAAAAAAAATTGTAAACTACTCAAATAATTGCACTTCCTCTTTCACATGAGATAGCAGTTTTTTCTTTATCAAAACCAGTTGTAGTAAGGAAATAGCTGAGTTATTTGCTACCAACAATTGCTGCACAAATTTTTCCTGCTAAAATACTAATCTTTTGTTGATAGTTGAAAATTCATGTGTTTTGGCAATGAAGGTAGATTTATTTTAAATATTTCAAAAATGTAAAGAAAAAGTCGACGATTTCCCGGTAGAATTTTGCTTTCGTTTCGAAGCAATGTGGAATTCAACCGTTAGCGTAATCGGGTGAATGTGGGAATACGTAATGAAATTCCACATGATTAGTCATTGCAATGTTGAAATAACTCTATTAAAAATGCCATCCATGTGTAAAAACCTAAAACAAAAGGCACATTTTTCTTTTATCTTATCATTAATTAGTTACTTAGTGACATATTGTATTGAAAATAGAGGTCACTTTTCAGCTGACAAAGGTTTCCTACAACTGGATGCATATCAGGTTACGCTGCTGTGACAGAGCAATCTGTCATTATCACAAAATAACTCCGGCAACCGCAAAAAAAAAACAGGATAAAACCGACATTTAGTACAGCACACATGCTGGTAGAATTACATCTGTGTCATCAATTCACATGTCATGATGCCACTATTTATTACACCCATTGAAACAGCGGTGGAAATTTTTTTTAAACAACATCAACTGAAATTAGTGTGTGATGCAGGCGGTGCAACGTTCAGAATCTGCGTGTCAGAGATTCGAATCTTTCATAGGATTCGGATGGGATTCGGATGGAATTGGGATGGTTGGGATTGGGAAAAATTTAGATGATTATTTTAATAAAAAAGTCGAAAATATTTTAACTTTTGTCCAATTTTCAACACAAAATTCAAAATTTTTATAAAATGTAAAGATTCGGGATTCGCAGATTCGGGGTTTTGGAACGGGATTCGAAAATTTTAATTATACTCTTGTCAACTCCAAGATAAGCCTCACTCCCATTGGCCTATTCTAATTACTACTAACTGTAGACTGTGTACTACCGGCAGGAAAAGTAGTTTTGTTTTTTTTAAATCTTTTTGATTATTATAATAATTAAAATGATTAAAATTTATTTGTATTTTATAATAAAATGTTTTTTCCATTCATAAAATTAAGTTTTATGCTGTTTTTAATTCAATGTACGTGCATGTTCAGTTTATTTATTGGTTACTTTGTCAGGAAAGCAAACAATTTTGTCTGTACTTTTGTCTGTACATCAAGTGAAATTCTGGTGGTTTGGTCTATTTTTTTGTGTCACTAGACAAATGAAATGGCTCGGCCAATGGGAGTGAGGTTTATATTGGAGTTGACAAGAGTCGACAAGAGGTTTCTCCGGCTAAAGCTTAAGTACACTTAAGACTTTCAGATTCTGAATATTCAGAGTCTGAATTTTCAGGTTGTCACTCCGCAAACGAAATGATTCCGCCCGTGCGTTTGGCTGTGCGTTTCTGTGCGCGGAAATTCTTTGGTACACACAATCCATGCACGCGTTGTAATTACAAATGGCAACCACTTTTAAAAAATATTGCAGTTTGATCGTCCAAAATGGATTACTGTATTTTTAAATTAATAATCAATAGTAAATAATAAAATAAATTAATCAAACATTTTTAGTATTATCTGTCTTTGTAATCAGTATCCATCTCCATCTTGTGTACGACCGGTCACGATCGATCGCATTACCACAACGCTTTCTGGGTACTCAGAATTTGTTCGTGCCCGGAAACAATTGAATTTTTCCAGAATTTTGCCAGAAAGAATAGAATTCCAGTCGAATAGAATTCCGGTCGCCAGAAAGTGGTAAGCGGAACTATGTGTACCACGTCGACCAAAACTTCTGCCCGCCCACGGAAAGTGACCATACCGTACACGGAATCAGCTTTACCCTGTATAAACTCCACAAATAACCATCGTGGTTTTGTATTTTTTGAAACTAACAATTTTTACTAATAATTTACATTTTTACCACAGGGCTCCCTTTTTTTGGGGGGTCTAGAAGTACCAACTGATTGCAACATTGATCCAATTTAAATATTAAATCGAAGGAATTAAACATGTGTCAGATATTTCCGTACAAGTGCAGCGGACAATTCGTTGAAACGTGTCAAAAAAGACGCCGCTTGGGCTCTGGAAGTTTAAACTTTTAGCTTGGGGTTATACCTGTCACCATACTAGCCGTTGTAGCAGTTTTTCTAAATTGGTTCTCCAGGTATTTGGGTAAAAAAGTGAAAAGACCCGACATGGGCAGGATGTGGAGAACGGTGCTGGCGGTGCGCAACAGCAAGATTTCGTTCCTAAGTAGACGCCTCATGGTGGCTGGAAAACCTAAACACAGAAAAGAATTTGGTACCCAACGCTGTTATCGTACTGCTTACTCTTTATCTTACTTCTAATGTCCGGTCTCATGTTGTCGACAACGACTTCGGTCGCGTTTTTAGTCGGCACGTGAACCGAATTAGAATTGCCGTCAGCATTTTCTTCGTTTGTTAGCGACGAATTTAAGAGAGAATGAGCATTTCCGTTGGACCGGCTGACCGTGGTGTTTTCCGCTCTGGTCGGTTGTTGGCGAAGTCGGCGAGGAAACGAAAACATGGCGGCGGTGACGAAAAGCAGCGCTCCTGCTACGATGAAGGGACCGAGCCACCAGGCACTGATCCATCGAGGATCTTCATTCGTGTAGCCAGGATCTTCTACAATAGTAAAATGGTCAAACTTATTACAGTTGAACCACGTTGTAACGAACCACGATAAAACGAATTTTTTGTTATAACGAAAACCGTATTTTACCGATTAAGAGTCGCCCTCGAATTGTAGCCACGGCTGAGACACCAAGAATACCGTATTTTTGAAAAAATACGGCATTGTTTCCGTATTTAACCCGCAGCCTGATCACTCACCTGCAATACAAGACACTTAGTGCAGCTCTCGCGTGTTTCTCGGACAGCCTGTTTCGGTCTTCCGACGATGAAGGTACGATTTGTTCGTGACGTTCAGACTTCGTTTGTTACATTAAACGAATGTGACAAACGAAAAACCAAAATTGTAATTGCTGACAAAAATGGCAGTATTGAATAAGAGCCGCGGCTTTTAATCAATAAAATACGGTACTTAAAAATGGTTTGGTTTGGTGGTTGGCCACAGAACACCATGTTAGAAAATTTTGATATCACAAACTTTTGTTGCACCAAACCGATTTTTTGGGTCCATTGCAATTCGTTATAACGAGGCTCGACTGTATTACAATAATATTCAAAAGGTTTACCAATTTTACTTTAAATTGGTTCACGCTAAACTGTACTCACCAAAAGGATTCACATACAACTTAGTGCATCCTGATCCTAGATAAAAACCAAACACTGGGCCTAATATCCTCACACCAATCGTTATACCTGCAAATAAAAATTAAAATGAAAATTAGAATTTTTTTCTCTTTTTAACTAAAAAAAAAAAACAAACAATAGGTTATTATTTTTAGATTCCATTTCCCATTTATAGAATAACATTCTGCACTGCCTGAGTGACTTGTAGAATATAAAAATAAATTCCCGATCCGTCTCCGAAACAAAAAAGTCAAAGAAATCTTTTCCCGCCTCAACGACAAGTCGATAACGACAGACATAACAACTTAATTCCTATTAAAATCAGATAAATTATTATTAGCACACTCGCCGGATTGAGCAATTAAATCACCCTTAATGCGAGTCCAGACTGAAGGGTGATTTGACCTGTCTCGTCTCCAATCACCAAATAGCAAATTGACTCAACTAAACCAGGGATAGTAATTGTGCACCATTACTCTCAATGTAAACAAACATAATGATGCCTCTCAACACTCAAATCACGCTGATCAAATGCTCACGCTTGACCGAAATCAATTATATCCGTCGAGGTCCCTAAACATCTCGCAATTTCGGGCCTCCGAAAAATTGCATTGTGCACACGTCCGCGTCTAGCCTTTTCCTTAAACCTTTTCTTCCGAGAAATTTTTACGCGATCCTCAAAGGCCGTATGTCTGTATACAGTCGAACCTCGTTATAACGAACGGCAATATTAAAAAATTTGCTGACAAAGAAAACTTAGAATAATGAAAGCATATTAACATATGGCAAAGCATTATTGATAACAATAACAGCACACAGAAAAAAGGCTTAAGTTAGGTTTAACATGGAAACACTGGAAACGTATGAAAGAGCATAGGAAATTTTTGTTATTTCGCAGTTCGTTATAACGAGGTTCGACTGTAACGCACTGTAACGCTCGATTATCGGTGTCGTCTGTACAAATAACAATTTAATACTTTTTCTAAATTTGTTGCAACCCCCCCCCCCCCCACATTCAGATTTTCCTCGGACATCCAACAATTTTTGTTTCCTAAAAAATAAAAAATTAAATTATCATTTATTATGTATAAATATAAATAACAATTTGCAACGCCATGTTTTTCTGTTTATTTTTCCCAAGGCTGTTGATTTTCTATCCATGGCTTGTCAAGGCAACTGCGGCCGTGACCATTATTCCTCGAATCAAGGAATAAGTGATGGCCGTGACAGTGGCCTACCCGGTGGGCAAATGCCGAACGTTCTCTCCGCCCGGTTCGCTTCCGGCCTACACACCCACCCAGTACGCCTCATCCCGTGTTTTCCTCGACCGGGCGGTGGTCGTGTCGAGCATGCGGAACAAGGAAACGCGTTCAACAGGTGCAAAAATTCCCACCGCGTGTAAGAATACCACTTTTACGCTAACAACTAAATTTGGTATCGATTTGAGCACGCTGAATTTCGCTTTACATAATTTAAAACTAAGCAAATGTCGTCCGAATTTTAAACGTGTTTCGTTATTTAATTTACTTCTAATTCTATCGAATTGCGTATTTTGCATAAAATGGACTTTTTGGTGCATATTTTATGCGCATAAAACAAATTTTATTTTGCATAAATATCCAGGCTCTAATCATAGCCAATTTTCATTGTGCAACTGATTTTCGTACGCCACCTAGCTAAAAAATGTGGCAACCCGCTGAAATTACCAGTGCTGATAACTAGCCGGGCGGGATACCGCGAATTTCCCAGTGGCCCGTGAGGTTATAAAATTAATTACAAAATTAATTACACGCTGTAAAATACAGATATACATATTTAAGAAATAAAAGTTACATCCCCTTAATTAATTTCCAAGAAAAATCATGTTTCCACCTCCCCTTGGCTACTTAAAGTGCAAATAATAATTAAATTCAGTGGCATAACTCCAAATTGTTAAACGCAGCAGTTAGACCAGCGAGTAGTCCTGTGTGAATACTCTTTGAAGCGAATGCGAATGCGATAATCCAGTTTGGCGATTTTTTTGCGATATATTGTATTCGCGATACATCGCTGAAAATAAGCGGCGTAACCGCAAAATATCGCAAAATTTTGCAAAATATCGCAAAATTTTGCAAAATATCGCAAAATTTTGCAAAATATCGCAAAATATTGCAAAATATCGCAAAATATTGCAAAATATCGCATAATATTGTAAAATATCGCAAAGTATTGCAAAATATCGCAAAAATCGCAATATATTGCAACATTGCAAAACACTGCAATATCACAAAATATCGCAAAATATCGCAATATTGCAAAAATTGCAATATATTGCAATTTCGCAAAATATGGCAAAATATTGCAATATTGCAAAATGCTGCAATATCGCAAAATATCGCAAAACATTGCAATATTGCAACATATTTCAAAATATTGCAATATCGCAAAATATTGCATAATATCGCAAAATAAATATCGCAAAATATTGCAAAAACGCAAAATATTGCAAAAACGCAAAATATTGCAAAAACGCAAAATATTGCAAAAACGCAAAATATCGCAACATTGCAAAATATTGCAAAAACGCAAAATATTGCAAAAACGCAAAATATTGCAAAAACGCAAAATATTGCAAAAACGCAAAATATCGCAACATTGCAAAATATTGCAACATTGCAAAATATCGCAAAACATTGCAATATCGCAAAATATCGCAAAATATTGCAATTAAGCAAAATATCATAATATCGCAAAATATTGCAACATCGCAAAATATCGCAAAACATTGCAATATCGCAAAATATTGCAACATCGCAAAATATCGCAAAACATTGCAATATCGCAAAATATCACAAAATATTGCAACACACCAAACGGCATGGCAAAAGAAACAAATTTTTAATATTAAAAAAAAAACAATTTATATATTCGCACGGGCCTCGCAGCGCGCAAAACCTACCGAAGTAAAGCGGCGAGTCCCTCTTGGCAATGTTGTCGTCGATGTACGGTATCCCGAGCGTGTAAACCGCGGTCCATCCGATCCCAATCAACAAAAGACTAATAAACAAAATGCCCAAAACCAGCGTCGTCGTGCTCGCCTTCCCGATCTTCCCGTCCTCGCACGTCAGCCCCGGGAAAAACGGCGTCGTCCTCGCCAGCCCCGACACGCCCGTCGTATCGTTCAAACTCCCGCACAAATACGTGTCCACCGGCGTCTGGTGCGCCACGTTCATCTGCAGACTGTCGATCATCTGCTTCCCGAACAGAAAGTGCGGCAACGTGCAGAGGAACGAGGCGGTCGCGAACAGCAGCATGCCGCACGCGATCCACCGCGGCCGGTGCCCATGGCCGCCGTAGTGCGTGAGCACGAGCGCCGCGCTGATCTGGCCCACCTCGGTCGCCGACATGATGATCCCGGTGGTCTTGCTTTGGATTTGAAAGAGTTTCTCGATGGTGGTGAGCACGCTCACAAAGTACGTGTAATACATGCCCTGCAGGACGGACGCGAGGCAGAACACGCCGAGGAAAACGTTCTTGTTGGCGAAGCGGCGCATCCACGCGGGCCGCCATGGTCCGAAGCCGCAGCCGTCCTCCTCCGGCGCGGCGGGCTCGGCGGGCTTGGCGCGGGTGGCGACGCACTGGCCGTTGATGGCGGGCGAGTGCGGCGGCGGCGGCGGCGGGGCGCAGTCTCCGTTGCCGTCTCCGTCTGCGTCGTCGGCCGGCGCTTTAATCATCGCTGATTAAAGTGGTTCTGTGGACGGACGATAGGAAAAAGATGTGAAAATGAGAAAAATCACTTGCACTGGGCGCACGCGCCATCTATTTTTCTCGAAAAGCTTTATGGAATGGGGTTGGTTATATAATGCGATTTTCGCGGATGGTAAAATAAATTAATTAAGTCCGACCGTCCGCTAATGTAATTCCGAATAATTGACCTCCGTTCCTGTGACCTTTCGTCTTTAACTTGGCGAATTGGATGACAAAATAAAAAGGATTTTTTTTTTTTTTTTTTTAATTTTGAAGAAAAAAAAAATTTAAAAAAAGATTTTGTCCAATTTGGAATCGAATTTAATTTAACGAGAACATCCGAGTTGGTTTGTCATGGTGGGTCTGTTACATCATTGTCTTTGGGACTAATGTATGCTGTTGTAATGAACTTATATAGAATTCAGAGTTGGGACGTTGGCGCTGCTCACTTTTCATAAGTTCTCTAAGGTTAGGTTACGTTTCAATGATGAAAATGGCCATTATTGACGAAAAACAGCCATTTTTGACGAAAAACAGCCATTTTTGACGAAATACAGCCATTTTTGACGAAAAACAGCCATTTTTGACGAAAAACAGCCATTTTTTAAGAAAAACAGCCATTTTTGACGAAAAACAGCCATTTTTGACAAAAAACAGCCATTTTTTAAGAAAAACAGCCATTTTTGACGAAAAACAGCCATTTTTGACGAAAAACAGCCATTTTTGACAAAAAACAGCCAGTTTTACCATGGAAAATGGCGATAAATGGCTAAAGATGGCCATTTTTTGCCAGACATGCAACAATGCACTTTTCATTTGCTAACTCGTTTACTGGTCAAAGTGTGTAAATGAATATTTGCAGAGAAATTGTATGCAAAAGTCGCATTTTAAACATGTGTAAACACACGTTTTAAAAAGCATTTTCTCTTATTTACACAGAAATTGTACGTAACAATTTCATTTTAAACATGTGTAAACACATTTATACGTTAAAAAATGCATTTACTCTTATTTACACAGACATTGTGTGTAACAATTTAATTTTAAACCTGTGTAAACACATTTACACATCTGAAAAGGCATCTCCAAGCGCACAAATAAGCATTAACATTGAAATCATTATAAAAAAAAATTATCTGAAAAAAAATGAAAGTAACACTTTGTCTACCCCGACTTGTCGACAAAACAACCTGGTCGGCAAAGTAATTGTCGACTAAATGACCTCATGTCATAAAAATTGTGGCAACAATTTTTATGACCGCGATTGTACAGCTGTCTTAAAAAAAACTGGATGTCCACTGTTTGCCGGCAATTGAAATTTTAAGTAATTTCATATTTTGCCACTAGGTGAAACACTAGAAATCAACAGGTGATATAAGAGTTCACAAAAAGTCCCCTACACACGAACGGTTTCCGTTCCAAGAATGCTTTCACAAGGTTGTGTGAGCAGCTGCCCAAGCGGGCTGATCACTTGCCTGCAACACAAGGCACTCAACACAGCTCTCGCACATCATGTGTGTCTCGCGCGACCTGTTAATCCTAATTGAAGAAAACATTTTTAGTTTTATTTTTGTAATTAAGTCGCTGTATCATCACCTGTTGATTTCTGGTGTTTCACCTAGTGGCAAAACATGAAATTATTCACAATTTGAATTCCCGATAAAAACAAATTCTATCGTGTTCTCTAATCTTATTTTCATTGTGGGTAACATGGTCATTTCTCCACATCTGATTAGATAGACAAAAGCACTCAAAAACCAGACATTGTCACCAGACGATAAGGCAGACCTCCTAATGAATGTTTAAAGCAATTAATGACATCATGCAACAACATCAAACAGATAAGTAAACAAACCAATCTGTCACATAAATAAACTTCAAGTTCCTTTTATTTTTTCATCAGCACTGAGAACTAAGATGTGCTTTGTCACTGCAGTCCAAATTTATTACCCGACAAGAACCAGGAAAGGGAAATCAAAGATGTCAGCCTTTAAATGCATTGTTTGATAAATAAATAAATAAATAAATAAATAAATGTAAACATTGGTAATTGCACTTAGTTTAACTCCATTCTGCTTACTCGATGTACAAAAGACTTCCCCACTACTTCAATTGCAGGTCATTAATTCCTTATCCCAATGCTTTGACATTTATTGTTCATGTCATCTCATTGTTACTCTCTGCCACCGGAGATAATCGAGGAGAAAATGATAAACTGTTGCTACTTTTACACCACTGTTGTGTTTACAAGTTGTACACACTATTTGAAAAGAGGTGCATTCATTCTTCGAAAGACGAATTGACTTGTTCGACTTAAGTGACTTCTTCGAACACGATACGACATTTTGACGTCGTACGTCTGAGAAGTGAAAGAATTCAAATAAGAGGATTAAGATTAAGTGGAATTGAAATCACTTGTTTGACTTGTAGAAGTGACTTATCTCTTCAGGTGTTGGCTATTGTTACCGCATGTTGTCGGTAGCCATCTTTTTAGTTCGGTTCAGTTTTTACCGCGTTCGATCAAGTTTAGACAATTCATCTTTTGAAGATTGAATGCACCTAACGACTAAGTCTAAGGTGCGTCCAATAATGATAGGTCCACCCCTGCATTGTTACATAAAATAACTTCTGTGATTGTTACAGAAATGAAAATGGTCACAGTTTTCTAGAAAAGTGAAAATATAGATTTTACTTTTCTGTAAAAATAATCTTGTAAAACACGCCCGTATTGCGCAAACAACATGCTAATTTTAAAAACAAAATGCAATTTGCAGTAAGTAGATTTTTGGTGTTGTACGATATTGACTGCGGTTACCATTTGGTCACGGACAAATGTCATGTTTACCAGAAAACTAACGCCTCTTTTCTCCCATGAAATTTTATTTTTCACTTAACTGGAAAACTCTGTCTATGTGACACACACACAATAGGTGCATTCAATATCGATAAGGAGAAGTGACTTCTCCGTAAGTTGATTAAATAAGTCATTTGAAAGAAGTGACTTATGTTTGAACGCGCTTATTATTTTACTTAAGTGTTTGACTTCTATCCAGTTGTGACAAGTTCTGAGCATGCTCAGAACAAGTATTGCAAATGGCTGTCAAACCAGAACAACGATGGCACATTTATTTACGATTATTCATGTGATTACACAACACAACACTATGTAAAGAACTACTCCAATAAATCTATATTTTACAAGTTGCCGGACCGGAGAAAATACAGATCGTTCTGTGTTAACGGCCATTTTGAATTTGTTACTTGGCATCGAATATATCGATCAATATGATACGACTTTTCCAAGGTAAGTCCAAACAATATCTGATTGCATCAGATGTACTGTTTTAACACAATCAATTGATGTGCCGTTGGTGCGAAACCTAACACATGACATGACATGCGGATTGAATTCGAACACGATAAATATAGCGATTTCATTACGAAATTTTACACCAAATTAATTGAATGTGTATCTAAAAAAAAAACATATCCAATTTGAGCTTTCAATGAATGTTTTTAATGTTTTTAACCAAACTGCAATTATTTTTTCCACCATTGCCCCGGCCAATTATGTTCCAAACTTTAAAGTATCATTGGATGCTGAACTTTGACAACTCAACTTAAAACATGTGTGCTAACTAAAGAAAATAAGCAGCTTAGGCAGTGTTTGGACCTGATAAGCAATAATCTAACGCAATCAAAATTCAAAAATAGATTCTGTTTGAAATGACATCCAACCATTACATCTGCGGATCAACATTTTGTGCAGAATAAACGGTTCAATTTATGTCGGAAATTAAGTTCTCTTTAGGCTAACTTTAGGCCTAACCTAATGGCGGCCACACAACCGCGCGGCTGATGCAAACCAGCGCTTTCACTCAGCGTTTTCAACAGGAGAACTTAATTTCCGACACTTTTGAGAGACAGAAACACCAAAAATCATTTTTAAACAACATTAAGGTGCGTCCAAAAAGTCCGTGGAATGACGATAAATTTGAAAAAAATTAACTTCCAATATTTTGATTTAATTTTCCTTTTAGGATTAACACTGGACGCACCTTATTTCAAATGCTTTACTGAGGGTTGTCTCGATCAATCTTCGAAAACGATGGTCGATTTAGTTTAAAGTTGATAATCAGCGCTAAACTAGGTTAGGCACACAATAAATTTAAATATTATTACGCAGAAAGAAATAAACCTTATCTTATCACACAAAGCGCAACGGCTTTTCTTGACATGAAAACAAGGTCACCATTGAGCTCAATCAAGCGAATATTCAACACAGAAATGGATCAAACTCGCCCATGTGAAAATAATATGTTTGCGATAAACAAATATGCCGAGTTAATTTTTTCCAAAGCAAGGCCATCACCTTCTATTGACGGAGCTTGTTGCCAGGAGACCGAGCGCGAGTCTTTACCTCATGCAACGAAGAGTCGGATGTCACTAAATTTATGAATATTGCAAATCTTATCGGCGAATCATTGAATTAGAGGTCAAGTTCACCCGTTGACCATGGAATCATGTTCGCATATATCGATATATGGCAAACCTTGTGGGAACTCGATTGGCAAACTGAGTCGTTGGGCACACGGATCTAGATCCGTGAACCGAGATCAGTGTTCACGCCGATCATGGATCTATATCAGCAGCTTCGGATGAGATCCAAAACCTTGGTGTAAACAAGGTATAACAACAATGTTTGGTTATTGCAATGATGGTTACATGCAACAATGGCGAATTAGCATTTTATATTGCAAATATTTTGCTATACTGTATAATTGCAATGTACGACTGTGATATCAACAACAGTGGCAAATCAGCAATTAAAAGCATTAAAAAAAGCTTAAAAAGGATTAAAAAGAATTAGGTGGAAGAGTTAATGGTTTTTTAAAACAACCCAACTAGGGTTTCTCAAAATTGAGACTTTTGGAAAAACCGGTATTTCGGTATTCAATATTCGAAAAACGGGTAAACCGGTATTTTTCGGTAATAAAGTAAAATAAAATAGCTACAATGTTAAATGTTTTATTTTAATCGTAATGTTTTAATTGTAATTTTTGTTTATTTTTTTTTTAAAATATTATTTACAATGGGTTGTAGAAGTTTGATGAATATGGGATTGTTTTGTTACCAGGTGTTGAAATTGAGAAATCTTTTTTTTTAAATTGATAAATTGAGTTTATAAGATTTTTTATGTTAAGAAATTTGATAAATTCTCATTTTTATGTTAAAAAAAATCGATATATTCTCATTTTTAAGTTAAAAAATCAATCAATTCTCATTTTTAAGTTAAAAAAATCAATCAATTCTCATTTTTAAGTTGAAAAATCGATAAATTTTCGTTTTTATATGAAAAAAAATCAAATAATTTCTAATTTTTACATATAAAAATCGATAAATTCAAGTTTTAAGCTAAAAAAAAATAGATAAATTCAAGTTTTAAGCTAAAAAAAAATAGATAAATTCAAGTTTTAAGCTAAAAAAAATAGATAAATTCAGATTTTTAAGCCAAAAAAATCGATAATTTTGAATATTTATGTTTAAAAAAATCCCATTTAACTTGTGCTATAAAAACCGGTACTAATACCCTAAACCCAACAGTGAATTTACAATAATTAGATATTTGACAATACTTTCGGTATTTTTTTTTACTTCTTTCTACAAAGATGGAATAGTGGCATCAGTTTTACGTCTACGTAACATTACCGCTAGGTGAAACGTCTCACCTGCGTATTGGCGCCGACCAATCAGGATCGAGCGCATAGATATATATACAGGGTGGTGCAGAAAGTCTGGTTCACAGTAAATAATTTCCAAACCGTTTTAGATGTTGATTCAGCAAAATGATTGTTAAGGTAGTATGTCGGGGGAAATCCAATTATGACATCCGATTTGACCTCTGAGGTCATCTTCAAGGTCATCCATATTGTAATTTGAGAACCGTGACAGTTAGAGCAAAAATGTGAATTAGAAAGTTGTAGAGCATCATCCAATTAGTCTAGAACTGTTCTTAAAAAAATTATTTCTTAGGGAAAAGTTTTGAGAAAAAAAAGTTTGAAATGTTAGTCTTCTCAGCTTTGTAACCTAAAACTATCATGTGGAATGTATTTTCAAAATAAATTATTTCCTTTCTTTTGTATTTCCTCTCATCCACTTGCAAGTACAATCCAATAAAGTGTCTTAATTTAGGATTAGCTTGGTTGCCTCAATAGTTTTAGGTTACAAAGCTGAGTCATAATGCTGAGTAGGCCAATGTTTCAGACCTTTTTTCTCAAAACCTTTCCCTAAGAAATATTTTTTTTTAAGAACAGTTCTAGACTAATTGGATGATGCTCTGCAACTTTCTAATTCACCTTTTTGCTCTAACTGTCACGGTTCTCGAGTTACAATATGGATGACCTTGAAGATGACCTCAGAAGTCAAATTGGATGTCATAATTGGATTTCCCCCGACATTTTACCTTAACAATCATTTTGCTGAATCAACATCTAGAATAGTTTGGGAATTATTTACTGTGAACCAGACTTTCTGCACCACCCTGTATAAAGTGTTTATTATTTTGTAATAAAGCATCTTACAACAATCAACAATCATCTGCAGTCCCGTTGTATCATTTCTGACCTATCGGCGCATTCAATTCAAGATTTGAAACCGGAACGACGATCGAGAAAGTTAAAACGTTTTTGACGAAGATCGAAAATCCACGAAGCAAATAAATTATGACGACTGGAAGCGGAAGTTCGGTCAAAGTCGAAACAAGGTCGAAAAAATGGTGTTTGGACAGCGGAGCACCCTTACACTGTTGTTCGAACGAATCTGCATTATCAAAAATCGCATTCCTTGAAAACTGCACGTGGGTAATGTCTAGTGGCGCGCAATCGGAAATTACCAAAATGGGAACAGCCAAAATTCTTGTCAAAAGTGAGACCGGAATTGTGAATTTGAACTTAGAAGAAACGCTGCTCGTGCCGGATTTGGGAGCGAATTTGATGTCTGTCGGCAAGATCACCGATAATGGATACAAAGTATTGTTCGACGACAAAGTCGCAGAAATCATCAATCCAAAAGGACAAGTTGCGTTTACGGCAAAACGGAAGAAGGGAGACGAATTATATTACATCAGCGACCAAAGCGCAAAACAAGTCGAAACGACAACTCAAGCAAAAACCGAAATAAGAATCTTATCAACAAAAACAGCGCCGTTAGAATGCAAAAAACCAAAGTCGAAAAAATGGTGTTTGGACAGCGGAGCAAACACACACTCTTGTTGGGACGAATCCGCGTTTTCAGAAATCAATTTCTTCAAATCTTCTGAAAACTTGAAGGTAAAAATGTCTAATAACGCGGAATCGGAAATTACCGGAATAGGAACGGCCAAAATTCTTGTCAAAAGTGAGAACGGAATTGTGAATTTGAACTTAGAAGAAACGCTGCTCATGCCGGATTTTCAACACAATTTTATGTCTGTCGGCAAGATCACCGAAGAAGGATACAAAGTATTGTTCGACGACAAAGTCGCAGAATTCTTCAATCCAGAAGGACAAGTTGCGTTTACCGCAAAACGGGAGCGGGACGGTAGATATTACATCAACGACCAAAGCACAAACCAAGCGGAAAACGAAATAAGACTAAAATTTGTTGATTCCTATATTCTATTTTTCTGTATTTCTATTGTAATCGTATTATTATTATTTTCTGTAACAAATATACGTAGACTGAACCATATTTCGAATTGATAAAACAATTTAGAAAATTAAAACCAAAGATTTATAAAACACCGTTTTTTTTAGAATGTCTTCCAAATAAAAGAAAAAATATTTATACACCCATTTTGCATTTTAGCATTTTAACAACCTGTTTCCTAGACATTCGAGCGGCCATTTTGAAAATGTGCCAGTGACATCACTAGCGACCTCTCGCATGAAAACGGCAAAGCGAAACTCCATTGTAAAGCTAAGCAAGAAAACCGCGCGTGAATGCACCGTCTCTCAATTTGCTCGTGCGCAAAAAGAATAGAATTTTTCCGTGCGCCATCACTGCCGGAAAGAATAGAATTCCGCTCGCCGGAAAATTTCCGTGCGTAAAAATTTGCCATTCCTTGCACGTAATTGCGTGTACTTGGCTTCAATTTGTTTAAATTCTCCAAAAGAAAATTTTCACTTTCGACGGCAGGCTTTCGATCAATGAGGGCATGCCCCTATTCCAGAATTCCCAACCGCTTTCACAGAAAGTGCTCAATTCCCTTTCGATGCCGTTAAGGTTCACGACATAACATCATCTCGCCGCAATCCTAAAAAAACACAAACACCGAAAACACGACTTTTTGGATGCAGCTACCGTCTCTTTTAATTGAAGTCAAGGATAACACTTAAGTGTACTTGACCTTCCCAATACCTAAAAGGTCAAACTCAAAAGATATATATATTTTTTTTCTCCTCCTCCCAATAATTATCCCCTCCAAAAAATTGTCTGAGGGTTCTTAAGACTGATGGCTCTTGCCTTGAGCCAAGATAAAGATAAACCAATTTTAACTTGGGGGTCCAGAGTTCACTTTTTCCTCGAGTTTTTCCCCTCTCTGGTGAATTTTTTATATCAATTTGCTATCAGCAGAGCGGAAAAAACTAATTGCCACTTACATCATGTGTTTCATAAGGAAATTGGTCTTAGTGTCCACAAAAATAGGAAATTCTTCAATTTTTAAATCCACAACAATTAATGTGACGTTTCTATTAGGGAACCGGAAAATTTGAAAAAATAACCGATTCTGACCAAAATTGTCACGTCACATTTTGTAACGTTTCAATGATGGAAATGGCCATTTTTGACGAAAAATAGACATTTTTACCATGAAAAATGGCCATTTTTGACGAAAAACAGACATTTTTACCATGAAAAATGGCTAAAAATGGCCATTTTGACGAAAAATAGACATTTTTACCATGAAAAATGGCTAAAAATGGCCATTTTTGACGAAAAATAGACATTTTTACCATGAAAAATGGCTAAAAATGGCCATTTTTGACGAAAAACAGACATTTTTACCATGAAAAATGGCTAAAAATGGCCATTTTGACGAAAAATAGACATTTTTACCATGAAAAATGGCTAAAAATGGCCATTTTGACAAAAAACGACTATTTTTGACGAAAAATGGCCCGACCTTTTTTAGTCCCGGGAGTACCGATTTCCCGATAGTATTTTGGTACTGGGAACCGGGAATTAAAAAAAGGCGGGAAAATAGAAACCATAATTTATATACATGAATTTGAAACATTAAATATATTTGACACAGACAATATGCACCAATCATAAATAAATAAATAAATAAATAAATAAATAAATAACATTCTTCGCAGTCTCAACGTCATCCACATAATTTCTAAAAAATAAAAAATAAAAAATGATAATAAAACCTTGAAATGTGATTAATTAAATTGTATCTCTTTTTACAGACATCTATTTTAACTGGGTCATAAAAAATTATCTATAGTCAACTATAAAAAAAAAAAATCAGTGATAACTATCAGACATACCCTAAATGAAACCACAATGACCTCAAAAAGCCTCTTATACTCCCCAATAATAATAAAAAAAATAAAAAATCCAACCAAACCTTGATGAAATAACACTAAACAAATAAAAATAACACTAGTGCAACTCGATAGATAATTCAACTGAACCCAAAAAACGAGATAACACAAGATGGAAATATCATTTCATTCAGAGCTCACAATTCCAATCTGATAAAAAATAAATTTATTTCACTCATCAAAACCAGTTTGCAGTTAGAAATAACCTCAAAAACAATGGTGGTCTATATCCAAACTATATTCCACCAATTTATCCACCTTTTTCCTGCATTATTCAGCATGTGGGGTGTTGCAGACTTGCAGTTGCATCTTGAGGAAATGTGGAAGGTCAGAGTACAGAAAGGGAACCAAGGTCAAAAGTCAGACATGTTATCACACTCATTAAGAAAAATCAAAAAGAAAAATTTTTTTAAAAATAAAATTTTGTTTCTTTTCTGTTTGGCCTTGACCACCAAAGCCAATGGGAATTGGCAAGGGCAGTTGGTGGTTTGACACTGGTTGCTGTGAGGGTTGCAAATTGGGTCAGTGCAACGCTCCCTCTATCCCTTTGTCAAGGGCAAACAAACTCCCCAACATGTGATTTTTACTTCCTCCTTGCGACCCCATTACCTCATTCCCTCTTATGCAACCACGCACCCTCAGCAAGGTGGAGTGCGGTGAGCCCCAATAATAACCTGTCTCTGTCTGGGGGTGGGGATGTGGCGACATTAGGTAGTTTCGACTTTTGTGAGCGTGTCGATTTGGGGTCGTTTGTTAGAAAAAGGACACAACAATTTGGTTTTAGGCCAAAATATACAATTTTAGGCCAAAAAAAAAAGAATTTTAGACCGAAATAATGCTATTTTAGGCCAAAAAAAACAATTTTAGACCAAAATAATATAATTTTAGCCCAAAAAATCTGATTTTAGGCCCAAAAACTTAATTTTGGGCTAAAAAACACAATTTTAAGCCAAAAAATCAAATTTTAGGTAAAAAAAAAACAATTTTAGACCAAAATAATATAATTTTAGCCCAAAAAATCTAATTTTAGGCCCAAAAACTTAATTTTGGGCTAAAAAACACAATTTTAGGCAAAAAAAACACAATTTTAGGCCAAAAAATCAAATTTTAGGTAAAAAAAAAACAATTTTAGACCAAAATAATACACTTTTAGCCATAAAAATCTAATTTTAGCCCAATAAATCTAATTTTAGCCAAAAAAATCTAATTTTAGGCCCAAAAACTTAATTTTGGGCCATAAAACACAATTTCAGACCAAAAACATTCACTTTTAGACAAAAAAAATCCAATTTTAGGCCAAAAAATCCAATTTTAGGCCAAAAAATCCAATTTTAGGCCAAAAAATCCAATTTTAGGCCAAAATAATACACTTTTAGCCATAAAAATCCAATTTTAGGCCAAAACATTCAATTTTAGACCAAAAACATTCACTTTCAGACAAAAAAAATCCAATTTTAGATCAAATAAATCCAATTTTAGGCCAAAAAAATCCAATTTTAGGCCAAATAAATCCAATCTTAGGCAAAAAATAACCAATTGTAAGCCAAAAAATCCAATCTTAAGCAAAAAATAACCAATTGTAGGCCAAAAAATCCAATTTTGGCCCAAAAAATCCAATTTTGGCCCAAAAAATCCAATTTTGGCCCACAAATTCCGATTTTAGGCCACAAATTCCAATTTTAGACAAAGAAATAATTAAACATCTTTAATTTTTCTATAAGGGGCCCAAAACAAAATTTGTCTAGAGTCCCGAAAAAGCTTAACCTGCCCCTGGTCATCCACTAGCAGATGCTAACCGACCGGAATGAAATTTGTGAGTAGCAGTTTTTTCTGTTGGCAAAATTTCTAGGGGCAGACTGATTTCCAACGTAGGAAACTGCTTACGAATACTAAACTTAAGACCGCTAGAAACCGTTACTCCGCAAGACCAAAGCAGACTTTCATATGAGAACATATAATGAGTTAAAAAAAAATAAATGTTGAAATCAAAAGGGGGGCTTCTTCCCCTCTTTGTTGTTCGGTTAGCTTTTTTTTAATTTTTTTAATTTAAATTTTTTTTTTAATTTTTTTTGAAGAAAAAATGGAAATTTTTCTGAATTTCTAAGTTCCAGAGTCGTAAAAGATAAACAAAGATCAAAGATGAAAATTGTTTTGACTAGGGATGTAAAACATGATTTTTTTAAAACGATAAATCGCTCAATAATTTAAAACATACAATTTTATTTTAATCTATAAAAAACTGAAAAGAAAATCTCCAAATTCCATATATCCTGTTTGACAAATCCTTGATTTAGTTCATCTTGTAACTAGGCCAAATCTCAAATTTAAAAAAATTAAAAAAAAAATTAAAAAAAAATATATGAAATCCCAAAAAAATCATGTTCAACTAAATCGACACCATGTTTTATCCATTTTGTTAATTATTTCCACAAAAAACAATCAAACAAAAACGAAATCATCCGTCTTATTAGCAAAACCAAACCAACTCGGAATCAATCAGGTTTTAGAGACACCTCACTCACCCTCACTGCCACACGGTCGAAATACAATGGAAGCGCACGGCGCGCCGTGAATGGCATCATGGCATCATCCCCCCACCGAGCGGCAGGTGCATGCCACACGACCCTTTGACCCCCCCAATACTCACAAAACGCCCAAAATCACACTGCCCTCGTCCACTCCGTCCGCAATCGTTAAAAATCCATCGCACGACGCGAACAGGCGCTCGCGAGCATGCGCCATTGTCTAATTGCGATCGGTGCGGGGGCGGCATGACTCGCGCGCGCTTGCATATGGAACGATCGCGGGCGAAATTTACTCACGATTTGCGTGTCCCTCCGTCGGACGAGCGATAGCTGCTTTGTCGTTGGCGTGGCTCGTTGCTGTCGCGGACATTTTCGAGTTTAAACGTCAAGATGCCGACCCGACGTGGCGCGGCATGATTCCAAGCTCGGTGAGAAATGCTCGATGGAAAACAGATAGAGGAATTAAAAAGATTTTTTTTTTTTTTCGTGGGGATTTTAGTGGATTTTTAGGTTTTTCGGGGCGGAATTAATGGTTGCGATGTGTGAGAGGGAATCAAAGATGTGAATGGAAAATTTTTCGTATTTATTGATCAGTTTTGGTAGCGAGAGTAAACGGACTAGTCGAATGTGAGGCTACGAGGAAAGTAGAGGGAAGCGGGGGAATGCTGGGTAATTTGGGATTTGGTGTCGTGTGAGGTGTGCCGGAGGAAAATCGAAATAAATGGCGAGGTGAACGAGATTTAACGATCTTGTTTTGTGTGGTTTGTCATTTTGTTTGTTTCTTTTTGATCGTCGTTTGTTTCGGTGGTTTTTTTTTCGTAATGAGACGGATGATTCATCATAGCGATTGTTTTGGGGGAAGTTGCTGCCACACGGTGGTGGAAAAATGAAGTTTTTGAAGTTCGCGTGAAATCGTACTTTGTCTTTTAGAAATTTTCCGAACCAAATATTTTCAAGAAAAATAATTTTTAATTTTTTTCCTCCTCAGAAAGGTCTGCGAGATGAACCCCAGACCATAAATCCGTTTTCAAATAGATTTGTTCCCAGCGACATCTCGTGTCGATTCACGACGGCGGCAAATTCAAACAAGATTCCCACATTTTTTTAATGTACAACGTCTTTACAAAATCAAACTTAAAAAAATATTTTTTTTTTAATAATTCCCAATTACGCGTTAAAAACATTACACGTTAAAACTCGTTTAAAATCGTGATAAAATTGCTTAACGGTTAATTCTTAATCCAAACGCAGGCCGAAAACATTGCATTTTTTTGAGGACCGCATAGTTCTTGTATAGATCCTTATCCATTTCTCTTCTCTCGCCGGCTGGAACTCTCATTTTCTTACGCGATAACTGGTAAAAAGACACAATAATTTCTTTTTTTAATTACCAAAATTACCACCAGTGGCGCATTAAAGCTAGGTTCACACTTGTGTTCACACTATACACACCGCAAGGATGGTCTTGCGGCCAACCGATCACGATCGACTCCACCTCGCGTCGATGGGTAACCAATCGCAAAAATCGTGTACAAGATTTTGAAATCCTAGAAGATTTCATGAGATTTCAAGGATTTTTAAATCCAAAATCTTTGCCTGTGCGAGATTTCCAGCTCGATTTTGCTAGAATTTACAAGACAATTTATAAGATTTTCAGGATTTCCAGGATTTCATGAGATTTGAAAGATTTCGAAGATTTCAGGGATTTGCTACAGCTTTCAGGATTCCACAAGGATTTCTCAGGATTTCACGTGGGTTTCTTAAAATATTTTGCTAGAAATTGCGACAATTTGCAAGAAAATTTATAAGATTTCCAGGATTTCATAAGGATTCTGAAATCCAAAATCTTTGCCTGTACAAGATTTCCAGCATTGGCTACTCCCTCGAGCAAAATCGAGCTGGAAATCTCGTACAGGCAGAGATTTTGGATTTCAAAATCCTTGAAATCTCATGAAATCTTCAAGGATTTCAAAATCTCGTAGACAATTTTTGCGATTGGCTACCCCCTTTGCCCCTTTGACTGATGCAAAATACAATAATTTGCCACTGGAAACCACATTGACCAACATACTTCTCCGATCAAGCGCAGGTTCTCGCTGACGGCGGCCATCTTCATCAATTCGGCGTACTCTCCGTCGCTGTTGTCCACAAAAATCACGAGAGCTTTATTTTTGACAAATTTCAGTAATTTCTAACCAAACAAAAAATATTTAAATAATAATATAATAATTTAGAATAATTTTTGTTCAACATGTACCGCCATTGCAACTCTGATTCGCCCTCTGTCGTATCCCACAGCACTGACGAACTTGACGATCGACACGACATCCGCCCGCTCGATGGCGCTCGCCACGTCGTTCCGAACCGGTTCGTCGAACACGCCGAAACGTTTGTAATCTACCCGAAAAACCTCGTTCGCGTTGTTGCTTCCGAACTGCGACACCAACCGCCCGCAAACGTCTTCCCACTCGACGTATTTGTCAAAAACCACCCCGTTTACTCTCACATTCGCTATCTTGTTGAGTTTTAAAAACAATTTGAAGGCGATTAAATCCGTGCCGGGTCCGCCCCCCAAACTGCACACGTCGACGCTTTTCCGCGCCTTGATCGACTTCACCCACGATTGAACCTCGGTGCGCGCCTCGTACACTCGGCCCCACAGTCTGCGCGTCATGATTACGATGCAGGTGAAGTGGCGGTATACGTACGCGCACCTGATGCTCAGTCGGCTGAAGTCGAGGTTGCTCGCGGACTCCGTGTTGATGTTGCGCCCGTTGTACGCGAGTTTTATTTCGCGGATTGCGTCGTCGAAGTGCTCGCCTTTGTCCGTGATGGTCGCCATTGCTCGTTGGAATATGTTTTCGCACATTGCGGTTGAAATGGTTAAAATCGTCGACTAAAATTGATTGTAGTGAGGAATAATAGAATAATAAATGATAAATCGTTCGTACCGTGATAAGAAGAGTTGGTAGCCTCGAAAACAAGTGTTAATCTGACTGATTTCAAATAACGGGATTTTCCCGTTTTTATTTATGGTTTCGGTTTGATCTGAACCAATCAGAACGGTGGAAAAATTGTTTTTAAAAATTGGCGGTTTTCTTTTGTTGGTCAATCGTACTTAAATGTATTTTTTCTTCTTTGTTTTAGTTCTGGAACAATCAAAATGTTGAGAATGAGAAACCACATCGAGTTTGGCGCCACCGTTTCCTCGTATTTCTGATTCGTTTATTCTATCCCGGGTTTTCCAAACCACGTTTCGTTATGGGATGGCCATATCTTTTATTGGTTGATTTTTTTTGTTTTGTGTCGTATGTCGTCGAAATTCTAAAGTAGATATTATTGATTATTGATGATAAATATTACGTAAATGATATATTTTTTTTTTTTTATAATAAATGAGATAATAAAGAAAAGAAAAAAGATTCGGTACCGGTAGTTATAAAACCTGGGAAATATATGTTCAGCAAATTGGAATTTGATTTATTGACCAAAAATGAATTATTTTGGTTCCAGAATGAATTTTATAACAAAAAATTTGAACGTTTGGTTCAAAAACAAAAGAAATTAAATTTCCACCATTGAAAAACCCAAAAAAAATCAATAAATTTATTATCACAAAATACAACTTATTTACCTATCTAACCAGACAGATAATTCACATCAAACATGTGTTGATCATACACTTGAGCCTTAATAATCCTCCCTCCAAAATACCTCTTATCCAACCCCACTATCGCCTTCTCCGCCTCCGAACTCCGCGCAAACTCCACAAAAATCTTAACGCAAACCCCAGCCCCATCATCCTCCGACTCCCTCTCTTGATAAATTATCACACCACTAACACTCCCATAGCGCGCACACTCCTCCGTCACTTCCCGACTCAAATTCTCATCCAAATCCTCAACCCCGACCATATTCTTAAGCACAATTACCCTCGACTCCGCGCTCCGTCGCAACTTATGCATCACCATATTCCTCGCGCTTTTCCCTTTAATCACCAAATCCTCTTGCTGCTCCAAAGTCTGCGGCAATTCCACCTCTAATTTCTTCACCACAGACGCCACAGACACACTCTCGCTCGGCAAAGCCCCCAATTTCGGTATCACGAGCTTCGGAGGAGAAATACAAATCTTCTTCTCACCAATCAGCGCGCACGCCGCGGCCGCCGCGACAGCAGCGGCAGCGGCGGCGGCTCCGGGAACCGCGCACGCAACGGGCGGCAAAATGGCTTTCCCCACGAATAAATTCTGTCCAACGAGATTAAATAAATTCATAGAGCAAATCGCATCTTGCGCGGCTTGTGGCGTCGCGTATTCTATAAATCCGTAACCCTTATGCCTCCCTAAAACCCCATTTTGCGCTAAAAAACACGTTTTGATCGTCCCGAATGCGCCGAAAACAGTCTTAATATCGTCTTCTCCCACGCCATGGTGCACCGACGTAATGTAAATCCGGTTGTAATTTCCCGCTTCGCGCATTATCTCGTCGATGATTGGCTGCGCTTGCGGGATGTTAGTCGGTCTTCCAACCTGTATGTTCCGCCCTCCGATGACCGCGCCGTTCATCTGTTCGAGCGCGAGTTGCGCGGCTTCGGGAATCTCGTACTCGATGAAGGCGAATCCTTTGTGTTTGTGCAGCGCGGCGTCCCACGACATGTTTATCGTTTTGATCGGCCCGAACGACGAGAACGATTTCCGGATCGGGTCTTCGGTGACGTCGAAACTGATGTTTCCGACGTATATCCTGCACATGAGCAGGACGGCCTGGCTGCGTTGGAGAGTCCTCTGGTGCGAGAGTTGCAGCGCGATCGCTCGTTTCTTCTCGAGGGATTCGACGCTTTGCAGCATGGCGAAGTTTTTCGCTTTTTCCAGCGTGCGGCGCTGAGATTGGGACAGTTTGGGCGGTTTGGCGAGGCCGACGAGGTTGAGGATGTCTCGTTTGGCGCCGGGACCGGCCACGACTGGTCCGTTCTGCGCCATTTCGATCGCGGGCGAATGATTCGTTGACATGCTGGGAATGCGCTTTGGCAATGGCGGCCAAGGTTTTAATATAGGGAGCGGCCGAGCGGGATATACGTTGGAGAGACGTAGCGGGGAATTATGGGTGAATTCGAAGGTGTTTTTATTAATTGAGGATCGATTTTGATGTAATTTTTGCGCTGGTTTTTGTCTGGAATCAATATTCAACGCGGAAATTGAAATTTAGAATTTACATTTCGTGTGGGAACCATTTGTCGCTTGCGCCTTCATTCCGGAAGTATGGTGAACGGACCAATCAATGCTGCAGTTTGCGCCCGGTGTCTTGATAGTAAATTCGTACTGCGCATCCCATTCTGCGCAGACTATTTTCTAATTCCAGTCGTCATTTAGTAGCATTATAAGCCTAATATTAGGCCTAATAATGCTAAAAATAAGGTAAATAAATAAAAATATCTTGGTATTAGCTGTAAATTACTTTTAATAATGAGTTTCTTGTTTTTTATTTACTTTATTTTAGCATTATTAGGCCTAATGTTAATACTGCTAAATAACGACTGGAATTAGAAAATTGTCTGCGCAGAATGCGATGTGCAGTAGGAATTTAACATCGAGATACCGGGCGCGAACTGTAGGACTAGGAAATAGGAATGTCGTCGTTGTTATTTTTTTAAGAATTATATTGCGGGAAAGAAATAAAATCGCCAGTCTTGAATAAAAACCTGTTTTTTATTTTCTTGATAAATTTATTTTATTTTTATTTTTTAATGAATCAAATTCAATTTGCCGAACATATATTTCCCAGGTTTTATAACTACCGGTACCGAATCTTTTTTTTTTCTTTATTATCTCATGTTTTATAAAAAAAAATCTATCATTTATGTAATATTTATCATCAATAATCAATAATATCTACTTTGGAATTCCGACATACGACACAAAACAAAAAAAAAATCAACCCATAAAAGATGTAGCCGTAACCAAACGTGGTTTTGGAAAACCCGGCATGAAATAAACGAACCAGAAATACGAGAAAACGGTGGCGTCAAACTCAATGCGGTTTCTCGTCAATATTTTGATTGTTCCAGAACTAAAACCAAAAAAAAAAATACATTTAATTAAGATTGAACAACAAAAGAAAAACGCAAATATCCAAAACAATTTTTCCTCCAAAATATCCTCCAAATATTCGATATTTGACAAAAATATCCGCAAAATATCCAATTTTTGACAAAAATATCCGCAAAATATCCAATTTTTGACAAAAATAGAGTTTTTGGTCATAATTTATACAAATTAGCTGTTTGCGTGGAAAAAATAGCTTGTTTTGGCCATAAAATGAGTTATTTTGGTCTCAGAGTGAACTTTTTAGGCCTAAATTTGAACTTTTGGTCGAAAAACAGTCAGTTTTCAATTTCTTACGAAAACATTCAATTTTTGTGTTCGAAAAATTGAACCAAAAGGTTCACCCCGTGTATTTTATCCGGAACTGGGCCAGATTTAGAAGATTCTCATTTATTTTCACGTTTAAAAGAAGCGGCTTTCCTCCCCGGACATCGCGATGACGATGCGCGCAAAGCTCCATGGGTAACACACCGCGGCCATTACTAAGAAATCAAAATAGCGGCATCATCGTCGAAGCTGGATTTTCTTCGCTGGTTACAAGTGGAATATGCCTGATTACCTGGGAGATGACCAACGCAAATTGAACAAAGATGAAAAACCAGAGGCAGAAAAAGAAATAAGATGTAATTAACCGAACACAACTCCGCATTTCCTCATCTAATCCCATTTTTTCGTCTTTGTTTTCAGCTCTGGACGAAGGCGACATCGCTCTCCTCAAAACATACGTAAAAATATCGTAAAAAATGTCGATTATTAATGAAATATTAATCAAATTAAATCAAATAGGGCGCTGGACAATACCACAAAGCGATCAAGCAGGTCGAGGATGACATCCAAGCGATTACCAAGCGAGTGAACGAATTAACGGGTGAAATTTGATTTTTTTTTGTTGAAATTTCGTGAATAAATTAATTTTTGTGTTTCAGGGATTAAGGAATCGGACACTGGTTTAGCTCCTCCTGCATTATGGGATTTGGCTGCTGACAAACAGACGCTTCAGAATGAACAACCACTCCAAGTTGCTCGTTGCACCAAGATTATTAACGCTGATTCGGATGATCCGAAATACATCATTAACGTCAAACAATTTGCGAAATTCGTCGTTGATTTAGCGGATTCAGTAGCACCTACAGATATCGAAGAAGGAATGAGAGTCGGGTGGGTTTTGAAAGCGAAGAGTTTTGGATTTGATTCGTGTGTAATTTATTTGTTTGAATTTGTTAGGGTTGATCGTAATAAATATCAAATTCATATTCCGCTTCCACCGAAAATTGATCCGGCGGTTACAATGATGCAGGTGATTTGGATTTAGGTTTTGTTTGGGGTGTTTATTATTATTATTATTATTTTTGCGAGAAATTTGAAAAAGTAACCGGTTTCGTCCAAAATTGTCAAAATGTTGCCGAAATGTCATTTTTATCATTGAAAATGGCCATTTTCACCATAAAAATTGGCTAAAAATAGCTATTTTTGACGAAAAGTGGCTATTTTTATCGTGGAAAATTGCTAAAAATGGTTTAAAATAGCCAATTTTACACGAAAAATGGCTAAAAGTAGCTATTTTTGACGAAAAATGACTAAAAATAGCTATTTTTGACAAAAAATGGTTTTTTTACCATGGAAAATTGCTAAAAATGGTTTAAAATAGCCATTTTTACATGAAAATGGCTAAAAATAGCTATTTTTGACGAAAAATGGCTATTTTTACAATCGAAAATTGCTTAAAATGGTTTAAAATAGCCGTTTTTACATGGAAAATGGCTAAAAATGGCGACTTTTGACGAAAAACGGTTATTTTTAGCCATTTTTCGTCGTGTTGACCTTTTTTAGTCTCGGTAGTACCGGGAAAACAGAAATCCTAGATGTTTTTATTTGTTTTAAAATTTGTTTTATTTTTTTTAAGGTTGAAGAGAAGCCTGATGTAACTTACAGTGATATTGGTGGATGTAAAGAACAGATTGAAAAATTGCGAGAAGTCGTTGAGACCCCGTTATTACATGTACGATTTAACGCTTTTTAGTTTTTTTTTTAGTTATTAATTATATTTTTTTTGTGGTTTTAGCCCGAACGCTTCGTTAATTTAGGTATTGAGCCACCGAAAGGGGTTTTGTTATTTGGTCCGCCAGGTACGGGCAAAACGTTGTGCGCCCGTGCAGTTGCAAACAGAACGGATGCATGCTTTATCCGGGTCATTGGCTCGGAATTGGTGCAGAAATACGTCGGCGAAGTATGATTTATTCAGATTGGAATTTTATTTTGATGTTGTTGTTTTTTTTTTTTTAATTTGGGTTTTTTTTTGTTTGTAGGGAGCCAGAATGGTACGAGAATTATTCGAAATGGCTCGAACGAAAAAGGCGTGTTTAATATTTTTCGATGAGATTGATGCTATTGGTGGTTAGTATTCTGATGAAGAATTATTCGGAGTTTATGTAGGGAAGTTCGCGGAGTGCGGAACGTTTATGGGAGAGCTGGACGGAAAGGAGATTTGTTTTTGAGGAAAAGAATTCATTTTTTGGACCAAAATTTAATTTTTGTTTTAAAGTGAAAATTTAATTTTTTTTTAAACTAGAAATTTATTTCTTTCTAAACTACTGGTAGATATTCATTTTTAGGACCAAAATTTTATTTTTTTTAACCAAAATCTCATTTTTTTGGACCAAAATTTCATTTTTTTGACCAACATTTCATTTTTTCAACCAACATTTCATTTTTTTGGACCAAAATTTTATTTTTTTGGACCAAAATTTTATTTTTTCGACAAAAATTTCATTTTTTCAACCAAAATCTCATTTTTTCAACCAAAATCTCATTTTTTCAACCAACATTTTATTTTTTCAACCAAAATCTCATTTTTTCAACCAACATTTCATTTTTTTCAACCAAAATCTCATTTTTTTCAACCAAAATTTTCTTTTTTGCACAACAATTTCAATTTTTGGACCAAAATTTTATTTTTTTAAACAAAAATTTCATTTTTTCAACCAACTTTTTATTTTTCAACCAAAATCTCATTTTTTTAAACCAAAATTTTATTTTTGTTGACAAAAAATTTGATCTTTTTACTGTAAAAATCCATTTTTTGAACAAAAAATTCATATTTATGCTAAAAACATTCGATTTTGGTGTGAAAAAAAATGAAACGGAAAATTGATCATTTCTTACACGAAACTAACATCACGATTAATCCAATTCAAATTTGCTATTGCCATTGCAGGTGCTCGTTTCGATGACGGAGCCGGTGGTGATAACGAAGTGCAAAGAACTATGTTGGAACTGATCAACCAGTTGGACGGGTTTGATCCCAGGGGAAACATCAAGGTGCTGATGGCGACCAATCGACCTGACACGCTCGATCCTGCGCTCATGCGTCCCGGACGCCTTGATCGCAAGGTGGAGTTTGGTCTACCCGACTTGGAGGGTCGCACGCACATCTTCAGAATCCACGCACGCTCCATGAGCGTCGTCGAGAAGGACATCCGATTTGAACTGCTCGCCAGGCTCTGTCCTAACAGCACAGGTATAACATGGCCCTCGCTTTTCGTACAGGTCGAATCGGTTTTTCGAGAATCCGATTCTAAAAAATATAATTCATTTTGCAACATTTCCACCAGGGAAATTTTATTTTTTGGACCAAAATTTCATTTTTTGGACCAAAATTTCATTTTTTGGATCAAAATTTCATTTTTTAAATCAAAATTTCATTTTTTGAACCAAAACTTTATTTTTTGGATTAAAATTACATTTTTTTGCCAAATTTTTATTTTTTTGGACCAAAATTTCATTTCTTGGAGCAAAATTTCATTTCTTGGAGCAAAGTTTAATCTTTTTGACCAAAATTTCATTTTCTTGACCAAAATTTCATTTTTTGGGACCAAAGTTTCAATTTTAGGTCCAAAATTTCAATTTTAAGACCAAAATTTCAATTTTAGGACCAAAATTTCAATTTTAGGACCAAAATTTCAATTTTAGGACCAAAATTTCAATTTTAGGACCAAAATTTCAATTTTAGGACCAAAATTTCAATTTTAGGACCAAAATTTCAATTTTAGGACCAAAATTTCAATTTTAGGACCAAAATTTCAATTTTAGGACCAAAATTTCAATTTTAGGACCAAAATTTCAATTTTAGGACCAAAATTTCAATTTTAGGACCAAAGTTTAATTTTTTGACCAAAAGTTCATGTTTTGGACCAAAAGTTTATGTTTTGGACCAAAATTTCATATTTTCGACCAAAATTTCATATTTTCGACCAAAATTTCATATTTTCGACCAAAATTTCATTTTTTCGACCAAAATTTCAATTTTTGGACCAAAATTGAACGCGCATAATGTTTTTTGATCCATTTCGTCATAATTAAAAATTTAGTTCCCTCGTAATAGCGATGTTCGGCCTGCAATTCGTTTTTGGAGTAATAATTAATTGGTTGATTTGTTGATTTTAGGCGCCGAAATTCGAAGTGTGTGCACGGAAGCGGGCATGTTCGCCATACGAGCGAGACGAAAAGTTGCGACGGAAAAAGATTTCCTCGAAGCCATCAACAAGGTTATCAAGTCGTACGCCAAGTTCAGCGCAACTCCTCGCTACATGACTTACAATTAATTCGTTTCGCTTGATTTGTTTTCAAATAATTTCGTTTTTTTTCTTTTTTTTTTCTTTTGCTTGAATTTGTAAAGAAGTAGAAGAGATACGGTGTAATTGTAAACTCGTTACGTCGTATCTTTTATGCTGATTTATATTTGCGAGTGGATCCAAAACTTTGTAATTGAGATTAATGTTTGAAGTTAATAAAGGATTTTAGAGCAAGTGTTTTTCTTTTTTGTTTGTAGTTTTAAATACAGATGGCGCCACTAGTTTTCTCATAGACTCGCTTGTTAATTCGTTTTTTCAGTGGCGCCATCTGTATTTCAAAGTTGGCGTGACTTAGGTTAAAATACAATTTAAAAAATACGAAACCAGATGCAAAAATGAAATAAATGACGGACGATCGTACGAAAATACAAGTTGTCGCGCTCAACTCGGTCTGTCGCTGATACGTGGTATGAGTCACTCTCTAACCTCGCAATACCGCTTTACTCAAGCGGTTACCCAAATAATGTGAAACGGCAAACAATGTAAAATGGTAAATATAATAAATGTATTTATTATACGGGAATGTACAGGTAAAAGGGATAAAATATGTAAGGGAATAAAAAGGTGAAAGGTTGGGGTGTGTGAAGTTGGCGGGAAACTGGTCGAGGTCGTCCTTTGTTGACGCTCTGGATCCAAGATGGCGTCCGCGTGGCAACGTGGTGTCGTCTTGGGCCGGCGTGGCAATGAATGGCGTCCTCGTCTCACGTTTCTCGTTCGGTCCTTCGGGCTCACGCTGGTCGGGCGCGAGTGAATGCCTAAAAGGTCTTACTTCTGGTCTGTTGTCTAGGTTTAGGGTTTTTTGTAGGTGTCCGGCGATCACACAGCGGCGGACTCTTCTGGCTCCCGGCGGTCACACAGCGGCGGGAACGCTCGTCGTGGTTTTACTGCAGTTTAGGCTTGTGCGACCGTTTGTCTGCACAACTCGCTAAACTGGAGTGGTTTTTACTATTTCTAGCTGGTGTGCTAAAATAGTGTGGTAATCTTATCTCGCAGGTTACTCTGCGGAGTTTGACACTGACCAAACGTACTCACGGTAAATTGTCCTTTGTCCTTGGTCAATCCCAGTATATTTACTTGGGCCTGATCTTGTAGGACGACGGGTTTTACGTGTGTTTCTCGTTTGATGGTTGTGTTGGTTCTGCCCGCTCAGTGCAAGGCACATTCCTTTGCACAAAGCGGGGTTGACAGGTGACCAGAATCACCCAATGGTGGGGTGGACGAACCATCCCCACTCCCTCAGGGCAGACGCCTGTCCATTGACTAGATGTCAATGCACTGAGGGAAGGGAGACGCGCTTGCGGCTCCCCTTACACCCGAAACGAGGTCACGAGAGAAACTCTTCGTTGACCCCGGTCCAGTCGGGTCACCACACTTCCCCCTCCTAGCTCAGACCGTGGGGCTGAGCGATCACTTCTTTTTTGGGGGACCCGACACTGAGTCCGTCACCTGGGCGTAACTCACTCCAGGGACAGGCGGTTGAGTGCCGGGTGGCGCGGGTAGATCGCCTACTAGCGCCGAGGACCGATCACGGGGGTCCTCATGCTCTGTAATGAAGCATAATGCATGGCCGTCAACTGGCTCATGCGGGGCACGCGTCCTCTCGTGCAACCAAACGCTCGGGATGTAGGCGGAGAAGCCGGTGTTCGTATGCCGGATGGCATTGGCTTCCGCTGGCGACACTGGCGCACGATGGGCTCTCAGCAACCTCTGGTGGAAGATGAGGTCTTTAGTCTTCCGGATCTGGTTGTGAAGCCAGATGAAGACCGATTTGCCTTTGTCCCGCTGCGCGAGGATAAACCTCCTGGTCGCCGTCGTCATCGAAAGATGGGGAAATTCTTCGATGATTCGCCCGTAATAGTCTGGTGGAGGCGGTGCCGGCTTCGGCTTCTGGGTGGCCGCGGGAATCACTTCTTGCGTTGTTGCCGCCGCTCGGGCTGGGGCGGTCCCGGGCGGTGTCGGCTTCGTTTGCTCGACAGACCTGACGGGTGGCGTTCGGCACAGCAAGCGCTTTGGTCTACCCGCCACTTCGAACAGGGCGGGTCCTTGCGGGGATATCTCCGCAGGCATCGGTGGCGGAATCGGAACTCCGCTCGTCGGCGAGATCACCATTTCTACATCCTCTGCCGATTCTTCCGTCTGGATGGTCAAGGCGCGCAGTTGTTGGGTAGGCGCCGCTGTCCAGGTGGCGGAGGTGTAACGAAACGCCGTGCTTCGCAACTTGTACCCCTCAAATTCGGGGTTTACCACATCCCTGGTTAGCTCGTACCGAGTCAACACAGGGTCGGGCAGAATGGAGCTCCACTCTGCGAGGAGTGCACGGGGAACCTGTACACCCTCTCTGTCCACGACAGACCATGCGGCCATCGCCTGACGCCCTTCTCCGAAGAGTGCTGGGGTTAGCAGCTGCATCATGACCTTGGTCAATGATAGCTGTAGGCTGCGACGATTCACTGGATTCGATCGCTCTGAATCCGCAGTGAAGGCACACGAGAGCTTACTCATCATCGCCGTTGCCCATTCGATGAAATATCGCTGGGCTTGATCCACACCTCGCAAGGCGGGTGCGGAGACTCTTGGGTCTTCCATCACGAAGCGAAACGCTGAGAGCTCGGAGATAGTCGGGTTGGCGGCTTCTCTCGCGAGTCGCGCTTCTTCGTCTCGCCTCTCGAAGAACAGGGCCGAGGAACCGGGTCGGGGTCGGCTCGGCCTGTAAATGCCGGTCAAATTGGCTCGACATTCCTGCATAATGCTCTGTCCAACGGGGAGAGGGACTGAGCGGTCGGTGTGTAAATCCGGCGGATCGCTCGAATTCAACAACGACGGTGGCGGCAGGTC
Source organism: Strigamia acuminata (assembly GCA_949358305.1). Classification (NCBI taxonomy): domain Eukaryota; kingdom Metazoa; phylum Arthropoda; class Chilopoda; order Geophilomorpha; family Linotaeniidae; genus Strigamia; species Strigamia acuminata. The sequence continues at coordinate 61,127,471 of OX442314.1, read as the reverse complement.
TGGAGGCGGCTGCGTCTTGGTCGGCAGCGTCGGCGTCGGCAGCGGTGGTGGCGGCTGCGTCGGCGGTGGTGGTGTCTCCGTCGTCTGCACCCCAGTCGTTGCGACTTGGGGCGCCTGGAGATGTTGTTCGGAGCTCGAAGGCTGCACGATGGCGGTTGGCATGCCATCGGGTCGTGGTCGCGAATTTATGTAGTCTGCGAGCCACCTTGCCACCTCGTGTGGGGTCACCTTTCCGTCGGTGACAACACCCATCTTCCTGGCGTGTTTCATCGCGGGATCGAAACGTGTCAGTTTCGTCCGCTTCATCTGAGTCAGAATCTCGCGAAGGTCCCGCGTGTCTGTCGCTGGGACGTTTCGCTCACCTGACTGGCTACCACTTCGTCGACCCGCTCTTTTGGAGATGTAGGCGGGTTCGGGGATGGGGCGGCCCCGAGCTTCGCACCTCGCGAAGTATCGCTCCTTGCGATCTTTTTTCCGCTGCTCGCGATGAGTCAGCGGACGTCTAGAAGTGCTGGGACGAGAGACTCGCTCTTCGTCACCAGACATCCAAACCTCCTTGCACTCCTTACCGTCTTTAATCTGACGGTTTACGAAAATTCGCGGTCGGGAATACTGCGAAGGGTCACGCACCGTACTAGTGGATGGCCCAGCTTCGTCACCTTCAGTCGTGTTTTGAATGACACGCTGCTTCTTGGTTGTCGCCGGGGAACGCGACTGGCTGTCCCCGGCGCCTTTGGAGCGCTTGCGCTTCCGCGGGTAGCTGCTCTTGGGCCCCAAAATCCCCAGGTGGTGGAGCTGCCACATCTCGGCCTGGGACGTTAAGATTCCCATCCGAGGTCTCCACTGGGGCGTACTCTCCCCCAATCGCAGCCTCTCAAACCACAGATGAATATCATCCGCGGTCATCCCCTCGTTTTGGAGGATGCGCTCGGCCACTGCCGCAGCGGTATCCACCAGCTGTTGTCTATAGTGCTGATAGATGGCCTCACGGGCCTCTTCTGTCTCGGCTGCTCGCCACGCATGCAGCACGTGTTCCTCCGCCGGGTTGCCAGTGTACTGACTTGACAATCCGGGGTGGAAAATTGGCGATTTCGGGTCATCGTCACGAGCTAACTCTGTGGCGATGCCTTCGCGCATTCCCTCCGGGAACGTATCCAGGAGCGTACAGTCTCGTACCCAACGTCGGGCGATGCATCGGGAATGTAGTATTCGCAGGCGCCAAGGGTCGGCGTCCTCGCCGAAACATCGTCGGTAAAAATCGGGCAGCGCGCCTCGAAATATCCCGCCACGAGCGATGCAAGCGGGGTCTAATGGTCCCCATGTCTTACGTAATGCCATCTGGAAGGATGGAGAAATAAACAATTAATAAAAAGTTAACATTTAAATACGTAGATAAATGGTTGGTTTCGAGGGACGTTGCTGATACGTGCAACCGTCCGTCGAGACCGATTCCTGTCTATCGGTGCGAACGTAGGACGAATTGTCCCTCGTCGGATAGAAAAAGAGAAGTCATCACGTAAAAATCTGTCTCATGTCCAAAACGCACAGCGAGACGGAATCGAGCCTTTAATCCGGATTTTTATCATCAGATTTTACTTAAAATTAATTCTAACGTTAATTAGAACATTACTAATAATTAAATTAATAATTATCAATCATTCGTAAAAAGAATTCGTCGGGTGTCAAGTATTACTAAAAACTGCACAAAATGTGCTTGTCGAAATTTTATTAAATAAATAAACTTAATAAAGAATTATTCCGAAGTCGGACTTTGTCTAATTTTTAAAAGAAGTTAAAGTCAAATTAAATTTATCTAACACATCGAAAAATTCATCGTACGAATGCTAAGTTGCATCAATTTGATGCGTCAAATTACTTATGGAGAAAAATATTCTTTTACAGAATATTCTCCCCTTGTCATAAAATTATTTATGGCTCGAGCCCATTGTCTCGCTCGTGACTCATGTCATGAGGAATTTTCGAGACGCGAGGCGACGTGATGTCTGCGATCGCACCCCGAAAACAAATTAACAAGAAAAAATACGATCGTGTGAGCGATCGCGGTTAATGATTAATTAAACGCTATTGCGAGTGCAAAGCACTCATGTCAGGTATTAGTCAACAAAATTTCTTCTTCAGCAGCATGGAAATAATTCTCATGCGCCGAGGCCGACTTCTACCTGATCGGGTGGGACTTGATTCACATCGTGGTCCCAGTTCTCGTCCTCGTGCTCGATGGCAAGCACGTCGTTCTCTTCCCCGTCCATGGCGAGGAGCGCGCACAAAAAGCTCAATCACGATTGAAAAAGGATGATAAAACTATCTCAAAAAACTCGGTAAAACTCGATAAAAAATGTTAAAACGAGGATCACGCACGAATGCAGCGATCAGCTGTGAAAAGCGGAAGTCCGTGTGAACACGAGGTAATCGCGATGGATTCTGGGTAATATACTCCAGAACCCGGGTGTTTGAGACTAGTGCGCACTTACCCGTGCGCATGTTACGCTACGGGGTCTTTTGCACGCGGTATCCGACCCGTGCCGATAATTTTGCTACGGGTCCCGCGTTTCCGCGCCATCTCGTGGCGCGAATTCGACCGACATCGCTTTGTTGGACTTAGCGAAATTTTCTTCGAGTCTCGCAACGTGATGGCTTGCACTATCGGTCGATTTGAATTTATTTTTAGTGCCGCCATCGACTCGTAATTTATTTTACTTCTTTCCTACGACCTTTCCGCCTTTTATAAACGGATTATCTCTTTTTGGTCGCAGGTTACGGATCGAGGCAGGTACGATATTTTTTGTTGTTTTTTGTGTCTGTACCTCCTCATTATTGTTTTCTTTTTTATCCGTGTTTTTTGTGTTTGTTTCAGGAGTTTCTCCTGTTTCCCCCCCGACCAAAATTGGATCCGGAACGGATTCAACTATCTCGTTTACCGGAGGTGAAGGGGCGTCGAAATACTCCTCGTTGTCACTTGGCGGTGCTTTTTCCGACTCGCCAGCGAACATATCGACGATTTGGCCGTCAGTTTTAGACTTGACTTGGCCCTTGGCCCACATTTCTTGCGGGAATTCCGGAATGTACGGAGTTAACTCTCGTACTTGTATCGACTTATGCTCGGTATTGTCCTCGAGCTTACGTAATTTATACGCATTACCGCCATGCTTGCCGATGATCACATACGGACCGTCTCTCTTGTCAGCCAAGCTGGCGGTGATTCCTCTCGCTGCATTTGAGAGGGTGTGTGCATCTTTCCACACCAAATCATTGATCTCGAAATTCACGAATTTTCCACCGCTTTTATCTTGTAAAATGCGGTCGCGCATGTTAAAAATGTGCGCCATCATATGCTTGTATGTGTTTGAAATTGTTTGCTCCAATCTATACACATACTCATGTGGTTTCTCCGGGTCCACCACATTTACCGACTCTGCCACTCGTGGGTCCCAAGGCACTCGTAGCTCTCGGGCGAAGTTGAGGTAGGCCGGAGAAAAATCTCTCGTCCTCGAGACTGTTGTTCGTATGCTGAACGCGATCTCCCTCAAGTATTCATCCCACCTATTGTGGATGTCAGTGAATATACTTAATGCATATTTGATATCCCTGTTGAGTCGCTCAACGGGATTTGTTCTAGGATTGTAGGTCGAAGTATGTGACGCCACAATCCCGAATTTTTTACAAAACTTACCCCAAATTTTTCGAGATAAATTGGGGTCCGTTATCGGATATAATTTTACGTGGAAATCCGTAACGTAACGCCACGTCGTAGATACATTCAACGATTTTCTCTGCTGAAGGTCTAGCGACGGCGTACAACTCGGGCCAACGAGTTGCCACGTCCATTATAACGATAATGTACGCATTTTTATTTCCCGTAACGGGTTTTGGGCCCATCACATCGACACTTAAACAATCAAAAGGCGCGTAAGGCCCTAAGAAAATAGTTTCGAATGGTGATTTACTCTTCGGCTTGCACGCTTGACATCGCTGACATTGGTGGACAAAAAGAGCAATATCTTTTTTCATCCCTGTCCAGTGAAAAAGCTGTGTAGCACGATAGAGTGTTCTGCTTACTCCCGCATGGCTCGCAAGCGGGTGCCCGTGTAACAACCACAGCACGCGACCGATTAAGGAAGCAGGTATTACTACCTTTACTGCGGTGTCCGATTCACTCAAGTCATCTTGGTGATTTGGGTGATGTTTCACTAAAAGGCCGTCATCCAATAGGTAATCTATGGATTCGTGTGCATAACGACGCTTCTGCCTTCTGGTTAAGTTGGGCGGATATTTTCCTGTCAGTACGAATCTAGCTCTGTCCTGACATTTTTTGTCTAATTTTTGTTGCACAATTATTTCCTCCCTTGTTGGGGGATTGCTTTTCATTTGCTTGCTGACACGAGCGTGGAAGGCGCTTAGAAGCGGGTCATTTATTCTCCGCTCTAGCTTAAATTCCTTCTTTGCGTTTGGGTAATTGTCAGCAGCTGGTTGGTATAACCGCGTCCAGAATCCACAGAATTTTACATCTGCCGGAGACGCGGTAGGAATTTCATTCATCTTCCTTAAATCCCAACGGTGACAACTCGTAGGGCAATAAATGATGCGGGAGTCATCCTCGCCATCATCGTCAGCGTCGATTGGATCTGACACTGGTGCCCGTGACAGAGCGTCAGCCACGACGTTATATTTGCCGGGCTTGTATTGAATGGTCAAGTCGCATGCCATCAGTTCTAACTGCCATCTGGCTAGTCGACCGGCTGGCTCTTTTAATTTCATCAGCCATTGTAACGCTTGATGATCTGTGTGGACCACAAATTTGGTATATTCGAATTTCCTTATGGCCCACACAACTGCCAAACACTCCAACTCGGTGGCATTGTAATTCTTTTCAGCGCCTTGGAGTTTGCGACTTATAAACATGCACGGCAGGTCTTGTTCGACTCCGTCGCGCACGTGTGTTTGGAGCAACGCCGCTCCTAACCCAACTCTGCTGGCGTCCGTGTGTAATATGAACGGCCGGTTTAAGTCGGGTAGAGGCATTACGCCGACTTCCGTCAGCATCCTCTTTATTGCATTAAATGCGATGTTGCACTCATTTGACCATACAAATTCGTTTTCATTCTTCAGGAGGTCGGTAACTGGGGCTGCCACTTCAGCTAGGCCCGGTAGCAACCTGCCGAAGAAGTTTATCATTCCCATAAACCGTTGGACACCTTTAACGTCCTCGGGTGGTGGGAAACGATTAATCGCATCGATTTTTTCGGGGCCAATAGCTAAACCATTGACTCCAATGCGATAGCCCAGGAAGGCAAGCTCCTTTCGACAGAACTTGCTCTTGCCCGGGTGCACGTGTAACCCAGCTTTCGCCAGCCGGGTGAGCACTTGGTCGATATGCTCAATGTGCTCTTCAAATGTTTTAGAGGCAATAACTATGTCATCTAGGTATGCCCACACAAACTGGTGCAATATATCGCCCAATACGCTCTCGATTAGTCTCTGAAAGGTACTGGGAGCATTCACTAAACCAAATGGCATGACGTTGAACATCAACCGTCCAATTGGCGAGTAAAATGCTGTTTTTAGCTTATCCTCTGGCCTCATCTCAACTTGCCAGTATCCCTTCGACAGATCCATCGTCGTAACCCAAGAAAAGGGGCTAAGCTCTCTCAAAATGGATTCGATCGACGGCATCTGTATGGGATCTATCTCTGTCACCGCGTTTAATGGGCGGTAATCAATGCATAGGCGTGGGTCCGAGCCCGGGCGCATCACGAGCACAACTCGCGTCGCGTATTCTCCCTGGGCCTCGGAGACAATGCCACTGTCTAGCATTTCTTGGCACATTTTTTGCACTATTTCACGTTTTTGCGGGTTCATTCCCTTATACGCAACTCGTATAGGTTTATTATCCGTCAATTTAATTTCGTGAATAGCCCTATTCGTTCGGCCCGGTTTTTTCGACAGGATCCCCTCATATTTAAGTAGGACCCTTCGTAGGGCTGCCGCTTCGTTTAATTCTAAAGCGGCGTCGGCGACAAGCGTTTCCACTACATTGTCCCGTTGCAATTCTGTTACGAATGCTTTAAAATCGTAGTCTTGAACGAATTTCTTTAGGCCTTTCTCCCACTGTGTCTTGTCGGCCGCTTCTTTTACAAGAGCTGGTGGCACGACAATTGCGGGTCTTTCCTTATCATTTCTGATATAATTCCAAGATTTCGTTATTGGATTTGGTTGTATTTCCATTGACGCCATGAGGTCTAAGCCCAACAGAAAAATTCTGTCGCATGTGGGCAGGACCAGGAAAGGGTGCTGTTCTACCCCTCCGAGCCACTCCATGGTCAATAATATAACTCCTTTTGGACGCGCCATTCCGTTGGCGGTTTTTAGACGTATATTTTTATTAACGCCTTTTATCTTATCGGTGAGACCCAATGATGCTACTATGTCTTCGGAAACGAACGAGCGATCTGCTCCCGAGTCTAGCAGTCCCATAATTTTTTCACGTTCTATTGTCATGGGCAACATGCATAGGCGGTTGGTGTATTCGACCGCCACGTTGCACATGAAAACACGAAATTCTTCTGTGTCTTCGACTACTTGAGGTAATTCTTCAAGCAGTAGGTTCGGTTCTTCCGCCTCAGCCTCAGCGTTTGCGGTAATTACCTGCAAAGCGTTGTTGGCCCTGTCTTGAATTTGGGCGTTAGCTATGTCACTACCCATTTCTTTGACTGGTGGCGGCTTATCGAACCCTTTGTTAAACCCCTTCTTCTTCATGAATGGCGCAGACGGTCGAGAAGTTATTTCTTCGCCGCCTGCGCTGACTCGTTTTTTGACTCGTTTTTTGCCATGGCGAGTTTAATCTCTGCCATCTGCTTCATTATTGCGTCAAATTTAGCGTCTTCTTTCGCTGTTCTTGGGCACTCATTGGAATAGTGACCCGGTTGGTTACACTTGAAACAGCGAATATTTGATTTGTCTCTTGGGGCTTCAGTCGATTTTTTCTTTTCAGGGTCTGCTTTCGACGGTGGCGTGTAATTTTTCCGAAAATACTTCGGAATTCGGCCGGCATTTGGTTTTAACCTGGCGCGAAATTCTTCTACCGCTCTATCTCGATGGATGAGATGTACTAGCGGTCCTTCCTCATCGCAACCCGTTGATAAGGTATCGCGATAGCTTCGTATTTCTTCGTCCGTCGAATAATCGTCTTTTTCTTCTTTTTCGTCTGATTTTCCGGCATCTTGTCCGGCTTCCTCCCCCTCCTTGACCTCCTCCAGTGTCGCTTGCATGGCTGACGCTGTCGGTGCCTTTTTAGGGGCGGCCAAAGGGTTGGAAGGCAGCGTGGATGTCAGTTTATTTTTTATTTGTAAACCAACGCTAGCTTCTGCCAGCTCCATTATACCGCTAAGATATTCAGTAGGGCGCATAATCTTATCTGTCGCCCCATATCTTTCCGCACTCAACTTGAGACGTTTTGCGGTCGCTGCTTTCTCCGCTTCTGGTAAAGCGGAATAATACCTCTTCTCGATATCTATCGTGTTCTCGAACAGGAAGGCGCTCATCTCCTCGTAGCTGCCTCCTGTCGGTGCCCTTTCTTCAAGTAACACCCGTTGCGAGTACTCCGACAAACCGCCGAGAAAGAAAAAGTTGAATCCCGTGGCATGAAATTCCATCGGGGCCTTTTCGAACAACAATCTGGCACGAATGTCGTAATCCATTATGGTTTCACCAGGCATCTGGCGAAGACCTCGCATTTTTCGGCTCACCTCTTCGGGTGTCTCGCCGTAGCGCAGGTCGAATCTCATTAAAAAGTCGTCCCAATTGACGCCTTTCAATCCTTGGTACCACTCACGTGCCGAGCCTGTCATTAGCTCGACAATACCGTGGGTGAGCATGTCTCCTACGGTGGCTTTAGTGGCAGTCTTAATTCGAATTACTTCGTCAAGGAAGCGATCTCCCGCTTTCCATGACCCGTCGAAACGGTTCTGAATATAAAATTGCCACCTAATATTCCCGGTAACACTCATGGTGTCACGTCGGGAGACGGCGTATTTTTTCTTTACGCGGTCGCCAGTACTACGATTACGATCGTTTCGTTTGCTCAGATCGATTCCCTCGGCTTTTAACGAGCCAAGCAGGGCTCTTCCAAGCTCTCCCATCGTATACTGTCGACCCGTCGAATCGGTAAACGCGCTTTGTCGGGGAAGGTCCTGAAACTCCTCCCGTCGGTGGTCGCTATTTTCCGATCGACGTCGTTTCTCTCTATCGCGCGGAGAGTTGGATCTCTTCCGGCGATTACTGGATTTATCATTTCGTCTGTCGTCGTTGGACGTGGGGTCGGAGCTGGGGTCGGGAGACGGTGAGCGGCGTGGCGGGTTGCGCCGTGAAGAGTTTGACTCTTTCCGGCCCCTACGACGGTCGTCACGTTCCCTTTCCCTGCGTTCATCGCGTTCTCTTTCCCTTCGTCTCTCTCCGGAACCTCTCTCCGAATCGTGATGACTGGGCGCATTCGACTCCAGTTCATCCGACGACAAATCACTGTTTCTGTAGTGATACTGTTGCTGTCCTCTCTCGCGTTGACGTTCCTCTCGTGACGAGGTGCGGTCTTCGGAATGTTTTCTCGAAGGTCCGTCGTCTTGGAGGATGGGCACCGGCTGTGGCCAGTCGCTACCCCGCGGGTCGTCGCGTTGTCGGCTCGTGTGAGTCTGTTCTTCGTTACGACGCGCGTTGTTCGCATTTATTAATCGGTCGATAGCGTTGTTAGTATTATCGTCTAACGCCATCATGCGAGGTCGAACGCGTTGTCCGGTTGGAACTTCCCGTTTGCGTGGAGTGACTGGCACTTCCTTTTTTCGCTCGGGTTTGGGGCTGACCTTCGGCGTGCGCTTCGGGTCGCCTTCGACGCTCTCGTCGGACAATTCGGACGAGCTAACTTCTGGCTTGCGAACGGATTTTGGTTTGTCTCGTTGCAGCCTAGCCATGAAAGCTTGTTCAGCTTCTTGCTGAGAATGGAATGCATAACGATGTGCACGTAAGGCTCGATCAACTATTTCAACCTCTTCTGGAGTGGTCGGAACGCGCTGGGATTTGCCGTACTCGAGAGCTCGCGCTTCTCTTTCCGCCAGCTTCCGCTTTCTCTCGCGGATGGCTTGTCGGGCCTCATTCTCGGCATCCGCTTCGAATTGAGCGGAATCTACCATTTGTTGAGCATATGCGCCTTCAACAACGGTGATTTCTGGGGATAACCTGTGCGCTCTTAAAGCTGCACGTACGATTTGTAATGTTTCGTACACAGTTATTTTTCCCGTTGGCAGAGTGTATCGTACACCTTCTGCCTGTGCCAACTGCATCGTGTCAACCAATGTGGCCGAGACGCTGTAAGGCTGGCTCGGAACACGCTCAGTTTTTGACGCATTGGACTTGTGTCCTTCAGACCTGACCGAAGCTGGGCGGCTTTGCGTAATTGGCGTGTTTAGTGCCGAATTAGCTGTCGTATTTGAGGCCGTCTTTTGTATCGGAGACGCCGCTTTCGGACTGCCCACCTCGGTGTCGTGCGTTAGACGAGGCGATGGGTTACGGGATAAAACCTCGTTTCCGCTCGTCTCGCCGTCACGGTTAGAACGCGGCAGTTTGGAGTGAGATTGCTCTTCACCCCGCTCTGTCTCGTCCAATCGCTGCCTCGTCTCGGAACGAGACGGGTGCGATGCCTCTGATGCGCTTCTGCGATCGGGTTTAGGCTTGCGCCGTTTTTGCCTCGCTTCGTGCGCTGAGGCTTTGGGTAAGGGACCTCCAGATCGCAAATGATAATCGGCGCCTTTACGGCTACCAGCTCTCTTGTTTGCGTCGGAGTCGGAATCCGTTACTCGGATATTGTCTGCCATTTTTGGGTATGAAAATGATCTCAAGTTCTATTCGAGTCGTTTAAATCGATCCCGGACAGGCCCCCACGTGTCGCGCTCAACTCGGTCTGTCGCTGATACGTGGTATGAGTCACTCTCTAACCTCGCAATACCGCTTTACTCAAGCGGTTACCCAAATAATGTGAAACGGCAAACAATGTAAAATGGTAAATATAATAAATGTATTTATTATACGGGAATGTACAGGTAAAAGGGATAAAATATGTAAGGGAATAAAAAGGTGAAAGGTTGGGGTGTGTGAAGTTGGCGGGAAACTGGTCGAGGTCGTCCTTTGTTGACGCTCTGGATCCAAGATGGCGTCCGCGTGGCAACGTGGTGTCGTCTTGGGCCGGCGTGGCAATGAATGGCGTCCTCGTCTCACGTTTCTCGTTCGGTCCTTCGGGCTCACGCTGGTCGGGCGCGAGTGAATGCCTAAAAGGTCTTACTTCTGGTCTGTTGTCTAGGTTTAGGGTTTTTTGTAGGTGTCCGGCGATCACACAGCGGCGGACTCTTCTGGCTCCCGGCGGTCACACAGCGGCGGGAACGCTCGTCGTGGTTTTACTGCAGTTTAGGCTTGTGCGACCGTTTGTCTGCACAACTCGCTAAACTGGAGTGGTTTTTACTATTTCTAGCTGGTGTGCTAAAATAGTGTGGTAATCTTATCTCGCAGGTTACTCTGCGGAGTTTGACACTGACCAAACGTACTCACGGTAAATTGTCCTTTGTCCTTGGTCAATCCCAGTATATTTACTTGGGCCTGATCTTGTAGGACGACGGGTTTTACGTGTGTTTCTCGTTTGATGGTTGTGTTGGTTCTGCCCGCTCAGTGCAAGGCACATTCCTTTGCACAAAGCGGGGTTGACAGGTGACCGGAATCACCCAATGGTGGGGTGGACGAGCCATCCCCACTCCCTCAGGGCAGACGCCTGTCCATTGACTAGATGTCAATGCACTGAGGGAAGGGAGACGCGCTTGCGGCTCCCCTTACACCCGAAACGAGGTCACGAGAGAAACTCTTCGTTGACCCCGGTCCAGTCGGGTCACCACAAAGTAAGAAACAAAAATTTATGTGGAAATTAATGGATGAAATATGAAAATTCAATTTTCTTTCCGTCAACTTTTGTGAAAAAATTTATGTCGTGGCCCATTAATGGATCTTTGATACGACGAAAAAGTGCTCGATTAAATTTATTTTTATGACGTGTCAATGTCTCTGAACACTCCAAAACGGAAGCAAATGAAGGTAAAGATAGAGGAAATTCTTGAATCACCTTTTGTACTAATTTACGATATTTTTTTTTCCCATGTATTAATATTAAACTCGGTGCAGGATGTTAAGAGAACGTTAGGCCTAACTCATCGAACCATGGATGCGGAAGTGAGTGAATTACTTTCCGACGAAAACAACGCGCTGTCGCTTCGAAAAGAAGATTTTTACGAGAATTCAGACCTACAAAAATTTCTTTTAGTGTGGGTGGATGCTGAAAATGTCGAACAAAACCAAAACGTGGTCAAAAACGATGTATACGTGAGTGAATTGCGGACACCACCTCTTCCAGCTTCCAACGTGAAAGCCAAAGCGACACCACGAGTAAATTCAGCTAAAACGAATCGAGATAGCAAAAAGGAGGCAGTTCGGTTAGGCGATGAAGTATTTCGCGAACTCGCAGTAGAAACGATGAAAAAAGAAGATTTGTATGCCGAAAAGTTGGAATCCAGGGCAAGTTTGCAAAAGGAAGTGCAATATTTGAAGGACTTGGAGGAGAATATTGGTAATTTCGTATCACTGACTACAAAAGTGATGATGATACCTGGAACTAAATTTGTGTGATGGGCTGGGTCTCCGTGAAACGTTATTATATTTTTAAACTAAAAAAAAAAACAATAAAATGATTTCTTGATATTTTAGGGTTAGGATGTATATTTTGATTTTGATTTTTATTCAATAAAAGTCGAAATTAGCTGTAAATGCGTATTTTGCAAAAATCAGAAATAAATGCATAAATCGCCATTTTTCGCCAAAATGGCGATTTGTGTCTTTTATCAATTTTTGTCTTATTCTTTAAGTTTTCGGAAAACTGAGGACTTCGCCAAAAACAGACACCAGGGGAAGTCACTAAATTAGTGTTTGGAAAAAGTTTTAAGAAATAAACGAATAAAACAATAAAAAAAATAAAAAATCTCAACAATTCTTCTAAACACGTAAAAATCGATGAAAATCGAATTGAAACGTTCTTAAAAATTGCAAAAATTGCCAAAAATTCCATTGAAAAACGTAAAAATAAAAATCGAAAAAATTTCATTGAAAACTTTTTAAAAACCGCAATAATTCTTCGAAAACACGTAAAATTCGAATTGAAACGCTTAAAAATTGCAAAAATTCCATAAAAACACGTGAAAATCGATGAAAATACTTTCAAAAATACAAAAAATCCACAAAAAACACGAAAAAATCAATGAAAAATTTTAAAAAATGAAAAAATCCCATAAAAAAACCCTAAAAATCGCTGAAAATACTTTCAAGAATGCAAAAAAATCCATAAAAAACACCTAAAAATCAATGAAAAATTTTCAAAAATGCAAAAATTCCATAAAAACCCCTAAAAATCGATGAAAACACTTTCAAAAATACAAAAAATCCATAAAAAAAACATAAAACTCGATGAAAACAACTCGTGGGCCGCCATGGGGCCCACCCACTTCCGGAAGTGTTACTTCCGGGGCCCGGTTGGTGAAACAAGGGCCCGAAGCTCCACCTGGTTGCGGGAAACCGCAACAGATGCGTGAGAAGTGCTAGAGCTGCACCGAGTGCCTCGCGTTGCAGGCGAGTGATCACCACGCAGGGGCAGCTGGTCACAAATAGATCTCAACCAATCACTGTGTTTGTTCGTGAATTAAAATGGCGGCGAAGCTCAAATAAACTCGTTTTTAAATAATGGTTTCCCATAGTGGTTCGTTTCTGGTTTTTCTTTTTTCGGTGCACGCGTAATAAACAAGAAAATTACTTGTTTAACATATTTAATTTATTAACAATACAACAAAGTGCGTAGACAACCGCATCGGTGCAAAATCCCGCTCGTTTTACACACTCGGTGTGTTGATGCTCGCTATCAAAGATTTCTTAGCTCCGCCATCTTGCGTCACTTTTTGAAATGTGACCAGAAAAATCAAATCGATCACAAGCACGCCCGTCAACACCAGAAACATTATCTGACAAAAAAAAAAAAAAAAATTAAACAAAAAAAACGAAAGAAAAAAATCTATATTTCGTCGAATTACTCCCGTAATTAACATCGACGGTTGGTCCTCGATATTCAGCAGCGGATGGTCGCGTCGGTACATGAGGAAGGCGCCGGCAACCGCATTCAAAATGGCGTGCACGACGTCGAAACAAACTTCCTATAAAAATAAATAAAAAACGATAAAACAAAAAAAATAACGTCGAAAAAGTCGAAAAAACTTCCTAAAAATAAATAAAACTAATAAAACAAAAAAAATAACGTCGAAAATGTCGAAAAACAACCGTGGTAAGACGAAGCGCCGCTACGCTTTCCCCGGTTATGTAAGCCAGGAGGAAGAAAGCGATCGCGAAAATATTCCCGGCGCTGACGACGTCGATGAAATTCATGCCGTGCATCGGTTGGTCGTTCATGCCGCTGATGAGATCGCTGAACGACATCTTGTTGTCGTTCATGATAAAAACCGGCACTTTCTGGTCAGGTTCTGCGTCGTCGAATTTTCCTCTCGAGTCTTTGTTTTTGTTGAAGTCGGAGTCGAACGTTTTGTCCGCGGTCACGTTGTAAATGCCGGACGTGAGCGTCGGCTTTATGACGTACTCGGACAAGATGGTGTGAACGAGGACTAGGATGACGATGGACAACACCTGATAGACAAATGGAGGAAGACGGATTATTTGTTGTTATTTACGTGTGGGAGTTGATTTACGAGAGCGAGGATTCGGAGAATTCCGTTGGATTGTTTGATCCATTGAAAGTCGAGTTTGTCGGTAATAGCCATTTTTTTTTTCCGTCGTGTTCGTATTCGTGCAACAATGCTGTGTTGTTGTGGGTGGTGTTATTGTTTGCGACGAAACAGTGCGTTGCATTGTGTGGAATTAAGTACGGTCATAATGTAGAGCTGATATTTTTGCGGGGTTAAAACGGCGGGCGGAAAGCGGATCTAAAAACCGCCATTTTGCTGATGCAATTGCGGAGAATTTTTTTAATTTTTTGATTAATTTTGGCAGTTTTTTGAATAATTTGGACTAATTGTGATTAATTTTGGGAATTTTCTGACTAATTTGGACTAATTTTGATTAATTTTGAGAATTTTCTGACTAATTTGGACTAATTTTGATTAATTTTGCGAATTTTCTGAATAATTTGGACAGATTTTGGAATTTTCTGACTAATTCAGACAAATTTGGGAATTTTCTAAATAATTCGGGAATTTTTTTTAACTAATTCGGGAATTTTCTGACTAATTCGGACAAATTTGGAAATTTTTGATTTATTTTTTGTGAATTTGGAAAATTTTGAAAATTTTTGATTTATTTTTTGTGCATTTTGATGAAATGTGAATTTTTAATTTATTTTTTGTGCATTTTGATGAAATGTGATTTTTTGATTTAAATAACAATGTTTTTACTTGAATAACAGCAAAATACCTAAACAATTATATTAAATAACCGCAAAATAGCAATTTTTGGAATTGAATAACCGCAAAATAGCAATTTTTGGAATTGAATAACCGCAAAATAGCAATTTTTGGAATTGAATAACTGCAAAATAGCAATTTTATTTTATTTTTGGAATTTAATAATCGCAAAATAGCAATTTTATTTTATTTTTGGAATTTAATAATCGCAAAATAGCAATTTTATTTTATTTTTGGAATTTAATAATCGCAAAATAGCAATTCTATTTTATTTTAGAGCTTTTAGGGTTTATTTCTTTGAATTTTGGAGTTTTTCGGGTTTATTTTCTTGAAATTTTAGGTTTTCTCGGCTATGCAATTTTTTGCTCTCATACGGTTTTATGCAGTTTATGCGATTTTGCGATACACCTCGTGCATTGCGGTTTTTTACGCAAAACCGCACCACACTTGCCAAAAAAAATAACCGCACAACCCAATCAGTGAGTATCCTCCATCCACATTGAAGTCGAAACCCGAGTTATCCATTTCTTTTTAAACTACTCAAACCCGAGTCTTGCAAATATAAATAGTTGTTGTCAGAAAACAAACCGCAACTTCCCACCGCCCAACGCCCTTGTAGAACGGCGGCTAGAGGGAAAATTTTAATTTGAATATCGGCGATATTCGGTCGTTGATTATCGGTATCGGCGATGCTGCAAAATATCGATATCGGTCAAAGTCTAATTTAAACGTCACATTTTTTAACATTTCAATGACGAAAATGGCCATTTTTGACGAAAAACGGTCATTATTGACAAAAAAAAAGGCCATTTTTGACGAAAAACGGCCATTTTTAGGCATTTTTTGTCGCCTGACCCATCAATCCAGCACTGCCTTGCAGCAAAGCACAGCGGGCAGCCAAACAATACAACTCCACTTCAGGAGAGGCCAAACCACAAAGCCAAGGCGGTGCTTTCATCCTCCACTCGCTTCACTCGCCAAACAATCTCCCCGCGCCATTGGCTCCCCCACAATGACGTCACCAAACCCCCAAATCCACACCAAAACCCTCCTCACAACTCTCACGCTTCAAACCGCACCAAACATGAGTCTCGTGAGCAACTACCCGCAAGGATTTCCGTGTTCGTCGCCCGACCCGTCGATCTACGCGAATTACTACCAACCGCCCGACGCACGAGCCTTCTACCAAGCGTGGCCGTACGCGGGCGAGCCGGCGGAGATTCCGCCGGCCGAATACGAGGCTTCGGTCTACGGAGGCGAATGCGTGGCTGGCCAGTTGTCGCTGTCGCTCGGCGGCGATAAAATGATGCCGTGCGCGACGTTCGCGGGCCCCGTGGGGCGCGTGAAGGTGGTGAAGCGGCGGTGCACGGCGAATAAGAAGGAGCGGCGACGGACGTTGAGCATCAATTCGGCGTTTACGGACCTGCGGGATTGCATTCCGAACGTGCCGTCGGACACGAAGTTGTCGAAGATCAAGACGTTGAGGTTGGCCACGTCGTATATTTCGTATTTGATGGATTTGTTGGAGCGGGACGATGCGAGTGAGTTTTCGGACGGGCGAGGGTTCAAGGCGGAGTTGGGACGGAAGGAGTCGGCGAGGGAGCACGATAAGAGGAAGAAGGAGATGGTGAGGAATTTTGAAGGGTTTTGGTTGGGTTTTTGGGGGTTTTTGGGTGTGGGGATTGGTTTGAGGTGGGGGTTTTTGGATGATGTGTGTTTGGGGGTTGTTGAAGCGATTTTTTAGGTTTTTAGGTGTTTTTTGTCGGATTTTGGCAATTTTGAAACTGTTTTCATCGATTTTTAGGTGTTTTTTGTGGGATTTTTGCATTTTTGAAAGTATTTTTAGGTGATTTTATGGAATTTTTGCATTTTTGAAAGTAATTTTACGTGATTTTATGGAATTTTTGCATTTTTGAAAGTATTTTCTTCGATTTTTACTTGTTTTGAATGGAATTTTAGCATTTTTGAAAGAATTTTTATCGATTTTTACGTGATTTTATGGAATTTGTGCAATTTTTAAGCGTTTCAATTCGATTTAGATCGATTTTTACGTGTTTTTTGTTTTTTTTCCATTTTTTAATGGAATTTTTGCCAATTTTTTTTTTACATTTTTCTATGGAGTTTTCGCGATTTTTATGTTTCATGCGATTTTAATAAATTTCTGCATGTTTTTACTGAATTTTTGCGACTTTTTAAGCGTGTCAATACGATTTTAATCGATTTTTACGTGTTTTAAAAGAATTATTACCGTACGTTTTTTTTTTTTACATTTTTCGCTGAAATTTTTGCGATTTTTTTTTTTTTTTTTTTTTTTTAAATTTTTCAATGAAATTTTTGCCATTTTTTTCACATTTTTTTGATGAATTTTTTGCGATTTTTTTTTTAATGAAATTTTTGCGATTTTTTTTTTTTTTCATTTTTCAATCAAATTTTTGCGATTTTTTCACATTTTTTGATCAGTTTTTTGCGATTTTTTTTTCAATGAAATTTTTGCGATTTTTATACAATTTTAATTAATTTCCGCGTGTTTTCACCCAATTTTTACGACTTTTTAACTGTTTCAATGCGATTTTACTTAACTTTTATACATTATAATGCATTTTTTGCAATTTTTACCCATTTTCAGTGTTTCAATGTGCTCGCTACAGTTTATTTTCCATTTGTTACAGCTGCAAACCGTATTAGTACACGAAAACCTCGCATCCGATAAAAAAACGAAGGGCAGAACAGGATGGCCCCAGCACGTGTGGGCACTTGAACTGAAACAGTAGCATCGTCGTCCTAAAGGAATGTCCCGGATGATGTTGCGCTCATCGCAGATTGCTCAGCATCCGAGATGCACAAAAACGAAAACGAGGGCATTTTTAAAGAATAAGAAAAAGGTTATTTAATAATGGCATTTGAGCAGTGCGACGTGGCGAATTTCTCAGGAAGAAGATAGGTTGGTAAATAAACAAGCTCAAATTGAACGTTTGCCATGTTCGCACTTGCATCTTGTGCAAATAAATGTTGCTTGGTTGCTCTGGTCTTTATCGTTCGTTCTCTGGCCATCTCTGTGCAATATTACAACAGTTGGATCGTGTGTTTTGTATTAGTGCACGTAATGATTCTAAACTTTTGCTGTAAATCATGAGTGAAATGTGCACTGTTTGTCTGAAATTTAATTAAAATGTGCATTTTTGGGCTAAAATTGAATGAAAATTTGCATTTTTGGTCTAAAATTGAATGAAAATGTTAATTTTTGGTCTAAAATTGAACGAAAATGTGCATTTTCGGTCTAAAATTTGATGAAAATGTGCATTTTTGGTCTAAAATTGAATGAATATGTGCATTTTTGGTCTAAAATTGAATGAATATGTGCATTTTTGGTCTAAAATTGAATGAAAGTGTGCATTTTTGGTCTAAAATTGAATGAAAATGTGAATTTTTGGTCTAAAATTTAATGAAAATGTGCAATTTTGGTCTAAAATTTAACGAAAAGATGAATATTTCGTCTAAAATTTGATGATAAGGTGAATTTTTAGTCTAAAATTTAATGAAAAAGTAAATTTTTGGTCTAAAATTTGCTAAAAAGATGAATTTTGGGTCTAAAATTTGATAAAATTGTGATTTTTTTGGTCTAAAATTTAATGAAAATTTGCATTTTTGGTCTAAAATTTAATAAAAATGTGAATGTTTAGTCTAAAATTTGATGAAAAGATGAATTTTTGGTCTAAAATTGAGTTAAACGTGAATATTTGCACTAAAATTTAACGAAAAGGTGAATATTTGGACTAAAATTTAATAAAAATGTGAATTTTTGGTCTAAAATTTAAATAAAATGTAAATTTAGTTTAAAATTTAATGAAAAGATGAATTTTTGGTCTAAACTTGAGTTAAACTTGAATATTTGGACTAAAATTTAACCGAAACGTGCAATTTTTCTTTAATTGTACATAAACACAAATAAAATAAATAAAAAAACAATCTAAAAAGTATCCCGTGTATCATTACATCATCCCAAATCCCCAACATTTGTCCAATCTGTCATGGCCGCTGACCCCACACACTCCACCACACCCCACACGCTAATTGCAAGCTCAAGCAAGCCTCCGTGCCACCGCCGACGATAAATAACGCGACTTAACACCAAAAACGAGTTAATGCACTTCCGCAACACATCCACGATCTCCGCGCCATCTTGGAGTGTCCGCACATTGAATGACGTCACTGCTTAACTATCCTGGTGTCAACTTCCACAAACACAAATTGCACATTCCGCGGTGATGTTAAACAGCGAACTAATTCGGAGATGCTTTTTATTGGTCACATTTCGGTTTATAATTCGATTATGTGCGCATCTGCACGTCTGGTGCTGTTCGTCTTCCCCGACTCATCTCGAGTAATGGAGATATCCGCATCGATTAGACTTTGCTGCGATGGATTTTTCGACGTATTTTGTTTTTAATCTGCAAATTTCTTTGTTGAAAAATGGAATGAAACAAGGGTTTGTGGTAATGTAATTAGGAATAGCAAGTTGATGATGACCACGTGTGCACAAATGGGGTTAGACGGCGCCAGATGCCTGCACTTTAAAAACAATAGGCCTACTGGTGTATGATGAAACAAATGTAGGTTTTAATCAGACTGTGCATTTTTTGGTATATTGTTTATTTGGAATGAATTTTTGGGAGAAATTTAATTGAAATGTAAATTTTCGGCTTAAAATTTAATGAAAATGTGAATTTTCGGCCTAGAATTTAACTAAAATGTGAATTTACGGTCTAAAATTTAACTAAAACGTTAATTTTCGGTCTAAAATTTAATTGAAATTTGAATTTTTGGTCAAAAATTTAACTAAAATGTGAATTTTTGGTCTAAAATTTAATTTAAATGTGAATTTTCGGTCTAAAATTTAACCAAAATTTGAATTTTTGGTCTAAAATTTAACTAAAATGTCAATTATTGATCTAAAATTTAAAAAAAATGTGAATTTTTGATCTAAAATTTAAAAAAATGTTTTTTTTGGGAAAATTTATTTGAAATGTGAAGAATTGGTCTAAAATTTCACTACAAAATGTGAATTTTCGGTCTAAAATTTAATACAATGTGAATTATTAGGGAAAAGTTTAATGTAAATGTGAATTTTTGGTCTAAAATTTAATCAAAATGTGTATTTTGGTCTAAAATTTAATCAAAATGTGTATTTTGGTCTAAAATTTAAACAAAATGTGTATTTTGGTCTAAAATTTAATCAAAACCTGAATTGTACATAAAATTCAAATTTCAAATATCCCAAAATGAAAAATTTATTTAAAAAAAATATATATATTTTTTTACAAACCCCCCCCCCCCCCCTCCCCCGAAAAAAAAAAAACAACTGTAAATCGATCACTGTTATCACTGTTTCCCTCCACGAAATTCTAGACCACTTAGGACACAGACAAACTCACATGTTGCTCCTTTTTAGACCCTGTCGACAGCTCCCCCACGGTGTCGTCTCGCCCCTCAAGTGATGATGTTCACTCAAGAGGCGACATCGTGGCGCTAAACAACCCAAAAACCCCGCGCATCCAACGGACACGCCAACGGAACTGTCACCCGACAAAGCCCGCCCTTGAATCCGACCGACCCGCTCACTCGCGTGACGTCATCTCAATGGCGCGCGACGTTCTTAAGCCTATTTGTGGGTTCCGTCTTCATTTGAGCGCGTCAATTGATCGGATATAGGATTACACGTTTGAATATCGGCGAATTATGGAATGTCTTTGAAAGGTAGAAGCTCTGGGGTCGTGATCTTGGTTATCAGTCGTTGGAGTTGTGATTTTAAAAGCTCGGTGACGTCGGTCGTGATAGCGGGCGTGTAATTCATTGCTGGGGTTATTTTTTCCCCCCAAACAGTCTAACAGCAGGCCGACTTCCTGGCTCCATACGTATCAAATACATTAGTTTTATCGGCGAATGGTGATGGAGTTACGCAATTGGCTTCGTGTGAAAATAGAGTTTTTGATTTTTATTTTTTGGGTCGGAGATTTGCATGGAAATTGAGCAAGTGAAAAGAAGAATGGAGACATTTTGATGCAGATTTCACTTTTGTTGGGTCTAAAATTTATTTAATGACAAATTATGCGGGAAATAAGCGTGAAATTGACGGATGATAATGAAAAATGCTGCAAATTTTGCAATTTTTGGGTCTAAAATTGATTTTCGGACGAAAATGTGAATAAAATTAGACGATTAAATCGAAATATGAACTCATTTTGCTGCAAATTTTGCAATTTTTGGGTCTAAAATTGATATTCCGACGGAAATATGAATAAAATCCAGCGATTTAATCGAAACATGAACTTATTTTGCTCAAATTTTGCAATTTTTGGGTCTAAAATTGATTTTTCGACGAAAATATGAATATCATTAAGCGATTAAATCGAAATATGAACTCATTTTGCTGCAAATTTTGCAATTTTTGGGTCTAAAATTGATTTTTCGACGAAAATACGAATAAAATCCAGCGATTTAATGGAAACATGAACTCATTTTGTTGCAAATTTTGCAATTTTTAAGTCTAAAAATCGATTTTATTACGAAATATGCATAAAACTGAAATAAACTAAACAATTAAAAAGCATAAAATCTGCAAATTCCACATTTTCTGCATCCAAAAATCGATTTTCTCACGAAAAAACACAAAAAAACCTAAAAATTAGAACAAACCGACTAAAACTAAAAAAAAATAATTAAAATCTCCTATTTCGCTGCAAACTCCACATTTTCTCAATCAAAAATTCATTCCACGTCCAAAATCTCCACAAAAAAAAAACAAACACAAACCGTATTAAATAAAACAAAATCGAGGATATTTCCTCCCCTTTGACCATCGACGAGTCACCAAAAAACCCCCAACCACTTTCACCGACTCAAACCGATCTCCACTCCCGCCTACACTCACCTCCCGCCCGACAAACATCGTCGAAGGTCCCGCACCCGAACTCCTTGACAACAAATATGCAAATTCTCCTCGTCCGCAACCTCCTCTTGCCTCCCAGCCACGACTCGCACGACCCGCCAATCACGCTCGACACAAACCAGACGCAGAAACCCCAAAAACAGACGTTCGCGCCAAACGGGACACCAAAAACACCGTTTCCACCATGTCCGCGCACACAATATCAATCGTCCTTCTCCTAGTCGTCGCAACCACCGCACGCATCTCCCGCGACCAACCGCAGGTAAAACTTAACCCTAAATTTTAAAAAATCGAATTTTTAAATTTTTATAAAAAAAAAAAAATTTTAAAAAAATAAAAAAAATTAAATTAAATGCAATTTAGAGTCGTCCTTAGATGGACGTGGAGGGCAGCGTCCTCGACGAGTGACCCTGACTCAACACTAGGTGTGTCCGAGGTCAAAACACAATAATTTTGCAATAATTAATTTAGCGGGCGAGTGCGGGCGGCCCGGCGGCCCGGCGGGTGCGCGAGGCGGGCGCGCAAGGCGGGTGAGGCCGTGACATAACGTTTGTGTGTTTGCAGACCGTTCGTTCCATTTTTCGAGACGAAAACGAGTCGCGGAACCGGTCTCGGCACACGATTCCCTTGGGGCAGTTGACCAGACACCGAGATAGACAGTTGGATAGACGGTTGGAGACTCACATCGTCGGTGGGTCGGGCGCGAGCACGGATTACGAGAGGAAATATTCGGCGTGGAGCTCGTGGTCGGTGTGCAGCAAGAAGTGCAGGCAGACTCGGATGCGGAGGTGCGCGAAGGCGGCGCATTGCGGAGGCGGTGTTCTGAGGGAGGAGAGGCGGTGTTATGCGGAGAGGTGTAGGTCGAGGTCGGCTTTGAGGTCGGTCAAGTCGAGTGTGCGGGAGACGGGAGACGTGCATCGGTTTGGTTATTCGGAGTGGTCGCCGTGGACGGCTTGTTCGGCGTCGTGCGAAGCCACCAGGTATAAGGTGAGTGGTGGGTTTTTGGTGGGGTGCGGGCGGTTGTTGCATCAAAAGGGGTGTTTTTATGCATGGAAATTGCATTTTAGGGCACGGAAATTGCATTTTAGTACATGAATGTAGTACATGACAGTTCATTTTTGGACGGAAAAATTCATTTCCAGACTTAAAAAGGGCATTTTCATCCTTAAAAATAGCATTTCATTTTAGAAAATAGCATTTTCATCCTTAAAAATAGCATTTCATTTTAGAAAATAGCATTTTCATCCTTAAAAATAGCATTTCCATCTTTAAATTAGCATTTTTACAATTAAAAATAGCATTTTTACAATTAAAAATAGCATTTTCACAATTAAAAATAGCATTTTCACAATTAAAAATAGCATTTTCACAATTAAAAATAGCATTTTCACAATTAAAAATAGCATTTTCACAATTAAAAATAGCATTTTCACAATTAAAAATAGCATTTTCACAATTAAAAATAGCATTTTTATTTTTATTCTTAAATATAGCATTTTCATCCTTAAAAATAGCATTTTTATCCTTAAAAATAGCATTTTTATCCTTAAAAAAAGCATTTTTATCTTTAAAAATAGCATTTTTATCCTTAAAAATAGCATTTTCATCCTTAAAAATAGCATTTTTATTCCTAAAAATAGCATTTTCATCATTAAAATAGCATTTTCATCATTAAAATAGCATTTTCATCCTTAAAATAGCATTTTCATCATTAAAATAGCATTTTCTAATTGAAAATAGCATTTCTAGGCTGTCTTGACTAAGTATTAAAACTGTAATGGAGCATGTAAAATAACGTGATCGTTGGTGTTGTTGGGGTTTACATAACTGACTAGTTTATTCAAAGTAACATACAGGTGGCGCTGCAGAAAGGCAGTGTCACAAATTAACAAGATACATGTGGCGTGCATTGCAGTGAAGAACACTCCAATTTCCTTTTTTAAAATAGCATTTTTATCCTTAAAAATAGCATTTCCATCCTTAAAAATAGCATTTCCATCCTTAAAATAGCATTGTCGTAATTAAAAATAGCATTTTCATTTTTAAAACAGCATTTTCATTATTAAAATAGCATTTTCATCATTAAAATAGCATTTTCATAATTAAAAATAGCATTTCCATTTTTAAATTAGCATTTTCACAATTAAAAATAGTATTTTCATCATTAAAATAGCATTTTCATCATTAAAATAGCATTTTCATCATTATAATAGCATTTTCATCATTAAAATAGCATTTTCATCATTAAAATAGCATTTTCATAATTAAAAATAGTATTTTAATCCTTAGATATAGCATTTTAATCCTTAGATATAGCATCTCTACTTTTAAAAATAGCATTTTCAACCTCATTTATAAAAAAAATCATTTTTCTAGCTGAAGGATGACACATTTTAATGCATTTGTGACCAAACAATCGTTCACTCTCCCCAGGTGTGTCGTTTCGACGTCCTATGCGGCGGACACATTTTATACGAGGAAGCCTTTTGCTACCGCACGGGATCCCTCTGCGAAAGAATCTACCTGCGAAGGCGCCAAAGATCCCGCACTTTCCCCTTCGAAGGTACAAACAAACCACCAAATCCAAACTAACTCTCACCCGCCACATTCATTTCCAGAGGAAATACTCAGGGCCCACTCCACCCACAACGCCTCCAACGCGCACGTGCAGTGCGGCGTGGCCCGCGTCGCCACTTCCGACCGCTCGTTGAAAATCCTCGGCGGACACCCGGCGCCGCGAGGAAAGTGGCCGTGGCAGGTGGTCGTTTTGAACCGCTACAAAGAGGCCTTCTGCGGCGGGACGTTGGTGTCTCCCTCGTGGGTCCTCACAGCCGCGCACTGCGCGCGCCGACGCCTGTTCGTCCGGGTCGGCGAACACGACCTCGCGAAGTTCGAGGAGAGCGAGGAGGAAATTCGCGTCACCGACGTCTTCGTGCACCCGCACTACGACACGGACACGGTGGACAACGACATCGCACTACTCAAGGTCAGTTTTTGAAAAGTAAATATGAAAATGCCGCATTTTCTCTTTTTGTGCACCCGCGCACTATTGGCGAATTACTGTGCAGAAATTTACTTCAGCTCAAAAGTTCGATTTTTTAGCCCGCGTTGTAATTGAGACCCGCGCACTATTGGCGCTACAATTGAGACCCGCGCACTATTAACGGAATAAAGTTTTCTCGCACTCCCCCTGTTAAATGCAAAAATTTGTTTTGCAAAAAAAATGCTAAAATTTTGCATTTTTTCTCTTTGTGCACCCGCGCACTATTAGC
The DNA here is from genome assembly GCA_949358305.1 of Strigamia acuminata. NCBI lineage: Eukaryota > Metazoa > Arthropoda > Chilopoda > Geophilomorpha > Linotaeniidae > Strigamia > Strigamia acuminata. The sequence continues at coordinate 61,102,704 of OX442314.1, read as the reverse complement.
GGAATAAAAATTTCCCGTGCTCCCACCTGTTGAATGAAAAAATTTTCTTCTGCATAAAAAAATCGATTTTTTAGCCCGCGTTTTAATTGTGACCCGCGCACTATTGGTGTTGTAAATGAGACCTGCGCACTATTGGCGGAATTAAGTTTCCCGCGCTCTCCCTCCATCCTATTAAATGCAAAAATTAGTTTTGCAAAAAAAATACTAAAATACTAAATTTCTCCTTTTTGTGCACCCGCGCACTATTGGCGGAATAAAGTTTTCCCACCCTCCTATATGAAATTCAAAAATTTACTTCTGCACCAAAAAATTCGTTTTTACAGCCCGCGTTTTAATGGAGACCCGCGCACTAAAAACAAACTTTAATTTTTCCCGCGCTTTATTAGAGACCCCGCACAACTAGAGGATTTACGGCAGTAAAAAAAAATAGATACTAATCGATAATTTGTTTGCAGTTGGGTTCCCCGGTGCAATATGACGACTACGTGATTCCGGCGTGCATCCCGCACCACACGACGTCGTTGCCGGCCGACCGGATGTGCGTGATCCTCGGGTGGGGCAAGGAAAGACACGGGGACTTGTTCGGCAGCAACCTGCTCCACGAAGCCAAAGTGCCGATAGTCGGGCGAGACGAGTGCCTGGACGTATACGAGGAGTATTTCATTAGTCATAACATGTTCTGTGCCGGCTACAAGAAGGGAAAGGTGGATTCGTGCGCCGGCGACAGCGGCGGCCCGTTGCTATGCAACGTGGCCGGCAAATGGAACGTGATGGGCATCACCAGCTTCGGCGAGGGTTGCGGGCGGAAGGATAAATACGGGATTTACACGAAGGTGCCGAATTTCACCAATTGGCTGCACAGGATTATCAGACGGCAGAGTTAAATGTTATTTTTGTTTTTGGAAATTTGAGAATAAAATGTTTCCCGCCATTTTGGATTGTGTTTATTGCGCATTCTCGTGCGCATCGTCATCGCGGGTGGAATTGTCCGTGGTTATGTTTGTTTTGGTGCTTTTTGTTAGCATTTATTTGCCTGGTTATATTTTTTCTGATTAGTGTTAGTGTTATTTTTGTTTATTAATTTCAACTTGCATTGGGCTAGACAAATTGCTCATTCAAATCAGTCACCACATGTGCTGAATCAGCAGAATTATCAGAATGTCTTTGCAAATGCTGGTTTCAACTATTTGTACACATTTTATTTGCTTAATAGAACAAGACTATTATATTTGTATAATTTAACTGTCTCTCTGCCAGGGACTGAGTTTGTAAAATATGTGATGATTACAAATCCGTATTTATCAATGTTCACAATAGATGGCGCTGTTTATCAAACGCGCGTAATTCAAACTCGATAAAACTAAAAAAGTGTGATAAATAATTATTTAGATACGGTGAATAAAATATAACTATTTTATTCGATATAAACTAAGTATTATTTACTTGATGATGTTGATTCTATCGAATCAATATCCACATTACTTACCTGTCAAAGGGAACCAATCGGACCCTTCCGGACCCCAACTGGGCCCATCTGGACATAGTCATATATTAGGTCCGGACTAGTGACCCCCGAATCCGCCGATTCGTACGCTGATTGGCTGTCGCCAATCTAGTAGTTCTACAGAACTATATAAGCATCAGTTTCTCACCCACTAACCCCCCTGGCTTGATAACTGAACTTGTATATTGTCTGTAGTTGAATTGTTATCGTTTGATTTCATTATTCTCTATCGACACATCAGGCCACCTCAGCTCTCCACAGTTAGTATTCATTACTATTTGTTATTGCTGTTGTAGGGCTATTTCGGGAAGGCTAACTCCGGTAATAGACATGCATTCGCATGAAATGGCCCCGTAACGTTAGCCAGCTGTTCTACGGGACAGTAGGACTTCGTACGGTGGCTTAATATAACGGTCGTATACAGTACGACCTTGCTAAATGAAAGTAGGTCCCTCAGCTAACTGGCCTCAGTCCGCTGCAGGATGGCTGTTGTAAACAGCCCACGCAGGTTCCCGTCTTTCTATGATTGGTCCTTCCGCTCGTTAAAAGTCGGTAAAGGCCTATTGCACAGGTAACACGCCGGGTTGGTAGCCCGTGAGTAATATCTTCAGATGTTGCGATAAATAACTACCTGGATAATGGTAATCCAACGGCAGTGGCCGATTAATATTTTACCCGGTGCTCGATCAACGGATCCCGTCATCGTAAGGCATGCTGGCGGATGGAGGAGTCAAATCCTCCCGCGATGGTTCTCTCGACCGTCGTGACGGTCCCCGCCCCATCGTACCCTCCGGGTTAGTAACCCGTGAACAGGAGTTGAACAACACTGTGTTAAACAAATTACTCGGGCATTGGTAATCCTGTATTGGCAATATCTTTTAAACCCGGTAAGTCCATAGAAATGTTTACCTGGTGGTTGGTACCACCGATAGCGAGTTAAAGCACACAATTAAATACTCGGCGCCTGATCACGAGATCTTGTCGTCGTAAGGCATGCTGGCGGATGGAGTCTCAACAACTCCCGCGACGTTCTCTCAATTGTCGTGATGGTCCCCGCCCAATTAATATTTATACAACAATTCATTTGTTGTATTCCACTAATTACTTTACTTTTATTCATTTGGAACATGGAATATTCTGCTGAATATTCCTACTTATGCGAAGGGCTCTTCGCATTATTAGATACTCGAGCTGCGGACCAAATACGTCTCCGTAGCGATATTTGTGACGATGCCGCAAGTCAGCCGTATCCCTCTGGCTTCGCCCGGATCCTCAACCAGTTGATGCCGCCCGTTTACACGCGTCAAGAACCCATCTTTGTTGTTAATATTTAGTAATAAATATGTCATGTCACACTAAAACTGTAAGTTATTTCTATTCGATCACGTATTCATGTTTATAAAGGCTTCCGTAGCTTATCTCGGTTAGGTTGTTGCTAAACTTAGCAACGTCTTGTATAAACCGAATTATCTATCTCAAAAGGACTAATAAATTAGCCCAAAAGTAGAATCGTCACAAGTGGAGGTTCTACCGAGATAGGCTGCATAAATTTAAAATAAATTTTGAAGTTTTGTGCCTATGATGAATTCGAGTAGTGTAACATTTTACGGAGATTTTTGTGTGTAAAAATAAATTTCGTTTGAGATTTATAAGTGTCTACTATATTTTATTTTTGTCTTAAAATTTGTTGAAAAGCATAATAAGTGTAACTCACTTTGTTCTTTATTCTCTGCCGTGGAAATTATACGTTTTAACAAATTAATAATTTCTACCGCGTGGTCAGGCCTAAAGGCCCAACCCCGAGAATAGGAGTCTTGCCCGAACTTGTTGAAGTTGACCCCGCCCGGGTAGCGTCATGTTGTCGCCGACAAATCTGACAAAACCACGCGGTCGGGCCTAATTTTGAAAAGTTGACTTTTGACGGAATTCTTAAAGAATTCTATCAATTTAACAGTTGTTTTTATTTTTAGAAATATTTTTCACACGTATTTTGCTTGAGACTTCAAGTTAAACCTAAATTTATTTGCCTAAATAAATTAGAAAGAAAATTGACATTTTTCCGAGAAGTAAAATTTATATTTAGAATGGGTTTACCTTATTTTACAGACTTGATCTACATTAAAATGTTGGTTAAAAATCGTGATCTCAAGTCATTGAAATCGAATTTTACGAACGGAATACCATTCGAATTTTAGCGAAGAAGAATTCTCGCTGTTGTGTTGCCTAGCAACCCGTGTTGTGCAGAAAAGCCGTCGATTCAAACGAATCGGCGCGTCTTTTGAAATTACGAGTTTTAAAAAAAAAACTTTAAAAAATTCCATAAAGGTGATCATTCATTTATTAATAAATGCGGTGATATTTTAAAAATACTTTGAAAAGTATCCATTTTGTTTGGTGACTACGTCATAACACTGGAATCTGTCAAGATTACGGTTCCACGAACTTGATGATTTCCACCAATCTCGGACGAGATTGGACTCTCGCGAGACTAGCGTTGATACTTGACCAATCAGAGAGGTGTATCGAAGTACCCATACTTCCTTTCGAACTAGTGTGACCACTGCTTCGTTTGCGATCCTCCTGAACGTTTGCAACTTCATCATTATCTCTCAGACTTAGGAAATTTTCTTAGTTTTAAGTTTAGTTATGACTAATAACCAGCATCACATGAACACCCGTGGTAAGGAAAGAACTTGTTTGACCGGTGGAATGAATCTATCCGGGTTTATACCTGTTCCTAATGGAACTGAAGAAGTGGAAAATCACGCGGTCCATAATGGCGTTTCAAATGAAACAGCCGGACCATCTGGAGAGAATAGGGCTCCACGTGAGCCTACTCCGCCTGGAGAAGAGGAATGCATTCCTGAAGGTTCTCATTTAGGCCGAGGCGGTCTACTATTTTGTCAGGATCACGGTTTGAACCCAAACCAATTTAGATCTTTGACCGAAGTGTTAGATTTTGTGCACGCGCCTCGTGCTACGTCGGAGCAACCTAATTCCCCAGCCAGCCAAAGATTAAATAATTTTAGTCCCACTCCTTCGACGCCTATTTCTAGATATAGAAATAAAAATGCACAACCTCCTCGTCAAGATCAGTCGAATTTGACACCAGGAGATTTTAATCGTGCTTTTCAACAACGATTACGAGCGAATAACTTCGCTCGCAACCAACAAAGAGGATTTACAAATCCAGAGAACTTTGAGAATACGTTCAACAGAGCGAATTTGGGTCCGCCTAATATGGTCAACCCTAATCCAAGTTTTCTAAACGGATCAAATAGTTGTCCGAATCTCGCTGGAAATTTGAACCCAAATTCAGGTGCGACAAGAGGTCCAAACCGTCGTTTTGACCCAAATTCTAGATTTGCAAACAATTCTAGTCCAGCACCTAACATGCAAAGGGGTCACCCAGTTCCTCCGAACTCGAATAACCCAAATAATCCGAACGATTCAAATAAACCGTCTACTGGAACTCCAGGAAATTCAAATAACTATTTGAATCGGGGTACGCCAGGTAATTCGAACTATCGTCCGAATTTTGGTAATCAAGAAAGTTCGAACAACCGTCCGAATTTTAACAATCAGGGTAATTCTAATAATCATTCGAATTATGGGAACCAAGGCAATTCGAATAACCATTCGAACTTTGGTAACCACGGTAGGTCAAATCAAGGAGGGTCGAATAATTTCAACTTTAATAGTGGTGGCTCAAGTCAAAATAACTCGAGTCAACCAAACAATGGCGGATCGTCAAATGACAATTCGCGCCCCCCCAGTAGCTTTGGAATGACGACTGATGACCTCGCGTCAATTGCCACGACCATGCACAAGTTGATGCAGGCAGGAAAAAGTTCCGCCACTGTCCCTCAAACTAACTGTTTGAAACCACCAGATATCCCTGTATTCTCCGGAAAAGCAGAAGAAAGCGAACGCTTTCTCAATATTGTAAAAAATGTTGCTTTCCTGCGAAACATGTCACTCGATGACATGCTTGTTAAAGGCGTGGCCGGTTATTTAACCGAGCAAGCGCATGGTTGGTTTCATGAAAGGAGAGAAGATTTCATATCTTGGGAAGTATTTGAACAGGCGTTCAAAGAACGGTTTGTAGCCACTCGACAAGAGCGGACGAACCAACTAACTAAGTTGAAACAACTGGAAACAGAAAGTCTTTACGACTTTATGCACAAATATTACCAGTTATGGATATTACAAGACAGTCTTGTTGCAAAAGGGGCTGGTTGTCTTTTTATCGGGAGTGTAACTCCTGCTAATGATTTGCTTTTGCATACGCAAGGCATAGCGGATTTGCCTCTGACAGAGATTTATACCGTTATAACAAAAAATAAAGGCTTGTACAGTCGTACAGCTAATGGAGCAAGGGAAAACATTTCCAATCCAGTTGTTTTCCCACCTCGGAAAACTGACACTCGTCCTCAGCCAAAGACAAATGTTAAATCTTTAACTTTGGATTCACAAGAACAACTTAATATTTGTGAAGAAGAGTTACCTGAGGAATGCGAGGCCGTTTATTTAATAAATGGAGTAGTGGATCAGACCAGACGTGGTCAATTAGTTTGTTACCACTGTAAGAAACCAGGACACATGCGTCGAGAATGTCCAGATTTAAAACCACGTGCAAATTTCAACTCTGAAGAGTTGCAAAAACGAAGTACGCCGGATTCCCCGACTGTGGATCCTACTTCTAAACGACCTAATAATAGGTGGATAACTCAAGAAGTGTTGGATGCAACACTAGATGCTAAACTTGATGCGAAATTAAATACTTTTGAAAATAAGTTACAAACTTCGCTGACTAACTCGTTGGCAGAAATGGTCAAGACTTTGATCAAGCCAGAATCTGCTGATTCAAGTGCGACTAGTTTAAAAAACTAGATCCGGGGGACGAAGGTTTATTCCATCCCCCAGAAGTAGCTAATGCTACATCGAAAATTTTATTTATGGATGTAGACACAACTTGTCTTGAAGTAGCCACTAGTCATAGTGGCGGAGTAGAGGAAAATCTGCAAGAAATGACAGAACAATTAAAAAATCTGACATTGTTTCCCCACAAGTGTTACACGAAGAAATTCTGTAGACTTCGCCGACTCAACAGAGTCATAGGCGGCAATAATTTGCACAATATTACTTTAGGTAATAATAAAGATGATCCTCGAATGAAGATCACAATTGGTGGGCTCACCTACAACGCGCTCATGGATACAGGAGCATCTCAATGTTACATCGGGGAACAACTCTTGTCTGAAACTCAGGCTTTGCCAGAATTTTTGCAAGAGGCTCCCAGAAACATGTTGGTTAACGCTGTAGGCGTAGCACACAAGCCTGTCGGACAAATAACTTTGTGCGTGCAATGGGCTGATGAATTTACACCAATGAATTTCATCGTTTTAGCAAAACGAGTTTGTGGCTTGATACTTGGTCACAATTTCATGCGCAGACAGAAAATTAGTCCGCATCCACATTTACAAGAGTTCTCTTGTGCAGATAAACCTAATTGGTCCGCTCCTTATGAATCGGAAGAAGCCAATTTGGCCCTCGCCCCGTTAAATCGAATTACTTTCGATTATTTAGGACTGTCGTCCACTCTCAACTCAATTGAGTTAACAGACACTCCTGTGTTGACTTGGGATAAAAAATTAGTTGAGGAGAGCGACTGCACTCCAGAACAAAGACTAGCACTTCGCGAAGTGGTTAACTCGATACCGAATGTATTTCGTGATCAAGTTGGGTGCACCAACGTAACCCAACATCGTATTAAGTTCAAAGAAGGGCATTCATTGCCCAAAATGCAGTATAGAATGTATAACCCGGCCAAGAGAGCCATTATGACCAAACTAGCTGCAGAATTGGAACAGGATGGACTCATTGAAAAGGCCAAAGGGCCCTTCATAAGTCATCCCGTCATTGTTGCGAAGCCTGACGGCTCGTATAGGATGTGCATTGACTACCGGTGGCTAAATGCCATCACTGAAGTCGAAGTAATACAAATGCCAAGTATTGACCTTTTGTTGCATAATACTGGTCCGGCAAAGTATTTTACGTCTATTGACCTTGTTAAAGGTTACTACCAAGTCGAAATGTGTAAGGAAGATCGTCCGAAAACGGCGTTTTATACGCCAAACGGCCCTTATCAGTTTGTGCGAATGCCGTTCGGCCTTTGCAATGCGCCTTGTACTTTCCAACGTCTGATGGAAGGCATTTTAGGCTCAGCTTTGCAAGACTACGCGTTAGTTTATTTGGATGACGTAATTGTGTATTCAGATAATTGGGATGATCATCTCAAACATGTTCGAGATGTTTTGGAAAGGCTTAACCAAGCCAACATGACAATAAATAAAGCGAAATCTCGTTTTGGGCGTACAGAATTAAAATTCTTGGGCCACTGGATTAAACCCGAAGGTCTCTTCGGTGATCCCGATAAAATATCGGCGATCATGAAATTTCCCACCCCCACGTGTGCTAAAGACATTCAGCGCTTTCACGGCATGACTAACTTCTTCAGGAAGTTTGTTCCAAATCACGGAACTATTGCCGCACCATACACACGTATGATGAATGAGAAAACTCCATTTGAATGGGGAGATGAGCAGACAGTAGCTTTTAATAAAATTAAAGAGCTACTTTGTGGTGACAATTGTCTACACAAACCAGATATGACTTTGCCATTTGTTGTCATGACTGACGCTTCACATGAAGGCTTAGGAGCTGTCCTTTGCCAAGACGTCAATATATTCGATGAAAAGAAGCAGAAAAATATTTCTGTACCCAGACCTGTAGCTTATGCAAGCAGAGTTTTACGTGGAGCGGAGAAGCGTTATACAACGCCGGAACTCGAATGTCTCGCAGTAGTGTGGGCTATCGATCGATTTAAACCATATCTCGAATATGGTACATTCACTTTAGAGTCAGATGCAGAAGCACTGAAATGGTTGATGCGAACGCCTGAACCATCTGGGAAATTTGGCCGATGGGCCTTAAGAATCCAATGTGGAAATTTTAAAATTGTTTTTCGAAAAGGTGCTGCTAACCAAGTTGCAGACGCACTTTCTAGAGCCCCACTAACAGAGGAAGACATTCCTCTTCGTGATCATGTGGAACCTGTTGAAATTAAACAATACTGGCCTGAGTGGGACGGAAATCCTTCTGTTTCATTAAATCGTGCCCCGGAGAAACGAGAATATTTGGCTAGTGTGCGTTCCTATTTTTCAGAAAATTCTAAAGAATGTTCTGAAGAAAAGGAGGGGGAGGAAGTACAAGAAACCTTGTACAGTGCGTTGACTGAAGTACTTAAAGAAGTCCCTCCTACAAGGAGAGAAATAATAGATGCTCAGTTACTAGATACTGAATGCAAACGCATTCGGGAATATTTATTAAATGACAAGGTTGTTGGGATACCACAATCTGAAATAAAAGAATGGAAAAACAAAGTCAAAAACTATTGTTTGGACAAAAAAGAAGTTGATGGTGATCAAATGATCATCTATTTTAACCCTTCATTCGAAGAGGAATTAAACGATTCGGGAAATGGCTTTAAAGTCGTTGTACCCAGTTCACTCGTAAAACGAGTACTCTTCGCTTGTCATGGCCACCCCCTAAGCGGTCACGCTGGGATGAGTAAGACGCTTGAGAAAACGCGTTTAATATATTTCTGGCCTGGTATGAGTAGAAGTGTCAGGAACTACGTCAAAAGCTGCACGCACTGTGCTCAGTACAAACCTATTCAACAGAAAAGGCACGCAGCTCCTTACACACCACACAACATGACCAATCCTTGGGAATGTATTAACATGGACTTGATGGGCCCAAAACCCGCGGGAAGGTCCCAAAACCAGTATATTTTTGTCATTATTGACAATTGTACCAAGTTCGTTGAAATTAAGGCTTTGACAAAAGCCACGAGCGCTAACTGCGTTCAAGAATTAAGATCTGTTACAAACAGATGGGGACACCCCAAAAAGATTGTGAGCGATAACGGAAAACAATTTGTTTCCGATATTTACAATGAGTATTGCGAAATGTACAACATTCGCCCGTCCCATACAAGCACGTATCATGCCCAGGCGAACCCGACAGAGCGAGCCAATAGAGATATAAAGACGATGTTGGCCCTGTACACAGATGTGCACACGCAATGGCCACGTTATTTAGACGAATTTGCGTTTGCAATGCGAAATAATGTGTCATCGGCAACAGGCTCAAGCCCGATGCTACTTAACACGGGGAGAATCGTAACATTACCCTTCGACCCCAGGATTATCAAACATGCCAATCCATTTGACAAAGAAAATCCAGAAAAATATGTCAGAGACTATTGGATGTATTGCGCAGATCGCATCAAGAGATGCATCGCAGAATTCAATTGAATTTTGAACGACATAGGAAAATACACGAACAAAAGTTCGTAATTACGGAGTTCGAAGTTGGAGATTTAGTTTGGAAACAGACTCACATTCTCTCGTGCGCAGATAAAAATATCTCCGCTGGATTTGCCGAGAAGAGAGATGGACCGTGGGAAATTACTAAAGTACTTCCTGGTGGAGCGTATAAATTACGCAAATTAGCTGATGGTTCGATTGAAAAATCAGTAAATATTAAAGCGTTGTATCCCTATACTCCGTCGTACCCGATTGAGACTTGGAAAATAGGACAAAAGTCCGCCTCTTACTCGCCTCAAGAAAATCCTAAATGGATGGACGAAAGTAATCAACTTCCGGATGCTGAGGAAATGGAATTAATTCCTGAAACTTCCTCAGAAATTCCAATGGAATTATCCGACTCAACTTCAGTGCAGATTGACAAATCTGCGCCCACAAAGTCTAAACATAGACATAGACAACGCTTAACTGCTATAGAAAAGAAAGCGGCATTGAAAAGAGGTGAATCTCCAAAGAAACCACCTCGAAAACTCCGCAAACCCCAACCGGTAGTTCCGCGAACTAGCCTTCGTCCTCGACGAGAGCGAAGGCCGAATCCTAAATATGCAGATGAAAATTTCGTGCGAAACATCACTGCAGTATTTAAAAAACCATACCAACAACGAGGAAAAGCCTCAAAGTTCTGTTGGAATTGATAAGTTTTATTTAAAACTTGGAGACAGTAATTATTTTACATGTCTAACAGGTGTAGTGATTGAAAATCTCAACACCGGGGGACACTTTGATATGAAGAGTATCGAAATTTATATTAAAATATGAATTTGTTGCGATAAGTTAAAATATTCGATAGAATATTTTATTATTTGGTCATATTTGTATGTATTTTAATTAAAATACAGAGAATTACTTTGAAAAGTGGTAATCTCGCCTCTTCACGAGGGTATGAGACTTACGAGGTGTGATTAAACCTCGAACCCGACAATTAATAGGGAATAAAATTCCCAGGGTTCATTGCACACAAACACTTCGTAACACACGTGGATATAAGTGACTTCGTCCCTTCGTTCCTCTTCACTTTTCGACTCGAGATTTCAACGATAATTCATTTAGTCGACTCAAGCAGGAAAACTAGCTTCAACCGTAAGTAGTTTTCAATAATATTCTTTGACCAAAGAATTTAAAAGAATTGTTCGCAACAATTGGTAAAATATCGGCGTCCCGATAAAAGTTAAAAAATTCACGTGTATTATAAGCGTGAATCGGCATTAAATCACTCTGGAAGTTTAGCTATTCAGTCGAATAGTTGGGTTAAAAATTAATAATGAATTATTAAGTTTTAAGTATGTAGGCACTAATTATTTAAATCAAGTCGCGGTCGAGGCTTGCATAAATTATTTGGCGATGAATTTTCGATGTAAGATATTTATTAGACTAAGGTGTTAATTAATTAATACGAAAGATATTTTGATACTCGGAAGTTGGATTAAATAATTTACAAAACTAAAGGGAATTTTTCTTTTGAAAAATCAACAAGTTGCGATTTTTCGATGAAAATCGCTGTCAGGCGAGTCCATTCTCGTGCCATAAACACAAGGGGAATGTGACTCATTAGTGTCACATGTTGAGGGTTATAAATAACTCGAGTTGTGTATTTTTCGTTGCGAACAATACGTTTAAATTCTTTGGACTCAAGGAATGACTATTTAGAGTGGAATTATTTTTAATAAAATAATCTATTTGCGTCTGCAGATGGGAAGTGGTAAACACCGTTCGAAACGGAGTCATCGACGTCACCGTCATGAAAGTTCCAGCTCGTCCACCTCGTCTAGTGACGAGCAACGCCGTTCGGCCGAACGTGCATATTTGAGGGCCCAACCGATACCAACGGCACCAGCCTCCATGTATGCCCTGACGCCACTGCAGTTAGCAACGCTAAATTGGCTGAGCGTCCATCCGGACGGACTTCCGCTCGACTTAAATGCGATGATGCAGGCCCCATCCACATCTGCACAGCCAACCGTTTATGAGTCGGCGCAATTGGCCCCGTTGGCCCAGGTAGCATATCCGCCAGTAAACGTTATCAACGTCCCGTTGGCCCCGCATTCGCCAGATTTTCGGCCGCCAACTGCAAGCGTGGCGCCTACCGTCGCCAACACGTCGAATGCAGCTGCACCGACTGTGGCGGGACGATCAACGTCTGATGTACATCTTCCTGCCGGTGCTGAATCTTCGGCATCCGAATACGGATGGAACGAGCCGCCGCCGGGCGCTTTGCGTTTTTCGGAGCCTGTTTCTCGCAACCGCGAGTACCGAGCGGCCAACAAGGCAAGAAAGAAGGACGAGAAGGCCCGCCTACGCAAAGAACAGTGCGAGCGTGACATGGCAGCAGGAATTCCGCACGATAACATCGTAACGGACCAGGCAACAGAGACGATCTGCCCATTTTGCGTCGGCTGTGGGTGGTGCTGCGGTGCATCCGCAGGGTCTTCATTGATGCGTTGTCCAAACTGCCGTGGAAGGAAAACGCGACCGCGTTCGGAGCCGTGGCGCAAGGAGGTTCAGCCCCACGTGGTGAAAGGCATTAAGCCGAATGAGAAGCGATGTTGGGCTCACTGCCCAAAGTGCCGACTTTTCCTGAATAGTCGTGGCGAAGCGGTTTACATCGACCCGCGCTTCCTCACCTGGGCCCGTGCTGAAGCCAACGCCGGGGTAAGAGTCGAACCCCTTCGACAATCACCGCCGCCGTCCGAGGACTCTGAAGTTTCTACTGAAACTGTCCAGGCCGCCGACAGCGTTGGAAGCGAGGTCGTAGAAGAAATCGTTCGACCGAGAACGATGTCGCGCGGACGAGGCTGTCTGACGCTCGACCGAGCGAGAGAAATTGCCAAGGTTCAACGAACCAATATCTTGGCACGAGGGCGAGCTCGTAAGCTTCAACAGGCTGTAGAAGCGTCGTCTAAACCCGTGGAGGATCCTCCAGCGGCCGTAACCGACGTGTCCAGCGTCCCTCCAGCGTCTAAGTCTGAGACTTCGGACGACGCTCAGTTCGAGGATGCAGAAGAGCTGCTGTCCGTCGTTGATTTCGTGGCCGAACTTCTCGACGACATGCCGTTTCCGCTTCCGAGTCCGGAAGAGATTGAAGCTCCGGAGGAAGCTGTGTTTTCCGCCGTCTCGACAGAGGCGACTGAAGAATCTGATTTTCTGACTTCTGCCGAAGTCGAGAAGAAGGAAGAGAAAGTTTCGACTGACGTCGAAAAGAAGGATTAAAAGGGACAAAATTAACATTCGTTATTTTTTTTTTGAGTGGAAATATTTTTGACTAAAAATATTCCAAGTGTTTGTTGTGTTTTTGCAATTACGAAATATTCCCACGAGTATTGTGTTTGTTTGTTTCAAGATTTTGAACTAATCATTAAATACTCGAACGAGTATAGTTTAATTTTAAAATTGGATTCAATTTAATTTGCTTTGTTTTCGAATTCAATTTGAATGTTTATTTGAACTAATCATATTAATATATGTTTGTTTGATTTATTTACAAATTTCATAATTATTTGTGGAAATTGTGTTTGTTTTGCTTTGATTAAAGCGTTGAAGAATTTCAAGTCGAAATTCGTTAATTTTTATGACAATCGTAATAAAAAATTAGTAGTTTAGATTTTCGATAAATAAAGTTTTGCATAAATTTATTTTTATTGATTATCTTGTTGATTAATAAGCTATGAATAAGTTTATTTGACGGAGAAATAAAATTTCTATCGAAATTTGTATTTTCTCGAACATGTATCCATGTTCGGACGAGTTCATTTCCGTCGCTTAGCAACCGGGAGTTGCGTTGTACAGGGAAGCCGATTAGTCTAATCGGGTGATGAAGTTTCTGAAAGAAATAACAGGATTAAGTTTAATAAAATACTTACCAAGTGGATTAATTCGATAGAATTAGGTGAACATTTCTTATACATTAAGAATGACAATTGAAGAGTTGGTAAACTCTATGCTTGTCACCGGGGGATGTGTGATGATTACAAATCCGTATTTATCAATGTTCACAATAGATGGCGCTGTTTATCAAACGCGCGTAATTCAAACTCGATAAAACTAAAAAAGTGTGATAAATAATTATTTAGACACGGTGAATAAAATATAACTATTTTATTCGATATAAACTAAGTATTATTTACTTGATAATGTTGATTCTATCGAATCAATATCCACATTACTTACCTGTCAAAGGGAACCAATCGGACCCTTCCGGACCCCAACTGGGCCCATCTGGACATAGTCATATATTAGGTCCGGACTAGTGACCCCCGAATCCGCCGATTCGTACGCTGATTGGCTGTCGCCAATCTAGTAGTTCTACAGAACTATATAAGCATCAGTTTCTCACCCACTAACCCCCCTGGCTTGATAACTGAACTTGTATATTGTCTGTAGTTGAATTGTTATCGTTTGATTTCATTATTCTCTATCGACACATCAGGCCACCTCAGCTCTCCACAGTTAGTATTCATTACTATTTGTTATTGCTGTTGTAGGGCTATTTCGGGAAGGCTAACTCCGGTAATAGACATGCATTCGCATGAAATGGCCCCGTAACGTTAGCCAGCTGTTCTACGGGACAGTAGGACTTCGTACGGTGGCTTAATATAACGGTCGTATACAGTACGACCTTGCTAAATGAAAGTAGGTCCCTCAGCTAACTGGCCTCAGTCCGCTGCAGGATGGCTGTTGTAAACAGCCCACGCAGGTTCCCGTCTTTCTACGATTGGTCCTTCCGCTCGTTAAAAGTCGGTAAAGGCCTATTGCACAGGTAACACGCCGGGTTGGTAGCCCGTGAGTAATATCTTCAGATGTTGCGATAAATAACTACCTGGATAATGGTAATCCAACGGCAGTGGCCGATTAATATTTTACCCGGTGCTCGATCAACGGATCCCGTCATCGTAAGGCATGCTGGCGGATGGAGGAGTCAAATCCTCCCGCGATGGTTCTCTCGACCGTCGTGACGGTCCCCGCCCCATCGTACCCTCCGGGTTAGTAACCCGTGAACAGGAGTTGAACAACACTGTGTTAAACAAATTACTCGGGCATTGGTAATCCTGTATTGGCAATATCTTTTAAACCCGGTAAGTCCATAGAAATGTTTACCTGGTGGTTGGTACCACCGATAGCGAGTTAAAGCACACAATTAAATACTCGGCGCCTGATCACGAGATCTTGTCGTCGTAAGGCATGCTGGCGGATGGAGTCTCAACAACTCCCGCGACGTTCTCTCAATTGTCGTGACGGTCCCCGCCCAATTAATATTTATACAACAATTCATTTGTTGTATTCCACTAATTACTTTACTTTTATTCATTTGGAACATGGAATATTCTGCTGAATATTCCTACTTATGCGAAGGGCTCTTCGCATTATTAGATACTCGAGCTGCGGACCAAATACGTCTCCGTAGCGATATTTGTGACGATGCCGCAAGTCAGCCGTATCCCTCTGGCTTCGCCCGGATCCTCAACCAGTTGATGCCGCCCGTTTACACGCGTCAAGAACCCATCTTTGTTGTTAATATTTAGTAATAAATATGTCATGTCACACTAAAACTGTAAGTTATTTCTATTCGATCACGTATTCATGTTTATAAAGGCTTCCGTAGCTTATCTCGGTTAGGTTGTTGCTAAACTTAGCAACGTCTTGTATAAACCGAATTATCTATCTCAAAAGGACTAATAAATTAGCCCAAAAGTAGAATCGTCACAAGTATTAGAATTATCTTGAATTGATTTCGTCACAATCTCCCTTCTTTGGTAATAATTTCGCGGAATTACAATAATTATGATTACTTAAAAGCTTAGTTTACTATATTAAGTTTTCTAAAAAAAAATCTTAAGTGCTGATCCTGATAGCGGCTTAGCGAGAAAGTCTGCCAACATTGATTTGCCTGGAAAGTGCTATGCTTGGCTGCTTTTTGAGAACTATCTCACATCGCAAAATCCTCTGCTCCTTTCGGTAAATTAGTTGGTAGCTTTTGGTCTCTTGAAGGTATCTCATTGTCACCTTCATCACAGAGTTATCACAGCCAGTCAGCATGGGACTGGAGATCCAACAGTCTCCAAGATGGTGGTCAAGCCACGAGGAGACCTTGCTTAATCCTCTGTCCCAATTGGCTGCAATCATATGACTTGTTGTCCCCGAGTCAATAGCCATTCAGTTTTTATATTTCGACTCGCGTTATCTTCTCTTCTGTAGCGCTATGTGCGTATTTATCCTTCTTTGGTATTATTTCTGTCGATGAAATTTCCACACATTTTTCTCCATCATTTCATTACACTTTTCGTCATCAATTGCTCTTCTTCGTCTTTGCTGCATGTTGCGGCTCTGAGCAATCACTCGGCATATGCCCATAACTAGACCCCGTGGAACTCATTGATCCAAATCCGTCTGGATGAGCCATAAGGGGATGCGTCGGTTGTCAGTATTAACGGTCGGTCAAGACTGTCAAATTGGCGAATCCCATAAATGTGCGACGCTGTTTAATGTCTTCTGGCGGTTTAATCGTAATTAACGCATCTATTTTGGACTGCATCGGGGCTATTCCGTCCTTGCCCACACGGAATCCAAAGAACTCGAGGCTGGTTTTAACGCGATTGCAATTTTTTTAGCTAGTCGGAGTCCTGCTTCCAATAACTTGGCAAAAATTGTCTTTAGAATTTTAAAATGTTCATCTAGACCAACGGTCGGCAACAGGCGGACCGCGGTCTGTATCCGGACCGCGGAAGGTCAAAACTTGGACCGCGGTGACATTTTAGCAATGTTTTTCCTTCGGTTTCTTTGGTTTTCGGTGTTTTTTTCTTGTTTTTCTCGTTTTTTCGTGTTTTTTAGGTTTTATTGGTATTTTTTGGGTTGTGTGTGTTTATTGGGGTTTATTGTTGTTTATTGGTGTCTCAGACACGGCTACCATATAAAGATACTGGAGAGTTTTAGTGAGAATAACACAAAGGAACTTCCAGGAATCATAAGCTAAGGCACAAAAGGCAATTTAATTAAGAAATCAACTCTAAAAACTAACGGGTATAATTTAATAATATAAACTCGTATCAAGAACTCTTGGAATTAGAGCTGACCAATAAGAGCGGCAGTGTGGACCATCTCGTGAGCCACCACTCTCTTGGTCACTTCCGCTGCCGACAGTGGCAAAAAAGTACACGTTTACACTTAAATAACTTTTCTGTAGAAAAATCTGACTAAAAAAAATAAAAATAAATATACAAGGTGTCCCAAATGAACGAAGCCGGTCAAATAACGAAAAGACCATTTGAGTGAGATGAATGAAACAAATGTAGTACTAGTAAACTAAGTGAGGGCATTTCAAAAGTGTGAAAAAAATTGACCTCTGACCTTTTCTTCAAGGTCATTCCAACTCTAACTTATAAACTAAGACTGGTAGAGCAAAATTCTCAATTGAAAAAAGAAAGAGCACCTTCTGTTTAGGAGAAGACTGTTCATCAAATTTACTCTGACACAATAACAGATAAAATTACAAAAAAAATAAATCATGAAAAAGTCTTGATCTTGGTTTTCATTTTTGTATTTTTTTACTTTTTTGTATTTAATTACTATGCAGTCATGTGTCATGAACCGGTTGTTTATAATGGTGAAACCGCGTTTGAAAGGCGCGCCGGTTACGATACAAGGAGAGCCTGGTCCCGAATAAGGGCCCGGGCAATGATTAGCAGCCTGGAGGGTGGCGGCAAGCTAATCCCCTTACTCGATCAATTCACAAATTTTGCCGGGTCTGTTGAAATTATAAAATAGAAGAAGCAATGCTCACGAGTGGAACTCAATCGACACTAACGTGGCTTATACTAAGTTTGGTTGGGGCCCCTAATGGCGGAGCGACCAAACCGAGTAAACGCGCACTAACCGCGCACAAAAGACAAAATAATAACTCATGGCCAACTTGAACTAAATCTCCAATCTTTTGGCGTGTATCAGCGGCATATAAAACACAATAACGAAAGGTCAACGAAAGGAAAGGAATTCGAAGATGACACGCGGAATTAACACGCAATATGACAATGAATCTTACTCAACATGCGTAAATCAATGGCATGGAGTCAATACTGTGAGCTAACACAGGAGAAAGGTTGCCAAATGCTTCGGCCAATTAAGGCTCTTACCAAGCTCATGGTCTTGTACCTTCTGATTGAATCTGGCTTGAAACAGCTCTGAAGTGAACTTGGGCCAGATCCAATACAGAATTAGAGGTAAGGCCAATGAGGTAATCAAATCTGAGCCAATCAAACGCGTTGGTGAATAATTGACGCGATGACTAAGCGTGAGTAACTCAAACATTTAAATTAGGATGGATAAACTAAATGAAATCAGGAGGGGTAACAGTGAGAAATACACAACTTAGACCGGTCTGATGTGGCTGAATTGAGCCACACCAGGCCAAATCAAAGGATGAAAATGAATACAAAATGAGGTGAAAAGGTAGGAAAACTCAAATATTAGGGTTAGGATTTATTACGAGTTAAAACAAAACAATGATAGTAAATCATAGCTAGGAACACACGGAAAACGCGCACAAATACAACAATTGGTTAGAGTTACATTACGCGTTAATGCTGGGCCGTGACACACCCCTCGGACGAGAGTGTTTTTATTCTCGATTGGAGTCTGAAAATCAAAAAGACAATAAAAAGCGATACAAAAATAAAATATCAATTGGAATGATCAATCAAATTAAACAAACACTATGAGGCGCGAGAATTATCGCGTGGACTCAACAATACAAACAGGCGTTAAGCGCCGAAAAACACAAAAGAACATACTAACCCAAGCGCCAGGCACAAATGCACATGGTGCATAAATCACTTAACTAAGATCGCGACGCTCGGGAACAATACAAAAAGAAAATATACACTATAATAACAAAATCTTAAGATCGCGAAGAGGAAACAAAAAATCAAAAACGCAAGGGTGAGGCGCGAAGCTTCGTGTGGACTCAACAACACAAGCGAATCAAATCTCACACTTCAAAAATTTACACGCGACCAAAAGACACAAATAAAAATATCACAATCAGGCAAAAAAGTTCAAATATTGTTCAAACAAAAATGTCCGCATCAAAGGCACTAAACTTCGCGTTCGATTACGCGGAAAAAAGTCACGTTAATCACACAGAAAAGTCAATTTCGGGAAAAAGTCACTATCACTTAACTGGACGCGCCTTAAAACTCATAGCTGGTGACGGCTGTCACAAGCTCCTTCATGAGTGTAAGGGTGCGATAAGTAATGACATCGCCCAGCTGATGCTCGGAATGTGGGCGGAATTCGGTCAAAGTGTCCGCGATCAATTGCTGCAACACGCAAATGTGGCCTTCCCCGAGCAGATGAACTATCGCCGCGACGTTCTCCGGCAGTCCAAGTTCCTTCTTCACCACCAGGTAAAAAAACTCTCTCCAACGTGAAGCATCGGCCTCCAAATAGGTGTCTGTGCGCCATCTATGACGGTTTACAATGGCTATAAATGCCTATTTTCTATCAAGAAAGCGCTGTTGCGCCAATATGATGGTATTTTTACAATATTCTGTGTAAAACTGATAAATGTCTAGAATAAAGTCATTTATGATGTTTCAAATACAAAGATGTTCGTTTATTAAGAATAAACACTAATTTCCACATGATACTAAAGTATCACGGCATAATTACGAAGATTCGTCTGCTAAAACCCGCATTTGTCAATGCTCCATATTGCCACTAGATGGCGCGATCGCAATTAGCGATAAATTCGAATACGAACTTGAAAACCTCATGATTAAATATAAACGTATATTTAATCAAGTGAATAAATTGTGTTAAATATTAATATAAATATATATTAAGTATCTGACATTGTTAAATACAATGTAACTTCCATTTCTGCGGGACAGAATGTTTAGCGATCAATCGGTCAACCGATCAATCTGATTGGTGGAACCCATTTCCGGTCCTGGGTATCCAGTTCCGGTTGTAACAAGGATTAGCATAATTTGCATAAATGCTCCTCCGTATCCACTTCCGGTGATACGGGATTGGAGGGATTCGTGGAACCCATGTTCCAATTGGATGACTGGATTAAATCCTTAAATCCAGTCAGGTTATATAAACCCAAACAATCGGCCATTCCGCAGCTCTGTTTGATTATTTTCTGTTTGGTATTGTTACTTAAGAAATATGATTCGTTGTTCACGTAAAAAACCTTTTGGTTCTTTGTTGATTTATTCGCAAAGAACCGTTGCATGATTCTACAGAATCATGCCACCGCCGGCAATTGAAGTCGAAGTGCTGGGATTATTATGTTGCATAAATGTTACAGTCTACGGTTGCGACGCCGAAGGAGAACCCGCCGTTGTGCAATTCAGTATCCTCCGGACAGGACCAAGTTGTCTTTTTCGGTATGAACGTATTCCGTTACCACGAGTAGCATCGGTATTGTTGAGAATCGGTTCCTTCACCTGATGGTGCCAAAGCAGTCTGTTTTACAGTAACCACGAGTAGCACCAAGTGTTTGGCAAGCTGATTCTCATGGTATTCGATGCCAAAGCAGTCGGTCTATTATTAGTACCGCGAGAGATAAAACTGCTGTGCGGAGCCGCGAGCTATCGACCCCTGTGTACGTGGTACCGTCAACCACTCGATGGACGACCGTGCTGCGACGCCGGGGACGCTTGATACCGTTCTGCATGGCAAGGCGTATATTCTAATCGATGGCAATTGTGTGTTGCGACGGGAAGCTTAATCTTCATTTTATTTATAACAGCAAAACTTAAACTCGACAACCAGTTGGACCAAAATCAAGTCAGAAGACTTAATCTCATATTGAACTCAATATAACCGATAAGTTGACGACAACTTATTCCCGAAATATCTAAATAAGAATTCACAACGATATGAATTAAATATAATTCATAAGTGGAATATTGATAAGTAAATGAATACATTTACTTACACCAATATCCTCCCAAAGTTGTGGCGGTGCAGACAAAGTCAACCGCAATGCTCAGATCATTCGATTTATCGACGTGCGATAGTTTACACAGCGAACCAAGGAAACCAGCGAAGCCGTATCGGACTCCAGGACACAGCCATCCGGCTTAAGATGACATCTATAATCAGGTCGAGCGATGGGGAAACCGCTCCCATATTCCAGACCCGTAGTGATATTATTCTAGGGCCAGTTGGCCAATTCTTTGTATAGTTTAATAGCTGATTTAACTTGCCAAATGTCGGCATTAGTCCTATGTATAATTTAGCTCATCCATATTGTTTGCCAACAATAAACTGTCTTGTATTTATCTCGTATTGTATTCACTGTTTATTTATTGCGATCTCTTCCCGGTACCATTGTTAAATGGGAGTTGTGGTCGTCACCGTCACACGTGGAGGTCCCACCGAGATTAGGTTGCAATTAAATTCGATAGAATTGTAAAAGTGAATTTTGAGATAAATATTTAACTAAAAGATTTAGTTAAAAAACAGACCAGTTTCAAACCATGTTTATTTTCTTGAGAAACACCAAAACTGTCCTTTAACTAGGAATTTCGGAAGTTATAGACCTATCACACGATCACTGAAATAGGTTGCAAATTAATTCGATCGAATTGCAAAAGCGAATCTTGAATCCGATATTAACAAAAAAATTTTAGTTAAAACAGACAAATAGATTTTCAGTTTATATTTTCATGTGAAAAGTTAAACTGACGAAATGGAAACGTTTAGTGAACTCTCTTTACTATTTTCGTTCGACAATTTAAGGAATACGAAGTATTTTAAATAAGAAATCAAAAAAAAGTTTCGAGTGAAATAAGAATACAGATATTTTTTTCGAAGTTTGTTTTATTTCGAAAAGCTAAAAACATACAAGTTTAGAAGGCGGACTTCTTACGAATTTATCTTTCCACCTGAAAAGTTAAAACGAAGAAAACACCGCAACTATTTGGAAATATTTACAAGAAATTAAGTTTCTTGTAACTGTACGTCGACACCGATAGCCAGCGACCACGCGCCATAGCAATACGCGTCGATCTCCGTATCAAACGCAGCAGGGAAGCTACTCAAACCTTCAACGCAAGGTGCGAACGAATGCTTGGAAATTATGGCGGACAACAGATAAAAGACAGCGGAGAAATGTTACAGAAGGTTCGTAGAGATTTATTTAAGTGTCGCGAACTAATTTTTCCACTGCCATCGGTACCAAAGATAATTTAGTTGTTGGAGAAAAACAACACACTCCATTTCGCAGAAAAGATTTGCAAATCGAAATGAATATTACCTTTATTTGAAGGAATTAACTATTTTCACAAAAAGTACATTTTTTCCTTCGGGACAATGGAAATTAAGAAAATATAAAATGGCGGCGAATGAAGTTGCCGACCACGTAGAATAGTATTTTTTACATTGAAAGTTACGAATCACGATAAACGCTTTCCCTCGGAAAAGTAAAAGGATTTCATTCAATCTTTCCTTTCGGAAATTTAACAGTGTTTTAAGTTTCCAACGATATTTGGGTCTCCCAAATTTTGAGAATTTCTAAATGAAATTTAGCTGTTTGAAAAACAACGAATATTTTTAGTAATCTAATCGGACATTTTCCCACATGATTTCTTAAAACCGGAATAACAAATCCATTTGTGGCTATGAACTTTGCCACATGAAATATTTACGGAGCGAATATTTTTTAATTGGATTGAAGCTTTAAAATCAGATAGCTGATTTAAACGAAGAAAATAAGTTTCAAAGTAATTATTTTTCTTTCGGAAAAATCAAATAAATCACCGCTGATGAAAAGTTGTATTTTTCCATTCGAAAAAACTAAGAATTGCACAAGATTTATCTTCTATTTTGAACATAGATTTTATTCGGAAAAGGAAAGATTCTAGATACATTATTTTTCTCTAAAAATTAAGAATTTAGTCAATTTTCCTAAAGGTTAATGGAATGTCATCATATATTTCGTTCGTAATTTACGTGTTAAAGTTTAATCAGAAAAACGATTGAATATGTTTTATTTGCGATAAGTAAAAGAAAGGTTCTTTAAAAATGGAATTTCGATGCAAATCCCACAGTAAAGGGAATGTTATGTGTGAGCAATTAACGAAAAGTTGGAATAACTTCATTTTATTTCATTCAAAAGTAGTTGTGAAAAATCAATTTCAAATATTTTTCAAAGAAAAATTATTTTTATCGGAAAAAAGTAATTTACATGTCCTCGCGCGGACCGAGTAGTAAACTGCTTAATTGTGACATCGATACTGTTATTGTGTCACGTGTTATACGGAATTCCAAACCAGTGAATTACGAATTTTGGCGCGATAGGAATAGAAGTTTGACAGTGAAAGTTCTCCAGATTTGCCTTTTCATTTGAAAAGTTCAAATTGAGGAAATGCTGCAGCAGATGAAGGTATTTACGACAATTGAGATTTAAATATTCTTTCATTCAAAAGATAAAAGATCTCTGCAAAAACATCTCGTTATTAGAGATAAGGGGGACGAAAATTATTAAAACGAATAATCAAAGACACGTCCTTCGTAAATATCGCAAAGGAATAACTAATTGTGAAAACAATTGTCCGCTCAGGAAAAGTGGAATTTAGCTAGATATTTTCTTTCGAAAAATCAAAGCAATTGTCATCAAAAAAGAAAGATTTGATGAATAATTTTTACCCAAAAGTCTAAAGGATTGTCGAATAGTTTTCTCCCGAAAAACAAGTACACATTTGTACCAATAACTTTATCGTTTAAAGTAAAATTTCGAATATTTTCTTTTGGAAGATTAGAGAATTAGATAATTTTTCTCGCAAAACAAATTTAAAGAATTTTAACGAATTTTTATTTGTTAAAAAAATTTGTTAAAAAAGGGGGAGATGGATGGTGAAAATTTATTTTTTCACACTCGAAAAATGGAATTTAAACCCGAAAAAGTAAAGACTTGGTCAAATTATTCTTCCTATTGGAAATGAATACACAATGTTGGGAATCGAAAATAGATTTCAATTACAAAGGAATGATTATTTGAACGATAATTGAATAAGAATAAGAAAAATTGAGAGTTTGAGAAAACTTTATTAAAGTTGTGGTTGTAACGATATCACACACTAACGGAATAATTAAAAGAAAAATATTTTTTGAAGAAAAGTTATTTAATTATTTGGATTGGTAAAAATCCCAAAGTTCAAGAAGATTGAAGTAAGTTTATTTTATTTTCATTTGAAAAATACAATATTTTACGAATGTCTTCCCGAAGGAATTTTATTTTATCGGTAAAATTGAATCTCGAAGGGAACGGACTTAGTAGAGAACTACTAAATAGATGTAACGTCCTTTATACCATTGGCCGACACTAACATCCGCCAATCAGAAGTTGGGAGATCTAGGGATCCCCAGCCCCCTGCTATTAAAGGAGGACCAGATCAGATACTGATCATTCGCATCCAGACCAGACCAGAAGACGTGTTCCAGAGTCATCTTGACCACGCCGTCCCGATTTCAGTCACGATTCGAATTTTGTGTGCCGTGTAACCTGCAAAAGCTAACACGTGTCAAACAAACGCGAAGTTTAATTTTATTTTGTCAAAAGTAAAGTTTAGAAGTGTTTCTTGTTGAAAAGTGTATTATATTCGTCTTCTTTATAAATTAAAGAATTAAAATCGTCAGATTTTGAATTTTTTTATGGCTCAAAAACCATTGAATATGATCGATCCAAAAGGAAATAATAAGCAGACAAACTTAAATTTAAGTTCTGTACCACTTGGCGATCAAACAGAAAAGATTCCCGATCATTTTACTCTGTATTGTAATCGTCATGGACTGGATAAAACCAAGTTTAAAAATATAATCGAAGCTTCAGACTATGTAAAAGCTAGGAACTGGCGAGATCGTACCCAATCTCAATCTTCACATCAAGATCCAGTACGGAATCCACAAACATACAGCCGAAACTTAGTGAATCAAGATTCTCATACTATGTTTCAAACATCCAGTAGGGGATCTAAGTTAGAAAAGTTTAAACCACCTAATTCGGTAGATAAGGGGGAAGAGAATTATAAACCTAATAATTCTCATCCAGAGAGTTCGTTAACTAACCAGTCGGTTGTTCAGAACAAATTAAAACTCGTTTACAATCGAGATCAGCTAATTTCAGTTCGATATGCTAATCCAGCTGAAGCACAACGATATGTGGCTAGCCTTAATCTGTCGATTAACCTACCGCTATCAAAAGAATTGGGAACCGTAAACAAAAGTTTTGGGCCACCAATATCAACGCAAAGGAAAGATATTCGGACTCCAAACAAGCATTTGCAGTCAAATAACGTACAACAACGTGCCCGATCGCCGATCACAAACTCATGTTTGCGGACGTATGATTTGTCTACCAAGAAGAGTCCCCAGCCAAGACAATTCTACCTAACGCCCATTTCAAATCGAAAAAAAGTCAAGCAAACTTTTCCCTTGAAAAAGTATTACCAACACGATAATGAGAATGATTTTAAACCTAAAAAAGAAAGTTTTTTGACTAACCCACGGGAGATCCGGTATCAATTCGAACAGTATTGTAAACAATACCAGTTAAATTCAGCTGAATTTAAAAATATAAACGAAGCGCAACAATTCGTATTTCGAAATCAATACCGTAACCAACGACTAAAACCCGTCCCAGTCGTCAATCTGACGGAGATACAACAATTTGCGTCTGGAAAGCAACCCTGCAATATCCAGAATAATTCATCTCAACGAGAGGAATTAAGAACTTCAAAAAAGCGTTTTCGGTCACCAAGTCCAGCTGGTGATGAAGAAACTTCAAATACAAACCAACATGTTCAAAAACTGACTGAAAACCCAGGTTTCCAATCATCAGTTCCACGACTTAGAGTCAAATATAGATCCCCTCGTTTGTTGCGGGATTTCACAATTCCAAATATGGGTCCTTTCCACGTATGGTTTTCCAATGAGGGTCCCATTCATGTATGGTTTTCCAGAGATGACCTAAAACAAAAAGTTGGGTCGTCACGGTCATTTACACTGCCAAGTCAGTACACTGTATGTAACTGCCCAAAGGAAAAACGTCGAAAGAAATCAGTACAGCAGGCTGAGAGATCTCGGAAATTCGCAAATATGCGAGCTCAATATTTAGCAAAGAATCATGTTGATTAACATGATATGATACACAAAGATTCCCCGATTATAGTGTAAACAGAAAATCCTCTTCTAAAAATCATGACCTCTCTTCTAAAGAAAAGGGGGACAAAATATAAAGTTAAAATTAACAATTCTCGAAAAGTAATATTACAGTATTAAAAGACAACTAGTTTAAATTAAAATTAGTCAATTGTACAAAGAATACCAAGTGACTCCGGTCATGACAATTAAGGGGGACATTTTGATTCTTAAATTGTCAACTCTTATCATCTAAAAGCTATTTATTGTATATTTATAGCGATACATCTGACTAGGCATATGAAATAAATATTTTGTGATAACACAAATGATGATTTTATGTATGACGAAAGTTTCTTCAAAAAGAAGACTTGGAAATAAATTCTGGACTTGAATTTAGGCTATTAGAAAAGATTATTTCGGCAGAAAATCAGAACTTAGATAATTCAAGTTAGTTTATGTAAACTCAAATTCGAAATTGGAAGTCACGGTATCTCCAAGATACATCAAGTCCGAAAATAGCATTTATGCTAATTAGGAGAATAACGAAAACTCTATAAAATATTATATAGTTGTGTTATTAAGGGGGATGTATGACGGTTTACAATGGCTATAAATGCCTATTTTCTATCAAGAAAGCGCTGTTGCGCCAATATGATGGTATTTTTACAATATTCTGTGTAAAACTGATAAATGTCTAGAATAAAGTCATTTATGATGTTTCAAATACAAAGATGTTCGTTTATTAAGAATAAACACTAATTTCCACATGATACTAAAGTATCACGGCATAATTACGAAGATTCGTCTGCTAAAACCCGCATTTGTCAATGCTCCATATTGCCACTAGATGGCGCGATCGCAATTAGCGATAAATTCGAATACGAACTTGAAAACCTCATGATTAAATATAAACGTATATTTAATCAAGTGAATAAATTGTGTTAAATATTAATATAAATATATATTAAGTATCTGACATTGTTAAATACAATGTAACTTCCATTTCTGCGGGACAGAATGTTTAGCGATCAATCGGTCAACCGATCAATCTGATTGGTGGAACCCATTTCCGGTCCTGGGTATCCAGTTCCGGTTGTAACAAGGATTAGCATAATTTGCATAAATGCTCCTCCGTATCCACTTCCGGTGATACGGGATTGGAGGGATTCGTGGAACCCATGTTCCAATTGGATGACTGGATTAAATCCTTAAATCCAGTCAGGTTATATAAACCCAAACAATCGGCCATTCCGCAGCTCTGTTTGATTATTTTCTGTTTGGTATTGTTACTTAAGAAATATGATTCGTTGTTCACGTAAAAAACCTTTTGGTTCTTTGTTGATTTATTCGCAAAGAACCGTTGCATGATTCTACAGAATCATGCCACCGCCGGCAATTGAAGTCGAAGTGCTGGGATTATTATGTTGCATAAATGTTACAGTCTACGGTTGCGACGCCGAAGGAGAACCCGCCGTTGTGCAATTCAGTATCCTCCGGACAGGACCAAGTTGTCTTTTTCGGTATGAACGTATTCCGTTACCACGAGTAGCATCGGTATTGTTGAGAATCGGTTCCTTCACCTGATGGTGCCAAAGCAGTCTGTTTTACAGTAACCACGAGTAGCACCAAGTGTTTGGCAAGCTGATTCTCATGGTATTCGATGCCAAAGCAGTCGGTCTATTATTAGTACCGCGAGAGATAAAACTGCTGTGCGGAGCCGCGAGCTATCGACCCCTGTGTACGTGGTACCGTCAACCACTCGATGGACGACCGTGCTGCGACGCCGGGGACGCTTGATACCGTTCTGCATGGCAAGGCGTATATTCTAATCGATGGCAATTGTGTGTTGCGACGGGAAGCTTAATCTTCATTTTATTTATAACAGAAAAACTTAAACTCGACAACCAGTTGGACCAAAATCAAGTCAGAAGACTTAATCTCATATTGAACTCAATATAACCGATAAGTTGACGACAACTTATTCCCGAAATATCTAAATAAGAATTCACAACGATATGAATTAAATATAATTCATAAGTGGAATATTGATAAGTAAATGAATACATTTACTTACACCAATATCCTCCCAAAGTTGTGGCGGTGCAGACAAAGTCAACCGCAATGCTCAGATCATTCGATTTATCGACGTGCGATAGTTTACACAGCGAACCAAGGAAACCAGCGAAGCCGTATCGGACTCCAGGACACAGCCATCCGGCTTAAGATGACATCTATAATCAGGTCGAGCGATGGGGAAACCGCTCCCATATTCCAGACCCGTAGTGATATTATTCTAGGGCCAGTTGGCCAATTCTTTGTATAGTTTAATAGCTGATTTAACTTGCCAAATGTCGGCATTAGTCCTATGTATAATTTAGCTCATCCATATTGTTTGCCAACAATAAACTGTCTTGTATTTATCTCGTATTGTATTCACTGTTTATTTATTGCGATCTCTTCCCGGTACCATTGTTAAATGGGAGTTGTGGTCGTCACCGTCACACATCGCGATGGACCTTCCCATTCGAGGGCACCCATGGGGAAAAGCGAGTCGAAGATTGCACGCGCCATAATCGTCTCGAAATATAGCTCGAGCTCACGAACCGTAACAAAATCTCGCTTCCGGTGCTGCAAATCAATCACCTTCTTAATCGCGGTCGTCAGATCCTCTGGTTGAGTTGGAAACGGCAGGTCACGCTGGACCGGACGGCCGGTGAAAACGGGCAAAAGCTGTCGTCGCGGGCACGCATCATCGTCCTCTTCATCACCCGATGACTCTGGCAAAAACTCGACACCCCGTTCGGCGTCAGTCAAACAAACGCGCAAATTGGGCAGTTCCCCGACGTAATCCATCGACTGCTCCAATTGGGAGGGTGAAGAACGAGGAACCATTCTTCCCGGAAAAACGGCTTCACGACGGCGCGTCGCCTCGTCGTGGCATCGAATCAGCCACTCCATGTCAGTCTTGGCCCAATCCCGCCGCAGGTCCACACCAAAAGGAGTCGCTATCTCGTCCATATCACAGGTAGGTTGCCCAACTGGCAACAGCGCGGTTGACAAGGCCGCTTCATCAATTGGCGGCGGAACCACACAAAATTCTGGCAAATCATCCACTATCTCGCTCACTTAAGCCGGTGGAACCTCCAGCACGCGCTGCAACGTTGGCACCGATCGGCATTGGGGCACCATCACTCCAGAAGCGATGTTAAAAAACTGAGATGAACTTGGCGCCAATCGCTCTGACAGCACGGCAGCGGCAGCAGGCAAATCAGACGCCTCTCTTGCAGCTGCAAATCCATCATGGACCTGACGCTGGAGCCCCTGCAGCTGGACGATGTCCTCCAGCAAATGGGCGTTACGCTCGCCAATCCGTCGTAAACGTTCGCCCTCAGTAGCCAAACGCGCCCGCCCAACCACAACAGGAGCTCGTGGGTTATCCCGCCGCTGATGCGCCTGAGAATGGAGACGCGATGTTATCGGCGGGATTGCCAAAACCCACCTGACCCACCTGCTGCCTCGCCACTTCTCCGGGCTACCTTTATCGCCGCATTCTTGCCCGGCCCACGGTATTCCAGTAAAACCCACTGGAGTGTGGCATTTGGCTTTATGCCCGCTTTCGCCAATCCGCCTTGGGTTTCTGGTCGCGCAAATTGCGCAATTTGCGGCCGCCACCTCGAATCAGCGTCAAACAACTCCAGCGCTGGTCCACCGCTTTGGAATGGGCTGCGCACCAAGAAAATAAAATAAAGGAAGAGGTTGCAAAAATCCCCATCTTCTCAACAGCTTTGATCACCCAAAGCTTATTTGAAAAAACTAGAAGAATTGCGGAAAGAGAGAGTTGCACAAGTCCCATTCATGCCATTACCCAGGCATGGAAGACATGTGCCGCTCAATAATTTTGTTGGACATGGGTCCAAGGCCACTCTGTTACGAAATCATGCCAGCGCCGCTGCGCTGGTCATTGCTATAACAGAAATGACCCCCTTGTCACACATTGTGACCGGAAAAAATCTCCCCTAAAGAAAAAGAAACGAAAATTTCTCCCATTTAGGTTCGAAAATATCATGGACGGGCCCACAATTGTGAGTGGCGGACGGTTGTCTCGCGGCCAGGGGAGGGCCGTGGGACTATTGGACACCATTCACGATGCAAATACAACACAAAGGACACACAGTTTAGGATTGATACTCTTTGTTGCCGTGGTTGTCTAGGGGTTAGCATGTCCATCGTGTTATCGCCTTGGTTGTTGGGTTGCCCTTCAGCAACCCAACCCAGACCAACCGCTGACCACGTGGCCGAGGGCCACATGGGCAGCGTGGTCGGTTAGTCTAATGCCACGCCGAGCCTTGCAGCACGGCCCGACGGGTCGGCTCAAGTTCCTTCAAACATGAGGGCGACCTTGTTGGTTATTGGCATTGCCTGTTTCATCGTCGTCTCCTTCATCGTAGCAACGCGACCAGTCACTCTCGTGGCTGGTGTTGTTCTGTCCCTCGTGGTCAGTCCGGACCTCGTAGAGACCTTGCAGAATCCTCTGCCCTGATTGGCTACAATCAGGACGCAGCTCCGACGGTAAGCCGTAGGAGCTGCTGAGGACCTCTCTTTACTGTTGTCAGTGCCGACTGGCGGTGGCCAGTTGGTCACATTTTGATTGCGAAGAAAGTTATTACAGATTAATTTCAATAGATACCGACGCAAATTTAAATAGATTTTGCATTTTTGGTTGAGTTTTGCAACATCAATTGCCTCATTTTCCGTTGAAAAATTCCTTGCTTTAGATATGACCAATGACACTTCAGAAATAGCCAATTCGCTCAAAGATTGCATGTCATCATAAGGTGCGTCCAAAAAGTCTGTAGAATGACGAAAAATTTGAAAAAAATTAACTTCTAATATTTTGATTTAATTTTGCTTTTAGGATTATTAAATATACCACTCAAGTAATGTCTGATTAAATTTTCAGACTGATCCGCACGTATGGAAACATTTTAAACAACATTTATTTTCCGCAAAAATAGCAGCTTTAACAATCGACTCCAAATGAGTGGACATGAGGTCCACTACCTCTTGATATTTTAAATTCACAAGTTCCAAAGGATGAGCAGACTGCTGTATATTTCGGTAGGCCCTTGAGCCAATGAGCGACAAAAGAAGGGGCTTGAGCTTTACGTCGGGGATGTTGCAAGCACACGTGGCACACGTGGAGAAGAAGTGCATGTACTGAGCAACTCTCCCGTTGCTCTGCCGCGGTTGTATAGTGGATAAAACTCTAGATGAAATCACAGGCCAAATCTTAGGCCTAACTGAAGAAGAAGAAATAGGCCTGGCTGCAAAACTCATCTGGCTGGGTAAAAACATGACTCCTCCAGTGGGGAGGAGAACACACAGGCGCTTTCTACTCACTCATTTTGCTTCTGGATAGCATTAACCCTTCCAACCCTGAGATGGGTCATTTTGTGACCCTGTTTTAAAAAAATCATTATTTTTATAAGAAATAATTTTTTTTTCTCTCTGATTTTTGCTGACTATTCCTTTGAAACATCACTAGACACTATACCACAGTTGAAACTTTTTTAATTTTTTAAGTTTTTCTATAATTTGAACTCAAAGTTTAACTGGGTCAAAAAAGACCCATCTTAGGATTCCAAAGGACATAAATTATGATCATCAGCAGGCTCCGCTAATGTCAATCATTGCCACCAGGTGTCGCAGCGGCCATCTTTGTTGTTGTCAAAAACACACGTGTTGGCCAAATTCCTTCGGAAATCTTTAAGACCCGGATTTTGCGCATGCGCAGAATCTGGGTCAAATAATGCCCATCTTAGGGAGAGATGGGAGGCCAATTCTTTCGGGTTGGAAGGGTTAAAAACGTAATCAAAAATAATCCACAGAGTTGTGTCGCGCTCAACTCGGTCTGTCGCTGATACGTGGTATGAGTCACTCTCTGATCTTGCAATACCGCTTTACTCAAGCGGTTACCCAAATAATGTAACACGGCAAGACAATGTAAAAGGTAAATATAATAAATGTATTTATTATACGGGAATATACAGTTAAAAGGGAATAAAATATGTAAGGGAATAAAAAGGTAAGAGGAAAGGGGTGTGAAGTTGGCGGGAAACTGGTCGAGGTCGTCCTTTGTCGCTGTGGATCCAAGATGGCGTCCGCGTGGCAACGTGGTGTCGTCTTGGGCCGGCGTGGCAATGAATGGCGTCCTCATCTCACGTTTCTCGTTCGGTCCTTCGGGCTCACGCTGGTCGGGCGCGAGTGAATGCCTAAAAGGTCTTACTTCTGGTCTGTTGTCTAGGTTTAGGGTTTTGTTTAGGTGTCCGGCGATCACACAGCGGCGGACGCTTGGTGGTTCCCGGCGATACACACAGCGGCGGGAACGCTCGTCGTGGTTACTGCAATTTAGGCTTGTGCGACCGTTTGTCTGCACAACTCGCTAAATTGGAGTAGGTTTACTATTTCTAGCTGGCTTGCTAAAATAGTGTGGTAATCTTGTTTCGCAGGTTACTCTGCGGAGGTTAACACAAATCAATCGTACTCACGTTGAAAGTCCCTTGTCCTAGGTCACTCCTGAAGTCTTTGTACTTAGGCTTGATCGTTTTAGGACGTTTGGCTTTTACGTGTATCTTGGTTGATTTTTGTGTTGGTTCTGCCCGCTCAGTGCAAGGCGAATTCCTTTGCACAAAGCGGGGGGTGACAGGTGACTAAAGCCACCCAATAGTGGAGAAGACGAATCTCCCCCACTCCCCCAGGGCAGACGCCCGTCCATTGACTGGATGTCAATGCTCTGAGGGAAGGGAGGCGCGCGTGCGACTCCCCTTCTTTACCCGTATGTAGGCCACGAGAGAAACTCTTCGTGCCCCACCCCAGTCGGGTCACCACACGTCCCCCTCCCAGCTCTGACCGCCGGTGTTCGGAGCGATCAATCCTTCTTGCTGGGACCCGACGCTGGATCCATCGCCTGGGCGAAACTCACTCCAGGGACGGGCGGCTCAGCGCCGGGCGGCACAACGCCGGGCGGCAAAACCAGATCTCCAACCAAGGCTGAAGACTGGTCGCGGGGGTCCTCGTGCTCGGAAATGAAGCACAATGCGTGGCCGCCGGCTGGCTCGTACGGGGCACGTCTCCTCTCATGCAGCCAAACCCGCGGAATGAACGCCGAAAACCCGGAATTGGTGTGCCGGATCGCGTTCGCCTCCGCGGCCGTTCGAGGCGCACGGTGGGCCCTCAGCAAACGCTGATGGAGGATCAAATCGGTGGTCTGGCGCACCTGGTTGTGTAGCCAAACGAATACCGATTTCCCCTTGTCTCTCTGCGCGAGGATGAATTTGCGCGTCGCCGTCGTCATCGACAGCTGAGAGAACTCGTCACACAACTTCTCATAATAGTTCGTCTGAAGCTTCGCCGCTTTCGCTGGCTTGGCGCTCTTCGGAACTACCGCTTGTTGGACAGTCTCTTCCCGCGCTTGTTGGGCTGCGGGAGGCGTCAGGCTCTGGCGAGCGGCGGACATCGTTGGTGGCGTCCGACATAACAAGCGTCTGGGCTTACCCGCCGCATTTGATAGGACGGGTGTCTGTGGTGTCGCCGCTGGTGGCATCGGTGGCGGCGGCGGAGGTGGAGTTGGGGCTCCACGTGAAGCAGTCGAAGAGGCGGCGTCGCTCTCCATCGGCTCTTCACTCGTGACCATCATTGCGTGTGACTGCGCTGACGGTGTTGGCTCCCACGTGGTAACGGCGTGGCGGAAGGCCATGCTCCGCAACTTATACCCCTCCCATTCGGGGTTCACCACGTCCCGGGTCAGCTCGAAGCGAGTCATCGCCGGGTTGGGGAGAATGGCGCTCCATTCCCCAACGAGTGCGCGAGGTATCTGCACACCCTCTCTGTCGACTACGGACCAACAGGCCATCGCCTGTCGTCCGACCCCAAAGAGCGAGGGGGTCAATAACTGGACCATGATTTTCGTCAAAGCCAGCTGTAGACTGCGCCGATTTACAGGGTTGCTGCGATCAGGATCTGCAGCGAACGCGCGCGAGTGGTGCCGCATCATCGAAATCCCCCACTCGATGAAATGGCGCTGAGTGACGTCGGCGCCCTGCAGAGCAGCGGCGGCGGCTCTCGGGTCCTCCATCACAAATGCGAAGGCCAAGAGCTCTTCGATCGATGGATTGGCTGCTTCTCGAGCCAGCCGTGCGTTTTCGTCACGCTGTTCATACCACATCGCGGTGCGGTCGTGTCTTGCCTTGCTCGGGTAATATTCTCCGAATCGGGCGTTATGGCATTCCCGCGCAATGCTCTGGTGAACGGGCAACATCACCGAGTCGTCGACGGCCAAGTTCGGCGTAGTGCTCGAACCCGGCATCGGCGGCGGCGGCGGCGGGGGCTGCGTCGGCGGCGGCAGCGGCTGTGTCGGCGGCGGCAGCGTCAGGGACTGCTGTGCTGGCAACGGTTGCGACGTTGATGACTGCGTCGGCAACAGCAACGTCAAAGACTGTTGTGTTGGCGGTGGCAGCGTCGCTTGCACTCCAGTCGGCGTGACTTGGAGTGCCGGGAGCTGGCTTACAGTACTCGTCGGTGGAACGACGGCCGTAGGCGCGTTTTCTACACGCGGTCGCGAATTGACATATTCGCTTAACCACCGTGCCACTTCGTGTGGAATCACGGTACCATGCTCGACGACGCCCATCTTGCGAGCGAACTGCATCGCGGGGTCGAAACGAGACAATTTCTTGCGTTTCATCTGGGTGATGATCTCGCGAAGGTCCCGCGTGTCTGGCGCTAGGACGCGACGCTCCCCGGAAGATCGGCCACTCGACTTCGATCGTGCCTCTCTCGCTTCCTTCGCTTCGATTGCTTTGAGAGCGTGTTCGGGAAGGGGAATTCCTCGCGCCTCGCAGCGAGCGAAATACCGCTCTTTGCGGTCTCGTTTCCGCTGCTCACGATGAGTTAGCGGATGTCTGCCGACACGGGGACGAGAGACTCGCTCTTCGTCACCCGAAATCCAGACTTCTCGAGTCTCTTTACCGTCTTTCATCTGACGGTTGACGAACACCCTTGGTCTGGTGTAATTCGCGGGGTCGCGCGGTGGCTGCGCTGACGTTCCCGCTCCATCGTTGACGGTCGAGTGCTGTTCGACGCACTGTTTCTTCGACCGTCCCGGGGAGCGCGATTCGCTGCCCCCGGTTCCCTTGGAGCGCTTGCGCTTCCTTGGGAAATTATATTTGGGGCCGAGAATTCCCAAATAGTGGAGTTGCCACATTTCAGCTTGTGACGTGAGAATCCCCATTCTCGGTCGCCACTGTGGCGTAACTTCTCCCTGCCGAATCTGCTCGCACCACAGATGTATATCGGCGGTGCTCATTCCGTCGTCTTGCAAAATCCGCTCTGCAACCGCCGGCGCAGTGTCGATTAGCTGCTGGCGGTAGTGTTGATACACTTCTTCGCGGGCCTCCTCGGTCTCGGCCGCTTGCCACGCGAACAACACATGCTCCTCCGCCGGCCTGCCGGAGTATTGGCTCGACAGGGCCGGGTGGAAGATTGGTGACTTCGGGTCATCGATGCGAGCGAGCTCTGCAGCGACGACGTTTCGCACCGACTCCGGGAACGCGTCCAGGAGTGTACAATCGTTAACCCAACGCTTGGCGAGGGCGCGCGAAAATAATACGCGCAGGCGGTATGGCTTCGCATCTTCGCCAAAGCAGCGGCGCAGAAAATCGGGCAGTACGCCTCGATATATGCCCGCTCGCACTATGCATGCGGGGCTGAGCGCTCCCCATGTGTCTCGGAGCTCCATCTGCAATGATGGAAACAAAATAATTAATGAAATCGCCAATAACACGGAGATAAATAGGGGGTGGGCTCGAGGAACGTCGCTGAAACGTGCGACCGCTCGTCGAGTCCTATTCCTGTTCATTGATTCGTCCTTGTCAGGAAGAAAAGAGTCTTCTTGGCACATCTGGTTCACGTCCAATGATAACCACGAGACGGAATCGAGCGTATTAATCCGGAAATTTTTCTTCGGATTGTTTAATTTAAAATTAAACTGTAAATTTGTATTTAAACCAATAAATTCGCGAAATCGTTCGTGAAAATCTCCAATAACAATTTTAGAACATGTAAACAAATGTTCTTGTCGTGAATTAACTTGTAAAGAAATAAATTTGTCTAATAATAACTCCAAAAATTCGGAGTTAAAGTCGAGTTAAAAAACGAATCTATAATAAATTAGTGTCATCGGGAAAAAATTCGCAAATAAAATAGCA
This sequence comes from Strigamia acuminata, assembly GCA_949358305.1. Classification (NCBI taxonomy): domain Eukaryota; kingdom Metazoa; phylum Arthropoda; class Chilopoda; order Geophilomorpha; family Linotaeniidae; genus Strigamia; species Strigamia acuminata. The sequence goes on along the minus strand of OX442314.1, from coordinate 61,066,339 downwards.
AATAAAAATAGAAACAACGTTCTATAAATTCTTTCAAAATCCATCCAATAAATTATTCCCATTTCTGGAATATAAAAAGAAAGCTCGTTTCCTTTGTCTCGTTCGTGTCAATTGTCGTGAGTCATCTTCAAGGAGCGAGGCGACAGTTTGTCTGCTATCGCGTCCTTGAAGACAAATAATAGGAGAAAATACAATCGCTCTCGCGATCGTGGATATTAGTATAATAATTATACACTATTTCGAACGCAGAGCGTTCATGTCAAGTATTAGTCAAGTGTATCTTTAATTCGACCGCACGGAGCTAAATCTCGTGCGGCGATGCCGACTACTACCTGATCGGGTGGAACTACGTTTATGTCCGGGTCCCAATTCTCGTCATGATGCTGTATTTCAAGCATTTCCTCGTCCCCTCCTTCCTCATCCATCGTGAGGATTGCGCGTTCAGTCAGACCACGATTAAAAAACTTGAAAACTTCTCGTAAAATGGATCAAAAACTTGGTTAAAAATGCACTCGCTGTGTATCACGTGCGGACGACGATCAGCTGATTTTAGCGGAAGTCCGGGTGAAAACGAGGCAATCGTGGTGGGTTCTGGGTAATTTTACTCCAGAACCAGGTGCTTATGACTGTGCGCAACAGCCCGTGCGCATGTTACGCTACGGGGCTCCTTTGTTTCTACGCCCGTGCGCGATCGCTGCTACGGGGTCTTTTGCACGCGGTATCCGACCCGTGCCGATAATTTTGCTACGGGTCCCGCGTTTCCACGCCATCTCGTGACGCGAATTCGACCGATATCCGCTTTGTTGGACTTAGCGAAATTTTCAGAGTCTCGGATTTTGATGGCTAGCGCTGTCGATCGGTCAATTTTTTTGTTTTTCAGCGTCGCCATCGACTCGTAACGTTTTCTACTCCTTTCCTACGACCTTTCCGTCTTTTATAAACGGATTACTTCCACGGGGCCGCAGGTGATGAGTCGAGACAGGTACGATATTTTTTGTTGTTTTTTGTGTCTGTACCTCCTCATTATTGTTTTCTTTTTTATCCGTGTTTTTTGTGTTTGTTTCAGGAGTTTCTCCTGTTTCCCCCCCGACCAAAATTGGATCCGGAACGGATTCAACTATCTCGTTTACCGGTGGTGAAGGGGCGTCGAAATACTCCTCGTTGTCACTTGGCGGTGCTTTTTCCGACTCGCCAGCGAACATATCGACGATTTGGCCGTCAGTTTTAGACTTGACTTGGCCTTTTGCCCACATTTCTTGCGGGAATTCCGGAATGTACGGAGTTAACTCTCGTACCTGGATCGACTTATGCTCGGTATTGTCCTCGAGCTTACGTAGTTTATACGCGTTACCGCCATGCTTGCCGATGATCACATACGGACCATCTCTCTTGTCGGCCAAGCTGGCGGTGATTCCTCTCGCTGCATTTGAGAGGATGTGTGTGTCTTTCCACACCAAATCATTGATCTCGAAATTCACAAATTTTCTACCGCTTTTATCTTGTAAAATGCGGTCGCGCATATTAAAGATGTGCGCCATCATGTGCTTGTACGTGTTGGAGATGGTTTGCTCCAATTTATACACGTACTCATGTGGTTTCTCAGGGTCCACCACATTTACTGACTCTGCCACTCGTGGGTCCCAAGGCACTCGTAGCTCCCGGGCGAAGTTGAGGTAGGCCGGAGAAAAATCTCTCGTCCTCGAGACTGTTGTTCGTATGCTGAACGCGATCTCCCTCAAGTATTCATCCCACTTATTGTGGATGTCAGTGAATATACTTAGTGCATATTTAATGTCCCTGTTGAGTCGCTCAACGGGATTTGTTCTGGGATTGTAGGTCGAAGTATGTGACGCCACAATCCCGAATTTCTCACAAAACTTACCCCAAATTTTCGAGATAAATTGGGGTCCGTTGTCGGATATCATTTTACGTGGAAATCCGTAACGTAACGCTACGTCGTAGATACATTCAACGATTTTTTCTGCTGAAGGTCTAGCGACGGCGTACAACTCGGGCCAACGAGTCGCCACGTCCATTATAACGATAATGTACGCATTTTTATTTCCCGTAACGGGTTTTGGGCCCATCACATCGACACTTAAACAATCAAAAGGCGCGTAAGGCCCTAAGAAAATAGTTTCGAATGGTGATTTACTCCTCGGCTTGCACGCTTGACATCGCTGACATTGGTGGACAAAAAGAGCAATATCTTTTTTCATCCCTGTCCAGTGAAAAAGCTGTGTAGCACGATAGAGTGTTCTGCTTACTCCCGCATGGCTCGCAAGCGGGTGCCCGTGTAACAACCACAGCACGCGACCGATTAAGGAAGCAGGTATTACTACCTTTACTGCGGTGTCCGATTCACTCAAGTCATCTTGGTGATTTGGGTGATGTTTCACCAAAAGGCCGTCATCCAATAGGTAATCTATGGATTCGTGTGCATAACGACGCTTCTGCCTTCTGGTTAAGTTGGGCGGATATTTTCCTGTCAGTACGAATCTAGCTCTGTCCTGACATTTTTTGTCTAATTTTTGTTGCACAATTATTTCCTCCCTTGTCGGGGGATTGCTTCGCATTTGCTTGCCGACATGAGTGTGGAAGGCGCTTAGAAGCGGGTCATTTATTCTCCGCTCTAGCTTAAATTCCTTCTTTGCATTTGGGTAATTGTCAGCAGCTGGTTGGTATAACCGCGTCCAGAATCCACAGAATTTTACATCTGCTGGAGACGCGGTGGGAATTTCATTTATTTTCCTTAAATCCCAACGGTGACAACTCGTCGGGCAGTAAATGATGCGGGAATCATCCTCGCCATCATCGTCAGCGTCGATAGGATCTGACACTGGTGCCCTTGATAGAGCGTCAGCCACGACGTTATATTTGCCGGGCTTGTATTGAATGGTCAAGTCGCATGCCATCAGTTCTAACTGCCATCTGGCTAGTCGACCGGCTGGCTCCTTTAATTTCATCAGCCATTGTAACGCTTGATGATCTGTGTGGACTACAAATTTGGTATATTCGAGATAATCTCTGAATTTCCTTATAGCCCACACAACTGCCAAACACTCCAACTCTGTGGCGTTGTAATTTTTTTCAGCGCCTTGGAGTTTGCGACTTATAAACATGCACGGCAGGTCTTGTTCGACTCCGTCGCGCACGTGTGTTTGGAGCAACGCCGCTCCTAACCCAACTCTGCTGGCGTCCGTATGTAATATGAACGGCCGGTTTAAGTCGGGTAGAGGCATTACGCCGACTTCCGTCAGCATCCTCTTTATCGCATTAAATGCGATGTTGCACTCATTTGACCATACAAATTCGTTTTCATTCTTCAGGAGGTCGGTAACTGGGGCTGCCACTTCAGCTAGACCCGGTAGCAACCTGCCGAAGAAGTTTATCATTCCCATAAACCGTTGGACACCTTTAACGTCCTCGGGTGGTGGGAAACGATTAATCGCATCGATTTTTTCGGGGCCAATAGCTAAACCGTTGACTCCAATGCGATAACCCAGGAAGGCAAGCTCCTTTCGGCAGAACTTGCTCTTGCCCGGATGAACGTGTAACCCAGCTTTCGCCAGCCGGGTGAGCACTTGGTCGATGTGCTCAATGTGCTCTTCGAATGTTTTAGAGGCAATAACTATGTCATCTAGGTATGCCCACACGAACTGATGCAGGATATCACCCAGTACGCTCTCGATTAGTCTCTGAAAGGTACTGGGAGCATTCACTAAACCAAACGGCATGACGTTGAACATCAACCGTCCAATTGGCGAGTAAAATGCTGTTTTTAGCTTATCCTCTGGCCTCATCTCAACTTGCCAGTATCCCTTCGACAGATCCATCGTCGTAACCCAAGAAAAGGGGCTAAGCTCTCTCAAAATGGATTCGATAGACGGCATCTGTATGGGATCTATCTCTGTCACCGCGTTTAATGGGCGGTAATCAATGCATAGGCGTGGGTCCGAGCCCGGGCGCATCACGAGCACAACTCGCGTCGCGTATTCTCCCTGGGCCTCGGAGACAATGCCACTGTCTAGCATTTCTTGGCACATTTTTTGTACTATTTCACGTTTTTGCGGGTTCATTCCCTTATACGCAACTCGTATAGGTTTATTATCCGTCAATTTAATTTCGTGAATAGCCCTATTCGTTCGGCCCGGTTTTTTCGACAGGATCCCCTCATATTTAAGTAGGACCCTTCGTAGGGCTGCCGCTTCGTTTAATTCTAAAGCGGCGTCGGCGACAAGCGTTTCCACTACATTGTCCCGTTGCAATTCTGTTACGAATGCTTTAAAATCGTAGTCTTGAACGAATTTCTTTAGGCCTTTCTCCCACTGTGTCTTGTCGGCCGCTTCTTTGATAAGAGCTGGTGGCACGACAATTGCGGGTCTTTCTCTATCATTTCTGATATAATTCCAAGATTTCGTTATTGGATTTGGTTGTATTTCCATTGACGCCATGAGGTCTAAGCCCAACAGAAAAATTCTGTCGCACGTGGGCAGGACCAGGAAAGGGTGCTGTTCTACCCCTCCGAGCCACTCCATGGTCAATAATATAACTCCTTTTGGACGCGCCATTCCGTTGGCGGTTTTTAGACGTACATTTTTATTAACGCCTTTTATCTTATCGGTGAGACCCAATGATGCTACTATGTCTTCGGAAACGAACGAGCGATCTGCTCCCGAGTCTAGCAGTCCCATAATTTTTTCGCGTTCTATTGTCATGGGCAGCATACATAGGCGGCTGGTATATTCGACCGCCACGTTGCACATGAAAACACGAAATTCTTCTGTGTCTTCGACTACTTGAGGTAATTCTTCAAGCAGTAGGTTCGGTTCTTCCGCCTCAGCCTCGGCGTTTGCGGTAATAACCTGCAAAGCGTTGTTGGCCCTGTCTTGAATTTGGGCGTTAGCTATGGCACTACCCATTTCTTTGACTGGTGGCGGTTTATCGAACCCTTTGTTAAACCCCTTCTTCTTCATGAATGGCGCAGACGGTCGAGAAGTTATTTCTTCGCCGCCTGCGCTGACTCGTTTTTTGACTCGTTTTTTGCCATGGCGAGTTTAATCTCTGCCATCTGCTTCATTATCGCGTCAAACTTAGCGTCTTCTTTCGCTGTTCTTGGGCACTCATTGGAATAGTGACCCGGTTGGTTACACTTAAAACAACGAATATTTGATTTGTCTCTTGGGGCTTCAATCGATTTCTTTTTTTCAGGGTCTACTTTCGATGGTGGCGTGTAATTTTTTCGAAAATACTTCGGAATTCGGCCGGCATTTGGTTTTAACCTGGCGCGAAATTCTTCTACCGCTCTATCTCGATGGATGAGATGTACTAGCGGTCCTTCCTCATCGCAACCCGTTGATAAGGTGTCGCGATAACTTCTTATTTCTTCGTCCGTCGAATAATCGTCTTTTTCTTCTTTTTCGTCTGATTTTCCGACATTTTGTTCGGCTTCCTCCCCCTCCTTGACCTCCTCCAGTGTCGCTTGCATGGCTGACGCTGTCGGTGCCTTTTTAGGGGCGGCCAATGGGTTGGAAGGCAGCGTGGATGTCAGTTTATTTTTTATTTGTAAACCAACGCTAGCTTCTGCCAGCTCCATTATACCGCTAAGATATTCAGTAGGGCGCATGATTTTGTCTGTCGCCCCATATCTTTCCGCACTCAACTTGAGACGTTTAGCGGTTGCTGCTTTCTCCGCTTCTGGTAAAGCGGAATAATATCTCTTCTCGATATCTATCGTGTTCTCGAACAGGAAGGCGCTCATTTCTTCGTAGCTGCCTCCTGTCGGTGCCCTTTCTTCAAGTAGCACCCGTTGCGAGTATTCCGACAAACCGCCGAGAAAGAAAAGGTTGAATCCCGTGGCATGAAATTCCATCGGGGCCTTTTCGAACAACAATCTGGCGCGAATGTCGTAATCCATTATGGTTTCACCAGGCATCTGGCGAAGACCTCGCATCTTTCGGCTCACCTCTTCGGGTGTCTCGCCGTAGCGCAGGTCGAATCTCATTAAAAAGTCGTCCCAATTGACGCCTTTCAATCCTTGGTACCACTCACGTGCCGAGCCTGTCATTAGCTCGACAATACCGTGGGTGAGCATGTCTCCTACGGTGGCTTTAGTGGCAGTCTTAATCCGAATTACTTCGTCAAGGAAGCGATCTCCCGCTTTCCATGACCCGTCGAAACGGTTCTGAATATAAAATTGCCACCTAATATTCCCGGTAACACTCATGGTGTCACGTCGGGAGACAGCGTATTTTTTCTTTACGCGGTCACCAGTGTTACGATTACGATCATTTCGTTTGCTCAGATCGATTCCTTCGGCTTTTAACGAGCCAAGCAGGGCTCTTCCAAGCTCTCCCATCGTATACTGCCGACCCGTCGAATCGGTAAACGCGCTTTGTCGGGGAAGGTCCTGAAACTCCTCCCGTCGGTGGTCGCTATTTTCCGATCGACGTCGTTTCTCTCTATCGCGCGGAGAGTTGGATCTCTTCCGGCGATTACCGGATTTATCATTTCGTCTGTCGTCGTTGGACGAGGGGTCGGAGCTGGGGTCGGGAGACGGTGAACGGCGTGGTGGGTTGCGCCGTGAAGAGTTTGACTCTTTCCGGCCCCTACGACGGTCGTCACGTTCCCTTTCCCTCCGTTCATCGCGTTCTCTTTCCCTTTGTCTTTCTCCGGAACCTCTCTCCGAATCGTGATGACTGGGTGCATTCGACTCCAGTTCATCCGACGACGAATCACTGTTTCCGTAGTGATACTGTTGCTGTCCTCTCTCGCGTTGACGTTCCTCTCGTGACGATGCGCGGTCTTCGGAAGGTTTTCTCGAAGGTCCGTCGTCTTTGAGGATGGGTACCGGCTGTTGCCAGTCGTTACCCCGCGGGTCGTCGCGTTGTCGGCTCGTGTGAGTCTGTTCTTCGTTACGACGCGCGTTGTTCGCATTTATTAATCGGTTGATAGCGTTGTTAGTGTTATCGTCTAACGCCATCATGCGAGGTCGAACGCGTTGTTCGGTCGAGACTTCCCGTTTGCGTGGAGTGACTGGCACTTCCTTTTTTCGCTCGGGTTTGGGGCTGACCTTCGGCGTGCGCTTCGGGTCGCCTTCTACGCTCTCGTCGGACAATTCGGACGAGCTAACTTCTGGCTTGCGAACGGATTTTGGTTTGTCTCGTTGCAGCCTAGTCATGAAAGCTTGTTCAGCTTCTTGTTGAGAACGGAATGCATAACGATGTGCATGTAAGGCTCGATCAACTATTTCGACTTCTTCTGGAGTAGTCGGAACGCGCTGGGATTTGCCGTACTCGAGAGCTCGCGCTTCTCTTTCCGCCAGCTTCCGCTTTCTCTCGCGGATGGCTTGTCGGGCCTCATTCTCGGCATCCGCTTCGAATTGAGCGGAGTCTACCATTTGTTGAGCGTATGCGTCTTCAACAACGGTGATTTCTGGGGATAACCTGTGCGCTCTTAAAGCTGCACGTACGATTTGTAATGTTTCGTACACAGTTATTTTTCCCGTTGGCAGAGTGTATCGCACACCTTCTGCCTGTGCCAACTGCATCGTGTCAACCAATGTGGCCGAGACGCTGTAAGGCTGGCTCGGAACACGCTCAGTTTTTGACGCATTGGACTTGTGTCCTTCGGACCTGACCGAAGCTGGGCGGCTTTGCGTAATTGGCGTGTTTAGTGCCGAATTAGCTGTCGTGTTTGAGGCCGTCTTTTGTATCGGAGACGCCGCTTTCGGACTGCCCACCTCGGTGTCGTGCGTTAGACGAGGCGATGGGTTACGGGATAAAACCTCGTTTCCGCTCGTCTCGCCGTCACGGTTAGAACGCGGCAGTTTGGAGTGAGATTGCTCTTCACCCCGCTCTGTCTCGTCCAATCGCTGCCTCGTCTCGGGACGAGACGGGTGCGATGCCTCTGATGCGCTTCTGCGATCGGGTTTAGGCTTGCGCCGTTTTTGCCTCGCTTCGTGCGCTGAGGCTTTGGGTAAGGGACCTCCAGATCGCAAGTGATAGTCGGCGCCTTTACGACTGCCGGCTCTCTTGTTCGCGTCGGAGTCGGAATCCGTTACTCGGATATTGTCTGCCATTTTTGGGTATGAAAATGATCTCAAGTTCTATTCGAGTCGTTTAAATCGATCCCGGACAGGCCCCCACGTGTCGCGCTCAACTCGGTCTGTCGCTGATACGTGGTATGAGTCACTCTCTGATCTCGCAATACCGCTTTACTCAAGCGGTTACCCAAATAATGTAACACGGCAAGACAATGTAAAAGGTAAATATAATAAATGTATTTATTATACGGGAATATACAGTTAAAAGGGAATAAAATATGTAAGGGAATAAAAAGGTAAGAGGAAAGGGGTGTGAAGTTGGCGGGAAACTGGTCGAGGTCGTCCTTTGTCGCTGTGGATCCAAGATGGCGTCCGCGTGGCAACGTGGTGTCGTCTTGGGCCGGCGTGGCAATGAATGGCGTCCTCGTCTCACGTTTCTCGTTCGGTCCTTCGGGCTCACGCTGGTCGGGCGCGAGTGAATGCCTAAAAGGTCTTACTTCTGGTCTGTTGTCTAGGTTTAGGGTTTTGTTTAGGTGTCCGGCGATCACACAGCGGCGGACGCTTGGTGGTTCCCGGCGATACACACAGCGGCGGGAACGCTCGTCGTGGTTACTGCAATTTAGGCTTGTGCGACCGTTTGTCTGCACAACTCGCTAAATTGGAGTAGGTTTACTATTTCTAGCTGGCTTGCTAAAATAGTGTGGTAATCTTGTTTCGCAGGTTACTCTGCGGAGGTTAACACAAATCAATCGTACTCACGTTGAAAGTCCCTTGTCCTAGGTCACTCCTGAAGTCTTTGTACTTAGGCTTGATCGTTTTAGGACGTTTGGCTTTTACGTGTATCTTGGTTGATTTTTGTGTTGGTTCTGCCCGCTCAGTGCAAGGCGAATTCCTTTGCACAAAGCGGGGGGTGACAGGTGACTAAAGCCACCCAATAGTGGAGAAGACGAATCTCCCCCACTCCCCCAGGGCAGACGCCCGTCCATTGACTGGATGTCAATGCTCTGAGGGAAGGGAGGCGCGCGTGCGACTCCCCTTCTTTACCCGTATGTAGGCCACGAGAGAAACTCTTCGTGCCCCACCCCAGTCGGGTCACCACAGTTGGTAAAAACAGAACATAAAAGCTTGTGTTTATTCTAATAACATTTGCATAACAACTACAGTCGAAACTCTTTATAACGAATCGCAAGGGACCGGACGAATCGATTCGTTATAACGAGAATTTGTTAAAACGAATTAGGTGAAAAAATCTTAAAAAAAATCTTAAAAATCTTAAAAAAATTTTAGCACCAAACACGATTTTTTTGTAAACGTTGATTACCACTTGCAAGTTTCATGTTAATTTTATCCCGGATTCCTTAAAATTGTTGGAAATTGTAGAACGGGAAAAAATTAAACTCCTCTGCTACAATTGAGGGCTTCATGCCATTGTCAATGGCATCAATAATGTTCAGCTTGTCGTAAATCAAAATTGCCTTTCATTTGGCAGCCATTTTCATTTTCGTTTGTTTTCTAAATATGGGCATCGGATGTTGTGTGTGATGTGATCAGTTTTGAAAATTCATTGTAACGAGAGCTTATGGGTATTATAGTGTACCTGAAATCTGTTTGTTATAACGAATAATTCGTTATATCGAAATTCGTTATAACGAAAATATTCAACATGGTGTTCTATGGCTGGCCAACCAAGTCATTTTCACCAATTCGTTATAGCGATAATTCGTTATATCGCGATTCGTTATAAAGAGTTTCGACTGTATACCTTAACAACTGACATCAAAACAAAAGCCACTTGCCTACAAAAATGAGCAGTGACCGCAACAAAGGAAAATACAATGCAAAAGGTGTTACTGTTAGTAAGAAAAAAGGAGAAAAACGATAGGTGTAATAGTAGGGCTTCCGTACATTAAATCAGAGATAGCAAACTTAAATACTAACAAGTCTGTAAACTTAATGCAATAGCTAGTAATAACAATCCTTTAAAAGGGATGGACTAATCGGCAGCTGTCAATCGTCAGCTGTCAGCTGTCAGCTGGCAGCTGGCAGCTGACGAATCGGATTAGCGAGATAATCCCCTAAAAACGCCAAAACTAATTGTCAGCTGTCAGCTGTCAATTGTCAGCTGCCGATTTTTAGCTGTTAGCTGCGCCGATTTTCAATGGCGGACTAATACGCCGATTTTTGACCGTTAGCTGCGCTGGTTTTTGACCGACAGCTGCGCTGGTTTTGGACCGTCAGCTGCGCTGGTTTTAGACCGGCAGCTGCGCCGGTTTTTGGCCAGCAGCTGCCACGATTTTTGGCGGACTAATCGTCAACTGTTTGCCAAAAAATCGCCAGCTGCCGGGTAAAAACGGCGCATTAATCCGCCAAAAATCGGCGGCAGCTGCCGGTCTAAAACCAGCGCAGCTGCCAGTCTAAAACCAGTGCAGCTGCCGGTCAAAAACCAGCGCAGCTGACGGTCGAAAATCGACGCAGCTGCCGATCTAAAACCGGCGCAGCTGCCGGTCAAATACACGATCGAAAATGCTGCCATCAAATTCAAAAATCGTTAGCTGTCCTCCAAAAATCGTCAGCTGTACGTCAAAAACCGGCGGCAGCTGCCGGTCTAAAACCAGCGCAGCTGCCATCAAATTCAAAAATCGTCAGCTGTCGGCCAAAAATCGGCGCAGCTGCCGGTCAAAATTCGGCGGCAGCTGCCGGTCTAAAACCAGCGCAGCTGTCGGCCAAAAATCGGCGCATTAGTCCGCCAAAAATCGGCGCATTAGTCCGCCAAAAATCGGCAGCTGACGGTTGAAAATCGGCGCAGCTAACAGCTAAAAATCGGCAGCTGACGATTGACAGCTGACAGCTGACGATTAGTTTTGGCGTTTTTAGGGGATTATCTCGCTAATCCGATTCGTCAGCTGCCAGCTGACAGCTGACGATTGACAGCTGCCGATTAGTCCATCCCCTTTAAGTTAAACAAATAAAATAACAGAAATGCAATACAAAAATTTCCTTAAAATAAATTTTAACAAAGCTTAACGCTGAGTACACATGGTAACAGCCAATGAGCAAGCAGCTCTCACTGAAATCCAGATCTGCACTTGAAAACAAAGACAGCTACTAAAAACTCGAATCAATACATATTAAAACTCTTAAAAACACATGAAAAGACAATTACTAGCAAACATCTTGCAACAACTCAAGGAAAAATTCGAACACATCTTCCTAGAGAGTAGCAGGACCGCACTCAACCACAATGGCGGACATGAGACAGAGAAATGCCGTGAATGAGGACAAACAAGGAGCGTGTCAATTCCCTGGAGCCAAAAGGAGCGAATCAGAACAACAGAAGGGTAAAAACAGCTATGCTCCATCCATACAGGTGCAAATAAATGCATCCTTAACTCATTTTCTATCCTAAAGGCGCCTAAAGTGAATTGCTTGATCTCAACTGTCAGGGACCTCAAATCAAAGCTCCCCGTCAGCTAGCACGCATCTCAGGCTGTCAAGAAACTTCTGCAAGAACAGACAAAGGTTAGAAAAACTCACAAACTAGCAAAAACCTTACTGTAAACTAATAAAACAGTTAATCTTAAGTTTTTCCCAATCCAGTCTACAATTGCTAAAGCGGCCATGTTGGAAATTTTCATCACTCACCTTCACAACTAGACTAGAAAATGGGAAACAACACAACTGCTAAACAACGCGTAAATATGAGAAACAGGTATACTTAACACAATAAACAGACTTAAATCACTAACTCAAACACAATTTGCATTCCAAGCAGGAAGAATAGCATAACCAGCACCAGGACGTGTCTAACCAAAGCCAGTGACTCCATCAGATGAGTTTAAAATGCAAATGTCAAATCTTAGAAGTAAATTAAAAACTTCTCTTCTTTCGCAAGTTGCAAACAACAAGTGACTTTCCTCTTCCGCTGCTAGCAACACACGTTCTCAGTGAACCTCATCTATCTCTTGCTGATCGCAACAGGAATATTGTTCAAGGTGCAGAAATGCTGCAAATATCTCGTCCAATCGGCGGCGGTTTTCCTGTCAAAAATCCCTGGATTTCTAAAAATCATTTTTGGAGCAGCCATCGCAGCACACAGGACCGGATCTTTAACAGATGGCAACGGAAGCATGCCCAACCCCAGACGGAAATAGGCGTGACAGAAATCCCAAACGCGTTGTCAAAGTTATTCTTAATAATTTAAACCAGAAAAAAAAACCTTCAAGTTTCATGGTACAATTTGAATAATCATTGATGACACATTGTTAAGTTCAAATCAGAAAGTATATGGGATGGTCGTTCGAAATGAATCAGAAGCATACACGATAATTTCTTAAATTCAAGTGAATATTGGTTTTATTCGATTGCTAGTCGCACGTTTACATATAAAAATGCATTTCTGCATGTATGGATATACAACATTTTAGCGACGCCCATTTTAGCGACGCTCATTTTAGCGACGGTTTAACCCTAGCAGCCCCAACCTAAAAATAAATCCCTACTCACCCAACCCGGGTCATTTTTGACCCCAAACAAGATGGCCGCCGCAGCGCATGGACGCATGTTCGTGTCCAAATGATTCGATGATTTTTCGGTTTATTTGACATCTAACTTCAGTTATTTTGGTATTTTTGGTGTGTGATAACATTAGAGTTAATAATAGCAAAACATTTCTTTGTAACAAAGGTTAAGCGGCAACAATACCGCACCATGAAATACCGCAACACACGGACGGTACGGTACCGGCGGCCATGCACCAGTTCGTCCTAGCGACGTTACGAAAAATCGATCGTTTTAGTTAAAATATCAGTTGTTTTAGAAAAAAATGATGGTTTTAGTAAAAATAAATATTAGTTTGGACAAAAAAATGACATTTTCGACCTTAAAATTGTGTATTTAGCCCAAAATCGAAGTTATTAGCAAAAAAAAAAAAATTTAAAATTATCAGTCCCCATATTTTTTTTATCGTTGTAAATGATAAAAAAGCAAAATACAAAAAAAATCAGAAAGAAAAACATTTTTTTTAATAAAAAAAAAAATAAAAAACACTTTCCAGGGTCAAAATTGACCCTAGGTTGGGGTGGGGAGGGTTAATTCCTAAGAAGGGCTAACAAGGGGGGGCGCAGCCCCCCCTTGACCCCCCGCGAACTTAACCTTACTGGTTTTTTGATGAAAACCACTTTTTTGAGCCGGCTTGTCGCTAAAACCTAAGTTTTTGTGTGGCTAAACTGAGCGTCGCTAAAATGAGCGTTGCTAAAATGACCATACCCGATCTATTTTGAAACAATGTCTAACTTATCCTTTACATTTATTATTTCATCCAGGTTTGTCTACTTGTGTGACAAATTAGCAATAGATGGCGCCACTAGTACTAGCGGCAAATTCAACCTCGAGCTTACTATTTCCCATATAAATAGTTCACAAACATATTATTATGTTTGATACGACCAAATGTGATTCACATCGATAATATAAAGGTATATTATCAATACTTAAGAAGATAAGATAGGCGTTACTGCTTTATCACCGATACATGACGAGGAACACGGTTTTGAAGGTATTTCCGTTCTGTGTATCCATTTCCTGTCCCCGGTATCCAGTTCCGGTTTATGCTAAAAGATTAACATAATCCCAATTTGCATCTCCGTATCCACTTCCTGCGATACGAGATTGGTGGAACCTAATCCCACCGAGTATAAAACTCCCTGACAACAGGAAGTTAAGTTAGTTCTTGATTTCTGGTTATTTGGTATGTTCCGCATGTCAAATAACTGTTTCTTACTCAGGGCATGGGCCTACCGGTCCATGCATAGCATGGCTCTGCTGAGCCATGCAACCCCCGTCAACTGAAGGCGAAGTTCGGACTGTTAATGTTTCCGTCAAACGGTCTTGCCGAGGAGAAAGCCTCCCGCATAAGTATCCTCGTGGTCGGACAATAGAATCACGTGTGATACCAAAGTATTTAGTAACCGTTAGTAGCACTGTTACTGAAAGAGATTGACTCCATCACTTGATGGTGCCAAAGCAGTCTGCATGCAAAACATGCAGTTACCGCCAGTAGCACTATGTGTTTGGGAAAGTTATATCTCTTCGGTGATGGTGCCAAAGCAGTCTACTTATGAGTAGTATCTCGGGTGATTAATTCTGTTGTGCAGAACTGCGGGCTATATCCCCCTGAATACCAGTGCCGTCTCTCACCGCACTGTTATTTAGGGCACGCGCGATACTGTTCTGCTCAGCAAGGCGAACTTTGACGGCAATTGTGTGTTGCGATGTTTAACCTTTATTATATTTTGTAGTTGATAAATACACCTTAATTGTTTAAACTTGGCAACAAGTTAACAACCGAAGTAAGTCACGAGACTTATTTCACTGTATGACGAATCAAATTCGTACAATAAATTGAATACAATTTATTGAGTTAATTTATTAAACTCACAACATCGCGAATTAAATATAATTCGCAAGCGGAACCTTGGCGAATAAATGACTTCATTTATTCATTACCAATTTCCAACCCTAGTTGTGGCGGTGCACATGAGTCAACCGCACCTCTCGGATCGAACCAAGAAGCATTACACGGACCATTACACGATACGGACCTGGAACGCGAACGAAGCAGTTCCACGATTACGAAGCGCCGACGGAAGCCGCGAGGACACAGCCAGCCCGGCTATCGCAGACGACATCTATAACTCGGTCGAGCGGGCGTTTTGCCGTTCCCGAACCCCGGATCACCAATAACCGTAATCATATTATTTCAGGGCTGTTTTACAGCCAATTTCATGTATAGTTTAACTTGTATTTAACTTGCCAAATGTCGGCATTAGTCATTTGTATAACTTTAGATTTGTTTATATTGTTTGATAACAATAAATGTCTTGTTTTGATAACTCTGTTGTATTTATTTATCTCGTTACTATTCACTAATTCACGCGACTTATACCCGGTACTATCATGCGATAGGAGTTGTGGTCGTCACCGTCACACGTGGAGGTCCCACCGAGATAGGTTGCAAAGTTTAAATTTACCGAATTTAAATAAAAGTGAAAATTGAGATAAATAAAGAGTATAACATTTCAAAACATTTTATATGTCTCTGCTTTTGCGAAGTAGGGAATCCTCTTTAAGAACGTTGGGATTCGTGAGAACTCTAACATTAAAGGGAAAGTTTCGTTGTGTTGAAAAAACACTTAAAATCGAAGTAAAATTAATTTTAATTTTCACGAAACAAGGCTTGGTAAAATTCCAATGTTAGTTGAATATTTTCGTAAGAAATATCCAATCAGTAACGAGATTGACCAGGCCAAAGTGCGGACGTAGTAGAAAACTACTAAAATAAAGGATTAGTTTCCATTTTATCATTGGATAAAATAACTTTCCACCAATAAAGTGTCGAGGGATTAAAGGATTATCGATCCTCGATGCCACGCGGATCCAGACTACAGACGACCATTCGTATCCAGACCAGACCTGCAGACACGTGCTCCAGTAGCCATCTTGACCACGCCGTCCCGTTCAGTCCCGATTCGAATTTTCCACGCCGTAAACCAGCTAAAGTTAAGTGTATTTCATCTATTATTTTAACAAATAGTTTAAAGCGCCTTCTCACCCGACGCTAGTTTACTTGTAGTAGGATTCATTTGATTGTTTAAAATTTATCGATAGTTTAACACGTTTACCCAGCACGTGGAGTTTAAGCTTAACCTTATCGAAGTGTATTGTTATTTTGAAGTGTATTTTTTTTTATATAAAGTGTGTTATCGTTCTTTAGTAATAAAGAATTTAAAAACTTTTATCATGTCTGACGAAAACATTCATATGAATGAACGAGAAGTTGATGACGGAAACTTGGAAAATAGTTACGTCCGACTCGAAGACCAAACGGATTTAATTCCGGACGATTTGACAGAGTATTGTCGACTCTATAATCTAAATCGGGCTGATTTCAAAACAATAACCGAAGCGGTTAATCATGTACGCGTACTTGAGAAAAGAAATCAGAGAATTAGACCCGATGAAGATGAAAATTCGGAGAACGAAAGTCGGCATTCGCGGACTTCACACCGAACCCCACGAAAAACGATTCCCACGAATCGTAAGCTGGACTTTCCCTCTCCTAAAAAGAGGTTGGGATATCAAGCCCGGATAGTGTCGACTCCACAGCTAAACGATAGAATGGTACGCGAACCATCGTTTAGCCGATCTCGTAGTCAACAAAGTTCTGGACAAAGAACACCCAACTCTAATAGTCCTTTAAATCTAGCCAAACCAAGGTCTAGATCGACTAGTGTTAATCGAACGATTAACAATAGTAATTCGGGTTTTATCCCCCAAACTTCGGGGAATAGACAAAATGTCTCCCAAAACTCTGGACATAGACAGTATGTTACTCCAACATCTGGAAATAGACATTATGTCCCCCCGACACCGGGGAAAGGACAGTTTGTCCCCCCAACGCAGTCAAAAAGAGTGTCAAATCGAACTCCAAGGAGATCCGATCCGATCTCACCATCCCCCGTTATTCAAAATTTACCGGTGGGAAAGACTCGTTCAAATCAGACACCCCCAGAACGAGTACAAAATGAAAGTAGTGTTCCACATGGACAACATGTACCATCTGGCAATCATACACAGTATGAAAATTATGTTCCTCCAAGGAAAGAAATCCCCCAGGACAATCAGGTCCCTAAGGGAAATCTGCCCAATTTTGAACATAATTCTGGTTCGGCATCCTCTGCTGGTAGTTCATCTCAAGCGAGATTTTCCACCGACGACTTGGGAGCCATCCTTACCCATGTGCGAAATATTCAAACTGATTGTGCACAGCAAGTACAACAATTTATGCAGAATAATGCACAGCAAAATAATAATGCAAACAATTCGAGCAAAACCTTTTTCAAAGGTCAGGATATGCCTGTTTTCGATGGAAAACAGAAGGACGTGGCTAAATTTTTAGCTACAGCCAAAACAGTCGCTGTCGCTAAAGGTTTGACTCTGGATGAGATGGTAAAACGCGGAATACCAACTTATTTATCTGGTATAGCCCACGAATGGCATACCGATAACCTCGACAAATTTGTTGACTGGAAAACTTTCGAAAAGTTATTTTTGGCGGAGTTTGACATGATCCCTGTCACTCGAGCCCGAAAGCTTCGAAATTTAATCCAGGGCCCAGAAGAGCCACTTTATACATTTCTTTTGAGATTTAAACAAGCTCAAGGATCTTATTCAACAAGAGATGAAGCCCCCACTCTTCTCGAGAATTTGAATTTAGTTAGTTACAATCGAATAATCGATAGAGGTCTTTATGAAGAATCATTTAATGACATATTTCAATTTGTCCGGCAGAATAGGGCTCTTTTCGAAGCCCAAAATGCTAGTGTAGACACTATTGCCAATAAAGAGGACGAAACTGCCCCGTCAAATACTCAAAAAGGTAAAGACGCCAGGAGTTCGCGCCCACTCATACGATCTACTCAGACGTTGAACGCCGAACCAGAAGTTGTACCTATGGAATCTGACGAGACAGACAATCTTGAAAACGATGTTGGATTCAACAACATGGTATGTGCCCTATCGGAGAAAGCAACTGGAAAATGCTTCCATTGCAATCAACCAGGACACTTTAAGAGGGAATGTCCTTTGTTACAAAAAAGAAAATTTGTTCAGGACAAGCCCCAAGGTACTGGTAATAATACCAATACCAATCCCGCCTCTGATCTTTTTAAACGACAGAGACAAAATTGGGTGACCGCTGAATCCTTGGACCAAAAGCTTGAAGACTTCAAAACTACTATGCAAACTAGTATGACAAAATCCATGTCGGACTTATTCACTAAATTTTTGGATCCAAAAAATGCGACCACTCCGCCTTTGGCGATTGAAGGTCCACCGACTCCAAAAAACTAGTAGAGGGGGTTACCGAAAACCCCCTAAAAAACCAGAGTAATACATTATCCTCAGAAATAGAAAATGTTCTAAACGAAACTCTGAACAAATTAGTAATTCAAGATGAGGAAATTAAACGACCTAATCGTAAAACTAGGAAAAGGAATCCAAAGTATGTATTTAAGGAACCTTATCCCAACACTCCTTTTTCGATGGAAGAGACTGAAAATCCATTTACATCATTCGATGACGACCTCTTTCCTGCGGATAAGGGGGACGAATCTTGGCGAGAGTCCTTGAATGCAATAATTGAAAGCGCTGTAAATCCTCCTGTTCGAGAGGAAACCACTAGTTCTAGTGGAGGAGTATGCGAAAGTTTGGAGGCAATGATGGAAAATTTAGATATCTCCTCGAAATTATCTAGACATCATAGACTTCGTAAATATGTCAAAGAACATCAGCTCAAGAGAGCTGAAGTAGTTGAACGCATCAAACGTTTAGGAAACAGTAGCGACGACCCACGAATGAAAATAACAATAGGTGGACTCACCTATAATGCTTTAATGGATTCAGGAGCCACCCAATGTTTTATTGGATTACAATTACTTGACAGTACTTGTGCCTCCCCTGACTTCATTCAAGATTGCCCCCGAAATATGAAAGTGTGTGCCGTCGGCATAACTCATATCCCGCTAGGACAAATAACCCTTTGTGTTCAATGGGCAGATGGAGTAGAATTCACTCCAATGAATTTCATCATTTTAGACCGAAATGTGTGTGGCCTAATTTTAGGGCACAATTTTATGCGTCGTACAACAATTAATTTAAATCCAGCACGAGCTGTATTTGACTGTGACAACAAACCTGGTTGGACTGCGCCTTACGTGGATAACGAATTTAATGACAGTCTAGCGAGGTTACGCACACTAAGAGACGACGGAACAGTCACTCATACACCCGACAATTGGGAAGAATTGTTGGTGAAAGATTGTGATTGTTCCGACGAGGATAAGACCAAATTACTAGAAGTAATTTCTGGAATCAAGCACGTCTTTCGGGACAAAGTTGGTTGTACGAACCTTGCCAAACATAAAATTACGTTTAAAAAGGACGCGAAATGGAAAAAACAACCGTTTCGCATGTACAATCCAGCAAAAATTGCGATTATGACCAAACTAGTTGAAGAGCTAGAAGCAGAGAACCTCATTGAGAAATCTACGGGGCCTTACATAAGTCATCCCGTAATAGTTGCCAAACCAAATGGCACATATAGGTTATGTATTGATTTCCGATGGTTAAATGCGATCACCGAAATCAATGCAATCCAAATGCCCAGTATTGATTTGCTCATGCACAATACTAATCAGGCAAAATACTTCACCTCACTTGACCTTACAAAAGGATATTATCAAGTAGAGATGGAAGAAGAAGATAAGCAGAAAACTGCTTTCTATACTCCGAAAGGCAACTATCAATTTGTACGTATGCCATTTGGGTTATGTAACGCGCCTTGTACATTTCAAGCCCTAATGGAACAAGTTATGGGTGACGCGTTATATAAACACGCATTAGTCTATTTAGACGATGTAATTATCTTTTCTCAGACTTGGGATCAACATCTCGGTCACATTAAAGATGTATTAGAACGACTAGACAAAGCAAACTTATCCGTAAATAAAGAAAAGTCTAAGTTCGGCAGAACTACGCTAAAATTTCTGGGACACCTAATCACGCCAAATGGATTGGCCCCGGATCCTGATAAAATCGCGTCAGTACGAAAATTTCCCACCCCAAAAACATCGAAAGATGTACAAAGGTTTCACGGGTTGGCAAATTTCTTTAGGAAGTTTATTCCTAACCACGGTGAAATTGCTACTCCACTGACTAGCATAATGCACGAGAAAGCAACCTTTGTCTGGGGACAAGAGCAAATAGACGCTTTCGAAAGAATTAAAGACATTTTATGCGACGAAACTCAAGTTTTGTTAATGCCTAACATGCTCGAACCCTTTGTGATTCTAACAGACGCTTCACATTCAGGATTAGGAGCAGTGTTATGCCAAGATGTGGACTTTCTTGATAAAAACAAGGACAAATGGATTAAAACTCCAAGACCCGTAGCTTACGCTAGTCGCGTACTTCGAGGAGCCGAGCAACGTTACACTACTCCCGAACTAGAGTGTCTAGCGGTAGTATGGGCTGTAGAACGTTTCCGCCCTTACATAGAATACACGTCTTTCACCCTGGAGTCAGATGCAGAAGCCTTAAAATGGCTAATGGGGACGCCAGAACCTTCTGGTCGTTTTGGCCGATGGGCAATTAAACTGCAATGCGGCGCCTTTAAAATTAAGTATCGTCGTGGTACTCAAAATCAAGTCGCAGACGCATTTTCAAGAGCTCCTTTGAGTATTGAAGACATTCCGAAGGATGATTATATCGAACCCACAGAAATAACTCAATTCTGGCCCGAGTGGGACGGAAATAAAGAAGTTACTCGTAGAGAAGAACCAAAACCCTGTCAGTTCTTAACAAACGTGTCAGTAAAGTTTGATTATTCCAAAAAATTAAATAATTCTTTGGAAAAGGGGGAGAAAGGTCATGTAGAACCAGAAACTTTATTTAGTGCTTTAACCGAAGTACTAAGTATAGTTCCTCCTACCAGAGCAGAAATCATAGAAGCTCAGCTCAAGGATTATGAATGTAGAAAAATAATAACTCATCTAAAATTAGATGAAGTTGAGCAAAAGAAAAATAAGAAAACTAAGCGATGGATGAAAGACATCAAAGGCTACCAACTAGATTTCAAAGAAAATCATGATAATGAAGATGAGAATAGTAATGATTCTGAAATGTTAATCTTCTTCAAACCAACATTTGAAGAAGAATTAAATGATTCCGGCAACGGATTTAAAGCGGTGATTCCACCGTCTTTAGTACGACGAGTGTTGTTCGCATGCCACGGACATCCGTTAAGTGGACACGCAGGGATGAGTAAAACGCTCGAACGAGCGAAACTCATTTATTATTGGCCTAAAATGAGCAAGGACACGTGTAATTATGTTCGTAGTTGTGTTCATTGCCAACAATACAAACCTAGTCAACACCGAAAAAACAGAGCGAGTTATACTCCTCACAATATGGCACAGCCATGGGAAGTTCTTTGTTTAGACTTCATGGGTCCCAAACCCGCTGGTCAATACCAACATAAATATATTTTAGTAGGAATTGATCAATGTACTAAATGGGTAGAATTAGCCCCATTAAGCAAAGCTTCAAGTGAAGCAATTATAACAAAGTTAGGTGATATCGTACATAGATGGGGATACCCCAGGAAAATTATCAGTGATAATGGAAAACAGTTCGCATCCACCATCTATGAGGGTTTCTGTAAAAGGCATAACATTAAAATGACGCATATAAGTCCTTATCATGCCCAGGCCAACCCCACAGAACGGGCAAACAGGGATATCAAAATAATGCTTGCAATTTATTCTGATGTGCACTCTCACTGGCCACGTTTTCTGAATGAATTTGCATTTGCATCCAGAACGGCAAAATCCGAAGCAACCGGATCGACGCCATTTTTATTAAATACGGGAAGAATAGTAACACTACCTTTCGACCCGCGAATTATTCAACACGCGAATAAATTCGATAAAAATAACCCTGAGGAATTCGTGTTTAATTTACTCGGGATTTTACGAAGAGCACACCAAGAAATGCACCGTAGGATCCAACTAAATTACGAGAAACACGACAGAATTCACCGTAATAAATTTCATATTTGCAAATATGAAGTAGGTGATTTAGTCTGGAAAAATACACATATTCTTTCCAATCAAGACAAAGGCATTACTAAAGGATTTGCTGAAAAACGAGACGGACCGTGGGAAATCACGGCCGTATTAACAGGAGGTGCATACGCCTTACGAAAATTATTAGATGACTCAATTGAACCATCGATAAATACGGATGATCTCACCCCGTATATCCCTTCATACCCGATTGAGACATGGACTCTGGGTCAGAAAAAAGGAAAACTGAAAGATCATCCAAACCCTGATTGGATGTCGGCAAATTCCGAATTTAACGAATCTAATTCACAAGAATTGGATAATCAAGATATGGAAGAAACCTCTCGTGAAAATCTTGAAAAAGATATGGAAGAACTTCCTCAAGAAACTCTTGAACAAGAAGAAAGAATAATTCCTACCTCAAATGAAAATGGAAACGAGATTATCGATCCGCGAAGTAATAACTCAAATAAAAGGAAGCGAACAGCTGACCTTCCGGAGATAATCTCGAGACCGAAAAGAACTTCGAAGCCAAATCCGAAATATACTACGGATTTTGTGCAGATGATTCAAGAACGTCGTTAAAAAAAGATTCTAAATATAAAAAGAATATTCTAAAAAGATATTGATTCAAATCAGTTATTGAATATTCAAATCGAAATTCGCGAAGTCACCTGGTAACTTATGACCCCGGGTGGAGAGTAAAAGATTCGTTCTATATTCAGTCTTCTAACACACACGTGAGAGAAGAAGAACTTCGTCGAATTCAACAAAAATCACGAACAATTGCGTCGATATTGTTAGCCATTAAACAAAGAATACAGGTATGATGATCATACATATGAATTAATATATATATCATGACATCTCTTTATATTTAAAGAAATACAAACCAGCGGAATTCGTTTATTAGCGGCGGAGGATTTGAAAGCCACGTGCTCTAAACTCCAAGTTATCGTCGAAGCGACTATACTTAGAATTCTACAAGCTACGCTTCTAAAGGAAGCAGGACATTTTCGTAAGTTCGATAAAATTATCAATACACGAAAGTGTAAAGTTGTAACGAATTATAATTATAAAATTCGTAAATTGAGTTACGCGTCTTCTCAATAGAGGGCGCGCGCATACAAAAGTATTGCAAATAAAACTAAAACGTTTTCTATATTTGTAGAATTATGGTCAAGAAGATACCAATTAAAAAGCGGCGAATTGTGATTCAGTCGAGCTCTTCGGAGGAAGACGATACACCCACGGTCAACCCGACCATCGTAACAATCCCGGGAGCGCCAAATACTCCTATTGTGCTCGACCAAAAAGGATGGGACATATTAACCTGGGCCCGAAACAACCCAGAGGCTCTCCCAAAGGAAATTCGTCCAAAAACGGCTGTACCCAAAACGGCGATGGAGGTTACCCAAGAAACCTTCATTATACCAAAAAAGGACAGTTTCTCCAAAAGCCATCCTTTACAGCCGGTCCATAAACCAAGTACGAGTCGAATGAACGATTCATCGACCTCTCATGAGAGAAGTCTGGACGAGATTGTCCAATTAGAGGCGAATCGAAATCCCGAAGGAAATCGCCATCAAGACAACAAACGTAAACAGCGAGAGTACGTTCATTACGACTCGCCGCCACCCACGACTTCGCGCGAAGTAGTGTATACTCCTAGACATAATATAGCTAGAGGGAAACGTACGTTTGTGTCTACCAGAGCCCCCAAACTGCAGCCGATGACTGTTCAACAAAGAGCAGCTAATAAGCAAGAAAAGGCACTACGTCGAAAAGCCGCCTGCGATCGCGACCTGGAATTGGGAATTCCACACGACAATTTGGAGCTCGCGAAGGGCGAAATACCGTGCCCCTTTTGTTTCGGGGTCGGCTGGATGTCCGGCTCCGGGACAGGATGCCATTTGGCATCGTGCGGGAATTGTTTCGGATCGAAAAGACGATTAAAAATCCAACCCTGGAACCCAAAGTTTGTTTCATTCGTGGTTAAAGGTTTGTTCGATCCAATACCCCGAAAATGGGCAACCTGCCACCTTTGTAAAGCTTTATTATCTAACGATGGCAAAGCTGTATACGAGGATCCCGAATTTATGAATTCGCGAAGAACGCCCCTTGGCCTTCAAATGGGTTTGGAAAAAATGCCAAGTGTTGTCTGCGTAGATAACGCGACCCAAACGGAAGAAACCGCATTGGTTCCCATGCCAAATATCGCGGAACACGGGATTTCGAACGAATTCTTAATCGAACCCTACCAAGTTCCCCCGAACACCAAGATAGGACAGTTATTCGTTTGGGAGGTCGAATACTACTATCCCATCGTAGCTCGACTTGCGATAATAATTTCTCGCCAATTGATTACGGGTCTTCCCGATCAAATAACGGTAGGATACGTGACCCGGATCATGCAAATGATCTTGAATCCACGTCGCGTTGAGGGCTTCAACATTTTGGAGCACCTTTGGAATTTGCTCGTGGGAAAAATCGCAGCTGAGATGAAAAATCAAATATGCGAAGGCTGGATTTTGGTTTTGCCCCCGGTGATTGACATCTACGAAGATCTCAAGAAAATGATCGATGAAGAAGACGGATCGACTGATCAGCCTGAAGCAGGGGATAAAGCACCCGAGACTCCCATCGCCACGGAAGTTGTTGCGACCGCTGCATTCTTCATAGATCGGCAACCGGAAGAACCTCTTCCCGCCAAGAAACGTGGCAAAAGCTCCTCTTCGAAGGATAGGCAAAAGCCCGCCACGGAGACCGAAAAAGGTCAAGAATAAGCGGTATTTCGAATTTAAACAATTAGCAGTTTGTTTGTGTGTTCTGTGATAAAAAGATATAATATGTAACCGAAAAATTCTTTAATTAAGATTTTTGTAAGAAGTGCTTTTCCGTTATACGAAAATGACTTCATGTTTATTGTTTTAATAATAACCAAATTATTTTTATAACCGTCTCTAAAAAGAGAAAATAAAAACATTTTTGAGCATCCTAAGGATAAGAACATGTTTATTAAAAACACTCGTGGGCCTTATAAGTATTGGAAATAAAATATTTATTAATATGGATAAATTTGGCACAAATGATATTCCTAAAGAATAACATAAAATATAAGAGTATATGTTTAGTTATTAAGGGGGATGTGTGACAAATTAGCAATAGATGGCGCCACTAGTACTAGCGGCAAATTCAACCTCGAGCTTACTATTTCCCATATAAATAGTTCACAAACATATTATTATGTTTGATACGACCAAATGTGATTCACATCGATAATATAAAGGTATATTATCAATACTTAAGAAGATAAGATAGGCGTTACTGCTTTATCACCGATACATGACGAGGAACACGGTTTTGAAGGTATTTCCGTTCTGTGTATCCATTTCCTGTCCCCGGTATCCAGTTCCGGTTTATGCTAAAAGATTAACATAATCCCAATTTGCATCTCCGTATCCACTTCCTGCGATACGAGATTGGTGGAACCTAATCCCACCGAGTATAAAACTCCCTGACAACAGGAAGTTAAGTTAGTTCTTGATTTCTGGTTATTTGGTATGTTCCGCATGTCAAATAACTGTTTCTTACTCAGGGCATGGGCCTACCGGTCCATGCATAGCATGGCTCTGCTGAGCCATGCAACCCCCGTCAACTGAAGGCGAAGTTCGGACTGTTAATGTTTCCGTCAAACGGTCTTGCCGAGGAGAAAGCCTCCCGCATAAGTATCCTCGTGGTCGGACAATAGAATCACGTGTGATACCAAAGTATTTAGTAACCGTTAGTAGCACTGTTACTGAAAGAGATTGACTCCATCACTTGATGGTGCCAAAGCAGTCTGCATGCAAAACATGCAGTTACCGCCAGTAGCACTATGTGTTTGGGAAAGTTATATCTCTTCGGTGATGGTGCCAAAGCAGTCTACTTATGAGTAGTATCTCGGGTGATTAATTCTGTTGTGCAGAACTGCGGGCTATATCCCCCTGAATACCAGTGCCGTCTCTCACCGCACTGTTATTTAGGGCACGCGCGATACTGTTCTGCTCAGCAAGGCGAACTTTGACGGCAATTGTGTGTTGCGATGTTTAACCTTTATTATATTTTGTAGTTGATAAATACACCTTAATTGTTTAAACTTGGCAACAAGTTAACAACCGAAGTAAGTCACGAGACTTATTTCACTGTATGACGAATCAAATTCGTACAATAAATTGAATACAATTTATTGAGTTAATTTATTAAACTCACAACATCGCGAATTAAATATAATTCGCAAGCGGAACCTTGGCGAATAAATGACTTCATTTATTCATTACCAATTTCCAACCCTAGTTGTGGCGGTGCACATGAGTCAACCGCACCTCTCGGATCGAACCAAGAAGCATTACACGGACCATTACACGATACGGACCTGGAACGCGAACGAAGCAGTTCCACGATTACGAAGCGCCGACGGAAGCCGCGAGGACACAGCCAGCCCGGCTATCGCAGACGACATCTATAACTCGGTCGAGCGGGCGTTTTGCCGTTCCCGAACCCCGGATCACCAATAACCGTAATCATATTATTTCAGGGCTGTTTTACAGCCAATTTCATGTATAGTTTAACTTGTATTTAACTTGCCAAATGTCGGCATTAGTCATTTGTATAACTTTAGATTTGTTTATATTGTTTGATAACAATAAATGTCTTGTTTTGATAACTCTGTTGTATTTATTTATCTCGTTACTATTCACTAATTCACGCGACTTATACCCGGTACTATCATGCGATAGGAGTTGTGGTCGTCACCGTCACACTTGTATTGTTGCTCAATGCCTCACTGACTGCAAGTGATAACACCCGCAATGTATGTTTGTTTTTCTGCTCACTAGGTGGCAGGAGTGTGCTCACGAGCTGATATGTCAGTGCACATAAAAATACAGCAAAGACCACGCGCAGAATCGGCTCTGTTCTGCACGAGGAAGTGTTATCGCGGCCATTTTTACAATGGATGCAGTCGTTCGATTTTGTTGGTCATCGTTCTTGTCCACAGGATCACGGTTATTTGGTTTCATCGTGAAAGAATGTTAGTTGGTTCGTCTCGAATTTGTACGTTTTGATTTCGGTGTTACGTACCACGCGCGACATTGGTTGGCGCTGTTGGAATTTGGAGCAGTCATATGGTGCCAGCTTGTAAATGTCGCATGTTTCTGGACATAGTGCGACAACGGCGCATTGCATTACCATTGTATTCTTGTCACGATGTCGAGCGCCAATTGTTATTAACTGATATTGCGCGTATTACGGTGCTACGGTTGGCGCATGCTTTGCAATGGTTAACGTTTGTGTCGTCTGCTCAGATGAGCTCTTATCGTTTAGTTTGCCCCAGCAGCTTATCCATTGTTAAGGCTGGTTTTATCGTTGATTATTTACTTTGTTTTGTAAAGAACAAATCAACCATCACTATGAATTGATTTGTTCTCATCTTTTATGTTTTGTAGACTTGAGAAGAACAAATCTCAAGTCATGACACTTGCTTTCTGTTTTCTGACAAATAAAGATGTCAGCCACCACTGGCTTAGAATGGTGGTTTTAGCAATTCGGACTTTTTGGCTTCTCACATGCACTCACCACGGTTTGGACACTGATAGGCGCGACATACGAATTCGCGCCAACCAATCTTGCTGCTGACAGAAAAAATTCAGAGGTGCGACGTCGCACTTGCTGATATGCTTGGTATCAGCAAGCGCGACATCATACAAACCCGGTTCTGTAAAATGAATTAGCGCGACATGGCAATATGACGTATCGCGACATGAGTTGACGCGACACGTCGTAATAACGCCAGTGGATTTCGTGTTATCGACTCCGATTGAACGTCGCGCCAACCAATGTCGTGCGTGGAATAGCGTCCCTTGATTTCGTCAAGATTTATTCGTGTAATTCCCAGGGTAGTCGTTTCGGAGAACGAAAATGGCGCTCGGTTGGATTTTTTTCTTTCATATTACATCTTGATCATTTTCACAGTTGCTCATTCCTATACTGTATATTCCTGTTTAAATTGCAGTAATGTGTATCACCTGGTATTGTACGAGTGCGCTCAAATTTATGAGTGAAGCATTTACCAAAACTGATTTTAATGACAACTCAATATCAAAAGCGAGTTAGTTGTTGGCCATTGCTTGCAATACATATTTATTTTTTCTAGCTATTGTTGATCCCTTAATTGAGAATGGTTAACTCGTCGCCCATGTTTTTCTATCTGGGACGTATCTGTACTGTATGATGAAGATGACCACTTGCAAAGATATAAAAGCATAATTTCTTTACACTTGTGGTATGCTTGAAAAGCACATGTCCTAATGTTTGTCCCGATAATTATGCACTTGACTGTCGCTTGTGTTAACAGCTGCTGTTTTGGACCCGTTGTTTATACTTTAATGTGCGGAATTTAGCTCTCTTTCTGATGCGCGGGAGTTTCTTCACTGGAAATCGATCCAGTTGAAACAGTAAGGGAGACTTTTATATTTCTTCTGTCATGATTGATCCTTCCTTTATTTCTTAAAACAATTCAACACGGATTAGACATTAAACCAGAGACCTACAGACTGATTAAACTGATACTTGTTAGTGTGCAACCGCCAGTCTTAGCAAGTTTTAGCCTAAGTTAAAAACAAAATTTTTATTGCAATTTTGACAATTCTCTCACATTTTTGTTTTACTACTAACAAGTAAGATTAGCCTTTAATTCATTTTTGTTTTTATGTTTTATTTGAAATTTTGTACTTTTTTATGTTTATATTTTGGTCTTTTGGCAATATATAAATTAAACTTGATTTTTAAGACTAACAAACCTCAATTTTGGAAAAAAGATAAACAGAATTAATTTTAAAAAGTTTGTCATGCCATGAAAATAACAAAGAGACGCATAATTAGTTGCTTTGACTGAAAAAGCCTAGAAAAGTTGTGTCACCAGCATTACATTATCATTGGTTGTAGCCATCATGTGATTCGTTGTGTTGCAAATTCTCGTCACTGGAGGCTGTTGCATCACATCGGAAAAAATTTAAAAATGGAAAAGGTGGAAATACGATGAGAGGAAATGAAAACGAAATGCATAGAGGTTTCTATCTGAAAAAAAAGTTGATTTTTAATTTACGGTGCTACGGTTGGCGCATGCTTTGCAATGGTTAACGTTTGTGTCGTCTGCTCAGATGAGCTCTTATCGTTTAGTTTGCCCCAGCAGCTTATCCATTGTTAAGGCTGGTTTTATCGTTGATTATTTACTTTGTTTTGTAAAGAACAAATCAACCATCACTATGAATTGATTTGTTCTCATCTTTTATGTTTTGTAGACTTGAGAAGAACAAATCTCAAGTCATGACACTTGCTTTCTGTTTTCTGACAAATTGTGACCAGCTGCCCCTGCGCACGGGTCGCTGCACTGCAACGGCAATGCACTTGGCGCAGCTCCAGCGCCTCTCGTATCTCGCGCAGCCTGTTGCGGTCCCCCGCAACCAGGTGGAGCTGCGGGCCTTTGGTCAAGCAGGATCGGGCCCCGGAAGTCGCCCTTCCGGAAGTGGTTGGTCCCCGTAGGGACAAGAGAGTTGTTGATCAACCAGCAAGGCGAACGGTCGCATCGCGACCGCCTCCGAAACTGGCTGCAAAGATAACCCGAACTATCGGCGTGGCGACGTTGTCGCCCGCCGGGACCTGAGCGTCCAGTTGCGCCACGTCCGCCGGACGTTAACCGTAACTTCGGCGGCGTGGCCCAAAACCGATTACCGACCTCGTGTGTCATGGCGGCCGATGGCCGCCGTGCCACGCGGTCTGATTAGGGACGGTTCGAAGGAACCGCCGCCTTGGGAAATACACTATGGGACACTACAATCATACCCCTAGACATCTAATAAAGCCATAACTAAAACTATATTGTGTCTCCGTGTATTTCGTGGTTTGTTTTATCGTGTGTGTTGCGTCCAGCGCCTCCGTGGCTCTCCCCCGACCACGTGGCGTCCGTCCGAACACTCACAATTGTGGGCCCGTCCAGGATTTTGAATTCTCTTGCGAATACTATTCTAATTTACTGATTGTGCGAAGCACAATATTAAATGAATTTTTTCTTTCAACTAGAGGGGGAAATTTCCTTGGTCATGATTGTGACAGGGGGTCAGCAGGCGAAACGGCCGCTAATCGCTGACCATTGGACCCTGATCAGACAAAAATTGGTGGCTTTGCATGTCCAGCTTGCCTGGGTACTGGCAAGCCGGGACTTACACTAGCCACACTTTCCAACGGTCTTCTATTCCTTTCTAGCTTAGCCTAAAAAACTGAGTGGTTGGGAGGGGAATATAATTCCAAACCTTCTTTATTATTTCTATTTCTTGGTGCGCAGCCCAAGTAAAAGTAATGGGACAGTCTGCAGCGTATTCAAACTCGATTCGTGGAGGAGGCGCGCTGGTGGCCACCAGCAAACCAAATCCCACGGGGGAGAAGCGGTCATATTCCAGGTGCCACGCTGCAATCACTGGTTCCATTATGGGCCGGGCGAGGAGGCGATGTTGAACTGAGCTTTGAGTGACACCAAATTTCTTGTAGGACGTTTAGTCGCTTGGATGCAGGTTGCTAGCTTAGTGGTCGCTGGCGCGGGAACAGTCACGTGCGGTGAGTTGGCGTGTAGTTGGACCCGAGTAGCAGCGAAGTGTCCGCACACATGGGAAGACTGCCTTGATTTTTGTTGCGACTCATAATTTATGGGTTGCGTTGTGGCTGCTCAAGGCGCTCATCCGGGTTCACATCGGTCATAATCCTACCCTGTCCCGTGTACTGGTTGGTAGGCAACTGCAAGTTAACGTATTTAACCCAAGAGTTGCTGAAATTGGGACACGGACAGCAGGGAGAGCTGCCGGAGGTACGGGGATACCGATGGTGAAGTGCTCAAATGGCACAGAGAGTTCGTTAGGGCGTAGGAACGATATCTGTGCGTTCAGGTAGCTACCAACTTTGAAAAAAGATTGGGAATCTAGCCTGTAACTTTTGTTTCTGAATTTTATTCACTCTTGCTTGATTTCTGGGCTACTGCAGTTTGTTAAAGGACTGTGCTCGAACCACAGTCTGGAGCAATCTCTGTAATTTGGAAATTAGTTGTTTTTACATCTTTTTCATTTTTTACTTTTTCTCTAAACTTCCCTATCTATGATTTTCATGGTTTTCTTGGGACTCCACACCTGACAGCGGTAGTAATCACCTCAAATGCCGGGTTGTATACAGCGCCAAATGGAGGGCGATATGGCTTCACAATGGCGGCTGAAGGGTGGGACCCAAGGCGACTAGGGACAGAAGATGCATTTCCTTCTTACTTTAAGTGCAACTGACTGTTCCACAAAAAACACCATTTCATTGGGATGAACAGACATCTCAGTGTAGGCACGTTTCTGTCGAAAGGCAGCCTCGTGCAGACTGGAATGAGTCTCCGAAAGGGGTGAGCGGGCGCGTTTGTTGGTCTCTTGGGGCAGAAGAAGAGATTGCAACAATATCCCCGTAGTGTAAATATCTGCAAAAACCTTCTGCTAAAAATTGGAACTTTTTGAGTGTCTTTTAGATTAAAAAACACCCAGTATTTTGTAATTTTTTATTTTTATTTTCTTATCTTTCTTCCTCTGTTTCTTCTTGCGAGGCATCAAGAATCGGTTTGTCTGCGCGCTAGCGCGGTTTGATTTTGTTATTTGTTGCCAACAATGATAAAATTAACTGGTTTGAAAATTTCGAAGTTCTACAGACATGATTTCGTGCTTTTTTAGGAAAGCACAAAAGTCATGTTTTTGTGGAATCAGACCATTTTGATCTGGTTCAGAACTTCTAGTTCCAAACAAATTTCTATTTGCTTTCAAAAAATGTTGTTTCTCTTCAGAAATGGAGAAAATTCGGCATTTATATTGGTCAAAGTTTTATTTTTTGTCAAAAAATCAAGATGGCGACCTGAAAACAATAGAAAAACATGTGGAAATCTCGGAATTTTCGAGAATGATTGGAATTTTAAATTTTGACATTTTCTTGGAACTCTGGGAAATCAATTCCATGAATTAATTTAATTTTTCTACCAATGGGAAACCAGGGGGGGGAAGTGACATCACTAATCCCTCTCCCAAGAATGGCTACTTGAGCCTAATCTCCTGTCTCCTCATTGGTCGTGACTTAATTCCACTTGTTCACCTTGCAAGCTGCGGTCCTGCTTTTGGTCACATTGTGTCAATGCCAGCGACCAGAACTGGTAAGACCACGTGGGACTCTCCTGCACCTAATTCTTTCACACCCGCAACGGATTCAGATTTGAACGACTCGGATAACAATTCGATTGCTTCTTCAAACGACGATATGTCAAGTCCTAAAGTTAAATTGTTGGATCAAGCGATGCTTGAAACGACTTGCAACGTCTTTAATCTAGTTATCGATGATATGACAACCTACGAAGTGTGGGAAGACACGCTTCTGAAAGTAGCCGATCACTTGGTGGAACTCCAAGACAAATCGGATAGCACTATGCGTCAATTAACGCAAACGCGCACGGAATTCGGTGATATTAGCGACCGGTTAACTCATGCTTTGCAGGAGTTAGACTCTACGAAATTATCGAATGAAAGCTTGTTGAAGATGATAGCTAGTCAAAAAGCTATCGTTGACAGCGTGGTGGCGGCTGGACAATCGAATTTGAGAGCACAATCTGCAATCTCAAACACGATTTCTCCCACCGTGACAACACCAAACTCTGGATCCAGCACAGGCTCAACGCCTACGACTGGAAATCCTCTTTTTCTGGCTTGGGGAGAAAAGTTTCTTCACAAAACTGACCAGGCTATGCCTGCTCCCAGACCAATGGATGAAGTAGAGCTAAGTAAACGAGTCAAATCCATTGGAATTGAAGCGTTTGCAGGGGACAAAACGAAAGCTAAGTCTTTCCTTATTGATTTAAAACGTTCTCTACGCTTTGCTTTGCCCTATCTGAACCAAGTGCTTGCTGAGCATTTGTTTAAGTTTTTCCGAGGAGATGCGGCCACATGGTTCTCTTCTCATGCCAAAACGAATTGGGAGGAATTCGAACATGAATTTATCACCCATTTTCGTCCGAGCGATGCGCTGCTTTTAGCAGAAATCGCTAAAACACAGCAACTGTCTCATGAGTCTGCCACCCAAGTGGTGATAAGACTCGAGAAGTTATACGCTCAATTGACTATTCCTGTGCACGAGAGCCAGCAAATTCAAAAAGTGCTGGCAATTCTGCGCCCAGCGGCCAAAAACATGGTCGCAAATGCCATTAATTTGGAGAACACTTGGGCGTCGCTCAGGAGAGCCTGCATTGCTACGGAGGCCGCGATCATAAATCAGGAAACTGTGACAAATGCAGCAATCATTGAGGCGGCAAAAACAGAAACTGTTACGCCAATTCAAAAATCCAACCAGCAAATGGTAACAATACCAAATGCTGCGGGTGGAGATAAACCGAAATTTGTTCCGTTTGGATTGAGAAATCCAAACAATAGAACACTGTTCCCTGCGCCTAAAAATGCTGCGATAGCAGCAACAAAGGCCGCAGAAGGCAACGAGAAGGCGCTAGTCCCGAGCAATAGGCTCAAAGATTATGCGACCAAACCAAGAGTTGGCGGTTGCTGGGGCTGCGGTGGCGCACACTTTGAAAGGGATTGCCCCCTTAAAGTGGAAGCCGCTAAAGCAGCAATGGAAACAATCGCCGCTGCCCAACACAGCATGATGCAGGCTATGCTTGCAGCCAATGAATTTGGTGGCTGGCCTGAAATGTCGGGAAACGAGGAGTCGCAGTCGACAGAAACCCCCGAGTAACTGACGACTGCGCTCTTACTATAGTGTTGATTCCAATGGAAGAGGACATGGAGGATGCTCTATTTGATGACATTTCATCCACAGAGCCAGATCCTCGCGTGGTTTTTTCCACAGAACCTGAAATCGACCATGTAAACGTTGCATTGAAGACAGGAAAGAGTATTACTCCCCTGCCTTACATCAAGGCAACACTAAACGGTTTAAAGGTCACCGCTCTGATGGATTCTGGGGCAACCCACAGGTACATCAGCGGGGGAATGCTTAAAAAGCTAAACCTCTTGCACTTTATGACTCCATTTTTAGAAAATCGAGTTGTATACACTGGCGATAGGCCAACACGTCCAATCGGGACAATCACGCTGTCACTCAAGTGGCGGGGTGGCGAAATCCCTGTGACATTTACTGTTCTTCCATCAGCTTCCAAATTTATATTATTAGGTTGCTCTTGGATTATCGAAAATAGGATTGTTCTCAATCTAACAGATCGAGAATATTTCTTTCTTGATTTTCCACATGACACATTTCCCTTCGACGACCCACCATCGCCTGAAGAACTTGGAAATGCAATAATGGATCGATGGGATGCTTTGGTTGCAGAATCAAAGTCACCTTCTGTCTCCACGGCTGATTTGAGCCAGAGACTGTTAGCAAAAAGCAATTTGTCACCAAGGCAGAGATCTCAAATCTTAACTCTTGTAGAAAAATACAGACATGTGTTTAGTGACAAAGCTGGCTGCCACCCCACGTTGGAACATCCAATTCCGACTGGAGATGCACCTTCATTTCGATGCAAAGACCGACCAATGAATCCCAAGAAAGCTGAGATTTATCGCGAATTGGTTGCTGAATTGCTGAGAGATGGTTGGGCCGAACCTTGCGAGGGGAGTTATAAAAATCCCCCCGTGATTGTTGCAAAGAAAGACGGAGGGTACCGCCTCTGTATTGACTTTCGCTGGCTAAATAAGATCACAATTGAGGACGTCTACCAGATGCCCTCAATTTCTATGATTTTGGCCTGTTTAGGTGGAAAAAAGTTCTTTTCTACTTTGGATTTAACTAAAGGTTATTACCAAATAAAACTTAAATCAAGTGACAAGAAGAAAACTGCTTTTTCTACTTCTGATGGAACATACCAATTTACTCGTATGCCCTTCGGACTGTGCAATGCACCCAGTGCATTTCAAAGAATGATGGATCAAGTTCTTGGAACTGCACAACACAAGTGGGCACTCGCTTACCTCGATGATATTATCATCTTTAGCGACTCATTTGAAGAACACCTTCAGCATTTAGATGACATATTGTCAAAATTAGACAAAAATAAATTGACAGCGAGTCCGTCAAAGTCATTTATTTGCCCTGAAGAATTAAACTTTCTTGGTTTCACGATGTCAAATGGGGGTTATAGCCCAAACAACGACAAAGTGGAAGCAATTTTAAATTATCCGACCCCTTCCAGTATAAAACAGCTTCAGCGTTTTATTGGGATGGTGGGTTTCTATGCTGCTCTAATTCCAAAACTGAGTATTACTCAAAAACCATTTTTTGCCCTTTTAAAGAAAGATACAAAATGGGAATGGTCTGAAGAGTGCAATGTTGCTTTCGAATATCTGAAAAACCAGCTTGCAAAAGGAATTGTGCTACCTCTGCCTGATTTCGCTCGCAACTTTACCATCCATACAGATGCTAGTGGCGGCGGGCTCGGTGCAGTCCTCATGCAACTGGATGACCATGGTGCTTTAAGACCAGTTGCGTACGCCAGCAGAACTCTGCAAGGCGCGGAAAACAACTACAGCACCACTGATTTGGAATGTTTAGCTGTGGTTTGGGCTGTTGATAAGTTCAAGCCATACATTGAATATTCTGAGTACCAAGTTGAGACTGACCATCATGCTCTGAGATTTCTCATGACAATGGAAAATCCAGCTGGAAGACTGGCTAGGTGGGCAATGAAATTGCAGAATGAAAATTTCACCATCAAGTACCGGAAAGGCACCGACAATCAAGTCGCAGATGCCTTATCCAGAGTCTCTCTTGATAATGGCAATCCATTAGAAGGGAAAGCAACTCTAACTGAGATTATAGAGCCTGTTGCTCTGGCATATCTCACCAATGAGACCGATTACCCAATGTCTTTCGAGAACATTATATTACAGCAGCGTGCAGATAAACATCTTTCAAAACTAATCGAATGGTTGGAATTGGATGATGGACAACCTCGACCAGAACTTCCTAAGTTCTTGGAAGAAAGGCAGTACGACTGCACACTCACTAGAAAAGGAATGCTTATTATTTATGCACCTTTTAAAACTGATTTCTTTGTGGAGGAAGAGGATTTGGGAATTGGATTTAAAATCTTTATTCCACCATCTCTGCAACTCGCAGCACTTCAACTAATTCACGACCATCCGATGGCTGGTCACGGAGGAGTTGAAGTAACTCTAGAGCGATTGAAAAGAGTTTATTTCTGGCCTGGCATGCAAAAAGAAGTAAAACTTCATGTAGCAAGCTGCAATCGCTGCCAACGCTGCAAACCGATTCAGAGAAAACCAAAGGGATTGATGGTCCCAACTTCTCCAAAAATTGGTCGTTTTGAGAAGATAGGAATCGATCTAATAGGTCCATTACCTAGAACCTCGAACAGAAATCGCTTCATTCTAGTTGTGGTGGATTATGCCACCGGCTGGATGGAAGCTACACCGCTGAGATCCGCTAAAATGACTGCAATTGCACCAATTTTAAGACGATTTTTCAGCTGTCATGGGTGCCCCCGTTTCATGTTGAGCGATAATGGCCCCCAATTCATTTCTGACGTGTTTCAGACTCTCTGTGACGATGCAGGGGTTGTGCCAATTAAAGCAACGCCTTACCATCCCCAGACTAACCTGACTGAGCGCGTAAACAGGAATATCAAGATTATGCTTCGAATTTTTACATTTGAGCACGATCACTGGGACAGATGCATCGACCAGATAAATTTTGCTTTGCATTCTGCCCCAAATGTGTCTACCGGTTTTACACCAGCAATGCTGACGTATGGCAGGGAATTGCGACCATTTTGGGATAATCGAGATGTGTCTTATGACACCCCATTCGACCCAAATAGGCCCTACGACGCTGTCAGAATGCTAGTCGCTAGACACCGTACTCTGATTGCTGCAGCTCTTAAAAATAAGAGTCTGGCCCAAGCAAAACAGAAAACTTACTACGATCAACACCGCAGCGACGATAAGTTCGAAATTGGAGATTTGGTTCTACTAAAGACCCACCCATTGTCCAATGCTGCTAATCGATATGCTGCGTCCCTTGAGGATCGCTTTGAAGGACCTTATGTAATAACTAAAGTCTTTAACAACAATGCGTATGCCCTTGCGAAACCAATAACTTTGCAAGCGAGGGGTACACACAACATTGTAAAACTCAGGAGATTCATCCCCTCAGAAGAAAAGGCTGAATGGCCCATTTTAGATAAGGAAGATGAAGAAGCTCTTGAAAACCAACCTGTGGACACTGGAACAGCAACAATATTGCCAACTCCAGTGCGACCAACGGAATCTGGTATCGCAACTAAGTTGCCAACACCAGTAAAACCTTTTGGGAAACCAAAAAGAATAAAACCCTTGCTGTTGCCACAAGTGGATTCACAAAAACCCACGACGGCTCGACCAAAACCAAATTCGGACTCAAATAGACCTTCGAGAAATCACGTTTTACCGATCCGATATCGGGATTGACCGCTAGGTGACACTTCAAATCGGGAGACCCATTTGGACCAATCACAGACTGTTTACAAAACATCTGCGGTCCATACGCCAATTAAACGTTCGCGAAACGTCTTCCGGTTCTATACTTAGCCACCACCATTCTTTGTCCAAATCACTTATTCGCTGCGATCGCCACTGACCAGTCGTGTGGAACTTCTCTGGAAAATCGAAACGAAAAGATTGGAAAAACGATGGAAAATCACCGAAACAACGAATGGGTTCAGTGCCCAATCTGTAACGGCTTCGGCTACATCACGCTGTGGAATCTGTCGCGAATCCCGTGCATGAACTGCGGCGGAGACGAAATCGTGCTGACGGATCAACCACTCGAGGAATGGTTTGTCATGTTCATGACGCTGCCCGGTCAGCCGATTCCGCTGCACCACCGACATATTAACTGGATGCGCGTCCGATCGCGCGCAGAACGCGAGAAGGAAATCGCAGACAGGGAACAAGCGCGTGTGGCGAATGCCGCACCGACAGAACCCCCAAAGAAAAGACAGAAAACGGCAACGAAGAGCGTACGCTCTCAACCGCCGCCGACTGCCTCTACTAATATTTCGACGAAGAAAACCGCAGCGACGACGTCGCAGCAGGTTCTTCGTCCGCCACATAAGCCATTTGTGCTTAAAAAGAAGGCTGCCGAGGAGACAAAAGCGACCGTACAAAGTATCGTCGCCCCAACTCCTCACCAACCACCGACCGCCCGTCCAAACATTTCGGAGAAATTGCTGGAAATGCGACGGCTCGTGGCGATCGAAAATCCCACGTTGAGTGAACGAAGCGTGAATACCGAAGCAAAAATTCGGTACAGAGCGAAAAAACACGCGGACCATAAGGACCGAATGGCAAAAAGAGACGCCGAGAAAGCGGCTCATCAGCAATTGACTGCGCCATCGGCCACAATCACATCGAATGCGCCACGCGCACTCGTTAAAAAAATCCCGGCTCAAACGGAAAAAACTCCCGATGAGCTACGAACAGCTTGGGCGGGACAGTACGGCCCTCAACCAATCCAAGGTATTGTGAACCTGATCCCGACCAAAGCCACGGCGGCCGCAATCGCTTTTCCAGCGGCCTGCCAACTACCGCAAACGGCACAAACGATGTTTGGTGCCAATACAGCAGCGACGCCGGCTGTCATTATGCCGCCGATGGTTGGAGAACGCCCGACGAACGTCGTGTTCCAGGGATTCGCGGATCCTCCACCAGTTTGCGGCAACAATGTAGTCACCGCCGAAGCAACGATCGAGACCGCGATGCAAATTGACGGCGCATCGAACGAGGAGTCGCACACGCCGCCACCACCACCGCCAGTCGTTCCCGAGCCCAAAGCTACCGCCGTGAAAAAGAAGTCGAATAAGAAGTCACGCAAGAAGCTAGCAGAAGAATTCGTCGACGACAAAACTGAAGAAGAGCCAAAAAACGACGATACGCCACCCACTCCGGGGAAATCGCTGCAGTGAAGTTTTCGCCGTCGTTTTAAAGGAGATTTTGGCCAAGCCTATTAAGACTTTTATAGTGCCAGAAATAATTTTTTTTTATTGTCAAAACAAGTTTTTTTATTATTATTCCAAAGTGTTAAAATTAGCATACTTACCTTTTAAATGTTAAATGGATTCAATAACTACAAATGTTAGATTTTAAAGTTCAAAAAGTGTTTTTTATTCATATATATTTTTAAATTACAAGTGTTATTTTACATTTTTATTTTTCAATAGTGTTTAAATTGTACAAGTTTCCATCCTGGGGGTAAGTGTGTATGTGTTCCTTTGTAGTGTTGATTTTCCCAAGTGCATTCCTACCGGTGATCTTCGTTCTAGCTGATGGCTCGTCCGAAATATGGTCATCTGATAATCTGAAAAAAGAAAAGTAATGCGATGTGTTAACTTTCAACAACCACTTCAGTGACTGCGTTGTACCCCCTCGTACTTACCTTTTTCCAGGGGGGGGAAATGTGACCAGCTGCCCCTGCGCACGGGTCGCTGCACTGCAACGGCAATGCACTTGGCGCAGCTCCAGCGCCTCTCGTATCTCGCGCAGCCTGTTGCGGTCCCCCGCAACCAGGTGGAGCTGCGGGCCTTTGGTCAAGCAGGATCGGGCCCCGGAAGTCGCCCTTCCGGAAGTGGTTGGTCCCCGTAGGGACAAGAGAGTTGTTGATCAACCAGCAAGGCGAACG
This sequence comes from Strigamia acuminata, assembly GCA_949358305.1. Lineage (NCBI taxonomy): Eukaryota > Metazoa > Arthropoda > Chilopoda > Geophilomorpha > Linotaeniidae > Strigamia > Strigamia acuminata. The sequence goes on along the minus strand of OX442314.1, from coordinate 61,026,832 downwards.
GTCGCATCGCGACCGCCTCCGAAACTGGCTGCAAAGATAACCCGAACTATCGGCGTGGCGACGTTGTCGCCCGCCGGGACCTGAGCGTCCAGTTGCGCCACGTCCGCCGGACGTTAACCGTAACTTCGGCGGCGTGGCCCAAAACCGATTACCGACCTCGTGTGTCATGGCGGCCGATGGCCGCCGTGCCACGCGGTCTGATTAGGGACGGTTCGAAGGAACCGCCGCCTTGGGAAATACACTATGGGACACTACAATCATACCCCTAGACATCTAATAAAGCCATAACTAAAACTATATTGTGTCTCCGTGTATTTCGTGGTTTGTTTTATCGTGTGTGTTGCGTCCAGCGCCTCCGTGGCTCTCCCCCGACCACGTGGCGTCCGTCCGAACACTCACAAAATAAAGATGTCAGCCACCACTGGCTTAGAATGGTGGTTTTAGCAATTCGGACTTTTTGGCTTCTCACATGCACTCACCACGGTTTGGACACTGATAGGCGCGACATACGAATTCGCGCCAACCAATCTTGCTGCCAAAAAGTCCCATTTTAGCGAACAGTCATTTTAGCGACACAAAAACCTAGGTTTTAGCGACAAGCCGGCTCAAAAAAGTGGTTTTCATCAAAAAACCAGTAAGGTTAGGTTTGCGGGGGGGTCAAGGGGGGGCGCAGCCCCCCCCTTGTTAGCCCTTCTTAGGAATTAAGCCTAGGTTTTCGTGTCGCTAAAATGACATGTTCGCTAAAATGGTGTGTCGCTAAAATGAAATCGCTAAAATGAAATTGCTAAAATGATGGAGATCCGATTTATTGTGGGATATTATTTTAAAACTGTAATAATCTTTGAAAATACACACAAATTGAGACCAGAGAATAACATGCGAGGTTCTCTAACATTCTCACAATCGATTAATTAATTCATTCCAAAGAATCTTCTTCTCTGATCCATAATCTCTCCAAATGGATTGCACGAATCACACTTAATAGACAAAAAAATAAAAAGAAAGATATATGTAATAATTGCAGAAGGCCTAAGTTTCCGCGATACAGAGGTGGACAGAGTACCTGGGCCCACAACCTGTTGAGATTATGCTTGGATGGGGTTATTTGCATCAAGATGAGGTTAGAGAAACTGAACACATGTGTTACATTTGCATGTTAAACAGGAAGCGAAATTTATTCGCTTATTGGTTACATATATATTCCAATACGCTTGTATGCCACCTGACAACAATATCACCAACAAAATCGCAACACTAAACTGCAAGAGACAAGACAATATTACAGGATGAAGAGTTAATTTATTATTGGACGGACAGTGTTCGTCAGTTCGACTAAGATTTATAATACGACAACTATAATTTATGGAATTACAATAATCACAAAAAGTTTAACAGCACCAGAATAACATCCGAATGTGGACAAAAAAGAAAAACAATCATACTATAAAAACACAGTATAACATAGTATCGGTGTAACTTATACAGTAGAACAATATTTTGCATCAAAACAATACATCAAATTATAAAGTCAGCTTGTCAGCATTTGCAAATTTATAGAAGTGATACACATCTAAATTTAGATCGTTCTAAAATGCATAGAATGATTTAAGATTGTTGGGTGTGGCTACATCTTTATACAGATTAAAGTTAAGTGCTACTTGCATGCAGACGATTGTTTGTAAGGCTCTAAGTATCAGCGCGCCGTACGATTTTTATGTATGCCCCGATGACAGACTAAAATCAGTATTTTCTGTTTGCAGAATGCGTCTCATACGTCATGGCGCTCTGTGCAGTTGCACTGCTCGCCTCGAATGTGTCTTCTGCCAGCCCTGGTAACACACATAAACTAATTCTACAAGCAATGCCATTACTGAGATCAAAACGCCTCCAACGATGACCAGAAACGCTGTAACCACGTGATATACAGAGATTGGTTTCTCTATGTGATCATTTCTACCACAATTTGTTGGTTCAAGTATTTGCAGTCTCTTTTGGTTTATATTGGCTAAAATTCCACTTTCTTTTAACTTGAGAATTCTGAAATAATATGAAAATAATTATTCAGAAAATGTAAGTCCAATTTCGTTACAGTGCAATAGATTGACATGCATTGGGTCTGTTTCTGGTCCCCTACCCCCCTTTTTCCTTCTACAATTTCTCGGACTAACCCTTTTTCCTTCTACAATTTCTCGGACTAAATTTGTCAGCATCTGCATGTCTCTCCCTGTTCGAAGTTGCAAAGTAAGACTCCTCCAACCTACTATGACTGTTACCGGTTGTCGAATTATAGGATGTTATCACGAAACCTCGGTTTAGAAACAGTGTCTATCCAAAATGAGATTCCCATTGTTCTCTGAATGCTGGAATATAAGCCTACGCATATCATACTTACTTCTGATTAATTATTTCTACATGCTTTGATCCTCGTTTGAAGCTTAAGTATGATGGATGAGGTATAGGAATTCTTTTAGTACTGAACATGCAAGAATTAATTTCACTACGCCAAAGTGGAATGCTTAGTAGATTTTGGTAACTTTCAATATAAGCATTGTTTCCAGACAACAGCAGTTGTATTATTTCGGAGTCGGTAGAAGCGTTTCCTTTATTAACGTTTTTTTCCATACGTTCCCGCATTTTCTGCTTAAGATTTGTGTTTGTTATTTTCTGAAATTTAAAATGGAATATTTTACTGCATTAATAATCACAAGTCAAATTTTACTCTTTTCAACAATCTGTAATGAGATTACCATAATGTTATTATACACAAAGTAGTTTCCATCAGCAAACAAGTTGACTTTGTCATCTAATAGTAATTCGTGAATGTCGTTGTATCGATCTCTAATTGGAGCGACAGTCAACGACGTGTATAATACAGCAGCGTAACACATAGAGATCAACATCATAAAGATATCTTTTGTTTGAGTTACTATACAAACTGAAAGAAAAAAGTTCAGACGTAAACTTGGCGATTTTCAAAAATTCTCTCTAACATAGCTTGGAGTATGGAATTTTTACACATTAATTCCATGGTCTAAATGGTTCACATAATGACTAAATTGTATTTGTGCATTCGCTTTACTAAATAATTGTGAGTGTCGGTCGGACGCCTCATGGCTAGGGAAGAACCATGAGCGTTTGTTGGAAGTGAACCTTACTGACACAATGAAGCATACCTAGCCTGGCAAAATACTCCCAAATCTGGTTTTACTGTATTTTTTCTCATATCTAGTAAAATTTTCAATTCTGTTTTTATCGCTATAAATTATTGTTGCACTAATTTTACTGGGTTTGGAACTAAAAAAACTGAATCCAGCACTACTTTTTCAGCACTATTTAATCTGAAGTCTAGCACTATTTTTGCTTATTCCAGCACTAATGTGTAAAATGATTTCCTGATTGTTTGCTTATGTTTTGTGGACGTTTTTTGACGTTTTGTGACGTTTTCCAAACGTTTTCGCTACCTTATTGCGACGTGACGACAATGGAGTAATTATTACTTTTTTAAAATTCCCATGTGATATAAATTTTAAGAATAAATTTTAACTGGAACCAATCACCTATTTCTCCAGGTACATTCTTTTTTTACAGGTTTATTTTTCTTTTCCGGAATGTATCTACAGTGTAAAACAGAATTGGGTGAACTGGTCTTTGACTGATGCAGTCAATGGCAATCAGTGGATTCTTTCGAGTGATAGTTTGTTACCCGTTATAATTACCTGACAGAGTATGTCTGACTGTTTCTTTCTTCTTCCTCTTTGAAAGATTTAAAGACAAAGTAATGAGCAAATATGTAGTGAATATAATGAGCCAAAGAAGTAGTGGAAATGGGTTTAAAAATGTCATCCACAAATATTTTGTTACATCGGTGTCTTTTTTAATCATAAAACCCCACGTGTCCTTCTCAATTGGAAAAACGGTGTATTCCTCCCTTTTAAGGTAATACGAAGAAGCTCCACCTGTCCCTCGAACCATATCATTTTGCTAATAAAATACATAAAATGTATAAGAAAAAATGAACGTACAAGGTAATGTGTTCTTTTTTAATTTAGTTTACCATATTTCTCAAATAACAAAAATTACCGTACCTTAATGTAATGTTTGGTTAAATATTTCGATTGGAATATAGTCGGATCGTCGTATTAACGATAAGTTAGACCGACGTACTAACGACACTGATAAATGTGTTTTCGGTATAATTAGTACAAAAACGGAAATGAGGTAAAACATGATTTCCGGGGTCGGAATTTGATTTTTTTAGGGACTGAAACAGATGGACAAACATTTTGTTATTCCTGATAATCAAAATGTATTATGGGTAATTCACATGTAACGTCATTTTTTACCAGAAAACTAATGCCAAGGTTATCCGGATAAATAAAAACTGAATTTTAACTTATGTGGATGTACACAAGATAATTGAAGCAGCAGAATGAATGTTAAAAATGCTTGCAAAAATAAGCATATGCGCTTATGTTTTCGCAAATTTTATATTATTTTATTTATATTTATGAGAAATAGGATAAGCCAAAGTGTAAGCTGTGTGGTCTAGACATAGTGTCTACAAAACTGTCACATTTGGATTCTTCTCCCTGTGACTTTCAGATGAAGAAACCATTGCTTCTGAATATTTTCATCTGAACTCTTCCACCTTTAAGCTACAAAATGTCACGGCTGGACTGGGTACAAATTTAGTACCGAGAAAGCTGGATGGTCGGGCCACAAGGACAGGTTACCGTGGGCCTGCCACAGGCCACCGGGTCACAGGCCGCCGGGCCAGTCCAGCACTGCAAAATGTGCGTCTAAAAACATATTTCCACATGACTGCTAAATACCGGGGTCCCAAAAATCACCATTTTCTGAAAAAAAAAAGCCATTTCTTTCTATAAAAAAACAGCCATTTATTTAACAGCGATTTTTTCTGTAAAAAAGCAGCAATTTTTTTTCTGTAAAGAAACAGCGATTTTTTATTATCCGCCTGGCCCGTATAACCGCCGGGGATCAAATATGACCAGGGGGGTCGGGTCGGGTCTAAAAAATAAATAAACGCCCGTGCCACGACTTAGTATATATATGGTATATCTGGTATATATGTATTTTTAAAACCACACACTTCGTAGCAAAACCAAAATATATAATTTTTAGTTTAAATATAGAAGAGTTCAGATAAAAATTTACAAACAAGTAAGGGTTCATCCAGATTCCTAATGTGCCAATCATTGAGACAGGTTTGTCAGACACTGAAGGTCGGTTCCAGTCCTGGAAATGTATCGGGTCCATTGCGCGCCGAACCATGCAGCTGTCTGTATCATATCGCTTAAACTGCATAACAAACTCACCAAACCCCATCTGTCTTCCCAAGTAGGATTTCGTTTAATCTTCCTCACTATGCTGCAAAGATGCAAAAAGTTTATTTATTTTGGATCATGAAACTTTGTTTGATGTCCTCAAAAAAAATAGATGACATTTAACTATTTGGCAAAGTTTAATCAAATGATACACAATTGCTGGGACAATTGAACGTGCAAAAATAATGGTTTTGGTGCAATTATGATATGAATCATTTCATTGTCATTGTCATCAGGGGCGGATCTACAATAGGGCTAATAGGGTTTGAGCCCAGGGCCCCCAAATTCTAGGGACCCCCAAGACACAAGACAATGTACTAAAAAAAAGAAAGAAAAAAAAGTCGCCATTAAAAATTTTGATAAAGGGGCCCCGAAAAGCTAGATCGGCCCCTGGTCGTCATTACGTTTTTGGGGTGTTTGGATATCAATTATGCAACTGAAGAAGACCTGAGTTGGGTATGCACCAGTTTTAGATTGATTTAAGTTGCATAATATAAGCTTAACCGCTAGACTTTAATATTCACAAAAATAAAATTAAATTAAATTTGAGCTACAAAATTGTTGAAAATTGGAAAATATCAAGAAAAATCATTTTCAATCACCAAAAATGCAATGAATATTGTGCACCCAAGAAGGGCCGACTCACTATCACACACTGCCCAAAGGCCAGGAAGTCATCACTCCCTCGTGGACCGTCTTGACCTAGTGAGGGGTAGGAGAGAGCTGAGTGGTGTGGGGACTGGGGTGTAGAGGTGAGTCATCAGTGATGAAAAGTTGTTGTGAAGTTTGTGAGAGCAGTCATGCCCTGCGCTGATTCACCCTCCTCACCACTGTGACGCTCAGTGGTGAGATGTCCGGTCCACGGCAGCCGCAATACCGCATACATGAGTATAAGTGTTAGCATTCGGATAAGTTCAGTTTAGCGATGCCCATTTTAGTAAAAATATGCAAATTTGTAATGTTTTAGCGACACCCGACTGGTCGACCGAAATATTTTTTGGCATATTTCTGGCACGTTTTAGTGATGGCATATTTTAGTGATTCCACGTTTTAGCGAGAAAACGTTTTAGCCACATACCAGTAACAATTGCCCGTTATATTTTAGCAAAATAAAGGTTGAAAATGGTGTTTACGCTTTGTGCGTTTACTGGAATGGCAGCTCAGGCACTTTTCCTTTTTAATTTCTTGCACCCAAGGGTTTATGATGTAATTTTTTCATGTGTAGATATCGTTTGCATGCTTTGTTCGACGTTACCTATGAGGAAAGTCTTCCAGCATGGCTGTGTGGTTGTCATTAAGCGTTGAGCAGCCAATAGCAATACTCATGTATCATCATGATTACTATACTGTATAATCCATTACGATCAACCAAGTGTTTGATATGATAATTCTAGTTGAATTCATAAACTCCATTGCAACTGTTAGGTATTTTGAAATCACTTTTCTATAACCATTTATCTGTATACCAATCATTTATTGTGATTCTTTATTATGTGATATACACCACTCACCAGGGGTTCCCAAACTTTTTAGCATCGCGCTTCACTTTTTAAGCAAGGCGATCTTCTGCGCCCCACTTCATCTACCAGTGCATTAAATTTTTAAAAAATATACTACTAAAAAGAAAAAAAGAAATTTTAATATAAATTTGCATAAAACTGTGTATAATTTTTTATATAATTTTATATAATTTTGGTTAAAAATTTATAAAAGTTGGAAAAATAAGCTTGTTTTATATAGGCATGTATGATGGGTGCGCCACACCAATAATCAGCCCGCGCCCCACTAGTGAGGCGCGCCTCACCGTTTACTAGTGAGGCGCGCCTCACCGTTTGGGAAACCCTGATATACACTATAAATATCGTAATTTATCGATTAAGAGTCGCCCTCAAATTGTAGCCGCCTTCGAATAGTAGCCGTGGCTGAGACACAAAGAATACCGTATTTCTGCAAAAGTACGGTATTGTTTCGGTATTTAACCTCACGAACGATCAACGTATGCTTCTTTCGTGGCGTTCCGACTTCGTTTGTTACATCAAACAAATGTAACAAACGAAAAACCAAAGTTGTAATTGCTGGCAAAAATGGCAGTTTTGAATAAGAGCCGCGACTCTTAATCGATAAAATACGGTATTGCATATTATAAGCATTTTTTGATGACAAATTAATAATAATTCTATGTCATTTTAGCGATCGTTCTCTTTAGCGATCGGGTCATTAAAACGATTTTTATGGCGCTAAAATAATCCGGTCGCTAAAGTGGACGTTTGCTAAAATGTCGTCACTAATATTTAATCGCTAAAGTGTACCAGATTCGTTGCATTGGCCATAGTTAAGTACGGCGAAATATTAATGCTAACCTCCCTGTGTGTGACGAATTGGTTGCTGGTGTGGCATACCCAAGCGGCACTGCCAGCACATGGGTAGACGAGAGACTCTGACCTCTAGACAAACGGATTAAAGGCCAACCCCCCAACAAGATGGATTTTTTGTCTTGTTTTTTATGTGAGCATGTATCCTACCTCAGTGTAACTGGTCTCCTAGCACCCCTGGATAAGTCCATGCCATCATAAGCTTAATATGATTCAAAATCGAATAAATATCAACTCTCAATATTGTTACGTGTGAGTTGGGGAAATAAAACACACATAACAATTATTATTTAAATTAGTGAGAGACCTTGGAAATCTTAAGTGAGATAAAACTGAGAAGATTTTGTTTAACTTTTAAAGCAAACATTCTTTATTCATGGGATTTATTACATAAATTAATCATAATCAAATCATAAATTTAACTTCAAATTAAACCTAAATGATAAAGCAAGAATGATAATCAATGAATGTCATTTCAATGGTCTGGGCTAGAGAGGCCAAGTACTGAGTGTGCTGGCCTACAGGAGCCAGATTAGAGCCATGTTAACTTGTTGAGGTCCTAAACTCTTCTGCCTTATTTTACTTAGCTATTTTACTTAGCAGGTAAACTATAATTCCTCCCCCGCTCTGCTTAATAGATTAGCCCAGTTACGATAGGTGCTAAAACAGCACAGCGCCAACTGGTGAGCGAATTCAGAAACCCCGTTTAACTAGTGAGAGTATTTGAAACTATTTTATCAAACCGAGCGTTTAGGCCCGCTGCCTTTCAGCGAGGTCTGCGCTCGTAACAGTATCGACTAGGAACGCCGAACGCCTGACGCCTGACGTTTAGTCCGGAATAGTCAGGGGACTGATGCCTGACACCTGACGTTTAGTCCATCCTGACATATTGCTACTTCCGTCTTTGGAACATACAGCACAATACTCACTCATTCATTCTTGATCTTACTCATTTAATCTTTTCCTGTTATTTGGCAAAAAGGCTTTTAAAAAAATTTGAAAACATGAGTCGTGGCGATTGACACTATCCATTCACCATATTGAAATTTTTTATAATTTTACCCCAAATAGTAATATGGTAGTGACTTATTTAATAAACTTACCGCAAATGTTTGGTTTGAAAAAAAATCTCTTTAAAAATTAAGTCAATGAAAAATTTACTTTGAGCCCAATATGACTAATTAAAAGAAATGTACGTTAAATACATTTATTCTCCTGTTTTTGAAGAAAAAGCAAACCATAGTTACCTTCCAAGGATAGCAGCACACTCTAAAATCAGGCTTCCGCAAAGTAAAGAGCTCTTTCCATATTCTTCCAGATTGGTATGTCCGTGCTGATCCACAGTTTACGCTTAATTTTGTTTTGGTATAAAGATTATCACTTTTATTGTAGATTTTTGTGTATGTCCATGAAAACAGTTCAAAATTCTGTAATTTATACTTTCTAATTTGTATTGTTATCATTCATGTATTATATGTATTCTGACCTTAATCTGTCGAGAATAGATGAGTGCATAGAAACTATTTTGCCTGAATAAAATGAGATCTTGTAAATAGTAATCTAGCTCAGATCCGGCCTGCAGTATGGTTGCATCGGGAGTGATAAATAAAAGTAGTTTGTTTTCAATTTGAAGTTCAGCCAAATAAAGCTGAAAGTATTTTGTTTTAAGAATTAAAATTTTCTTCAAAATAACCAAATGTTATTCTTACTTTTTTTCTTTTATTGCTAATAGACATTAAGGATGACATATATGCCACCGTCATCACAATAAGTTGGAAAGGAGTAAAATTAAAAGTATCTGGAATAACCTCATAGTCTTCTACTCGAAGTTCAATTTTCCCAATCAAATCATTTTGAATCAATTGTAAAACACAGTTGAAATCTGACGTTTGTAAAGATAAAATAAAAAAAGCATCAGAAATAAAATTATCAGTTACCGTAATCCTTTCTTGTGTAAATGAATAATATTCTCGTGGCATTTAAGGTGTTTATGGTGTTCAATATTCGCAAAGCATGTTTTTCACCACAAGGATTGACAAATAACTGTTTTCGAGGATTGTTTTTATCTGTTTTAAGAAACAGAATTAGTACAAAATTTCCTATTGGATATTGGCTACTCTTACTTATTGTTGAATCAGCAGAATTTTCAGTCAACACCACCATCGTTAAAACAAAGACAACTACATGTCCAATCGACATCATAGTTAAAATTGCAACACTTGTGGTTGCAATTGATTAAGGTATGCTAAATTTAAAAACATTAAATCGAAATATTTAAAAAAGGAAAACGATTCCTTTCAAATTCAGTTGGTTCAGTTTAATCATGACATAAACTTTACGTCATAAAAGAAACTAAATAAAGTTATGAAAGCTGTATCAGACTTCCTATATTGAATGCCGCTACTTTCTGCAGACAATGGTTTTTCTTACCTTTAGACAACGACGACCTAGGGGTGAGAGGCACTCTTAACCGTAAAACATACACGAAAACACGGTAGACGTAAAGACGCCAGGGAAGTGCTGCAACAAATTAACGATTAAAATTTCATGGCTTCTAGATCGAAAATTTCTCTTCATTCAATGGGCGTGCACAGTTCCAAATACCTGTCGTCGTTGGTTATTATTTTACTTTGAATTATTTAATTTTCCAATATTGTGTACACGAATACGGCGACCAAAACTGTCCAGTTTTCAACGTTTTTTTTTTTTTTTAATGTTACAGTAGAAGTTGGTAAAAGTTTCCCACATGAGGTGTAAAAAGGTGTGACCACATGAAACCAAATGGAGTAAAAATTGTAGTGTAATGACGGTGCATTGTGTTCGATGTTTAGAGTGATTTGACATTGGTTTGGGTACAATAAAGATCGCTTAGTATTGATCCATTGTGATGAGTGCCTGTGGTGTATTACGGGTCACCTCAAGTCTCTGCGGACTTGAGAGCAATTTTGTCAGCCCGGGACTGGAGATTGTCTTGGATCTCCTGTGGTGGTCTTGCCGCAGACTGACCCTCTGTTAAATCATGTGTTCCCATTGGCCGCAATGGGACTGCAGCTCCAACAGTATGCCATTGGAGCTGCCAAAGATCAACCTCAAGATGTTGCAAGTGCCAACTGGTGGCAGTTGGTCACAAAGACTTATATACGTCTTTAAAATTTTTTCAATTTGTTTATAAAATTGACAAATGCCATTGTTTTTAAGAGACGTGTATTGTGTTTAAAGTTTATACTGTGACCCTTTGCGCACAATTGAATATGATCAGAGTTGTTAACATGCATCAGCATTGTATCATGGCTGTATTGAGTCAGTTGCTTTTGGCAACAGACAGTAAGTAAAGAGTTATGTACCATTTGCGCGTGGTATTTTGATGCTAAATTCGTACTGTGCCATTCTGCGCAGACAACTTTCTAATTCCAGTTGTTATTTAGCAGTTTTAAGCCTAATATTGTTGGAAGTTAACGGTCGGTCAATGGCACCAGGGCGATGTTCAACGCGTCCGTGACGCATGCATGCGAATACATAGGACGGACGGATTAATAGTGCAGCCAATCAAAATGCTTTTGTGTAATCCTCGTGTAATCTTTAGCCTTAGTTGTACTGTTGTATTGTTGGATAGAACTATTTCCAACAAATGGTAGCAGACGGATTGTTCAACATCCACCGACGACTTGACGATTACACGACGATTACAGGTCCAGGCACAAGCAGGAAATTCGACAAAGGAAAGATTCGTGATAATCTAAATTTCGAAATACCACGTGTTTGCAAAGACGATAAAGACGAAAAAAGATAACTTCCACGACGACGAAAAATCAAAACAGAATCGAACTGTTGAACGACAACAATTACTTCCTGTGATCAAAACGCATTAAAGCTGCCTAACGAGAATGCAACTAATGGCAACCTGCAATCGTATAAACAGAACCCAAATGCGGAGTGTTGTTACGTTACGACGACTAAATCAATGCAAAAACTCTGTGGGAAGTGATTAAAACGAATATGGCGATCAACACGACGGATTTATAGTATGAATGTATCAACGAATTATCATATTTCAAAATTGCTGCGAGCGAAACGATCGACCAATACTTCAATTGAGCTGAAGCCCTCAGAACAAAAAGTGCGTCGTATGGAGCAGTAATACCGGAGGCCCAAGCAAGACACGCCGTATTACGAGGACTACGAGATGTATTCAACGCAACCGCCGAGGGGATTCGAGCTAATAAAACGCTGACGTTAAAAGACGCACGGAAGATGCTGAGAGCCCGCGGAACCCAAAACAGCATAAAGGAAGGAAGTATGTGTAGCAGAGAAGTGCGCATCCGTAATTAAACAAATTGTGAAAGCATTGAATAATTGCAAGGTTTTACTAGCGATACAAGTGCGCGCACTAGTAACAGCGCACGCATGCTCTCGGGACGAGAGGACAAACGTAAAGTAAACCTTATGCTCTTATATTTCCGTGCTAAACAATAAGTAATGCATTTTAAAGAAATAAAACATTTTAAAGAAATAAAACATTTAATGAATAAACAAAACTTACAAATAGGTTCCAGTTTAAATTGAAAAGGTGTATGAATAGCTCACACCTGTGTAGGCTGACATCTTGGATTCATAGATAGAGAATAAAGTGAGACACCCTAGTGTCAGAAATAAGTAACAAACAATAAAGGGCGCATAATCCACCGCAGGAGGAAGAGCCTGAGGTGCAGGGGCACCTTGGGTCGGAAATAAAATCGGACTCAAGCTCCACTGATCAGTGATCAGTCATCAATGATCTCGGTGCTCTCATAAAAACAAGGATGCCCCCACATGCATTCTTCATCGAAACGAACATGTTTCAACTCGAAATCAGCTCTGCGCTTAGGACACCACATGCGATAACTGCGCGTGCGAAAAGCATAGCCAACAACTACGCCAGTCCAGGCTCAGGATTGGAATTTCGAACCACAGACTTGCTGCGGGATGTGCACGAAACACCGCGACCCAATCACAGGTAATAGGGGACAAGATTGTTCAGAGACTTACTATGTATGTGGGAAGCGGTTCTTTAAATAACTCATAGAAACCGCCAGCTCAGCCCACAGCTCTTGAGGCAAAGACGTCATTAAAAATAGGGAACGCAAGCCCTCAAGTAAGGTGCGGTTAAGACGTTCCGCGACGCCATTTTGCTCAGGTGTGTAAACATTCGTGCACTGTGCTTTGATTCCGCGCTGGACAAGAAAATTTTTTAAGTTTTTGGAACAAAATTCCATCCCATTATAAATTCTGACTGCTTTAATGCAGCCAGCCCCCCACAAAACCTCTATCCGAGCATGGAATTGTTTAAAAAGTTCGAAAACTTCATCGTTCGTTTTCATGGGCAAAACAAAGGAGTAACGGGAGAAGTCGTCTACGATCGTTAACAAATAACGAGCGCCACCAATAGTTGTGGTGTTCGTCGGACCCCAAACATCCATATGGAGCAAATCCAAAGGCTCCTTGGTAGATGTATCATCTTTCGTTCTTGGAAAAGAAGCACGGGTGGATTTGGCACGGGCACACACAGCTTATGCTGGCAATGCAAAAGTAGAAATTACTACTCCGGATGCATTATTCTTCTCCAAATGACGAATACTGTCGGCATTACAATGCCCAAATCTCTGGTGCCAAAGTTCCAAATCAGACAACTTTCCCTTCGGGGGTTGAGGAGAGGAACAGGTCCCTCAGTAAAAGTGACATGCCGGACAGGTGACTCAGGGATTAACGTGGCAAGAACCTGTTTGGGAACCAGGGTGGAAGTAGCCGCAGGAGGCGTCGCAGATGTAAGATCTGCGGGCAAAATATGCTGAAGGGAATATAAATCGTCCTTCAGTTTGACCGTTAAAAGAAATTGTTTGGCCTTGTCATTCGGATGATAAATGGACATTAGGCCATTTGAGGCTGCAAAATGCAGTCCAGCACGATCGATCTTCGACAAACTCACCAAATTACCAGAGAAAACAGGGGCATGTAAAACATTACTCATGGCCACTGGAAAGTCCTCCCCTGCACCGCTATGGCGAACTTGCAACACCACGTCTCCAATACCACTCACTCGAGAGCGACTCTCATCTAAAATGATGAAGTAGTTAAAAACCGGCTTTAATTGGTAAATCGATCAAGATTTGAAAATACATGGTGGGAAGAACCTGAATTGATGAGCCATTCATTTAAAGATGCAGAAGACACATTTGATTACAATCGTGAGAAAAAATTGAGCCCGAAGCACACATTTAATGAAATTGTGGCCGTTTGCGTTGCACCACCGCGTCCACGCTTGCGGTTTTGCGAATTCGAGCGGCGACCACGATTAGCGGATGAAGCGGAAAGGGCAGGCTTGGGGCACTTGTTCGCGTACTGTCCCATTTCCTTGCAATTAAAACACTGAATTTGGAATAAAGGTTGGAATGTCTTCGGATTAGTGCTCGATGTCGTGCTTGAAGATTGAAGGCTGGTCAAAGACTCGGAATTAACACCTTTAATCTTCAACCGGTTAAATTCCCATAACAAATGGTCGGAAACTGCCTTCAAAGTGAAATTCGGATCCTCCCAATGATAGATTGTTTGCATGATAGATTCATAACTATCCGGCAAAAAGTCCAAAAGCTGGTAGGCGACATCGGAATCCTCAAATTCGACTTTCAACTCTTTGAGAACTGCATGGGCTTTGGTGACACGACTTATGAAGACGGACATGTCTTCATTCGGCAACAATCTCATCAGCAAAAAATCCTGGCGGAGTTTAGCAATTCAGGCGCGAGAAGTCGGCTGGAACGTCTTTTTGAAAGCTTCCCAGGTAGTGCCTGCGGAATCCGAAGCCAGAACGATGTCCTGATATTGGGACTCAACAAATAGGCCAAGCAAAGCTTTTGCACGCTTTGCACGGTCGTCAAACTGCTGTTTCTGGGTATGACCCTAGTAGTATGAAAACACACAGAAGTTCGTTTGCAGGTAAACAATTGGTTAGGGGTATATATTATTAACCCACTAAATTTCCTTGGATTTCCACTAAAAAAAACTAACTCGCCCACTTACTGAATTTTCCACTAACGCTCCTTTTTTGTTCCACTAATTTTAAACACTAAAAAAAACTAAATTTCCCACTACTGACTTTCCTCACTATAAAAAACTAAGTACATCCACTATTTCTACTATTTTTAGGTACTGCTCGCCGGCCGCAACATCGCCTTCGTAATGCACATCGGGTCCATCTTCATGGACGACTATGGCCACGCGAATGTCCACGACGACACACCACCCTCGTTTGTTGACTCCCGCCGCTCCCCGATAATCCCCGGCGTGGTCGCTAGACTCCCCAATTGCTGCAGCACCATGTGGAGCTTCCAACAATTGGGGAGTCCGCCGGCTCACCGGGAAGCGGCAGGAGTCAACAAACGAGGGTGGTGTGTCGTTGTGAACATTCGCGTGGCCATAGTCGTCCATCCTCATGGACAACTATGGCCACGGCGATGTGTTGGGTGTGTAGCCGGCCTGGACAGTCCGAAATAAAGGTGACAAGTTGTACAAAAAACGTGCGGATAATCCGCATCTGCGTCCGCCATTGTTTTATTGACGATAAGACAATGAGAAAAAGTTGATTCGAGGCTAATCCGCCTCGAAGTCAATTACATCAAATAATAGAACAAATCAGTATTGTAAACTACTGATTTGTTCTTTACAAAACAAACTGAGAACCAAACTCGACAAATCAATAAACAAAGTTTTTGAACAATCGATGAGTGTCAATTCTAGCAGACGACACCAGCATCGAAACTAAATCAAAACATTAGCACGCATTGACACATAGGTATACATTAATTATATCACGCGCCTAAATTACGTACAAACGGCATCACGCAATTAAAACATTAAATAGGTGAACACTAAATCCCAACATGATGGGCCACGAGGTCTAGTTGGGACTGGGTCCCGACAGGTGACTAGGACTCGGGCCACATATCCCCAATAAGGGTTGGTTGTCCTCGACTGTCACGACGCCAAACGTTATGCTGATGTGTGCAAAACGTTCGATAAACGTTCGCACAGCTGCAGCACAAAAAAAAAAAAAAAAAAAAAAAACATAGAAGTAGTAGTGGTAATATTAGTTTTTTCTTTCCGCATTTGATTTTAGTGGAGGATTTAGTTTTTTTTTAGTGTTTAAAATTAGTGGAACAAAATAGGAGCGTTAGTGGAAAATTCAGCAAGTGGGCGAGTTAAGACTACGAGCTCGGGCCCGCTGCCTTTCAGCGTGGGCCTGGCGCGTAACAATATCCATCCTGTGCACTAATAAAAGCAGAAGTTGCAGACAACTTTTAAGGCTGGGAGGGTTAATGTGATATCATTTTTAAAAAGTGAAGTTTTTTGGTTGGCTTACCTTGCTTACAGATGCGAAGGTGTGTTTCGTGGAATGAGTCGCACTGGCTTTGTTTGTATTCACACTGCAGTGTGAAACAGGTGTGTTGATGTTGTCTTTTATAGAAGAGTTTGAGAAAATCAATGACAGTTTGAATAAATCATCACAAAAAGACACATGACCGTATGGAAAACTTGATGGCCATAATTACAATTTCAATGTCAAAACTCCAACTACTGGTATTAAAATGTTTTTCCAGAAGAAATATGTCTTGTTTTTCTACAAACATGTGGTTAATATTTTCATTGACTTTTTTGATGTCAACACTTTTCTTCTCTTTTCGAACTAAAGTTAAATAAAAATACATTAAACTAAAATTTTTCCAAAAAATTACAAATTGTTTGTTAACATTTAAAGAAGTCATTTTACTTACAGTTTTTAATTTTGAAATATTTGATTAAATTTGTACATTTATCATTGGCTGTGGCCTCCCTCAGACTACTAAAATGGACCACGCGATCTGTATACAGGGTGTCCTGCAAAACACCTACCAGGTGAATTTTTTCACAATCACATTAATTGAAAAATACTTTTGATATAGAATTAAAGTAAATGACCTGTGACAAATTCAATGAAACATGTTAAATGCATGTGACATTGTTGCATCACTGTTTTGCAACTCGTAACTTTTAAACCAACAATGCTACCCAAAAAATGTCAATTGCAAAGTTGTAGAGAACCATCTAATTAGTCTAGAACTGTTCTTAACAAAATTATTTCTTAGGGAAATGTTTTGAGAAAAAAGGTCTGAAACATTGGCCTACTCAGCATTATAACTCAGCTTTGTAACCTAAAACTATTGAGGCAACCTAGCTAATCCTCAATTAGGACACTTTATTGGGTCATACCTGTAAGTAGAAGAGAGGAAACACAAAAGAAAGGAAATAATTCACCTGGTAGGTGTTTTGTAGGACACCCTGTATAATTTTATAAGCAGCAAGGGTAGATTGAATTTAGTTTGAATTTAGCATTAGGACACCGGTATTGAACTGTAGTACAGTCGAACCTCATTATAACGAATCGCGATATAACGAATTTCTAGATATAACGAATAGCTCGGAGGTTGCTTGTTCATAGAATATCATGTTAAAACAAACTATTGTCATAACGAACCCATTTTTCGGGTCCCTTGTAATTCTTTATAACGAGGCTCGACACTATCACAGTCATTTATTTTCACTGGAAGATATGGTATGTACTCTGGATATCTTAAATACGTTTCAAGTAACATTTAATTTAAAAGTTGAATTTTGAATCAATATTTCTGATTGATTTAGTATTCTGGTTGACAAATCATTTTTTCTATTTTACACATTGTCACCCAAATTTTCCAACTTAAGGTTTACTGCATTGAAATTTGTAAAGAAGTTAAACCTAAACTTGAATTTTATTACTCCGTATTATATTATTTGAAAAATAACATGAACTCTTAGTTTGAATTTCTCCTAAACAGTCAAATGGATCGATTGACATACTGCTTCAGATGTTCTTCCTGTTTTGATAAACTCAACACCACAAACCAGTAATTTGCTTTTGTACAGGCAACACCATGTGTATAATTAAATGTAAAGACATACAGTTTTTCTGTCACTGGTTCATGTTTTCTCTCATCATAAAACAACAATATAATAACTGTACAGGCAGAAGAATAATTATAATAATTCTCCAGTTAAAATAATAATTAGCATGTGTCCATGGCATGAGTGTAGTGACAGGTGTCTATGGTGACTTTTTTCAGTACCAGAAAAAAAGTGGTCATTTTAAATGTGGTCGTCCATTGATGATTTACAAAAAACTGTATACTGTATACTGTATACAAAAAAGGTTTATAGGAACATGAAATTAGGAACCAAGGATAACACTGACACGCATACCTGTTATGTTTTCTATCGATTCGTTGTTCTGTGCGTTGATTGGATGACAACAATGACAATGTTTACAACTAACCATGTTTGTTACCTGTTGTCATCCCAGAATACAGTGCGGCTATGTGATACCATCCGTGGCAAAACGCACCGAACGTGTGACACATGTCCATGTTTTCCTTGGTTCTGATAAAATGCATACAAAATAATTGTTTTAAATTAAAATGCTCATAGAACTAGGTGTAGGCATAAGTAAAATAGATTTTCAACCTCAAAAGTCAATTTGTACACACAAAAAGCATTTTTTTCTACCCAAACAGTGCATTTAGGACTGGAAAATTTCCTGACTGACCATTAAAAGCGGTTTGAAGAGTTCCATCTAGATAAAAAGCAAATTGGACGTCAAAATCGAAATGATCGGCATCGGTGAATGTCTGTACGAGTTCTACAATTGAGAGAGCAGTTGCAGTAACAGAAAATCTGTATGTGATGATTACAAATCAGTATTTATCAATGTTCACAATAGATGGCGCTGTTTAACAAACGCGCGCAATTCAAACTCGACGAAACTAAAAAGCGTAATAAATTATTACTTGGACACGGTGAATAAAATATAACTATTTTATTCAATATGAATTAAGTATTAATTACTTGATGATGTTGATTCTATCGAATCAATATCCACATTACTTACCTGTCGAAGGGAACCAATCGGACCCTTCCGGACCCCAACTGGGCCCATCTGGACATAGTCATATATTAGGTCCGGACTAGTGACCCACGAATCCGCCGATTCGTACGCTGATTGGCTGTCGCCAATCTGGTAGTTCTACAGAACTATATAAGCATCAGTTTCTCACTACCCCCCTGGCTTGATAACTGAACTTGTATATTGTCTGTAGTTGAATTGTTATCGTTTGATTTCATTATTCTCTATCGACACATCAGGCCACCTCAGCTCTCCACAGTTAGTATTCATTACTATTTTGTTATTGCTGTTGTAGGGCTATTTCGGGAAGGCTAACTCCGGTAATAGACATGCATTCGCATGAAATGGCCCCGTAACGTTAGCCAGCTGTTCTACGGGACAGTAGGACTTCGTACGGTGGCTTAATATAACGGTCGTATACAGTACGACCTTGCTAAATGAAAGTAGGTCCCTCAGCTAACTGGCCACAGTCCGCTGCAGGATGGTTGTTGTAAACAACGCACGCAGGTTCCCGTCTTTCTACGATTGGTCCTTCCGCTCGTTAAAAGTCGGTAAAAGCCTAATGCACAAGTAACACGCCGGGTTGGTAGCCCGTGAGTAATATCTAAAGATGTTGCGATAAATAACTACCTGGATAATGGTAATCCAACGGCAGTGGCCGATTAATATTTTACCCGGTGCTCGATCAATGGATCCCGTCATCGTAAGGCATGCTGGCGGATGGAGGAGTCAAATCCTCCCGCGATGGTTCTCTCGACCATTGTGACGGTCCCCGCCCCATCGTACCCTCCGGGTTAGTAACCCGTGAACAGGAGTTGAACAACACTGTGTTAAACAAATTACTCGGGCATTGGTAATCCTGTATTGGCAATATCTTTTAAACCCGGTAAGTCCATAGAAATGTTTACCTGGTGGTTGGTACCACCGATAGCGAGTTAAAGCACATAATTAAATACTCGGCGCCTGGTCACGAGATCTTGTCGTCGTAAGGCATGCTGGCGGATGGAGTCTCAACAACTCCCGCGACGTTCTCTCAATTGTCGTGACGGTCCCCGCCCAATTAATATTTATACAACAATTCATTTGTTGTATTCCACTAATTACTTTATTTTTATTCATTTGAAACAATGGAATATTCTGCCGAATATTCCTGTTTAAGCGAAGGACTCTTCGCATATTTAGATTATCGATGCTGCGGACCAAATACGTCTCCGTAGTGATATTTGTGACGATGCCGCAAGTCAGCCGTATCCCTCTGGCTTCGCCCGGATCCTCAACCAGTTGATGCCGCCCGTTTACACGCGTCAAGAACCCATCTTTGTTATCATTAAATATTTAGTAATAAATATGTTATGTCACACTAAAACTGTAAGTTATTTCTATTCGATCACGTGCCATGTTTGTAAAGACTTCCGTAGCTTATCTCGGTTAGGTTGTTGCTAAACTTAGCAACGTCTTGTATAAACCGAATTATCTATCTCAAAAGGACTAATAAATTAGCCCAAAAGTAGAATCGTCACAAGTGGAGGTTCTACCGAGATAGGCTGCCAAATTTTAAATAAAATTTGAAGTTTTGCATGTCTATGATGAATTCGAGTAGTGTAACGTTTATGGTGATTTTTGTGTGTATTTATGAGAATTCGGAAATGTGCTTACGGTGATAAAATTTCAAATGAAATTTTTTTTTGGTGTGTAAAATGAGTTTCGAACGAAATTTATATTTGTGTTTAATATATTTTATTCTGTTTTAGAACTTCTCGCAAGAACATAAGTGTAATTCACTTTATTCCGATTCTCCGCCGTGGAAATTATACGTTTTAACAAAATAATAATTTCTACCGCGTGGTCAGGCCTAAAGGCCCAACCCGAGAATAGGAGTCTTGCCCGAGCTTGTTGAAGTTGGTTCCGCCCGGGTAACGTCATTTTGTCGTCGACAATCTGACAAAACCACGCGGTCGGGCCTAATTTTGAAAAGTTGACTTTTGATGGAATTCTTAAAGAATTCTATCAATTTAACAGTTGTTTTAATTTTTAGAATATTCTTTTATATATATTTTGCTTGAGACTTCAAGTTAAACCTAAATTTATTTGCCTAAATAAATTAGAAAGAAAATTGACGATTTTCGAAGGAATTAAAATTTATATTTTATTTCAAAGTGGGTTTACCTTATTTTACAGACTTGATCTACATTAAAATGTTGGTTAAAAATCGTGATCTCAAGCCATTGAAATCGAATTTTACGAATGGAATACCATTCGAATTTTAGCGAAGAAGAATTCTCGCTGTTGTGTTGCCTAGCAACCCGTGTTGTGCAGAAAAGCCGTCGATTCAAACGAATCGGCGCGTCTTTTGAAATTACGAGTTTTAAAACTTTAAAAAAATTCCATAAAGGTGATCATTCATTTATTAATAAATGCGGTGATATTTTAAAATACTTTGAAAAGTATCCATTTTGTTTGGTGACTACGTCATAACACTGGAATCTGTCAAGATTACGGTTCCACGAACTTGATGATTTCCACCAATCTCGGACGAGATTGGACTCTCGCGAGACTAGCGTTGATACTTGACCAATCAGAGAGGTGTATCGAAGTACCCATACTTCCTTTCGAACTAGTGTGACCACTGCTTCGTTTGCGATCCTCCTGAACGTTTGCAACTTCATCGTTATCTCTCAGACTTAGGAAATTTTCTTAGTTTTAAGTTTAGTTATGACTAATAACCAGCATCACATGAACACCCGTGGTAAGGAAAGAACTTGTTTGACCGGTGGAATGAATCTATCCGGGTTTATACCTGTTCCTAATGGAACTGAAGAAGTGGAAAACCACGCGGTCCATAATGGCGTTTCAAATGAAACAGCCGGACCATCTGGAGAGAATAGGGCTCCACGTGAACCTACTCCGCCTGGAGAAGAGGAATGCATTCCTGAAGGTTCTCATTTAGGCAGAGGCGGTCTATTATTTTGTCAGGATCACGGTTTGAACCCAAACCAATTTAGATCTTTGACCGAAGTATTAGATTTTGTACACACGCGTCGTACTACGTCGGAGCAACCTAATTCCCCAGCCAGCCAAAGATTAAATAATTTTAGTCCCACTCCTTCGACGCCTATTTCTAGATATAGAAATAAAAATGCACAACCTCCTCGTCAAGATCAGTCGAATTTGACACCAGGAGATTTTAATCGTGCTTTCCAACAACGATTACGAGCGAATAACTTCGCTCGCAACCAACAAAGAGGATTTACAAATCCAGAGAACTTTGAGAATACGTTCAACAGAGCGAATTTGGGTCCGACTAATATGGTCAACCCTAATCCAAGTTTTCTAAACGGATCAAATAGTTGTCCGAACCTCGCTGGAAATTTGAACCCAAATTCAGGTGCGACAAGAGGTCCAAACCGCCGTTTTGACCCAAATTCTAGATTTGCAAACAATTCTAGTCCAGCACCTAACATGCAAAGGGGTCACCCAGTTCCTCCGAACTCGAATAACCCAAATAATCCGAATGATTTAAATAATCCTTCTACTGGAACTCCAGGAAATTCAAATAACTATTTGAATCGAGGTACGCCAGGAAATTCGAACTATCGTCCGAATTTTGGTAATCAAGAAAGTTCGAACAACCGTCCGAATTTTGACAATCAGGGTAATTCTAATAATCATTCGAATTATGGGAACCGAGGCAATTCGAATAACCATTCGAACTTTGGTAACCACAACAGGTCAAATCAAGGAGGGTCGAATAATTTCAACCCCAATAGTGGTGGCTCAAGTCAAAATAACTCGAGTCAACCAAATAATGGCGGATCGTCAAATGACAATTCGCGCCCCCCCAGTAGCTTTGGAATGACGGCTGATGACCTTGCGTCAATTGCCACGACCATGCACAAGTTGATGCAGGCAGGAAAAAGTTTCGCCACTGTCCCTCAAACTAACTGTTTGAAACCACCAGATATCCCTGTATTCTCCGGAAAAGCAGAAGAAAGCGAACGCTTTCTCAATATTGTAAAAAATGTCGCTTTCCTGCGAAACATGTCACTCGATGACATGCTTGTTAAAGGCGTGGCCGGTTATTTAACTGAGCAAGCGCATGGTTGGTTTCATGAAAGGAGAGAAGATTTCATATCTTGGGAAGTATTTGAACAGGCGTTCAAAGAACGGTTTGTAGCCACTCGACAAGAGCGGACGAACCAACTAACTAAGTTGAAACAACTGGAAACAGAAAGTCTTTACGACTTTATGCACAAATATTACCAGTTATGGATATTACAAGACAGTCTTGATGCAAAAGGGGCCGGTTGTCTTTTTATCGGGAGTGTAACCCCTGCTAATGATTTGCTTTTGCATACGCAAGGCATAGCGGATTTACCTCTGACAGAGATTTATACCGTTATAACGAAAAATAAAGGCTTGTACAGTCGTACAGCTAATGGAGCAAGGGAAAATATTTCCAATCCAGTTGTTTTCCCACCTCGGAAAACTGACACTCGTCCTCAGCCGAAGACAAATGCTAAATCTTTAACTTTGGATTCACAAGAACAACTTAATATTTATGATGAAGAGTTACCCGAAGAATGTGAAGCTGTCTATTTAATAAATGGAGCAGTAGATCAGACCAGACGTGGTCAATTAGTTTGTTACCACTGTAAGAAACCAGGACACATGCGTCGAGAATGTCCAGATTTAAAACCACGTGCAAATTTCAACTCTGAAGAGTTGCAAAAACGAAGTACGCCGGATTCCCCGACTGTGGATCCTACTTCTAAACGTCCTAATAACAGATGGATAATTCAAGAAGTGTTGGATGCAACACTGGATGCTAAACTTGATGCGAAACTTAATACTTTTGAAAATAAGTTACAAACTTCGCTGACTAACTCGTTGGCAGAAATGGTCAAGACTTTGATCAAGCCAGAATCTGCTGATTCAAGTGCGACTAGTTCAAAAAACTAGGTCCGGGGGACGAAGGTTTATTCCATCCCCCAGAAGTAGCTAATGCTACGTCGGAATCTTTATTTATGGATGTAGACACAACTTGTCTTGAAGTAGCCACTAGTCATAGTGGCGGAGTAGAGGAAAATCTGCAAGAAATGACAGAACAGTTAAAAAATCTGACATTGTTTCCACACAAGTGCTACACGAAGAAATTCTGTAGACTCCGCCGACTCAACAGAGTCATAGGCGGCAATAATTTGCACAATATTACTTTAGGTAATAATAAAGATGATCCTCGAATGAAGATCACAATTGGTGGGCTCACCTACAACGCGCTCATGGATACAGGAGCATCTCAATGTTACATTGGGGAACAACTCTTGTCTGAAACTCAGGCTTTGCCAGAATTTTTGCAAGAGGCCCCCAGAAACATGTTGGTTAACGCTGTAGGCGTAGCACACAAGCCTGTCGGACAAATAACTTTGTGCGTGCAATGGGCTGATGAATTTACACCAATGAATTTCATCGTTTTAGCAAAACGAGTTTGTGGCTTGATACTTGGTCACAATTTCATGCGCAGACAGAAAATTAGTCCGCATCCACATTTACAAGAGTTCTCTTGTGCAGATAAACCTAATTGGTCCGCTCCTTATGAATCGGAAGAAGCCAATTTGGCCTTCGCCCCGTTGAATCGAATTACTTTCGATTATTTAGGACTGTCGTCCACTCTCAACTCAATTGAGTTGGGATGAAAAATTAGTTGAGGAGAGCGACTGCACTCCAGAACAACGACTAGCACTTCGCGAAGTGGTTAACTCGATACCGAATGTATTTCGTGATCAAGTTGGGTGCACTAACGTGACCCAACATCGTATTAAGTTCAAAGAAGGGCATTCATTGCCCAAAATGCAGTATAGAATGTATAACCCGGCCAAGAGAGCCATTATGACCAAACTAGCTGCAGAATTGGAACAGGATGGACTCATTGAAAAGGCCAAAGGGCCCTTCATAAGTCATCCCGTCATTGTTGCGAAGCCTGACGGCTCGTATAGGATGTGCATTGACTACCGGTGGCTAAATGCCATCACTGAAGTCGAAGTAATACAAATGCCAAGTATTGACCTTTTGTTGCATAATACTGGTCCGGCAAAGTATTTTACGTCTATTGACCTTGTTAAAGGTTACTACCAAGTCGAAATGTGTAAGGAAGATCGTCCAAAAACGGCGTTTTATACGCCAAACGGCCCTTATCAATTTGTGCGAATGCCGTTCGGCCTTTGCAATGCGCCTTGTACTTTCCAGCGTCTGATGGAAGGCATTTTAGGCTCAGCTTTGCAAGACTACGCGTTAGTTTATTTGGATGACGTAATTGTGTATTCAGATAATTGGGATGATCATCTCAAACATGTTCGAGATGTTTTGGAAAGGCTTAACCAAGCCAACATGACAATAAATAAAGCGAAATCTCGTTTTGGGCGTACAGAATTAAAATTCTTGGGCCACTGGATTAAACCCGAAGGTCTCTTCGGTGATCCCGATAAAATATCGGCGATCATGAAATTTCCCACCCCCACGTGTGCTAAAGACATTCAGCGCTTTCACGGCATGACTAACTTCTTCAGGAAGTTTGTTCCAAATCACGGAACTATTGCCGCACCATACACACGTATGATGAACGAGAAAACTCCATTTGAATGGGGAGATGAGCAGACAGAAGCTTTTAATAAAATTAAAGAGCTACTTTGTGGTGACAATTGTCTACACAAACCAGATATGACTTTGCCATTTGTTGTCATGACTGACGCTTCACATGAAGGCTTAGGAGCTGTCCTTTGCCAAGACGTCGATATATTCGATGAAAAGAAGCAGAAAAATATTTCTGTACCCAGACCTGTAGCTTATGCAAGCAGAGTTTTACGTGGAGCGGAGAAGCGTTATACAACGCCGGAACTCGAATGTCTCGCAGTTGTGTGGGCTATTGATCGATTTAAACCATATCTCGAATATGGTACATTCACTCTAGAGTCAGATGCAGAAGCACTGAAATGGTTGATGCGAACGCCTGAACCATCTGGGAAATTTGGCCGATGGGCCTTAAGAATCCAATGTGGAAATTTTAGTGTGCGTTCCTATTTTTCAGAAAATTCTAAAGAATGTTCTGAAGAAAAGGAGGGGGAGGAAGTACAAGAAACCTTGTACAGTGCATTGACTGAAGTACTTAAAGAAGTCCCTCCTACAAGGAGAGAAATAATAGATGCTCAGTTACTAGATACTGAATGCAAACGCATTCGAGAATATTTATTGAATGACAAGGTTGTTGGGATACCACAATCTGAAATAAAAGAATGGAAAAACAAAGTCAAAAACTATTGTTTAGACAAAAAAGAAGTTGATGGTGATCAAATGATCATCTATTTTAACCCTTCGTTCGAAGAGGAATTAAACGATTCGGGAAACGGCTTTAAAGCCGTTGTACCCAGTTCACTCGTAAAACGGGTACTCTTCGCTTGTCATGGCCACCCCCTAAGCGGTCACGCTGGGATGAGTAAGACGCTTGAGAAAACGCGTTTAATATATTTCTGGCCTGGTATGAGTAGAAGTGTCAGGAACTACGTCAAAAGCTGCACGCACTGTGCTCAGTACAAGCCTATTCAACAGAAAAGGCACGCAGCTCCTTACACACCACACAACATGACCAATCCTTGGGAATGTATTAACATGGACTTGATGGGCCCGAAACCCGCGGGAAGATCCCAAAACCAGTATATTTTTGTCATTATTGACAATTGTACCAAGTTCGTTGAAATTAAGGCTTTGACCAAAGCCACAAGCGCTAACTGCGTTCAAGAATTAAGATCTGTTACAAACAGATGGGGACACCCCAAAAAGATTGTGAGCGATAACGGAAAACAATTTGTTTCCGATATTTACAATGAGTATTGCGAAATGTACAACATTCGCCCGTCCCATACAAGCACGTATCATGCCCAGGCGAACCCGACAGAGCGAGCCAATAGAGATATAAAAACCATGCTGGCTTTGTACACAGATGTGCACACGCAATGGCCACGTTATTTAGACGAATTCGCGTTCGCGATGAGGAATAATGTCTCAGCGGCAACGGGCTCAAGCCCGATGTTACTGAACACGGGACGAATCGTAACATTACCTTTCGACCCAAGGATTATCAAACATGCCAATCCATTTGACAAAGAAAATCCAGAAAAATATGTCAGAGTACTATTGGATGTATTGCGCAGATCGCATCAAGAGATGCATCGCAGAATTCAATTGAATTTTGAACGACATAGGAAAATACACGAACAAAAGTTCGTAATTACGGAGTT
Organism: Strigamia acuminata; assembly: GCA_949358305.1. Classification (NCBI taxonomy): domain Eukaryota; kingdom Metazoa; phylum Arthropoda; class Chilopoda; order Geophilomorpha; family Linotaeniidae; genus Strigamia; species Strigamia acuminata. The sequence continues at coordinate 60,999,822 of OX442314.1, read as the reverse complement.
CGAAGTTGGAGATTTAGTCTGGAAACAGACTCACATTCTCTCGTGCGCAGATAAAAATATCTCCGCTGGATTCGCCGAGAAGAGAGATGGACCGTGGGAAATTACTAAAGTACTTCCTGGCGGAGCGTATAAATTACGCAAATTAGCTGATGGTTCGATTGAAAAATCAGTAAATATTAAAGCGTTGTATCCCTATACTCCGTCGTACCCGGTTGAGACTTGGAAAATAGGACAAAAGTCCGCCTCTTACTCGCCTCAAGAAAATCCTAAATGGATGGACGAAAGTAATCAACTTCCGGATGCTGAAGAAATGGAATTAATTCCTGAAACTTCCTCAGAAATTCCAATGGAATTATCCGACTCAACTTCAGTGCAGATTGACAAATCTGCGCTCACAAAGTCTAAACATAGACATAGACAACGCTTAACTGCTATGGAAAGGAAAGCGGCGTTAAAAAGAGGCGAAGTTTCAAAGAAACCGCCTCGAAAACCCCGCAAACCCCAACCGATAGTTCCTCGAACTAGCACTCGTCCACGACGAGAACGAAAACCAAATCCTAAATATGCAGAGGAAAATTTCGTGCGAAACATCACTGCAGTATTTAAAAAACCATACCAACAACGAGGAAAAGCCTCAAAGTTTTGTTGGAATTGATAAAGTTTTATTCAAAACTTGAAGACTGTAATTATTTACATGTCTGACAGGTGTAGTGATTCATAATCTCAACACCGGGAGACAAGATATTACGATATTTATTGAAATTTATATTAAAATATGAATTTGTTGCGATGAATTAAATATTCGATAGAATATTTTAATTTTTTGGTTGTATTTACATGTATTTTAACTAAAATACAGAGAATTACTTTGAAAAAGTGATGTTCTCGCCTCTTCACGAGGATACGAGATTTACGAGGTGTGATTAAACCTCGAACCCGATAATTAATAGGGAATAAAATTCCCAGGGTTCATTGCACAAAAACACTTCGTTAAACACACGTGGATATAAGTGACTTCGTCCCTTCGTCCCTCTTCACTTTTCGACTCGAGATTTCAACGCTAATTCAATTAGCAACTTCAGCAAGGAAAACAAGCTTCAACAGTAAGTAGTTTTCAAATATATTCTTTGACCAAAGAATTGAAAAAATTGTTCGCAACAATTGAAAATATCGGCGTCCCGATAAAAAATTAGAAGTTCACGTGTATTATAAGCGTGAATCGGCATTAAATCACTCTGGAAGTTTAGCTATTCAGTCGAATAGTTGGGTTAAATATTAATAATGAATTATTAAGATTTAAGTATGTAGGCACTAATTATTTAAATCAAGTCGCGGTCGAGGCTTGCATAAATTATTTGGCGATGAATTTTCGATGTAAGATATTTTTTAGACTAAGTGTTAATTAATTAATACGAAAAAGTTATCTTTGATACTCGGAAGTTGGATTAAATAGTTTACAAAACTAAGGGGATTTTTTCTTTTGAAAAATCAACAAGTTGCGATTTTTGATGAAAATCGCTGTCAGGCGAGTCCATTCTCGTGTCATAAACACAAGGGGAATGTGACTCATTAGTGTCACGTGTTAGGGGTTATAAATAACTCGAGTTGAGTATTTTTCGTTGCGAACAAATACGTTTTAATTCTTTGGACTCAAGGAATGATTATTTAGAGTGGAATTATTTTTAATAAAATAATTTATTTGCGTCTGCAGATGGGAAGTGGTAAACACCGTTCGAAACGGAGTCATCGACGTCATCGTCATGAAAGCTCCAGCTCGTCCACCTCGTCTAGTGACGAGCAACGTCGTTCGGCCGAGCGTGCTTACATGAGGGCCCAACCGATACCGACGGCGCCCGCCTCGATGTACGCCCTGACGCCGCTGCAACTGGCAACGCTAAATTGGCTCAGTGTCCATCCGGACGGATTTCCGCTCGACTTAAATGCGATGATGCAGGCCCCGTCCACTTCTGCGCAGCCAACCGTTTATGAGTCGGCGCAATTGGCCCCGTTGGCCCAGGTAGCATTTCCACCCGCGAACGTTATCAACGTCCCGTTGGCCCCGCATTCGCCAGAATTTCGACCGCCAACTGCAAGCGTGGCGCCTACCATCGCCAACACGTCGAATGCAGCTGCACCGACTGTGGTAGGACAATCAACATCTGTTGCCCATCTTCCTGCCGGTGCTGAATCTTCGGCATCCGAATACGGATGGAACGAGCCGCCACCGGGCGCTCTGCGTTATTCGGAGCCTGTTTCTCGCAACCGCGAGTACCGAGCAGCCAACAAGGCAAGAAAGAAGGATGAGAAGGCCCGCCTGCGCAAAGAACAGTGCGAACGAGACATGGCAGCCGGAATACCTCACGATAACATCGTGACGGACCAGGCAACAGAGACGATCTGCCCATTTTGCGTCGGCTGTGGGTGGTGCTGCGGTGCATCCGCAGGGTCTTCATTGATGCGTTGTCCAAATTGCCGTGGAAGGAAAACGCGACCGCGTTCGGAGCCGTGGCGCAAGGAGGTTCAGCCCCACGTGGTGAAAGGCATCAAGCCTAACGAGAAGCGATGTTGGGCTCACTGCCCCAAGTGCCGATTGTTTCTAAACAGCCGCGGCGAGGCTGTGTACATCGACCCGCGCTTCCTCACCTGGGCCCGCGCTGAAGCCAACGCCGGTGTAAGAGTCGAACTCCTTCGACAGTCGCCGCCGCCATCCGAGGACTCCGAAGTTTCTACTGAAACTGTCCAAGCCGTCGAGAGCGCCGGAAGCGAGGTGCAAGAAGAATTCGTTCGACCAAGAGCGATGTCGCGAGGGCGAGGCTGTCTTACGCTCGACCGAGCAAAGGAAATTGCCAAGGTTCAACGAACCAATATCTTGGCACGAGGGCGAGCTCGTAAGCTTCAACAGGCTGTAGAAGCGTCGTCTAAACCCGTGGAGGATCCTCCAGCGGCCGTAACCGACGCGTCCAGCGCCCCTCCAGCGTCCAAGTCTGAGACTTCGGACGACGCTCAGTTCGAGGATGCAGAAGAGCTGCTGTCCGTCGTTGATTTCGTGGCCGAGCTCCTCGACGACATGCCGTTTCCGCCGCCGAGTCCAGGCGAGATGGAAGCTTCCGTAGAAGCCGTGTTTTCTGCCGCCTCGACTGAAGCGACGGAAGAGTCCGATTTTCTGACTTCTGCTGAAGTCGAGAAGAAGGAAGAGAAAGTTTCGACTGACGTCGAAAAGAAGGATTAAAAGGGACAAAATTAACATTCGTTATTTTTTCTGAGTGGAAATATTTTTGACTAAAAATATTCCAAGTGTTTTGTTGTGTTTTTGCAATTACGAAATATTTTCATGAGTGTTGTGTTTGTTTGGTTCCAAGATCTTGAACTAATCATTAAAATACTCGAAAGAGTATAGTTTAATTTAAAAATTGGATTCAATTTAATTTGTTTTGTTTTCGAATTCAATTTGAGTGTTTATTGAACTAATCATATTAATATATGTTTGTTTAATTTATTTGCGAATTTCATAATTATTTGTGGAAATTGTGTTTGTTTTGCTTTGTTCAAAGTGTTGAAGAATTTCAAGTTGAAATTCAATAATTTTTATGACAATCGTAATAAAAATTAGTAGTTTAGATTTTCGATAAATAAAATTTTGCATAAGTTTATTTTTTATTGATTATCTTGTTGATTAATAAACTAGGAAAGAAGTTTATTTGATGGAGAAAATAAAATTTCTATCGAAATTAGTTTTCTCGAACATGTGTTCATGTTCGGACGAGTTCATTTCCGTCGCTTAGCAACCAGGAGTTGCGTTGTACAGGGAAGCCGATTAGTCTAATCGGGTGTTGAAGTTTCTGAAAGAAATAACGTGATTAAGTTAATAAAATACTTACCAAGTGGATTAATTCGATAGAATTAGGTGAACATTTCTTATACATTAAGAATGACAATTGAAGAGTTGGTAAACTCTATGCTTGTCACCGGGGGATGTGTGATGATTACAAATCAGTATTTATCAATGTTCACAATAGATGGCGCTGTTTAACAAACGCGCGCAATTCAAACTCGACGAAACTAAAAAGCGTAATAAATTATTACTTGGACACGGTGAATAAAATATAACTATTTTATTCAATATGAATTAAGTATTAATTACTTGATGATGTTGATTCTATCGAATCAATATCCACATTACTTACCTGTCGAAGGGAACCAATCGGACCCTTCCGGACCCCAACTGGGCCCATCTGGACATAGTCATATATTAGGTCCGGACTAGTGACCCACGAATCCGCCGATTCGTACGCTGATTGGCTGTCGCCAATCTGGTAGTTCTACAGAACTATATAAGCATCAGTTTCTCACTACCCCCCTGGCTTGATAACTGAACTTGTATATTGTCTGTAGTTGAATTGTTATCGTTTGATTTCATTATTCTCTATCGACACATCAGGCCACCTCAGCTCTCCACAGTTAGTATTCATTACTATTTTGTTATTGCTGTTGTAGGGCTATTTCGGGAAGGCTAACTCCGGTAATAGACATGCATTCGCATGAAATGGCCCCGTAACGTTAGCCAGCTGTTCTACGGGACAGTAGGACTTCGTACGGTGGCTTAATATAACGGTCGTATACAGTACGACCTTGCTAAATGAAAGTAGGTCCCTCAGCTAACTGGCCACAGTCCGCTGCAGGATGGTTGTTGTAAACAACCCACGCAGGTTCCCGTCTTTCTACGATTGGTCCTTCCGCTCGTTAAAAGTCGGTAAAAGCCTAATGCACAAGTAACACGCCGGGTTGGTAGCCCGTGAGTAATATCTAAAGATGTTGCGATAAATAACTACCTGGATAATGGTAATCCAACGGCAGTGGCCGATTAATATTTTACCCGGTGCTCGATCAATGGATCCCGTCATCGTAAGGCATGCTGGCGGATGGAGGAGTCAAATCCTCCCGCGATGGTTCTCTCGACCATTGTGACGGTCCCCGCCCCATCGTACCCTCCGGGTTAGTAACCCGTGAACAGGAGTTGAACAACACTGTGTTAAACAAATTACTCGGGCATTGGTAATCCTGTATTGGCAATATCTTTTAAACCCGGTAAGTCCATAGAAATGTTTACCTGGTGGTTGGTACCACCGATAGCGAGTTAAAGCACATAATTAAATACTCGGCGCCTGGTCACGAGATCTTGTCGTCGTAAGGCATGCTGGCGGATGGAGTCTCAACAACTCCCGCGACGTTCTCTCAATTGTCGTGACGGTCCCCGCCCAATTAATATTTATACAACAATTCATTTGTTGTATTCCACTAATTACTTTATTTTTATTCATTTGAAACAATGGAATATTCTGCCGAATATTCCTGTTTAAGCGAAGGACTCTTCGCATATTTAGATTATCGATGCTGCGGACCAAATACGTCTCCGTAGTGATATTTGTGACGATGCCGCAAGTCAGCCGTATCCCTCTGGCTTCGCCCGGATCCTCAACCAGTTGATGCCGCCCGTTTACACGCGTCAAGAACCCATCTTTGTTATCATTAAATATTTAGTAATAAATATGTTATGTCACACTAAAACTGTAAGTTATTTCTATTCGATCACGTGCCATGTTTGTAAAGACTTCCGTAGCTTATCTCGGTTAGGTTGTTGCTAAACTTAGCAACGTCTTGTATAAACCGAATTATCTATCTCAAAAGGACTAATAAATTAGCCCAAAAGTAGAATCGTCACATGTAGTTTTTTGCCCAAAACATGCTAGTATTGTTATTTTTTTTAAATATTCTGGGTGTTGGAACTTCTTATGTCAATGTTTATAGCCCAAAATCGGCAGGTACCGTGTTTAATTTATTTAATTTACTAGTTTAATTAAATTTCAACATACCTGCAAGTTTTGCCCTTTTTTGATGGCTGAACTGCTGCGTGGTTGCTTCTTTTTTTGTGTGCAAATTTGGTGGGAATAGCATCAGGATTCAAACGTAAAAGCTTTTTAAACTGTAAGGATTCTAGTAGAGTTGGATTTGTTTCAACGCATGCATTTTCTAAATGGTCATTGCGCAGACGAGAATGTTTTGATGGCTTAAAACCTTTTCTACTAACGTTTTTTAGCCAACATGCCAAGATTTTTTAGTTTCCTGGAAACCTAAAAAAGCTTTTGCCACTTGTTGAACCATTATTACAATTCCAAGCTGCACAATACACCATGATACCGATTGAAGTACACGTTAGTTAGTGAACGAAAATGGTTACGTAACCTTTTTTAAGGCTATTTCAAAGACTTGAGAGAAATTTTTCATTTCTCTTCGCATGACCTTTAATAGTCATTTAGTTTCTTTTAGACGTTTGGTAAACACGACAGACATTTTGTACAATATTATTACGATTAACAATATGAGTAATTTTATTAGTAATGTCGACGTTGAGCAGATGTTTTTGGAGCGCAGGAAAAAAGCACTAACGATACGTAAACTCGAAGATTATTTTGACAAAGTGGACCGAGACGAAAGGGAAAGAAGAATCGCAAGAAAATGCTCAAGAAATGATCAAGTTATTTCTAAGCAGGCGACGACCGTTGCATTCTGATAAGACGGACGATGGTCAAACTGAACTTCCGGTTCAACGGGAGCTGAAACTTGATGTGGTAAATAATTGGCTGGCAAACAAACTGTATCAAGCGAGAAAAAACCAGAGCCATCTAAAAGAGTCACTTGGCGACCTGTTTTAACGGAAATTATCGGTCCAGTGCGCAAAAATACACCGAATGCAAAGAGTGCACGAATGGAGTCGCAAATGGTTAATCGGTTGAATGCGGATAAGTATAACTGTGCGTTTATCTGTTACGATTAACGAAATAGGCGTAAATGCCATCTTTTTTTTGGGACCTGCACTGCAGCATTTTGGAAATGAGATGCGTTTTTTACATTTTATTTCTTGTCTTTATTTCATTTTTGATCGACCGATTTTAATTTCTTTTACTCTCGAATTTATTGGAGTTGATTTGTTCAATTTGATACGTATGAATAAACATTCAGTTTTAAAATGTCGACGCCAGGATGAAGTTGCTGTTACGCGCATCATTATGCGCATCGTCGCCATCTTTTGCTTTCAGCTCCGTTTGCTCGTGTCTCGTTTCTCAGTGAATGAGAAAGAAAATCATTTTGATAAGAAATGTCGCCGCTCTTGAAATGGTGATAACGTTTCAGGATTTGAATTTGCATTATTTTTTATCTGAAAACATTGAAATTGTCTCATTTCAAATGGTCGTAAAATTGGCAACATTTTAATTTCATTTCTATTCTTGTTGACAAAATCTAATGCACCAATGTTTAGTGTATCCACAGAAAATTTCTGTCTAGTATTTGTAGGCTGAAGTATTCCAGCAATTTGCATCAAATGTTTCCTCATGTGGTATTGTAGCATTTACTATCCATTTCAATGACAACTCATTGTTTAACAAGAGTTATCCTCTTCACTTTATTTCAACAACACTGTTATGTTGATGGTTGGTTTTTGGTTTTGTGTTCTTGCCCCGTAGGATACAAACCAATATGCGATGATGAATCCTTCTGTGAATTTCACTATTTTTTCTTGCTAGAGGAATAAAAGTCTCCCGTCTCCTCTCTATGTATAAATTTTCTTCTTATAAATATCGTTTCAGTTGTTTAATTTTTCGAAAGATGTGGCATTTTTACACAAAAAGTGCACTGCAATGATGACCTGAGGTCTAAATTGCAAATTATTCGATTCTATCATAATGCATTCCATTGTCATCATAAAATAACTGTACATCACAGGAAAGCCTATTTGTAAAATTTGGAAAATTTCATAAAAACTGATGAAAGTATTCTAAACTGTCATCACATTTTCTTAGATAATCACGAAATGGTTTAATCTGCTCGAAGATTTTTTATTTTATTTTAATTATTTATTTTGTCGGTAGGTGGAGACAGTCGGGATCAGACCATCATAAACTCAAGTTGTTAATGGCGGAGAAGGAGCGATGAGGCTTTGAAGCTTTGAAGCATGGTTGAACGATGCCAGATGCCAGTGCGCTGGAATTTCTTCACTGGAAATCGATCCAGTTGAAACGGTAAGAGAGACTTTTATATTTTCTCTGTCATGATTGATCCTTCCTTTATTTCTTAAAACAATTCAACGAGAATTAGACATTAAAACAGAGACCTACAGACTGATTAAACTGATACTTGTTACTGTGCAACCGCCCGACTTAGCAAGTTTTAGCCTAAGTTAAAAACAAAAATTTTATTGCAATTTTGACAATTTTCTCACATTTTTTGTTTTAGTGCTAGTTGGCAGGGCCGTCTTTACACTTTTTGCCGCCCTGGGCTAATGAAAATCAGGCGCCCCCCCTTAAAATAATTAAAAAAGATTCATTGAAACTTTGACATTGAAAAAAATAATTACTTTGAATAGGCTCAACGTGCAGTCGACGCCAAATCATGCAATACGAAAGCAAGCAAGTTTTGCACGAATCACTGATGTTTTGTTTTCTGCACAAAAGATATGCCTACAGAGATTCACCAACGGAAAAACCTAAGCCATTCATCGAAAGCGTCGGAACCCGAATCCGTAGTGGATAGTTCACCCACCGTATTCAACGGATTGGTGACTTTTCATACCGCGCCGCTCCATCGCGCGACACTTCATCGCGGACACTTCATCGTGAACCCTTTCATCGCGCGGACACTTCATCCCGACAACTTTTAATCGCGTGGACGCTTCATCGCACGACCTTTAAATGCGCGTAATTTAATCGCGCGACAATTGGTAGCAAAAAAAAGTGTTCGAAATAACATGTCAAATCGGCCAAATGGTCTACATCTGGCATCGTCTCTGCCAACAAGTCAAACACCTCCGAAACATCGTCTGCTGGAACAAAAGCTAATGCAGCAAGGCACCGGACATACTCACTCACTTCCTCGCAGCTCTCGTATACGGTTTTTAGTCCTAGATCGTTCACTCGGCGCATCACACTTTGACACAGATGAAAATAACACCCAGTGACTTCTGCTTGCGGAAACTCTGCTCTGAACGAGCACATTGCTGCCATTTCAAAATCGACTAAGACTGCTTGGTGCAGCACGAGGGAACAATTGCATAACTTGATGCATGACACGACCATAAGTAACATCAGCGGATTCCAACAGATTTTTCCCAATTCTAATTCTAATCTAATCTAATCTAATCTGATTGGAATTTTTGGAATTTTTGGAATTTTTGGAAAATTTGCTACCAATTGTCGCGCGATTAATTTACGCGCGATTAAAGGTCGTGCGATGAAGCGTCCACGCGATTAAAAGTCGTTGCGATGAAGTGTCCGCGCGATGAAAGGGTTTGCGATGAAGTGTCCGCGATGGAGCGGCGCGGTATGAAAAGTCGGGATACCGTATTAAACCCTCTTCCAGTGAATACAAACAATAGAAAAACATGAACCAGTGCCTATCTGTAAATAGAATGGCATAACAATCAAGTTCTAAGATTCCAACGTCATTTTACCTAATAAGTTGTTGGCGAATTAGCAAAAGCGCCGAGGTTGTTAGAAGAAAACATCATGTTGTTATTCCACCACAGACAGCCGCCATTACACCATTGTTGCGCCCGTAGCGCATTATGGTGGCAGAAAATGACAATTATTTTTGCTGAAATTGTATTTTATTTGTTTGTGTATACTGTATATTTATGTTTACACGTTGAGACTCTTTATAGGAAGTGCCCAGCGTCCTTCTGCGCCCAGCGCTCTTCTGTGCCAGGCAACCTTCTGTTCTGTAACAGACACCCATTCCCACAGATCCCCTAATCTGTGCCCGTACCAACTAGTAGTTGTGTTGCAGGTCAACAAACCAGAAAGAAAAGAACGGCGATGTGTATCCAAAACCCTTGAGATCGCCCAAAATCGTATGTCGTGGTTAGTACGAAAACAGCACTGGAAAGCAATCAATCCGAGAAGAATTGCATTGTTGATAAGCAGGAACACTGTTGAGAACACCTGCACCAAGTATCCAATAGGTGGCGGAGACATAAGTTGGCCTGGGAATTAATGTACTACTCAATACACATTGTATGTGTTTGAAAATAAGCCTAACACGGGAGCTAAAAAAACACAACTCTTTTATTCAGAGGTTGGTTGATAACTGATTAAAAATCACTGGGTTACATAGTACCGGGTGGCCCACATAAAAGCGGCCCCATAATATTACATACACACATTTTCGGGCCGCTTTTATGTGGGCCACCCGGTATATGGCACGGGCAACAATGAAACAGCATGTGCTCAACAATTGAAATCTAAAAATACACATTACATCATCAATGGGTTGCTAGGCAATGAAAGAGAAATAAAACACAGCAAGATTGCCAATTCGCGGACCCTACATCAAAATTAGAATAAAATACATTAAAATGGTCTCTGAGATACAAAGAACACAAAATCCAATCGTAACTAAGGTGAATAATGCTTTAAATTAGATGAATTAGAACAAGAGTGCACAAATTAGGCCTAACTCATTGCTACAGACGAAATATGCAAAAATATGACATTTAGAGTCATCAATTCAATAAAACAACGTCAGAAATGAACTCAGCAGACAAAATTACACTAGAAACATGAGATTTAACATTTTCAAGCATGGATTTTAACCAAAAACAACACACATTGAAAATCTTCGCAAAAGTCAACTGGAAACTGAAAATAGTATCATACTCATTGCACAACTGAACTGGAAAATGAAAATTACTAGAAATATACACAAAAATTACAGAATAAACAGACAAATGAATAGAAATAAGAATTCAACACAGAATAAGTACTAAACATGAATAAATTGAATAATTTCAAGTAATCAGTATAAAAAATCATGAGATTTGAAATAAAACACTGTAAACACTTTATGTAAATAATAAAATGAACAAATCAACACAATCAAAATGACACTTGAATAAAATTACACCTTAAATTGTTTATTATGACAAAATCTGAAAAGTATGGTTAGAACTTCAATTGCAGAAAATCAATAAGCAAGTTATATCAATAAGAAGACAAAAATAAAACACTGAAAAATAATTGCAATTAAGCAGTCACAATAAATTCCATTCTGTTCGCAACAGTTGGTAATTCATTTTTGTTTTTAACTTTTATTAGAAATTTTATACTTTTTAATGTTATATTTTGGTCCTTTGGCAATATATAAATTAAACTTGATTTTTAAGACTACCAAACATCAATTTGGGAAAAAAAATAAATAAAATTAATTTTAAAAAGTTTGTCATGCCAAGAAAATAACAAAGAGACGCATAATTAGTTGCTTCGACTGAAAAAGCCTAGACAAGTTGTGTCGCCAGCATTACATTATCATTGGTTGTAGCCAGCATTACCTTATCATTGGTTGTGATTCGTTGTGTTGCAATTTCTTGTCACTGGAGGCTGTTGCATCACATCGGAAATAATTTAAAAAAGGAAAAGGTGGAAATACGATGAGAGGAAATGAAAACGAAATGCATAGAGGTTTCTATCTAAAAAAAAAGTTTGATATTTAATTTTTAGCTGGATTTATTGTAGGATATTATTTTAAAACTTTAATAATTTTTGAAACTATACATAAATTGTGACCAGAGAATAACATGCGAGGTCCTCTAACATTCTCTGCCACGATCCATTAATTAATTCATTCCAAAGAATCTTCTTCTCTTCTCTGCTCCATTATCTCTCCAAATAGATTGCGCAAATCGCACTTAATACACGAAAAAATAAAAAGAAAGATTGTAATAATTGCAGAAGGCCTAAGTTTCCGCGATACAGAAGTGGACATAGGGTTTCTCAAAATCGGGACTTTTGGAAAAACCGGTATTTCGGTATTCAATATTCAAGAAACCGGTAAACCGGTATTTTTCGGTAATAAAGTAAAATAAAATAGCTACAATCTTAAATATTTTAATTTTAATCGTAATGTTTTAATTGTAATTTTTGTTTATTTTTACTTTCAATATTATTTTCAATAGGTTGTAGAAGATTGACAAATATGGGGTTGTTTTGTTATCATTTGTTGAAATTGAGAAGCTGTTGTCACGTCTTAAACTCAAATTGATGTTGTTTAATGGTTGACTAAATAATTTGCGCAGGTGTTTAGTTCGCGCAAATGGGTCGCAGGCTCGCGAGAACGTTCGTAACATGCCGCCGCGCAATATGGACGTTTGGCGGTGAAACGCTCTCAACTCGCTGTTGTTACAACTAATATTTTTTAACGACAGTTCTCTTTACTTACAGTTGATGTTGTTTGTAAAAATAAACGTGCACTGGATCAAGCTTTAACATGGGTGAAGAATGATAGCCAGGCATGGTAAAAAATAGGAAAGGCATTAGGTTTGCGCAATAGGACTAGTTTTAGTATGAATGCGGTGTTTAGGCGCAAAGAGAGAGAGGTTTGACATTCTCATTCCACTGGACCAGGTGTAAAAGCTGGTTGGCAGTTCAGATGGAAGAGGAGAAGTGTGGTTATTGTGGTCAGCAAAGCTATAAGTAACCTCTGATCAGGTGATCAGAGGGCCAAACTATTAGTGTGAATAATTATTTCTAAAAGGAGGGGGAAAGTAGAATTAAATGTGATTGTTGGAAATAAATGAGATGCGCAAGAAACCTCATGCGCATATATTGTTAAGATGAGTCGGCACAAATGAGTCATTTAGGTTAAATAAAGTAGGAAATAATATAAAATGTTGGAAGAGTCTAACTAATCAGAAAGAGAGGGGTAAGGTAAAAGAAACAAAGTCATGCGCAAAGAATTATTTGCGCACACTCAAAGGAGAATAACTTAGAAATACTAAACTAAGAGAAAAAGGTAGGAATTGAGTTTATAAGATTTTTTAAGTTACGAAATTCGATAAATTCTCACTTTTATGTTAAAAAATCCGTAAATTCTCAGTTTTAAGTTAAAAAAATTGATAAATTTTCGTTTTTATATGAAAAAAAAATCAATTAATTTCTAATTCATACATATAAAGATCGATAAATTCAAGTTTTAACTTAAAACTTGAATTTATCGATTTTTTTTTAGCTTAAAACTTTTAAGCTAAAAAAAATAGATAAATCCACATTTTTAAGCAAAAAATCGATAACTTTGCATTTTTATGTTTAAAAAAATTCCCATTCAACGGGTGTTATAAAAACCGGTACCAATACCGAACTAAAGACGGTGTTCGATATTCGGTATTTTCTTGATACCGGTAAATACCGGTAGAGAAACCCAAGGTGGACAGAGTACCCGGACCCATAACCTGTTGAGATTATGCTTGGATGGGGTTATTTGCATCAAGATGAGGTTAGAGATGAAACTGGACACATGTGTTACAAGTGCATGTTAAACAGGAAATTTATTCTCTTATTATATACCGTATATATATTCAAATACACTTGTATGCCACCTGACAGTGACACACTGAACAATATCACCAACAAAATCAAAAAACTAAACCGCAACAGACAAAGACAATATTACAGGATGAAAAGTTAATTTATTATTGGACGGACAGCGTTCGTCAGTTCGACCAAAATTTAGTACTACAACAACTATAATTTATGAGATTACAATAACCACAAAAAGTTTAACAGCATCAGAATAACATTAGAATAACATCAGACTACGGCCAAAAGAGAAAACCAATTGTACTAATAGCTTCAGTAATTAAGCAAACAGTATTACACTGTATAACTTATACAGTAGCACAATGTTGTGCATCAAAACAATACATTCAATTGTGAAGTCAGTTTAACAGCATTAGCAAATTTATACTATTATAAGTGATACACATCTAAATTTACATAGTTCTAAAATGCATAAATCTCAATTTAATAGAATGATTTAACATTGTTGGGTATGGCTACATCTTTATAGAGATTAAATTTAAGTGCTACTTGGGCATGCAGACGAATGTTAGTAGTGAGGGCTGGCTCTAAGTATCGGTGCGCCGTACAATTTTTATGTCCGTCCCGTTGATAAATCCTTTATATACGTGCAAACCAAAATCAGTATTTTCTGTTTGCTGGATGCGTCTCATATGTTTTGGTACTCTGTGCATTTTCACTGCTTGTCTGATTGTGTCTTCAGCCAGCCCTGATAACGAGCATAAACTAATTCTGCAAGCAATGCCATCACTGAGATCAGAACGCCTCCAACGATGACCAGAAAAGCTGTAACCATGTGAGATATAGAGATTGGTTTCTCCATCTGATCATTTCCACTACAGTTTGTTGTTTCAAGTTCAACGGTTTGGTCTTTGGTTATTTTAGCTAAAATTCCACTTTCTTTTAACTTGAGAATTCTGAAATAATATGAAAAGGATTATTCAGAATATGTAAGTCCAATTTTCGGCACAGTGCAATAGATTGACATGAAATGGGTCTGCTTCTTGTCCCCTTCTCCCCTTTTTCCTTCTGTAATTTCTGAGACCTGGACTAAATTAGTCGGCATATTTGTTTCTCTCTGTTCAAACTTGCAAAGACTCTTCCAACCTATTACGACTGCTGCTGGTTGTCAAATCCAGGCTGGACTGGGTACAAATTTAGTACCGGGAAATCTGGATGGGTCGTGCCACAGGGATAGGTTACGATGGCCTAGGGACGGGCCACGGTAGGCCCACCACAGGCCACCGGGTCACAGGCCACCAAGAAATTCCCGGTAGCCCGCCAGGGCCAGTCCAGCACTGTGTCAAATTATAGAAAGTCTCCATGAAACCTCGGTCTAGAAACAGTATCTATCCAAAATGAGATCCCCATTGTTCTCCAGAACGCTGGAATATAAGCTCACGCATATCATACTTACTTCTGATTAATTATCTCTACATGCTTTGATCCTCGTCTGAATGTTAAGTATGATGCAGAAGGTATAGGAATTCTTTTAGTACTGAACATGCAAGAATTAATTTCACTTTGTTGAAATGGAATGTCTAGTAAAAATTCGTATCTATCAATATAAGCATTGTTTCCAGACAACAGCAGTTGTGTCAGTTTGGAGTCGGTAGAAACGTTTCCTTTATTAACGCTTTTTTCCATACGTTCCCTTATTTTCTGCTTCAGATTTGTATTTGTTATTTTCTGAAATTTAAAATGGGATATTTTACTAATCTAAATAATCATAAGACGAATTTTACTCCCTTCAACAATCTGTAACGAGATTACCATAATGTCATTATACGTAAAGTAGTTTCCCGTAGCAAACAAGTTGACTTTGTCATCTAATAGTAATTCGTGAATGTCGTTGTATTGATCTCTAGTTGGAGCGACAGTCAATGACGTGTATAATACAGCATCGTAACACATAAAGATCAACATCACAAAGATATGTTTTATTTGAGTTGCTATACAAACTGAAAGAAAAAAAGTTGAGATGTTTACTTGGCGATTTAAAAAAATTCTCTTTAAGATAGCTTGGAGTATGGAATTTTTACACTGAAATTGCATGGTTTAAATGGTTCAAATAATGACTGAATTGCATTTGTGCATTAGCTTGACTAAATAATTGTGAGTGGTGGTCGGTCGCCTCATGGCTAGGGGAGGATAAATATACATCAAATGACCACAACGTATTATACAAATATGTTCAGGAGTCTGCTTGTCAGAATTGAACCTCACAGACGCAATGAAGCATACCTAACCTGGCAAAATTACCATGAATATCAGTCACTAATACTTCCAAATCTGTTTTTACTGTATTTTTTTCTCATATCTAGAAAAATTTTCAATTTTGTTTTTATCGCTATAAATTATTGGTGCACTAATTTTACTGGATTTGGGACTAAAAAAACTGAATCCGGCACTACTTTTTCAGCAATATTTAATCTGAAGACTAGCACTATTTTTGCTAATTCCAGCACTAATGTGTAAAATGATTTCCTGGTGATTTTGTTATCTTTTCTGGATGTTTTGTGACGTTTTCCGAACGCTTTCACTACATTTTTGCGACGTGACGACAATGGAGTAAATATTAGCCTTTTAAAATTTCAATGTGATATAAATTTCAAGAATATACAATATATTAATGATAATTTCCTACAAAATGTTTATGGAATTTCCTTTGTTTGTTGCCAAATGATCTGGAACAAATTACCTATATCTGCAGGTACAATCTCTTTTTACAGATTTATTTTTTTTGGAACGTATCTACAGTGTAAAACAGAAATGGGTGAACTAGTCTTTGACCAATACAGTTAATGACAATCAGTGGATTCTTTAATCTTCCCGTTATGTAATGTCACCCGTTATAATTACCTGACAGAGTATGTCTGGCTCTTTCTTTCTTGTTCCTCTTTGAAAAATTTAAAGACAAAGTAATGAGCAAATATGTAGTGAATATAATGAGCCAAAGAAGTAGTGGAAATGGGTTTAGAAATGTCATCCACAAATATTTTGTTACATCGGTGTCTTTTTTAATCATAAAACCCCAAGTATCCTGCAACGTTGGAAAAACCGTGTATTCCTTACGTTTAAGATAATACGAAGAAGCTCCAAATGTCCCTCGTAACATATCATTTTGCTAATAAAATGAATAGAATGTATAAGAAAAAATAAACGTACAAGATAACGTGTTCTGTTTTAATTTAGTTTATCATATATCTCAAATAACAAAAACTATCTTAGTGTACTTGTACTGTTTGGTTAAATACTTCGATCGGAATATCGTCATATTAACGATAAGTTAGACCAACATACCAACGACATTTTAGTATCAAAAACGGAAATGAGCTAAAACACGATTTCCGGGGTCGGAATTTGATTTTTTCTTGTTCCAAATAATCAAAATGCATTATGGGTAATTTACATGTAACGTCATGTTTATGAGAAAACTAATGCCAAGGTTATCCGGTTAAATAAAGTCTGGACTAATAGTGAGTTTGCGGTTGCCAATTGTTCCTTATAATTATGAGTTACAAGCTCATAATTATAATTATAATTCCTTTTTGAAATAGGCACTTGCGGTACAATAAATATATTTTATAAATTATACTTATAAATACCATGTAATGGTAGAACAAATCCCTATGCAAAAGAAAATAAAAATCTTTAGTTTTACTAATTTGACAGTATTCAGACATGAAATTGTCTTAGAGTTTATTTATTTGCTTACCTGGAATGATTTTAATTGTTTCTATCCTTCAATGACAGAAAGAAATTGTGATTGAGGCTGATTGTTGAAACAGATCAGGCAGCCATTTTGAATTCCCATTAGCACCATCAGCGCCATTTGCAATAGTGGGAGGAGCTTCAAATAGTATTAAGCTATCTGATTGGCTCCCTTATTTTACAAAATAGTGTAAAAGTTGAGGAGTTACGTAATGTTATAAGTCCATTTTTATAATTATGAGCTTGTAACTCATAATTATAAGGAACAATTGGCAACCGCAAACTCACTATTGAGTACATGTACACATGATAATTGAGGCAGCAGAATGTATACAAAATAAGTCTTGTTAAAAATGCTTACAAAAATAAGCAAATGCGCATATATTTTCGTAAATTTCTTATTATTTTACTTATATTTATTAGAAATAGGATAAGCCAAAGTGTAAGCTGTGTAGTTTAGACAAACTGTAGTGTCTGACAAAACTGTCACATTTGGATTCTTCTCCCTGTAACTTTCAGAAAAAGAAACCATTGCTTCTGAATATTTTTATCTGAACTCTCCCACCTTTAAGCTACAAAATGTACCTCTAAAAAATATATTTGCACATGACTACTAAATACCGTAAAACTTCAAATTGGCGCCGGGTTCTGATATACGCCAAGGCTCGTTTAAACGCTGGTGGGTCAGCGGCGATTTAAGCAAGAAACGCCGGGGTCCTAAAAATCATAAAAAAAAGCGATTTTTTCTATAAAAAAAACCGCGATTTTTTTAATATCTGCCCGGCCCGAATAACTGCCAGGGTTCAAATAGGGCCATGGGGGTCGGGTCTAAAAAACAAATAAACGCCCGGACCGCAATTTGGTATAAGTATTGTATATATGGTATCTATGGTATACATATACAGTGTAGGCTGCTTAGCCCGGACATAGGACGGGACCTAGAAACTTGTCCGGTCCGGGCAATGTCCGGATGGCAGAAGCGATTTATTATTGCTGGGTATAGGGCGGGACCAAATCAGGCCCTCCAAACTGTCCGGACCACACAGTTGTCCGGACGGTGCTACACAGCCTACACTGTATTTTTAAAAGAGACATATCATAGCAAAACCAAACTATACAGGGTGGAACAAAAGTCTGTTCCCCTCAAATATTTCCTCAGCAATTGCATCTAGGCCAACTTTGATGAAGCGATCGTATAGGAAGTTGGGTGAGAGCAATCCAATGATGTCATCAAATTTGACCTTGATGGCCATTTTCAAGGTTATTCACTTGCTAACTTCTAAACCAATCAGGTTAGAGCAAAAAAGTCAATTACAAAGTTGTAGAGCACCATCAAATTAGTACTATCCAACTTATCGTAGTCATCTTAAGTTAAATGTTTCCCTTTTAAAAATAAGACAAATCAGCTGAAATAAAGCCAGCCATTGTGACAAAACTTAAATTTCTATCACAAAAATACTGAATTACTTAAATAAACGTATTCAAATGTGCATCATTATGCAAGTAAACAAGAAAAACCACTGCCTTTTTCAATGCCTCAATAATTATTTTATCACAAGATTAACCCTTGGCTATACGGATTTATGGACAAGCTTTTACTTGAATAGGAAAATTTTTTTTTCTATGAATTTTTTTTGCTGAAAATTTGTGACTTTTTTATCTGATAATAAAGTAAATCTCAGGTGAAATTTGTAAAAATTCATCATTTATTTAATTAAGTATTTAACTTGGAAATTTTCTGCCCCTTAAAACTCCAGCATAACTTTTAAGCTGGCTTTGCTGTATTTGTAAACAGCCCTTCAGTGAACAGCCTTTTGCATTTACCAGTAGTGATTAAAACCACCTCCAGGTGGCTCAAATCTATTTATTTTTATTGTTTAGGCATTACGTCCTCAATAAAATTAGTTCCGAACTAAAAACAAACTAAATGGCACTTTAACCAATCAACTTAAAAATTGTCCATAAACCTGTAATGGCTTAAACCAGAACAGCACATTTTATCCTTATGCCTCCAAGGGTAAAAAAATTTCACTTTGCTGATTTTTTTCTGATTTGTCTCCTTTTTAAAAAGAAAACATTTAACTTAAAATGACTAAGATAAGTTGGATAGTACTAATTTGATGGTGCTCTACAACTTTGTAATTGACTTTTTTGCTCTAACCTGATTGGTTTAGAAGTTAGCAAGTGAATAACCTTGAAAATGGCCTTCAAGGTCAAATTTGATGACATCATTGGATTGCTCTCACCCAACTTCCTATACGATCGCTTCATCAAAGTTGGCCTAGATGCAATTGCTGAGGAAATATTTGAGGGGAACAGACTTTTGTTCCACCCTGTATAATTTTTACTGAAAAGATAGGAGAGTCCAGATAAAAATTTACAGATGTGTGAGCATTCATCCAGAATCCTAATGTGTCAATCATTGAGACAGGTTTGTCAGACACTGAAGGTCGGTTCCACTTCTGAAAATGTATCTGATCCAGTGCACACCGAACCATACAGCTGTCTGGATCATACAGCTGTCTGGATCATACAGCTGTCTGGATCATACAGCTGTCTGGATCATACAGCTGTCTGGATCATACAGCTGTCTGGATCATACAGCTGTCTGGATCATACAGCTGTCTGGATCATACAGCTGTCTGGATCATACAGCTGTCTGGATCATACAGCTGTCTGGATCATACAGCTGTCTGGATCATACAGCTGTCTGGATCATACAGCTGTCTGGATCATACAGCTGTCTGGATCATACAGCTGTCTGGATCATACAGCTGTCTGGATCATACAGCTGTCTGGATCATACAGCTGTCTGGATCATACAGCTGTCTGGATCATACAGCTGTCTGGATCATACAGCTGTCTGGATCATACAGCTGTCTGGATCATACAGCTGTCTGGATCATACAGCTGTCTGGATCATACAGCTGTCTGGATCATACAGCTGTCTGGATCATACAGCTGTCTGGATCAAACAGCTGTCTGGATCATACAGCTGTCTGGATCATACAGCTGTCTGGATCATACAGCTGTCTGGATCATACAGCTGTCTGGATCATACAGCTGTCTGGATCATACAGCTGTCTGGATCATACAGCTGTCTGGATCATACAGCTGTCTGGATCATACAGCTGTCTGGATCATACAGCTGTCTGGATCATACAGCTGTCTGGATCATACAGCTGTCTGGATCATACAGCTGTCTGGATCATACAGCTGTATGGATCATACAGCTGTATGGGTCATACAGCTGTCACTTTCACTTCTTAACAAACTCACCAAACCCCATCTGTCTTCCATAGTAGGATTTGGTTTCACCTCCCTCACTGTGCTGCAAAGATGCAAAAAGTTTATTTATTTTGGATCATGAAACTTTGTCAGATGTCCTCATCAACTAAAAACAGAGGACATTAACCATTTGGCTGTGATTTCCCATGGGTTGGGCGCCAATCCAGATACACTCCAGATGATCCACAGAAAACAGCAAATCTTTATTACAGTAGCAGAATCCAAAATTACATCTCTCGAACATCAACACAAATGAATCTCAACAAGGCGCTCTCACTCAACAATCCTCTCGAGACTCGCGCAAAACTCCAATTATTACATTATCCCCCCCAAATCAACACACTCTTCTTCCCCCTCCCTAAACCGAACAGCAAACAAAATGCAACTACAACGCTAACAAAAACAGGCTAAATTAATAAACAGAAGGGTCACAATAAAATCAATCTGAGGACGTTGATTGACTTTCTAACCCTTGGTCTGGGCTATCCCGCCAGAGCTGTACTCTATCTATGTTGGTTAGGTTTGGCTCGGATCAACCTTCTATGTCCTCCAGCAGTAGAATGTTGTCACCGTAGAGCTCTTTGATCACAAATATTTTTTTCCGTCAAGGGTAAAAAGGCCTTCACCTGAAACAGGTTCGGGTCAGGCAGCTTAATGGCCTTAATGGTGACTTTCGCCGACCTCTAAACTAACGCTGCTCCTCTTTCTATCGTAAAACTTCTTCTGCCTTGCTTGGGCGAGGGCTCTCCCTTCCGCTGCCAGACCAATCATGTGAACGAGTCTACGGAGCAAGGCTCTGGCTCTGTCCGGTTTTAAGAACTCTTCGGCGTGTGAATCAGAGTCCAGCTCCTCGGGCAATCTGGTGTCTGTCGCTTGGACCAGCTCGAAGGGAGAAAAGCCGGTCAAAGCATTGACGGCTGATTTGAATGCAAACTAAACTTTCGGGAGGAATTTGTCCCACTTGCGATGATCTAACTGGTTGATGGACATGGCAATCATCTTTTTAACCTCTCGCTACGATTTTACTGAGGGCGAAAGGCTGTTTTATGCTTTACTTTGATTCCCATCGCTTCGCAACCCTCTCTCAACTCTTTTCCTGCAAAACACCTCGCATTTTCTGGGATCACTTCCCAAGGGAACCCAAATTTGCGCACAGCGCGTCTGAAGGCGCCCAGCGTTGTGCTCGCGCTAACGTCCTTAACCGGGATCAAATCCACCATTCCTGAAAGGGACTCCAGGACAATGAAATTGTAGCGGAACCCTTCCGCTGAAGACACAAAACGACCTATATGATCTGCATACAGTCTCTTCCCAAACTTAGCTGCCTTGACCAGATGCAACAAATCGACTGGCTTTGACTTAGGAAGTTTAAACTGTTGACAGACTTTGTAGGACTTACACCAATCCCTAGCCTCCAAATTCATCTTTGGCCACCACACCTGCCGTTCAAACCGTAACATTGTTGCAGTTCGTCTGCTATGTCCACTTGCACGAGAAGAATGAAGGCACGACAGTCTTAGGCAAAACCACCTTATGGCTCAAAAAAACGTTGAAGTTATACTTGACAGGACTGAAATACAAAACCCCTTGGTCAAGTCTCATTCGGTCTAGCGACCTCTTCTCTTCCCCGAGTTCCAAGTCTGACAACTTCCTAATCAGCCGCTTCCATTTGGGTTCCTTGCACTGCTGCAATTTCAACCTCCTCCAAGAAGATAAACAATACACAATTGAACGTGCAAAAATAATGGTTTTGGCCCAATTATGGTATGATTAATCTCATTGTCAATTTTTGTTTTTCTCTTCTTAAGACTTTTAACTACGTGATTAAAATGCACCACTTTTCAACGTTGTCGTTACGTTTTTGAGGTGTTTGGATATATCGTTTCTGCAACTAAAGATGACCTGAGTTGGGTATGCACCAGTTTTAGATTGATTTAAGTTGCATAATATAAGCTTTAATTTTCACAAAAATGAAATAAAATAAAATTTGAGGTACAAAATTGTTGAATATTGGAAAATATCCAGAAAAATCATTTTCAATCACAAGAAATGCGACGAATATTGTGACCGCTGGGCCACCCAAGGGTCGCCGCATCACTGTCACACACTGCCCAAAAGCCACGAGGTCATCCCTCCCTTGCGGAGTGGTTAGACCTAGTGAGGGATAGGAGGGAGCTCATTGGTGTGATGAGTAGAGGAGAGTGAGAGGTGATGAGAGGTTGTTCTGAAGTCTGTGAGAACAGTCATGTCTTGCGCTGTCGGATCCACAACAGCCTCTGTGAGTATGAGTGGTAGCATTCGGATAAGTTCAGTTTAGCAATGCCCATTTTAGCAAAAACGTGCAAATTTGTAACGTTTTAGCGATGAACATAAACGACAGGTCAATAGAAATATTTTTTGGCATATTTCGGGCACGTTTTAGCGATGGCATATTTTAGTGATCCCACGTTTTAGCGAGAAAACGTTTTATCCACATAACAAATGCCCATTATATTTTAGCAAACTGAAGGTCGATAACGGTGTTTACGCTTTGTGCGTTTACTGGAATGGCAGCTCAGGCAATTTTCCTTTTTAATTTCTCGCCCTTAAGAGTTTATGAAGTAATTTTTTCATGTGTAGATACAGTTTGCATGGTTTGCTCGACGTTACCTATGAGGAAATTCTTCCAGCATGGCTGTGTGGTTGTCATTAAGCATTGGGCAGCCATTAGCAGTACTCATGTATTATCGTGATTACTACATAATCCATTACGATCACCCAAGTGTTTGATGTGATAATTCTAGTTGAATTCATAAACTGGATTGCACCAGTTAGGTATTTTGAAATCACTTTTCTGTAACCATTTACTTACATATGTATACGAATCATTTATTGTGGTTCTTTATTATGTGATATATAAATACTGTATATTACCGATTAAGAGTCGCCCTCGAATTGTAGCCGCCCTTGAATAGTAGCTGCGGCTGAGACACCAAGAATACAGTATTTTTGCAAAAGTACGATACCTCACGAACGATGAATGTTCGTTCTTGACGTACCGACTTTGTTACATCAAACTAATGTAATAAACAAAAAACCAAAATTGTAATTGATGACAAAAATGGCAGTTTTGAATAAGAGCCGCGGCTCTTAATCGATAAAATACGGTATTAAATATTATAAGCATTTTTTGATGACAAATTAATAATAATTCTATGTTATTTTAGCGATCGTTCTCTTTAGCGAGCGAGTCATTATAGCGATTTATATGGTGCTAAAATAATTCAGTCGCTAAAGTGGACGTTCGCTAAAATGTCCTCGCTAATATTTAATCGCTAAAGTGTACCAGATTCGTTGCATT
This sequence comes from Strigamia acuminata, assembly GCA_949358305.1. Taxonomy (NCBI): domain Eukaryota; kingdom Metazoa; phylum Arthropoda; class Chilopoda; order Geophilomorpha; family Linotaeniidae; genus Strigamia; species Strigamia acuminata. The sequence continues at coordinate 60,976,080 of OX442314.1, read as the reverse complement.
GGCCATAGTATGGCGAAATATTAATGCTAACCTCCCTTTGTGTGACGAGTTGGTTGCTGGTGTGGCATGCCCAAGCGGCACTGCCAGCACTTCGGTAGACGAGAGACTCTGACCTCTAGACAAATGGATTAAAGGCCAACCATCCAACATGTATCCTACCTCAGGGGAACTGGTCTCCTAGCTGCCCTGGATAAGACCATGCCGTCATAATATGAATCAAAATCGAAGAAATATTGACTCTCAACATCGACTACGGACGCCGGATGCCTGATGCCTGACGTTTAGTTTTGGCAAAAAGGGAGAATCAGAGGCCTGACATCTTACAGTTACTCCGGGACAGTCAGGGGACTGATGCCTGACACCTGACGTGTAATTCATCCTGACCTATCCACATATTGCTACTTCCCACTTTGGAACATACAGCACAACTCTCCCACATTCATTCTTGATCTGACTCATTTAATTTTTTCCTGTTATTTGACAATAAGGCTTTTAAGAAAATATGAAAACATGAGTTGTTGCGATTGACACTATCCATTGTACCACAATCATCATATTGAAATTTTTTTACTGTATAATTTTACCCCAAATAGTAATATGGTAGTAAGTTATGTAATAAACTTACTGCAAATGTTTGGTTTGAAAAAAAATCACATCTAAAATTCTGTCAATCACAAATCGAGGTCGAGCCAAATGGAACTAATTAAAAGAAATTATTCTACTGTTTTTGAAAAAAAAGCAAACCATAGTTATCTCACTAGTATAGCAGCACACTGTAAAATTAGGCTTCAGCAAAGTATAGAGTTCTTTCGAAATTCTTCCAAATTGGCATGTCTGTGCTGATCCACAGTTTACACTTAATTTTGTTTTGGTATAAAGATTATGACTTTCATTATAGATTTTCGTGTATGTCCATGAAAACAGTTCAAAATTCTGTAATTTATACTTTGTAATAAATATTGTTATCATTCATGTATTATACGTATCCTGACCTTAATCTGTCGAGAATAGATGAGTGCGTAAAAAATATTTTGCCTGAATAAAATCAGATCTTGTAAATAGTAATCAAGCTCAGATCCGGCCTTCAGTATGGTTGCATCAGGAGTGATAAATAAAAGTAGTTTGTTTTCAATTTTAAGTTCGGCTAGATCAAGCTAGAAGTATTTTGGTTGAAAAATTAAATTTTTCTTTAAAACAGCCAAATATTATTCTTACTTTTTTTCTTTTATCAGTAATATACATTAACGATGACATATCTGCCACCGTCATCACAATTAGTCGGTAAGGAGTAAAATTAAAAGTATCTGGCATAACCTTCCAGTATTCTACTTGTAGTTCAATTTTCCCAATCAAATCATTATGAATCAATTGTAAAACACAGTTGAAGCCTGACGTTTGTAAAGATAAAATCATACAAATCATCAGAAATAAAATTATCACTTACCGTAATCCTTTACTGTGTAAATGAATAATATTCGCGTGGCATTTAAGATGTTTATGGTGTTCAATATTTGCAACGCATGTTTTTCACCGCAAGGATTGACAAATAACAGTTTTCGAGGATTGTTTTTTTCTGTTTGAAGAAACAGAATTATTACAAAATTTCCTATTGGATATTGGCTACTCTTACTTATTGTTAAATCAGCAGAATTTTCAGTCAACACTACCATCGTTAAAACAAAGACAACTACATGTCCAATAGACACCATAGTTACGGTATGCTAAATTTAAAAAAATTAAATCGAAATATCGATGTTAGTAAAACAAATCCTTCCAAATTCAGTTGGTTCAGTTTAATCATGACGTAAACTTTACGTCATAAAAGAAACTAAATAAAGTGATTAAAGCCATATCAGACTCCTTACATTGTATGCTGCTGCTTTCTCCAGACAATGGGTTTTCTTACCTTTAGACAATGACGACCTACGGTGAGAGGCACTCTGAACCTTAAAACGTTCACGAAACCACGAATCACTGGCTAGGTTGACGTAAAGACGCCAGGGAGGTGCTGCAACAAATTAACGATCAAAATGTCATGGCTTTTAGATTGAAAATTACTTTTGATTCAATTCGCGTGCAGAGTTCCAATTACAGATGTCGTCGTTGGTTATTATTTTTCTTTGAATTATTTAATTTTCCAATATTGTGTACAACGAATACGGCGACCAAAATCGTCCAGTTTTCAATGTTTTAGTTTTTTTTAAGTTACGCCAAAAGTTGGAAAAAGTTTGCCACATCATTCAGGTGTAAAAAGGTGTGAGCACTTGAAACCAAATAGAGTGAAAATTGTAGTGTAATGACAGTGTAGTGTGTTCGGTGTTTGGAGTGATTTGACATTGTTGATATTTTTGTTGTTTTTTGCTTTTTGTTTATTTTTTCAATTCTAAATTAATTTTTGTCTATTTTGTTAAATTGATTTTATTTAATGTTTCAACCACTTTTTTCTCCATTTATATCTGTTTTATATTTCCCTTAAAACATTCTTTGTATTTCGTTTCTAATCAGAAATCACCTTTTGTGTATATTGGGTTTTCAGAGATCTGGCGAAGTATCGTAGGTATGACACGTCGCAATACAGCATATCCGGTTAATGGCGTAGAGACGTGAGCGCGGAGGTTTTTCTCATCTGCCGAGAATTCGTTTAAATCTTTTGAATGTTTGCCCATCGAAAATTTATAATGTGAATATCGTGTAGATAAATGTCGATTAGATGTCATTACTGTAGTGTTGTAGAATCAATAACACTATTGTAGTCATCGGTGAAGTATACAGGGTGGAAGAAGTCTGTCACTCTACTAAATATTTCTGAAAGTGCTGACAATGCATCTAATCTAATGATAGTAAAGTATTAAAGTTGGGTGGGACAATTTTTTGGTGACCCCAAATTTGAGCTCGGGATGTTCCTTCAAGGTCATTGGAAAATTATCTTGGAAACTGTTAGAGATAGTCAGAAATTTCCAATTGTAAACTTATTTAGTCTAGTACTAAAAATTTTTAAGAAATTCGCAATTTCCTAAAGTAGACAAAAGTCAAAAGCTAATTTATGGAAAAATGGCCAAAATAAAAAATATGTCAAAAACGTGCTGAGTAGACATTAAATGACCTAAAAAGTCGATTCCCCCAGTTGAAATTTGCATATCTGGCACCATTGCAGAGGTATGGGCAGAAAACTGTGTTGTAATATGAGATTCTGTGATTACATATTTGTAAGAGCGCCACCTGGTGCTCAGCGTCTTTAACATTTGAAATAAATTGTAACGGGACTTCCGTAGTAACCCTTATACTGTGTGGTCAAGTTTTTGTGTCTTCCAACATCAATCTTTTCCAATCCTTAAAATTACAACAGGTTATGGGTCCAGAAACGTTTTAAATACTGCGCGCTGACTGCATATATCGCTAAGGTGACTTTTCTCGATTGTTGAAAGTTTTTATAACAAGAAACTTTGTGGAAAATTGCGGAACATTTGCGGAACACGTGGAAACAAAGTTTGGATTTGAATTTCGAATACTATGGCAAACGTGCAACCAGAACCAACAAAAATTAGTCACGGAATGCATTCAATTCATCATATTCAGATGTTGGAGGGAATTTCGAACTACAATAGCTGGAAATTCTGAGATGGAAATGCAGCTATATAGTGCGAGAGAGTTTGTGGGAGTATGTTGCTGCAACAAAGAGTCGACTCGCGCTGGCCACGATTGCGCTCGGAGTTCAGGAGACATGTGTACCAGGAAGTGCGAGGCTTCAAAACTGCAAGAGAAGCGTGGGATAATTTGGGTAAACTTTACCAAAATAAAAGTTTAAGGAGCCAAGTTTCGCTTCTGACGGACCTGATTAACATCAAATTCGAGGAATGCAAGGACATGGGGGAGTATATTGCACGAAAAGTGACGATTGGCCAACAGTTAACCGACATTGGATACAAGGTAGACGATAAAATGATGGCGGCGATGTTACTTGCAACTTTGCCCGAAGAATTTAAGGCAATGATAATGGCAATTGAGAACTGTGGGACAGATATTACGGCGGAATACGTCAAAGTGCGACTTTTACAAGAGTCACAGCGCCGGGAAAAAGAAGTTACGAGCACCGCATTCAGTTCGAGCACTGGAAACAATGGATGTGCCAATTCGGGCACTGGAGGCCATGGGCGTGTGCAACGTAACGATGGCGGCGATTTGTCACATATAAAATGCTTCAGGTGTCCAAGAAGGAGGCGGAATCAGAAAAAGACAGATCTGTTGGCAAGGTATACTTCACAGCAGTCGTTTCCATGGCAGCATTGATGGCAAAATCTTAGGATGCGCGAACAGTTTGGCGATTTGGAGAAGGCGCCGAAAATTAAGGTGCACACTGCGAACGGTGGCATATTGTATGTAGAACACACAGGGACTGTTGCATTAGCCGTTCGAATAAACGGGAAACCAGAAATGGTAAACTTTAAAAATGTGTATCTTGTTCCGGGCGTAGAGGCGAATTTGCTGTCCTTGCGGCAACTTGAGAAAAAAGGTGCAGATGTTCGATTTCGAAATGGACGGTGTGAAATACACAAGTATGGTGATTTATTTTTTGCTCTGTTGTCCAAGCACGATGAATTGTATCGACTGGAGGCGTGGAGTGGTGTGGTGCCCGACATCAGTTATTTTCGGACTTTTGGTTGTGATGCGCACATTCATGTCCCAACGGAAAAACGTAAAAAGTGGGACGCAAAGAGCAAATAGTTAACTTTTGTGGGATATTGCGACACGACAAAAGGATATAGACTGATTGATACCACGCCGACCCAATATTCATTCCCAACCAAATTATTAATCCATTTTTGGATTTTTCAGTGTCGATCGAGAGCAATGGCGATGTTTTGGCGCCATTAGTAACAGAAAACGAAGAAATTGTCGAGCCCCCAGATCCGGATCCATGTTGCGATGAAATACAAGTCGCGGACAATAATGGATCCAATCGATTTAGCAGAAGCGATCGATCTTGTCATTTCCGACTCGGAGGATGAGGCTGAAATTGTGGTCAAACCTGGAGTGAAGGAGGGACGTCCAAAACGAAACTGCGGACCTCCTCATCGAAATCCTGCTGAAGATTATGTCTTCCAGGCGGCAATGGAGCTATTCAGCGACGACCCCGACTCGTACAATGAAGCAATGTAAAGACCGGACGCAGACCAACGGCAGACAGCTTTGGAGCAAGAACTGGATTCACTCGACAAATGTGGCACTTGGGAACTTGTGGATCTGCCTGCTGGACGAAAACCAATTACGTGCCGATGAGTGTTTTGAATTAAGACGACAGCAGATGGGGCGCCAGAACGATATAAAGCCAGACTAGTTGCACGTGGATGCTCACATATAAGTGGCATAGATTATGATGAGACTTTCTCTTCTTTTGTGCGATACACCACCCTGCGGATGCTCTTGGCAATGGCAGCTGCAAATGACTGGGACATTGACCAGATGGACGCGGTCACAGCCTTTCTCCACGGACAGTTGAAGGAAGAAATATTTATGAAGCAACCCGAAGGACTCAAGCAGACACCAAGCACCAAAAACAAATATTGTCGTTTGAAAAAAGCGCTGTACAGGCTGAAACAAGCTGGACGAGCATGGAATGAACTTCTCGACAAGGGCCTTTTGGATATTGGGCTTACACGCTCTGACTTTGATTGTTGTGTTTAACTTATTTCCTACGAGAGAAGGGAGGGCTTGTTATTTTTGCTGTGTATGTCGACGATTTGCTCATCTTCTCGAGCGTTTTCGAGCTCAAACAACGAGTGAAAGATGCACTTTCATCGAAATTCCACATGAAAGACTTCGGAGAAGCCCACTATTGCCTTGGAATCAAGTTTACATGGGACAGAGCCAAGAGAACGATTAGTTTGGATCAATCTGGATACATCAAGAAGATGCTGGTACTATTTGGAATGCCAGATTGCAACCCCATTTCGACGCCGATTGATTCTACCGTCAAGCTCCTCAGCTCCATGGTCCCGAAGAATGCTCGAGAGAGGGGGGAAATGAGCAAGGTGCCTTACCAAGAAGCAGTTGGCAGCCTTTTATATGCTGCCACAAGACCTGACATAGCCCAAGCTGTGGGAGTCGTGAGCAGGTTTAATGCAAACTTCGGACAACAACATTGGATAACTGTCAAAAGAATTATGAGATACTTGAAGGGGACAATGGACATGAAGCTGAAGTATGGCACCTCACAGGATTCAAGGATATATGGCTACACCGACGCGGACCACGCAGGTTGTTTAGACTAGGCTTGTTAACGGATCGGATCAGATGCCGATTCTGGCCAACCCGCATCCGATCCGAAAGTAGTGCGGATCGGAAAATGCGGATCCGATCCGATCCGCAAGCCCAGATCGGCCGATCTGATCCGATCCGCAATCAATCCGCGGATTGCGGATCAATTGCGGATGGATTTTTTTTTTCTAGTGCCAGCGCACTTTTTAATACAGTTGTTCGTGATCGTGTTCATGACTAAATTTACCCATCAAACCCCAAAAGCATGGTAAATTTAGTCACCAACACGATCACGAACTATTCAGAAATCTGCGGACAGATCCGAAAAATCCGCAATTTTTTTTAAAGTGTTTTTTTCTATTGTTATTATTGATGAATAAATAAAGTAAAGTAAAGTAAATCAGAATTTTTTTTAAATTGTTATATGTGAAATAAAATAATTATAATTATAATTTGGTAATCACTAATTACATTACCTTACTTAAGGGCCGGCAGCGCGCATGCGAATTTTACCCAGTGCAATAAAGCACCGGCGCACTTTTTAATAGTTCATGATCGTGTTCGTGACTAAATTTACCCATGGTCACGACACGATCACGAATTATTAAAAAGTGCGCTAGTGCTTCATTGCATCAAAAAACGGGTGTGCTACAGTGAAGCACTGGGTAAAACGTCAGGTGTCAGGTGTCAGGCACCCGACTTTTTCCAACTAACTGTCAGGCGTTGGGGGCCTGACGCTTGACACCTGAAACCCTACGCCTGACAGTTAGTTGGGAAAAGTCAGGTGTCTGACACCTGACACGCGACACCTGACACCTGACGTTTAGTTTTGGTGAGAAGGGAGATTCAGACGCCTGACGCCTGACAGTTAGTCTAGAATAGTCAGGTGCCTGACACCTGATGCCTGACGTTTAGTCTATCCCGTAAAATTCGCATGCGCGCTGCCGGCCCCGAGGTAATGTAATTAGTGATTACCAAATTATAATTACAATCATTTTATTTCAAATAAAAAAATTCTGGTTTACTTTACTTTACTTTATTTTACAATACAATCAAGAAAACAATAGAAAAAAACAGTTTAAAAAAAAATGGCGGATTGTTCGGATCAGTTCGCGGATTTGCCCAATCCGATCCACGGATTGATGGCTCGGATTGGTCACCCGTCCGATCCGCAACCGGATCTGCAGGCGGATCAGTCGAAAAAATCCGCATCCGATCTGAGCGGATCGGATTCGCGGATTGGCGGATCAGGCGGGTCGAATTAACAGGCTTAGTTTAGACACACAAAGATCAACAACTGGATACGTATTGTCACGCGGTTGAGTTGCGTCGTCTGCCGACCAGCTCAAACCAGCTCTAGAATTAAAGAAGTTATCAAAAGCTATCACTAGACAGCATCCGTGATGGTGACATCACGGGCTGGTCAATCTGGATTAAACTCAGGGGGGTGACTCTAGTATAAAAGAGCCACTTTGGCTCTTAGAGCTCAGTCCATCCCGGGCTTCTAAACAGTTAGCACCAGCCAGCAAATGGCATGGTGTGATTGTTTCCCTCCAAATTGAATCAAAGTGTTAATCATATCTTTAGAGTATCTTATTAGGTTTAGTTTAGATTTAGTTTCACATTTTGTATTTATGATTTAAGTGTTTTTGATTTAAAGAATAAAGACACTGTATTGTTTTCAATCTTAAACTCTGGCTTTGTTTCATTTCACTCTTAGTTAGCTGAGCTTAACTCAGCAATCTAGTAGAATAAAGTAAAGTCTAAATTACGTGGTCATCATTGGCCATTTGGCCACGTAACAGTATTCATATGCACGGGAGCGGCCATAAGTTGGTCTAGCAAGCGACAACCAACCGTAGCTGAATCCACGACCGAGGCAGAATACATGTCACTTTCAATGTCCTCAAAAGAAGCTGTATGGTTGAAGAGAGCCATCACCGAGCTGAAATTGGCTAACTTTAAAAAACCCTTGACCATACACTCCGACAACCAAGGTGCATTAAAGCTTTCTAAAAATGCAGTGTACCGTCAGCGGACGAAGCACATCAATATAAAACACCATTTTGTTCGCGAGATCATCAAAAATGGGCACATTGATGTGAAGTTCATTGGAACAGAAGACATGGTCGCCGATGTCCTTACCAAAGGACTTCCAAAAGAAAAGCACAAGTGGTGTACTGGTAAAATGGGATTGTTCATTTCATAATACTTTTATGTACACCTTTTTAAACCTTTTATTGCGTTATTTTTTGCCTGTCATCAAAGAGTGGGAGTGTTGTAATATGAGATTATGTGATGACATATTTGTAAGAGCGCCACCTGGTGCTCGGGATCTTTAACGTTTGAAATAAATTGTAACGGGACTTTTGTAGTAACCCTTATACCGTGTGGTCAAGTTTTTGTGTCTTCCAACATCAATCTTTCCCAATCCTTAAAATTACAACAAACTGAGTTTTTGAAAAGAAAAAGTTGTCAAAAAACTCAGTTTTCTGCCAAATATGCCAGATGTGCAAATTCCAACTGGGGGAATCGACTTTTTAGGTCATTTTATGTCTAATCAGCACGTTTTTGGCATATTTTTGGCATATTTTTAATATAACTGGGGGAAATTTTGGTGGTAATCTTATTGTGTGTGTTGCGTCCAGCGTCCTGTGGCCCTCCCCTGACCATGTGGCATCAGTCCGAACACTCACATCAGTACAAAAACAGTTTCCGAGATTTTAATTTATACAAAGATTCGTAACTTTTGGTTTTTATTGTTTAATATGTATATTTATTGTTAAGTGTTGTGGAAAGCTGTTTTCGGTGCAAAGATGAGTCTTTCGATAGTTTATCAACTTAACTAGTTGTTTTAAAAAAATTTCAAAAGATTTGAAGTAAACTTTTAAAATAATATTTAAATTTGATGAACAGATGCAGTATCTTTTCTTAAGATTGAACTAAATGACTCAACCATGAAATAAACATAGGTTTGACCTATTAAAATGAAATGAAAACAAAAAAAAATCGACTAAAAATACGTATTAACCATAAAATTTCATTTTAATTTCATTTTAATTTTTATTCAGAAAGTGAAGTTTTGGATATTTTTTGTTGTTGAGGTTTTTGCATTTGTCTTGACGATTTACTCTCTGATTATTTGATTGTAGTTATAAAGATGCAGTCAATATATATGTATCTACGACAGCTTTCCATGGCGTTAATATTAACTTTTATGTTTTGGTGTTTCTATGGATTAGGTAACATTGGATCGATTATTTTCGACAATTCTGTGCATTTAATGCATATTTGCTACTAGAAAGTGGGTTTACGTGCATCTAAAAATTATTTTTCACCTAAAAAATATTTACATGACTAAAAATGCATTTTATGTCAACAAAGTGTATTTAATTGTATTAAACATGCATTTTTACTGTAAAGTGCCTAAACTTTTATTTTAACCAAAGAAAAAACATACATTTTTGTACTTTTACAACGAAAAAATATATTTATGTGCATCTTGTCGCCTATATTATCTTTAACAATCGAATTACTCATGTATTAGCATTGTGTGCAAACAATTTCATGGTACAAACAGCAGTGAGAAAAAAGCCATGGTTGACCCTGCAAAATTAATGAGAAATAAATAAATCACATATCAATATTCAAACCACAGAAGCATTGCAGTGAAGTGCTGCCCATCCAGTGGTATCTCTTATATTCTTACGGTATGTCATAGTATTAAAATGGGAATTAAAATAATGACAAAAACATCGATTCAACTCGTTACTGTCGTTTGTAAATTCGTCCATGTTTTTAACTAATTTCCTCCAAAAACAACCGACGAGGATCGACACGTTCGCCGGACGGCGCACAAACACGTTCCGCGGGCGACATTTCAACGTTTTCGGCTTCAAAAATCCTCACAACGTCGACCAACGAGTGTTAAACGATCATACGGAGCGACCAGAACGATTAATCGATTGTTTATCTAAAAAAAACACTGATTTCTGATTGGATTTCAGCATTCCGCTGCGCAAAACGAATCAAACTCGTCACAAATCGATCACACCCGGACAAATCACTACCGAATACGTCATCAACCAATCAAAAACCGCCACGTGACCAATTCACACTTATATAAGACTTCGCAATTATCAAAAACCACCTACTTTGTCACGAAGATTAAATCATCACAAGGAACCAAAATGGCGGACCCAAGCAAAAGCAAATTATCGGCGCTGGCAAAAGAATTCGTGCCCGGCCCTCCGCCGACCGCGGAAGAACTTCGCGACCGCAAACTACTCGCGGAAGTGGACAAAATGATGACGATTCTATCGGGGGACCCGGCGATATTCAACCTCTACAAAGGCGTGTGTTTGGACCGACTGAAGCAACTCCTGGGCAACGAAAAACTATTTCGCGCCGCCGTCTCCATCATCCTCGACAGATGCATCATGGAGCCGTCCCTCCGGTACAATGGCGCCCGCTTGTGTCATTTTATCGCACTCGATTTAAACCTCGTTTTCCTCGAGCTACTGCGCGCAAAATGCCGCGACGAAATCGAGCGAAGCGGGACGACGCTGCGCACGAATTTGACCCGATTCCACGGACTCGTTTACTTCTTCGGGGAACTCCTGTGCAGTTTCACGCTTTATCAGGAACTCAAGTCGACGTATTTCGGCAACTCCGTGTGCCATTTGTTGACGTTGTTGATCGGGATTCCGACGGAGGAGAATTTGAAGTGCGTCGGGAACGTGTTGAAACTCGTCGGCGCGGTCATGATGGACGAATTCGTGGTCGGGGCGGAGAGAGAGAATTGTTTCGACCGAGTGCTGCTGAATTTGAGGTGCGTTTTGAACGACGAGAATAATTCTATTAGCGTGTTGCGCAGGGAGGTTTTGTTGGGAGTGCTGGAGCTGCGGAACTCGAATTGGGGCCGGGACGAGCAGGACGATGCGGCGTGTGGGAATTCGGAGGTTTACGAGCGGGAAACGCGCGAAGAGTTGCAGTTTTTGAATACTTATGTGCATAATCCGACGATGGACGACGAGGGAATGACAGAGGAGATGGTCGGCGCCTACAGGACGTTTCTGAGTTGGTGATGGGAAGAAACGGGCAGGATTTGGTCGTGTTTATTTATTTTTTTAATAGTTTGGTGTGTATTTCGATTATTTTTTGTAATTTTTGTAGTTTTTGGCTTTTTTTTTTGTTTGAATTTATTTTTGGAATATTGATTGTTTTGATTTTGTAAATTTTTCTTTTTTTTCTTTTGTAAATTGTGATTTTTTTTGATTTTGTAAATTGTGATTTTTTTTGATTTTGTAAATTTTGATTTTTTTGATTTTGTAAATTTTTATTTTTATTTATTTGTTTATTTTGATTTTGTAGATTTTTATTTTTATTTATTTGTTTATCGCTTTTGTTTGTTTGTTTTATTTTTTTTGTCGCTGAAAAATCTCTAATATTCATTATTTAAAAATACTAAAATTCAGCATATTTGTGAAGGTTTTAAAATAAAAAATGTACTCCGTAGCTAATATTCATTTAAAAATTTTATTTATTTATTACGAAATTGATCAAAATTGGAAGAAAAGAGAAAAAAACAATTGTTTTTGAAAACAATTTCAAGTCCTTGTTCAATAGTTAAAAATATTAATTCAAAATTATAAAGTCTCCTTTGCACAATTCAACCATGAACCAAGGTTCACATGGATATTTATCCACCTGTTCAGAGCGTCGTTGATATCACGACTGGCCGTCCATCTTTATGACGTCAAAAACTGCAATTGGGGTGTCTTTACAGCTCTTTAATATAATATCCGAATTTTTTCAACTCGGAAAATTGTCCGTTGAGTTTCCTAAGCATTTATTTGTTTTGTTTTGCTTTTGAAGCATTGTGTAATGCGTATATTTCATCATCCGGTTTGGTTGCTTTTTTGGTGTATTTAAAATTCGCATTTTACGATTTTCTTTTAGCTCGCTAGATGGCGGGAGTGTGCTCCGTTCCGAGCCAATCACGGCTCAAGCAAGTGTTATCGGCAGCCAGGGGGTGTTACTCAGGCAGACTCAGACTTAGTGCGTCAGCCTTGGAGCGTCAACCAATCAGCACGACCCACTGGGGTCAACGTCACGACGATGATAACGATAGTTTACTATGCCTGCGCGCGCCTCATTTTTCACACAAAATTGTTGTCTCAGAACGTTGTGCTACTTGATTTGTGGAATTAAGGAAATTAAATGAAGGCAGTTTTTCTTTTTTCATCAAATATTTATTCCAAATCAAATATCAAATATTTATCAAATATTTTTTTTATTTATTTTTTTATTTATTTTATTCGATGTGAAAAAGACTTTAAAGTCAAAGCTGCTGCAATGTTTTCAGTTGCCCAGTTCACTCGTTTTCCTCCATTAAGGAGACTTCGGATTTGACCCTTGGTGAATACACGTTTTAAAATTGCAGTAAATTTGTCCTTGAATACCCCATGCTCATTTCTTCTTGATCTTAATGGATTTCTCAATTTCGATTTCCGTAATTGTACATTTAACGATTGGATGCGCTGTTTGTTTCCTGTAATAAATTAAAAAAAATTAAAATGTGATTTTTATAAAAAAGTAGTGATGGTTACTCTTCTTGCTAATGCTTAATTCCTTCTCCAAAAGCGCCTTCATCTCGGTATCAATGATTGCTTCTTGTTCTAAGAGTTTGGTTTTGTTGTACAGGTGTTTCTTTTCTGCTTTCCACTGTTTCTTTTCCGCTTCACACTCTTTACTTTTTTCTTCAAACTGAGCAAATCTTACATCTTCTATATCGACACTACAACCCTTATCATAGTGAGTTTTCTTCGGTGAAATTTGCTGAATGTGTTCTAGTGCTCGCTTTCGTACACACCTAGCCTCATATCGCTTTATTCTACCTGTTAAAAAAATTTAAGTTTAATTTTAATTCAAACTATATATTTTTTTCACTATAATATTGCTTACATTGATTATCAGGTGGTGTAATTGGTGAGAGGGCTGATGGTTGAGGAGACAGCTGATCTGTAGTTGTCTTTTCTGTTGTTATTTCCATCGTATCACTCGAAGTTATAGTTGACTCTAAAAAGATGTAAAATATTCTTTTTGTTTATTAAAATTCATATTATGTTTATATTTAATTTATTCCATTTTCTTCATATTTCTTTCATATATTTATTTCATGTCCTAAATTTCTTACCAGGAGCTTTTTTTGTTAAATGCTCAGTGGGTACAGCAGTGCGCTTTAAGGTTTTCACATATGGGATATTCAGCATTTCATTCACAGAATTTAATTGAAAAGCATCAGGAGGAAAATGAACAGAGCATATTCTCGCATTTTTTTCCTTAAATTTGTCTTTTCTCTTGCATCGTGCAACCCATAAGCGGCAAAGTGCTGGATTATCCACTGGAAATACATGGTAAGAAATCTTTTGCCCTTTTGTTTTTCTTGCGTAATTGCCACATACAGCTACAGCACAGTTGGCCATTTTCCTGTAAAATATATAAGGAATATGAAATTAAAATCACAAGCAATATTATCTAAATTCTTAGATAAAATATTTTTATTTTTATTTTTTTGTTTTTATTTTTCTTTTTTTTCTTATATTTTACACAATTCTTATATTTTACACAATTCTTATGATATTTTACACAATTCTTATAATATTTTACGCAATTCTTATAATATTTTACACAATTCGTATGATATTTTACCTTGGATTGTAAATAAAGGTTCCAAAACTTGTTGCAACTCGTTGTTTCAGCTGGAGATGTAAACAAGGTCAAAGGTATCTATCCTCGTGGTGACGACACAGCCATCGGCACAAATCACATGACCATTTGGAAACGACCAAAAGTAGTGACGTCATAACTCAGAATGTCCCGGGCTGCGGTACCTTGTTATATAGTTACCTTGTCGGCAGCCATTTTCACGATGGATGCCGTTGTTCGTTTTTGCTGCTGTCGTTCTCCTTGGCTTTCGCAGGTTTGTTTGGTTTATTCATCTGATAATTCCTGTATAGATTCTAGCAATGTGCAGTCGTTCTCACTTAGTATTGTAGGCCTGCACTCAATGTGGAGTGTAGCATCAGTGGCGGATCTAGCACCCGGCTATTGGGGCTTGAGCCCCGGGCCCCCAAATTCTAGGGGGCCCCCGAGACTCTGGGCCATGTACTAAAAAAAAAAAAAGGAGAAGAAGAAGAAAGGTTGCTATTAAAAATTTTGCGAAAGGGGCCCCCGAAAAGTTAGATCCGCCCCTGTGTAGCATTTACCAAAAGTGACTTTGAATGACAAATGAACATGAAAAGCGAGTTGTTGGCCATTGCTTGGAATACGGGTAGCTCAAATGCCCACAACATTTTTATTTGTTTTATATTCAGTCATTTCGCTGCAGGTTGAAGTTGAATTTGGATTTTTTTATTTTTTTTTATTTTTTGTTTTTCATTTTCGGGGTTAATTAGCAGAGTAGAAGCTGAAATGCATGCAGTTTTCTCATTTTTCATAACACTGGTTGGTGTATTTTGAAAGGTGGTGGTTGGTACAAATTAAATTCCAGCATGGGAGTTGTTCTCACCTGGTATTGTTGGCTTGCACTCAATGTGTGAGTGTAGCATGACCAAATAATTATAATTTTGAAGAATTCTATAGAGTTCGGGTCCCTTGTCCCGTAGTTGGATTGGGTAATTGATGCTCTTCAGTCTGAAAAAATTAAAAAAAAATTGAAAAATAAGAAAAATGAATAGAAAAAATTGAAAAATTGTAAAAATGAATAGAAAAAATTGAAAAATTGTAAAAATGAATAGAAAAAATTGAAAAATTATAAAAAAAACAAGCAGGGATTTGTAATGCAGGGAAGCATTACATATTAGACTTCTAAACCCTGTCTCTCTGTCCCTAAATAAAACACCAAAATAAAAGAAAATAAAGTAAATAAATACAAAATAAAATTTTTGGCCAAAATAAAGCAACAACAAACATTATTAAGAATGTTGTAAACAACACATGGCAACCATTGGCTGATTCGGGGGCCAAAAAATTTTCCAGTTAAAGTCCACAGAAGTTCTGTGGAAATTAGGACATTTCGGCTGCATTTGAGTACTCAAACGCGGCCGAAATGTCCTGAAGTTTGCGTCCAAAATAACTTCGAAGCAATTTCACACACTCGGCCGCAGAAATTAGGACATTTCGGCCGCGTTTGAGTACTCGAATGCAACCGAGTGTCTAAATTCTGGAGGACTGAAAATCAAGAAAACTTAATTAGATGTTCGTTAGAATTCGCGTACACGAACGTACGGGTGACACAACACATACGTCTAATTTGGTGTAAATTTCCCCTTCGGTCGCCGATCGTAATGCTACTTTTTTTCGACCAAATAAAAAAGAAATATATACAGGCTGGTGCAGATTTCGATTTGGAATCGAATGAGCCTAGTTTCAAAATTTATAAACCTAGTTTTGATATAGAAAATAGTATTTTACATATCGCGACGAAGATTTCATGGATCACGGGATCCGCCAGGTGCCGCTAGTACAATATTACAACTTCCGGTGCAGGACGGAAGTAGTATTATTAGACGGCTAAAAGTGCATTAAAACCGGTTTATTAATTCAACCGGAGGTCCGAGAAATCTGAAAATACCTTACAATACTAATATAAGTATGCTGAATTTAATGCCGTTGTCCGTTTGGCTCTAGCTGCTATAGTTTTTGTGGAATCGTTGACGACGGACGGACAGACAGACATGACCGTTTCATGAGACTTTCTAAACATCAGGTTTAGAAGTCTAATGCCTAGTTCACACTTGAACCACTTATGTAGAAGTTCTGACTTTTAGAAAGTCTAATTTCTACAAGTGTGAATGATCTATTTTTAGACTGTTCACACTTGTTCACTAGTTATGTAGAAATCAGTGACGTTTTTTACTTGATTATTTGAGTCTGGAAAAATGGTAGATAATTTGTTTATGTCTGGTAAAATGTTATCCACTGAAAGGTAGGGGTTTGCTTTTCTAATCGTAGCTAATGATCCATTAAAGGTAGAAACTTCTACTTTTTTTTAAATGAAAGAGGGATGCCAGTTTAGTAAACCGACATATTTTTTAAATTAGTTTTCCGTAATAAAAGTTGACAAATTTTGGGCCGAAACGAAAATTCACGATCTTGTTTACACTCTATCTGTACGACCGAAACGCATTTTCGTTCGTATTTAACGAACCATTAGGGCTAGAAAGAAATAGTTTTCTTTAAAAGAAAGCTTATTTTTTTCTCTACGTTTTGATATGTTTTATTAATTTTTACATGCTTTTGAAAGTACTTGATTTTGATGCCGAAAGTAGCAATAAAAATTGATTTGGCATCCATTTTATTTTTGGGATTTTGCTACAATCAGTCACATGACAGAATGGGGGCGGGACTTACAGTTGTGACGTCAGGTTGTAGAAGTCACTTCTACAACTTCAAGTTGTAGAAGTGTCGCCATTTTGTTCCGAGTTTTAGAAAAACTGGAACAAGTGTGAACACACGACTTTCTAAAAGTGGGCGGGTTATGTACATAAGTGGTTCAAGTGTGAACGGGGCATAAAAGAAATGACATGGTTCATGTTCTTGTTTAAGTGCTTTGGACTACGATGTCAGCCGAGTTTGCTTTATCTTGGACACGACATAATGCATTCCATGGTCATCATAAAATAACTGTAGTACATCACAGGAAAGCCTATTTGAGATTTTTAAAATTTCTTTAAAACTTTTGAAAGTATTCTAAACTGTCATCAAATTTTCTTAGGTTATCACGAAATTTTCGGAAGAAACACCTTTATTTGCTGGTTTGATGTGCTCGAAGATTTTTTTATTTAATTTTAATTATTTATTTTGTCGGTAGGTGGAGACAGTCGGGACCAAACCACCATAAACTCACGTTGTTAATGGCAGAGAAGGAGTGATGAAGCTTTGAAGCATGGTTGAACGATGTCAGATGCCAGTGGGCGGGAGTTACTTCACTGGAAATCAATCCAGTTGAAACGGTAAGAGAGACTTTTATATTTCCTCTGTCATGATTGATCCTTCCTTTATTTCTTAAAACAATTCAACGCGGATTAGACATTAAGCCAGAGACCTACAGACTGATTAAACTGATACTTGTTACTGTGCAACTGCCAGTCTTAGCAAGTTTTAGCCTAAGTTAAAAAAAAAATTTTATTGCAATTTTGACAATTTTCTCACATTTTTTGTTTTAGTGCTAGTTGTTAATTTATTTTTGTTTTTAACTTTTATTTGAAATTTTGGAGCAGTACATTGCCAGCCTTATAACTTTCAGCCTTTTTGATTTTAGCCTTTTATGTATTTCCTAAGTTCCAATCCAGCCTGTTTGGATTTGGCCTTTTATAATAGTGATTAAATTAAAAAAATATTTATAATTTGCCTGTTTATTTGTTTGCCAGCCTTATTTTGCCAGCCTTATATTTGCCGGCCTTTTGTTTGCCGGCCTTATATTTGCCGGCCCTTTTTATTCCAGCCTTTTCTCATCATGAACGTCGCACGAACGTCGCAATCACCTGTTGGCCAAGCAGGTCGATTCCATTGGTTTGATGAGTCTTATAACGCAGTCTTCTCGTATCTGCACGGGATCTTGGTTGGTTTGCAGCCAGGGTCCACCTTTATGACGGATTTCGAGTTGGCCATGTACGTCCAGTTGGAAGTGCGGTTTGTGTCGTGTAAAGTAGTGCATTGTTTCTTCCGCAGATATGTAGATTTGTAGATATGTAGAAATAATTTTTTTAAGAACAGATCTAGACTAATTAGATGGTTCTCTACAACTTTGTAATTGGAAATTTTGCTCTAACCTGATTGGTTTAGAAGTTAGCAAGTGAATGACCTTGAAAATGACCTTTGAAGTCAAATTTGAGGATCCCATCAGATTCGCAATGAAAGATTTCCCCTATGAGTTTTTCTTCAGTTTTTTGATATCTCAAGTATTTTGGAAATTACTTGGGGAGGTTCAGACTTTGGGGACACCCTGTATATTCAAATAGGCTTGTACGCCACCTTACTGAACAATATCACAAACAAAATCGCAACATTAAACTGTAAGAAACAAAGACAATATTACAGGATGAAAAGTTAATTTATTATTGGACGGACAGTGTTCGTCAGTTTGACCAAAATATAATACTACGACAACTATAATTTATGAAGTTACAATAATCACAAAAAGTTTAACAGCATCAGAATAACATCAGAATGTGGACAAAAGAGAAAAACAATCGTACTAATAGCTTCAGTAATTAAAAACAAAGTATCACACAGTAGAACTTGTACAGTAGAACAATATTTTGCATCAAAACAATACATCAAATTGTAAAGTCAGCTTGACAGAATTTGCAAATTTATAGAAGTGGTATACATCTAAATTCAGATAGTTCTAAAATGCATAAATCTCAATTTAATAGAATGATTTAACATTGTTGGGTGTGGCTACATCTTTATAGAGATTAAAGTTAACTGCTACTTGCATGCAGACAATTGTTTGTAAGACTCTAAGTATCAACGTGCTGTACAATTTTTATGTCCGCCCCGTTGATAAATCCTTTATATCTGTGCAAACTAAAAATCAGTATTTTCTGTTTGCAGGATGCGTCTCATACGTCTTGCCGCTCTGTGCAGTTGCACTGCTCGCCTCGATTGTGTCTTCTGCCAGCCCTGGTAACGCGCATAAACGAATTCTACAAGCAATGTCATCACTGAGATCAGAACGGCTCCAACGATGATCAGAAAAGCTGTAACCACGTGATGAATAGAGATTGGTTTCTCTATCTGATCATCTCTACCACACATTGTTGTTTCAAGTTTAAGCATTCTTTTTTTGTTTATAGTGGCTAAAATTCCACTTTCTTTTAACTTGAGAATTCTGAAATAATATGAAAATAATTATTCAGTATATGTAAGTTCATTTTTCGGCACAGTGTAATAGATTAACATGCATTGGGCCTGCTTCTTGTCCCCTACCCCCCCTTTTTCCTTCTACAATTTCTGAGACTAAATTTGTCGGCATCTTCTTGTCTCTCCCTTTTCGAAGTTGCAAAGTAAGACTCCTCCAACCTACTATTACTGCTGCCAGTTGTCAACTTATAGTTTGTAATCATGAAACCTTGGACTACTAACAGTGTCTATCCAAAATGAGATCCCCATTGTTCTCTGAATGCTTGAATATAATCTTACGCATATCATACTTACTTCTGATTAATTATCTCTACATGCTTTGATCCTCGTCTGAATGCTAAGTATCCTGGATGAGGTATAGGAATTCTTTTAGTACTGAACATGCAAGAATTAATTTCACTTTGCCAAAGTGGAAGGCTTCGTAGATATTGGTATCTTTCAATATAAGCATTGTTTCCAGACAACAGCAGTTGTGTCATTTCGGAGTTAGTAGAAATGTTTCCTTTATTAACGCTTTTTTCCATTCGTTCCCAGATTTTCTGCTTAAGATTTGTGTTTGTCTTCTGAAATTTAAAATAGAATATTTTACTACACTAAATAATCACAAGACGAATTTTACTCTCTTCAACAATCCGTAATGAGATTACCATAATGTCATGATACACAAAAAAGTTTCCACTAGCAAACAAGTTGACTTTGTCATCGAGTAGTAATTCGTGAATGTCGTTGTATCGATCTTTAGTTGGAGCGACAGTCAATGACGTGTATAATACAGCATCGAAACACATAAAGATCAACATCACAAAGATATTTTTTATTTGAGTTGCTATACAAACTGAAAAAAAAAAGTTCAGACGTTAACTTGACAATTTTCAAAAATTCTCTCTAACTTAGCTTGGAGTATGGAATTTTTACGCTGAAATTGCATGGTTTAAATGGTTCAAATAATGACTGAATTGCATTTGTGCATTCGCTAGACTAAATAATTGTGAGTGGCAGTCAGTCGCCTCATGGCTTGGGGAGGACAAATATACATCAAATGACCATAACGTATTATACAAATATGTTCAGGAGTCTGCTTGTTACTGACGCAATGACTAATAGCTAACCTGGGTACAATTACCATGAATATCAGTCACTAATACTCCCAAATCTGTTTTTACTGTATTTTTTTTTTCATATCTAGAAAAATTATCAAATCTGTTTTCATTGCTATAAATTATTGGTGCACTAATTTTACTGGGTTTTGGATTGAAAAAACTGAATCCGGCACTACTTTTTCAGCACTATTTAATCTGAAGACTAGCACAATTTTTGCTAATTCCAGCACTAATGTGTAAAATGATTTCCTGGTGGTTTGCTTATGTTTTCTGGACGATTTGTGACGTTTTTCAAACCCTTTCACTACGTTTTTGCGATGTGACGACAATGGAGTAAATATTACCAATGTGATATAAATTTCAAGAATAAATTTTAACCAATTTTCTACAAAATATTCATGGGATTTCCCTTGTTTGTTGCCAAATAATCTGGAACCAATCATTTATTTCTCCAGGTACAGTCTCTTTTAACTCGTTTATTTTTCTTTTCTGGAATGTATCTACAGTGTAAAACAGAATTGGGTGAACTAGTTTTTGACTGATACAGTCAATGGCAATCAGTGGATTCTTTCGAGTGATAGTGTTTGTTACCCGTTATACAGTAATTACCTGACAGAGTATGTCTGGTTGTTTCTTTCTTGTTCCTCTTTGAAAGATTTAAAGACAAAGTAATAATCAAATATATTGTGAATATAATGAGCCAAAGAAATAGTGGAAATGGGTTTAGAAATGTCATCCACAAATATTTTGTTACATCGGTGTCTTTTTTAATCATAAAACCCAACGTGTCCTTCTTAATTGGGAAAACGGTGTATTCAAAACGTTTAATGTTATACGAAGTAGTTCCAGCTGTCCGTCGAACCATATCCTTTTGCTAATAAAATGAATAGAATGTATCAGAAAAAATAAACGTACAAGATAACGTGTTCTTTTGTATTTTAGTTTACCATATTTCTCAAATAACAAAAATTACTTTAATGTAATGTTTGGTTAAATACTTTAATCAGAAAATCGTCGGATCATTGTATTAACGATAAGTTAGACCAACGTACCAACAACACTTTTAAGTGTTTGAAGTCTTTTCGGTTCTAATTAGTACTGAAAACGGAAATGAGCTAAAACACGATTTCCGGGGTCTGAATTTGATTTTTTTAGGGGCTGAAATAGATGGACAAACATTTTGTTGTTCCAGATAATCAAAGTGCATTATGGGTAATTCACATGAATGAATGAATGAATGTTAAAAATGCTTGCAAAAATCAGCAAATGCGCTTATATTTGTGACGATTTACAATGGCTATAAATGCCTATTTTTCCACGGGAAAGCACTGTTGCGCTATTATAATGGTATTTTTACAATATTTTATGTAAAACTGATAATAAGTCCTGAATAAAGTTATTCTTAAGGTTTAAATCAGAAATGTGTTGAAGTAATGAATATTAATTAACATCACTGCATGATATTAAAATATCACGGGCGAATTACGAAGATTCGTCTACAAAAGCCGCATTTGTCAATGCGCTATATCGCCACTAGATGGCGCGATCGAAATATTAGCGGTTAATATGAATACAAATAATGATTGTGTAAATAAATATAAAACTATATTTATTTGAGTAAAAACAAGCTTAGTAAACATTAATATAAAGATATATTAATGTCCATTATTATTTAACATGATCTAAGGCCCAGTTTCTGCGGAAACGGACATTTAGCGGATCAATCGATCAACCGATCGATCTGATTGGTGGATTCATTTCCGGTCCTGGGTATCCAGTTCCGATTGTGGTGAGGATTAGCATAATCTAAATTATGCTCCTCCATATCCACTTCTGGTGATACGGGATTGGTGGAATTCTAGAAAACCAATCAGGCTCTTTCGGACCAGAGTCTTCTGCTAGGTCCGGACTCCCTAATCCCTAAGTGTCCTACGAGTCCACGGATTTAGATGTTTGATTGGCTATCGCTAATCCCACTGGGGTATATATACCCCAAAAACCGGCCTTTTTATGGCTCTGATTTTGATTATTTTGTTTTGATATTTTACTGACAAAATCTGATATTCTTTGCCCACTTTAAACCATTTGGTTCTTTGCTGATTTATTCACAAAGAACCGTTGCATGATTCTACAGAATCATGCAGTCGACCAATTGAAGGTGTAGGTCTGGATTCTAATGTTTCAGTCGACGGTCTCGCCGAGAAGAACCTGCCTCCGTGCAATTCAGTATCCTTCGGGCAGGACAGAGTGGCCATTTTCGGTATGAAAGCATCCTGTTACCGTCAGTAACACTAAAGATTATGAGGATTTGTTCCATCATCTGTTGGTGCCAAAATAGTCTCTTAAACAGTAACCATGAGTAGCACCATGTGTTTGGCAAGCGGATTCTCATGATACTTTGGTGTCAAAGCAGTCAGTTTGTTACTAGTACCGCGAAGGGCTAAACTGCTGTGTGGAGCCGCAAGCTATCGACTCCTGTGTACGTGGTACCGTCAATCACTAGATGAACGACCGTGTCATTGCGCCGGAGACGCTTGATACTGTTCTGCATGGCAAGGCAAATTCTATCGACGGCAACTGTGTGATTGCGACGGGAAGTCTAACCAGTTTTATTTTTATCAGAAAAGCAATATTAACTTGAATACAAGTTAAACTAGTTAAGTCAAAAGACTTAATCACATTACATTGAACTCAACACAACAATAAGTTGGAAACAACTTATCGGCGAAACATCTAAAGGATAAATCACAACGCTACGAGTTAAGTATAACTCGTAAATGGAATATTGCTAAGTAAATGAATACATTTACTTACACCAATATCCTCCCAAAGTTGTGGCGGTGCACGAAAGTCAACCGCACCTCTCAGATCTCTCGATTCATCAACGTGCGATGATTTACACAAGCGAACCAGAAACCAGCGAAGCCCAACCAAGACAGCGAAGCCGACCCGAACACGAGAACTAAGCCAGACCGGCCCCGATGACATCTTTGCCGGTCCCAATCTAGGAACCACAGGACATGTAATGATATTATTTCAGGGCTATTTGTTAGCCAATTCATTGTATAGTTTAATAGTTGTTTAACTTGCCAAATGTTGGCATTAATCTCCTGTATAATTTAGTATCGATCATATTGTTTGATAACAATAAATGTAGTTGTTTTGATAACCATCTTTGTCTCGTATTTATCTCGTTATTATTCACTATTTATGCGACTTATACCCGGTACTAGTAAAGCTAGGAAGTTGTGGTCGTCACCGTCACATATTTCCGCAAATTTCTAATTATTTTACTTATGTTTATGAGAAATAAGATAAGAGAAAGTGTAAGCTGTGTGGTCTACGTAGTAGACATAGTGTCTGAAAAAACTGTCGGATTTGGATTATTCTTCCTGTAACTTTCAGATGAAGAAACCATTGAAAATTTGTATGTGAACTCTCCCAGATTTAAGCTACAAAATGAACCTCTGAAAAAATATTTGCACATGACTGCTAAATACCGTAAAGCTGATAGGCCCGAAGGCGTGTTTAAACGCTGGTGAGTCAGTGGCAATTTAGGCAATTTAGGCAATTAGCGCCAGGCTGCAAAAATTACCATTTTCCGTCCAGCCAGAATAACCGCCAGGGTTCAAATAGGGCCAGTGAGGTCAGGTCTAAAAAATAATTAAACGCTCAGGCCGCGATTTGGTAAATATATGGTATATCTATTTTTAAAACCAGACATTTCATAGCAAAACCAAAATATATAACTTTTAGTTTAAATATAGGAGAGTTCAGATAAAAATTTACACACAAGTGAGCGTTCATCCAGAATCCTAATGTGCCAATCATTGAGACAGGTTTGTCAGACACTGAAGGTCGGTTCCAGTCCTGGAAATGTATCTGATCCAGTGCACGCCGAACCATACAGCTGTCTGGATCATATCGCTTAAACTGCATAACAAACTCACAGAGCTCCCTATGTCTTTCATAGTATAATTTTGTATAACCTTCCTCACTATGCTGCAAAGATGCAAAAAATTGATTTATTTTGTATCATGTAACTTTGTTGGATGTCCTCATAAACTAAAAATAGAGGGCATTTAACCATTTGGCAAAGTTTAATCAAACGATACACAATTGCTGGGAGAATTGAACGTGTAAAAATAATGGTTTTGATACAATTATGATACGAATAATCTTATTGTCATTTTTTGTTTTTCTCTTCCTACGACTTTTAACTACGTGCTTAAAATGCACTATTTTCCAATGTCGTCATTACGTTTTTGAGGTGTTTGGATATCGTTTCTGCAACTGAAGATGACTTGAGTTGGGTATGCACCAGTTTTAGATAAATTTAAGTTGCAGTTGCATAATATAAGCTTAACCGCGAGACTTTATATTCACAAAAATAAAATTAAATTAAATTCGAGTATGAGTGGTCGCATTCGGATAAGTTCAGTTAATCGATTCCCATTTTAGTAAAAACATGCAAATTTGTAATGCTTTAGCAACAACCGAACAGGTGAACCAAAATAAGCGAAATATTTTTTGGCATATTTCGGGCACGTTTTAGCGATGGCATATTTTACTGATCCCACGTTTTAGCGAAAAACGTTTTAGCCACATAACAAATGCTCGTTATATTTTAGCAAAATGAAGGTTGAAAACGGTGTTTACGTTTTGTCCTTTTACTGGAATGGCAGCTCAAGCATTTTTCCTTTTAAATTTCTCGCACCCGAGGGTTTATTAAGTAAATAGTAATATGGTAGTAACTTATCTAAAAAACTTACCGCAAATGTTTAATTTGAAAAAAAATCTGATGTAAAACTCTGTCAATCACCAATGGAGGTTGAGCCGCATCTGACTAATTAAAAAAATGTAGGTTAAATACAATTATTCTACTGTTTTTGAAAAAAAAGGAAACCATATTTACTTTACTAGTATAGCAGCACACTCTAAAGTCAGGCTTCCGCAAAGTAAAGAGTTCTTTCCATATTCTTCCAAATTGGCATGTTTGTTCTGATCCACAGTTTTTGCTTAATTTTGTTTTGGTATAAAGATTATCACTTTCGTTATAGATTTTTGTGTACGTCCATGAAAACAGTTCAAAATTCTGTAATTTATACTTTCTAATTTGTATTATTATCAATCATGTATTATACGTATTCTGACCTTAATCTGTCGAGAATAGATGAGTGCGTAGAAACTATTTTGTCTGAATAGAATGAGATCTTGTAAATAGTAATCAAGCTCAGATCCGTCCTTCAGTATGGTTGCATCAGGAGTGATAAATAAAAGTAGTTTGTTTTCAATATTCAGTTTGGCTAGAGCAAGCTGAAAGTATTTTGTTTGAAAAATTAAAATTTTTTTCAAAATAGCCAAATGTCATTCTTACTGTTTTTATTTTATTAGTAATCTTCATTAAGATTGACATACGTGCCACGGTCATCACAATTAGTTGGTAAGGAGTAAAATTAAAAGTATCTGGCATAACCTTCCAGTATTCTACTCGTAGTTCAATTTTCCCAATCAAATCATTATGAATCAATTGTAAAACACAGTTGAAGCCTGAGGTATATAACGATAACATAATACAAAGCTTCAGAAATAAAATTATCAGTTACCGTAATCCTTTTTTGTGTAAATGAATAGTATTCTTGTGGCATTTAAGATGTTTATGGTGTTCAATATTTGTAATGCATGTTTTTTACCACAAGGATTGACAAATAACTGTTTTTGAGGATTGTTTTTATCTGTTTTAAGAAACCGAATTATTATAAAATTTCCTATTGGATATTGGCTACTCTTACTTATTGTTGATGTTGAATCAGCAGAATTTTCAGTCAACATTACCATCGTTAAAACCAGGACAACTACATGTCCAATAGACACCATAGTTACTAGTATAATTGTAACACTTGTTGCAATTGATTACAGTATGCTAAATTTAAAAACATTAAATCGAAATATTAAAATAAGTAATACGATTTCTTTCAAATTCAGTTGGTTCAGTTTAATCTTGACGAAAACTTTACGTCATAAAAGAAACTGAATAAAGTGATTAAAGCCATATCAGACTTCCTATATTGCATGTCGTTACTTTCTCCAGACAAAAGTTTTTCTTACCTTTAGACAATGACAACCTAGAGGTGAGTGGAACTCTTAACCTTAACACATACACGAAAGCACGAATCACTGGCTAGGTAGACGTAAGGACGCCAGGGAGGTGCTGCAACAAATTAACTATTAAAATTTGATAGCTTTTAGATTGAAAATTACTTTTGATTCAATTACAGATGTCGTCGTTGGTTATTATTTTTCTTTGAATTATTTAATTTTCCAATAATGTGTACAACGAATACGGCAACCAAAACTGACAAGTTTTTAATGTTTTAGTTTTTATTTTAAAGTTACAGTAAAAGTTGGAAAATGTTTGGCACATTTCATGAGGTGTAAAAAGGTGTGACCACAAGAAACCAAATGGAGTAAAAAATGTAGTTTAATGACGGTGCAGTGTGTTCGATGTTTGGAGTGATTTGACATTGGTTGTGTTACAGAAAAGATTGCTTAGTATTGATCTGTTGTGAGTGGCGGTCGGTTGTTTATGGCCAAGGGTGGATGGACCATGGGGCGTTTGGACACCAATCACGATTAAGCACAACACAGAGAACACACAGTATGGGTTGATTATATCTTTATTGCGGTTGTCTTAGGGTTGCAAATTTGCCCTATTATTACCCAGTCGAACCACTGACCACGTGATCGAAGACCACGTGAGCAGTGTGGTCTGATTACATAGCCTGCTGTGTATTAGGGGTCACCACAAGACTCTGCGGACTTGAGTGCAATCTTGTTAGCCCGGGGCTGGAGATTGACCTGGGTCTCCTCTGGTGGTCTTGCCACAGACTGACCCTCTGCTAAATCCTCTGTTCCCATTAGCCGCAATGGGAATGCAGCTCCGACATTTTTCCATTGGAGCTGCCAAATATCGACCTCATGATGTTGCAAGTGCCAACTGGTGGCAGTTGGTCACAAAGACTTATATACATTTTTAAAATTTCTTCAATTTGTTTATAAAATTGACAAATGCCATTGTTTTTAAGAGACGTGTATTGTGTTGAAAGTTTATACTGTGACCTTTTACGCACAATTGAATACGATCAGAGTTGTTAACATCCATCAGCATTGTATCATGGGTCGGTTGCTTTTGGCAACAGATAGTATATAAAAAGTTACCTGTTAGTTTCCTTTTGACGCACAATTTGCACACTGCCATCTCACTCTGGTTTTGTTCCAGTCCCCGCACTAGATTATTGTTTCTAATCGTCCTCATTGTACTACGCCCTAGTTGGCCGAGTCGTGAGTGCCATATGTACATTTGATGAAGTCCAAAATTATTCCATTAAGATATTAAAGATATTTTTCTGCTTTGCGAATATACTAGTATACAGGGTGTCCCAAATGAACGAAGCCAGTCAAATAACGAAAAGACCATTTGAGTGAAATGAATGAAACAATTGTAGTACTAGTAAACTAAGTGAGGGCATTTCAAAAATGTGAAAAAATTTGACCTCTGACCTTTTCTTCAAGGTCATTCCAACTCTAACTTATAAACTAAAACTGGTAGAGCAAAATTCTCAATTGAAAAAAGAAAGAGCACCTTTTGTTTAGTAGAAAACTGCTCAGGAAATTTACTCAGACACAATAACAGATAAAAGGACGAGGAAGGAGGAGCCAGATGTTTGGACCTATTCCGTGCAATGCACAGAATCAAGAAACGAATGAAAAATTCGAGAATATTAATCCAACAGACCCAAAACTGCCAAAACGAGGCCAATGTCTAGCCAATAGAATTGTGGTAGTTATCAAATTCTTGCTTTGAAGAAAGCTTATCAATATTGCAAATATCTAATTTGCAGGTAACCAATTGGTTAGTATTGCCAAATCAATGCTCTCAGTCTGGAGGCTGAAGGTGAAGTGAATTTTTCTACAAGTCCATCTATTGGTACTTTATTTAACACTTAGCATCTAAGCTTAGCACTTGTAGAAACCAAAAGAATGAGTGTTCTGCCAATACACGTAAGTCTTAAATTGTATATCCATCCTGTGTTCTAATAAAGGCAGAAGACGCAGACAACTTTTAGGGCTCGGAGGGTTAATGTGATATCATTTTTAAAAAGTGAAGTTTTTTGGTTGGCTTACCTTGCTTACAGTTTCAAAGGTGTGTTTCGTGGAACGAGTCGCACTGGTGTTGTTTGTATTCACACTGCAATGTGAAACAGGTGTGTTGATGTTGTCTTTGATAGAAGAGTTTGAGAAAATCAATGACAGTTTGTGGTAATCCCAAATTACTACATAAAGGAAATTCCTTAAATCTGATAATTTTATGTGAGTCTAATTTGAGTACCAAAAGGATTGCAAGAATCATCCAGGCACTACAGGATGTAGTCCCTATCTTGTGTGGGAAACAAGATAAGATCTAGGGACTACAGGATGTGCTACATCCTGTTAGCAGTGAGAGCAGCTGCTAAGAACTCAGTCTGAAACCAAACCTGAACCTGAAAACACCTCCTGAAAAACACACAACTGAAAACCACTGAAAATCATTGTTTGTTATGGGAGAAAACTTCACTTCAGATTTAGGCTCACTTCTTGAAATAACACAAGGTTATTTCGAGATACAGAATTGGTAATTCTCTTCCCAACAAGAAGAGAGGGATTACACTCTTCTCCAAGTAAGAGTCAGCTCACACTCTTTGCTGAAAAGAGTCAAGATTCTCCAGTCGCCACGGCTAGGACGCTCGCCCATCGTCGCAACAAGCGTTGGGTTGAAGGAGGGAGAATCACCAAGTTGCCGAACGTAAGCAGATCTAGTTTACGGGATTTCCCGACTAAGACAGCGGAATTCCGCTTGCGTTTGTATTCCGCTCGTATGAGTGGAAATATTCCGTTGGAACCAATTCTCGAGACGTACGAAGATGCCACGGACGAGACGCAACCACAAACCGCGTATCTCGAGATAATAGCAGTCCAGGACGAGCCGCAGCCCGCCAGGACGCAGACGAGGACCGAGGCCAACGTCAACTTCCAATTTGACGTCCGAGCGAACTCCATTCTTCAAGCCGAACGATTGGACGCGATCCGCCGATTCCGGTCGGAATCAATCCTTTTCATTGCCTCCGTTTTCATTCTAATAACACTATTTTTAAGTATAGTTTATTTCGTATTTCAATCATATTTAAATCACTAACCCGAACTGTTATTAAAGTCCAACGAGATTGGCATTGTATTATTTATAAGATTTGTTATTGTAAGATAATTCCGGGTCGGAATTATCCCCTTTCAGAGCAAAGTATTTTATTAAAAGTCAGAGAGTTAAATTATAAACTTAGTAATTATTATATATTATGTGTAAGTCTTCGTAGAAGCATCAGTGAACTCGAGATTGTTACACTTGGGGTTTGTTACTATTTTGGGTTTACTACAAGTTTGAATAAATCATCACAAAAAGACACAGGACAGACAGTATGGAAAACTTGATTATCATAATTACAATTTCAATGTCTAAACACCAACTATTAAAATGTTTTTCCAGAAGCAATATTTCTTGTTTTTCTACAAACATGTGATTAATATTTTTATTGACTTTTTTGATGTCAACACTTTTCGTCTCGAACTAAAGTTACTTAAAAATACATTGAACTGAAATTTTTCTAAAAAATTACAATTTCTTTGTTAACATTTAAAGAATTCCTTTTACTTACAGTTTATAGTTTTGAAATACTTGATTAAATGTGTAAATTTATCATTGGCTGAGGCCTCCCTCAGACTACTAAAACGAGGCTCGACACTATCATCGACATTCATTTTCACTGGAAGATATGGTATGTACTCTGGATATCTTAAATACGTTTCAAGTAACATTTAATTTAAATTTTGAATTTTGAATAAATATTTCTCATTGATTTAGTATTCTGGTTGACAAATCTTTTTTCTATTTTACACATTGTCACCCGAATTTCCCAACAAGGGAAACGGTTAAGGTCTACTGCATTGAGATTTGTAAAGAAGTTAAACATAAACTTGAATTTTATTATTAAATTATTTGAAAAATAACATGAACTCTTAGATTGAATTTCTTCTAAATAGTCAAATAGATCGATTCTCAGATGTTTTGATAAACTCAACACCACAAACCAGTAATTTGCTTTTGTACAAGCAACACCATGTGTATAATTAAATGCAAAGACATGCAGTTTTTCTGTCACTGGTTCATGTTTTCTCTCTTCATAAAACAACAATATAATAACGGTCCAGGCAGAAGAATAATTATAATAATTCTCTAGTCAAAATAATAATTAGCGTGTGTCCACGGCATGAGTGTAGTGACAGCTGTCTACGGCGACTTTTCACAGTGTCAGAAAAAAAGTGGTCATTTTAAATGTGGTCGTCCATTGATGATTTACAAAAAAATTAAAATTGGAAAAAGAACAATTCAGATTTGTAATAATAAATGCCTTTTTGACTCAAAGACTATATTGACATTTTATTTATTTATTAATTCAATTTCTTCTGAAATTTTATAAAGATTTTGCACGCTAAGGAATGAGTTAGTTAATTTAATATTTTTTTCAATATACAAATGTGTTGTTTTTGAATGTTATATTCCTCGCCACCAGGTGCTTCACACCTGTGTATCTGTATTTGGCACCGACCAATCAGTGCCCCGAAATGTATTTTGTGCTCTACGCACTTTTTCCCACATCTGTTTTGTATTAAATACCTCACTGTAAAATATTCACCCAACAACCACGCGTCTTTACTTTGTGTCTCCAAACACATTGGAACATAAAAACTACAGGTTATGGGCCCAGCACGCTTCCACTGCGAATAATATTGAGATTTGGAACGAAACGACCGAAGAAGTCAAAACGTTTTTGATACGAACCGTTTCGAGAAACAAAATCAGAAGCAATGGCGAATACAGGCGGAATTTCGGCTAGAATCGAAGCGCTGGGGAAAGAAAACTACGATGCGTGGAAAGTCCAAATGGAAGCAATTTTGGGGAAGAACGATCTCTTGAAGTACGCGGACGGAACATTGAAGCGACCAGAAGTTGTGCCAAACAACAATAACACCAAGAAAGCCGCCGAAAATTGGGACGTGAATGACAGAAACACGAGATACGATATCTTGCTACACGTAAAGCAGTCGGAGATTCGATTGTTGAAAAACTGTAAAACCTCAAACGAATTATGGAAAAAATTGGACGAAATTTACGAAGCGAAAGGACCGGCAAATATGGGCATGTTGCTGAAACAAATTTGCGGAAACAAAATGGCTGAAAACGAAAACGTGCGTGACTATCTGAAGGGATTTTTTGAAGCGGTCGATAAGTTACTCGACATGGATATGGAAATCCATCCGACACTTACTGGGACGCTATTGTTGCAAAGTTTGCCGAAATCATTCGATACGTTCAAGATCACGATGGAATCGCGAGACACATTGCCGACGCTGGAAGCGCTAAAAGCTAAAATTATAGCCGCAGCAACTTCTCAAGAAAAAGACAAAGAAGAAGAGTCCGATGCAATGATGGCCAAGAAATCGTTCCACAAACGTAAGCAGCCAAAGAAAAACGACGATGAATCGGATTCTGATGAAAAGTCGATTTTTAAATTTAAATGTTACGGTTGCGGAAAAATCGGACATAAAATCGCGGATTGTTGGAGCAAGAATAAGAAGGAAACTGCGTCGAGAGCCGAAAGATTTAAACACGACGCGTATCATTGTGAATGGGTGGAAACGGCGATGAAATGTGAAGCGCCAAAATCGAAAAAATGGTATTTGGGCAACGGTGCCGGTTCCCACATGCGTTCGAACGAATCGACATTCATAAACAATGAAGCATTGAAGAACCAGAAATTGAATTTGGCAAATAATGCGCGCACGAAAATCGACGGAAAGGGAACTGTAAAAATTGAAATCGGCCCCGAAAGCGACAATTTACACTTGAAACCGGATGAAACGTTGCTGGTACGTGACTTACGAACGAATTTAATGCCCGCCGAAAAGATTACCGACCGAGGCGACAAAGTTATCTTCAAAGAAAGGATCGTAGAAGTTATAAAACCAAATGGAGAAATTGTTTTCACTGCGGAGAAACGAAATGGACTATATTATATCGTTGACAAGAGCGAAGGAGCCGCAGTAGCAGACGAAATCGTGAAAACCAACAAGAAAGCGCGTACGGAAGTCAACAAGACGAGAACCGGGAACAAGAAAGCATTTACGGAAGTCAACAAGACGAGAACCGAGAATAAGAAAACATGTACGAAAGTCAAGAGGACGAGAACCGAGAACAAGAAAGCGTGTACGGAAGTAGAGAAGACAAGACCCAAGAACGTAGAAATTCGCGAATGGCACGAGAAGATCGAATACGAATCAATTTTGAAGAAACTAAAAAACGACTTTGCAGAACAGATAAGTCGAACATTAATGGAAATGGCGTGATGTATGTCTTTGCAGTCAAGCGAGGAATCGAGTGTGGAACTAGACGAAAACGAGAACAAAGTCGAGATTTCCGAGAACGAGAACGAAGTTGAAATTTCCAACAACGAGAACGAGGTTGAAATTTCCGAGAACGAGGACGAAATTGAAATTTCCGAGAACGAGAATGAAGTTGAGATTTCCGACAACGAGAACGAGGTTGAAATTTCCGAAAAGGAGAACGAGGTTGAAATTTCCGAAAAGGAGAACGAAGTCGAAATCGAGATCAATGACGAAGTCGAGAACGAGACGGAACAAGGGGAAGTCGAGAACGAGACGGAACAAAGGGAAGTTAAGACTCTCCAGATCAAAAACGTACGGCCACCTCCGCGACAATCTTCGAAAGCTCGGAAACTGTATTCAAATCGAAATGGAAAACCACCAGGAAGAATTCGATATGAGGAATATTAATTTGTAAAATGTATTGTTTTGGGTTGAAAGAAATTGTTTAAGAAAAAATATTTTTGATGTTTGAATTGTTTAAGAAAAATGTTTTAATTGAAAGAAATTATTTTAGAAAAATAATTTAATGTTTGAAATGTAGGAATATTGCCATTCAGGGAAAGTGTTGTTTTTGAATGTTATATTCCTCGCCACCAGGTGCTTCACACCTGTGTATCTGTATTTGGCACTGACCAATCAGTGCCCCGAAATGTATTTTGTGCTCTACGCACTTTTTCCCACATCTGTTTTGTATTAAATACCTCACTGTAAAATATTCACCCAACAACCACGCGTCTTTACTTTGTGTCTCCAAACACATTGGAACATAAAAACTACAAAATGGATTAGGAGCATCCAATAGGAAGCAAGAGTCTAGAATACTCAGGTAAGCAAGCAAACACCTGTTCAAGGTTGAACATCACTACTTAAGTGAGGAACTTTGCAGGTACTGTATAACCTCCAATGGAGTTCAAGTATGTTTGGTGTGTTTAGTTGCCACAATATGTGCTAATAAAATTACATTTATTTAACAAAAGTATTTGTTAACTGCTAATGATCACTCCATGAATTCTGTTGATTGCTCGCTGTGTATGAAATGTATTAGGTCGTACGTACTGTACACAAAAAAGGTTTATAGGAACATGAAATTGGGAACCATGGATAACACTGACATGTATCCGTTTGATGTTTCCTATTGATTCGTTGTTCTGTGCGCTGATTGGATGACAACAATGTTTACCAACTAAATATGTTTGTTAATTGTTACCTGTTGTCATCCCAGAATACAGTGCGGCTATGTGATACCGTGGCAAAACGCACCGAACGTGTGGCAAATGTCCATGTTTTCCTTGATTCTGATAAAATGCAGACAAAATAATTTTTTAAAATTAAAATGCTTATTGAACTACGTGTAGGCATAAGTAAAATAGATTTTCAACCTCAAAGGTCAATTTTTACACACAAAAAGCATTTTTTTTTTGCACCCAAACAGTGCATTTAGGACTGGATAATGTCCATTGAAAATGTCCTGACTGACCATTGAAAGCGGTTTGAAGAGGTGTCACCGGTTAGAAGAAATGTTAGGAAATAAACCCTTTTTGCATCAGGCAGGATGGCCTAGGAGAATGACCGCCACTGGAGAGGGGAGACAAGAACTTTACTCACTGAACATCGGAAATAAATCAGACAGACGTTTTATTTCTGCTCTAACAACTTCTAACATACCAGCAGCACTCTTGCAATAATTAGGAGTGCGTTTGAATAATCAAACAAGCAGAAGAAAAGCCTTTCAGAGCTTCTGTACATCTTAATTTATAGCCAAATAAGTTGCCACTATAGGCTACCGTATAAAGATACATGAGAGTTTTAGTGAGAATAACACAAAGGGAACTTATAAATTTAGTATCTGGTTATATGGACAATCTTCTATGCAAGTTGGGTTGATGGGTCTTTTAGCCGAGCCACAGCTTGGATTTTCTGTATTTGGCACATTTTTTCATCGTCCATGTTTTCAGTGCACAATGCGTTGCAGTGAAGCTCGAAGCCACTTAAATAGAGAGCGTGCACGAATGACAAAGCATTTCGATGAACTTTGGGATGGGAAAAAGGATGGGATGAAATTTTACGATTTTTTAATGGCAAATTAAATAAAAGTTGAATTTCTCAATGGAGAATTTGAGAGAAATTTGAATTTGTCACAAAAAATTGAGTTTTACATTAAAAGATAAATCGTAGAAAATCATCCGCAAACCTACATAACGTTGCAATAAAGTCACCGTGCGAATAATAATTACTAACGTTTATATTTCTAGCAGTGACTTAAGTGCACCATTGCACCAGTTGTCGTACACATTGTGTGTCACGTACGTCCGTTGTACGCGATCAGTTTCGATTCCGGCGCCAGCGTATTAACGGAAATTATCGGTGCAGTGCGCAAAAATACACCGAATGCGAAGAGTGCACGAATGGAGTCGCAAATGGTTAATCGGTTGAATGCTTATAAGCATAACTGTGCGTTTATCTGTTACGATTAAAGAAATAGGCGGAAATGCCATCTTTTTTTTGGGACCTGCACTGCAGCATTTTGGAAATGAGATGCGTTTTTTACATTTTATTTCTTGTCTTTATTTCATTTTTGATCGACCGATTTAAATTTCTTTTACTCTCGAATTTATTGGAGTTAATTTGTTCAATTTGATACGTTTTAAAATGTCGACGCCAGGATGAAGTTGCTGTTGTGCGCATCCTTATGGGCATCGTCGCCATCTTTTGCTTTCAGCTCCGTTCGCTCGTGTCTCGTTCGTATTCTTGCCACGCTCTTCTCGTCGCGAGGTAAGGATGGGATGATGATTTGGACAATTATTGTTTGCTTTCACGGGTTATTCACACTCCATTTTCTTTCTTTCTTCTAGTTTAGGGTCGTGGTTTCTTTGTACATTCTTTCTCAGTGAATGAGAAAGAAAATCATTTTGACAACAAATGTCGCCGCTCTTGAAATGGTGATAACCTTGAAATTGTCTCATTTCAAATGGTCGTAAAATTGGCAACATTTCACTTTCATTTCTATTCTTGTTGACAAAATCGAGTGCACTAATGTTTAGTTTATCCACAGAAAATTTCTGTCTATTATTTGTAGGCTGAAGTATTCCAGCAATTTGCATCAAATGTTTCCTCATGTGGTATTGTAGCATTTAGTATCCATTTCAATGACAACTCATTGATTAACAAGAGTTATC